>OY284415.1:103648328-106148328 GCA_958301585.1 Merodon equestris
TCATCATCTCTGATGCCTCAGGACTTTAACCATATAGAACAGAAATCTTGATTCTAAAATCCAATCGGAATGATCTTTTCATCCGCGAACAACTCGTTTGTAAAGCCACAAAGTCCTGAGATCTATTCGGCGATATATGGACTTCGCCAATTCATCTTTGAACCTAATCAACTTATTTAATTTTTTTTTATAAGGTTCGTGCAGGTTTAAGAGTGTACGCTCTTATCGTGCTTGTCACACAACCTGGACGTTTCTGCTATGACTCCAGTGAGAGAACGTTTGCGAAGGAGGATATGTTCCATTAATGCCGTTCACTGATCTCTAGTAAATCTCTTACTTTGTATGTAAAAACAACTGAAATGCCTTTCAACACATCACTCAAAGTCGGATAACTAAGAATTCCATCTCTACCCCGTAGTGCGCAACTTATCCCACTCAAGCCGCAATCTAATTAAACCCATATAGATTCCTATTTTATCGAACATCCATCAAACAAGAATCTTAAATTCGAAAGAAATTGAAGGGCTGACTGTGACAGAAACTTGCACTTGTAAAAATATCACTCGTTGCATGAGTATATCAACCTTTCATTGGTGCTGATTCACACGAAGTACGTGTCCCTTCGAACTAGCAGCTGCACCTGTTAGTGTGATGTAATCATGCGACACGATATTCAGATGTGCATTTACATATCAGTTACTAGGACAGATGGATATGAGGAATGAAAATGTTACATATTCATAAGAGACACAAAACACTCGAGATGAATTGACCTTTCAGAGTAGAGAATAAATCAACAGGAGTCGTGGAATCCATTAACTGACAGAGGATGAAAGTCATAATTTTGGGCGATATATGGTTGTAGTCTTAAAACTCCTGGCCGATTGTCTTCCATCTACTTCTTAAGAACACATCAATCGCTTAACCATTCCCCTAATGAATAGCACTTGAACAGACTGATTGTTCGTCAATCTCGTGATAAGCGACCACGCGAAATATATTATTTGATGTAGATCAAAAGGTTAATAGTCGGTATGATTAAAAGATTTGAACGCAAAACATGCTGCTTATAAACCTAGAGGGTAAACAAAGTGCCGGAGTGGATAAGAAACAAAGATCATCGAGTGAATGGGGCTGAGAAACTCTAGGAGTTGCTTACCGGATCTGGATTTCAGGAACACTTATTTGTCTTAGAAGGACGAATCGATTCCTAAATGGCAAAAGTCATCATTAATACGGGGTAATCCAATTCGATATTCTGAATTTGACGACCCTCTTTCAACCACATATACCAAATTCAACTATCACTCGATACCATAAGTGTTTAGATTAAGGCTTGCCATTTCATATTCAGAACCGTATAGTAATCACTAAACGTGCTAAATTTATGAAAACTTGCTACAAAAATAGTGATTTTGTAATAACTACGTACCGCGCATTACGAGCAGTGTGATCTAATTTCTTTGTTGGCTGTGTAAAAGATTGTGTTTACGTACATAATCCACAAGCCCTTCATGCTTTGAAAACAAATATTTGTCAAGTTATCGCCGAGTTATTGCGATCATGTGTCGAAAACTCATCGAAAATCACTTTGTCAGAATCGAGTTCTGCAAGAACTTCCGTAGATAACATTTGATTGACGTTATTTTTCATTCATAATGGTAAGATCTAACCAATATATTAAAATAAGAACTTGATAGAAATCTGAATTATAAATGAGTTTTTGTTAAAATGTATTTTCTAAACAACAAATTGGATTACTTTCTATAATAATTATTGTGATTTTATATTAATTATTCTACATCATATGTAATAAGCCGGCTAAGAATTCGAAGGATATTTTTAAAAAAAAATGAATATACGAGTGCATATTATACATACTTGCACTTATATTCGAGCTCATATGTTAAAGCCTTAGGTAAATAGGCAGAGGGTGCGTTACTGTGGGCTCATTTTACGATGCATTGTGTCATCAAATTATTGAAATCTTTCCTCCCGACAATGGGAGTAAAGACTTCAACTGCTGCCTATTCTATTAGACTGATGCCAAGCTATGAATTAGATTAATGCAAGCGGCGAAATCATAAAATGTTCGTTATTTTTTGAACGCTCTCTCAGATATTACTTTTTTAATTTTACACGAGTCAAAAATATTCAAGCCAGAGGGGTTGCCTGAGTATACATATGTATGCACGTAGGTAAATAAGAAAATCTTTATTAATTTCGCTGTGTACTTTGAAAATTTTAATACCTTTCTGTGTAACATATCATTCCAGTTTCACTAATGGCATTATTATGTCATACTTTAAATAAAAGATGTGCTGTTTCCTTGGCACGTGGAAAATTAAAATGAAATACCTAATTGGAAAACCTTGTAACCTCGAATAGTATGTAAGTATCCGAACATTTAAAGCTGTTTCATCAATAAACTAGAGATGTTAGAGGACGGGGAGCCAAAATTATGAAAGAAATTCGAATGAATAGAGTTTTTCAGTAAGGACATATTAATTTCGTAAATAAATAAAACATAGAAAGATTGAGACATTGCGATGAAATTTATTCCAGCAGTAAAACACGTTAAGTATGGAATTCGATATCGTTTATATAACCACCAACAGCACGTCCACGCGATCGATTCTTTGGAGTCAATTTTCCAACATGTTACACGCATATCGGCCGGAACGTTGGGTATTTCGCGTTCCATGTTGTCCCAGATATTGCCTCCTCTAACGCTGTTGGCTTCTTGGTCTAGGCCAACGACTCAACCTAATGACCCATAGAAAGAAATCCAATGGCGCTTAGTCACATGAGTAAGGTGGACCAATACTTGGACTTATACTCCCCGTCATAATTCAATTGCTTAACCAACTATGTAGCATGTGGTACTATCTTGTTGGAACCACATATCACTGATTTCAAGTCCATTTAATTCTGAACAAAACTAGAAACTCAACAGGACGCGATAGTGGACTTCATTCAGAGTAACCTGGCGATCATTTTCATCGACGCGACGGTCCCATCACAACTCAGCATAAAGATGATTTTTCGATGCAATTCAGAATGTTCTTCAAACTATTGTAGAGCCCAAAAATGTTCAGCCCTTCAAATGATCAAGAGACTTTCGTTCTCGAGTTAATTTCATTTTATAATGTTGTAGGCATATAAAGCCTCGCTGCATAGAAGGACGAGAGCTGCTCGTGAGTTCTGCGAGCTAAAAAGAAAAGAAGAGTACAGGCTTCTTAGAAAAAAAAGCAAGAACACGAATAGCGCGCGATTGAAGACTTGGAGAGGTGCAACTGTAAGTAGAACGTTCGAAAGTCTTATCAAAAGATAAAACGAACATGCCAAGGCCATAAAGCTAAAACAGAAGCCTGTAAAGACGAGAACGGAAACCTAGTGGTAGAATTACAGTCGATACTGAGAATATGGAAAAACCACTTCTGCAGGCTGTATAACGGCGACACCAGTCAATCGCAGTCAGGCACAACTTTTATTGCACAGAATTCCGTCTCCCTGACCTAAACGTTGTTAGGATTGTCATATCTAAGCTGAAACTTATAAAGGGGCAGGTAGATGGACTACCTACTGAGCCTTTCAAGGCAGCCGGAGATGACCTGGTTGGGAGCATGACTGCGCCAACTAGAGAGGTATAAGTCTCCTGAACATCGCATATAAGATCTTTCCTGCCGTTTTATGTAAGCGCCTGAAGCCGTTCGTAAAACAGCTGCTAGGTCCTTATTTTTATGTTGGAGGCCTTTACTATCTGTTGGAGCACTCAGACACAAATACTGGTCCACTGTACTACCAGCCAGACACCTTGTCTTCATTGTATTTTCCCTGTTGAAAAGTGAGGAGGGGCTTCAGTGATGTAGAGCTAAGAGATTGGGCAAACACCATGTCGGCCCCAAGGGTGCGCCACAGTGCACGAGCGAAGGCGGGACAGTCGCAGAGAAAGTGTTCTGCTGTGTCATCCTCGTCGCACAATGCAGCACAGGTAGGCGTCTCACTCATACCAAGCACGTAGAAAAGTGTAATGACCCGTGAGCCTTCTGCACTCATTTCTCTGCAGGATAAGAAGAATTTTGGAGACTTATTGCAGACATCAGGGCGAACGCGCTTAATTATCCTGCATCCTGGATATTCCCTCCATGTGCATTAAAGACCCAGTCGTTGATGTCAGATTTGACTGTGGAAGAAGGTAGACCTAAGGCGGATTCAGGTCCTGAGAAAATCTCCTCCATCCCCCTTCTAGCGTTACCTGTGACCCATACAAGCCTAAGTGAATTTAGTCTTCCCACTTTGTTCAAAACGGTTCATTCACTAATTTGGAGTTGAATGGAGGGTTGGACACCTTTGCTTTGAGTGCAGCTTGGCTGTCATAAAGCAGCTCCCGGTGTGCTGGGGAAAGCCCCCGTGCAGCTGAGACAGACCGCTCTTTGGTGAAAGAGGCCACAACTTGTTTGCGTGTTAGCCTGTTCCACCAAACAACCGATGCATATAAGATTATCGGTCTTATCATTGCCGTGTAGATCCAAAAGACCTTTTTCCGCAATAAACCTCAGGCACCTTTGCATTGTCAAAAGGCCAACAGCGCTTTGGTGGTTTTGGACTCAACATGCTTTGACTAAAGAAGCTTGCTATCTAAGATGACTTACAGGTACTTAGCTTCCTCGGATATCGAGATGGGAATGCCTTTTAACACCAGCTGAGTAGTGGACCAGCTCAGTCGTAAGAGGATTAACCGACAGCATCAAATCTTCACGTTACAGCAGATCCTGGAGAAAACCAATGAATTACAGTTCGATGTCCACCACATGTCTGTCGATTTCAAAACTGCATACGAGAGAATAATTAGAGACGAGCTATACAACGCCATTTTAAAAAAAATTGTGATCACTAGCCAACACAAGAAGCTGGAAGAACTCAGTGAGATATCAGTGAGGTGAGATGAGATGAAGCGTTAACTAGTATTGAGGCGGAAGCAGCGAAAATTGGTTTGGCGGTAAATGAGGGCAAAACAAAATATATGCTGTCATCATAAATGAACGCTCACCACCGTCTTGGGCAAAACGTCAATATTGGCACCTACGATTTCAAGATAGTCAAGGACTTCGTCGACCTTGGCTCCGCAGTTACCTGGAACAACGACATCAGTTCCGAGATCAAAAGCAGAATCAATATTGCCAATCGCTACTTCTTCGGGCTCGGAAAGCAATTGAATAATAGAGCCCTCTTACGGACGACCAACTTGACTTCATATAAGAATAAGACCCTTATTATTTCGGTTCTGCTGTATGGCGCGAGGGAAAGATTCTGAGTGTGATTTTTGATCCTATAAACACAGAGAGCGCCATGGCGCAGTGGGACGCACAATGAGCGAGTTCAGATCCCAATAACATCGAATGTTCATTTCGCGGCTTCTCTTCTCGGCCGGGTACTGGCAAAACTCCCTATTGTACACTTGCCTTAAAAAGCTTCTCGGCTCTCGCTGTCAAAGTCGACATTAAGCTATATGTTCCATTCACTAGTGTGAAAAACAAATCGCACTCGACATATGTGAATGAGAGAAGCTTGACTCTGGCTCTCCGTGAGCTGTAATGCTATCTAAGAAGAAGAAACACAGACAGGGGACGAAGGAGGAGATTCAACCCCGAACTGTACAGGTTGTACAGCGACATGAGCCTAGTCAGGCGCCTACGGAGACCGTACGTGGTAGCTTACGATGGCCGTGCTGAGTGAATGGATACCACAGCCCGAGAGTCTTCGAATCCAAGCCCGAGGGACGACGGAGTAAAGTACGGCTGCACCTAAGGTGGCACACATAGCTGAAAGAGGATCTCAAAAAACTAGGGGTGCGGTACTGGAGGAAACTGGCGAAAAATCGCGGAGAGGTAATTTGGCTGAGGCCAAGGCTCAACCCAAACGTTAGCGCCCGTTAAGAAAAAGAAGATCGTAAGGGCCAAAATCTTTACTTTAACTTTGACACAATAGATTTGTTGTTCTTATGAATGGCTTAGAATTAAATGATTTGGCTCATTTCGAACTGACTCATTTACAGTTGTGATATTTTCGATACATTGTCTCACTGGCATAGAAATATTCAAGAGTAGAATTCAATGCTTCTAAAACTCAATGCTGTCTACTGTCGTTAAAGCGAACCCATAATAATCAGCCATTATCCATGAGCGGCGCTTGTGTCGACGAAACCGAAAAACTTTCCATCCTTGGTATGTGTATCAACACCAAACTTAATTGGAATGATCACATATTTGAAATCGCCAAAAACGCGGCAAAATGTCTAGGTTTCCTCAAACGATGCAAGAAATATTTCACCCCCTCTGATTTGGCTTCAATTTATAAGGCCTACATCCGCCCCAAGCTTGAGTATAACGCTCATATCTGGTCTGGTGCCCCTAAAACTTCACTGCACCTACTAGATAGGATACAACAGCGAGCGATAAAACTTATAGGAGACACTAATATCGCAAAGTCAATTGACTCGCTTGAACACCGACGTAATGTGTCTTCCTTGTCACTATTTTATCGCTATTTTAACAACCGTTGCTCAAATGAGTTAACCAATTGCATTCCTCATCTCCATGAATTCACCCGCAATACTCGTCTTGCCAGGAATGCTCATCAGTTTACCCTTAAGCCTGCTTTCGGACGTACAGTTAAGTTCAGGGATTCGTTCTTCAGCCGCACAACACGTTTATGGAATGCTCTTCCCAGCCCTATATTTCCTACTCACTACAATCCACAGACATTTAGGACCAATGTGCACAGGTACATCCTCTCCCTTTCTCCCTCTATACCTTCGGCCCGTGCTGTGTCTTGATTCCGGACACTTAAGGGTAGTCATAACCCCTTTTGCGCGTGCAAATTATAAAAAAAAAAAAAAAAAAAAAAAAAGAGTGAAAATGTCGAATTTATCCGCTAGAGCACGTACAGCCTGTCTGATAGGACGATTATTACGACCAAACATTGACGTAAGCGCTCTTGAAGTTGCGACCAAGAGCAATGTTGTTTGCACCCAATCTTTATAAAAGCCTTTAAAAAGAAAACGAAAGCCTTGGGTAACAGTAACAGATTATAAACAAAATTTAAGCTTACGTTTGTATTAAAAATCACAATTGTTATGCCTCTATTGAAAAATCCTTTGTCTCCAGCTGGCCGAAAATTTGACTTCGAGATTATTTTTTTTCAAGCTTGCTGTGGCATAGGTATTATTATTATTATAGCCGGACTCTTGGAACTCGAAGATTCAGAGCATGATCGACACCTCTTCGCCAACCCTTCCTATCATTACTGTGTTCTTTTTATGTTTCGCTGTTCTGTTCGATCTCTTCCAGATCCATATTTATGCTACCCTTCCATCTACGGCGCGGCTTTCCTGGCTGTCTATACTTTCGGATATTCTTTTATTCTTTTTTATTCTTTTGAATTTTCGTCTACTGTCCATTCGTTCTATGTGTCCTGCCTTAGAGTTCCTAGAGTTCTTGATTGTGTAGTTTCCTCCATTCGCCTGTTTCTTCGTCCAGCTTTCCAATATGAATTCTCCTTAAGATCGGGTTTTCAAAGACTCCTATTTTCTTCCTTCTTAGTCAGAAACCAAGCTTCATATCCGTTGTGTCACTGACATTATTATGGTTTTATAAATACGAATTTTACCATTACCGGCTAAAGAGTTGTTTTGAATAATTCCCCCATCGCGACGAAGCACGAGTTGCCCATATGCAGCCTTTTATTTATCTCGATCTTTATGTCGTTTTTGGCAGCCAATATAGATATTTGAATTCCTCCAATTTCTCAAAGCATTAGCGAGTACAGTCAGGTTCACGGTTTGAATCGACCCAAGTCGGTCATTGACTATTTATTGGAAGCAGGTCCAGATCGTCAGCGTAAACTAGAGTGGATGTGATTGCATTAAGAGTTATTTCGCTCTCATTTTCTTCTTATTGCGAATTCGATTACGAAACTAAAAAGAAATGGTGACAAAGCACCTCCTTGATGTAATCCCTCACGTATCTCTCATGTTTCAAATAAGGCGTTTCCTACTTTAACTCATCCTTGTTCCCATTTAGGCATACTTGTATCAGCTTCACCCACTTTTTTGAGACTTGCTTGCAAGTAAATGATACATTTTCGATCGGTCTATAGAGTCGTATTCTTTTCTAATAAGTTACATATGTATAAAGAAAATCTGGTCACTCGCCGAGCGGTTTCTCCATTGGTAGGGTCTGATTATTTGCCTAGCGTTATTCGTATACTTAAGATAATATTTACATTTACGCACTTACGTTTTAGAATTACCTTTTCGATAAAGTCAATAAACGTGCCATTAGTGTAATTATTTTCTATTTTAAAGTTTTATACTTTTTTTTCGACTATCACGGTAAACACTCATTTTGTTGAGGACAATTCAGTGAAACCCACTGGGGAAGTACCATACCATCTGTGACAGCTCTCGTAAAAAATCAATTGGGGGATTTTCACATACATGGTATTTGAGCTTACTCGGATGTCCACTATAGGAAGTAAACATAGGAAAAAACATCAGAGTGTGTTTACATGAACTTGAGTATACTGAAATTTACACTCAAACCTCCCTACCTACCGATCAAACTCGGGACTAAGAGCATACTTATGCTGAGGCAATGATTAAACCTCTTAAGTGGAAATGAGTACTTGAATGTGAACTGACAGTCAAGCTGCAGCCTGCAACCTCTTTCAAATTAATCCAAGAATTTCAAATCTCCTTCGTACACAAGCTTGCCGAATTTCTTGTTTATTGGAACTGAATTTTATAGAGCAAGAAAAAAATTGGAAACAACTGTGTTTGGATGTAGCAGCCTTTAACGAGAACTATGGCCATGAGCCGGTCGACAAACGAATCGCAGCCTGCGGACTCCTCTTCGATTCTCGGAGAAGGGTTTCCTTGAGCGCATCCACACTTTTTTTTGATATTTTTAGCGCTGACCATGACCTGTTAAATGCCGCATATGGAACAATCAATTGGAGTTGCATCTGGTGTCTGTGGAGACCATTGGATGAAATGAAACAAGCGACTTTGTGTTTTAACCACTCACGTGCTTTGTGTGCTAACGTAGATGGAACGTCCAATCACTCTCACAAAATTTTTGATTATCACTTACGTGGCGAACATTTGCCCTGACCCTGGTGCCACGGTCCAACACAAACGGTGATGAAAACCATTGGCCATCACAGCTGCCCTAACCACCGTTTATGTGCTTAAGTTCTGGTGGCCAATCGAAGATTTAAATTTTAGTCTGACGTTAAGTAAACACAACATTCGGCACTGGCCATGTTCGTGCAAGCGCAACAGTTCCTTTGCTCTATGGAAAATCACTATTTTTGTGCAG
Organism: Merodon equestris; assembly: GCA_958301585.1. NCBI lineage: Eukaryota > Metazoa > Arthropoda > Insecta > Diptera > Syrphidae > Merodon > Merodon equestris. The sequence goes on from OY284415.1 coordinate 103,657,712, forward strand.
GATTTTGTTCTTTTTGGAACTTATGAAGCTTAAGTTTGAGCCCATCTTTCAAAATCCTTCAGCTTTTCATGTCACTCCGCCAAGGTTGTCGTCCATTTCGGGCCATATTCGCCCCTTATAACGCTAATCCAGTTTTTTCCCGATCACCATCATAGTATTCTACTGCCAGTACTGCTGTAACGTGCAAGATTTATTTATATCGGGATGCTGTCAGGCTCTAATGAATACCACCTTTGCCGTTTTACCTTAATATAAAGCTATCCAATGAACAATTAACCGACAGTCATTAGCTAAGACATAGCCTTCTGACGTTGGTTACAATTAAATTGGGCTACACGGTACATTCAGAGTCGCCAAGGTTTGCATTAAGCTTACAAAGTGCCCCTGTGCGGACCAACCTTCTATCCCTTCCAAGGATTGTTCAAAAATTAAGGTGACATTTTGAATTTTCCTATCTAAATACATTCGATTTCCAGTTTTCTTTTCATCATGTTGATGGACATGTCGCACTCTAAGTCATTTTGGATATTTAGCTTATTTTTGACAGATATAAAAGTTGAACATGTTTTGGTGTTTTTGTTGCTATTGAAAAAAATGGATCAAAAAGTCTGTATTAAATTTTGAGTCAAAAATAAAATTATATGCTTCAATGTACTTGAAATGTTAAATGTGACATTTGATGAGTCTTCTTTGAGCAAAAAAATTTTTTTTATAAGTGGTACAAGGCCTTCAGAGAAGGCCGAGAAGATGTCAGTGGCGATGCCTACCTTGGACGTCCCTCAACGTCAACAATGGATGAAAATGTTAAAGCAATGTAGGAAATTGTTATGAAGAATTATCGAATCAGAGAAGTCGCTGAAGATACTGGTATATCCTGCCAGGAACATTTTTTTATATATTTTGGGGATTAAGCGTGTGCCAGCGAAGTTTGGAACCATCGCATGAGCATCGCTCAGGACCTATTAATTGACGGGAATGACGATCCAGTTTTGCTGAAAAGAACCATCACTGGTGGTGAAACAGTGTCGATTTAAAATGCAGCAAGGTCTGAGGGTAAAATGGGCTAGGTCGTGACAGTAAATAAAGATCTTAAGCTTCTAGAACGCTTCGGTTTCGTTCGAGAAATTGATGAGAAAAAAAATTGAGGAAGGTAGCGCCACGCATGAGTATTTTTAAATGACAAGGCAATGCATGACAGTTCCAAGAAAGGTTCAACACCATACCAAACAAGACTGTCAAAAAAGTACGAATATTAAATGCTTTTACACACCATTAAAGGAATTAAAGATATAATATCACTATAATAAGGAGGAATCCCCGGAGTAACTAACAAATCCTTCGCAACGAGGGTGAGCAGGTAATTTGAAACTTATGTGATCTATGACCATGGTCACAGCTCTGTTTGAAAATTATCATTGGAGTCGTGGGTTCCGTATAGCATACAACGCTATTGAAAAACCAAAAGAAGGCCTTGAGCTTATTTCAGTCTATTGCGGAATTGCGGTAGGAGTTTTTTTTCCACAATCCACTGGCTCCGCGATAGCGGAATACGCTGGCCAGAAATATCAGATCATCCATGGTAGATAAGTATCTGTCAAAAACTCCTCATCCATTTTCATATATTTTTTGGGCGTGAAAATGTCAACCTTAAAATTAAGATCCATGCCGAGCTCAATTTATAAATTTATTGGCCGAAGCTCAAAAAGCCATTTTAGGAAAGGCGGAAATTGACTGCCGAAACGAGATTTCCTGCATCATAATTTGGTTGGCAATGAAAAGTAAATCCATTACAATAATCCAAAGCAAAAGAGATCATGAGGCATCATGACCAAGCCAAACATGGGGAAATTGAAGACCATCTCGGGGTTGTATATTACTGGTCATTGCAACCAGGTGAAACCATCACAGGAGCTCGCCATCGAATACAACTAATTCATATGAGCAAAAAAATTAAGAAAAAACACAGTACAAGGAAAGACAGGCCAAAGTGATTTTGCTGCACGACTAATCTAAGGTTACCCAAGTCGTTAAAACCCACTTGGAAACAATGAAATGGCACGTTCTATGTCTACCCGCCGATTTTTTTATGCCGAGCAGCACACCCGGTTTTTCGGAAAACCCACGAATTGGGTCAATTGTGTTGGACAATACTTTAACTGAAAATATTTTTCCAAAATAAGGCTTCAGTACGCCCAATAGTATTATGATTTTTTTATGAAAGCCAGACCGCGATAGCTACTTTGGATTCGGTTAAAATCGCTTCCTGCATTACTAAAGGGTACGAAGTGGACCAAACAGTCTTGACAAATACCACGACCTAGAGGATCTCCGGTCATATACATAGATCTACTAACCAAGGAAGAAGCGAATCAGTTCCATGGATATGGCTCCGCGTTTCTAAGGTATCAAAATCTGGTAGGAAAAGCCACTTCGATCTCTAACATTTGATTTTTAAATTTCTTACACACAGGGTACACATATCCTGGGGATATTAAGGCAAAACTGGACAAAGAGGACATATTTGATTCGACCATAGGAAATCATAGCCTACATAATACCACATCCGACAACTGACTTATTGACTTCCTAGCATAACTCCATAAAGGAACACCAGGACACCAGATCAGTCGACCATCAGCCAGATTGATCACGTTGCGATTGACGCCAGACACTCGTCCAGCTTCCTAGATGTACGAACCTGCCGAGGAGCCAATATCGACTCAGATCACTACCTAGTTGTTGCCAAGGTACGAATCTGGATATGAAGTATGCCACGTAGACAACAAGAGTTTGACGTCAGAAAGCTTGAGTTTGCCTCAACCTCTCGCAAAGTCCGGTGACACCGGCACAATCCACAGAACAACTTTGCCAGCGCGCCATCAGAGACGCTGCCTCTGATATACTGGGTTTCAAACCGCCACTGGCTAGAAACTCCTGGTTTGATGAGCATGTAACCAAGTCCATGTAGCAAAGCAAACCGCCCACAAAGCCATGCTACATAGACGGCCGAGAGCCGCTCGTGACCTCTACGAGAGACAAGAACACGCGCTTTTAAGGAAGAAAAAAAGAGAACATGAAAAGAGTGAGATGGGGAGATTCTACCGCAGGAATCGCTCGCAAGTTTTACGAAAAAGTAAAAGGAACATGCCAGGGCTATGAAGCCCGAAGAAAGCCGAAGATACAAGAGAATTCCGTCCACCTGACCAAGGTGAAATTAGACTTGTTATTTCGTAGCTTAAAACTAACAAAGCCGCGGGCGCAGACGGCCTGTCTGACGGCCTGTCTGACGGCGCATGCACCAGCTCATCAGTTCAATATGGCCGCAAGAAAGCATGCCCGACAAATGGAATCTCAACATCTTTTGCCCAATCCATAAGAGAGGAGACCCCTTAATATCACGTAAAAAATCTTCTCTGCCGTACTTTGTGAACGCCTGAAAACCTTTGTGGATAGGTTCATATCAGTGTGGTTTCAGGCCATTCAAATACACAATAGACCAAATTTTCATATTGCGGCAGATCTTGAAAAAGATCCAAGAATTCCAAATCGACACACACCATTTTTTTGTCGATTTTAAAGCCGCACATGACATTGTGCATAGGGAGCTATACCGAGCCATGCCTAGTTTTAACATCACTGCCAAACTCGTCCGAATGTGCAGGATGGCGATGGAGAATTCTCGCTGCTCCATTAAGGTCGGTATCGAATTAACCGAAACTTTCGGTGTTAAAAAAGGATTTAGGCAAGGTGACGCACTGTCATGTAACTTTTTCAACATCGTGCTTGAAAATATCATACGAGACTCACTGGCCACAAGGTATACGAACTATTTCAAGTCTGCGCATCAATGAAGTATTCAAAAGCATTGAAGCAGAAGTGGCTAAAATGGGTCTTTCGGTGAACGAGGGTAATACCAACTATATGCTGGCACCCAAAAAGACGCACAACACCGACGTCTTGGCTACAACTTTGAAGTGGTCAAGGACTTCGTCTACCCTGGCTCACTAGTGACCGACGACAATAACAATAGCGCTAAGATCAAACGTAAAATTACTCTTGCCAATCGCTGCTTCTTTGGGCTCAAGAGGCAATTGAGAAGTAGAGCCCTCTTTCGAAATACCAAGGCAGCACTATATAAATCACTGATCATCCCAGTCCTCCCTTACGGCGCAGAGACCTGGACCTTAACGAAAACGAATGAGGATGCCCTTGGTCGTTTCGAGAGGAAGATACTGCGTTCAATCGATCCCGTTTATATAAACGGAGAGTGGAGGAGAAGATATAACGACGAATTGTAATGACTGTACAGCGACATTGGCTAAGTCCGACGTCTCTGGATCCAACGTTGAAGATGGCTAGGCCGTGTAGAGCGAATGGACAACACAGCTGAGGACCGACGCAGCAGAGGACTACCGAAACTAAGACGAAGAAGACCAGCACTTCCAATAAGGCCGATAAGATTTAAATGACGAAACCAGCACGTCTCCAACGGATGAGATCATTGAAGCATTGAAGAAAGTAATATGGGTCGTCGAATCACTAATAGAGAAGTTGCTGAAGATATTGTCATTTTAGCTCATGCCATGATTTTTTTCCAGATAGTTTCAGAAAAACTGTTTTCTTCGACTACAACAGCGTGATAGTCAAGGAGAACAATATGTGGCAGAGCATTGTCGTCTGCAAAATCACCTCGTTTTTCCACAAAACACATTAATGTTGCTAATGGTTTCCAGGTAGTCCTGGATTATCGAAGTGGAATATAATGCAGAAAGCCCAATCGCCGAAGCAGAAGTTCGCTCATGAAAAAACGCCATTCAACGTCGTTCGGCGTGACACGCTTTTGGACCACTCCCAAGGCTTTGTAGGGTTCGACATGGATCGTCAAACTTATTCACCGATCCGAGACGTTCCTTGTTTTCCACCACTTTGTAGCGTTGAAACCATTCGTGACACGGTATTTCATTACTAGACGCCTAGAAGGCGAAAGCAAAACTCCTCGTAAATTACGAGCTTATTTAGCTCGGAAATCGATATTTTCACGCACAAAAAAATACATTCGTATGACGCCGATGATATAATGATGAGGACGTGACATTTCTTGCCTGATATTCCTGAGCAGTAAGCACCGTCAGCGCCATCTATAGGAAAACATCGGATTCCAATTTGCGGATCTGATGATATCATTATTTTGGTACCTCAAGGTAAGTAAAGATCTGATCTGCCTTGTAGCTGTGCTTAGGAACATAATTGTTGCTGAAATGACTTCACCTTGCCAACCTAGGCTGGCATTTTGCATAGAAATGAGGTGAATCCGGACCTCTTGTAATCGATGTGGAAAGTAACCACTTGAACGACTGAGGCACTATTCTCTTCAATCACCTTGATCTCAAACAGCTTTAGAATAAGCTTTAGGTATAATCACATTTAACCCTCGGAAGCTTGAAACAATAGAGATGAAAGCCAGTCTTGGCGAATTTTCCTTTCGCGTGCCATCTGTCAAAACTTTTTAGCAAAAAAAGGTATTTTAAGGTCCCATCATGAGTTCGTATATCGCATTTCACCGGCCGTACTCAAAGTATATTATACTTTAGGCAAAGCTTTTAAAAAACATACCATGTGTATGTGTTTTTCTTAAGCTACATTGATGAAGTGCTCATCAAACCAGCTTAACAAGACACGTCCCCACATTTGTCACCCAATTACCCACCTTCGTTGTTTCTATTGAAAAAGCTGTTTAATTAAGAAGCAAATAAGCACCACTCATCACGCGAGAAATATTTCACTTGAATGCCTCCTAATGATAAACATGTCAAGACTTACTTCTAAGCCAGCTACCCAACTTGCATTGAATATAAATTTCAATTTTGGCAGACTTTAGGAAGCTAAGAAAGAAAACGGGTCAACAACTTTGCAGAGGGAGGAGGCATTTGAAAGCCAACAAATCAAATCCTAGGGTGAGGCCAGACAGATTTATATACAGCGACTATGGTAGGGGTGTATACTGCCGATATATGCGTTAGGAAAGTCGGACAAGCCTTTTTGGCACAAAATTATCCGCATCGCTTGCCAATATGTCACAGTCTATTAGTCGCCAAGAAAGTCATAAAGGTCGTTAAACTCACGCGAGCTTAGTCATAAATGTAATCTACGAGATTGTAGATGATCAAAGAGACGAGTCCTTAAAAACAAACAGCGCGTAAGCATATAATAAAATTTGTCTGACTTCGAAATAGAGTACCCCCTCTCCCAGGGTTCCATAAAAAAAACTCTCACATCAAAGCCTAGTGCCAGTAGGCGGCTGAAAGAGTAAAAAGGCTTAAAGAAAATGAAGTACTGGTTACATTCAACAGAAAAGTTCGCAGACACCCTAGGATTATTTTTATTTTGCTTTATAATCCGAGTACTCGTACTGTGTGGTTGAAATTCCGCTTCACGAACTCCTCTTCAATAAGAAATGGTTTATGCACTTGGGGTAGTGGCACACTATCCGAAGGGGTATGATAGTAGCTTTGACCTAACAAATAAGAGAGATTTTAGACTTACGGAGAGGGAATCATCGTCATAGTTAGCAAAAAGTCACTAAAAAAAAACTCAAGAGAAGCCCAAGCAAATGGAACTCAAACTGGATGGGTCATATTTATTCATATCCTTCCTATCATCCCACTCTGACACTAAAAAGAAACGAAGAAAAACGCGTGCACCACATCGAATCAATAACACTTGCCTCTTCCCTCCTGATTTGCTCCCCAAAATCCCAACAACAACATCAACGGGAACGAAACGAAAGAAAAAAAAAAGGAAAAATAGAAAACAAAATCTCATTTAGATATCCACCCGACAAACCATAGAACAGAAAAACACCGACAACGACGTGGGAAAAAAGTATCTACGTAAAGCGAAAACCTATCCGTAAACTCTGTATGCGGGTGTACCTGCTCCCCGCTTATTCGCAATGACGTAAATACAAATTCTCTCCACCCCGTAGCGTTCGCCTACCTATCATCGTTGTCGACGCTGTTTTTTCTCAATTGTATGAGTAGTACTAATAGTAGTGGTAGTAGTAGAGTTGCTACCTATCTAGATACGTTTTTGGTATTTATCTTCTAAACTGACTGTATGTAGTGGATGATGTAGTACAAGCACGGTTTACACTAGTTCGTTGTGTTGTTTCTTTATTTCTGTTGCTGATTAGTGTGGACGACTTTATTGATTTTACGCACTTACCCGGACATTAGTAGCACTAGACGGGCAGAAGACGTTGTTCAAATTCCAAGCAGAACCACCACGAGTTTAAACAAATTCGCACAATTGTTGTTACTTATCGTTAGATCAAAAAAAATTTTTTTTACTTCCACTTTTCTTTAAAACCGTTTAAAAAATGAAAAAAAAACCGAAAAAAACATTCGAATTCTCTACGCGAGTTGGAGTGATTCGCACGGCATTCGAACCCGTGTATTTAGGCTGTAAATGCCTCCGTCGATATCACTTCATTTTCTTCTCATGTGAACGCTCACTCTAAGGGTCGTGTTATGTATGTACACCTTATCGGACTGGGATTTTCGGTTTTGCTTTTAGCTTTTTTTTTGTGTACAAAAATTGATGCGAGATGCGTGTAACGAATTCTTCTCTTCGATTTGAGATTTTCTTCTTGTCGGCCCTCGAAGATGCTCGAAGAGCAACGAAATTTCTTATCAGAACTTCTTCAATTTCGTTCTTTTTGTTTCTTTTTTTTAATTTTCAAAACCACTTCGAAGTGTAGATATTTTCTTTACTCCGTTTTCTTTTTTGTTTTACACTCACTTAACTACCCGGCAATTTATCTAGATTTATCCAAATCTATATAAATAAAATGGTTGCTCCGTGTAGAGTACCGCGATTAAGGACCGGAAAACGAGAAATGATTGAATGAATCCAAAAGAACTAAATGGGAAAAAAAACGTTTTCTTTTTTTTTGTTTTCTTTTATTTTGCTATGTGCAAGACCGCAAGTCGTTGGAAAATCACTTCGCGTTGTCGACGTCGTTTTGGTCCAAGACCAAACGTCCGACCAACCGATAAATACTAAGAGAGGAGAGCCAACAGCCTAGCACCCAGAGGTAGTAAGTGACCGAAACAGAAAACACGAAGCAGAAGGCAAGCAATTGTCGGTTGTTTTTTTTTTTTTTTGCTGCTTCGTACACCCCCAGATTAGCCCGAGTTTACGGTGGTGGTGTATACACTATCGGCGACGGCCTCGAATCGGGTCAACACATACAGCGCATCGAGCATACGGAGGGAGAGTTTCGTGAGCCATATGACGGGAGAAAAATGAGCGAACGAGAGATGACGAGAGTAAAGAGAGAAAAGCTATTTTCCATCAACGCTCTTTCCACCCCCAACCGCACTCATGCGGCCCATGACTCGCGTATCAACTTGTCGTCAACGTTAGCGTCACAATTATCTATCATCGAACCCGAAGGGGACCACGTAAAAAGGAAAACTAAATGAAGCAAACAATGAAAACCTACGAATCACAGTCTAAATACTTCACAACATCAATTGTACGTATCTATTCGAGCGAAGGCACTCACTGTCGGGAATTCTCGATTCCGAACGTCGTCTCCTTACGTATACGACACCGCGATATCATTCAATCGCAGAGGCTAACATACACTTTGTCTGCCTACGTCAGAGAGTCAACCGACGACACACATACTCCGCAGATACGTACCATCTGAAATGGCAACACAATAAAGCACTGAGCAAAGTAAACATTCGGTGAATGAAGTGGGACTGCCATTAAGTCAACGATGGCATACACCATACCATCCACTTGCGCGTACACACCGCTATATACAAACGCCTACTATGTAGCACTGTCGTACGACTACGCTGGTCTGGAATTGGAGAGACCGATACCAGTTTGTAGGGTCTTAACACAAAAGAAAAAAATATCAAGAAACTCATTAAATTTTCTTTGTTGAAGAGTAATCGTCGAGTAAAATCCACGACGCTTTCTCTCTCCGTAGAGGGGCTCTCTCGTTCTCCCGAGCGACAGAGAGGGGACAATGTATTTCAAATGCACATGACAAAATCTGCGCGAGAAGTAGGAACAGAAAAAAAAAAGTCGATAACCCCGTGTTGGGGTTCGATGAGAGGAGTTTTCTTTCACACGACTATACATAGTATGACAACTTGAACTACACTAGCCGATTCGGAAGTTGTTTGTACCCTATACCGTGGCTCGTATGAGTGGAATGTGCTAAAAACAAACCATACTAACGCGTCATAGTCATCGAGGAGAAGGTAAACGAACTACTCATGTCGCTGACGTAAAACGCGCAGTTCGAGCGAGGATGACAATACGGGTGAAGCGACAAGTTGATGATGCGCTACAGGGGAGACACAGCGACATTGAATTATCAGGGTTTGGGGTGGACTGGACGGATGGTTAAGCTGCGCATGGTGACCAAATTGATAATTAACGAGATGACCTAAAGAAGAATGCCTTTGGGTAGGGGACTGTACACATAGATAAGAGCTATCTGAAGAGGCCCTTGAAAGATGCGTGCACTGTAGTTTCCTGTTTTTTTTCTGACTCATTTTGTAAACTTTATTCGGCTTTGTGTGTTTTTCAAATTCATACCGAAGACTGATATCAGGATGGTGTACTCGTAGCTTGCCTGCGAGATGACGTGGAATCATTTCTTTAATCACCTTTCGAAAGAATCAAGCCATAAATCCAATTTATATAACGAATACAAAATCTATAACTGGCAAGGAACGCACATGCTTTATAGTTCAATGACAGCAACATTTGAGAGGAAAGTACAGCAATTAATCATTATCCAGAGGTTTGCTCCGATATAAGACGGGAAAGGATATAAAAACCAATGTCCATCATCAACAAGCAAAGGAGGACGCGTCATAATGAAGCTTAAGCTAAGATTACTCGCTTAATGAATGATATTGGCATCGGTACCTGAGACGATCACGCGATTAATGCAGCCATGGGTCAGTAACCAGGGTATTGGTCTCTGACATCGATAGCACGGAGTTCAAATACTCTTTTCAACGATGTACCAATAGAACAGTGTGTATTGAGATCTTTAAGTCCTCGCTATTTTCCATCAGATAACGTTACTAGAACTACGTAAATGTAATTTAAGGCGGTATTGCATCTACAGGAAAGTACTGTAGGTAGCTTGAACTTGAACTGTATGTTAGTTAGTCAAGGTCTTAAGCATGTCGGGTTTATTATTATTTGCGAAGAATTTCATTCAAAAACAAAATTGTAGCTAAAGCTCAAGTTAGTTTTTTAGTCTCCTACCCTGCAAACCTGAGGCATAGACGACTTATGCAAAGGCTTTCCTGCCAGTCTGTACGCATATATAAGAGATCTACAAACTTGCGCGAAGCGAATGTGAATTATAAATTGTGAATGAAATATAAATTATAAGATCAAATACATGAACCGTAATGATGAATAAACTCAATTCACCAACCGCCTATTTTTAGGATATGATACATTATAATTCATATTCACTTCGGGTAATCTTGTAGATCTTTGATATATGCGTACGAACAAATGGACAGACAGGAAAGTCTTTGCATAAGTTTGCGATATTCAAGGTAGAAGACCTCGAATTATAGCTTGGCTCCTGGCGAGCTGATCCCATCTTGTTTTAATTTTAAATCAATTTTTATTTATGCTTCTAGAACTACGGTAGGTAGAACTCAGGATAGTAAGCTCCTGAAATCAGGTTATTGGTCAGGGTATTGTGCACCTTTATCCTCAAACCCTTCCAACGTGACTTCGGATCAGTTTAATCAGAAAATGATATATCCTTACAATTCTGCCGCTATTACCTAAAACCGCATTAGGGTAAAATTTCGTGCACTCAGATTCGGGTGTTCTATGTAATCCGAGACTAGTCTTGGTTAATTTCGCAAAGGGCGTTCCGGTTATCATGTCAATAATAAGATACAGCAGTGGTTTACTTATGCCCACAGATTAAGCTTATAATAAAGACCATGTCGAAAGCTTTTTCCAAATAAATCAGTCAGGCACCCGTCCATTATTTCCAATTGTTCGTTTGTTCCACTGGATATCCGACACGAGTTTCGACGCGGCCTGAACAGTGTCATGGCCCAATTCGGAACCAAAGTTTTTGAACAGAAATTCGTCAAGTTGGAGTCCGTTCATTTCAAAGGAAGTAGTAAGCAAAAGGAAACTCTAATGGGCAGTAAATAGCTTCCTTCCACACAAATCTGCAGGTCCGGATGGAATCCACCCGGTAGAGATGCAACATGCTTACGGGATTCTCGAACCATGGCTTTTGGTACAATATTATTCTCATCCAGTCTAGATTGGGGCTATATATCACTATCCCGGAGGGAAGCAAATGTTACCTTTATACTAAAGCAGGAAGAACCTCCCACACACCTGCAGAAGACTACCGACCTATCAGTCTCTCCGCCTTTCTTCTTAAGACGCTAGATTCACTGGTCTACCTGTACATTCATGAAGTCGTAGCATGCTTTAATGTAAGGGAAAATCAGTAGACACTCTACACACGATAGTTGGAATCGTTGAAAAATCACTTTCCAACAAAGAATTTACCATGATTGCCTTCCTCGATATTGAAGGAGCTTTCAACAACATAAAACCACTAGCCATTACCAGTGTTGCTACCAAACAAAAAAGGCAGTAAAACATGGCACACCACAGGGAGGAGTATTATTTCCGCAACTGTGGGTGCTCATTGTAAACGGAATACTTTTATACCTGGAGGACGACGGGCGCAAAGTCATTACGTACGCAGACAACAGTCCAACAATCAGGAACTTGATGGAAACAGGCCTAGCAAACTGGCCAATTGGGCGGAGAACTGCGGACTTGGAATAAATCCCTCCAAAACGAAGCTAATCTTATTGCGGTTGTAAGACCTATACTAATATACGAATGCCTTGTCTGTTGCACTGGAAATATGCAGAGCCGGGTCTAGGGCAGGCAATGGTGTGGGCGCCGGTGAGCATGCACCTACCCTAAAAATCAGCCAATCCTTTAAACTACCGAACCACTGCAGCATATTAACGGTAATTCGTGAGGCCGCAGAATGGATGTCTGTGAGATCGATGAACAATATCGTCATCTACACAGATTGACAAGCTGCAATAAAAGCACTCGAATCACCAATAATAAGATCGAAATTGATCAGGCAGTGCCGCACGTTTTTAAATGACATATCGAGTAGATGCGCTGTAACGTTGTGCTGGGTACCTGGACATAACGATAAACCAGGCAATTGTAAAGCAAACGAACTAGCCAAAATAGATAGCATACTGAAGCTCTCGACTGTGGGGGACTATGGGGAAGAGGAAGAATATCTATCCCCTCTCCTAAGCAATTGCCCTGCCCTAGTCCTCTTAAATGAACAAACAGAGGTCTACAAAATATCGAATTTTATTCAACACTCAAAATGGTTCCGAGAGTAACGGTGACCAAGCCGACTCAAGTGGTAGCACAATAGACCGTTCTTGGTCTAAGTGATCCCCTCCGCTTTTACGGATGGAAGCCACTTAACCTAACCTAACCTAACCTGGAGGTGTATATACACCTCTTGGCCATTGGATAATACACATTATTAAGTGAATTTTTGAAGAGAGAGCCGTTGTCGAGAGCCGGCGGATTTTATTCTCTTGATTGAATCAAAGATCATCTAGAGATCCTCCGTTGAAATGACCAGGGTATTAGCCCACTCACTGGCCACAGCATTATTTGCCATGAAATCGTATTTGAATCTGGTAAAATCAAAGCTCTCTGACCGCCAATGATTGATACCATTTCGAAGGTACTCGTAGAAGTGAAGAAGCAGGGCTCTGTTTTCCAAATCGTAGTTTGGGCGGATGCTATCATTCACCTTGGATACTTCCTAGAAGACAGCTTCCACTGTCGCCATCTTCTCCTGGAGATCCCCGACCACGAAGAAATCGTCAAAAAAAACGCGTTCATTGTCTGACGTTCTCGAAAGCTTCAGATCCTGAATTGTTTCGCCGAAATATTCTATTTAACTGCGGAAACTTACTCCCACTGTTGGATTTTACAGCACGAATTCTGTTGTTCCGGTGCAAACTTACAGATATTCTTTAATTTCCATGGATCAACTGTTGGGTATTTTTAATCAGTGACTTCAGTGCCCTGACCTCCGAGTAAACCACCGACCAAGATACAGGAGTCTACTATCCTGCCTGTGCAGTGTGTCGATTGTTGCGTTTCGGTACACATTTGTGGTGTCGTGATACCTTCGGAGTGGTCATCCATCGTCTGTTCAATTATATTGTCCATTTATTTAAGGTTTCTGTCAATCTTGTCTTGACAGTTTTCTATTTTGGCTAAGACTGGCCAAGAGGCCCTACTGTAGGGGCCCCCTACTCTTAGGGGTGCGTTTGGACATACTCTGTCAGCTTCGCGAATTCGTCTGGTACTGTGATCACGGAACTAAGTCCGCAATGGTCAGTGTCTTATAGAAACGTCCGCAGGCCGTTCGTTCTTGCAAGCCAGTCTTATTCGATTGTCAGGCAGCATGAGATCCAGATACGAGCCGCTCCTTGTATACGAGGGAATATCCCTTGGCTCCTCCTAGTGTTGGAAATGTTATTTTTCCAATCACTATGTTTAGCGTTTAAATCGCCGGCTAGAATGTAAAAGTTTTCTGCCGAGTTTAGGCGTAAAGATCGAAAAAGGGTTCAAAGGCTTCAAAGTAATTTTGTTACATAACAATGCTCGGCCACATGTTGCACATGTCGGCGAAAACCTACATGGAAACGCTTAAATGGAATGCTGTCTATTACCTCTTCCGTTTGATGGCATATAACATATGTAGCTTTGCTGAGCTGAATTTTTATTCCGATGAAGATTTCAAAACAAAATGTTTCGATTTGTGGATGGCCAGAAAAAAACACGCAGTTTTTCCAACGTGGAGCTCGTAGCTAGCGATGATAATGCTCTGAGTGATACAGTTTTTACAAGAATATTCTTTTTCACAAGAAAACAGCCAGAACTAATTCAAGACCCTAATCATATGCAGAATTTTTCAATAGGGACATACCAAACGCATCCTTAAAATTTTCTTTCATTCATAATTAAGTTCACCAATTTGTGTTCAGAAATCAGAAAAATCACTATCAAATTTCTGAGTGGCAGCGACTTTAAAAACGCTTAATTAAATTTCCGTAATAATCGTCACACCAGACAGGCTGTGCATAATATTTTTAATAAATTTGAGTCAACATATTCGCTTTTAAATATTTCCGTGTCAGTAGGACATTGCGCCGGTTAAAGTTTCGGGAATATCGCAGACGAAAACGCTTTAGTTCAGTCAAATTAGATCAGCTAAATCAGTCCAAGAGTCCACACTGTTCACAAGAATTGGTAGTCTGTTAGTCCTGATTATGGCGAATTATGTTCAGATCTGAAGCCTCTTGATCTTTTGAATAGTCGAAACTTCGATTAGGTTCTGCAAAAAGTCGAAAGAAAATTCTGAATTTCAACGAAAAACTGTTTTAAGTAATGAATCATATTTTTGAATTAATGGCTTTGTCATTATATCCACAAAAAGTGGCCGTGTGATGTGGATTTCCTGTCGAAAATTGAGTTTTTTGTCGATGAAAATTATCTCCGTAATGATCACCGAAGTTCGCTATCGTGTCGTATTGGAATACTACAATATTTCGGCCATAATTGGACGTTGATAGGAAAAGTAGTTGAAGGAAAAGTTCGTAATGTCGTGTAATCTCGAGAAGTGGTCGTGGTGGAATGGTAATCATCGCCGACTGTTGAGCCGAAGGTCTGTAGTTCAAGTCCCTCCATAGTCAAGAATAATTCCTATACGGAAAACTGTGCAACAACATCAGTTCTGAATGAGAGATGATCAAAAATTGCTGGCGAAGCCATAACACTCGCAGCATAAGATCACTTCAAAATTCATACTCTTTGTGTGCATTTTCAATTTAACACCTTAATGACATTGAAACAAAAATAATTACTGTGAAGTACAACCTTCGCAAATTTAGTCGAATCCCTCAAATCCTATCTTGGACAACCACCCCCGGAGAGTAGTGAACAAACATCTTCGACACAAAATATCTGCACCCCGTCCAGGTTGTGTGCCATAAGAGCGTACATTCTTGAACCTGCACCAATTATAAAAAAAAATATTTCGCTCATGCGATTTAACTTCATTTGCGCTTTTTTAGACCACGTTGTTAAGTCTATGGCTTATGTCAACAAGCCAGCAACATTATACGATGGTACTTAGCCTACAAAAAAAAAACAAAAATTTTGGAGAAATGGCGATTTAATTTTAAATATAGTCTCCTTTTAGCTCGATACACTTGACCCAGCGATGCTCCAACTTCTTTAACCCGTCTGAAAAATACGTTTTCTCGAGGTCTGCAAAGTAGGCCTCCGTGGCGTCGATAATCTACTCATTCGACTGAAATTTCCACCCGGCGAGTGACTTTTTCAAGTTTGGCAACAAAAAGAAGTCGCACGGGGCCAAATCTGAAGAATACGGTGGATAGGGCAGCAGTTCATAGCCCAATTCGACCAATTTGGCCGTGGCGAGGGCGGAGGTGTGAGCCGGTGGGTTATCATGGTGGAAGAGCACTTTTTTCTTCGCCAAGTGGGGCCGTTTTTTCTTCAATTCGGCGTCGAATCGGCCCAATAATTTGGCATAGTACAGCCCTGTGACCGTTTTGCCCTTCTCCAGGTAGTCGATGTGGATCACGCCTTGTGAATCCCAGAAAACGGTGGCCATCTCCTTTCCGGCCGATGGGACAGTCTTCGCCTTCCTCGGAGCACGTTCGCCGGGTGAAATCCACTGTTTCGACTGTTCCTTGGTCTCTGGTGTGTACCAGTGGATCCATGTTTCGTCGACTGTCACGAAACGACGCAGAAACTCCTTCGGATTGCGCGTCAAACACTGCGGAAACAGCGTCAAACACTGCTCTGAAGTGGCCTCACAGTTGCGCTTGTTGTCCGGAGTGAGCAAACGCGGCACCCATCGCGCCAACAGCTTTCTCATGCCCAAAATTTCATGCAGGATATGACCTAAAATCCGCGGACACTCCCGCTTCCACACGCAGTCAAAACAAACTACGAGTCCGATCCGGCTGAAATTTCGACAGTAGCCGTCTACTAGAATGCAATACGCCATCTGGCGGTGAGGCTAAGTACTTATCGAACCACCCTCGTATGTCCTCGGAGCAATATCGAACGCAAAATTGTCAACGTTCTGGAATTTGAGCTGAATATCTCAATTATCCTGCGTTTTATGTAACAACAAAATTGTTACGTCCTTATTGAAAAATGTAGACTTCTTTGCAACAAAATGTAAATCTCTTTCACGTGTGTAAAAATAGTTGATTGGCAGGTCCATCAATTCTGACTGTCAATAGGCTGTGATCGCCAGCAATATACTTGGAGTACCATTAATTCCATCATACTTTTTGTATGTAACCCTTTACAAAAGGTTTTGTAAAACCAAAGAAGCCACTTGAAACAGTACATTCGTAACCTAGGCAAGCACTAGCGTTTTAGGTTTTCAACTAGTTAACTATTTTTCACTATTTAGTATGAAAACCAAGACTACATCTGAAATTGTACTAAGTTTCAACCGAGGCCCATTCTGTTTTTCGTTGTAGATATAAAAAACCGAGCTTACTAAACCCACAATCTGAGACAGCCTATATAGATAAACTGTCTAATCCACACGAAGCCTTTCGCGACTCTGTCATGTCAATTGACCGAAATCTAGCTTCGTCCATTGTAGACTGCATGCAATCGCCTCTCTCAGGTCTCTTATTTTTGGCTTCAGGCTATGTCACTAAATCCTTAAATGAGTTCTAGACAGAATTAAGGTTATGAAAAAAAATTCCTGGAACATCTGCAATGACTAGACACTTTTAATCTACCTCTTTATTTAATACCATAACTCATGAGCTCTTAGAACCTAACATCTTACAATAAACAACGGAGATAAAAATTAAAGTCATCCAGAAATACCCTTATCGTCTTTCTGAATCACATGATTTATGCTGTGAGAGTGTTCGAATACTATTTGCATAACTTATGATTCAACTTGGCCGACACCAACGCGAGACAATTTCGCATTCCTACGACAAAACAAGCTTTAAGGCTTGGTGAATAAATAAATATTTTTAGAATCATAAATAAATTAAGGCAGATAAGGCTAACGCTATATGGTATACCAGTGCAATCTATGGGAAAAGCCCTTAGGTATTTTGTTATTTCGCAACCATGTATTTTTGTCCCAAGGCCAGAAGAAAGGTGCCGGGATCGGTAAATGATATATACATATTTAGAAAAAAGGTACGAATAGCTAACGTCAGATCTGATTTGCAGGTAGCAGAGACGTTCAGTAACGCTTTAAGTGTTAGACGTACTCTACGCCTGGTAAAGGGTCTATGACTAAGTTATATATAGGTACAATATTTACATAATTAAACTAGTATTCTTGAGTTATATAGGGCTCAGAGGTTAAGAGGAGAGGAAAAAACCCCAAAACTTCAGCAGTTAACATAATAAGCAACGAGGCAATCTGGACTGCAGTGCCAATTTGGACAGGTCAGTAAAAAAGTGTCTAAGATTAGAGAGACCCATAAAAGGGAACTGTTCACACATCTGAGAAAAAAAGGCAGCAAAGCCGCGGGGTAAAAAGTGCAGTAAGTAAATTTCTAAGACAAAAGGAAAGACATTCGAGCCGTTACCCACCGCACCACCATTGAATGTAAGGACATGGAATCAATAAACGTATCAATAAGCATATCTGTAGGAACGCAGTATAGATTCGGAAAGTAATGCTAGCTGGCTTTATATATATTTCTATGAGCAATATTTTTAAATATCCAAAACGTAATAATAAGTCTTCCGATAGAAATAGCTAAGAAGTTGCTTGAAGCAGGGACACTAAAGATTGACCATATAGCCAAGTTTGGCAACAAAAAGTCATCACACATGTTCTGCGGCAAAGCTAGCCTAGGAGATGTGGTTTTGATTAGCAAGATAAAAACAAAAAAAAGACAAAGCTGTCCGCAATATGAGCATGTGGGAATCACACGTTTCAAGATTTTGGCGGAGACGCGAAAACGCGGAAACGCGGCCAACAGGACAATCAACCAATACGAAACAATGTTGTGACAGGATTTTTTTTTTGTTGGAGGCTTCTACTATCTGTTGGAGCATCCAGACACAAATACTGGCCCATTGTACTACCAGACAGACACCTTGTATTTTCCCCGTTGTCCGACCCCAAGGGTGCGCCACCGTGCGCGAGCGAAGGCAGGACAGTCATCCTCCTCACAACATGCAGTCCAGGTAGGCGTCTCACTGATGCCAAGCACGTAGAGATGCTTGGCAAAAGTTTAATGGCCCGTAATGATGCCCCTAAGCCTTCTGCAATCATTTCTCCTCAAGGATAAGAAAAATGTTGGGGACTTCTTGCAGACATCAGGGCGTACGCGCTTAATCATCCTGCATCCTGGATATTCCCTCCATCTACGACTGTGTGCATTAAAGACCCAGTCGTTGATGTCAGATTTGACTGTGGAAGAAAGTAAATCTAACGCGGGTTCAGGTCCTGAGAAACTCTCCTCTGAGCCCCTTCTAGCGAGTTCATCGGAGATATCATTTCCTGAGATCCCAGAGTGACCTCGGCAGCTGTCTTATACCTTTTTGCAGCATAACAGGGTATTTCTCATCAGTGCCCGGCGACTTGAAGCCATCGAAAGATGCCACAGAAAATTCAATAGCCTCAGTAGATGCAACGCGTGAAGCAGCATATCAGCTACGCCGACTATCCGGCGACAGGATAGTGGCTTATGTGCAGTATAGAACTGATGTATTCATCGCTGGAGATTTCAACACATGGTCTACGGAGTGAATACGGCACATTCTAGAAATAGGAAAATAAATAAATGATGAAAGAAATAACTACACTCGCCAACATGTACAAAAATGGCAGAATATGAAAGCAGCAACCCGAAGAGG
This sequence comes from Merodon equestris, assembly GCA_958301585.1. Lineage (NCBI taxonomy): Eukaryota > Metazoa > Arthropoda > Insecta > Diptera > Syrphidae > Merodon > Merodon equestris. The sequence goes on from OY284415.1 coordinate 103,676,762, forward strand.
AGCTCCATGCCATGAACAGGTTGAGACGAGCTTAAAAAGCCAATCAAAAGGAGTAAGGCAAGATGCTTCAAGACTATCTGTGACGAAGCCAACATCAACACATGGTATAAGGCCTACAGAATAGTTATAGCCAGACTTAAAACCTACAGATCCCAACAAATAACATGCCCACATGCCCACTAGGATTTTCGCCGAACGAGTTTCCCTCAATCTCTCGAAAGTCCGATTACACCATCACAGTGGAAGCATTGCTATCGCGCCATCAGAGATGCTGCCTTTGATGTGCTGGGTTTCAAACAGCCACCAGCTAGAAACCCCGGGTTTGATGAGCAATGCAAACAAGTGCATGTAGAAAAGCAGGCCGCCTACAAAGCCATGCTACATAGACGGACGAGAACCGCTTGCGAGTTCTACGAGAAGAAAAGGAGAGAGGAACACACGCTTTTAAGGAAGAAAAATAGACAGCATGAAAAGCGTGAGATGGAGAGATGCTACCACAAGAATGACGCTCTCAAGTTTTACAAAAAAGTAAAACGAACGTGCCAATGATTTTAACATCGCTGCCAAAATCGTCCGATTGTGCAGGATGACAATGGAGAATTTTAGGTGCTCCTTTAAGGTTGGTAGCAAATTAACCAAGACCTTCGATGTTAAAAAAGGATTTAGCCAAGATGACGCACTGTAATGTTACTTTTCAACTTGAAACGATCATACGAGACTCACTGCCCAACACAAGGCGTGCGAGCTATTTCAAGTCGGTGCAATTGCTTGCGTACGCGAATGAAATTGACGTAATTGGGCGAGCACAGCGAGACGTCAGTAACAAGTGTTCAAAAGCGTTGAAGTAGAAGTGGCTAAAATGGGTCTTTCGGTGAACGAGGGTAAAACCAAATATATGCTGTCATCCAAAAAAGACGCAAACAGCAACGTTTTGGTCAGAACGTCACAATTGACGGCAACAACTATGAAGTGGTCAAGGACTTCGTCTACCTTGGCTCACTAGTAACCAGCGACAACAACACCAGTGCTGAGATCAAACGCAGAGTTACTCTTGCCAACTGCTGCTTCTTTAGGCTCAAGGGGTAATTGAGAAGTAGAGCCCTCCCTCGAAAAACCAAGGTAGCACTATACAAATCACCGATCATCCCAGTCCTCCTTTACGGAGCAGAGGCCTGGACCTTAACGAAAACGAATGAGGATGCCCTTGGTCGCTTCGAGAGGAAGATTCTGCGTTCAATTGATATAAACGGAGAGTGGAGGAGAAGATATAATGACGAACTGTAACGGCTATATAGCGACATCGGTTAAGTCCGACGTCTCCGGATCCAACGTCTAAGATGGCTAGGCCACGCATAGCGAACGGACAATACAGTTCCGGCCAAAAGAGTCTTCGAACCTAACCCTGAAGGACGACGCGGCATAGGACGACCGAGTCTAATGTGGCGCATACAGGTGGAAGGAGACCGTAACCAACTGGGAGTGCGGCACTGGAAACAACAGGCAAAAGATCGTGCCAGCTGGAGACGCTTGTTGGTTGAGGCCCAGGTTTACCGGATTGTAGTGCCAATTAAGAAGAAAGAAGAAAAAGAACGGAAAGCCCACAACTTCCTTACCAAAAGAAAGTTAAGATATAACGTAGAAAAGGAGTTAAATACGAGTAGTCCTTAGTCTCCGCGGGAGTACCTCAAGGTGCCATGCTTAAGTCTAATTTTATATAGCCAGGCAGGCTATCATTCATTGGTTTCGTTCCGAGTGATCACCCTCCTGATTACGTTTATCAGTGATCGGGCTTAATCAGTTCGCTCACTCTGTATGCCTGAGATCTCAACAAGGCTTAAAAACCACTGTCAGTTTTCAGGTTCATCTAGGCATGATGTCATGCCCAGCCTGTAAAAGATACCTTAGGTAATCGTAATCTAACTTAAAAGAGAGTTTTTAGGTAGCACACGATTCTGGGAAGCGTATTCACCCGATTTAAGGCACTGTCTCTTGAACACACGATTGTTTTCCATATAAGACGGCGCTGCATTAAACCTTACCAGACAACCATAGGCGAGATGTTGGGCTTCATTAGAGATACCAAGCTATCAAACCGCGTTTCTCACCATGGTTGCCCTTGTCGCCTAATTATCCAGTTCTTTCTGGTATCCCTTGACGCCGTATACAAAGGAGCCCTAACGAAGTTCTGACTTTTAGAAGCTCATTTTTGACGCCCCCAATTTAATTTTGATTTTTTACGCCACCACAGGGGCTCTTTATTAACTAAATGCTAACCTTAACAAGAAAAATAAGTTAATTTACTTATTTATATACGTACTAGGCGACAGGGTGGAAACTATTAAGGAGAGGGTGAAGGGTTGTAGTATGTTATAGGGCAATTCTAAGACTGAATTTTTTGATGTGAAGGTCGAAAAGATTGGTGTTAGCTTTGCGCAGCATTTTAGACATTGGTTCGTTGCAGCTATAATTTGTGCGATGAGTGTTTATACGGAAAAGGGGCTTGGACCAAAGGTTACGTAGGTTGGTGTTAAGGGGAATCATGTACAATAATATGGCGCTGTCAATGTTACCGCTGAGAAGGTCGTGAATAAAAAAAAATCTGTAACATCGCGTCGTTGTTTAAGAGGTTGGAGGTTGATTCATTTTAGGCCTGGCCAAGGAAGGCCACTAAGGGCAAAACGAAATCTACGTTGAATGGCCTCAATTCGCGTACTGTGGGATTCGTAAAAGGGGGACCCGATATGGCTAGTATATTCGAGAAGGGACCTAAAAGGGTCAACCGTCAACCAGATTGATCACATTGCGATTGACGTCAGACACTCCAGTATTTTCAATGTCCGAAGCTTCTGGCTCTTCGGAAGGAGGACATCGACTCGGATCATTACCTTGTTGTAACCAAGGTAAGAACACGGATATCAAACAAACAATAAAATTGAGAAAGAAGTACACGGTTTGATGTCAGAAAGCTACAATCGCAAACGACCGCTAGAACTTTGCCGATCGAGTCTCCCAAACACTCTCTGAAAGTTCGACACCCCCCTGCACTGACAATATAAGAATACTGGAAACGTTGTCAAAGAACCATCAAAGAAGCTGCCACTGATGTGCTGGGTTTTACCACACCACCCAGGAAAATCCCGTGGTTTACCGACGAGTGCAGACAGGCCCATGCAGCCAAACAAGACTCCTAGAAGGCAGTGCTGCTTCGAAGAACGAGAGCTGCTCGCGAACAGAAAAGGAGAAAAGAGAACCGGCTTCTCAGAAAGAAAAAGAAAGAGCATGAGAAGCGCGCGGTCGAGAAGGTGGAAAGGTGCTAAAGCAGGAATTAAGTCTGAAAGTTTTACCAGAAAGTAAAATATTTATCCAGTGGATATAAATTTAGGACTGAAGCATGTCGGGACGAAAATGGACAACTAGTAATAGAATCGCAGTCGATGCTGAGAATTTGGAAGAATCATTTCTGCAGACTGTTAAACGGCGACTGCTGGATGACGATAACAAGAATTCCGTCCCCCCGACTCTGACGAACACAAGATAGCAATATCGAGACTTAAGTCGAACAAAGCTGCTGGAGCGGTCGGACTGCCCGCGGAACTATTTAAAGCAGCTGGGGATGATCTGGTAGGACTCATGCACCAGCTCATCTGTAAGATATGGTCGGGCTAAAGCATGCCCGATGAGTGGAATCACAGTGTCGTTTGCCCGATCCATAAGAAAGAAGACCCCTTTGACTGCGCCAACTATAGAGTGATAAGTCTCCTTAACATCGCCTACAAAATCTTCTCTGCTGCTTTGTATGAACGCCCGAAACCGTTCGTCAACAACCTGATAGGTCCATATCAGTATAGTTTTAGACCAGGGAAGTCCACAGTAGACCAAATCTTCACAGCACGGCAGATCATGGAAAAGACACGACAGACGAGCTATACATACATTTTCATATGACATACCTACGAAGCTCGTCAGATTGTGTAGGATGACGATGGAGAACTCTCGCTGCTCCATCAAGGTCGGCTTACCGAGACCTTCAATGACAAAACAAGGGTTTGGGAAAGTGACGTGCGGGCTTTTTAACTTAATACTCGAGAAGGTCGTGCGAAACTCACAAGTTAACACCAGAGGCACGATCTTCCAAAAGTCCGTTCAACTGCTGGCTTACGCGGATGATATTGACGTGATTGGTTGAACACAGCGAGCCGTCAATAAGGCATTTGCTGGCATTGAAGCGGAAGCGGCTAAAATGGGTCTAGCGGTAAACGAGGGCATAACGAAGTACATGTTGCCATCAAGAAATGACGCACAACATCGACATGTCACAATGGGAAGCATGAACTTCGAGGTAATCAAAGACTTCGTCTACCTCAGCTCCGCAGTAAAAAGGGACAACAACATCGGTACCGAGATCAAACGCTGTTTCTTAGGGCTCAAGAGGCAATTGAGTAATAGAGCCCTCTCTTGAAAGACCAATTTTACTTTTAATAATACTCCCAGTCCTGCTCTAAGATGCAGAAGCATGGACGCTGTTAAAAGCGGATGAGGAAGCGCTTGGTCTTTTCGAGAGAAAAGTTCTGCGTGCGGTCCTGTTTGCGTTGATGGCATCTGGAGGAGAAGATTCAATCCCGAACTATATGGGCTGTACAGCGGCATGTGCCTGGTTAAGTGTCTACAGATACAACGCTTAAGATGGCTAGGCCATGTAGAGCGTATGGACAACACAGCTACGAAGAGTCTTTGAATCCGAGCCATTGGGACAACGCAACAGAGGACGCCCTCGACTCAAATGTCCCCCACAAGTGAAAAAGGACCTCAACCAACTTGTTGTGCGAAATTGGAGAAGGCTGGCAGGAGATTGCACCGGCAGGAGATTGCGCCGGCAGGAGGCGCTTGTTGGTTGAGGCCCAAACTCACACCAAACTGTAGCACCACCAAAAAAAAGAAAGAAGAAGAAGTGACCCTGTTAAGGTCTGATAAGGGAAGATATATGTTTAAATATTTTCATATCATCGGCATATATGAAGAGCTGAGAGTTCAGAATAACGCTGTCAACATCATTAATGGTTGGAATAAATATCAATGGGTCGAGATGACAGCCTTGACGGACACCGAAGCTAGCATTAATTTGATTAGAGAAAAGATTTGATCAATTAGATAAAACCCGGAGAGAAACCGAGGGCAGTGAGCTTGAGGAAAATAATAGGAAATATAAAACTTTGCCGAAGTCAGTGGCGGCAACGTCTACTTCTTTGCCGGCTTCGAGTGCAAACAAAGATTGTGAAACAACTTTGCAGTGAAAGATGAGTGCTCTTGAAAAGTTTGGGTATGCATAAGAGCTTGGCAATGGGAGGATAGTAGGACACATTATTTTTCAGTCCTTTTTTGTGAACTAGAATGATTTCCAAATCTGAGGAAAGAGTCATTGAGAGACGGAGTTCGTTGGAAGAGTTATTAAGAAAATTAAATGTAGCGGGGTAGTTATCGCCTTTTCTTTTTGTATCAATGAAGTGGAACAAACACTTGGAGGGAGATTTGTATTCGGTTCAGGTATCAGAGGTAGAGTGATTCACATAGCTGTGCAATTTTAGTGTAGGACTGCATGTAATTAGAAAGGTGAGATGAAGAGTAATTCGTTTTTGGTGGATATGGGGCTGAAGGAATAAAGCAGCTGAAAATTTTGGAGTAAAATAGCGCAAGGATTTCGTTTAAGGATATGTGTGAGTTAGGGTTAAAGAGGAAGTTAGAATTAACATTGTTGAGCAGATTATTTAGTTTCACGTGGTCAGCTTTCCGGAAATTGAAACAGTAGGTATGTATTTTCGGAGGGAAGTGAATTGAGTCTCGAGTGAAAGAGTTACCAATAGAGGCGGATGATGGGGATCTAAAGTAAAGAGAAAATGGTTACTCGGGGTAACAACGCAGATTACGGCATCAGATGAGAAAAACAGGTCGAGTTGTCCATGTTATTGGTGATTTTACTGAATTGCAGGAGGCTGGAGTCAGAGAAATGATCTGTAAAAATGATTTCTTTACCTGAGGAGGGGTTAGCGGCGAGACCCATTATGTCTCATCATCGGATTGAACCAATTTCAGGTGTGGGAGATTGAAATCGCCACAGATAATGATGATGTCATTGGGTTCGGTGATATCAAATATGGAGTCGACGATATCAACAGCGAGTTGGCAGCAATATGTGGTGGTGACCTCGATGTTTGGACCTGCTCTTGACTTGCTCTGCCTACGCTATAAATAGCCGGGAAAGACAACCAACCAACGGACAACCAACATCCACGCCACCAATGGCCGTGGAAAGTCGTTAGTTTAATTCCTTACTTCGTTTTTTCTTTTCATAAGGTTCGCGCAGGTTCAAGAGTGTATGCTCTTATGGCGTTTGTCACACAACCTGGACGGGGTGCAGATGGTTTGCGTCGAAGATGTTCGTTCACTACTCTCCGGGGGTGGTTGTCCTAGATAGGATTTGAGAGATTCGACTGAATTTGCGTTGGTTGTAGTTCACAGTAACTCTTTTGTTTCCATGTCATTAAGGTGTTATATTAGAAATGCACACACAAAGTATGAATTTTGAAGTGATCTTATGCTGCGAGTGTTATGCCTTCGTCAGCAATTTTTGATCACCTCTCATTCATAACTGATTTTGTTGCAAAGTTTTTCCGTATTGGAATTATTCTTGACCATGGACGGATTTCAACTACAGATCTTTGGCCCAACAGTCGGTGATGATTACCATTGTATCACGACAACCCCCAAGCACAAACAGTTCAGGAAAAGGCAGATTTTTTTGTCTGTTCTATTTTTAGCAGCTCGCGCTTGATTTGTGACATGTTTTAGAGTCAATTGTATTAAGTTAACATTGTCATTTTATCGTAGAAAGACTTACATCCAAACAACATTTACAAATTATTAAATTTTATTATCAAAATCAACCTGCTAAGTAAGCAATTGAAGCCATTATATTTTGGACCAATTTCAAATTATAAGACATCAAATCATCTACCCATATGAGCAGAGCGTGTACAGAGGAATATGTTACTACTGGTTTGCCAGTGTCAATGAAACCGTGCGAATCGTCCCAGCTCGCAGCAATTCAGGTTATTTTACCCGACTTCGTAGAAGATTTTACGATGGGTCTTGGTCTAAAACGCTACAAAATACTATGAAGCTGAACAACCGGCCACCGCGTCGAATTTTCGGTTAGTGGGCCTTAAAAAAGCTGGAGGAAGATCCGCTCTTTTATCGAAAAATTGTCTTCAACAACAAAGCTCATTTGTGGTTGAATATGATGTTAATAAAGAAAATTGCCATATTTGGTCCGATGACTTCCCAGTTGAAAAATAAGTTCAGTGAGCAATTTATCTCTCATTTTGGACCGATGTACTGGGTGGCTATATCGTGTGGTTGGAAACGTTAAGACAGTTTTTTATGGAGGGCACGTCGAATCACTGGTCTATGCCGATAAGCCGGTGTCGATTGAAGCCTTTGAAGGCAAGATTGATATTGGCGAGATACCAGCCAATATGTTCGAAAGAGTGATTCAAAATTAAACTTATGGAATGGACCACTTAAAACTTAGCCGTAGTCATTATTAAGGAAATTAAGAATAGCAAATAGCAAGAATTGATTTATCATTTCAAATAAAAATTGTATACATTTTTGGAATTTTCTTGCACTTTTTTAATAATTTAAAAACCAAGCCTGTAAAAAATTACTTATTCAAATAATTTTTTTTTTATTTTTTTTTCTATTTTTGAATCTCCAAATAAAAAAAAAATAAACAAAAAACATTTCGATCAATTAACGTATTTATCTAACGATCCTGATAGACATTGGTTTTCCCCGAAAGATCGAAAATGTACACTTTTAAAACTAGGAATGAATAATTTCAGTCTTTTGGTTTATTTAAACTTGCAGTTTTTAGCGGCATTTTCAAACAGAAAAAGTCAGGGGAGATGCCGCATCCCCATACAATAAATACGTCGCTATATAAAAAAATAACAAACAAATGAAGGAATGGAACGCGTGTGTACATATAAAATATTTCCGTTTGGGAATTATCTATTTTGAAAAACATTCTAAAAATATAGGCGCGTTTGCCAGTTCCTGATTTCTATTGCCGCTTAACTAGCCATAGACTAGACGAAAGGGCGGCTGGAATTGAGGAGCAGACCAACAACAAATGGCCATTGAACATGCTCTTGAAAGTACACAACAGACAACAGCAATGCAAATCTGAGATCACTAGCAAGAGCACTATCCAACAGCGTGTTTGCAATAAGAGGGAACATAAAATCTAAATATTTCTCCCGCGGTTCATCGGATAAAGCCGCGGCGATGGGAAAAAATAGAAAAGCCGGAAGGCGCAAAAACAGATCAGCAGAGACAAGCAAGAGGCAGCAAGGCAGAAAAGCTCTGCCAATGTCGGGGACACGGTACGTTTACACATTATCGATGCTATGGCGTCATAACACCCGATTAGCGTGTCGAAATTTCACTTTATACCATTTCCCTTCTATTTTCGTGCCAGTCACCGTACGTTATATGTACATTTATTCGCAAATTGCCTTCCTTCTTGCTTTTCTTATTTCATTCTTTTCCGTTCATCCCTTCTGTCAGGGAGCAGAACGCTTTCGCTCTTGCGATTAGATCTGCTTCTCCGCAGTTTTTCTTCTGTCAAGAAAAAGTGAAATAAAAAATCGCCTCTCTTTGTACTGCGCAAATACCAGAAATTCGTCAGTATAGTTAAGAGCTTTTAGTCATGCATGCTTGCACGTAAATAATGCGTCTGAGCACACGTGGCAGGGTGCGTTTGGGTTGTTCAAAAACTTGAAACGGGAAGAATCTTATTTGAAAATCATAAACTCTCGGTAACGGTCAATATTTAAACCTCAAACGGGCGATTGATAAAACAATTTTGACATTTCCGAACGCAATATCACAACTCAAACTGTCAAATGACGTTTGAAACCATATTTATGGTGATTTGATGTCATTTATTTTACTTTTTCTCCTGCCAAATCCAAATGACGCGATGCGGACGTACCGTAAAATAAATACAAACGTCAACAAGTGGGACTGACGCTATTGGTTTTTTCCCACCGCTATTTTTAGATCTGTCAGCGGTATTTTGCTTTTATGTTTGAAAATATTTAAAATTCATTCATAGAACAAAATATATGAAGAGAAATTCTTGTTCAAGATTTATGAGGGCATGGTTAGTTACCTTTGCGCCTACAAGTTTCCTTTTTTCCTGAAAATGTTCTTTTGACATTTTTTATTTTTTTCGAAAAATAGTTCGCTAAATTTAATTATGACGATCAGTGATCAGCTAAATGCCATGTGTTTCAACTGGGCGGAGAATCATTTTAATGGCATGAGGGAGGCATTTAGTATTGTGAGTGTTCGGGAATTGATTTCATCTAGTCAGAGGACGGACTTCTTCAGTTCAGAATCACGATTCTGGCACTTGCCAGATCTTGTTGGATATTAAAGAACAGAGGACTATGGGCAATAGGATGCCCTTTTATTCCAATATTGATATTAGAGTCTTCCTGTGGGTACTTTACTAAAATATCGTTTTTTCTTACTAAAACCGCATCAATCAATGTTGCTTGTGGTATAGCTTCTTCTTCAGCCTATTTGAAGCATTTCCTTTTTAGGATTAGTCTTTGACAACCCAATATTATCCAAAAGTGTCAGCAAGAGCCAACAACCAGAATTGTTGAAACTTGATCACAAGATTACAAAATCATTCAGTGTCTCTCCACATCCTTATTTTATGGACACAGCACTCGGCAGATGTTGGTCCCTAGTATACAAAATACATTTCAACGAGACACACCTGGGACTGAAGTGAATTTGGACTTCAACCAGCAACATTTCTAGTTGACGGTCTCCAAGTTCCTTGATGTTCTTATCCTCGGAAGTAACAATTGTCTACTGCTTAAAATTGACAAAAGACATTGTACATTCACAGAAGTCATTATATCACGGTCGAGGATCCACTGAAGAAAATCAATTCTATCGTCGCTTTTTTCGAGTTTATATAAACAGCCGTGCAAGCTTTTGTAGATTTTTTTAGGCGTTCGATTTAGTAGCGTACAGATCAGGATCAAAAATTGAGGTTATCGACACAATGCTGCAGTATGACTCCTTTGTATAGGGCCTTAAGGAATATCAGAAAGAAACAAATCGCAATTATTGGGCAACATGGACAACCATTAGCGGTGAGAAACGCGGTTAGATATCTTGGCATCTGGCTTGACCAGTATTTGTATTTCACTACTCATATAGTGTATAGTCTTGCTGGATCTAAGAATGAGAGCTGTCAACTTGAGCGCAGGCTAAAAATCAAATGCTATGTGACTCCAATAAGGATCATCATCTTGGATCTCGGTGATGTTTTTTTTTTATAGGGTTTGCGCAGCTTCGAAAGTTACGCTCTTATGGTGTTTGTCATACAACCTGGACGAGGTGCAGATGGTTTGTTTCGAAGAGGGTGGTTGTCCTAGATAGGATTCGAGAGACTCGACTGAAGTTGTCGCATTGGTTGTAGTTCACAGTAACTTTTTATTGTTTCCATGTCATTAAGATGTTATATGGGATATGCACATACAGATTTTGCTAAACAGCACATACCAAACAAAATGCTCGTCTGCGATTACCCCGAGATGCTGGGTGTATTTGATAACTTCTATAGGTAGTTTGCCGACCATGGACAGCTTTGGTTTCTATAATATATATTAATGCCCTCTTCACGTTACGATGACATGCGTGCATCACTTTGGCTTTTGTTGCATTTATTATGATTACATGATCATGGAACTATTTCGAAACAGCGTCAAATTCTTTTTGTAGTATATCTACGGCTTATATTTTTGTGATTTAAAATGATTGCGTTGGTTCATTCACATAAAGTATGAATAGTATTGGGCCCAGTTTAGAGGCTTGTGGAACACCATACACACTAGGTCTTTCTTAGCTAGTGATTTTTGATATCATTACCTAAATGATAGAATATTTAGATATCTTTTAAGCCAATTGTTTTCTCAGGCACATCCTGTCGACACTTTCGATTAGCCGCTCATGCTTTAAAGTATCGAATGCTTTGCTAAAATGAATGTAAAGAATAAGCACATTTTTGTTTTATTTGCATTGATTACATTCGTGAACTCCCCCAAGAGCTCCTCCTTCCTATTTTGGAAATCATACTGATTTGGATGTAGAATTTGGTATTTGTTAATAAAATTATTGAATGATTTTCTTCAAACACTTTTCAACAGCTGATAGTATTGCTATGGGTCTGTATGGGTTTTCTGTTTTATATTTTTCTCCGAGTTTTGTCTGTCGGTAAACCACCAACTAAGATTTTTAGTCCTGATTTATTTTCTTTATAACAACTATGCCGGATTTTGTGCTTCTGGCTTACCTTTTTTTCACTAATCAAAAACATATCGTCGCTTTCGTCATGCAACAGGTTGAAAAGTGCGGCTCTCCGCTCAATCCTAATTAGTGAATTCACATTCACCATTCACATTAAGTGACTCTCTACTGGCGTTACCCTTTACCATTGTATGTGAACATGGTGTCCATAACAGCCCTCGTCTTCTCACGCCAATGTGAACAGACAGTTTATCATCGTGAATGCCACTAACACAAAAATGTCGCCTACGAGATCCTATCCAGTGTACTGTGTGAACGTCTTAAGCCGTTTTGCACCACACTAATAGGAGCATACCAGTGTGGATTCCGTCCGGGCAAATCGACTATAGACCAGATCTTCACATAACGCCAGATCATAGAAAAACCAACGAGTTCCAAGTCGATACTCACCATCTTTTTATCGACTTTAAGGCCACATGCGACAGCATTCATACATTCATTCATTGATTCGGATGTGAGGCGCCCCACTTAGAGACTCGCGATGCACCGTAGTTTGGACCCCATACCTCCGAACCTTTCCAAACATGCGCCGGATTTCGGTAAGGAGGCACGCTGTCGCGTGATTTCTTCAATTTAGTTCTTAAGAAGACACGCGGACGACATTGACATCATTGCAAGCTCCCTTCGCGCCATAGTAGAGGCATTCACGGCAACTGAAGAAAAGGCTGTCATCGTTGGTTTAAAAGTAAATGAGGAAAAAACAAAATTGATGCTGTCGACTAAGAACCGTCGAACAGCGCTTTGGACACAACGTAACCATCGACAGATATAGTTTTGAGGTAGTTTTGTAGGTAGTTAAGGCGTTTTTCTACCTCGAGGCAAATATTAACTCCATTAATGACAACTTAGTGGAGATTCGACGAAGAATCACCATGGGCAACCGGTGCAACTACGATCTGTCCAAAACAGCTAGGGTCAAAACTCCTAACCAGAAAGTCCAAAATTACTCTCTACAGAACACTGATCTTACCAGTCATGCTTTACAGACCCAAATTTGGACGATAAGCGAGAAGGCGGAGATGATTTTGGGCTCTTTTGAAAGAAAAAGCCTCCGTCGGATATATGGTCCTGTCTGCGAGGAAGACACATCAAAGCAAAGAGTGTTTACGAATCCCAAACACATGGTTCCAGATGACAAGGGAGACGGAGTGGTCGCGGACATCAGGAAACTTGGACACTCTAATAGGAAGCAGCGCGCTCGACACCGATATCAGTGGAAGCAGGCTCTCGTTCAGGTTCAGACCCTCCATGTTCGTTATCCAGATAAGTAAGTAAATGACAATACCACGAACGTTCAGAAATTACTGCAATTGCTAATGACACTCTGAGGTCGCAACTCAGTGGTCGCCGCTTCATGAGCGCCAACTCCACTTTTCAATCGTCGCCCCACCATATAGGCTGTCCGTGCTAAGTTCGACTCAACATATTCACTTTTGAAAGCTTCTGTGTCAATGAGCCAATACACCGGTCAAAGTACCGAAAATATCGCAGCCAGAATTGCTCCAGTTCAATGTGAGCAAAATCAGACAATCCCACGCCGCTCACAAGAATAGGGAGAAAATTTTGAGTAAGAGTCTTGACCGCAGCCTTTGCCTCAAAATATTACATCGCATCCACAGAAACTAACCGTGTACGAGAGTGGTCCGATAAGTACCCAGCCTCACCGCCAGATGGCGCCAGTATCTCAAGAGCTATTGTATAGTACATTCTAGTAGACGGCTACTGTCGAAATTTCAGCCGGATCGGGCTCGTAGTTGTGTTTTGACCGCGTTTGGAAGTGTCCGCGGATTTTAGAAAAATGGAAAAAGAGCAATATCGGTCGGTGATTCGATTCTTGTTTGCATGCTGTGTACGTTGACTCTTCTCCTTCGATGGCGACCATCTAAAATTCATTTAACGGGTTTCAACGTGGTCGCACGTCGGTTTTTTGATGAGCCACGTCCAGGTGCCCCGAAAACGGCTACCACGAAGGATAACGTGACAAAAATCTACGATCTCGTATTGGTAGACCGCCGATTAAAGGTGCGCGAGATAGCTGAGACAGTAGGCATTTCAAAAGATCGCGTGGATGAAATTTTGGGCACGAGAAAGCTGTCGGTGCGATGGGTGCCGCGTTCGCTCACTTCGGACAACAAGCGCAACCGTGTGACCACTTCAGAGCAGTGTTTGACACTGTTTAAGCGCAATCCGAAGGAGTTTCTGCGTCGTTTTGTGACAGTCGACGAAACATGGATCCACTGGTACACACCAGAGACCACTGAACAGTCGAAACAGTGGACTTCACCCGGCGAACGTGCTCCGGAAAAGGCGAAGACTGTCCCATCGGCCGAAAAGGTGATGGCCACCGTTTTCTGGGATTCACAAGGCGTAATCCACATCGACTACCTGGAGAAGGGCAAAACGGTCACAGGGCTGTACTATGCCAAATTATTGGGCCGATTCGACGCCGAATTCAAGAAAAAATGGCCCCACTTGGCGAAGAAAAAAGTGCTCTTCCACCATGATAACGCACCGGCTCACACCTCCGCCCTCGCCACGGCCAAATTGGTCGAAGTGGGCTATGAACTGCTGCCCCATCCACCGTATTCTCCAGATTTGGCCCCGTGCTACTTCTTTTTGTTTCCAAACTTGAAAAAGTCACTCGCCGGGCAGAAATTTCAGTCGAATGAGGAGGTCATCGCCCCCAAGGAGGCCTACTTTGCAGACCTCGAGAAAATGTATTTTTCAGACGGGAAGTTGGAACATCGCTGGGTCAAGTGAATCGAGCTAAAAGAGACTATATTTCTCCAAAATTTTTGTTTTTCTTTTGTAGGCTAAGTACTTATCGGACCAACCTCGTATATAGTTTTACAAGAGCACAAGATGGTACCAAATGTCTGCCACACAGCTGGTCAAATAATTGATATACGAGGTTTGTCCAAAATGTAAAGTGACTTTTTGAATTTAGATTTAGATTATGGAGGGGCGAGGGACAATATCACCTAATCACTGCGGCCTCTGATGGGCCTATTATGATGTCCCCCATTCAAAGTTCACTCAAAAATCCTGAGTTCATAATAAAGCTTAGTATGCTTTTGAGTGAACTAGCAGCGATTTCTTCTGCTTCAAGATAATGCCTGCCTAGGTGTTTATGTCGAGAACTAATGAGGCAATTAGAGTGGCACAGTATGTGCTCTGTGGTTTCCGCCTCTTCGTTATACATTCTGCAGGTGTCATTTTGTGTGATGCCCATGGTTTTAAGATGTTTATTGACCGGGCAGTGTCCAGTGAGAAATCCTGTGATTATACGAATAATCTGACTCCTAAAGAGTTTAAGAAGTTGTTTCGTTCTTTTAAGGGAAGTGGTTGGTAGGAACATCTTGGCTTGTCTGTTACCTTCGGTTTGTGTCCAGTAGTGGTTGGCCGCGTTCCTCAACCATTCCTTTATGTATCATTTTATGGTGCTGATAGGTATTAGGTATGCCGCAGAATGGTCTTGGCATCATGAATGGTGATGCATAGCCTTTTTATGCTAATAGGTCTGCTTTTTCGTTTCTTATATGGCAACTGTGTCCTGGTATCCACATGAGGTGAACTCTGTTTGTGTTGGCCAGCTGGCGTAATAGTTGTAAACAGTCCTATACCAATTTAGAGGTGACTTTGTAGCTTTTGAGGGCTACAAGTGCAGCCTTGCTGTCAAGGAGAATATAAATATATTTATTGGTTATAGCTCTGTCTATATTTTCTCTGAGGCAGAGTTCAATTGCGAATATCTCTGCTTGAAATATGGAGTTGTATCTATCTATGCTGTGATAGATGTGTACTCCAGTGTTAGCTCGGTATACTCCAGCCCCAACACCTTCTGATCCATCCATCCTACCATACATAGGATTGACAATCGAAGGAAGGTCTTATTTTGCTAGCAGGTGTGTGGAGGGAATTGTGACCTTAAAATTTTGGCTGAAGTTATACCTTGGAAGACAAGTGTCTATATGGGGCATTTTTAGGATTTCATGCCTGTTTAGTTCATTAAGAATGTTAGGATGAAATAGCCTGGAATTAGAGTCATAGTCAGTCCGCGATAAGTTTATGAGCGAATATTATTGCATCTTTTTAAAGTTGGAGGTGTACGGGTGGTAGGTCCGTGATGACTTCTAGCGCTGCTTTGGGGGTTGTTCTCATAGCTCCTGTAATACAGATACAAGCTAGTCTTTGTAGTTTGTTGAGCTTGGCTTGTATTGGTGTTTGTTTTGTTTTGTGCCACCAGGCGATCGCAGCGTATGTGAGAATTGGTCTGGTAATGGCTGTGTATAACTAGCGAGATATTTTAGGATTGGCGCCCCAAGTTTTTCTAGTGAGACTTGCTCGTCCATAGGGAGATCCTGGCTTTGTCAATGGTTTTTGTGATGTGAGAGTTCAAAGTGAGCTTTTCGTTTAGTGTTGCACCTAGATATTTGGCTTCGTTTGAGAACTCTATTGTTTCACCAAATGGAGTGGGTTTTTTTAAGCATATGCCTACTTCTTTTGGTGAAAGCGACTATGGGGCTTTTTTTTTTTTTTTTTTTTTTAGGGTTGACATTTAGTCCAACCTTTATGCACCAGTTCGCAACAAGGTTGATTGCCCTTTGGAGGAGTTCCGAGATTGTGCCTTCGAATTTTCCTCTAATTAGGATCACAATGTCACCAGCATAGCCTTGGACATAGAAGCCATTGTTGCTGAGTATGCTAATCAGCTCATTGACCACGATGGACCATAGGAGGGGTGAGAGAACTCCGCCTTGGGGGCAGCCTTTCGTGGTTTTTATACTGATTTTATCATTGCCTAGTGAGGTGTTTATTTTCCTGTTACTAAGCATGTGTTGAATCCATCTGCATGTGGTATTATCTACCCCTGTGCTAAGGATGCAGCATTGTATTTGAGCGTGATCGGTATTGTCGAAAGCACCCTCAATATCAAGAAAGCAACCTATCGCAATTTCTTTGTCGGTTAGGTATTTATTGATCCGAGCTGTTAATTCCTGAAGAGCATGCGTGGTTGGTTTCCCAGGCTGGTAGGCATATTGTTTGTTGTGGAGCGGTATGGCTATCTTATATGTCTATCCAGTATTTTTTCCATTGTTTTTAGGAAAAATGAGGTAAGGCTTATTGGTCGGTATGATTTTTCCAGGTCCGTAGGTCTGCAGCCTGCTTTTGGTATAAATTTTACCATTACCTCGTTCCAGCTTGTCGGTAAATACCCCCATGCATAGCTGGTCCGGAAGATATTAATTAGCATAACGGTATTTCGCGAACTAAATGCATTCGATTTTCGAATATACATATATACATATGTCGCATTCTGGATCGATAGGATAAAGCGGTATGTTGCGCGATTTAAAACAGGGCCAATGAAGTTACTTGAGGATAATTATAAACGGATCCAATAAAATACAAAATCACATCGATAAGCTTCTTTGGGCTACGGGATTACTTAATGATTTGGGTCTCATCCTCATCCCAATCATGTTATCCACTATTCTCACTCAATTTGAATAAATTTATCTTGCCTTAAAGTGAAATCTCGCAGTTGACTTTGCTGTTATTAGAATTAGCGGCAGAGAGTGCATACAACCATATATGTACTCGTATATGATGCCATAAGGCACACAAAAAATTAAATTGCGGTACAGCCAGAATAAAAAAAAATCTTATATGCTAATAATAGGACTTAAAATTTGTGAAAAAAAAAACAAATATTGGACTATGATCCAAGAAATTCCAAGGTCTACATATGTCACATCCATTCCTGTACTAATTTTAAATAACAGCTGTAGTATATGGGGCAATATATTTTAAGCGCAAGCTTTTGTTTTCTAAATACCTAAATATCATTCAAAAATGTGTTCTTTAATTCATGTTGTCTTATTTTTAACTATGACGCATTATGGTGCCTTGAAATATACATATGTCATTGTGTTGCCGGATATCTTTTTTTCAAATTATTTTATTAAATTACTCTTATATCAAGCCCCTTAAAAAAAATAAACATATTCCTCTAACAATGAATTCCACGCAATGATCTCTACATTTTTACACATTTTAGGAAAAAATTGGAACAAATATTTTAACTCATTTGTAAATTTCGAATCAAACAGAACTAACCTTCAACAGCCTTCGCTAAAACAAACATAGCCATATTGCCTAACGAGAGCTGTCAAACGTATTGACATTCATTTGAAAGTTTGTGCAGTGCCCGTGGTTGTGGTGTTTGCCATTTATTTATTTATTTCCATTTCCCACACGTAGGAAGCCAAGATAAAAATAAAAGAAAAAAAATGAATGCAACGCCCGTGCCGAGTCGCGTTTTCGAAGCTATGCAAAATTTGAATATCAAAGAGCTATCGTCGTACACACAAAATGAAATCCGACCGATTCTGCCGTCGCTTGTACGAATGAGCCTCTTATCGCCGCTGGATAACACAAAATCATCGATGGACTCGCGCAAACAAATACTAGCATTGCTCGTTGGCATCGAAGTTGTCAATAATATCGTTGCCTTTCTACAGGTTAACTATCACGAGCTGGAGACCGAATTGAAGAGGGAGCAACAGACTCGGCAAAAAGGCGGTCTTGTCACAGATAGTTTGCACACGTATGGGCTGCAAAGTGGTATTGCTCTCGGTTTCGAACGGGCGGATGTGACACGAAAAGTCAGAGTCGTGCTGTCGGAGATATTTTATATTCAAGCGCAATTGATGGAATTTAATTTGGCGAATAATAATCGTCCGCAGGGGGAATTCATCATCAAGCAATCGGAATTGTTTGAGGATGGCATCTACATGGAGGAGATTATCGATATTATTTGCATTTCCCTCGCTGAGCTACCATCACTGTTGAGCGTGCAGGAGCTGATCGACACGCTTTTGTATGTGAACAATGGACCAAGGATCATCTGCTCGATCGTGGCCAATTTCCCCGATTGCTATAGGGATGTGGTGTCGAACTTAATCACGAACTGCGACGAGGACCTTCCCGATGGCAAGCTCAAATTGGCTGTCCTCAGTGCTCTGAGTGAGATGAATCCGAAGCAGGCATTGTCGACACGGGCATTGTGCGTGGATCTTATGAAAGTCCCCTCGCTGATGCTTAGACTGAGCCTCAAGTATCCACAGGACTTGGTAAGACCCCAGTATGTTCCCAACCAGCCCATATGACACGAATTTTCTTTGACCTCCCTTAGATTGCATTTATCTCGGGAATGTTGCTGGGCAACGACCAGGTTGTTCGCAGCTGGTTCGCGGTGTTTGTACGGTCGAGTCAGAAGCGAAAAGGCGACGCGTTATATCTAGTGAGGGAAGAGCTTCTACAGCAACTGCAGCAGTTAGTAAACATATCACACAACACAAAGAGCGCGGAAGACTACACCGTCCAAGCAGCCGCTCTTCTCCGTCTGTACTGTGCGTTACGAGGAATCGCCGGAATAAAGTCAGTGTCTCTCCCCCCTACCAGGATACACGTACTTAGTTCAATCTATTTCCAGGTTCAATGAAGAGGAAATCACTCTGATCATGCAACTCATCACCACTCGACCATTGCCGACCCAGGCCGGTGTCCGTTTCGTCTCCCTCGGATTATGCATGTTAATCGCTTGCCCCTCGCTTATTTCAAACACCACGTTGGAAGCAAAAGCCATCGAATGGATGCAGTGGCTGATCAAAGAAGAATCATATCTCAGCAACAATTCCGGAACCTCTTCCTCGCTCGGTGAGATGCTCCTCCTTATGGCGATTCACTTCCATAGCAGCCAGATATCAGCTGTCGGAGAGCTAATATGCTCCACGTTGTCGATGAAAATCCCCATCCGGCCGAATAGCACCAGCCGGATCAAGCAGATTTTCACCCAAGACCTATTCACTGAACAAGTGGTCGCCGCACACGCCGTCAAGGTCCCTGTCACGCTGAATCTTAACGCCAACACCCCGGGCTACCTGCCCGTTCACTGCATTCATCAGCTGCTCAAATCCAGGGCGTTTCTCAAGCACAAAGTCACCATCAAATCCTGGATTTACAGGCAAATCTGCAACTGCAAAAAGCCTCTGCACCCGGTCATGCCTGCTCTCATAGAAGTCTATGTGAATTCATTGATTCTTCCAAACCAGGGTAGTGGAAGTGGCAAATTCACAGGTGATCACCTCCACAAACCACTCACTGAGAAGGAAATTCTCAAAGTTTTCAAGAATCCCGCCACACAATCGCTTAAATTAAGTCTCGACTCGGTGTCGAGCAACTACGATTACGGCGACACGAAAATAATCGACGGAGATCCCGACGACGATGAGAACTTCAAAGTCAGCTGCAGCCTCACATCACAATTGCTAATCCTTTACTACCTCGTGCTCTATGAGGATACGCGATTGTCCAACACGTCTATGATCGTCCTGAACGGAAGGAAAGCTAAGGCATACTCGAACGAGTTTCTCTCCGAGTTGCCGATGAAATACCTGCTCCAGAAGGCACAGAAATATCAGCACGAATATGTCGGCCTCTTTCATCCGCTCCTCCGTTTGTTGGTGTCGAATTTCCCGCACTTGAGTATGGTCGACGATTGGATCGAGGAGAGTACCAATCTGGTTTCCCTATCATCGTCGACGTGGTTGATGGGAGTGGAGATCAATGAACAGCATTTAATCGATGCTTTCGACGAGCTCGACGTGAATCCCTCGAAGATCATGAAGATCTTTAGAGCAATGTTGAAACGTCCGCCGACTGAAATCTGGAAATTCGCCAACGTGTTCGTGAAGAACATGAACAAAATGCTTGAGAGTAACGTGCCGCGGTTGATACAAGAGCTCTATCGCAAGGTGTGGCTACGATTGAACTCGATACTGCCCAATCGGCTGTGGACGGCGACTTGTAACGCGGTCATGCCACGCTCGACGCTGATCTACACGCATAACTTCGTACACGAAAGCAGTTTGTTGGATCCACTACACGTGCTACGGTGAGATAAGTCTGTGGTGTTCCTGGGAGGGACCTCTTATCATATATTTTCTCCACAGATGCAACGAGAAGGTATTTCGCTGTCCCGATGTCCTCATCATCATCCTCCGCATATTACAAGCCAATCTGGCCGCTTCCAAAGCTCAATTGACTCGACATGTCCAGGATAAACCGATGTTCGACAAGAACGGTCAGCTGCAAAGCGAAATTGAACGAGACGAGCTTAAAACCGCCCTAATCGCATCACAGGAAAGCGCCGCGGTCCAGATCCTACTCGAGGCGAGTATGAGTAAGGACGGCGACATCGTGAAATTCGGCACATCGTGGACGTTACGTGAGATTCGTGGTATCGTTTGCTCCTACATTCACCAGGCATTCATCTCGGAACCCTCGCTGGCGAAACTAGTTCACTTCCAAACATATCCCCGCGAGCTACTCAGCATGACCGTAAGAGGTGTCCCATCGATGCATATTTGTATTGATTTCCTGCACGAGATCCTCGGCATGCCGGAGATGGAACGACAAATCTTCACAATCGATCTGACGTCGTATTTGGTATTGCGATACTCGATCCCAAAGAGTCTCAGTGTGGCGAAGTTATGCGTGAGTACGGTGATCACTCTCCTGGGCTTACTATCAAACGATGCTAAGGTGGAGATGTTCAGTAAAATTTTGCCGGCTATCGTGAGGTTTTCGGAAGCATTTCCTGTTCTATTGGATGACTGCATAACGTTTCTGATGCAAGCTGGTAGGAGTTTATATTCCCGGGATACTCTGGGTAAGGATGCGGCTTGTATGGCTCTTCAGCCACTCCAAGCGTCCGCGAAGACGATATCCAGTCTGAAGAACGCCCAGGGTACCAAAAGACTGGTGTCAGCGGTGGAACAGTCGTTTGCAAGTTTAGTCGACCAGGCAGTGTCACAGGTGGAATTGTATTGAGGCAGATAGCGCGAGTCGTGTTTGGGAAGTGTGACGTACATTTAAGCTGAGGAGTCTGTATGTAAAAAGTATTTTTATTGTAAAAAATAAATATATGTTTTCTAGATGAAATCGGTTTTTTGAAATAACGGCCTGGAGTCAGAACTATCAGTTGGGGAGGTTCCATGATTCACTCTATCGACAAGGCGCCATCTTTGGCTTATCAAAAATGTATGAATGCAATACAAGAACGTTCGTGATGTCGGTAATGGTTGATGTCTCAGCGAAGTCGGCAATACAGTTGAATGTCATTCTTACCAAACAAGTTTAAATCTCAAAAATGGAACTAAAAAGCAAAATATAACGACCATTTCAATCCACAATTTATTGATAACACAATATATGTATAGGCGGCAATAAGTAGCTAGTAGTTATTACGGAACAAACTGCAACGGCATGTAGAACATCAGGGCCTTGGAGACAACACTATTCCCGTCTCCCAATTCTGTAAGCACAAATTTGATTATTTCGCTTCGCAACATATTTTCCACCTACCCTTTATCATATTCTTCACGCGAGTAACAACATCCGACCGTTGGACCTCCTTCCGGTCAAGCATCCTTTTGAACAGCGTGTACATCTGTCGCTGGGCCGACGCGCTGGATAGCTCATACAGTTCCTCGAGCATTTTCTCCGTGTAGCCCTAAGACTCATGCGTTCCTTTATGAGAATGTAGATATTTGAAACCTCACCTCAAATTTGTTCAGGTTTGCAGCTTTTGCATCTCGCTTAAGAAGGTCGTAGAGAAGCAGGAACTCGACATATGCCTTAGTGGGAGGGATTCTCTTCTTTCCGGTTTGAGATGATTCTATTCTATACTTTCCGTACCTATCATCGTAGATTTGAAGGAAGTTGTCCAAGTTCTCGAGTCCGGACTTTTTGCTCTGCTCATCCGATTCGTTGGCAATGTCGCTCGTGAGGGAGAGTGGCAGGAGGTCCAGGACGTTATTGTCGATATCTATCAGGGAAATTGAATCTAAATATAAATCTTTAGAGAAAAATAGATCGCACCGTGATCGAAGATGTCCTCTCGGGGTTTCTGTCTCTTCAACCACTGGATAAATGACGCATCGGAATGGAAAGGAAATTTATTATTCACTGGCGGCTCGGTTGAAGTTGACACCTTCTGCTTGTTGATACCCTGATTCGCGTAGAGATCATCGGAAGAGAATGGTGCAAATAGGCCTGGCCGATGGACGATTGTGGAACCACTTGTGGTCGCAGATGCCTGCGTAGTAGTAGTCGACGACCACCAATTTGGAGATTCGAACCATGAAGAAGTAGGTTTCCTGGTAGTTGTAGTTGTTGTTGTGAATGCTGAGGTTGGTGGTGTGGTGTCTTCTGTGTTGTTAGTGGCGAAGAATGGTGGCTCGACTGTAGTCGTTGCTATTGGTTCATACTGGAGTAGATCAATGTAGTAAGCCAAAGCTTGCATCGTCGGCGGCAGATAGCTTTCTAACAGATTGTCCTCGGTCCGGTGAACGGAATTTGTCTGGCAAAATCGTAATCAAATTAGGGAAAAAAAATATAAATTTGAGCTAAAGAAGCCTATACTAAGCCCCATTGGCTCTAAAGCTAAATGGTATTTCAAATATTAAACACAGGAACAGGATTACTATTTTAATTTTCTTTATTTCGATTCACCAATGATTAGAATATCGGAGAACAGTATTATGCGTCTTCTAGGAGGTTCTCCCCTGCGGGGTAGAGGTTAGAATATACCACCGGCTCGGACAGCCAGTCGTAAGAGGCGATTAAATTCCTAATGGATCTGTGCCCAATGAAAAAACAAAAAAAAAATGCCTAAAGTAGGCGCAGAGTTGATAAGTCTGCACTGGACACTCTTACATCACATCATAGGAAAGTCGGCTTCCAAACGAAATAAGTGTTAACCCTCAAAGATTTCAACGAAGAAATAGGAAGAGAAAAGATATACATAGGTATACATATATGTATGTATATTTTATATTTTTGTTGGAGGCTTCTACTATCTGTTGGAGCACTCAGACGTAAATACTGGTACATTGAACTACCAGACAGATATCTTTCTTTATTGTTTTATTGATTCCCCGTTGTCCGGAGAAAAGTGAGGAGGGGCTACAGTGATGTACCTATAGAGCTAAGAGATTCGGCACACACCATGTCGGCCCCAAGTGTGCGCCACCATTAGCGAGCGAAGGCGGGTTCTGATGTGTCATCCTCCTGGTAACATGCAGCACAGATAGGCGTCTCACTGATGTTACTAATACCAAGCACGCAGAGATGCTTGGCAAAAGTGTAATGGCCTGAGATGACGCCCGCAAGCCTTCCGCAATCATTTTTCCTTGAGGATAAGAATGTTGCGAACTAAGTCATCCTGCATCCTGGATATTCCCTCCATCTACGAGTGTTTGCCTTGACCCAATCGTTGATGGCGGAGTTGGTGGAAGCAGTTACACCTAAAGCGTTTTCAAGTTCTGAGAAACTCTCCTCTGAGTTCCTATTAACAAGGTCATCAGAGATCTCATTTCCTCGGATCCCAGAGGAACCTACGATTGATACAAGCCTTAGTGAATTTAGTCGTCCGACTTTGTTCAAAAAGGTCTTGAGCTCATGCACTAATTTCGAGGTGGATAGAGTGTTCGACACAGCTTTGAGTGCGGCTTGGCTGTTACTGCAGACGCATATGCTTTTGCTGACGCACATGTTGTTTAAAGGAAACCTCAGCGCCGGACCGCCGCAGTCCGACAGTCCATTCCAGGTTCAATATTTGGCCAGAGCCAGTCCTGATGCCATGGAAATTTGACTGTGAAATTATAGCACAATAGGATGGCAGGTCTCATTGCGTCAGAAGGCATATCCATGAGACAGGGGTCGTAGGATATTTCTCGCGCAAGTATACTGTCATTCCAATGCGAGTTGTACCAAAGACCATTGGTTCATCTTGAGGCGAGGCATGGCTTTCAGTGCGCACCCTCTGATATACATGAACATTGACATATGTCAAGGGGTGGAAGATTCATCATAGCATTTAAAGCAGTTCCCGGAGTGCTGGGATAAGCTCCCGTGCAGCTGAGACAGATCGCTCTTATGAGTTTGGTGCAAGAAGCCACGATGTGTTTGCGTGTTAGCCTGTTCCACCAGACAATCGATGCATATGAGATTATCGGTCTTATCATTGCCGTGTTGATCTAAAGGACCTTTTTCGGCAATAAGCCCCACCTTTGCATTGCCAAAAAGCTGACAGCGGCTTGGTGGTTTTTGACTCAACATGCTTTGACCAAAGAATCTTGCTATCTAAGATGTATCCTAGGTACTTAGCTTCCTAAGATATCGGGATGGGAATGCCTTTTAACACCAGCTGAGTAGTGCCGGTATTTTTCCTCCTTCTCGTGAAAAGAACGACATCAGTCGTAAGAGGATTAACCGACAGCCCATTACTCGTGCACCAGTCTTCGATCACATTTAGCGCCGCCTGTGCTTTGAGGCAGACAGTCGCTGAACATGAGGCGACAGAGAGAACAGCAACATCTTCCGCATAGGTCTGGGCATAAATTCCAGAAGCATTGAGAGCATCGAGCAGAGAGTTGACAACCATACGCCATAACAGCGGACACAGGACGCCACTTTGCGGACGCCCCTGTTTACGCCAGACTTGACACATTTTTCGAGCCCTGCATCAGTGATCATTGTCCTGTGCACAAGCATTGCTTTGATCCACAAAACCTTCATCTTCATCTACGCCATGCCGTCTAGCAGCGTGACACATGCTGTCGAAAGTAGCGTTATCAAAAGCTCCCTCAATGTCGACGAAAATACCTAGTACGTAGTTTCGAGTGCGCATTCAATTCTCCCGATTAGGTTTTGAAGCGCAGTCTCGTCGTATTTTCCGCGCTAATAAGCATGTTGCATCTTCGAGAGAGGATGCGTTCGAAGGGCAACTTTACGCACGTTCAACTCTACTCTCTAGTCTCTCCATGCTTTTCAGGAAGAAGGATGTTAAACTGATTGATCTAAAACTCTTGGCGAGTGAGTAATATTCTTTCCCTATTATGGGAATAAAGACAACTTTCACCGAGCACCAAGGAATAGGTATACAGATAAGTGCCAAGCTGAAAATTCTTTTCAGAGTAGGAATCAGCTGCCTTATACCTGTTTGCAGCATAACAGGGTATATCCCATCAGTGCCCGTCGACTTAAAGCCATCGAAAAATGCTACAGCAAATTCAATGGCCTCAGTAGTTGCCATGCGTGACGCAATATACATACCAGCTACGCCGAGTTGTTTTCATCGTTTCAGTCGCAGTTCCCAAAGAAGGAGTGTAAAACGAGCCGATGACTGTATGATTTCCCGGGAAATGGGTCTGAAGCAGTAAACTTAGAGTTTCCCCTTTGTACTCAGTAAAGGTTCCATCAGATTTTCTGAGTACATTCCGCTTTGTCGATTTTCCTTCAGGACCTTGAGGACGATTTGCTTGAGGACTTAAATCAACTTACTGGTCACGCTCAGCGATTTGATCTCTTCGCAGAAGGACTTATAGGAATCATTCTTCGATTTACGAATTCTTATATTCCTTTTGCTTCTGTCGATACTTATTCCAGTCATCTTCCGAGTTCTATTCAGGAGACTTCTGGCTTCTCTGGGAAGACATTGGAGCTCAGCGTTCCATCAGGGAACCAATTTCATGCAGGGAGGTTTATTGGCAGGACATGTTTAAAACAGTTGGTGATGGTGCTACTCAGGTTATGGACGGCGTCCCCCACCAATTACTTTGTTCTGAGTTTAGTAGGGCTTGAGTGGAATTCTCAAGCTCCTCTCTAAGCCGTTCCCAGTCCGTCTTTCTCGGATTCCGCTTGGGCTGCGAGAAGCAATATACAATAGGAGAAGAAAGTCTCCATTCCTCATCAAACGATAATAGTCGTAGGACAATAAGTTGCGCCATCTCAAAAAATATGATCGTGAAGACCACGACATTCGAACACATGAGAATAAACAAGGCTACATGGCATCATCGGGTGGAGTAAGACGGAACCAAATTGATATTTTTCTGGTAGATAGATGTGGAATCATATAGAGGAGCAGATTGTGACTCTGACTACAAGCCGACTCCAAATGCAAAGAAGCGGAACACAGGAATGTATAAAAAATAACGTTGAAAAGTTTGCGGCAATACCAGGACGATTAATAATTGTGCCTGCCATAAGACATAGAAACTGACAACGAAGCAAGACAGGTGGGAGCAGTATGATCAACGATAAAAAGTGTTGTAAAGGAAGCAGTGAAAAACAAACAGGCCTTTTGTAAGGTTCCTAAATGCAAATCTCGGTTCGACGAAGAAAGCGAGGAAAGAGTAAAAGCCCGTAATGTTCTCGGGCTTCAGGCCCTGGAAAATAAGGATGAGATCACCCATATAAGACTATAAGCAAAGAAGTCAACCGTTTCCTTCGGGAGAAAAACAAAACGACATGGCAAGAAAAAAAGTTTTCTAACATTCATGAAGAATGTACGGCGAAGAACACGAAAGCAATTTATGCAGGCCAAACGCGGTACGAAAAGTATACCAGGCTAGATCAAAATTTATACGAAACGGTGTGCTCGTTTCGGACAACAATAGAGTTGCAGCCTAATGGAGGATATATTTTCTAGATAAATCATTTCCAATCTTTATAAAAATCCAAAAAAAATATTTTTTGCTTACTTCTACACCCACTACTGGAACAAGGAGTTTAAACTGGGCAGAACATCCACTGAAAATGAACATCGCGAACAACGAACTTAACGTGAAAAAACATCGAAAATGTTGTGTTGGCAGATCGAAGCATGACCATTATCATATGTCAACCTTTAAAAATGTCGAAAAATGTATCTGGGTACCGAGAATCTTAACCGGCTCGCAAAAGAAAACACGAGCCGACTAGGATTATTTCAGGATCAGTAAATGTTTTGGTAGGTTTCGCGATCATTGACAAGATCTGGATCCAATATTTTGATCCTGAAACCAAACAACAATTTATGATTTGGAAGCGAGTCTCCTCACCGACGTCGGCTTACAAAGCGGCAGTTGAGATGGCTGCCATTCAAGAAGCGGAATTCGAATTACTCGAACATTCGCCCCATTCGTAAGATCCAGCCCCCAGTGACTTCTACCCTTTCTCCAAAGAACATATCCGAGGCAAGAAATTTGAAACTATAGCGAAGTCATAGCCACTGTTGAGGTGTTTCGGGAGGGACAAACAAATGTTTTCTAAGGAAATCCTGGGTTTAGAAAAAAAATGTCTAAATGTCTAAACTTGTACTTCCTTCTTGAATCATAATCTGGTCTGCAGAATACCTCACAGCAATACAAAATTATTGGAAGAAGGAGAGTTTTCGCCAACAAGAGTTTTATCCGAGTGAGCATATACTCATAGTATTGGGTGACACAAAGAGAACGAAATCCACCATAAACCTTACCAATAATGGCATTTATGTGTGTAGACCATGTAAGTTAAAGATTAAAAATCAGGCCAAGAGTATATGCTAATTATCCTCATTCATTAACGGCTTCAGTTACACAATTAAGTGGACGACTCAGGTGAATTTGCGTGTCATCAGCAAACATATGGGTTGAGCAATGCTTAATCATTCTGGGAAGCTCATTGACGAACATGGAGAATAGTAGTGGGTCAAGGATCGATCCTTACGAGACTCCGCACTTTACAGGCAAGAAAGACGAGCGTCGATCGCCTAACAGCTTCGTGGAAGATCTTGAAAAATTATACTCTCTTCCAAGTTTTGAGCAAAGAATGGAATGGTTGGCTGTATGTAGAGAAATAGAACAAGAAAGTAGCGTGATTTTCATCAACAGTTTCCCTGATGTCATCAACGACCAGCAACAAGGCAGTTTTACAGCTCTGTTTAGGGTGGAAGCCAGATTAACTTTCACATAGAAGTTTTTGCTTGGAAGATATTTGGATTGATGGTTTTCTCAAAAATTTTTGAGAGGAATGGCAGAAGAATTGATAATGGTCTATATTCCACTGCAGTTCCTATCGACTTTTTTTGGAATAGGTATAATCTTAGCCTCTTTCCATTGCGGGGGAAAGACCGACGTTGTTAGGATACAACGAGTACATGATACATGAGTTATGGAGTGTAACACATATGGTACCAGCAGCTTGACGAATTTCGGGTGCACTTCGCCGAGTCCCATGGCATTCGATTTGATGGACAGTATGGCTTCCAGTTGATCACAGACCAGTGTAGTGATAGGAAGTGTTTCGGCTGGTTTAAAAAGGAAAAGAAAACAAAACAGACAAAAAATAGTGTGCGTGTTTGGGCGAAACAATCGCAAAGCCAAATTTGGCGTACTGGGTAAAATGTCGGACTCGTAATCCGAAGGTCGGCAGTTCAAGTCCCAAGTCGGGAAAAGTCTATTTTTCTCGTTTTTTTTTTTTCGTGTTACTTCTGCTACTAACAGCAGTAGCACCAGTTGCGTGAAGACATGTCGGGAAACGGCAGGAGAAGACCCGTTCGTCAGACGGAATCGGATGACAACAACCCCTTCGCCGCCCTTTCAAGTTCGGCTACGGAGGAAGCGCGTAGCGAATTTGAAGAGAAAGAACGCTCCCTATGCGCCCAGCTGCAGGCCGTAGTCGAAAAGATGAAGGAGCTAAAAAATAAGGAGCAGGCAACAGCCCTCCTCCAGCAAAAGCAGTAACAACAACAGCAGCCGCAGAAGAAGCAGTCCCTCGGGTCGCTTACAAACACCATCCGTCACATCCCAGTTGACCTACGTCCAAATGGCGGCAGGTTTGGGAAAGACGATACAAAAGCCCATGGCTGTTCCCAAAGCCCCAGTGCCTGATCTTGCTCGCAATCCAGATTGTGCAGCGCCAACAACAGATCCTGGAGACGGCGACCCGAGTAGATAGTATCTACTCGCTTCTGCCGGGCCTAGCGCACCTAAGGTCATGATGGGTACGCTGGTAGAGAGGCCCTTGAAGATCCTGTCGGTGAATGTAAATTCACTGATAAAGATCGAGCGACGAGCCGAACTCTTTAACCTGTTGCAGGACGAAAGCCCTGATGTACTCCTGGTTAGCGAAACAAAGCTAAACCAGAGGCACAAAATCCGGCACAGTTCTTACAGAATAATTAGAAGAGACCGACCCAACACTTCTCAAGGGGACGAGTTGCGATCTTCATAAAAAATAATATAAAACATAAAATTATAAATAGCGGTGAAGTGCGGGGGTTCCAAGTGCTAGAAGTCTGCATTGTGTGCATTCCTCTCCGTAATGGACAGAAAATGTAAATTTCAGCGGCCTATTCACCTGAAGCACCTCAACCCAATATTTTTATCGCAGAGCTCGAGACACTCTTTCGATCTCTGCGCTTGAATTCTGTAGAAAACTTCTACATTCTGACTGGCGATTTAAATGCCAAACATAGTGATTGGGGAAATAATATTCCTAACACTAGGGGGAGCCTACTAAGTCACTGGTGGTTTCTTCGCAACATTGAATATAAAGTCAAGTTGCTCGCAACGGATAGTCCGTCGTATCCAAGCAGCGGCTCCTATCTGGATCTCATGCTGATAGACTCTCGACTGAGACTGGCAGACACGAACGAATGGTCTATTAACTGTCTACGGACCATTGTATACGACAGTGACCATTGCGGACTATGTGCCGTGATCACAGTACCTGACGAGTTCGCGGAGATGGCAGAGTATATCCAAACGCACAGCTATGATTACAGTAGGGTGCGTTGGCCACGCTTTACCAATTCCCTGACGAGAGCGCTCACTTCGAGCGCCTCCATCCATTGACAAGTATGTATCTCAAACAAATGGACGATATCATTAAACAGACAATGAACAGTACGATACCACACCAACAACAGCACGATACCACAAACGTATACCGAAACGCGACAATCGACGCACTGCACAGACAAAAAAGTAGACTCCTGACAAGACTCAAACTCTTGTACCGGCGGCTTACCGACAGACAAAACTCGGAGGTTAGAACACTGAAGTCACTGATTAAAAATCTCCAACAGTTGATCAGAGAGAATTACAGAATATCTGTAAGTTTGCATTGGAACAACAGAATTCGTGCTGTTAAATCCAACAGCGCGAGTATGTTCCCGCAAATAAATAAAATATTTCGGAGAAACAATCAGAATGACATTCAGGATCTAAAGTTTCCGAGAACGTCAGACAATGAACGTTTACTACGAACAGTTAGCATCGATCCAGAGAACGCCATCCTGGATGACGACTTTTTCGTGATTGAAGATCCTTAGGAGAAGGTGGGAGCTGTCTTCCAGGAAGTGTACAAGGTGAATGATAGTATTCGCCCGAACCATGACCTGGAGAACAGAGTCCTGCTTCATCACTTCTACCTTAGAAATGATTTCGATCATTGGCGATCCGAGAATCTTGGTTATACCAGGTTCAGTGAAGATCTCATGGCAAACAATACCATCGCCAGTGAGGGGGTTAATACCCTGTTCATTTCGACGGAAGATCTCCAGATGATCTTTCAGTCATTGAAAAAGAAAAAATCCGCGGGTATCGACGGTATATCCAATGTTGTGCTTAGGCACCTTCCACCAGTGGCTGTAGAGAGGTACGCTGTTCAACAATGCACTGCATAATGCATGTTATCCAGTGCACTGGAAGACTCTAATCCGGCAAATCTCCGGTCGATAAGTCTCCTTCCGAGTATCAGCAAAGTCTTCGAGAAGGTGGTCCATAGAGCCCTGTCTAAATGGGTTGAGGACAATAAAATCATCCCGGATAACCAATTCGGTTTCAGAGCGGGGCATGACACTATTCATGCCTCGTCGAAACTCGTATCGGATATCCAATGGAATAAATGCAAGAACCAATGCACGGGTTCCTGTTTGATTGACTTGGAAAAAGCCTTCGACACCGTATGGCTAGAAGATCTTTATTACAAGCTCAGTCGGCTGGACATATGTAAGTAAACCACTGCTATATATGATATTTTACATGTTAACAGATAGAAAGTTCGTTGTGAAAATTGCCAACTTCTACCCAAACATTTGAAATCAAGAACGGACTGCGACAGGGTACGGTAAATTCGCCGATCCTTTTTAGCATTTACCTGAGTGATCTACTTGTTTCTCTTCACCACTCAATAGCGTATGCGGACGACCTAATCGCGTACAGATCAGGTCCAACGATCGACGTCATTGTTACTCTTCTGCAGCGTGACTTCGAAAAAATACAGCAATATTATGATGACTGGAAGTTGAAAATCAACTTCCAGAAATCAGAATCCATATTGTTCAGAACGCCTTTGTTTAGGGCCTTTCGGGACACTAGAAAAAATTGGCGCAGGTTCTCTATCTTTGGGCCGGACGGGCGTCCACTGGCGAGACAAAGTGTAGTCAGATACCTTGGGATCGTGCTGGATCAGTATCTATATTTTGACAAACATGTAGATGCTGGTCTGGCAAGGGCGCTTTCGCTCTGACGAGATGGCTGTTTCATAGCAGCCAACTTGATTCCAGGGTGAAGGTAATCTGCTACATGGCCTTAATCAGGCCCATGGTTGCCTATGGATGTCCCGTCTGGGTCAATGTGAGAGCCAGCTTAATGGAAAGGATTCGGGTGTTTGAGAGACAATGTTTCAGGACTTGTCCCGGGCTACATTGGACACCCGAATCTGAGTACACGAGATTTTACCCGAAC
This sequence comes from Merodon equestris, assembly GCA_958301585.1. Taxonomy (NCBI): domain Eukaryota; kingdom Metazoa; phylum Arthropoda; class Insecta; order Diptera; family Syrphidae; genus Merodon; species Merodon equestris. The sequence continues at coordinate 103,708,837 of OY284415.1, forward strand.
GAGGTCCTGTACAATTGGGCTAGGATTGTACGGGTGGATAACTTTCTGATCAAACTAATTCGGAGCCACGTTGCAAAGAGCAATCGGTCAATAATCTGATCTCCGGGGCTTACTACCCCAATGAATTATTCCATGAGAGAGTGCGTCTTAACGGCTTTGTCCCGCCAGAAGCATTCCTGTACTTAGATAGATGTGGGCTGATCCAGGATAGATTGGCGGTACCGCTAATCTGCCACGTGGGTCGCAATTCCGTGGAACGGCGATTCCTCTACGGACCCGATGTCGCGCTCCGTGAACCCGAGCGCCTCAGGTTCTGTAGAGCGGTCTCACGCCGGGATCGAGGAGACGTAGTCCACCAGCATCAATGCTTTTGGTGGCTGGAGAGGACTCCGTCACTTCACTAGTTGCAGCCTCTTCAAGGCAAAGCCTGCCAAATACCGATAGCAGGCTTACATAGGCTAGGGTAGGGTAAGGTAGGGTAGGGTAGGTTACGGTAGGCTGGGGCAAAAACGACAAAAACAAGCAAAAAAAAAATACAAAATGAAAAAATCACAAGAAAAATCAGTCAAAATTTTTATCTACTTTGGGTTACTAATTACAAGCAGCAACAACACCAGTGCTTAGATCGGACGTCGAACAACACTTGTCAACCGCCACTTCTTTGGCCCCAGGAGGAAATTAATTCGTCCCTCGAAGTAATTAATTGCCGTTCAAAGACGAACTATTGGTTAGTGCAGACACCAACTGAACCGCTTCGACAAACAGTCGATGACTTAGTTAGTATGAAACCCAAACTTTTGGCTTACAATGCCACTCACGGTAGCTCTTCTTAAAAGCTTTGTCATATCGGTCCTCCCACATCGCGCAGATGGACATTTAGGGTGAAATGTTGATTCTGTTTGTGTTGACGGAGAATGGAGGAGATTTCTGTACAGCTGGGCTATGTAGAATGAATCCAACCCATCCAAGATGGCATACACAGACCGTATATGAGGTTAACCAACTAAAGGTTCCACAGTAAATATCATGCCGACTGGAGACGTTTGTTGGTTCAGACTCAAGTTCACCCGAAGTGTAGCGCCATCTACTAGAAAGTAAGTTAGGCAAACGAAACGATAATGTAAGAAAAGTAGTAATCTCTGGAAGTAGTCAAGGATACGCATTTCAACAAGCGCTTAATGTATGTCAATATTTTGTCAAAAACAGAACGAAGATGAAGAAGTCTTACAAGTGATGGCCTAGGTCTAGGAGAAGGTACATATGTAGAAGGGTCCGGAAACCATGTCCGTCTTCAAAATCTGCGTTGTGGCAGAATATTAAATTGCTGAAGTATTCTATATCGAATTTCCCTTTTACTTCGTCAAGAATATTCACCCACCCACTAAGCCCTTGGGCTCACAGTGCATGAACCTCTTGAGAATTTGAAAGTACAGCAATAACAAAAAAAAACACAAAGAACAACGAATACATCACATGAAAAAATAAACAAAAGGATTCAACAAGCCGAAAACGAGAAAGAATCATGAAATAACGACGCGCTCGCCGGCTAAGCCCACCACCAGTCATCGACATCAGGCAAAACACCCGAAACACGCCAAAAAAGTTACTGAACTTGCTAATTAGTTTAACTACATCCCGAACCGGTTGTCAAATTTTTCACTTAGCATTCGTATGATTGATATTCATAATGGCCAATCAGGCTTGAAACCGCAGAAGTCCAATAAGAAATATTTAGCACCTTTCCCAGCCTTCGACCCGCTCCTCACTTACTCTCAAATACTTACTAACTGCACGGCCAGCAGCAACGTTTGTAAACAAATTACAATTAATTTATTCATAATTCCATCGAATTACTGTCCACTTATCGCTCCGCACTAGATGTTCGCACTTTCGTTCTAGGTCGCGTACAATTTCAATCTTTGCAATCTACTCGCAATTGCTTCCGCTCGTATCCGAGCAGCACAACTCACTGAACACTCAGTTGGTAGCGGGAGTAGCGCACGAGTTTAGCAACCACCATCAAGCAGGAGAGGTTACCATACTCTCTTGCTCGACGATCTCTGTAAAACACACCTGAAATCCATTCATGTGTTAAGGCCTCCAAAGGCCGTGTAGGCAGACATGACGAAGAAGAAAGGGGAAAAAAAAAACTTGAAATGGGTAACTGAGACTTTCGGGGCATGAGGCAAACGAACCTCGATTCTTTATTACTTACTTTCCGTTGCAATCATCCACCCGACGGCGTACAGTGTGTCCACGCATACTAAACACTCGCGGTTGCATCGGCTTGCACTGGAATATGTGTCAGCCAGCGGAACGGGAGCGGCATCTAGCCGAAGTGGGAGACAGGCGGGCACCCCCTTCGAAGATGGATAACCGGGTTAAGTGAGAGTAGTATTCGCGTGCTGCAGCCTATTGTTCGCGTTGGGATAAATAGAACGGACAACAATGGAGCATGGACACTGAGTACATAGAAGACGGTGCAATTCGCACGTATCGCCGGTCTGTTGGTCGTCGTAGCCGGTCCAGCTATTAGCAAAACAGGTTGTTAGGCATTCCTTTGGTTTTGGGTTCTTGTTTTCTTTGTTTTTGCATCATGGTATCAGCTTACCTGTTTTACTTCTTCTTGGAACAGGTAACCCAACCCAAGGCGAGTATTAGGCATTAGATTTAAGTGGCACATTTCCTAGGGACCGGTGTGGTTTAGTGCCACCTTGACATTGAAACTGGTTTGGATTTTGGTTTTGCAAGCATGTAGGACCTCTCCTAATCCGATCGATTCCACTTGTCTGGACTACTTTTATGTTAATGGACTGCAATAGAGTTTTGTCAATCTGTCAAGATTGATTTGACTACAATATAAGTGGTTTGAAAAGTAGTTTAGTTGCGACTTATCTTCTCCGAAACCGCCGAGAACCTAACCTTTGGTAAATTCGAATCTAATAAAACCCAATAAATCAGGGATTGAATGTCAAAGTTTGGCTTAAAGACCTTTCTTGGGAATTCATTAGCGGACTCTACAATTGAGCCGATGAAAACTACCCGACGTAGGTGGTTTATTGCGCATATGCTGTTACTGATGAAGCCATCTAATATGAGTCTCTTCCTTAAGAGAGTCTCATCGCTTAACTGAAACAAGCTATGAGCAGTTTCCCTTAGTCGTTCTTAGGGGGTTTGAGGTTGGTTAGATTAAAGCGATCTTTATAGGTCGGTAAATTTAAAGTATCAGCCCAGGAAAAACCACAAGGGACATAATGAATAAACCTATGTACGTGTCGGTACCATAAGGGAGGGACCAACCTTGACAGGCATTTCCAAAAAGAGGCCTAACGAAGGTAGTGTATAAAATTGTCGTGAGGTAAGGATTAGAGAACTCCTTAGTCCAACATTTCACAAAGCCGAGGGCGGAATTGACACGCTTGATACTATTGTCGATGTAAAGGCAAAAGACGCTTACAGACAGACTCTGATCGCAGAAGACAAAGCGATTTTGGGTCCCTACAACCCTCAAACTGGCAGAGCTGTCCCAGAACGGCGTCGGAAGGGAGCTGGAGTTCGAACCAAAAAAGGTAAGAGCGCTCGCAAAATTAGCGGCGGCTAATAGGTGTCCGAAGGTAGATGCGGCGATCAACAAACATCAAAGCAAAAAACTGAAGACGGAGGGAACCAAAGATTACTGCTCGGAGGAGGGCACTTGACATAACAAAACCCTTTCCACCGGAAAAGAGATACCAATGACCGTAAAGATTCGAGACAACCACCTCCTCTCTGAAAAGGTAAGGCTAGGGAAAGCTGGCAGTGACAGCAGAATGACCAGCGCAGATTGCCAACACTGCGAGTATTGTCTACTGGAGCTTCTTCGTTAGCAACAGGCTTCTGTATTCAGGCTGAGAGGTCTGCTCTAATGAATGGTACCTTCGTGGTGAACTATTCCTCACAGAAAACATCTGCCTGAATCAGGAGCTTGGTACCGAAAATCCTTCCCCTGGGAACTACTACCTATCAGGTAAAAAGTCTCCTAAAATTAACGCGCGCCATCTGCTGGCTTCCTGGGAAACCTGGAAACAAGTTGGATGTGCTGACGTGATCGTCTATTTCTACAAAGAGAGTAAGGGCTCTATAAAAAAAGAGGGCTTTACTTTGGTTGTGGGATTGGACAACGGCTCTGTCGAGACTCTGAAATTTGTGTACGATTCACGTCCCTATTTCGCCTTGGTAGGATTTTATTCCATTTTGATGTCAAGTAATCGAAGGATGGAATGCGCTCTGCAGTCTAAGCCTATGATATATACTGAGATCGATCTACAGCATTGCAAGTTCTTCTCAGTAGCAGAATTATATGCAGTAGTATGTAAAAATCATTATTTTGAATCCATTTAGGAAACATGGGCCCGTGCCCAACACTCTATCCAGCTCCAAATTAGCGCATGACCTTTTTGAATAAAGTCGGAAGAATAAATTCACTAAGGCTTGTATGGGTCCCAGATCACTCTGAACTCGCTAAAAGGGGCTCACAGGTAAGTTTATCAGGACCTGAACTTAGATCTACCTGCCTCCACGGTCATTTCTGACATCAATAATTGGGTCTTTTATGCCACGGTCGTAAATAGAGGGAATATTCAGGATGCAGGATGACTAAGCGCATACGTCCTGATGCAAGAAGTCCACAACATTATATTTTTCCTTAAGGAAAAATTATTGCAGAAGACTTGCGGGCATCATTACAGGCCATTACACTCTTGCCAAGCGTCTCTACGTGCTTGCCATCAGTGAGATGCCTACCTGTGCTGCATGTTGCGAGGAGGATGACACAGCAGAACACTTTCTCTGCGACTGTGCTGCCTTGGCTCGCGCACGGTGGCGCATCCTTGGGGCCGACGTGGTGTGTGCCGAACCTCTTACCTCTACATCACTGAAGCCCCCCTCACTTTTCTCTGGACAACAGGGAAAATACAATAAAGAAAGGTGTCTGTCTGGTAGTACAGTGGACAAGTATATGCGTCTTAGTGCTGCAACAGATAGTAGAAGCATCCAACAAACAAAAAAGGCAAAAAATAAGTCAACCAAAAAGTTGACAGGGGCAACGAGTGCTAGCTTGACTTTTGCTACCATTGACCACAATATGATTTTTTGACACTAAATAGTGAATTTGTTAAAGTCAAATTAGAGAGTGTCAGAGGAAGATATATGTTTGGAGATTTGCATATCATCAGCGTTGTTGATTACACAGTTAACATCATAAATGGTTAGGATAAGTATTAGTAGGCCGAAGTGGCTGCCTTGTGGGACTCTGGAGATGAAACAGAAATACTCGTAGAGGATTTGAGGGAATGTTCGAGGTAGGATCTGATCCATGGAATAAAACCCGAGGGGGGAGGGGGACCAAGAATAATGAATTTACTTACGGAAGTTAGTGACGGCTTGGCATTTAATGACATTGAGCTCGAGATGGTTTTTTTGACACCAATTAGTGAACCTATTAAGGTCTGATTAGAGAGAGCACGAGTGAGCAAGGGAAGATATGTGTTTAAATATTTCGTATCATCGGCATATATGAAGAACTGAGAGTTCAGAATAACGCTGTCAACACTATTAATGGTTAGAATAAATATCAATGGGCCGAGATGACTACCTTGAGGGACACTGGAGGTAACATTAATTGGCTCAGAGATAGAAGATCTGAAGATAACGTTATATTGATTATCTCATGGATCAAATCTTATCTGTCTTCTCTGGGAGAGAAACCGAGGGCTGTGAGCTTGAGGAGGATAATTTGGTGAGACATTTTGTCAAAGGCTTTGCTGAAGTCAGTGGCGACAACGTCTACTTCTTCGCCGGCTTCGAGTGTACAAAGATTGTGAAACAACTGGTTGTCAATCGACCTTTTAGGAACCCATATTGGTTAGGAGAAAATGAAAGATTAGTGCATCATAAATGAAGCTCTCGAAAAGTTTGGGTATGCATGAGAGCTTGGCATTGGGACGATAGTTGAACACATCATTTTTCAGTCCTTTTTTATGGACTGGAAGATATAAGCATATTTCCAAAGCTGAGGAAAAAGTCCCTGAGAGATAGAGCTTTGAAATAGAGCGGCGGCAAAATAAAATGGTTCGCGCACATTATGGCAGGCAGACAGTCGGAGAGTAGTCGTCCTTTTAATTTTTCGGCGATTAGGTCGGGAGTTATCTTCAGTGAGACAAGAGTTTTCCAAGTGTTGAAAATAGTCGTTATCGGGTGGAAGATTCTGGTCGGTGAATGATTGGCTGAAGAAATGCGTAAAGAAATTGGCGATTATTTCAGGTTCGTTGGAAGAGTTACTAAGAAAATTGAATGTAGCGGGGTAGTTATTGGTTTTTCTTTTTATTAATGAAGTGGAAGAAACGCATGCAGTCAGAGATAATTTTTTAATTTTAATCTAACTTAATAACTAATGAGAACGGGTGAGGAGGCGCGATGCTTAGAAACTAAGACTGTAACTAGGGAAGGCTATTGAGAAGACGGAGTTTTAGGCATTAACACTTGCCAGCATACGGGAAATGAGTTCATTGGAGCCGTATGAGGTGCGGGGGGTGGATAGATAGAAGAGACGGGGATTGCGTGTATTACGGGGGTTAGTGCTAAGAGATATGGGGTTATAAAGGGTGGCGCAGTCAATGGTACCTGTAAGAAGTCTACGAATGAAGATTATGTCGGATACTCTTCTTCTTTCCTCCAAAGTACTCAAGTTGATTAGTTTAAGACGGTCTTGATAGGGCGGTAAGAACAAGGGATTGTTCCAGAGCAGACCTCGAAGAGCGAAAAGTAGGAACCGACGTTGGATGCTTTCGATTCTAGACATGTGGGTTTGTTGATAAGGGGACCACACTTGAGATGCGTATTCGAGAAGGAGGCGAACAAAGGTAATATAGATACATTGAGTTACGTTGGGATTGGGGAATTCTTTAGACCAACGTTTCCCAAAACCGAGTGCAGAGTTGGCTTCATGAATTATATCGTCGATATGTGCGCGGAAATTGAGCTCTTGGTCACATGGTATGCCAAGATCACCGATAATCTGAACGGTGGAGATGGGCTGATTATTGAGGAAGTAGAGACGAGGGGAAGGTTTGATTCGTTAACGTGAGAAGGTTATTGACTGGCATTTGGAAATGTTAAGTTCCAAACAGTTTTTGGAGCACTAAATGGAAAATCTGTTGAGATCCGATTTAATAAGGAAAGAATCATGTTGCGAGGAAATGGTCCTGAATAACTTGGTGTAGTCAGCGTACAGTGAGAGGTGGGGATGTTTGGTGACAAGCTCAATGTCGTTTATGGTAAGAATAAAAATAAGTGGACCTAGGTGGCTGCCTTGGGGAATGCCGGAAGAAGCTAAGAAGGGGTTGGAAAAGGCAGATCTAAAACGAACGCTGTAGTAAGGGTTTTTTTTAAATAAGAAGATATCCGCTTCAACGCAGTGGGTTCAAAGCCAAGAGAAGACATTATGAAGAGTATTACTTTGTGGGAGATTTTGCCGAAAGCTTTACTGAAATCAGTTGAAATGACGTCTACCTCATTTCCATGCTCTAATGCTGAGAGTGTGAAGGACATAAATTCGACAAGGTTTGTGGTTGTAGACCTGCATTTAGGGAAGCCATGTTGTTTATAGGAGATTAGAGATTTGCAGTGGAAACTTAGAGTGTCATACAAGATACTTTCGAATCAAATCGAATCGATCAAATATACACACTTCGAAAGATCCGGTAAAAAACCCACGCGTTCCAGATCGACACTCATCACCTATTTGTCGACCTTAATGCCGCACGCGATAGTGTTCATAGAGACGAGCTACACAACGCCGTGGCTAGTTTTGACATTCTTGCCTCGTCAGATTGTGCAGGATGGCATTGGAGAACTCCATTAGGGTCGGAAGCAACTTAACCGAAACCTTTAATGTAAAAAAAAGCTTTAGAAAGGGCGGCACGCTATCATGCTCGCATATGCCGATGACATTGACATAATGGGACGAACTCAGCGAGATATCACTGAGGCCTTTACATGCATTGAGGCAGAAGCGGGTAAAATGGGAAATAAGAGCAAAACGAAATGTACTGTCATTGAAAAAGGAAATGAACCACCGGTAACTTTGAGAGAGCGCACAGGCATAATTTCGAAGTAGTAAAGGAGTTTATTTACCTTAGCTCCTTGACATGCAGCAATGACACCAGTGTTGAAATCAAATGCAGAATAACTCTTGCGAATCGCTGTTTCTTTGGGCTCAGGAGGCAATTGAGAAGCAGAACCCTCTTTCGGAAAACTAAGGTGACTATATATTTTTTTTAATTGTGGGCTAGTGCCCACAGCTTAGAGCACTGCGATCAGAGTAGGTCTAGTGTGCCTGCTAGCTAATTATACGAGGAGTTATTCTTCTTTCTTAATAAAGCTGAGGATATCCCTCACAGGAGCTGAGCTGATACCCTCAGTAGTCATGATTTCTCTGAGGAGGATACGGTTTCAGATGAGAGGTTAATTTTGTTAAGACTTCTGATATCGACTCTTATTATAAAGGGTGGTCCAACGAAAACGCACGATGAAAATTGTAAATAAAACAAAAAGTTTTCAGAGGATTATCTTAATATTTTTTATTATGATAGAATTATGTGTGAAACAAAATATCGGCCAAATGCTCGCCACGGTTTCGGTGGCATACCTCTATCCGATGGTCCATATTTTCAATGACTCTGAGACATAATTGAGGTTCGATAGCGGCGATAGCGAGCACCATTCACGGTAACTGCTTGGCCGACCTCATTTTCGACCAAACAGTCACTCTTTGTGGATGCATCGGCTTTTCAACAATCACTCGTGGATTCTCATTTGCCCAAATGCGGCAATTCTGCTTGTTAACGAATCCACTGAGGTGAAAGTGTGCCTCGTCGCTGAAGATGATTTTCTTTGTAAAGTCACCATTCACTTCTGTCTATTCAACCAACCATTCGGCGTATTGACGACGTTTGAAATGGTCAGCAGGCTTCAGCTCTTGAGTCAATTGAACCTTGTAAGCGTGTAAATTCAAATCTTTATTCAAAATTCGCATCAGTGATGTTCGTGAGATGTTCAATTGTTGGGCACGACGACGAGTCGAGGTTGACGGCTCTTCTGCCACACTGCCACACTATCGCGAACAACAGCAATGTTTTCCGTAGAACGAACTGGACGAGCATGCACAGGTGTTTTCACATTTCCTTTGGACCGATTGTGGACATATTTGGTCGATTATGCTGACCAAAAAAATCACGAAGTGCACGAAATGCATTTTGATTTGAACGCCCATTTTTGTAAAGGCTTCAACAATCTTAACGCGCTGCTCAATTGTGTACCTCTCCATGGTTGAATTTGTCAAATACTCAAACAAAGAAATGTCAAATTAAGTTGGGCACAAAAACTTACCGTTAAGGTGTGACTCACAATTAACATCGTGCATTATGGTTGGACCACCCTTTATTTGAGCATATTGATAGAATGTTTGTTCAAAAGCCGTATGAATCTCTTCGATTGTCGGAGTCCTTGAACACCATATCATCCCTTGTCATCCCGGTCCTGCTTATGGGACCGGGTAAAGGACCTCAGAAGGGACCAAGGAGGCCCAGGTTCGCCAGAAGCTGTAGCGCCGAATAAGAAGAACAAGAAGAATGTTTCCTTTTCTGTTTGTTATTCTAGAGCCCCAGTCATTGTTTTTTGCAATACACTCACCTTCTTCAATAAATCTTTTTGATTTTGAAGGAAGATTGGCAGACAAAATGAATCTTTGGAATGAATAAAAAGCAACAATTAACGGTAATCTTTGTTTTCTTATTTTTATTGTACTAAATTATATACAGGCATATAAATAACTCGTTATCAAAAGGAAACATTTCTGAAATTCCTTCGTGTTACCCCTCAAACTCCCATCATACTTCCGCCGTTCTTCTCTCTACTATTTAATCCTGATTTTCTTCCTTCAATTAACAAATAATTTAATTTACTGCTGCGATTAAACATTTACTTTCTCTCTAAATACACTCAAGTTTCGTTTTCTTTCTGCATCAGTTTGGTAATATGATTCAATTAAAAAAAAAAAAACACAAAACTACAACAAAACATGTAGATCTTCTATGGAAACGTAAATGGAAAACATTGTTCAAGATTTGATTCTTTTTTCACATAAATCTTTTCGTTTTTTTTTGTGTTTTTTTTCCTTGGAAACAACAACAATATATTTAATTTGTTTTTAAATTTATTTCTCTTCCTTCTCTCCCTCCATCTAATATATTTATTAATAGCTCTAAAAAAATCATAATAATAATCGTAATCGTAATAATAAGACTGAACAGCACAGAAGCGTTTCATCTACGGTGAACACTGGAACATAGTAAAACTCACGTTTATTCGTAGGCTTTATGTGAGGACGAGTATGTTATAGTGTGTCTGGAGTGGTGTGATGGCGCTAAAAACAAATCAAGCCACTGTTTTTGTTTTATTTCGATTTTGTTTGTTTGTGTGGCCGGGTGGAGCGTTGTGTTTTTTTTTTTGTTTTGTTTAAGTTTTGAATACCGAGCTAGCGCTACTAATTTTGAATATTTTTTCTTTGACTTTTGGGCTTTAGTTTGGATTTTTCATTTTATTAACTTTTGCTTTCGGACAGAAAAATGTACATTTTGCATGCCATTAATTGTTACTTATTTTTAGTTGTTAGTGTGTTGGGTTTAGAAGAGATCTGGACACATGCTCCAGTCTTGTTTCATTTTATGCTCCCAATAGTTGCCTTTGTAGACGTGGACGACATTTTCGGTGCCGTCTTCTTGTTGCTTGACAAACCACAGGGGTTCATAAGGCGGGTAGGGTCGTCCTTGAGCCGTCGCATTCTCGGCCTCCGATTCGCGGGATCTTCGTTTGCTACGCTGTTTCTCTTCTAACCTGGAATTGAGAAAAAAAAAGGAAAATGTGTTGAAAACAGTTTGCGATAAACAGGGAAGTCGTTACACGTTGAGTAGTGTACCTAATGGACAGTAAGATAAGAGTTGGGAGCAAAAAAGAATTGGCCGTGATGGAATTTCTCAAACACTTTATTGACGAATCCTTTTTATTATAGCTGGCGTTAAAGTCAGTAGAGGGCCAGCAACAAAGTGCCCTCAATTTTATTTCTTTTCAAACATACTACTGTTTTTCCCCGATTCTGAACGACGAATTCCGATAAACTTTTTCCAGACAAATGCAGTACAAAGGACTTTGTCAGAAACGCGTTGGGGAGAAATACCGCGAAATACGAGTACGATATCGAGATAAAAGATTCAAACTCAATAACATCAAAACAAAAGACATCAACCTTGGGGTCAAGGTGCCTGCATGTAGCCCAAACGTGTCTACTATTATATAAGTAAAACTGGAGTGTACAGACTTCCAAGAAGGTTTCAACTGGTTCACGCCGTGAAATTTTGTTTAATTTTTAGAAATAAATTTATTCCTTAGGTTGATACCAGTGTGGAGGCACGAAAAAAAATTCGGCAAGCCGTGGTCATGCTCGTTGCCACTGTGTTACTCGACAGCACAGTGCACTATAAATACTTGGCCCGCGATCAAACAGTCAAGAAAGAGCACTACCTATAAGTGCACCTTCGTTTGCGTGAAACAATAAGATAAAAAAAAAAGTCCGGAGTTGTGATAAAACAGCTTTGTGGTAGTTTATACAAGTAGAATATACGCTAGGCTAAGTGTGGTACATAGGGCTCAATCATCCCGTAAATTCAGTAAGGCACCAGGGAGAAAGTTCAGTTTGATCCATGATCGTGTTCCAAAATAATTCTGGGGGTTGAAAACAAAAAATTCTAGCATACAACCACTCAGCCGGAATAAGAGATGATCAAAAAGTGCTGACGAAGGCATAACACTCGCAGTATAAGATCACTTCAAAAATTCATACTCTGTGTGTGCATTTCCAATATAACACCTTACAAAAGAGTTACTGTGAACTACAACAAACGCAAATTCAGTAGAATCTTTCAAATCCTATCTAGGACAACCACCTATGGAGAGTAGTGAACGAACATCTTTGACACAAACCATTTGCATCCCGTCCAGGTTGTGTGACAAACACCATAAGAGCGTACACTCTTGAACCTGCACGAATTATAACAAAAAAAAAAAAAACGAGTCGCCGTTTTTGTAGTTTTTTTCTTTTTGTGTCGGGGGTTACTTAAAATTTTTAATTTTATTTTTTATTATGATACTTTTAAATCACCCACTCTTATCTGATGCAAATAAAAGAGGTCGAGACCAAAATCCAACCGCCCTCTGTAGCCATTTTCGCTTCATACAAACAGCAACAACAAAAACATTCTCAATCGCAATCAACGCCCATCCCAACGAATACTCTAAATCCAGTACGCACAAAACGGTGCTACTACGGGTATAACCCTCCAAGTGAAAACAAAGACGAGCAAACAACACTCACAAAAAAATCCTCAAATTAACCCTTCACAAAATCATTGGGGCTCGCCTAAAAGTAGGCAATCTATGAAAGCTAGACTCCTCAAATGCTATGACCCGATTCTCCACAGAAATATCCGACAAATCCTTCCCGAAATCATACAGACCCATCTCACTTAGTTCCTGCTGTGCCAAAGTACTCAACCAAATAGAAGAAAACAGTCTTCTCTGTTGGAGGCTTCTACTATCTGTTGGAGCCCTCAGACACAAATACTGGTCCATTGTACTACCAGCCAGACCTTGTCTTAATTGTATTTTCCCCGTTGTCCGGAGAAAAGTGAGGAAGGCTTCAGTGATGTAGAGCTAAGAGATTCGGCACCCACCGCGTCGGCCCCAAGGGTGCGCCACCGTGCGCGAGCGAAGGCGGGACAGTCGCAGAGAAAGTGTTCTGCTGTGTCATCCTCTTCACAACATGCAGCACAGGTAGGCGTCTCACTGATGCCAAGCACGCAGAGATGCTTGGCAAAAGTATAATGGCCCGTTATGACGCCCGTAAGCCTTCTGCAATCATTTCTCCTTAAGGATAAGAAGAATGTTGCGGACCTATCGCAGATATCAGGGCGTACGCGCTTATTCATTCTACATCCTGGATATTCCCTCCATCTACGACTGTGTGCATTAAAGACCCAGTCGTTGATGTCAGATTTGATCGTGGAAGCAGGTAGATCTAAGGCGGATTCAGGTCCTGAGAAACTATCCTCTGAGCCCCTTTTAGCGAGTTCATCGGAGATCTCGTTTCCTGGGATCTCAGAGTGACCTGGGACCCATACAAGCCTAAGAGAATTTAGTCTTTCGACTTTGTTCAAGAAGGTCTTCATGCACTAATTATATAAAATATAATAAAAACGCATATTTTCCTAACGAGAAGTGCAGCCGAATGTTTTCGCGCTCAAAGAAAACCCCAGCGCCGGATCCCTGCCCAGTCCTGCAGCCATCTGTGAAAATGCGAAGACATTCCATTCCAGGTTCAGTGTCTACCCAAAGCCAGTCCTAACGCCATGAAAATGTGAATGTGAAATTACAGCGCAGTAGGATGGCAGGTGTCATTGCGTCAGATGGCATATTCATGAGACAGGGGTCGTAGGATATTTCTCCCGCAAGTACACCTTAACTCCAATGCGAGTTGTACCAAATACCATTTCTCTTTAGGCGAGAAATGACTTTCAGTGCGCATCCTCTGATATAGATGTCAAGGGGTGGAAGATTCATCATAGCATCTAGAGCAGCTCCCGGTGTGCTGGGGAAAGCCCCCGTGCAGCTGAGACAGACCACTCTTTGGAGTTTGATGAGTGAAGCCACAGCGTGTTAGCCTGTTCCACCAAACAACCGATGCATATGAGATTATCGGTCTTATCATTGCCGTGTAGATCCAGAGGACCTTTTTCGGCGATAAGCCCCATATTTTGCCAAAAGCACCTTTGCATTGCCAAACAGCTGACGGCGCTTTGATGGTTTTAGCTCCCTCAATGTCGCCGAAAATGCTAAGTACGTACTCTTTCCTTTCGAGAGCCCATTCAATTCTCCCAAATAGGTTTTGAAGCGCGGTCTCGCAGGATTTTCCGCGCTGATAAGCATGTTGCCGTCCGAGAGAGGATGCATTCGAAGGGCAACTTTGCGCAAGTGCAACTCTATTAGAATCTCCATGCCTTTCAGCAAGAAGGTTGTTAGACTGATTGGTCTAAAACTTTTGGCGAGTGAGTAATCTTCTTTCCCTATTCTGGGAATAAAGACCACTTTCACCGCCCACCAAGGAATAGGTATATAGGCAAGTGACAGGCTAGCATTGAAAATTATGTTCAAAATGAGAAGCAGATGTCTTATACCATTTTGTAGCATAACAGGGTATATCCCATTAGTAATTAGCGACTTGAACCATCGAAAGATGGCTCAGCAAATTCAATGTCCTCAGTAGTTGCCATGCGCGATGCAATATACCAGCGATGCTAATGAGGGAGTTTGCAACGAGCCGATGACAGTGTGATTTCCCGGGAAATGGGTCTAAAACAGTAAACTAAGAGTTTCTGCTTTAGACTCGGTAAAGACTTTCTGAGTACATTCAGCTTTGTCGATTTACTTCGCTTGAGAACCTTAACCTTAACCCTTAACAGACTACGTGCAGCTGATGAACTCGCGGAGGCCCTTGACTTCTACAAAGCAGACATTCCCGCAATCCAGGAAGTGCGGTGGAATGGGCCAGGCAAAAGGAGGATGAAAAACTGGGACCTCTACCACGGCGATTGCTACAGAGGGGGAAGGCAGCGCTTATTTGGATGTGGATTTGTTGTTCGAGGCAGACTAAGGCAAAAAGTCTTGAGATCCAAATTCATAAGCGAGCGCCTCATAACAATCCGCATCAAGGCTAAATTCGGTAACATTAGCTTGATTTGCGCCCACGTTCCGACTGAAGACAGAGATGACAACAGCAAAGATGACTTCTATGATCTCCTAGAAAGAACATACGACCAATGTCCCAGCTACGACACGAAGATCGTTCTAGGAGATTTTAATGCACAGCTGGGAAAAGAAGAAATCTTCGCATTGGACAACACAGCCTGCACGAAAACACATCCGGGAACGGACTCAGGCTCGTGGACTTCGCCTCGGGGCGGAATCTCTCTGTAGTGAGTACGCGGTTCCCACACCTCAACATCCATAAAGGGATCAACCAGATTGATCACATTGCGATTGACGTCAGACACTCCTCCAGTATTCTCGATGTCCGAACGTTCCGAGGAGCCAACATTGACTCAGATCATTACCTTGTTGTAGCCAAGGTAAGAACACGGATATCAAAACAACAAGAGAGTCAAGATAGAACACCACGGTCTGACGTCAGAAAGCTACAATCGCAAACGATCGCTAGGAACTTTGCCGACCGAGTCTGCCAAAAAAAACTCTCTGAAAGTTCGACATCGGCTGCACTGACCATAGAAGAAGACTGGAAACGTTGTCAGAAAGCCATCAAGGAAGCTGCCACTGCTGTGCTGGGTTTTACAATACCACCCAGGAAAAACCCATGGTTTGACGACGAGTGCAGACAGGCCCATGCAGCCAAGATGCCTACAACGCAATGCTGCATCGAACAACGAGAGCTGTTCGTGAGCTCTACAAACAGAAGAGGAGGGAAGAGAACCGGCTTCTCAAAAAGAAAAAGAAAGAGCATGAGAAGCGCGCGGTCGAAGAGATGGAAAGGTGCTACAGCAGGAATGAAGTCCGAAAGTTTTACCAGAAAGTAAAATATTTATCCAGTGGATTTAAATTTCGGACTGAAGCCTGTCGGGACGAAAATGGACAACTGGTCGTAGAATCGCAGTCGATGCTGAGAATTTGGAAGGATCATTTCTGCAGACTGTTAAACGGCAACGAGGACCCAAATACCGCTGTCAGGCAAAATGTTCCACTCAATTTGGACGACGATACACAAGAATTCCGTCCCCCCGACTTTGACGAAGTCAAGATAGCAATATCGAGACTTAAGTCAAACAAAGCTGCTGGAGCGGACGGATTGTCCGCGGAACTATTTAAAGCAGCTGAGGATGATCTGGTAGGGAGGATGCACCAGCTCATCTGTAAGATATCGTCGGAGGAAAGCTTGCCCGATGAGTGGAATCTCAGTGTCGTTTGCCCGATCCACAAGAAAGGAGACCCCTTTGACTGCACCAACTACAGAGGAATAAGTCTCCTTAACATCGCCTACAAGATCTTCTCTGCCGTTTTGTCTGAACGCCTAAAACCGTTCTTCAAGAACCTGATAGGTCCATATCAGTGTGGTTTCAGGCCAGGGAAATCCACAACTCTTCACACTGCGGCAGATCCTGGAAAAGACCCAAGAGATGCAGATCGACACTCACCACCTATTCGTCGACTTCAAGGCCGCATATAACACCTTGCATAGAGACGAGCTATACAAAGCCACGTCTAGTTTTGACATCCCTACCAAACTCGTCAGATTGCGCAGGACGGCATTGGAGAACTCTCGCTGCTCCATCAAGGTCGGGAACGAACTTACGAGAAATTTAATGTCAAAAAAGGTTTTAGGCAAGGCGACGCGCTGTCATGTGACTTCTTCAATTTAATACTCGAGAAGATCGTGCGAAACTCACAAGTCACCACCAGATGCACGATCTTCCAGAAGTCCGTTCAACTGCTGGCTTACGCGGATGATATTGACGTGATTGGTCGAACACAGCGAGCCGTCAATGAGGCGTTTGCTGGCATTGACGCGGAGGCGGCTAAAATGGGTCTAGTGGTAAATGAGGGCAAAACGAAGTACATGTTGTCATCAAGAAAGGACACACAACATCGACGTCTCGGACAGAGCGTCACAATGGGCAGCATGAACTTCGAGGTAGTCAAGGACTTCGTCTACCTCGGCTCTGCAATAAATAGGGACAACAACATCAGTACCGAGATCAAACGCAGAATCACTCTTGCCAACCGCTGTTTCTTTGGGCTCAAGAGGCAATTGAGTAATAGAGCCCTCTCACGAAGGACGCAGTTGGCTTTATCATCCCAGTCCTGCTTTATGGTGCAGAAGCATGGACGCTGTTGAAAGCGGATGAGGAAGCTCTTGGTCTTTTCGAGAGAAAAAGAGCTCAACCAACTTGGCCAACTTGGTGTGCGTAACTGTAGAAGGCTGGCAGGAGATCGGGCTGGCTGGAGACGCTTGTTGGTTGAGGCCCAAGCCCACACCGGGCTGTAGCGCCACTGAAAGAAGAAGAAGAAGAAGAGAACCGTAACCAACTTGCTGGTCACGGTAACGGATTTGATCTCTTCACAGAAGGACTTATAGGAATCATTCTTCGATTTACGAATTCTTATATTTCTTTTGCTTCTATCGATACTTATTCCAGTCATTTTCCGAGTTCTATATAAGCGATCTATTCAAGAGACTTCTGGCTTCTGGCGCTGATCAGGTTATGAACGGCATCCTTCACCAATTGCTTTGTTCTGAGTTTAGGCAGGGCTTGAGCGGATTTCTCAAGCTCCTCTCTGAATCGTACATAGTCCGTCTTTCTCGGATTCCGCTTGGGCTGCGGGTGGAGTGCCACACTTCAATTGGAATTCGATATATCTATGGTCTGAAAACGTAGCATCTGGTAAAACTCTCCAGATAGTGATGCATATTAGACAGGGTTAGCTCAATCATTTCCTGTCGTCTCACCGTCGCAAAGGTTGGTTGAGAGCCAACATTGTTGATGATAAGGTCCGACGAAAGAGTGAAGTTTAAAATATGGTCTCCTCTCCGGTTGCATTTGCTGCTGCCCCAAACAGTGTTTTGAGCTTAAGGATCGCAACAGATAGTCCAGTCCTTCTGGCTTCACATTACTCTACGAGTTCAGAAACCGCTTTAGGTGGCGGGGGCAGTACCGAGTCGTAGGGGAAGTAAACAGACACTACGACGAAGTGTTCAATTTCTACGTGCGCTTTGTAGCTAACTCTCGCAGCCACCAGATCTGATCAGAATTGATCAAGTTTTGGTTGCTGATAGTGTGTTCGATATTATGGAGCAGACCCTAGGTCTTTCGGATCGCTCATCATAGAGAATCGTAGCATCACGTATACCACCAAGACCTCACAAGCGTATATTCCACACCCATGGTTGCTGAATGGATACAATGCGATGATCAACACATTACTGAAGCCCAATAAAAAAAGCCAAATTTTCTTTAACTACCACGATTTCGCAAAAGCTTTGGACAAGATAAGTATTCCTACAATCATCAACCAACTTAAAGATTGGGAAGATGCCAATATTATCAGATTTTGCCAAATTAAAATCGTATAAAGCTTCCACATTAACCCTTTTCAATCGTATCCCAAACAAAAATTAAAGGTGGAACGCACATAGCCCTGGAAGCCAAGCTAAGTATTATAAAAATATTGGCCGATGGTAGATGGTAGTACTGTGTGTTCCCCTTCTACGCTAATGCCGTCGCACGGCACTGGATTAAATGAGTATGGCGGGAGGTTGTGATGCTTTTTCGGTCAAAAACTCACATAGAATTAAGGCTTTTTAACAAAAACCAACTGTCAACTTCCTTATACTCGGGTCGGAAACAATGAATTTTGTCCCACAATCTCTTCAGAACACCCAAATAATATTGCTCATTCCCAGTCTGACTTGTGGAACGAGTTTCTTATTGGTGATGGAGTGTCGTATTGATTCTAACCTTCTGCACCCGCTCGTTCTTCTGTTCGACTCATCTGATGATTTTTTGTCGTGCTCTTCCTTTGTGTGAGTGGGTCGTATTGAACATGAACTTTGCAATAACTCACTCTCATGTCATTTTACTCCTCCATGAGAGAATGGAGAAAGAGTCGTGTACAGATCACACTCTAGGAATGCTAATCATCTCCTCAATATAGTTCGGTGAGCGTTTTCAAAATGTTCACAACCATCACGGAATCCAGCAAACCAGCAGAATACTTAAGCACGGGATAGATAGATAGGTCACCGTAAAGGTTTTACGTCGATTCGAATGTTTCTTGAGCAGCTTGCCCAACTTAAAACAAAACTTGATGTCCGCTCTTGTCGGTCGAAAAATGTTGGTCAAACATTTTATTACCCTTTTCGGGCGCAGTTCTTGGAATTTATGAGAGCTACGAGTTTTTTTTGCACTAGATAGCAAAATGTCGTTCAAATAGATCATGATGACGAAAATCTCTGATTCGTACCTTGAAAGAACTAAAATTACATAGTCCTATGAGTCCTGTCGGTCTGTAGCTTTCACATAGACAATCGAGATGGCAGTTCAAGCGAACTTGTGCATTTTATCAACATGTCCTCAATTATGACGAGTGAACAAGAGGCCTTCAGACCATACCATCAGTCACAGTTTATTACTACCGGTAATCTTAATAATGTCATTAAGACCGATGTCGCCCGAGGCAACGAGAACATTGAGGAGCGCTGGCATGTAGCGTGGAGAGATCACCGATAACATCGAGAGGTCACTGATCTTTTCAGTTGGGCATCCCTTGCACGTTTCCCCGATGCATAATTGGTGATGATTTGAAATTATTCCCGATCAAAATTCAATTAACCCATCGACCTTTACCGATCGGCAGCCCACGCTTGAATTATGCAAATTTCGTGGTGCACATGGCGATTTTGGGAAAGAAATTATCATGAACGATGAGTTGTCAGTTCTACAAGAATGAAAAGAAGTGACTGTTTGTGCAGGAATTGGTGCGAAAAGAATCATTGGACCGTTCGTCTTCGAAGACAACGCCTAATCAGCCGTAACTATCAATGAAGAGCTTTATCGACAACATTTGATTCTAACAAGAACGCACCACAGCTCATACAGCCTAAGCCACGATCGTTTTATTGTGTCCTCTGCTCCGTCCATAGCAGACAGGAAATGGTCCAAAACAATTCGAAAAATAATGATAAATGCCATAGAACGAGCCTATTGTGCCATTCCCTCTAGCGGTGATCATTTTCAAAAATCGATTAGAAAAGCAAAGTAGAATCATCACTTGCCTAGCTGCAAGACTAGACACTTGTTTACTTGTTATTATTTCCCCGTAGAAGATGTGAATTAACTCCAACTCTTACCTAACTTTCTCTGCATTGCTCTCGTCCCATCGACCATCTTCCATCAATCGCTGATCTGGCCTTAATCTAGAGTCTGTCGGGGCAATACCCTCTTCCATTTCATTTAATTGACAAGCCAATATCGTAAAGTTGTAATACCTAAAAGAAAGAAGCTTAATTACTCTCTCGATCCACTTAATAGTCATCTTCCAATGTACTTTTCACTATCCTCCGGGGGAAGTCGCCTCGTCCAGACGGTTCGGTAGTTACTAGTCTTATAGACAGGACTCTCGGGCGTGCCCGATGTTGACAAAACGGACGCAATTTCGATTTTATTATCCCAAATGCCACGCAAAACCCATTTCACCTCGTTTTTCTCATTCATAATGACACCCTTGACCCTTCGTTGCGCATCTCTTGTGAAATATGAATATGGAATATACTTTAAATGACACTTTAGACCCTCGGCTTTGTTATGACCAATGATTTCCGTATCGCCATGATTATCGATCCAAAGCTTACCGACTATGATATTGTGGACTGTGGTGGTGACCTGCAAACAGATTCATTAAATCTCTTTGTTGTACCATTGACTGGGGTTTACCTTTCGCCATGAGTACTTGTGGCCGGAAGCAAATTCCACATACGCATTGCCCAATGGAATCACTTGAAGGTATTTTCCTCGAAACTTACTAGTCATGGTGAATTCCTGCCAGCAATTCCATGTGCGACCCTCACAATGGATTGCTGCCATCGGTGGGTGATGGGAGACTTGCTCGGCTATGACACGCCATCCCAGATCATCCATGCGATCACATTCGTACGTTTCACCTAATAGTGGATTGAATGGTTTACCAGTTCGATTGGCCGTTGTCGAATAGCTGGAAACCGAGAACGCTGCTACGTATGCCAATTGCTCACATGGATCGGTGCATTGTGATGCTTTGTCAAGCAAATCGGAATATTCGTAATCTTCCGTTAACCTGCAAATACAAAACAAACAAAAAATGAAAAAGAAGAAAGATTTTGAAATGGTTTTTCGAGTGCCTACCGTTGCAACATAGAGAGCGGTTCGTTGAAATTAACTGGCATCGGTATCTTAGAGAGCTCTTTGCCAATACAATTCTTCATGATCGACCACAGATTCAGAGGATAATTTGGTTTGTCAGGAACTCTAGTCCGTCGGTTCTTGATGACGCGATTCAAGCTGACCGTGCTGCCGAATCTGCCCGGCAAAACTGTGTTCTGTTGCGGTTCCATTCTGTCGACGATGTCTGTGCTTTGATCGTTTTCAGGAACAACAAGAACCTATAACAAGAGAGAGAGAACGAATGTGATTAGTGCGTGTCGAGATGGATATGAGGTAATGGTACGTTCTAACACAAATTACTGATTACATAAGCAGAAACAAGTTAAACTCGTAGGTACACAATCACTGAAATACCCGCCCCCCAAACAGCACTTCTAACAGAATGATTATATCTGGCAATATCCAGGGTCAAGGCTAATAAACATCGATGACACGATTGTAATATGCTCGAGTTACTAGGTAATCTCATGATTTTAGCGCATGATACTAATTTTCACAGAAGGCGTTCATTTCCCCCCACTCCCGCCACTCTACCCTTACCTGATGGGCCCCATTCCAGTCGTACAATGATCTCACAATCGAACGTATCATCCTACGTTGTCAGGTGAAAAGCGACGGTAGTGATTCGGAGGTATGATGAAGACTATGACGATACTTATTCATCCGCAGATGAAATAAATAGAAGATCACAGAAGTTACAAAGTAGGTAAATGGGAAAAGGTCTTATCAGAGGAGCTCCGTATTTGTTTTCGTGCTGATTGTTTATCACATAAGCTAAGTAAGGAATGATCCATCGTCATTCACATATCAGACGCGACTGCAGGGATGGGAAAAAGCTAGTGAACTTCGCGAATAGAGACTATGAACTTGTCATTCAGCTATGAATAACAACTTTAAAGGTATCAGCGTGAGTTGTTATTTATCGACAGTAAAGATAATGGAAAACGATCGTGAAGATAACTTATAATCAATATGGTTTCCAGGTTTTGACACTTCTCTCTTTTTATCAGCCATGTATATCCCGTCGCTGTCTGGGTCAAAAAACTTCTCGTTATGCAAGCTTCAAACGATATGTGTCAACATTTTATGAAAATCCGGAGCTTATTTCACGCTCACGCTACTTTTGTACATACGTGGTTAGTGTTGCCAACTTAGCGTCGCTATATCTGTCAAACTACCACTAACAGCGCGCTGCAACGTTGACAGTTGTTAATTCATTTCTTTTTGGTGGAAATGTGGAATAACCCTTTTCTTGGCTGGATTATTACAACGGCAGCCCTTAAAAGCGCTATAGAGAGGTGATCTGAAAAATATAGCAACATCGTCAATAGTATAATAATTCGGAGTGTGAAGGCCAGAGTCGAAAGAAGTCCTCGGCGTTGTGGAAGAAAAATGGCTTCCGAGCTAAAGACATTCAGAGAACGGATGTTGTTGGAGATTTGGCATCACTTGCTCAACCTAAATGACAGTTGGAAACCTTAATTCACACGGAATAAGGTAAATATGTACTTTGCAAATGAAAATTCACAAACTTCGAAATTCTTCCAGCTTACCTAACTCCAGTCGCCTACTTCCGCTTAATCCATACTTGGATGGCAAAGATCTCTTGCGAGTAGGTGGCCGAATCAGAAATGCATCGGTGCCCGGTGAATACCGTTTCCCAATTATTTTGCCGAAGTCTGGGGCTCTAAGCTGGCTTCTCGTTCAGAGGACCCACGAAACCACACTACATGGAGGTACGCAAATCATACTACGGACTCTTCGCCAGCGATATTGGATTTTGCAGGCTAGACAGACTGTGCGAACGTTTGTGCACAACTTCACCATCTGCCGATCATCGTGGTGATATCCTTTCTCAACAAATGGTATCTTTACCAAAGCAGAGGGTCACCGTTACTGGATCCTTCAGTGCGTCAGGCGTAGACTATTGTGGTCCGTTCTCCCTGCGTGTTGGAACAGAGCGATCCCGTTCAGCTATCAAGATCTATTTGGCAATCTTCGTTTGCATGGTTATAAAGGCTGTCCATATCGAGGTCGTGGACAACTTTTCTTCCCAAGCGTTTTCAGATGCCTTCACAAGATTTGTCAGCCGCCGCGGGCCCTGTCGGGTTCTATATATCGACAATGGCACTGTCTTTGTTGGTGCAAACCGAATACTCAAAGAAGATTTGACGATTTGGAGCAGTGATTCAAATCAACAAGCATTGACCCCCTGGGGCTCCTCATCAAGGTGGTATATGGGAGGCTGCAGTGAAATCGGCAAAACGTCATCTTGTGTGGCTTGTAGGATCCCAAACTTTATGGTACAGTCAGCTGCAGATCTTGGCGGCGTGTATCGAGGCGTGTCTCAATTCACGCCCACTTGTACCTGCTCATGATGACCCAGACGACATCTTAACCCTCACGCCAGGTCATTTCCTTATTGGGCTCCTATTATCGCCATTCCTAAGCCAAACTTGACTGAGGTTCCCCGGAATCGACTCAAGCACTGGCAGTGGTCGCAACAAGTTTATCAGAAATTCTGGCAGCGGTGGAGGGATGAGTATTTGCACACACTACAAACTCGAAGCAAATGGTAACGACGAGAAGGGAACGTGCGAGTTGGCGACATCGTCTTGCTGAGGCACGAAAACTTACCTCCAAGCCGAATCACCGAAGTTCATCGAGGCAGGGATGGTCTTATTCGCAATGCAACAATGAAAACCGCATACGCAATCTGTATCCGGGCATTCCAAAAATTATGCCGACTCGTAGAAGTTTTCGTACCCAGTGGTTCGACCGGGCAGGATGTTGGAGATTTGGCATCACTTGCTTAACCTAAGTGACATTTGGAGTTGACACGTGGGTCTGGCTCTCTCCGAATGGATCAGAGGATGGTTGGACATCATCCATTTTTTTTGCTCGAGTGAAATAAAGACGAAAAATCTTTTGTCTGAGTTTGTGTAGCAAACAAATTAATAAAATATAACATTTTTGGTGCTCCAGATGAGGCACGAATTTACAGCCCCGAGCTGCCCGCGTGGCAGGCGAGCATTCTATCACTGAACCACCGATGTTCAGGTGCCATCAATACTTGGCGAAACATTTTCTCAATGTCCGCTATGAGGGCAATGTGGTGACGATGAAAACGGAAGATGATGTTCACCAAGGAATCCTGTATCGTGGTTGAATGTGATTTAACGAAAGCCCAGTACTTGTTCGAGCTGATGCATTGAACACAACACGAAACTTTGTGGTCACTGTGTGGTGTTTAAATCATGCCAAATCTCCAACAGATCCAAACATTTTGAAAAATAAGCTTGGACTCAAGTCCTTATTTTTTATTATTATTATAAACGGTCATTTGGAACTAGAAAATTCAGAGCGTCGGTGACAACCCTTCACCAAGCCTCTCTGTCATGTTTCTATCCGCTGTTATGTTCCATCTCTTTTAGGTCCATCCTTATACAAAGTGCGTTCCAAAAAAATTCCAAACTTTTTCAATATGAGAACATGGAAGGTGCTAGAACTGCTTGATTCGCCGCTAACTTCCTTCTTCGTGATATTCTGGACAAATGAAAACGCCACACCAAACGCTTCAAACCACCAAGTTAAAACACGGCATTATCTGTCTGCCCAAGTGAAGTGAACTCTTTATAAATTATTCCCCTCGAATAGTAGAAACAAATCAACATTCTTCACTTTCGATTTCTCCAAACGGCCTTTTTTCGGCAAAGGCATCTGGCTGCTTTCATCCTGCACTTTGACGCTTGATTTCTGGATTGTGTTGAAAGCACCACGCTTCACCATCCTTGATGATGTCCTTTGAATGTTGAATTCTGCACAATTTTTGGTCACCAGTCAATTTATGCGGAATAAGCGTGAATAGAAGCTCCGAATCAAATGCGATAAATTGCTGTTTGGAGATATCCAATTCCCCTTCAATCGATTTCATTAAAGATTTTGGCCGCCCCTTGATGAATTCACGCGTAGTTTTGATGACATTAAATCACAAATTTCGATATCCCGACATGTTGGTCATCATACACGATTTCACGACTCACTCACGAGATCAACACTCATTGCCATATGCTTTTTTCATCAACTGCAGCGTTTCGGTAAACGTAAACAATAATTCGGCTTCTAATTGTCCGTTGGTCATGTATTATATTTTTGACGCACTTTGGAACGCATCTTGTACTGTCCTCCCATCTACAACACGACCTTTCTGGCGATGTTTTTCACTCGGATTTTCTACTCATTATTCTATGTACATGTCCTGTCGTAGTCTTCGAGATTTTATTACTCAGATTGGGGCTGATAAAATATCTCGAGTTCCGGGCTGTGTAGCTGTTTTCGTCTGTTTTTTTTATTCTGTTTTCTATAAATTTCTGGAATCCTTAAATTTTCCCTAGTTTTTAAGGACCGACATTTATTATCCTCCTTTTTAGTCAAAGGCCAAGTTTTTTGATATTGCAGGACAAAAGTTTTGAAATGTTCCTCTATAGGAAAGAAGCACGGGTTACCCACATGCAACCTCTTATTTATTTCAATATTTATATCCTTTTCAGCAGTCGAAAAGGTTACCATATATTTGAACTCATCTACTTTCCCCAAACTTTGTGATTTACAAGGTTTGGGTCGATCCAATTCGGTCAGTGATTTTGGTTTTCTCTAAATTTGCTTCTAAACCTACTTCTAACCCTAATTTACTACCATTAGTAGATTTTCTGCAATTCGTAAGCAGAACAGACACCTTGTCTTTATTGTATTTTCCCCGTTGTCCGGAGAAAAGTGAGGAGGGGCTTCAGTGATGTTGAGCTAAGAGATTCGGCACCCACCACGTCGGCCCCAAGGGTGCGCCACCGTGCACGAGCGAAGGCGGGACAGTCGCAGAGAAAGTGTTCCGCTGTGTCGTCCTCCTCGCAACAAGCAGCACAGGTAGGCGTCTCACTGATGCCAAGCACGTAAAGATGCCTGGCAAAAGTGTAATGGCCCGTAATGACGCCCGTTAGCCTTCTGCAGTCATTTCTTCTTAAGGATAAGAAGAATGTTGCGGACTTTTTACAGACGTCAGGGCGTACGCGCTTAGTCATCCTGCATCCTGGATATTCCTTCCATCTACGACTGTGTACGTTAAAGACCCAGTCATTGATGTCAGATTTAACCGTTGAAGCTGGTAGACCTAAGGCGGGTTCAGGCCCTGAGAAACTCTCCTCTGAGCCTTTTCTAGCGAGTTCATCGGAGATCTCGTTTCCTGGGATTCCAGAGTGACCTGGAACCCATACAAGCCTAAGTGAATTAAGTCTTCCGACTTTGTTCAACAAGGTCTTGAGTTCATGCACTAGTTTGGAGTTGGACAGAGGATTGGATGCAGCTTGGAGCACTCAGACGCGAATACTGGTCCATGGTGCTGCCAGACAGACACCTTAGATGGCGTTACAGGTCCCGAAGAGACAGAGCCAAGTTTCTCTCATTCACTTATGTTGTGCACGATTTGTTTTTTTCACACGAGTGAACGGGACTTAACGTTTAATGCTGATTCCGAAACGGCGAGAACCGAGAAGTTTTTTCAAGGCAAGTGTGCGGAGGGTTTTGCTAGTACCCGCCGAGGAGAAAAGCCGCGAAATAAACGTTCGATGGCGAACTCGCTCATTGCGGGTCAGCGGCCGACACACTGCACATTGCGCTATGGCAGTAGCGTTAAGGTATTAAGGGTTACTCCCGAAGCATATGAAAGATACACTGTGTCTTGAGATCCCCATTTCTTTTCTAAGAGCTGTCGTAGGGTGACTATATGATCATTCGCCGAGCGATTCCTTCTGACGCTACACTTTCAGTCTCCGGTTATTTCTTTAGCGTATGCCATCAGCCTTTTAAAGAATGTTTGACAACACCTTGTCACCTCCTGATACCAGAGATATTCCTCGGCAACTGTTGAATTGTATTCAAGTTTTTTCCACATTCCCCGGGGATGATTTCACTGTTCCATATAGTTGTGATGAGCGCATGTAACTTCTCAGTTAATTCCTCTTCGGCATATTTTATTTATTCCGATGGCATTAGGATGATCCCATCGGCCTTGTTATTTGAAATCAATAGATTGCTTCTTCGATGATTGGTAGTTCTACCTCAATTCTTGCTGTGTGTATTACGCCATTTTTCATTGCTGCTTGCTGTCCATGTACATTAAGTAGTTCATCGAAATATCTCCATTGGGCAGGAACTCTTTCGTTGTCAAAACGAGCTCCCTAGTAATGTTTCGTATAAATCCTGATCAGGTATCTTTTTCGTACAGCGTTTATCCCCTACATACAATGCTCACGTTTTCTTCGCCGTACATTCTTTGTGGATTTTAGCAAAGTTTCTTGTACGTCATGGTATCTTTTACGTGTGAACTCTTCAGTATTTTCTAGGGCCTGAAGCGTTAGAAAATTACGGACTTTCACTTTTCCTCGTACACGTCGTCGACCCAAGTCTTTCCATTTACGATAGCCTAGTGCATTTTCCGCTGCTTCCTTTTCAACACTTTGTGTTGTTGACCATGTTGCTTCTACCTGCATTGCTTCGTCGTTAGTTTCCATGCTAACGAGCCATTATGTAGATAGTTTTCGTGATCATATGTTTTGATCTGGCGAAGCTTTTTTATTTTTTTATTTTTTATTTATTTTATAATTCGTGCAGGTTCCAGAGTGTACGCTCTTATGGGGTTCGTCAAACAAACTGGACGGGGTGAATATGGTTTGTGTCGAAGACGTGTCTTCATTACTCTCCGAGGGTGGTTGTCCTAGATAGGATTTGAGAGATTCGACTGTATT
This sequence comes from Merodon equestris, assembly GCA_958301585.1. Lineage (NCBI taxonomy): Eukaryota > Metazoa > Arthropoda > Insecta > Diptera > Syrphidae > Merodon > Merodon equestris. The sequence continues at coordinate 103,736,768 of OY284415.1, forward strand.
TGCGTTGGTTGTAGTTCACAGTAGCTCCTTTGTTTCCATGTCATTAAGGTGTTATATTTGAAGTGCACACACAGAGTATGCATTTTGAAATGATCTTATGCTGCGAGTGTTATGCCTTTGTCAGCACCTTTTGATCATCTCTCATTCACAACTGATGTTTTCCCACATTTTTCCGTATAGGAATTGCTCTTGACTATGGACGGATTTGAACTACAGACCTTCGACTCAACAGTCGGTGATGATTAGCATTGCACCACGGCCACCCCCCACGGAGACTTTCTTCTTCTATTGTTGGCATGTAAAGCACTTCTTTTCCGTCCTTCGTCTGTATTATCCGTAGAAGAAACTCTATCCCCTGAAATACACATTTATAGCAAGGACCGCGTTTTTTGGCCATCGACATTCGGTCGTTGTAAAATTACGTTCTGCAGAAATTGGTTTCTGGTGAGTGATCCTGTTCCAACACTTTAGGTGTCCATACTACCCCAAACGATAGTGTAGCCGTACTGAAGAATTGTTTCACTTGAAAGCCTTGTACCTCTGTGGTATCCAGTTTTTACTTCCTTATTTCGCTGAATACTGTTTGAAAGGCAGACCGAGTTCCTTCGTACGTTCCATGAATTTGTGTGATAAAATCAAAGCCCCGAAGAGTGTACTATAGACGCCCATACCTCAGTAATTAAGACCTTTTTCGAAGATAAGAATTCGTTATCGCAATCGTGAATGAGTGGCCTCCAGGGAGCAAGTGGCCGCAATGACTGTCGACTGTCGGTTTCTGCCCGTATTTCTGAATCGTGGGGTTAAGATAAACGCAATCGTTTATTGTGAAGCTGTCTTGGAAACTGTGTTGAAGCCGCGGCCTTAAGACTATGCACATTCCAAGGGGATTCTGCACCTTTTTACAAATACCGGACCACAGACACGCTTGCGTGATAAATTTAGCATGAGAATGCTCTGTTTGAAATGCGTACCGCGTTTACTCTCACAGTCGATCAAAAACAATAATGCGTGGAAGATTCAGAGCGTTGTTTTGAGCTTTGTTGGAGCAGTGAAAATTGTGGGATTGAATTGCTCTTACTACTACTAGAATTCCCCTTCTACCCCTGGGGTTTGGCTCAAAGAAGATGTGATTGCTGAAACTAAATAGTAATTTAATACCAAATTTAGAGAAGCGAATGAGAGAATGAATTATGAATTATGCCTTAAAGTTGCTGTTTTATTAATCATTCTACGAACTTATTAAGTTTACTGCGGCATGGCGAAAAATATCTTTTCAACGTGGCTCATTTCAATTTAATTGTCCATCGAAAACAATATAATACTCAGCTCGATAGATATCAACTAATTAAAGGCATAAGGTCTAACAGTGGTGCAATTAAATTCAAATTGCCTACTTCAGTAAACCCTTAACTACCACTACATAGCCAATGGGATTCAACAAAATCTGCTTCACTGATATTCGCGACTCTTCACTTCAGCGAATCATCCACCGTCGCGACAGGACAACATAATCAGAAAATTATTTTCAGGCACCCCAAACCAGGCCAACCTTTATATTAAGAGCAGCGAACGAGATGACGTTGTAGAATCTAATAATTTCTCAATGTCATCAAAGTCGAATTCGTCCAAAGAGTTACCAACAAACACCCGCTTATCACGCACCGATGCGTGATGTACCATATAAAACCCGAGGTGAGAAATCCGCTTTCAATGACGATGTTCACGATTCACGGTAAACTGTCAGCAGGGCTCTTAAAGCCACTCAACCAGAAGGAACTTATCGACAGTAAGCGATTAAAATAAAGCAAAGTCGGGAAATGGCTGTTGGGAGATGACTCTGTCCCTCTTCGAGAAATATCCAATACAGCACTATTTAATCTAAACAACCTTAATTGCTGGAGTAAAATAAACATACACTGCGAGGCTGTGGAACTGATTCCGTGCAGACCTTAAATAATATGGGATGGACGGATTAATTCAAGGTCCTAACAAAACGTCCGACAAATGTCCTCCAAGCCCGATCTGGCGGGGCACATGTACTCATACGTATATGCAATCGATTAAGCCCACCATTCGTCATTCTTAATGGGAGAATATAGCGTGTCAATAATCATCCCTACAGCGAGACCCTCACGTTCACATGTACACATGCGTATGCACGAACGTCTCTCGTCATTTAATTCAGAAAAAAAATGAACAAAAAACATTTTTTTTTTCCCTTACGATAAAACAATTGCGTTCGCCATCTATTCATTCACGCTCTGTAGGAACCAAGTCTCTACTATCGCAGTTACTGGACAATGGTGTGAGTCGACACAATAGCACATTATCATGCACTCAATGTATCTAAACAAACGAACTCATCTCCACTGTTCTCGACTCGCTGGCCGGTGGCCAAAAAATGTTCTTTAAATTCTTTTATTTAATTCTATCTGAAATAGATTCATGTGGCGCTTTTGCTCTTGCCCTTGATTCGCTTTATTTATGGTGGCCTTGCCCTCCGATGTGTCATCATTGGAACGCAGTCTTTCCTCTCTCATACGGTCGTAGTGGTAGTCTTTGAGTTTCCAAGATGTTTTCACACAAAACTTTCTATAACTGTTCGGGAGAAATGTAACAATTATGTTTGCGGCATTTGTTCCCACAATTTGTCGAAGGTGGGTGTTGCAATGGGCTTCAGCCTTTTTAGTTCAGCTCTGATAGTGTACTTCCCTTCTATTCATGATAAAACGAATTTGGAGTGAAGGAGAAATATTATTACGATGTTGCATAACACCCAGATTGTTCTGTGACGACGAGTTGCTAATGGAATTTTGTTCTGGCGTCAATTGTATTACTTTACATTTCTCGTAAAGCTCGTAGCTCATGCACTCGTGCAGTAAAAATCGTTAACTTGTTCGCATGTTTCACTACTTTACCCCGATGCCCTTCTGAAGTATTTTTAAATGCACATTAAGTTCGCTTGGTAAATTGCCTCTGTTTGAAATGAACTCGAACTATCGACGACGGGGCATCCCTGAAGTTATTGGTATGTTCAGATTAAGTGCATTTAACCCAAGTTCTATGGGTCTCACTTCTATCAGAGCTCGTATCCAAATCAAAATTATGCAGAAGCTACCTTCCAAACATAAGCTAAAATTAACACTTAAACACGATCCGTTCGCGCAATTTAACCCTCAAGGTAAGGGCAACATTCCTATCGCGTATATTTTTTTTGATTAGAGACAACTTTCACCCAACTTTTCGTCTATCCTAATACTAACCACTTCTGCCTCATTTACCCAATCCTCTGCCACCCCTCAATCTTTTGTTGATCGTCTTTTGACCCCTACAATTAAACTTACTCAGCTAACTGCTGACCCCACCCAAAGTCGCTACACCCTTTCTCGACTAAGAGATAAAAGGACGTATGACAACATTCGTCTCTTTCTGGCTTACCTCGACGATAAATCAGAGTCGGTTTGTTATGAAGGTAAAACAAACACAAGCGTCATGGTCTCCATTCAACAGGAAGACCTTCCAACGGATTTCGCTAGACTCAAGAGCCTCTTTATAAAGTATCTTCCAATAAAAAAAAAAATTCAATATCTTGCCCCAAAAAGTGTCAAAGGATCTTGATACCTTCTGCCAATACATTCATTCAAAACGTATACCGCATCTTCAACGTAATAGAGCTGACCACGACAAGTTTTTTGTCCCTAATTGTCTCTCTCTCCCAGCACTCTGCCAAAATGTAACTACTTCTATAATCAGAATGTAAGAGATCTTCGTTAAAAAACCCAAGCTGTCTTCCAACAGTCACTTGCTCTACCCTTTGAAATATTTGAACTGACCGAAACAAATCTGATCCCCAGCATAAATAACCTCGAACTGTTCCCATCAAATTTTAATGTTTATCACGATGACGAACTCAGCCGACACACTGATGGTTGCCTTGTCGAGGTGTTCTACTAGCTGTCCTTAATACAATTGACTCTTTCCTTATTGCAAATATCATCCTCCCTACTTCTCGACTTTGTTTTAAGATTGTTCTACCCCAGAGGACACTATACATCATTTGTTTCTACATTTTGCCCTCACAACCTAGACCTCATATTTACAACCGATCCCCTCAACTCTTCTGTTTCACTTTGTCCCCTTTCCCTTTCAACCATCGATAACTTCCAACCTCCCCTCCTCCTTTCCTTTTTTCCAAGATTCTCCATTACAGAACAAACTCCCTACAGTTCTGGCCTCTCACGACTTCACAAAGCAAAATTTAACCTAATCCCCACCCTGGTATAATCGGAGGCTCCGTTCCCTAAGAAACAAAATAAATAAGCATTGGACAATCTTCCTTCGTACTAAATCCCCTAATGACTTTTTTAACTACCTGGGCAGCTATCTCCACCTTACCGCCCTTCACAACTCCCTCTATCTACGTTATTTAACTGACACACAAACCAATCTTACAAACGATCTTAAGTCCTTCTTTAAGTTTGTTAACTACAAAAGAAAATCTGATGGCTATCCTACCTCTCTCCCCTTCCATGATCAAACCTCGAATGACCCCAATATTATCGCCACCTTTTTTAAACAGTTTTTCAGTCTTTAGCTCTAGACCTCCCTTATTTCGATTGTTTACCGAATTTTTTCCTTGGACCATTTCTTCCTCGCATAATCGATTCTCACGTCATCGAAAACAAATTAAATCTACTTCACTCACTATCTACACTCCTGGACCTGACGGTCTCCGTGCCATATTTCTAAAAAAATGCTCCTCAACCCTCTCTCTCCCTCTCTCGAAAATCTTCAGTCTATCCCTATCCCTAGGTGAATTCCCCCGCTTAGGGAGAACCTCATTTATCACCCCTATACACAAAAAAGGTCCGAAGAACGTTGTTAACAAACTGCCACATTATATCCAAACTCTTCGAGAGTATTTTGTACGAAACTCTAAGTTTTCGCCTCAAGTCTTTAATCTCCCCTAGACAACACGGTTTCCTCAAATGCAGATCTAACACCACTAACCTTGTTGAATTTGTGTCCTTTACCCTATCAACCTTAAGGGCCAAGAAGTCGACGTTATTTCAATTGATTTCAGTAAAGCTTTCGATAAAATCTCCCACAGACTTGATACTCAAATTTTCCTCCCTTGGCTCCATTTTTTTGAGGTGGATGTCTTCCTACCTGGAAACTAGCTATTACAGTGTTCGTTTTAGATCTACCTTTACTAACGCCTTTTTAGCTCCCTCCGGCGTCCCCCAAGGCAGTCACTTAGGTCCACTTCTTTTCGTTCTTACCATAAACGATCTTGAAATGGTGATCAAACATTCCCACATCTCACTATATGCCGACGACACCAAGTTCTTCAAGACCATTTCTTTCGGTCATGATTCTTCCCCTATTCAATGCCAAACAATCTTCCTCCTCGTCTCTACTTCCTTAATAATCAACCCATCTCCACCATTCAGGTCATTCGAGATCTTGGCATATTATGTGACCAGGAGTTCAATTTTCGCAGTCACATCGATGAGATAATCCTAAAAGCTAATTCTGCACTCGGTTTCGTGAAGCGATGGTCTAAAGAATTCTCGAACCCTTACGTTACCCATTGTCTTTACATAGTCTTTGTCCGGCCTCTTCTTGAATACGCCTCTCAAGTGTGGTCTCCTTACCAACGAGTCAGCCACAAACGCAGCAATTGCCCACATATCTGGAATTGAGAGCATTCAACGCCGGTTCCTACGTTTTGCTGTTCGAGGTCTCCCCTGGTGCAATCCCTTGATTTTACCACCCTACAAAGCCCGCCTTAAACTAATCAACATGAACACGTTGGAAGAAAGAAGGATTGTATCTGACATTATCTGCATCCATCGACTCCTTTCAGGTCTCGATGTCTCTATCAACACTAACCCCCGCAATGTATGAAATCCCCGTCTCTTCTATCTAAATATTTCTACTTCTTCAAAGGAGTACCTCAAGTACTGTGTCGTCTACTATGGAACCTTAAGCATGATCGCGTCTCTCGACTAAGGCATATATAGAGCGTCAATATCATCGACCGTTGCAAAACACATTCATTTCGTGGAGTCAGCCACAAACGCAGCAATTGCACAGATCAAGCAGTGGTTTGAATCTATATTTTCGAATGGTCGGCCGCGACCATATAACGTAGGCCGTTCTTATCACGAGGAACGCATTAATATGCGGGTCGACAACCGATCAAAGGAGTTATGTTCGATAACCAAAACCATATACGGAACACGAGAACAAGAAAGCGTCATTGCTACAAACAACTCTCTCCAGAGCTTTGGTCAGCCCTATTCTAGACAGAGGCTTTCAGAAGAAATGCAATTGGCTGGAAATGTTCATACCGGCATTGTGCGCTGTGGACAAAAAACGGTTACCGGACAATATGGGATGAAGCCGCTTTTGTTATTGCTAGAATAATCCTCATTCACATCTTCGCGGACGATATGGGAGCATTTATAATATAACACTGTTCATGTCAAGTGAAGCTGACGCAGTAAGTAGAATCCAAGAATTTCCCTCGGTGGAATAATAGCACTAAAGGTAGATGGACCCATACTCTGATTCCTTTAACCAATAGTAAAGAAACTGCCAACCCAAGTCCGTTCCTCTCAGGCCATAGGTGTTGTCGCCAATATCATTTGATAACGGCTCTTGTTGCCCAGAGTGTTCAAATCAGGAGGAGGACGTGAGTCAAGCAATCGCCGATTATAGATTCAATCCCTTTATGGGTTGACGAGGTGCTCTACCGAATCCGGCTTCAATAATTAGGGGAATCTAAACTGCGGTGAACCGAAACTGCAAGGAGAGCAGCAGACGCAGCTGAAAGGCCGGAGTAGCAAGAATTGCTTGCCAGCCCCGCGAAGTACCTTAACGAGGGTCCAGCAGGAGAGTGTCTGAAGGATGGAGGGTGTGGATTAGTACGTAGGCGCATACCTGAAACAAATGTTGTAGTGCATCCCAGGCAGCTTTAGCCCCCAGGTCCCATGTGACCTGAAACTACTATACGGCTGACATAAATGTTGCAGTTTCCACTAAAAGGCTTAGCCAAAAAGTATTAAGCTTTCGGCATGTGAACTAACGCCACATAACAATCTATATTAAAGCTGCTCTTGGAAAGACAAACTTAATATGTCTTCACAATTGCTTCCACAAAAGAGAAAGAAGACCGAATCAAAAATGACTTACGAGTATATGACCTATAAATAAAACATACCGTCTTCTAGGAGGACTTTATTCGAGGCCGGATAAGAAAGATATCTTAGAACGAGACGAAACTGTAGTCAGTCCCCATGTCGAAAAAAGCATTAAGGCTGGTGGACTTTGTGGACTTTTCGGAAATGGACACAGGCACTGGGACTGGGTTCTACTCTGATACCCTGCACAAACAGGAATCGTTTAGACTCCTTGTGCAGCGTCTTTCAAGCAGAAATCCTAGCAGTAGAGAAAGCATCCAAACGCCTACAAGTAACCGATACCCCACCATCGGATATTACTAACTTTGTAGACAGCCAGGCTGCACTGAAGTCAATAGGATCCTGTACAACGAGATCAAAGGCTGTCATGAAATTTCGTGACTCACTGAAGTCCATCAGCCACCACAAAGTAAAACTCTACTGGATCCCGGGTCACAGCTAAACCGCAGGGAACGAAAGAGCGGACGAATTGGCCAGGCAAGGGTCTGAAATGGACACGTCATTACAACCACCGATCAGAGCATTGTACCGAATCATAAATGACACTATTATAAAAGAAGCCAACTCGTCTTGGTTTAAAAGAAACGACAGCCACACGACAAGGATCATCGTGGCCAGAGCTCAATATCGGAAAAACAAAGCAATTCTTGGCGCTGGATGTGAAACTCGATCCGTATGCTCGTCGGAGTGATCACAGGACACTGTCCCATCTCTACCAGAGCTGCGGCGACGAGGAAGAACATACAACATCTGCTTTGTCACTACCCAGCTCTTCAGAATCGGGCCTATCTTCGCTGGACAGAGTTTGCGGACGAAGTATATGCCGATATATCGGATCTTCTGAAATTCATAAAGAGCACGGGGTCGTTTCAGCCACCATGTGATAGGATAAGTTAATTATATGTGTACTCCACAAATGAAGGGAATTACAATGGGCCCTTTGGCATCCGAGTGGAACTTTCACACTTCCCTTCTTAAACCTAGCCTAACCTGAACAAGCCTTAGAAAAACAATCGAGACTTTGTCAAATTGCCACCACGATGTGCCTGGTTTCTGGCCACCCCTCATAAGAAACCCTTGATTTAATGATAAATGCAGACAGGTACGTGGTTACATTGCATCGAAGGATGAGAGCTGCTCTTTAATTCTGCGAATAAAACACAAGGAAATATCATGCGCCTCCGCTTTTGCAGAATTGACTTTCGAAGATTTTGCAAAAAAATAAAACGAACAAGGCTATAAAGCCAGAGCGAAAGACCGCAGGGTTGAACAGGAATAACTTGATGTCACTGGATGAAGATGATAAAGAATACCTCCGACTAATAAGGGGTCAGAAAGCGCCATCGGAGCTAAAGTCTAATAAAACTGCTGGCGCAGATGAACTGCCTGATGTGCTATTTGAAGCAGTTGTTGTTGAGTTGGTTGGGAGCTTGCTCCAATTTATCTGCAATTTTCGGTCGTGGAAAAGTGCGTTTGATTTATGGAATCTCAGCTTCATTTACCCTGTCCATAAGAAAGGTGGGCATATTATAAGATTAAAGTCTCTCAAACATTGGAGAAAATCCAAGCATTTACGATCGACCCATAACGTCTTTTGTATGGCATTAAAGTCGTATAGACACGAGCTATGCAGGGCTATAACATGTTTCAAAATCTCAGTTACACTATGAGTCTCTGTGAATGGATAATTCTCGCTGCTCTATTAAGGTCGAGACTTTTGCTGCTAAAAAAGAAAGTATTTTCATGTGATTCCTTAAAAAAGTCCTGCGAAACTCATTGTCCAATTTGAAACCGCATTCATTAAGTTCATTACGTATTACCCTAATAAAGTCCCATACGACACAGCAGGCCTTAACAGAATCGACAATTTTCTTATTAAAATGACCCGGAGGCAAATCGCAAGGGCTATGACCAACGACAATAACTTGATCCCTGATGGTTACTTTAATACCCAGTACCTCGATTATACAAAACGGCGCAAAATTAACACGTTCACGCCGGTGCGTACCGCCGGTGACCCGCACTAAACTGTCTCGTCAGGCGGCGCGTACCACCGGTAGTACGCATTTGACTGTGCTATTAGACGGTACGTAACACTAAATATTTAGATCTTTAAGTAAGATTCAGAAGATTCAAAGAGGATGAGGCGAGTTCACAGAGAATTTAGCCTTAGTCAATCACACAAAACTTTCCACGATGCTGTTGCCTTTGCCCTTGGATTGTCAATGCTGCATAATGCCCTGGATTAGCTCCCGTCCGATAGAGCGAAAAGCTTTAAGTGCAGCCGCCACTGAGCGGGGAGCATGAAACACAGCGCCGGCGTTAATGTGTTAAAGATGTCGTAATTTTTGCAAATGGTGTCGTACGTCAATCATATTTGACATTTGTGAACTAGACAGCAGTACACACATAGACAAGCAATGGAACGCTATACTCCACAGAGCGTGGAATAATTGTGTCGATTTTTTTGACCAATAATCGGTCGGTGGTGTTAGCGCAGCGTGAATTTCGACGTCGATTTCCTAATCGTGTCGCGCCAACTGGGCAAACATTCCGGCGCTTAGCTACTCGGGGCGAACACACTGGAACCACAGGAGACCATGAAGAGTGAGACGGCGAGAATATCGCGGCTGTGGCTGCCGATGTCGCTGAGAACGAAGAAACATCAACCAGACGACGGGTCACGCAATTGGGCATAACCAGACGGACTTTACAGCGAATTTTAGTGAAAGACTAAAGTCCCGTACAAAGTGCAAACAGTGCATTAGTTAATGCCTGCTGACAGACCGCATTTTTCCTTAAACGGTTACGTCAATAAGCAAAAGCTTCGTTTCTGGGGCAGTGAAAATCCGCATGTGATGCACGATTACATCACTCAAAGCCACTGTGTTTTTTTTAGGACGCCATCGGCAATATGGTCACTGTTACTGACGAACGCTACAGGGTTATGATAAAGAACTTCTTATTGCCGGAATTGGATGAGCGGGGCTTTGTGAACATGTGGTTTCAACAAGATGGTGCAACCGCACAAACAGAACGAGCCACAGTGGATATTGTAAAGGAAGCGTTTCCTGGTCGCGTTATGTCCCGTTTAACGATCCCAGACTTCTTTCTTTGGGGCTACTTTAAGTCACGGGTTTATGCCAACAAGCCTCAGACAATCGCTGCCATTTAGAAGAATATTCGACAGAAATGCGAAACAGTCATCACGGGTACAAATATGTATCGACACTGGCGGCAGCCGCTTGATGGATACCATCTCTTCCACTTAACAGAAAATATTGTAAAGGTCTAAGCAAAGATTTCCATCACTCAAAATCATTTTGTTTTATTTAATAAAAAAGTAATTCAAAAACAAAATTGGATGAATGATTTTGCGCCACTTTGTGGATACCACGAAAGCACACTCTGATCAGGCTTTATTCCCCCAGAATCAGTTTTCCATGTGGATTCCAAAAGGTTAGTGCAAAATGGAAACGGTACTACTAGGATAGTTCACCAGCGCACCTGAGACGCCAGGGACGAATGGCTCATCCGCGACGGGAAAGTTGACAGTGCTCATGAGCTTATGCGTAATAGTACCGCAATGGGGGACTGGGATCACGATAGCACGACTTACTCGCTTTATAAGTTAAATTAGGGTTAGCTAGGGGATCTCTTGAAGACTAGAATCGGCATTGGGCTTAGATGAAGCGAAATGACCAACTCACAGCCATCGAAACCGTATCTCACAGTAGTATAACTCATCTGGCCTTTCTGCGGCTCGGGGTCAGTTATAACTATCGGTGAATTAGAAAAGCTAGGCTGTAACGCCAATGATTTATAGTACGAGTACGTGCCTCGAAAAAGGTGTTTGAGGCAGTTCCTTGAACTTAAATAACACAACCACGATGACATAACTGAATGGCCGAGAGCTTCTCTGGAGCCATAAACAACATAATCAGTTAACATGAGGTACACGATTGCACATAGTCCTACCTTAAAAGGAATCGCCACTTATAACAGAAAACGTGTATTAAAAACCAACCTCACAAGCACGCCACCATACGAACGCGTATCACTGTGGGAAGCTCGACACGTATGTGTGCTGCATACAAATAGTGCAAAGGTGAAAGTGGTCATACCCGCCACCGGTACTATACGCACCATGACGGCATCATTCGCTTCCTATTTGAGCATATTAGCTCGCCGTTTGTTGTGAATCTTCGCGAGACATGATCGACTCAATTGATCAATTCTCAAATGAAATTCAATTAACTTCAATATATACTCGTAGTATCGAATAATTTCTTTTCGCATCTTCCCTGCAACCATTTGTCGTGGTATCAATCAATCATATGATGTTGGACCGCAAGCGCCTTAATCAAAATTTACCATCGACACGATAGTCTGTCTTTCTTTGTTTTTTGACTACTAGGCAATGTACTGATAAAAGGCAAAGTTTAATATAATTTCAAGTCTTCAAAATTCTAATAATAAAACGACAATATACTGCTTCAGTCGTGTTGACTGTTTGCGTTGTCGATCGCGATATGATCGGCGCTTCCGGGTTAGTTCGCCGATTCATTTCGGTTCGGCTTTTCTACGATTTCATTAAAGCGTGAAATTAAATTTTCATTAGCGATTCACTAATTCTTTTTCTCATTAAAACATTGATTGACAACAGTCGATTGGTAGGTTCCAATAATTTGAAGGCCAAACTACCTTTTAAATTTGCAATTCCAAGAATTTTAAGGGAAAAAGGATCTGTGGTGATTAGAATTTTCCAGGAAGGCCGCGCCGTAGATGGGAGGACAATGTAAAGATGGACCTAATAGAGACGGGAAAGAACAGCGAAACATGAAAGGAACATACTCATGACAGAGAGGCTTGGTGAAGGATGGTTAACGAGGCTCTGAACTTACGACTTTTGCAAATACAAGAATTTTCCTAGAATTCAGTCATCAAAGAGAAGGCGGCTATTGTTGCGAAACATAAGGAACACAATTATTGGGAAATCATCTTAAACAATTTTTTGAGCAGTGTACAAGGAAATCAATACATCAAAATATCTTCTCTTTAGGCTAGGAAGATATCCAGCATGCGGCCCCTTTTGATTACTACATAATCAGATCGATATCATCATATTTAAATGTCAGCGGGACACGAAATTTAAAATACTTTCCTTGGGACTCTATAGGGTTGCATAGTCAAGAAGTATGTCCGACGACTGTTTTAGATGGTCTGTGTAGAGATGTCCTTGAGAATGTCAGTGCAAGCGTTCTGCCTTCAAGCCGGCATAAAGCTTTTCCTATCTTCGACAAATACATTTTTTCGAATAGGTAGGAACACACGGTGCTAAACCAGCGAATACGGTGAGTAGTTAGTAGGCAGAATGCGTGTTGTTCAAAAACCAGTCATAATAGATGAGATGACGCGTTATCACGCAATAAGCGTCAGCTTCCTTCTCCACGATATTCAGAACAAATGCGACGAAAAACATGTAAAACTCGGCATTAACTGTCTGGCCAACGAACTCCTTATGAATTATTCCTTTCGAATCGCAGAAACAAATCAACTTTGCCTTCACTTTTGATTTCTCCAAACGGATTTTTTTTCGAATAACGCTCTTTTTTATTTTTTTTATAGGGTTCGATAGAAATGATCAAAAAGTGCTGACGAAGCATGACACTCGCAGTACAAGATCACTTCAAAATTCATACTTTGTGTGTGGATTTCCAATATAACACCTTAATGACATGGAAACGAAAGAATTACTGTGAACCACAACCAACGCAAATTCAATCGAATCTTTCAAATCATATCTAGGACAACCACCCCCGGAGAGTAGTGAACGAACATCTTCGACACAAACCATCTGCACCCCGTCCAGGTTGTATGACAAACACCATAAGAGCGTATAACGAATTATAAAAAAAAAAATCTGGGTACTGCAAAGGTACAAGAAGCTCGACCTTAAGGATGGCTGCATTTTCGTTTGGGGTGGTATGTATCCCCTATTATTGGAACAGGCAGCAAAATCGTTCAGAACGTGTTTTACAACAACCGACTTACATATGATCAAAATCCAGAGTCTCCGCTATAACTACATATGTGCTACATTCAAAAGCACATTGTCCTAACTTTTACGAATTAGACGCGATCGCATATGCCTTGAATATGATCCACGTGGAGGACAACCAAAAACCGCAGCCACATTGGAAATCATCGAAATAGTGCACGTGTTGGACGCATTGTGTTGAACGACAGACGAGTGAGAGTGACTGGGACTATGGGGATATCGGAAGAAAAGGTGCGAAACGTCTTTCCCAAAGAATTAGAGATACTAAAGCTCTGCATGAGATGGGTGCCGCATTTCCGAATGCCAATCGAAAGCAAATGTGCTAACGATTTTCGCAACAGTTTTTGGGTCGATTCAATAGGCGTCCGACCGAATTTGGGCGGCGATTTCTCACCATAGATAAGATATAGATCCACCACTACACGCCAGAAACGAAACAGCAGCCCAAGCAGTGGGTAAAGTTGGTGGTACAGCGCCAGAGAAAGCGAAGTCGATGGTATCTGTCGGAAGGGTCATGGTTAGCGTGTTTTGAGATGCGAAAGGGATCCTGTTAATTGGCTATCTTGCAAAAGGCAGAATATTAATCCAACCTTGTTGGCCAACTGGAAGCCGAAATTCGCAAGGAGAGGCCTGGCTTGAAGAAGAAAAAGTGACCATTCGCCAGGGTAACGCACCTATACACCGGTGCCTTCGCTAGCACTTTTTGATCGTCTCTCATTCACATCTGATGTTGTTGCACATGTTTTTCCGTATAGGATTCGTTCTTGACTATGGATGGACTTGAACTGCATACCTTCGGCTCAACAGTCGGTGATGATTACCATTGCACCACGACCACCACCCAGTATACAATACTTACTTATGTACGAGTATTTCGTTAAACTCTTTTTCATGGATGTCCTCCAATGGGCAGTCCCTATCCGAGATTCAATCAGGGAAGTAAAAGATTTTTCAATTGACGCGGGTAGATGTTGGCGGCCCTGTTGCTTTGGTGACATCTGTCAAGTCTGTTGATTATTATTCAGTTACTGATGCCATGGCCGGTTACACGATTGAACAGCACTTTCAAACACTTTATTATCAAAATGAGGTTTCGTTAGTGCAAAGGTTGCGGCCATTTTACAATAGACGTGGTGGCCCTCACAGTCGACAACGTTTGGTGGCCAATTTTGAGACGATTGATTCGGTAATCAATCAGTCAACATGCGTCAAAAGAACATAAGATGGCCGAGAACAACATCACATGTGCGTGCAGTGGATTCCTCGCCGTGCACAATAATTCGATCTTTCGCAGACTTCAGTTTGGCACTACAGCCGTATACGATCCAACTGGCCTCAAATTTCATGACCATACCCAACGCCCTTTTTTCGCTGACTGGGCCCCGATTTTGGCCGGATAATCATCTTAACGACGGGGCGGGTTAACAAGCAAAGTTACCGCCACCAACCCACACGGGGTTCACCAAGTGACAATACATCCTCATAAAATTACCGTTTGGGGTGGATTTTGGGCCGGCGGTGTCATTGGTCCCTATTTTTTCGAAAACGAAGTTGGTGAGGCGATCACCTTCAATGACAGAACGATGATAACCAAACGGCGCTACATGCAATACAGTGGACGCCACGATTGACATTCTGCATGAACGATTTAATGGTAAGGTTATCTCTCGCATAGGTGAAGTTAATTGGTTACCCCGTTGATCCCGCTAGATTTTTCTTGTGGAGTTTCTTAAAGTCACAGGTCAAATTCAGCCGGATCTATACGGAAGAGTCATTGAAAATTGAACCACGTAGATCCGTGTCACAGTAAGAAGCCGAGGCGGGTATTTGAACGATATCATATTCCGTACATAATGGCGTACATAAGCCTTTTAAATAAAAAAAAGAATTTCGTTAATACGTCACACACGGCTTGTTTTATTCCATTTCAACATCTACCCGCCCTTATTGAAATACCCTTTAGTTTAACTCATAGCCAACTAAGACTTAGCACCAGGGACTGCCAACGATATTTAATGCTGTTTTGAGTGTGATGCTGTAATCGTGTATTACTGTAGTGATATGCGAGCGCATAGTGCAGAATCACCATAGATCCATTAGGAATTTAGTCCCATCTTTTGACCAACATTGTAAACCGCGAATATAAAGAGAGGGCCATCTGTTTTTCTTTTAATCATGTTTTTTAAATTATGTTTTGACACTGACAGTTGTTTCCCGCTCGAAATCTTGAAAGTCAGTATCACACCTCCGCGGAACGAAATGAATCACTTAAACAAATATTGAAAACTTATGTATTTCCAAAGTGAGTGCTGTGTAGCCCAAACAGTGCGTTTTTTAAAAATAAGTTTTGACCGAAATGAAGCACCCACGCGAATTCCCAAATCATGTCTTGGCGATGCCAATTGGCTGCCTCGGAGCTGCGGAGCTGCGATTTTTCGTGGGGAACCATGAAGTACCGATGTTATGCCAATCCATGAGCTACAGCCCAAAACCATCTACACGGTCATGGAAAATGGGGGTGATAGTATGCGCCACTGCGAAGCCAGCCAAGGCAGTCACTTGAACGACGTTGTATTTCATAATTAATAGGAATGTTTGTTCTTATAAATAAAGCCACAATACATGGAAAAAAATTAATTGTGCTCATTTTATTGCATTTTTAAAAAGAAACTTGTATTTGGCCCACCCTTTATAACCCCAATCCCGCAAGGGGGATAAGCTAATCAATAAATGGTTGTAATAAGTATCTTTTCATAACACCTGATTTTGACTAAGCACTGCACACCTTACACTTACATATGTACCTATTATAAGCTGCTTGTCTCGTAATTGTTTAACGACGTGTGGTCTATCTTCATAACATAAAACCCTTCAAGCAGTCTTAAAAACGTAAAACAATTGCCCTGGTCGCCACGTTCTAAGGCCACTTGATAACGTTTCCGAAGGTGCCGCATCAACCAAAAGTGCCCTGAACTCCCTAAAAGGGCAACGAGAGTCATATTGACCAAGCGATTATAATTGCTTTCTGTAAACAGGCAGCAAGGGCAAGTGGTTTTAATTGAAGTCATTCTGTCAGTGCGCATACAGCAACAGGTTCAATACGTAACAGACAAGATTGCAACCGTTCAGCCGATCTAGAACTTACCTTTTAGATGATTTATCTGTTTACAAGGCTAAAAAAATGATGAGACAGCTTGATAGAGTCAATAATCATCGACTACGGACGTCGATAAATCTAATCCGTCCTTTTGTCCCTTGTCATAAAGGAACCCTTATCAACAACCATAAACAAAGTCGATAAGAAAATGCATATTGCAATCCATTCATACCCCCATTACATACTAAATGATCTTCGATAAGCTATAGCTTCCACACTTACCTGCTTTGTTTCAGCTTCGCTTTCTGACGAACTGCCCGTCCGGTCACCAGTAGGTCTCGTCAGTATTTTCAAAATGAATCTGTCTTCGGCGTTCTCGTCTATAGCTGAATATTCTTCTTGTGCATCATAGAATTCAATATCATCGTCATCGGATGTCGCTGAATCTGCAATTGGAATTGTGCACACGCGAGAAAAAAGAAAAGAAAAGAAAGACACCTTGTTAGACACTTGTTCACCTCAAAGCAGTCACGAGTATACAATCAGACATGAAACGTAAACTTGTTTGATTCGAAAAGGAGTTTTCGTGATCAATAATAAATAAAATTGATTCGCGCTTGCATGGAAAGTTTGAGAACAACAATTGCACAAACACCACTGTGATTGCTGCACGTCAGGTTTGCTTTCAGCGGTTGTAGCTCGACTTTTGCAATCTCGTTTTTATTCAATCGAATGACAGATGCCAGCACACGGTTTATGACTATTTTTTTGTTTTTTCTTTCGATTTCTTACCATTGAATAGTACAACTGTCAAAACGCACGGCACCGTGTGGGACGGTGGTGGAAGAGTTTACAAGAAATTCGAAAATCGAATTCAAGACTCGCGAATCGAATCAACAAAGTGCCCAGGCGCGCTTTCAAACGTCACACGCTCACGACACATGGGTACGCAAATTTCATTTCTATATGCAGACACCACTACCTAATTGAATGACATTAAATGAGTTTGATGTTTCGAATATAGGAGAGGAAAAAATCGCGAGATAAAAAAATATTTAGAAAAAGAGGAACGAAAGACGCGAGGTACAATCAGCTGAAAGCTGACGCGGCTCGACGATGGCGATATGTGTGAGAGCGAAACTCGCGAAACGAACTGAATAACATCGTTTGACTTAGAGATCGAAATTGAGCAACCGACAGCTCTGATGGTTACGTTGTGCTATTACTACTGGTTTTGGCTTTGATTTGTCGGCTCCGGACGATAATTAATGCGATAGACGGGCAATCAAAACTCGTTCGCGTGATGACAATTACTCCATTCAACACTTTCCTTCAGTTGAAATAAATAAAAAAAAAATTAGCGAATTGTATGCTGCGGGTATATGTACCACGTCAAATGGCAGGTTTTTGCTGATTTTGCATTTTGAGTTGTTGCTCCGTGGTGGATTGGTCGAAACAAGTGCACGGGAACGAATGAATCGGAGAGCAAAACAAAGAGACCCCACATCAGTATCCAATGGACAATTCTCTCTCGTCGGAGTGTGTGGTTGAATGGTAAGCTTTTTGAACGAAGCTTTTTCTTCTCAGTGTGCTCGTATTGTTGGGGAGTAAATAAGGCACTGAAATAGGTCCGAAGTAGCAATAGTGTTACCGAAGCAGTATAAATGGCATTTAGTGCCTGAAAAATGTTACAAAGTGATCCAATAAAAGAGGGTAATTAGGTTCTTCTAAGGGCAAGCCACTATCTGGTAATAACTGTTTGGTTTACAAATGGGAATCCGCCGTTTTGCATTAGATGGCGCTAGTGGTACATGCTGGTCTGAAACGTGATAAGGTAAACTTGGGCATCTTTCAGACACTCATTATAACATTTGTGAATTTTCATCGACGTCATATTTTTTTTGTGCTCAAAAACGTCAAAGTCAATCCCAGAAACCTCATTTGTGGGAAGTTTTACTCTTTGTCCTCAATTGGAAAGAAATTCCAAGGCTAAGGCCCGTCTTGCGACTATAGAAATTTGCGGTGAGGAATCTTTTAATAAAAGAACGTGTCGCGTTCGATTTCAACGTAGAAATGGTGAAAAAGTTTAAAGAGGCAGGATTGGAGAGATTACTGGATCAAGATCCATGTCAAACAGAAAGCAACAGCTTGCATTGGTTCAACAAGCCATTTCCCATCGTTTGGAAGTCTCGGGAATGATCCAAAAGGAAAGAAGTTGGGTGCTATACGAGTTGGTGCCAGACGTCGAGCCACGTTTTTTGAAGAACGAACTACTATTCCAGCGGCAAAAAAATAAAGGGTTTCTGCGTCATAGGGATCCAAGCGATAAGCCACACCGAAAAAAACTGTGGGAGACGCCGAGAGCATTCGTTGACATCGACAAATCGAGGCTCGTGCTGTAAAACTCGGCGTTAAACATGACTAATTCGTTTGAAAAAAAAACCACGGCCACAAGCGGGCAAAGACACGGCAAAGTGATTTCGTAGCAAGATAACCCTCCGTGTCCACGGATTTTAGAAAATGGAAAAAGGGCAATATCGGTCGGTGATTCGATTCTTGTTTTTGGAAGGGAAATCGGGCAGCGAAATCAAATAGCGTTTGGATGCTGTGTACGGTGACTCTTCTCCTTCGATGGCGCCCCTCAAAAGTTGGTTTAACGAGTTTCAACGTGGTCGCACGTCGGTTTTTGATGAGCCACTTCCAGGTGCCCCGAAAACGGCTAGCAAAAGATCACGTGGGTCATATCCTGTATGAAATTTTGGACATGAGAAAGCTGTCGGCGCGATGGTCGCCGCGTTTGCTCACTCTACTGAGACCACTTCAGAGCAGTGTTTGACGCTGTTTAAGCGCAATCCGAAGGAGTATTTGCGTCGTTTCGTGATAGTAGACGAAACATGGGTACTGGTACACACCAGAGACCAAGGAACAGTCGAAACAGTGGACTTCACCCGGCGAACGTGCTCCGAAGAAGGCGAAGACTGTCCCATGGGCCAGAAAGGTGATGGCCACCGTTTTCTGGGATTTACAAGGTGTGATCGACTACCTGGAGAAGGGCAAAACGGTCACAGGGCTATACTATGCCAAATTATTGGGCCGATTCGACGCCGAATTGAAGAAAAACGGCCCCACTTGGCGAAGAAAAAAGTGCTCTTCCACCATGATACGAGTAACGCACCGGCTCACACCTCCACCCTCGCCACGGCCAAATTGGTCGAATTGGGCTACGAACTGCTACCCCATCCACCGTATTCTCCAGATTTGGCCCCGTGCGACTTCTTTTTGTTTCCAAACTTGAAAAAGTCACTCGCCGGGCAGAAATTTCAGTCGAATGAGGAGGTCATCGGCGCCACGAAGGCCTACTTTGCAGACCTCGAGAAAACCAATTTTTCAGATGGGTTAAATAGGTTGGAGCATCGCTAAGTCAAATGTAAAGGAGACTATATTGAAAAATAAATCACCATTTCTCCAAAATTTTTGTTTTTCTTTTGTAGGCTAAGTACTTATCGGACCACCCTCGTATTCCGATCGATGAGGCACGTCATGGCTGAACAACTCTGGTCTAGCGAAGAAGACAAAAATTAGATCGATTCGTGGGTCGCCACGTATAGATGCGGAATTCGCATACTGCCAGGAAGATAAAAGTTGCAGATTGGACAATACAATTGCGGGGTCCCGATTGTACACTTTCTACGTTTCCCTTTACTTACGAGTCTATCAAGAAAGTCAGTGATACGAAGGCCGATTGGGTATATGGCAATAGTCCATAGGAAGGAAGTCAAAAACAAGACACGATCTACAAAGATCGATTTTAATGATGATAAATTGAATTAAGCAAACGAAAACTGGATCCTTTTCGAAAGCTCTCTAGCTGGCTTTAAGGTGTCAGAATATTTTTCGACAAAAGTTCAACATTGCGTTCAAAAAATAAGGTGACTTTTTAAATTCCGCGAGCTACATAAGTACATTCGACTTGGTAGACATATCTTCTAACATATATTGACATTGCTACCCATTTTGGATATTTAGTTTATTTGTTAGACGTGTTTTGGTGTGCTGGGCGATATTTTGCTATCGAAAAACGGAGTCAAGGAATTTGGATTAAATTTTGTGTGACAAATAAAATTAAGTGCTCCACAAGGTACTTGATTGTTGAGTGCAATATTTGGCGAGTCTACTCTGAGTAAAAAAAAAATGATACTAGGTGTACAACTTTGCTTCCGCCGCTTTTTCCCCAACATTTGAGGCTTTAATGAAACAAATTGGTTACACATGTATCATTCGAAATATTTTCCATCGCTGGCCTCTACTTTCTCCCATCTTTCGGCCAGCGTACGAATCCCGCGTCGAGAAAATTGTTCATCTTTTGAAGCGATCCACGAATCGATCATGAGATCGGAAGTGTTGGTCAGCCAGGCCATGCGCCATTGATCGAAACAAGTGATAGTCAGAGGGAGCAATGTCTGGAGAATACGGCGGGTATGGTAGGACTTCCCATTTTAACGTTTCCAAGTATGTTTTGACCTCTCTTGCTGCGAAATCACTTCTCGCTGTATTGCGGCCGTTTGCCTTTTAATGCTCTGCTCAAACGCATTAATTGCGTTCGATAACGAGCACCTGTGATTGTTTCACTTGGTTTTAACGCCCCATAGTATACGACGCCGAGCTCGTCCCACCAAATGCAGAGCATGATCTTGGAGCCGTGGATATTCGGTTTGGCCGGTGACGTGAAAGCATGGCCGGGATATCCCCATGATTTTTTGCGTTTAGGGTTATCGTAATGAACCCATTTTTCGTCCCCGGTCACAATGCGATGCAGAAATCCCTTCCGTTTTTGCCTCTGAAGCAACTGCTCACAAACACACAACCGCGGTTCAGCGTCTCACTAAGAACCCAAGTTCCTTCTTTATGAATCATGCCCATGGCCTTGAGACGTTTTGAAATGGCTTGCCCCAACTGATCGAGCCAATTCTGCTTGAGTTTGACGCGAGTCTTCACTCAGCAATGTCTCCAATTCTGCATCTTCCCCTTCCTCCACTATGACGGTCTTCGATGTTAAAATCACCGTTCTTTAAGCGTTGAAACCACTCACGACACGTTCTTTCACTAATAGCATCCTCACCATACGTATATGAGAGCATTCGATGATCACCCGCTGTTTTCTTCATATTGAAAAAAAACAGTAACACCTCCCGCAAATGACGAGAATTTGACTCGTAAACTGACATTTTTAATCGAGAACAACTTTATGATGCAGACACAAATCGACTGATGTTTGAATGGTATTCTGTTGACCGAGGTACAAGCTAACTGCGTGACGTCTGCGATCTGTTTTTTTCGACCGCTACTTACCGTTATCGCCACATATCGGCAAACGGTGGAAGCAAAGTTGTACACCTTATATTATAAATGGTACAAGATCTTCACAGAAGGACGAGAAGATGCTGACGACGACGCTCGCCCTGGACGCCGTGGAGCAGTGAAGAATTGTTACGGAGAATCGTCGAATTACTAACAGATAAGTTGCTGTTTCTCGGTTGGTTCATGACATAACATTTTTCATATATTTTGGGCATGAAACATATGTCAGCGAGGTTTTTTCCGAAATCGCTAAATTGAGCGAAGGAACCGTCGTATGAGATTCGCCCTGGAGCTCTTGAATTACGTGAATGAAGATCCATCCATTCCAGGTTTGCTGGAAAGGTCATCACCCTTATCGAACCATGGGTATATTCCGCCAAACTCCAAAGAGCGATTTGTCTCAGCCGTACGAGGGCTTTCTCCAGCACGCTGGGCGCTGCTCTAAATTCTATGATGAATCTTTCACCCCTTGACAAATTTATCAGAGGGCACGCACGCACTGAAAGCCATGTCTCGTCTCAGGAATCATGGTTTCTGGTGCAACTCACACTGGAGTGACAGTCTACTTGTGGGAGAATTATCCTACGACCCCTGTGGATATGCCTTCCGACGCAATCATACCTGCCATCCTATTGCGATATAATTTCAAGGTCAAATCTACATGGCATCAGGACTGGATCTGGCCAGAGACTGAACTTGAAATGGACTGTCTTCCCGGGTCTGGGCGGGGGTCCGGCGCTGAGTTTTTTGTGAACACGAAAACGTCCGACGTCAATATATAATTGTAATGGCCATCCACTATGTTGTGAAGCACAAGTGGAAGGGAAAAAGGATATGCGTCTACAGTGACAGCCAAGCTGCACTCAAAACTGTGTTCAACCCATTGTCCAGATCCAAACTAGTGCATGAACTAAGGACCCTTTGAACAAAGTTAGAAGACAAATTCACTAAGGCTACTATCGGTCCTAGGTCAGTCTGGGATCCCATGAAATGTTATCTCGGATGAACTCGCTAGAAGAGCCTCAGAGGAGAGTTTCTCAGGACCAGAACCTGCTTCCACGGTCAAATCCTAAATCAACGATTGGGTCTTTAATGCACACATTCGTAGATGGAGGGAATATCGAGGACGCAATATGAGTAAATGCGTACCCCCTGATGTCTGCTAGAAATCCGCAACATTATTTTTATCTTAAGGAGAATTGATTACAGAAGACTTGCGGGCGTCATTACGTGCCATAAAACATTTGCTAAGCATCACTGTGTGCTTGGCATCAATGAGACGCCTACCTGTGTTGCATTTTTCACTTTCTCTGGCACTCTCTCGCCTTCGCAGGCGCACGCTGACACACCCTTGGGGCCGACCTGGTGTGTGTTGAATCTTTTAGCTCGACATCACTGAAGTTCCTCCTCACTTCTCTTCGGACAACGGGGAAACAATAAAGAAAGGTAACTGTCTAGTAGTTCAATGGACCAGTATTTGCGTTTGAGTGCTCCAACAATAGCAGAAGCCCCCAACAAAAAACAAAAAAACTGGTTATGACGTCGAAACCAAAGCCCAATCATCCCAATGGAAGCGACCAGAAGAGCTAGGACCAAAAAAACAAGCCAAGCTCGGTCAAATGTAAAATGTTGCTCACTATTTCTACGACTACAAGAGTTCACCATGCGTTTTTGCCAAAAGGTCACAATAAGGAATATCACGTTGAAAGAAAACGTCCGGATTTGTGGGAAAGAAAAAATCATGGCTGTGGCATCAAGCTAATTCACCAGCTCACTCATCGTTGCTTATGTTGCCCGCTCATGCTTCAGCCACCGGGAGGGTGGCTTTACTTGACCATCTGCGACATTTTTCTCTTTCCGAAACGGAAAGGACCCATAAAAGGATTGAGATTTACCACGATTGAGATGATAAAGCTCAAGGCTATACCAAAAACCGCACATCAGCAGTGCTTCGATTGGAAAAAGCGTTGGCCCAAGTGTATTATATCTGAAAGAGGTTTCTTTAAAGTTGACAAGAAAAATATTGATGAACAAAAAAATATTTTTTCGAGGAGATTAGAAAGTCCCCGTATTTTTCGAACAAATCTCGTACACTGTATTAAGTCGCTATCGCCCTAGGAAAACCGTTGACCAGCACTCTACCTGACTCTGACAATCAGGCAGCCATTCAGACTGCCCTTGTGGAATTACCACTAATGACTTTCATGGCTCTTCCTATGTCAAACAACTTTTTTTTTTAAGCCATTAATCAGAAAATGTAAAGCGAAACTATAGTTCAAGAAACAATATTCAGTCGCAGAAATCGTAGAACAATATTGAATTCTGTCACTTGTTAAAAAAGTTGATGATTTTAAACTGAAAATTAGAAGCAAATACAACGAGAATCATACCTGTTAGCCGAAGAACGGCAATGATTCTGCCTATTAATTCTAAGAACAGAGATATCATGTACCCAAGCATCGCTTCCCTCTTCTTTTTGACACCAACGGACAGCTATTTACGATTTTTTCCTCAATTTTTTCAATTAAATAAAACTACACATTGTATTTGTTTTTGAACTGTATAAAAATCAAAATAGAAAAAGGGAGAGTCGTATAAATGACTGCTGTCTGACTGAGTCTTGTCGCACTGGTTGTACGTACAT
This sequence comes from Merodon equestris, assembly GCA_958301585.1. Classification (NCBI taxonomy): domain Eukaryota; kingdom Metazoa; phylum Arthropoda; class Insecta; order Diptera; family Syrphidae; genus Merodon; species Merodon equestris. Next base: position 103,761,136 of record OY284415.1, read on the forward strand.
CGGAGCACGATCGACACGGCATCATATCACCCGCGTCGGAGAGCCCTGAGCTGGCAAACGTCTACTGCAGTGGATTAATATTCATATGCACTTATCAGGACGTTAAGTAAACGCTTCGCTAAAGTTATAACTGAAGGAAAACATTGGGAATTATTGATTAACATTCGTGACTGCCGGAATGTGTGAATTATTCAATAAAGGGGGTATAGTGGGAGCATCCGTGTCAACGTAAAAGCTCTTTTCGAGTACTCTGTAGTTGTACTCCGCCGACAGTGGGCTATACTCTCTCTTTCGGCGAATGTGTTGTCCAACGTTTGGTTTCAACAAACATGATTTCACCCAATTTTCCTATTTCCCTGCTTTCGGTTTTAGTTGTGTTTTCGTGCTTTATGTCGGGACACGATAAAGAGCGCAGGCACGCTACTCTGTATTGCAATAAACACAAATTAATAGGTTTTCCTTAAAGCTACTGTAATATTAAAACGCTCGGCCACGAGTTTACTAACACACAACTGTAATCAAAGGCTGTGGAGGAAGGTTTTTTGTTTTTCTCTTTTTAGCTTTAAGTTCTTTGCTCCTTTCAACGTAGCTTCCTTTAAGTCGTATGCAATTACTAATGGATTTGGCAAACAGGGTTGCCAAAAACATGATATTTTTCAAGAACCTTCTTTCGTTACTCACTATTTGGAATACATGCAGGAGAACAATGCGCATGAATATGTATGTTCAGAACTCTGGTGTGCCACTCAGTGTTTTAAGATTTATATAGCCGGATTGTCACGCAACCGACGTAGACTTTAGTTATATTTCCTGGTTAAGTCATCCAGTGAACAGATGTGGCTGCCTAGATTAGGCGACTAAACATCGCACGATTTATTTTCTTTAAGGCTAAGTAAAAAAGGAGTTTTATGCCAGTTAATTAAAATGTTCAAAGCATGCAGTTAGCCGCAGTCATAGTGAGTCACAAAAGTCTGTGGATGTGTAACAGAAACTGGAAAAATCACTTGTTTGTCTTTTTATTTCACTTCGAATTGAAACCCCTTCTTTATCGACCGTTTTCTTGATATAACCCTGTTGAAGTACAGAGTGCGCCATCTCATATGGGTCGATGTAAACTTCGAATAACTTCAACAATTGTCAACCGATTTTCATATGTCATAGCATTTTGGAAACGTCAATTCAGTACAATTTTAACCATAAATCGCTTTACACCAAGAGAACCCGCGAAAATAGTTTCAATGTTCACTAAAAAGGAACGCTCGATTGTGCTAACTCAACGTGTGTATCGTGCAAAATAGCGTGATCGTGTTGCGTCCAAAAAAGATACAATTCGTCGTTGGGCCTCGAATTTTTTTCAATTTGGTTCTGTGCCAAGTCCTCATGAGCAACATAGGCCACGTCCGCAGCGTTCAAAGTCTTCTATTAAGTCTATGAAGGCCAGTTTTCAAGAAGACCCAAGTTTGTTATATCGGCGCTGTTCGCAGCAGTTAGGCATCAGTGGGACTACGTTGCGGAGAATTGATGATGATCTTCACTTATTTCCATACAAAGTGCAGATAACTCAAAGAATTTTGCCACAAGATGAGCCACGGTGCATGGCATAAGCACAAAATATCGATGCAATGAGGCACATTGACCGATGAGCCACATTTTACGCTCTCTGGCACAGTTAATAAACAAAATTGTCGCTTCTGGGGCACCGAAAATCCTCACATTATTCACAAAGAGCTGCTATATGATCAAATATGGGCCGGTGTATGCGCTAAAACCATCATTGGACCGTATTTCTTCAAAGTTGGCGATACAGTGGATGGCGATCGATATCGGCGGATGTTGGCCCATTATGTGGTCCCAGAAAGGCTTATTTCACTTTTGTTTTCAACAAGACGGCGCGACATGCCATACTGCGGACAAAACAATGAATCTTTTGAGTAAGAAGTTCCCTGGAAGATTGGTGTCAAAAAAGGGCGATATTGACTGGCCTCCGAGATCGCCGGATTTGACTCCTCCAGACTTTTTTCTTTGGGAATACTTGAAAAGCAAGGTGTATGCTAACGGCCCGAAGACAATAGAACAGTTCAAAAGAAACATTCGTGCGGAAATCGCAGAAATTTCGACCGAAATGCTCGAAAATGTCATGGAGAATGCGCGAAAACGAGCCCATTTTTGCATGGGGAATAAAGGCGGTCATTTTTGATATTGATATTGTTTTCAAAAATTAATCAAAATAAATTGTAAGGGTCTAAATTGAATAAAAGAAATTTACATCGACCCATATGATATGGCGCACGCTGTATGTTCAAAAACTATCAGGAATTTCCGGTTTTTAGGAAATAATATATTTTTTGGTCTACAGCAATATTATCTATATAAAGGTGCCTCCATTAGATATTACCCACATATTCCAGGGTTTCTTCCTACCCCCAAAGCTTCTGGAACTTGATATTTGGCAGAATATTTGGCTCCTTCAACGCTTTTACCCCATATGGTGAACTAGAATCCAAAGTCTTTGTGAGTAAAGCCGTCATATCGGACCGCATTTTCAAACTTTTTGCGATCTTGGCCATCTTTTAAGCTGTCGGAAAAAAATCTCGTGTTTTTCTATGAATTTAAAGGGTCAATCAGTAATACACTGCCCCTTTTGCTCGATGGCTCTTTATAATTGTTGATTAATTCCTCGTTCATAGAAGGACTAGTCTTTATCGTAAAAAAAACTGAAGAAGATCCTGATTTATAGCTTCTTCTGTATTTTTGTTTTTGCGTATGAAATGTTGAAAAGAATGAAGTAAGTTGAAGCTCGAAGTGTGCCAGCGCTGTCTGTCGTGATGGAAAACACCTCACTTACGATCAACAAGCCCTGGCCGTTCCTGTACGATTGTCTATTTCCTTGAGCTAAAAAAAAACCTTTAAAATTCCTCCTGACTGACAGCCTTATCTTTCTCTGATGACTGCCTGCTTTCGATCTCGTTTAAGGTGTGCCACATTCCTTACAATCCAATCAATTTCTCATTACCAGTTATTAGTCGGTTCTTAAAACGATCGTTTAATGAACATTTATTCAATTTGTCTGATGAATCAACCCGAGTTCATGAAGAACCCAAATATGAAGCCTGAACGCTTCTTCAGATGGTTATCAGACTTGAATAATAGATGTTTATGTTTCTGCAATCTTTTGGGTCGTGTTTGTCTGTGTTTTACTCGTATCAACAATCTCGGCGGGCGTTCTTGACTGAGGAGCTTAAACATTCGTTTCAGCTTCTTGAAACCATCGCTCTCACTGTTCTTCTGTAAAGCATCGTTTCCGTAAAATGTAGGCAGCTTCACTTATGAATCAAACGAAAGAATGATTTGTTTACTGTTTGGTTTTCCAGTGTCTTATTTTTGACACCTCGCTCGTGATTTGCGACATGTGTCAAAGTCAAACATGGTCAGTTAGCATTGCCATAGCCATAATAACAGCTCTAGAGGACATAAAAGTAGACAAATCCATTGAATATACACCAGCAGTCATCAGACCCATTATAATTTATGGGGCCCTAGTCTGGTGGACTGCTAGCAGCATGAATGCTATATGAGCATGCTCAACAAAGTACAAAGGTCAGCTGCTGTTTGTACAACGGGAGCTATGAGAAGCATGCCGCAAGTAGGGGTGGAAATGATACTTCATCTCCTTCCTCTGGATTTATTCATAAAAGGCTACGCTGCAAAAAAAGACGTCACTGCAACCACCGATCAGTGCATTATTCCGGATCATAAATGACACAATAATAAAAGAAGCCAATTCGCCTTGGCTTACAAGAAACGACAGCCACACGACAAGATCATCGTGGCCAGAGCTTAATATCGGCAAAACAAAGAAGCTCCTGGCGTTGCACCAAAGCTCGATCCGTATGCTCGTCGAAGTGATCACGGGACACTTACCCATCGAAGCAATGCCCCGGAAATGGAACTCGGGATCCAGCGATCTCTGCCGGGGCTGCGGCGATGAGAAAGAAACTAAGACGATCCAACATTTGCTCTGCTACTGCCCAGCTCTCCAGAATCGGCGCCTAGCTTCGCTGTGCCAAAGATTCTTCACAAAGATTACGGACGTAGCAAATATCGGATCTTCTAAAATTCATAAAGGGCACGGGGCGGTCTTAGCCACCATGTGATAGGACAGGTTAAATGTATGTGTACTCCACAAGTGAAGGGAATCACAATGGGCCCTGTTCAACCATCACACTCCCCTTCCTTAACCTAACCTAACCTAGCATTGCCATTTTTTCATGAAAAGACTTTCATCCGAACACGGCTTACAAATTATTGAATTCCATTATCAAAATTCGTTCTTTGTGAAAGATGTTTTCGCACACTTCGACCATTGACCAAGCTATTCAAGGCATAACGACTAAATTTCGCACCGACTTCACACTGTTGTCATGAAAGAACTGAAGCCGAACGACTTGCGACAGCGTCGAGTGAGTGGGCCATTTTTTATCGAAAAAAAATTCTTCAGCGACGAAGCGTTGAATGAATACTTCAAACACTGTTTTTTGCGGCTTATGGTCCGGCAGGATCAATAACTCGTATGTTTTCAAAGATGACAGTGAGAACAACGTTCCCATCAATAGCGCCCTCTATCGTTCAATGAATTCGAACTTTGTTTTTCTCGAAATACAGGAGCTAAACCTGGTGGGAATGTCGTTCCAACAAGACGGCCATATATGCCACACAGGACGTGAATCGATGACAATTGAAAAATGAATTCAGTGAACAATTTATCGCTCGTTTTGGACCGGTGACTTGGCCAGCTAGAACATTAGATGCTTTTGGGCTATTTTTAGGAGATACATCAAATCATTTGTCTATGATGATAGACCAGCGTCAATTGCAGCCTTGAAAGACAACATTACACGTGTTATTAACGAGACACCAGCCAATATGCTCGAAAAAGTTATTCAAAATGGGTCTCTCCGCATAAAACACTTGTAACGTAGTCGTGGTCAACATTTAAACGAAAAGTAAACGGCAAGCATTAGTTTATCAAGTTAAATAAAGATTTTATACGTTTTTCATAAAATTCTCTTTTTTTTTTTTGAAAATTAAAAACCAGACGTTTAAAAATCACATACATATTTCATCGTGTTGACACATGTTAAGCACTATCAGGCTCCATCTCTGTTGATCGGTTTAGGCTGTTTACCTAGTAGCTTCTGATGCGTTTTTTGCAACACTTCTGAGAATTGATAATCCCGGAAGACCACCAAACAGTCACGATTACCTTCTTTGGATGAAGACTCAGTATTGGTATGTGTTCTGGTGCCTCATTAGCATCTAGTCATTGTGTGGATCCACGACAATTATCGTAAAGAATCCACTTTTCATCAGATGCCACTAGTCTGTCATGCCAAATTCGTCGTGTTTCTCGACTTTTCTAAACAGTCGAATAGTGCACATCCGATTTCTCGGCAATTTCCATTGCAGTTTGGCGAGGATCAGATTCCTTTACACCACACAGCTAGTCGTTGTCGATGGTTCGTCCGTAAAGAATCTGTTGCTCGATCAGAATTGTTTGCCCCATTGCCGTTTGGTTAGTTTATTAACTATACGAGTGTAAGTCCAAATGCATTGATCATAATTTTGGCTGCCTTCACTTGGCGTTGTGGCCAAGTTTAAACTCGTAAGCAAAAGGTGATAATTTCCGGTTGACATTCACGTTCTTCAACTTGGTTATCACTTGCTTGATCGCTGTGTCTAAAATATCAGTTCTAAGAGAGTAAAAAAAAAAGGCAATATTGACCCCTTGATCTACCATCTTAAGCCTGTTGCAAAATCTGCCATCTTTATGCCTTCTGTCATCATCTAAATCATTATTGATTTCATTTAGCTCGTTTGCTCGTTTCATACCACAAATATGAAAAAAAAATCAATGTGATGAGCTGAAAGGATTTTTCCCTCTTTTTAGCGGTTGTTGATGAAATAAAGACTTTACAACAGATTACAGTAGACAGCTGACAGAAAACCAAGTAACCAGCTTGCCTAGCAAGTCGGGCTGGATTTCACTGGATTTGAATGATGATGTTCTATAGTTGGTCAATAGTTTTCAGTTTGTTGTCCTAAAGAAGCGATGTGAAATGTGGTAGTTTTAAATCATCTTGAAATGTGGTAGTTTCACATCGCTTCTTTTGGAAACAATACGTTCTAGTCAAATTTCTTGCAATAATTTAGATATAACGCCCGATTGGTCATCTTATTGGCTGCCCGCGTGCATATCATCCAATTGAGCCGTACAAAATCAGTTATCATGGTCCAAATTCATTGAAAGTTATCTCGTTTCGGAAAATATATGGCCCAACGACGCCGCCTGCCCAGAATCCGCTTCAAAAGTAGGTTTCTCCGGATGCAATGGGGACTACTGAAACTGGTGTTGATTCAACCCTTCAACTAAAAATGTGCTTCATCACCGATTCTTTTACCAAAAACTTAAATAAGTTATCATCTGCTCCAGAGCCCAATCAGCGGACATACGACAAGCTTGATGACCTTGCAGGTCAAATTTACACAAAATTCACCAAGTTGAGGTTGCACAAAGGTCTACTTCTAATGGACGACAAGGAATCGAGATGTTTGGGTCTTCAGTCAGACTTTAAGCAACAACAGCAATATTATCGATCGAGCGCGCGATTCAGCGTCATATAGAGGTTGCTTGATCGACAAAAGAATTTCTCAATAATTCGTTAAGTTGTTCCCTCAATTAGAGGATTATTTCGGGCATAAATATTTTGTAACCCGCAAAAGGTTTGACAGAACCATTTTTTATAACACATTTTAAAACTTTCAACCCATTGTTAAGGGAGCAGTCTCATGTGACTACTTCGAAAAATCGGTGCACGTTGTGCCATAGTGACGTTAAATTTTTGAAAAAATCACCGCGAGTTGAGAAATCAAGTTGAGTGTAAAGTGTTCGTGCCAAGAATTTGACATCAATCCTTCTCTTATGGTCAAAAATGCTCATGGTTTGGCTATTTTGAGAAATCCAGATTCTCAAGAAGAAATGAAGAAAGCAGTGTGGGCCACATACAAGGGTGGTCCTCGTCTCCTTTTAGCTCGATACACTTGACCCAGCGATGCTCCAACTTCTTTAACCCGTCTGAAAAATACATTTTCTCGAAGTCTGCAAAGTAGGCCTCCGTAGCGGCGATGACCTCCTCATTCGATTGAAATTTCTGCCCGGCGAGGGACTTTTTCAAGTTTGGAAACAAAAAGAAGTCGCACGGAGCCAAATCTGGAGAATACGGTGGATGGGGCATCAGTTCGTAGCCCAATTCGACCAATTTGGCCGTGGCGAGGGCGGAGGTGTGAGCCGGTGCATTATCATGATGGAAGAGAACTTTTTTCTTCGCCAAGCGGGGCCGTTTTTTCTTCAATTCGGCATCGAATCGGTCCCATAATTTGGCATAGTACAGCCCTGTGACCGTTTTGCCCTTCTCCAGGTAGTCGATGTGGATCAAACCTTGTGAATCCCATAAAACGGTGGCCATCACCTTTCCGGCCGATGGGACAGTCTTCGCCTTCTTCGGAGCACGTTCGCCGGGTGAAGTCTACTGTTTCGACTGTTCCTTGGTCTCTGGTGTGTACCAGTGGATCCATGTTTCGTCGACTGTCACGAAACGACGCAGAAACTCCTTCGGATTTCGCTTAAACAGCCCCAAACACTGCTCTGAAGTGGTCCCATGGTTGCGCTTGTTGTCCGGAGTGAGCAACCGCGGCACTTATCGCGCCGACAGCTTTCTCATGTCCAAAATTTCATGCAGGATATGACCCACGCGATCTTTTGAAATGCCTACTGTCTCAGCTATCTCGCGCACCTTCAATCGGCGGTCTGCCAATACAAGATCGTGGATTTTTGTCACGTTATCCTCCGTAGTTGCCGTTTTCGGGGCACCTGGACGTGGCAAAAACCGACGTGCGACCACGTTGAAACTCGTTAAACCAATTTTTGATGGTCGCCATCGAAGGAGACGAGTCACCATACACAGCATCCAAACGCTCTTTGATTTCGCTGCTCGATTTCCCTTCCAAAAACAAGAACCGAATCACCGACCGATATTGCTCTTTTTCCATTTTTCTAAAATCCGCGGACACTCCCGCTTCCACACGCGGTCAAAACAAAACTACGAGTCCGATCCGGCTGAAATTTTGATAGTAGCCGTCTACTAGAATGTTGTCTACACGATAGTAAATTGCTCTTGCGATACTGGCGCCATCTGGCGGTGAGGCTAAGTACTTATCGGACTACCCTCGTATTAATGACATGGAAAAAAAAGTTACTGTGAACTATAACCAATGCAACAAATTTAGCCGAACCTCCCGAATCATATCTAGGACAACCACCCCCGGAGAGTAGTGAACGCAAATCTTCGACTCATATCATCGTACTATCATCACATTTCAACCGATGAAAACCCCCAGCACTCGTACTGTTCAATTGCATGGTGCAAGTATTTACAACACACGGCAGAGAATACAGAGGAAATTTACACACATCCTCCAGCATTTGATGAAGAAACAGCAAGGTTTATGAAGCCAATTTACAAGGAATTATCATCTGATGATCTGATACAAAGGTGCTTGGGAAAAACACTCAGAACAACAGCGAGTCGTTTAATAGTTGCATCTGGAACTTGGCTCCAAAGCAAAATTTTATTGGAAAAAAGACGTTGGAAATTGCTTCATGGACATCTGCGTGTATGTTTAATAAAGGATTTTCACCCATCCTTAAAATAATGGAGATTTTTGGTAAGCAAATTGGATGAACGACGAATAACCGGTGCAGAGCGATTCACGTCCGAGGCATCCAAAAAGGCAAGGGCCTCAGGTCACAAAAACTGGCAGAAAATGATTAGTGTAAGTATAAATTTTCCACGAAAATTCTGCTCTTGAAACTTTAAACGCATTTTTCTCGAAACATCATTTTCTTAAACTGTCATGGTCCTAAAATAAAAAAAAACTATTCAACCGATTGCTTTGAAATTTATACAGGGTGTCCCACGAGCAGTGTGCCAAAAAGCTAGAACGTGTAGGTCTGGTCAAGACAAGAAAAAAATCGTATGGGAGGGGGGTCTATTCGCCCCGTTTAGCCGGGAGGGGCAATTTTCTAAAAAATTGACTTAATCTGGAAAAAAAAATATTAAAAATCAACAAGCTGTTTTGAGGAATAGTTTTTGAGAAATTAATTTTTAAACTCAAAATTTTGAAAAAAAAATGAAAAAAAAAATTTCGAACTATTTTTTTTTCAAAATTGTATGTAATTAAGTACTAATTTTTTTTTCAAAAATTCAATTCTCTTATTGGTTTTTAGTTAAAAACAGAAAACGGATGCAAAAATGTCTTGTAGTTTTTTTTTTTTTTCATTTTTAAAAAAATTCGGAGTTATAATTCGGAGGTAAAATTTATGCGTTCACATGAGACTACCCCCTTAAGTGGTGCAGCGTTCCAAGATAAAATGGTGACTTTGAAAGAATACAACCTATAGAGAATGAGGGCGTCACGTCTTAAAACGTTAGAGAAATAAACTGTCAAAATTGGAATATAGCCATTGATAAAACGCGTCGATATTTGAGCGCACTACGTCTGTACATAGACACCTTGGAATCTGTTCCCATATGGCTTTTCCAAGGGGTGTTTAGTCTGAATAGTGATTCCCAGAACGAAAGCCTTAATATTACTTTAGGGTCTGCAATATGCTTATCCGTATAAACATTATAGATAACGAAACTGCCAATGGTCTCGCCAGAAAAGGGATCACATTTTCCACTAAAATCAATTAACAAAAGCGTACCTCAAATCAAGTTACTTTCTGTATAATAACTTAAGGCAGTCCGTTGATTACGTTGCTTGAGTCCCGGGGAATAGACCTACACCGAAAAAATCTCCTTGTTGCATGGAGGAGAGGTTGAAAAAAAGTCAAATTCTTGTTTAAATGTTATGCACTCACCAATGAAAATGAAAATTTTTGGCAACCCTGGCGCAGAAATTGTTGTGCATCAAAGAGATGCACTTAACTGCTGAGTTTTTATGATTCATTGACGTGATTTTATGTATATCTTCGTTCTCGAGGACAAAAGCACTAGAGCAACAACTGTGCCTTGGCACTTCATATCTAACGCTACCAGAAAACAACACTACATATGCCCCGAAGGAAGTTTTCTCCTTATTTTATGTATATCTTCTCAGCAAACTGATTTCGAAATATCTAATTATCCCTAGCTCCGTACAATTAACATCTCTCACTCATCTCACTTTTCTTTTCTATTCGTTATCGCAAACAATATCATTCACTAAAGGCTGGTTAATTGACTGTTAAACGGGGCACAGGTGATCAACGACATTCCGCAATAACGACCGACCGACCGTTGAACCCGAAATCCGAAGGTTGAACGCAATTCCCACTACATAATAACACAGAAAAAACAAAAACCAAAAGACCGTTTCCTTGGTGATGTACACTCTGGTTTTCTGCGTTTCAAGAACGTCCAACGCACTCGAAATATACACACCTTAGTAAAAAGGGCTTGTTATCCGGCCATTAGGGGATACACACAGCGCACAGCACGACATAGTGGAAGCACAAAAGTGACACAATTATGAAATACAACCCAACAGTTTGGACTAATCCCGGAGAAGTGAACACGATACGTTACAGATTCATTCACTCCTTTCAGCGGCTATTCCACCCAGCGACAGGTTCACAACTGTTTTCGAAAAACCAAAAGTGAAAAAAAAAAATTCTTGTTTACATTGAATTTTCACTTGAAGGACACACAGGTATCCATCCGAGCTTCGATTTCACCGAAAAAACACCGCTAAATAAATTCTCCGTCCTGCCACCCGGGAAGCCGAGGCACGTTTAACATCCTGAATCCTCGCCGTTCCGCGTTATTGTATTAAAATAAAATCTAAAAAATTGTGTGTCCATGCAGGACTTGCTTCTCATTTGGGCAGGAAAAATCAATACTCTGGGTGTATATCTAGAGTCACGAGTAGATAGAGTACATGTTCTTGCAGAAATCAATGTTCCACAATCTTTCATCATTCATCACACGAATGTGAGATACATATTCGCCGAGATATGAGCGCAGAGACGGGGAGAGGATGTCACGGAACTTTCGCAAGTTTAAAAGTGTATCTATAATGAGTAAAATACACGAGTAGCTCACTCAAGGGCTGAAGGGCGCGGATTCTTTATATTTTTCTTGCCTCATTTCTCGCATGCCCGTTGGAATTTAGCGAGGGCTAAATAGGCGGCACGTGAAGTATTTGGCGAGCGGAGGGTATTCTATTTTAAACTCATCGGATGACGTGCACACGGAAGAGGAGGACTGTTGACACAGTCAGTATTCGGAAGTTCGAAAAAATGAATGATTCATCTCAAGGTAGGTGTTGTGATGACCAGTAGCTTTTATTGGTTGTGGGGGAGGGAGGACTTGTCATGAGAATATTTTCAAAGATGAGAAGAAAACAACAATCTTGGCCAACGATCAAATGAGAACTAAATGACCTTTAACAGGCAATTATTGATGAGCTCTTGCACACAGTATCAAGTTGGAGGGAAGATGAACTTATAAGATGAGATCTTTATCACAGCAAGCCGTATTCCATCTCCTTTCGTTTTATCACATCTCCAGAAAGCTTTTTCACTTTTAATTGATTAATTTTGATGTTTCATAATTGGGAAAGTTTGATGGGAATTACATAAGATGTTTACTTTTTTAAGTTCGTTTCGGATATTGGCAATGACGCAATTTCACCAAGTGAAATGGGAGAACATGAGGCTTATTTGAGTACAAAAGAACGCCCCACTCAGGTCATTTGCAAAAAAAGGAAGCACTTCGTGGTAATTGTTGTGGATAGCGTTAGGCAATATAGGTCCTACACATGCAGAGACGAACCTTCTCTCAATCACCCATGTCGTGTGAAATTTATTTCCTCCCTTAAACGACCTACCTACTACTATCTACTCTCAATTTGCCGACTCTTAACAGCTAATTTTGGGAAGTATATTCGATTCTATTCTACAAAAAAAGGCGCTAGTAGTACATGCTAGTCAAAAATGACAGATCAGAAACGTCGTATGGCAAGCTTGGGCAACTGCCAACAACATATACAGCGTTTTTCAATAGGGACATAACGATTTCGTATTTCAATACAAATACGAACTTCAACTTTTTTTATGTTCTATCGACATCAAAATATCGGCCTAATATCACATTTTTATCGTGGTAAAGTTTGTCCAAGAATTTGAACAAACGAACAATGTTTGAAAATTTTTAAAAATTCCTTCCGAAATTCTGAGTTGGTGGTCGGAACTTTAAGAGCACTTACTCCAATTTTCGGTGGTGTAACCTCCGAATAACTTCAACAATTGTCATCTATTCCGAATCAGGCGCAGAATAACTCTTGCCAACCGTTGTTTGTTTTGGCCTGGGAGGTGACCATATACAAGACCCTTATCATCCCGGTCCTGCTTTATGGCGTAGAGCATGGACTTTATCGAAAGCGGATGAGGAGGCCGGTCGGTCCGGTCTGCCTAAATGGGGAATGGAGGATGAGACAAAACAGTGAATTCTACGGGCTGTACAGCGGCATGAACGTACCACGGCGTCTACGGATCCAACGCGTAAGATGGCTAGGCCATGTAGAGCGCATGTACACCACAGCTCCGGCCCGAAAAGTCTTGGAATCCAACCCTGAGGGGCGACGCGGTCGAGGACGGCCGAACTTGGACGCACTTGGCGTACGCAAGTGGAAGGAGATCTCAACCAAATAGACGTGCGGCGCTGGAGACTGCTGTCGAAAGATTGTGCCAGTTGGAAAGACTTATTGAAGGAGGCTCAGGTTCGCCACGAGCTATAGCGCCGAAGAAGAAGAGGCTAAGGTGCATATAAGAAATGTGATCAAAAAATAAAGGGAATTTTGAAACTTAACAGAAACTGCTGTCGCTCGCCGAAGAAGTTACATGTGTTTTGGCACGATCGGTGAATTGAAGAAAATTTCGCCATAAGACTTAGAAGTACACGCATTTTCAAAACGTTGAAGATGACGTGCTCCTCGGATGCTGTATCACATCAAGAACGAATGAAAACATCTTAAGTTTCCTAAAACTTAAGTTCAAACAAAACCAGCGACGAATGGAAATTGCCCAGAAGTCGCTTCTTCCAATGATCCGAAAATAGCTGTCGACTTTTTTGCCCATTTCTTCAGTCAGTCGTCCTCTGACCAGGTCTTTTAAACCGATCATGCCTATTTACGTTATATGAAAAACTGCTCCCAGACGGCCTGTGCAGGAACGGGTTAAGAATATTCCTGCAGCGATACCTCCCGCTTGTCGTAAAAGGCGACTAAAACAAAGGTAAACAAAAATCACATCTAGGCAATTTAGAAAACACCAAGGTGAGCCTAGGGACACATATACCACCATTAAACTGCCCCACAAGTGTGCATGCAAATCAGTGGGTTGACACGACTGGAGATCACCGGTGTTGTAAGAGTAAGATCAAACAAAAAAAAAAAAAAAAAAATCTGGAGCATGCCCGTGTCAAAAAAAAAAGGAGAAGAAAGAAAACAGTCAAACCGTAGCATTATGGAAAAGAACGCTAAAAGGAAAAGCACTATCCCGCCAGGCACTACTAATGGTCGTGATCCTGGGACGAGGTCAGAGCTATATGATTTGAGGGGGATAGCAAAGTAATGCAACGGTGTAAGCCACACTTAAGAGTCGCGAGTTGGAACGTTGGAAGCATGAGTGGTCGCAGCTATGAGCTTGAAGAAATGATGGTTAGAAGGCGAGTAGACATCCTGTGCGTACAAGAGACGAAATGGCGAAACACCGGTAATCGGGCACGTTTCTTGGACGTTAAAACAAAAGCCTACAAGATGTTTTACTATGGATTGGAACAAGGAAAAAACGGAATCGCCATCATCCTTGCGGCAGAGCTACTTGGCAACGTCTTAACCATTTCAAAGTCCAGTGACCGTTTGATGGCTCTCAAATTGGTGATGCTTGGTGAGGTGTGGAACATCGTAAGCGCATATGCCCCTCAAGTAGGATGCGAACAAAAAGAAAAAGATGCATTCTGGCTAGATTTCCACAACCTTGTCAAAATCATCCCAAAGGAAGAGCTTTTGTTTGCTGGGGGAGATTTAAACGGACATGTCGGGAAGACAAGCGAAGACTATGAAGACTACCACGGAGGGCTGGGATACGGCACCAGGAACTCTTCAGGTGAAGATATCCTAAACATGTGCAAGTCGTACGGTCTTATAGTGCTAAATACCATGTTCGTCAAACAAAACCGGCACCTGATCACTTATAGCAGCGGCGGAAATGAAACTCAAATAGACTATCATTTCGTATCCAGTTTCATGAAGCCACGAGTTAAAGATTGCAAAGTGATCCTGGGAGACGCGATCGCCCCTCAACACCTGACTGAATTTTTAATGGAGGCGAGTAAGAAGTCAAAGCAGCAAACGAAGGTGTCTGAGAGAATCAAGTGGTATAAGCTGGATAAAGGAAAAGGCGAAGCTTTTATTACCAACATGGAAAACTACCTCTCTTCCATTATCGATGAGGTCGGTAATGATGAGTGCAGGGCACAAAACATGTGGGATTCCCTACAACAATCTGGCCTGGAGAAAGCCAAATCACTGCTCGGAACATCTAAAGGCCCCTGCCAACACGCAAAAGAAACCTGGTGGTGGACAGACGAAGCCAAAGCAGTGATACACGAAAAGAAAATGGCTTTCCAAGCTTGGTCAAAGTGCTCTTCTACTAATAGAGGGGAAAAAGCTCGCCGTGAAAAGGTATATAGATGTTGCAAAGGTATCGCGAAGGACAAATGCGCCGAATTCAAAGCGAAAAGGCCTCTATCAGGAGTTGGAAGAAATATCGTCTTCCGCGTCTGACAGGAACCAGGCTACCCAGGAGCTTCGACAAAGCAATTTAAACAAAGGAGCTAATATCTTTAAGATAGCCGCCCAGAGAAGAAGAAATGCTCAGGAGATTCGTTTCCCAAAGTTTATTAACAATGCTGAAGGCCAACTCCTTGTGGAAGACGAAAAAATTCTCCACAGATGGCGACAGTATTGCGAGGAACTTCTGAACGAACAGTTTCCCCGAGTGTACTTTCCAAGAGCCGCCCCGAATCATGCCGAAATATCCGACATCACAGTCGAAGAAGTTCGGTACGCGGTTAAAAACTCCAAGAAAAGAAAAGCTGTTGGGCCGGACGGGATACCCTCTGAGTTCTGGAAAAAGATGGGAGACATCGGGTCTAGATGGCTCATGGTTCTTATCTCCAAACTTATGAGAGGCGACACTATGCCTAATTAATGGAGGGAAAGCTATCTTCTTCCTTTGCACAAAGGAAAGGGTGATACGCGAAATTGTGATAACTACCGTTCTGTCAAGCTGATGTCGTACACCATAAAGATCGTTGAACGAGTATTAGATAGCCGACTGCGTAAAATAATACGACTATCTGATGACCAGTGCGGGTTTGTCTCGGGTAAATCAACGACAGATGCAATCCAAAGTATAAGCGTCATGATGGAAAAGCATCGTGATTCTTCAAAGGACTTGCATATGGTGTTGGTTGATTTCGAGAAGGCCTTTGACCGGCAACCAAGAGATCTGTTATGGGTAGCGCTAAGACAAAAAGGAGTTCCAGACACCTACGTGCGAGTGATCATGGACATGTACTAGAGAACAACGACAAGAGTAAGATGCACCGCAGGAGTCACCGAAGAGTTCGCAATCAAAGTCGGTGTACACCAAGGGAGCGTCCTCAGCCCACTGCTCTTTATAGCAGTCCTTGATTGCTTGCTTGAAGGAAAAGTGACGGACCCCAATGTGCACCAGCTATTCTTTGCTGACGATGGGGCCATTATAAGTGATGATCAAGCGTCCCTACAACGAGCACTTGATGTGTGGGTGGACATTTTTGAGGGACACGTGTATCGTATTAGTTCAAAGAAGACAGAGTATCTGTGCTGCCCGTTCTCTGACCCTCATCAGCCTATTCCAGACTTTACTTGAATGGAAGAGTGCTTCCCAAGTGTGAAAAGTTTAAATATCTGGGATCTATGATTAATAGAGAAGCAACTTGTGATGACGACATCAAACATCGCGTAAGCGTAGGGTGGATGAAGTGGCGGGAAAACTCCGCCATCTTCTGTGATCGAAAAATGCCCCCTAAGGTGAAAGGAAGGCTCTACACTTCAGTTGTACGTCCGGCGCTCACATACGGTTCACAATGCTGGACAATGCACAAAAAGTATGAGAGCAAATTAACGGCCGCTGAGATGAAGATGCTTCGCATGACAGCGGGAGTAACAAAGCGTGACAGAATTAGAAATTCAAAGATCAGAGGAGGCCTCCACGTAAAAGAAACCATCACAAGAAAGATAGAGCGCGACCGACTCAGTTGGTATTGCCATGTTCAAAGGAGAGATCCTTTGAACCCCGTCCAAAAGGCAATATCAATCAACGTTCCAATTTCAACACGCAAAAAAGGCAGGCCGAAAAACAATTGGTGCAAACAAATGCAAAAAAAACCAGCATTTGATTGGCCTCAGCGATGAAGTAATCCCAAACCGGGAAGCCTGCCGGCTTCTTCTTTTCCTTTTTCCGGCGTTGTTATGGTCAGAAGTGTAGGACCATAACCTTCCCACTTAACTGCATTCCTACTGGTCCGCTTGTGGGGTCCGCCGGTTTGACCTCAGAAAGTAGCGGCAGGCTTCCCGGTTTGGGATTACTTCATCGCTGAGGCCAATCAAATGCTGGTGTTTTTGCATTTGTTTGCACCAATTGTTTTTCGGCCTGCCTTTTTGTTTTGTGACACTGGCATGCTCCTGATTTATTTGTTTGATCTTACTTTTACAACACCGGTGATCTCCAGTCGTGTCAACACCTGCCTCAGTCATCGTAATTTAAAGACCACTCCGCGTCATAGTTTTGGAAAAATGGGCCAACCACCTACTCGTCGTGGCCTTATTTCGCAGAGACTTTTTCCTCAGCTTTTGAAAAATACTTACGTTATCCCAATTCACTTATTACTAAACTCTCTTGTATTCTTTCAGTGCAAGTCCACCTTCTTTCCAAATCAACATGGGTTCGTAAAAGGTCGATCGACACCAGTAACCTAATTTGAGTTTGCCTGTGTATGCATTCGAAGATGGCAAGGAAATAGACAGTGTTCCCATAGACTTCAGCAAGAACTTTTACAAAATCTCGCATCAACCTATGCGATATAATAATATAAGACGGTAATCTTGTTCCGGTAGTTCCAAATCCTGTAGCGTTTTTGTAGCAGACTAAACAACTTTTTTGGTAAGCAATAAATGTGAGAATTGAACTACAACAACTCACAAAATCACAAAATTCCTGAAACTTTTTGAACAATTCGGGCTTACTTATTGACACCTAAATGTCACAAGGTAAGGTTAAATTTAAATCAAAAGTTAAATTTAATATACCAATGTCTCAAAATCTTCTATGAGGATATAAGGATTTCGTTTCAAAATTTAGGATAAACTTGCCAATTTAGTTTAATGAAACACAAGTTTCAAAATTCTTTTTTCCATTTTCCACATCTGAAATCCATGCTTTCAGAATATCATTCTACGATTACCTTCCACGTTTTCAAATTTCAAGCTTGTTAGAGCCTTTATGAACGGTTCTTAACTAGTGCTGTTGACTTTTTTATGTCAAATTTAGGTTTTATCTACTTCATAAGCTTTGAAATTCACATGGACTTAGGAAGCTCAGATCGTGTGGGGTATATATATGTGGGGGATTCGTGCAGTTTTCATAGTTAACATTTATAGTGCTATACAACAATTTCTCAGGCACCTTGTGTCTGCTGATCTATAACCTATACCTTTACGATATGCAGTTCGAAAACATCTCCACAAGTTTTTTGTCTTCTTCCACAAAACCTTATGATATATTGCCGATTGGGTGTTGAAAGTCGTTTAACAAGTTCGTAACTAATGATTTCTAGAAAGTGGTTGGCACAATGTCTCCGTAGAAGAAGTTTACTTCCAGACCACGTTCTGGGAGAGGGGAGAATAATTGGTTCACGTTGATGTAACCGGAAATCGTATGATCTATTGTACATTGAAACTAGATCAGTGTCACACCAGCTCATCAATCTCGCGGCATATTGTTAAGGCCTGATACAGTACAGCGTGCTGAGGTAACTCGAATAACCTCTAACTCCGAAACTCAGAATTCAATTTATTTATGCCCCAATTCAGGTGAGCATAACTACTACGGGGTTCTACTCGAAGGTAGAAATGATGAAGTAGGGCTCTGTTTTCCAGGTCGTGGTCTGGAATGATTTTGTTTAGAAATATTCTGCCATCTCCGCGAATTCGCCTGAAGTGATTAAGTCCGCAATGGTCACTGTCATATACGAAAACAGTTATTCGTCATTCGTTCGTGTCAGCCAGTCTTAGTCGAGATCAAACGGCATGATAGGAGCCGCTCCTAGGATACGGCGGACTATCGGCTGCGAGTCACTTGAGTCTGTACCTTAAGCTCAGCAGAACGCATTAATGCTTTAGTAGACTGTCAGTAGTGTTGGGAATTTTATTTTCCCAATCACCATTAAGATTGCCGGCCAAAATGCAGGCGTTTTCTACAGAGTTTGGGCGCAAAGATTGAAAAAGTCTGTCGAGCCCTGCGATAAAAATAATGGTTTGAAGTGCTTCAGGAACTCTCTAACAGGGTACCCATAACGATTGTAGTTGCGCTAGGCCCGGTAGAAGCGAGTAAATTCTATCCACTCGGTTCGCTTGCTCATGGATCGAACGGAGATCCACCTCGTTCTTAGTCCTCGTCCGGCGGTTTAGAAACAGGCTTTTGGGACAGCTATCGTTTTTTGTACCGTCTGGCAGATCTGGTGCCATTTGGGCATAGGTACCCTGGGGGATGACAACTGGTATTTCTAAGCGAGGGACGCTTCCTCTCAGACTTCTGCTTACGAGCCAAATTTGCTTTCCTGTCCGGACCTTGTCCTGAGTCGAATCGCACCTCTTGTGGCTCTCTGCACACTTAACACATCGACGCTGGATCTCGCAGCTCGACTCGGCGTACGAATCCATTGTAAAATATGGATTTTTACAATTTTCAATGTTACAAACTGGGAAGCCAACGAAGTTATGAATCTTAACCTCTCAAGCTTGCTGTTGGGTGTGAGCTGAATCAGGAAGAAGTGTAGCGCCCACTACTCCGGTTTGGCTCATGCCGTGGTGAACGACTTGACTCCCACGAATTTGAGGTCATCGCTCTCGAACTGTTTCAGCACTGAGAGCTTACCCTCGGGGTCAGTGATGGTCCCTGAGCTCGTTGTCATAGACCAACGAGTTATGGTAACCCCATACAAAAAATCTAACCGCGTTAAATCAAATAGGCAAAATAGTTATTCGACGGAACCGTTTCTTGATATTACAGGATTATCGAACTTCTCCTTTGATAAATCAGTGGCTACACCAGCTGTATGGCATACCATCTTGGTGAAACAACATATTACTGATGTTCTGGCCAAAAGTAATGTTCTAATATGGCAGGATGACGAACTCCATTGACGGTAAGATGTAAGGCGGCCATCAGTTTATTCGACGAAAAAATATGGTCCAAACACACCTCCGGTATGAAGTCCACACCGCACGGTCACTTTTTGTCAGCGCTTTATGAAGTCTCTTGAAGCGCATATTAAAGCTTCATGATGATTTTTCGACGAAATCTAGGATTTTTCTCAAAAGTATGCTGAGCCCAATTTCGACGGTTCAAATGATCAAGAGACTTCAGCTCTTGAGTTAATTTGATCTCTTAGGAGTATGGATAAAGAGCCTTATGTAAAATTCGCCACCATTCTCATGAAAGGTATGAAATCGGCTGATTTGGCTTATTTTTCACTTAGGACTGCATTATTTTGGTACTTCGACCGATTCATTCTCTCACTACACTACCACGCAAGACGACTTTAAGGAAGGACGAACGAATTAAACTCTTGTCGAGCCAAGGCCCTTTTATACCAGCTGTAGCAATTCAGTGCGAATAAGGAGCGTCTATTTCATCTCGGATGGTAAGGAGGCGACTAATTGAAAAAGGTATGCTTGGCAGAAAATCACGAAAAGTGTCAACGCTGACAAAGAGGGACAGAGCCAATCGACTTTTGTTCGCCAGGTCGCACCTAAATTGGGATGGGCCAGGATGGGAAAAAGTGGCGCAAAGTCCTATGGTCGGACGAAACAAAAATAAATTTGATTGGTAATGATGGCAGTCCTTGGGTAAGAAGACCAAAAAACGCCGAATTAAATCCCCTCTAAAACATTTAAGCATGGTGGTGGTAATAGAATGGTTTGGGGCTGCTTCTCTTGATACGGAGTTGGACCTCTATTTTGGATGAAAGGTACGATGGATAAGCAAGTCTATGTAAATATTCTCCAGGTGGTCATTCTGCCTTACCCCGAGTGGGAAATGTCACTTTCTTGGCAATTCCAACAAGACAATGATCCGAAACATACATAGGGTCTGGTCAAGAAATGGTTTTCCGACAACGGAGTTGACCTTATGACTTGGCCTGCACAATCCCCCGACTTGAACCCCATCTAGAATTTATGGGGGATTGTTAAGAAACAAATCGGGCCCATAAAACGGAAGAACAGAGAAGAATTGTGGGCTTGGTACGCTGTACCACAAAGTACTTGCGGTAAGTTGGTGGACTCAATGCCATCTGGATGTAAAGCTGTTTAGACAAAGAGGGCTATCCGACAAAAAATTAAGTCCAAACATTTTCCTACTCTAGAGACAGTTTTTATTTATTTTCTTATTTATCAGTGTTTGCGTTAAAGTGATGACCCAATTTTATTGCCCTGATTATGTTTATTATCATAATGTTAATTGTTTTTATTATAATTAATTCTTCAATGAACTTGTTACTTTTGTTGTTAATTTTTTATAACTTGTTATTTAAACTTTGAAAAAAAATGAGACAAACCCCAATTACAATGAACTTGCCGATTTTCTTTTCGTATATTGCGCAAAGTATGTGGGTGACCCTATTTTTTTGTCCATAGCTTCTTTAGTGGTACAGGGTGCGCCATCTCATATGGGACTTCGAATAACTTCAACAATTGTCATCCGATTTTCATATGTAATATCATTTTGGAAACGTCAATTCAGTACAATTTTAACCATGAATCGCTTCACACCAAAAGATCGCGCGGAAATAGTTTCAATGTTCATTAAAAATGAACGCTTGATTGTGCTAACTCAACGTGCGTATTGTGCAAAATATCGTGATCGTGTTGCGCCCAAAAAAGATACAATTCGTCGTTGGGCCTCGAATTTTTTTCAATTTGGTTTTGTGGCAAGCTCTCGTGAGCAACCTAGGCCACGTCCGCGGCGTTCAAACTCATCTATTCAGTCTGTGAAGGCCAGTGTTCAAGAAGACCAAAGTTTGTCATATCGGCGCTGTTCGCAGCAGTTAGGCATCAGTGGGACCACTTTGCGAAGAATTTTAAAGGATGATATTCACAAAGAATTTTGCCACAAGGTGAGCCACGGCGCTTGGCATAAGCACAAAATGTTGCAATGATTAATGTTCAGCCGGAGTTCTGGCAGCAAATTTTGATGACCGATGAGGCACCTTTTACGCTCTCTGGCTCAGTTATTGATAAACAAAATTGTCGCTTCTGGGGCACCGAAAATCCTCACATTATTCACAAAGAGCCGCTATATGATCAAAAAGTTACTGTTTGGGCCGGTGTATGCGCTAAAACCATCATTGGACCGTATTTCTTCAAAGTTAGCGATACAGTGGATGGCGATCGATATCGGTGGATGTTGCCCCATTATGTGGTCCCAGAAATGCGTAAAAAAGGCTTATTTCACTTTTGGTTTCAACAAGACGGCGCGACATGCCATACGGCGGACAAAACAATGAACCTTTTGCGTAAGAAGTTCGTTGAAAGATTGGAGTCAAAAAGGAGGGGCGATATTGACTGGCCTCCGAGATCGCCGGATTTGACTCCTCCAGACTTTTTTTTGGGGATATAGAAAGGTGTATGCTAACGGCCCGAAGACAAAAGAAACATTCGTGCGGAAATCGCAGAAATTTCGACCTAAATGTTCGAAAATGTCATGGAGAATGCGCGAAAACGAGCCCATTTTTGCATCGGCAGTAAAGGCGGTCATTTAATTGACATTGTTTTCAAAAATGAATCAAAATAAATTGTAAAGGTCTAAATTGAATAAAAGTTTTTGAATTTTGAAAATCGGTTGAGAATTGTTGAAGTCATTCGAAATTTACATCGACCCATATGAGATGGCGCACGCTGTATACGTCAGACCGAGGTGTCATCCGAGGCTGTACATATGTATGTACTTTGTTTAAGGTTTACCATTTGATATTATGAATTGTGAACGAAGTGCAACTACAAAAATAGGGATCCTGTAGTAGGTAAGTTGTACTTAGTAGTAAGCTTCGAGTATTACAGGCAAAATTTTGAAGAAATTCGAAGAAAGAGGCTCTGTTACGGAAGTCTTCAGGCATATCCTTCATCAAAATATACGCTCTGCATAAAATATGGCCGCCGTTGGTGGGAGTTTTGAAGAAGATCCAAATCAATCGATCTCTAAAATCGAAGACAACGATGTGGAAGACAAAAAGGTGATGCCACATCTCATACAATAGGACAGATTTTGGCTTGCGATAAAAATTTCCTGAACGAGTTCTTAGGACTTTTAGTGAAGTGAACTGGCAACCAAGATCGTGTGCTTTGTCATCGTTAGAGTTCTTTTCTCTTATGCAAAAGATCGTGTTTATGCACGCAATCAACAAATTGAGTTGTCAGAATCGAGTCCTGCAAGAATTCCCGTAGAGGATATTTGAACGATATTATATTTCATTCGAAATGGTACGATCCGAGCAATATACCAAAATAAAAATTTAATAGAAACCTACAACATGAATGTATTTTATTTATATTTTGTTTTCGGAATCACAAATTGGATTACCCTGTGTTTTGAAGAGCTTTGTAGCAATATCTGAAATGAATTTATTTTTCCGAAACCTTTCTCGATACTTTTTATACAAGGCCTGTCGAATATTAAAAGCCTAAAGTACAACAAGTGGGCGATACTGATTCAGGATGGGTTTATACTGCGATTTCTTTCACGTTTCTTTTAAAAGTAAAGATTCGACTCGTGATCACTTTACATAGAAATAAACGGAATTACTCTGTACTTACTCGGAATAATTCGATGCGCAGCTTGTTCCAACTGCGTATGCTGCTTTGCAAGCTGCTCGACCATCTCTTCGAGACTCTGTCTCTTTTCACGTTCATGTTGCAGGATTTTCGACCACTTTTGTCCTTGCGATTCGGCCGTCTTCAAATAGTCGCTACATGCCTGCAAAATAAATGGAATCTGTATGACGTGCAATATCACTAGCGACACTTAAAGCTATTTGAAGGGGTTTGCTTAAATACTAAACAATTTACAATGTGACTCTAGCCTCTGACGCCAGGTCACTAAAATCTCATTTCATTCAAAAAAGCTTATTTTTTGAAAGACTGTTCGATAAGAGTATAAGAGTCCCTTAATATTCTATTACTATATGGTTGCAGGCTAGTTATAGTCTACCGTGAACCGCCTATCAGAATATGCAACCACAGACGATCGAATGATGCCAATATCCCAATTATTTGGTCTAAGAAATTGGTCGGTTGAAACAGTCATTATGGCATCCTAAACCTATTCAGATTGAAATCAACATGTTGCTAAATAAAATAATAAGCCTAATAGGAAGAAAAAGAATAAAGACAAGAAAGCTTTACAGAGACTCGCTGATTATCAATTATGTCATACATCGTACTCATTTCCTATATGATTAAAGCTAATCAAACAGCTTATCCCCCTGCTACTCATAGCCACCTTTTTCACATAAATAAGTTTACTAGTGCGATAACAACTCTACTTACGTTAATCATTGCATTCGAAGTGATACGAAACAGTGTTGCACGTTCGTTGACAATCTTACTTCGATTTGCCAAATCATCGCCGGTCTCCAGATCAGCCAGTGCCCGCTGTAATGCCAAGCCATGTTTGGTTATCAAATCCGAGCACGTGCGTAGGTTCTCCAAGCTGTAAAGAATAAATGGACTTTACACACAAATTTTAATTATGTTTTACAATGCTTTTAACAGATGATATGTTATTCAGCAAAATTGTAAAGCTGTTATCAGGCTACATACATATAAGCAAGCAATCAAAGCAACACCGTCTGTTAGTCAGTGGGCATTCTTCCGTAACCACCAGAAGCTCTTTCTCTTATCTCGCTTTAATGAGTGGTGACGGTTAGCCTAGTTTTGGATTTTTTTTTTCATAGCCGCGGATAATGACGGACCCCAAAAGCGGACCAGTAGGAATGCAGTTAAGTGGGAAGGTTATGGTCCTACACTTCTGACCATAACGACGCCGGAAAAAAGGAAAAGAAGAAGAAGAAGCCGCGGATAATGACCTTCAACAATGAAGTGATATTCTTAGAAGTGAAGACTATAAGTTTTCGGACAGGGATATGACACGAATATAGGCTAATATGTGTGGCTACGAAAGGAGGGCATATTTGAACGACTCCCACGTGCCAAAATGGACTTAAAACAGTTAACTTTGTCACTAGACGCAAAATTGTAGTAGCCCGCACACGATTCCCGCATCTGCCCTGATCAATCGACAATCAACCAAATTGATCACATTATGATCGGTGCAAGACACTCCTCCGGTACCCTGTATGTTCGAAGTTTTAAGGAAATATTTAACGTCGAAAAGCTACAGCCAAGATCTTTACGGATCATGTCTCCCTCGACCTCTCTTAAGACCCGTTGCAATCCGCCCAACCCATGGAATAGTGTGCCACATACGATGCGCTCGATGCAATAAGCAACCCCAGAAATAATGATGAATGAAGACATGCCCATGTAAAGAAGCAGGAGGCGTACCTGTGCTCTATTGACCAACCGGAGCTACTCGGGAGGTCTATGAATAAAACAAAAAAGGGATCAAACGCATCCAAAAAGAAAATTTAAAATTTTTTATCAAAAACTAGGACGCGTATACCGAGACTATAAAGTCTGGGGGGTTGGTCGTGTTGCAATGGTAATCATTACCGACTGTTGAACCGAAGGCCTGTAGTTCAAGTCCGTCCATAGTCAAGAACAATTCCTATACGGAAAAACTGTGCAACAACACCAGTTGTGAATAGAGATGATCAAAAAGTGCTGACGAAGGCATAAAACTCGCAGCATACGAGGGTGCTCCAATAAGTACTTAGCCTCACTGCCAGATGGCGCCAGTATCGCAAGAGCAACTTACTATCGTCTAGTACATTCTAGTAGACGGATACTGTCGAAATTTGGGATCGGACTCGTAGTTTCGTTTTGACCGCGTGTTTACGCGGATTTTAGAAAAATGGAAATTCTTGTTTTTGGAAGGGAAATCGTGCAGCGAAATCAAAGAGCATTTGGATGCTGTGTACGGCGACTCTTTTCCTTCGATGGCGACCATCAAAAATTGGTTTAACGAGTTTCAACGTGGTCGCACGTCGGTTTTTGATGAGTCACTTCCAGGTGCCCCGAAAACGGCTACCACGGAGGATAACGTGACAAAAATCCACGATCTCGTATTGGCAGACCGCCGATTGAAGGTGCGCGAGATAGCTGAGGCAGTAGGCATTTCAAAAGAACGCGTGGGTCATATCCTGCATGAAATTTTGGGCATGAGAAAGTTGTCGGCGCGATGGGTGCCGCGTTTGCTCACTCCGGACAACAAGCGCAACCGTGAAACCACTTCAGAGCAGTGTTTGACGCTGTTTAAGCGCAATCCGAAGGAATTTCTACGTCGTTTCGTGACAGTCGACGAAACATGGATCCACTGGTACACACCAGAGACCAATTATTGGGCCGATTCAACGCCGAATTGAAGAAAAAAACGGCCCCACTTGGCGAAGAAAAAAGTGCTCTTCCACCATGATAACGTACCGGCTCACACCTCCGCCCTCGCCACGGCCAAATTGGTCGAATTGGGCTACGAACTGCTGCCCCACTGTATTCTCCAGATTTGACCCCGTGCGACTTCTTTCTGTTTCCAAACTTGAAAAAGTCATTCGCCGGTCAGAAATTTCAGTCTAATGAGGAGGTCATCGCCGCCACGGAGGCCTACTTTGCAGACCTCGAGAAAACCTATTTTTCAGACGGGTTAAAGAAGTTGGAGCATCGCTGGGTCAAGTGTATCGAGCTAAAAGGAGACTATATTGAAAAATAAATCGCCATTTCTCCAAAATTTTGTTTTTCTAAGTACTTATCGCACCACCCTCGTAATATCACTTCAAAATTCATACTCTGTGTGTGCATTTTCCAATATGACATGGAAACAAAAAGGTTACTGTGAACTACAACCAACACGACAAAGTTAGTCGAGCCTCTCGAATCCTATCTAGGACAACCACCCCCGAAGAGTAGTGAACGAACATCCTCGACACAAACCATCAGCACCCCGTCCAGGTTATGTGACATACACCACAAGGGCGTACCCTCTTGAACCTGCACGAATTATAAAAAAATAAAAAATAAAGTTTGGGCTGAAGCCTGCCGGACTGAACACAGCCAACTTGTAGTAGTCACAGTCAATACTGAGACTAGCAGACCATTTGTGCAGACTACATAACGCTGACATTAGCCTAAATACTACTGTCTGATAGGACACACTGGACAAAGACAAAAGAGAATTCTTGAGTTGGTTGGCACCATTCACTAATTTGTCTGTAAAATATCGTGGGAGAAAAGTATTTCCGATGAATCGGTCAAAGAGCATAAGTCCTGCCGTACTGTATGAACGCCGGAAACATTTCATCATTATTCTGATTCCTATCAATGTGGTTTTCGCATTGTTCGCATTCTGTCAGATCTCAGAGAAGATCCAGGTCGACGCATATTACCTTTTATAAGGCTTTAAATACACATTTGACATCGTATATAAAACGAGCTGGAGAGAGCTTCACAGACGTATCAGGATGTGCAGGACGAATATGGTGGATTCTCGCTACTCTCTTAAAGGCAGTCAGGAGAATTCCGTTGTTAATAAGGAATCAGGCAACGTGACCCGTTTTAGTGTGATTTATTTTGCGTCATCCTTGAAAAAACCATACGGATTCACTGGCCAATACAAGAGGCACGATATATTTCAATTATACACAATTGCTTTCTTAGGCAGATGATATTGATGTGATTGAACAAACACGATGAGGTCAGGTTCTTGGCATTGCAGCAAAAGCGGATAAAGTGAATAACCAAGGATATGCTGCCATCAAAGAGAGTCGCGTAAGCCATACACGTCTGGCAGGCATAACTTTGAACTAGTCAAATACAAGAAGTTCGACTTTCAAACGAAATAATTGTTAAGGACAGCATCTTCATCAGGAACAAAACTGAGCAGAGCGTAAAGGACGTAGTATATTACGACGATAGAATGTCGTTGGCCAAAATCCGATTAAACGACGTACTTCTGAATATAAGCGAGATAAAAACAAAGAGTGTACGCGTTTGGAAAACAATGAAAATCGAACTTGTGGATTTCATCGCGACAATTGGAAAAGAGGCTATACACATGGGTTGTTCAAAAAATAAAGTGACGTTTTGAATTTCACGAGCTAAGTGCATTCAATTTTCGAAATTTCTTTATATTATGTAGGTACACATGTCCTCTAACATATGTTGACATTCTCAGCCATTTTGGTTTTTAAGTTCGTTTTTCACAGATATAAAGGTGCGACGCGTTTCGGTGTGCTGAGGTTAAGTTAGGTGACTTCCCTACGTTAAAGCGGCGGGGATCAGTTAGATCAAGATCGGTCTATTGTGGTACCGCCTGAGTCGGTTTGGTCACCGCTATCCTTGGAATCATTTTGAGTGCTGAATCAAATTCGATATTTTGTAGATCTCCGTTTCGGATAGATCCGTTCGTTTATTAAAGAAATATCCTCCCAGAAATCATCTTCTTGAGGAGGCTAGAGCAGGGCAATTACATAAGAGATCGGATCGAGATTATTTCTCTTCCTCATCATAGCGCCTACTGCAGAAATCGTTATATGGCAGTCCTAATCTTGCTGCACGTTTTCCTAAAGCGCAATGTCCTGTTAAGACCCCGATTAGGCTGCTTATAATCTGCCTGCGTATTTTTAGCAGGCTTGTGGTTTAACGTTGACAATACCTGAGCCAGGTTTGTCTCACGTAGTTGCATGTTTCAAGGTCACGACGTGTCTTATTTGCCTGTTACAGTGCACTTTTCGAGATTTTATATTTTTGAGTTTCCATTGGTGGGTGTGGTGCCTATTTCGGCTAATTCGTTTGCTTCACAATCAACTGGTATATCACTAATGCTTCGGTGCGACTAGCGACTTTTTGTTATTGAAACAAATGGATATAAATGTTTATATACATTTTTATGTGAAATATAAAATTAAGTGATCCATAAGGTACTTGAAATGTTGACTGTGAATTTAGTGAGTATTTATTTATAAGTGGTATTTAGCAAACCAAGAGAGGAAGGAAGATGTGAAGCAGTGAAGATGATTGCTATGGAGAATCGTTAGAAACCTATGCGAAGTAAAGAGTATTCCAAAAAGGACTTGACAACTTTTTTTTTTAAATAAAACGCAAACCATTTGAGATATTTCAAAAACTTTATTATCGGCTTGAAGTACAATCAAAACATTTATGAATGGAACTCGACTTCGTTCATATGGCCACCGCGAGCACGTTTGCAGTGGTCGATTCGTTGGACCTCATTTTCGATGACTCGGCCACACATTTCGGCCGAAACGGCAGCTATTTAGCGTTCAATGTTGGCTCTGAGCTCTTCCAACGTCGTCGGCTTGTTGGCATAAACCAATGACTTAACGTAGCCCCAAAGAAAATAGAGGCGTTAAATCGCACGAACGAGGCGGCCAATCGACTGGCCCATTTCTTGAGATAACACGCTCATCAAACTTACTCTTCAATAAATCGATTGTAACGTATGCTGTGTGGCTTGTGGCACCATCCTGTTGAAACCACATGTCGTCCAAGTCCATATCTTTTAATTCGGGCCAAAAACAATCGGTAATCATGGCGCGATAACGCTGGCCATTCACAGTAACGTGACGATCGTTATCGTCGACGAAAAATGATGGCCCAATAACAACGGCATGCAAACCGAACCAAACAGTTATTTTTTGTGGATGAAGTGGTGATTCATGAAGCACATGTGGATTTTCACCCGACCAATAACGCATATTTTGCTTATTGACGAACCCATCGAGCCAAAAATGAGCTTCGTTACTGAAGATGATTTTGCGATGAAATTCATCATCTTGGCGCATCTTCTCCAGAGCCCAATCGGAGAACGTACGTCGCTTCAAATGGTCCATCGGCTTCAATTTTTGAGTCAGCTTGATCTTGTATGGGTGTAAACCAAGATCCTTACGCAAAATACGCCATAATGTGGTCTGAGCGATGCCCAATTCTTGAGAACGCCGTGGAATTGACTGATTTAGATCGTTTGCTACGGACACCTGAACGGCAGCGATATTTTCGACACTTCGACCAACCCGTTGTCTCACTGACACGGCAACATCACACAACGAATATGTAGACTCAAATTTTTGCACTAAGCTTGTTATTGCCTGTCTACTAGGGCGAGAATTACGACCGAAAATTGGAGTTAACGCTCTTAAAGTTGCGGTCACCGACTCCGAATTTCGGTAGAATTTTTTTATAATTTGCAGTCGTTGTTCGTTCGTGTACTTTACCACGATGAAAATGTTGAGTTTACTGAATAAATTGACAATGAAAGTTCGATGATTAGTGAAAGGGTGCGTTCACAAATTAAATTCAAAGCTGTAAGGTCCCCATTGGAAAACCCTGTATATCGGTTGGCTGCGTTTGCCGAAGTTTGCTCCGAAATTGCTAAATTTTGACCGTCGCATGGCCATCGCTCAGGAGTTGTTGAATGACGTTAATGGCGATCCAGATTTACTGAAAAGTATAGCACGATTATGTGATTATTACCAAAGCCCGATCATTCCAATGGTAGCGACCAGAAGAGCCAAGATCGAAAAGAGCACGCCAAAATTTAACTTAAAATTACCTTAATACTTAATACCTTAAATACCTTAAAGCGTCCCTGTGCGGGCACTCTAACTTCATTTCTCAACTGCTAATGCTTTTCGGCTTAAACTTTTCTATTCTATGTTCGTTTACAAAAAATCTAGATTTATTTTATTTCTTATCCTAAAGATTAACCTACTCTACGCTGTTTAATTCAACTCTTAAATGTTAGCAGGCTGGCTAGCACTCGTGTGTTTCTTTCCGTGTGGTCACCTTCCCGAGTGCGTTTATCAGCGATTGATTAGCCATCTTGCTTACTTTACCTGCCCGAAGCCTCACTAAGGCTAAAAGGCCTCAGGCATTGATCAGATTCATTTATGCATAATAATGTGCCCGCCTCCAAAAGAACCCTAATCTAGCTTTCCGAAATGATAAGGTATGACTCATAAGCACTGTCAACATATCCGTCGCGGTGGTAGTAAAATACTGGGATACCATCTCTATTTTGCACTGACCTTTCGGTATATGGGGAAATGTTTCTGGGGGAATACTCCGATCATGTGCTCTCTTGGTACTTATAATTGCGGTAGTAAGCCCCGGAGATCAAGTTGCTGACGTTGGCCGTCGGGTTTTTAGGCATGGAGTGCTGAGGTTGAAATTGAAGTAAGGATTCGAAATAAAACTTCCCAGCATACGAGAAATGGGTTCATTGGAGCCATAGGCAGTACGAGGGTGGGTAGATAGAAGAGACGGGGATTTCGTATATTGCGGGGGTTAGTGTTGATAGAGGGTCGCGCAGTCAATGGTACCTGAAAGGAGTCGTTGATTGATTCAAGGCCGTCTTAGTAGTGTGGTAAAATCAAAGGATTGCACCAGGGGAGACCTTGAAGAGCAAAACGTTGGAACCGGCGTTGCATGCTCTCGATTCTAGAAATGTGGGTTTGTTGATAATAAGACCACACTTGAGAGGCGTATTCAAGAAGAGGTCGGACAAAGAGATCGGGTAACGTAAGGGTTCGAGAATTCTTTAGACCATCACTTCACGAAACCGAGTGCAGAATTAGCTTTAAGGATTATCTCATCGATGTGTGCGCGAAAATTTAGCTTCTAGTCTCATAATATGTCAAGATCATGAATGACCTGAACAGTGGAGATGGGTTGATTATTGAGGAAGTAGAGACGAGGAGGAGGTTTGATTCGTTTACGTGAAAACGAAACGAACTTGATTGGCATTTGGAAATACTAAGCTTCAAGCAATTTTTGGAACACCAGATGGAAAAACCATTGAGATCAGATTGAATAAGGGAAGAGTCATGACTGGGGGAAATGGTCTTGGAGAACTTGATGTCGTCGGCATATAGTGAGATGTGGGAATGTTTGATCACCATTTCAAGATCGTTTATGGAAAGAACGAAAAGAAGTGGACCTAAGTGGCTGCCTTGAGGGACGCCGGATGAAGCTAAAAAGGTGTTAGAGAAGGCAGATCTAAAACGAACACTGTAATATCGATTTTCCAGGTAAGAATATATCCACTTCTAAGAAATGGGGTCGAAGCCAAGGGAGGACAATTTGGAGAGTTTCAGTCTGTGGGTGATTTTATCGAAAACTTTATTGAAATCGGTTGAAACAACGTCGACTTCTTTGCCGTTCTCTAAGGCTGATAGGGTAGAGGACACAAATCCAACAAGGTTAGTGGTTGTAGATCTGCTTTTGAGGAAACCGAGTTGTCTAGGGGAGATTAAAGACTTGCAGCGAAAACTTAGAGTTTCATACAAAATACTCTCGAAGAGTTTAGGTACATGTGCCAGTTTGGCAGTGGGACGATAGTTGTTAACAACGTGCTTCGAACCTTTTTGTGAAAAGGGGTGATAAATGAGGCTCTCCATAAGCGGGTGAATTCACCTAGGGATAGGGATAGACTGAAGATATTCGAGAGAGGGAGAGAGAGGGTTGAGCAGCAGTTTTTTTTAGAAATATTGTCTACCCATGTAGTTTAGGACGCACTAAGGTTTGAATCGATTCAAGAAGAGACATTCTTTGGCAGTAGTGGGATTGGTGGGAATATAAAACGATTGATTGTCTGATTCGATCCATTTATGATGAGGAAGGTTGAAGTCACCAAAATGAATCCTCAGGGTCTCTTAAGTCAATTATTTGGTCAATTGTGTTAATGGCGAGTTGATAGGATTCAATATGTTGTGAGGGCAAGATGTAGAAATAAATGATGTACATATAGTGTCTTCTGGGGTAGAACAATGTTAATTGAAGCAAAGTCGAGAAGTGGATGATATTGCAATAAAGGAAGAGTCAATTGTATTGAGGACGGCTAGTAAAACGCCTCGACAAGGGCAACCATCAGTGGGTCGGCTGACTTCGTCATCGCGATTAAAATTTTGAGGTTATTTATGCTGGGGATCAGATTTGTTTCGGTCAGAGCAAATATTTCAAAGGGTAAGCCCACGCTGAGATAGACCGCTCTTTGGAGTTTGGTGAAAGAGGCCGCGATGTTTGCGTGTTAACCTGTTCCACCAGACAACCGATGTATATGAGACTATCGATCTTATCATTGTCGTCTAGATCCAGAGGACCTTTTTCGGCGATAAGCACCATGTTTTGTCAAAAAGCTGAGAGCGCTTTGGTGTTTTTTTTACTCAAAATGCTTTGACCAAAGAAGCTTGTTATCTAAGATGACTCCCAAGTACTTAGCTGCCTTTTAGCACCAGCTTAGTAATGCCAGTATTTTTCCTCCTTCTCGTGAAGAGAACGACATCAGTCTTAAGAGGATTAACCGACAGCCCATTACTCGTGCACCAGTCCTCGATCACATTTAGCGCCGACTGTTCTTTGAGACAGACATGAGCCGACAGAGAGAACATCATCCGCAGAGGCTTAGGCATTGAGAGCATCGAGCAAAGAGTCGACCACCATGCACCATAACAGCGGAGATAGAAAGCCACTTTGCGGGCAGCCCCTGTTTACGACTGACTTGACACATTGTTCGAGGCCTGCCTCAGCGATCAATGTCCTGTGATCCACAATACCATTCATGAACTTAACCTACCCTAAAACTAATCCTAAATATAACCAGGTTGACTGGCACTCGTGTGTTTCGTTCCGAGTGGTCACTTTCCTGAGTGCCTCTATCAGCGAGTGATTTTAGCCATCTCGCTCGATCTGCCTACCCGAAACCTCACCAAGGCTAAAACGCCTCAGGCAATTGTCAGGTTCACCCATGCATGATGACGCGCCCTTCCTTCAAAAGAACCCCTAGCTAACCCTAATTTAGCTTACGCCCTAAGGAGGGTGAGATCCCATCCGCCATTATAACATATGAGCTCATGAACACTACGTTGACAGCGGAGCAGCCGTTTATCTCTGGCCCCCCAATGGCGGTGGTAAATTACCGGGATACAATCTCTATTTCACACTAACCTTTCGGTATATGGGGAAGGGCTTTTGGGGGGAATAAAGCCTGATCGAAGTGTGCTGTCTTGGTACTTATAATTGGGGTAGTAAGTCCCGGTCATAGCCGCTGCGATGTGCTAATTTTAACAAGAAAATTGTTGAACTGAAGAAAAATTCGCGATCATCGTAACATGGACAACCATTAGCGGTGAGAAACGCGGTTACATATCTTGGGGTCTGCCTTGTCCGTATATACATATATTCCAATAAACATATATATATAGGAGGTGGTCGTGGTGCAATCGTAATCATCGCCGACTGTTGAGCCGAAGATCTTTAGTTCAA
The DNA here is from genome assembly GCA_958301585.1 of Merodon equestris. Taxonomy (NCBI): domain Eukaryota; kingdom Metazoa; phylum Arthropoda; class Insecta; order Diptera; family Syrphidae; genus Merodon; species Merodon equestris. The sequence continues at coordinate 103,795,075 of OY284415.1, forward strand.
GTCCATCCGTAGTCAAGAACAATTCCTATACGGAAAATCTATGCAACAACATCAGTTCTGAATGAGAGATGATCAAAAATTGCTAACGAAGGCATAACATTCGCAGCATAAAATCGTTTCAAAATTCATACTCTGTGTGTGCATTTTCAATATAACACCTTAATGACATGGAAACAAAAAGAGTTACTGTGAACTACAACCAACGCAAATTCAGTCGAATCTCTCAAATACTATCTAGGACAACCACCCCCAGAGAATAGTGAACGAACATCTCCGACACAAACCATCTGCTACCCCGTCCAGCTGGTGTGACAAACACCATAAGAGCGTGCACTCTTGAACCTACAGGAATTATAAAAAAAAAAAAAAAACAAGACGCTCATCTTGCTGAAGGTAAGACAACCATCGGTATGACAAAAATTCTTCACATCAGTCAACTTAAGCGCCGGTTGCGAATCATATGCTAATGGTTGTCCGGTGTAGTTTAATGTAGCGCCATCATATGGAAAAGATTCGTGTGTTCAAGAAGCAGTGCCTAAGGGGGTGTACAAAATGACAGAATGGCAGTTCATTAAGTATTACATTATTGCATTAAGGTCCTCGATTTTTGGACCTGACCTGTACGCCAATCTTTTGCATACGCTACTAAGTGGCTAAGAAAACCTATAAGATCGCTTGTGTAGACCTTAGACAATATCGCCAAGTTCGGTCAAATGTGAACCTTTCACTCATGGTTTTCTTCAGTTACAATGGTGTGGTTCATCATGACTTCTTTCCGGAAGATCGTACGTCAATAAGGAATATGCTTTGAAGTTATGCGCCGTGTGCGTGAAGTAATTTGAAGAAAATGTAGGGATTTGTGAGAAAAAAAATCACGATGTGATTCCTCAGCCGCCGTATTCAATGGCCTTGACCTCTTGCGATTTTTCCCTTTCCCAGAATTAAAATGGTCCATGAAAGGTCGGAGATTTGCCACGGTTGAGGAGATAAAGACCGCATCGCTGGAAGAGCTTAAGGCGCAAAAAGATTATGCCAGAAGCGCTGCAAGGATTGAAATTGCCGCTGTTGCAAGTGCATTATATTTTAGGGGGATTACTTTGAAGGAAACCAAATAGATATTGACCAACAAATAACTTTTTTCGAGAGAAGTCAAAAGTCAACTTATTTTTTGGACAAACCACGCATAATGCTAGCCAAACCAGACTAGCGAGTCAAAGATTTTGGTAGGGGCTATACCCCCATTTTATTGCGCCTAATTCAAGCTACATATTTACTTTAACTTACAATCTAGGAAACTAAGAAAGAGGGCAATTGAGACGGAGTTTTAAACAAGGAGTTCTGATGTTAAAGTCCAAACAGTTTTTCGCATTAACAATCCGCAGCATACGGGTTCATTGGAGCCATAGGAGGTACGAGAGGTACCTCCGTGAAAGAAACGTGGATTTCGTGTGTTACGAGGATTAGCGTTATAAAGGGTCGCGCAGTCGATGGTACCTGAGAGGAGTTGATAGTTGAAAAGGATGTCGGATAACCTTCTTCGTTCTTCCAGCGAGTTCAAATTAATAAGTTCCAGGCGGTCTTGATAGGGAGATAGGATCAGAGGATTGTCCCAGAGTAAGCCACGAAGAGCAAAAGGAAAGGGGTTAGAGAAGGCAGATCTAAAGCGAACGCTGTAGTGGCGATTTTCCAGGTAAGAGGAAATACACTTTAATAAGATGGGGTCAAAGCCAAGGGAAGACATTTTGAAGAGTATTAATTTGTGTGAAATTTTATCAAAGGCCTTACTGAAGTCAGTTGAGATAACATCGACTTCCTTGCCATTTTCTAAGGCTGAAAGGGTGAAGGAAATGAATTCAATAAGGTTTGTGGTTGTAGACCTACCTATGAGGAAGCCGTGTTTTCTGGGGGAGATTAAAGATTTGCATTGAAAACTTAAATTATCATACAAAATAAAGGGTCCGCCATCTAACGTTTTTTTTTTCAAGTAGTGCTTATTTCGTGAATGGTAACACTTAGCTCATGTCTGATTTGACAGATAATTAGTTTTATCCTTCCGCTGAACGAATATGGTTGTGTATACGCTTGAACAACGCTTCGCTAAGTGGGCCTGCGATCGACTTACAGAAGATGCCGATTTTGCCAAAAAAATCATCTTTTCAGATGAAGCTCATTTTGATCTTGGCGGGTATGTAAACAAGCAAAATTGTCGCATTTGGGGCACAGAAAACCCGCACGCATACCTTGAAAAGCCGGTGCACCCAAAACGAGCCACTGTTTGGTGCGGGTTTTGGTCCAGAGGCATAATTGGGCCATTTTTCTTCGAAAATGAGCAAGGAGTGGCCGTTACAGTCAATGGCGATCGTTATCGGGCCATGTTGAACGAATTTTTGTTCACAAAAATTGAAGAGGAGGATATTGGCAACATTTGGTTTCAACAGGACGGCGCTACGTGCCACACAGCCGAAGCTACAATCGATGTTTTGCGCCCTGCTTTTGAAGATCGCATTATCAGCCGCAGAGCTGATGTCGTTTGGCCACCTCGGAGCTGCGATTTGACACCGTTGGACTATTATTTGTGGGGTGCCGTCAAAGATAAGTGTTACGCCGACAAGCCAGAGACAATTGACGCTTTAAAGGACAATATTCGTGAAGCCATTGGTGAAATACAGCTGCACACAATCGATAATGTGCTTAAAAATTGGACCGATCGTGTAGGCTACTGCATGGCCAGCCGAGGCAGCCATTTGAATGAAATTATTTTCCATTATTAACCGGAAGGATTGTACTTTCAAATAAAAAAAGAAATTTCAGAAAATATTCAGTAGTTTTTTTTATAGCATTTTCAAAAAAAAAAAAAGTTATTTGGCGGACCCTATACTTTCGAAGATTTTGGGTATATGAGATAGTTTGGAAATGGGACGGTAGTTGTTAATGTCATTGAGAGAGAGTTTGGGTAGCCATCATATTTTCTTTTGTAATTAACAAACTGAAAGAAGGTCTTGGGATTATTTATAAGATTGGTTTGCACCTCGATTAAGTAGAGTTGATAGAGAGTGTTGATGCTGGGGAGGTGGAGGAGGTTCTATGTCGAGAAAAGGGTACGTAAAGGGAGATAGAATTAAATATTACTTTGTAGAACATAGATATGGCATCATTTACGGTAAGGTTGTTGAAATTAAAAGGAGCACTATTGAGATATTCATTGATTTGACGGAAGTTGGCTTTGTGGAAATCGTGAGACATTCGAATAGTGGGGGGAGGGCTTTGTATAGGGGAGTTGTGAAAGAACGAGAGAAGAAGGGGGCGGTTGATAGGGACAGTGGGCAAGCCGAAACTGAGGAGTTAAAGGGGTCACTTGACAAAATGAGGTCTAGTTGTCTGCCCATGTAATTTAAAATGTCGCTGACTTGGTTAAGGCTGGAATCAGCTAGGCGATTAGAGAAGAGACATTCTTAAGCTGCAGTGGGATTAGAGGCAATGTAAAACGATTGGTCGTCTGAAGAGATCCATTTAAGGTGAGGAAGGTTGAAGTCACCGAAAACTAGGATCTCGTCTTGGGGATCTCGTAAATGAATTAAATTACCGATTGTATCAATGGCCAAGTTATATGTTTCAATAGGTTGTGATGGCAAAATATAAAAGCCGATGACGTAGAGCGATTTCCTGGGTAGTACAATCTTAATAGAAACAAAGTCGAGACATGGCGAAGATGAAGTTGCTAGAGGGAGGAGTCAATTGAGTTTCGAACGGCTAAAAGAACACCGCGGCATGGACAACCATCAGTAGGTCGGTTAACATCATCGTCGCGATCCAACGCTAAAGTTGGATGGAAATAATTCAAGATTGTTTATACTAGGGATTAGGTTCGTTTCGGTTAAGGCAAAGGTTTCAAAAAGTAAGGCATGTGATTGCTGCAGGACTGCCTGAGTTTTAGGGCGGAGATCTCTTACATACGTTCTGATAAAAAAGGTAAGAGGAAGGTTTCCGGGGAGCGTTAGAGTGGCAGGTTAAACAGGCATGGTTTGGAACGGTTGTCGATTAGATTAGAGAATTCACAATCAATTTTGTTATGAGAATCAGACACCACTTTTGGGGTGTGTACTATGACTAATATAAGACTTACGAGTGGCACAAGCTTTTCCAAGAATGCCGTAAAAATTTCATGATATCTAGACATGGCTATGTTCCATTGAATACAAATTACCTTAAAGGATCGTCCCTTTATATGCATCGATGGGATTAAAGGCCAGTGCTAAGCCAGCTAAACGCTTTCCCTTTATTTATTGAACACACATCGTAATGAGCACGCTTCTCATTAGCCACGGGAAAGCTAATTAAATATACTTTTCCCGCGTTTTCTTATCGTTAAACAATAATCAAATCCTCGATAGCATTCTGGCACGTTTGATTGCGAATAATTGTAGCAGTCTGTCCGCAAACAATCGCACTATCTAATGAAATACGAGAACAATACTGTTCACTGGAATTTACATAGAGATAAGGCATCTCGTGGGTCATTTGCAGACCGAACAACAGAACAGAAAGTCGATCAGATTCGCGTTTTGCGTAAAAAAGGGAAACTGCCTGTACATAACTGAAACAGAAGCCCAATTCTGGATGAACGTACTTGCCGCTTCGTGTTACAAGCTCATCTGATATGGGAATTGCAACGTTTTCGTTTTTCTGATTGCTACAAACGTCTCCACATATCTTGGCCACATGAACATCTACGATTAGGTGATAAGGAGTTTTTAATTACAGTCATGAGTAATCATCCGACGTTGGGGGAACCGGATTACAAGCTACTATCACTACTACCGGCCACCACATTTCCCGTCCCGAGGTTATATACTAAGCAGAAAAGCAAATATTTACATTGAGCGCAATTAAGTATGATTACCATGCTCCACACCACACTAGAACAAGCTGCTTTCGGAGAATATTTGCAATCCACTCACCTGTCCGATAACTCCTTCAGCGCTAAATTGATCTCCTCGGACGGCCGCACCATTAAAGCACTCTCATCCTCGTCCTCGTCACTCTCCATCGCACGTCTATTCGAGAAATAAGAAAACAAATAACCATGATCAGAAGCCATTGAAATCCGCCTGCTCCCAGTATTCCGATGAACCAGCAGGTTTACATAGAAAAGTAATAAAACAAACGAAACAACATACATAGCCTTCGCTTTAGCCAACTCCAATGCTGTCACCCAGCTCTGCCGCTCCACTTCATTGGCTGCCTTAATGTGAAACGTCTGCGTTCCTCCATTCGATATGACAAACGTGCACGAGTCCACCGTATGAATAAGCGCTCCATGCAATGAAATCGTACCGCGACATGTGTGTGCCATCTCTGCCTGATTCCTAGAATGGGATTTTCTTTTGCGATGATTGCGAAAACAAATAAATCACCATGAACAAAAAAAAAAAAAACTAAATCGGAAGCTACGATTCCATACCTGTAATACGACAATACACCGTTGGATAGAACGAACCAACGTCGCTGGTAGCCTTTCAGGTAGTTTGTCCACTTTAATAGCCAACCCTTCATTTCTGGGTCACCCTTCTCGGTCACCGACTTTCCTGCAATCTCCGTCATCTTCACTTGTGTCCCCGTTTGCCTTACTTCCCTACCGTCAACACTAATAGCACTATTTGCACTAAATTGTAGTCAGGCGAGACCCGCAAACACCCAATTCAATAAGGAGAAGTGAAATCTTCGGTCGCGATTGGACAGACACTACGATGCGTGATACACCAGTCGCTGTCAATTAATTATCTCACAATTTCGCACTTTGTGATATTTACCGGTTTTTTTTGTGCAATCTGTTGTAGCGCACCGCATACAGTACATTTAGTAGACAAATTCGCATTTGGCATTCAGCATTCAGTCAGTCGCCACGTATCGCGTAATTGTAGCCTCCTACCAAATGAGCACCGGAGAACAGACCAGAATCGACAGAACAAGACTTGCTCTCTTCTTGTGCGCTGTTTCACCGTATTTTTTTCTATTTGTCTTTGATTTTTCTTTTTTTTCACGATGGTGTTTTCAACGTCAGACAGGAGACAGCAGAAAAACGCATCTCCCCCGTTCGCCAGTTGATCGCAAGTGTCAATTACTTCGCCCCCTTCGAAACGGACGGTTCGCCATAAACAGGTGCACTAGGAAAACAAAGATTTTTCCTTTCGAATTGGAATACACTTTCCTGTTGCACTAATTACGAATTCGAACACCAACTCGAACGTGGAAGAGAGAATGTTATCAAAAAAAAAAAAAAGAATAAGATTTATGGTGAGATAAAAAAGATTAGACTAAGCAGTTCTTATGCAGGATGGGACAAGACCGATGGAAAACACTGGCAAGAACAAAACACGGTGGAATTCGACAGCACATGACAGTTGGACACACGGTTGCCAACTGAGCAAATTCACGTCAAAATGTTGGTTCGAAGACAGTGCGGATTTCGTTGCGTATTTTTGTTTTCTCTATTTTTCTTTATGTCGTCTCGCGTGACTGGTTGTGTGTTGTCTCTTTTTAGTGAATGGAATTGAGGGTAATGCAGTTTGATGATGACATTTTCGAGGTGAAGATTGCGAAAAATATGACAAGAATGTTGGTTGGAGTTAGTTGGAATGTGGCACAACTGGTTGGAATTGGTGTGGGGAATTGGTCAGGTTGACGTATGAATGGTGGGATTACTAACAGGTGATGGAAAGAATGTATTCAGCAAACTACATATTACGAATTATTAAAATGTGGTTTTTTATGCGACGGATTTTTATATTGATCAGTAACTATTAAGAAAAGACATAATGAGTTAAAGAAACTGAAACCATGAACTCGCCATCAATATCTTTGACAATTTAATTGACCTACGAAGTCTCCATGATGAAACCCTAACTTTCGGTATATGCCACTTCCTTCAACTTAAATGTAATCTATTTGTAGTTCAATAGAGGCTCAAATCGCACAGTTACCAAAAAACGTCTCAATTTAAGTAATTGCATCTCAATTTATACAAGTAGTAGACAATTAGAAGTGATTTTCATGAATAGTCCATTTAATTGTTCTGTTTTACTTAATTTGGCGAAGATCTTCTCTTCCGCTAGCCTCTACTTCCAAGTTTGCATCTAAACTCTGCAATAAGGGTGATCACGCTATTCGTAAATGTAACAGGTTCTTGGAGATGAGCATTAACGATCGTTCTCACACCGTTTCCAAGTCGGGCTTGTGTAGAAACTGCTTGGCGTATAGTCATCTCGCTGAAGGGTGTCCAAGTGGTCATAGGTGTTATTATTGTCAGCAAATCCACCATTCATTGTTACATAATTCAGTTCCGCAACACAATAAACGGAAGTCGTATCCTCACTAATGCACTACTTTTATGTCTAACCAAAGGCCCCAACACAATGATTCCGGATCCGTGTTGAATCCAAATGCAGCGAACTTCCACACGATTGAAATACAACAACGGTCTCCACACCTACAAGAATCGCCGAATGAAGAACAACCGTGCTGCAGTAAATCTGTCAGGGCTGTAAGGTACTTCAGTATTTTAGGACTTAAGTACTTGATAAGCACAAGTACTGTCTTCGCTCCGCTTTGTCCCTTCAAAATAAACGCGTTCTCCGTTTCAGAGGTTTATTTTCTTAAAGGAAATTTTCATAAAATGTGTTTAGAAATACAATGTGAATATGAACTTACTTATTGGTGACTCCTGGCAGGCGGTTGCGGCGAACGAAGACAGTGAACCGAAGGCTACCACACAAAAAACCCAATTGAATTATTGCCTGCCTTGTCTGTTTGACAGATCGGTTAAACGACGATCTAATTCGCTCTGTTCGCTTTCGCCTTCCAGGAGTCACCAACATCACATACGTTCTGTTTCATTTATCGACATTTATCGACATTTATCGACATCCCACCCCCCGTGAGACGCTCGAGTCGCGACTCCAGCCTCACTCACATCTATCACGGCGAGTCTCACTGCTGGTCGTCGTACCACCCCTGAAGCAGTCATCACCTCGGCGGAGCGGACCTGTCCATCTGACCCTGGAAACACCTTGATGATTCTGCCCCGTGTCCATTGGCTCCTTGCTTTGGTGACATCGCATTCTAGTACCAGGCTCCCAACTTCCAGCGGCGGCACCATTTGAAACCATTTGCAGCGTCTTGTCAACACCGGGAGATATTCACGTATCCATCGCTTCCAAAAACGGTTTTTTATCTGCTGGCTGACCCTCCACCGCTTTCGAAGGCATAACGTTCGCTCGTCAATGGGGCCAGGGGTTTGAGTTGAATTTGGGACCCCCAGAAGGAAGTGGTTGGGCGTAAGAGGTTCCTCGTCTTCAGTTGTGATCGGCAGGTGAGTCAGCGGCCGACTATTGATGATGTTTTCCGCTTCCAACAGCGCACTATGCAAAACTTCGATTTTCGGCGTGATCTCCTTGAGCGTGTACGCTAGAGCTCTTTTCGTTGACTGGACAAGCCGCTCCCAGCATCCTCCGGCGTGTGGGTTCAGTGGACAGTTGAACACCCACTCTATACCAACCGAGGAGAGCTCCGCTTTAATGGCCTCCTTGTCAAAGATGTCGCTGGTTAGTAGCTCTTTACTGGCTCCCAAGAAATTCGTCCCATTGTCAGTCCTAATTCGCAACGGAGTCCCTCGACGGTTGACAAAGTTGCGGATGCATAGGATACACGCATCTGTGGACAGATCGGCTGCTATCTCTAAGTGAATGGCTCTTATTGTGAGGCAGGTGAATAGCGCGACCCACCGCTTCTCTGTACGACGGCCTATGGTGACGTTTACTGGACCGAAGTAGTCGAGGCCTGTATACGTGAACGGTCGGACGAAGGGGGTCACTCGATCCTCAGGAAGCTGACCCATCAGCGGGGGATGCGGCTTAGCTCGCCGAATTCGACATAACTGGCATTTACTCTTCGCTACCTTCACAGCAGAACGAAGTCCAGGCACCCAAAATCGTTGTCGTATTTCATTCACTATGGCGTCGTCATTTTGGTGGCGAAGGCGACGATGATATTCCATCACGAGGAGCTTGGTTACTGCGTGGTCTTTCGGCATAATAATAGGGCGTCTGGTCTCGAATGGCACGGTTGTAGCAGCGTCGATTCGGCCGAGTGAGCGGATAAGTCCGAAGTCGTCCAGGTATGGCGTCATCTGGAAGAGCTGGCTACCCTTCCCTACTAATAAATCTCGTCGTAAACACTTGATGTCCTCACCATAAACCTCGGCCTGCACCTGACGGTATATCAGATCCTCTGCCTCCTTGAGCTCCACTGCGGTTAATTCACCTCGCTCCGTTGGCTTGCGTCGGCACGCGTTGATGAACCGTAGTGCCCAGGCCATAGCTCGTCGCAGCTTCAGGAAACTTGAAAACCTAGTGGCGTCGAAGGGTGGCTTGCTCGTACGTAATGTGCTCAGCAGACTTCGGACGGATCTCCTCTCTTGGCACGTAGTCGGAGATATCATTAGGTTGTTGGGGCCACTCTGTTTCAGGCATTCTCAGGAAGGCAGACCCCTTTAGCCACTTGTTGTCACCACGGAACTGCTGTATGTGACCGCCGCGGGTAGCGTCATCAGCGGGATTGGATTTTGACGGCACCCATCGCCACTGAGCAACTGTGCTGCCCTGCAGGATCTCGGCTATGCGGTACGCTACAAACTCTTTATGGCGGCGAGGGTCCGTACGTAACCAGTGTAAAACCGTTTTGGAATCACTCCAGTATTTTTTTTTTTTTTTTTTTTTTTTTTTTTTTTTTTCAATTCATTTTTATTTCATATTAACTTATATCTATCTTACCCTAGTCAAAAATGCTTAAAACTAGCTTAACTATCTTAACAAATGTAACTATCTTACTGGCCCTAGGCCGACACTCTAAAACAAACAGAACACTCCAGTATATTCGACTAGCTATGAGCAGGGTATGACATTCAAAGACGGAATTGCAGAGTCTCATCCCGAGCAGCGCTGCCGACAATTCTAGACGGGGTATAGTTAAAAGTTTGTTAGGACTTACCCTAGTTTTGCCGCAGACGAAAGATACGTGGACCTCCCCATAATGTTCGATGCGAAGGTACGTGACGGCACTGAAGGCTTCTTCGCTGGCATCCACAAAAGTATGCAGATCTACCCGTGTGGCTGTTGACAGGTAGTGGCTGTGACATCTGGGAATCTTAAGTGTGGTTAAGCCTTGCATCTGCAACTTCCATTCCTTCCAACGTGCGAGTGATTCATCTGGTATTGGTTCCTCCCAGCCAATCCCAAAGCGCCAGATTGTCTTCAATATGAGTTTTAGCGGCAGCGTGTAGTTGGCTATCATTCCAAGAGGATCGAAAACCGACATGGTGAGGCTGAGGAATTCCCTCTTGGTTGGGCACCTGTTTCCTGTGATGATGTCTTGGCTGGCTCGGGCGAAGTTTAGACGAAACATAAACACGTCCTCTTCACTGTTCCAACATAAACCTAAAACCTTTTCGTTCATGGCGGCCTCCATGTCCAAACTGACCGTTTTGGTGGAGCTGCATGCCGCAGTGACCTGCAGCAAGCTGTGAAGAACTTCTTTGCTATTTGATGAGAGATTACGTAACTCGAACCCTGCTTCACGGTGAATGTCGATGACTGCCTTTGTGACAGCGATGGCCTCTGACACACTCTCAAAACTGTCCACGTAATCGTCTACGTAATGATGGTTCACGACGGCTTCGGTGGCTCTCGGATGTTCGTTTCGGAACCTTTCGGCGTTGAGGTTCTTTATGTAATTTGCTGAGCAGGGGGAGCAGGCGGCTCCGAAGGTCATAACCCTCATGACGTAAGCGTCTATCGGCCTCCCTTCTTCCTCTCGCCAAAGGAAACGCTGTGAGTGCTGGTCTTCTGGGCGTATCAGCACTTGATGAAACATCTCCCTTATGTCACCTGTGACTGCGAGGGGTCGAACACGGAAGCCGAATAAGACCTTTACCAAAGGCACGTAGTCGTCCGGTCCCTTCAGCAAAAGCGAGTTTAGAGACACGCCTGCAACCTCAGCAGCAGCGTCGAAGACTAGTCGGACCTTCCCCGGCTTATTGGGGTTTTTCACACCGAAATGTGGGAGATACCAGGTCCTGGGAGTCAATGTACCCGCTTCAGACGGCGTCAACTTCACTGCATACCCCTTCTTTAGGTAACTTGCGATGATACCCTTGTACGTGGTACTAAAATCGGGGTCTCTTCTCATCTTTGCTTCTAGGCTAAGAAGTCTTTTCTTGGCTAGTTCGTAGCTGCTCGGTAATTGGACATCATCTTCCTTCCACAACAGGCCAGTCTGATACCGCTTGCCCAACCTTTTCGTAGTACTGCATAACAATTGATAAGCCCTTTTGTCACTCTGGGATACTAGTTTTTCCGTCGGCTTTCTCACTCCAAAGCTTTCGATGCCGAAATACTCTTCCACTAGTTTGTTTAGTTGTGCACACTGCTCGTCAGTCCGATTACTGCAAAGTACAGCATTTCCCTGCGGGTCCTCTCCCCGTCCCGAAGACAGTGTTCCGTATACGACCCATCCAAGCTTCGTACGCACAGTTATCGGTCCCCTTTTTTGAGGATAGATTACCTCTATCGGCGCTCCGAGATGGCTGTTGTCCAGTCCAATCAATATCTCCGGTCTGGCGTTGTTATAGTTGGGCAGAGAAATGTTGGGATGGCTGCGCAGGAACGAGTCCGAGGCGGTGAAACTTTGAGTTGGCAGACAAAGTTCCTCAACTGTCTGTACTTCGCTCAGCCTGAACTTCATTGCATTTTCCTGATCGGCGCTTACTTCCACATCGACTGCAAAGGATTTCTTGGCTTCTGACTTGTTCTCGATCCATCGCAGATGAAGATCCTTTGGCTTCCCACTAAGGCTCATACGGTTGGCTAGCTCCTGGCTCATGATTGTGACGGACGAGCCTTCATCGAGTAGGGCAAATGTTCGAACCATAACATTATTGTTATAGATCCTGATAGGCAGAACCCTGAAGAGGATCCGTACGCTTCTGGTGTCGTCGCAGCTTAGCAAAGTTTTTTGAGACCTCAAACCTTCATTCTCTACAGCTGGTAACTTCGTGGTGATTTCGCTTTCATGCAGAGACTGGTGGTGCATTCTTCGGCAATCGTCGATGCCACATGTTCGTTTTGTGCGACAGGACTTTATGGTGTGCCCAAACTTCAGGCATCCGAAACAAAGGTTATTTCGTTTCACGAAATCCCATTTAGCTGGCGTATGCAATTTGGTAAAGTTGGCACATTCTATGACTGCATGCGGCGTACCCTCGCAGTGACGACACTTCTTGTTTTCAATCTTCCCTTTCGCTTCAACAGCATGAAGGACATTTCCCCTCCTCGGCCTCCCCGACCAGTCGCTCTGAATTGACGATGGCGACTGATTCGATGTTACGATGCAAACCAATCGAGCTACTCGGTTCAGCCACTCGCTGAAGTGCTTAACGGTGGGGTAGGGTTGTATACAAACGCAGCACTGTGCCCACTCCAACCTTTTGTTCATCGGTAATTTTCCGACCAGCTCGTCTAATAAGGTAGGGTTTGCCAAGTGCTGGTGCATTCCACTGGCTTCCAAGAACACTGTTAAGTTTTGCACCTTTGTGGCGAACGGCACTATTAACTCCAGTTTGTTATCCGGTATCGGCGTGAATCCCCTCACCTTCCTGAGCTGGCTCTGAACAAGTAGTTCTGGACGTCCGAAGCGAAACTCCAGGCTGGCCATCACTTCGTCCACATTGTTCGGGTGGATAAGCAGAGACTCGACTACGTCCCTGGCCTCCCCTTTTAGGCTTTTCTGTAGTCGGAACATGTTCTCTGTTTGGCTGTAACCGAACATGTTCGTAGACTCTACGAAGGCTGTGCAAAACATGGGCCATTCTTCCGGCCTCCCTCGAAACTCCGGCAAATCGTGGAGCTTTCGATGCAATCCATTTGTGGCTGATGATGACGATGGCCCTTGGGCGTGTTGTGGCTGTCTGGCGGTTGACGGGGAAATTCGACATTGACGTTCCATTGTCTGGAGACCATTCAGCGGTGGCAGGAAAGTCGGCGTACTGCTCTGTTGACGGTGGACTGGGCTTGCCGGTATTGTCTGTGAAAATGACGACGAAGTCACGGGTGGCCAATAATAAGCTGCACGTGAGGTAAACGGCACGTGTACTGTCGTAGCGGTCTGGTGTGAGGTGGGGTTGTCTTGACTAACGGCATGTGGCACAGTTGCGACAGTCGAAACGGCTAAAACAGGCGCAAGAGTAGCTGACGTAACTGCAGTGATTTCGGCAGCATCAGACGTTACCGCACCATTGGACGTAGGGACACTGGGTGTCAGCAGTTGCGCTCGTAGTAGTTGTTCATACCGCAGGCGCTCTTGTTTTTCTTTGTTCGTTGCAGCTTTAGCCGCTTCAAGCTGTCTACGAAGCTGTTTTAATTCTTCCTCCATCGTTGGATCCTGAGCTTCAGCTTGCCTTAGGCTACGGTTTTCTTCTTCCAATGGAGTACAATCGTCGAAGGAATCCGCTTGGTCGTCAGACTCCTGGCGCGTCTTCAACGTTTGTCTTGTTGTCCTTTTCTCGATTGGCATTGACTCGGTGTGATGAATTTGGGTTAGGGAAAATTCGAATGTTTTTTTTATTTTATTTTATGGTAACGGACACAGATGTAGTTCAACGGGTTCCGTCCGCTGGCTGCGGGAAATACTATAAACGGGCACAGATGTAGTTCAACGGGTTCCGTCCGCTGGCTGCGGGAATACTATAAACGGGCACACATGTAGTTCAACGGGTTCCGTCCGCTGGCTGCGGGAATACTATAAGCGGGCACAGATGTATTTCAACGGGTTCCGTCCGCTGGCTGCGGGAATACTATAAGCGGGCACAGATGTATTTCAACGGGTTCCGTCCGCTGGCTGCGAGAATACCGAGATTTGAAGTGTTCCGTCCGCTGTCTGCGGGAAATACTCCGCTATGTTGAACGGCTTTCGCTAACTGTTGGATGGTCCCGTTAGCTTGTGGCGTGATTCTGTCCGCTGGCTGCGGGAATTATCTTCGCAATAAAAAATAAAGCTTGTCTTCGCTCCGCTTTGTCCCTTCAAAATAAACGCGTTCTCCGTTTCAGAGGTTTATTTTCTTAAAGGAAATTTTCATAAAATGTGTTTAGAAATACAATGTGAATATGAACTTACTTATTGGTGACTCCTGGCAGGCGGTTGCGGCGAACGAAGACAGTGAACCGAAGGCTACCACACAAAAAACCCAATTGAATTATTGCCTGCCTTGTCTGTTTGACAGATCGGTTAAACGACGATCTAATTCGCTCTGTTCGCTTTCGCCTTCCAGGAGTCACCAACATCACATACGTTCTGTTTCATTTATCGACATTTATCGACAAGTACCACGTACTGGTACTTGTACTTCAGTATCTGGTACTTGTACTTGAGAAAGATTTAAGTACGTACTTGAATTCAATAATGGCTGAAGTATTTAAAAAATACTTACAAGTACTTTTCAAGTACTTGCAAGTACTTTCAAGTATCTTAAGTACTCTCAAGTACTTAACAGTATTCAAGTACTTGCAAAAACATTACTAGCATTATATTGTTTGACCAATAAAAAACAAACCAATAAAACCCATTACAGTGACTGTTCTCTCTGCTTCGCAACTCTTTATTGGATGAGAATTTTGAAAAACTTGTGTTATTAAAAGGAAATTTATTTTCTAATTAAAGTACAAAAAACAATAAAGCACGTAGAGATGCTTGGCAAAAGTGTAATGGCCCATAATGACGCCCGTTAGCCTTCTGCAATCATTTCTCCTTAAGGATAAGAAAAATGTTGGGGACTTCTTGCAGACATCAGGGCGTACGCGCTTAATCATCCTGCATCCTGGATATTCCCTCCATCTACGACTGTGTACGTTAAAGACCCAGTATTTGATGTCAGTTTTGACCGTGGAAGCAGGTAGACCTAAGGCGGGTTCAGGTCCTGAGAAACTCTCCTCTGAGCCTCTTCTAGCGAGTTCATCGGAGATCTCGTTTCCTGGGATTCCAAGGTGACCTGGGACCCATACAAGCCTAAGTGAATTTAGTCTTCCGACTTTGTTCAAAAAGGTCTTGAGTTCATGCACTAATTTGGAGTTGGATAGAGGATTGGACACAGCTTTGAGTGCAGCTTGGCTGTCACTGCAGACACATATGCTTTTTCCCCTCCACCGGTGTTTCACAACATAGTGCATGGCCATTAGGATTGCGTAAATCTCCGCTTGGAAGACAGACGCATATTTTCCTAACGAGAAGTGCAGTCGAATGTTATTGCGCTCAAAGACAACTCCAGCGCCATATCCCTGCCCAGTCCTGGAGCCATCTGTGAAAATGCGAAGACATTCCTTTCCAGGTTCAGTGTCTGGCCAAAGCTAGTCCTGACGCCATGGAAATGTGACTGTGTAGTTACAGCGCAGTAGGATGGCAGGTGTCATTGCGTCAGAAGGCATATCCATGACCCCTGTCGTAGGATATTTCTCCCGCAAGTACACTTTCACTCCAATGCGGGTTGTACTAAAGACCATTCCTCTTTAGGCGAGAAATAGTCTTCAGTGCACACCCTCTGATATATATATGTCAAGGGGTGGAAGATTCATCATAGCATCTAGAGCAGCTCCTGGTGTGCTGGGGAAAGCCCCCTGCAGCTGAGACAGACCGCTCTTTGGAGTTTGGTGAGTGAAGTCACAGCGTGTTTGTGTTAGCCTGCTCCACCAAACAACCGATGCATATTAGATTATCGGTCTTACCATTGCCGTGTAGATCCAAATGACCCTTTTCGGCGCTAAGCCCCATGTTTTGCCAATGGCACCTTTGCATTGCCAGAAAACTGACAGCGCTTCGGTGGTTTTGAACTCAACATGTTTTGACCAAAGAAGTTTGCTATCTAGGATGACTCCCAGATACTTAGCTTCCTTGGATACCGGGATGGGAATGCCTTTTAGCTGAGTAATGCCAGTTGTTTTTCTCCTTCTCGTGAAGAGAACGACATCAGTCTTAAGAGGATTAACCGACAGCCCATTTCTCGTGCACCAGTCTTCGATCACGTCTATCGCCGCCTGCGCTTTGAGACAGACATTCGCTAAACATGAGCCGACAGAGAGAACAGCAACATCATCCGCATAGGCCTGGGCATAGATTCCAGGGGCACTGAGAGCATCTAGCAGAGAGTCGACCACCATGCACCATAATAGCGGAGACAAGACGCCACCTTGCGGGCAGCCCCTGTTTACTCCAGATTTGACACATTGTTCGAGGCCTGCATCAGCGATCAATGTCCTGTGCACAAGCATTGCTTTTTGATCCACAAAACCAGTGCTTCATCTACGCCATGCCGTCTAGCAGCGTTACACATGCTGTCGAAAGTAGCGTTATCAAAAGCTCCCTCAATGTCGACAAAAATGCCTAGTACGTACTCTTTCCTTTCGAGAGCGCATTCAATTCTCCCAACTAGGTTTTGAAGCGCAGTCTCGCAGGATTTTCCGTGCGGATAAGCATGTTGCATGTCCGAGAGAGGATGCATTCGAAGGGCAACTTCGAGCACGTGCAACTCTACTAATCTCTCCATGCTTTTCAGCAAGAAGGATATTAGACTGATTGGTCTAAAACTCTTGGCGAGTGAGAAATTTTCTTTCCCTATTTTGGGAATAAAGACCACTTTCACCGCGCGCCAAGGAATAGGTATGTAGGCAAGTGCCTGGCTAGCAGTGAAAATTCTTTTCAGAGTAGGAAGCAGATGTCTTATACCTTTTTGCAGCATAACAGGGTATTTCCCATCAGTGCCCGGCGACTTAAAGACATCGAAAGATGCCACAGCAAATTCAATGGCCTCAGTAGTTGCCACGCGTGACGCAACATACCAGCTATGCCGAGTTGTTTTCATCGTTTCAGTTGCAATTTCCAATGAGGGAGTGTGCAACGAGACGATGACAGTCTGATTTCACGGAAAATGGGTCTGAAACAGTAAACTAAGAGTTTCTGCTTTAGACTCGGTGAAGGTACCATCAGACTTTCTGAGTACATCCAGCTTTGTCGATTTTCCTCGATTGAACCAACTTGCTGGTCGCGCTCAGGGATTTGATCTCTTCGCAGAAGGACTTATAGGAATCATTCTTCGATTTACGAATAAGCTTCTTATATTCCTTCTGCTTCGATCGATATTTATTCCAGTCATCTTCCGAGTTCGATTTAAGCGATTTGTTCAGGAGACTTCTGGCTTCCCTGCGAAGACATTGGAGCTCAGCGTTCCACCAAGGAACCGGCTTCCTGCTGGGAGGTTTTTTGACAGGACGTGCGAGTTCGAAACAGTTAGTGATGGCGCTGCTCAGGTTATGAACGGCATCCTCCACCAATTGGAGGATTTCTCAAGCTCCTCTCTGAATTGCACCCAGTCCATTTATCTTAGATTCCGCTTGGGCTGCGAGGGGGAGATGTCACACTTCAATTGGAATTCAATATATCTATGGTCTGACAACGCAATATCTGGTAAGACTCTCCAGTTAGTGATGGCCTTCACTTGCCTATTAGACAGGGTTAGGTCAATCACTTCTTGTCGCCTCACCGTCACAAAGGTTGGTTGAGAGCCAACATTGTTGATGATGCGGTCAGACGAAAGAGTGAAGTTTAAAAGATGGTCTCCTCTCCGGTTGCATTTGCTGCTGCCCCAATGATGATGAGTCCAATCCTTCTGGCTTCACAGTACTCTACGAGTTCAGAAACCGCCTTAGGTGGCGGGGGCAGTACTGAGTCGTAGGGGAAGTAAGCAGATAGGTAGTAGTTCCCAGGGGAGGGATTTTCGGCACCATGCTCCTGATCCAGGCAGATGTCGGCTGAGAGGAACAGCAACGAAGGTACCATTCATCAAAGCAGACCTCTCCGCCTGAATACAGAAGCCTGTTGCTGAAGCTAGCTCCAGGAGATGATCCTCGCAGTGTTGGCAATCCGCGCTGGTCATTCTGCTGTCACTGCCAGCCTTCCCTATCCTGACCTTTTCAGAGGAGATGGCTGCCTCTTTGTAGGAGAGGTGCTTGTCTCGACTCTTTACGGTCACTTGTGTTTCCTTTCCAGAGGAAGGGGTTTTTTTGTGTGAAGTGCCCGCCTTCGATTAGCAGCTTTTGGTCCTCTCCGTCTTCAGGTTTTTGCTTTGATCTTTGTTGCCGCATCTGCCTTTGGACTCCGATTTCCCGCCGCTACATCAGAGGAGGAGACATCACGTTCTCTCTCCCCAGCAGGGTTGTCCCCGGCGGCCGTCTTCCGTTTGTGAATGAGTGGTGGGGCCTCCAGAATCCTTGCCCCGGCCGCGATCAGGGAGATCGTGGGTGGATTTCCGCTGGATTTCCGCTATTGCGGGTGCCACCTGGAGTATTTCCATCCATTAGGTTGTCCATTCATCCATAATAAACTCGGTTCTCCGGGTCTTAGTTCGAAGTCATTGACCTCTTAAGCCCCTCCGCCGACAAGGCGCCCGAAGAGCGAAGGGGTAAAATACTGGTACTGGTACTTGTACTTGATTTCATACAGCCCTGAAATCTGTTCACACATATCACTCAGTGAGGCATACGGATACCCATGTGATGCTAGCCACAGCTATGGTCAAAGTCTGTAGTCCATTAAAGACAGTCATTTCACTCCGAGCTTTACCTGTTTCCCGTTCTGAGGCTTCCTTTATCACGGAATCCACCATTCAATTATTAGGCCTAAAGCACAAATCAGCTTCGGTCGAGGTATCCGGGTTAGGTTTGGTCAGCAGTGGCACATGCAAGATCGTTGATGTAACGATTATGTCCAACCATTCAACATTTGCGTGCTTGCTTCTACGCCAATTTGTTTATTTCGTGTAATTTGTTTTTTTATTATTCATACCTTTATATCCAACGTAGTTATAATCACACCGTAATACTATAGTGTATATTTAAAATGGAATCGCGTTTATCAAAACCATCTGGGTTAAAAAGACCCACTCCGCTGACAAAAAGTATTTTACCGATGGATCGTATCAGAGCGCATTCCAATTTATTAAATAAATTCCACCCCAATTCGAGCTTAAATGTTGCACCTCTTTCTAGGGACCTCCCATCCTTTCCAAAAAGAGGGCGTCCCTTGTCACCGATCTGCTCTGCTTGTGATCTCCGACTAAATGATTTTCGTGGAATAAAGAACAATATCCTTGGAACGGTACCAAGTATAGGTTCCAAGGCGTCTTTGCCTCCCATAACGCCTTCAGTTGTAAACAAAACTTCCAATGATGTGCTTAAAGTAATTAGGGTCAAACGAAGAATGCGTAGGAGCCGTTCAGCATGTGATCTACGCTCGAACGAAGTACTAGCGCCGAAAAGGCAGGAACTTACACTCGCTCCGATTCCGGCAAAGGTATCACGTTTACATCCTACTACCACCGGCGGAACGGCAGGTACAATTCGCAATAAACATCCAGTGGCTTCAAATACAAGAACATCAAGCAATAATTCCATATTAACCAAAAACAAAAAAGGGACTTCTTCAACATCTGCAAGATGGTTTTGCAAGAGCTGCAAAACCAATAAACAAGCGAATCCCGCCATATGACGATATAAAGCACGATATCATGATCGTCTGGAGAAGCATAAGGCGCTGAAAAAAAAGTTCGACTATCTAAAGAAAGCCTTTCATTTCTAGAAATACTTCCTAAACAGTATGAAGAATCCCAGGCCTAGCTTTACTCTGCACGGGAGGAACTGAGAAAAGCCAAGACT
This sequence comes from Merodon equestris, assembly GCA_958301585.1. NCBI lineage: Eukaryota > Metazoa > Arthropoda > Insecta > Diptera > Syrphidae > Merodon > Merodon equestris. The sequence continues at coordinate 103,814,880 of OY284415.1, forward strand.
GAAATTGAATGTTTGCAAAGACAAACAAACTCACAGAGTATGAAAATCGTATCAATTACTAAGTGCTTGCAAATAACACAAGAAGAGTTTAAGAAGTTAAAAAAGATTATGAGAGTCTACTCGCTAAGCATACGGTGCTTGATAAAGAAACAAGGGAACTTCGTTCACAAAGTTCGACACTAATCGGTACAAATGCTCAGCTTCTAGAAGAGCTAACAGCCTGTAACGAACAGCTTTTCCGTTCGAATATGGAGCGCAAAGACTTGCACAACGCTGTAATGGATTTGCGAGGCAATATACGTGTCTTCTGTCGCGTACGGCCTCCGCTTGAACATGAGATGGAGAGAACCATGTGCGAGTGGAATTATTTAGATGAATCATCTCTAGAAATCCACAAACAGGAGATTTTATCATCCGGGACGAAGAAGATCGGAAGTCACGCTTTCTCATTCGATCACGTTTTTCACCCGCGATCGACGCAAGAAGATGTCTTTGACATACAATCCGCCCTCGATGGCTACAACATTTGTATATTTGCTTACCGTCAAACTGGTAGTGGCAAAACCTACACAATGGATGGAGTACCATCTAATGCTGGTGTAATACCACGTACGGTCGATTTGCTTTTCGATTCTATAAAGAACTACAAACTCCTTGGCTGGGAGTGTCAGATTAAGGTTTCATTTCTTGAGATATACAATGATGTTTTGTACGATTTGCTTAGCAATGAACAAAAAGACGTGGAAATTCGAATGGCAAAGAATAAATCCGACATTTATGTGACTAACATCACCGAAGAAATAGTGGGCAGTGCTCGTCGTTTACGCCAGTTAATGCATGTGGCTAAAATGAATCGAACAACGGCTACTACCATTGGAAACGATCGTTCTTCGCGCTTGCATGCTGTGACAAAAATGGAATTAGTCGGTACGCATACCGAGAAGAGTCAAATCTCTATTGGAACGATCAACTTGGTTGATTTAGCCGGTTCCGAAAGTCCAAAGACAAGTACACCTAAGAATATTAACCGTTCCTTGAGTGAACTCACGTGCGTTATCCTGGCTTTGCTTCAGAAAAAATATCATATTCCATATAGAAATTCCAAGCTAACGCACCTGCTAATGCCGAGTCTGGGAGGAAATTCTAAAACCCTGATGTTCATCAATGATGTTGAGTCTGTAGAATCTTTAACATTCGCCTCGAGAGTAAACATGTGCAAAATGGCAAAAGCTAAGAAAAACAAACATCTCAACACATCGGCGTCTTTTGGCTGAATAGAGTGTCAAGTCGAATCAATAAATACCGCAGATGTAGGGTATAATAATCTTCACTTTGTAGTATATTAGAATAACATTTTAATCAATTTATTACATTATTTATATAAAAAAAAAAAAAAAAAAAAAAAAAAAAAAAATGTCTGCCTGCCATAGTATTAAAAAAGTGCGCGAACCATCTTATTTTACCCCTTACCGCTCTATTTCAAAGCTCTATCTCTCAAGGACTCTTTCCTAAGCTTTGGAAATATGCTTATATCATTCCAGTCCACAAAAAAGGACTGAAAAATGATGTGTCCAACTATCGTCCCATTGCCAAGCTCTCATGCATACCCAAACTTTTCGAGAGTATCGTTTATGATGCACTATTCTTTCACTGCAAACCCATATTTTCTCCTAACCAACATGGGGTCCTTAAAGGTCGATCGACAACCTTCTAGTCGAGTTTGTTTCACAATGTTTGCGTGCACTCGAAGCTGGCAGAGAAGTAGGCGTTGTCGCCACTGACTTCAGCAAAGCCTTTGACAACATGTCTCACCAAATTATTCTCCTCAAGCTCACTGCCCTCGGTTTCTCTCCTGGTTTTATCTCATGGATCAAATCTTATCTTAAAGATCGTCAATATAACGTTATCTTCAGTCTTCTATTTCTGATCCAATTAACGCTACCTCCGGTGTCCCGCAAGGTAGTCATCTCGGCCCACTGATATTTATTCTAACCATTAATGATGTTGACAGCGTTATTCTGAACTTATAACTGAACTGAAACCGTTCTTGGTTGACCTAGGGGTTATTTGTGACCGTGAACTCAACTTTCGCCTCCATATCACAACATTATCAAACATGCTAACTCTGCCCTCGGTTTCGTGAAACGTTGGTCCAAAGAATTCTCGAATCCTTACGTTACGAAATCATTATCATTATACATACATCACTTTCGTTAGGCCCCTTCTCGAATATGCTAGCCAAATCTGGTCCCCCTCTTATGAATCCCATACTACGCGTATTGAAGCCATTCAACGCAGGTTTATCCGTTTTGCCCTTCGTGGCCTTCCCTGGGCCGACCCCCTTAATTTACCACCTTATACGGATCGCTTAAAATTAATCAACCTCCAACGCCTTAAAGAACGACGTGATGTTGCAGACATTCTATTTATTCATGATCTTCTCAGCGGTAACATTGACAGCCCTTCATTATTGCACATGATTCCCCTTAACACCAACCCACGTAACCTTCGGTCCACACCCCTTTTCCGTATAAGCACTCACCGCACAAATTATGGCTACCACGAACCAATGTCCAGAATGCTTCGCAAAGCTAACACCAATCTTTTCGACCTTCACCTTAATAAGTCCAGCCTTAGAATTGCCCTATACCACAACCCTTCTCACTCTCCTTAATCGTCTCCACCCTGCCACCTAGTTAATAAGTTATAGTTAAGTTATAGTTTTTTGTTAAGGCTTGCATTAAGCTAATAAAGTGCCCCTATGAGGCGTCAAAATTTACCATGAACACACAGGCCCTAGTTCGTAAGTCACTGTCTGGGCACATCCCGGCCCGAACGATCTCCGTAGCCAATTGGAGACAGCTCGATGGCTTGAGTTTAGCCGATCCATGCTTTTTGAAGCCAACCAAGGTAGATTTGTTGTTAGGAGGCGACGTTCTAGCGGATATTCTACTACCAGAGTTGATTCGCCCCAGTAATCCTGATTGGCCTATAGCACAACAAACAGAGCTAGGATGGATTCTCTTCGGACGTGCATCGTTTTCGTCCCAGACAGTTAAAACTTTCCATCAAACATGCAAAATGGAAGCTAACATGCGACAATTTTGGGAGTTAGAAGAAACACCGTTTCAAGTGGCCGAAACACCATAAAATATTGCGTGTGAGAAAAACCGCTCTTCCATTCAAAGGTAAAGTTCGTCCAGTGCTAGGACGGGCAAAGGAAGACGCTCTCTAGAGATTTAAACAACTAGAAGTGCGTCTACGTAAAAACACAAACTATGGAAAAGAATACGCCACATGCCTAGAAGAATACCTGAAGATGGGCCATATGTGCCAAGTCGACGAACTCATGCTTGAAAAGACACAACACTACTTCCTACCACATTACGCCGTAATGAAAGAAAGTAGTTCAACGAACAAGCTGAGGGTAGTTTTTGATGCGTCATTCAAATCTTCGGATTTACAGGTTGTGCTACCGGACGAGCGGGAGAAAACCTTTTCGTTCCATCCAAAAGACTGACAACTCAAAATGCTGGGTATTCAGTGGCATCTTGGTTCAGACTGCTTCTTGTACCATTATACCGCGCCAAGCCATCCAAAACCAGCCAAAAGATCTATCTTGTCCACCATAGCGAGACTGTACGATCCAATGGGCTGGATCTCACCGTGCATAATCAAAGCAAAGTGCTTCCTCCAGTTGCTTTGGGCGAAGTAGCTGACGTGGGATAAACCTGTGGAAGAAGAGGTTGCAAGAGATTGGAACATCCTATTTCAAGATTTGGAGGCCATTAGTAGAAGCAGGCTGCCTCGATGGGTACATTCTCGGCAACAACTCGACAAGGTGGAAATTCACGGTTTCGCGGATACATCAGAGAAAGCGTATGGAGCTGCAGTATATCTACGGGTACGAGGACAAAATAGCTCGATCCACATGGAACTTCTTCTTTCCAAGACTCGCGTCGCTCCTCTTAGATCAGTGAGCATTCCCCGCCTAGAACTATGCGGAACAGTTTTTGCTAGCGAGACTCATCAATCCCGTCTCAAGGGTTCTCAACTTGAAGAATGCCAAAGTTTATTCCTGGACCGATTCAATAATTACGTTGTGCTGGAAAAAATCGTCCGCAACGAGATGGGAACCTTTCGTTAGTAACCGTGTAGGAGAGGAGCGGTTGACAGATCTGTCTATTTAGAATCACGTACCTTCGGAGCATAACCCTGCGGATTTGGCTTCTCGAGGTGTACTGCCTTCGGCGCTAATACAAGAGCATTTATGGTGGAATGGACCGATATTTCTTAACTTGGGGTAAGATTTTCAAATGCCAAATCAGCCAACAGATTTGTCAACCGGAAGGGCAGCGGCGCAAACGTTGACTTCGCTTAAAAACAAGAGATAACTCAGTTTTGCAGTTAGTGAATGAGATGTCTTCGTGGCCAAAATTGGTAAGAATCGTTGAATATTGCTTGAAGTTTATCAGAATTTTACGACACCATCGCGAATTCCATAGCCACGAACCAAGTCGACGAAACAGAAACAAAAACAGCAGCAGACCTTTGACGCCAGCAGAACTGTACCAAGCTACGGTGATATTGATGATATTTCAAAAACAAGAGGTCTGGGATCACTAAATCCTTTTGTAGATAGCAACGGCATCATCCGAGTTGGGGGTAGACTTAGTCAAGCGAATATACCCTTTAACCAACAACACACAGTTATCCTTGACTAAAGACATCAAATCGCTCTATTAATTATACGAGACGCGCATCTAAAATTCCTACATGGAGGCATTCAATTAATGATGGCGAACATAAGAAGCAAATATTGGATCTTTCAGCTAAAAAGAGCAGTAAAAAAGCACATCCGTAGCTGTGTGCTTGTCACAAGTTTCAAGCCCAAAGGGAGAAATACCGTCATTTCGAGTCACTATGTCAAGACCTTTTACGCACAACGGGATAGACTATGCGGGCTCCGTAAACATAAGAGCATGGAAAGGTCGTAGAGCTTAATGTCACAAAGGATACTTGACCATATTCATCTGCCTGGCCACGAAAGCAATCCATCTAGAAGCGACTTAACGACTCAAGCGTTCCTGTCAGCTTTTCGAAGATTCACGTCACGTCGAGGAGTTTTCGCTCAAATATACAGTGACAGCGGTACAAACTTTGTAGGGGCATATGCCGAACTAAGGCGCCTGTTGAAAGGTGGAATTCAGGACTATAAGGAAATGACGAATATATTAGCAACCAAAGGAACCTAGTGAAACTTTATTCCTCCGACTTCTCCCTACTTCGGAGGACTGTGGGAAGCAGGTGTAAAAAGTGTTAAATTCCATCTTAAGAGAATAGTGGGAAATGCGACACTTGATTCCGAGGAACTCTCCACACTCCTGGCCCAAATAGAAGCGTGCCTTAATTTAAGACCACTTTGTCCCTTAACAGAAGACCCCGCGGATTTTCAAGCATTAACACCGGCATACTTCCTTATTGGGCAGACTACATTTCTACTACATTTCGACTACATTGGAAACACCGTTTCCAATTCACATTCAACATACATACATACATTCAACACCGACCGAAATGGCTGAAATTACAATTAACAAAATTCGGTGCTCATTAGGGACGAACGACTTCCTTCCACCAAATGGAGCTTAGGCCGCATAACAGCAACTTACCCTGGGCCAGACAACATAACAAGGGTGGCAAAAATCAAAACGCAGTAAGGAGAATTCCGGCGACCCGTAACAAAATTAAAAAAAAAAAAACTCAGAATCTAAATAAAGTTGTATGAACACATGCAATCGACACTGTTATCATGCCGATCTTATATGTTTATCCCTATGTCTATGAGAATTTCCCTCTTCTATAACCCCTATTTACAAAAAGGTTCAAAAAGCTATGTTAAAAATTATCGTCTCGATACACGTACACCCAAACTCCTTGAAAGGATTTTGTATGAAACCTAAAGTTTTCACTGCAAATCCGTAATCTCCTCTAGATAACATCGCCTCCTCAAATGCCTTTGCCGCATTTGTAGCCTTTACCTTCTCAGCCAAGATAATCGGAAGGAAGTCGATGCTATTGGAACTATATGGTCATTGACAAAATTTCCCACAATTTTTACTTTCTCCGGCGTTCCGCAGGGCGGCCATCTGGGTCCGCCTCTTTTCATTTTTAGAGATATCGAAATGAATGGTCATTGAACATTCTTACATCTCACTGTACGTCAAGTTCTTCAACATAATTTCCACAGGACATGTGAATTCCCTTATTCAATCAGATCTCAACATCTTTAGTTGATCACAGACCAGTGAAGGAGTAGGTAATGTCAGCTTATGTAGTGCGAAAGAAAATAAGTAAGACTATAAGTTCGCATTTGGGCGAAGTAATCCCGGAACCCGAGTTAGCGCAGTGGTAAAGCGCCAGACCTGAAGTCGGAAGGTCGTCGGTTCGAGTCCCCGTCGGGAAAAAAGTTTGTTCGTGCTTTTTGTTTCTTCTTTCTTCTCCGTGCTCTTTCTGCTACTTCAAAAGTAAATAAGAAGTAGCAGGGAGAGATGTCGGGAGACGGCGGAGGAAATCCCATACGTACTATGGAGTCGGAATTGGATGATTTATCATCCGATTTCGCAACACCGGAAAGGCGCAAAAGGGTTAGCGCAAGGCCCAACCCAATTAAGCGCCCCTCCCTCACCCCTTTGACTGAAAAGTTGTTAGTCGAAGCGAGGAAAGGGGCGCCATCACCATCGACGTCCAAAGCAGCTGGACAACAACAACAACAACATCAACAATCACTGCTCTCCGTGGAAGCAGACATCGCTTACCTCTTCGATGGTAGGGAAGGCCGCTAGACAGGGGACAGCAACCCCTTCGCCGCCCTTTCAAGTTCGGGTACTGAGGAGGAGCTAAACGAACTCGAGGAGGAGGAACGTGTCCTACGTGCCAAACTAAAGGCCGTAGTCGACAAACTAAATAAGATGCGGCAGAAGGAGAAAGGGGAGGCAACAGCCACCCAGATTCAGTCACATCAACAGCAGCAACAACAACAGTAGCCGCAAAAAAAACTGCCAAAAAAAATGGCCGAACAGCAGCCACAACCTCAGCTGCAGCAACCAGCAACAACAACCGCCACAGCAGCAGAAGCAGCAGCTACAATAACAGCAGCAACAGAAACAGCAGCAACGTACCAAGGAGAAGGTGCCACCCATCCTTACTCACTCCAAGGCTCTACGCGAAACAATTGACTTATGTAAGTACGTTATTGGTGTTGGCAATTTCGGTTTTAAAAGTATAGGTGAGAACCACTATGCTATCCAATGTAACACACTGGATCAGCATAAGCGGGTCAAGGAACTATTAAAAGAGACCACGACTGAGTTCTTTTCATTTACCCCCAAGACGCTGCTCCCCAAAGGCGTGTACTCGACTACTGACCCCGAGGAAATGCTCTCAGAGCTCAAACAGTTTGAGAGCGACGACCTCAAATTCGTGGGAGTCAAGTTGTTCACCATGGCGCGGGCCAAACGGGAGAAGCGTGTGCTACCCTTCTTCCTGGTCCAGCTAACACCCAATAGCAAATTGGAGAGACTAAGGACCATCACTTCCTTAGCTTCCCAGTCTGTAAAATGGAAAAAATTAAGAAGACACGGAAACATTTTACAATGTATCCGTTGTCAAAGGTTCGGGCACGCCGCGTCGAACTGTTAGTGCAGTCTCGATGCGCTTAGTATGCAGAAAACCACATGAACGAGGAATGCAATCTGACAAGGTCGCGGATAGGGAGCACCTCGAGTGCGTGCTCTGTAGAAACCGAAGAAACCCTGCAAATTATCGGGGATGTCCTAAGTTCCAAGACATCAAATCAAATCCGGCTTGTAAGCAGAGGCAAACACCAGCCATTACACTCAAAATTACCTACGCCCAGATGTCAGACAGTACAAAAGCCCATGGCTGTTCCCAAAACCTCAGTACCTGTTACTAAGGCACCGGAGGCCGAGGTGGACCTGCGCTCGATCTTGCTCGCTTCAATCGTAATGGGTACGCTGGTAGAGAGTCCCTTAAAGATCCTGTTGTTGAATGTGAATTCACTGATTAGGATTGAACGAAGAGCCGTACTTTTTTAATTTATTGCAGGACGAAAGCCCCGATGTACTTTTGGTTAGCGAAACAAAGCTAAACCAGAAGCGCAATATTCGACTCAGTTCTTTCAAAATAATCCGAAGAGACCGACCCAACGCCACACAAGGCGGGGGAGTTGTGATCTTCATAAAAAACAATTTAAAATAAAGTCATATATAGCGGTAAAAGTGCGGAGGTTCCAGGTGCTAGAGGCCTATTGTGTGCATTTCTTTCCGAAATGGAAAGAGAATGTACATTATATCAGCTTATGCACCTGAAGCACCTCAACCTAACGTTTTCATCGCAGAGTTCGAGACACTTTTTCGATCTCTGTGCTTAAACTCGGTAGAAAACTTCTACATTCTGGTCGGTGATTTAAATGCCAAACATAGTAATTGGGGAAATAACATTCCCAACACTAAGGGGAGCCTACTAAGCCATTGGTGGGTTCTGCAGAGCTTAGAGTACAGACTCAAGATACTCGCAACGGATAGTCCGTCGTATCCTAAGAGCGGCTCCTATCTAGATCTCATGCTGCTTGACTCTCGACTGAGACTAGCTGCCACAAACGAATGGTCTATAACTGTCTACGGATCTTCATATACGACAGTGACCATTGCGGACTAAGCGCCGTAATCAAATTACCAGACGAATTCGCGGAAATGGCAGAGTACGTCCACACGCACCCTTACGATTACAGTAGGGCGCGTTGGCCACGCTTCGCCAATTCCCTGACGAGAGCGCTCACTTCGTGGGCCTCTTTTCCACCGACTAACAGGAACCTGTCAAACTACGAGATTGACAGGTACCTCAAACAAATGGACGATGTCATTAAACAGACAATGAATAGTACGATACCACGCCAACGACAGCACGATACCACGAACGTGTACCGAAACGCGACAATCGACGCACTACACAGACAGAAAAGTAAACTCCTGACAAGACTCAAACTCTTGTACAGGCGGTTTACCGACAGACAAAACTCGGAGGTCAGAACACTGAAGTCACTGATTAAAAATCTCCAACAGTTGATCAAAGAGAATTACAGAATATCTGTAAGTTTGCATTGGAACAACAGAATTCGTGCTGTGAAATTCAACAGCGCGAGTATATTCCCGCAAATAAATAAAATAATTCGGAGAAACAATCAGAATGGCATTCAGGGTCTGAAGCTTTCGAGAACGTCAGACAATGAACGCTTGATACGAACAGTCAGCATCGATCCAGAGAGCGTCGTCTTGGATGATGATTTCTTCGTGATCGAGACGAACAGTCAGCATCGATCCAGAGAGCGTCGTCTTGGATGATGATTTCTTCGTGATCGAGGATCCCCAGGAGAAGGTGGCGACAGTGGGAGCTGTATTACAGGAAGTGTATGCGGTGAATGACAGCATTTGCCCAAACCGCGACCTGGAAAACAGAGTCCTACTTCATCGTTTCTATCTTCAAAATGATATTGATCATTGGCCCTGTTCATTTCGACGGAAGATCCCAGATGATCTTCGAGTCACTGAAAAGAAAAAAATCCGCGGGAACCGACGGAATATCTAATATGCTCCCACCAGTGGCTGTAGGGATGTACTCGTACACCAGCCTGTTAAAAAATGCACTGAATAATGCATATTATCCAGTGTACTGGAAGACAGCGGTGGTGCAACCAATCCCCAAGAGGGGTAAAGACACCTCTAACTCCGCAAATCTCCGGTCGATAAGTCTTCTTCCGAGTATCAGCAAGGTCTTCGAGAAGGTGGTTCATAGAGCCCTGTCTAAATGGGTTGAGGACAATAAAATCATCCCGGATAACCAATTCGGTTTCAGAGCGGGGCATGACACTATTCATGCCGCGTCGAAGCTCGTATCGGATATCCAGTGGAATAAATGCAAGAATCAATGCACGGATGCCTGTCTGATTGACTTGGAAAAAACTTTCTATCCCGTATGGCTAGAAGGACTTTACTACAAGCTCAGTCGGTTGGGCATAAGTAAACCACTGCTATGTATGATTTTTGACATGTTAACCGGTAGAAAGTTCGTTGTGAAAATTGCCAACATGACTTCTACCCAAACATTTGATATTAACAACGGACTGCAGCAGGGTACGGTGAACTCGCCGATACTTTCCAGCATTTACTTCAGTGATCTGATAGCTTCTCTTCACCATTCAATAGCGTACGCAGACGATATAATTGCGTACAGATCAGGTCCAACGATCGACGTCATTGTTACTCTTCTGCAGTGTGACTTCGAACAAATTGAAGTTGAAAATCAATTTCCAGAAATCAGAATCTATTTTATTCAGAACGCCTTTGTCTAGGGCATCTCGGGACACTAGAAAAAATTGGCGCAGGTTCTTAATTTTTGGACCGGAAAAGCCCGGGGCGCTTTCGCTCTGACAAGATGGCTGTTTCACTCGATCAACTTGATCTGCTACATGGCCTTGGCTGCCTATGGATGTCCCGTCTGGTTCAATGCGAGAACCAGCTATTCGGGTGTTTGAGAGACAATGTCTCAGAACTTGTCTCGGGTTACATAGGACACCTGAATCTGAGTACACGAAATTTTACCCGAACGAGGTTCTATTCAATAGGGCCAGGATTTTACGGGTAGACAATTTTCTGATAAAACTGATTCGAAGCCACGTTGCAAGAGCAATGACTTCGATAAATAACTTGATCTCCGGGGCTTACTACTTGTACCACGAGAGGATGTGCCTTAACAGCTTTGTCCCACCAGAGGCATTCCTCTAACACCAAACACCAGTGGCAGGTTTGCATAGGTTATTGTAGTTTAGGGTAGGTTAGGGTAGGTTAGTGTAGGCTAAGGTAGGCTAGGGTGGTGGGTAGGTTGAGTAATTATTGTTTGAAAAACAAAACAAAAAACAAAAAGGAAAAAAAAAGATATACATATACATATATGTATATATATACAATGTATGTATGTATATATATATATATGTATATATAAAATCTGTTCCTTTTACTTTAGAGTGTCCGCATAGGGCCAGTAAGGTATTTATAACTTAATTAAGCTAGTTTAATCGTTTTTGCGTAAGATAGTTTTAAGAAATTGATATAGAAATTGATGTTAAAAATGAATTAAGGAACAAAAAAAAAAAGATCTCAACAAGTTTTCCATCTCTTCTGCAATCAACCCATTTCCACCATTCAGATGATCCGCGATCGGGTCATATAGTGAGCATAGTGCGAAGTGGAGCTCGATTTCCTTATAAAGGGTTTTCCAATGGGGACTTGACAGCTTTGAATTTAATTTGTGAACGCACCCTTTCATTAATCATCGAACTGTAATTGCCAATTTATTCAGTAAACTCAACATTTTCATCGTGGTGAAGTACACGAACGAGCAACGTCTGCAAATTATAAAAATTTTCTACCGAAATTCGGCGTCGGTGACCGCAACTTTAAGAGCGTTAACTCCAATTTTCGGTCGTAATTCTCGCTCTAGTAGACGGGCAATAACAAGCTTAGTGCAAAAATTTGAGTCTACATATTCGTTGTGTGATGTTGTCGTGTCGGTGAGACAACGGGTTGGTCGAAGTGTCGAAATTATCGCTACCGTTCAGGCGTCCGTAGCAAACGATCCAAATCAGTCAATTCCACGGCGTTCTCAAGAATTGGGCATCGCTCAGACCACATTATGGCATATTTTGCATAGGAATCTTGGTTTACACCCATCCAAGATCAAGCTGAATCAAGTATTGAAGCCGATGGACCATTTGAAGCGACGTACGTTCTCCGATTGGGCTCTGGAGAAGATGCGCCAAGATGATGTTCATCGCAAAATCATCTTCAGTGACGAAGCTCATTTTTGCCTGGATGGGTTCGTCAATAAGCAAAATATGCGTTATTGGTCGGTCATGAATCGCTTCATGAATCACCACTTCATCCACAAAAAATAACTGTTTGGTGCGGTTTGCATGCCGGCGGCGTTATTGGGCCATATTTTTTTGTCGACGATAACGATCGTCACGTTACTGTGAATGGCATGATTACCGATTATTTTTGGCCCGAATTGGAAGATATAGACTTGGACGACATGTGGTTTCAACAGGATGGTGCCACAAGCCACACAGCACACGTTACAATCGATTTATTGAAGAGTAAGTTTGATGAGCGTGTTATCTCAAGAAATGGGCCAGTCGGTTGGCCGCCTCGTTCGTGCGATTTAACGCCTTTAGACTATTTTCTCTGGGGCTACGTTAAGTCATTGGTTTATGCCAACAAGCCGACGACGTTGGAAGAGCTCACAGCCAACATTGAACGCGAAATAGCGGCCGTTTCGGCCGAAATGTGCGGCCGAGTCATCGAAAATTGGGTCCAACGAATCGACCACTGCAAACGTGCTCGCGGTGGCCATATGAACGAAGTCGAGTTCCATTCATAAATGTTTTGATTGTACTTCAAGCCGATAATAAAGTTTTTGAAATATCTCAAATTTTTTGCGTTTTATTTAAAAAAAAAAGTTGTCAAGTCCTTTTTGGAAAACCCTATACATATCGGCGATATAATTCCTCAAACCCTGGTCAATACTCGGTTACGAATACGCCCCTTCTTGAACACCCCTCCTTATCAACCTTTTTACATTTCCAAAATCGAGCGCATCCATCGCCGTTTCCTACGTTTTGCTCTTCGAGATTTGTCCTGGAACTATACTTTGTTCCAGCCTCCCTATCAACCCCCTTTTAAACTAAGTACCATGGATGCGCTAGATGATCAAAGAGGAATATCCCATATCTTCCTCATTTATCGACTCCTTCCAAGTATCATTAACTCCACGATCCTTTACAACTACATATGTACGAGTATATTTTTTCAAACACTAAACCTTGTATGCTACGAAATGCTCGTCTCTTCCCTGTATCTCCTATGGCTTGATTAAACCTTAGACTACTGCGAAGTGCTAATTCGAATATTAACAATTTCGACTTATCGCTCCGTGCTTAAAACTCCATCTCCCCAATCGCGCGACTTGACCCCAATCATACTCGTAGCTACTATATTATGCGGTTAATCGGTTAGACTGGAGGTAGTTCAGAAGGTGGAATCAACAGGATCCTCAGCCCTGATAGAATAAAATGGGCAACTGACTGAAAGATCTAGAATTCATCGTTCCGCGGTCTAGATTTGAGGGTGTATGTCCCTCAAATGTAATGGAAAGTTTATTGGATCACTTTAAAAAAACCGGAAATATATTAAGCAGCATCAATCCTTTCTGAAGGTGATGGAAAAACTGCTAGAACTTCAAATCAGATGCGACGATCTAGTCAGAGGTACATTCCTCATGATCTTCCCGAGTTCGAAATAGTAAGTACGTATACCCTGCCGCGAACGCAAGTCTTTAACTTGAATAATAAAAGCAAAGCTCAAAGCTTCACTCAAAGCGTTGGGATCACATAATGTAAAAGTCTTTAAGAAAAATGCTCTCAAGAGCGTTGCAAGGAAAACAAGGTCAGACAGAGGCAGCATTGGCAACAAAACTTAATGGAGACGACATCAAAAGACTTGTCATCTGAGTCTGGGCTGTGTCATTACCTTCACAAAACGAGGCTTCTTCCCCCAGACTGCCATCTTAGAAAGCATGCTTACCCTATTCCTGTGGGATTGCTTTCACTATAATAGTTAAGAACATCCTCGCCCAATTGACTTACTTGGCAATTGCCCCGATTTTCTGTTTGCAGTGCTCTACTTGTGTGCAACAGCCTTACAGCGGGGAAGAACATAAACATTAACTGAAACGAGAGTAGTTAAGAGAAACAAAAGCAAAAGGAACAATAAGTATAAAGGAACAAAAATTCATAGTCCACTGGTGGTCTTTCGTCCGCTCGTTTATGTGTAATTAAAGTTCTGTATTTTATCCTTGACGCCTAGTTTCCGGCCTTTGTTCCTAGTTGTCGTCCTTGGATTTTGTTTTTATGTTTTATAGCTAAAGGCTTTTCTGTTTTTCTGTGATGACCACCCTCCGTCCAACATTCACTCCCGGCTTTAATTGAATGTCGTACCTTTTGGTGTTTCCCATCCAATCGTAGACCAAAACACAACTCTTGGCCATTGAATAATGAATTACTCACCCCATCTAAACCGTCCGTTTACTGCTTTCAGGCTTCATTCCCTTGAGGTGCTCGGACCAAAGTAAACTTAGCCGCTTGAACGAAATCTGGAAAAGGGGGATGGTCAATGGACTCAACGAATTCTTAATCCCTATTCTGCATTTAAGTTGCCGCTCAAACTAAGAGCGGCCTGCCTTTCGCGGCACAGGCAGGACATTCTTGCTTTTTGCTTACTTGCTAACTGAAGGAACTAGAAGTTTCCTGAAAACAATTCTAGCAACGTTAAATCTGCGCATAGCCTTTATCCACTTATCCGAATAAGATCAACTCATATGCCGCCAAAAAATCTTCTTTATGCCCAAATTTTTTGACTTTTTCGTCAAATTTACATAGCAGTGGTCAAGCTTAATGATAAGTCGTTTTAGAACAACCCTCAAGGCATTAAGTTGGTGACTTGAGGTTCGAAAAACATATCTCCCTCATATCCGCCTCGCTTGCCTGCAGGATAATAACCAACGACTCCTGTTTTGATTAATCAACAACCAATTGCATGTTGGGCATTCTTTAAGGTCCATCTTCAGGATCGAAATCGGAATCATTCATTGAAAAGCACATACTTGTTGATCACTTTATTTGAGCCTTAAAAGAAAAAGAAGCTTTGATCAAGTCTGTGGGACCGGTCTCCTTGTGGGACCGGGATTTTGTTAACGTTTATCTCATGACAGGACCTCTGCTTTATGCTATGACGACTCTGCTAACATCAGACACTTTTTACTCAAAAGTTGGGTGAAACAAAGATCTACGAGTATAATCCTCTGCCTTGGTGGTCTTGGACGCTACAAGATAGTTTGGCTAATTGGAAACTTAAAAACTAGTTTTAAATAAGTGATGGATAGGGATGACGCGATAATGGTCGTTGAAAGACTGTAAGAACATAGCTTAGCTTCGAGCCATGATTGTAGTTGGGACAATCGGGACATGTTGGATGCACTGAGTGTATGTTTCCGTAATTCTTGAGCTGACTCTTGATTAGTTATTCCAATGGACTAAATTAAAATTTACATTTGACGAATTCGACATTTGCTTTACCTTCAAGAGATTTTTGAAGCCTTTGTTTCCCAAGTTTGTGTTAGGCATCAGCAAGTTATCTGAATTCCTGGAAAACATAGGCAGATCCTTGAACTTACATGGCGTCAAAGCATATTCGAAATTCCCGAACAATTAGCTTAGCAAATTTTAAGCGAACTATCTTTTTATATGATTATGATCGCGTGGTGTACAAGTTCATTGATGGTTGCTTCGCATTGTGCCAAGAGCACACCTGATGTCATCAGCGTGATTGGCTGTAATGCACACATAGCTGGCGGCTAAAGTGTGGAGCTGAGCGGAAGTGTACGAGACTGGGTGAAAGAATTGTTTGGCTTTTCAGCACAGCAACCTACTCATGCAGAGACCAATGTAGTTCTGTTCTGGGTGTAGAGTGCCGAATTCGATATCAGCCATAGTTTGAGAAGTTATAGCGGGAACTGTAAAAGAGTTGTCGATTTGCGTCAGGACTTGGGCCTGCACCCGTATAAAATCCGACTGATCCACGACCACAGCGCCGTGAATTAGTTTATTGAGCTATTGAGTAGCAGGCAGTTGACCCAAGCTTCGAAAAAAAAATTATCTTCAGAGACGAAACCCGTTTTGGAATGGATGGATCCGTAAATAAGCGAAATTGTTGGATTTCAGATTGATTTTGAGCAACTTCTTGTGGTCTAGACTGGATGATATGGATGACATGCTACTCAGCGCATGACTATCTACATTCTGCACGAGCATTTCAAATGCATTTCGGGAAACGGCGACGTGAATTGGCCACCGAGATCGTGCGATTTAATGAGTTTAGAATTCTTCTTTGCGGAAGACTTCTTCTTAAATAAGAAATCTATATGAATAAAACCCAAACAAACCATGCCCTCAAAGTCAACAGACTTTGATCTTTTAGTTATAAAGAAAGACGAAGCGAGCAATAGAGGATGGCACATGTAACTTCTAACATCGTTAGTTTTCATGCGTTTGACTATTGATTTCCTGACAACTCTTATATAGACGGCCTACACGAAAATACCACTCAAATAGCTGCTAAATGCATACCAGAATTCGATGTTATTTTCGAAAATAAAGTTTCTTACGATGGTTGGTAGAGTCGCTTATGGAAAACCACAAAGTGCAAAGTAACGTGACCAAACTTAACGCCTTTACGGGTAGAGAACGGAAAGCTCAAACGACAAGCTTTGATGCAACCCATAAAGCGTAAAACATCGCATCTACATCCCCAAATATTTCATAGCGCGTTGGTTATACTCACAATCGATTGGTATAAATCCGGATAAATTGCTGCTATAAATTACCCAGAAGGGTAAAGCAAATATATGTAGAGGCAGCATTATTCTGTACTAAAACTTCCATCCCTAAAAGCTGTTTTGCTATAAAGCCGTTTTTGTTATGAAGTTAAATGCTCCTTTTTTGATATCCGAGTATAATAATAAGTATGAGTTTGAAAAATTGGATAAGTTATGTGTCACTTAGGGTATTGTACTAGGTAGACCCTTTCAAGAGGAATTTCGAACAATCCACATGAGGGCACGTTATTAGATAAGTGACGATGTTAGAGTCATTATTTTGTCCGCTACTCTATATACATATGTTCCTTAGGTTTATGGTGCAAACGAATTTTCATAAGGTAATTGATTTGCCTCAGCATCTGGCATACCCGATATTCTGACACAGACCTTTTAACGGTTGTCGGTGTTTAGTCATCAAACTCGAAGGCACTTTTGGCATTCCGATATATGTATGTATATATATTTTTTTTATTTCCAAGTTTAGATTACATCTGTCCTAAGACTCTAAGCAATTGTTTTAAAAGAAATAAGAAATAAAATAAAAGTCGTAAGAACAGTGTCTTACAAAATTATTTTCCACGTTACTTTTCTTCTACTTTAAGGTGCTAACAAAATTTACCATCATGAATCACATTTACTCATACTTTTATAAGAGATATTAACATAACATACATAAATTATACATATGTATACTAACATTTATATAGATTCACCTGTGCAGGGACGGGTTAAGAATATCCCTGCAGCGATACCTATCGCTTGTCGTAAAAGGCGATTAAACAAAGGTAAACAAAAATCACATCTAGGCAATTTAAAAAACACCAAGGTGAGCCTCGGGACACATATACAACCATTAAACTGCCCCACAAGTGTGCATGCAAATCAGTGGGTTGACACGACTGGAGATCATCGGTATTGTAAGAGTAAGATCAAACAAAAAAAATAAAAATCTGGAGCATGCCCGTGTCAAAAAAAGGAGGGGAAGAAAGAAAACGGTCAAACCGTAGCATTATGGAAAAGAACGCTAAAAGGAAAAGCACTACCCCGCCAGGCACTACTAATGGTCGTGATCCTGGGACGAAGTCAGAGCTATAGGATTTCCGGGGGATAGCAAAGTAATGCAACGGCGTAAGCCACACTTAAGAGTCGCGAGTTGGAACGTTGGAAGCATGAGTGGTCGCAGCTATGAGCTTGAAGAAATGATGGTTAGAAGGCGAGTAGACATCCTGTGCGTACAAGAGACGAAATGGCGAAACACCGGTAATCGGGCACGTTTCTTGGACGTTAAAACAAAAGCCTACAAGATGTTTTACTAGGGATTGGAACAAGGAAAAAACGGAATCGCCATCATCCTTGCGGCAGAGCTACTTGGCAACGTCTTAACCATTTCAAAGTCCAGTGACCGTTTGACGGCTCTCAAATTGGTGATGCATGGTGAGGTGTGGAACATCGTAAGCGCATATGCCCCTCAAGTAGGATGCGAACAAAAAGAAAAATATGCATTCTGGCTAGATTTCCACAACCTTGTCAAAATCATCCCAAAGGAAGAGCTTTTGTTTGTTGGGGGAGATTTAAACGGACATGTCGGGAAGACAAGCGAAGACTATGAAGACTACCACGGAGTGCTGGGATACGGCACCAGGAACTCTTCAGGTGAAGATATCTTAAACATGTGCAAGTCGTACGGTCTTATAGTGCTATATACCATGTTCGTCAAACAAAGCCGGCACCTGATAACTTATAGCAGCGGCGGAAATGAAACTCAAATAGACTATCATTTGTTATCCAGTTTCATGAAGCCACGAGTTAAAGATTGCAAAGTAATCCTGCGAGACGCGATCGCCCCTCAACACCTGACTGAATTTTTAATGGAGGCGAGTAAGAAGTCAAAGCAGCAAACGAAGGTGTCTGAGAGAATCAAGTGGTATAAGCTGGATAACGGAAAAGGCGAAGCTTTTATTACCAACATGAAAAACTACCTCTCTTCCATTATCGATGAGGTCGGTAATGAGGAGTGCAGAGCACAAGACATGTGGGATTCCCTACAACAATCTGGCCTGGAGAAAGCCAAATCACTGCTCGGAACATCTAAAGGCCCCTGCCAACACGCAAAAGAAACCTGGTGGTGGACAGACGAAGCCAAAGCAGTGATACACGAAAAGAAAATGGCTTTCCAAAAATGCACCGAATTCAAAGCAAAAAGTATGGAAGGCCTCTATCAGGAGTTGGAAGAAATATCGTCGTCCGCGTCTGACAGGAACCAAGCTACCCAGGAGCTTCGACAAAACAATTTGAACAAAGGAGCAAATATCTTTAAGATAGCCGCCCAGAGAAGAAGAAATGCTCAGGAGATTCGTTTCCCAAAGTTTATTAACAATGCTGAAGGCCAACTCCTTGTGGAAGACGAAAAAATTCTCCACAGATGGCGACAGTATTGCGAGGAACTTCTGAACGAACAGTTTCCCCGAGTGTACTTTCCAAGAGCCGCCCCGAATCATGCCGAAATATCCGACATCACAGTCGAAGAAGTTCGGTACGCGGTTAAAAACTCCAAGAAAAGAAAAGCTGTTGGGCCGGACGGGATACCCTCTGAGTTCTGGAAAAAGATGGGAGACATCGGGTCTATATGGCTCATGGTTCTTATCTCCAAACTTATGAGAGGCGACACTATGCCTAATCAATGGAGGGAAAGCTATCTTCTTCCATTGCACAAAGGAAAGGGTGATACGCGAAATTGTGATAACTACCGTTCTGTCAAGCTGATGTCGCACACCATGAAGATCGTTGAACGGGTATTAGATAGCCGACTGCGGAAAATAATACGACTATCTGATGACCAGTGCGGGTTTGTCTCGGGTAAATCAACAACAGATGCAATCCAAAGTATAAGGATCATGATGGAAAAGCATCGTGATTCTTCAAAGGACTTGCATATGATGTTGGTTGATTTCGAGAAGGCCTTTGACCGGCAACCAAGAGATCTTTTATGGGTAGCGCTAAGACAAAAAGGAGTTCCAGAAACCTACGTGCGAGTGATTATGGACATGTACGAGAGAGCAACGATAAGAGTAAGATGCACCGCAGGAGTCACCGAAGAGTTCGCAATCAAAGTCGGTGTACACCAAGGGAGCGTCCTCAGCCCACTGCTTTTTATAGCAGTCCTTGATTGCTTGCTTGAAGGAAAAGTGACGGACCCCAATGTGCACCAGCTATTCTTTGCTGACGATGGGGCCATTATAAGTGATGATCAGGCGTCCCTACAAAGAGCACTTGTGTGTGAGTGGACATTTTTGAGGGACACGGGTATCGTATTAGTTCAAAGAAGACAGAGTATCTGTGCTGCCCGTTCTCTGACCCTCATCAGCCTATTCCAGACATTTACTTGAATGGAAGAGTGCTTCCCAAGTGTGAAAAGTTTAAATATCTGGGATCTATGATTAATAGAGAAGCAACTTGTGATGACGACATCAAACATCGCGTAAGCGTAGGGTGGATGAAGTGGCGGGAAAACTCCGCCATCTTCTGTGATCGAAAAATGCCCCCTAAGCTGAAAGGAAGGCTCTACACTTCAGTTGTACGTCCGGCGCTCACATACGGTTCACAATGCTGGACAATGCACAGAAAGTATGAGAGCAAATTAACGGCAACTGAGATGAAGATGCTTCACATGACAGCGGGAGTAACAAAGAGTGACAGAATTAGAAGTTCAAAGATCCGGGGAAGCCTCCACGTAAAAGAAACCATCACAAGAAAGATAGAGCGCGACCGACTCAGTTGGTATTACCATGTTCAAAGGAGAGATCCTTTGAACCCCGTCCAAAAGGCGATATTAATCAACGTTCCAATTTCAACACGCAAAAAAGGCAGGCCAAAAAACAATTGGTGCAAACAAATGCAAAAACACCAGCATTTGATTGGCCTCAGCGATGAAGTAATCCGAAACCGGGAAGCCTGCCTGTCTGAGGTCAAACCGACGGACCCCACAAGCGGACCAGTAGGAATGCAGTTAAGTGGGAAGGTTATGGTCCTACACTTCTGACCATAACGATGCCGGAAAAAAGGAAAAGAAGAAGAAGAACCGTTATATGGATTGTAGATCTACTGGCCTCAGTCTTTTTAGTTGTCTTCTCGTGTTAGCCTCTTCGTATTTCGTTGTTTAGATGATTTGAGATTCTGATTTTTTGATTTATACTATGTTTTTTGATTTCGTCTTTAATAGTGGGTCCGCGTTTTATTGCAGGGAAGGATTTTAACGCGAAACATGTCGACTGGGGCTCAATATAAACCAGCAAAAAAGGGAAAAAATCTTATCGAGGCGATAACAAAAAACAACTGCAAATTCTGTGACTCCCATAAAAAGTCAGACCTTATTGAATTCTGTATTACCAAGAACATTAATTATATATTAATTAAGTATCAGCTCCTATCTTGAACTGTCGTCTGACCATTCCCCTTTTATAGTCAAATACTCCACTACTGCAAAAGTACGATGCCCCATCCCTTCTCTGACCAACCATAAAACCGATTGGAACGCTCTTCGAAGAGTAATTGAAGCAAAAATGTATCCAAGGATTCCTCTTAAGACACACAATGACCTTGAAAACGCTGTTATACACCTGAATAACCCAATACACCTAGCAGCAACTAGATCAACGCCTGAAGTCAAACCAATAAACCTAACAACTATTACACCAAAAATTATACGACAAAAAATCAAAGAAAAACGAAAACTACGAAAAATTTGGTAACGTAGCAGATCACCATTTGACAAAGCGAACTACAACAAATCGACTAACGAACTCAAAGACCTCCTCAAAGAACATAATGATTAACATGTTAATACTTTCTTGTCTAACATCACTCAAGCAACAAATTATTCGATGGGGAAGCTGAAGAAAGAAATTAACCACCAACCACAACTGATGAAAACTAATGGTACTTGGGCCAGAACAGACACCAAAAAAGCAAAAACATTAGCAGAATATTTTAAAACAATATTCACCAACAACAGACAAAATAACCATTAACAAAATGTATTAATCTTTTTAATTCTCTTTGTTCTGATATAGACTTGTGTGATGATAGATCGAAATTTAAATTATCTGTAATGAATTATCTGTAAATAAATATACTTAATTTTAAACCCTTCTGAATTTATGTATCTTGTAATTTAGCATTATGTATTATTATTATTAATCATTTATATACAATTTTTTTTTTTTTTTTTTGAGCTATTTGTATCTGAAATCTGTTAGAGTTAAGCTCGGTAGATGAATAAACTAAACTAAACTAAACTATTTAAAAAAAAAAAAATATACCACCCCCTGATAGAAATATTTCCACATTTACGAAATTGGCAATAAAGGAAATACGAACCAACGAAATAAAACACTGCATAAAAAACAACTTAAAATGTAAAAAATCACCTGAGCATGACTAGAAACAGGAGAAATACTCAAAGAACTGCAGGATAGAGCCCTTATTTATATACATATTATGCTTGACCATATCAACATACCACTAAAACAGAAACACCTTATCCCGGACCACCAATTTGGATTCCGACAAATTCACCCTACTATTCAACAGGTTTATCGAGTGACAAACAAAATTCTAAACGACTTAAATGAGCAAAAATTTGCTTCACTCAAAGTCATACTTTTTATTAAGTAAAAAAGTTATTCAAAAACAAAATTGAATGATAAATCTTGCGCCACCTTGTACATACAAGAAGCCCTATGCATTGTTGCATAATACTTAAGAAAAATGTAATTTAAATAGTTACCTATCGCAATAAGGGTCCGCGAATAATTTAAAAAGAATGAAATAAAAATAAAATTAAATTTTTTAAGTAGCCCCCGAAAAACAAAAAAAACTTTAAAAAGTAAAAAAATAAAATTTTTCTCTCGGCCTTTTGACTTCATTAAAATAACCTATTAATATTTTTAAGACAAGCGTCGCCGCGTCGGGGAACTGCTAAGTAAATAAAAAAAAAAAAAAACATAATACAAATAAAAATAATATTGATAATGATAAAGTATAGAAGTTAATAAACACGTCTATTCGCTTATTCATTCAGTCTATGACTGCCGTTTATTCTCTTGTACTTAAAATTACTTTAACAAATTCTGATAAGATGTAGGTGTCGGGTGAAGAATGTGCTGTAAGATAAGGATGCTGTAAGATAAGGATGCTGTAAGATAGGGATGCTGTAAGATAAGGATGCTGTAAGATAAGGATGCTGCAAGATAAGGATGCTGTAAGATAAGGATGCGAAAGAGTGGGAGTATGGAACGTGGGAAATGAGATGAAGGCTAAATGAATTGTGTATGCTAGAACTAGTGTAGGAAATGTGTAGGAATTAGATAAGGGAGTCAGGTTCACTTCCGCTGCTGGTCTGGATGGCGTGTGTTGTTAGCTCCTCCCCTCCTTAGACTTGAACGTCCCGGTTTAAGATGCTGTTGACTTGCATCTGAATGGTTTCTTTATCAATAGTTGGAGTCGGGGTTGAAATTTGGATTTTCTTCGGCTTTAGTTTTACAGCTATTATTATAAGGGTTATAAGAGCCAGTAAACCACCAATAATGTAGAATGTAGTTCTGCCGTTCTCAAATTCCACCCTGAATTCATCGATTCGTTGATTGTTGAGGATGTGCAGTTTGTGCAAGTACGGGAGAGAAACTTTTTGTTCAAAATATGTTTCATTTATGATTGTTCTTTTGGGGGCAGGAAGGTCTATAACTGCTATTGGTTGGGTTACTTTAAATTGGTTTCCATTAATTGCAATGGAATCTTTGAATGTAATCAAAAATGTTCCGTTTATTTTCATATGCTGCCCGTGGTCGTCGATTTTCAAATTTTCGTCATGTGCCATGATCAAACCATCTTTGATCTGTTGTATTTTTTTGACATGTTCTGCAGAAATTTTAAGACAGCTTGCGGTGTGGTTGTTTAACAGTTCCGATAAACAGACATCTTGATGAATAATGTTACAATAGTTATAAACAAAAATTGTTTTACAGTTATTTACAGGAAAATAGGACTTTTTACATTTTGCACTTTTATTGCTGCTTGAATTTAAAATCTTATTGTAGTGTATTACTGGAATTATCTCAAAAAGTTCACATATTTCGTTTACTTTTTTAATTTAAATAAGGTATACAACTGTCTCATCATAATAATACATTTTAATATCAGCAACTAATAATATGTCATTAA
The DNA here is from genome assembly GCA_958301585.1 of Merodon equestris. Classification (NCBI taxonomy): domain Eukaryota; kingdom Metazoa; phylum Arthropoda; class Insecta; order Diptera; family Syrphidae; genus Merodon; species Merodon equestris. The sequence continues at coordinate 103,838,667 of OY284415.1, forward strand.
GCGGAACATCAACATTTTCAACAGATTTTATAACATCGATTTCTTCTATGCTTAACATTAAAGGAATTATTATATTGTGCTTGGCCAGTAACATGGAATTTAGAAAATTCGATAAACTGTCAATTACTATTCTATTTTTTCTGGTCATAAACATTATTAACTTGAGATTATCTCTCGGTACATAGTTATTTTCGTTTGAAATTATTTTATTTATGCTGTCGGTAAGTTCATCTAGTTTTTCTCCTATTGCTTTGTTAATCTCTACTTGATTATTGTGGTCCCTGACTAGTTCATTCTCTTGGGCTTTCAATATCTCAAAGTCCTGGTGTTCGGGAACACCGGCAACAAATTTTATGACCGATCCGAGAAAATCAATGGCTCTACGGTTGCGGTTTGGAAAGTTGAAAATGCGTAGTAGCCGTTGCATTTTGTTTATATCGTTTTGTGAAATTGCCCTCTCCTTTTTATTGAATAAACTATCAATAACATTTTTATTGTCCAAAATAATATCTCTTAATTGCGTAATGTTAGTAGAGTGTTTGAAATAAAAGTACTCCTGAAAAATAGCGACATTGCCAACAGTATTTGGAATATATTCTGCTGCAGAGTAGTCCATAACTTTGAGCTGAACAGATGGAAAAAATAACGATCTGTATATATAGAATTTTATCTTAAATTATTTTTATGCGCTTGCCTACCATCTAGTATTACTGCTGTCCCTAATTCTGCCTGTACTGTTTTTTAACTTCCCAGTGGGAAGTTCTTGTAATGGGGCCGATTTTGTGAATCCCAAATTTTGCCATATCTCCACGTTTCAAGGTCACCATGTGTGTTATGTCCGTGTGTGTGTATGTACGTATGTGCGTATGTGTGTATGTGTGTTCGTATTAATTTTTTTCGTCTCGATTATCTTGAGAACCAAAGATGATATTAACATGGGACTAGATACATTAGACGCGTAATTACATAACAAAGAACTGAAAGAATTTCCAGCGAAATCGGTTCAGCCGTTTTTTTTAACGAGAAATCCAAGAAAAAAGCAAAAAACAAGCTGAATTTTAAAATGAATGAAGTGTATAATTTATTTATGAACATTGTTGATAAAAATTTAATATTGTTGATAACAATTGAATATTGTTGATAACAATTGAATTTTGTGAATAACAATCGAATATTGTAAATAATAATTGAATACATTTGAAAAAAAATTTAATATTGTTTGTAACAGTTGGATATTGTTGAGAATAGTGTCGATAAATTTTTGTTTATAATAAAACAAAGTTTTAATAGTTCAAATATCCACTGTTCGGGAAAGGTAACAATTTTTTATTCAGCACCACTTCAACTATATGGTTCCGCATAATGGGTACATCATATGGCATTTGCTCTTCCGGTAACTTATGGTAACATAACACTGTTGCAAAATATATTGCGAATGCCCCACAATCTATACCATTGCTCTGTTCCTAAACCTTATGAAATATATACCCTTTTTTTAAATCTATACAGAGCATTCAAAAAATCGATTTGTTCGTTTTCCAAGTAATTCTTATTTAAACTGTCGTAGATGTGGACATTGCCATTACCATCATATTTTGTACAAATCCAGTGACCTATAATGTTAACACCAATTTGACCGCTATAAATGATCTGAATATTAATCTCAGATTTGGGTATTACTTGTAAATTACGTAGAAACGCGCCGACGTAACCTACATCCTGTGCGAAATTAAGCTTTGAGTTTTCTGTTCATTATTTCATGGAATAAATTGATATGTTTGTCGGACAAATAAAATTCACTATGAGCCACTTCTTGACATTCTGCGATCGGAATATCAAAATCATATGGTACGTCATTATCATCGGTATTATCGTAAATATTGTTCATATCATTTTGAACACCAGAATGAATACTATTTCCATTAGTTTCTTTGTGATTTATATCATCATTATCAACATCTATAGGAATTAAATCTTTGATATTGTCATTGTAAGTGTCCATGCCAACATAGCTACTAATGATAATTTCATCGCAATTTTTGTTTTCATCTGTACTGTTAACACTAGTGCTACAATGATTGTTAGAATTTTTTCTATTGAGACTGTTATTATAAATAGCATATATTGGCTTATGGTATGTGAAATATGATTCATAAACATTGTACAATATGTTGGAAACATTGGAGAAAATGACATCTATTTGAGTATTTAATGACGTAGTAATACTGTCTGGCGGCAATTGTGTTAATAATTTATATTTTTTTAAATAATTGATCAAAAAATTCTTTTTTTTGTCACCTTGATTAATGATATCGTAGTTGAAATCTCCAATTAATATAAAAAGACTATCAGAAGGTAATTTTTGTATAATATCATCGATAGCTTCTTCGAACATAGTCGTTGTTGTTTTAGGAGATTTGTACCCACTAATTAAATACCAATTATCTACTTTCATTGTAAATAGCTGTGCATGTCCCTTATTGCTGTAAAGATGCTTTGACGATAATATTGTAGATTGTACGCTATTTTTTACATAGCATATTAGTCCATGATTGTTTTTATTGCGATCAATTCTCAAAACAATATTGAAATTATCAATGTCTATTTTATCGCTACCAGTAGTTCGAGACTCACTGAAAATTAATATATCCGCGCGCAGATACCATTCATCTGCAATTATGTGGGTTAACTTCTTTCTTAATGTACTAACATTTTGATAACATACTTTTGTGGCTACTACGCTCTCTAAATTATTGTACGACAATTTTAACATTTTTTTAGATCTCAGACGTTCTAATTCAATAAGTGCTGAGTTTACAACTTTTGAATTTTTTGGAATATTTGATAATTTAGATTTACCAATTATAAATAGTCCACTCAATTTAGTGACACGGCAACATATAACATCGATAAAGTTCGCCTCTTCTGCGCCGAAAAATCTATACATATTTTGTCATATGTTTGACCTTGGCTCTTATGACCAAATATAACTATTGCTTCCGCAGGTATAACAAGAAATTGATTTTTTAAGATTTTATATTTATCATCTTGTGTAACACTAGTTTGGATCGATATTCTTTCTATTGGGGTTAACGCATTATCTATGCTATTCTCTGTCATGTAATTACGATAACAAGTTGCATTTTACGTCGCAAAAAATTAATTTTCGAATCAATTTTTTTTTTGTTTATTAACAATGTGTTGTTCACTTTGTCGATAAATACAGTTTTTCCGTAAATTACGGATACGTCGTTTTGTATTACTACTTTAATTTTTTTTGAAAGTTTCATATTTTCGTCTTTCTTTCAATCGTTGAAGATTTTTCAGATTTCCGAAGCCTCTAAAATCGTCATCACTACGTAATGATGCCATGCGTTTTTGAGTGCTCATTCTTTCGAGTTCTCTGTATTCATCGTCTTTACGTAAGTCAGAGACTCATTAGAGATTTTTCAGATTCTCAAAACTTCGATAACCTCCATCACTTCGTAGCGCGCCATAAGTTGTTGATTTTTTTCTCTTTCACATCTCTGTTATCAACTACGGTTAAAATTTTAAAAGAAAATATTGAATAAATTTAAAATTATACAATAATAATAATAATAAATAATAATAAAAAAAAAATAATTGTTCTTTAATTCGTCTCACTGGGAAGTTAAGGGCAAGTCACAGAATCCGCGCTTGCGTGCTTCCGCTGACAGCAAAGTAGAATACACACATTCTTATGGGAGGTGGCACATAGCCGACGGAAGCACGCGCTTCGATAGACAAAGTAGAGATTCTTTCTACTTTTTGATGCGCTGACAGTTCATACATTCACATATCGGAGCTCACACATTTACAATTTGAAGTTCACATATAGACAAATTGAGAGTAAGCACGTTCATTGGTGGATGCTTTGAGAGAATGTTTAGGAACTCTCTCGCAGTGAGAGAAATTTCAAATTCGGTTGACATTTAAGTATTATTCTGTTTGGTGTCATGGTGTCATGCGAGGTATGTTTTGTTGGTGCAAAGTGAAAGAAATGTTTGAAGAAAAATTGATTGAAACAATTAAAGACCATCCGTGTCTTTATGTATAACAAAATTCGCGATTGCATCCCATTATTATCTTGTACATTTCAAATGCTTGCGACAATATTAATATAAATATTATTACCGAAATAAAATCGTCCATATTTTTTAAGTATTATATAACAAGTAAAGAATATTTTCTAATTGAACGCACAACACCAATTAATAAATGTCATTGAATGATTTGACATTCAATTTTGACAGATCAACGCACGCACGGATTCTATGTGGCTATGCATGCCTGCAATGCGTTGGCAGTCAATTGAAATTAACGGACGCACGCAAGCACGGATTCTATGTGACTTGCCCTTTAGTCGTGTGGACTTTACGGTTCACACCTTGACCACATTTTTGTTGATAAAGTTTAGAAAATTTGTTTCCAGTTCTTTTGTTAGTTTTGAGAAAACTTTTGGAGTCGATGTTTTATTGAGATATTTTAAATCTTTTGATTGCTTTTGTTTTAATTTTTTATAAATTTCGCCTCTTAGATCGTCGGAAATGTTGTGATATAGGGTAAAAGTGGGAGAGACGCCGTAGTTTTTGCAAGTGTAAAATTTTATTAGAAAAAATGCAATATAATCAAATCGTTTATTTTTTATAGAAAAGTTACTCTTATATACTATGTGGCAAAAAACAATTCACGACATTATTTCAAAAAAATAATTTCAAAATACCATATCTCCCACACTATGTGGGAGAGCTGCCATACATATTATTTTGTCTTTTTAAGATTTTTTTTCCTACCATTTCTCTCCCACAATTATTGCAATGAGGTAAGTACATTGTACATGTCTCGTGTAGCCATTTTAGGCATACAGGACATTTGATCCACTCAGTTTTCTTCTTTGTTCGAAAATAAGATTCCCAACACTCGACACACACATTATTATCGTCATTAATACAATCAGACTCATCTCGTTGAGAGGTTGACGATGCACCTGCTGGTTCGGACCCAGTAATGTTGCGTTTTCTAGCTTGTTTTTTTATCAAATTCAGATTTTCAGTTTTTTTATCTAGGTTTTGCGAGGATGTGAGAACACGAGCAACTTGTTTGCGGTTTACGTTGAGGCAAGTAGAGTTGGAATTGGGTTTGCTTGTTCAAGAAGCTTTGTAGGTGAATCTTGGCTAGCAGGTGTGGCTGACGTAGATGGTTTAGCTGGTGATACAACTGTAACACTCGCAGAAGGTACTGTTGAGGGTACTACATCAATTAGATCAGATATAGCGAAGAAATGATCTGGAATGATATTTGGGTTCAAGGGAAATATTCCGCAAGCTTTGAAAACTGACACCGCATTGCCCACAGTGGCGGCTTTTCCCCAAGCTTGCCCAATTAAAGTTCCAACTTGTAACCTCGAGATCACTCTATCTTTGTTTTTTAGCATCCATGAATGAGCTTCCTGTCCATAGTATGTCTTTAGCGGCTTAAAGAAACTACGATCGAGTGGTTGAAGTGCCTGAGTTCATTCATTGGCGAGGTCCAGTAAATTTTCTTCAGTCCACAAACCTCTAGAAATAATAAATACAGTCAAAGTCTTTCTGTAGTCGTATGCTCGGTGCATCCTTCGACTGTATCTTGTTAAAATTTAACCTGTTAACCGGGTATGTAAGTTAAAAACCTTTCTTTAGTTTTCCTTAAAAAAATAATTTTATTAATTTGGGAGCTGAACCTCCTCTTTTCAAATCAAAAACACAAGTGACTTAGTGGCTAACAGAACATTTACTTATCGCCTAACTTATTCCTAATGTGCATCTTCGTGTACGTGTTGAAATGCGGTGGATGGGCAGGTGTCATATATGTTTTTCAATAATGTTTTTATTTTTTTTTTATTTATTTCCTTGTTTTACTTATTTTCTTGGAATATATATTTATTTACTATTATTCTTCCTGTATTTCTATTTACTTCTTTCTTTTCTTTTACTTTTTACTTAAAATGGTACTAATTTCTTTTGCTTTTTTCACTTTAGTTTTCTTTCTTTTTTAATTCTGTTTTCTACTTTCTTATTTTTCACGTAGACTTAAACTTAATACTCTATAACTTACAATAAAATCGGCAGCTGTGTACCCACGCTGGCCATCTGGATTTGGTTCTTTTGTCCGCTGGGAAACGGTGACTGGGGATCCACGATGCGCACCAAGTGCGTGGTTCGCTAGCGGCGTTCTTAGGACCGTCTAGTGATGGAACACTACACTCGCGTTTTGATTTTCACTATAGTTATCTTCTATCTTCTGTTTTACACTATCTAAGTGCGTGGTTCGCTAGCGGCGTTCTTAGGACTGTCTAGTGATGGAACACTTCTCTTTTATCACTTTGTTAATTTTTTTCGTATACTTTTTTTCGTCTTTGTGGTTCGTGCCACACTTGTCCAGGATTACCAGTAGGTGCGTTGCGTGTGAATTAATTGTACGCACGGCGGCTACTTGAGGCGACTGGCAGTACCTACGCGTTTCGGTTAATTTTTTATATTTTCAGGAACGTGACGGCTACTTAAGGCGTTCTATTGTCCTGAGGGCGCGGCGGCTACTTGAGGCGACTGGCCTTAACGATACTCCGCGCACACAAGATTTTTACGCAACACTACCGGGTCCCTGCTCGGGCGCCAGTTAAAAACCTTTCTTTAGGTTTTCCTTAAAAGAATAATTTTATTAATTATATTTCTCTCCTCTTTTCAAATCAGGAACACAAGTGACTTAGTGGCTAACAGAACATTTACTTATCGCCTAACTTATTCCTAATGTGCATCTTCGTGTACGTGTTGGAATGCGGTGGATGGGCAGGTGTCATATGGCAGCTTAGTGCATGTTGACTGATGGTGATGGGAAGGTGTAAGATGATCATACTGCTTCTGGATGATGTAGGTGCATGTAGACACGGAATGACCGGATGTCGTGTGGAGGATGCAAGATGATCGGTTGGCTGTGTAGGTTGTGGAATTTGGTGTTTGAAAATGTGCATTGTCGCGTTTAACTTGTATAAGTACTACTGCACTGGGCATGACGACATTTTCGTCATGTAAATTCGCCGCAATATTTTCAGCGCAATAATGTTTATGTAGTTCTTATCTATTGCGTGGTTATATGCGAGACTTGCGACAGGCAACTGTCTTTATTGTATTGTAATTGCACTGGTCAACCAAGACCGAACCCAACGCGACATTGTTTATCTGCTTGCGTCTTCGGCTATTGTCGGTCTCTCAGTTTTATTGCGAACCGCAAGAAAAAGAAACAAGTAATAAAGTTTTATTTCTACTTCCTCCCTTTTGTACGAGTTGAACAAAAGTGTATTTCCCGGTTAACAGGTCAGTAAAACACACATCATATAAGCCGTGGCGTCTCTCCTCACTTTTGAGGATAGAAGTTAACACGACAATTTTCCATTCCCTTTCCCATTCCTACCCCACATTATCCAAACAACCGCTTACGTCATTTCTTTCGATATTTTAATCGCAATCAATTACGAAGTTCACACAATTAAGTAATGTCTATCTTGCACCTTTTTAATTGTCCAATTCTAAGAAATATTGCACCCAATTAAGTAATGTTTATTTTACAATTTTTAAATTGTTAATTCTAAGAAATATTGGCAATTAGTAATAAATGTAGGTCACCATTGTAATTCTGTCTCCCAGCGTAAGTAAATATTGTATTATAAAAATGATTTGAAACAAGAATAAAGCGTTCAGTTGTGTAAAGGTATTCTACCGTGTTTTTTTTCCTCCATCGCGCACCCGGCGCGATAACTTAGATGCCATACAGTTAAAATATCGCTGAATATAAACAATGATACAAAAATATTTTTTTATCATGCTAAAAACAAGGTGAACAAAACATTAAAACACTTAAAATTTTCTCCGCTGTACTTATGGCATTCACTAAAACGCAATATGCTCAAATTTTTTGTCAAATAAAGTACGCAGAAAAAAATATTTCGTAACAATACAAAACGCACTTAAGGACAGTCGAACAGACACTGACCCGTTCCGACAACAATGTTGATAAATAGATGTTTCCAGTAGAAAGTATCGGGCGATCTTTTTCACTTCGCGAGATAAGGAATATGTGGCGTCTCTCCTCATATGGCGTCTCTCTGTTTCTTTTGTGCACCTGGCTATCTCTGCAAGGGTTGAATGAAAACGTTCGACTTGCCCATTGCTTTGACTATGAAGTGCAGATACCCCATTTCTTTGAAGTGGATATCTTCTTACCTGGAAAATCGCTATTACAGTGTTCGTTTTAGATCTGCCTTCTCTAACACCTTCTTAGCTTCCTCGGGCGTCCCCCAAGGCAGCCACTTAGGTCCACTTCTTTTCGTTCTTACCATAAGCGATCTTGAAATGGTGATCAAATATTCCCACATCTCATTATATGCCGGCGACACCAAGTTCTTCAAGACCATTTCCTCCAGTCATGACTCTTGCCTTATTCAATCTGATCTCAATAGTTTTTCCATCTGGTGTTCCAAAAATTGCTTGGAGTTTAACATTTCCAAACGCCAATCAATTACCTTTTCACGTAATCGAATCAAACCTCCTCCTCGTCTCTACTTCCTCAATAATCAACCCATCTCCACGGTTCAAGTCATTCGCGATCTTGGCATATTATGTGACCAGGAGCTAAATTTTCGCGCACACATCGATGAGATAATCCTTAAAGCTAATTCTGCACTCGGTTTCGTGAAGCGATGGTCTAAAGAATTTTCGGACCCTTACGTTACCCGATCTCTTTACATAACCTTTGTCCGGCCTCTTCTTGAATACGCCTCTCAAGTGTGGTCTCCATACCAACAAACCCACATTTCTAGAATCGAGAGCATCCAACGCCGTCTCCCCTGTAGCAATCCTTTGATTTTACCACCCTACCAAGACGGCCTCAAACTAATCAAGATGAACACGTTGGAAGAAAGAAGAACTATATCTGCCATTCTTTTCATCCATCGGCTCCTTTCAGGTACCATTGACTGCGCGACCCTCTATAACTCTGTCTCTATCAACACTAACCTCCGCAATGTACGAAATCCCCGTCTCTTCTATCTACCCACCCCCGTACTGCCTATGGCTCCAATGAACCTATTTCTCGTATGCTGGAAAGTGTTAATTCGAATCTTTACTTCGATTTCAACCTCAGCACTCGATGCCTAAAAATCCGCCTTTTTAACCACCCTCCCCTCTCTCCCGTTCTCCCTAGTTAGTAAGTGAGATTAGGTTAAGATTAGATTAAGCTAGCTTAAATTAAGCCCAATAAATGGGGGCGTTCGCCCCCACGAAATTTAAAAAAAAAAAAAAATACAGCGTGAGTAGAAATATTAAATTGATTTTGTAAAAATGCTAGTGTTGCATTTGAGGTAAAAGCTCCCTCATTGTCAGTTACGATTATTTTTGTATCTTTAAACAGTGAAATAATTTCGATTAAAGCTATTCTAACATCAACGGAGTTCCTAGAAGCAATGTTTCTTATGACAGCGAACTTTGAAAATTTGTCGACACAAGTTAAGAAATACTCTTAACTTCCGTATTATATGTATTCTTGAAAACATGCTACGACTGGGACACCTCCGATTGGGATATCTTTCAGCGTAGAGTCTTTCGGCTTCACGATCTCGACCATTAGCTAAACCGTAGCAGAAGTGCATGTCCGTTAATTCTTCTCGAGAGTATGAGTTTGACATCGTAATGTGTTGATGAGTTAACGTCCAATTTGGAAATGGTTTTTTATTAAAAATGCGATGCCTTTTATTTACATTTGGGTTGCAAATATTTTGTTTTTCAATAAAGAAAAATTGCGGTTTTATTGTCTTAAGGTCCTATCGGGTAGAACCCATTGGCGGCGGGTGGACCCAGACGAAATTGTCAGGTCAGTTTTCAGGGGTTATCAATGAAAAAAAAAGGATTAATCCAGGGTTATTCCAATACTATGTCACTTTATTGTATCCTCATAAAACTCCGAATTTTTTAAAAATAATAAGAAAGAGGTCAATGTTTCATACATCAATTTGCCTACAAGTCCAGACGCGTTAAAACCAAAAAAAAAAACAACTGAAAGAACGGATTGAAGTCGCTGGAGTCAAATTGCAGGAAAATTTGTCAAGCATAGACTTATGTGCAGCCATTAGAAGGAGATATATTCTTTGCCTTCTAAAAAATGGGGATCATATTGAAAATTTATTATAATAAAACTCCGAATTTTTTAAAAATAATAAAAAGGAGGTCAATGTTGCATACATCAATTTGCCTACAAGTCCAGCCGCGTTAAAACCAAAAAAAAGGGTTTTCTTAGAAAAAAGTGGTTCGGGCTTTTTTTTTTAATTTCTCAAAAACTACAAGACATTTTTGCATCCGGTTTTCTGTTTTTAACTAAAAACTAATAAGAGAATTGAATGTTTGAAAAAAGATTACCACTTAATTACATAAAATTTTGAAAAAAAATAGTTCGAACATTTTTTTTCCAAAATTTTGAGTTTGAAAATTAATTTCTCAAAAAGTATTCCCTAAAACAGCTTCATTTAAAAACAGGACGAAAGAAGAGGTTTCTGGCTTTTCAAAAAAATATATCACGGCATTGTGGCTTTAACTGTTGATTTTTAATAATTTTTTTTCCAAATTAAGTCAATTTTTTAGAAAATTGCCCCTCCCGGCTAAACGGGGGGGAATAGACCCCTCCCTCCCATACGATTTTTTTCTTGTCTTGACCAGACCTACACGCTCTAGCTTTTTGGCACACTGCTCGTGGGACACCCTGTATTCTTGAAAACATGCTACGACTGGGACACCTCCGATTGGGATATCTTTCAGCGTAGAGTCTTTCGGCTTCACGATCTCGACCATTAGCTAAACCGTAGCAGAAGTGCATGTCCGTTAATTCTTCTCGAGAGTATGAGTTTGACATCGTAATGTGTTGATGAGTTAACGTCCAATTTGGAAATGGTTTTTTATTAAAAATGCGATGCCTTTTATTTACATTTGGGTTGCAAATATTTTGTTTTTCAATAAAGAAAAATTGCGGTTTTATTGTCTTAAGGTCCTATCGGGTAGAACCCATTGGCGGCGGGTGGACCCAGACGAAATTGTCAGGTCAGTTTTCAGGGGTTATCAATGAAAAAAAAAGGATTAATCCAGGGTTATTCCAATACTATGTCACTTTATTGTATCCTCATAAAACTCCGAATTTTTTAAAAATAATAAGAAAGAGGTCAATGTTTCATACATCAATTTGCCTACAAGTCCAGACGCGTTAAAACCAAAAAAAAAACCAACTGAAAGAACGGATTGAAGTCGCTGGAGTCAAATTGCAGGAAAATTTGTCAAGCATAGACTTATGTGCAGCCATTAGAAGGAGATATATTCTTTGCCTTCTAAAAAATGGGGATCATATTGAAAATTTATTATAATAAAACTCCGAATTTTTTAAAAATAATAAAAAGGAGGTCAATGTTGCATACATCAATTTGCCTACAAGTCCAGCCGCGTTAAAACCAAAAAAAAGGGTTTTCTTAGAAAAAAGTGGTTCGGGCTTTTTTTTTAAATTTCTCAAAAACTACAAGACATTTTTGCATCCGGTTTTCTGTTTTTAACTAAAAACTAATAAGAGAATTGAATGTTTGAAAAAAGATTACCACTTAATTACATAAAATTTTGAAAAAAAATAGTTCGAACATTTTTTTTTTCATTTTTTTTCCAAAATTTTGAGTTTGAAAATTAATTTCTCAAAAAGCATTCCCTAAAACAGCTTCATTTAAAAACAGGACGAAAGAAGAGGTTCCTGGCTTTTCAAAAAAGTATATCACGGCATTGTGGATGTAACTTTTGATTTTTAATATTTTTTTTTCCAAATTAAGTCAATTTTTTAGAAAATTGCCCCTCTCGGCTAAACGGGGGGGAATAGACCCTCCCCTCCCATACGATTTTTTTCTTGTCTTGACCAGACCTACACGCTCTAGCTTTTTGGCACACTGCTCGTGGGACACCCTGTATATACATATCTATATGCAGAATTTCTCCCATATTCGAAGGCATCGGAGTTTCACCAATCGGATGTTGTTTGGGTCTACGTTGATATTTATACAGGGTGTCCCACGAGCAGTGTGCCAAAAAGCTAGAGCGTGTAGGTCTAGCCCAGACGAGTTAAAACCAAAAAAAAAGGTTTTTCTTAGAAAAAAATGGTTCGGGTTTTTTTTTAATTTCTCAAAAACTACAAGACATTTTTGCATCCGGTTTTCTGTTTTTAACTGAAAACCAATAAGGGAATTGAATTTTGGAAAAAAAAATAGTACTTAATTACATACAATTTTGGAAAAAAGTAGTTCGAAATTTTTTTTTCCAATTTTTTTTCAAAATTTTGATTTTGAAAATTAATTTCTCAAAAACTATTCCTTAAAACAGCTTCGTTTAAAAACAAGATGAAGGGAGAGGTTTCTGGCTTTACAAAAAAGTATATTACGGCATTGTGGATGTAACTGTTGAGTTTTAATAATTTTTTTCCCAAATTAAGTCAATTTTTTAGAAAATTGCCCCTCCCGGCTAAACGGGGGGGAATAGAGCCCCCCTCCCATACGATTTTTTTCTTGTCTTGACCAGACCTACACGCTCTAGCTTTTTGGTACACTGCTCGTGGGACACCCTGTATATTTTCCTTGCATACCCTGCAGTTTGATGCGAATGTTTTGCATAATTTATATAAGTTAGGCAAAAAATATTCTGCTAATATTTGTTTATAATTTTCATTAGGCCCTCGTTGAGCTCTATTATGCTCGTTGGCAATTATTTCTTCTTGATCATTTTGGTTGAAGACATCTTGAACAAATTTGCAAGTATATTTCATTTTTACGTTTGGAAAAGAATTTACTAGATCATCTTGTATTTTTCCTAGAGTTTTTATGTCGCAGTAGATACCATTTGTAACGTTTGTATTTAAGGCATCTTTCATGATTTTTATTAGTTCCGAAATTGAAGAAAAAGAGATTGAATGCCTAACTCGTTTTTGAAAAATTAGTTTTGTCTTTTTACTGGTTTGAAAGTCTTCATTAATAAAAATTTGGTTTCTAAAACAGTTTACGGGATTTTCGAACTTAGGTATCACTTTTGTTAGTGATTCTTCACTATGAATAGTTTCGTTTGAAGCCGATAACATATTTACATATTGGCGAGATATTGCATCGGCCACATAATTTTCTTTTTCCGGCTTGTAGTGGAATATAGGGAGTATTCTTCAACGAATGATTTCCATCTCTTGAGTTTGGTATTTGGATTTTTCTCGGAGATCGAAAAAATCAATGGCTGATGATCCGTGAAGATGTTAATAATGGGAGCCCCATAAAGATCATTTCTTAGCTTTTGCAATGACCAAACTATCGCCAACATTTCTCGTTCATTTGTGGCGTAGTTCTATTCTGTCTTACTCAAGGTGCGGGATATCATTGTGATAAGCCTACCACCTTGAGAAAGTACTATTTCTATATTACTAAAGTACCCTATTGCTTGCGATGAAGCGTCAGTTGTAAGATCAAATGGCTTACGAAAATGTGGGTACAACAGCAAGACATCTTCTGATGTCTATTGTTGCTTTTAATTCTATTAAAGGCTCCTATTGCCTCTGAGTCCAGTATAATTTTTTTATTTTTACATTTGTTGGTTCCTGCGTTAACGTCCTCCCTTAAGTACCGGGTTAAGGGTATTGCTATTCGGGCGTAGTCTTTTATAAAGCGCCGGTAATAGCCGGAAAGGCCAAGAAACGATCTAAGAGCACGAAGGGATTTCGGGATCTCATAATTGATAATATTTTTGACTTTATCAGGACAGGTTCTAATACCATCGCTTGATATGAGAAATCACAGTACTTCTACCTCTGTTTTGAAAAATGTACACTTTTCAGGAGAAACTCGCATATTGGCTTGAAGAAGTTTGGACAGGATTGCTCTAATATCTTCAAAGTGATTTTCCTCGCTTTCGGAAAAAAACGATCACAATATATCTTACCAATATCGCTCCTAAGGACGTCGTTTATTGCCCGCTGAAAAATAGTCGGGGGTTGAAATTTCAAATTTCCCGTTATTGATGGAAAAAGCTGTTTTTTCTCTATCTTTTTCCTCTAGGAGTATTTGATGAAACCCAGATTTGAGATCAATAGTGGAATAATATCTTGCTTTGCCTAGGTTCGATAGGATAATTGAAGTTTCTGGAATGGGGTATCTATCAGTGACTGTGCGTTCGTTCAATTTCCTGTAATCAAACACTAAACGCTTTTTGGGAGTCCCATCCTTGTTTATGCCTTTTTTACGCACTACGAATAGAGGAGAGTTATATGGTGAGTGAGATGGACGAATGATGCCGCCGTCTAATAACCTATTTATCTCATCATTATCAAATGATGAAGCGGCCATGAATAAATTGGTTCTGAGTCTAGTGTTCTAATATGTGCTTTGATATTTGTATTATATGGAAGCTTTTCGTTGGGCTGAGTAAAAACCTCTAAGAGATCATCTATTAAGTCCTTAAATTGATTCTTTATGCCACCCGGTACTGATTCAATGTCGATTTGCAAACTGTTCACCTGCTTCTTCTTCTTCTTTTCCTTTTTTTCCGGCGTCGTTATGGTCAGATGTGTAGGACCATAACCCATAACCCACTTAACTGCATTCCTACTGGTCCGCTTGTGGGGTCCGATTACTTCATCGCTGAGGCCAATCAAATGCTGGTGTTTTTGCATTTGTTTGCACCAATTGTTTTTCGGCCTGCCTTTTTTGCGTGTTGAAATTGGAACGTTGATTGAAAACGCCTTTTGGACGGGGTTCAAAGGATCTCTCCTTTGAACATGGTAATACCAACTGAGTCGGTCGCGCTCTATCTTTCTTGTGATGGTTTCTTTTACGTGGAGGCTTCCCCGGATCTTTGAACTTCTAATTCTGTCACTCTTTGTTACTCCCGCTGTCATGCGAAGCATCTTCATCTCAGCTGCCGTTAATTTGCTCTCATACTTTCTGTGCGTTGTCCAGCATTGTATGTCAGTATGTGAGCGCCGAACGTACAACTGAAGTGTAGAGCCTTCCTTTCAGCTTAGGGGGCATTTTGCGATTACAGAAGATGGCGGAGTTTTCCCGCCACTTCATCACAAGTTGCTTCTTTATTAATCATAGAACCCAGATATTTAAACTTTTCACGCTTGGAAATTCATTCATTTCCATTCCAGTAAATGTCTGGAATAGGCTGATGAGGGTCAGAGAACGGGCAGCACAGATACTCTGTCTTCTTTGAACTAATACGATACCCGTGTCCCTCAAAAATGTCCACCCACACATCAAGTGCTCGTTGTAGGGACGCCTGATCATCACTTATAATGGCTCCATCGTCAACAAAGAATAGCTGGTGCACATTGGGGTCCGTCACTTTTCCTTCAAGCAAGCAATCAAGGACTGCTATAAAGAGCAGTGGGCTGAGGACGCTCCCTTGGTGTACACCGACTTTGATTGCGAACTCTTCGGTGACTTCTGCGGTGCATCTTACTCTTGTCGTTGCTCTCTTGTACATGTCCATGATCACTCGCACGTAGGTTTCTGGAACTCATTTTTGTCTTAGCGCTACCCGAAAAAGATCTCTTGGTAGCCGGTCAAAGGCCTTCTCGAAATCAACCAACACCATATGCAAGTCCTTTAAAGAATCACGATGCTTTTCCATCATGACCCTTATACTTTGGATTGCATCTGTCGTTGATTTACCCGAGACAAACCCGCACTGGTCATCAGATTTTCGTATTATTTTCCGCATTCGGCTATCTAATACCCGTGCAACGATCTTTATGGTGTACGACATCTGCTTGACAGAACGGTAGTTATCACAATTTCGCGTATCACCCTTTCCTTTGTGCAAAACAAGAAGATAGCTTTCCCTCCATTGATTAGGCATAGTGTCGCCTCTCATAAGTTTGGAGATAAGAACCATGAGCCATCTAGACCCGATATCTCCCATTTTTTTCCAGAACTCAGAGGGTATCCCGTCTGGCCCAACAGCTTTTCTTTTCTTGGAGTTTTTAACCGCGTACCGAACTTCTTCGACTGTGATGTCGGATATTTGGGCATGATTCGGGGCGGCTCTTGGAAAGTACACTCGGGGAAACTGTTCGTTCAGAAGTTCCTCGCAATACTGTCGCCATCTGTGGAGAAATTTTTCGTCTTCCACAAGGAGTTGGCCTTCAGCATTGTCAATAAACTTTGGGAAACGAATCTCCTGAGCATTTCTTCTTCTCTGGGCGGCTATCTTAAAGATATTTGCTCCTTTGTTCAAATTTCTTTGTCGAAGCTCCTGGGTAGCCTGGTTCCTGTCAGACGCGGAAGACGATATTTCTTTCAACTCCTGATAGAGGCCTTCCATGCTTTTCGCTTTGAATTCGGCGCACTTTTTCTTCGCGATACCTTTGCAATATCTATATACCTTTTCACGGCTAGCTTTTTCCTCTCTATTAGTAGAAGAGCACTTTGACCAAGCTTGGAAAGCCATTTTCTTTTCGTGTATCACTGCTTTGGCTTCGTCTGTCCACCACCAGGTTTCTTTTGCGTGTTGGCAGGGGCCTTTAGATGTTCCGAGCAGTGATTTGGCTTTCTCCAGGCCAGATTGTTGTAGGGAACCCCACATGTCTTGTGCTCTGCACTCCTCATTACCGACCTCATCGATAATGGAAGAGAGGTAGTTTTTCATGTTGGTAATAAGAGCTTCGCCTTTTCCTTTATCCAGCTTATACCACTTGATTCTCTCAGACACCTTCATTTGCTGCTTTGACTTCTTACTCGCCTCCATAAAAAATTCAGTCAGGAGGAGACGGTGTTGAGGGGCGATCGCGTCTCCCAAGATCACTTTGCAATCTTTAACTCGTGGCTTCATGAAACTGGATACCAAATGATAGTCTATTTGAGTTTCATTTCCGCCGCTGCTATAAGTGATCAGGTGCCGAATTTGTTTGACAAACATGGTATTTAGCACTATAAGACCGTACGACTTGCACATGCTTAGGATATCTTCACCTGAAGAGTTCCTGGTGCCGTATCCCAGCCCTCCGTGGTAGTCTTCATAGTCTTCGCTTGTCTTCCCGACATGTCCGTTTAAATCTCCCCCAACAAACAAAAGCTCTTCCTTTGGGATGATTTTGACAAGGTTGTGGAAATCTAGCCAGAATGCTTCTTTTTCTTTTTGTTGGCATCCTACTTGAGGGGCATATGCGCTTACGATGTTCCACACCTCACCATGCATCACCAATTTGAGAGCCATCAAACGGTCACTGGACTTTGAAATGGTTAAGACGTTGCCAAGTAGCTCTGCCGCAAGGATGATGGCGATTCCGTTTTTTCCTTGTTCCAATCCTTAGTAAAACATCTTGTAGGCTTTTGTTTTAACGTCCAAGAAACGTGCCCGATTACCGGTGTTTCACCATTTCGTCTCTTGTACGCACAGGATGTCAACTCGCCTTCTAACCATCATTTCTTCAAGCTCATAGCTGCGACCACTCATGCTTCCAACGTTCCAACTCGCGACTCTTAAGTGTGGCTTACGCCGTTGCATTACTTTGCTATCCCCCGGAAATCCTATAGCTCTGACCCGAGCATTGCTGCTCGTCCCAGGATCACGACCATTAGTAGTGCCTGGCGGGGTAGTGCTTTTCTTTTTAGCGTTCTTTTCCATAATGCTACGGTTTGACCGTTTTCTTTCTTCCCCTCCTTTTTTTGACACGGGCATGCTCCAGATTTTTATTTTTTTGTTAGAATTGGATTTTACATTTGTGAAGTATTTTATTCTCACCATTTATTGTTTTGGCTTTGAAAGGAGTTTTTAAACAAATAACATTTTTCAAATTGGGTATATTTCTAATGTAATTTTTGGCTGTACCTGTATCTATTAAGATTCTCAAAGTTGTTACGTTGTTGAGTTTCTCTTCAATATAAGGTAGAGCCGAAGTTAAAAAATTAATTTCATCATTGTATTCACTTTCACTGTATTCACTGTTGCCGCTGTTAGTTTCGTTTAAGTTTTGTGCTTGCATGTGGTTAGTGCGCTGCACTTTCGCCATAGTTGCTCTGTCAGAGTCACGTTGACGCTTAAACACTTTTTTTGTGTCGTAGGACTGAGATGGTTGAAGTTCTCCAGATCCTTGGTTAGTTATTTGATTTGTTGATTTGTTTGTTGTCGATTCCTAACTGAATTATAATGAATTTTGGTTGAAGGGTCTATACTCATGCTATCGAATTCTGGTTGAGGTTGAACAATGCGCTTTGATTGGAAATGGAATTTGGATGAAGTGGCATTTCCTCCACGTAACCGGTTTGATACAGGTTTGCAAGGTTGTTCCTCTGCGGATGATACATGGCGAACTCTTTTATAGCGGGGACTGCTGCGGTGGTATGTATCTCCAATTTTACCATACCGACTCAAGTTTTTGTGCCTTAGCTAGTGCTGATGGCAAATCTTGGCGACCCGCGGAAAAAAGGACATTGCACAGTGGCTTATTGAGGCCTGAAATAAAAATACGCAAGGCGTCCGCGCGGTATTTGTAAGCTAGGGAAGTAATCACATCATTATTTCCGGAATATTCCATTCTGATTTTACTTATGATAAGGGTCAGCTTTTTTCAATCAGGTCGTAAAAATCTGAAATCGCCCCTGGCATAAAACGCTCATTTGGTTTTCCAACACGTGCAAGGGCCTTTTGTCACAATACGTGTGGTCAAGCCTAGCTATTATAGCCTCGAAATTTAACACGGTGTTAAATGAGGAAATAACTAAGTCTGCGGAACCCGTTATCTTATTGCGAATAATCGCTACTGCTTGATAATATTTATCGGTACCTTCATAAGGTTTGAACAAATTAATGGCAGTATGGGCCGCTTACCGCCAGGATAAATAACGCGTTTGTTCACCCGTGAACTCTGGTAGTGTTTTCACAAGGTCTAACATGACCGGATAATTTAAGTTAGAGGACACAGAAATAGGCTGATAGGTCACAATTGTTTCGCTCGGAAGCTCTAATTTGTTAACTTTTTCGGTCAGTATGTAAATTTGTTGCATTAAAGATTGTTGCTGGTTTAAATTACCGGCGGATAATTCCGTCATTTGCTTGAGGACATTTTCACATGCAGATTCGACTGCAACTTCTACAGCAGCCGAAAGAACACTAGAAGAAACCATCTGTGGTGTTGCCATGATTATCGAGGGAAAAAAGCACTAGATAAACTTTACACGCTACACTTAACAACAAAAAATCACTAAACGCGAAATGACAGTTTATCGGTAGCAACACTTTAAAATATTTTTAATACACTGTTTGTTTTTTTCTTTCTCGTTTTTTTTTTTTTACAATTCTCCTTAATACTCGAATTACTCTATACATACTTAACTTACAAAACAAAAGGAATGAACATCTCTACGTCTTGTCGCCCTTCTTTTCCTGGATGAGGAGCTATGAGGGGTTTCCAACGATGAGGAACAATTGTTTTTGATTGGGGGTTTCAAATGGGTTTCTTCTTCTTTAACAAATTTATTATTGTCAAAAGAAGCACTCTATTATTCTTTATAGAATTTTCGGAGTGAACCACGAAGTTGGGCGCCAGTTAATAAACACGTCTATTCGCTTATTCATTCAGTCCATGACTGCCGTTTATGCTCTTGTACTTAAAATTACTTTAACAAATTCTGATAAGATGTAGGTGTCGGGTGAAGAATGTGCTGTAAGATAAGGATGCTGTAAGATAAGGATGCGAAAGAGTGGGAGTATGGAACGTGGGGAATGAGATGAAGACTAAATGAATTGTGTATGCTAGAACTAGTGTATGAAATGTGTGGGAATTAGATAAGGGAGTCAGGTTCACTTCCGCTGCTGGTCTGGATGGCATGTGTTGTTAGCTTAGATTATACAAAGACCTACTCTACTTAAATAACTTACATAAGTAAGTACCAAAACAACCATATCCAATATTTTAACGCAACGCACACAGCTCTCAAGCGAACGCCGCATATAGAAGTGGTAGAATATCGAAACACTGCAGGAACTTAGTAGACCATATAAGATAAATTGATGTACAAAACTAAGTTCATACGTACAATTTGAAAAACTAATTACCCTTTTTCACTTAGCGGTCCCCCGACGTTTAGCAGATGTACCGCCCGTTTTGATGGGACCAGAAATGTGTCAAAAATTGATGATTTTATTGGAACAATTACGTTATATAAAGAGTCCCGAAACATCACGGAGGCTAACGCACTCATTGGTATTCCGCCTTTGTTGGAAGGTTTCGCATCAACCTGGTGGCAAGGCATTAAAAAGGAAGGCAAAAGTTTAGACGACGCAATAAAACTGCTTCGAGCAGCTTTCGCACCAGCTAAACCATCATGGTATCTACACTGAGTTGTTCGAAGATAAACAACGAACGATAAGATCAGAACGAAAAGATCAGTGCTGGCACAATTAACAAATGAGATATCTGAATCCATTATACTCAATATGGTTTATGGCTAAATTCTGCTTAAAATAAGAGAAAAGGTTCCTAGAAGCTCAATTAAGACTTTTCAGGATCTAATAGAGCAAACCAGAGAAGTGGAAATGTGCAATGATGATAACAAATGGTCTGTAAACCTTGCAGAAAACAGGGATAAGATGCGTTGCACATTCTGTAGAAAGAAGGGACATGTTTAAAGAAAACTAAAAACACGGAGCATGCAAAAATGCTTACTGACGACAAAAACAAGAAACCGGCATTAAACTGCTGTGGTTGTGGAGCTTTTGGCTATTATCGAACATTACTCCAGGGGGAGGGAGCGATGAAACATCCTAGTATACAAGACGTCTTTGGGCGCTTACTAAGAACTCCAGATGAAGTTAATCATGACTTAAGAGGCATTCTCCAGTCTGAAAACTTCGTACCTCAAATAACGCCACATTTGCTAAAGATAGCAAATACCCTATTGGAAGCTCAACAAGTATCTGAGAGAAAGCAAGATAAAAACAAAGTCTATGCGGAGCGCAAAAGAAGACCACATGGCAAATTGGAAGTTGGTGATAAAGTTCTCGATCAAACGCATCCAATCAGCCGAGCCGCTAAAGGATTTACAACCAAAATCGCTCCGAAGATGGACGGTCCCTACATAATACTGGCGAGAAAGGGTTCGACAAGTTTTGTAATAGCCAGTGAGGATAACCCAACGGTTGGGAACATAGCACGCCTCTATGCTGACAGCTTATACGGGTAGTTCTGATGGGCTACCTAACCCAGTTATTTCTATCAACAAGAGGGGAAGACCAGTCAGGTTAAATAAAGACGTCTCGCAATCCGACAAGGAGGATGACTTCACCTGTTTCTGCCACATCATCGGGACGATCTCTGAGGCAGAGGGGGAGATTATAGCGGCCATCCTCTATTTTTTGTTTGTATAAATATTTATTTAATTCATTTATTATTTGTTAAAGAAAAAGGAAAATGTACATAACACACTCTTCTTAGTTTTGTAAATGCGCTATACTCAACCCGAGTCCGTCATTTCACAGCGTCTTTCAATACTCGGAATCGAACGCAGGAAAAATAAAAGGAAAAGAATATTTAACCGTTACGATTCGGGTATAAATTGGACAGACTGCGACTGTTGAGAAGAATTGTGAAGTGAACCTACAGCTTTTCGTTGGAGTCGCCTCACATTCATTCAATCCAACTGGGGTGTAATCGGCTAGGTGATAGGTGATAGTCACTTTGGTGACGGTCATTTGTGATTATCATCATCTTTTGGTATCGGGTCAGATTATCACAAAAAAAAGGTCAGAAAAGGAGCAACACTTGCTTTTTCGGAGTTGATGACAGATACGGCAACTGTCAAATGATCAAAAAAAAATCCAACAATTAAAAACAGAGCAATAAATCGAATTTGTTACAAAATCATTTCTTTCTTTTATTTACAATAGAGTGTCTCTAAGAGCATCACGAAGTTTCGCGGCTTCTCTGTTGGATGGTTGGAGGATTCTTGCATATTGGTTTGGTGGGTGAGATTGGTTGGTTGTTGGGGAACGTCACTTTCATTCAACGGCACCTTCAAATCACAGCCAATGTTGTGCATTGCAACACAAACATGGATTTAAAAAACAATCATTTAATATAATTTTAACAATATTAACTGCGAAATTATTCCTATTTACATGTCATTTCCAAGCTCGTGAATGTTAGACCGATTTCTCAAATTCTTCCTCAGAATTCTGACTGCCATCACTGTCTCATTGACCTCATCATCTTTGCTTAAAAATAGCACCAAGCACGAAAACATATTAAAAACAACGTCACGTCAAACGCACAAAACATAGGAAAGTGATAGCTAAATAGCTGTCATCAGTAAACTGTCACAAAAATGTGACAATCACAGCGACTATCACCTTACTTCTTCTTCTTCTTTTCCTTTTATTTTTTTTTCCGGCGTCGTTATGGTCAGAGGTGTAGGACCATAACCTTCCTACTTAACTGCATTCCTACTGGTCCGCTTGTGGGGTCCGCCGGTTTGACCTCAGAAAGTAGCGGCAGGCTTCCCGGTTTGGGATTACTTCATCGCTGAGGCCAATCAAATGCTGGTGTTTTTGCATTTGTTTGCACCAATTGCCTTTTTTGCGTGTTGAAATTGGAACGTTGATTGATAACGCCTTTTGGACGGGGTTCAAAGGATCTCTCCTTTGAACATGGCAATACCAACTGAATCGGTCGCGCTCTATCTTTCTTGTGATCGTTTCTTTTACGTGGAGGCTACCTCGGATCTTTGAACTTCTAATTCTGTCACGCTTTGTTACTCCCGCTGTCATGCGAAGCATCTTCATCTCAGCTGCCGTGAATTTACTCTCATACTTTTTGTGCATTGTCCAGCATTGTGAACCGTATGTGAGCGCCGGACGTACAACTGAAGTGTAGAGCCTTCCTTTCAGCTTAGGGGGCATTTTTCGATCACAGAAGATGGCGGAGTTTTCCCGCCACTTCATCCACCCTACGTTTACGCGATGGTTGATGTCGTCATCACAAGTTGCTTCTTTACTCAACTTTTCACACTTGGGAGGCACTTTTCCATTCAAGTAAATGTCTGGAATAGGCTGATGAGGGTCAGAGAACGGGCAGCACAGATACTCTGTCTTCTTTGAACTAATACGATACCCGTGTCCCTCAAAAATGTCCACCCACACATCAAGTGCTCGTTGTAGGGACGCCTGATCATCACTTATAATGGCTCCATCGTCAGCAAAGAATAGCTGGTGCACATTGGGGTCCGTCACTTTTCCTTCAAGCAAGCAATCAAGGACTGCTATAAAGAGCAGTGGGCTGAGGACACTCCCTTGGTGTACACCGACTTTGATTGCGAACTCTTCGGTGACTCCTGCGGTGTATCTTACTCTTGTCGTTGCTCTCTTGTACATGTCCATGATCACTCGCACGTAGGTTTCTGGAACTCCTTTTTGTCTTAGCGCTACCCATAAAAGATCTCTTGGTTGCCGGTCAAAGGCCTTCTCGAAATCAACTATCACCTTACACGATACCGAAACCGAGAATGTGACTGTCACTTATCACAAATCACCTTAGCCGATTCCGCTCCAGTTCTGCACCTATTTCTGCCATTCTTTTCCAATTGGGCAGGGATCCATTAGGAATTTAGTCGCCTCTTAAGACTGGCACTTCGAGGATATATTCCACAAGCCCACACGCGACAATCCTTTCCTAAATGAATATCTCTAGACCAAGCCGAAGTCCTGAAAATCGTGGTTATGTCTTTCATTCTTGTCTTGGCATTTTTCTGCATTTTTTCTGCACTTTGTCTTTTTTTTAATTTTTTCTCGATCGTCATTGACATACAAATTGAATATTACGAACTTAGATCTCAAGCACTGGAAACACGTGGCAGGACTTTACTCGTATAAAATTTCATAGAAAAGGTACCATAACCAATAACTGCAATCCAGATTATGATAGATCATTTACAGATTTGAAACAGAACAGAAAAGCCCACGACAGGCAAAATATTTATATTACAACAGATCTTGAAAAAAGACACATGATTCTCAGGTCCACACTTAGCCCCTTTTCACTGAGCCTCATATGACAGTGTCTGCGGAGACGCGCTATACAGAGCCATTTCTTTTACAGGTTTGGTAATGTACTTACTTAGATGATGAATCTGGGCTTCAACCAACAATCCTCTCCAGCCGGCACACTCACCACTTCTAGCCTAACCTATGTGGGGCAGCCATTAATCCTGGTCGGGTCTATCTTTAAGAGTCCGAACGATTAAATAGTCGACAATGGACCTTCCTCCAGCCACCAAAAGAGTCAAAGCTGTCAGATAATGTCTCTCGCTTCTTGACGGACAAAGACGTTAAGAAACAGGTGGTACAAAGAGTGAAATTTCGAATATTGAGATTCGGATGTTTTAAGTAATCCGAGACAAGTTCTGAGATTTTATCTTTCATTCCCCCAAATCTTTGCCATTAAGCTGGCAACCACATTAAACGACCTTTTATTAAGATATGATACATATGGATCAAACTAGATCTCAAGGTATCTGACTACACTTTGGTCCGCCAGTGGACGCCCGGCTGGCTCTAGACAATTGTTTGGTACTATGTCTTCGATTGCTTTGCTTCGAATTTTTGTAAAGAAACATACTCCATCCAATAGTTAATGAATGGGACAAAGGGATAAGAACCTCGACCTCTGTCAGTGCCTAAGATAGGGAGACTACACTGGCTCGACCACATCGAGGGAATGAATATAAAAGCTCGATATTTATTGATTTATCTATTTATTTATTTATTTATTTATTTATTTATTTATTTATTTATTTATTTATTTATTTATTTATTTATTTATTTATTTATTTATCTATTTACTATTTATTTACTTGACTTTTTGTTGTTTTTTTTCTTTTTTCAAATGAGGATTTTCAATAATCTGTTTTTTCCTCAAACTGTAAGCTTTTTCTTCAACTACATCTTTTGTAAACAAATAAAATCGCAATTTCAGTAGCAAGATACAATTAGGTATCAAATCTCTGTGTTAAATATTGTGCGGTAACTCACACCATGTAAATTTTAACAAAAATCTGAATAAAATATACAGAAATGCTCGAACTAAGAGGGTGAGGCGAATGTCAAGGTTTAAGGATAAGGGAATACCAAATGTTATAAAACTAGGTTTGAAACATTGAGGGCGACGTGCTCGGTACCACGAAATTTGAGACCATACGAGTATATCATGTCAAGCATACCTCGAGAGAGGTGGTAAGAAGGTTGGTACTGTCTAAGTCTAGGTAAAGTTAATGCCAAATCGTACCAAATCTAGCATAACCAAGATTGAAATAAGAAGTTATTAGGGTGTTTAGATTCAGTCTATGAAGAGAAAATTGATTTTTTGCCCAGACCTCAGATAAATTATTGCATAATGCACGAATCCTGTGATTTACAAGTGCCGAGTAGCATCGCCTGCCAAGTCTGGCACGTTATAGGACCGTGCGCCGTCTGTTTAAAAGTTCGTGTGTAGTACCTTTCATATGGGTTAACCTGGATTTCTTATGTATACTGTGCCCGTTTGATTTGATCTAATTGTTAGCTGCGATTTGAGGTGATTCAACCCAGGATTTCGAGATGAGTATTGGCCGTGGCCCCGAACTTGAAGTGGTTGATAATAATATTAGAATATTCGTATATGATGTTAGTATCAACGACATCGGAGTATAACAGCCCGATCATCATTGGATGTGATGATATTTCCGGTTGAGAGAGGTGCTTCCCTATAGTTCATCAGGGGTTTTTGAAAGTGTTCGTGGGCTGTCCATTTTTGTTGTAATCCATTGGATGAAACCAACACCAGTACTAATCGACGAAATACTGCACCATTACCGATTCGTGCTTTGGAAATATGAGGAAGCGAATGCGTGGAAATTGAGTGAGAACTTACAAGCAGATAAGGCGATCGGTGCAAAGCTACAAATTGTTGATCATATTGTTGATAAGTTCTAAGGAATCATAACTGTGAAACGATAGTGTGTCACCAGTTTTAGAACTTGAAAGATGCAGAAAGTAACAGGAGACGGTACAAACTGCAAACATTCAGTTGGAGGCATCAGTGTATATCAAAATTTGGTATGCTAGGTTCGGGTTTTCCATTCCTCTAAGATGAAAGGCGCTAGTATACCATACTACTAAAGTCAAACGGGAATCGAGTAGTTTGTGAGAACTTACGCCTGATTCATAGACAGGAATAACAATGCTCCGTTGCGGCCAATAGCCAGCACAATTTGACCTTGTTGGTTTTGTTTAAATTCTAAGCTTAGCAGGCGACGGAACTGGTGAGCCATGAGAGAGGATTAGACGGACCACAGCTATGCAGGTCCTGGGCTAGAGTCTCCACCTTTTACCGATAGTGGCAGAGAGAAGTTGCACAAATCAGATTATTTTTTAAACTTTAGTTCTTACCATAATTCTAAATATACTAAAGAGCTACCACCCCCAACATGCGGCCACTTCACGGGAACACCTGTTGACCTAGAGACCTGAGGTTTGGGGTGTAGGTAGGTCTGGTTGGATAATCTTAAATAGATTACGAGTAGATGAACATTGTGAGAAAATGAGGTCAAAATTGACATATTGTTGCTATAAAAGGTCAATAAAATGACAAAAATGGTCATTCCTATTTCATTTTCATCATTTTTGATCATCAGCACCACCATCATGTGCTTCAACGTTGAACTTCCGGAAGCAACCATCAGCATGCCTCTATTTTTTGGTGTGATGAGTATGAAGTTGACCGTATCCTCAAACACCATGTCGAGGATGGCCAACGCTACTTCTTCGTGAAATGGACCAACTATGCCGCCAAGGATAATACATGTAGGACCGACACTTTGTTTAATTTCGTTTTTTATGCATTAAACTACAGCCTAATACTTTTGATTTACCCTACATACACTCCTTATGTAAATTAGTTAGTTTTTGTTTTGCTTTGCTTTGTAACAGTCATTCGCTAAGAGAGAATTCATTCGGTCAAGTCAAGTCGGTCAAATCGTAAAGTCGTCAAGTCAACTTTTTTTTTTTCCAAGAAGTTTCAATATCTGTTTAATTTCTCCTTGCTATTTTTGAAGATTTTTTTCCAATAAAATTAGAATTCTGAATTAATATTTTGACCGCGTTTTTAATCCCCTTTTCCCTTGCTCACCCTACATACATGGGAGCCAGAGGGCATCCTAAATAGTTGCAAGGAGACCCTGGAGGATTATTGGGCCAAGTATGCACAGAAACAAAAGAGGACCCAGGAAATGGCCGCCAGGAAGCAAGCAAAAAAGGAAGAAGTGGCCTCCCGCTAGGCAAACAAGCGCAAATTTCCGCGCCCCGAGGTCGCCAGCGAAGGCAAACGCCAGGCCACTGAGGCCAATAGACCGGAAGTTGACGAATCAACAATCAATCTTACCTGTGGCCAAATATTCTCCGATCCCTTCGTATTTATTTCATGTATAACCTTCTATCCATAAACTTTTCGTAATTAAAAGTACATTTTGTTAATCGAAAATTTTTTCGACAGGTTACTAGTTTCTTACTAAAGTCCAGCTGCTCCGTGCATATCTCTTTGCTTTTAAGAGAAAATATCCTTCTTAAGCGATGTTACACTCAGAGCAAGCAACTGGAGTGAGAGTCAATTCTCATATACGGAATAAGGGTGACTCTCCTGGAAAATTCGGGTATAAAACCCCAAGCGTCGTTTCATCGTTTCCCCAGTTCCGGTTAACGTCTACTCGTGTCGGTGGTACTCGTCCCGGATCTCGCCATGAGAACGTTTTTGGTGTAATGTACTTTTCTACCCCGAACCATAGATAAAATTTAAAAAAATTAGCTGCAACAACGGTTTCTGGGATCATGTGCAAATACCTTTTTATCCGTATCTAGAAAATAACCATAATACTTACGTCAAGTGCCAAGTGAAAGCGAAGTTTCAAGAGCGGTTTCTCCCAAAATAAAATGATAGTTAGCCTTAAGCATAGTTCATTGAGTGAATCCGTACGAAATTCAGTTTGGAATTGGACTAAAGTGATTCAATCGAACGTTATTCGAAATATAAAACAGAATAACAACAATAGGCTAGAGTCCAAGACACTGGGCCAGGAATCGGACAAACCAAACTCAACGGTATCGTGGGAGAGAATTGAGGACAATGAAGCCATGGCAGCATCTGTTGTTTATAATGATTACGAAACAACAACATCAGCGACCAGCAAACAGGACATAAGTACCCTGCCCGCACAGACTGTTGCAACATTTATAATTAACAGCAAACGACCAACGATTATTGTTTATCCCACAGGTAAGCGTAGCGAGACTTTTAATCGTGCCGAGGGGATGAGGGTGAGGGTTGTTTTGAAACCATTTCCGACTTAACGAGCTGGGAACAGTAATGAGCGGTCGGTAAATATGAAAAGAGAAAACAATCGAGTGTAGTTGACAGTCCTTGTATACGGGTACTGACCCTATCTGACGGTATTTTAAAAAAAAAACTCTGTATTTGTCCGATTTTCTGGAGTAGATTACCTCGATGATGGCATGTAATATGCAAACAGTAATTATGCTCTTAGCCTGTCCGTCCCGCCACTGCTCATTGCTCACAATTCTTAATCCTTAATAATGGACGATATAAATCTTTATTATTTATTCCTATCAACGTGTTTACGTTTCTTATCGTCCCTTTTGCAAAAGGTCGAATAATCTGTGTTTATTATGCAATTATTTTATTCTTCTTTCGCAAGTGTTTTCCTCTTTCCAATTGTACCGGAGATGGATGTTAAAAAACGAAGCCAGATGAACCTAAACCATAAGCAGGAGGATAATAAATATAGGCTTAATGCGGCAGGCTTAGTTACCTTTTTCGAAATTAAATTTTTGTGTATCCCTTGATAAGGCGGCATTCCCATTATCTAAGGGATACATGTGCGACATTGAGAAGCTTAAAATATTAATATGAGCGAAATCGCAATTTGAATAGCTGTGAAGGTTAAGCAATCCTAACCTTTGATATTCGAAATAGGATTGAGGACTAGCCGGGGGTATATCTTTTTATCAGACACCGTAAACGAGAGAATGCAATCAAATATCATGACCCGAACGTGAGGCAGTAAATCTATATTTTCTTTCGAAACACTTTGTACTTTAAGGGCTGATGAGGTTTTGCTTCAAGGCTTGCTATTGAGAATGCCCGAGCTTTGTCCATTATTTACTTTTCATTTATTTAATTGAATTCTGAGACAAGTACCTATATCTTCAACAGTTTATAATACATACCTACTTGTTGGCATATAAAACTTTATACTTAAATGGACCCTAACCTTAATCATCTTAGTCATCAGTGACACGTGCTTTCCAGTTGTGACGCATGTCTTACCCAAATCAGCTATTGCAACCACCGTACGAGTGACTCCCCTTTTTTCTCTTCAAACTACTTAATCTGATTGTGGATTAAAGACCAAGAGGACGGGTAAGGCGATGTTTTGGGAGTAGCTTTGCCCCCGGAGTAGATTTATGCCACCCATTGTTAAAGAATCCATTCTCTTTACTCCTCGCTGAGTGTTTAACCATTTGGTTGTGCATGGGACCGGATTGAATTGGTACGATAATTGCGTACCTGTCCAACCTGTCCTTCTTAAAAAAAGTTATCAATTCTGGTACCGTGGTATCACCACCCAAATCTCATAAGCCTAATACCTAATAGGCGAGTGAATTTCTCTGATTTTGGTTAGTTTAAAAATCTTTGCTTTATTAGCTATCTTGTAGCAAGGTGTATGCAAGCTTGTTCAAAAAATAAGAGGATTTTATGGTTTACTTATTCGCTTCATCTATACCGTGAAGTATTTCTGGAACTCGATCTTTTGGATGGGAACTAATCATTTGACTCATTAACTTTATTTAGGCAGTTCTGAGAAACCTCCATTCACCGCTCTTTTTGTTCGAAATTCAAAAGCTTAATAACGAAATTGGCTGCCACACGTTTCGTTCCTAAAGAAATCCGAGAAAATTCCATGGCACGAGTTGATTTTAATGCCAACACGTGCAGTGATTTCTCTAATGGTGATCTGATAATTGTTTGAATCGTTAACTTTTACCTAAAGCCTGAGTCACCTAACTAATGAGATTGATGTAATTTGAAGGGCTTTTCAAGTGGCGCAGGTAGGTTTTGGCAGCCTTTGGCGGCCATGGTGTATTGGTGACATGTGTCAAATCTTTTGTTTATTATTGATGCCCAATCACCATGGCAAGTTGCACGATTGAATAGCACTAAATGATAAAACTTTATTATCAAAATGAGTGTTCGTTAGTGTAAACGTTGCGTACATTTTACGGTAGACGTGGGGCCCTTCACCAGTTCGACCGGTGAAAGTGTACAGCAGAACCCGAGTCAGTCGATTGCTAACTGTGCACAAAAACTCGGCGTTTGGCAGACTTGAACTTGGCGACATTTGGGTCGGGACTTGGGGCTACACCAGTACAAGATCCAACTGACCTGACTGATTACGCTCAAATTTCTGACTAACTATAGGCAACGACGTTTGTTGGCTGACTGGGCTTCGGAGCGTTTGGAAAAGGTCCTGAAATTTGGCCGAAAAATCATCTTTAGCGACGAGGCACATTTTTAGATGGAATACCTGTGTTACCAAGCAAAATTGCCTTTTATGAGACGACACTAACCCACACGAGGTTCGTTTGGTATGGATTAAGAGCCGGCGGTGTTAGTGAGGCGGTCACCGTCAATGGCATGCTATGATGATAATCAATTTATTATGTTGCCAGCAAGACGGCGCTACGTGCCACACGTGACATTCTGCAGGTAAAGTTATCTCCCGGAGGGGATATATGAATTTGCTACCAAGGCTAAATATGATTTGACCCGGCTCAACTTTTTCTCGTGGGGTTTCCTAAAGACCGAAGTAAACCTTAAGACCAATGGCCCTTAAGGTGAACATAGAACAGGCCATCGCGCAAATTTATCCGGATCTATGCGGAAGACTCATTGAAAATTGCACCACTCGGATCCGTGCCACGGTAAGAAGCTGTGGAAGGCATTTGAACGATATCATATTCCATACATAATGGCATACATGGGCCATGTATGGCATACCTGCCCTTATTGAAAGAACCTTTATCTTTCCAGCTATGATATGGTGGTTAACGATAAAGTCTTCAAGTCATTGAAGACCTCGGTAGTTTAGTCTTCTCTTCGAAAAATAGGTGAAAAGACGTTTCCTTGCACTTCCTATTATCTTTGCATGGGTGGCACCCATAATGACCGTGACCAATCTGGCCATGTCTCGACGATCCATCACGAATAAGTTTGTTGACGTTGAAGTTTGTCTTCGTGGTACTATGATATTTAGGCCATATTACCTTCGAACTTTTACCATTTAATTTGGGTTTGGCTTTTCCATTGTGGCAGCGCTTATAGCAATCCTTGAAACACTTCTGATTTGCGCTTTTTGTATATCCATGAACTTTTCCAACGATGCGATTATTATTTGTTCAATCATCAGTCACGCGAATCACCGTCTTTTAAGTTTTGAGAAGAGAAAAAAATCGCAGGGGTTGGGTCCACCGGTAAATACGGTTTACAAGGCATGACACTTTGTTTTTGTCCAAAAAACTGCGCACCACCGATGAATGAGCAGGCTCATTATCATGATACAACAGCCATACATATTTTTCCTACAAATTTGGACGTTTTCTGCGTATTGATTCACGCAAACGACAAGAATGATGAACCACACCTTGGACACCAAAGAAAACAGCTCATAAGCAATGTTCTTTTGGTCAAAATTTAGCAATTTCGGAACAATTTTCGCTAATACACAGTATCTGAAAAGAATCTTAGCATGAATCAAACGATATGACAATATCTTCAGCAATTCTCTGTTAGTGATTCGACGATCCATAACACTTTATGAATGTTTTCATCCGTTGGAGATGTGCTGGTATCGTAAGTAAAATGTTATACGAGTTATTGGAAGAGCTCCTTCTCCTTCTTTTTAGATGGCGCCACAGCCCGGCGTAAGCCTGGGCCTCAACCAACAAGTGTCTTTAGCTTGTACGATCTTTTGCCAGTTGTTTCCAGTACCGCACTCCCAGTTGGTTAAGGTCCTCTTTCATCTATGTGCGCCACCAGTTTCGGTCGTCCTCTGCTGCGTTGTCCCTCAGGGATTCGAAGACTTTCCGGGCCGGGGCTGTGTTGTCCATTCGCTCTATATGGCCTAGCCATCTGTCGTTTTAGGTCGATGTCGCTGTACAGCCCGTACATTTCGTCGTTATATCTACTCCTCCACTCCCCGTTTATATAAAAAATTCAGTGGTATCTCTCAAATCCTATCTAGGACAACCACCCCCGGAGAGTAGTGAACGAACATCTTCAAACCATATGCACCCCGTCCAGGTTGTGTGACAAACACCAAAAGAACGTACACACTTAAACCTGCACGAATTTAAAAAAAAAATGTGTGCTTGTAATCGGCCTTTAATGATTACTTCAAAAATGTTTGATATACCCAGAGAGAATGGTAATTAGTCGAAAATCGGAGCAATCTATAGGATTGGCTTTTTTTGGAATTGGTGTTACTTTAACAAACTTCTAAGATGAGGGGAAACAAGATTTGGTAAGGCAGCTGTTATATACAGAGTGCGCCATCTCATATGGGTCGATGTAAACTTCGAATAACTTCAACAATTGTCAACCGATTTTCATAGGTCATAGCATTTTGAAAACGTACGTAATTTCAGTACCATTTTAACCATGAATCGCTTCACACCAAAAGAACGCGCGGAAATAGTTTCAATGTTCGTTTGTGCTAACTCAACGCGCGTATCGTTCAAAATATCGAAAGATACAATTCGTCGTTGGGCCTCGAATTTTTTTCAGTTGGGTTCTGTGGCAAGCCCTCGTGAGCAACCTAAGCCACGTCCGCGGCGTTCAAACTCATCTATTCAGTCTGTGAAGGCCAGTATTCAAGACCCAAGTTTGTCATATCGGCCCCATTCGCAGCAGTTAGGCATCAGTGGGACCACTTAGCGGAGAGTTTTAAAGGATGATCTTCACTTATTTCCATACAAACTGCAAGTGACTCAAAGAATTTTGCCACAAGACGAGCCACGGCGCTTGGCATACGCACAAAATGTCGTTGCAATGATTAATACTGAGCCAGAGTCTGGCAGGAAATTTTGATGAACGATGAGGCACATTTTACGCTCTCTGGCTCAGTTAATAAACATATTTGTCGCTTCTGGGGCACCGAAAATCCTCACATTATTCACGAAGAGCCGCTATATGATCAAAAAGTTTGGGCCGTGAATGCGCTAAAACCATCATTAGACCGTATTTCTTCAAAGTTGGCGATACAGTGGATTGCTATCGATATCGGTGGATGTTGGCCCATTATGTGATCCCAGAAATGCGTATAAAAGGCTTTATTCACTTTTGGTTTCAACAAGACGGCGCGGCGCGACATACCACACTGCGGACAAAACAATGAACCTTTTGCGTAAGAAGTTCCCTGGGAGATTGGTGTCAAAAAAGGGCGATATTGACTGGCCTACGAGATCGCCGGATTTGACTCCTCCCGACTTTTTTCATTGGAGATACTTGAAAAGCAAGGTGTATGCTAACGGCCCGAAGACAATAGAACAGCTCAAAAGGAAATTTCGACCGAAATGCTCAGTCATGGAGAATGCGCGAAAACGAGCCCATTTTTGCACCGGCAATAAAGGCGGTCATTTAATTGATATTGTTTTCAAAAATTAATCGAAATAAATTGCAAAGGTCTAAATTGAATAAAAGTTTTTGAATTTCCAAAATCGGTTAAGAATTGTTGAAGTTAGTCGAAATTTTCATCGACCCATATGGGATGGCGCACGCTGTATATGGGTTAGAGTACCGATCAAAAAAGGGAGTATGGGCTTAATGAATTTTAGCTGTATTCCACCCAACTGATAACAAATATAACGTCAATGCTATTTACCGTTTTGAATATGAATTTCGGCCCCGAATACTCGTGACAACAATAATTGATATTAGATGGTAAATTTATATCCGGTACACTGGATGAAGGAGACGGTTTGGGTAAAGATGGCGAGGCGAAGTAATTGATTAAAGAATTTGGACGTATATGGATATTTTGAGAAATATATGTTTAGGTGACGTTAAGCTTAGTAGTGTTAAAAGCGATTTTTTTGCAACAAATTAAAAGTCAATATTTCTTTTTTATAAAATTTTATTTAGTCAAAATATGAACTATTGACATCTATAACCTTGTTCCACCGTGATGCAAGGTCCATTATTTATTTTTTATAGAAGGCTTGACTTTTTGACGCTAAAAAGTTTTCAAGGTTTCTATGACCTCTTCTCGGTTTCGGTAAACCTTTTGCCGACAAAATGACGCCAGACTGTAGTAGCTTTTGCACCGTTACGAGTGAGGTATAGAGTCTAGCATTTTCATGCAACAGGATCGGACTATGTCTTTTGACCAATGCAGGCTGCCAATTTCAGCCAATTTCGTATGAATTATGTCGATTTCCTCATAATATTTGACTGCAGTTATCGTTTCCCCTGGTTAAAGAAATGAAAAGTGGATTAGTCCTTTCGATGTCCACCAGATTGTCACCATAATCTTTTCTTTGTGAAGACCAAGTTTGCGCCCGTGCTTTGGGTTTTCGTCTGCATTCAACCACTGCCCACATATTTTACTGTTGTCCACTTTTCATCACATGTGATTATACGGGGCGAAACGGTGCATTTCGGTGCCTTAGACTCAGCGATGCACAGGTTTCTAAACGGCGTAATTTTTGAGCGTAGTTCAATTCATGGGGTACCTACTTGTCAAGTTTTTCAACCAACGCCGAACGATGCGTTCGTTCACCGCTATATTCTCAAATGCGTCATTTATGTATGATTTTGGCTGCCAGAGATGCATTATATCCCAATTTGAAAAGAGTACGAATTTGAACTTGCAACGGACCCTAAAAGTCGTACACATAGCTTATAAAAAAAAATCACTGTGCTGTACAGGTGTTCACTCGACAGCTTCTAATTGAGGACTAAGTGAAAAATCGGACATTTCATGTGGTACAATCTAATACTATTTTCCAATTTAACTAGGGTGGTCCAATTACCGGGTAAAGGATAAGTTTTCCACCTACGATAAGCATTGTCGCGAAGTCTCATAAGCGTTTTTTACTTTTAAGGAAAACCAAGGGCGTCTAGGATCTTTTACAAGAACTGCTTCCACAGGGACATACATATTTGTCGAAAAGGTCTGTGACCACAGACTCGAACAATGCAACTTTATTGTCGAAGTCTGAAAGATTTCAACACAAGTCCCAAGCGTAATTTGAGGCTTCGCAGTGCAAGGCCTCCAGATTAATATTATTAAAATTTCTGTATCTCAGTTTTGTAAATGCCCGATGAAGATTAATGTTGATGGCATAAATTAAAAAAATTAAATCATGGGTAGAATTTAACCCAGGTAATTGATCATAAACCATTACCAAGCTTTCGTCAGTTGTTAAAAAATAGTCCAATAGCGGAGGACGACAACCAGATCAGAAAAACTTAGTCACAGCGTTGTGTGTGATACTAAGACCCGAGTTTACAGCAAAATCCTTCATCGAACTTGATTTAACATCATTTTGCAACAAATTTTTATTAAAATCTTTTTATAAAAACTCCACATAACATATTTTGGTGTAGAAAAATTCAGATCTACTTCTATAAGAACAGTATCACAGTGTAGGACGTACACTCAGCCAATAATACATTTTTGATAATTATTAGAGATTTCTACTAATAAAAATTCGACGCTGGCTTAAGTCACATTCTTTTTAATTATATCGCACTTAAAAGAGCTACGTATACGAAAAGCTGAAGGAATCGACCAAATTAAAAACATATATATAAGACAAATGCCTAAATGTGGTCTTGAGCGTTTGACATTTATACTTAACGCTTGCCTTAAAATCGAATACTTTCCAAATATATGGAAATGTGCCAAAATTGTGCCCATACCCAAAGCCGGTAAGCCCCCTGATATGATTACCAGCTACCGACCAATTAGTTTACTAAGTTGCCTTAGTAAAATCTACGAAAAGGTCCTAAAGGAGAAAATTTTAAAACATATTGCCGACAATAATCTATTTCCTATTTTCCGTGCAGGGACGGGTTAAGAATATTCCTGCAGCGATACCTCTCGCTTGTCGTAAAAGGCGACTAAAACAAAGGTAAACAAAAATCACATCTAGGCAATTTAGAAAACACCAAAGTGAGCCTAGGGACACATATACCACCATTAAACTGCCCCACAAGTGTACATGCAAATCAGTGGGTTGACACGACTGGAGATCACCGGTGTTGTAAGAGTAAGATCAAACAAAAAAATCTGGAGCATGCCCGTGTCACAAAAAAAAAAAAAAAAACAAAAAAAGGCAGGCCGAAAAACAATTGGTGCAAACAAATGCAAAAACACCAGCATTTGATTGGCCTCAGCGATGAAGTAATCCCAAACCGGGAAGCCTGCCGCTACTTTCTGAGGTCAAACCGGCGGACCCCACAAGCGGACCAGTAGGAATGCAGTTAAGTGGGAAGGTTATGGTCCTATACTTCTGACCATAACGACGCCGGAATAAAGAAAAAGAAGAATCTATTTCCTAAGGAACAATTTGGTTTTAGACGTAACCATAGTACGTCCCATCAAGTACTAAGGATCTGCAACCATGTTAGGTCCTCTCGTTCAGTAGGTAAGTCAACCGGCATGATATTACTCGACATTGAAAAGGCTTTTGATTCAGTCTGGCACGACGGACTTATTTTCAAAATAATAACTTTCAATTTTTCTCCGCATATCTGCAAAGATGTTCGTAGTTTCCTGTCCAATCGTTGTTTTAAAGTGTACGTTAATAATGATGTCTCTAGCATTATACACTTTCAATATGGTGTTCACCAAGGATCGGTCCTGGGGCCTGTTCTGTATAATCTGTACACGTCTGATTTACCATCACTGCCCAACTGTGAAGTAGCAATATTCGCAGACGACACGGCAATATTCTCGTCTCATGAACTCGCTCTCGAGATTGAGAGGAATCTAAACTATGGGTTGAGAATATTCCAAACTTATTTCAATAAATGGAAAATCAAGCTAAACAAAGACAAAGTAAAAGCAATCTTTTTTACTAGAAAAAAGAAAGCCTGTTTTCTTCCTAGTGGATAGCTACAGGTGAATGGGGCAAGCATAAGTTGGGAACCTTCCGTCAAATACCTGGGAATTTATTTGGATACCAAACTTACATTTAATGTTCACTTAACAAACATCCAAAAAAAAATTGCAATTGCAATCAGGATGTTATATCCATTTATAAATCGTAAATCAAAGTTGTCAAATGAAAAGAAGACGATCATCCATAAGGTTATCTTCCAGGCAATTCTGCTTTATGGTTGCCCGGCGCAAAAACCCATCTCAAGAAATTGCAAGTTTCCCAAAACAAATTATTAAAAATGATGCTAAACTTGCCATGGCATCATTCGACACGTGATATTCACCGAAGGGCAAATGTTGAATTGATCTTCGATAGAATACAGAAATTAAATCAACGTTTTCTAACTCGTAGTAGTTTAGCCGATAATCCCCTAGTCAACAAACTTAATGATAATTATGCGTAATTTAATAGTTAACATTGTATCTATTTTCTGTGTTAAATAATTTAACTTACTTCGGTTATATTGTAATTTTTTGACCCATGTAATTTATTTACTCATTCAATGTACATATATATAATATATTTATAACCTTTTAATGTATTTGTTAATTTATTTATTTCATTTGATTATTATTATTTTTTTTGCAATTAAATTAAATTTTTTCTCGCAGTTTCCCTTTAAAAATCTAACTCACATGTAAAAAACTTCAATCTCAAAAATTGTATAATAATATAACAGATGAAAGATATAAATTATCATATCTCTGAATTGTAAAACGTGTGGTAACGAGCCTCAGTGAAAATTATATGCGAAATAAAGAACTAAAAAAAAAAAAAAAAAAAAAAAATATCGCACTTAAAGCAACATGATTAGTATATATATAATGACCGGACATCCATGGCGGGGCATTCGTCAAGACTTTATGGTCCATCTTGTATCCTTAAATAATGCAGAAAGCGAATGTGATCGAATCCAGAGTAGCTATCGCGGCCTGAGTGCTATAATCCTTCTTTTGAGGCAAATGACGAATTGACGCAATTCCTGAGCCAGGGTAACCTGAGCTTTGTCATGCACTTTGTCCTGTCTTTCCTCGTATTGTGGTTTTTCTTCATTTTTGTGCTCATATAAATAAGTTTTATTCGGTAGCGCGCTCTGGTGATGGTTTCACTTGATTGCAATGACTAGTAATATACTCGTACAACCCCGAGATGGTCTTCAATTTCATCGCGAATTACCGTTGATGCAGCATTTAGTTTCAACTCGGCAGCCAATTTCCGCCGTTCCCGAGGCTATTCACATGATAAAAAGTGGCTCTTTGAGCTACGATTCTGCGTCAAACTTTTTCATCGGTCCGCAATGCTCGCTGTCTTCCACGTCGAAATCACTCTTTTCATAGCGTTAAACCCGTTTGCGACACATTCTTATAAAAATAAGCCTCTCCGTAGGCAAATATACTCATTCGATGCGCCTCAACCCCTGATTTTTTCTTGAAGGTTGACATTTTCACGCTCAAAAAATATATGAAAATTGATGAGGAGTTTTGACAGATGCTCAAGCCTACCATGTAAGGTTGCTGATCTGATATTTCTGGCCAGCATTATCGTCATCTATTCAAAATGGTATGTTCTCATTTGTACACCGAATACAAGAAGTATATGGCAGAGAATAGCCTGTATGATAGCCCGAAACTTTGAAAAACCGTTTAGAAAAACCTGGGCTGCATCAAGAATGCGAAACGAGGTGGGCCAGTGGATTTTAGTGTGTGCCACTCCGCAATATATTTTTAACTCATCTCAGTAGATTGGAATAAGCTCAAGGCCTTCCATACGGAACCCATAATTCCAATGAGAACTTCCAAACAGACCTTACTTACTTTACTTCGCATTGACATGCGACTTCTTAGATCACATAAGTTCCGAATTAGCTGCTCGTCCTCGTTGCGATGGGTTTGCTAGTTGCTCCGCGGATCCATCCTAATTATAGAGATACGAGTATTATATCCTTAATTCCTTAAATGGTGTATAAAAGCATTTAACATTCGTACTTTTTTTAACAGCCTTGTTTAGTGACTGAACCTTTCATGGAACCGTTATTCATGGCCTTATCATTTAAAAATATCATTACATGGTAGCATGGCGCTACCTTCCCCAATCTTTTTTTCTCATCGATTTCTCGAACCAAACCGAAGCGGCTTAGAAGCTTAAGATCTTTACTGTAATATCGTTCCTTCAATATTTACTGTCATGACCTACCCCATTTCACCCTCAGACGTGTCCCTCGCAGCATTTTAATGGATTAACGTTCTGACTTCAAACAAAATCCAAAAGTAAAGGCAAAAAATACTCGAAACTCTCCACCCCTTCTATGGCTCGGTGATTAAAAGCGTGAAAGGGGTGAGTATGTGTGAGTACTTGGTCTGCTTAACCAGTTTTAATCGTGCCTTGGCCTAGGAAATCTTCTGATAAATCTCAAATATATCAGCCTTTGAAAATAAATGTTATGCCATTGGAATTGTACATAGTGCCATTCTATCTTTGCTGACTATCACGGGCCTGTAAGGATTTCTCTCGAGTGGCATTACAATCTGATGTAGAGAATACCTGATTTCGTGCCTCATAACGAACCCATTAAGGTACAAGTAGGTGTTATACCTCGCTTGCTCCTTGTTATTGACGCCGACCAGCACGTTTATTACGAGGTAAATCGTCGGGTAATTTCCCCTGTCGTAAAGGGTACACCAGATGTCATTACATTAGAGAACAGCAAAACCACATAAGCCCCAACCAACCCAACCAATTTGCAAGTCACGCACTCCTTGGGTGATGTCACCTTACATTTCCCCAGACATATGGTTAGATGAGACGCCAAAAACCATCAAGCACGTACACACCGTGTGGACAATCGTATTTATTAGAAACAAATGTCGTGGGGAAGGCTACATCTACCGGACACGACCGGCACTTTCAAGTGCTGTTGTACATCGAATACATTCGCCGTACTCCGGTCGTATAGATGGATTCTATTGAAGTACTTGTGTCACCTTCCAGGCATGCACTTGCACTGCTTCCATCTGTAGTCGGTGGAAGGGGCATTTATCACATTCCCAATGGGATTTCCTTCATCTGTAAAATGCGTTTCGTTCGTATCTCATTTTCTTTCATGTCCTCTGCTTCCTCCTATTCAATTTTGCAGGATCCGAAATGGGGAGGAGAATACAATAGACCGAATGATACTCTACAACTTCAATACTCTTCAGCCTGTTATCTGCACGTAGCTCTGGTGTGGATTGGCAATTCGTTTCATCTATTTTCTGAAGCAGATAAGTATAATACCTCGTAGTCGCCTCCAGATATTGGCCATTGGTTTATCAAACACGTACCGATATGTGTCCTACAATCAATCAGAATAGATGATTGACTGAGAATTCACAGCGCCTGGCAACAAAGTTTTTCTTCTTCTGACTCATCACTCAATCAGTTCGAAGGGTGACATATAGATGGACGTTGAAAGCTTTTTCACTCACAACCTTATCTGCATTTAAGCTGGCTTAATGGTATATTTTTGGCGTACTTGACATTCTTTTGCGTACTTATTCCTTAGGCCAAATCACTTCTTGTTCTCGTTCCTTAGAGAATGACTCTGCGAGACGTATCTTTATCGTCTTTAAAACAGAGCGGGAAGGGAAATCATGTGCCCCTAGACCAAATTGGACCTATGAAAAATCAGGCTTGCCTCCCTGGAATTGCTTTTCTGACTGTCTTAGACCCACGGCAAATAATAAAAGAAAGCCATGGATCGCTGAAGCGAAATAATTCGTCAGTAATTTCAGTGCAATCGGCCTACAGCAACTGGTCTAACACTGATGCGTTTAGTCGCTCGCTCGATGACACTGGGAAAACCAGAAGAAGTAACCTCGAAGACCCTACCCTGTTGCTTCGAGTCTTCACCTACGTACTGAACCATACCCTGCACTCTTCTGCCATTCTGCCCGCGGGACTGCCGCTAAGTAATACTTCGCGGTGCTGGCAAGCAATTCATACTACTCCTGTGCTTGTATATTGCCTCCTGCTTTTACTGCTCTTGTTGCCTCTGCTGCTTTTCTTGCAGCTTCTACTCTCTTCAGTTCGGTCTGTCCATTCCTGGTTAGTGCGCAGATAATCAGTCAGTATTCCACCATTCGTTGAATTATATATTCTGATCCTGATATAGTACCCCTCCAATCTGTGAAGCGTCTACATTCGAAGATCACGGCAAGATGGCATGACAGTCGACGAAGCAGCCCTCGAAAGGACAAGGTAGCAACACACCAAAAATGGACCAAGGCAATTCATTGGACAGCCAATGAGAATCCTGATTCTATCGCCATACATGAATCTGTTTCAAATCAGAGTCAAACATCTATAAAAGAAGCTCACAACGTAACTATATCACGTACTTGCTACTGGAGCGACTCCACAACTTCCATATGATGGATTCGATCTATGAGACGCAGGTTCAAACCATTCATGACTCATAGGGTTGCATCGGACCCACCGGGTTGGTGTTGGATCTCAATGGAACTAAATGCATCGGATGACGCAACAAGAGCCAAAAATATACCGACGTTTGAAGCAGACAGCCGATTGCTCACAGGTCCCGAATTTCTTCGCCTATCTGAGCAACAATGGCCAATGCATAAGCAACACAAGCTAAACTCAGCCTTCATTATATGCCTGAGGAGCTTTGTTAACCGCCGTGGGGTTCCAGTCCGAATTAAAAGCGCCAAAGAAAACTTAATGCGAATTCCGGACTATTTACAACGCGCTCGTCCGCAGTTGCATCAAAAGTTGCCTCTTCTGTCTCGGCATGCACTGGACAGTTGGAGGTTAATTTTACAAATGATACCGTTCATTCTGATGCTGATCCGATTGTCATATCTTCCCCGAGCACCGCTTCTTCTTCATCATTCGCCACTACTCAACTTGCTAAGTAGCCTCGTCACACAACTTATTTGTCAACCGCTTCCGCTGCTCAACCTGCTAAATTAACTTCAAACGTGTCCTCTGACTCATCTGCTCCAGCTTCACAATTTACTCATACTGTTGAATCTTCACCTAACTCATCTTCTACAACGTCTCGTATCGTAGGCGAGCCTCTAAAATCATCTACTATCGTGCGAACCGACATGCCTGAAGCTTCTAATAAACGCATCAATACGATCATCGGCACCCACAACACCTCTTCTTTGGACCTTTTTATTCAACTTAAATGGCTCCACTTGTCATCGTTTAAGCCTACAAAAACACCGCAGTCTATTTTGGATCGAATCATCAAAATTTTCATGCCATAGATTAGTAAAAGCTGGTACTGATGAAACTTCCCTCAAGTTCATTAATTTTAAACTTGGTGTACCGGAGGATGTATATATATTTATAATTCTTAATTCTAATGCCTGGCAAAAAGGTGTTCGAGTACGTCCATTTAGGTTCTATCAAAAAAACGAGAAAACCCTAAATGCGAACCTTCAATCATAAAACAACGTCTCTAATTCCAATGTTCTTCAACTACACATGCAAACGCACTTGTTTCTCTTTCTGTCTACTATCAAAATATTGGCGGAATGAGAACCAAAACTAATGATTTTATCTTATACATTTAGTCCATCTCTTCTCTAAAGCTTGTATTCCATTTAAAAAAAAATCTTTATCTTGCTCCTCGAAAAACGCTTGTAGGGCAGCCATCACTTCACTATCATCGGCAAATTTCTGGCCTCTGAGGTGTTCCTTGAGGCGAGGAAAGAGATAGAAGTCGCTGGGGGCTAGGTCTGGAGAATAGGCAGGGTGCTTAACCAATTCGAAGGCCGCTTCCCGTATGGCATCCAACGCAACTTGAGCTTTGTGAGAGGGTGCGTTGTCTTGGTGAAACAACACCTTCGCACACAGTTTGCCCCGCCTTTTTTTCCTTAATGGCTTCCCGTAACTTTCTTATTTGTTCTGCGTAGTAGGAGCCTGTAATACTAGCTCCCTTCTCCAAATAATCAATCATGATAATTCCCTCGGCATTCCAAAAAACAGACGCCATAATCTTGCCTGCCGAGCTTTAAACCTCGAACTTCTTAGGGTTCGGTGAAGAAGGTCTTTTCCAGGCCATAGACTGTTGTTTAGTCTCGGGGTTCGAAGTGGTGTACCCAGGTTTCGTCCATCGTTACAAAACGAGTGCAAAAAGCCGCCGGATCCTTTTGATATTTTTCAAGATTCGCTCTTGAAATGCGAAGTCGCTTCTCTTTTTGTTCGTCGGTCAACATTCTTGGGACCTATCTTGCGGAGACCTTCTTCATGTTCAAATCATCTGTCAGGATACTTTGAATGCTTCCAAATGAGAGCCCTGTGATCTTAACTAAATGTTGGATAGTCACTCGTCGGTCATCTAGCACGATGTCTTTGATTTTTTTGATATTATCCTCGGTGCGGGATGTGGATGGACGCCCGGAGTAATGTTCGTCTTCAGTCGACGTTCTGCCCAGTTTGAACTCCTTACTCCACCTTCCAACTGTGGAATATGGAGGAGCAGAGTCCCCCAATGTTTCCACTAAGTCAGCGTGAATTTCTTTCGTAGACATTTTTTTCAGGCAGAGGTACTTAAAGACGGCTCTTACTTCATTTTTCTCCATTTTGATGTGATCGCTTCGACTGCTCGTGTTTGAATGAATGTATCTTCCAGAAAAGGTGAACTATTTATATGATTTTTTTGCTCGCTACTAGTGAGGGTATACGTGAGTGAAAACAATAGATTTCACGTAGTTAGGCCCTGCAATAATACCCGTTTATCATTACTTTTTGATTGCCCCTCGTATAAGTTAACGCGAAACAGATTTCGTCCCACGATCTGCAACAAACAACATGCTACGTGACGGAATCTGCCAGTCAACACTTTGTGCACCAACCATCCATCCAAGGTTGCACACGCCGCCATCTGAGCTGCACACCTAAGCCCAGAACATCTCGTCCGAGCGTGGACTTACGTTTGACACCTGAGCCGCGCATTTCTGTCGTCTGGCGAATTCCACCGTTGCCGACGTCGCAGCAGGTTACGAGAAATAGTATTTAAGGTAGAGTAAGAATCGATGTAGATTAGATTTAGTTTAGAGTTGTAAGGGTAAACTATGCCCGACTGCATAGGAAGAAATAAAAAATATTTTTTTTTAAAAATATAAAAATTAAAAAATTAGTTAATTTAGACGTATATTCTC
Source organism: Merodon equestris (assembly GCA_958301585.1). Classification (NCBI taxonomy): domain Eukaryota; kingdom Metazoa; phylum Arthropoda; class Insecta; order Diptera; family Syrphidae; genus Merodon; species Merodon equestris. Next base: position 103,883,206 of record OY284415.1, read on the forward strand.
CGCCAAATTATTTACCAATGAATTTGATGTCTACCGTTGCGATAGAAAATCTTATAGTGACCATATTGATTTCAAAAAAAAATTATGTTTTAAATAAATATATTGACACAATGTATCTCACAAGTAATACATATTATATTAAATTAGATTGTTTAGTGCGATTGCCAAGTCAATCTATTTATTTAAAACATAAAAGGTTTTTGAAATTAATATGGTCACTATAAGATGTTGTTAGGTTAGCTAATTACGTAATAACTTAAGACAGAAGGTCCCTTAAGTAGGGACTGAATAAATTAACCGACTTGGTAATACATAGATCTCACAAATTTTTACGGTAGAAGAACTGAGTTGCGAAACTTGATTATTTTTGCAAGTTATGTTTTTGATGGCATCTCATTACTTTTTGCGGATAGTCCTACATTTTTTCCTTTCTTCTTGAATACCAACAACGGATTTTCTCAAAGCCCACTCTGTGTCTTATGAGCTTTTCTTATTTTTGTAGGTAGTCTTCCTCTTTTTCTTCTCCAGTACTACTTCTTGAGCTTCAGCTACCGTTTTCCTCAAAGCCCACTCCCTGTCTCTATGGGTTTTTCTCGGAGGCTTTGATGTTAAAATTTTTGTCAAGTCTGGACAGTAAATGCTTCTTAATTTATTGTTTTCACAAATTGAGGATTTCTGCGCTTTAATATTTCCAAAGCCGACATTAATTAGATGTAAGCCGCCCAGACCTGTAACTCTCGAAAGTGCCACGTAAGCTTGACCGGATGTGAATACTGCAGAACCGATATCCATCAGCGCATTATTTAGCATTAGGCCCTGACTTTTGTGTATAGTTATAGCATAGGCTATACATATAGAAAACTGTTCGCGATGAACATAAGCTCTATTAATAATTTTTCTTTAATTTTCCTTTCTTCGTTTATCTCAGAAACTTTAGATTCTATCATTTCAAATGCTTTTTGTATCTTATACGAGTATCTTGACTCTATCATTGAATTACCATAATCGACTCCTTTTAAATCTTCTTTCCCCAAATTAAAGGCCTCCGTGTAAGTATCACACCCCATTTTGAATTCATCTAAGGAACGCCATGGCTTGAATAAATAAAGTAAAGAGAATAAGTATTTCTCTGGTACTTGTTCTCCGTCGTAGAAATAGTGATTGATCAAATATGGGTTAGCTCTTCTTTCCAGGAACTTTTTACCGTCATTTATCTCGTAGCACTCGACTTTAGAGTTCATTTCCTTCTACAACGTTATCTACTTGAGATTCTAATTGGTCTACTATATGATGGATATTGTCCTCTTCGTTAATAAAACCAATCAATTGTTGAGGTCAATATGGAAGTTGTATCTGAGAGTAAAGAGCATTTACAACTTTTAAATATTATAAAGCTTGGTAAACCTTATTGACATCCCATTCTTTTTCTATCGAATTAGATTTATATAAAGATTATTTAAATTTGTATACCCATACTGACTGATACAATTTGCGTAAGTTAAGTAAAACGTGGTTTGTGTGTATACCTGCGATATCGCAGTAAGACCCAAAGATTGCGTGGAAGAAAGTGGTCGCCTTTCTGTGACGGACGGGAAGCATGGAAGCCGCGGTGCGGGCAAGCCACCTACGGCGGCCGCGGTTTTGATTATAAGTGTTCTTTCTTTCATGGAAATTTCGGGCAATTTAGTCTACTTAATACGTTGCCGGATTTTGGCACAACTTCATAAGACATGTCCCATTATTGCTTTTTCATTCCGTTGATTGACCATTTTACAAATTACCTTAGAACATAATTATATTTAGGTACCTATCTATTATACACCTATTATTCTTTTAACATATTATATTATACATATACAGGTACACTGATTCATTCACTGCAAATGTAATCCTATGTACTAGAAAACCCGTGGCCGGACACCTAACATAAAATTTGTTTTAAAATTGATTTAATTATAAGTTCTTCAAATGGTTATTAAATACAGTGGTACCTCGCGATACGAGTGCCCTAATATACGAGTTATTTGAGATACGAGCTGTGGAGCGAGCGAAGTTTTGTTTTGAAATACGAGCGAAATTTGAGATACGAGGAACGCCAGCTGTGACGCTCGCTTTGAAAAAAAAATTCGAACTAAATTCAAATGAACTGTTAAAACGCACTAAATTTCTGAAGATGTCGATGGTAGCGCAGTATGCATTGTGAATCGGGCCTTATCCCACTTATTCCCCCAGTGTGCTTGTTTACCTCGCTGTCGAAGCATATTTGCTAAGTTTTTCTAGAGCTTTGCGTTTTTTGTGCATTTACATACTATATCATATTTATTTTTATAACCATGGATCCGAAGAAACTGAGTGGAAAGGTCAGTGCTCAGAAGAAGATGATGTCTATTGAATTAAAGCGTGAAATCCTAGAAACACATGAGCAAGGTGTGCGAGGCAGTACGGGCGTAGTACTTCAACGATATGCACTGTGCCTAAACAGAAGGAGTCGATAAAGGGTATAACACCAGCTAAGGGCGTTACAATAATTTCTAAGCTCCGAAGCTCTCTCCATGAAAAGATGGAGAAACTGCTAATGGTTTGGGTGACGGAGAAGCAGCTTAAAGGCGATACCTTAACACAGGGCATCATATGCGAGAAGGCACGAGCGATTTACGGTGATTTGAAGCCAATGGAAGACTTGCTGGGGTCTTCAACTGTGACGAAACAGGGCTTTCTGGGAAAAGATGCCGAATAGGACTTACATTACGGCAGAGGAGAAGATAATGCCAGGCCAGTCTGGTTCAACAGAAGCTTATTGAGATTAAGAAATGCCATGTTAAAAGCTCTTAAAAAAGCAAATCCTATGCTTCTTTCAAAAACAGGTTTCTGCAATTGCGAAACGAGTATCAAATTTTTAAAAAAAGTTGTCTATAAGCAATATATTTGGTCAACTGAATCTAATCTTAAGCAGGATTCTAGGAAATATTGGTTTTCATAAATAATAAAAGGAAATTTCTTGGTTTTCCTTCTCGAATGAACTAGGATGGTGTATCTAGCAATAACTTACAGGAAGTTTGTAATATGTTTGCTTCTTTTTTTCAGGCTAATTTCATTCAAAATCAGCATAACTGCAGATTTTCAGCTCCGATCAATCCATTTACGGATTTAGGTTCTCTCACTATAACGGAGAATGAAATCCTCGCAGAACTGTCTTCCCTAAACTCGAGTGTAAGCGTTCCACCGGATAATATTCCTTCTTTATTCTTTATATCATGCCGGTTAACTTTAATCAAACCTTTATGCCATTTATTTAATTCTTCCTTAAATCATGGTGAGTTACAAACAAGCTATATTTTATCGTCCGGAATCATATTTCATCAATCAATCAGCGCCATCAATCTTGCCATTTTCACAAATTATTCTTTAAACAATTTAGAAAAGCGTTTTCAAGTTGACTCGATTTACACCGATTTCGCTAAGGCATTCGACCGTGTTCAGTTCGTCGAAATTGGAGCGTTGCATTCCAAAGTTATTTTTAATAATTCTGGTGTGCCGCAAGGTAGCCACTTAGGCCCATTACTATTTCTTCTTTTTATCTATGACTTACCCTCATGCGTTTCTAGTTCAAAATGTTTATTATTTGCGGACGATTTGAAATTATACAAGTCAGTAGCAACTATATCTGATGCTTTATGCTTACAAGGCGATTTGGATAATGTTGTCAAATGGTGTTCTGCAAATAGTCTTAAATTTAATGTAAAAAAGTATACAATAATAACTTTTTCAAGAATATTGTATCCTATCCAGTTCAAATATAGAATACTAGATGACGTTTTAGAAAGAGTCACTAGACAGAAAGACTTAGGTGTGATATTCGATACACGAATAAGTTTCACCTTACACGTCGATTATATTATATCTAAGGCTAATGCTATGTTAGGTTTTGTTTTCCGTAATTCTTAAGAGTTTCGTTATCCATACACTCTCAAATCGTTGGATTCGGTTATGGTTGTTGACTGCCTATCCAAGTCTAGCGAGGGCGGTGTATGGGAACGTCTTGTTCAGTCGGTGAAAAAGGTCCTGACGGTTACTTTGCAACAGTGAATTTGCTTACCAGTAACTTCGGAGGAGGACGAGCCACTGATACCAAACCATTTCTTACTTGGCTTTGTGAACTCTACTCAAACGCCAAACATGCAAGATGCGCCAATATGTAGTTTAAGAATATCTTTCGATGCTGACCAGACGAGCTAAGTGGTATACACCCACGCCTCCGCTGTACGTCGGATCTCTTGTTGTTATATGCGACGCCAGCCTACCAAGAACCAAATGGCAACGAGGAAGGATCATCAAAGTTTACACCTCTAAGAACGGTCAGGTAAGGAGTGCCGAAGTTAAGACATCCCAAGGGGTGGTCGTAGTGCAGTTCAAGTCCGTCCATAGTCAAGAACGATTCCTATACAGAAAAACTGTGCAACAACATCAGTTGTGAATGAGAGATGATCAAAAAGGGCTGACGAAGGCATAACACTCACAGCATAAGATCACTTAAACATTTATACTCTCTATGTGCATTTCCAATATATCACACTTATGGCATGGAAACGAAAATAATACTGTGAATTACAACCAACGCGACAAAGTCAGTCGAATATCTCGAATCCTATCTAGGACAACCACCCCCGGAGAGTAGTGAACGAACATCTTCGCCACAAACCATCCAGGTTGGATGACAAAGACCATGAGAGCGTATACTCTTGAACCTGCACGAATTATTAAAAAAAAAAAAAATAATCACATTCAACGTCAGCAGGCTGGATTTAGACCTAATCGTTCTTTGCGGTGTTGACCACACAAACACAATGAGAATGATTATTGAACAATCTGTCGAGAGAGCTTTCGACATGGTGCGCGGAGATGTTATTTGGAACGCCTTGGAGAACACGTTGGGATCCCAAACATTATCATCGACCTCGTATGCGAATTATACCGAGAGGCTCCATGCACGGTGCCCTTCAAGGGCAAGGAGAGCACCGCCTACATCAATACCAGAAGAGTGAAACAAGGGTGCGTTACTTCTCCCCTGCTTTTCATCGCTGTTCTCGCCCTTGTCCTCATGCGCACCAACGCGGAAGCTTCCAATAGAGTTCGTTGGTCTCTGACCAAGAAAGTCCATGACTTAGATGACGCGGACGACATCGGTTTCATGTCCAACTCGTTCACTAGCGTTTAGCAGAAATAGCTAATTAAACATTAGCGCAACCTCAACACTTCGACTCAGAATTAACATCACCAAAACGAAGCTGATGAAAATCGGCACGAAATGTGAGATAATTCTCTCTCTCAACGGAGGACTGATCGAAGATGTTGAAAAGTTCTGTTACCTCGGCTGCATACTCTGCAATGACGGGGGAGCAGAACTCTACATCTCGACGCGCATCAATAAGGCGCACTCGGCCTGGTACGCGGGAGAAGTGATTGGGCCGTATTTTTTCTGAGGACGCCATCGGCAATACGGTCATTGTTACTGGCGAACGCTACAGGGCTTCTTACTATCAGAGTTGGATGAATGGTGCCTGATGAACATGTGGTTTCAAGAAACCGGTTCAACCGCACACACAGCACGAGCCACAATGGATATTGTAAAGGAATCGTTTCCTGGTAGCGTAATCTCCTGTTTTGGCGATTTGGCATGGCCAAAAAGATCCCAGACATTTTAATTTAAAGATCCCAGACTTTTTTCTTTGGGGCTCCTCGAAGTCGCGGGTTTATACCAACAAGTCTCAGACAATCGCAGCCCTTAAGGAGAATATTCGACAGGAATTCGAACAGTTATCACCAGAAAAACGTGTACAAAGGTTTATCGACACTGGCGGCAGTCCCTTGACAGATAGCATCTTTTCCACTTAGTAGAAAAAATTGTAAAAATCCAAGTAAAGATTTTCATTACATAAAATCATTTTTTTTGTTTAGCAAAAAAATAATTCAAAAACGAAAGTGGATGATAATCTTGCGCCACCTGTATTTGCTAACAAATGCCTGAAGAGGACCCTGAAGATCTGCTACAGAGCGACGGAGATGCTGAAGAACAGATATGTAGAGTTGGATTGAGTATATGTTGCGTAAGCCGGACACGGATTTCGCAAAGATGATCCTCATACAAGGAATCCACAAGGCACACCAAACATGGTCGCCCTCGTATGACACGGAGGAGATCCGTGGAGGAAGAGCATCGACGAGCAGGCAGAGCCTGGCCCGAAGTGAAAAACTAGCTCAAAATAGGGTCATGTGGAGGAATGTGCTGTATTGTGTTGTCTACACTGTCTATATGTAAACCAAACAGATAAATAATAATAAGGTTTGATAATAAAATTCAATAATCTAACGCTGTTCGGATATAACTCTTTCTATAATAAAACGGCAATACTTACTCAGCTAGTTTGACCTGAAGACTTGTCACAAATCATGCGCGAGCTGACAAATATAAAGCACTGAAAAACCAAGCAATAAAAAAATCACCTCTTAGAAAAAAACTATTATTTGCCACTATCCTTAACACATTCTTCTTCTTGGACGGATTAAGCTAACTCAAGACTTGATTCCTTGTTTATGTAAATTGTACAACTGTAAAATGAACAGGGTGCACCCAATGTCCAAATTAAATAACTAAGTTTGGAGGTACTCGTCCCTTTTGGCATCCCTAAATTTTTGTAGAACCTGGCTCATTAAAATGACTGTTATCCAACTGGTAGCTAATGTGCCTTAGTTCTTGCCTTCACTCTTGACAACAAGTCCCTGGCTTGTGGGTGAATATATAGTTTACTCTCTCATGTATATTCAGCCTAAGTCGGGCGGCTCTTTTCAACTATAGTTTTCCTTACTCACAAAGTGAAGCTTTGTTTCTAAAATGGCATGCAGATATCTGCAACTAGACAATAAAGAATCCATAGGCGTTAAAATTGCGTCTTGTTTTAGTCGTGTACAAATCAGTTCGGTGTCTTTCGGTTTACTTATCACAGCCTGTGGCCCGATGCCACGATCCTCTCCGAAGACCAACCACTTCCTTCGCATACGTAGCCCATTTTATTTTCCTCCTCTCCAAATTGAGTAGAACTTGCTTGATGACCTAAAGCCACAAAAGAGGTGAGGAGATGTCGCCTATTTACTATCCTTCTGTGGATGAAACTCTATCAACAGTTAACGGTATGCATAACATCGTGCAGCACCTACCACTGAGTTAGGCTTATTATGAGCTTGAAAATGTTTACCTCATAACCGACATGGGGACATTGTGCTTTTGTCGTTTTAGGAAACGCCAATGTCTCCCTTAGGCCGATCGATCTTAGCATGAAGATATGAGTTCACTGCCGACCTCAAAACGATATCATTTCATACATAGAACAGTACCGGATCAAGTATACATCCCTGTGGAATGCCACTGCAAATATTGTAGTTAATCTTTCTTTTTTAACGACTTTCCAAGTTGTTGTACACAACTTGGAAACTCTGTTCCCTACCCTTAAGTGCTCATTACAAAAGCCCCTAACGGCAGGGTCATATTTCACATTTTTTTTCCATCCGCTATTTTTCATGAATTTAACGCAAGCTCAATTCAACTGTAACAGACAACACGCCCATCGTCAAATACTCGCCCATGTAGCCCCAATTTCATACTTTTCCATTCAACGATGAGTTCCAGAAGTTAAATTGAATTTTATGGCTCTCACCCGAATGGTTCTAAAGCACAAAAAACTTCATGCTCGTTCGTCCTACTTTCCATTCCCTTGTTAGAAAAGTTTGAACAAAGGGATGAAAAAACAAACGAAAAACAAATTCAAGTAGAAACGCCAATGAATGGGCATGCCAAATACATTTTATGACCAGAAGTCACCTTTTCAAAATGCAGTTGTGACTATAAGACCGGCATGGTGGATCCTATCCAGTGAATCGATTTCTCGTCATGTGGCAATTCAATTTCGCTTCCCGAGAAAACCACTGGGTTGGAAGCAAGCTTTATCGCTGGAGATAATTTCCTCAGGAAATCGGCTTACGCTCCAAATCATGTGCAAATGGTCTTAAGTGTGTAAATGGATAGAATAAGTTCGCTACTGAAATTCGCTGTGTGGTGAAGCACGAACGACCTAATTGCAGTGTTCTTTGGAAAAATTATTTTGAATTTACCTGGTGGAAGGAAAACAGATGGAGTGGGTGGATGGACATTTCCCTTGCATGTCACGGCTTCGACAAAACGTGAATGGAACAATAAATAGGCTTCGGAGGTAGGTGGTCTGCACTTGAGGCCTTTGGGGCGCATGAACTATTTTCAGGATTAGAACCAGAGTAGCGAGTGAAGGGTAGAGATTGTTGATGTGGGTATAGCTCATGTGCCAACTTTGAATCCACTAAAGTCATACGCCGCAGTCTAAGTATCGACTTTCTAATTGACGACTGGTTTAATGGCCACTTGAACGTCGTAGTTTGACTTTGTTTGTTCAAGCCATCCGTTCGTACACCACAATCATATCCATATATTCGCAGAAGCGCTCACAAAAATAGATTGATTCTTAGGAAAATGGAATTTCTTCGAAATAACAACTATCTTCTCTATAGGCGTTGTAGGCGTTTTGGAGTGAGGGTGCTTGGAGTCTCATTTGGGTGTAAGAAACATATTTGACTTACGCAAAACGACATAAGTTGAAAGCAGCATCCATAGCTATAGCTTTATCGGATTGACTATTTTAGGATGGTGCCGGGATTCTTCCAACCTAACGCATGAAATAATTGACGGCCCATTTGGTGCGGTCTTAACTAGGCTGAGGAGGATTTTGAAGTAAATATTTATCTCTTGACGATCGCGCCTCCCTCAAGTTATTCCAAAGTGGCTTGAACTGCCACCACAAATCATTTTCAAACCATCACCCCTCATTTAACAAAACATTATAAAAACGCGTTACACCGCAGGATGACAGTGCTTCGTGAGTTGTACCAACAGAAAGGGAAGACGAGCAGAAGCGGTTTAAAAAGAAACTGAAAGACTTTAAGATGAGAACAGAGAAAAGGAATAGATCTCATTGGAAGATCTGTCCTTCCTCAATGTCATAGTCATCACCGTCATCATCAGCAACTGATTCTTAGGCTCATAAAGGGTGTTTTTCTTAAAGGTATACAAATTCAATATGAAATAAAACACTTGAACCTGCTATTAATGTCTATGATATTAGCTTTATTTAATAGTTAATGACTTATGACTCATGTTGAAATGTGATACGTACCGCGGCTAGCTCGAAGCGCAATTTTCTTCTTAGCGGGCGCTACAGCTCGGGGTGAGCCTGGGCCTATACCAACATGCTTCTCCATCTAGCGCGATCTTTTGCTAGCTCCCTCCAGTGCCTCACACTCAGTTGGTTGAAGTCCTCTTCCAGCTCTTCCAGCACCTTAGGTGCGGCCGCCCTCTACTCCGTCGTTCCTCGGGCTTGGATTCGAAGGCTCTCGGGTCTGGAGCTAAGATGTCAATTCGCTCTACATGGCCTAGCCATCTTAGTCGTTGGATCCGTAGACGCCTGACCAGGCTCATGTCGCTGAACAATCCATATAGTTCGTGGTTGAATGTTCTCCTCCATCCCCCGATGGTATTGATAGAACCAAAAATCAAACGCAGTATCTTTCTCTCAAAACGGCCAAGTGCCTCTTCATCCACTTTTGCTTCTGCGCCATACAGTAGGACTGGGATGATAAGGGTCTTGCACAGAGTCAACATGGTCGTACGAGAGAGGACTCTATTACACAATTGCCACCTGAGCCCGAAAAAACAGCGATTGGCAAAGGTGATCTTGCGCTTGATTTCAGAACTGATGTCGTTGTTCCAGGTAACTGCGGAACCAAGGTAGACGAAGTGCTTGACTACCTTAAAATTGTGGCTGCCATAATTGACGTTATGGCCAAAACGTCGGAATGGAGCAGCGAGCATTCTCCAAAGTCATCCCACGTAGTCTGACGAGCTTAACAAGGATGTCAAAAATAGGCATGGCGTTGTTTAGCTCGTATCTAATTACGCTGTCGCATGCTGTCGTATTTGTTACCGTCAAATAGGTGATGGGTGTCGACTTGAAATTCACTTGTGTTCTCTAAGATCTGCAGTAGTGTGAAGATTTAATCGTTGGTGGACTTTCCTGGCCTGAAGCCACACTGATAACTACCTATCAGTCAGTTTTCAAAGGGTTTCAGGCGTTCACACAGAACGGCAGAGAAGGTTTTATAGGCGATGTTGAGGTGACTTATTCCTCTGTAGTTGGCGCAGTCAAAAGGGTCTCGTATCTTGTGGATTGGGCAAACGATGCTGATGAGCTGGTGCATGCTCCCGACCAGGTCATCTCCAGCTGCTCTGAAGAGATCGGCAGGGAGTCCGTCTGCGCCAGCAACTTTGTTAGACTTCAGTTTAGATATGGCCATCTTAACTTGGTCTAGGTCAGGGGATCGGAATTCTCTGCGATCTTCGTCTTTAAGGTTCTGCCCGACAGCGATATGTTGACTGGCATCGCCATTATACAGTCTGCAGAAGTGGTTTTCCCATATTGTCAACACCGACTGTGATTCTACTTCAAGATGCCTATTTTCGTCTCTGCGGGCTTCTGTTCTGGCTTTATAACGTTGGCATGTTCGTTTTATCCTTTGATAAAACTTTCGAACGTCATGCCTGCGGTAACACCTCTCCAGGTCTTCGATCGCGCTTCTCGTCTTCTTTCTTTTTCCTCCTGAAAAGCGTCCCTTCTTTTTAGCTAGTATAACTCACGAGCAGCCCTCGTCCTTCTATGCAGCGAGGCTTCGTATGCATCCTGCTTCACTGCCCTACACTCAACATCGAACCAGCTGTTCATTCGTGGTGGATCCTTGTGGACCATAACTTCAGTGGCAATGCTTTTCAGGGCCTGTTTACTAATGTTCGATTATTGCTCAATTGACTGAGCAGGGGTGTCATATTTTTGACGTCCACTGCGTCTTTGATATCCGTAGACGCATCTTGGCTACTACAAGATAGTGGTCCGAGTCGATGTTAGCACCTCGGAATGTCCGAACATCAAAAATAGTGGAGGAGTGTCTACGTCGATCACGATATGATAAATTTGGTTGGTGTTTGATTGATCTACCGACCGCTAGGTGCCTTTGTGTATTTTGAGGTGCGGCAAACGGGTACTGGCTAGAAGGAGGTGTCGTTGCAAGATCGATAAGTCTGATTCCGTTATCGGATGTGTTTACCGATCACTCGGTGATGTTTTCTTTACCCAGCTTTGCATTAAAGTCTCCTAGTACATTGCGCATATGTTCTGTCTAGGAGCTCATAGAACTCATCTTTGACATTGTCATTCTTGTCTTCCGTGGGGGCGTGGGCGCTGATCAGGCTGATATTAGTGAACTTAGCCTTGATGCGGATCGTTATGAGGCGTTCGCTCCCATGCCGAAAGCATAAGACTTGTGCTTTATCTGCCTCCAACAACAAATCCGCACCCGAACAGTCGTTATCTCCTCTCCTTATAGCAGTGGCCGTAGTAGATGTCATAGATTTTCATCCATTTTGGCCCGGTCCGCTATATAGCGGTCTAGGGCGTCCGCAAGTTGTTCGACTACATGTGCTTGTTTAGGGACCTAACATTCCTCGTGCAGATCCGTAGTTCGTTGTCCTTTGTTTTCTTTTTTATTTTCCGTGAGTCGTCAACGTGAATCTGGTCCGTTCCATCCGAGGCCTTCGGTTGTTTCGGAGCTGTTGTTTGTTTTTTTAAGGTTACGGCTTGCTAGGCCATAGCCCAACCGACACTAATCGTGTTATATAGCCCATGATGCTCGCTTTCGGCCTCTTCCGTTAGTAATTTCCTAGGTTAGTACATTTCCAGAAGGTATTCGACTGCAGTGGCTCTTAATCGCTTTATTGCGGACTAGCACCCGTCGGCGGATGCTGCCCCTGCGATCCCTTTGTTAGCCGTTTACCATTCGATGAAGCGCAATCATGAATTCCAATTTTCGACAATTTTATCGAGCTGCTGGGGAAGTATATCAAAAATAACACGGCGAATGTTGACTTCCAAATCGCCCAACGTCTCTGGTATTTCGGCATAGACTAGTGACTTCACATACCCTCAAAGAAAGTAATCTAATTGTGTGAGATCACAGGATCATAGATTCCACCAGGCTATAAAGCGCACCAAACAGTAAGTTTTGATGGTTGTAAGGGCGTCTCGGATTTTATCATTTAATCGAAAATGGTCCTCATCGGAGGACAAAATTTTGCATTGAAAATGAGGGTCAGGCTGAATCACGTTTTCGGCTCATTCACCGACCACGTGTATAATGGTCACACGGTTTCAACTCTTGCACAAGCTGGATCTTATAAGCCTTTAAGCCTAGATCTTTCCGTAAAATCTTTCTCGAAGTGGATGGGCATAGCTCCAATTGCTGTGCACGATGGCGAATTGACTCATTTGGATTCTCTTGAACACTGCGCTCCACAACGGCAATAACTTCTTCTCTTCGCACTGGTTGTCGCCTTTGGAGATGCGTATTATCAACTAGACAGTGCGTGGTGCGAGAACGATGCATCGTGTTCCGAATAACTTGCTTAAATGCCACTCGTAAAATGGACGTGGCGCACAATAAGCTTGGCGAACTGAACCATGGTTTTGAAAATAAGTTCGCAGAATTTAGTATTTACCACAAATCAACTTTCAACTGTCAAATTGACAATCCGTAGAAACCTCTTTAAAAATCGTCCTTTACTGTGCCGATGCATATGAAGCAGATGTCGTTGACGTCACAGATGCTAGCTGCAATGCAGATGTCAATGTTGATGTCGGTATCGATGCAGATACCGATGCTGATGCCGATGCTGGTGCTCAAGTAGGCTTTGCCCCAAAAAGCTTCCAACAGCGTTTATGCTATCAGACGAGGTCTTCTCGATCTCGACATACTGAAATTGAAGCATTTGCGCTCACAAAACTCGCCGACGCAATGTTCGTAAAAGAACAGCCGCTCCACGGAATTAAGGGATATGTTGAATATTGGCGGAAACGCTAATCTATCTTGTATCAGCCCACATTCATCTTAACAATGTAATGCTTCTGGGTCAACAAAGCCGTTGAGGTGCACCACCGTAGTTGGGGCAGTAAGCCTCGGAGATCAGGTCAATGATCGAAGTGCCAAGGCCCTTCGTATCAAATTAAATTAGAAAATTATCCAACCTTCTAGTCCTAGTTTTATTTTATAGGACCTCGTTAAGGTAAAATGTAGGTCCTCCGATTCGGATGTTCTATGTAATCCGAGACAAGTCAAGAGACATTACCTCCCAAATCCTATCCACTGAGCCAGCTTTTACGAGACATGCATATCATATGCCTGACTAAGATCGTGTAGCAGATTACCTTCGTCCGTGTCGCTTGCTCATGGATATGCAGTTAGAAAACTTAGCCTGGATGACGTCATAATAAAAAAATTCCGGACAAACAAATCTGTCGCATCCCTATTAAATGAGTATTCTAAACATTTTTGTGAGCAAACCCTTATTATAGTTCATGATTGCCACGTAAGCGTTTCTGATCACACGTACAATATTGTTGGGAATTCCATTTTCTTAAAAGAAAGCAATGTTACCGGAATACAGAACATCATTATGACGATGAACTCCAATAAATCACCGGGTGCTGACGGCATTATTGCAAAAATTATAAATCACAGTTTAACGCAAGCTTAGGTTCCGCAATTGTTAAAGATAGCTGTGATTCGTCCAGTTTACAAAAGGCAAATTGTTAACTATAGGCCAGTATCAATCCTTCCAGTGATTGATAAGTGTTTGGAAGAAGTACGAGTAGTGACCAGGAGACTGCTCAGTTTCACGGATAAGAACTGTCTGAAATATTACAGAATGGAATAAAGAAAAAACGATGTAATGTTCACGTGGAGTGTGGACTTTATTGAGGCGCTTTTCAAAAGGAAGTGAGGTTGACAGAATGAATAGTATGCTACGTTAATATAATTGAATATAGAACAAGTATTAGTTTTAGTACATTAGCCAACATATATGTATATGGGTCGATGTTTTAATATCTAATATAACAACTAGATGGCGCTGAGTTAATGTTGTAATATCTAACACTCCCCCTCAGCATTGACACCCTTGAAATCCATTCCAAGTTTTTCAAATCAAAAATAATGCTTGTCCTTTGGCACAGCTTTTGTTAGCGCGTCCGCTGCCATCTGATTTGTTTGCAGATATTTGACATCTATAGCCCCTTTTTCAATGGCTTCTCTAATAAAGTGATATTTGTAATGGACGTGTTTGGTGCGCGAATGCTTGCCTCCATATCTTGCAATACGCTGTGCACTCTGATTATCACAATAAATAGTGGTCGCTTTCATACACTTGCAGTTTAATTCATTTAAAAGGAACGAAGTGAGTATGCTTCCTTTGCTGCTTCGGTGAGAGCAACGTATCCAGCTTCTGTACTAGAGATAGAAACGGTCTGTTGTTTTCGTGACTCCCAACTTATGGCTGCACCTGCAAGAATAAAGCAAAATCCTGATTGATTGAGATTTTATGTCTTCCGCCCAGCTTGCGTCCACATATCCTATTAGTGGTAAAACTGGGCTTTACGATAGACTATCCGAGCAAACTTTGTCGCATGAAGATAACGCAATAATTGAAAATCTGCATTTAAATGTTGTCGTTTTGGATATTGAGAAAACTGAGCTAAAGTGCTTACGCTGAATGCTATGTCTGGTCGACTAAATGATGCTAAATGTATCGAAGATCCGATTAATTCCTGATAGATTTGTACTTTCACAGCTACAGCTTCTCCAGGAACACTGGGTTGTTTTTCAAATTTAAATTTCACTTGCATAGGAATCTTATTTAATTTTGAATTTTCCAAACCATATTTTACTAAAAGTGTATTTATGAAGGGTGTTTCTTATAGAACTATAGAACTTTTAAATGGAATAAAACAAAGATGATTTTTTTAAATTGACATGAAATTGACTTTATTCGAAAGATAATCTTCCGACATTATAATTTAAATATAATTTCTGGCATATGACTGCCACGGTTGGCTCGGACGTAGTCTAATCTGGAGGTCCAATTTTCGATGATTTTTTCCAACATTTGTGGCCGTATATCGGCAATAACGCGGCGAATGTTGTCCTCCAAGTGGTCAATCGTTTCGGGTTTATCGGCGTAGACTAGCGACTTCACATATCCCCACAGAAAACAGTCAAGCGGCGTTAAATCGCACGTTTCCTTCAATAAATCAATTGTGGCACGAGCTGTGTGACATGTTGCGCCGTCTTGTTGAAACCACAGCTCCTGCACATCATGGTTGTTCAATTGATGAACGAAAAAGTCAGTAATCATGGCTCTATAGCGGTCACCATTGACTGTAAGGTTCTGGCCAACATCGTTTTTAAAGAAGTACCGACCAATTATTCCACCAACCCATAAAGCACATCAAACAGTCAATTTTTGTGGATGTAACGGTGCCTCAACATACACTTGAGGATTATCATCACTCAAATACGGCAGTTTTGTTTATTGACGTATCCATTCAACCAAAAGTGAGCTTCATCGCTAAACAAAATTCGCTTATGAAAATTGGGATCAACGGCAATCTTGTTTTGGGCCCATTCACCGCCCGACGTGACGGTCATAAGCCAGAAATTATATTCAAATTATAATGTCAGAAGACTATCTTTCGAATAGAGTCAATTTCATGTCAATTTAAAAAAAATTATCTTTGTTTTATTCCATTTCAAGTTCTATAACTCTATAAAAAACACCCTTTATAACGAGTTTGGGAAATTGATAAAGTTCCGTCCTTCCGGTCTATTTCCAGACCCACACAAAGAGAAGGTTGACCAAGGTCCTTTATTTCAAAATTCTCACTAAGCTTCTGCTTTATGACATTAGTTTTAACATTATCATTGGAAGCAATGACTATATCATCCACATAGATTCCTAACATTTTAATTTGTTGATTAGCGATATCAAAATAAATACAGTGATCAAATTAGATTGTGTTAAATTAAGGCTCTCTAGTTTTTTGCTTAACGTTTTATGCCATTGCCTGCTTGCTTGCTTAAGACCGAATTGATTTCCATAAACAGCAAACTTTCTTTGGATAGTTATCATCAACAAATCCTTCAGGCCTTCAGACTGTTCCATATAATTTTCTACATTCAATTCACCATTTAAGAAGACAGTTGCTATATCCAAGTGGTGAAGTTGCAAGTAATATTCCACCGCCAAAGCATAAATCAAGCGGAGTGAACTCTGACGTATGACTGCCGAATAAGTTTCCATATAGCCAATACCAAGTTTTTGGTATTTCCCTTGGCCACTAATCTAGCTTTTTTTTTTTCAATGTTTCCATTAGACATATATTTGGTTTTAAAACCCATCGACACCCAATTGGTGTCCGTCCGTTAGGTAGGTTGCAAAGAGACCAAGTTTTATTTTTCATTAAAGACCCATATTCCTCTTTCATTGGTTGAATCCACTCTTATGAATGTGGCGAATTTTTCGCCTCTACAAAGTTATTAGGATCCTCTAATTGTCTTGTGGTAAATGCAGTTTCAGTCAAAAGCTTTGATGTGTGTCGTGACCTTAATCTATATTTTATATTTTCCTCTTCATCATTTATTTTAATATGTTTTCCTTCAATTGAATCTTCAATACTACCTCTATTTTCGGCATTATCTAAATTCTGATTCTTTTCCTGATTTATTTCATTTCCTACTCTTTTAAATTCTCTTATATCCTTTCTATGATAATTTAACATTTCATTAGTTTCATTGCATTGCATGGTTTTCCGCTGTTCAATTCAAATTCATAACAGTTTTCATTAACTTGTTTCTGTGTGTCTATTTCAGGTAAGTTTTCAATGAATCGTACATCACAGCTTTTAATAATAGTTTTAGTTCCCCTTTTCCATAGACGATATGCCTTTGATTCAACAGAATATCCCACCAGAACGAATTCTTCACTTCTGGGGTCTAGCTTCGTTCTGCTTGGAGTTTTATTTAATACAAAAGCACGACTTCCAATTTGTCGTAGATGGCTAACGATTGGGACTCTACCGCACCAAATTTGTTCAGCAGTCATTTTTGTATTGAGGGAAGTAGGACAGCGGTTACGTATGTATGCAGCCGTATTAACAAGTTCAGCCCATAAAAACTTGGGAAGGTTTGCTTCAATGAGTAAACAGCGAACCATCTCGGTTAGTGTACGGTTCATACGTTCTGCAACACCGTTCTGCTGTGGCGTATATTCTACCGTCAACTGGCGCTTTATTCCATTCAATTGGGCCGCAAAGATCGGTATGCACAATTTCCAATATTGCCTTCGACGATCTATCAGTTTTTGTTGGAAATGAAGGTCTTACTTGTTTCCCTTTTATGCATGCAACGCAATTGATTTGGAAATTCCCAAAACTAGGTAATCCTTGTACCATATTAAATTCCTTCAATTTTCTCAAAGATACCAAATTCAAATGCCCATATCTTCTGTGCCACATTTCTAAAACCCTAACTCCGTCTTCTATTAGATTGCATTTTTCGTTTTCCATTTTTGTTCCTACTAAGTACAGCCCTTTCGTTTTTATCGCCTCAATCATTATCCTGCCATCTCTTAATACATATGCTCGTTCCTTTTCCATTACCGGTCGCATCCATTATCAGTCGCTTTACTAGTAGATATTAGATTGCTCTTCAAACTTGGTACAAATAAGACTCTATAAAGGAATATATTTCTTATGTCCCCATTTACTTCAACGCATAGCTGTGCTGTTCCTATTCCCTTAATATCTGATGATTCATTATTTGCAACTTGAACCCTGAATAATTTGTATCCAGATTTGTAAAATATTTTTCAATGCAACACATATGTGACGTAGCACCACTATCAATATTGGCAAATAATGCCGTCACCAATGTAGGGGCGAACACCTTGTTTATTTCGACGGGGGATCTCCAGATGATCTTCGAGTTACTGAAGAGAAAAAAATCCGCGGGTATCCAATGTTGTGCTTAGGCACCTTCCGCCAGTGGCTGTAGAGAGGTACACCATCCTGTTCAACAATGCACTGAATAATGCATATTATCCAGTGCACTGGAAGACAGCGGTGGTGCAACCAATCCTCAAGAAGGGTAAAGACACCTCTAACCCTTCAAATCTTCGGTCGATAAGTCTCCTTCCAAGTATCAGCAAGGTCTTCGAGAAGGTGGTCCATAGAGCCCTGTCTAAATGGGTTGAGGACAATAAAATCATCCCGGATAACCAATTCGGTTTCAGAGCGGGGCATAATACTATTCATGCTGCATCGAAACTCGTATCGGATATCCAATTGAACAAATGCAAGAACCAATGCACGGGTGCCTGTCTGATTGACTTGGAAAAAGCCTTCGACACCGTATGGTTAGAAGGGCTGTATTACAAGCTCAGTCGGCTGGGCATAAGTAAACCACTGCTATATATGATTTTTAACATGTTAGCAGGTAGAAAGTTCGTAGTGAAAATTGCCAACGTGACTTCTATCCAAACATTTGATATTAACAACGGACTGCAACATTTACTTCAGTGATTTGATAGCTTCTCTTCACCATTCAATAGCGTATGCGGACGATTTAATCGCGTACATATCAGGTCCAACGATCGACGTCATTGTCACTCTCTTGTAGCGTGACTTCGAAAAAATTCAGCAGTATTGTGATGACTGGAAGTTGAAAATCAACTGCCAGAAATCAGAAACTATTTTGTTCAGAACGCCTTTGGCTAGGGCCTCCCGAGACACTAGAAAAAATTGGCGCGGGTTCTCAATTCTCGGACCGGACGGGCGCCCATTGGCGAAACAAAATGTAGTCAAATACCTTGGGATCTGGTTAGACCAGTATCTATATTTTGACAAACTTAATATAGGGGCGCTTTTGCTCTTACAAGATGGCTGTTTCATAGCAACCAACTTGATTCGAGAGTAAAGGTAATTTGCTACATGGCCTTAATCAGGCCCATAATTGCTTATGGATGTCCCGTGTGGTTTAATGTGAGAGCTAGCTTAATGGAAAAGATTCGGGTGCTTGAGAGACAATGTCTCAGAACTTGTCTTGGGTTATATAGGACACCCGAATCTGAGTACACGAAATTTTACTCGAACGAGGTCCTATACAATAGGGCCAGGATTGTACGGGTGGATAACTTTCTGATAAAGCTGATTCGAAGCCACGTTGCAAGAGCAATGACTTCGGTCAATAACCTGATCTCCGGGGCTTACTTCCCTAATTACATGTACCCCGAGAAAGTTCGCCTTAGCGGCTTTGTCCCACCAGAGGCATTCCTCTATTTTGATCAATGTGGGGTGATCCAGGATAGATCAGCGGTACCGCTAATCTTCCACGTGGCTCGTAAATCTGTGGAGCGGCGGCTCCTATACGAACATGATGTTGCGCTCCGCGAGCCCGAGCGCCTCAGTGTCGCACCAAGATCGGGGAGACGTCGCCCGACAGCATCAACGCTTTTAGTGGCTGGAGCAGACTGCGTCAGTGGTAAACTTTAATATGTCAGCCTCTTTAAGGCAAAGCTTACCATATGCCAGTGGCTGGCTTATATAGACTAGAGTAGATTAGAAGAGGTTTGAGTAGGTAGGATAGGTTAGGACAGGCTAAGGCAAGCTAGGGTGGCTGGAAAGCTTACTTTAGATTTAGCTGTAATTAAAAAAAATCACAAAACAATAATGAAAAAAAAGATATATTATACATACAAAAGGTATATGACGTATGTATTTTTGTATATATATTTTAGTTAAGGTAGGGTTAAGTTGTTTTTAGTTATAAGCTTTTTTATAAAAAAATTATCTGACGCTAAGTTTTTTTAAAAAATATCACTTTTCTTAGCCTAAGTTGTTTATTTATTTTAATTATTACAAATTAATTATAAGGCCGAAAGGCATAGTCTTAAATTGTTCTGTTTGCTTTAGAGTATCCGTATAGGGCCAGTAAGGTATTTTATGTTAGTTGTTATGTAAGTTTTAAGCATTTTTATCTAGGGTAAGTAAATATATAAAAACAAAAATGAAATAAATAAATAAATAAAAATTAATGAGCAAGATAAAAAAAAAAAAAAAAGAAAAAAAAACACTATCAATATACCGAAATGTTTTCTCTACTGCTTCGTCGGCAATATTTACGTTTTGAGAAACTTCCATAACTGGGCTAGTTCTAATACATTCTGAAGAGCTAAAACCTTCATCGACTGTCATATTTCCAGCACTATACTGATGTTTTTCCTTCTGTAAGTTTGCATGACAATCTTTCTTCATATGACCCTTCCGACCACCTCGGCTCTAGTTTCATTGGGATCAGGTTTCCTTTTGTCACTCACTTCAAGCAAACGGAATCGAAGGGTATCGTCAGTTGGAAAATCACCAGAAGCATCAAAAGTAGCTTGAATATCCTTATACGTCTCCGGCAAACTGTCCAAAAGAATCACAGCAAGAAGTTCCGAATCCAACTTGGCATCCATTTCTAGCAACCGAGTAACAATAGAATCAAATTGTATTAAATAATGTTCCATATATTGGTCAGCATGCATCTTAAAGTTAATTAACTTACGAAATTTTTAAATTTTTTGCCTAGTACCTTTCCTTTCGTACGTTTTCTCCAAAAAATCCCATAATGCCTTAGAAGTCTTATATGATTTTATTAAATATACTTGCGCAGGTTCCATTGCAATAATGAGTTCACATCTTGCGTCCATGTCCTTAATGTTCCAAAATTCTAAATCTCCTGTATCTGTTGGTCTCTGCTCCTTTCCTAGGGTGATGTTTAATAGTCGATTTTTGTGGAGAATTGCTTCCATCTGAGGCTTCCATGTTAAATAATTCTTTCCATTAAATAAGGGTATTTTTCCAGAAAACGACGTCATGATGACGTCACAAAATATTAATAAAGTACTCAATGTTATTTAATTCGAAAATCCTGGTCTGAAATATTACAGGATGGATTTCAAAAGAATAAAAGCACGGGAAAATTACTATCAGAATTTACCAATACCGTAAATGAAAGCCTAAATAGAAACTATCAGGTTCTAGCACCCTTCATGGACTTTAGCAAGGCCTTCGATACACTAAACCATACAAAAATGATAAAAGCGCTTAACAGACTGGGAATTCGGGAGACATTATCGAACTGGCTTGAGGATTATTTGGCGAACGATATTTTCGCGTTAAGTTTAAAGAAGAATACAGCGATGACACATCAATCAAGTACGGAGTTCCACAAGGTTCAAAGCTTGGCCCAATTCTATTTACCTATATATTGTACAGAAACGAATTACTTCGTCTGTTTAAAGATAGTACACCTTATGGATACGCTGACGACACGGCAATTGTTGTTTAACATAGATGCATTGCTACAGCTACGACCATTATGCAAACAGAATTCAACTACGACAATAGGTTCAAAAGGACAATAGACCATCGATAAAACACAAGAATGCGTGCCAGTTGCAAACACCAATGTATGTGGAAAGAGAGTACACCCATCATACTAAATTAACTTTCTCAACCGCTTAAGATGATGGCTAATCTCAAAACTAGAAAATTTAAACTGAAAGACATTAATTTAAAATAATATTCTAACTATGGATTCTAATTGTTTTTTAAATTTGTTTTATTTCAAATAAAGCTCACTCTAAAATTATTTAAAATTATCAAGAAAATCAGAATTCTGGAGCTTTATGGCTTCGCAGAAAATCTTATGTAGAGCTACGAGTATATTAAATAGATAAATAAATAAAAACTTCGAGTGAAAAAAAAAAGACTAGAAAAGGACTAAACGCATGTCCATCTCAACCTTTGGTACCTTGGAAACAAGCACTGGGGCTTTGGAAACAGCCATAGGCTTTTGTTACGTCTGCCACAACTTGGGCGTGACGGCTGGTAAGAGACCGTAAGTATGTTTCTCCCCAGCTTTCTGCTTATGGGCCAAATTTAATTTGTTCATATCTTGGATACTCCCGAGTGTATATCTCGGTTGAGCCTATTCACTACGACCTTCATCTTAACCCGCAGCTCACGCTCCTAATCCTCAAGTTCACTGCCCTCCTCTTCCGTATTCGTTCTTGAAAGAACAAAGGGGTTGTTCCCTCCGTATAGTGACATCTTCTACCCTCGACAAGGTAGGCAAGGTTAACTTCCACGGGAGTCTCGATTGCTTTGGTTGTTGCTTCACTGGATGTTGATAGCGCCGTTTCTTCCGCTTTGACCGACAACTGTTCAACCGAAGTGGTCTGGGAAGGGCGCTTAATTAGATTACAGAAGTAAGACTCTTCGTACCACTGATGATGCCCCTTATTAGAATGGCCGACGGATTTGCGAAATCGGATGATCTATTCAATTGCAAGTCCGTGAGGCGAACGATTGAAGCACGACTGTTCTACCGTGGTCTATGATCAACTAAACGGTCTTTTAATAAGGGCGAGTAGATGTTGAAATGGAATAAAACAAGCTGTGTGTGAGGTGTATTGTATAATGTATGTATAATTATAGAATATTTGAAAAGCCCATGTATGCCATTATGTATAGAATATGAATTCCCATTTCGGTTTCTTACCGTGGCATGGATCCTAGTGGTCCAATTTTCAAAGAGTCTGCCGCATAGACCCTGTGTTATATTCACCTAAAGGGCATCGGTCGACTTTGGTTTATTCGGATAGATTTGCGACTTCAGGAAACCTAACCAATAAAAAGATATAACCGTACCCTCAAAACGCTTATGCAGAATGTCAATCTTGGCGTCCGTCTTGGCAGGTAGCGCCATCCTGCTGGAACTACATGTTATCTAGGTCCATGTGGCTCAATTTGAGCCATAGAAAATTGGTTATCATCGTTCTGTAGCGCTCGCATTTGACGGTAACCGCATCACCAACCTCAATTTCGAAAAATGACGGCGCCGACCCAAAATCCACACCAAACAATAACTTTTTCGGGATGCATTGTCACCTGGTAAACCTTGTGTGGGCTGGTCATTCATTCAAAAATGCACGTCGCTAAAGATGATATTTCGGCCAAATTTGGAGTGCTCTTCCAAGCGCACCGAAGCCGAGTGAACAAATGGAGTTGTCTATGGCCATGAACTTTGAACAGTTGGATCTTGTACGGGTGTAGGCCCAAGACCCGACGCAAAATTAACGAACACTCATTTTGATAATGCCAAAACCTACCCACGCCAATTAAAAAAAAACTTTTGTGAGCTCATGCTGATTATGGAACAGATGCTGATGCTACCCGATGCCGTTGCTGACGGTGGTGAAACTACACTTGCGTTAAAAGGTATCCCCACCCCGATATCTATTAAGCTAAGTACCTGGGAGTTAATTTTAAATAGCAAGCTTTTTTGGTCAAAGCGTGTTGAGTCAAAAACCACTAAAGCGCTATCAACTTTTTGGCAATGCTTTTGGCAAAACTTATCGTCGAAAAGGTCCGCACGGCAATGATAAGACCGATAATCTCATATGCATCGGTTGTCTGGTGAAACAGGCTAACACGCGAACACGTGGTCTCTCATCAAATTCCAAAGGGCGGTTTTTGCCAGCTGTACGGGGGCTTTCCCCAGCACACCGGGCGCTGCTCTATGATTAATCTTCAAACCCTTGACATATGTACATATATCAAAGGGTGCGCACTGAAAGCCTCAAGGTTTTTGGTACAACTCGCACAGGAGTGACAGTCTACTCGCGCGAGAAATATCCTATGAGACAGGGGTCATTGATATGCTTTCCGACGCAATGACACCTACCATCCTATTGCGCTAAAATTTTTGGCGTCAGGACTGGTCAGATACTGAACCTGGAATGGACTGTCTTCGCATTTTTACAGATAGCTCCAGGACTGAGCGGAGGTGCGGCGCTGGAATTGTCTTTAAGCGCGAATACATTCGACTGCACGTCGAATGCTTCTATCTTTCAATCAGAAATATACGCAATCCTAATGGCCATGCACTATGTTGTGAAGCACAAGTCTCAGGACAAGTTATATGGGTCTCAGGTCATTTTGGGATCCCAGGAAATAAGATCTCCGATGAACTCGCTAGAAGGGACTCAGAAGAGAGTTTCTCAGGACTTGAACCCGCTTAAGGTTTACCTGCTTTTACGTTCAAATCCTACATCAAAGGTTGGGTCGTTAATGGTAGATGGAAGGAATATCCATGGCGCAGGATGATTAAATACGTACGCCCTGATCTCTCAAAGAAATCTGCAACAGTCCTTAAGGATGATGAGAATTGATTGCATAAGACTTGCGGCCATAATTTTGCGCCATTAAACTTTTGCTAAGCATCTCTAGCACATACCTGTGTTGCATATTGCGGAGAGGATGACACAGCAAAACTCTTTCTCCGCGACTGCCGCCTTCGCTCGCGCATGGTGGCGCACCCTTGAGGCCCACGTGGTGTGGTCCAAATCTCTTAGCTCCGCATCACTGAAGCTGTTCCTCATGTTTCTCCCGACAACGGGGAAAATAAAATAAAGAAAGGTGTCTCCCTGGGACCAATATTTGCGTCTGAGTGCTCCAAAAGACAGTAGATGCCTGCTAATGCTAATGATGATGTTGATGCTGAATACAGAGCCTAAACTGTACGCAACTATATTGAGCTAATGGACACCATAGCTCAGGTTTAAGGCCTTTTCAATTCATAAGTTAAAGATCGGTGCACCAGAAGATGACGGAAAGGGCCTCGAAACTGAGACCAAAGTCGACCTGATGTCGTACTGAAAAGACTTCTTGGTAAAGCTCAACTTTTATCACCGACTGTAACGACTTCTAGGAGAGAAAACTTCTTATTCACATCCACCTAGATGTCCGACAACTCATCAAATCTTTTATAAGGCTCCTAAAAATGCAATTAAAGAATTTCCATTTCACGAAAGTAGTTATCAAGTGGCGTGATCGGTGACAACTTCTATACCTCATAATACCCCCTTAAATGGAGCCAACAAAGTCCGACATTTATTCGTTAATGGATTACCAAGTTATACAACAAACTTTTCAAATCATCTCAAAAACTTGTGGACATTGAAACTAACCGTCCGAAAAGAAGTTGGCTTTCATGACCAAGTATATTTGTCTGGTTATTTCGAATTACCCAAAAGACATCCTGATGACCTGATGAAAAATGGGAAACAACTCACCTTAACAAAACCAATTTCACGTTGAAATCACATTGATATCATTGGACACGATAAGATAACGTCGATGTTATCGCTTCGCTTCCCGAACGATGTCCCTTCCATCCCGCTGTGCCTGCTCTTTGAAAGGCCCACTATCTATCAAAATCAGAAAAGAAATTAAATTTTCAGGCTTTCGAAACAATTTCCCACCCTCGGGCCTACACCCGGATGGGACTCAGTCGCCTTTATTTTGAATTTCAGCTTGGGTATCGATTTTTTTTTCTTCTTTTGTTTTGCTTTCATCCCTCATCTTTCGCACTGTTTTGCTACCGTTAGAAACGAACGTGAACTTATTTCGAAGTGTACGAATGCATGGCGAAGAGTTTACAAGTTATGCGCAATATTTTCGTTTGAGAAAAAACAGCATAAAGCTACAATCAATCGTTTATGGAAGACAACTGCCACGATACTTGTTGAGGAATTTTTATTTGTTTCAAGCGCCTTCCACGTCCCCGTTTCTCAAGGGCCGCACTGTGGTGCAGCATAAACTCAATCTTCTTTGTCAATAATTGAAAACATATTTTGCCTCCGAATGAGACACAGAGTATCTGCACTGCAGACGAGAAAGTGGTTCTGGGAATGATTTCATGCCAAGCAAGAGAATGTTTGCCTCAAATGAAAGGAGCAACTCTAAAGAAGGAAGGGATGAGTTTAATTCAATTTCCAAAAAAAAAAAAGACAACATCAGAGGCGACTGATGGGCTAGGGGACAGGGCGCCTTCATATGTATGTTTGTATAAAGTTCAAATTATAAACGCCACTGTGTGCGCCGTTATGATTATATTCTTTGTATGCGGAGAGGATGCAGAGGCTAATGTTCTTTTTCGGATTACTTTAATCCTGATCCTCTGTCGAGTGTGGGACTACAAGGAATGAAATCTAGCTTTGGATAACTCCACACCACACATGGTACCATGCGGAATGAAATGCATCCTAATCTCTTCAGATTGTCTGTATCCCCTGCACTTTGAGTGATTCATACTCGTTCTTTCAACCCTTCATGGGAGGAGGGATTTTCCAGGATTCAATCCCATATAACCTGGAGGAGGGTGAACTAGTTTTGTTTCATTCTTGAAAAGGTAATCATGCAATGTTCTTTGTTTCCACGGTAGCTACCTAGGTGAAACGAGGGCAGGAGGACGTGCTACAGAATGCATTGACTTTAGTCCTCCGTGTCGCATTAGAACAAGCCACCGAGCAATGTTGCAAATTCGAATCGGTGAACTTTCCCTCGGCAACTTAATTGCTTATAACGAACTTGCATGTTTCCTTGTTTCCTTCCTAGGATTCGATAACAATGGGCCAAAGGTACCATTCATTGTGTGAGAATTGAAAAAAAATAAAATGCAAATTACAAGACAAGACGAGCATTGTGGGCTAGTAGGAGGTTATTAATACCATATGCCTGTGCAGGAGAACATTTATGTTTGCTTGTGCACCTATAGGGCGAGGTGTTCCGTGTGCCGGAATTGAAGGAAGACTTTTATGGATGTGCTTTAAGGAGATTCTATAATGAATGTGCATGTCAATGAGGTATGGTTATAATTAGGCTTGCAGTCATAAGTCACAATGCCCCAAAGGTGCACGTTCGTTGTTAATTAAATTTGCATATTGAATATCACGTCAATGAGCGTTATTAAGATCGCTTGAATTGCAGTGATCCAAAATTTGAATATGGTATCATATGACATACAGTGTCATATGACATATAGTGTCATATTCGCAAAGAAAAATTATCGATTAAGTGCATTATCATATATGATAATCGTGCAGGGACGGGTTAAGAATATCCCTGCAGCGATACCTATCGCTTGTCGTAAAAGGCGACTAAACAAAGGTAAACAAAACTCACATCTAGGCAATTTAGAAAACACCAAGGTGAGCCTAGGGACACATATACCACCATTAAACTGCCCCACAAGTGTGCATGCAAATCAGTGGGTTGACACGACTGGAGATCACCGGTGTTGTAAGAGTAAGATCAATCAAAAAAAAAATAAAAAATCTGGAGCATGCCCGTGTCAAAAAGGAAGGGAAGAATGAAAACGGTCAAACCGTAGCATTATGGAAAAGAACGCTAAAAGGAAAAGCACTACCCCGCCAGGCACTACTAATGGTCGTGATCCTGGGACGAGCAGAAATGCTCGGGTCAGAGCTATAGGATTTCCGGGGGATAGCAAAGTAATGCAACGGCGTAAGCCACATTTAAGAGTCGCGAGTTGGAACGTTGGAAGCATGAGTGGGCGCAGCTATGAGCTTGAAGAAATGATGGTTAGAAGGCGAGTAGACATCCTGTGCGTACAAGAGACGAAATGGCGAAACACCGGTAATCGGGCACGTTTCTTGGACGTTAAAACAAAAGCCTACAAGATGTTTTACTATGGATTGGAACAAGGAAAAAACGGAATCGCCATCATCCTTGCGGCAGAGTTACTTGGCAACGTCTTAACCATTTCAAAGTCCAGTGACCGTTTGATGGCTCTCAAATTGGTGATGCATGGTGAGGTGTGGAACATCGTAAGCGCATATGCCCCTCAAGTAGGATGCGAACAAAAAGAAAAAGATGCATTCTGGCTAGATTTCCACAACCTTGTCAAAATCATCCCAAAGGAAGAGCTTTTGTTTGTTGGGGGAGATTTAAACGGACATGTCGGGAAGACAAGCGAAGACTATGAAGGCTACCACGGAGGGCTGGGATACGGCACCAGGAACTCTTCAGGTGAAGATATCCTAAACATGTGCAAGTCGTACGGTCTTATAGTGCTAAATACCATGTTCGTCAAACAAAGCCGGCACCTGATCACTTATAGCAGCGGCGGAAATGAAACTCAAATAGACTATCATTTGGTATCCAGTTTCATGAAGCCACGAGCTAAAGATTGCAAAGTGATCCTGGGAGACGCGATCGCCCCTCAACACCGTCTCCTCCTGACTGAAAATTTTTTTTTTTTTTTTTTTTTTTTTTTTTTTTTTTTTTTTCTGGATGCGAGAAAGAAGTCAAAGCAGCAAACGAAGGTGT
This sequence comes from Merodon equestris, assembly GCA_958301585.1. Classification (NCBI taxonomy): domain Eukaryota; kingdom Metazoa; phylum Arthropoda; class Insecta; order Diptera; family Syrphidae; genus Merodon; species Merodon equestris. The sequence continues at coordinate 103,911,459 of OY284415.1, forward strand.
CTGAGAGAATCAAGTGGTATAAGCTGGATAAAGGAAAAGGCGAAGCTTTTATTACCATCATGGAAAACTACCTCTCTTCCATTATCGATGAGGTCGGTAATGAGGAGTGCAGAGCACAAGACATGTGGGATTCCCTACAACAATCTGGCCTGGAGAAAGCCAAATCACTGCTCGGAACATCTAAAGGCCCCTGCCAACACGCAAAAGAAACCTGGTGGTGGACAGACGAAGCCAAAGCAGTGATACACGAAAAGAAAATGGCTTTCCAAGCTTGGTCAAAGTGCTCTTCTACTAATAGAGAGGAAAAAGCTCGCCGTGAAAAGGTATATAGATGTTGCAAAGGTATCGCGAAGAAAAAATGCGCCGAATTCAAAGCGAAAAGCATGGAAGGCCTCTATCAGGAGTTGGAAGAAATATCGTCTTCCGCGTCTGACAGGAACCAGGCTACCCAGGAGCTTCGACAAAACAATTTGAACAAAGGAGCAAATATCTTTAAGATAGCCGCCCAGAGAAGAAGAAATGCTCAGGAGATTCGTTTCCCAAAGTTTATTAACAATGCTGAAGGCCAACTCCTTGTGGAAGACGAAAAAATTCTCCACAGATGGCGACAGTATTGCGAGGAACTTCTGAACGAACAGTTTCCCCGAGTGTACTTTCCAAGAGCCGCCCCGAATCATGCCGAAATACCCGACATCACAGTCGAAGAAGTTCGGTACGCGGTTAAAAACTCCAAGAAAAGAAAAGCTGTTGGGCCGGACGGGATACCCTCTGAGTTCTGGAAAAAGATGGGAGACATCGGGTCTAGATGGCTCATGGTTCTTATCTCCAAACTTATGAGAGGCGACACTATGCCTAATCAATGGAGGGAAAGCTATCTTCTTCCATTGCACAAAGGAAAGGGTGATACGCGAAATTGTGATAACTACCGTTCTGTCAAGCTGATGTCGCACACCATGAAGATCGTTGAACGGGTATTAGATAGCCGACTGCGGAAAATAATACGACTATCTGATGACCAGTGCGGGTTTGTCTCGGGTAAATCAACAACAGATGCAATCCAAAGTATAAGGATCATGATGGAAAAGCATCGTGATTCTTCAAAGGACTTGCATATGGTGTTGGTTGATTTCGAGAAGGCATTTGACCGGCAACCAAGAGATCTTTTATGGGTAGCGCTAAGACAAAAAGGAGTTCCAGAAACCTACGTGCGAGTGATTATGGACATGTACGAGAGAGCAACGACAAGAGTAAGATGCACCGCAGGAGTCACCGAAGAGTTCGCAATCAAAGTCGGTGTACACCAAGGGAGCGTCCTCAGCCCACTGCTTTTTATAGCAGTCCTTGATTGCTTGCTTGAAGGAAAAGTGACGGACCCCAATGTGCACCAGCTATTCTTTGCTGACGATGGGGCCATTATAAGTGATGATCAGGCGTCCCTACAACGAGCACTTGATGTGTGGGTGGACATTTTTGAGGGACACGGGTATCGTATTAGTTCAAAGAAGACAGAGTATCTGTGCTGCCCGTTCTCTGACCCTCATCAGCCTATTCCAGACATTTACTTGAATGGAAGAGTGCTTCCCAAGTGTGAAAAGTTTAAATATCTGGGATCTATGATTAATAGAGAAGCAACTTGTGATGACGACATCAAACATCGCGTAAGCGTAGGGTGGATGAAGTGGCGGGAAAACTCCGCCATCTTCTGTGATCGAAAAATGCCCCCTAAGCTGAAAGGAAGGCTCTACACTTCAGTTGTACGTCCGGCGCTCACATACGGTTCACAATGCTGGACAATGCACAGAAAGTATGAGAGCAAATTAACGGCAACTGAGATGAAGATGCTTCGCATGACAGCGGGAGTAACAAAGCGTGACAGAATTAGAAGTTCAAAGATCCGAGGAAGCCTCCACGTAAAAGAAACCATCACAAGAAAGATAGAGCGCGACCGACTCAGTTGGTATTGCCATGTTCAAAGGAAAGATCCTTTGAACCCCGTCCAAAAGGCGTTATCAATCAACATTCCAATTTCAACACGCAAAAAAGGCAGGCCGAAAAACAATTGGTGCAAACAAATGCAAAACCACCAGCATTTGATTGGCCTCAGCGATGAAGTAATCCCAAACCGGGAAGCCTGCCGCTACTTTCTGAGGTCAAACCGGCGGACCCCACAAGCGGACCAGTAGGAATGCAGTTAAGTGGGAAGGTTATGGTCCTACACTTCTGACCATAACGACGCCGGGATAAAAAGGAAAAGAAGAAGATCATATATGTACATAGATAATGTTCAAAAAGTAACAGGAATTTTCGGTTTCTTAAAAGAATTGCGTTTAGGCAGCAGCAGGCTAAGCAACCAGAATGACTAGCAATATCCAGACATTCCGCGGACATATTAGTCAATGAAATAACAACAAAAAAATAGACAAACTGGGCAAACAGTTCGCCATTCCGTAAATTCCTGTTACTTTTTGATCACTAACTTACTTCACTATGGAGTGAATTAATAGCTTTTTTATCACATACTATTGTTCATAAACTGCCTAATGTTACTAAAAAATTAGTCTACCTTTGTATGGTTTTCCTCAGTTGTTTGCCATCCCACAGGTAGAATGTTATTCTCTTTACCTAAAACAACAAATGAGCCAGCACATTACTGTGTGGTACTTCTGCAGAGAGTTGTAGTACTTTACCCCTTTTTCTATGTTATGCGGATTTCTATCCTGAAGAAAGTAGTATGGCGTTTCCACTCTACAGAACGTTCCCCTATTGTCACCTATCTGTGAGTTCTGTCGCTATATCGACTATCAGCATTGATACGTCAACGGTCGCAGTGGAGCGCCTAAAGTCCATATGAGGATGAGTCCAAATATTTTCAACATTTTAGCCAGTACATAGCCGATTGGTATGCTTCCGAGCCGAGTTGGTCTCAGTCTCATCTCAGATATCATATAATTCATAGAAAAGTGTCTCTGTGCGAACTGTGGTTCTAATTAGGAGCGAAAATACCCGTGAGGATTGACAATAATCATTAACTTCGGATATTACAAACATTTCCTATCCACGGATTGACCTCAGTTTCATCGTACAGGGTTATCCAATTCGAGGTCCGGTTTTGACGTCGCTATTTCAATCAAATGAGTCAAACCGAACTATCATCTAAGACCATATATACAGAGTGTTCCACGAGCAGTGTGCCAAAAAGCTAGAGCGTGTAGGTCTGGTCAAGACAAGAAAAAAATTCTAAAAAATTGACTTAATTTGGAAAAAAAAATATAAAAACCAACAGTTACATCCACAACCTCTTCTTTCATCTTGTTTTTAAACGAAGCTGTTTTAAGTAATAGTTTTTGAGAAATTAATTTTCAAACTCAATTTTTAAAAAAAACTATTTTTTTTCAAAATTGTATGTAATTAAGTACTATTTTTTTTTCAAAAATTCAATTCTCTTATTAGTTTTTAGTTAAAAACAGAAAACCGGATGCAAAAATGCTTTGTAGTTTTTGAGAAATTAAAAAAAAACACGAACCATTTTTTTCTAAGAAAAACTTTTTTTTGGTTTTAACGCGGCTGGACTTGTAGGCAAATTAATGTATGAAGCATTGACCTCTTTTTTATTTTATTATTTTTAAAAAAAATCGGAGTTTTATTATAATAAATTTTCAATATGATCCCCATTTTTTAGAAGGCAAAGATTATATCTCCTTCTAATGGCTGCACATAAGTCTATGCTTGACAAATTTTCCTGCAATTTGACTCCAGCGACTTCCATCCGTTCTTTCAGTTGTTCCAAAGATACTATTTCCACTTCGTAAACACAATTTTTCATGATCTGGTGATCTAGGTGGCCATTCCGTGGGGCCCCTTCTTCCGATCCAACAGTCACTAAAATGATCAGCCAGTTCCTAACCCGTAACCCCCTCCCGGCTTAACGGGGGGGAATTGACCCCCCCCCCCCCTCCTCCCATACGATTTTTTTATTGTCTTGACCAGACCTACATGCTCTAGCTTTTTGGCACACTGCTCGTGGGACACCCTGTATATAGTTTAAGGCTTTTATTATATGGATTGTTTATAACCGTTGAATGTGTAAAAATTGTAAAGACTTTCTAACAACAATGGTATTACAACCAGATTATGGTCGACAGAATCGTCAATCTGAGCATACTGGAGGCAAAACTATAAAAAATAACACAGAGACTGTCTGAGTTTTAAGGCATAGCTATCACCAAAAAGCATTATTTACTCTAATTCAGCAGCCATGAATCACTATAACCAATATATATACATATATACTCAATACTCCGCAGGAGCGTGGAATGATTGTGCCGATTTTTTTGACCAATAATCGATCGGTAGTATCAGCGCAGCATGAATTTCGACGTCGATTTCCTAATCGTGTTGCGCAAACTGGGCAAACATTCCTGCGCTTATCTACTCGACTCGAACAGGCTGGAACCACAAGAGACCATGCAGGGCACGGCCACTATCGGACTGGTCGTTCGGCCGAGAATATCGCGGCTGTGGCTGCCGATGTCGCAATTGGGCATCACCAGACGGACCCTACAGCGAATTTTAGAGAAAGACTTACATATGTTCCCATACAAAGTGCAAACAGTGCATCAGTTAATGCCTGCTGACCATCAGTCGCGTGGCTAACGTAATAGCGTTGAGCCGAATCAAAAAAAAAACACAATTTTGATTTAGTTGATCAACGGAGACCTTATTTATTCTTTTAGCATATGACTAAAAAAGGAAAACTGGTCTGTTCTTATGACTACTGACTTCACTTTTATAAAGGGTGTTTTTTTATAGAGGTATAGAACTTTGAAATGGAATAAAACAAAGATGGTTTTTTTAAATTGACATGAAATTGATTTTATTCGAAAGATAATCTTCTGACCGCTACAGCTGGCGGTGAATGGGCCCAAAACAAGATTGCCGTTGATCCTAATTTTCATAAGCGAATTTTGTTTAGCGATGAAGCTCACTTTTGGTTGAATGGATACGTCAATAAACAAAACTGCCGTATTTGGAGTCATGGTAATCCTCAAGTGTATGTTGGGGCACCGTTACATCCACAAAAACTGACTGGTTGGTGTGCTTTATGGGTTGGTCCGTACTTCTTTAAAAACGATGCTGGCCAGAACGTTACAGTCAATGATGACCGCTATAGAGCCATGATTACTGACTTTTTCGTTCATCAATTGAACAACCATGATGTGCAGGAGCTGTGGTTTCAACAAGACGGCGCAACATATCACACAGCTCGTGCCACAATTGATTTATTGAAGGAAACGTTTGGTAACTGCATAATTTCACGTTACGGACCCGTGAATTGGCCGCCAAGATCGTGCGATTTAACGCCGCTTGACTATTTTCTGTGGGGATATGTGAAATCGCTAGTCTATGCCGATAAACCCGAAACGATTGACCACTTAGAGGACAACATTCGCCGCGTTATTGTCGATATAAGGCCACAAATGTTGGAAAAAATCATCGAAAATTGGACCTCCAGATTAGACTACGTGCGAGCCAGCCGTGGCAGTCATATGCCAGAAGTTATATTGTATTTAGCTTATACTGTCAAAAGATTATCTTTCAAGTCAATTTCATGTCAATTTAAAAAAATCATCTTTGTTTTATTCCATTTCAAAGTTCTATACCTCTATAAAAAACACCCTTTACCTCTAACTTGGCGTCAACCGCCGGTTGAGCTGGATTGATTTTGTGGCAGTTCTCTGATGTCGCTATTGGTGACCCAATTCTTGGTGGTTTGGGGGGAATGGCCGTGTGTTGTAGTGTTGCATTTTCTTCTGGGGGATTTTATAAAAAAAAATATTAGCATTTTTTATTAAAATCGTAGTATCATCTAAAGGAAGTATTTGGGTTTCATTATTATATTTTAGTTTACAATCTCTGGTTATAATGCAGTGTTTACTTAATTTTAGTTGCTTGATAGCTATATCAGGTTGATAAGTGTATGTTTATTTTCTATGAAACCTACTTTAGTGATGTGATCTAAAAATATTTGTTGCTTTAAAATGTTGTTTAGCACGCTTTCTACTTTATTATAACTATCTAGAATTTTTCGCCTGTCATTAATTATTATGGCTTGTAGGGAATGTATTGTTTCATTAAAGTGTTGGTTAATTTTGAGTTGGTCATTTATGGTGTTAATTGTTTTGTGTGTATTTTTATTTAAAACTTCTAAATGGTTGAAGATTAAGGATAAAGTTCCGAATAGTACTCACCCCCGATTTTTTTAAAATTTCTTGTACGTATAGTCTAATGTATCAAAGTTAAAAATCCAAAGCGGTTTTTAGCGCAAGTGACTGGAAAGGACTAAAAGGATGTGCTAAATTTGAATATCCTGCAGAAATAAAACTCAAATATCTTTAAAACTGCAACAGCTATGTTTGTAAATGATACTGCAAATTAAAGCAGTAATTAAGTGCTTTTAACTGACATCAAAAGTATAGTAATCCGTTCACAAATATTGAAGATATGAAGAATTTTGAAAAAATAGGTCAATATTTTAAAGGGAAAAAAAAATTAAAAAAGAAAGCGTATTATAAAGGCATATGTTTTTTACGGGATTATAAAACTACATTTGAAGTCCTTTTTGTTGAATATTGCATTTAAACCCTAAAGTATGGGAAACGCACTACCATATCATTATCGACAGTTTACCCTTTTTATTCTTATTCTTGGTGTGTCCCTCAAGCCTATCGCACCTCCATTTTATCATTAAATACAATTCCCATAGAAACCTTTGTTTTTTTTATCCAAAATTCTATCAGGTTATGGGCCCAGTTCATCCATTTTAGTTATTTTAATTAATACACACACATTCAAAATTACAAGCAAAATAGTTTAAACGCAAAATTACCCGAGATGGAGAAAGCAGTGTTCGAAAATCCTATGATGTCACATCGACTGAATAGCAATAATTTCAGAGCATGGAAATTCCAGGTAAATGCAATTCTTCGAAGCCAAGAACTAATGGATTTTGTTGATGGAACAGCAAGGAAGCCCTCAGATGATGCATCGAGCGAGATGAAATCGAAGTGGTCTCAACGTGACGGGAGGGCGATGGCAATTTTATTTGCCTCCATTGATGCAGAGCAATCGTCATATGTCTTGGATTGCAAATCGGCAAAAGAACTGATGGACATGCTAGAGAGCATTCATCAAAAAAAGAGCGATGTTCGAGTAATGATGCTCTATGAAGATTACTTCAGCCTAAGGATGGAAGATAATGAATTAGTGACTTCGCACGTTTCAAAAGTCCGTCAAATAGCATCCGAATTGGAGGATCAAGGTGAAAAGTTGTCCGACAATTTAAAAATGTGTCGTATAATAAGCAGCCTAGCGCCGAAGTTCCAGAATTTTCGTACCGTTTGGTACAATATAAAAGAGTGCCGAACCATGGAAACATTGCTATCAAAATTACAGTTGGAGGAAGATCAGATGCAGAAGGCAGAGCGGGACACAATACAGCGGGACACAAGGGCACAAGAAGCGGCATTTAGTGCGAAACACACAGAAGCGAGAAAGAAGAAGACAACACCATTCAACACTAAGGAAAGGAAAGAAAAGTCGACCTGTCATTTATGTGGTAAAGTAGGCCATTGGAAACGGTTCTGTCCGGATAAAAGCAAAATCAATGGGAACAACAACAGGGCATGTAAAACGGTAGCATATGCGATTACAGATAGTGTTCTTTCGGCAGATTATGCAGATTTGTGGTTGGCTGATTCGGCAGCAACGAGGCATACGACGTTCCGTCGAGAATGGTTTGTGACATTTTCTTGCGATGGGAAGCAAAAAGGCATGAAAACTGCAAACAATGTCACATTGGATGTCGAAGGATCAGGCTCTATCGAAATCGAAGGTTGGGTTAATGAGAAATGGGAAAAAAGGATCATCGAAAATGTTCAGTACGTTCCGAAAGCAAAAGTAAATTTGTTTTCAATTGTTGAATTGGCGAAGAAGGGTTTCGTGACGAAATTTACAAAGAATGGTTGCACTGTGTTTGATGAACATAAGGCTTTATCTGCTGTTGGATACACCGATAGCAATAATCTAGTTCGAATGGCGTTTAGACCAGCCAAGGCAGAACGTGTGTATTTTTCCTCAAGTGAACATGTTTCACCAAATAGTTTGCAGCAATGGCATCGGCGCTTGGGGCATGTTAACGCTGCTGCTATCAAATCCATGTGCTCCAAAGGACTGGTAAGTGGTATTAAGTTGACTAATGAGGATGATTTCTTTTGCGAGGAATGCCACCTAGGAAAAATGCATCGAGCATCACATCCTCTACAAGAAAAACGGATTTCAATGAAGGGCGAATGCTTTCATATGGATTTGTGTGGACCGATGGAGGAAATGGGCATCAGTGGCGTTCGATATTTTCTGCTAATAAAGGACGACGCTACGGGATTCAGATTTGTTTACTTGCTACAACAGAAGTCTGAAGTAGCTGACGTCTTAAAGGAGTTCTTAGCCCAAACGAAAAACGTGTGGAACTGTCAAACGAAAAGAATACGCTGCGATAATGGCACTGAGTTTATCAACAAAGCTGTTTTGAGTTTACTGGCGAGATATGGAATCATGATGGACCGAATTGCTGCGTACACCCCCGAACAAAATGGTTTCATCGAAAGGGACAATAGAACGGTTCAAGAATCAGCACGAACCATGTTGATTTCTAGCGGTTTGACTAAATCTCTGTGGCCAGAAGCAGTTCGGACGGCAGTGTACATACTTAACCGGACTTCAACAACAAAAACTACAAATCAGACTCCGTTTGAACAGTGGTTTGGAAGTAAGCCGGAGCTAAGTCATTTGAAGGTTTTTGGTTCGGCTGGATTTGTACATATCCCGAAAAACGTCAGTCGAAAGAAATGGGATGCTAAAGCAAAAAGGATTCATTTAGTTGGCTACGAACCTACACAAAAAAATTTTCGACTTTATGATCCAGCATCAAAGAAGATCATTATAAGTTGTGACGTAAAATTTAATGAGAACTTTACTCGGAGCGAATATTTCACAATTCCTAATGACAACTTTGAAAGCTCCCACGAAGCTGAATCATCGGATCTAGCAATGACCAACGAAGTTAAAGATGAGAATACAAGTTCGTTGTCAGGCGCAAGCCAGAGAAGTGAAAATATCGAAGAGAATGAAGAAACTGAAAGATGTTTACGAAGCAATCCAAGAAAGGTAATTCCATATGATGCTGAAAGAGGCTACATCGCTATGTTTGTTGAACCGTCTTCGTACGAAGAAGCTATGCAATCCGAGCAGCGTGTGGAGTGGAGACGGGCCATCGACGAAGAGTTGCAATCATTGCATGAAAACGAGACATGGGATATCGTTGAAAAACCAAAGGATTGTACGAACATTGTTGGTTCCAAATGGGTATTTAAAATAAAAGCAACACCAAAAGATGATCCCAAATACAAGGCCCGACTTGTAGCGAAAGGTTATTCGCAAAGCTCTGGGGTTGATTACAGTGAGACTTTCTCCGGTGGTACGTTATGACTCAGTTAGATGCATCCTGGCGTTGGCAGCTTTGCTTGATATGAATATCGTCCAGTTTGATGTTAAGACAGCGTTTTTGAATGGAAGTCTTAGTGAAACGATTTATATGAAAGTTCCAGATGGAGTTAGACACAGACAAGGTCAGGTATGCCGCCTGAAAAGAAGTCTCTATGGGTTAAAGCAGTCATCCCGTGTGTGGAACTCAAGATTTATATCTTTCACCAAAGACTGTAATCTGGAGCAATCACGATCGGATCCATGCGTATTTTTTGGGAAAACCTGTGGTGAAAAGGTAATTCTTTTGCTGTATGTTGATGATGGTTTACTTTTGTCGTGCAGTAAGGCAGCAATCGACTCACTGATCAACAAGCTTCGCAATGCGTTTCAAATCACTTTGGGTGGAGGTGATTACTATGTCGGACTGGAGATCAAGCGAAATCGAGATCTTAAAACCATAAGCATTGGTCAAACATCGTACATAGACAAAATTGTTCGCAGATTCAATATGGAGAACTCTAAGCCCGTTTCAACACCGACTGTTATTGGATCCTTTCTGACGAAATCGGGTGATAGTAACCCAGATACGACGTTTCCGTATCGACAAGCGTGTGGCTCGTTGATGTTTGCTGCATCGGTTTCAAGACCCGACATTTCATATGCAGTGGGAGAAGTTTGTCGTTTCATGGAAAATCCTAGTCAGATGCATGTCAAGGCAGTGAAGCGCATTTTCCAGTATCTGAACAGCACAAAAAATCTGTGCATCACGTATAGTCCAGGCAACCTCAAATTAGTTGGGTTTACGGATGCAGACCATGCCAGTGATTATGAGACGAGTCGTTCAACAACAGGGTACGCCTTTATAATCGCAAATGGGATAATTACATGGAGGAGTCAACGGCAATCGCACGTCACTTTATCAACGACGGAATCGGAGTATGTCGCGTTATGTGAAGGTACGAAGGAGGCCGTTTGGCTTCGTGGGCTTCTTAAGGAACTTGGATTTGAGCAGTGTGATGGTACAGTCATGTTCTGCGACAATCAAAGTACAATTCGCTTAGTTAAGAATCCTGAATATCATCATAGAACCAAGCATATCAACAAAGCAATGCACTTTACTAGAGAAAGATACACAGAAGGAGATATACAGATTGAATATGTGAGAAGCGAAGACCAACTGGCGGATGTTCTTACCAAATCTTTGCCTGCGATTAAGTACCGGTCTAATATTCTTCAGCTTGGTCTGGGCGATTTACATTAACGCAAATAAGTACTATTTTGTCTTTTATTTAACGAAATGAAATTTGAAATTGAATTTTTATGAATTTGAAGTTATGTTTGAGTAATTTTGTAATTAAAATGAATAGAACTTTAATGTTTAAATGAGTGGGAGTGTTGAATATTGCATTTAAACCCTAAAGTATGGGAAACGCACTACCATATCATTATCGACAGTTTACCCTTTTTATTCTTATTCTTGGTGTGTCCCTCAAGCCTATCGCACCTCCATTTTATCATTAAATACAATTCCCATAGAAACCTTTGTTTTTTTTTATCCAAAATTCTATCACTTTTCAATGATACCAAACATGCTTTTCACAAAATATTACCTTACGCGAACAGTTTATTTCTTCAGAAGTAACATTCATCAAAGTATAGTTTACAAGATAATGGCTAAAAGGAATGAAAAATGCTCTTTTTTCTGCCATGAATACATATGTATATATGTGCGTCGCCGTTTTTATAAGTAAATCGCAGTGAAATACCTATGGGGGGGCATGCTGCCTCCCTGCAACCCCCCTGCTTGGGCTCACTGTAGGATTTGGGATAGGTGCAAAGTTGGGGTAGGTGCAAAGTATGAGGTTGTGCATACATATGTGTATCAAAATATTAGAATGCCCTTTACCATATACTCAAATTTTATCAAAATCGGGCAGGAGTACTCTTTTGTTAATATTTATCATTATTCCATCTTCTCTTTACAAATTTAGTCCTGAATAATAACTTTTAAATATAACATTTTTATATCAAAATTCAAATTACAATAACATTTATTTCACATTTCATTATTTATATACAGTTTGATACACACACACATACACAATATAAATATTTATTATATATATAAATATAATATTTAATTTACGTCAATTTGACAATACAAATCATTGACCAGGGTAACAGCGCTTAATATCCTTCAGCAACTGATTAAAAGGATCTTGGTTCAACTTTTTGACGCGACGACGCCACAAAAATTCGCATAAATGTTGCTCCATATTGTCGACACGGACACCACCACGAGATAATTGACGACGCATCCACCGCCACGACGACTCAATATTTTGGGTATGAGCCCCTGTTTCGGAATCTACAAATTCTTTGGAATGATTGACAGTAAAGTGATGATATCCGAAAGATTCTAAGTCCATATATCCCTTCCAACAATCTGTGGATAGTAGTTCCCAACTTCACATGTTTTTGTATTAGACTTATTAAAGTATTTTTGTCTCTTTTATTTTCGGGACAAATTTCGAGACGGTATTGAGAAGGACTCCCACGAAGTATAATGCCTAAGACCCAAGAACCCTCAACAACACGCCCCCTATGGTATTTACGACGACCAATTTTACATTCGTCAATCTCAACAACTTGACCATCACCTCCTATTTGACCCTCTTCCTCGAATTGTTCGTCTAACGCATAATCATACAGACTTCTCGACAAAACGAAAACCGATCCGCAACTGTCTCACGGGAAACTTGCTTTCCATCAATAATTGAACTTTCCCGGATGGTTTGTTCAAATGACATATTTAAAGAAAAACAATAAGTAATTAGTATGCAAACTTCAGGTGAAATACGACATCTCTCAAACCACGTATTATTTGCAACACTTTCACAATGATAGTATTTGCTTGTCTTACGACACTCAAATAATCCACATATTAATTTTAATTCATTTAATACCATATATTTTTTATGCTTATGACAATACTTTGTCGCTGGAATTAGTCCAAGATCTCTTAACCACTGCAAAGTTTTCGAATGATCACTTAAAATACTTGCGAATTGAAATAAATTATACGTTAAATCCATTGCAAAATACAAAGTATGAACAATCGCGGAAAATTTAGGTCTACCTTTGTGGACAGTTTCTACTCAACAAGAGACGAAAAGCTTTTTCATCATCGGTTGTCTTTACTTGGGTTATCGCCGTTATACGAGGGGAAAAACATTTGTTTATACAAATGTTACTCCCAGGGCTCACCCAAGCTTGATGAATGTCACTTCTAAAGAAAAAAACTCCTCTCTTAAGGTGATGTTTAACGAAAAGTATAGCATGTTTGGTATCGTTAAAAAGGTTTTCGAATGTAGTTTTATAATTCCAAAAAAAAAATATGCCTTCATAATACACTTTCTTTCAAAAAAAAAATGTTTCCTTGAAAATATTGACCTATTTTTCCAAAATACTTCATATCTTCAATATTTGTAAACTATATACTATAATTTTATTATCAGTTAAAAACACTTAATTTCTGCTTTAGTTTGCGATATCACTTATAAATATAGCTGTTGTAACTTTCAAGATATTTTCTGCAGGATATTCAAATTTAGCACATCCTTTTAGTCCTTTCCAGTCATTTGCGCCAAAAACCGCTTTGGATTTTTAACTTTGATACATTAGGCTATACGTACAAAAAAATTGAAAAAAATCGGGGGTGAGTACTATTCGGAACTCCACCCAAGATTAACATTCTGTCATTATCATCCATAACTCCGAAAAGCCATTTTTCTGCATTTCCTATTACGTTCAATAGCCCTCGTTTCTTTCTATTTACTTTTTTTGGCATTATTGAATTAACTTTTGCTATCAGTGTTTCTATCCGCTGATTTATTACTTCTTTGCTTTCTATTTGTAAATGATTTATGTTAGTTCTAAGAAGAAGTATTTCTTTTGGGTTAACAAGATGTAGAATGATATTTGTTTGGTTAGTGATTTGGATAGTTTCAATCTTAATCTTCAAATATCCTGACTGTTCATTAATTGGTGCGATCTGTAGTAGTGTTCCGTGTACAAGAGTATTGCTGTTAGGAGGATAACCTGTAAATTTATGTTGTCTTCTTACGCTTGTTAAATGTACAATGTTTAAATTTTTAATTCGGTATCTAGTCTCATTCTTATGTCTAACATGCTTATAATTTTGTATGGGTCCTTCCTGTCTTTGTTCATGATAATCTTCTCGTTTTTCGTTAAGTCTCTCTATTTTCCTGATTTTAGTTTCCTGTACTATGTTATTCAATATCTGTTCGTCTACTTCTTCCTTCCCATTAGGTGTAGGACTACACCTTGTAGAATGAAATCGATTATTATAGTTATCTAAAACTAATTGTATTTTCATCTCAACTGAAATAACTTTTCTCAATATCTAAAATTGTGGAGTTGAGTCTTTCTACATCTGAGTTGCCTGTATGACTGTTAGGTTTAGTCCAATGAATTTCAATATTGTTTTACTCTAGAAACTGAATGATATGTACTGACTTGAGTTCGTTATCTGTAATAATTTTCTTTGGTTTTCCAAACTTGGCAAAGTGTTCAATTAATATTTCCTTTTTACTTCTCCAATTTCTGTCGACTATTGTACGAGTTTAAGCTACTGCAAATTTTGTTAGCTTGTCAATAATTGTTACAAAGCTTTTCTTTTGTATATGAAAGATATCTAAGTGTATGATTTCATTTTTGTGAGTTGGGGTTTCGGTGATATGAAACTTTGGTTTTATTGGTTTCCGGTCGTATTTTATTTCCTGATACCTTTTATAATCATTTATAAGTATTTGTTCGTGAAGCTTGGGAAAATATATTTGTCTTTAAGTGTGTAGTATGTTTCATTAACACCGCTGTGCATTGTTTCTTTTGTATGGTAGAGGGAAATTTGTTTGTGTGTCTCCTCCTCGGTTAGGATTTCGGCAGCCCTCGGCGAACACCTAATGAATCTGACACTTCTATCATGCGATGCAGTAATGCAATAATTCTATGATAATTTGTTTGACTATATTGAAGTGATGATCTTCAACTTCTGAATATATTCCTGTCATTACTTTCTTTATAAGTCTAAGTAACAAATCTTTGATTTTATTTGTTCCTTCCATTGGGTTCAGGTATATGATTCTTCTTTTATACAATATCTCTATTTCATTTATAACATTGTATGTTAATATCAGTTGTGTTTTGTACTTGTTAACGACTTCTTCTTTAATACCTATGTGATCTAATTGCTGTTCTTCTACTGAGTGCATTGTTTCCGTTAATTCCATATTTGATTCATTATCATTGGTTTCTTTAATTTTTGGTGTATTTTCTAATCTACTAAGGAAATCTGCAACTTTATTCTCCTTTCCTTTTAGATATTCTATTTCAAAATTATATTCTTGTAATTTTAACAACCACCTTTGGTTCCGCTGTAAGAATTCTTTACCTTTGAATTTACTATGCAAATATTTAATAGGTGCATGATCTGTTATAATTTTAAATTTTTTTCCATAGAGATATGGACGAAAATAATTTACTCCATATACGATTGACAAGAATTTTTGTCCGTAACGCTATAATTCTTTTCATGGTTGTTGAGTGTCCTTGACACAAAACAAACTGGGTGACCGCTTTGTGATAAAACATCACCAATGGTGTGATTGCTTGCGTCAGTTGTCAGGACAAATTGTTTGTCATATTCAGGAAATTTTAAGATAGGGTGTGCTGTATACTAGGCTTTTAGGTTGTCAAATGCTGATGTACTCGTATATTATGGATCGTTAACGTTTATTTTTTCATATTTTTTTAAATATTTTATCATTGGGTATGCTACCTTGGCGTAGCCTTTTATAAACTTGCGGTAATAACCTGTCATATCTAGAAATTCCTTAAGTTGCCTTTTTGTTTTTGGTAAGCTTAACTTTTCAATGTCTTTTATTTTGTTTGGGTCTGGTTTTATATTGTCTTTTGTTAGTACGTACCCTAAAAATTCGGTATCATGTTTCATGAAGCTATATTTGTCTGTTTTAATTTTCAAATTATATTCCTGCAGTTTCATAAATATTTTTTCAAATGACTCTATATATTCTTCTAGACTTATTGAGAAAATTAGTATGTCGTCTTGTGCGACCATGCACATTCCTCTCAAAATTATTGGCTCGGTCAACAAAAACAAAAAATAAAACCAGAAACTTGAACTTTTTCTACTTAAAATGGAGCCTTTATTTTTGTCTTTAAAATATGACCTGATTCAGACGAGAGCCGGTAGTCAACTGCTCCCAATCCTTTCACATACAATCAGTGTACAATTCCAATTCCAATACAATGAGTTGATAGACAGAGATGATATCAACTCGACGCATTGACACGACTAGGTAGACAACACAGATTTTGTTTATATAATCACGAAGAATGTTATTCATCACCATTTGAAATGTGTCAGGGGCGTTCTTAAGTCCGAACGGCATCCTGACATATTCATATAAGCCTGATGGTGTAACGTGCTGAACTATTTAGCTTTACCTAATTTGTCCAAAATACTATCAATGTTTGGAAGGGGATACTTATCATCTATTGTGACCTCATTCCATTTTCTATAGTCTACCACAATTCTATATTTTTGTTCTCCTTAGTTAT
The DNA here is from genome assembly GCA_958301585.1 of Merodon equestris. Classification (NCBI taxonomy): domain Eukaryota; kingdom Metazoa; phylum Arthropoda; class Insecta; order Diptera; family Syrphidae; genus Merodon; species Merodon equestris. The sequence continues at coordinate 103,927,662 of OY284415.1, forward strand.
CTCTCTTTTTGGGAACAACTATTATACATAGTTGAGCTATATCGACTACTGCTTTTTCTAATGATCCCTTGTTTTTCCATCTCGTCTAGTTGTTTTGGTGGGTATACAGCCTTGGCCAAATGTATTAGGCATCCTTATCTTTTTCTCTTTACTGTGAAAACATTTCTCGGGAGTTATTCCTGTGAATATTACGGTTTATGTCGTCATTATGTGAGATTGAAAACGAATTTTATTTTTTAAGGAAGGTCACCAATACACTTTTACAGTGTAATAGCGGGTTAATGCACTTTGTTCAGTAGAGGATCATTGTGCGATCATTGCTCGAAGTGGACAGACGTGTGATCAAACTGCTTTATACCTTTTAAAATAGTGAAGTTTGTTTATTTATTTTGTAAAATGCCAAAAACATCTGAGCTTAGTCTGGCTAAACGTGTGAAAATACAGCTTTTATTTGAGGAAGGTGAAAACCAGTCTGAAATCGCGAAAGAAGTGGATTGTTCACGTTGTGCAGTGCAAAATGCAATTAAACGGTACACTGAGACTGGTTCACATAAAAATCGTGAAAAATTGGAAGAAAAAAGGTTACCACGCCTCGTGAGGACCAATTTTTAATACGATCTTCGCTCAAAAACCGCAAGCAAACATCATCTGAGCTTGCTTCTGAGCTGTCGAAGCATGCAGGAAAAAAAGTTTCCTCCAGAACTGTTAGAAGGAGACTTAAGGAAGTTGGACTAAAGGGATGTAAAGCGAGGAAAAAGCCGTGGCTCTCAGAAAAAAACAAAAAGGCACGCTTAGAGTGGGCGAAAAAACATGTTCACTTCACTCAAGAAGATTGGTCCAATATTTTGTGGTCAGATGAATCTAACTTCGAGGTACGGTTTATTTATGAATCACTTTTAAATTAAACATTAACATCAATTAGAAAAATTTCTCTTTTAAATACAACTTTTATTTTTGTACATTCAGATATTTGGAACCCCTGGTGTAACTTTTGTCCGACGAAGGCTTGGTGAAGAATACAATCCAGAGTGTGTGGTGCCTACTATTAAGCACGGTGGAGGCAGTGTGGGGATGCATGGCTGCCGGGGGTGTTGGTGAAATGCATGTGTGTGACGGTCGGATGGACTCTCTGAAGTACATAAATGTGTTGGAAAATGTACTTCCACTATCTTTTTCCAACATTTTCGGAGACACCAACATGCAGAACGTCCTATTCCAGCAAGACAATGCACCTTGCCACAAATCAGCCCTAACTATGAGGTGGCTGAAGGAGAATAACGTAGACCTTACTTGAGTGGCCTGCACAGTCCCCAGATCTAAACCCCATTGAGCATTTATGGGGTATTCTGAAGCGTAGGATTCGCGAACACCCAATCTCATCCAAAGAAGGGCTTAAAAATGTTCTAAAACAAGAATGGAGCAAAATATCTACCGCAGAGTGTCACAAGCTTGTGAGCTCTATGCCAAAAAGAGTCGCTGCGGTCATAAAAGCCAAAGGTGGCCCAACAAAATATTAATAAATATCAATAAAACACTTATTTTAATGTCCTACTTTCATTTCATTCCGTTCAATTTTTTGCTTTTTGAAATATAACGAATTTTGAAGGGTGCCTAATACTTTTGGCCGAGGCTGTATATACAGTTTTGAGTTAATTTATTGATCTGTTTTGGTTTTTATTTCATGAGCCACTGTCTTTGTGTTTGTTACCTGATCACCTTCTTTAAATATAAGTTTTTTGTATTTGTTTAGCAGCTTATCAATACCTTACTTTTCTAGTAGTCCGGGAGGTAGCGCTATAGTTGAGCAAGTCATTTTATACCGACAATATCAATACAATAATAATCATAACAATAATAGTTTTCCCCTAACACATAACAGCTCCGAACGTCAGCTGCTTCGATAGCGGTGGATCTAAAGGAGACATTATGAAAAAGTCATTGGAAAAACATCCGTTCCGATGAATTTTATACCGAGCAAAAATGTATGAAATTATTGTTTAAATCAGATTTAAAAAAAAATAATCGTCAGCTGTATTGAGGAGGGGGAGTTATATGTCAGTCACGTGCATGAACCTCATTGAAAATTTGAAAAATAAATTTATTTTATACCTTATGAAATTTATACATCTAGATTTTCGTACTTTTAAAATAATAAAGAAAATCGTCAGCTGTATTTTTGACGGGGATAAGACCGTCAGTCAACGTGATAAACATTTTGCGCGCTCAATGCATTTGAGCGTTCCATAGTCTCTTTGGAAAATAAACTGACGATCTTTACACCCATCAACAATCAGCTGACGACGATTTTTTTATTTTCTTAACATTCAAATTATCTCATACTTTGAATACAATAAGTATAATATTAATTTAATATAAATAACACCACATTGTTCTCGATTGAAAATGTCAGTTTACGAGCCAAATTATCGTCATTTGCGGGAGGTGTTACTGTTTTGTTTCAATATGAAGAAACCAGCGGCTGAGTCTCATCGAATGCTCTCAGATACGTATGGTGAGGACGCTATTAGTGAAAGAACGTGTCCTGAGTGGTTTCAACGCTCCTAGAACGGTGATTTTAACGTCGAAGACCGGCATAGTGGTAGAAGAGAGAAAGTTTTCGAAGATGCAGAATTGGAGACATTGCTGAATGAAGACTCGCGTCAAATTCAAGAAGAATTGTAACGATCAGTGGGAGTTACACAGCGAGCCATTTCAAAACGTCTGAAGGCCATGGGCATGATTCAGAAAGAAGGAACTTGGGTCTCGTATGAGTTGAAACCATGAGTTTGAACGGCGTTTGTGTGCTTGTGAACAGTAGCTTCAGAGGCAAAAACGGAAGGGATTTCTGGTTCGCATTGTGACCGGGGACGAAAAATGGGTTCATTACGATAACCCTAAACGCAAAAAATCATGGGGATATCCCGGCCATGCTTCCACGTCGAGGGCCAAACCAAATATCCACGGCTTCAATATCATGCTCTGCATTTGGTGGGACCAGCTCGGCGTTGTGTACTATGAGGTGTTTAAACCAAGTGAAACAATCACAGGTGCTCGTTATCGAACGCAATTAATGCGTTTAAGCAGAGCATTAAAATACAAACGGCCGCAGTACAGCGAGAAGCACGATAAAGTAATTTTGCAGCACTACAACGATCGACCCTACGTTGCAAAAGTTTGACCTACTTGGAAACGTTAAAATGGGAAGTCCTACTCCACCCGCCGTATTCTTCAGACGTTGCTCCCTCTGACTATCACCTGTTTCGATCAATGGCGCATGGCTGACCAACACTTCCGATCTCATGAAGTAGTCACAAATTGGATCGATTCGTGGATCATTTCAAAAGATGACCAATTTTTCGACGCGAGATTCGTATACTGCCCGAAAGATGGGAGAAAATAGTGGCCAGCGATGGAAAATACTTTGAATGATAGAATTGCAACCTATTTGTTTCTTTAAAGCCTGAAATGTTGGGGAAAAAACAGCGGAAGCAAAGTTGTACACCTAGTATATTTATTAATTTTCTGTCGGTGTCAAATTACAGTGAAATCTCTCTTAAGTTAACAGCCACGGAACCAGAGTTTTTTGTCCATATAAGAGAGTGTCCGCTTAAGAGGATAAAAACGGAAATTTCAAAAAGAACGGAAAATGATCATCTTTATTTCACTCTAAGTCTCTTATGTACATATAAAATATTATATATACACATATGCATGCATTGACACACATTCAATTTTTAAAAAAATCATCAATCCGCCTTTGGCGTAGATTGCAACCTCTTACTATCATAGTAACCTCTTTAGAGAGCGCCTTGGCGCAGTGGGTAGTGTGTCGGCCGCTGACGCATGATGAGCGAGTTCGGATCCCGATAACACCAACGCCATCAAATGATTATTTCTGGGCCTCTCTCCTCGGCGGGGTACTGGCAAAACCCCCCGTTGTAAAAAGCTTCTCGGCTCTCGCCGTTCGGAATCGGCATTAAACAATAGGTTCCGTTCACTTGTGTGGAAAACAAATCGCACACAACATAAGTGAATAAAAGAAGCTTGGTCTCTGGCTCTTCATGAGCTTGTAACGCCATCTAAGGTGTCTGTCTGGCAGTACAATGGACCAGTATTAGGGTCTGAGTGCTCCAACAGATAGCAGAAGCCTCAAAAAAAAAAAAAAAAAAAAATCAACCTCTGACTCATAGTGATATCGGAGAACAGATGTGAGCTGCATTGCCTTTTCATCTCCAGCTTTCAAAGCAAATCTGCACAAAGTTTCACAAGCATTCAACGCCTTTTTGTAGGAGTATGAATCATCTGCTTCTACTTCTGCGTCCATATCCTCGCTGTCGTACGACGTATCATCTTCGGCCCAGTTCTCATTCCTTCACCGGTTTGAACGTTGTTGTCACATGCGGTATACTCTAAGTAATGAATGAAATTGTTCGCAACCAGTTTTTCTGATTAGAGATGGTAAATTTTGCAAAAAGGACAATGGTATGTCGTCCTCTGGGGTGAAGCCCTCTAATTCGAAGGTTTGATTGCGTAGAAACCCAGATTTCTTGAAGCAGTTTTTTTTCTGGAGCAACCTTGTTCCATGCTACAGCAGCCCAATTGTTCGCATCTAGAACATTAATTGCAGAAGAAAGCTCTCCTAACTTACAACCTTATCCATTTTAGCAATTATGTGATTAAGAATTTGTTCGCGATAAAATATTTTAATATTTTTGATTATGCCCTGGATGTTTATCACGTTGACTGACGGTCTTATCCCCGTCAAAAATACAGCTGACGATTTTCTTTATTATTTTAAAAGTACGAAAATCTAGATGTATAAATTTCATAAGGTATAAAATAAATTTGTTTTTCAAATTTTCAATTAGGTTCATGCACGTGACTGACATATAACTCCCCCTCCTCAATACAGCTGACGATTTTTTTTTTTAAATCTGATTTAAACAATAATTTCATACATTTTTCCTCGGTATAAAATTCATCGGAGCGGATGTTTTTCCAATGACTTTTTCATACTGTCCACCGCTAGTGCGACAACTGACGCTCACTTTACTGATTTCTGAACATTAAACACCTGTTTGAAATAAAATTCATTCGGTATAAAATACCTAGAAAAATTGCAACGCTACCTCCCGGACTATAGTTCATTCAAATGATTCGTCTGATTAACATCACTTATCTTTAGCACATTTACCTCGTGTAGTGATTTAGCTAAAAACGGAAGGCGCACTTCATTTATTAATATAATTTCTTGTTTTTGAAAATCTATTGATTTGCCATTTTGCTGAATCCAATCCATTCCAATTTGAAAATCGTATGGTTTGTTTAACACTAAACCTACCGACAGTTTTTGTATACCTATTCCTACCACGCTCGGTCAAATTGACCGGTAATTGAAAAAGTTATCAACTTTATTATTCAACGCAGATTTATTGCTGAATGAATATAAAATTAAGCATTTACATGAAACTTTGTCAATATTTATTTTTATATAATGGAAATTATAAACTTAAAAAAATCAAAACTTCATTTACCTTGACTAAACTTAGTTTTATGTATTTACATATCTTATTCGGTTTCAATACATTGCTTACATTTTATTTTAGTGTTAAATGTACATTTGCCACATACATATTTTTCGCACTTGCAACAAATATTTGAAGTTTTATTATCTTTACAAAATTTTATTTGGCAAGTTTTTCGTACGAAAGCATCTGAACTTGCGGACGATGCTGGTACAAGCTTTTTTTCTTCTGACTTTTTATAAGCAGCGCTAAGCTCTGAAGCTAACTGAAATAAAAATTCTTGCCTTGAAATGTTTTTCCTGTCGTTTTGTTATACAAAACCCAGGCATTTATTCCAGCTAGGTCCAAAATGTTGAAAATACCTGAAGTGGCCACCTACAACTTTTCGACTACACACTGTATTTCCTTGCCATCTGATCTACACCAAATTTTGTATCATTATAAAATCTAATAGTTTCCGGTATACATTTGTTGCTTTTTTCTATTTCTATTGATTTATAAATGGAACTAAGGACAATTACTTTTTTTTTTTTGCTTACTTTTATACACTGTAAGAGTAATCTGATCTGATTTATAACATTTGCTTGAAAACCTAGTCATTTTATCTTTTCTTTCTTTGGCTAACTTTGGCAACTCCCTTTTGTTTCCACGGATTGTTACAATAATGGTAGTCTTTTTCACAAGTAACTTCTTGGCTAATGATACACTCGTAAAAAGTTGTCTGTTGTTACGTTCCTTTCACATCCTGTGAATGGTTCCATCAGCTTTAGAACAACGAACTCCCCAAGTAGAACTGAACGTTCTCTTCTTTCATCCTTTCCTAAATAGGGAAATCCGTTTATTATATACTACTACTACGTCACACGCCATCCAGAACTTTATTCCAAATTTGTCCGGTTTGTTTGGCATATATTGTGTAAATCTACACCTAGTTTTTGACGGAAACAATTGCTCATCAACAGTGATGCATGCACCCGGTTTATAACAATTTTGTGAATTCTCAATAAACCGATCCCATATTGTAGATATCATAGCAAACTTGTTGGCTTGTAAACGATGGCTTTTTTCGCTCTTCTTACCAAATCGTATAAATCTCATGATTTCGGTAAAGTCATTTCTGCTCATCGTTTTCGAAAAAAAAAGCAGGTCCCCAAATTTTATTCCACTAATATGAGGTATCCACATTTTTTGCACCGCCGTCATATAGCAAAGCAATAAATGCATCTAGTTTTGTAGCATTAAGCTCCCACTTTGTCCTCAACACTCTAAATGCTTTTTCTTCTGTACATTTTATAATATGATGCATTATACGGTGATCAATGATAAGAGAAAATGCCGTCTTTGTTTGTCCTTTCATTATATGTCGTTTAGCATATCCTGTTGGGCCTGACATATCCCTACAAATATTCTGCACTGCTGTCCTGCCAGGTTTGGTACTTCCGTCTATTACTTCCCAAATTGTTCCATCAGCCGCAGTTTCGATGCGTTGATCCTCTATATCTGTCTCACTTTCGGATGTCAATAAAACTCTCTTTCTTTTCTGCCCTGGCTTATTTATAATATTCTCCTCTTCACTTTCACTCTCTGACCCAAATTCACTTGTTATAAGTAGCTCTTTATCTGTTTCCAGGTTTTTTTCAGTTCCGACAATTTCCTGTTCATCACATATTGAACACTCTTCTTCTATGTCCGTTATTTTTTCTAAATTGTACTTTGTAATTTTCAAAAACTTTGACATTAGGACAAATATCCACCATAGAATAAAAAATGTACATTCACGTTTTGACACTACTTTATCTCCTGCTTATTTGAATCTACTTTGAATTGTAACAAAATTGCATAAGAAACGCCTTAGAACTGCTCTACTTGAGATCGCGCTCAATACTGTTGTTTACTCTCTTCAATTTCGTCTGACTCTGAGATAACCGTTAGTTTCTTCAGTAAATAAAATATTTTCTCCACACAGGTCAAATTGACCGACCGCGGTAGGTAGGACACACAAGAAATTTTACTTGAAAAGACAAAAAAAAACTAAAAGTAAAGACTGAAGTATATGTATGCATATTCTAAGAAAAGTCATATAGTTCGATAGCAGTATTATAGCGTTCAAAAATGTGTAAATTGAAGAAAAATTTGAAAACGGTCAATTTGACCGGTGGTGGTAGGTTTAGTGTTAATCCCATCTCATTCTAGCATTATCAAGCATTTTGAATTGTTTTGGACATTTTGTTTTAACCTGCTCTGTACTTTCATTTACTAATCCTTGAATGGTGTTGATTTTTAAAAAAAATTCCTGCGATCTTTGTTTATAATACACGTGGTACTCTATTTGAGTTTAGAAGGCTGATTGTAGATCCTGTATAAATCAAGGCTATAAAGTTATTACTTTCTATGGTTGTTTGAATGAATATTTTTTGCTTTCCGAGGCTAGTTGATATAAAACTCATTTTCTATTTGATTAACTTCTTCATTTTTGCTGAGGGCATCTACGTCCATTGGTTCTATCCTACGTTGTCCTGATCTGTATTGCCCAGAGTTCCTATAATTAGTATTTTGGAATCTAAACTGATTTGTTTGGGTGTGATGATTAGGATTATTTGCCCTGATTCATTTTGTCTTCCTGTCCGGATTGTTGAGGCCTGCTATTGTAAAAGTGTTTTTGGTTATTTTGTAATTTGGTGTTTGGTGATTTTGTGTTTGGAGTTATTTTGTTTGTGTACCTTTTCTATATTTAAGTTATATCTGTCCTGACCAATATATTTATGAGAAATTTCTCTAATAGTTGATAATGAATATTTGTCATAAATTTCAGCGGCTAAAGGGCCTGCTGTAACTTCTTTAATTTTTAGGATTAGTGTGCTGTTTAGGCGTGTCGCTATTTCTAAACCATGATCACTAAATGCGGCACATTATTAACAATGTTTTGAATAACATCTCGTAACTGACTAATTGTAAATACCTTAATATTATGGATGTCTTTGATAATTGCTGTTTGATCCTTAGATGATTTATAATGTGTAATACCCACGCATCCGATCCGCGTAGGCGCCTTGCGCCCTTTTCCATCAGAGCCGCCCATGGCGCCTTACACCCTTTCTCAACGCCAGAGCCGCCTATGGCATTGGCACAGCGGATAAACGGTACAGACATCCAACGCGCGGGTATAAAAGCAGCTGAGTTGATCGAATAGTCGGAAGTCGACGAGTAGCAGTCAGGGCGATAGGAATAGGAATATAAAGGATATATTTTGGGAAGTTGTCTTTTATGCGCTTTGTTTTGGGTTCGTGTTTGGTGGTTTGCTGATTGAGGTCGTTGGTTCCGCTTTGTGCCTTACAACTTCAGAAGTGGGATAAAGTCCTGGTGCGATATTTAATTAAACAATCGATTGCTGTATTCTGAAAATGAGTGACGCCGAACAAGAAATCGCCAAGTTCAGCGCGTATACGAGAGATGAGCTCCGGGAAGAGCTGAAGAAACGTGGCTTGAAAGGGGGGGGAGATCAGTCCCAATTGCTACACAAACTACTGGTATATGAAAAATTAATCGACGACAAGGAATGGGAGGAGGACGAGCAAAGCGAAGTGGAGAAGCTGAGGCAAGAGATCCAGTCCATGAAGGCAGCTTTGGAAAGCATCAAGATACAGAAGGGGAGTGAAAAGACGGAGAGTGCTCCAGCGCCTAAACCAAAAGCAACAAATTGTGTGGAGGAGAGAGTCGAGTCGAGGAGTTGCTACACAGTGAAGGATGTGACCGAAATGCTTTCCGAATTTAATCCAAGGAACCCAACAGGACTTTCGTCAACCGCATTCGTCCGAAGGGTTAGGGAAGTTAGAGACGTGTACCAGCTAGATGGAAGGCTAGTCATGATGGCGGCGATCGGTAAGCTAGTGGGAGCAGCAAAGCTTTGGGGTAATGGGGTAGTTCATTCATCGTTGGAAGAGTTTCTTCGAGACTTAGTCGATAATTTTCCAGCAGACGATGATGTGGCTGATCTGCACGAAATGTTGCGGAACAAAAAACAAAATCCGTATGAGGATATCGAGGAGTTCGTGTATGAGATGAAAGCTATTGCGTCTAGGGGGCATATAGAAGAGAAAACTGTGGTCAAATATATAGTGCGAGGCATCACCGACGTAGAGTGTCGTGCCGCACTGAAAGCGGCACAGCCAGAAACTCTTCAGGAGCTGATAAAGAAAGTTCGGTGGACCACCAGCGTACGATCGCAACAGAGGTCAGCATCACAGAGACGGGGAATATCTGGGAGCAATAGTGTAAACTCAACATCAGTTGACACTATCAGGTGTTTCAAGTGTAGTCAGATGGGGCACATAGGGCGCAACTGCCCAAAGGTCAGGTGCTTCAAATGTAACCAATCCGGACACATAGGTCGCAATTGTACGAGCGCGGCAACGACGAGGGCAGCAGAGCAACACGCTACCGAACAGCGGCAACCTACAAGGCCAAGTCAGTTGTGGGTGTGCGAAGACATAAGTGTGTATCACAAAATTGTGACCGTCAACGGGAAGCCAATCGAAGCTTTCATAGACCTGGGCAGCGACTGCGTCACACTGCAAGAGTCAGTCGCTATCACCAACAATCTTTGCTACAGCGATGATGCTAGGAAACTGAGCGGGTTCGGCGGAGGAAGATGCCGCACAATAGGAAAACTTTATGCCGAAGTCGGGGTAGATGCTTTGCGAAGCTGGTGTGAAGTATTAGTTGTCCCAGACTACAGTCAACCGTACAATATAATTGTCGGTAGGCGTTTGCTTGACCGCAACCGCAAGTCAAAATCGAGAAGACATACCATGAACTCAAAATCAGCGACTGCACTGTGAGTGATGAAGGCAAATCGTTGATTATCTCAGACGAGGCGATTGCGGAGCAGCAGGTGCGGAGTAGAATCGATATTGATGATATTGATGCGGGAGACATCACAGCCAAGGAAAAGGAGCTACTCGGCGAATTAGTAAATGAATACCGAGATTGCTTCGCTCTAGACGCCAACGAACTTGGACTGTACAACTGGGGTGAGTGCACAATCGAAGTAACGACGACACAACCAGTGTGTGTGCAACCCTACCGATTACCTTTCGCTAAGAGAAGGATAGTAGAGGAAAAGATCAGCGAAATGTTGCATCAAGGAGTCATTCGGCCTTCAACATCCAACTTCTGCGCACCGATTGTTCTTACAAAGAAGAAGGACGGTACGGATAGGATGTGCTACCGGGCGCTAAATAGGGTAACAAAAAAACAGAAGTTCCCGATGCCTACCGTGGAGGAAATATTAGCAACTCTAGCTGGGAAGAAGTATTTCACAACACTGGACCTTGCTTCTGGGTACCATCAAGTGCAGATAGCGGAGCAGAGCCGAAAGTACACCGCTTTTGCTACGGAGAACGGTCTGTACGAGTTCGTGCGTATGCCGTTCGGTCCAGTGAACGCTCCAGCTTACTTTCAAATGTGTATGAACCAGCTAAAGGCGCGCATGGATCCTGGTGATGTTGCAGTCTACTTGGATGATGTCATCATTGCAAGCATATCGCTGGAAGAAGGACTACAGAAGCTCCGCAAATTTCTGAAGGTTCTGAAGGAGTCGGGGTTGATGCTCAATACGAAAAAGTGTGCGTTCTTGAGAACTAGCATTGAGTTCCTCGGACATCACCTGGATGAAAACGGGATACGACCTAGTGAGCGGAAGACGGTGGCAGTAAAAGATTTTCCCCAGCCGAAAAATGTGCATCAGGTAAGACAATTTTTGGGCCTTACCGGTTATTTCCGGAAATTCGTGCTGAAATACTCTCAAATCGCAACATATCTTACCGACTTACTTAAACAAGACAAGACCTTTGTGTGGGCAGAGGAGCAACAAGCGGCGTTCAAAGAACTGAAATCTGCGTTAATCAACCAACCTATTTTAGCCCTTTACGATGTGGAGTGTGATCACGAGGTCCATACAGATGCCTCCACTGTGGGACTTGCCGGAATACTGTTGCAGCGAGGGAAGGGCGACAATAAATTGAGACCAGTGGCGTACTTTAGCAGGAAGCTGACAGAGACAGAAGCAAAGTACCACAGCTACGAGCTAGAAGTTTTAGCTGTGGTGGAAAGTCTGGAAAGATTCCGGATATACCTGCTAGGCAAGGCATTTAAAGTTGTGACCGACTGCGAAGCCATAGTAGCCACTCAAAACAAGGCCAGGATGATACCAAGAATCGCGAGGTGGTGGCTCAAACTACAAGAGTTTGAGTTTACGACAATTCACAAGTCAGGAAGGAAAGCGGGATATGTGGACGCCATGAGCCGAGAGCCAGTAGAGGAAGAACGGGAGATGGAAGAGGCAACCGCTAATGTATTAAATATCTACATTACAGACGACGATTGGCTCACAACGATGCAGTGGCAAGATAAAAAACTACGGAACATTATCAGACAACTACAATCAACAGCTGTTGGCGGTGAGCAGAACCAACTCCATAAGGAATTCAAGCTAGAAGGGAACCGATTATACAGACGCGTTGGTGAACAGCGAAAGTGGGTAGTACCTAAAGGGGCACGATGGCGAATCTTACGAGTGTGTCATGATGAGGCTGCACACATGGGCTACGAGAAAACTCTAGAAAGGCTGAGATGGACATATTGGTTTCCCAGGATGAGGAATTTTGTCAAGAGCTACGTTAAGGGATGTGTGGAATGCGCCTACACTAAGAGGAAGGGTGGAGCGTTAGAAGGTGAGCTGCATTGTGTAGAAAGAGAACCAGTACCGTTTCATACGGTTCATATAGATCATCTTGGGCCATTCACAACTGGGCGAGGTGGAACTAAGCACTTGGTAGCACTAGTAGACAACTTTACAAAATATACCATCTTGAAAGCTGTAAAGACGACCAATACGAAGGGGGTGATAGGAGTGCTCAAACAAGTCAGTGAATACTTTGGAATACCCAAGCGTTTAATAACCGACCGAGGTACGGCGTTCTCGGCGAGCGAGTTCAAGAAGTACTGCCAAACTTACGGGATACAACATGTTATGACGGCTGTTAGAACTCCACGAGCCAACGGTCAAGTGGAAAGAATTAACCGGACAGTACTTGCAGCACTTAAGTGCAGTCATTCGGCAGGCAAGGATTGGGCTCAGCAGCTAAGGAGTATCCAATGGAGCTTGAACACGGCGAGAAGCGCAACTACCAGAGCAACGCCACACGATTTGATGTTCGCCTACACACCAAGAGGAATCGCCGGGGACAAACTTTTGTTAGAACTGGAACGCAACGGACATTGTGACAAAGAGAAAATGGACCATAGGCGGGACGTCGCCCTGCAATACATTTCAAGAGACCAACAAAAGCAGAAGGAACGTTTTGACAGGACACATAAGAAGCCCAACACGTATGCTGTAGATGATTTGGTCCTGATCGAACGTGAGCCCGTGGCAACAGGTGAGTCAAGAAAGCTTGATCCAATCTACAGGGGTCCATACATCGTGGCGAAGGTCTTGCCAAACGACCGGTACATCTTGAAGGATATTCCTGGTCAGCAGCGAACTCAAAAACGATTTGAGACGGTTGAAAGCGCAAACAAGAGGTGGTGCGAGCTGTATGACGACAACATTTCCGAAAGCGAACTTGAAGAATCTGGTGCAGACAGTTTTGACGAGGAGATTTCCGAACCAGCAACCGCAGGAAGTCTCGAGGACGAGCCTTAGGTCAGGATGGGCGAGCTGTAATACCCACGCATCCGATCCGCGTAGGCGCCTTGCGCCCTTTTCCATCAGGAGCCGCCCATGGCGCTTTGCACCCTTTCTCAACGCCAGAGCCGCCTATGGCATTGGCACAGCGGATAAACGGTACAGACATCCAACGCGCGGGTATAAAAGCAGCTGAGTTGATCGAATAGTCGGAAGTCGACGAGTGGCAGTCAGGGCGATAGGAATAACATATGAGAAGTGTTCTGAGTATAGTAATAAAGGATATATTTTGGGAAGTTGTCTTTTATGCGCTTTGTTTTGGGTTCGTGTTTGGTGGTTTGCTGATTGAGGTCGTTGGTTCCGCTTTGTGCCTTACAAATGTATGCCATCAAAAACATAACTTGTAAAAAAAACCAAGTCTCGCAACTCAGTTCTTCTACCGTAAAAAGTTGTGAGATCTATGTAATACCAAGTCGGTTAATTTATTCAGCCCCTACTTAAGGGACCTTCTGTTCCCTTGTATTGTGCATCTCACAAGTAATACATATTATATTAAATTAGATTGTTTAGTGCGATTGCCAAGTCAATCTATTTATTTAAAACATAAAAGATTTTTAATATTAATATGGTGAATATACGATGTTGTTAGATTAGCTAATTACGTAATAACTTAAGACAGAAGGTCCCTTAAGTAGGGGCTGAATAAATTAACCGACTTGGTATTACATAGATCTCACAACTTTTTACGGTAGAAGAACTGAGTTGCGAGACTTGGTTTTTTTTACAAGTTATGTTTTTGATGGCATCTCATTTCTTTTTGTAGATAGTCCTACTCTTCTTCCTTTCCGGTACCTTCTACTTTTTGAATACCAACAACAGATTTTCTTAAAGCCCACTCTGTGTCTTATGAGCTTTTCTTATTTTTGTAGGTTGTTTTCCTCTTTTTCTTTTCCGGTACTACTTCTTGAGCTTCAGCTGCAGTTTTTCTCAAAGCCCACTCTCTGTCTCTATGGGTTTTTCTCGGAGGCTTTGATGTTACAATTTTGGTCAAGTCTGGACGGTAAATGCTTCTTAATCTATTGTATTCACAAATTGAGGATTCCTGCGCTTTAATATTTCCAAAGTCGACATTAATTAGATGTAAGCCGCCCAGACTTGTAACTCTCAAAAGTGCCACGTAAGCTTGACAGGATGTGAATACTGCAGAACCGATATCCATCAGCGCATTATTTAGACTTAGGCCCTGAATTTTGTGTATAGTTATAGCATAGGCTATACATATAGGAAACTGTTTGCCATGAACATAAGCTCTATTAATAATTTCAAATTTAGTTTTGACCGGACCAAGCTCGTAAACCTGTTCTTTATCAGATGTAATGTATATTTTCTTAATTATTTTTGTATTTTCCGGATCAACCTTTACGTCTTTGCACTATACCGATAGAACCATTAACTAAACCAAGACTCACCTCAATATTTCGCCTTAACATGACTTTTGCTCCTATTTTTATAATTATGTTCTCTTCTAGGCCCGCAGTCAAAGAAGCATCGTCTTCATAATTTCTTATGCATTCACGAGCTCTTTTTGTTAGGTATCTGGGGCAATCTATGCTATCTACAGCTGTACGTTTTATTTCGGGATGTGGGAGAGATCTAAGAATTGCAGTATTTAATTGTTGACACATGTTTTTTGTAGGTAATAAGCAAACGGTATCATCAGGAAGTTTCGAGTGGTGTTCAATTATTTCAATCAATCTGTTTTCATTTGAATTGGTTTTTGGAGTTAATCTAGTCGAGAGTAAGTCGCGGTCTTTTTGTGTAGTCACACCTAATCTTATTCTATTTAGCATTTCAACAAAGTTAGAATCATTGAGCTGTCGCTGCCCCAGTTCCACTCACAAAACAGCGTAAAACGTCAGCGTTATTATCAGTTGTGTCCATTTTATGTGTGATCATATCGAAGACTCTTTTTTGATCGGCATTAAGTTTTGCGATCATACTTTGAAGATCAGTCTGCTCTTCTTCTACCAGATTGATTCTCTGAAAGTCATCCATTGCGTTTGCAGCTTCAAAGTCTAAAGGGTTTTCAGGACCATCGTCATCATCAACAATTTCCCTTTCTTCGTTTATCTCAGCAACTTTAGATTCTATCATTTCACATGCTTTTTGTATCTTATATCTTGACTCTATCATTGAATTACCATAATCGACTCCTTCTTTTAAATCTTCTTTCGCCAAATTAAAGGCCTCCGTGTAAGTATCACTCCCCATTTTGAGTTCATCTAAGGAACGCCATGGCTTGAATAAAAGAAGTAAAGAGAAGAAATATTTCTCTGGTACTTGTTCTCCGTCGTAGAAATAGTGATTGATCAAATATGGGTTATCTCTTCTTTTCAGGAACTTTTTACCGTCATTTATCTCGTAGCACTAGACTTTAGAGGAGACTGGGCGTGTTTTAACAATATCGTAATTTTGAGCGAAACTGTACAAGTTAGTAGTCTCCAACTCTGACACCGGACATACAATTTGTTTTAAAATTGATTTAATTATAAGTTCATCAAATGGTTATTAAATATACATATGTACATAATAAAGATATTTATTTTATATTCCGTCATATACATTAACCACATTGACCACTAAACCCAATTCCCCAACCGCAAATTGATTGTTGCATTGCATATTTTTAGGAGTTAATCGCCATCTAGAAAAAGGATACATGCAGACACTATCCTATTAGTAATAATATTTGGTGTATCTAGAAAACTGGACCAAAATTGCAAAATATTTTAGTTTTTCCTTGATTTATACACTAAACACTAATTGTATTCTAAATTTCAAGCTTCTATGTCTGCTAGAAGTGCCCTAGAGTTTTGATGATCGGTCAGTGAGTGAGTGAGTGAGTGAGTGACAGAATTAAGAAACTTTGACTAGTTATAATTCTTAAACTACTGGTTCAAATTTAATGAAATTTGAAATATACCGTGTCTATGCGATGCCTGCTTGGTTACTGAAAATTCAGGTTTCTAGCTTTATCCACAACGAAGTTATAGGGGGTTGAAAATGGCCCGAACTGCTTCGAGAAAAGGATGGTACGGCCGTGCCGCTTTTTTGCTCGACTTGGCGGGGGCACTGCCGTGCCCCCAGATCTTCAGCTTCGCTTTGCACTCATCCCATGTGGTCGACACATCACTGGACAGATAATTTTTTGCGGCACCAATTATTTTTTCATTGCATATTACCCGAAACACTTGTGGAGCTTGATCACCAAAGTCTGTTAACACTTCTTCAATAGTCTCAATAAACGATGGTAGAGTTACTGCTTCACCACTGTACGGTTGAATATTGTTATGCCTCAGCATTAATTGTAAAAAAAAAAATGTATTGTCGTTCGCGCTACCGCGGGCTGGTATAAACTCGGGTATTCGGTTCCAGCTTTACCGTTGCCTTGGTATTATTCGCGGACAATAGATTCAAAGAAAGCAAGAAGAACAACAAAAATAAAAAAAAAAGGAGTTTTTAATTTTAATATGTTTATTGCTTGAGGAAAGGAGTACAAGTGTTCCTCTAAAAATATCTTAACTCTAACTTAGTCTATGCTGCGTACACGACAGTTGTCGTTTTTCGCGTATGCAGCAGTTTTGTTGGCGTCGGTTTTCTGTGGGAATTGTCGTCTTCTTCCACTTGAAATTTGAGGTACAACTTCCAGGTGCATTGGTCATTCGAGCTCTCTACGGAGTGCATCCCTAACAATATACATATTTTATTTCTTTTTCAATAATCGCTTTCCAGCTTTGTGGATGGTTTTGTCTCGCAAAAATTTCTGTCAATGTTACTAGACATTGTTCGAGCGATGCTTACTGTTAAGCCATTTTTAATTTTTCTTTCGGCTTCTTCGTGCACTCGTTAAATCGTTCTTTAAAGCACTTTGTTTTACTGCCTCAATATACTCGTATATATGTATGTGAACAGGTTGTAGGACGTGACGCATACAGACAACGACGAGAACAGAAAAGACGAAAGGTTAACGAAAGAGGAAGACGTCAAACTAAGAAGGAAAAGAAGAAAAAGAAGAAGTTCGACGACGAGTACGACGTTAAGACGAGCGACGGAGATTTTGTTTGATTGATTTGATTATAATTTGCGAAAGTGTCCTATTCATTTGAATTTCCATTTTTTTTTGTTCATTTAAAATGATTCGTTTATAAGAAATAAAGATTTGTATTGAGTTATAAGATTCTTGCGTTTGACATGTATGTATTTTTTTTCACTGTTCTCTTTTTCACCGGTAGAGGAACAACGGCTGCGCCACTAACATAATCACGTTGAGCCGAATAAAAGAAAAAACACAATTTTGATTTAGTTGATCAACGGCGACCATATTTATTCCTTTACCATATGACTAAAACGGAAAACTCGGTCTGAAAAACGAACTTGTCTTATGACTACTGACTTCACTTTTATACCTTAATGTTAACTTGGGGTCATCCGCCGGTGTTGTTAAATCAGCTGGATTGATTTTATGGTAGTTTGCTGACGTCGCTATCGATGACCCAATTCTTGGTGGTTTGGGGGGAATGGTCGTATGTTGTATCGTTGCATTTTCTTCTGGGGCATTGACCGCCTGTTGGTGAGTCGCAGTAATATCTGTTACTCGTGTGAACTACTGTCAAGCCATCCTTAATCTCAACAACGAAAATCATCACTTAAGTGGTTACGTCAATAAGCAAAATCTTCGTTTCTGGGGCACTGAAAATCCGCGTGTGATGCACGAAGAGCCATTACATCCACTCAAAACCACTGTGTAGTGTGGCGTTCACCCGTGAGGAGTGATTGAACCGTATTTTTTTGAGGACGCCATCGGCAATACGGTCACTGTTACTGGCGAACGCTACAGGGCTATGGTAAACGACTGCCAGAATTGGATGAGCAGGGCTTGGTGAGCATGTAGTTTCAACAAAATGGTGCAATCGCACACACAGCCCGAGCCACAATGAATATGTGAAGGAAGCGTTTCCTGAAAATGCGATAAAACGTGAACAAATGTGTATCAACACTGGCGGCAGTCACTTGAGAGATATCATCTTTTCCACTTAACGGAAAAATGTATAAAGGTCCAAATAAAGACTTCAATCATTCAAAATGATTTTTTTATTTAGTAAAACAGTAATTCAAAAACAAAATTGTGTGATTAATTGCGCCGCCTTGTATGTTGCAAGCTTTGTCAAGCCTTCTAAGGTCTGTACCGAGCGCCCTCCTCGACGATTACCTTGAGGGTTCCGCTCGATGGCCTGTCTTGTAATATCTCATTGGGAGGTTTTTTGAGCATGTGTCCGATTTTCATTTAAGAATAGTTATTCGGATAGGCAGATGGTAGCATTATAGCTTTGTGTTGGGTATCGTTTCTGGCCATTATATCTTTAGGACACGCTTTAAACTTGGGGTTTTTTTTTTTTTTGTTTCGGAGATAGATCTAACATATAGCAAGGGGCACTGCAACTAATGCAGATCTATTGTGCTTGCTAGCCTTTATTAAAAAAAATAATTTAAGGATGTCTCTCGTAGGAGCCGAGATGATCTCCTCAGGAGCCATAATTTCTCTGAGATGGATACGCTTACTAAAGTCGCAGAGGGTAGCACATACTATGTGCTCTGCAGTTTCCTCGTCCTCAAGATAGAGTCGACACCCGGTTTCGGACGAGGGGCTAATTTTATTGAGATGATATCTCAGACTAAAATGTCCCGAAATGTAATTCGTGTTCAGGAGCCAACTGCAATTATGCCAAAACGCGAATACTACCTATTTATAGGCAGTATCTTATACTCCGAATATTGGCAGATATTGCAGTCCGTTAAAGAACCCTCGAATCCAGCGGCAATTAGAATTATTACTGACCATTTGGAAATCGGAAGTTTTTATCCTCGCTGATAACCCTTCGCCTTGACGCTTCTGTGAAGAGAAGGCTATTAAGAGATCACACAGGTTAATACGAATCAGAATCGGCGAGCTCACCGTAACCTGTGACACTCCATTGCTAATATCAAATGTTTGAGTAAAGGTTACGTTGGGCATTTTCACAACGAACTTTCTACCTGTTTTTGTTTTTTTTATAATTCAAGAGTGTACGCTCTTATGGTGTTTGTCACACAACCGGGTGCAGATGGTTTGTGTCGAAGATGTTCGTTCACTACTCTCCAGGGGTAGATGCCCTCGATAGGATTCGAGAGAATCGACTGAATTTGTCGCGTTGGTTGTAGTTCATAATATTTTTTGTGTTTCCATGCCATTAAGTTGTTATATTGGAAATGCACATACAACGTAGAACTTTTGGAGTGGTCTTATACTGCGAGTATTATGCCTTCGTCAGACTTTTTTTGTTTTTGATCATCTCTCATTTAAAACTAATGTTGTTGCGCAGTTTTTCTGTGTAGGAATTGTTCTTTGATATGGACAGACTTGAACAACAGACCTTCCGCTCAACCGTCGGTGATGATTACCATTGCACCACGACCACCCCCAATAAACAAAATGTCCGCTCCTTTGTTGGTGGCGGCATTGTTTTCATGAAATTGTCATTAAATCTGGTAAAACCAAGATTCTTTGATAGCCAAAGATCGATATCATTGTTACCTTCTCCTGAAGATCCTCGATCACGAAAAGAGTTTTTAAGACGGCGGCGCTCCCAGATAAATGCTGTTTGATCGTAAAAGGCGTTCATTGTCTGATGTTTTCGGATCATGCATGTCATTCTGATTACTGTTGGAGATTTCTAATCAGTGACTTCAGTGTCCTGACCTCCGAGTTTTGTCTGTCGGTAAGCCGCATATACAAGAGTATGAGCCTTGACAGGAGTCTACTTTTCTATCTGTGCAGTGCCTCGATTGTCGACTTTCGGTAAACATTTGTGGTGTCGTGATGGCGTTAGCGTGTTATCGTACTGCTCATCGTATGCTTAATAACATCATCCGTTTGTTTAATGTACTGGTCAATCTCGTCGTTTGACAGGTTCCTATTGGATAGTGGGAAGAAGGCACTCTCGTCAGATTACTGGCAAAGCGTGGCCAAAAGGGCGCGTTTGAACATACTCTTCCATCACCGCGACACTTAATCCATCAATCGTTCATGTCAGCCAGTCTTAGTCCAGAGACAAGCAGAATGAGAAAAATGGACCAGTATTTGGCGCCAGTCAATTACATTATTAACCTATTGAGGCAGACTCACCCATATAATGTCACTCAAAAATAATTGCGGTTGAAAGAAGTCCACTCGTCCATTAAAGCTATAGATTTAATTCAATTTATCTACCCCTGCTGTCATATACTGACCCCCAACTACATGATACTACCTACTCATAAACTATTTGATGTGTGAGTCGTGAAACCGGACTCACCTATAGCCAGTGGTATCGATTACGACCCCACCGTCGAAAGTGCTCCATTCAATTTCATTAATTCTGAAATGAACAATAAAACTCAACAATTCCAACGATCGTCATAGTTAAAATACCTTTTTAGATACCAACGCTCTCCATTCCATCAACCTTCGCTGACTATTTTGATTACTCTTATTCGTTTTGATGCTCGTTATTAACAAATATTGGCCATAAAGTGAACACGAACCTTTATAGCCCAAACGTAGCATCCAACCCGGCAGGTATGATTTTTTTACTATTTTATTCCACACTCCGAATGGAGTTCTCGTATTTGTTGCTGTTTCCATTTGTCGTGGATGTTGACTCGTATTTTTAATTTAATATAAAGCAAAATTACGAACGGAAGTGGAGCAGAAAAGCAGCAACTTAAAAACTTGATTGCTGACATAAATATTTAAGGGTGGATCCGGGATAAAATAAAAAACTTTTTATAGGACATTGTTAGTTAAAGTACGTGATATGTATGGCAGTAGGTGGTGCGTGAAAGATGTCATGGGACATTAAGGCCTTCCACCTCCCACCTAATAATCTGAATAAATCCTCTAGGTCTTTTGTCCTTGTTTATGAGTTTCTATATTACTTGCTATGGGGGCGCTCTGTAACTTTGGCAATTTCCATTCTTTACCCGTCAAGTTCTACTTATGCCCAAGATGTTCACACAATTCTCCTTCTGGTTTTGGTCAGTTAATGTTACTTGTACAATAAGCTTTTATGATTTAAGTTCGGATCATTTACGGGTCCTTTGTAAAGTACCTTGGTTAGGATGGGGAAATATGCCATATTAAAAATGCTGACTCGTTTTGAATCGGCACTCATTCTCGGTAATGTCCCAATGGATTACAAGATTATTTCTTTTAAATGAGGTGGATTCAAGTTTGTAAAACAAATTTAAAAAGCCACTGGATTTATGCCTTATTTGCTGGACTTTTCAAAGTAAAGTAATCCGATTTTAAAAAGTCTAAAACTCTAAATTAATTTCATTAAATTGAGCACTAACATCTACCTTCCCCTAGCTAACGACAGGCTTATTGTAACCTAAGTCCATAATTTTATACAAAATCTTCAAACTACTATTCGCAATTCAACTTTGTCCTTGGCTATAATGAATAAAGTTGATGTGGATTTCAAAGACATCTATAGTAGGGGGTCATCTAACAGGGGGTGTCGTTTTAAATCAATAGAAAATCGTAACATACTCTTTGTTTTGGATGATAAAGAAAGTCTACATGAAGATACAAGTGTAGACACTTAAGCCTCTGTCTACCTATTCCTACTCTTACCTCCCGAGTGCATATAGGGCAAACCCCTTTATAAAGTTCGTGAATACAGCTTCCAATAGTGGAAGCATTGCCAGCGTGCCAGCTGCCTCTGTCTCTGATGTGATGGGTTTCAAACCGCCCCTGATTTGACGAGCAATGCAAACAAGCCCATGTAGCAAAGCAAACCGCCTACAAAGCCATGCTACATAGACGGACGAGAGCCGCTCTACGAACAGAGGAGAGAGGAACACACGCTTTTAAGTAAGAAAAAAAGAGAGAGCACGAAAAGTGTGAAATCAAGGAGATTGAGAGATGCTACAAGAGGAATGACGATCGCAAGTTTTACGAAAAAGCAAAACGAACATGCCAGGGCTATACAACGAGAGCCTGTAGGGATGAATACGGAAAACTAATGGTAGAGTCACAGTCGATGCTGAGAATATAGAAAAACAACTTCTGTAGACTGTATAACGGCGATGATAGGTCTGATACCGCTGTCAGGCAGAATGATCCATTCGCAACGGACGAAAATACGAGAGAATTCCGTCCACCTGACCTAGATGAAATTAAGCTTGTTATTTCGACGCTTAAAACTAAGAAAGCCGCGGGAGCAGATGGCCTGTCTGGTGAGCTATTTAAAGCGGCTGGAGATGAATATGTAGGGCGTATGCACTAGTTCATCTGTAAAATATGGTAGGAGGAAAGCATGCCCGACAAATCTCAGCATCGTTTGCCCAGTCCATAAGAAAGGAGATCCCTATCAATGCGGCAACTATCGATGAATAAATATCCTTAGCATCGCGTACAAGATCTTCTCTGCCGCACTGTGTGAACGCCTGAAAGCTTTTTTCAAGCCAGGTAAATCTACAATACACCAAATTTTCACACTGCGACAGATCTTGGAAAAGACCCAATAATTTTAAATCGACACACAACATACTTTTGTCGATTTTAAAACATACATACGACAGTGTGAATGGATGAGCTATACCGAACCAAGTCCAATTTTAACATCCCTGCCAAACTCGTTCGATTGTGCAGGATGACAATGGAGAATTCTCGCTGCCCCATTAAGGTCGGTAGCGAATTAACCGAGACCTTTGATATTAAAAAAGGATTTAGGCAAGGCGACGCACTGTCATGTAACTTTTTCAAGACCCCTTGACTTATATATCAAAGGACTTATCAATTCAACAAACAGCAATCATTTAGACTCCCTGATTTGTGCACCATCTTCCAAGCAGAGATCCTTGCAAAAGAGAAAGCAGCCAAACACTTACAAGTGACCGATATCTCACCATCGGATATCACTATCTTTGTAGAGAGCCAGGCTGCACTAAAGTCAATAGGATCCTGTACAACGAGATCAAAGGCTGTCATGAAATGTCGCGACTCACTGAAGTCCATCAGACAGCACAAAGTCAAACTCTGCTGGATCCCGGGCCACAGCTCAATCGCAGGGAACGAAAGAGCGGACGAATTTACCAGGCAAGGGTCTGAAATGGACATCAGCTAAGCGAATAGGTCACTGCAACCACCGATCAGTGCATTATATCGGATCATGACACAATAATAAAAGAAGCCAGCTCATCTTCATTATGGTGGGCAGAGCTTAATATCGGAAAAACAAAGAAGCTCTTGGCGCTGGACCGAAACTCGATCCGTATGCTCGTCGGAGTAATCACAGGACACTATCCCATCGGAGCATTGGAGCTTGGGATCCAGCGAACTCTGTCGGAGCTGCGGCAATGAGGAAGAAACCGAGATGATCCAACATCTGCTTTGCCACTGCCCAGCTCTCCAGAATTGGCGCCTAGCTTCGCTAGGCCAAAGATTCTTCACAGAGATTGCGGACGTAGCAAATGCAGATATATCGGATCTTCTATAATTCATAAAGAACACGGGGTGGTTTCAGCCACCACGTGATAGGACAGGTTAAAAGAATGTGTACTCCATAAGTGAAGGCCCATTGTGACCCTTTGGCCTCCGAGTGGAAGTGATGCTCAACCATCACACTCCCCTTCTTTAACCTAATCTAACCTAAACTTTTTCAACATCGTGCTTGAAAAGATCATACGGGACTCACTGCGAGTCGTTAATGACGTTATGAAGTGCTCAAAAGAATTGAAGCAAAAGCGGTTAAAATGGGTATTTTGGTGAACGAGGGTAAAACATCCGAGGTCATCCAAAAAAGATGAACAACACCGGCGTCTTGTCCAGTGCGTCACAATTGACGGCTACAAATTAGAAGTGGTCAAGGACTTCGTCTACCTTGACTCACTAATGACCAGCGACAAAAACACCAGCGCTGAGATTAAACGCAGAATTACTCTTTCCAACCTCTGCTTCTTTGGGCTCAAGAGGCAATTGAGAAGTAGGGTCCACTCTCGTAAAACCAAGGTAGCACTATATAAATCATGATCTCTGATCATGGCCCTCCTTTACAGCGCAGAGGTCTGGACCTTAATGAAAATGGATGAGGATGCCCTTGGTCGCTTGGAGAGGAAAATTCTGCTTTCAGTCTATGGTCCCGTTTATATAAACGGAGAGTGGAGGAGAAGATACGACGACGAATTGTACGGGCTGTACAGCGACATCGGCCTGGTACGACGTCTACGGATCCAACGTCTAAGATGGCTAGGCCATGTAGAGCGAATGGACAACACAGCTCCGGCCCGAAGAGTCTTCGAACCCTGAGGGAGGCGTACACAGGTGGAAGAGGACCTTAACCAAATGGGAATGCGGCACTGATTGTGCCAGCTGGAGACGCTTGTTGTTTGAGGCCCAGGCTAATATCGGACTGTAGCGCTATATAAGAAGAAGAAGAGGAGGGAGTCCAAGCTGCCACTAAGGCCAAAATGAAGTCAAGATCCGAGAAAAGAACTTATACGCGCTGTTACCAACAAATAGTATGGATGGTGGCTGTCATTTTACTACGTAAACGACCTAGTGAGTCCGGAAGTGTTTTGAAGAAACTAATTGGGTTTCGAATCGAGCTCCACATCAACATGCGTTCAGGACCAGGTAGGCATCTCAATTCGTCGTCTTCCTATTATCCTATGATCCGCCTAATAGATCCAAATTACATATTAACTGAAGCCTACGACATCGTCGATTTGTTAAATGGATGTTGAATGTTATGCAAGCATGTTTACCGACATATTTTTTTCCAAATTATAATGAATAGAGTCTGGACGATCTTTGGCGCTACCCCTTACACAAGCCACACAAGTACGAAATTTGATGACCGCATTTTGTCAGTTAGAGAGGAGTATTTGATTGGCCTCCGAGGTCATGCGAGACCACGGGAGTAGCTGACACGAACGAATGGTCTATAAACTGTCAACGGACTTTCGTATACGACAATGACTATTGCAACCTTAATGCCGTGATTACATTACCAGACGAATACGCGGAGATAGCAGAGTATACCCAAACGCACCCTTACGATGCTTTGCCAATTCCCTGACGAGATCGCTTACTTTGATTGCCCCCTTCCCACCGATAGGAACCTGCAAAACGATGAGATTGACAAGTACCTTAAACAAATGGATAATGTAATTAAACAGATGATGCACAGTACGATAATATGTCAACGGCATCACGATACCATCAATGTGTAGGGAAACGCGACAATTGACGCACTGCACAGACAGAAAAGTAGATTCCTGTCAAGACTGAAACTCTTGTACAGGCGGTTTACCGACAGACGAAATCGGAGGTCAGGACACTGAAGCCACTGATTAAAAATCTCCAAATTGTTCAAGGACTATTACAATTAATCTGTGAGTTTGTATTGGAACAACAGAATTTATGCTGTAAATTCAAACAGCGCGAGTATGTTAATATGGAGGTACGGTGAATTCGCCGACTTTTTTAGCATTCACTTCAGTGATCCGATAGCTTCTCTTCGCCATTCAATCGCGCTCGCGGACGATTTAATCGCATAAAGATCAGGTCCCATATTCTCTTGCAGAGTGACTTCAGCAGTATCGTGATGGAAGTTGAAGATCAACGAAACAAGGTGCTACATCGCCTTGATCAGGCCCATGATTGCCTATGGATGTCCCGTGTTTTTGAATATGAGAGCGAGCTTAATGAAAAGGATTCGGGTTTGAGAGAAATCTCAGGATTTGTCTCACGTTACGCAGGACACCTGAATCTGAGTTCAGGAAATTTTACACTAACGAGGTCCTATTCAATTGGGCGAGGCCCTATTCAATTAGAGCAATGCCTGGCTTATTACCCCAACTACATGTACCACGAAAAGTGCGCCTTAGCGTCTTTGTCCTCCCAGGGGGCATTCATCTATTTGAATCAAAGTGTGGTAAACCAAAATAGAATAGCGATTCAGCTAATTTATTCGGTGTTCTTCATTGACATTTCCTGTCTTATTGATGGAGTAGTTGTTTTTTCTTCAGCTAGTGTCGTTTATTCTCGGAATTTCGTTCTTAACCTCTTCCATCCCGTCCACAAATTGTATCGAAATAATTCAGTTTTTCTTTTGTTTCTTGTTAAATGTCGGTTAATTAGTTGATTTCAATTTAAGGAGAATATTTTTTTTTATTTGTAACTAAAAGTGTAGTAGTAAAAATAAATAGGTTTATTTTAAGTTTCTGTAAACTTTTCAAATTTTATTGTTACCACAGAATTTTAGAAAAAAATACTTACTTAAGTTAAAAAAAAACATAAATGAAACTATCAACTCAGTCTTCAACGAATAATGACGAAAAATATAAAATAATAATTCTAATTCAAAAAATAATAATGTAAAAAAAAATAAAGTGGGACAAATTTAAAAATCTTCTTCTTCTCCTTTTCTTCTTTTCCGTTTTCCGGCGTTGTTATGGTCAGAAGTGTAGGACCATAACCTTCCCACTTAATTGCATTCCTACTGGTCCGCTTGTGGGGTCCGCCGGTTTGACCTCAGAAAGTAGCGACAGGCTTCCCGGTTTGGTATTACTTCATCGCTGAGGCCAATCAAATGCTGGTGTTTTTGCATTTGTTTGCACCAATTGTTTTTCGCCTTCCTTTTTTTTTTTTTTTTTTTGTGACACGGGCATGCTCCAGATTTTTTTTTGTTCCAATCGTGTCAACCCACTGATTTGCATGTACACTTGTGGGGTAGTTTAATGGTGGTATATGTG
Organism: Merodon equestris; assembly: GCA_958301585.1. Classification (NCBI taxonomy): domain Eukaryota; kingdom Metazoa; phylum Arthropoda; class Insecta; order Diptera; family Syrphidae; genus Merodon; species Merodon equestris. The sequence goes on from OY284415.1 coordinate 103,954,713, forward strand.
TCCCTAGGCTCACCTTGGTGTTTTCTAAATTGCCTAGATGTGATTTTTGTTTACCTTTGTTGTAGTCGCCTTTTACGACAAGCGAGAGGTATCGCTGCAGGGATATTCTTAACCCGTCCCTGCACGGAGATTTAAAAATCTTCTCAAAGGCTCAAATTGAAAGGTGCATTTAGGAGCACATAAGAGTAATGAAGGAACTAGGAAAACAATTAAGAATTTAATTATTGCTTCTTATGGTATGTCAAAAAACAATTATTGCCATTTGTGCAAAGGTACAACTTGCAGTTTTTGCAAATAGTACGTGTGCGAGAGGAGCAACCAGGAGCCCGACACTTTTCGTTTCTATGAATTGAGGAAAATGCTCACGACAATCATAACACTCTTCTACTGTAAGTGGTAGGTCAACCTTTATTCTTTTTGCAGATCAAAATGTTTTGGGTGATTTGCTTGATTCCGACTACTAAATGGTATGTCAGACCGATTCCTTACAACCACTTCTTTGGCTTTTCTGGAAAATCCTATCAAAGCTTTTCCTATACAGGGTGTCCCACGAGCAGTGTGCCAAAAAGCTATAGCGTGTAGGTCTGGTCAAGATAAGAAAAAAATCGTATGGGAGGGGGGGGTCTATTCCCCCCCGTTTAGCCGGGAGGGGCAATTTTCTAAAAAATTAACTTAATTTGGAAAAAAAATTATTAAAAATCAACAGTTACATCCACAATGCAATACACAATACTTTTTTGTAAAGCCAGAAACTTCTTCTTTCATCTTGTTTCTAAACGAAGCTGTTTTAGGGAATAGTTTTTGAGAAATTAATTTTCAAACCCAAAATTTTGAAAAAAAAAATTAAAAAAAAATTTCGAACTATTTTTTTTCAAAATTGTATGTAATTAAATACTCATTTTTTGTCAAAAATTCAATTCTCCTATTAGTTTTTAATTAAAAACAGAAAACCGGATGCAAAAATGTCTTGTAGTTTTTGAGAAATTAAAAAAAACCCGAAACATTTTTTTCTAAGAACCTTTTTTTTGGTTTTAACGCGGCTGGGCTTGTAAACAAATTAATGTATGAAACATTGACCTCTTTTTTTATTATTTTTAAGAACTTCGGAGTTTTATTATAATAAATTTTCAATATGATCCCCATTTTTTAGAAGGCAAAGATTATATCTCCTTCTTCTCCTAATGGCTGCACATATCTATGCTTGACAAATTTTCCTGCAATTTGACTCCAGCGACTTCAATCCGTTCCTTCAGTTGTTCCAAAGATACTATTTCCACTTCCTAAACATAATTCTTCATGAATCCCCACACATACAAATCTAGAGGAGTTAAATCTGGTGATCTAGGTGGCCATTCCGTGGGGCCCCTTCTTCCGATCCAACGGTCACTAAAATGATCATTCAGCCAGTTTCTAACCCGTAAGCTCTAGTATGCTGGTGCTCCATCTTGCTGGTAGATTAAATTATCTGCTATGGCCAAAGGAACGTTGTCCATCCAATCGGGCAAAAGGTCTCGTAGGAATTGCAGGTATGATTCTCCATTAATAACGGCATTCAAAAACCGGGGCCCGATTACAGTTTGTCCAACAATACCAAGCCAAACATTACAGCTAAAGCGGTGTTGTGATTTATTTTGTTTCTTGTTGTGTGGATTGGTACTATTCCAATGATGCAAATTGTGGAAGTTAGTAACCCCATCTCTGGTAAACTGTGCTTCATCCGTACAGAATATCCTTGCAAAATAGTTTCGTTCAGTTTCATCTCGAAGCAGTAATGATCGACAAAATTCTGCTCTCAAAAACTTGTCGTTTGAGGTGAGTCCCTGAACTGGCCTAAAATGGTACGGGTGTAAGTTTTCGGTATGAAGCACTCTCCTTACTCTAGATTTGGGCACTCCAAGCATAATAGCCATCCTCCTTGTACTAAGGGAGGGATTGCGTCGGACCAAATCCAAAATTCGGGTAGAACCCATCGGCGGCGGGCGGACCCAGACGAAATTCGCAGGTCAGTTTTCAGGCGTTATCAATGAAAAAAAAGAATTAATCCAGGGTTATTCCAATACTGTATCACTTTATTGTATCCTCATAAAACTCCGATTTTTTTAAAAATAATAAAAAAAGAGGTCAATGTTTCATACATTAATTTGTTTACAAGCCCAGCCGCGTTAAAACCAAAAAAAAGGTTTTTCTTAGAAAAAAATGGTTCGGGTCTTTTTTTAATTTCTCAAAAACTACAAGACATTTTTGCATCCGGTTTTTTGCTTTTAACTAAAAACTAATGAGAGCATTGAATTTTTGATAATTTTTTATTACTTAATTATTACTTAATTACATACAATTTTGAAAACAAATAGTTCGAAATTTTTTTTTTCAATTTTTTTTCAAAATTTTGGGTTTGAAAATTAATTTCTCAAAAACTATTCCCTAAAACAGCTTCGTTTAGAAACAAGATGAAAGAAGAGGTTTCTGGCTTTACAAAAAAGTATATCACGGCATTGTGGATGTAACTGTTGATTTTTAATAATTTTTTTTCCAAATTAAGTAAATTTTTTAGAAAATTGCCCATCCCGGCTAAAGGGGGGGAAATAGACCCCCCCCTCCCATACGATTTTTTTCTTGTCTTGACTAGACCTACACGCTGCAGCTTTTTGGCACACTGCTCGTGGGACACCCTGTATAAACGTTGAACTGCAAAAGTATCATTTTCTTTTCCCCAGGTATATTTTGCTGCCTTTAATGCATTATCCAACAGTTTACATTAACAAGGTCTACAAAATGGTTAAATGCTCTAATGGTCCATTTATTAGTTCAACCCCCCATGTATCGGTTGTACATATTAACAATGGAAGGTTGGGATAATGTAACTCTACAAGGCTACTCCTTGGACCACCGTTGACATATCGTTTCGGATTGAATTTGAACATGTGATGATATTGTAGAAGAAGTACACCTTTGTTGTCCTTTCACTTAACAGCTGTAATACCATCATCATCACGAAACCATTCTTCCCACTCACCTCTTTTCATTTTTCTATCCTCTTTGAACTTTTTGATAGCTGGTCCAATATGGTTCTTTATGACAGTGCCGGTTTGGTAAATATTTTTCTGTCTTAGTGTATCGACACACCTGACACTTGTAAAAAAACGATCTGTGTATACACAGCCTCCTTCTGTTATAACATTGGTCAAAAGCTTTACTAGAGAGGCTCCAAAACCGAACTCCTTCATATCTGCTTCTCCAACAGAATCTTTTCCAGTGTAGACTTAACCATCACTTGCTTTCGACAAATCGTAGAAACCTCCGAAGCTCACAAAAGCGTTTTCTGCTGATGCACTCAGCTATTTTCGACACCCATTTGACCAGTATATTTGCAACTGTGGGAATCCTAAGATATGAATGCCAGTCAAATGTACAATTTCGTCCGTTGATGTGCCTAGGGGACGGTGATCACGTTTTTGAAAAGCAGAACAGTTTGTCACGTGCGCTGTTTCTTCCCAGAAAGGTATATCAAGGTGCTGAAAGAATTTCTCTAAAATGCTTTCGGACGTGTTCCCATCGGGCATTAATTGATCTTGATCAATATCTCCTAGCAGAAATCTTAGAGTAAAAAAAACAGAACTGTGGCATTCGTGTATCCATAGACATATGTATGTGTGTTAGTGTAAGTAACTGCGGAATTCTATCTGGGTCGTGGTCTATCACGGGCAGTCGATCGCAGAACGTGGTACGCATCAGACGTATAAATAAAGAAAATATTATATTTAGTGTGTTTTATTTAAATTTGGATAACGGCGTCTACAACATCAGAAGTGGGATCGAAAATTCAAACTATCTGCATTTGTGATTAACAAAAACAACAATGTCCGACGCAAATGACATAGAAAAATTTAAAGTGTACACAGCTGCACAATTAAAAGCTTGGTTGGCCCAACTTGGAAGGAAAACAACGGGAAATAAGAGCGAGCTGGTATTGCGGTTATTAGAATTACCAGAGAAAGAGAGGGGTAGTTTTCCAAAAGGGACATTTGTTGATGATCAGAACGATGACGAGTATGACGATAGTTTGACACACACAGATGAACAGGAACACGAGGACAGTAGCAGCACAGTTAATGAAACGAACACAAGCCGAAGGGAAAACACAGATGAAACGCAAAAACAAGGAAGCACAAATAAGGAACAGAAAAAAATGAAGAGTACAGTTGAGTTACAATACGAAAGCAGAAGCACGAGCCAAAAAGAGTGGAATTTAATGAAAAGAGAATTAGACATAATGAAACGTGAAGTCGATCTGCAGAAGAGAGAGAATGAAACGCTTAAAAGGGAAAATGAAATGTTGAGACGTGAAAGAGAAAACGAAATAAACAACGAAACTAGATCAGAAAGAAATAATGAAGTGAAACGTGACTTCATGCAGGTTAAGGATCTATTGTCGGCGTTTTCGGGGGATGGGGATGATAGCTTCCGATTATGGGAAACACAGCTACGAAATGTTTTAGCAGCTTATAAGCTGGATGAAAACAACAAAAAGGCGCTTATATCAATCAAACTGAGCGGTAAGGCGTTGAATTGGTTCCATTCCCGAAGTGATTTGATGACCATTTCCACCGAGGACTTATTGACTGAGATGCGAAGTCTTTTTGAAGATCGGACGAGCTACATAATGCTAAAACGAAAATTCGAAGCCAGAAGATGGATGGTGGGTGAAAGTTTTTCGGAGTATCTTCACAACAAAGTTACTCTGGCTAATAAAAGTAAGATTGGAGGAGACGAGTTGTTAGATTACCTAATAGAGGGAATCCCAGACTATCATCTCCAAGCACAAGCCAGAACACATCGGTTCAAGAATATGGGCGAATTATTGGAGGCGTTTAGCAAAGTGTCGTTACCTGGACCGTCGACAACAATATACCGAGAAACGACGGAACCATCACCGAGCTCAAAATCATTTCGCTGTTACAACTGTAACGCAGTGGGACATATAGCAGCTGACTGCCGCAAGCCGAGACGACCAGCAGGTGCATGTCACATATGTGCTGAGATGGGGCATTATGCAGCAAAATGCCCAAGAAGAAAGGACAACATGGTTCATCAGATCGAATCTGGCGTTGAAGCTGAGGATTACGTAAGAAATCTTTTTATTGCTTTTTGTAGTCCTATTAATAAATTCAAAACCTTGTTAGCAACCCTGATTGACACCGGCAGCGCCATCAGTATTGTAGACGAGCAGTTTGTCCCACCAGTTGTTGTAATGAAGTATAATTTATGTTCACATTATTTTGGTATTAATAAAAGTCGGTTAATTATTAAAGGAGTTGTAGATTGTATTATTGAATTTGAAAACAAACAGTTAGAATGCAAAATATTGGTGGCGCCGAAGGGTACAACGGGTTATCCTCTTCTATTAGGGAGAGATTTTATTAAATTAGCTAACTTAGAATTAAGAAAAGTAAAAATTAATGATGAAAAGGAAAAAGAACTTGAAGACGAATGTTTAAACTTGATGAAAATAGACATTGATGAAGCTAAAATGTATATAGATAACGATAATATTGATTTTAGTTCAAAAGAACAATTTGTGAGAATATTTGAAAGACATTATGTAAACTGTAAGCGTCCCGATTTTCCTCAAGTCCGGGGTGAGATGAAGTTGACTTTGAATAGTGAAAAGCCATTTTATTGTTCTCCGCGTAGGCTATCATATTATGAACGACAACAGGTTCAAACAATATTAGATGAGTGGCTGGAGCAAGGTATTATCAGGCCTAGTAGATCGGAGTATGCTTCACCTGTAGTATTAGTTAGAAAGAAAACTGGTGATATCCGACTTTGTGTTGACTATAGAGTTCTTAATAAGGTAACCCTTAAAGATAATTATCCCTTACCGTTGATAGAAGAGTTGTTGGATAGATTGTCTGACAAGAGTATTTTCACATTATTGGATCTTAAAAGTGCGTTTCATCATGTACAGATGGCCGAAGAGTCCATAAAATACACATCGTTCGTGACCCCATTGGGCCAATATGAATTTCTTAGGATGCCTTTTGGCCTACGTAATGCACCTTCTACATTTCAGCGTTTTGTGAGTGAAGTATTTGATGATATGCTTAGGTCGGGTGAAGTTTCCATATATATTGATGACCTTATGGTAGCAACGAACAACGTAAACGAGCATATAGATATATTAGAAAGGGTATTTCAAAGGTTAATAAATAATAAACTAGAGCTGAGGATAGACAAGTGTAAATTTATGCAATCGCGTATTAAATATCTGGGATATACGATTACGAAGGACGGTATTCAACCGGATGAGAAAGGAATAGAGTCCGTTGTTAATTTCCCAGTACCGCAAAATGTTAAAGCTGTGCACAGCTTCCTGGGGTTGTGCTCATATTTCAGAAAATTTATTAAGGATTTCTCGTTTATAGCTCAGCCTTTGTATGATCTGATAAGAAAGAATAGGCAATTTGTTTTTGGTGAAAAGGAACTGAGTTGTTTTGAAAAGCTCAAAGAGAAAATGACTCAAGCCCCGATTTTGGCCATATATAATCCAAAAGATGAAATTGAACTCCACTGCGATGCAAGTTCTTTGGGTTACGGTGCGATATTGCTTCAGAAGAAAGCTGACGGTAAGTTCCACCCGGTGTTCTATTTTTCTAAGCGTACTACTGAGCAAGAAGCTAAATACCACAGCTTCGAATTAGAGACTCTCGCCATTATATGTATATGCACTAAGAAGGTTCAGGGTATATCTGTTTGGCATGAAATTCAAGATAGTAACGGACTGTAACTCGTTAACACTCACCCTAAACAAGAAAGACATAAATCCGAGAATAGCAAGGTGGGCATTAGAACTGGAAAACTACGACTATGCCTTGGAACATCGTAACGGAACGAAGATGCAACATGTGGACGCCTTGAGTAGGGCATCGAATATTCTGGTTCTAGAAGAGAATACGTTAGAGCAAAACCTATCGATTAACCAGCATAGAGACCAGGCCATTAACAAGATTAGAGAACTGCTAGAAAAAGAAGAGAGTTGTTGGTACGAAATGCGTAATGGGCTCGTGTATAGGAAGAATGATAACAAGATATTGTTTTATGTTCCACAAAACATGGAGGATAATTTATTGCGTTTGTACCATGACGAAATGGGACACGTAGGTAGTGATAAAGTCTATTATTCCCTTATGAAAGCTTATTGGTTCCCGAAGATGAAGAGCAAAATCAAGACACATATAGAAAATTGTTTAAAATGCGTCGCTTTCTCTCCCACGTCAGGGAAACAAGAAGGGTTGCTTCACAGCATACCGAAAGGAAACGTACCTTTCGATTTCATACATATTGACCATTTTGGTCCAGTGTCGCTAAAGAATGCTAAAAAGAAGTATGTGTTTTTAGTGGTGGATGGCTTTTCAAAGTATGTCAAGTTGTACGCAGTAAGGTCGACAGGAGTCAAGGAAGTCATAAATTGCCTCAAGTCTTACTTTAATTTTTACAGTAGGCCGAAGGCTATAGTTTCAGACCGGGGCAGTGCTTTCACTGCAAAAGATTTCGAAGAATTCATTAGCAATAATAACATTCGTCATATTAGGATTGCAACGGGTTCACCTCAGGCTAATGGACAGGTTGAAAGAATTAACCGAAGTTTAGCTCCAATGATCGCGAAGCTAACTAATGCAGGATTGAATCATGCTCTGGACGGAGTTCTTCCTGATATTGAATTTAGCATGAACAATACGATGCATCGGAGCATTGGTACTACCCCTAGTGAGTTATTATTTGGTGTTAGGCAAAGAGGGACGGTAGTAGACTTAGTGAGAGAAGGTTTAGAAGAGACAAATGAGTGTGTAAAGGATAGAGATTTAGTTAATATAAGGACAAGAGCAGCAAGTAAGATTAAAAAGTGTCAGGCATATAATGAGAGGAAGAGGTTGACTTATAAACCAACTAAGGCATATAAAGTAGGAGAGTACGTTGTAGTAAAGAATTTTGTGAGCAAGACGGGTATTTTCAAGAAAATTATTCCCAGATTTAAGGGGCCCTACAGAATCAAAAACATTTTGCCTAATGATAGGTATGTGTTAAGTGACGTTGATGGTTTTCAGTTGACTCAGATTCCATATGAAGGCATATGGGAAGCAAGAAACATTAAACCCTGGATAAGTAATTAAACTGAATAAATCGGGACGATTTCAGCCAGGATGGCCGAGTTGTGGCATTCGTGTATCCATAGACATATGTATGTGTGTTAGTGTAAGTAACTGCGGAATTCTATCTGGGTCGTGGTCTATCACGGGCAGTCGATCGCAGAACGTGGTACGCATCAGACGTATAAATAAAGAAAATATTATATTTAGTGTGTTTTATTTAAATTTGGATAACGGCGTCTACAGAACTAATAAAGAACAACTACTTTATCACTTTTCTTGTTTTACCCTTTCTTCAGCCATTTAATAGTTCTCCGTCGTTCAGGATCATTTTCAAGCCCCTCATCCGGCATTTATATTGCTGAATTTCCAACTGATGGCTCCAAAGTTTCTTCGATATCGTTGATAACTTGACTTTGAACAGCATCATCTTCTGCATCTTCATCTTCAAATACTTCATTTAATCTTCTTCTTCTTCTTTTCCTTTTTTCCGGCGTCGTTATGGTCAGAAATGTAGGACCATAACCTTCCCACTTAACTGCATTCCTACTGGTCCGCTTGTGGGGTCCGCCGGTTTGACCTCAGAAAGTAGCGGCAGGCTTCCCGGTTTGGGATTACTTCATCGCTGAGGCCAATCAAATGCTGGTGTTTTTGCATTTGTTTGCACCAATTGTTTTTCGGCCTGTCTTTTTTGCGTGTTGAAATTGGAACGTTGATTGATATCGCCTTTTGGACGGGGTTCAAAGGATCTCTCCTTTGAACATGGCAATACCAACTGAGTCGGTCGCGCTCTATCTTTCTTGTGATGGTTTCTTTTACGTGGAGGCTTCCTCGGATCTTTGAACTTCTAATTCTGTCACGCTTTGTTACTGCCGCTGTCATCTCAGCTGCCGTTAATTTGCTCTCATACTTTTTGTGCATTGTCCAGCATTGTGAACCGTATGTGAGCGCCGGACGTACAACTGAAGTGTAGAGCCTTCCTTTCAGCTTAGGGGGCATTTTTCGATCACAGAAGATGGCGGAGTTTTCCCGCCACTTCATCCACCCTACGCTTACGCGATGTTTGATGTCGTCATCACAAGTTGCTTCTCTATTAATCATAGATCCCAGATATTTAAACTTTTCACACTTGGGAAGCACTCTTCCATTCAAGTAAATGTCTGGAATAGGCTGATGAGGGTCAGAGAACGGGCAGCACAGATACTCTGTCTTCTTTGAACTAATACGATACCTGTGTCCCTCAAAAATGTCCACCCACACATCAAGTGCTCGTTGTAGGGACGCCTGATCATCACTTATAATGGCTCCATCGGCAGCAAAGAATAGCTGGTGCACATTGGGGTCCGTCACTTTTCCTTCAAGCAAGCAATCGGGGACTGCTATAAAGAGCAGTGGGCTGAGGACGCTCCCTTGGTGTACACCGACTTTGATTGCGAACTCTTCGGTGACTCCTGCGGTGCATCTTACTCTTGTAGTTGTTTTCTAGTACATGTCCATGATCACTCGCACGTAGGTGTCTAGAACTCCTTTTTGTCTTAGCGCTACCCATAACAGATCTCTTGGTTGCCGGTCAAAGGCCTTCTCGAAATCAACCAACACCATATGCAAGTCCTTTGAAGAATCACGATGCTTTTCCATCATGACCCTTATACTTTGCATTGCATCTGCCGTTGATTTACCCGAGACAAACCCGCACTGGTCATCAGATAGTCGTATTATTTTCCGCAGTCGGCTATCTAATACCCGTTCAACGATCTTCATGGTGTGCGACATCAGCTTGACAGAAAGGTAGTTATCACAATTTCGCGTATCACCCTTTCCTTTGTGCAAAGGAAGAAGATAGCTTTCCCTCCATTGATTAGGCATAGTGTCGCCTCTCATAAGTTTGGAGATAAGAACCATGAGCCATCTAGATGTCTCCCATCTTTTTCCAGAACTCAGAGGGTATCCCGTACGGCCCAACAGCTTTTCTTTTCTTGGAGTTTTTAACCGCGTACCGAACTTCTTCGACTGTGATGTCGGATATTTCGGCATGATTCGGGGCGGCTCTTGGAAAGTACACTCGGGTAAACTGTTCGTTCAGAAGTTCCTCGCAATACTGTCGACATCTGTGGAGAATTTTTTCGTCTTCCACAAGGAGTTGGCCTTCAGCATTGTTAATAGACTTTGGGAAACGAATCTCCTGAGCATTTCTTCTTCTCTGGGCGGCTATCTTAAAGATATTTGCTCCTTTGTTCAAATTGCTTTGTCGAAGCTCCTGGGTAGCCTGGTTCCTGTCAGACGCGGAAGACGATATTTCTTCCAACTCCTGATAGAGGCCTTCCATGCTTTTCGCTTTGAATTCGGCGCACTTTTTCTTCGCGATACCTTTGCAATATCTATATACCTTTTCACGGCGAGCTTTTTCCTCTCTATTTGTAGAAGAGCACTTTGACCAAGTTGGAAAGCCATTTTCTTTTCGTGTATCACTGCTTTGGCTTCGTCTGTCCAACATCAGGTTTCTTTTGCGTATTGGCAGGGGCCTTTAGATGTTCCGAGCAGTGATTTGGCTTTCTCCAGGCCAGATTGTTGTAGGGAATCCCACATGTCTTGTGCTCTGCACTCCTCATTACCGACCTCATCGATAATGGAAGAGAGGTAGTTTTCCATGATGGTAATAAAAGCTTCGCCTTTTCCTTTATCCAGCTTATACCACTTGATTCTCTCAGACACCTTCGTTTGCTGATTTGACTTTTTACTCGCCTCCATAAAAAATTCAGTCAGGAGGAGACGGTGTTGAGGGGCGATCGTGTCTCCCAGGATCACTTGCAATCTTTAACTTCATACAATCTAATACTTCATTTAATATGCATTCAAAATAGTCATCATCGTTATCAGAGAGGTCTGCATCACTATCGTTCGTTTTTCCAGCTCTGCATCAGTGAGCTTTTTGGTAAGATCTAAGAATTCAAATTGAAATTTGTTAGTAACAAATTGGGTTGAAGATATAAAAAAATCGAGTGATACAGTTGACATTTTTATATGTCGAAACAGCCGAAATACACATTTAGACTAAGCAAAATTAGGTGGTGGAAGTTTTTTCTTGTACAAATACCCAAAGTACTCGTATGTGTAACCACTGTTGAGATGAAAATAACTCTTAAAAACTGAAGTTAACTTGATAAGTTTTGCAACTCAAAGATTCCACAGTACGTCCACTTCACACTTTAATAAATTTTGAATAACAAATCGAGTTGTAAATGTTAGTTTTTAACTTACCAAGGAGAGAAGCCTTTCTACGCGACATCGTTGTAATTCACTTTTGAAAAAAAAACACGTCAAAATAATAATAGACGACTTAAGGTTATGTGTTTTTAAGAGAACTAATACGTTCAATTTGGACTCCAATAATAATACAAAAGAACGAAAATCTGAGGCCATATATGTGTATTCTTTCACCGAAGAGGTTAAAACAAGAAGGTAACGGTACACATTACTTGTCAAAAATCAAGATACACCCGGTCGTCCATAATACAGTATCGACAGAGGAAAACCTTTATATCCCATGTACATAATTTCCCTTTAATTTAATATTGTTCCCGACCACCATCATTATTTTCCTTCCTTTTCCCATTCTGTCCCGAGAAGCCAACAATAGTAAGCGTCTTTGTAAACCACTTATACTTATACTTGTAAAATACTTTATTTTAGAGAATAAACTACCAAACAAGAATTTGAGAGCCGCTTTATTTGTCTTCATGGGAGTTTATTCCGCTTTGAGGGATTAACAATAACTTTAGTTTTAAATACTTGTGAATTGGAACGTGTGGGGAATATTGGATTGGGACAAGCATTCCATATTCGTTTGATTTGGCTAAAAAACGCGTCCCCTTGTCGAAATTACCACTTTTGAAACGAGTAAATCAAAACTAATACGTTCGCTCAGCTAAGCATGGTCACCAGAAATGCGATGACTTATTAAAATAATAAAGTCGAACTCCTCCTAAAAACAATTTATCCGAAACAATGTTCGATAAATTACAAATCGTTGATACTCACGCTTTGGTCATAGATATGCTGTATATAGCTGTTATATGGAAGATATTTGGCTTAGGTCAGGGGTAGGCAACCTTTTGAGACGGAAGAGTCAAAAATTGCAATTTACAAAATTTCAAAGTTTATAAGAGCCACGAAATTTTTTTCTTGCCAACAATAAATAGTACTCGCATAAATAAAGTTTTTCGATTAAAAAAAAAAAAAACTTATCTACATTCAAACTATTATACATTCATAAGAAAAAATATCTATTTATTCATATAGTGTTTTTCACAACAAATTAGATAATATCTCTATGGCATTATTAGATAATCACTTATTATTTAAGTAAAAATTTAAAACCTAACTAAACAATGCAACTTACTTAAAATAAAAAAAAAAACAATAACATACATTTGAGCTAACAAATTCAGGGGGACCTTTGGCTTTGCATGGTTTTAGCAAATTTGGATAAATTTTTGCTCATAACTTGTTGCTTTATGTTTCAAACACGACTCTAACTTTTCATTTGTTTGTTGCCTTCTTACTTTATACAATATTTAATTATATTCATCCTTGCTTGCACGAATATGTCGATCCTTTTTATTTAGGAATGTATTTATTGCTTCAAGCACAAAGCAAAACGTTTCAACACCTTACCTTTGGAAAGCCATCGCACTTTATTGTGAAGAAGGAGGTCGGAATACTGAGTCTCCATTTCGTTTAAGAATTCTTTAAACTGATGATGGTACAGTGCTTTTGACAAGATGCTGTCAACAATCTTGATTACCAAATTCCATGACCATGACCTCAACTATTTCGCCCGGAATTGTTTGGGCACAAAGCGCTTCTTGGTGTATTATGGAATGAAACGTAAGAATCTCGTGTTTATTTTGCTCTGAAGAATCGTTGTTGCCCCTTTATTTTTTCCTGGCATATTCCATTCTGCTATTGAAACGATTTTATTTAAAAGGATCTTATTGTCGAGAGCGGTAGTAATCCTAGAAGTTCTTCTTTTGGACCTTGGAAGACATATACCTGACAATAAGGGCAACTTGTGCCGTGTCTTTTATGTCGTAAGACTCATCTATAGTAAGTGATAAGGCAGAAGAAAGTTGAATATGAACCTGCAAATATGTTATATTTGAAGACATTTTAGCTATTCTAGCTTGTACTCTTTTAGCGGATAGTGGCAAATTTTTGATTTTTTTCAAGATTTCTGGTTTGTTTTTGAAATCACGAAACAGTTCTTCAAATGTACGTATGAAGCAATCTTTGACATACTCACCATCTGTTTATCTTTTTTTGCAATTTCTAGTGATAGCGCGAAGTTTGCCAGATTAACATTGCTTGTAGGTTGCCAGTTACTTAATAAGAAACTTGATTGTTTGTTTTTTTGTTTTTGAAACTCGTCGACAGCTTTTTTTCGTTCTTCGCTGGATATTTACCAGCAAACTGAGTATGTTTTTTTAGTGAAGTGTCTCTCTAAATTTGATTTCTTATTGTGTGCAGGCTTTTCGTGGCTAATGAGACAAGTCGGAAGACCATCTGAGTTGCATATGAAAGCGAACGACTCCGTCCAATCCTGATTGGATTTTCAATGCTCTTTTTTCAGTTCTTCTCTTGTTTTGTAAATGCCATGCTTGCGGTGAAGCTGTAATGAGAAGTTTTGCAATTATTTACTATGTCAACGTATACCTAAGTAAAGACATACGAGAAGAAGAAATATAATTTATCAGAAAATATTTTTCAGCGATATTTCCCAACCAAAAATACTTACCTAAATAAAATAAATAATTCTCTAATAATTTAATTATTAAAAAAATAAATAATTTACATACGAAACAACTGCACATTTTAGTTTTTAGGGGTGCGGTGAAAAGCGAGTACAAGTGGCTGAGAGATAGAATCGGTGCCTAGTCCTCGTTAATCGATTCAGAAAGATTTTTAAATGTTTTTTTTTTTTTTTTGATAAAATAAATATGGAACTAAAGAGCCGCAGCTTCACATCCAAAGAGCCGCATGTGGCTCGCGAGCTGCAGGTTGCCGGTCCCTGGCTTAGGTGATACGAATATGTAGGTATATCAAAAATTAAAAATGAGGATAAGGAGCTGGCGTATTCAGTAAAAACCACGCCGCCAGGTATGAGTATGTCCTCCTCTTCCTAGCACGTTGTGATGCTCACCTAAGATATTGTGGCCCGTAATGATGCCTTTCTTCTTACTGAGATTCCTTGCAGGCATTGGGGCGTATATCCTCACCTATATCTAAGCAACTTCCGTCAGTTGGGATTGTGTGCCTGGGATTGTAGGTCTCATTTCTCGCGAACCCGGGAACCCAAACAAGACTTAGTGAATTTACTCTTCTGATTTTGTTCAAGAATCGTTTGAACTCATGCTGTGCAAATGCAACATAGCAGATAACAGTGGACCAAAAATACCTTCGGGATCTTCATTTCCTACAGACGCATACTCGTCTGTCCCCTTTTTATTCAAAGCGGTGGTAAAGAAGTAAAGAACCCTTCTCGTACAACATCACAATTGTGGCGTTTGTATACATTTTTGAATCGCGTATATAATTTACGTACCAAGTAGTAACATTTCTTAATGTCTTAACCTTAGTCTTAGTATGGTGACCAGTCTGGTATCTATTGGTGCAATGTATTTGGCAACCGCAGAACTAACGACAAAGACCAAATATTAGCCAATACGATGCTTTATTTTTTTTTTCTACCTCCAAGCCATTAATTCGATTATTGAAATCAAGTTGTGAATCAAAATTGTCATGTTTTAATGCGACACCACTAAGTTCGCGGTTAAATGGCATCATTCGTAGTCCCACTCTGTTGAAAGCATTTCTTCATGGAGCATTTGTGGCAATGTAAATAGCATTATTATCATTATTATTAACGGCCTTCTGAGCATCGTTGGCAAACGTTCGTCAAGCCTCCTTGTCATGAATGTATTCTCTCCTCTCTATGTCCATCCTTATACGAGGTTTGTTTAACTGTCTTTTTTTAATTTCACAAGCTAAGTGCATTCAATTATCGATTTTTTTTCAAGTTGAAGCTCATGTTCCATAACGTATTCTGACATTGTCAGCCACTTTGGATATTTGCCTTTTTTTTCACAGATATAAAAGTTAGACGTGTTTTCATTCGATTTTGTGCTATTGAAAAAATGGATCAAAGAATCTGTATGAGATTGTGTGTGAAAAATAATATCAAGTGCTCCAGCGTGCTTAAAATGTTGACTGTGGCATTTGACTAGTTTGCTTTGAGCAAAAATAAATGTTTATAATTGACACAAGCTCTTAACCGAAGGTTCAGAAGATGTTAATGACGATGCCCGTCCCCAGCACGTCAACATGCATGCCATGATTTCTTTCATACATTTTGAATATGGAACGGTCAGCGGAGTTTGTTCCGAAATTGCTAAATTTTCGCATGATCAAGAGCTATTGAATGACGTGAATGACGATCTAGATTTACTGGAAGGGGTCATCACAGTCGAAGCATGGGTATGTGGTTATAACGTCAAAACCAAACCCAGTCATCCCAATAGAAGCGATTAGAAATTACGCCAAGTACGCCCAAATGAGAACATTTTACTCACCGTTTTCTTCAGTTATAATGTCGTGGTTCACCATAAGTTCTTTCTGGGAGGTCGTACGGTCAGTGCGGAATATTACCTTGAAGTTGTGCCGTTTGTGTGAAGCCAACGAATGCTGATTTGATGGAAACAAAAATACATAACTGTGGCATCACTAAAATGCACCTATTCACTCCTTGCTGTTTGTGCGTAATTTTGCGGCCAGACACAATACTGTAGTATTGCCACCATATTCCCCAGACTTGGTTCCCAACGACTTTTTCCTCTTCCCAAAACTGAAAAGATGATGAACCATCGACCGAAATTTGCCACGATTGAAAAGATAAAGACCACATCGCTGGTAGAGCTCAAGGCTATACGGAAAAGCACATATCAGAAGTGCTTCGAGGATTGGAAAAAGCGCTAGCCCAAGTGAAAGACCGAGTGGAGCCACAACCAAATCGAAAGCAAAGATGGAAAAAGAAAACACCGTTTACCGTCTGATTGGTACATTATTCGAACATTGCTCTACAACGAATCACGCCTACACAATTTTCACAGCGGCTCATATACCGCTCGCACTGCGCTGTAACAGATAAGTCATCCTATCATCGTTCGGGTCCTCACAATCGGCGTTCTCAGGGTCGACTGTGCCTGCCTCCTCTGCGTCCTCCCAGCGTCATCGGTATCGTCGTCATCATCCGAAGTTGACGCCTCAGCTTCTACACTTAAGTTTGTCAGAGCTCATCATGGTGTTAAACTTACGCTAATTCCGCTGCATTCCGGGTATGTCTGAGACAACGTAATGGTCGTCAGGCAGTACGCTTCTGACCATGTAAGATTCACGGCAGAGCGGCTCTAGCTTACTGGACTCACCTGTCGCTGCGGCCTCATGCTCGACTAACACGAGGTTATCCATCTCGTACCTTAGGTGGTTTGCGATGTCGCAGATCGTCACGCCCTTTCTGCTTCGTCTAGCTCCTCTCGATATTTTGCAACGCTCTCTCTCTCCTTAGGAACATATCATCCGACCCGATTGGTCCAGTTTGCCCTAACTCCAACAGCCCGCTCGTGCGGGCTAGCCCTTGTAGTGGAATTCCTTGCAGTATTCAACCCCCACAGAATCGGTCGCAGCTGACCCGCCGAGTCCATCCCGGCAGATTGTGCACATTTTAATGCTGAAAGGATGGTCCTATTGCAGCGTTCCACCTACAATTCGCTATTTATAGTTTATTTAAGAAGAAGGAGGAAAACAAGACAAGTTTGTATTAAACGTATTTTTATTTTTCACTGCCACTTTCAATTGGTGTAAAGCTTCACGCTGCTGGAATCGAAGTGACTTCGCCTGAAAACATCTCTCTAGCTCCAACCAAGTCTTCTTCCGGGTTTTTCTGGCGCCAATGAAATCTCCCAAGCCTAATTTTTGGCGCTGCCTCTTATCAACAAGTTACACTGCTGGCGATAAACAGATTGTTCCCACGGTGATTTGGCGGGAGCATGGGTTGAAAGATTGTTGGTGATGTGACTTGATGTTAGATGCTGTGATGTGCATATACATAACTCGCTCGAGGGGTGCTTATACAGCGGCTTCACCCCGTTGCCTTCGCAATACTCCTCAAACATTTTGGACGTAAAAGCACTCCCACGATCGGTGATTATTCGTCTCGGTACCCCAAAATATCCCGAAATATCCGTCAGACTTAACGTACTCTTTTCCTGTTTGCAGTCTTTACAACTCGCAATACCACGTATTTCGTGAAACTGTCCACGATCGCTACTTCACACCTGAACCCTCCCATCCCTCGAGTGAACGGCCCAAGGTGGTCGAGATTAACGGTCGGTGTCAAACGGTAAACGTACTCGGTCCGCGCTGTGTAACTCTCCTTCAGTCATCCCGCCCTTTGGAGTACGCGCAGTCCACGCAGGCTTTGATGTATACCCGTATCAGCATCTTCTCCTCAACCAATTGACCCACATCGTCGTGACAGAGCCTTAAAATTGTTCATCTTATCGCGTGAAGCACCATCCACCAGTCAGAATATCCGCAGCCCCTTCAGATGGAATTCCTTTTGCAGCCTCTGTTTCCTAACTTCAGCTCCTTTATTATCTCCCGCAACTTAGTGTCCTGTCACTACATAGCCGCTAACCAATCGTCATCCGTGATGTGCAGATTAAGCACGAACAACGATGCTTCTTCCATCGGTTTTCCCTCTTCCGTCGGTTGCCGAATTAAAGCGTCCACATACGCTGCTTTTCTTCCCGGTCGATGCACGGTCTCGAATGTGAGTTCCTGTAACTTAAGCCACCACCTACCCACTCGCGGAATGATCTTTGGCTTGGTTTATGTGGCTGTGATCGCCTCGCACTCTGTTACCACTTTGAAATCTCTTCCTAGCAGGTAAACTCTCAAACGATCGAGATCACCTACATCATCAATTCGTCGGACTGATACTTGCTTTCATGTTCCGAGAGCTTGCGACTGTAGAACAAAACCGGTTGCAAGTCGAGTCTTCCTTCTGAAACAAGATTCCACGGCCCTCATGCGGGCAGCTTGGTCAAACAGATCCAGTACTGGCGGATTAATTAAGATTCCTTTAAGACGCTGGAATGCCTCCTCCTGTTGGATTGTCCATACAAATTCTTGGTTCTGATTCTTGGATGATGACGTATCTCAACGAAAGGTAGAACCAATCTTTGCCCAACTTTGGTGAAAACATGTGGCAGAGTGTGGCATTAGACTCTTTTATCCAAAATGCACACTCGATGAATCTCTTTTTCTATTTATCAGAAATTACGTTTAAGGCCGTTTAATTCAATTCGTTTTGGGTGGTGTCAAGTCTGATATTCCCATCTATTCAATCAATGACGCTTTTCCTCATTTTTTTAAATGATGTCCTGTCTGATCCAATCCACTCCTTCGCTGATGACAGTACTCTTACCGTTTTTTACGGGTTCCAAGACATTAACTCCCAACCCCGACCATAATTAAGTGGAATATAATCAATAGATTGGAATTTAAAAGCCCAACGCTGTCTACCATCACTTAAACGAACCCTTAGTAATCAGCCAATATCAATGAATGGCGCTTATATCGTTGAAACAGAACAACTTGCCATCCTTGGTACGCAATTAATAAAAAAAATTGTTGGAATACCAATATATTCGAAACCCCCCAAGAACGCTGCGATATGTCTGGGCTTCCTTAATTGATGTAAGACATATTGAAATCCTCTGAATTGACTTCGATCTATAAAGCCTATGTCCGCCCCAAGCTTGAGTTCAACGCACATATCTCAATATACCCTTAAGCCTTTCTTCGGACATATGGTACACAGCACTATGGAATCGGTCTTTCCCGTCCAATATCGCCGATTCCATTTCATGCTGGCAGGCTCTAACGATAGGCTCTTTTACTTTATACTTAAATACAGCGCTATCACAGAATGAAATTTGGATGCAAATGTTAAGGATTTGGTCTTCCTTGGTTCAATGGGAAAAACGACAATGACGTCAACAACAATGAATAATCCTAACCAACCGTTGCTTCTTTGGACTCAAGAGGCAATTGATCCCGTTCCTCTTTTACGGCTCAGGGGCTTAGACGTTATCGAAAGTAGATGAAGAGGCCTTTGGCCAGTCCAGGAGTGGAGGATTAAATTAAATCAAGAACTCAATGACTGTATAGCGATATTGACTATATAGAGCACAAATCTAACGTCTAATATGACTGGGCCGAATGGACACTGGACCGTCACAAAGATAATCCGGAGAGACGAAGCAACAGGAGATGACTGCATTTCAGGTGGTGCCACGGATGCAAATGGTGTACTCGCATGTCCTTGAAAGCGGCGGTCTAAATATCGTGATGAAAAAGCTTATGAACGATATGATATCCTTTCCTTTCCAGGTTCAGTATCTGGCCAGCGTTAGTCCTGACAACATGGATATTTGACTGTAAAACTATAGCGCAATAGGATGGCAGGGGTCGTAGCATATTTTTCGCGCAAGTACACTGTCACGTGTAGAATGCGAGTTATAGTATACCAAAAGCCATTTCACTTGAGAAGAGACATGGCTTTCAGTCCGCATCTCCTGATAAATATATCAAGGGGTAGAAAATTCATCATAGCCTCATCTAGCCCGGCGTGCTAGGGAAAGTATTAGCTGAGACAAACAGTTTGATGAAAAAGGGGACGACTTGTTTACGTCTTACCATTGCCATGCACTGTCAAAAAGCTGACAGCGCTTTGGTGGTTTTTGACTCAACATGCTTTGATTAAAAAAGTTTACTATCTACGATGACTCCCAGCGACAGACAGTCGCTAGACATGAGCCGTTAGAGAGCGGTAACATCATCCGCACAGGAATGAGCATAAATTCCAAAGCATTGCGAGCATCGAGAAGAGAGTCGGCCACCATGCACCATAGCAGCGGACACAGGACGTCACCCCATTGTTTTGATCCACAAAACGTCTGCTTCATCTACGCCATGCCGTCTAGCATCGTTACACCTGCTGTCGAAAGCTTTGTTATCAAAAGCTCCCTCAATGTCGACGAAAACTTTCCTTTCGCAGTCTCGCAGGATTTCCCACGCTGATAAGAATGTTGCGTCTCCGAAAGAGGGCAACTTTGCACACGTGCAACTCTACTAGTCTCTAGATGCTCAGATCAGCAAGAAAGATGTTAGACTAATTGGCCTAAAACTTTTGGCGAGTGAAAGTTATTTTCAAAGTAGGAAGCAGCTCTCTTATACCTTTTTGCAGCATAATAGGATGTATCCCATCAGTGCCTGGCAACTTAAAGCCAACAAAAAATGAAAAAATGCCACAGCAATTTCAATGGCTTCAGTCGTTGCCACGCGTGAGCCAATGTACCAGCTACGGCAGTTGATCACAGACCGGTGAAGGAGAAGGTAGTGTTTCGGCTAGCAAAGTGTAAAAACAATTATAAACAATATATATATAGCGTTTAGGCGAAATGTTCGCGGAACTCGAATTAGCCCAGTGGTTAAGTGCCCGACCCGCAGTGGGTCGGAAGGTTGCCGGTTCGGATCCCAAGTCGGGAGGAAAGTTTTTCGTGTGCGTTTTTTCTGTTTCTTCTGCTGCTTCTGAATTAGTTGGAAGTAGCAGGAGGAGATGTCGGGAGACGGCGGGGGAAAACCCGTACGTCGTACGGAGTCGGAATCGGGTGATCTATCATCCGATTTCGCAACACCGACCGTCGTCATGAAGAGGCGCAGAAGGGCCAACCAGAAGCCCCTAACTAAGCCCCCCTCCCTCACAACTTCGACTTTAAAGCTGCAGGTCGAAGCGAGGAAAGGGGCGCCATCACCATCCCCATCGACGTCCGAAGCAGCTGGACAACAACAACCAAAACCAGCGATCCCCGTGGAAGCGGATACCGCCTACCTTTCCTATGGTAGGGAAGGCCGCTACACGGGGGACAATAACCCCTTCGCCCTCCCTTTTATATTCAGCTACGGAGGAAGAGCGTAGCGAACTGGAACAGAAAGAGCGTATCCTACGTGCCCAGCTGCAGGCCGTAGTTGATATGCTGAAGGTGATAAAGAAGAGGGATTTAGAGCAGGCAACAGCCGTCCCACAGCAAAAGCAGCAACAACAACAGCAGCCGCAGAAAAAGCAGCAACAACGACAGCCGCAGCAGCAAACAGCAGCCGCAACAGCAGCAGCCGCAACAGCAGCAGCAACAACAACAGCCGCAGCAGCAGAAGCAGCAGCAACGTCCTAAAAAGGAGAAAGTGCCACCCATCTTCACCTATACCACGGCCCTACGAGAGACCATCGATCTCTGTAAGTATGCTATTGGTATAGGCAATTTTGAAATCAAATGTTTAGGCCAAAAACACTATGCTGTTCGGTGCAAGACACTGGAGCATCATAAGCGTATAAAAAGCTTATTAAAGGAGTCCACAACGGAGTTTTTCTCCTTCACGCCGAAGGCCGAGAGGTTGCGGACAATGCTCCTTAAAGGCGTGGAGTCGATTGCAGACCCCGAGGAAATGCTCCCAGAGCTCAAAGAGTTCGAGAGTGACGACCTCAAATTCGTGGGGGTTAAGCCATTCTCTACGGTGAGCTCCCGACGGGAGAAGCGAGTTATTCCCTTCTTCTTGGTACAGCTCACACCCAGCAGCAAGCTGGAGAGGTTAAGGACTATCACCACCTTAGCGTCCCAGACTGTCACTTGGGAAACATTAAAGAGGAGCGGAAACATTTTGCAACGTATCAGCTGCCAAAGGTTCGGGCACGCCGCGTCGAATTGCGAAATGCAGCCTCGATGCGTTAAGTGTGCAAAGAACCACAAGAACGAGGAATGCGACCTTGAGAAAGACAAGGTGGCGGATAGAGAGCAGCTCGAGTGTGTCTTGTGTAGGAACCGAGGGCACCCTGCAAACTATCGGGGATGTCCTAAGTTCCAGGACATCAAGAAAGAAAACCTGGCCCGTAAGCGGAAGGTCGAGGAGAAGCGTCCCTCGGGTCGCTTCCAAACACCAGCCGTCACATCCCAATTGACCTACGCCCAAATGGCGGCAGGTTCGGGAAAGACGGTACAAAAGCCCATGACTGTTCCTAAAGCCCCAGTGCCTGTCTCTAAGGCACCGGTGGCCGAGGTGGATGTCTGTTCGATCTTGCTCGCAATCCAAGGGCAGATTGGGCAGCTCCAGCAACAGATCCTGGAGACGGCGACCCGAGTAGATAGTATCTACTCGCTTCTGCCGGGCCTAGCGCACCTAAGGTCGCGATGGGTACGCTGGTAGAGAGGCCCTTGAAGATCCTGTCGGTGAATGTAAATTCACTGATAAGGATCGAGCGACGAGCCGTACTTTTTAACCTGTTGCAGGACGAAAGCTCCGATGTACTCTTGGTTAGCGTAAGGTAACCAGAAGCACAAAATCCGGCACAGTTCTTATAGAATAATTAGAAGGGACCGACCCAACGCTATTCAAGGCGGGGGAGTTGCGATCTTTATTAAAAACAATTTTAAACATAAAGTCATATATAGCGGTGGAGTGCGGAGGTTCCAGGTGCTAGAGGCCTGTATTGTGTGCATTCCTCTCCGAAATGGAAAGAGAATGTACATTGTATCAGCCTATGCACCTGAAGCACCTCAACCCAATATTTTTGTCGCAGAGCTCGAGACACTTTTTCGATCTCTACGCTTAAACTCATTAGAAAACTTTTACATTCTGGCCGGCGATTTAAATGCCAAACATAGTGATTGGGGAAATAACATTCCCAACACTAGGGGGAGCCTACTAAGCCATTGGTGGATTCTTCGCAGCATTGAATATAGAGTCAAGTTGCTCGCAACGGATAGTCCGTCGTATCCTAAGAGCGGCTCCTATCTGGATCTCATACTAATGGACTCTCGACTGAGACTGGCAGACACGAACGAATGGTCTATTAACTGTCTACGGACCATTGTATACGACAGTGACCACTGCGGACTATGTGCCGTGATCACAATACCTGACGAGTTCGCGGAGATGGCAGAGTGTGTCCAAACGCACCCCTACGATTACAGTAGGGTGTGCTGGCCGCGCTTTGCCAATTCCCTGACGAGAGCGCTCACTTCGAGCGCCTCCTTTCCACCGACTAATAGGAACCTGTCAAACTACGAGATTGACAGGTATCTCAAACAAATGGACGATGTCATTAAACAGACAATGAACAGTACGATACCACGCCAAAGACAGCACGATACCACAAACGTATACCGAAACGCGACAATCGACGCACTGTACAGACAAAAAAGTAGACTCCTGACAAGACTCAACTCTTGTACAGGCGGTTTACCGACAGACAAAACTCCGAGGTCAGGACACTGAAGTCACTGATTAAAAATATCCAACAGTTAATCAAGGAAAATTACAGAATATCTGTAAGTTTGCATTGGAACAAAAGAATTCGTGCTGTAAAATCCAACAGCGCGAGTATGTTCCCGCAAATAAATAAAATATTTCGGAGAAACAATCAGAATGACATTCAGGATCTAAAGCTTCCGAGAACGTCAGACAATGAACGCTTGCTACGAACAGTTAGCATCGATCCGGAGAGCGCCATCCTGGATGACGACTTCTTTGTGATCGAGGATCCTCAGGAGAAGGTGGCGACAGTGGGAGCTGTCTTCCAGGAGGTGTACAAGGTGAATGATAGTATTCGCCCGAACCACCACCTGGAAGATAGAACCCTGCTTCATCACTTCTATCTTCGAAATGATATCGATCATTGGCGATCAGAGAACCTTGGTTTTACAAGGTTCAATACAGATTTCATGGCAAACAATGTCATCGCCAATGAGGGGGTTAATACCCTGTTCATATCGACGGAAGATCTTCAGATGATCTTCGAGTCATTGAGGAAGAAAAAATCTGCGGGAGTCGACGGTATATCCAATGCTGTGCTTAGGCACCTTCCGCCAGTGTCTGTAGAGAGGTACACCATCCTGTTCAACAATGCACTGAATAATGCATATTATCCAGTGCACTGGAAGACAGCGGTGGTGCAACCAATAAAATCGTCCCGGATAACCAATTCGGTTTCAGAGCGGGGTATGACACTATTCATGCCGCGTCGAAGCTTGTGTCGGATGTTCAATGGAATAAATGCAAGAACCAATGCACGGGTGCCTGTCTGATTGACTTGGAAAAAGCCTTCGACATCGTATGGTTAGAAGGTCTTTATTACAAGCTCAGTCGGATGGACATAGGCGTAAGTAAACCACTGCTATATATGATTTTTGACATGTTAACAGGTAGAAAGTTCGTAGTGAAAATTGCCAACGTGACTTCTACCCAAACATTTGAAATCAAAAATGGACTGCAACAGGGTACGGTCAATTCGCCGATCCTTTTCAGCATTTACCTAAGCGATCTGCTAGTTTCTCTTCACCATTCAATAGCGTACGCAGACGACCTAATCGCGTACAGATCAGGTCCAACGATCGACGTTATTGTTATTCTTCTGCAGCGTGACTTCGAAAAAATTCAGCAGTATTGTGATGACTGGAAGTTGATTTTCAACTTCCAGAAATCAGAATCTATATTGTTCAGAACGCCTTTGTCTAGGGCCTCTCGGGACACTAGAAAAAACTGGCGCAGGTTCTTAATTTTAGGACCGGACGGACATCCACTGGCGAGACAAAGTGTAGTCAGATACCTTGGGATCGTGCTGGATCAGTATCTATATTTTGACAAACATGTAGATGCTGCTCTGGCAAGGGCCCGGGGCGCTTTCGCTCTAACAAGATGGCTGTTTCATAGCAGCCAACTTGATTCTAGGGTGAAGGTAATCTGCTACATGGCCTTAATCAGGCCCATGGTTGCCTATGGATGTCCCGTCTGTTTCAATGTGAGAGCCAGCTTAATGGAAAGGATTCGGGTGTTTGAGAGACAATGTCTCAGGCTACATAGGACACCCGAATCTGAGTACACAAAATTTTACCCGAACGAGGACCTATACGATAGGGCCAGGATTGTACGGATAGATAATTTTTTGATCAAACTGATTCGAAGCCACGTTGCGAGAGCAATGACTTCGGTCAATAGCCTGATCTTCGGGGCTTACTACCCCAACGATTTATATCACGAGAGAATGCGCCTTAATGGCTTTGTGCCGCCAGAAGCATTCCTCTATTTAGATAGATCTGGGCTGATCCAGGATAGATTGGCGGTGCCGCTAATCTTCTATGTGGGTCTCAATTCCGTGGAACGGCGATTCCTCTACGAACCCGATGTCGCGCTCCGTGAGCCCGAGCGCCTCAGGTTCTGTAGATCGGTCTCACGCCGGGATCGAGGAGACGTAGTCCGCTAGCATCAACGCTTTTGGTGGCTGGAGAGAGCTACGTCAGTGGACACTTTGAGAGCTTCAGCCTCTTCAAGGCATGGCCTGCCTAACACCAATGGCAGGCTTACATAGGCTAGGGTAGGGTAAGGTAGGGTAGTAGTAGGGTAGTATGTATATAAAAAAAAAAAAAAAAGAAGATATACAGGGTGTCCCACGAGCAGTGTGCCAAAAAGCTACAGCGTGTAGGTCTAGTCAAGACAAGAAAAAAATCGTATGGGAGGGGGGGGTCTATTTGCCCCCGTTTAGCCGGGAGGGGCAATTTTCTAAAAAATTGACTTATTTTGGAAAAATAATTATTAAAAATCAACAGTTACATCCACAATGCCACGATATACCTTTTTGTAAAGTCAGAAACCTCTTCTTTCATATTGATTTTAAATGAAGCTGCTTTAAGGAGCAATTTTTGAGAAATTAATTTTCAAACTCAAAATTTTGAAAAAAAATTGAAAAAAAAAAATTTCGAACTATTTTTTTTCAAAATTGTATGTAATTAAGTAGTAATTTTTTTTCAAAAATTCAATGCTCTCGTTAGTTTTTAGTTAAAAAAAGAAAACCAGATGGAAAAATGTCTTGTAGTTTTTGAGAAATTAAAAAAAAACCCGAACCATTTTTTTCTAAGAAAAACCTTTTTTTTTGGTTTTAAGCCGGCTGGACTTGTAGGCAAATTAATGTATGAAACATTGACCTCTTTTTTATTATTTTTAAAAAATTCGGAGTTTTATGAGGATACAATAAAGTGATACACTATTGGAATAACCCTGGATTAATTCTTTTTTATCATTGATAACGCCTGAAAACTGACCTGCGAATTTCGTCTGGGTCCGCCCGCCGCCGATGGGTTCTACCCGAATTTTGAATTTGGTCCGACGCAATCCCTCCCTTAGTACAAGGAGGATGGCTATTATGCTTGGAGTGCCCAAATCTAGAGTATGGAGAGTGCTTCATACCGAAAACTTACACCCGTACCATTTTAGGCCAGTTCAGGGACTCACCTCAAACGACAAGTTTTTGAGAGCAGAGTTTTGTCGATCATTTCTGCTTCGAGGTGAAACTGAACGAAACTATTTTGCAAGGATATTCTGGACGGATGAAGCACAGTTTACCAGAGATGGGGTTACTAACTTTCACAATTTGCATCATTGGAGTAGCACCAATCCACACAACAAAAAACAAAATAAATCACAACACCGCTTTAGCTGTAATGTTTAGCTTGGTATTGTTGGACAAACTGTAATCGGGGCCCGGTTTTTGAATGCCGTTATTAAGGGAGAATCATACCTGCAGTTTCTACGAGACCTTTTGCCCGATTTGATGGACAACGTTCCTTTGGCCATAGCAGATAATTTAATCTACCAGCAAGATGAAGCACCAGCACACTACAGCTTACGGGTTAGACACTGGCTGGATGATCATTTTAGTGACCGTTGAATCGGAAGAAGGGGCCCCACGAAATGGCCACCTAGATCACCAGATTTAACTCCTCTAGATTTTTATGTGTGGGGATTCATGAAAAATTATGTTTACGAAGTGGAACAACTGAAATAACGGATTGAAGTCGCTGGAGTCAAATTGCAGGAAAATTGGTCAAGCATAGACTTATGTATGTGCAGCCATTAGAAGGAGATATAATCCTTGCCTTCTAAAAAAATGGGGATCATATTAAATATTTATTATAATAAAACTCCGAATTTTTTAAAAATAATAAAAAAAAGGTCAATGTTTCATACATTAATTTGCCTACAAGTCCAGCCGCCTTAAAACCAAAAAAAAAAGGTTTTTCTTAGAAAAAAATGGTTCGGGTTTTTTTTAATTTCTCAAAAACTACAAGACATTTTTGCATCCGGTTTTCTGTTTTTAACTAAAAACTAATAAGGGAATTGAATTTTGGAAAAAAAATAGTACTTAATTACATACAATTTTGGAAAAAAGTAGTTCGAAATTTTTTTTTTTCCAATTTTTTTTCAAAATTTTGAGTTTGAAAATTAATTTCTCAAAAACTATTCCTTACAATAGCTTCGTTTAAAAACAAGATTAAAGAAGAGGTTTCTGGCTTTACAAAAAAGTATATCACGGCATTGTGGCTGTTACTGTTGATTTTTAATAATTTTTTTTCCAAATTAAGTCAATTTTTTAGAAAATTGTCCCTCCCGGCTAAACGGGGGGGATTAGACCTCCCCCTCCCGTACGATTTTTTTCTTGTCTTGGCCAGGGCTACACGCTCTAGCTTTTTGGCACACTGCTCGTGGGGCACCCTGTATATATTAAATATATATTATGTATATAATTTATATATATATATTTTAGTTAAGGTAGAATAAGTTAGGTTTAGTTACATTAAGGTAGGCTTAAGTTTTATAGATAATACAAAAAATGATCATATGCTAAGTTTTTAATAAAAAACATTTTTCTTAGCTTAAGCTATGTAGATATAGTAATGTTAGTGGTAAGTTGATATAGTAGTCGAAAGACATAGATTTAAGTTAATACGTCTATTTTAGAGTGTCCGCCTAGGGCCAGTAAGATATCTAGATTGTTAAGATAGTTAAGCTAGTTTTTAAGCATTTTTGTCTAGGGTAAGATAGATCTAAGAAATTATGAATAAAAATGAATTAAAAACTAAACAAAAAAAAAACTAATACCAGCTACGGCAAGCTGTTTTCATCATGTTGGTCGCAATTACCATTGAAGGAGTATGCAACGAGCTGATGACCATCTGATTTCCTGAGAAATGGGTTGGCGCTTAGACTCATTAAAGGTTCCATCAGATTTTCTGAGTACATCCCGCTTTGTCGATTTTCTTTGCTTGAGGACTTAAACCAACTTACTGGTCGTGCTCAGAGATTTGATCTCTTCGCAGAAGGACTTTTTGGAATCATTCTTCGATTTACGAAAAAGCTTCTTATATTCCTTTTGCTTCGATTGATACTTATTCCAGCCATCTTCCGAGTTCGATTTGAGTGATCTATTCAGGAGACTTCTGGCTTCCCTACGAAGACAATAGAACTCAGTATTCATTTTTTTTTTGGCGGACATGCAAGTTCAAAACAATTGGTGATGGAGCTATTGAAGTTTTGAACGGCATCCTCCACCAATTGTTTCGTTCTGAGTTTAGGCAGAGCTTGAGTGGATTTCTCAAACTCCTCTCTAAACCGTGCCCAGTTTTTCTCGCATACCGCTTGGGTTGTGAGGGGTAGGTGCCACAACTCAATTGGAATTCGATCTATCTGTGGTCTGAAAACGTAGCACCTAGTAAGACTCTCCAGTTAGTGATGGCCTTCACATGGCTGTTAGACAGAATTAGGTGAATCACTTCCTTTTCGTCTCGCCGTCACAATGGTCGGTTGAGAGCCAACATTGTTGATGATAAGGTCAAACGAAAGAGTGAACCCTCTCCGGTTGCATTTGGTGCTGCCCCAAACAGTATTTTGAGAATTAGCATCGCAACAGCTGATGAGTCCAATCTTTCTGGCTTCACAGTACTCTACGAGTTCAGAGACCTTAGTAGTCGTAGGAGAAGTAAGCAGACACCACGGTGAATTGTTTTATTTCTCCGTGCGCTTTGTAGCTAACTCTAACAGCCACCAGATCTTGTCCATAGAATTGACCAAGTTTGGTTGTCGGTAGTGAGTTCGATATGATGAGACAGACCCTAGGCTTTTGGATCGCCCATCATAAAGAATCATAGCGTCACGATGGTTCCTGAATCGATATATTGTATGCAATTCTGCTACTGAGAAGAGGGGTAACAGCCTAGCTAAAAAAAAATCAGATTTTCAGACTGCAGAGATGTTCCATCCTTCAACTACTTGAGATCAAAGTGGAATAGAATGCTGCTAAGGCCATGTAGTAGGGCCATGAATCGTACACAGATTTCAGAGTCTCGACGGAGCCGATGTCCAATCCTACAATCAGAGTGAAACCCACTTTTTTCAGATAGCACCCCCACCCCCCACCCCCCTTCCACTCTTTGTAGGAATAGACATTCCAGGCCATCGAGTAAAATCCCGGGTTTCCAGGTTTCTCCGGAATCCAGCAGATGGCGCCCGTTAATTTTGGGAGATTGACTGCCTGGTAGGTAGCAGTTCCCAAGGGAGGGAATTCCGGCACCATGCTGTGGGTTGTGAGCTCACCACGAAGGTACCATTCATCAGGGCAGACCCCTCAACCTGAATACAGAAGCCTGTTGCTGAAGCTAGCTCCAGTAGACGATCCTCGCAGTGTTGGCAATCTGCGCTGGTCATTTTGCTATCACTGCCAGCTTTCCCTATCCTGACCTTTCAGAGGAGATGGCTGCCTCTTAGTTAGAGAGATGTGTTTACCGACTCTTTACGGTCTCCTTTCCAAAGGAAAGGGTTTTGTTCGTGTGAAGTGCTCCTTTCCGAGGAGCAAGCTTTGGTTCTCTCCGTCTTTAAGTTTTTGCTTTCATCTTTATAGATCGCCGCATCTGCCTTCGGACTCCAATTACCCGCCGCCACGTCGGAGAAGGAGACATCACGTACTCTCTCCCCAGCAAGGTTGTCCCTACCGGTCGTCTTCAGTTTGCGAGCACTAAGCCTTTATCGGTTCGAGCTCCTGCTCCCTTCCGAAGCCGCTATGGGACAGCCCCGCCAGTTTGACCCAAAATCGGTTTGCCTTCTGCGATCAGAGTCTGTCTGTCAGCATCACCCCTTTTTTCGGCGGTAGCGCCGACCATGCAGGACTATGAAAGCTTGCAGCTTCGTCAGTTTGGGAACCTAGCACGCATCTAGAGTTGATCCTTGCCAGTAAAATGAGAAATGTTACAGGCGCATGCCGAAAGTTCTGGCATTTTTGTGCCCCCGCAAAACAGCCTTCACTAACTGCCGAGGCTTTCTGCGCTGCGCAGAATGTATGTAGAATATGTAACTCATCACCTATGTAGGCTGTATACTGATTAATTTGGATCCGGTATAACGCGTATTATTTATGCATTAAAAAAGTTAAGCGGGAGGGAAAGGATTGAAGCCTTTTCATTCAGATTCACCTACACCAAGGGACAAAAAGTTAATCCCCCTCTAGTCCTTAACAGGCCAGAATAAATAAGTGACTTTTATCGAGATGAATCAACAAAATCGATGGATAAATCAACAATCAATGAATATCGCAGTTCTATCTAAAAAACAAGATTTTATCGACATCGAATTATATTACATCCGCTTGAACCAGAAACCATCAGAATCATCATCCGATTTCAAATTGACAGAAATGTATTTCATTATCTCGATCCATTTCCGTCGAACACGAGTATACCCGACGACATTCTCTCAATTATTAATATGCCCATCTCGTTTGCATCAAAACGCGCCTCGAATCCCGAAGCCGATACCAACATTTAAAAAATTGATTGAATACGCTCGAATGCCATTATCGCCATCGCCACACTCATCTGTCGCCACCCGAGCGTCCTCCATCCTCCGTCATCCATCAAGTAATACAAAACGACTCATCCAATTATTTCCTCACTTTGCCTTTCACCACATCAACATCGCACCCCAACGTCGGCTACCCACATCCTACTTAATACGCACTTTCCGCAGCCCTTCTTAAAACTGTCGAAGTCAAACTTTTTGATTTCATTAGCCTTCATCAACAAAAACACAACCAACGAATGAATTTATCACTTTCCACTCGTATTTAGATCTTTTGTAAGTTGTCAGCAAGCTCTGACTTATACTCTAAGAACGCTCTTAACCGCCCAAGCGTTTGGACCACCGCAACCTAATTAACTTTGTTTGAAAAATAAACAAACCAGCATCGTATCTACGAATTCCAAGTCAATAAATTCAATATGACCAGGTCCCATCGGCGGGAGGCTGTCCTGCAACACGAATTAATGACAAAATATGCCCATAAATTAAGACCGTTAAATCCTGACCTCCCGATCCCGGACCATGCACGGCCAATTCATTTCACTTTTCATTTTCGAACTTTCCCCTTTTTCATTCACTTACTGATAGAGAGATACAGAAGCTCGGTTATGTGCGAGAAGTGCGTATGCAAATGACGGTTGCTCAGAATGTCATTAAATTCGTTTGATGCGCGGCGTCATTCGAACAGGAATTCGCAATAAAAACGCCTTGGAATTATGGAATTTTGAAGTATTACGATACGACTTATGCGACAGTCTTTAAGATTAAAGTTTCACCCAGAAGGGTCCAGTATCGATAAACATTGTTATTTAAGGGTCAACGAATGGTCTTCCGCGGCTGCACCCAATGGCTTACCTTATTTATGGGTTACGCTTTCCACATCGCCACGTAATTTTCACACAGGAAGCATTTTAATTACATTCGGTAAATCCTGCCCAACAGACAGGATGGAAACGAAGGGAATAAAGACCTATTTGAGTACGAAAAACTGTAACGAGAAAGTTTCGAGAATAACGGTCGAGAGTAACCAAATATTTAAAGAGAATTTGATATTTGGCCACGGTCCGGGCGGCGAAATAAATTAATATAACCGCCCAACTAATTGAAAAAAAACCTAAAGCCATTTCGGGCTTAAAGGAAATAAACAAATACAAACGTAATTAATGAAATACATTTTTCAAACGGCAGCAAAGCAACGTGCTATGGATCCAGCCTTGTGCTCTCCGGGGTGAGATGGTTTACGAGCTGCTGAAATGTTGCACCCTGGAAACGCTCGAATAGTTTGTACCACGTTTCACGAGGAAACAAATAAAAAGGACGTGATAAAGGTGAAAAAGTTACATGATGCGCACTTTGATGCGGGATGTAAGGACTTTACGGGCGTTTAGGGCCCACATGTGCATGTGGTGAACATGTTCTGAAGTGGAGTGTGAAAGTTAATTTATTTTTATGAGTTTTAACGTGGAGACGATGAATGCTGCGTGGAGATATAGTTTTTACTACTCAGGAGGTTTTATGGGAAACTTGAGTTTGTTCCGGGTCAACATCATCTTTGTGGGCTGAGGCTGTAAAACTGAAATCTTTTTAGAAATATTTACGCCTCTAGGTGGTGTTGGGTGAGATAACAGGAGCGTTGACAATGGATTTGAATTTGACTGCTCCACAGGGGCAATTTATAAGCTTAAGGCAAGCCTTATCAAAATAACTTAAAGTTTTGGTAAACTTTCTATCTATTTGAAAAAGAAAGGAAAACAAGGAGAGAGTGAAGGACGACGGTAGGGGATATTTCGAAGGTTTAGGGAGGTGTGGGTCGCAAAGAGTAGCAGCTTCCTGGACATTGACTCATGGTAAAGGGGCATGGACCGAAGGTTCTTCGCATCATATGTAGCAGTATGGGGCAGTCAATACTATCGCTAGTTAGGTTATGGTTAAAAGGTATGTATGTTTGCAACCGCGTGTGGTTTTTCTAGGGATTATAAGTTGATTCGTTTTAAACGATCCTTGTAAGACGGAAAAATACGGATATCAGTCGAGAAAAACCTACGTTAAACAACCTTAATACGAACATTATGGATTAGGTAAAGAAAGGGACCAGACTTAATTAGCATATTCAAGAAGGTACATTACTTCGTAACGTTTCATAAGGCCGAGGACAGAGTTAACACTTTTGATAATGTTATCGATGTAAAGGCCAAAGTTAAGTTCTTTTGTAACAGATAACAGCTAAGTCAACTGAGGCACTGGCAGGGATAATGACTGCATGGAAGAGAGAAGCGCTTTCGAGAGTAAGAGTAGTAGCAGTAGGGAGTAGCAGAAAAAAAAGTCTAAAGACTTTTGATTTGTTGGATGGAATATCCGACTTCGCAACTCCGTCTGTCACTCCAATAATTGACGTCATTAAAAGAAGACGAAGGCTTAACCAGAAATCGAATATGGTTAAACGCCTCACACTTCGGTCGAAAAGCTGCCAATCGAAGTGAGGGAAGAGTCCCCATCGACATCAAAGGCAGAAAACAACAACAACTTATATTCCCCGTGAATGCTGACGCTGCCTACCATTCCGAGGGTAGAGAAAATCGCTACATGGGGGAAAATAACCCTTTGCCACTCTTTTAAGTTCGAAAATTGAGGAGGAACGCAACGAACTTGAAGGCGAAAAGTGCATTTTAATTGCCAAACTATAGGCCGCAGTAGATAGGCGAAAGAAAATGCAACAGCCATCCAACAGCAGCAACAACTACGAAGTCAGCGGCGATAGAAACAGCGAAAGCAGCAGGAACAGCAACAGAAAGGAGAAGGTGCCACCCATCCACGGTCCTAGATAAGACTTTTCTAACTACCTTGGCAGCTATCTCCACTTTACCGTCCTTCAAAACTCCCTCTATCAATGCTGTTTAGCTGGAACGTAATCCAATCTTTTAAGTGATCCTAAGTCTTTCTTTAAATTTGTTAACTACAAAAGAAAATCTGATGCCTACCCTACCCCACTCTCCCTAAATGATCAAACCCCAAATGACCCCAATATTATCGGCAACTTTTTCCCCACCTTTTTTAAACAATCTTTC
This sequence comes from Merodon equestris, assembly GCA_958301585.1. NCBI lineage: Eukaryota > Metazoa > Arthropoda > Insecta > Diptera > Syrphidae > Merodon > Merodon equestris. The sequence goes on from OY284415.1 coordinate 103,988,779, forward strand.
GCCGACAACTCCTTTACTACGGACTTTGCTTACTTTGATTATTTACCGAATTTCTTCCTTGAACCATTTTTTTCTCGTACAGTCGATTCCCATGTCATTGAAAACAAGTAAAATCTACTTAATGATGAATTTACTCCTGGACCAGACGGTCTCCCTGCCATATTTCAAAAAAAAAGCTCCTCTCCCTCTCTCAAAAATCTTCAATCTATCCCTATCTCTAGGTGAATTCCCCTAGTTATAGAAAACTTCTGTCACAACCCCTATACACAAGAAAGGTGCGAAGAACGATGTTAACAATAATCGTCCCATTGCCAGACTGTCAAACGATTTCCTAAAATGCAGATCTACAACCACAAACCTTGTTGAATTTGTGTCCTTTAGTCCTTTACCGTTTCGGGTTTAGAGAATGGCAAGGAATTCAACCGATTTCAGTAAAGCTTTTGATAAAATTTCCCACAGACTGATACATTTCTTTGAAGTGGATATCTTCTTACCTGGATAATCGCTATTTTTGCTTCCTCCGGCGTCACCCAAGGCAGCCACTTAGGTGCACTTGTTTTCGTTCTTACCATAAACGATACTGAAATGGTGATGAAACATTCCCACATCTCACCATATGCACCAAGTTCTTGAAGACCCTTTTCTCCAGTCATGACTCTTCCCTTATTTAATCTGATCTCAATAGTTTTTCCATCTGGTGTTCCAAAAATGGCTTGGAGCTTAACATTTCCAAATGCCAATTAATTACCTTGTCACGTAAACGAATCAAACCTCCTCTCGTCTCTACTTCCTCAATAATCAACCCATCTCCACTGTTCAGGTCATTCAAGATCTTGGCATATTACGTGACCAGGAGTTGAATTTTCGCGCACATATCGATGGTATAATTATATTGAAGCTAATTCTGCAATCGGTTTCGTGAAACCGTCTAAAGAATTATCCATCTCCTACGTTACCCGATCTCTCTACATAACCTTTGTCCGACCCCTTCTTGAATACGCCTCTCAAGTGTGGTTCCCTTACCAACAAGCCCACATTTCTAGAATTGAGAGCATTCAACGCCGATTCCTACGTTTTGCACTTCGAGGTTTCACCTGGAACAAAACCCTCTTGAACTAATCAAAATGAACACGTTGGAGGAAAGAAGAACCGTATCTGACATTTTTTTATCCATCGACTCCTTTCAGGCACAATTGATTGCATGACCCTCCACAGGTTAGATTAGGTTAAAGAAGGAGAGTGTGATGGTTGGACATCACTTCCACCCGGTGGCCAAGAGGCCCATTGTGATTCCCTTCGTTTGTGTGGGTACACATAAATTTAACCTGTCCTATCACGTGGTGGCTGAAACCACCCCGTGCTCTTGATGAATCTTAGAAGATCCGATATATCTGCGTTAGCCACGTCCGCAATCTCTGTAAAGAATCTTTGGCCCAGCGACACTAGGCGTCGATTCTGGAGAGCTGGACAGTGGCAGAGCAGATGTTGGATCGTCTCAGTTTCTTCCTCATCGCCGCAGCTCCGGCAGAGATCGCTGGATCCCGAGTCCCATTTCCGGAGCATTGCTCCAATGGGACAGTGTCCTGTGATCACTCCGACGAGCATACGGATCGAGTTACGGTCCAGCGCCAGGAGCTTCTTTGTTTTTCCGACGTTGAGCTCTGGCCACGATGATCTTGTCGTGTAGCTGTCGTTTCTTGTAAGCCAAAACGAGTTGGCCTCTTTGATGATTGTGTCGTTTATGATCCGGTTTAATGCTCTGATCGGTGGTTGCAATGACGTGTCCGCTTCGCTGATGTTCATTTCAGAACCTTGCCTGGCCAGTTCGTCTGCTCTTTCGTTCCCTGCGATTGAGCTGTGGCCCGGGACCCAGCAGAGTTTAACTTTATGGTGTCTGATGGACTTCAGTGAGTCGCGACATTTCTTGACAGCCTTTGATCTCGTTATATAGGATTCTATTGACTTCAGTGCAGCCTGGCTTTCTACGAAGATGGTGATATCAGAAGGTGGGATATCGGCTACCTGTAGGTGTTTGGCTGCTTTCTCTATTGCCAGGATTTCTGCTACACAGATCAGGGAGTCTGAATGATTCCTGTTTGTGTAGGGTATCAGAGTAAAACCCGGCCCCAGTGCCTGTGTCCATTTTCGATCCGTCGGTGAAGAGGGTGATCTCATGGTTGTTGATTACGGCGTTTGATAGCCACTCTTCTCTGTCGGGGAAAAGGATAGGTATACTGAGAGAGAAATCATTTTGGGGGGAATATAGTCGGTCTTAGCTGCGAGGCTACTAAAACCATGTTTCCTTCCCAGGTCGTCTATTATCTTAAGTATGGCCGCATGTCCATAGTTGGCTTGCTTCCACAGAGAGGACTCTCTTAGTCTGAGAGCGCTCATTGCAGCGTAGCCTTTTATGAATAGATCCAGGGGGAGGAGATGAAGAATCATGTCCAACCCTGCTTGCGGCGTGCTTCTCATGGCTCCCGTTGTACAAACAGCGGCTGACCTTTGTACTTTGTTGAGCATGTTCATATAGCTTTTCGTGCTGCTAGCAGTCCACCAGACTAGGGTCCCATAAGTTAAAATGGGTGTGATGATTGCTGTGTACATCCAATGAATGATGTACGGTTGCAAGCCCCATATTTTTTCCGAAGGTCTTTTTGCATGCATGTTTCCTCCAGGTTCCTTTTCCAGGAGAGCTTTGAGTCAAGAATGATGCCTAGATATTTTGCTTCCGCTTTGAGTTTGAGTGGAGTGCCCTCTAACTTTGGGGGAGCAAATATCGGAATTTTCCTTTTCCTGGTGAACAAGACCAGCTCGGCTTTCTGGGGGTTTATTCTCAGACCGTTCTGTCCTTGCCCACGAGGAGAGTTCACTCAGCGCAGATTCCATTAGTTCACTGATAGTTGGTAGAAATTTACCTTTTATAAAGATATCCAGGTCATCCGCGTATGCTATGATCTTTGTATCTTTTTCCATAAAGAATTTGAGGATATTGTTGACTGTAAGAAGCCACAGTAGGGGGAAGAGAACTCCTCCTTGTGTTGTGCCTCTAGTTGTCACTTTCCTTATAGAACTGTGCCCAATGTCTGCATTGATAATTCTGTTCTTCAACATATTCTCAATCCAGATTACAATGGATTTGTCTACTTTTATGTCCTCAAGAGCTGTTGCTATGGCCTCTGTGTTTACATTGTTGAAGGCCCCCTCTATGTCGAGGAAGGCTGCCATTGTAAACTCTTTTAAGTTCAGCGAGCCCTCAATTTCACGGACAACACTATGCAGAGCACTTTCCACTGATCTGCCTTTGAGGTAGGCGTGCTGAGTGTTGCATAAGTTGCGTGAATTTAAGAGTCCTCTGATGTATAGGTCAAGGAGTCTCTCCAAGGTTTTTAAAAGAAACGACGAGAGACTAATTGGCCTATAGTCCTTTGCGGCAGTATGAGATGAGATACCTGCCTTAGGTATGAAAATTACCTTAATTTCTCTCCACTGTGTTGGGATGTACCCCATTCGCAGGCAGTTGGAAAAAATGCTTACGAGATGGGGTACAGTGTGGATCTGTGTTTCGTCCGGGCCCGGAGATTTAAAGGGTTTGAACGAATTTATTGCCCATGATACTTTATCCGCTGTGATAATCTTGTTTATCACTTGTTCGGTTGTGTGAACCGTAGGAACCTTCGTCTCGAAGGAGACTGTGGTTTCAGGGGTTTTACAGCCTGGGAAGTGGGTTTCAGTCAGCAGTTCTAAAGACTCCCGACTGGATTCTGTCCAAGAACCATCTGGTTTAAGGATGAATCCCAGGACGCAGGGGTCCTTGGATAGGATCTTCCTGAGCCTAAGGACAGGATTTATGGAAATAAGCTTTCAGAATTCTCACAAGATTTTCGACTGAATTCTCAATGTAAGTTGGATCAGGATTAGTGGTGTCTTGTGGCGGTTCTAACCTGTTGGCAACTAGGTTTGAGAAAAGATTCCAGTCTGTCCTCTGAGGGTTTCTGAAAGGTTTCGGTTTTTCTTTAATGACGTTAAGGTTGAAGAGTATCCGGCTATGGTCCGAAAAGGAACAGTTAGTGGACACTCTCCAATCCTCTACTCTGATGGACTCGGACTCACTTAGTAAGGTGAGGTCAATTACCTCTTCCCTAACCCGATTGCGAAACGTGGGTGTATTACCTTTGTTGCAAATATTGAGGTTGGTGGAGATAATGAAATCGAAAATGGACTCACCCCTTTTATTGATGTCGCTGCTTCCCCATTGAGTGTGGTGTCCACTGGCGTCGCAGCCTATCAATAGACGCAGTCCGCGTGACTTGGCGTGTCGCACGAGTGTTCGGACTGCGTTTGAAGGTGGATCCTCCTCATCGTATGGTAAGTAAGCGGACGATAGGAGCAAAGTTGATTTGTCCTGTTGTTCGTACGTTACCACCGTGAGGTCTCAGTTGCTGTGACCCTCCACAACTCCGTACCGCCTACGGCTCCAATGAACTCATTCTCGTATGCTGGGAAGTGTTAATTTAAATCCTTACTTCGATTTCAACCCCTCACCTTGCTTAAAAACCCGTTCCTTAGTTCCGGTTCTCTCCCCCGTTCTTCTTAGTTTTTTAAATTAGATTAAATAAGATTTATGTTAGCTTGATTTAAGCTCAATAAATGGGGTTGTTTACCCTCACGAAAATTAGCAAATTAAAAAAATTTAATTGATACTCGGTAGGAGAGCCGGTTAGAGGTGTCTTTACACCTTGTCTAGGGGATTCGTTGCACCACCGCTGTTGAACAGGATGAACAGTCACTGGTGGCAAGTGCCTGAGCACAACATTGGATATTCCGCGGGTTCCTGCGGATTTTTTTTCCTTTCAGTGACTCGAAGATCATCTGGAGATCCCCCGTCGAAATTGGTGACGGCACTATTTGCTATGAAATCGTCATTGAGCCTGGTAAAACAAGGTGTGATGAATTCACTCTCCTGCACACAATACAGGCCTCTAGCACCTGAAACCTCCGCACTTCAACGTTATATACACTCGTAAATCCAAAAATAAAATATACCCACTAGGTTAGGTCCTCCATATTCCATAGAACCACACTGGGCCAAGGAGTTTAAACTGGTCAGATAATCCACTGAAGTTGAACATTGCGAAGCACGCCCATCTACGTCCTTCATAAGGTAAAAAAAAGTTGAAAATATTGTGTTGGCAGATCGAAGAGTGAGCATCAACCGTATGGCTGAGGTCACAGAGAGGGCAACGTTCAAAGAATCCTTGCGAAGGAGTTGCAAATGAAAAATATCTCTGCGCTTTGGCTACGGAGAATGTTAACCGACGAGACAAGTCGACATTTCGTTATTGAATCTCGAGAAGCTCCAAGCAGATCAGAAATGTTTTTATTACGTTTCATGACTATGACCCCAAAAAATAATCAACGACTTGGAAGCGAGCGTCCCCACTGACGCCAAAGAAAATCAAAGTATCAAGTTCGGCGGGAAAGGTTATATCATTTTTTGGGACGCTGAAGGAATAATTATGGAGGAAAATTTGGAAAAAGGAGTCATTATTTCAGGATCTTACTACTCAGACAACGGGATTCTACTACTCAAGAAACGGGATTCTAACATCCGCTTCTAACAAAGGCTTTCAGGCGGTCACACGCCTATAGTGGGGTCTGCTTTCTTATGGACTGGGCAAGCGATGCTGAGATTTCATTTATCGGACATGCTTTCCTCCAACCATATTTTACAGATGAGCTGGTGCATGCGCCCTACCAACTCATTTCCAGCCGCTTCGAATAACTCAGCAGTCAGGCCGTCGAAATAACAAACTTAATTTCATCTAGGTCAGGTGGACGGAATTGTCTTGTATCTTCGTCCGTTGCGAATGGATCATTCTGCGGTATCAGACCTATCATCGCCGTTATACAATCTATAGAAGTGGTTTATCCATATTCTCAGCATCGACTGTGACTCTACTACTAGTTGTCCGCCTTCACAAGCCTCTGCTCTAGCTTTATAGCCCTGGCATGTTGGTTTTACTTTTTCGTAAAACTTGCGAGCGTCATTCCTGTTCCATCTCCTCGATCTCACGCTTTTCATGCTCTCTTTTTTTCTTCCTTAAAAGCGTGTGTTCCTCTCTCCTTTTCTGCTCGTAGAGCTCACGAGCAGCTCTCGTCCGTCTATGAAGCATGACCTTGTAGGCGGTTTGCTTTGCTACATGGGCTTGGTTGCATAGCTCATCAAACCAGGGGTTTCTAGCTGGTGGCGGTTTGAAACCCAGCACCTCAGAGGCAGCGTCTCTAATGGCGCGCTGGCAAAGTTGTGCTGTGGATTGTGCCGGTGTCACCGGGCTTTGCGAGAGGTTGTGGGAAACTCGATCTTACGATTGTAGCTTTTCGACGTCAAACTTTTGTTGTCTTGCTCGACTCCGTAACATCCTTGATATCCTCATTCGTACCTTGGCTACAACACGATTATGGAGGAGTGTCTTACGTCGATCACAACGTGATCAATCTAGTTGATGGTCAAGTGATATGTCAACCGCCAGGTTCCTTCATAGATGTTGAGATGAGGGAATCGTGTGCTTACGACAAGGAGGTGACGCTCTGCTAGAAGTTAAACCTTGCAGAATCTAGGTTAGTAGTCTTCTTGGTTTACTTAGGTATTATGGGTGACCAGAATTCAACTCGACAACATTATCAAACGGGGCAAATCTGCCATCTTGAATATACTGATCAAGTCTGCTCCCCTTCATACCCTCATAAAAATCTTATAAGACCTTATAACATCGATTGAAAATAACGATTCGTACAATGTCTAGAAGACCGACACGAAATTGCAGACGTTATTTTTATTCCTGATCTACCTACGTTCCCCTAAACGCCAACCCTCAAAACCTTCTATCTCCACTTCCTCATCACCTCCTATCAAACGAACTAATCTAATCTACCAAGAGCCAATATCTAGGATGTTGCTCAATGTGACTTCCAATCTTTTCGACCTACACCGAAATACTCTCTGCCGCTACAATAAACCCTCGCGTGAGAGATTAAAAAAGGATGCTTTCTCCTTAGTTCTTAGAACAACTAGTTTTTTTACCTATATTGGGAGTTGATATTAATCGGAAACTTGACAAAGCCAATTGCCCCAGCCTGAATCGATCAGAAGCCAAGGTATTTAAAATCTTCTTAAAGTGATTCCTTATGAATCAACCTCTTATGACCACCTTGTCTCCGGGAAAGCCGGACTTTATACCATTTCCATTAAAATATGTTCCCAACCTGAAGCTAATCAAATGTCTTCTTTTTCTCTTTACAGTTTCACCAGAATCGATAGTCATACCGATAGTCTCTTGTATATTAGGATTCCCCCTGCTCGCCTTACTAGTCATATGCTGTCTACGACGACGCGCGAAGCTGGCTCGAGAACGTGATCGACGTCGCAACTACGACATGCAGGACCACGCCGTCAGCCTGGTCAGATTTAGTCCAATACATAGGCTTAGTGAGTCCGCATGAGTGTTAATTATTCCGTTAACTTGTTCTTTTTCTTCTTCTTCTTCTCTAATATTTCAATTTTGTCATCTGTCACTCAAATTTGTTAATTTTTTTGTTGTTGTAATCAGTTGGTTGACATTGACAAAAATTAATTTCTTTCCAATTTCAGATAACCGATCGTCGCGAGCTATCAGTCTACGTCCTGAGCGAAGCCTAAGTCGGGGCTTCCCATCCCTCGAATTGGACACCGTAGTCGAGGAACGAAGCGATGTCGAACAAACTCAAACAGAAATCTTCAACTCCGATTCGCCACTGGAGTCAACATCACAACACAACTCGTGCTCCAGCTAGCACCTACACGACCCAATCATCGCTCCCATTAGTAACAGTAGTAGTAATCGTGCAACCAACCATCCTGTAGAGAAATTCCAATTCCATACAGTCAGTGTGCATTATCTGAAGGAAACGCAACATAGAACGTCGCGCTCGGATTCGATACTCTATCGTTCGCCTTTATGGACGACGCTTACCCATGCTCAGACAATCAGTGAGTTCTCGGACGATTGTTCATAACCGGAAGTGAGGACCACGTAGCCAGTGAGATAGAGAAGGACGACGACCACGAAGACGGCGTGAAGTAGGTGGAGGAGGTGTCAATGTCCATTTTACTTGTACAATACGTTTAAATAAAGTATCGGAATTAAATGTAGATGATGAAGCGAAGGCTGTTTTCCTGAATCATCCTTCGAGGTGCAGCTGCAACGCGATAGTCCTTACAGAGAGCCGTTCATCATTAAACTTACTTTGTCATTATCTATGGGAAGTCATTGAAATTGAAGTCAGGTGAATGGCTTTCTATGGATAACGTCCCGGTAATGGTGGCTACGCCTGTGCATCGCCATTAATATCGTTATATACGCCTGTTTGCGAACTTGTTCAGGGGGTTTTCCTCCCGACTAGGAGGGGAGCACGTCAATTCTCTCAAGCTGTTTGTATGAGCACTGTCTCGAGGACTATAATTATTTTATTACATTCTGGGACACGGGCTCAAGGAAGGCAAAGCCAGAATGTTGTCGCCTTTGATGGTGGTTGCGATGTCCCTGCTAATGACTCTTTACTGCCTATGATGCGTAATTACAATGAATGTTTGCAGGATTATTCCGGGAAGGGGAGTGTACGGCTTGATGCGGTTAAATGGTTTCTTTATAACGATTGGATAATAAAAACTCCACCGAAATGAGCACGTCATTTGTGCTTGCTCGAGGCCTCGTTTGTAATCGATGCCTGTTAAAAACTTTTCCCCCTCTTGATTGCACGACGTGAGGGCAAGGAAAGCTTTTGGCTTACATCTGGTTTAAAAGCGATAAAACGCAAGAGCTTACGTAGTAGAAATGGGGTCAGGAGACAAGTTCGCATCGTTAGCCTTTTAATAGAATGAATAGACAGTCAGTCGCCCAGAGAATATCTGCAAAATAACCTAAGGCGAGTTTCAACCCTTTTCAAAAACTGACCTTTCGAAATGGTCGGTCGTCCATCCGATGACAAATAGTTTGTAAGGTCAAGCACCTGCGGCCGTAAAGTAAATGAACCAATTTCGCAGACTCTGGACATATCATCGGTGGGGAAAAACACTTAAAATTCGTCTTTCTCGCTACAGTTTAGTAGCCTTCAGAAGTCCAAGGCGAGATGTGTGCATTGAAAAGAACGCTAGGCAGGACTGCGCGCAGTAACCTTCATGCTGATAACGTTGCCAATACTGTTGTTGATGTTGATGTTGACCAGCGGAAAAGACCTTAGTTGCTGAATGGCTGCTCGAATGGCTTGATAGGGAAATTCGTAGTTCGAGGTTTTCGAAAGGCAAGGCGATATTTAGCATTTTCATTCTTCGGCGATGGCAAGATGCCAGCGATGGTCCTTGTCACTGCTCACGTCAAGTTGACATACAGCCTCTTCGCGGCGCTCTTTAGATAACCCCCCAACAGAGGTGGAGTCCGCCGCTGGGAGGTGGACTTAAAAAGCCTTTCGTTATGAAAGAACGACTAGGATCGGATATAAATGGGTCCCAAAATCGACGACGACACGGCACGAAAAAGGACAAGGATTTACGGGTGTACACCTGGAATTTTAGAACTCTTTACACTCCTGGTGTCGCACAGAAATTGGAAAATATCCTCATGCAGTATATGGTAAAAACCATTGCGACATCTATTACAACTGCCACAAAAGGTGCCATTAGGATGCGGATTCCTTATACGAAAACAGCTTATATTGAAGGTCATCGATTTCAAACGAATTAATGATGGCCTGGCTATAATCAGCATCCAGGGAAGGTTCTATAACATAAGCCTAAGATGTGCGCACGCCCCACCGATGAGGCTGAGGAGTCCATTAAAGAGGATTTCTATAATTCTTGGACGGAGCCTATCCGGAGTACGACATCAAAATCGTACTCGGGGACTTCAATGCAAAAATCGGCGAGGAAAACATCTTTGACGGCATCATCGGAATGCACAGCCTCGACGGCACGACAACAGATAAAGGTTTCCGAATAGCACAAGATTCCCTCTCAAAAAGATCAACTCAGCAACCTGACTATCTCGAAATGGTTAAACCGCCAACCAAATCGACCATATGATTGATGCAAGGCTCGCGTGAAATATCCTGGATGTGTGAACATTCAGAGGTACAAGCGTCGACTCCGACCATCACCTGATAGCAGCACGCATCAGAGCTCGACTGTCTAATGTCTGAAGGCTGCAAGAAAATGGATGTTAGACGTTGGGCGAGTGAGTGCCCCGGAAATAGCCAGAGACTTGTGTAATAGCCAACGAATCTGTAATCTTCGGAAGATACCTGTAACCCGGGCTACTGGCATGTACGATTCGCGAAACTAAGTACTCCGGGAATGCCAGGAAATACGCCATCGTACTAAACCACACCCCACACACTTCAACCACTCTCCCCTCATGACTGCCTTTAGGTATTACTTCGCGGGGCTGATTAGCACTTTATGCTCTTCTTCCCGTGTTTGACGTTCCTTGTTCCGAACGAGCTGTCGTTTCAGTTTGACTCTGACTCTTTTTAGCCGCCGAAGTTCCTTCATGAGTATCGCTGTGGTTTGTTTCACAGCCTTCCTGCCGATGACAACTGATGGTGATTGTTTCTCTTTTCCTGCAACATCCTTCGTCCCACTTTTCGAATATATTCCTTCCCAATGTCCTCTATTTCTTCCAGGTGTTTCGCTGCCACTAAAATTGCAATATCATCAGCATAGCCTTTTATTTTTGTCTCGTCGGTGATTTCATGCCTCAGAACACTATCGTTCCATAGAATAGGACAGGCCCCGGGCGGCAATTTTGAGCGGTTAACTTTTTTAGGCTTGCCAGTAAGTAGTCAGACATTCCTTGTGTTGCTTTACAGCAAAATCCAATGAACGCTGCTCCCTAGTATGCAACCAGGTAACAAAGTATCAAAAAAAAAAAACCAAAGGTCTATCTTTAAATAATGCCACTTCCTATTTCTGAAACTTTAACCTCTTAATCAAGTGTAAAATCTCCAACAGATATTTTGACTGTTGAGTATTCAGATTATAAAGTAATTCAAGAACTCAACAAAGATGCTCTGTTACCTAAAGTACAAAAAGCTATATGAACATGCTCAAGAAAATACAAAGGTCAGCCGCTGTTTGTACAACAATAGTTTGTGGCAATAGAAAAAGCCGCCAAACACCTACAGGTAGCCGATATCCCACCATCTGATATCACTATATTCGTAGACAGCCAGGCTACACTGAAGTCAATAGAATCCTGTATACCGAGATCAAAGACTGTCATAAAATGTCACGACTAACTGAGGTCCATCAGACACCACAAAGTTAAACTCTGCTGGGTCCCGGGCCACAGCTCAATCGCAGGGAACGAAAGAGCAGACGAACTGGCCAGGCAAGGTTCTGAAATGGACATCAGCGAAGCGGACACGTCATTGCAACCACCGATCAGAGCATTATACCGGATCATAAACGACACAATCATCAAAGAGGCCAACTCGTCTTGGCTTACAAGAAATGACAGCTACACGACAAGATCATCGTGGCCAGAGCTCAATGTCGGAAAAAACAAAGAAGCTCCTGGCGCTGGACCGTAACTCGATCCGTATGGTCGTCGGAGTGATCACAGGACACTGTCCCATTGGATGCTCCGGAAATGGGACTCGGGATCCAGCGATCTCTGCCGGAGCTGCGGCGATGAGGAAGAAACTGAGACGATCCAACATCTGCTTTGCCACTGCCCAGCTCTCCAGAATCGACGCATTAAGATCACGGGGTGGTTTCAGCCACCCCGTGATAGGACAGGTTAATTTTATGTGTACCCACACAAACGAAGGGAATCACAATGGGCCTCTTGGCCTCCGAGTGGAAGTGATGTCTAACCATCACACTCCCCTTCTCTAACCTAACCTAACCTAACCTAAAGTTAATATTCCAAATATGTCACAACCTGCTTCACGTCCTTCTATTGAAAATACAAATGCTGCTGTACCTGAACAGATTCCTACAACTTCTAACTCTGTAACGACATGTTCAAATATAGTTGTCAATAGACTCCGACTCCAGCTTTGACTCCGGCTCTGTCTCTGATTCTGATATTGAATTTAACACTGAGACTGCTTTATACGGAATCAACTAAAAATTTAGATGATATAGGAAAGTGGTCTAATGAAATAGATAAAAATTTGAGATTGCTACTTGTGCAACGCACATTCGCACGTTAAATATTGTAATAGCGAAAAAGTATTACGTTAATGACCTATTCTCCCTTTCAAGGGTCGTTAGTTGACTTTTGTTGCCGTTTGTTTGAAATTCCGGACAAAAACAACCCATCATAATTTTGCTTGTATAGGTATGATGGTTTCAATAACTGGTAAAAACTAAATCTCAAAATAGCCTGGCATGAATCAAGTCTCCAACACAAAATCCTTGCAAATAGAAGGAGTTAGAGGCCAGACTTCGAACAGGAGAGACAATTGTTAAATTAAGGAAAATATCGTAGCCAAAGAACCAAAAAAATGGCAGAAAATTCTTATTAGAATGGTCGATATTATTTAATTCCTCGCGAAACAGATTTGGCTTTTCGTGGCCACGGAGACGAAAGTACCAGTACAAATAGGCACAACTTTTTAGAACTGGTGGACTTACTCGCAAATTACGATCATTTATATGTCACCAAAATTTCAAAACGAGTTCATTAATATATAAGGAGATAAGGTTCGTCAACAAATTTTCTGTCAAGTTAAAAAGGACAAATATTATTCCATTATATTCGATAGCACCGTAGATGTATCACACCAAGGTCAAACCATTCAAGTAATGCGTTACCTTAAATTTGAAAATCAGAAAGTAGTAGTAGTGGAATCTTTTAATGATTTTATCGAAACAAAGAACAAAAAAATGCTGAAGGCATTTCTGACCAGATTTTAAGAAAGATAAAAGTTCATAGTCAAGCATATGACAATGCTGCTGTCATGACTGAAAAATATACAGGAGTGTAGCAAAGACTGAAAGATATAAATCCAAAAGCAGAATTTATACCCTGCTCCAATCACTCTTTGAACTTGGTTTGTTTACATGCTGCTGCTTTGAGCCAAATTCGGTCACTTTCTTCGGTACCTTAGAACGCATATATTTATATGCTTTCCGTGCCCACACACCGTTGGGAAATTCTGCTTGGTACTTCAGGCAAAGCATTGAAGAGGCTGCAAGAGACAAGATGGAGCGCAAGAGTTGATGCAGTCAGAATACCTGAAACCATTATGAGGCATTATTAATAGCTCGGACGGATGCGGCCAGCAAGGCTCTAAAAACTCTCTAAAAACTATGAAAGCAATTCAGATGTTGCACCTTATGAGGATGGCATTGATAAGGATGAATTTGAGACCGAACGCGTACGGTTAAGAGCAAAATGAATGAACTCGCCAATAAAAGCCCACTCGAACTATTAAAATATATATTACAGTTTAGACTGGAAGTTAGTCTGCCTAACATAACAACAATGCTTCGTCTTTTTCTCACAATTGCAATAAGAATGCCGGCTGTGAGAGGAGTTTCTCAAAATTGGAGCGTAGTAAAAATATTTTTTTTAAGGTCCACAATGAGCACTCTAAGGCTATCTAATTTGCATATCAAGGCTACAGAGCAGGAAGTCACAGAGACCATCGATACTAAAAGAATAATAAGAGATTTTGCCCTAACGAAAAATAGGAAAATAAAATTTTAAAAAAGTTTTCTGTAAACAAATATAAATGAACTACAAATGTACCTACCTATATAACTTTTTTCCTTTTACTTATAGCTAAATTTAATGCTTCCATCCTTTATTTAAAAATTATTTTTTAAACAAATTTTAATTATGAAATTATTTGTTTATTTTTGAATGAATTTAATCAATTAATAAACAAAAATAATTTAATGTAAATATAAATTAAAAAATTTCAAAAGCTAAATAAATGGAAAATAATTTACAAAAAATAATCGAATCCTGTTTTTCTGAAGAATTTTAATTTAGGTAATTAAAGTTTAATGGGAATTACCGTTGTTTAGTCGATAAAATTATGAAAGAAGTGCTAGCAAAAAAGCTAGCTGGAGAAATACAAAATCTTGAATAGCAACTAATTCGGCTTCCACAAAAGCAAAAGCATTAGCCTTTTGCTAGGTGATTTTGCGAAAAAAAAATACCAAAGCCTGGACAAAAATCACAGTTCAGTGGTTCCATTCAAAGATTTTAAGAAAGCCTTCGACTCGACACGTTAAGCCACAGACAAATAATGAGGCAACTAGAAAAGATTGGTGTACGAGGCACCTTATTGGCATGGTTCTAAAACTACCTAAGCGAAAGAAAATTTGTGGTGAAAATTGGTGATGCCATTAGCGAAGAAGAAAATTCTATAAATGGTGTCCCACAGGGATTGAAACTGGGCCCATTGTTATTCATTATATTATATGTCAATGATCTGTTGTCGGCATTAAAGTATAGTAAGGAATATGCGTATGCGGACGACACTGCGATTGTGATTAGCCATAGGAACGTAAATGAGGCTGCAAGCTTATTACAAATAGAATTCAATAGAATTAGAGCTTGGTGTCACGACCATGGACTAATCATTAACGCACTGAAGACAAAGGTAATTCACATTCGTCCGCCACATATCCCAAAAACTTAACTCAAAATAAAAATACATCACATAGACTGTCTACATAAAAATGGTTGTAACAACATAAAGGAAGATGATAACTGTAATGCATATATCGATAATGTACAAGTATCTTGGGCTGACGGTTGACTACAATTTTAAGTGAAACTACCACATTGGGGGATTAAAAAAGGAGCTATATAAAGCGTATATCTACGCAACCTTTGCACACAAGCAGTTCTAAAACAGTGCTACTTTAGTCTAGTGGAATCCCATCTGAGGTATGGCATAATAGCTTGAGGAAAGTCATCCCAAATGCAATCCCTGCATAGAACGCTTGAATGGCTACAGAAAATTGTACAAGGAGCAAGAAATAGAAACGAAGTCCAGCCACAATCAAAGTTTTTGAACATCGGTCAAATTTATAACCTAGAAATAATGGCGAACTATTATAATGACAGCCACTATAGGAACTTGCAGCAATCAATAAACACGAGAAGACGTCAACAGATATATGTACGAAAACCCGAGGTATTGGAACGAGTATGGTCGAAGGACGCTTAACGTTGTAGTTCCCACAATACTTAATGAACTCCCTCAATGTCGCAAAAAATTAAGTTTTAAAAAAAGCTAAAAAAATGTATCGAAATATATAACTGTTCATTTTCAATAGTATATTTAATATACCTATACCTAAAGAAAACTCAATTTCTTCTTTTCCTTTTTTTTTTTTGGCGTCGTTATGGTCAGAAGTGTAGGACCATAACCTTCCTACTTAACTGCATTCCTACTAGTCCGCTTGTGGGGTCCGCCGGTTTGACCTCAGAAAGTAGCGGCAGGCTTACCGGTTTAGGATTAATTTATCGCTGAGGCCAATCAAATGCTGGTGTTTTTGCTTTTATTTGCACCAATTGTTTTTCGGCCTGCCTTTTTTGCGTCTTGAAATTGGAGCGTTGATTGATAACGCCTTTTGGACGGTGTTCAAAGGATCTCTCCTTTGAACATGGCAATACCAACTGAGTCGGTCGCGCTCTATCTTTCTTGTGATGGTTTCTTTTACGTGGAGGCTTCCTCGGATCTTTGAACTTCTAATTCTGTCACGCTTTGTTACTCCCGCTGTCATGCGAAGCATCTTCATCTCAGCTGCCGTTAATTTGCTCTCATACTTTTTGTGCATTGTCCAGCATTGTGAACCGTATGTGAGCGCCGGATGTACAACTGAAGTGTAGAGCCTTCCTTTCAGCTTAGGGGGCATTTTTCGATCACAGAATATGGCGGAGTTTTCCCGCCACTTCATCCACCCTACGCTTACGCGATGGTTGATGTCGTCATCACAAGTTGCTTCTTTATTAATCATAGATCCCAGATATTTAAACTTTTCACACTTGGGAAGCACTCTTCCATTCAAGTACATAAATGTCTGGAATAGGCTGATGAGGGTCAGAGAACAGGCAGCACAGATACTCTGTCTTCTTTGAACTAATACGATACCCGTGTCCCTCAAAAATGTCAAGTGCTCGTTGTAGGGACGCATGATCATCACTTATGATGGCTCCATCGTCAGCAAAAAATAGCTGGTGCACATTGGGGTTCGTCACTTTTCCTAATACTTGTTCAATGATCTTCATGGTGTGCGACATCAGCTTGACAGAACGGTAGTTATCATAATTTTGCGTATTACCATTTCCTTTGTGCAAAGGAAGAAGATAGCTTTCCCTCCATTGATTAGGCATAGTGTCGCCTCTCATAAGTTTGGAGATAAGAACCATGAGCCATGTAGACCCGATGTCTCCAATCTTTTTCCAGAACTCAGAGGGTATCCCGTCCGGCCCAACAGCTTTACTTTTCTTGGAGTTTTTAACCGCGTACCGAACTTCTTCGACTGTGATGTCGGATATTTCGGCATGATTCGGGGCGGCTCTTGGAAAGTACACTCGAGGAAACTGTTCGTTCAGAAGTTCCTCGCAATACTGTCGCCATCTGTGGAGAATTTTTTCGTCTTCCATAAGGAGTTGGCCTTCAGCATTGTTAATAAACTTTGGGAAACGAATCTCCTGAGCATTTCTTCTTCTCTGGGCGGCTATCTTAAAGATATTTGCTCCTTTGTTCAAATTGCTTTGTCGAAGCTCCTGGGTAGCCTGGTTCCTGTCAGACGCGGAAGACGATATTTCTTCCAACTCCTGATAGAGGCCTTCCATGCTTTTCGCTTTGAATTCGGCGCATTTTTTCTTCGCGATACCTTTGCAACATCTATATACCTTTTCACGGCCAAGCTTGGAAAGCCATTTTCTTTTCGTGTATCACTGCTTTGGCTTCGTCTGTCCACCACCAGGTTTCTTTTGCGTGTTGGCAGGGGCCTTTAGATGTTCCGAGCAGTGATTTGGCTTTCTCCAGGCCAGATTGTTGTAGGGAATCCCACATGTCTTGTGCTCTGCACTCCTCATTACCGACCTCAGCGATAATGGAAGAGAGGTAGTTTTCCATGTTGGTGATATAAGCTTCGCCTTTTCCTTTATCCAGCTTATACCACTTGATTCTCTCAGACACCTTCGTTTGCTGCTTTGACTTCTTACTCGCCTCCATAAAAAATTCAGTCAGGAGGAGACGGTGTTGAGGGGCGATCGCGTCTCCCAGGATATTTTTGCAATCTTTAACTCGTGGCTTCATGAAACTGGATACCAAATGATAGTCTATTTGAGTTTCATTTCCGCCGCTGCTGTAAGTGATCAGGTGCCGGCTTTGTTTGACGAACATGGTATTTAGCACTATAAGACCGTACGACTTGCACATGTTTAGGATATCTTCACCTGAAGAGTTCCTGGTGCCGTATCCCAGCCCTCCGTGGTAGTCTTCATAGTCTTCGCTTATCTTCCCGACATATCCGTTTATATCTCCCCCAACAAACAAAAGCTCTTCCTTTGGGATGATTTTGACAAGGTTGTGGAAATCTAGCCAGAATGCATCTTTTTCTTTTTGTTCGCATCCTACTTGAGAGGCTTACGATGTTCCACACCTCACCATGCATCACCAATTTGAGAGCCATCAAACGGTCACTGGACTTTGAAATGGTTAAGACGTTGCCAAGTAACTCTGCCGCAAGGATGATGGCGATTCCGTTTTTTCCTTGTTCCAATCCATAGTAAAACATCTTGTAGGCTTTTGTTTTAACGTCCAAGAAACGTGCCCGATTACCGGTGTTTCGCCATTTCGTCTCTTGTACGCACAGGATGTCTACTCGTCTTCTTCAAGCTCATAGCTGCGACCACTCATGCTTCCAACGTTCCAACTCGCGACTCTTAAGTGTGGCTTACGCCGTTGCATTACTTTGCTATCCCCCGGAAATCCTATAGCTCTGACCCGAGCATTGCCGCTCGTCCCAGAATCACGACCATTAGTAGTGCCTGGCGGGGTAGTGCTTTTCCTTTTAGCGTTCTTTCCCATAATGATATGGTTTGACCGTAGCGGGCATGCTCCAGATTTTTATTTTTTTTGTTTGATCTTACTCTTACAACACCGGTGATCTCCAGTCGTGTCAACCCACTGATTTGCATGCACACTTGTGGGGCAGTTTAATGGTGATATATGTGTCCCTAGGCTCACCTTGGTGTTTTCTAAATTTCCTAGATGTGATTTTTGTTTACCTTTGTTTAGTCGCCTTTTACGACAAGCGAGAGGTATCGCTGCAGGGATATTCTTAACCCGTCCCTGCACAGGTATAAAGAAAACTCAACATGTAAAATAATGTACACTTTTGCAACCAGTCATCTGCAGACAAGCTCTTCCAGCTTTGCATATAAAACTATTTATGTTGATCAAAAGACAAAGAATAAATAATCACAATAATCAAAAAAAAAGATCGTAACCAATATGGGACAATTTTAAATTTGAGGCTTAATTTTCTAGAAAGTAGTACGAACAACAGTTGAAAAAATTTTGAAGAGAAATTTTACCAAGCTTATTGACATACATACATTTGTATGTGTAGGTATAAATGGTTGAAACCGTAGACAAAAGTTTTTTTTCTTAAATCAGGTCTGCCCCGGGTGGCCCCACGCTACGCCACTGTCGAAGTAGCCTAATATTGTGTTAATAAAGAACCCAGGTCTTTACACCTCCTCTCCATCTCCTGCTCCGAAATGCTTCTTCCAGAATAGTGGTTACCCACCGTATAGCATGAATTGTAGAACGGGCTTCCCTAAATCCGTATAATTCTCTCAAATATTTTAGCCATTGTGTCTAATAGGCATATGGAACTGTATGACGAGGGCTCATCTGGTATTATTTTTCCCTTTTGACAGCAACACCAGACGTTGTTTTTTCCCTTCTATTAGACACTTATTATACATTTCTAGGAATGGTTTCATGTTTGTTTTTTATAGCTAGATTAAAGGCCATTCAATCCATCCATCCATCCAATTCAATCCAATCCAGGTAACATATTGCCATCGAACTGTCTACACATTTCTAAGATTTTGTTTCCGTGAAGGTTGCGATTTCATGTATTTCCTGGAGTGCTTCTATACAATCTGCTTTTCTATGCGGTAGAAATAGTCCCGACACTACTTTTTGTATTAGCAAAGGGTATGAGGGTGATGGTGCCCTAGTAGTGCCTTTAAGTTTTGCCATGACTGTTTTGCTTGCTCACAGAGTTCTTTAAAGCTGCTATTTTGCTTCTCCGAATTTCAGGTCTACGTCTATCCCTGTATTGCACCTGTTAATTCTGATGGGAGGGCAAACCTCTGGATCGCTTAAACAGTCCTCTCGCTCTATGGCACTTGCGGACCATCAGCAGGCATGACATTTATTTTTCTAACCTTATTGTAGACCCTCTTAAGGTGAAAGTAAATGAGTCTTTGTCCAGTTTACTTAATTTCCACCCCATTCGTTGTGCCTTCTTTGGGAGGGGCTTTTTGCGGCTTTTTTAGTTTCTTGATACAAGGACATACTGCCCTTCCTGCCGCGTGTTTGATGTTTAAACTTCCCTTTCTTCACAGAGGACGCACCTTGCATCATTGGTGCAATTCTTGGACACACGCCTTTCTGTCTGCCTATCTTGACACTGCCTATCTGAAAGCACCCAAAGCATCACAGCGGCACGACTTATTTCCGGTATCCTGCATACCGCCCATCAGATTTTTATTCTTCCCATAGCCAGAGACTACAGAGAGCGGCTTGGCGAAAGACTCTCCCATATGTCCAAGCGCTAACAACATGTGGTTGCGCTGCTGCACTGCCATCCAGGAAGTAACTGAAACCATCCTAGGCTGCCGACCAGAAACCATCGTACGGTGGATGTGCGGAAAGGAAGCGAGCAACGAATGAAGCATATCAGCGGAACGGAACGGCAACGGAAAACAAGTGCAGCACGGGAAAAATACCGAACCAGAAGAAGGGACAAAAAGAAGCTACTACAAAAAAATAAAAGAGCCTTCGCAGCCTCCCAGCTCAAGGATATCGAAGAGGTGCGGGATAGAAAGAAGGTTGGAGCCTTCCATCAAAAAGCCAAAGCCCTTGCACCCGACTTTAAAACGGGCTGGCCGCCTCTTCGTATTTGTGAAGGTCATCAACTCGCAGGTAATAGTGAATGTGTTAAAGCAGCACCTCCAACATCTGCTTAGCGGGCATGACCAAGAGAGAGAGATAGGGTCAGAAGAAAACCTAGCGCCAACAAAAGAACAAGCCCCCACCCAGATTAGAAGAAATCAGCTCAGCTATATATAAGCTGAAATCCAACAAAGCCCAGATGGTCTTCAGGCTGGCGGTGATGTTCTGGTAAGAATTATGCACCAGATCGGAGGATGAAACCAAACCCAACGACTGGCATACCAGCTCTTCTGCCCCATATTCAAAAAAAACGATCCTACATACTCGCAGTGGCGGATTTACACATTTCCCAAGTATAGGCTGTTGAATTTTTGCTTACCTCTACGATTGTGAATTGTCAGTTCCTAGATTATCTCTACAATCCAACAATTCGGTTCAAATTGCACAAGAAATAGTTTTTGACTATATTTCTGAGGTAATCAAAGTTCAATGATGTATGACTAATAAGGCGGGGTATGCCACTCACACAATAATGTACATTCGGTAAACGTAGTTAAATAATCTTTATTGCGCTTGCAAACAGTTAAAAAATAATAATTTCAATTAACTTATTAAAGTTTCTTACAATACCTTTTTGCGTGATTTTTTGTTGGCAAAATCATCGATAATGTCGTCGTAAGTGATCTTGTTCATTAATTCTGACTCTATACACAAAAGAGCTAAAGCGTTTAATTTTTCTTGACTTAAGGTCGATCTCAGATAATTTTTTACCCTTTTTAGACAAGAAAAGCTTCTCTCACCCGAACAATTTGTCGCTGGAGTACATAATGCCATACGAAGAGCTATGTTCAAGTTAGGAATAACGTTCTGCAAGTTCTATTTTCGCAGAACCGAAGATAGACTTTCCAATGATTCAGAATTTGGTTTTACCGAAATTCTTTCCGTAGAAATGTGGCTTTGAAAATGAATGCATTCTTGAACTAAGTCAGTCTCTAAATCATTAGAATATATTTCTTCCAAGGCGAGAGCTTTTTTTTTAAAAGGGTTGATGATGACAATTCACTCATTTTGGTCAAAAATGAAAACTTTTCGTTGAACTTGTTGTAGGCCTTTTGTCTTTTTTCTAATTCAGATACGAATCTATCAATGATGACGAGAAATGTGTTAACTCTGAAAGTATCACTCGCGGTCATTTTCATTTCTTCATCGGGCGTTTCATCATATTTTTTTTTCTTTTCCGTTGTCTTTTTCCCATGTCTTTTGTGTACTGCTCTGCTTCGACACGCTTAATTCCATCGCCTTTTCTTCGAAATACTTGAAATTTTCTCGTTGATCTACGAAAAATTTGCGAAGAGATTCATAAAGACAGAAAAGGCTACAGTAATCAAATCTACGGTAGAAGCCTGAATTTGTACATTCACTTTGTTTATTCTTTCCAAAACAACATTCCACACAACAACCATTAACGCCGTTTCCAGCTGTTCTAATTTTAGAAGAGCTTCGTTGTAGCTTCGTTTCGTGTGACAGGCTTTTCGGTACATTCATCCCTGATTGTTTCCAAAGCTTTAAGGACTTCGTGCCAAGAATCTCTCAAACTTCTGCATGCATCCTCTCTAGCTGACCACCGTGTGAGGTTTACTCTTTTCACCGTTTTCCCTTCTCCGACTTCAGTTATTAATTTTTTCCAGCGTTGTGTCGAACTTCCAAAAAAAAACGTAAATTTCTTGGAGCAACATGAAGAAGCGACAAGCTTCTGTACAAGATTCAGCAGTCGCAGTTGCCACACAATTTAAGGGTGGGCAGAGCAAGGAGCGAAAAAAGCAAACGGTGCTTGGCTTTGAATTTTAGCTTGTAAGCCATTGTCCATTCCAGACATATTCGCGGCATTATCATATGATTGTCCTTGATTGCTTGCTTGAATGAAAAGTGACGGAGCCCAATGTGCTCCAGCTATTCTTTGCTGACGATGGAGCCATTATAAGTGATGATCAGGCGTCCCTACAACGACCACTTGATGTGTGGGTGGACATTTTTGAGCGACACGGGTATCGTATTAGTTCAAAGAAGACAGAGTATCTGTGCTGCCTGTTCTCTGACCCTCATCAGCCTATTCCAGACATTTATGTACTTGAATGGAAGAGTGCTTCCCAAGTGTGAAAAGTTTAAATATCTGGGATCTATGATTAATAAAGAAGCAACTTGTGATGACGACATCAACCATCGCGTAAGCGTAGGGTGGATGAAGTGGCGGGAAAACTCCGCCATCTTCTGTGATCGAAAAATGCCCCCTAAGCTGAAAGGAAGGCTCTACACTTCAGTTGTACGTCCGGCGCTCACATACGGTTCACAATGCTGGACAATGCACAAAAAGTATGAGAGCAAATTAACGGCAGCTGAGATGAAGATGCTTCGCATGATAGCGGGAGTAACAAAGCGTGACAGAATTAGAAGTTCAAAGATCCGAGGAAGCCTCCACGTAAAAGAAACCATCACAAGAAAGATAGAGCGCGACCGACTCAGTTGGTATTGCCATGTTCAAAGGAGAGATCCTTTGAACGCCGTCCAAAAGGCGATATCAATCAACGTTCCAATTTCAACACGCAAAAAAGACAGGCCGAAAAACAATTGGTGCAAACAAATGCAAAAACACCAGCATTTGATTGGCCTCAGCGATGAAGTAATCCCAAACCGGAAAGCTTGCCGCTACTTTCTGTGGTCAAACCGGCGGACCCCACAAGCGGATCAGTAGGAATGCAGTTAAGTGGGAAGGTTATGGTCCTACACTTCTGACCATAACGACGCCGGAAAAAAAAAAAAAAGAAACAGAAGAAGATCATATGATTGTCCACGACAGTCTTCAATATGTATTCCCAAGGTTTTTAGTTCCGAAGTAATGGCAGAAAACATATCTTCAGCTTTATGTCCCACTGAGGGCAAAAACCTGAGAAATCTTTCACATGGTTCTCCCGTTTCCAAAACGTATCGAATCACGATAGTGACTTGGTTCGCATGTGCGATGTCTGGTGTTGAATCGATGATTAAGGAAAAGTTCGCCCTTCGTATCTCGTCTCCAATCCGCTTCGAGACTTTATGACCCATCAAGAGAATAAACTCATCGCAAACGGTCTTTGGTAAGTAACTGGTACTACCAGATCCTTGATTCCCAAAGCGTTCAATATGACTGGCTGAAAAAAGATCAAACTCAGCTAACAGTTGCAATATCATAAAATAATTTCCGTTGTGTAGATCACCGAACTTTTCACTTTTCACTCTAAAAGCGAGACCTCTGGAACACATCCGCTTCACTACAGCAACGACCCTCTTCAGAACGTTTCTCCAATAAGCAATTTCTTCATCAATTTGGAGATAGAGTAAATTGTCGATTCGACCATGAATCTCACTTCTAGCTTCCAAACTAAGGATACTAGATTTATGACGCGCCGAGATTTCATGCTGAGCTAGTCGGTATTCTGCATTTTTCCAATCATTAAATCCTTCGTTCTCAAACTGAGTTGTATTCTCTAATGGACCGAATGCCAAAAATGTCCGCAATATAGGGAACTCTTACTTTCAGAATAAACCAGCCAATTTCGGTCCTTCACTTCATTATTTTTCATTTTTCTTTGGAAGATACTCACTGGCAAGAAACGACGCTGATTAGCATATACATGTATGTATGTAGTTTTTCACTTTTAGAGAAGTCACAAGTCTTGTTTTGATCGAAGCCGCATCTTGCGATAATCTCCCTTAAGGTTTCGTTAATTTCCCATAAAGCCGGATCTTTGTTTATATTTACTGTTGTTTGCACTTGGTCATCATTTAACCCCTGAGTCTGAGATCTTCAATTTTTAAGCTGCTATTACTTTTTTTTACTTTACTTTTATTTAAAGTGGATTGTTCAACAGATGAATCCGTTCATCTTTTCCAGATCGAATTGTCACAGTGCATGTTGTTGAAGTTTCTGATATTTCGTCACTACTTCCACTTTTAAAAAAAACTGTCAATTTTTATTGTTTTACGGATAATCTGCTCTTGTTCTTCTTTTTTCATTTTGGCTTTCTTTTTATACTCAGCTCCACTAAGTCGCTTTCTTCCATCACTCATTCTAACTTTTTTTTTCCAAGAACTGAAATGGAAAAGATAAAATTGGGAGGGTAATTTCTCGTACGCAATTAGTAGTATCCTTTGTTCAGACTTCAGACAATAAATAATTAATGTACAACGGTAATTTTTTTAAGCTATCACAATAAAATCGAAACTTCTTTGCATAGCTTTCGCAATAGCTATTTAGAATTGAAATACCTACTTTGAGGAAAAGAAGAATTCTTTCGAAATTTCTAATATTTTTTTCCCACAACTGGGATTGTTGAATTTTTCCCGATGAATTGTTTATTCCCAATTATTATTTCCATGTTTGCTTTATTAAAAAAAAACAAAAGAACAATAGAAGCGTGAGGAATCTTTTGGAATACTATTTACGGTTGACGTAAAAAACATTCAACTGTTCAACGTGACTGTGTTTCAAGCTTCGAACTGAAACATATTTTGCAGGGCTTTTTCAATAAACTGATTCGTTGTGGATGATCTATTATATTGCATTATGATTATTATAATTTTTTACTCACCGGTGCTATGGAAATATTCATACAATCCACGAAACACTTTGAAAATCCCGCAAATAAATAAAATCTTTCGGAGAAACAATCAGAATGACATTCAGGATCTGAAGCTTCCGAGGACATCAGACAATGAACGCTTGCTACGAACAGTTAGCATCGATCCAGAGAGCGCCGTCTTGGATGATGATTTCTTTGTGATCGAGGATCCCCAGGAGAAGGTGGCGACAGTGGAAGCCTTATTCCAGGAAGTGTATACGGTGAATGACAGCATTCGCCCAAACCGCGACCTGGAAAACAGAGTCCTACTTCATCACTTATACCTTCAAAATGATATAGATCATTGGCGATCAGAGAACCTTGGTTTTACCAGGTTCAATGATGATTTTATGGCAAACAATGCCGTCGCCAGTGAAGGGGCTAACACCCTGTTCATTTCGACGGAGGATCTCCAGATGATCTTCGAGTCACTGAAAAGAAAAAAATCCGCGGGAACCGACGGAATAGCTAATGTTGTGCTCAGGCACCTCCCACCAGTGGCTGTAGAGATGTACACGATCCTGTTCAACAATGCACTGAATAATGCATATTATCCGGTGCACTGGAAGACAGCGGTGGTGCAACCAATCCCCAAGAGGGGTAAAGACACCTCTAACCCGGCAAATCTCCGGTCGATAAGTCTACTTCCGAGTATCAGCAAGGTCTTCGAGAAGGTGGTCCATAGAGCCCTGTCTAAATGGGTTGAGGACAATAAAATCATCCCGGATAACCAATTCGGTTTCAGAGCGGGACATGACACTATTCATGCCGCGTCGAAACTCGTATCGGATATCCAATGGAACAAATGCAAGAACCAATGCACGGGTGCCTGTCTGATTGACTTGGAAAAAGCCTTCGACACCGTATGGTTAGAAGGGCTGTATTACAAGCTCAGTCGGCTGGGCATAAGTAAACCACTGCTATATATGATCTTTGACATGTTAACAGGTAGAAAGTTCGTTGTGAAAATTGCCAACGTGACTTCTACTCAAACATTTGACATTAACAATGGACTGCAACAGGGTACGGTGAACTCGCCGATACTTTTCAGCATTTACTTCAGTGATCTGATAGCTTCTCTTCACCATTCAATAGCGTACGCAGACGATTTAATTGCGTACAGATCAGGTCCAACGATCGACGTCATTGTTACTCTTCTGCAACGTGACTTCGAAAAAATTCAGCAGTATTGTAATGACTGGAAGTTGAAAATCAACTTCCAGAAATCAGAATCTATTTTATTCAGAACGCCTTTGTCTAGGGCCTCTCGGGACACTAGAAAAAATTGGCGCAGATTCTCTATCTTTGGCCCGGACGGGCGTCCACTGGCGAGACAAAGTGTAGTCAGATACCTTGGGATCGTGCTAGATCAGTATCTGTATTTTGACAAACATATAGATGCTGCTCTGGCGAGGGCCCGGGGCGCTTTTGCTCTGACAAGATGGTTGTTTCATAGCAGCCAACTTGATTCTAGAGTGAAGGTAATCTGCTACATGGCCTTAATCATACAATAGGGCCAGGATTGTACGGGTGGATAACTTTCTGATAAAACTGATTCGAAGCCACGTTGCAAGAGCAATGACTTCGGCCAATAACTTGATCCTCGGGGCCTTCTACCCCAACTACCTGTACCACGAGAGGGTGCGCCTTATCGGCTTTGTCCCACCAGAGGCATTCCTCTCCTTAGACCAATGTGGGCTGATCCAAGATAGATTGGCGGTGCCGCTAATCTTCCACGTGGCCCGCAATTCCGTGGAACGACGGTTCCTGTACGAATGTGACGTCGCGCTCCGCGAGCCCGAGCGCCTCAGGTTCAGTAAGTCGAATTCACGGACTACGTCAGTGCTAAATCTTAATAGGCCAGCCTCTTCAAGGCAAAGCCCGCCAAACACCAATGGCAGGCTTACATAGGTTATTGTAGTTTAGGGTAGGTTAGGGTAAGCTAAGGTAGGCTAGGGTAGTCGGCAGATTTAATTATTTTTAGTTAAAAAAAAAAAAAACAAATTAAAAAACATAAAGAAAATAAAAAAAAGATATACATATATATATAATATATATCATTTTGTATATATATTTTAGTTAAGGTAGGTTAAGCTAGTTTTTACTTAGGTGTAAGTTTTAAATATAAAAAAAAATAAAAATCAGATGCTAAGTTTTTTTTTAACAAATATTTTCTTAGCTTAAGTTTAAAATTATTTTAATTGTCATCATTTTTGTTTTCATAAGACCGAAAGGTATACTTTAATGTTCTTCTTACTTTAGAGTGTCCGTATAGGGCCAGTAAGGTAGTTATAAGTTATTTAGTTATTTAAGCTAGTTTAATCATTTTTGTCTAGCGCGTAAGATAGTTGTAAAAAATTAAAAAAAAAAAAAAAAAACACTTTGAAAAATCACACCGCACAACCAGAAAGAAGTGTGAATTCGTTATGCAATTATTGCAGGAAGCTATCAACCGAGGCTTTGTTTATTGAAGTACGGGACTTCCCCGTTTGCCCTTGTTGCAGCTCTATTTTGGAAGTGTCGTTAAAAATGACGACACTCCTACTCGAAATATTAGTATGGGAAATTCGCATACATATGTATTTAGATGCTTTCGTTTCTTAAATTTCGGTTCACTTACTCCACACAACATAGAGCTTCTCAAATCACGACCTAATATTTTTTGCAAGCGTAAAACTTGTTGTCTCCTGCCTTATTTTCTTTTGTTTCGTTTTCGATTTGATTTATCAACAATGTCAACATATCCTCCATTCTCCATCTGTTCGGAAAAAAACGATTCGAGGAATCGAAGGAACCCAAACCTTTCTTGAAGTGGGGAATGGGCCCCGCAACGTGCACGTGCAACATTGATAATATTGTAGCGTTAAAAAAAACACCGCGTTCGGGGAAAAAAATATTTTTTTCGGCTGAAAAGAAATACTATCGTTGTATCACGCACCATCATAATTGAATATACTCAATATTGATAATTATGCTATTTGTAATTTCCATATCATAACAAATTGAAAAAATAACAACGAGATTCCAGATGAACTCACATGTACGAATATTCAACGTCGTCGATTGTATCTAATTTTCAATCTGAAAAGTATTTGAGTTTTTTTTTTAGCATTCAAATAAAATTTTCTGAAGTTAGCAACACATAAGATTAAAATTGATAAAATGATTCGATTATTATTTTGAAATCTTTTGATCCATTCAAAACGAAGAATATCTCCAACAAAACATTTTTCTTGGCAAAACATTTTTAATCAGGTCTACCACACCAATACCGCAATTACCAATAGGTACACAATCCACTCAGTTCACAGCCCCCAACCAGTAGTCGGACTTGTATGAGTACGTAGTGGGAGTGGGAAGAGCGTGAAATATATTTTCCGCAATTTCGCTGTCATTTCACTCATAGAAAGTGTGGGCAACGGCCGATTTCTGGTTGGGGCCGTGAACTGGGTGTTTTACCGTAGAATATAGAAGTTTGCGGTACCGTTGAATGTACAATGAAAGAGAAGAGGGAAAGTCATCGGAAAGGTGTCTTGTGGACTTCTAGAGAGATATCTACACATCAGAAAACCGTCTTACAGAAATCTTTTCGATAGCATTTTCAAATTTCTTGTACTTGCTCCCTACGTGACCTCAGGATTTGATTTGATAGGCTAGATCTGAAGTCGCGTCAACCGCCTAATTTAAAATCCAGTCAAGAAAGTGGCTCTGAAGCCGAGAAATGCGATCGACCATAAGCACTACGGGGCAATTACGTAGCATTTTCAAATTTCTTGTACTTGCTCCCTTGCGACCTCGGGCAGCTATGTTAACATGGAAGAACCACTCAGGATTTGATTTGATAGGCTTGATCTGAAGTCGCGTCAACCGCCTAACTTAAAATCCAGTCAAGAAAGTGGCTCTGAAGCAACGGCTAAAAAAAATCGGTTTTCAAATTTGCCGATTCTAAAATCTACCGCCTAGTAGGCTCAAGTCTACTTAGCCTGCTGGTAAATCCACCCCTGCATACTCGTATGTCTTGCGCCAACTACCGAGGCATAACCCATCGCCTGCAAGATCCTACCTAGTGTAATATGTGAACGCCTTAAGGTACGTACTAGTGTGGACTCTGGCCTGGAAATAAGACTATGGATCAGATCTTCACATTACACCAAATCTTGGACCTTAAAGCTGCATACATCTTCAAGAGCTCTACAGAACGATGGCCAGTTTCGGAATCCAGGGAAAATTGATTTAGATGTGTCGGCAGTTTGGATCCGATACCTCCGAACCTTCCCAAGCATGCACCAGATTTCGGCAAGGAGACGCGTTGTCATGCGATTTCTTTAATTTACTCCTTGAAAGGGTAGTGACTAGCAGGCAGGCAGGTATCAACACGGATCCGGCGAAGAATCACTATGGGCAACCTGTGGTACTTCGGTTCGTCAAAACAGCTAGGATCGAAACTCTTAACAAGGAAGTCCAAAATTACTCTCAACAGAACACTGATCTTGCCATAATCTTGCCAGCCCTGCTTTACGCAGCTAAATGTTCGACGATAAGCAAGAAAGCGGAGATGCTTCTGGGCTCATTTGAAAAAAAAATTCTCCGTCGGATATATAGTCCCGTCTGAAGGCGAATTAAGGAGAAGATACAACAGCGAACTCTATGAGCTGTACAATGATGTGGACGTAGTCCGGGAGGCAAAAATCCGTCGAATACAATGACTTGGTAACATCGAGCGCATGGACAACCACGCTCCAGCAAAGAGGTTCTTCGAATTCTAGCCACCTGGTTCGAGAAGGCAAAGGAGACCGAATCTTTGGTTCAAAGGTCAAATGATCGCGGACATCAGGAAACTTGAACTCTCCAATTGGAAGCAGCGTTCCCGGGACCGGTATGAGAGGAAACAGACTCTCGTTTAGGCTCAGACCATTCAAGAGTCGCTAGACTGATAAGTAAGTAAGTAAGTAAGTCCGAACCCCTGCTGGAATTTTTTGATTCAGTTCTCAATATAGATTTCACAAGAGCTTGAAATGATAAACCCAAGATAGTACAAAGGCTGAGTGTCTTCCAAGGGATGTTATTCATTTGGAGCGTGAAAGGTTGTTTGAGTTGATGACCATCATTTTTGTTTTCCCGGTGCTTATATGGAGTCCAGCTTTTGACGCAATCATCATATATTTATTTCTGCTGATTGCTGATCACTCCTATATAGGCTATAGTATATCTTAGAGTGTCCGTGTGGGGCCAGTAAGTTAGTTTTAATCGTTCTGTCAATAGATTTAAGCATTTTTGTCTATTTTAAGGTAGTTCTAAGAAAAGGTAAAAATAAAAATGCAGATACGTTGAACTCCTCCTCCGCAGAATAGTACGAGTGCGTCACATCGTTTTTAGATAGAAGTTTGGTGTAAAAAGCTATTTCCTATTTTTGGCTGTGACGATGTTTCCGTTTTCACCTTTGATCCTTTTTCAGAGGTTATACTTCGTCAGCCTCTTAATTCCTTTGTATAAGTCATTGCTTCGGTGTGCTTCACTAGCTGCTTGTGCTTCTATTGAAATTCTTTCGGTCCAGCTTCTTATGTTACTATGTTTGACCAAACGATTGAATATTGAATATTCGCTTCGAGCTTAGCGCTGCGAGTCTTGGCGGTATTTAATCTGTATTTAGCAAGTTTCCTATCCTCAATGAGATTCCAAGTATGGTCGGAGATCCACGCTTTCCTGTTGCTACAAGATATATATATGTATGTTATTTAACGTCAGTCCAAGTATTTCGGTGGTCAGAATTTCGTTGGCAGCAGTTTTTAAGGCGTTTGTAAAGTCATTAACATTTCCCTCCGATGGTTCCGAATTTTCTCGTTCGAATATTATTTTTGGATCAAACGGATTCTATGAGTATGACGAGATGATGGTCGCTTGTGACGTCTGCACCACGCTTGTTTCTCACGTCAAGAAGCGTGCCTCTTTATTTTCTGCTGATCATGATGTGATCAATCTGGTTTCCTGTTCGGAGATCTAGTGACGTTCGGAGATCAGGTAGCGCCTATTACCAGATTATTAGCTGCACTAGTTTCGGTAAGTAGTTTAGCATTTTCAGTCATTCCGTGAGGCTCCCACATGCGCGTTGAAGTCACCTAGGACTGATTCGATGTCGCCTTGTCGCATTTTTTAAGCTATTATAAAAGTTTTCCTCAATATACATTTCGGCGGCTTCGGTAGATGCGTAACATTGTAGACAGGTCAAGATCGTGCTCTTGTACAGAATTGGTCTTCTATTATGCGATCTAAGTGTGCTTTCCATTCAAGTAGGGCTTTGGCAGGTTTTGAAAACAAAAGTCCGAAACCGCTTGTCTGGGTTCGTGATTTGGTAAGGTTGCCATCAACTGCAGAATCCGCCCACTAGGTCTGATTCCAGGTGGAGTTTGTGCACTCCTTATATACTTCGACTAACCTGGATGTTTTCTAATATTCCATGGTCCGATTCATATCCTTAATTTCATGCCAAAGGTTGTCATCCGATTTGTTTCTTCTGTTGTAATTTCAGTAATCACATTAGTTTAAGGTAAGCGACTGATAAGGCCACCGCACCGGAGTCTGCTCCAGGGGCTGCCAGCTACAACCTACAGACAGGCACTCCATCATAATAGGGTCAAAATGGAGTGCATAATTTCCTTTGCACTGGGTGTTAAGCCTATACCGCCCGTCTTCGGTCGACAGAGCCAGAGGTTGACTGTTGATTGAGAGAAGCTGCATGTTAGCATCACCCATTACCAGCCCAGTTATCACAATAACTCGCTTTTATCTTCGGACAACGCCTTAGTTACTGAGATATGGTCGCTCGAAGTATGAATTTCGGGGATTAATAGGTTTATATTGAAAAATTCAAAATTCGAGGTTTTGTAAAACCAAATGTATAATTAGCATCTCTTACCTGAGAAAAAGGACTTATTTATTGAGATATAGGCGCTCGAAGTTGACATTTCAAGGCTTCAAGGGATCTCCTTTTTTGTGGACCCAAATGATGCTGAGATTCCATTTGCTGGATGAGAGAGAGGGCGAGAAAACCAAACAAAGAAATTGATCGTGTTTAACATGGCAAACACCAGCTTCGATCTCTGTCCTTGCTCAATCCAAGTTAACACACAGCTTCCAACTGGCCTCTCCTGGATAGCTGGCCTGACAGAAGCCAACTACCTTGTTGTAAGCCAAGGTGCGAATGAGGATATCGAGGATGCTACGGAGTCGAGCAGGACAATACTAGCTTGACGTTGAGAAGTTACGGCCGCAAGAGACCGCTAGGATTTTTGTCGACCGCGTCTTCCTCAATCTATCTCAAAATCGGGTATTTCCAGAACGTCATCAGAGAAGCTGCCTGTGATGTGTTGAATTTCAAATCGCCACCACCTAGAAACCACTGGTTTGATATACGAACAAGCCCATGTATGTAGCAAGGCAAAAGCAAAGCAAATCAAGACCATGCTACAAAAACGGACGAGAGCTCTACGAGGGAGGAACAAACGCTTTTTAGAAAGAACGAAAGGAAGCACGGGAAGCATGAAATCTATGAGATGGAGAGATGCTATCGCAAAAATAAGGCTTGGGAGTCTTACTAAGTAAAAAAAAGGAGATGGTAAGACCACTTCTGTAGACTGTATAATGGCTATGATAGACATGATACCGCTGTCAGGATGACGTAAGAGAATTCCGTCCACTCAACATAGACGAAGTCAAGACAGCAATATTGAGACTTAAGTCTAAAAAAACCGCGGGCGCTCACGGCCTATCTGCAGAGCTATGAATATCGGACGGCTGGACATAAGCTCATGCCACAACTTATTTGAAACTTATGGTCGGAGGGCAGCCTTGATTATATGGGAAAATTCGAAGTTTTGCAAAGCAAGGCCATATTTAGCATCTCCACTCTACCTTAGACCTTATTTCTGAGATATGGAAGCTCGAATTTTTCAATGCGTATTTCAAATCAGCACATTTTGCAATCTACGTGATTCAGTTAAAAAGGTAAGTTGAAATCATAAAATCGGTCGAAATCTAATAATTTTTTTAGTAAAAACATTTTCTGAGTCAACGCTTTGGCATCACTGTTGATGGGAGAATTGCCGGCAAAGCAAATCAATCAACACATGTTCGGTTTGTTATTGTCATTCTGACAGCTAGTGAAATAGTAAACGATTGGTTGAGTGGATTCTGTGTAAAGATTACTTGCAAGTTTACATTTAAAAGTGAAAAATGCCTAAAGAACAATTTCGTGAAGCTGATGTTATTAAGAAAATGTGAGGCCTCAATACTGTCCAATTATTATCACGATCGGATTTAATATTTTTATTATTGCTCTAGCTCCCATGTGCAGTTTTCTATCAACAGCCCGGAGGAGATTCAACAGGAATCGCACCTCCGAATTGTTTCCAAGAATCTTTATCAAGCCCAACGCCAACCAGTCCCCTATGGTGTCCTGGACAGGAAGATGGTAAGAGTCCAAAGTATGGTCAAAAGGAAAAAAATCACCAAGTTCTTCGTTTCTAGGGAATAAGCACGAAAGATGCCACATGTGAAACATGCGGGCAAGGTCTCAACGAATGCATTGGACATTTCGGCTACCTGGACCTCGCGTTACCGGTCTTCCATATTGGCCACTTTCGGTCTACTATTTGCATTTTACAAACAATTTGTAAATCCTGCTCGCACGTTATGCTTAAGGAACCCGACAAACGGTTTTACGAGAAGAAATTCCTCAATCCAAGTCTGTCCTACCTGGCGAAGAAGGCTTTACATTCGCAGATCCTCACGAAAGCTAAGAAACAATCCAAATGTCCGAATTGCGATGCGATAAATGGCGGTGTGAAGAAAGGCCCGGGACTGATGAAAATCCTCCACGATCCCTTCAAGGGGAAAAAGAGCGATCCGCTGATAACAAACGCCCTAGACGAACTGTTGGCGGCCACTGAGAACAACCGGGAACTAAATCAAATGATGAGCACGTACAATCATTTGGAGGAACTGAATCCTCTCACCGTACTGGAATTGTTCAAAAATATCCCCAAGTCTGATATACCACTCCTCGGGATGACCTCGGCGAGTGCAAATCCAGCGAATTTGATTGTGACGAGGATTTTCGTGCCGCCGGTCTGCATTCGTCCGTCTGTATTGTCTGAAATCAAAGCTGGAACGTAAGTACCATTTGCCTTCTTAGAATGCACACTAACTGGCCTCTTCTTCGTTCATAGCACTGAGGATGACCTTACCATGAAACAGAGTGAGATTCTCCTCATCAACGATGTCATTCACAAACACATGACCAGTGGCGGGAAAATTGAATTGATCCAAGAAGACTGGGACTTTCTTCAACTCCACGTTGCCCTTTATTTCCACAGTGAAATCTCCGGTATTCCGCTAAACATGGTTCCCAAAAAACCCACACGTGGTATAGTCCAACGATTGAAAGGCAAACAAGGTCGATTTCGTGGCAATCTCTCCGGCAAACGTGTTGACTTCTCCGGTCGAACGGTCATCTCGCCCGATCCTAACCTCATGATCCATCAAGTCGGTGTCCCCGAACGTGTTGCCAAGATACTCACGTACCCCGAACGCGTCAATCCGGCCAATATTCAGAAAATGAAACAACTCGTCAAAAACGGAACGAACAAACATCCCGGAGCCAACTACGTCCAGCAACGTGGTAGTAGCTTCAAGAAATACCTTGCCTACGGAAACCGCGATAAAGTTGCTCAGGATCTCAAGTGCGGCGACATCGTCGAGCGTCACTTGTGCGATGGTGATATCGTACTCTTCAACCGCCAGCCGAGTTTGCACAAAATGAGTATAATGTGTCACGAGGCGAAGGTTCAACCGCAACGTACGTTTCGCTTCAATGAATGCGCTTGCACGCCGTACAACGCTGATTTCGATGGCGACGAAATGAATCTGCATTTGCCACAGACCGAGGAGGCGCGTGCCGAAGCACTTATACTGATGGGAAACAAATCAAACCTTATCACTCCGAAGAATGGAGAGATTCTAATCGCAGCCACACAGGATTTCATCACGGGCGGTTACTTGCTCACGCAGAAAGATGAGTTCTTGACGAAGGAACAAGCGATGCAATTGGCTGCATGCATGTTGGCGGAATTGGATTCGAATATGCGGATTGATATGCCACCGCCAGCGATTTTAAAGCCAAGGAAGTTATGGACGGGAAAACAGATCTTCAGCCTGCTACTGAGGCCGAACAAGAATTGTCCGGTTTTGGTGAATTTGATCACGAAGGGAAGGAATTACACCAGCGACTTTGACATGTGCGTGAGGGATTCATGTAGGTTTGACGAGAAGGAAGTGAGTGGGGATATCGTTTAATTGGTTTAATTGCTTTCAGGGGTGGTCATTCGGAACTCAGAGTTGCTGTGTGGATCAATGGATAAAGGGACAATGGGTTCTGGCACGAAAAATTGCATATTCTATGTGATTTTACGCGATTTCGGGGAATTGTACGCGACGAAATGCATGTGGAGGCTTGCAAGGGTAAGGGATTGTTAAAGTTTTCTATTTTTCATAGGCCAAAACGTGCATGGGACCTTACCTCGTGAGTTACTCTTCAATGCTTAGTTTATGTTTTGTTTTGTACACTCCGTGGCTTATCGAACGGAAGCTTGTGTTGTCAAATATTTCAACAATTCTAAATGAAATCGAAATCATGATTGGAACGATTATCGGTGCATTGAATGCGATAAGTTAGTACCCCACAATAGCAATCACCGGACGTAATAGAGGCTATAATGGTATATAAACTTGAGTTTGAACAGCAGATACGACCTTCCACTTGACAAGGCCAACTATACCTGAACCAAGAGCCACAATTCGAATTGTTTTGAGTTGAATCACATCAATAGTCCATTACCCTCTGAAATCCATGTTCATATCCCAAACGCCAAATAGGCAATTGTATGTGACAGTATTAACGATTGGAAATTACGTTCCAATTGTCTTATCTTCTTCCGAAATCCATAAATTCCCCAAGTGGTCTACAACTGACAGCCACTGATTTACAATTTTCAGAAGACATTTCAGATAGCGATCAGGATTCCATCTGCCACAATAATTAATTGGGAATAACGTCTTTCTGATAACTGGAAAGCACAGTAAACAATTTTCGAAATTAGATAGTTTTTATCGAATTTAATATATTAAATACGTAATCTACGAACGGATATTCGCACGACTTTTATCGAATTTTGTTGCTTACACCTATAAGGCACTTCACTGATAAGAGGCACATGCGAATGACGTCTCATTGATTCAATGTTTCGCAGATAGATAGATAGATAGACCTCAATCAGGTCTGATGCATAAACGATTTGATAACGTGGTTTTGAGAAAGTAATCAACTTAATTGCCCTTTACCGCTTTAATTATTTATGAGTAAGAAACAAATTGGCCTGCTCAAGTGCAGTCATTTCCTTTATTTAAATCAATATAAAGTCGTAAGTGATCCGGTCAAATCATTATGCACCACTGGCTACGTAGTAATCCAATACACAGCAATTGGGATATATTAAACGAGTCGTGAATCAATTTGACCGCTAGACCGATCATTCCCCCTGGTGAGGTTAGAATATAACGACGACCAGTCGAAAGAGCGACTAGGTTAGGTTAAGGGGAGTGTGATGGTTGAGCATCACTTCCACTCGGAAGCCAAAGGGCCCATTGTGAACCCTTAATTTGTGGAGTACACATTCTTTTAACCTGTCCTATCACGTGGTGGCTGAAACCACCCCGTGCTCTTTATAAATTTCCGAAGATCCGATATATCTTCATTTGCTACGTCCGCAGTCTCTTTATAGAATCTATGGGCCAGCGAAGCTAGGCGCAAGTGACAAAGCAGATGTTAGATCGTCTCGGTTTCTTCCTCGTCGCCGCAGCTCCGGCAGAGCTCACTGGATCCCGAGTTCCATTTCTGGAGCATTTCTTCGATGGGACAGTGTTCTGTGATCACTCCGACGAGCATACGGATCGAGTTTCGGTGCAGCGCCAGGAGCTTCTTTGTTTTGCCGATATTAAGCTCTGGCCACGATGATATTGTCGTGTGACCATCGTTTCTTGTAAGCCAAGACGAGTTGGCTTCTTTTATTATTATGTCATTTATGATCCAGTATAAAGCACTGATCGGTGGTTGTAGTGATGTGTCCGATTCGCTGATGTCCATTTCAGAGCCTTGTCTGGCCAATTCGTCCGCTCTTTCGTTCCCTGCGATTGAGCTGTGGCTCGGGACCCAGCAGATTTCGACTTTGTGGTGACTGATGGACTTCGACATTTCATGAGAGTCTTCGATCTCGTTGTACAGGATCCTATCGACTTCAGTGCGACCTGGCTGTCTACAAAGATAGCGATATCCGATGGTGGGATATCGGTTACTTTGGCTGATTTCTCTATTGCCAGGATCTCTGCTTGGAAGACGCCGCACAAATCAGGAAGTCAAAATGATTCCTGTTTGTGCAGCGTGTCTGACAGTCCATTTTCGATCCGTTGGTGAAGAGGGTAATCTCGTGGTCGTTGATCACGGCGTTTTATAGCCACTCGTCTCTGTCGGGGAAAAGGATTGTTATTTTGAGAGAGAAGTCATTTTGGGGAGATATATAGTCGGTCGTAGTTGCGAGGCTACTAAAACCACGTTTCTTTCCTCTTATGAATAAATCAAGAGGAAGGAGATGAAGTATCATGTCCAAACCTGCTTGCGGCGTGCTTTTCATAGCTCCCTTTGTACTTGTTGAGCATGGACATATAGCTTTTCTTGCTGCTAGCAGTTAACCACATTAAGGCCACATAAGTTATAATGGGTCTGATGAATGCTGTGTACATCCAATGAATGATGTACGGTTGCAAGCCTCATCTTTTTCCGAAGGTCTTTTTGCATGCATAAAAAGCGTTCAATCCTTTTTTCATCCTTTCCTCCAGGTTCCTTTTCCAGGAGAGTTCTGAGTCAAGAATGATGCCTAGATATTTTGCTTCCTCTTTGAATTTGAGTGGAGTGCCCTCTAACTTTGGGGAGCAAATATCGGAATTTTCCTTTTCCTGGTGAACAAGACCAGCTCGGTTTTCTGGGGGTTTATTCTCAGACCGTTCTGTCCTTGCCCACGAGGAGAGTTCCCTCAACGCAAATTCCATTAGTTCACTGATAGTTGGTAGAAATTTACCTTTTATCAAGATAACCAGGTCATCCGCGTACCCTATTGTCTTTGTGTCTTTCTCCATAAAGAATTTGAGGATTTTGTTAACTGTAAGAAGCCACAGTAGGGGAGAGAGATCACCCTGTGGTGTGCCTCTAGTTGTCACTTTCCTTATAGAGCTGTGTCCAATGTCTGCATTGATTCTGATTGATATGCTCTTCAACATATTTTCAATCCAGATTAAAATGGATACTTTTGTGTCCTCTAGAGCTGTTATTATGGCCTCTGTGTTTACATTGTTGAAGGCCCTCTCTATATCGAGGAAGGCTGCCATTATATACTATTTTAGGTTCAACGAGCTCTCAATTTCACGGACAACACTGTGCAGAGCACTTTCCACTGATCTGCCTTTAAAGCAGGCGTGTTGAGTATTGCATAAGTTGTGCGAGTTGATAAGTCCTCTGATGTATAGGTCGAGTCTTTCCAATGTTTTTAATAGAAACCACGAGAGGCTAATTGGCCTATAGTCCTTTGTGGGGTACAGTGTGGGTTTATGCTTTTTGAAGCATTGGCAAAATATTGTCTGGCCTCGGGGATATAAAAGGTTTCAACGAATTTATTGCCCATGCTACTTTATCCTTTGCAATAATTTCGTTTATTACTTGTTCAGTTGTGTGAACTGTGGTAACCGTCGCCCGAAGGGGACTGTGATTTCAGGGGTCAGTCAGCAGTTCTAGGGATTCCTGAATGGATTGTGTCCAAGAGCCATCTGCTTTAAGGATGAATCCAGGGGTCCTTGGATAGGATCTTTCTGAGCCTTGCGGCTTCGTTGAAATCCTCTTTGATTCGCAGAACTCCCGCCAGGATTAAGACTTTGATGTCCTTGTATTCATTGAAGCTAGATTTGTAGTTATCCCAGTCTTTTAATGTTTTGCTGATCTTTGCTCTATTGAATAGAGGTCGGGTCCTGGTCCTAGTCCTGAGTTGTTTTAGGTCTGTGGTCCACCAGACTGACCTGATTTTCTTGCGAGCACGTTGCAAATGGCAGGATGTGTTGAAAGCCGCTTTCAGAATTTTCAGAAGGTTTTCGACTGAATTCTCAATGTAAGTTGGATCGAGCAAAATTGATTTGTCCTGTTGTTGGTATGTTACCACAGTGGTAGACCTCATTTCTGTATATACATACCTAGGAGAAAAATATTGAGATATTTTTTGGCGACTATACAGGTGCGTAGCTTACCTTGGATAGTATAAATTGTATACCTTAGACCTTAATCCCTGAATTTTGTTCCTGAAGAACCAAAGTTCTTGGATTAAGGCTATATCCACATCTTCCTGCAGCATGTACATCATCAAGTCTTCGGTGGCTTCATTAAGTGTGGTGTAAATTAATTTGCACCACTAGCATCCTCCTTTGACTTGTCGCGTTCATTGAGGAGTCTTACCTTCAGGGTTCCCAGCCCGAACTTGATATTGCCAGATCTGCTGCGGATGTGGTCGAGTGACTTTTGGTCAATGGTAACCAAGAAGTCCTTTCCCACTCCGTTCTTACTCTTGCAGGAAGAAATGATTCTCCAGCTATGAGTGTCAAGCTCTTTATTCTGCTTGTCAATTAGCTTCAATATGGACTCGTCCTTTTCGGGAACCGGTGGATGGATCCATATTGAAGCCAACGTACGAAGCGGAAGCATCGAGCGAGGGATAACCTCGAGTTTAGCGTTCTGCCAGATTTCGCCACAAATGTCGATTGTGCGCTTTAAGAAGTCTAAGGACCTTTGGTTGTCACAACCGACGACTTTGACTGCTTTCTGCCAGCCTGCTCTGTTAAAGTTAATCTCGTCACTACGGTATGCATCGCCTCCAGTATTCTAGCTTCAACTTTCAGCCAATTGTCGGAAATTATCTTCCCATCAGGGTTGGAACTTTCGATGGAGGGGCGACTAAATTCTTAATGGCTCTCTGCCTTAATAAAAAAATGGTAGAGGTTGGCGTAGAACTGATGACTCTGCTGGCGTACACTAAAATCATTACAACAATACACCAACATTATACCCAAAGCAGCAGCAAAACAAAATCGTCGACACACCTTGATTATAAATGGTGAAATAGTACCTTAGCTCGCAGTCTGACGCGTTTTTTTTTCTTTGCCTCTTGCAATCTTCTATTTGGTCGGCGACGTAAGATCTCGAACTAGTGACTCCCTTTTCCAAATTTTCCACAAAATTCATTCCTTCGCGTCCCAAAAAAAGGGATGCTATAACCTTTCCCGCCGAACTTGAGATTCTGACGTTGTTGAGGAGGCTCACTTCCATGTCACCGATGGTTGCTTGGTTTCAGGATCAAAACAGTAGATCCATCTCTCGTCCATGGTCACGAAATGTTAAATAATCATTCTTGTCGATTATGGAAAATGGCGAAGGGAATATTTTCGCATCCGCTTGTTTTCCTAATATTGAAAACGCAGTCGAGAAAGTGAGTGGGTGTCGGTAAAGTAGTGCAAAAAATGGTATTATAGAAAACGCAACTCATCCGCGCTGCATACATTTTGTGGCGTTTTCAATCCGAATCATTTTGGTTGCGGATTTCAAGCAAGAAACATGAGCTGGTGCAATGAAAAATTAGTTTCAGATTTTAAATGAACGTAATAACGTTTACTTTTATTGTTAGAAAACAAACAACACGATTGCAGTTCGCGGCAATGTTTAAATGTTCGATCTGCCAAATACAACATTTTGCCCACGTGAGGAACATGGATCCTTCACGATATTCATCTTCAGTGGATGTTCTGCCTTTGGACCAGCGTGCTGCTGTGGAATATGAAGGAGTATAGTCCCAGTGTTTTCATTAGGATCAAGTTCAAGTCACTGTACAGTTGTTTCAAGCAGTGGTGCTTGGTGATAGCTCTAATTTAATTTTTCTCCATTTGATGTTATCCCTTCGACGGTCCGTATTCAAATGAATCGTCGTGATCTATTTATATGATTTTTTTACGCTAACCTAGGGGGTATATAAGCAAGAAAATTTTTATGCAGACTGGAAATAACGCATTATCATTACTCTTGGAACACCCCTCATATAAAACCATAACAATCTCAGGGGCAGTACGGATTTAAAACTTGGTCTCTGACTAAGAAAGATTTCAGATCTTTGGAAATAAGGTCTTAAGGATAATCTGTGGTGGAAAGGGAAAAAGTTTGAAGGAACTGTCTTCGGCCCCAAACATTGTCCGAGTAATCAAATCGCTAAGAATAAGATGGGCAGGACACGTCGAACGAATGGACAGTGG
This sequence comes from Merodon equestris, assembly GCA_958301585.1. Taxonomy (NCBI): domain Eukaryota; kingdom Metazoa; phylum Arthropoda; class Insecta; order Diptera; family Syrphidae; genus Merodon; species Merodon equestris. The sequence goes on from OY284415.1 coordinate 104,030,088, forward strand.
ACATTAAAGTATAATGAGTGGAAAGCCCGAAGGAAAGGACGCCCAGGAAGGCCGCGCCGTAGGTGGGAGGGCAATATAAGGATGGACTAAAGAGTAAGCGAAACATACAGGGTGCGCCATTTCATATGGGTCGAACTTCGAATGACTTCAACAATTTTCAACCGATTTTCATATGTCATAGCATTTTGGAAACGTCAATTCAGTACAACTTTAACAATTTAATGAATCGCCTCACACCAAAAAAACAGGCAGAAATAGTTTCAATGTTCATTAAAAATGAACGCTCGATTGTGCTAACTCAACGTGCGTATCGTGCAAAATATCGTGATCGTGTTGGGCCTAAAAAAAAGATACAATTCGTCGTTGGGCCTCGAATTTTTTTCAATTTGGTTCTGTGGCAGGCCCTCGTGAGCAACCTAGGCCACGTCCGCGGCGTTCAAACTCATCTATTCAGTCTGTGAAGGCCAGTGTTCAAGAAGACCCAAGTTTGTCATATCGGCGCCGTTCGCAGCAGTTAGGCATCAGTGCGACCACTTTGCGGAGAATTTTAAAGGATGATCCTCACTTATTTCCATACAAAGTGCAGATAACTTAAAGAATTTTGCCACAAGATGAGCCACGGCGCTTGGCATATGCTCAAAATGTCGTTGCAATGATAAATGCTGAGCCGGAGTTCTGGTAGCAAATTTTGATGACCGATGAGGCATACTTCTGGGGCTGTAGAAGGAACATTCTCATAACAGAAAGATTTAGCGAAGGGTTATCAACGAAGCCCTGAACATCCGAGTTCCAAATAAGCGATAAAAGTTGTAATAATATCATATCAGGTACGCTGCAACTCAGTGCGACACGAGGAGTCCTCGTGTTGTTTGTTGATTATGAGGTTCATAGAGGTTCTTATGAGTCTTGAAGAAAGTTTTCTAAAGTTCTCTTCAAATCTTGCAGCAAAATGAGTTGTTGATAAGCCCTTAAATCAGTTACCAGTTATTTGGAAAAGGGTTATTACCAATTTGCCCCTATAAAGCAGCCAATTCCAACCATCCGCATTAACTAAAACAAATTTTGAAATTGACTCACAAACTAGCACAAAGAGGCATGTTTGCTAGTGGACGCCTTCATTGTTAATGATAATTTGTGCTCCTTTTCCGCATTTTCAATCGTTCGAAGAGAACTTCGAGCAACAGGTTCTCGCAATCTTGTCGGATATCTCTTTGGGAACTTCCAGAGCCTATTCCTTGTTCTGATAGTTCCGTGACTTCAAAAGGCCTCAAAGAAAGAAGTTTAGAGCAGTCAGCCAAATCGCTAAAACGAGACATTAGGTGACCCGCAGTCCTGTTTGAAATACTAGTACATGTCCTCCATTCGGTATTCATTAATTTGCGATCTTCTAGAGCTCATCAGTACCACAGCAGCCGTATTACCCAGGCGTCCTCGTAAAAAGAAGGACCGATGAAACCTAAGGCGAGTGCCTTTGACTCTATCTAATAGCTATGCGTGAGTGCTCAGTGCCCCAGAAGAGCACATTTTGTTCGTTTACGCATCCTGAAATGGGCCCTATCGTTTACGATGAATTTCGTCTATTCTATCGTTAAGGTTAAGGGGAACATGAGCGTAGTTTAGACGCGATCGACGGTCTGCAGACAGTAGTGAAAAGGAATATCTTCAAGTTGTTCATCAAAATACGAGTATGGCTGTGTAGTGTGGAGAAAAGTCGAACGTATAGTGGCCAGCCGCGTAGCACTTCTTCTGGTCAACGTTGGTGGCTGCTCTGAGAATCCTTAAGTCGTCAACGAGCCCTACAATGCCTTGCGTCGCCTCTTATATTTCTTGTTACAATCTCTTCGAGTTGAGCGGCTAAGGCCCAACAATAATTAATTAAACGGACTTGCATGACCATAATGGGATGATATTCGGTTTCGTCCGCCTGGGGAGATCCGCCTTAAGGAAGATCGCAATGGAATGAGACATTCGACGTGGAATTTTCACAACCCAAATAGGAAACAAAATATACGCAAACCGGATGTAAGCGATTTGATCTGTTCATTAAACTCTTGACTTGACTTTTCGTCAAAACCTAAGTGGGATTTTCGTTCGGTGTCGCCATCCCTCGAGCACATTTGCAAATGATTTGTTTAGCCTTTTTTCATCACTCTTCTCAAAATATCTCCCGGAACCTTGGGAATTACGTGTTCGATATTGTTCCCCATACAAATAATATACGATACTGAATTGTATGAACGCTGTGACACCATTCAATCAAAACATTTCTCGATCATGTCGTTACAACCACATATCACTGATTCAATTCTAGCCAAAATAGTCTTCCAACATGGCACGATAATGAACTCCATTGACCGTGACATGGCGATTATTGTCATCGACGAAAAAATAACACCCAATCACACTTCCCGCATAAAATCCACACTACACGGTCACTTTTATAGATGCAATGGGGTCACTTGAAACACTTGAAACACAAGGGGATGGTCGCAGTGCAATGGTAATCATCATCGACTGTTGAACGGAAGGTTTGTAGTTCAAATCCATCCACAGCCAAGAACAATTCCTATACGGAAAAGTTGTGCAACAACGTCAGTTGTGAATGAGAGATGATCAAAAAATGCTGGCGAAAGCATAACACTTGCAGTATAAGATCACTTCAAAATTCATACTCTGTGAGTGTATTTCCTTACACCTTAATGACATGCAAACAAACGAGTTACTGTGAACTACAACCAACGCAAATTCAGTCGAATCTCTCAAATCCTATCTAGGACAACTACCCCCGGAGAGTAGTGAACGAACATCTTCGACACAAACCATCTGCACCCAGTCCAGGTTGTGTGACAAACACCATAAATACAATTCAGGATTATTTCAAACTTTTACTGAAACTTTTTCCACTTTATCGGAGAAGTTTTCAGCTCTTCAGTTGATTTAGAGACTTCAGTTCTTGAATTAACTTGATCTTATAAGACTAAAGGTATAGTCTTTACGTAAAGTCCTCTACAGACTTTCTGTAGACCTTTTAAACTGAAGCATTTACGGCAGTGATATTTTCGATACTTCGACTAAGCGCGTACAACATATGTACAACAGTGAAAATGTTGAATCGAATTTAAGTAAGCACTCTTAAAATAGCGACCAGCGACCAGGAATTTCGGTACCAATTTTTAATTATTTCCAAACGTTGGTCGTTTCAGAACTTCACAATGATAAAACTGTAAAACTAAACTGATGTTTTGACATTGACAATAAAAAACAAAGTTTAAAAGTACATTTCTATTAAAATACGAAATTGTTACGTCCTTATTGAAAAACCGGATTTCTGATCCTCTTACGAAAAATTGCACAATGTTTTAAAAAATCAATTCATTTCTCCACTTTGGCCAATAAAATTAAAACAAATTCATTATTTGAATAAGGGCACTTTTAATTATATCTCACATTCACGTTTAACTTAGAGTTAGTCCGGTCGATGAGCTCACGTAATCTAAGAACGATGTTAGACGGACAAATCCTTGGGGATACCCCTCGGTGCACGCATCCTTCGCAACAAACGAATTTATTCCAATTTGCATGTAGCTTCCATCTGGATTCTGAACCACCAGTGGTCCACCTGAGTCTCCCGTGCAAATACTCTGATTCGTTCCATCTGCACCCGTAGCACAAAGCGTCGAACTAATAACAACTTCGTTGCCAAATATGGCTGCACAGTCCGAATTGTTGATAATAGTCACTGTAGCGCTGAGCAAAACGTTGGAATCATCGAGGTACTCATCATCGACGTATCCGAAACCCGCGATAATGGAATTCGTTCCTACAAAGTTGTTGTTAGCCTGTGACGAAGACACAAGCGTTATGGGCTGAATCGTATCCGAGAGGGTCAGCGGGTTGGGAAGCTGAATTGTCGAAACGTCATTGTTCAGATTGACCGGGTTGTAGTTTGGATCGATGAAGATAGCCGTGGAAGTCGCGGATACGGTGTACACATCGAGCTCGATGGTTCCGAAGATGAGGAAAATCGAATCAAGTCCGTACGTACAGTGGGCAGCAGTAAGAACCCATTGTGGGGATATTAACGAAGCACCACAAAGAAGAGTATCCGATGGATTCTTTTTCAGGATTACCTGCCATGGCAGGGCACCTTCTGCAACTGGCGTTCCATCAATAATACGTGACTTCTACGAGGAATAAAGAATACAGTTTGACAGATAAATGCGTAGACTACGAGGAACTTACGAAAGCCTCGATGGCACAAAAGTGCAACGCGAGGAAGAATAGTAGTGATAGGCAGATAGCTCGTTCTTTCCCTCCGTTCATGCTGCTGTCTGGCGAATAAGTGAGTCTGGGACTAGCTACCGTACTGTAGTTTTCAATTGTTTTAAATTTCTTCAGATAAGATAAGTTCTCAACGCGTTTACCTAGATGGTGGCATAACGACGATATTGGCAAAGCTATCAATAAATATTTGTAATCAAACGTATTCAGACGTAAATTGGTTGTACTTTAAGGTTTTAATCGTTTTTTCTTCTTTGGGAGAAGCCTTCTTAGAAGAAGATTTTATTGACTGTGTGCTATTAAAGAAAAAAAGTTAGTCAGCGTGTCGTTGCTCTGTTGTTCTGCCTTTGATCCATTTGTATTGGTTTTCATTATCTAATCTTAATTTCAGATTTTCTACAAGAAATGAACTCAAAATTGGGCTTTGCCATCGCCCGCTGTCTACTATCGATCTCTGAGTTCTAGCCCTTAATACCACCTAGTTCAAGTATGACACATATAGGAGGGTGGTCCGATAAGTACTTAGCCTCATCGCTAGATGTTGGCAGTATCGTAAGAGCAACTTACTATCGTGCAGTACATTCTAGTAGACGGCTACTGTCGATCAGCCGGATCGAACTCGTAGTTTTGTTTTGACCGCGTGTGGAAGCGGGAGTGTCCGCGGATTCTAGAAAAATAGAAAAAGAGCAATATCGGTCGGTGATTCGAATCTTGTTTTTGGAAGGGAAATCGCGCAGCGAAATCAAAGAGCGTTTGGATGCTGCGTACGGTGACTCTTCTCCTTCGATGGCGACCATCAAAAATTGGTTTAACGAGTTTCAACGTGGTCGCACGTCGGTTTTTGATGAGCCACGTCCAGGTGCCCCGAAAACGGCTACCACGGAGGATAACGTGACAAAAATCCACGATTTCGTATTGGCAGACCGCCGATTGAAGGTGCGCGAGATAGCTGAGACAGTCGTCATTTCAAAAGATCGCGTCGTAATATCATGCATGAAATTTTGGGCATGAGAAAGCTCTCGACGCGATGGGTGCCGCGTTCGCTCACTCCGGACAACAAGCGCAACCGTGAGACCACTTCGGAGCTGTGTTTGACGCTGTTTAAGCGCAATCCCAAGGAGTTTCTGCGTCGTTTCGTGACAGTCGACGAAACATGGATCCACTGGTACATACCAGAGACCAAGGAACAGTCGAAACAGTGGACTTCATCCGGCGAACGTGCTCCGAAGAAGGCGAAGACTGTCCCATCGTCCGGGAAACGGGAAGGGCACCGTTTTCTGGGATTCACAAGGTGTAATGCACATCGACTACCTGAAGAAGGGCAAAACGGTCACAGGGCTGTACTATGCAAAATTATTGGGCCGATTCGACGCCGAATTGAAGAAAAAACCGCCCCACTTGGCGAAGAAAAAAGTACTCTTCCACCATGATAACGCACCGGCTCACACGTCCGCCCTCGCCACGCCCAAAGTGGTCGAAGTGGGATACGAACTGCTGCCCCATCCACCGTATTCTCCAGATTTGGCCCCTGCGACTTCTTTTTGTTTCCAAATTTGAAAAAGTCACTCGATGGACAGAAATTTCAGTCGAATGAGGAGCTTATCGCCGCCACGGAGGCCTACTTTGCAGAGAAAACGTATTTTTCAGACGGGTTAAAGAAGTTGGAGCATCGCTGGGTCAAGTGTATCGAGCTAAAAGGAGACTATATTGAAAAATAAATCGCCATTTCTCCAAAATTTTTGTTTTTCTTTTGTAGGCTAAGTACTTATCGGACCACCCTCGTAGCTTATTGAACAGTCGTTGAACGCTTAATGAAAAGAAATGAGAAAATATATGCAGACTGTGGTGCGGAACTCAGACAAGATTCTGGTCATTTACTCTGAGTTGATAGTTAGAAGAGCTTCTGTTTAGTAGATATCCAGATCTCGCGAAAAATATTTTTAAGACTTTGTAATAATATAATAGGTAAAATATTAAGATTCTTAAAAAGTACAAAGCTACTGTACTGACGATTTTTATTACAAATTAAACGAATAATATGTTTTTGTGACACCAGTAGAGGGTATATTTTGTTATAGTGGTACCACCCCAGCAAACTATACTATTATTCAAGCTTACAGTGAACTAATCCATAATAGATTGCCTTTAGAAGATCAAATGCGCAATAAGATTTTAAAAAGAAGTGTTGTCTAGCTGCCAAAAGGTATTTTTTTTAATGAATTTTTATGTTCATACCAGTTTAACTTCCGGTCGAGCATAACTCCGAGATATTTAAAATGATCAACGTTGTCAATATAGAAAGATATTTTAGAGCAAGGGTGTTCAGAAAAATGTCTGAAAATGATTCAGAGCTACAAAGTTTTATTGTGCCTAAATCGTGTGCATTTCGCACAGTGGAAAAGAAAGGACCCATAATCTACTGTCTTGCCACTGGAACTAAAACACATAATTTTTGTTTTGTCACTGATTACCATTTTATGTATTTTAAACCAGTGACTGATCACTTCAAGGTCATGATTAATGACCACAGAAAGATTCAAAGGAGAATCAGCAGTAAAAGCACATGTCATATCGTCTGCAAAAGCTGTTACTTTGCTACAGTATTTTTGTAAAAAGAGCGAATTAAACAAATTAGTTCATACCTCGATAACAATAATCTTCTTGTTGAAAGTCAATCTGGGTTCAGAGCTAAACATAGCTGTTCCACTGCCATGGTAAAGGTTCTCGACGATATAAGAGTTGATCTTGATGAGGACAGATTTACTGTCCTGTGCCTCCTTGATTTTTCCAAAGCCTTCGATAAGGTGAATCACGACATTTTATGTCAAAACTTGATATCTACTTTGGATTTGGCGACAGGGCAACTCGCCTCTTAAAAAACTATCTGTCAAACAGGATACAAAGAGTGGTGGTTAACGAGGTCATTTCTGAACCCAGACCCATTCTATCGGGAGTTCCCCAGGGATCGATCATGGGCCCAATTCTCTTCTGCATGTTCATAAATGACGTACCCTCAGTATGTAAAAATGTTTCTATTCACCTTTATGCTGATGACGTCCAGATCTATCTATCGGCACGTATTGGTCTTATCGAAGATCTTGTTTTTAGAATAAATGAGGACATCTTGGAAATACATAGGTGGGCGGAGACGAATGGTCTATCTTTGAATCCAAGCAAGACACAGGCAATATTGCTCTCTTATAGAGATTATAATACTAAGAACTTTCCATCCATCTGTATAAATGACTTCAAGGTACCATTCTCAACGACAGTGACAAGCTTGGGCTTCAGAGTGAGCACACATTTGTCCGGTACTGACCATATCAGATCGACTATTGGGCGAGTTTATGGAGTATTGAGAAAACTCTGGATGTCTAGCAACTTTATTCCAACGGAAATAAGACTTCGCATAGCCAAAACCTTAGTTTTGCCGCTGATTTCATACTCGGAGGTGGTGTATCCAAAATTGGACTCTGTCTCTGAACATACTCTACTTGTAGCATTCAACGATATCACTCGGAACGTGTATGGCTTACGAAGATATGACCACATATCGGCGCATCAAACCAGCATCTTAGGATGTACTCTATTGCAGTATGTCAATGCAAGAAACTGCATCTTTCTCAACAAAATAATATATCAGAAGTCTCCACGCTATCTCTATGAAAAACTAAACTTCTGCCAATCTGTTAGAAGGCTTAACCTTGTAACACCACGTCATAGGTATTTGAATTCATCGCGCCTCTTCTTCGTTAACAGCATTCGTCTCTGGAATTCATTGCCGGCATGCATCAAACAAGTCAGAGAGTTCACAAGTTTCAAAAAGAATATTTTTAAATATTTTTCTAATCAACGCTAATCCTCATCGCTTTTCCTCATCCTTTCCCGACCCTCCCTCTTTTCAACATTTTTCCTTTTCTTTCTTTTCTTATTGATTCAACTTAATTTTATGTTAACTTTAATTTAACCTTATTTTTAAAATATCACCAAATTGTACTATAAAAGACATAAGTCTTACTTGTACGAATCCTCCTAAACTGTAATAAATTGAATTGAATTGAATTGAATTAATAAATACTAAGAAAAGTAATGGAACAAGGACAGAATCCCAAGGAACACCCATGGAAACTATACTATTCGAACTTAATACGCCATAAATTTTTACTTTTTGAGCTCTGTTAGAAAGGTACGAACCAAGCCAACTATGAAAACTACCTCTAAATCCGCACCTATGTATTTTATGATCCACCATGTCAAAGGCTTTAGCAATGTCAATAAACAGTGCTGCAGCACTTCCTATGCTTCCTATCATTTGCACAAAATAGAAGGGCACTTTCTGAGAGAAAACCAAATTGACATTCACTGAAAAAATTGTTTTTTTTCTAAGAACTTGATCATTCATCTTTATAGCTTTTTCAAAGATTTTTAAGAAAACTGACAGCAAAGGAATAGGCCTATAATTATTGATATCTTATTATTCTCTTATTTCCTTTTTGAAACAAGGGTATCACTTCAGCAATTTTCAAATAATCGGGAAAAATACCACATGAAACACTTTTGTTATACATATGTAAAACATAAAATATCACAGATATTTAGTGCTATTTTCTTAACGAAGATACTAAAAAAACCATCAGTTGGTTAAGAACTTGCATTTTTAAGAGTTCGAATAATCTTGTAAACTTCAAAAGAGGTTATAGGCTCTAAAAAGAAACTCCGCGGACATGACACTTCACTAGATAAACAGATACAATCACTGTCAGAATCACAACTATTGGAGACAACTATAGAACCTATAGATGAAAAAAAGTTATTGAATTTATTTACTAAAACTTTGGTGTCAGATATCACAACATTGTCTACATTCAGATTCTTAATTTGAATCTGCTGACTAGATTGATTTAATATTGCACGTACTAACCCCCATTAATTTTTAGAGTCGCCTTTGAATTTACGAAACTTACTCAAATAGAAATTTTTAATAAAAATTGTTTTTGCACAATTTTACATATTTGGTAATCGTTTTGCAAATTAGCTTATAAGCAGAAATTACATTTTTATTGTTCGGATTTTTAACCTTCTTATATAATTTATTTTTCATTTCGATTTTCTTTAAAACATTAATATCCATCCAAGGCTTAAGTTTTGTTAACTTTTTCTTTCTTTCTAAAGGGTGGTCCAACGAAAACGCACAATGATAATTGTAAATAAAACAAAAAGTTTTCAGAGAATTATCTTAATATTTTTTATTATGATAGAAGGATCTATGACAATTATGTGTGAAACAAAATATCGGCCAAATGCTTGCCACGACTTCGGTGGCATACATCTATCCGATGGTCCATATTTTCAATGACTTTGAGACATAATTGGGGTTCAATGTCGTTAATATGCCGAATTATGTCATCCTTTAGCTCTTGAATTGTTCTTAGCTTATTGACGTACACTTTTTCTTTTAAATATCCCCAAAGAAGTCCAACGGTGTCAAATCACATGATCGTGGCGGCCAATTAACATCGCCACGACGTGAGATAACACGGCCATTGAATTTCTCGCGCAAAAGAGCCATTGTTTCGTTGGCTGTGTGGCAAATGGCACCATCCTGTTGGAAGCAGATATCGTCCAGGTCCATATCCTCAATTTCTGGCCACAAGAAGTGCGTCATCATCTCGCGATAGCGAACACCATTCACGGTAACTGCTTGGCCGACCTCATTTTCGAAGAAGACGGCCCGATGACGCCGCCAGCCATAAACCGCAGCAAACAGTCACTCTTTGTGGATGCATCGGCTTTTCAACAATCACTCGTGGATTCTCATTTGCCCAAATGCGGCAATTCTGCTTGTTAACGAATCCACTGAGGTGAAAATGTGCCTCGTCGCTGAAGATGATTTTCTTTGTAAAGTCACCATTCACTTCTGTCTGTTCAACCAACCATTCGGCGTATTGACGACGCTTGAAATGGTCAGTAGGCTTCAGCTCTTGAGTCAACTGAACCTTGTAAGCGTGTAAATTCAAATCTTTATTCAAAATTCGCATCAGTGATGTTCGTGAGATGTTCAATTGTTGGGCACGACGACGGACGAGTCGAGGTTGACGGCTCTTCTGCCACACTGCCACACTATCGCGAACAACAGCAATGCTTTCCGCAGAATGAACTGGGCGAGCATGCACATGTGTTTTCACATTTCCTACAGACCCGGTTTGCTGAAATTTGCGCAAAATTCTATCGATTGTGGACACATTTTACCGATTATGGTGACCAAAAAAATCACGAACTGCAAGAAATGCATTTTGATTTAAACGCCTATTTTCGTAAAAGGCTTCAGCAATCTTAACGCGCTGCTCAATTGTGTAGCTCTCCATGGTTGAATTTGTCAAACACTCAAACAAAGAAATGTCAAATTAAGTTGGGCAAAAAAACTTGACGTTAAGGTGTGACTCACAATTAACATCGTGCATTATGGTTGGACCACCCTTTACAATTACTTTAGAACTTTATAAGGCACAGTCTTTGAGTAAATTGATAAATATTGAAAAGGCTGCAAAAGGATCACTTTCACAGCGAACACTTTCCCAATCTTCAGAACGTAAAAGATTGTTTAGAGACACAATATCCGTCTGAACATAAGTATTAGATGATTTTTTTTTAAGTGGAAAAAGAACTAGAACATTTAAAACTGAGACAAATCATACAGTGATCCGATATCTGCAAATCAACAACAGAGCTACAAAGCTGAACAATTTGGGAGTAAGAGAAAAGCGTCATGATATGGTCAATACAAGTACTAGTGGAATCTGTAATACGAGTTGGTCTATTTATACATGACTCAAAGCCATACGAAGAGAGCAAAAACAGATAGTTATCAACCAGAATTGTGTTTTGTAGAATATCTAAGTTGATATCAACCAAAAGAATTACGTTATTCAATTCATTAGATAATAGGGTTTCGAACTCTTCATAAAATATGTTATTCCTCAGAGTTGGTTCATTAAATCTATAAACACAGAAAAACGCTAACTTCAAATCACTAACAACAACTTTCAAGACATCACAACTGAACAAGTTAAAACCACAGGACACAAAATTAAACTTATTTTTGACAAAAGTACCAACACCACCAGATGCATAGCCATTGTTACAAAAAGCTATAAGTTCATATCCTTCAATATGAAAGAGCGTTACATACATATGTCTTCTTCATAAATCCATGTTTCCGATAAGAAAATGAAATCAGGCTTATTTAAAAATGAATTTAGCTGTACAAGTAGGTTGTCCCGATTGGTACGCATACTTCTTATGTTTTGGTGTATAATAAGTAAATTAGGTAAGTATGTCTGCTCAAACAAAAGATTGAGTGCGTCTACGCTAATACAGTCTGCAGAGGGAACAAAAAGTAAATAAAAATAAAATTAAAAATTTTAAGTAACCCCCGACACAAAAAAACTTTAAAAAGTAAAAAAATAAAATTTTTCTCTCGGCCTTTTGACTTCATTAAAAGAAACTATTAATATTTTTCATGTAAGCGTCGCCACGTCGGGGAACCGCTAAATGAAGAAGTATAATTAGTTATATCTACATATGTAGGTGTAATGTATAAAAAAATATCTACTAATTTCAAAATGTACGTATGAACTTAGTTTTGTACATCAATTTATCTTACAAGGTGTACTAAGTTCCGGCAGTGTTTCGATATTGTACCACTTCTATATGAGACGTTCGCTTGAGTGCGTTGCGTTAAAATATTGGATATGGTTGTTTCGGTACTTACTTACGTTGTTTAGATAGAGTAGGTCTTTGTATTATACATACTTGATCATCTTCTATATATATAATACGCCAGTGAAGCCGCTTCTCCTCCTAAACTAAAAGTCGCACAGGCAAGTGCGATACACCGTTGGAAAGCTTATGGTCTGAAGTGGCCGGATAAGGTCACTTATCCTTCAAAAGTTAATTTAAACGCGATTTAAACTGGATTTAAGATTCAGCGCGTGATTTAGTAGCAATTAAAATTTCAGAAAAAAAATCAAACTTGCACGTGCAATATTTAGTAACATAATTTTTTTGCCAATTGAGCCACTTTTTCTCTTAAATTAAAAGTCGATCAATCAAATGCAATGCAACATTAGAAAATCATTGGTTTGTAATGGTTACATAAGAAATAAAATACAACAAAAAGTTAATTGAAAACGCGATTTAAACTGGATTAAAAATTGAGCGCGTGAAGGTAGCAGTTGAATTATGCCAATAAAATAAAATTCGCACGTGCAGTATTAATGCCTTTGGAATAATTACACAATTCTTTTTTCAATTTTTGCCAATACTTAATTGATGATTTAATTTTATTCGTCACATAACACTAACAACAAACTGATAAAAATAAAATAACTGTTTATAAACTAAGGTGAGTTGTGAACATCAGAGGCATAACTTACAATTTTATTTGTTATAGAACAATCTAAATGCCTCGAAGAGTGCGTTCGCGTCCTTCAGGTGAAACTTTAAGAGCCACCCGCTCACGTCTACAGCGGAATCGACGTAATTTATTGTCTTCTTTAAATGCTGCCGTATCATTTAGAAGTTTTTCAACTGTAGCTCAACATTACTTAGGACTGTTGACCAAGAAATGTGATGAATGTCAAGCGCTGCATTTTGAAAATGAAATAGATGGCAGTAAAGGTTCATCGTGTTGCCACAAAGGCAAAGTTAAATTGACAGGCTTAAGAACAAGCAATCTGATTGAATCTCTGCTCACTGGTAACGATTCACATAGCAAGAATTATAGGGCAAAGATTCGGTCCTTCAACGCTGCTCTATCGATGATCAGTACAAGCGCTGATGTAGAAACAGCAACAAGCGGACCATTCTACTATAAGATTCATGGCCAGGTTCTTCATCGCTTGGGTTCTTTTGTTCCGGAAGCAAATCAAACAGCAAGATACGCCCAAACATATTATGACGTAGAAATAGCTGCTGCCCAGCGCATGAATTCGGAAGCAAACGATGGTTGTGATCCTGCTCTTATGAACCAACTCTCGAATTATTTGTCACAGAGCAATCCTTTCGCTAAAAGCTTCAGAGCAATGGCAAGCATGTATGACAGTCTACCAGAAAACGAAAGAAAAGATGTAACGATGATCATTCATGTAGACAAGCGGCAAGATCAACGAAGGTACAATGACGCTACCGTTTCTGACGTTGCAGCCATTTTCAAGATTTCTCCACGAGGCATTCCAGAAGCCGAACGGGATATTGTTGTTCATCCTAAATTAGGTCAACCGCAGATAATTCCATCACACAGTCCAAACTTAGATCCAAGGGCCTATCCTTTATTATTCCCCAATGGCGATCGAGTTTGGACAAGGAATTTGCAGCATTTTCACGCAAATGCCACAGTGTCAAGAAACAAATTAACAATGCTTCAATTCGTCAGTTATCGACTTGCAATAAGAGAAGGATTTTCAATAATACATTCGTCAGGCAAACTTTTTTTGCAATGGATCGTTGATTTGTACGTGCGAATTGAAGGAGAACGATTAGCTTTCATCCGATCTCAACAAAGCTTACTTAGAGCAGAATGTTACATGAACATAATGGATTATATTCATCAACGCGAAAGTAATGGAGAGCAAAGAATTGGGCAAATGGTTATTCTACCATCTTCAATCATCGGCAGCCCAAGAAACATGCAAGCTAAATACCAAGATGCCATGGCAATAGTTCGTGAATTTGGCAAACCTGATCTCTTCATTACATTTACATGCAATCCGAATTGGCCAGAAATAAAAGAGAATCTTAAACACAAACAATCTTCGAACGGCGGTCCAGATCTTATTGCCCGTGTTTTCAAGTCAAAACTAGATGCTCTGATTAACGACATCACAAAGAAAGAAATTTTTGGAAAAGTAGATGCAATCATATACACTATTGAGTTCCAGAAAAGAGGTTTACCGCATGCTCATATATTAGTGTCTCTTGCTTCCGAGCATAAGATCCAAGATTTAGAACACATCGACGCAGTGGTATCAGCAACAATTCCTGATCCTACGTTACCGGAGAACGAGGTTCTCTATCAAATAGTGAAGAAAAACATGATCCATGGGCCATGTGGAATCTTTAATCCTAATTCGCCGTGCATGGAAGATGGGAAATGCTGCAAGTCGTTTCCAAGAGACTTTTCGGAGCAGTCAAAAAACAATCCTGCTGGATTTCCAATACATATATCATAGACCAAACGATGGAATTACAGTCTCTGTGAATGGAAATGAGATAGACAACAGATTCGTTGTTCCTTACAACCCTTATTTACTTCTCAAGTATAACGCTCATATAAACGTTGAGGCCTGCAGCACAGTCAAGAGTGTGAAGTACATCTACAAGTACATTTATAAAGGACACGATGCATGCACTGTTGCTTTTGGAAATGGTAGTTCTAACTCTTTCCGTTATGACGAAGTGTTGAGCTATCTTAATGCAAGATATGTTGGTTCAGCCGAAGCTATTTGGAGGATTTTTGAATATCCAATGCATTATCAATCTCACACTGTTATTAAATTGGAGTGTCATTTACCTGAACAACAAAGGGTTTACTTCCAGGATCAAGAAATCGATGCTGATATTCTTAGCAGAGACACAAAATTATTGGCATGGTTCAAATTGAACACAAACTGTCTTCAAGCCCGAGAACTACTTTACACAGAGGTTCCACAAAATTATACGTGGCATACACCATCGAGAAGTTGGCGCACCCGACAACGAGGAGGTGGTAAAGTTATAACAAGACTTTACATAGTAAACCCAAAGAACATTGAATTGTTTCATTTGCGCATCCTGTTGTTGAATATTAGAGGAGCAACAAGCTATGCTTTTCTGAAAACCGTGAACGGTGTTGAGCATGAAACATTTTTGGCAGCAGCACTTGCACATGGATTAGTCAGATGTGAAGAAGAATATAGAAACGCCATCTCTGAAGCTTGCGGAGTTCAAAGGCCAGCCCAAGTAAGGAGCCTTTTTGGAGTGATCTTAGCACTGAACACACCGAACAATGCAGTCGATCTGTGGACAGAATTCAAACGTCAAATGATTGAAGATTACATTCATGAAGGAATAGAAATTCCTCCGGCTGAAAATATGGCTTTGTTAGAAATAAATGAAATTCTAATTACTCACAACACATCTTGCGCTGCACTTGGTCTCCCTTCCCCGATTGTTCTTGAACAACAAGCTGTTCCTACAGACCAAGATTTCAGAACAGCAGAAAGTAATAGACACCATTATCTCGGCGTTAGATAACGACGCTCTGGAATGTAAAGAGTACTTGGACGCTCCTGCAGGCTGTGGAAAAGCTTATATTCAACGTGTATTGATGTCTTACGTAAAATCAAAGAAGCAGATTGTTTTACCAGTTGCATTTACCGGAATCGCAGCAAGTTTAGTTGAAGGTAGAAGGACTTTGCACAATCAGTTCAAACTTCCCATTCCAATTTTCGACACTTCTGTTTCATCAGTCACACCAAACTCACCCCATGGTCAAAAACTTCATTCAGCAAAAATGATAATCATAGACGAAGCAAGCATGATGCCATCTGCAGCGTTCACAGTCATCAATCGTCTTTTTCAGGACCTGGCACAAAATAGATCCAACCAGTATTCGCTTCCTTTTGGAGGAAAATTATTGTTGCTCTGTGGAGACTTCCGTCAAACGCTTCCTGTCGTGCCGCATGCAAGCCGTTCAACAACAGTTGAGAATTGCTTAAAGTCAAATCCCCTATGGCGTTTTGTTCGTAAGTTACACTTAACTCAAAATATGCGAGTTAACGAAGGACAGGATGAATTCGCAAAGTACCTACTAGAGGTTGGAAATGCCACCCTCCCAAAACACCAAGCAATCAATGGCAACTATGACTTCCCTAAGAAATTACTTGGTACAGGATCTGCTGTAGACTTTGTGTATGGAGACTTGGAATCGATTCTCACATCAAACGAAATTTCAGATTATGCAGTTCTTGCTCCTAGAAACGAAGACTGTAACATCATAAATAATTTGGTGTTGTCTCAAATGAATAGCGAATTTTTTCCAGAGCGAAACTATATTAGCATGGATGAAATTGTGTCTGATAATGAGAATGATGCTCTGCAGTTCCCAACAGAATATCTGAACAGTATTGAATTGAGTGGACTCCCACGACACAAATTGAGGTTGAAAGTTGGTGCTGTAGTTCTGTTGATGAGAAATCTGCACACCTTAAGAGGATTGATCAATGGAACAAGAATGAGAGTTATTGCAATGCATAACAATTCAATAGACTGTGAAGTTCTGACAGGTTCAAGCCGTGGTAACAGAGTGCTTATTCCTAGGATTAAACTAACATCGTCAGACAGTGTGCTGCCATTTAAGATTCAACGTTTCCAGTTTCCATTGTGCTTAGCGTTTGCGATGACGATTAACAAGAGCCAAGGGCAGTCACTGAAAAAAGTTGCACTTCATCTTCCAAAACCGGTTTTCACTCACGGTCAACTATATGTAGCTCTTAGTCGTTGTACGTCTGATGATGGTGTGAAAATATTCATTGACAATAACAAAGATCAATTAATCCTCGAAAATGGAGACTTCACAACGAAAAACCCAGTATTTTATGAAGTATTGTAAACTATACCCTAATTAAACCATCTAATGTATTTATCTGAATAAAATTTTGTTAATGATTAAGCTTTTGATTCGTTTTAATAGGTGTATAATCACAATTAATAGGAAATTCAATTTTGAGAATATTTGAAATGAATCTCAACTATCACCCTGACCACTCCTGCTGGTCATTGTTAACAACTCATATGCAGGACAGCAACCAATCATTTGTATTCTAAAATTTAGATTAAACGCACATCAGAGATCTAAAATAGGAAGATTTATGATTTTGCTAATATTTGATGCAGCGCATTTTCTGTTTGCCATACGTATTTGCAGTTTGGATATTGTCAAAATGTTCACTAAGGTCAGATCTATGTCCACACCGAAATTCAGAGCGAAATGACTGCTAGATATTGAGTAATTAAATCAACCTCATACTTTACTTTAAAAACGTTTTGCGCATTTTGCGCAGACAGGTTGCTAGTTATCAATATTCTTTTTATTTATTTACTTAGCAGTTCCCCAACGTGACGGCGCTTATATTAAAAATATTAATAGTTTCTTTTAATGAAGTCAAAAGGCGGAGAGAAAAATTTTATTTTTTTACTTTTTAAAGTTTTTTTGTGTCGGGGGTTACTTAAAATTTTTAATTTTATTTTTATTTTATTCTTTTTAAATTACTCGTGGACCCTAATTGCGATAGGTAACTACTTAAATTACATTTTTCTTAAGTATTATGCAACAACGCATAGGGTTGCAGAGGTGGCAGAAGATTTATCATCCAATTTTGTTTTTGAATAACTTTTTTACTAAATAAAAAAAATTACATTAATAATTTTTTTCTGTGGAAAAGATGATATCCGTCCAGTGGCTACCGCCAATGTTGATACACATTTGTACCCATTTTACCGCATTTTCCATGATTTTCCGTAGGAAATCCGGTGATAAATGTTCGTATTTCTGTCGAATATTCTTCTTAAGAGCTGCGAACGCGAACATCCGAGGCTTGTTGGCATAAGTCTGTGACTTCAAGTAGCCCCAAAGAAAGAAGTATGGGATGGTTAAATCTGGTGATCTTGCTTGCCATGCCAAATCGCCAAAACAGGAGATTACGCGAAAAGGAAACGCTTACTTCACAATATCCACACATACCTCGTGCTGTGTGTGCGGTGCACCGTCTTGTTGAAAAAAATAGAATATACAGGGTGTCCCACGAGCAGTGTGCCAAAAAGCTAGAGCGTGTAGGTCTGGTCAAGACAAGAAAAAAATCGTAGGGGGGGGGGGGGGAATAGACCCCCCCCCCGTTTAGCCGGGAGGAGCAATTTTCTAAAAAATTGACTTAATTTGGAAAAAAAAATTATTAAAAATCAACAGTTACATCGATAATGCCGTGATATACTTTTTTGTAAAGCCAGAAACCTCTTCTTAACTTCTTAACTTCTAACTTCTAACGTTTCAAGGCCACCAGAATCCAAATCCAACGTTTTTATAGAGATGTCCGTGTATGTACGTATGTGCGTATGTGTGTATGTGTGTTCGTATTCATTTTTTTCGTCTCGATTATCTTGAGAACCAAAGATGATATTAACATGGGACTAGATACATTAGACGCGTAATTACATAACAAAGAACTGAAAGAATTTTCAGCCATATCGGTCCAGCCGTTTTTTTTTTTAACGAGAAATCCAAGAAAAAAGCAAAAAACAAGCCGAATTTTAAAATGAATGAAGTGTATAATTTATTCATGAACATTGTTGATAATAATTGAATATTGTTGATAACAATTGAATATTGTTGATAACAATTGAATTTTGTGAATAACAATCGAATGTTGATAATTAATATTGTTTGTAACAGTTGGATATTGTTGATAACGTTTAGAGAATAGTGTCGATAAATTTTTGTTTATAATAAAACAAAGTTTTAATAGTTCAAATATCCACTGTTCGGGAAAGGTAACAATTTTTTATTCAGCAGCACTTCAACTATATGGTTCCGCATAATGGGTACATCATATGGTATTTGCTCTTCCGGTAACTTCTCGTAACATAACACTGTTGCAAAATATATTGCGAATGCCCCACAATCTATACCATTGCTCTGTTCCTGAACTTTATGAAATATATACCTTTTCTTAAATCTATACAGAGCATTAAAAAAATCGATTTGATCGTTTTCCAAGTAATTCTTACTTAAACTGTCGTAGATGTGGACATTGCCATTACCGTCATATTTTGTACAAATCCAGTGACCTATAATGTTAACACCAATTTGACCGCTATAAATGATCTGAATATTAATCTCAGATTTGGGTATTACTTGTAAATTACATAGAAACGCGCCGACGTAACCTACATCCTGTGCGAAATTATGTACCCGTTGAGCTTTGAGTTTTCTGTTCATTATTTCATGGAATAAATTGATATGTTTGTCGGACAAATAAAATTCACTATGAGCCACTTCTTGACATTCTGCGATCGGAATATCAAAATCATATGGTACGTCATTATCGTAAATATTGTTCATATCATTTTGAACACCAGAATGAATACTATTTCCATTAGTTTCTTTGTGATTTATATCATCATTATCAACATCTATAGGAATTAAATCTTTGATATTGTCATTGTAAGTGTCCATGCCAACATACATAGCTACTAATGATAATTTCATCGCAATTTTTGTTTTCATCTGTACTGTTAACACTAGTGCTACAATGATTGTTAGAATTTTTTCTATTGAGACTGTTATTATAAATAGCATATATTGGCTTATGGTATGTGAAATATGATTCATAAACTCCACATTGTATGTTGGAAACATTGGAGAAAATGACATCTATTTGAGTATTTAATGACGTAGTAATACTGTCTGGCGGCAATTGTGTTAATAATTTATATTTTTTTAAATAATTGATCAAAAAATTATTTTTTTTGTCATCTTGATTAATGATATCGTAGTTGAAATCTGCAATTAATATAAAAAGACTATCAGAAGGTAATTTTTGTATAAAATCATCGATAGCTTCTTCGAACATAGTCGTTGTTGTTTTAGGAGATTTGTACCCACTAATTAAATACCAATTATCTACTTTCATTGTAAATAGCTGCGCATGTCCCTTATTGCTGTAAAGATGCTTTGACGATAATATTGTAGATTGTACGCTATTTTTTACATAGCAAATTAGTCCATGATTGTTTTTATTGCGATCAATTCTTAAAACAATATTGAAATTATCAATGTCTATTTTATCGCTACCAGTAGTTCGAGACTCACTGAAAATTAATATATCCGCGCGCAGATACCATTCATCTGCAATTATGTGGGTTAAGTTCTTACTTAATGTACTAACATTTTGATAACATACTTTTGTGGCTACTACGCTCTACTACGACAATTTTAACATTTTTTTAGATCTCAGACTTCTTCTAATTCAATAAGTGCTGAGTTTACAACTTTTGAATTTTTTGGAATATTTGATAATTTAAATTTAGCAATTATAAATAGTCCACTCAATTTAGTGCCACGGCTGAGAGCAACATATAACATCGATAAAGTTCGCCTCTGCTGCGCCGAAAAATCTATACATATTTTGTCATATGTTTGACCTTGACTCTTATGAATAGTTATTGCTAAATGTTGTTACGGAAGACAATAAAGTCGTTAGCTCGGCTGTCTTTTTATTTTTTAACAAGTTGCATTTTACGTTGCAAAAAATGAATTTTCGAATCAATTTTTTTTTGTTTATTAACAATATGTTGTTCACTTTGTCTCAACATGTGGATCTGACGAAGATTTCGAATGTTTTCTTCGGCACGATAAATACAGTTTTTCCGTAAATTACGGATTCGTCGTTTTGTATTAATACTTTCATTTTTTCTGAAAGTTTCATCTTTTCGTCTTTCTTTCAATCCTTGAAGATTTTCCAGATTTTCGAAGCCTCTGAAATCGTCATCACTACGTAATGATGCCATGCGTTTTTAACTGCTCATTCTTTCGAGTTCTCTGTATTCATCGTCTTTACGTAAGTCAGAGACTCATTAGAGATTTTTCAGATTCTCAAAACTTCGATAACCTCCATCACTTCGTAGCGAGTCCATAAGTTGTTGATTTTTTTCTCTTTCATGTTCTCTGTAATTAACTACGGTTAAAATTATAAAAGAAAATATTGAATAAATTTAAAATTATACTATAATAATAACAAATAATAATAAAAAAAAAAAAATTGTTCTTTAATTCGTCTCACTGGGAAGTTAGTCGTGTGGACTTTACGGTTCACACCTTGACCACATTTTTTCATCTTGGTTTTAAACGAAGCTGTTTTAAGGAATAGTTTTTGAGAAATTAATTTTCAAACTCAAAATTTTGAAAAAAAAATTAAAAAAAAAACATTTTGAACTATTTTTTTTCAAAATTGTATGTAACTAAGTACTAATTTTTTTTTTGAAAAATTCAATTCTCTTATTAGTTTTTAGTTAAAAACAGAAAACCAGATGCAAAAATGTCTTGTAGTTTTTGAGAAATAAAAAAAACAACCCGAACCATTTTTTTCTAAGAAAAACCTTTTTGTTTGGTTTTAACGCGGCTGGACTTGTAGGCAAATTAATGTATGAAACATTGACCTCTTTTTTATTATTTTTAAAAAAGTCGGAGTTTTATGAGGATATAATAAAGTGACACAGTATTGGAATAATCCTTTTTTTTTCATTGATAACGCCTAAAAACTGACCTGCCAATTTCGTCTGGGTCCGCCCGCCGCTGATGGGTTCTAAGAGAATAAAACCGCAATTTTTCTTTATTGAAAAACAAAATATTTGCAACCCAAATGTAAATAAAAGGCATCTCAGTTTAAAAACAAACCATTTCCAAATTGGATGTTAACTCATCAACACATTACGATGTCAAACTCATACTCTCGAGAAGAATTAACGGACATGCACTTCTGCTACGGTTTAGCTAATGGTCGAGATCGTGAAGCCGAAAGACTCTACGCTGAAAGATATCCCAATCGGAGGTGTCCCAGTCGTACCATGTTTTCAAGAATCCACCGACATCTGCGAGGGCACGAAGAAGCGAAGTGAAGATCAGTTACAGATGGATCAGGAATCTTAGATGAAAGAATTTTGGATTTTTTCCGACGTAACCCTCCCTTAGTACAAGGAGGATAGCTATTATGCTTGGAGTGCCCAAATCTAGAGTATGGAGAGTGCTTCATACCGAAAACTTACACCCGTACCATTTTAGGCCCAGTTCAAGAACTCACCTCAAACGACAAGTTTTTGAGAGCAGAATTTTGTCGATCATTACTGCTTCGAGATGAAATTGAACGAAACTATTTTGCAAGGATATTCTGGACGGATGAAGCACAGTTTACCAGAGATGGGGTTACTAACTTCCACAATTTGCATCATTGGAGTAGCACCAATCCACACAACAAAAAACAAAATAAATCACAACACCGCTTTAGCTGTAATGTTTGGCTTGGTATTGTTGGACAAACTGTAATCGGGCCCCGCTTTTTGAATGCCGTTATTAATGGAGAATCATACCTGCAGTTCCTACAAGACCTTTTGTCCGATTTGATGGACAACGTTCCTTTGGCCATAGCAGATAATTTAATCTACCAGCAAGATGGAGCACCAGCACACTACAGCTTACGGGTTAGAAACTGGCTGGATGATCATTTTAGTGACCGTTGGATCGGAAGAAAGGGCCCCACCGAATGGCCACCTAGATCATCAGATTTAACTCCCTCTAGATTTTTATGTGTGGGGATTCATGAAGAATTATGTTTAGGAAGTGGAACAACTGAAATAACGGATTGAAGTCGCTGGAGTCAAATTGCAGGAAAATTTGTCAAGCATAGACTTATGTATGTGCAGCCATTAGAAGGAGATATAATCCTTGCCTTCTAAAAAATGGGGATCATATTAAATATTTATTATAATAAAACTCCGAATTTTTTGAAAATAATAAAAAAGAGGTCAATGTTTCATACATTAATTTGCCTACAAGTCCAGCCGCGTTAAAACCAAATAAAAAGGTTTTTCTTAGAAAAAAATGGTTCGGGTGTTTTTTTAATTTCTCAAAAACTACAATACATATTTGCATCCGGTTTTCTGTTTTTAACTAACAACTAATAAGAGAATTGAATTTTTGAAAAAAAAAAATTAGTACTTAATTACATACAATTTTGAAAAAAAATAGTTGGAATTTTTTTTTTCAT
Source organism: Merodon equestris (assembly GCA_958301585.1). Taxonomy (NCBI): domain Eukaryota; kingdom Metazoa; phylum Arthropoda; class Insecta; order Diptera; family Syrphidae; genus Merodon; species Merodon equestris. The sequence continues at coordinate 104,053,223 of OY284415.1, forward strand.
TTTTTTTTTCAAAATTTTGAGTTTGAAAATTAATTTCTCAAAGACTATTCCTTAAAACAGCTTCGTTTAAAAACAAGATGAAGGAAGAGGTTTCTGGCTTTACAAAAAAGTATATCACGGCATTGTGGATGTAACTGTTGATTTTTAATAATTTTTTTTCCAAATTAAGTCAATTTTTTAGAAAATTGCCCCTCCCGGCTAAATGGGGGGGAATAGACCCCCCCCCTCCCATACGATTTTTTTCTTGTCTTGACCAGACCTACACGCTCTAGCTTTTTGGCACACTGCTCGTGGGACACCCTGTATATAAAACCAAATGTTCACCAAGCCCCGTTCATCCAATTTCGGCAGTATTGTCGATGGCGTCCTCAAAAAAATACGGCCCAATCACTCCTCCCGCGTGAATGCCGCACCACACAGTGCCTTTGAGTGATTGTAATGGCTCTTCGTGTATCACACGCGGATTTTCAATGCCCTGAAACAAAGATTTTACTTATTGACGTAACCACTTAAGTGTAAATGCGCCTCGTCGCTCATGATGATTTTCGACACAAAAATGGTCCTCTTCGTTGTTGATTAAGGATGGCTCGACAGTAATTCACGCGCGACTGACGGTCAGCAGGCATTAACTGATGAACTGTTTGTACTTTGTACAGAAATATGTGTAAGTTTTTCACTAATATTCGCTCTAGGGTCCGTATGGTTATGCCCAATTGCGGGGCCCATCGTCTGGTTGATGTTTCTTCGTTCTCAGCGACATCGGTAGCCACAGCCGCGATATTCTCGGCCGAACGACCAGTCCGGTGGCGGCCACGTCCTACATGGTCTCCTATAGTTCCAGTCTGTTCAAGTCGAGTAGCTAAGTAGAATGTTTGCCCAGTTGGCGCAACACACAGAAAGTCGACGTCGAGATTCACGAAATCCCACCGACCGATTATTCTTCAAAAAAATCAACACAATTATTCCACGCTCTTGCAAATTATAGCACTCCATTGCTTATCTGTTTGTATACTGCAGCTATTTAGTTCACTAATGTCAAATATGATTGAGGTACGACGCCATTTGCAAAAATTATAACATCTTCCGATAGGGTGATTCATTTTGCGCCACTTTTTGCGATGCTTCTTGTTGTTGCTCCTGCAGTTTCCTGCAGAGATCCTGTTGCTGGTGAGATTCTCTGCGTTCTTCAGTTGGCGGCTTTAAGAGTGGTGAACTCATCGGTGAAGAATTTTGCATTTACTGAGATGAAAGTTCATCTTGTTCTCTCATTTGAGGGGGAGAGCGGAGGGAGCTTCTTCTTGCAACGGAGCAGCTCTTACACTCTTAAATTTCTTATTGGATTTTTGAAGGAAATCAATGTCTGTCGCTTTTATATTTACACAATTGCAATAAAAAAAATTCTTGCAGCCTATACATTGTAATTTTGGCTGAATACGAATATAGGGATAAAAACAAAATACGTGTTGACGTACACGACACACTTTGAACTCGTACCTGGCAAAATGCAGTTTGATGACCGTAAGAACAACGTTAATGTCAATGGCGCCCCGTTCAATGATTTCGAATTTTTTTCTACCCAAAATACAATTTATCTCTCCTCACCGGTGAATTGACGGGCTAGATCGTGCGATTTAATGCCTTTAGACGCCTTTTATGGGGATGTGTCAAATCACTTATCTACTCGTACGCCGATAAGCCAGTGTCAATAACTGCCTTGGGAGACAGTTGACAGACAATAAGCTCCAAAAAGTGATTCAAAATTGGTCTCTTTGTATGGAAAACTTACATTTTTTGCAAATTCCTCTTTTTTCCTTTTAAATTAAAAACCAAACGCTTAAAAAATCACATACTGATCATCTTTTTGTGAAGTCTGTTAGGTAGGCAATCTTGCCGACTTACAGCACAGTGGGCGTTACTGAAGCTGGGGCAGTTGGGATTTGGAGTTATGCCCCATTCCCTATAAAGATTACCACCTTTTCTGAGGTTTGCGCAATCATCTCCAATAGACAGTACCAAATACCATCCTCAATTTCACATATAATGACGATGCATGTTTCCCCTCTTTCCCTTAATAGATAAGCCTCCGGAATAGTAAAGTGTGTTTTTTATAGAGATATAGAACTTTAAAATGGAATAAATCAAAGATGATTTTTTTAAATTGACATAAAATTGACTTTATTCGAAAGATAATCTTCTGACATTATAATTTAAATATAATTTTTGGCATATGATCGCTACGGCTGGCTCGGACGTAGTCTAATCTGGAGGTCCAAGTTTCGATGATTTTTTCCAACATTTGTGGCCGTATATCGGCAATAACGCGGCGAATGATGTCCTCCAAGTGGTCAATCGTTTCAGGTTTATCGGCGTAGACCAGCGATTTCACATATCCCCACAGAAAATAGTCAAGCGGCGTTAAATCGCACAATCTTGGGGACCGATTCACGGGTCCGTAACGTGAAATTATGCGGTTACCAAACGTTTCCTTCAATAAATCAATTGTGGCACGAGCTGTGTGACATGTTGCGCCGTGTTGTTGAAACCACAGCTCCTGCACATCATGGTTGTTCAATTGATGAACGAAAAAGTCAGTAATCATGGCTCTATAGCGGTTACCATTGACTGTAACGTTCTGGCCAGCATCGTTTTTAAAGAAGTACGGACCAACCCATAAAGCACACCAAACAGTCAGTTTTTGTGGATGTAACGGTGCCTCAACATACACTTGAGGATTATCATCACTCCAATGCGGCAGTTTTGTTTATTGACGTATCCGTTCAACCAAAAGTGAGCTTCATCGCTAAACAAAATTCGCTCATTAAAATTGGGATCAACGGCAATCTTGTTTTGGGCCCATTCACCGAATCTACGCCTTGCTAGGTGATCCTGTGGCTTCAATTCTTGCACGAGTTGGATTTTGTAAGCACGCAAACCAAGATCTTTCCGCAAAATCTTCCATAAAGTGGATGGGCACATATCCAATTCCTGTGCACGATGGCGGATAGACTGATTCGGATCTTTCTCTACGCTACGCTCTACAGTAGCGATGACTTCTTCTGTACGCACTGTGCGACGTCTCTGTGGATGCGTATTATCATTTAGAGTAAACGTGGTGCGAAAACGTTCCATAGTTAACGAATTAATTGTTCTGATGGATGATTATGTTGACCCTAAAATGGACGTAGTGCGCGATACGTATTTCGAACAGAACCATGATTTTCAAAATAAATTTGCACAATTTGGAAGCGTTGTACAGGCGTCAGTCTAATGCCAGTTGTAATGCCAAATCAAACTTTAAATAAATCAATTAACGGCTGATAAAATGGCCGGCAGTTAAAATAGTGTTGCCATTTTAAAATTGTATACCTCTATAAAAAACACCCTTTATAATCCTGAGTGCTAATCAGATCAAACTCAAAGTCAATAATCATTTCTCCCTCTTAACCGTTTCCATTTTTATTTCAGATCGCATCATTCTTCATGCAAAATCGTGGCTTCTCCTTTGGTATCAGCGATGTCACGCCCAGTTCCAAACTGCTCGAAGAAAAGCAAAAGCTCCTCGAAAAAGGTTATCGCAAGTGCGACGAATATATCATTCAAATGAAGAAGGGCACACTACAATGCCAGCCCGGTTGCACGCCAGAAGAGACACTCGAAGCTGTAATGCTCCGTGAACTGTCCAGTATTCGTGAACAAGCAGCCAAAGCATGTTTCCGTGAGCTCCATCCGACAAATAGCGCCCTTATAATGGCTCTGTCTGGTTCGAAAGGTTCAAACATTAATATTTCCCAGATGATCGCTTGCGTCGGTCAACAAGCCATCAACGGAAAACGAGTACCAAACGGGTTTGAGGACAGAGCCCTGCCACATTTCGAGAAGTTCTGTAAGTTCCTTTCAATCTATTGGTACTTCGGTTCTAAGTGTTTGCTGTCCTCTTTGTAGCGAAAATTCCCGCGGCAAGGGGATTTGTTCAAAACAGCTTCTTCTCGGGCCTCACCCCAACTGAGTTCTTCTTCCACACCATGGCCGGTCGTGAGGGTTTGGTGGACACAGCTGTCAAAACCGCTGAAACAGGTTATCTGCAACGACGACTGGTCAAGGTAGATCCTTTATTCTCCTCCTGATATACTGACTCAAATTGATTCCATTACAGTGCCTCGAAGACCTGGTGGTCCATTACGACGGTTCTGTGCGTAATGCAATCGGCGAGATTGTGGAACTCATCTATGGCGGTGACGGCCTAGATCCAGTATTCATGGAAATCAAGAACAAACCCGTCGATTTGTACAGACAACTTAACCATCTACGCGCCGTTCACCCGTTCCGCGAAGAGGAAGCGCTTAAATCGACCGACATAGAGCCATATGCGAAGAGAATCCTATCAGAGGAGGAATTCGCCAACAGCCGAAAGGACTTTCAGAGCGAGATTCTGTAAGATCTATAAGATTCTATAAGACACATCATTCCAGATGGGGACGTATTGTTGTATTTTCAGGACCTTTATCGATAAAATATCAAAGCGCATCGGAGGCATTCAGGATAAGTACAGGAATCACAGAAACTTGGCGAATGAAATCGATCGTTTTAGTGAGGGGCAGATAAGAACGTTTATGCGTTGGGTAAATGACAAATACAATCGAGCAGTAACCGAGCCTGGCACGGCAGTGGGTGCTATTGCAGCTCAGAGTATCGGCGAGCCCGGAACCCAAATGACGCTGAAGACTTTCCATTTTGCAGGTGTCGCTTCGATGAACATTACGCAGGTCTCCATTGAGCAAACCTCCTGTCTACTGCGTTACTCTTAAACTTGTTTTCTTATTCTCAGGGAGTGCCTCGTATCGTAGAGATTATCAATGCGACGAAAACCATCTCAACGCCTGTGATAACGGCCGAAATAAACAACAATACAAGCATGGAGTACGCCCGCAAGGTCAAGTCACGTATTGAGAAAACCACTCTGGGCGAGGTAAGCCGACATCGCAGCACAGCTAACTCCTTTTGAACACATGTTCCCCACAGATTTCCTCTTACATCGAAGAAGTGTACAAACCAAACGACTGTTTCCTCGTCGTGAAACTCGATCTGAACCGCATCAAGGTGCTGGGACTAGAGATAAACGCTGAAACCATCCGCTATTCGTAAGCAATCAATTTCCTATTTTATGACACGAGTAAATGATGTTTCTCGTTCAGGATCTGCACGTCCAAGCTCCGTGGAAAGCCAGCTCTCGTCGACATAGTCGGTTCATCGGTGCTGATTGTCCGGATTGATAGCAGCAAGCACGGAAGCACTCTGAATGCCGAACTGCAACGGTTGGCCTCATCTATTCAGAGCATTGTCGTAGCAGGTCTTCCGAATATATCACGCGCAGTGATTGCCATAGACGATAATGTCTCGCCACCGACGTATAAGCTATGCATCGAAGGTGCTGGTCTGCGGGATGTTATGGCTACGTATGGAGTGATTGGTTCCAAGACGAAGAGCAACAACATTTGGGAGGTCTACAACACGCTTGGTATTGAAGCGGCAAGAACGACGATAATGACAGAAATCACCGAAGTGATGGAGGGACACGGGATGAGTGTGGACCATCGTCACATTATGCTTCTGGCCAGTCAGATGACTAGTCGCGGGGAAGTACTGGGTATCACCCGACACGGCTTGGCGAAGATGAGGGAAAGTGTATTCAATCTCGCGTCGGTGAGTTGGCTGGTGACTTTATCGTAGATCTAGGTCCCTAACATGTCTCATTTCAGTTCGAAAAAACCGCTGACCACTTGTTCGACGCTGCCTACTACGGACAAACAGACGCTGTGGACGGTGTATCCGAGCGGATCATCCTCGGCATGCCAGCATCAATCGGAACCGGCCTCTTCAAACTCATCCACAACCACAAAGACCGTGAATTGCAACCCTGCGAGCTGCCTCTATTCAAAACAATGGCTTAGGGTCGAAATACGCTATTTATAAGCACTTTACTAAAATATACAGAACTACACTAGACCATCAGTGATTTTGGATTCTTTGACTCGACATGTGCTGCTGGTAGTATTGCTGTTGCGATAGTTGGCTGCCGTTGTGCTGATATTGCTGCTGATGTTGCTTTTGCTGCAGTTGTTTCTGCTGCTGTCGAACGAGTTCTTCCATGACCTCGTGGTTGTAGGTCGAATGAAGCATTAGGCCCAATACACCCGCCCGCGACGCCATAGTGGCGCGCGTTTGCCTTTCTTGTTCAAGCAATTCATCCATCTTCAGCCATTGCCGGACACGTTCCAGATCGATTTCGGCGCGACGGATCTTCTCCCACACGTAGTGCCGGAAACAGCTTTTCTTCGGCGCCCGACAGAATTCGCCAGTGAGATTAAACACGTTCGATACTAGAGGGCAGCCGCATACATCGTTGTCGCTAACCTTAGCATCCTTGCAGTGCTCGGGGCAGAGCACACGCAATCGTTTGCAATAGGTCTTGCTGGCTGGATTGTAGAAGTCGCAGAACATAGAATTGCCTTCGATTCTGGTTTTGAAGATGCTCCCGAAACTGGCTTGGCTCTCGTATTTGTTGAAGCACTTCTCCATATGCTTGATGGCCGTGCGGGAATGGATCTCATGTCCACACGTAATGCAGTACATGGACTGCTCGTCCTCCACGTCGGAATTGTCCTGAGCACGTGGATCGAGAGTACAGTGACGAGCTCTTTCGACGATAAGATCCAGCTCGTTATGACGCTTGTCCAACTCTGCGAGGGCAAATCGAACGACGGCCTGTTTGGCTCGGACTTGGTCGAGTTGTTTTTTGTTTTCCTCCTCGGCGCGGCAACGAGAGAGCCCCCATTCTTGCACACGCTGCGGTAGTACCTAGAACAAAACATAAAGCTTTTCATCATACCCTTTGAGGCCAGTTGCAAGATTCTCACTTGAAAAATACGACTCGTGGCCAGAAGAACGCCGCAATCGTCACTGCAATACTTTGACTGTGGTCTTGCGGTTTTTTTACACGCCGGACCGTAGCACTGTCTCACACCCTCCAGCTCGGGGTTGATGTAAATCTCCGGGCTCATTGAACGCTTCCGTTTCCTCACCCGATCCTTTGGTTGCTTCGGTTTGGCTTTCTTCTGCTGTTGTTGTTGCACACATTGCCGCCTTTCGCACCGAGGTTTATGGCCGACTCTGATCAGGCAACTTTCGCACGTGCCGCAGTTGGTTGCTTTGCAACCTTCACATGTACCACAACGCAAGGTCTTCGTTTCCTGCGGCATTCGTTCCTTGGGCTTTTTCTTCACAACTTCGCTGGCAACGGCACCTGCGGGCACAGCAGTTTTCTCCGCAGGAACAACTCGGAACACGGTCTGCAGACTGGGGTCTTCCTCTTTGCACTTTTGACAGTAGTAGTGCTTGATGTGCTTGGCTTCTTTCTCAGTGATGTTGATGCAGTCGCCGTGATACCATTCCTCGCATCCATCGCAGCAACTGTGAAGGTGAGTTAGTTTCTGTATAAAGGGGCATATCTCGCTACTCAGACTTACATCATGAATCGGGAGCAGTCCGATGATCTGCAAATACAGTACGCTTGTCCGTCCTGCTTCATGATTGTAGCAATCTTGCTCTTCCGTTCGGGCAGGTCGAATTCCCGAGCGATTTCTTCTTTCTGCAAATACATTTGGGTGTACAATTGTATATCGTTCAAAGCATACAGTGCCGCGGAGAACTTACCGACTTTTTGTATTTCTTTTTCTCGCTCATTTTTGAGTTTATTTGGTAAAATAAATTAAATTACACTTCAGCAGGCAGCGATATTGTCAGGGTAATGACAACCTTACGATCAATTGACAGCTAGTTCTCTGAGATAGTGCGAGGTGAACACACAGTATTGCCAGACAATAAAATTTGTATTTATGATATAAACGTTTTAAATATTAAATCGACATTTATTTTCGGTTAAAATTGTTCTGTAATAGTAATTTTCGGGGTAAAGTAGACGTCTGACCATCTAGTATATAGAAAGAAGAGTTTTACTGATGGCTTATGTATATAAACGTGTCCATGACACACCTGGACATTATAGCTTATCTCAAAGAACCTCAAAAACAGATTTGCAGATATTTTGAATCACTTTTCCTAACAAACCCAAATCCAAATTAGTCACAATAAATTTCCCTACAAAATTATACCAACAGCTGCTTATAACAACATTCACAAGAAATAAATGTTTTGACTTATTGGCATCACTCCACCGACCATCTCTCCACATCAACTTTGACACTTGACATTTGTAATACCGATTTTCCCTCGATTGACTTTCTCGCTGGATTCTTCCTCTGTTTTTTTCAATTCGTATTTAGCACTTGGCAGTGTTTTTGTTATTTCTACGTCTTTACTGTGAACAGATAAAGAAGAGAAGAAATATTTAACAAAAAAAAAGTGTTTGAATCTGCGCAGGATAAAGATTCGTTTTTTGTTTTCAGAAAACGCGCCCGGGGACGCAAATAAAGACGAATAGACGGGGGGAAAAACCGAAATAAATCCCTTTTCCATTGTTGATTGCTTTTCACTTTTCATTTTCTTTTTTTTTTTTGCCATTCCGCGAAGAAGGGGTATTTGAACCGAACAAACAAAGCAAAACAAAGGAGCAGTGAAAGGAATTATCACGCTCACGTCGCACAGTGAAACCACGGAGCAGTTAAGATGGACGCCTGCCTGGCAGTGGAAAAAGAATTAGACCGCGTTATTACAAAATTCACGGGGATACGTGAGTATAGTGATCGTGTTATTACCGACGTAGCACAGCTCTTGAATGAGATCAAAGATGCCCTCGGGGGCGACATGCAACCAAGCGACGCATGTCTGACCGACGAACAAGTGAAAATCCTGAACGAGGCACTCTACAAGACAAATGAGAAACTTCAACGTATATCCGCCGAGCATCGTGAGTTGCATGGCACGGTGAGCAAAGTAGGCAAAGTTGTCGATAAGAATTTTGTGTCCGACTTCACAGCAACCACCCGGGCCGACGTGCTAGCTGATGGGCAAAATATTCTGCTGCTCAACAAGGTAATGGCCAAACACTATTGCCGACAGGGAATGGATGAAATAGCGCGAACACTTATCAAGGAATCCGGAATGTCCGAGGAGATGGCGCAAGAAGTCTTCGATTCCGAGAGCAGTTTTGCGGAGATCTATAAAATCTGGAAAGCCATTCAGAATCACGACTTGGGCCCGGCACTGGACTGGACAGCGAGATATTCGAACGAACTGATTGAGAAGAACTCTTCCCTGGAATTCAAACTGCACAAATTAGCCTTTTTACAAATCGTGTCGCGCGGTATCGAAGCCCAGGCAGAGGCCATAGCCTATGCCCGTAACAATTTCAATAAATTCGTCGATCGTTTCGGCAGTGAAATACCCAACCTGATGGGCACATTCATCTACCTGCCGACCGGCATTGAGAATTCCCCGTACAAGCATTTGATTTCGCCCGAGATGTGGACGGAGGCATCGTATACATTTCTGAAAGACGCATGCCACACACTTGGCATCAGCAAGAACTCAGCATTGTCCGTGGTGATCAACGCTGGATGCACTGCCTTGCCTGCACTCCTCAATATCAAACAAGTAAGAAGACTATTTCATGTCCATAATCAACCTTTAACACCCCACATTGCAGGTAATGTTATCGCGCCAGGTGCTCAGCATATGGAGTGGACGGGACGAACTGCCAATCGAAATCGACCTCGATCCCGAGTATCGCTACCATTCGATATTCGCATGCCCGATTTTGCGACAACAGACGTCTGAGGACAATCCGCCCAAGAAACTGACCTGCGGTCATGTAATATCGAGCGATGCACTGCACAAGCTAAGCAATGGATCCATACTCAAGTGTCCGTACTGCCCGGTCGAACAGAATTCCGACGATGCGGTACGAATTTGGTTCTAAACGGCCGCGTGATTCCTTCGACCGCTTGCTTTGTTGTCTCTGCGTATAGATTTAATGTTTTTATTTTAATTTTTATTATTATTTTTTTATATTTAATACAATTTGCCCCCAGCCACCACACGGAAGGTGGTCAGGATGTTGGCTCTATCGTGAAATGAGAGTAGAACAGAATGGAGCGTCCCTTAGGTTTATGATTATTTAACATGTTAGATCGATTGATTGTTTCCTTTTGTATACATTTGTCTAATCTATTGTATGATTCGATTATTATTATATGTATACAGACAATATTGAATAAATATATGATACATAAAGGGTGTTTTGTTTAGAGGTATACAAATTCAATATGAAATAAAACACTTGAAACTGATGTTAATGTCTATGATATTAGCATCATTTAAAAGATTATTTTTTGCCATTTGTGCTTATTTATGATTTCGGTCATATACGCGCCACGGCTAGCTCGAATGAAGCGCAATCGGGAAGTCCAATTTTCGATAAATTTATCGAGCAACTGGGCCGTATATCAGCAATAACAAGACCAAAGTTGACTTCCAAATCGACCAACATCTCTGGTTTATCGGCATATGCTAGTGTCTTTACATGGTTAGGTTAGATTAGGTTGCTTCCCTCCGTAAAAGCGGTGGCGATCACTTACACCAGGAACGGTCCATTGTGCGACCACTTGAGTTGGCTTGGTTACCGTTACTCTTGGAACCATTCTGAGGGCTGAATAATGTTCGATGTTTAATAGATCTCCGTATCGAATAGATCCGCTAGTGCGTTGAAGAAATATTCTCCCAGAAACCGTCTTTTGAAAAAAAATGTTCAAATGAAACGCACCGAATAAAATACAAGATAATAATACAATCTATTGAACTTGCTTACAACCCGCACCGTGTCCAAAAGTCAAGTGACGAGATGCACTCTCAGCGGCAGCCATCTCGCGAAAATGCAGTGGCGTGATAACTATACATGGTACGATTTCGAAAAAATGCGGTAATAACGAACATCCGATGTGCGCAGGCGTGGTTGCTGTTGAGAGTGGGATAAGTTAGCATTCGCTGTGCATGTAACATACGATCAATGACGTGTCACTTCGGTTTGGACATATGATACATGTGTTATTACAAATGTGGTTATTGACTTCAACGACAAAAGAAGTGAGATCTAAATTGGTGCCAAGTTCAATGGTCAGTCCTGAAATCTTTTTTTTTTTTTCAATTTCAATTTATTAACAATATATGTATATAAAGTACTACTCGTGCAGGGACGGGTTAAGAATATCCCTGCAGCGATACCTATCGCTTGTCGTAAAAGGCGACTAAACAAAGGTAAACAAAAATCACATCTAGGCAATTTAGAAAACACCAAGGTGAGCCTAGGGACACATATACCACCATTAAACTGCCCCACAAGTGTGCATGCAAATCAGTGGGTTGACACGACTGGAGATCACCGCTGTTGTAAGAGTAAGATCAATAAAAAAAAAAATAAAAAAATAAAAAATCTGGAGCATGCCCGTGTCAAAAAGGAAGGGAAGAAAGAAAACGGTCAAACCGTAACATTATGGAAAAGAACGCTAAAAGGAAAAGCACTACCCCGCCAGGCACTACTAATGGTCGTGATCCTGGGACGAGCAGCAATGCTCGGGTCAGAGCTATAGGATTTCCGGGGGATAGCAAACTATGGATTGGAACAAGGAAAAAACGGAATCGCCATCATCCTTGCGGCAGAGTTACTTGGCAACGTCTTAACCATTTCAAAGTCCAGTGACCGTTTGATGGCTCTCAAATTGGTGATGCATGGTGAGGTGTGGAACATCGTAAGCGCATATGCCCCTCAAGTAGGATGCGAACAAAAAGAAAAAGATGCATTCTGGCTAGATTTCCACAACCTTGTCAAAATCATCCCAAAGGAAGAGCTTTTGTTTGTTGGGGGAGATTTAAACGGACATGTCGGGAAGACAAGCGAAGACTATGAAGGCTACCACGGAGGGCTGGGATACGGCACCAGGAACTCTTCAGGTGAAGATATCCTAAACATGTGCAAGTCGTACGGTCTTATAGTGCTAAATACCATGTTCGTCAAACAAAGCCGGCACCTGATCACTTATAGCAGCGGCGGAAATGAAACTCAAATAGACTATCATTTGGTATCCAGTTTCATGAAGTCACGAGCTAAAGATTGCAAAGTGATCCTGGGAGACGCGATCGCCCCTCAACACCGTCTCCTCCTGACTGAATTTTTTATGGATGCGAGAAAGAAGTCAAAGCAGCAAACGAAGGTGTCTGAGAGAATCAAGTGGTATAAGCTGGATAAAGGAAAAGGCGAAGCTTTTATCGCCAACATGGAAAACTACCTCTCTTCCATTATCGATGAGGTCGGTAATGAGGAGTGCAGAGCACAAGACATGTGGGATTCCCTACAACAATCTGGCCTGGAGAAAGCCAAATCACTGCTCGGAACATCTAAAGGCCCCTGCCAACACGCAAAAGAAACCTGGTGGTGGACAGACGAAGCCAAAGCAGTGATATACGAAAAGAAAATGGCTTTCCAAGCTTGGTCAAAGTGCTCTTCTACTAATAGAGAGGAAAAAGTTCAAAGTGAAAAGGTTTATAGATATTGCAAAGGTATCGCGAAGAAAAAGTGCGCCGAATTCAAAGCGAAAAGCATGGAAGGCCTCTATCAGGAGTTGGAAGATATATCGTCTTCCGCGTCTGACAGGAACCAGGCTACCCAAGAGCTTCGACAAAACAATTTGAACAAAGGAGCAAATATCTTTAAGATAGCCGCCCAGAGAAGAAGAAATGCTCAGGAGATTCGTTTCCCAAAGTTTATTAACAATGCTGGAGGCCAACTCCTTGTGGAAGACGAAAAAATTCTCCACAGATGTCGACAGTATTGCGAGGAACTTCTGAACGAACAGTTTCCCCGAGTGTACTTTCCAAGAGCCGCCCCGAATCATGCCGAAATATCCGACATCACAGTCGAAGAAGTTCGGTATGCAGTTAAAAACTCCAAGAAAAGAAAAGCTGTTGGGCCGTACGGGATACCCTCTGAGTTCTGGAAAAAGATGGGAGACATCTAGATGGCTCATGGTTCTTATCTCCAAACTTATGAGAGGCGACACTATGCCTAATCAATGGAGGGAAAGCTATCTTCTTTCTTTGCACAAAGGAAAGGGTGATACGCGAAATTGTGATAACTACCGTTCTGTCAAGCTGGTGTCGCACACCATGAACGGGTATTAGATAGCCGACTGCGGAAAATAATACGACTATCTGATGACCAGTGCGGGTTTGTCTCGGGTAAATCAACGGCAGATGCAATCCAAAGTATAAGGGTCATGATGGAAAAGCATCGTGATTCTTCAAAGGACTTGCATATGGTGTTGGTTGATTTCGAGAAGGCCTTTGACAGGCAACCAAGAGATCTTTTATGGGTAGCGCTAAGACAAAAAGGAGTTCCAGAAACCTACGTGCGAGTGATTATGGACATGTACGAGAGAACAACGACAAGAGTAACATGCACCGCAGGAGTCACCGAAGAGTTCGCAATCAAAGTCGGTGTACACCAAGGGAGCGTCCTCAGCCCACTGCTTTTTATAGCAGTCCTTGATTGCTTGCTTGAAGGAAAAGTGACGGACCCCAATGTGCACCAGCTATTCTTTGCTGACGATGGAGCCATTATAAGTGATGATCAGGCGTCCCTACAACGAGCACTTGATGTGTGGGTGGACATTTTTGAGGGACACGGGTATCGTATTAGTTCAAAGAAGACAGAGTATCTGTGCTGCCCGTTCTCTGACCCTCATCAGCCTATTCCAGACATTTACTTGAATGGAAGAGTGCTTCCCAAGTGTGAAAAGTTTAAATATCTGGGATCTATGATTAATAGAGAAGCAACTTGTGATGACGACATCAAACATCGCGTAAGCGTAGGGTGGATGAAGTGGCGGGAAAACTCCGCCATCTTCTGTGATCGAAAAATGCCCCCTAAGCTGAAAGGAAGGCTCTACACTTCAGTTGTACGTCTGGCGCTCACATACGGTTCACAATGCTGGACAATGCACAAAAAGTATGAGAGCAAATTAACGGCAGCTGAGATGACAGCGGCAGTAACAAAGCGTGACAGAATTAGAAGTTCAAAGATCCGAGGAAGCCTCCACGTAAAAGAAACCATCACAAGAAATATAGAGCGCAACCGACTCAGTTGGTATTGCCATGTTCGAGAGAGAGAACCCTGTCCAAAAGGCGTTATCAATCAACGTTCCAATTTCAATACGCAAAAAAGGCAGGCCGAAAAACAATTTGTGCAAACAAATGCAAAAACACCAGCATTTGATTGGCCTCAGCGATGAAGTAATCCCAAACCGGGAAGCCTGCCGCTACTTTCTGAGGTCAAACCGGCGGACCCCACAAGCGGACCAGTAGGAATGCAGTTAAGTGGGAAGGTTATGGTCCTACACTTCTGACCATAACAACGCCGGAGAAAAAAAAAAAGGAAAAGAAGAAGAAGAAGAAGATGAGCCCAAATCGAAGCCCTTTTGAATTCTAGGTCCCTTTGTGCTTCCTCTGACTTAGATGTTGAGCCATTAACACCTTCATATTTTCTCATAGGAAGACCATATCGACGGTGATCTTAAGAAACCTCGTAAGTCCAAAAAGTAAAATTTTTCAGGAGAGACAAAAAACGTTTCAAAAAATCACATTAGCTCTAAAAATGCTCACTGTTGTATTAATATAATCCTTACAGTGATTCGAAACAAATTTATTGGAAATTTTTCATTTTTTTTTTTAACCAAGTTATTAAGGAATTTGTGGACTTACGAGGTTTCTGATTAATTTTTGGGTATTTTTTTAAGACATACGAGGTTTCTTACTTTCGATTTTTCATTGGAATTTATATGTTATGTTATATATAACATTGGAAATAATAAGAAATGTTTTTACAGGAAGTAGAGTCAGAAAATTACATTTTTATTCGAAAAATTATACAAATTACGAAATTACATGTATTCATTATTCAAATTTTAAACCATCATAAAAATGATGGGTATCTCGCGGTAAGACAGTTTTGATTTCCTGAAGATGTCTGTACTTTGACTTCTTTATTGCCGTTGAACCTTTATACAGTTTGGGAATGTCCTTTATCGGTGAGTTGGTTCCTCTGAACCTTTGAGGCAATAATTCCCATTCTTCGGTATGATTAAGTTTGTATAATATTATTCCATCCGGCTGATATCGTAAAGCTCTGATGTTGCATACTTGGGGATCGCCAGTTTTGCTTCCGGGTCTGATGCTACTGTTAAACGTTATATTCTTTTGATAATGCAAGAAAAAAGAATGGTCCAATTCACGAACAATGTATGGCTGCCTCGGTCGCCCTTCTTTCGCCGCATTCAAACAACCATTTGGTAGGTATATTTCGATCCGTCTTAAACGTTTTTCTATGCACGAGTGCATGCCGTCGCATTCTTGTTGAGTATGCCCTTTTTCCAAGTACTTTTGTGTTATAGTAATTTTTAAAAGCATCGCCAAATTAATTAAACCATTCGCCAGAGTAACATTTCGGTTCTGATAATTGCAGCCATCGCTAAAGAAAATCACTTCTTCGCCTTATTCCAAATTTAAATTCATGATGAAGTCGCAAATGATTGACGTAAACTCGTTGGCACATACACCTCCTTCTGACTCATTCCAAACAAAGCAAAAGCCATCTTTGGTTTTCACGTTATTAATGGTAAAATTATGCACAGATAATTTTGTACGGTAGTACAAAGCAGATGCGTGCATTCGAGGGCACACCAACACAGCCTGTAAATCCATGACAAAAACATGCTTCAAAGAGTCATAATTTTTATCATTTAGTTTTTCGGCCTGAGCAGTAGTTTTTTTAGAGATATGCACCTCCCAAGCTTCATCAGAAAGATTTCCATTTGCGTGAGAAACACAGGTGTCGCGAGGTTTAAAAATGGCAATATTCATTCCGTCCATAATTTGACAAATTTTTTTGTATTTATACGGTGTGGTCTCATTTTCACGGCAATGTTCGACGTAAGCACGATGCACTTCTTTTTTTGAAAGCCACAAGGTTTCTAAATAAACCTTACTGGTGGATTTCAGACAATAATGGGACGGAACTTTCTGCAATTTATCAAAGAATTCTTGGACTACCGATATCTTTTTTTCAGATTTCTCCTGCCTTCGGCTGAGCGGTTGTGGATTAAGAACAGAAGTCTCGTTTTCTTTCGCCCAATTCAAAGCCATCCACTCATTCAGTACCAAAGTAGCTAAAAACATTTTTTTGCACACTCGTACTAATCCAACGTTCGGTTTCCTCAAATGAAAGAAAAAAGTGGAA
Organism: Merodon equestris; assembly: GCA_958301585.1. Taxonomy (NCBI): domain Eukaryota; kingdom Metazoa; phylum Arthropoda; class Insecta; order Diptera; family Syrphidae; genus Merodon; species Merodon equestris. Next base: position 104,069,523 of record OY284415.1, read on the forward strand.
TTCCGGCGAGACTGAGAATTCTTACAGTTTTTCTTGTCTTTTTTTTTCGGCCCACGTCAAGTTCCAAAAACTATCTTTAATATGTTCTCGTTCCTCCTCCGAAAACTCATTACATTTTATAACGGAGTTGTTCTTGTTACTCATTGCACAATTACATCGGGGTTTCAGTTCTCTTTCTCCTCTAGGAACGTCGTACTGCTGTTTACCTGGCTTTTTTCGATTTACACCTTTGTAAGGTAAACCTTTTTCGCGTAAAGCTTGGTTCTTTGGAACGATCCATTCTGTTATTTTGCCTTGGCCTTTCTTTGCTCGCTGTCTCTTTTCGTTTCCTTTGTTATCTGTAGGTGGCTGCAGATCACCGTGAGAAAGCGGATTTGTATCTGGATGTTGGTCATTAGTTACAGTATTATCTGAGTTGATCTCATGTTGCTGGCGAATATATTCTTCCCCGACACTTTCTTGATTCGACTCGCTGCTATCACTCGGAGTATTCTAGTAGAAGATTTTGATTCAGAAGCGCTAACTGATTTTGTTTCTGCAGACACAGTATCATCTGTTTTGACACAAATTGAATGTATGAAAAAATACAGTAATATTATGAGAGGATTACAGTGATGTGAAAACCAACCTGATGTCTGCTTCAAAGCCAAATTAAACATTAAAGAGCTTCTCTTTTTTGCACAATATGCTCCCGATGATATGGTACATTTCCGCTTCTTGTCCATCTTAACCCTTTAACCACTGACAGCACAATAAATTTTACTGTCCGTCCACAGAGAAAAAAAAATTCTGAAGCCTTTATCTGTCACACTATTGAACTCAGCGTGATCAAATTGGAACCGTTAAAAAAAAACAACATTGGTGTTTAAGGCACAAACAAAAAACTGTTGGGAATAGAACTGGGTTGTGGAATGACCTTCTGTAGACGGTCTTAGTGGCTTAAGGGTTAATTAAGTAAAACGCTAAAACGTAAAATGAAATTAAAATCACCAACACGGTACAAAATCTTTTTATCATCATCTAATGGGCGATTCCATTATCGCGGGTGCAACATTTAGAAAATTTGAAGGTTTCTTACTAATAAAATAATAAACATTTTGAATAAAATTATTCTTCGAAGGGTAACATTTTTAACTGTTATTTTCTTATCTGTTAGTGAGATTCTCAATGAAATGTTTACATAGCCATGAGGGACGTTTAAAGCGCTATTGCGGGTGCAACCGGATCGGTCCAACCATTTCAGATCTTAGCACAAAAATACAAAAGTCTGTTAATTATAAAGCTTTTATTTAATAATGCCTGTATATTTTGAAAGACTACACATCAAACGTCTATTCAGTAACCAAAAATTAAAGAAAACAAAAATAATCAATGAATTATTGACTTTTTAAGCGATCGCGGGTGCAACATCAAATTATCGCGGTTGCAACCCTTCTAAAACCGGTGAACATAAACTTCATTACGAGTACAAAAATAATAAAAATTAGAGAAAAAGAAACGATATAACTAACTAGTACAATTATTTGTCACTTAAGAACGTTACATTGTGGAAGATTCATCACCTGAGTCGCTGTAAACATCGGAAACACGCAATTTTGTCCTATATGCGTGTTGGAATCTCTCTGATCCGAAACTGAAGGCACAGATACAGCAGGACACTGTTTCTCTTTGTGTATATAATTTGAAAGAGCTTCCAAATCTTCATCTTCCCAATCGCTTTCATTTCGGTGGCCGTTTTCAAAACCAACGTACTCTTGAGATGAGAGCGAGAGATTCGCGCCACGGAAATGCTGTTGCTCTCTTCAGATTTGAAAAAATGTTTTGATTGAATGCCAGGTATATTTTTCAGCCCTTCACACTTCATTTAACATGGCTCTCTTTTCTCCAACTTGTTCTTTTAATATAAACATAAAGAAAATGTTTGTAGAGAGACTACGTGCCAGGTCAAAAAATTCTTGGGCACTATTAATTATTGCTCTCCGGGACTTAACAGCTATCCACACGGATCTTTTGACGCTTCCACCGATTCCGTCGACGGCACCTTTGCCATGTGAAGCAGCAAAAAAGTTCCATTCGAAGTGAGTAAATCCGCGTTCGATTTTGAGTTCATTTATGCTTCCCATTACATATCGATTCTTAAATTGAGCAGAATAGATACACAGTGTATTTACTCTATCTTAATTCATCACTTACTATGATCGTTGAATATTGTTTGTCGATAGTCCAAATGCAGCACGTGAAAAGAGTGACTTGTCCATGAGACCAATGTGCAGATCGTATTTCGTCTTGGCTAATCAACGCATAGTTCTCGGCAAAGTCTATTTGTAGAATGGCTTTCTCGATAGTCAGGTTTTGTTTTACATTTTGAAAGTATTCTGACTGAAAATTTTTAACAAAAAAATGCAGCTTGAATTTAGCAGTGCCTTCACGCAGTTCGTCTAGCGCTTCATGAAAAGGTTTGCTTACCACAATCTGTGTAGGTCTCTGATGCTGAAAAACCCAGGACCTCCATTTAACACTGGGATCTGAATCTAGGGTTATATCCCAAATGGTAGATTCTTTGCATAAATCGCAATTGGTTGACATGCAATCTTCATTATCGACACTACACGATACCTGGTTCAGCAGCTCTCGGTGTGTTTTTGGAAAGTTTGACACATACTTCGAAATAGCGAGAAGAAGATTAATGTAGTTTGAGTGTATGAGTACATACCTATGAGTATGAGTATGAGTGTATGAGTACATACCTATACACAAACATTATGAGGCGTATCATTGATAGGCAGAATGTTAGCAGGTCTCTCTTTATAAAAAAGAGTCTTACCAACAGATGTTTCGGGAAAAGTTGTTTTAAAAAGTTCGAAAGCTTCACGAATGGTCATAATCATTGTTCTCTTCATGTTTAATTTGATCGATTTCACATCTTTCATCCCAGGCATTTGACTGCTTATATCATCCCTATCATAGAAATCACAAATCTGTTTTTTGATTTGATCGGTCAGTTTCCGAGGCAGTGCCTTAACTGAGTTATTTTTCTCGGATACCTCAACCTGGAGTTCAGCAGCTATTTTTTTCACAACTTCAACTGCCATAGAAGGACTGGCAGGCAGATTACGCTTCACTTTTGCCACTGCCTTTCCCAATGTGCGAGAGCTGCTGTATGTAGCAGTATGCTGTATGTAATTTGATCTTCTTTACGACGCTTTCTAGTCAGTCGCATTTTTTCTTTTGATCTGATTCTAGCTAGCTTTTTCAAATCAGCATCTGCATTCATTTTCATTTCTTTTCTCCGTTTCGCATTACTAGTCCTTTCTCGACGAAGATATTCTGAATGAAGTTCAGCATTTTCTTTCACTTTTCTCCTATATTTCTGTGAAGCAGGCTCTGTTTTTTGTTCCTCTGACATTTTAGTCGATCTTTCAATAAAAACAGAGCAAGATATTGAAATTTACATCTATTAAACACAACTCACGTTAGAATACAGCATATATTATTATCTAAGGCTAAATAAATCAACAAACTATGATATATGACACCATAATGATAGGTGTCAAAAATGTTGCACCCGCGATCCTAGTATCGGGATCGCGGGTGCAACCAATTTAAGTCAATGTTTATTTCAATTCAACTTGCCTTATACTTCTTATTGCGGTAAATATAAGTTAAACTTTGATTTGTCCTTACTTTCACGACGTTTCAAAACATTAGCACTTTATTTCCGAGCGAAAACTAAACTTTCATACCATTTATATCGCGGGTGCAACACACTAACGATGTTTTTCTTGCAATCGATAATGCTTAAGAAATAACAGTACTCTCATGTGTTTGCACGAACAGATCAACAGATGTTGTCAAACTGTAAGATTAACCGTAAAATGGAGCACATCAAACTGTTTCTAATAGCGTTTTTCGCGGGAATGTTCGCTGGTACTGATTTTTGTTATTTATCAAACCTTCTAATGTCAATATTTTTAAGAGCATAAACGTTTTAAATGTAAACTTTTGTATACATTTTTTTTATTATTATTAAATTTAATTTTTTTTCTTTGTATTTTCATCAAAAAAAAGAACAAATGTTGTGATTTAGAAATTGATGTCATAAATCGTCTATAGCGGAATCGCCCTAATGTTTATTTTTATTTACGTTTAGAACCACACTTAAGACTTACGAGGTGAAAAATTCTGCAGTTTGACAAAAATTAGTACAGAAACCTCGTAAGTCTTGACATACGAGGTTTCTTATGATCACAATTTTCAATGACAGACATACGAGCTTTCTTTTTTCGCCGACAGGAGCGCTAATTGACGAAAACGACTTACGAGGTTTGCAGGATCCGATTCCTCGATTTTTTTTACTTAAGAAACCACTGAAACCTTAAAAAGCAAAAAAGTCGGACTTACGAGGTTTCTTAACATCACCGTCGATATACTGCTATTTCCGAGCCAAGTTATCTGGAGACAGCGGTTAATCGACTGGGACGATGGGAATTACTACAAAATATGACGCAAGGTTTCTGGCGCCGGTGGCACACCGAGTACTTAACATCTTTACAGCAGCGCCCAAATGGTAGTCCTCAAGGAGCCCAATCTGGCACCCTCACAGTGATCCTTAGGAAGAATTGCCGAAATCCATCCAGGACATCGTCATCTACACAGATAGCCAAGCTGCAATAAAAGCACTCGAATCACCAATGTTTAAGATTGTAATTAATTTTTTGCCATAAATTGTCAATTTTGAATTTTATATTTGTAAGGGAGATAGTTACCACTCACTGTACATGTATCATATGTCCAAACCGAAGTGACACGTCATTGATCGTATGTTACATGCACAGCGAATGCTAACTTATCCCACTCTCAACAGCAACCACGCCTGCGCACATCGGATGTTCGTTATTACCGCATTTTTTCGAAATCGTACCATGTATAGTTATCGCGAGATGGCTGCCGCTGAGAGTGCATCTCGTCACTTGACTTTTGGACACGGTGCGGGTTGTAAGCAAGTTCAATAGATTGTATTATTATCTTGTATTTTATTCGGTGCGTTTCATTTGAACTTTTTTTTTTCAAAAGACGGTTTCTAGGAGAATATTTCTTCAACGCACTAGCGGATATATTCGATACGGAGATCTATTAAACATCGAATATTATTCAGCACTCAGAATGGTTCCAAGAGTAACGGTAACCAAGCCAACTCAAGTGGTCGCACAATGGACCGTTCCTGGTGTAAGTGATCCCCACCGCTTTTACGAAGGGAAGCAACCTAATCTAACCTAACCATGTAAAGACACTAGCATATGCCGATAAACCAGAGATGTTGGTCGATTTGGAAGTCAACTTTGGTCTTGTTATTGCTGATATACGGCCCAGTTGCTCGATAAATTTATCGAAAATTGGACTTCCCGATTGCGCTTCATTCGAGCTAGCCGTGGCGCGTATATGACCGAAATCATAAATAAACACAAATGGCAAAAAATAATCTTTTAAATGATGCTAATATCATAGACATTAACATCATTTCATTTCATTTATTTATATCAAAAAGCATTAAGATTAAATCTTTTTTTTATGGCTCTAAAAATGTACAATAAAAAATACAATGTAAATGACAAACTTAACTAAATTCAAAAAAAGGAAAAAAACAAAAAAAGTATGTATTGAAAACTAACAAATTTGTTGATTTATTGAACTTGTTAATTAACGAAAATAGAGTGGAGATGCAATGCAACGTCTGAGTTCTTGAGATGATCTTTGATGGAGGAGATAAAATTATTTAAATTCAACATTTTCTTAGAGTGAGCAGGTAGACTGTTCCAAATTTTGGCACCTAAGACAAAGAAGGACCTACGAGATTGCATAACTGAAGCTCTGGGGATGTTTAAGTTATTAGTGCGCAAGGATGAGGAAAATTGAAGCTTGTCGAATAGATAGAGAGGTTGTCGGTGGTGAATTAAGTTAAAAATAAATTTGCATATCTCAATTACAAAGTGTGACATAAGTGACATACCGAAAATACAATTATTTAAATGAGAAATATGATCATATTTTTTTAAGGAGTGAACAAAACGAATGCTACATTAAGTTTTTGTTTGGTAATTGAATCCATGCCAGCGTATAAAGGTGCCCCATAAGATATTATTGATGCAAGTAAAGTTTTAACTAACATAAGTCTAGTATTTTGTGGCATTAAATATGAAATTCTCCATAAACGCCTAAGGCCCCCGTATATGACTCCAATCACTTTATTAACATGATTGTTCCATGTTAAAGTTTTATTGAATAAAAATCCTAAGTTCATAACGGAAGGCCTATAGGGTATAACGAACCCATTGTAGCCGAAATCTCCTACGTAAGACTCATTGAGATTTGATTTATAAATTATAATACTTTGGGATTTACTGGGATTTAAAGTTAAATTGTTTTCCAAAGTCCAATGGTGAATTCTATTTAAGTCTTCATTGATACTGCACACTCCGTCCTCAAGTAGGCCTAACGGGAAGGAAAGGTAAATTTGTAGGTCATCAGCATAGAGATGATATGAGCTATATTTAATTACATCAATAATATCATTAATGAACATACTGAATAAAATAGGGCCTAATAAAGACCCTTGTGGAATTCCGCTTTTTAAATCAACAGTATTTGATAAAATAGAACCAATAGAAACAACTTGTTGGCGATCGGTTAAAAAAAAATTTACCATTTTAATTGAGCTTGTCGAAAAATCAAATTTCGTTTCCAATTTCTTAAGCATAATACTGTAGTCAACCGAACCAAAAGCGTTAGAAAAATCTAGTAGGCTTAAAATTGTAACCTTGTCTTGATCAATGGATAAGCGAATATCATCGGCAATCTTTAAAGCTGCAGATACACAACTATGTTTCTTGCGGAAACCAGATTGGAGCGGAGATAATAAGTTAAATGACTCAAGATAAACAGATAACTGATTTAACATAAGTTTTTCCAACCCTTTAGAAAGGAAAGGAAATATACTAATGGGGCGGAAATTGGATAAATTTCGGGTTGAACCTTTTTTGTGCAAAGGAATAACTTTTGCCAGTTTCCACGCTTTGGGAAAGATTGACCACATGAGACAGTCGTTGTAAATATTGCATATGATCGGTATGATGACAGGGAGAATAAGACGTATGAATTTAGGTGATACTTCATCAAGAGCCAACGCATTGGATTTAATTGAGAACAGTGCGAAAACACAGTCTTCAATCGAAACACAATTGAAATGAAAGGACCCATTTGAGCTTAAAGAGCGATTATAAGCAGCTGATAAAGTGGGCGTGCTTGACGAGGAAAAAGCGACGTTAAGGCGGTTAGCAAAATCGAGATCAATATTAGGTAAAGGATTAGACTTATTAGTTGCACCAATTCTATTTAAGTTTTTCCAAATTATTCTGGTTGAGTTTTTTGAAGCATCTAATAAATTGAAGTACATTTCTTTTTTAGCATCTCGTATTGTTTTCGTCGTGAGATTTCTACAAACTTTGTATCTTTCCCAGTCTCTATCTGATCTCGTGTTTTTGAAAACATTGTACAAAAAGTTGCGTTCGCATAAAAGATTCCGGATATTAGTCGTTAGCCAAGGACAGCTTTTACTTGTAGTTCTTCTTTTCAGCGGAATATATTTACCATAATAATACTTAATTATATTGTTTAAGAGATCCACCTTAAAGTCAGTTGAAACAGCAGATATAAATGGCTGCATGTCTATGCTCGAGATTTCGCTTAAAAGTTCAACCACCTTAACGTTATTGAAATCACGATAAAAATAGGATCTCTCCTTTGAACATGGCAATACCAACTGAGTCGGTCGCGCTCTATATTTCTTGTGATGGTTTCTTTTACGTGGAGGCTTCCTCGGATCTTTGAACTTCTAATTCTGTCACGCTTTGTTACTCCCGCTGTCATGCGAAGCATCTTCATCTCAGTTGCCGTTAATTTGCTCTCATACTTTTTGTGCATTGTCCAGCATTGTGAACCGTATGTGAGCGCCGGACGTACAACTGAAGTGTAGAGCCTTCCTTTCAGCTTAGGGGGCATTTTTCGATCACAGAAGATGGCGGAGTTTTCCCGCCACTTCATCCACCCTACGCTTACGCGATGTTTGATGTCGTCATCACAAGTTGCTTCTCTATTAATCATAGATCCCAGATATTTAAACTTTTCACACTTGGGAAGCACTCTTCCATTCAAGTAAATGTCTGGAATAGGCTGATGAGGGTCAGAGAACGGGCAGCACAGATACTCTGTCTTCTTTGAACTAATACGATACCCGTGTCCCTCAAAAATGTCCACCCACACATCAAGTGCTCGTTGTAGGGACGCCTGATCATCACTTATAATGGCTCCATCGTCAGCAAAGAATAGCTGGTGCACATTGGGGTCCGTCACTTTTCCTTCAAGCAAGCAATCAAGGACTACTATAAAAAGCAGTGGGCTGAGGACGCTCCCTTGGTGTACACCGACTTTGATTGCGAACTCTTCGGTGACTCCTGCGGTGCATGTTACTCTTGTCGTTGTTCTCTCGTACATGTCCATAATCACTCGCACGTAGGTTTCTGGAACTCCTTTTTGTCTTAGCGCTACCCATAAAAGATCTCTTGGTTGCCTGTCAAAGGCCTTCTCGAAATCAACCAACACCATATGCAAGTCCTTTGAAGAATCACGATGCTTTTCCATCATGACCCTTATACTTTGGATTGCATCTGCCGTTGATTTACCCGAGACAAACCCGCACTGGTCATCAGATAGTCGTATTATTTTCCGCAGTCGGCTATCTAATACCCATTCATGGTGTGCGACATCAGCTTGACAGAACGGTAGTTATCACAATTTCGCGTATCACCCTTTCCTTTGTGCAAAGAAAGAAGATAGCTTTCCCTCCATTGATTAGGCATAGTGTCGCCTCTCATAAGTTTGGAGATAAGAACCATGAGCCATCTAGATGTCTCCCATCTTTTTCCAGAACTCAGAGGGTATCCCGTACGGCCCAACAGCTTTTCTTTTCTTGGAGTTTTTAACTGCGTACCGAACTTCTTCGACTGTGATGTCGGATATTTCGGCATGATTCGGGGCGGCTCTTGGAAAGTACACTCGGGGAAACTGTTCGTTCAGAAGTTCCTCGCAATACTGTCGACATCTGTGGAGAATTTTTTCGTCTTCCACAAGGAGTTGGCCTTCAGCATTGTTAATAAACTTTGGGAAACGAATCTCCTGAGCATTTCTTCTTCTCTGGGCGGCTATCTTAAAGATATTTGCTCCTTTGTTCAAATTGCTTTGTCGAAGCTCCTGGGTAGCCTGGTTCCTGTCAGACGCGGAAACGATATTTCTTCCAACTCCTGATAGAGGCCTTCCATGCTTTTCGCTTTGAATTCGGCGCACTTTTTCTTCGCGATACCTTTGCAATATCTATAAACCTTTTCACGGCGAACTTTTTCCTCTCTATTAGTAGAAGAGCACTTTGACCAAGCTTGGAAAGCCATTTTCTTTTCGTATATCACTGCTTTGGCTTCGTCTGTCCACCACCAGGTTTCTTTTGCGTGTTGGCAGGGGCCTTTAGATGTTCCGAGCAGTGATTTGGCTTTCTCCAGGCCAGATTGTTGTAGGGAATCCCACATGTCTTGTGCTCTGCACTCCTCATTACCGACCTCATCGATAATGGAAGAGAGGTAGTTTTTCATGTTGGTAATAAAAGCTTCGCCTTTTCCTTTATCCAGCTTATACCACTTGATTCTCTCAAACACCTTCGTTTGCTGCTTTGATTTCTTTCTCGCATCCATAAAAAATTCAGTCAGGAGGAGACGGTGTTGAGGGGCGATCGCGTCTCCCACGATCACTTTGCAATCTTTAGCTCGTGGCTTCATGAAACTGGATACCAAATGATAGTCTATTTGAGTTTCATTTCCGCCGCTGCTATAAGTGATCAGGTGCCGGCTTTGTTTGACGAACATGGTATTTAGCACTATAAGACCGTACGACTTGCACATGTTTAGGATATCTTCACCTGAAGAGTTCCTGGTGCCGTATCCCAGCCCTCCGTGGTAGCCTTCATAGTCTTCGCTTGTCTTCCCGACATGTCCGTTTAAATCTCCCCCAACAAACAAAAGCTCTTCCTTTGGGATGATTTTGACAAGGTTGTGGAATTCTAGCCACATTCTTTTTGTTCGCATCCTACTTGAGGGGCATATGCGCTTACGATGTTCCACACCTCACCATGCATCACCAATTTGAGAACCATCAAACGGTCACTGGACTTTGAAATGGTTAAGACGTTGCCAAGTAACTCTGCCGCAAGGATGATGGCGATTCCGTTTTTTCCTTGTTCCAATCCATAGTAAAACATCTTGTAGGCTTTTGTTTTAACGTCCAAGAAACGTGCCCGATTACCGGTGTTTCGCCATTTCGTCTCTTGTACGCACAGGATGTCTACTCGCCTTCTAACCATCATTTCTTCAAGCTCATAGCTGCGCCCACTCATGCTTCCAACGTTCCAACTCGCGACTCTTAAATGTGGCTGACGCCGTTGCATTACTTTGCTATCCCCCGGAAATCCTATAGCTCTGACCCGAGCATTGCTGCTCGTCCCAGGATCACGACCATTAGTAGTGCCTGGCGGGGTAGTGCTTTTCCTTTTAGCGTTCTTTTCCATAATGCTACGGTTTGACCGTTTTCATTCTTCCCTTCCTTTTTTGACCCGGGCATGCTCCAGATTTTTTATTTTTTTTTTGATTGATCTTACTCTTACAACACCGGTGATCTCCAGTCGTGTCAACCCACTGATTTGCATGCACACTTGTGGGGCAGTTTAATGGTGGTATATGTGTCCCTAGGCTCACCTTGGTGTTTTCTAAATTGCCTAGATGTGATTTTTGTTTACCTTTGTTTAGTCGCCTTTTACGACAAGCGATAGGTATCGCTGCAGGGATATTCTTAACCCGTCCCTGCACGTTATTCGAGATACATGGTCATAACGTCGTAATCCATGAATATATCTAACGGAGTCATTAAATGCAACTTGAAGCTTGTGAAATGATAAACTATCAATATTACAGTAAACGGCTTCCGAGTACGTAGTTAGGGGTAATATAAGAGTTTTTACTAACTGTTGTCTTGTGCTGACAGGGGCGAAACTTGCAGAGATCCATAATTTACGGAGACATGAATAAATTTTCCGAACAATATAGTTTGTATGGTGGTATCCTGACAGGTTAGAATTGATAACAGAACCTAAACTAGTCACATTATGTACATTTTATTTCTAGAGAGTAGGATATCGGAAAGGGTATTAAGGGTTATCTGTTTTCTTAGAATGGGTAGAACCTGTGATTTTTTTGGGTTTAGCATCAACCCGTTTGAAATAGACCATGCGGAAATACTAGAAAGGTCTTCGTTTAGATTGGTTACAAGTTCATACATTTTTGACAGTGGCTTCCCTAAGTAGACTTGGGCGTCATCAGCATAGAGATGAACTTTCGTATGTTTACAGACAGAGGGCAAGACGTTAATAAACATTGAAAATAAAATGGGACCAAGAATTGATCCCTGAGGAACACCCTGTTTCACCTGTAAGAGAGCGGAGGAAGCATTTTGAGTAACCACTTTCTGAAATCTATCTGAAAGAAAGCTTTGAAGAAGCTTAACAGCTAATTCAGAGAAACCAAATTTCTGCCTAAGCTTCCAGCAAAGAATTTTGTGGTCCATTTTGTCGAAAGCCTTCGAGAAATCAAGCAAGCAGAGAAGCGCGATATGGCCATTGTCATACATTTCTCTGATATCTTCTAATATCTTAATCATAGCTGTAGAACAGCTGTGGTGGATTCTGAAACCAGATTGTTCTCTATACAATAAACAGTTATCAGTGAGATATTGAAGAACCTGTTTAGTTTCTCAAAGACTTTCGACAAACACGGCAAAATGCTTATAGGTCTAAAATCCTTCGGCGAGACAGGAATAGGTTTTTTACCAACCGGTATAATTCTGGCTATTTTCCATTGTTTGGGGAAATAAGAAATGGTTATATAGTGGTTAATTATGTGAGTCAAATGCGATATGCAGTGAGACAGAATCATTTTTAAGAAACGCAGAGGTATTCCATCCTCACCAACAGCGTTGGATTTAATATTTGCAACACAGTTTATGACATCCACCTCCGTTACAGATTGAATCTCAAAACCAATCCCTTATATAGAAGACAAGGGCGTATTTCTCGAGAAATCGAAGCTTGTGACCACTGTATTTTCGAGAAAGCTGTTATTAAGAGTGTCAGAATCAATCTCACACTTGGAATCACTCTTGGCTTTAGATACCCCAATGTGCCTTAGGTTACTCCACAGATTCTTAGAGGGAAGAGACGTGCTTAATTTGGATGCAAAATATTTTCTCTTGGAGTTTCTTATAATAAGAGTAGAATGATTACGCATCGCTTTATATGCCGCCCAGTTAGAAACAGAAGGTCTATGTTTCCATTTACTATACAGTTTATTACGGGCTTTGATAGCATGCATGACTTCGGTAGTAAACCAAGGACAGATATTATTACGAACCCTAACTGTTTTAACTGGCACATAAATAAGTCTGTTACCACTTCTTGAAAACATTTAAGCTTAATATCAGGGTCTGCGTAAGAACGACAAACATACCACGGTGCTGTAGCGGCAGCATATTGTAAGTTTTCAGTATTGACAGAGGACGTCTCTAAAAGAAAAAGTTAATGGGACAACAGAATGTCTAAAATTGATATTAAGAGTACAAAACAATATATCATGGTCAGAAACACAATCAAGTGAGAGCTGGTCAAACAGAATAACTAACAGAGGATCAGAAACAATAGCAAGATCAAGCAGACTCGGAGTGCATCCTTTCGCATATCTCGTAGGATACTTTTGATTGAAAATCTCAAGCCCAACCGAAGAGATAAAGTCCTTTATTCGAGTTGCACAGGAACCATTAAGCAGTAAATTGGTATTGAAGTCTCCACATGTTATGATGTTTTCATATCTGGCTGAGAATTCAGAGAGCGCAGAGAAAAATGGTTCAGGAGAACAAGTACGATCAGGAATGTAGGCGCAGGCAACCACACATTTTGTACAACCATCATGGATTTCAGCAAATAAGAACTCACTGGCTAGGTTGGGTGATTTTCCAATAATATTGCACTTAACTCTTTGGGCGTATCTGGTACAAAATTTGAACCACATTTTCATATACTATTGCGCAGCGGTGGTACAATTTTTGAACCACATATGTTTTAATTTTTCCCTACAGCTACAAAGGTTCAAAAATCATACCGCACACTGAATTATCTCTTATAACTGTTATTTTTTGATTTTGTTTTGACTTCACGATTGTTTTGTTATTTTCAGTGCATACATTTTTCATTATTGTGTGTGAACTAGGGTTGTAAGCATCTTTTTTTTTCAAAGTGAATTGTGCGTTAGTTTTATTTCGATTCCCGTAAAACAAAGCAATTTCACAACAGTTAATCCTCTTGGTGGTAAGTATTAGCACAGAATAAATAATATACAGAAGTCGCATCTCGGCCTGCGATGATTTTTCACTTTACGGTGCGGGCGGAACAACTGAAGGGAAGATCAAGCAACGAGAGAGCAAGCATGATCAGAGAGTAACAACCAGAGAGCAGCCACGATCAGAGAGAATCAACGAGAGAGCAATCTTAAAATGTTTATGTGTGTATGTGTATTGTGTTGCTATCCAACGTCGTGAATGCACGTGGTGTTGACAAAATTTTGTTTGAAGTTTTAGATTTCTATATTTAGTTTTCTTCAGTTGAAAGTTGCGCTTGGTCAGAAACCACCAATGAGACGTCCCACTCAAAATGGCCGCCGACGTTTGCCTACAAGCTCGGGCGAGCACGTGGGTACCTCAAGTGCTGTCAAAATTTTGTAAACAATCACGCACATTGTTATAATTCCAAGAGTGTGTGTGGCGGGAGTACACTGCGGTACAATGAAATGAACTCACACGTATTCACGATTAGAGTTTGTTTGTAACGGGTTTTGTCGCTACGCACCTGAACCTCTGTCAAAATCTGGTCAAAATTTCAGGGTGTCACGGGGGAAGACGTACGAAAGACGCACGTCTCATTCTGGTTTCTGCGCTTGGTATTCGTACGCGTACTTTTTCGATGTAAACTAAAAGGGCCGGGTAACACCAATTAACGTTATTCCATTATTTGGGATTTTTGGGCAAATTTCAATCTGATATATGTAGGGAAGAATAACCCAAAAACTTTAGTGCGACAGGATTTTAAGTTTGCGGGCTTTAGTAAAATTTTTTTTCTCTGAAGCCCACGAGCAATGCTTCCTCAAGAGTACTAAGATCATGAAGTCCAATATTATTTCCTTATGATCAAAACATGTGGAAAACCATTGCGGTGTGGCATTTTTGCATTTGGATTTTATCATGTTTTTTATACCAACAGCTTGTGGTTGTGTGTCAAAAATATTGCTAAACACTGTAATATGTTTCTTGCTAATTTCCAAGAAAATTTGTGAAGGAGCAACGAGGTTACCAAAATCTTTAAGAGAATTGTAATTTTTATGAAATATGAAAAGTTCACTAGGAACTGTTAATACTTCGTCTTCTTTTCTCAATATAGAAACACAAATATCGCAGTTAATTTTCGGTATCATTTTGTAGACGATATAACCTATGAAGTATCTTAAAGACGCCAAATCGATAATAAATTCCGAACAATTCTGAAAGTCATCATTTAATACGAAATCATCAATGATTTCTATGTTAATATCTATTTCAGAGTTTTCGTTTCGACTGAGTTCTTCATTATTTGTATCAGCTAAGTCCATATTTGACAAAATATTTGAAAGCGTTTCAAATGTGGTATCACTCAGCTCTTCACAGTTACTATAAGAACTCAACTGCACTATATTTGCAGATATTAAGCGTGCTAATAAAGTGTTTATATCAGCAACTGAGGGGTTAATATTATTTCCACCCTTTTGTCTTAGAACCGAGAACATATTTTCGACCTTATCTTGGTTTAATGCTCTTGTCATTAAAAAAAATATTTGGGATTTTTTTTGAAATAGCTCGTCTACTAATTGTAATACAGCGTTTAAGGTAAATTTCATTCCATCTAAAAAAAATACTTTTTTCTTTTTGTCAACAAATGAGATTTCATTGAGGTATTCAAGGAAGAATTTTATATATTCGTGTGATGGACTGTTAAGTTGAACTGCAGATTTATAACAATTCTTTCAAGATAGCGAACCACTATTTAGGCAGTCAAATATTTTGTCAATATTTCCTATGAAGCATGCCGTAGATAAACAAACTTCCTTTGAGCAACTTTTAAAGCCTACTGTCTCAATAACAGTTTTAATTGCTGCTTGAACAGTCCTACTAAAAATTTGGGTGGCTAGTTTTACTTTCATTTTTTCGAAAGAGTTCGGAAATATGTGCTGGCTTGTAAGTTTAAGACACATTTTTGTATTAGATTTGCACTCCATTTCCCATAGTTCCTTAACTACTTTAAAACTAGCAACTCCATTTGGTGTTGTAAGGTCACATTGAAGCCAACCATTTCTTAATGATTTGATTAGATGTGGAAAATCATATACACAGAAAGTTTTACTACCATTATACATACATAAAATAGGGTTTTTCTAAAGTAGCTCCCAATTCCAAGAAGCACTTCCTGTTAGAGGACCCTTGGTCACAAATTACAACTTTAACTATGATGCCAAAACTGTTCAAAATTGCTAAATTTCGTAATATTATCTTTTTTAGTAAATCGGCAGAAAGTCCATTTTTTTAAACAAAGTAATTAAATGTAAGCGCCCAGTTGGAAAACATTGATTTAATCATAAAAACGCACAATTGTTTACCAATCTGGTTCGTTCTTTCAACCCCATTTTCCTCAAATCCATCCAAATTCCAAATCTAATTTGGAATTGTATCGCAATTCCCTTCTAATCGGCATTTCATCCATCAGCAGAATCATATTATTCTATTCGTACTGGTTCAAATCTAAGCACTTTTTTTTTATTAACTCTAAACCGTTATTTTTAAAACCTGGTTGTAGGGAATTTACAGGGGCCCATCGATAAACAGTAGAGATATGTGGCAAATTTAGATGCAATTTATTCTTCAAAAATTGGTACGTTGACTGTGAGACATAATAAATGTTTTGAACCAAATCTTTTACATCTTGCTTATATTCTTTAGGTCGTGGACTAAGAAGAAGTTTGCAAAATGTTTTTGACTCCTTGCTTATTTGAAAAGAGTCGATGGTTTGAAATACGCTTGATTTTGTTGCTACTTGTTTGCGGCTTTAGAGATTTTTATATTTTGCTACCATGTCGTAATATTTTTTTCTGTAAAAATTAGCTGATTTCAGATATTTTTCACAGTCATTACAACATCCATCTACGGAGTCACTTGTTCGGCTCTTTTTAGCTGGACAATCAAGCTCCAACGACTTGTAATCTTCCTCAATAACTTCTAAGTTAAATACCGGAACAGCTCCGAATTTCAACTTTTTTTTACCAATGTCAGAACTTGAGAAGTGATTGGCGCAAATCAACAATTTTTTTGTGTAATCTTTTGTTGGAATATTACATTTTTCTCGCCAAATTTGACCCATAGCTGAGTCATAGGGAGGAAACTTAAACATTCTCATCTTTTCACCATATCGCCTACATTTACCGCATGTTTTTATGCAGCATGGAATGCCGGACTTTTGGAAAATTTTACCAACAGCCGGTACAGAATCCATTTTTCCTATTCAAAATCGTATGACAACCCCTCAACAATCAATATATAATAATAAGTCCAAAGAATAATCCAAATCGTATGCAAAGTTGTCAACGATTATAAAAGCAACAATTCAAAATCAAAAATAGAGTTAAATATCAAAATACAAAGTAAAAATGGAGTCGATATATAAGCGCAGGAAAACACAACCATTCGCATGAAAGTACAATTCCCAAGTGATTTCGAATCCAATCCACACAATCGAAAACAAGAGAAGCAATACAACACCATGCAAGCTTACGATAGAAGAAGCTATCAATGCATACACACGCACACACACTTGCATACACATCGTAAGCTGCTTTGCTCTCGTAAAAACAAAACCACCGAAAACGCACATGCTACTCTCTTCCGCTCGCACCAGCTTCTCAATTTTTTCTATACTCTCTTGCATGTTCTTATGCTTGTACTCTCTGTTCAATAGGGTGCCAATATTGGAACCCTAGAACAAAATTTGCTTTGTATGAGATGCAACTTCTGTATACTATTTATTCTGTGGTTTAATTTAACTTTAACAAATTACGAAACTTCTCAAATTTTTCTCTGCATAAGGCCTTTGTAAAAATATCCGCTACATTTTCATCTGAATTTATTTTAATAATATCAATAATACCTTCTTTTACACATTCATGTATGTACGTAATGATAGTGAACCTCGATATGTTTCGAATTTTTAGTAAAATTACCATTTTTAGCAATATCAATCGCACCAGAATTATCCTCATAAATATTAATTGGTTTTGTTAATTTTACATTAAATGGTAACCCTTTTTATTGTAAATTTTAATTCTCTTACAGCTTCAGATAAAGCAACATATTCAGCAAAAGTTGAAGCTTTTGTTACAGACTTTTGTTTTCTAGATTTCCAATAAACAATATTACCAAATAATTTAATTACAAAACCAGTCGTAGATTTTCTATCTACATTATCGCCAACCCAATCGGCATCAACATAACATTCAAGTATATTTACATTTTCAATTTTATTATAAATTAATTTTAAATCTTTAGTTAAATACAAATACATATCTCAAAATTCTCAAAATTCTCAAAGCATAATTAAAATGTGTTTCATTATAGCAATAGATATCTACTTAAATAATTTACACTAAAACTTTTATCTGGCCTTGTTGCAGAACTTATGTATAATAATGCACCAATTAAATTTCTATATTTAATATCTCTTTCACAGACATCAGATTTTTCAATTTTCAATTTTACCTCCATAGGTGTATTATACAATTTGCTATTTTCCAAGTTATACTTTATATTTAATGACTCAATATATTTTGTCTGATCTAATTTCATTTCATTACGGTTCATATTATAATTTACGGTAATTCCAAGGTATTCTTTGATTTTGCCAAGATGTTTCATTTTAAATTATTTTACATCATCAACATAAATTAATAAATAAATGGCATCGTTACCGGTACCAAAGATATATAAACAAAAATCGATATTGCTTCTTTTGAATCCCAAATCAGTTAAAAATGTATCAAGGCATTCATACCATGTCCTTGGACTTTCTTTTAAACCATACAAAGTCTTTATCAATTTACAAACTTTATTTGAACCATATTCATAACCTTTAGGTTGTTTAACATAAACCTCAGAATTGACCTTACCATTCAAAAATGCAGTTTCGACATCCATCTGCTCAATTATTAGGCCCATTTGACAACAATAAGAAAATAAAATTTTTAATGTTTGCATTTTTGCTACAGGTGCATGTCGGTTTGTTGAAAACCTCGTACCACCAATCTAGCTTTATATGTATCATCAGATTTTTTTGTATACACCCATTTTACGTCAAGTACTTTTTTGTTTTCAGGTTTTTCAACTAATTTCCAAGTTTCATATTTATTTAAACATTCGATTTCTCGATTCATAGCATTCACCCAATTTTCACTCTCATTACATTCAATCGCTTCCTCAAACGAAATCGGGGTATCTACTTCACAAAAATTTGCAACAACTTTAGCATTATAAAAAAATCTTCCCCCGTACCAATTAGGAGTTTTCTTTTCACGCTCAGACCTTCTCAAAATACAATTCTGTTCATTTTCAATTTCCTTTCTATTTTTCTTCAATTCTTTATTTTCATCGACATTTTCTGACTTGGCACTTCCAAAACTTTCATCAAACAATTCATCAACAGTACTTTCATCGATTTCTTGCTTCACATCACATTCAGGTTCATCTCCATTCAAACCAATACATTTTACATTTTCTTTTACGATATCAACGTGTCCCGCGGCTATAACTTTATTATTCAATAATACACGGTATCCAACATTACTATAACCTATTAAAATACCCATTTCGGCCTTTTTATCCCATTTTGAATTTCTTTTTTGATCCGGTATTCTTACAAAAATTTTACTTCCGTACAATCTTAAATTTGAAACATCCGGTTTGTTACCAAAAAATATCTCAAAAGGCGTTTTCGTTTCAATTGTATTAACCAAAGTACGGTTTCTTAAATATCTTGCCGCGAAACTATTTCTGGCCAATGTTTCTTATGCACATCTGCCTCATTTAATAAACAACGCGAAATATTCATTATCGTTCTGTTAAAACGTTCTGCAGTTCCATTTAATTCGTGTACATAAGTTGGACAATTATTTATCACGATTCCTTTATCTTTCGCGAATTATAAATTTTAGCGTTTAAATATTCTTTACCGTTGTCGCATCTCAAGATTTTAACTCGTTTCCCGGTTAAATTTTCTGACTCATTCACAAACTCAATCAAACAATCAAGCACTTCAGCTTTTGACTTTATCGGATATACTCTTGCAATCTTACTATAATCATCGATAAAAAAAACAAAATTATTTTCACTATTAAAACCTTTTGTTTTAAATGGTCCACATACATCCGTATGAACAATTTCAAGGATATCTTTGGCTTTACTTCTATTATTTTTAAATGGAATATTATCCATTTTACTTTCAATGCAAGTTTTACATTTCATAAATTAAGATTCAATTTCATTTGGAATACCATTTAATAATTGCTTTTAAGACAATATATTCAAATATTTGAAGTTTACATGGCCCAACAAATGATGCCATTTTTTCTTTTTCAATCATACTATTTACATTTTTATTTGCTAAATTTATTGTATAAAGGATTTATTATTTGAACGATAAACTTTGTTTAAACGGGAATCAGACAATTTTAATTGACTTGTCATTAAATATAAACCCTCTTTTTCTACAGCTACTGCTGAAATATCACCTTTAGAATTAATTATTTTGGTCATTTTACCTTGTGATACAATTTTATTATTTTTAGCTATTTTGCTATAAATAATTAAATTTCTTTTCATATCTTTAACAAAAAAATACATTTTTCATTTCAATTAAATTATTTTTTCCAAACGCATTAAAGTAACTAAATACACTTCCAATTTTTGTGGCTTTCAAAATCCTATTATCACCTAAATAAATATTCACAAATTCTTTAAGTGTTACAAAATTTTCAAAATATCTATCATCATTAATAATATGATCTGTGCAGCCACTGTCTAATATCCATTCAATTTCATTTTCATCATTTAATTTTACCTTATTCCTTTGCGCCGCGTGGTGGGCAACCGTTGTGAGCCAAGCACCGCTCTCTCCTTGTTGTTCGTTTTGATGCGAATTCTCTCCCCGTTGCGTTGAATGGTATGCGCCTGCTCCGCGTTGACTGCCTAGGTGAAAGCAACCCCCACGAACATAGCTGCCTCTCCCTGCTGGCCGGCCTCGTGGTGCTCGCCATGAGCCTCTGCCGCTAGCTGATTGTCCGCCATTTTTGCAGACACGTTTGATGTGTCCCTTTTCACCACATTGATGGCATGTCCTTTTATCCGCCGTAAATGTATTACCTTTTCTTGTATAATATTCATCTTTTTGATTTTTTAACTCGGCAATTTGTATTTTATTTTTAACGTAATCCGCAGTCTGATCTTCTTCTTTTAAAGTGTCAATGAAATCACCAATATAATTGTAACTTTCTGGCAACATGGAATTAAGCTTTTCTTTTTCCGACACAGTAGCACCCACGCTTCCCAATTCATTTACACACTTTTCAAAGTCACAAAAAAAATGTTGCTGTATCATCATAATTTTTTAATCTCAATTTTTCCAATTTATTTCGACACACAATCTGCAGTGCTGTCGATTCTCTTAAATATAAACTGTCCAGTTTTTTTATAATCTCATATGCCGTATATTTATATTAACAAATTCCAACTGCTTATTCGTCAAAGCGATCGAGTAAGGGCAAACAACCCGTTATAACCCATCCGAAAAGGGTCTCATGGGCATCAATTCTTCCCTCCTCATCTGACCGATGACCACCTCGCAGGATACTCCAAGCCTTGTCAGCCCCTAGAAGTATATCAATGGGTCCCGGGATATTAAATCCAGCATCAGCTAACGGAAGGTCATCGAGGAAACTAAAGTTGCTACATTCGAATGAAAGCGATGGAGTTTGTTAAGTTGTTTTGCTCAAAACATAAGCCTCAAAGCTAATAAAATGTGGGCCAATACGAGATTTTAGGGTAAGGTTGACAGCACCTTGGGTCACACCAGCTTCAACCGACGAAATTCCGAATATGGACAACCGAGCATGAGAACGACGAACACCCAGCCTTTTCACCAAACGGTCAGTCACGAAAGACACCTGTGAACCGGTATCCAATAAGACGCGAGATATGTAAAGGGTCCGCCATCTAACGTTTTTTTTTTCAAGTAGTGCTTATTTCGTGAATGGTAACACTTAGCTCATGTCTGATTTGACAGGTAATTAGTTTTATCCTTCCGCTGAACGAATATGGTTGTGTATTAGAGCCCTCGATTACACGTGTAATCGTGTACACGTGTTACACGTGTAATTAAAAGGTTCGTGTAGGAACACGTGTATTTATATTTACACGTGTATTTAATATTACACGTGTATTTAGAATAACACGTGTAATTAAAGAAAATATGTATGCGGTGAACCCGTTTAGTTCATATTTTTTTCTTCAATAGCATGATCCGAAGGAACACTTTTCATTAGGAGCATTAGTTTGTCTCTTATGGGAGCTCTTACATGAAAATGTTCATGCTCAAGGTCTTTGTATCGCGGGTCAAGTAAAGATGCTACTTGCCTTGCAGAAACGTCAGGTGTGCCGTTACACTGCAGATCAAACCGTTTTTGCAAATTGCTGGAAAAACTGATTTTAAACGATTTTATTATAGTAGAATCATCTCCCAAAAGCATCATTCGTTGATCCAGTATTCTCAACAATCTACAGAGAAGAAAAAACAGTGGCTTTGCTGTCGTCGAACTAGCGGTAAATGTGTAGAGGACGAAGAGTCATCAAATATAACTTTTCTCAGAAGCTGCCCAAGGTCAGATTTAGAAAAAAATGCATATCATAGCAAATGCATATAATTACACGTGTATTTTTATTTACACGTGTATTTAATGTATACACGTGTACACGTGCCAATAGATATCTTGTACACGTGTACACGTGACACGAATACACGTGTAATTAAATACACGTCCAAAATCGAGAGCTCTATTGTGTATACGCTTGAACAACGCTGGGAAATATTGCGACATTACTTTGAAAATCATGGTAATGTTGCAGAATGTGTGCGAAAATTACGTACGGATTTTGGAAGAAGAGAAGCACCGTCAGCTCCGTATGTTCGTTATCTTGTGAAAAAAGTGAAAGAAACTGGCATCCTCATCGATAAACCAAAGCGTGAAAAGCCAAAAACAGTGCGTACACCCGAGAATATTGCTGCTGCGGCAGAAAGTGTGCGTGAAGCGCCATCAACATCAATTCACCGTCGTTCTCAACAATTGAACATTTCGGAGACATCATTGAGACGAATTTTGCATAAAGACGCCATACAAAGTCCAATTGGTTCAGGAGTTGAAGCCAACTGACCATCCAATGCGTTTCGCTTCGCTAAGTGGGCCTGCGATCGACTTACAGAAGATGCCGATTTTGCCAAAAAAATCATCTTTTCAGATGAAGCTCATTTTGATCTTGGCGGGTATGTAAACAAGCAAAATTGTCGCATTTGGGGCACAGAAAACCCGCACGCATACATTGAAAAGCCGGTGCACCAAAAACGAGCCACTGTTTGGTGCGGATTTTGGTCCAGAGGCATAATTGGACCATTTTTCTTCGAAAATGAGCAAGGAGTGGCCGTTACAGTCAATGGCGATCGTTATCGGGCCATGTTGAACGAATTTTTGTTCACAAAAATTGAAGAGGAGGATATTGGCAACATTTGGTTTCAACAGGACGGCGCTACGTGCCACACAGCCGAAGCTACACTCGATGTTTTGCGCCCTGTTTTTGAAGATCGCATTATCAGCCGCAGAGCTGATGTCGTTTGGCCACCTCGGAGCTGCGATTTGACACCGTTGGACTATTATTTGTGGGGTGCCGTCAAAGATAAGTGTTACGCCGACAAGCCAGAGACAATTGACGCTTTAAAGGACAATATTCGTGAAGCCATTGGTGAAATACAGCTGCACACAATCGATAATGTGCTTAAAAATTGGACCGATCGTGTAGGCTACTGCATGGCCAGCCGAGGCAGCCATTTGAATGAAATTATTTTCCATTATTAACCGGAAGGATTGTACTTTCAAATAAAAAAAGAAATTTTAGAAAATATTCAGTAGTTTTTTTTTATAGCATTTTCAAAAAAAAAAAAAAAGTTATTTGGCGGACCCTATATAAGATAGCGTAATCTAAACTTAAGCATTATCTAGTTCCCACAATTCCTCACACCTTGTAAAACTTTTGTTTGTCAAACTGAATCCTGAGCTTGTTTTTGTAGCATAATAAATAGATGTGCAGAACTAGATTTAAGTTCAGTTGTGTATCCGAATTCAAAGAATAAAATTGATTTGTTTTAAAGAAACCGTTGTTAATATAGTTAAGTCGCGCGAGTTACATACAAGACACCAATAAGAACGATTTCTTCAGCAACACCACAGAACAAGTTCAACAGAAGTCATACTCCAATACCGTCAACAATGGAAGTGACTTTCAACACCTGGTAACGAGTTCAACGTTCATTCTCCTACATTAGCCGAGGTTGCACCGATAACAGAAAGTAGGAATAAAAGACAATCACTGATACATATTACCGGTCGTTCTTTGATTTGAATATTTTGAAGCGGCACGTTAAAATATCGAATATGTAATAAAATATCTTAATTAAAGTTCCGAAAAAAGTGTTTTTATTAATAGTAAGAAAACACTTAACTCGTGCGTCTTCCGTACGTCTTCCCCCATTACACTCTGAAATTTTGAATTAAGTCCAGATTCGTGGCTACAAAACCCGTTACACACAAACCCTATTCGTGAATACATATGAAGCCAATCGGTTCATTGAAATGAACGGGTGGAAGCACAACCTAGCTTGGATAGAGAGTCTAAAGCTTGCTGCATGTATCGGCACTATCTTTGGAAACAAAAGCCTTATATGAAGCAATATAACCATTGAGGACAGAAGAGACCTCATCACAGGCACAAATTAAAAACTAGTTTCAGCACGTGCTGGCAGATTTCCTCCCTTTTTCTGTGAATGGATTCAGAGTTCTATAACGAAAATCATTCCAGCGGACTGTTGTGACGCGACTTAATCTTTTATTAGTCAGCACACAAATATATTGGAGGCTTCTGCTATCTATAGGAGCTCTCAGACGCAAATACTGGTCCATTGTACTGCCAGACAGACACCTTCCTTTATTGTATTTTCCCCGTTGTCCGGAGAAAAGTGAGGAGGGGCTTCAGTGCTGTAGAGCTAAGAGATTCGGCACAATCTCTTGCGACTTATGTTGCCCGTGATGAACAAAATTTATTGCTTTTTATTATGTACTTCGTTTATTTAGTATTTAATATTTAGCGATTCACAAAGCGATCTGTCCATCGCGACGTCAGAACACGAACTCCCAGCACTTGAAGATCCTGTCGGTGAATGTAAATTCACTGATAAGGATCGAGCGACGAGCCGTACTTTTTAACCTGTTGCAGGACGAAAGCCCCGATGTACTCTTGCTAAACCAGAAGCACAAAATCCGGCACAGTTCGTATAAAATAATTAGAAGAGACCGACCCAACGCTACTCAAGGCGGGGGAGTTGCGATCTTCATTAAAAATAATCTTAAACATAAGGTCATATACCTATGTATAGCAGTGAAGTGCGGAAATTCCAGGTGCTGGAGGCCTGTATTGTGTGCATTCCTCTCCGAAATGGAAAGAGAATGTACATTGTATCAGCCTATGCACATGAAGCACCTCAACCCAATATTTTTATCGCAGAACTCGAGACACTCTTTCGATCTCTGCGCTTGAACTCGGTAGAAAACTTCTACATTCTGGCCGGCGCGGCGATTTAAATGCCAAACATAGTGATTGGGGAAATAACATTCCCAACACTAGGGGGAGCCTACATACTAAGCCATTGGCGGGTTCTTCATAACACTGAATATAGGGTCAAGTTGCTCGCAACGGACAGTCCGTCGTATCCTAGGAGCGGCTCCTATCTGGATCTAATGCTGATAGACTCTCGACTGAGACTGGCAGACACAAACGAATGGTCTATTAACTGTCTACGGACCATTGTACACGACAGTGACCATTGCGGACTATGTGCCGTGATCACAGTACCTGACGAGTTCACGGAAATGGCAGAGTACGTCCACACGCATCCCTACGATTACAGTAGGGCGCGCTGGCCACGCTTCGCCAATTCCCTGACGAGAGCGCTCACTTCGAGCGCCTCCTTCCCACCGACTAACAGGAACCTGTCAAACCACGAGATTGACAGGTACCTCAAAGAAATGGACGATATCATTAAACAGACTATGAACAGTACGATACCACGTCAACGACAGCACGATACCACAAACATATACCGAAACGCGACAATCGACGCACTGCATAGACAAAAAAGTAGACTCCTGACAAGACTCAAACTCTTGTACAGGCGGTTTACCGACAGACAAAACCCGGAGGTCAGGACTCTGAGTCACTGATTAAAAATCTCCAAAAATTGATCAGAGAAAATTACAGAATATCTGTAAGTTTGCATATGTTCCCGCAAATAAATAAAATATTTCGGAGAAACAATCAGAATGATATTCAGGATCTGAAACTTCCGAGAACGTCAGACAATGAACGTTTGCTACGGACAGTTAGCATCGATCCAGACAGCGCCATCCTGGATGACGACTTTTTCGTGATTGAGGATCCTCAGGAGAAGGTGGCGACAGTGGGAGCTGTTTTCCAGGAAGTGTACAAGGTGAATGATAGTATTCGCACGAACCATGACCTGGAGAACAGAGCCCTGCTTCATCACTTCTACCTTAGAAATGATTTCGATCATTGGCGATCTGAGAATCTTGGTTTTACCAGGTTCAATTTTCATGGCAAGCAATGCCACCGCCAGTGAGGGGGCTAACACCCTGTTCATTTCGACGGAAGATCTCCAGATGATTTTTCAGTCATTGAAAAGGAAAAAATCCGCGGGTATCGACGGCATATCCAATGTTGTGCTTAGGCACCTTCCACCAATGGCTGTAGAGAGGTACGCCATCCTGTTCAACAATGCACTGAATAATGCATATTATTCAGTGCATTGGAAGACAGCGGTGGTTCGACCAATTCCCAAGAGGGGTAAAGACACAACCCGGAAAATCTCCGGTCAATAAGTCTCCTTCCGAGTATCAGCAAGGTCTTCGAGAAGGTGATCCATAGGGCCCTGTCTAAATGGGTTGAGGACAATAAAATCGTCCCGGATAACCAATTCGGTTTCAGAGCGGGGTATGACACTATTCATGCCGCGTCGAAGCTTGTGTCGGATGTTCAATGGAATAAATGCAAGAACCAATGCACGGGTGCCTGTCTGATTGACTTGGAAAAAGCCTTCGACACCGTATGGTTAGAAGGCCTTTATTACAAGCTCAGTCGGCTGGGCATAAGTAAACCATTGCTATATATAATTTTTGACATGTTAACAGGTAGAAAGTTCGTTGTGAAAATTGCCAACGTAACTTCTACTCAAATATTTGAAATCAAAAATGGACTGCAACAGGGTGCGGTAAATTCGCCGATACTTTTCAGCATTTATCTGAGTGATCTACTTGTTTCTCTTCACCACTCAATAGCGTATGCAGACGACCTAATCGCGTACAGATCAGGTCCAACGATCGACGTCATTGTCATTCTCTTGCAGCGTGACTTCGAAAAAATTCAGCAGTATTGTGATGACTGGAAGTTGAAAATCAACTTCCAGAAATCAGAATCTATATTGTTCAGAACGCCTCTTGGCTGGGCCTCCCGGGGCACTAGAAAAATTGGCGCAGGTTCTCTATCTTTGGGCCGGACGGGCGTCCACTGGCGAGACAAAGTGTAGTCAGAAACCTTGGGATCGTGCTGGATTAGTATCTATATTTTGACAAACATGTAGATGCTGCTCTGGCGAGGGCTCGGGGCCCTTTCGCTCTGACCTGATGGCTGTTTCATAGCAGCCAACTTGATTCCAGGGTGAAGGTAATCTGCTACATGGCCTTAATCAGGCTCATGGTTGCCTATGGATGTCCCGTCTGGTTCAATGTGAGAGCCAGCTTAATGGAAAGGATTCGGGTGTTTGAGAGACAATGTCTCAGGACTTGTCTTAGGCTACATAGGACACCCGAATCTGAGTACACGAAATTTTACCCGAACGAGGTCCTATATAATATAGGGCTAGGATTGTACGGGTGGATAACTTTCTGATCAAACTGATTCGAAGCCACGTTGCAAGAGCAATGACTTCGGTCAATAGCCTGATCTTCCACGTGGGTCGCAATTCCGTGGAACGGCGATTCCTCTACGGACCCGATCAGGTTCTGTAGATCGGTCTCACGCCGGTATCGAGGAGACGTAGTCCGCCAGCATCGACGTTTTTGGTGGCTGAAGAGAACTCCGTCAATGAACCCTTCGTTAGCAGCAGCCTCTTCAAGGCACGGCCTGCCTAATACCATAGGCTTACATAAGTTAGGGTATGGTAAGGTAGGATAGGGTAAGATAGGGTAGGGTAGGTTAGGGTAGGATAAAAAGGCAAAAAAAAATTTAAAACATAAAATGTAAAAAAAAATATATATATATAAAATATATATAATGTATACATTTGTGTATACATATTTTAGTTAGAATAAGATAGGTTTAGTTAGATTTAATTAGTTTTAGATAGGCTTAAGTTTTATATAAAATATATAAAAATGATCATATGCTAAGTTTTTCTTAATAAAAACCATTTTTCTTAGCTTAAGTTAGATGTTATAATGTTAATAGAATTTATGTAGTCGTCGAAAGACATATGTTTCAATTGTTCTGTTTGTTTTAGAGTGTCCGTCTAGGGCCAGTAAGATAGTTTGATTTGTTAAGATAGTTAAGCTAGTTTTAAACGTTTTTGACTAGGGTAAGATAGATATAAGATAATACTGAATAAAAATGAATTTAAAAAAAAAAAAACACGAACTCCCAGAGAATTTCCAAGTTAAATTACTCCCATTCATTGTCTAATGTTTGATCAGCAGAATTGTTTGAATGCTTGACCAGTCGCTCCGTGAAGCAAATTTGCCGACTCACATATCTATGTATGTGGGAGTAAGAGAGGATTTATATCTCATTACTAAAAGTATCCGCTAATCGGATATCTAATATACTAGGGAGGAATGTGTCGTATACATAACCTGCGCGAGCGAAGGCGAGATAGTCGCAGAGAAAGTGTTCTGCTGTGTCATCCTTTTCTCAACATGCAGCACAGGAAGGCGTCTCACTGATGCCAAGCACGTAGAGGTGCTTGGCAAAAGTGTAATGACCCGTAATGACGCCCCGTAAGCCTTCTGCAATCATTTCTCCTTAAAGATAAGAAGAATGTTGCGAACTTCTTGTAGACATCAGGGCGTACGCTCTTAGTCGTCCTGCATCCTGGATATTCCCTCCATCTACGATTTTGTGCATTAAAAACCCAATCGATGCAAATGAGATTATCGATTGCCGTGTAGATCCAAAGAACCTTTTTCGGCGATAACCCCCATGTTTGGCCAAAGGCACCTTTGCATTGCCAAAAAGCTGACAGCGCTTTGGTTTTTTTTGACTGATCATGCTTTAACCAAAGAAGCTTGCTATCTAGGATGACCCCCTTCTTCCTTAGCTTCCTTGGATATCGGGATGGGAATGCCTTTTAGCACCTTCTCGTGAAGAGAACGACATCAGTCTTAAGACGATTAACCGACAGCTCATTACTGGTGCACCAGTCCTCGATTCCGATGGCATTGAGAGCATCGAGTCGCAGACAATACGCCAACTTGCGGTTAGCCCCTGTTTGCTCCAGACTTGACGAATTGTTCGAGGCCTGCTTTAATCCTCAAAACTAGTGCTTCATCTACGCCATGCCGTCTAGCAGCGTTACACATGCTGTCGAAAGTAGCGTTATCAAAAGCTCCCTCAATGTCGACGAAAATGCCTAGTACGTACGAGAGCGTATTCAATTCTCCCAACTGGGTTTTGAAGCGTAGTCTCGCAGGATTTTCTGCGCTGATAAGCATGTTGCATGTCCGAGAGAGGATGCATTCGAAAGGCAACTTCGCGCACGTGCAACTCTACAAGTCTCTGCATGCTTTTCAGCAAAATTGGTGTAAAACTCTTGGCGGGTGAGTAATCTTATTTCCCTATTTTGGGAATAAAGACCACTTTCACCGCGCGCCAAGGAATAGACAAGTGCCAGGCTAGCAGTGAAAATTCTTTTCAGAGTAGGAACCAGCTGTCTTATATCTTTTTGCAGCATAAAAAGTATATCCCATCAGTGCCAAGCGACTTGAAGCCATCGATGCCACAGCAAATGTGAATGAAGCCCTATTTCAGAGAGCACTTACTCTGTTTGTAGGAATAGATAATCCAGGCCCTCGTGCCAAGCCCCTGGTTCTGCGCACGTAATCGCGTCAGCACATCCAGCTTGTTTCCAGGTTTCCCCGGAATCCAGCAGATGGCGCGCGTTCATTTTGGGCGACTAACTACCTGATAGGTAGTAGTTCCCAGGGGAGGGATTTTCGGCACCATGCTCCTGATCCAGGCAGATCACCTCGAAAGTATCATTCATCAGAGCAGACCTCTCAGCCTGAATACAGAAGCCTGTTGCTGAAGCTAGCTCCAATGGACAATCCTCGCAGTGTTGGCAATCTGCGCTGTTCATTCTGCTGCCAATGCCACCTTTCCCTATCCTGACCTTTTCAGAGGAGATGGCTGCCTCTTTGTAGGAGAGATGTCTCGACTCTCTACGGTCATTGGTATCTCTTTTCCGAAGGAAAGGCTTTTGTTGTGTGAAGTTCCCGCTTCCGAGGCCATCCCGAAGGCTCGAGAAATCCGAAGGCCCGAAGAATCTTCAATTCCTACCCCAAGCGAGAAAGGAAAGGACAATTAAGGTGGTGGACACAGATGACAAGTGACATCATCCAATTGGACGTACGGCACTTTAAGCAGGCTTGCAGGTTGATGCCCAGATTCACTCCATACTGTAGCTAAGTTAGGGCTTAACCACCTGGTTAAAAGGGTACGATTCTCAGCCTCAATTGATCGGACTTCAGGAACATCTTTCGCATTTTAGAGGTTCGAACCTTCCTAAGGGAGAATATCAATTTGGACCATTACTATGCTGTAGCCTGAGTACGAATGTTTTACCGCGGACGTAGTAAGATCTTTAAAATTCGTTACTTAAATAAGTCACAGAGATCGCTAAGTTGTTTGACGAACAACTTAGCTTCAAATAGTGGCTTTTTGGCGGCTGCGTCTCCCTTACATCTTACATCATACGAAAAAAAAAAAAAAAAAAAGCATAAGACACGTGATCGAGGTATGTCTAAGAGTAATGACGATCGAAAGTTTAACAAAACCACAACAGTATACTGAGATGAGGGACCACTGGTTGGGGCAGACTTTTCAAGCGCGATTGTAGCCAGACCAGCGAACTATTTGCCACAAATGAGACACCTATATAAGGAAACACAGAAAAGGAAATAGAAACACTTTCCCTGTTAAGATTCTTATCAGTCGCCCCAGTCTCAATTTATGACAAAGGCAACCACCCCGACTCACAGGCATTTGTCTTCAGATTCTAAGATAACTGAATCTTGTTTAGCGGTTAAAGATGACAGCCAAAGTAATAGTATTGATGAAGCAGCCAGCATGTACATACGAGAAGACTAACGCTACAAAGGCCGCAAAAGTATCGTTAGAAGCTGGGATTGCAATTACTCGTAACTGCTTCCTCCCTAAGGAACGTTACACTTTTCAAATTCCTTTTCTCGTTACTCCTCAAACGTATGTCGAACTCAGCCGGAAACGTGGTGAATTCCATTTTGCCCCCGCTCTGTCTGTCAGCTGGCAGTTGCGAACGAGTTGCGTCGAATCGATTTTTCTCTATAACCCAAAGTGATTTTCAGCAGTCTTCCGAGCCCATTTGGATAGTTTCTCGTTTCGATAGAAAAAAATGACTGAAGTTGGACAAATCAACAATTCTTCGGATAAGATTTCGTATCTAATCAAGGAGGCCGAGGGCTTGAAGGCGAAACTGGAGGAGGAACGCCAGAAGCTGAACGATGTAAACCGTAAGTGTTTCATCGCTTTGTTTATTGTTGACGGAGTTTAAAAATAGTTCATCGTTTGAATGGATTTGGTATTTGTGTTATAAAGTTGCAACAGTGGCGGAACGACTGGAGGGGATTTCGTTTGTGAATATTAAGCCCAGGCGAGTGTTGAAGGGTCATCAGGCTAAGGTGTTGTGCACGGGATGGAGTCCGGATAAGAGGCATATTGTGTCGTCATCGCAGGACGGGAAACTTATTGTGTGGGATGCTTTTACGACGAATAAAGAACATGCAGTGACCATGCCCACGACATGGGTGATGGCGTGTGCCTATGCTCCGTCTGGAAACTTTGTAGCCTGCGGGTGAGTGAAACCCTGAGATGCGTGGTGTTTTTTTGATTATTTTGATTTTGCTACTCCAGTGGGCTTGATAACAAAGTGACAGTCTATCCAGTGACTTCGGACGAGGATATGGCTGCGAAGAAGAGGACTGTGGGCACGCATACTAGCTATATGTCGTGCTGTATTTATCCCAATTCGGATCAACAAATCCTGACGGGCAGTGGAGACTCCACTTGTGCATTGTGGGACGTTGAATCTGGACAATTATTGCAGAGTTTTCATGGTCATTCGGGCGATGTGATGGCCATCGACTTGGCTCCGAACGAAACTGGAAATACATTCGTGTCAGGAGTAAGTAAGTCGTTCCTCAAGTTGGTATGTCCTTCATGATCCTTTGCAGAGCTGCGACAGAATGGCGTTTATTTGGGATATGCGCTCCGGGCATGTCGTGCAATCGTTCGAGGGTCATCAGTCGGATGTGAATAGTGTCAAGTTTCACCCTAGTGGCGACGCTATAGCCACTGGATCAGACGACAGCACTGTAAGCTTATAATAGCCATAACATCCCTTTGCTTATCATGCTTTTTAATTTCAGTGTCGTCTGTTTGACATGCGAGCCGACAAGGAAGTCGCAGTATTTTCCAAGGAGAGCATTATTTTCGGAGCAAACTCTGTCGACTTTTCCGTGAGTGGGAGGCTCCTGTTCGCGGGATATAATGACTATACTGTAAATATATGGGATACCTTAAAAGCCGAGCGGGTGTGCTTGCTGTATGGACATGAGAACAAGGTGTCGTGTGTCCAAGTCTCGCCAGATGGTACTGCATTGTCTACTGGCAGCTGGGATTATACTATTAGAGTAAATGATTGATGAGTAAGGTGTGCTATGATAGATGATTATGGAAATCTTTTCAGGTTTGGGCTTAAGCTGTCTGCATGTCTGGAGACCGTACCTAATCCCACCATTGTTACTTCAAATGTCTAGTTAAAGTGTTATTCTCAGTGCCGATTATTTCAATAATAACGATTATCAAACGGTGTAGTTAAAAGTTGTTGGGGTTTTTTTTCTGTTGGCGCTTGAACGAGTTATAGGCAGAGCTTTCAGATATCCGATTCCTAAGGTTTGGTGAACAGGTTAATCAAGATTTTCTTTTAAGGCGTTCTATAGGGCTATTCTGCTTTGGAGTTAAAGGCTAATAACCTATGACATCCGAGACTTACAACTATAGGGTCCGCCAAATAATTTTTTTTTTTTGAAAATGCTATAAAAAAAACTACTGAATATTTTCTCAAATTTCTCTTTTTATTTGAAAGTACAATCCTTCCGGTTAATAATGGAAAATAATTTCATTCAAATGGCTGCCTCGGCTGGCTATGCAGTAGCCTACACGATCGGTCCAATTTTTAAGCACATTATCGATTGTGTGCAGCTGTATTTCACCAATGGCTTCACGAATATTGTCCTTTAAAGCGTCAATTGTCTCTGGCTTGTCGGCGTAACACTTATCTTTGACGGCACCCCACAAATAATAGTCCAACCGTGTCAAATCGCAGCTCCGAGGTGGCCAAACGACATCAGCTCTGCGGCTGATAATGCGATCTTCAAAAACAGGGCGCAAAATATCGAGTGTAGCTTCGGCTGTGTGGCACGTAGCGCCTTCCTGTTGAAACCAAATGTTGCCAATATCCTCCTCTTCAATTTTTGTGAACAAAAATTCGTTCAACATGGCCCGATAACGATCGCCATTGACTGTAACGGCCACTCCTTGCTCATTTTCGAAGAAAAATGGCCCAATTATGCCTCTGGACCAAAATCCGCACCAAACAGTGGCTCGTTTTGGGTGCACCGGCTTTTCAATGTATGCGTGCGGGTTTTCTGTGCCCCAAATGCGACAATTTTGCTTGTTTACATACCCGCCAAGATCAAAATGAGCTTCATCTGAAAAGATGATTTTTTTGGCAAAATCGGCATCTTCTGTAAGTCGATCGCAGGCCCACTTAGCGAAGCATTGTTCAAGCGTATACACAACCATATTCGTTCAGCGGATGGATAAAACTAATTACCTGTCAAATCAGACATGAGCTAAGTGTTACCATTCACGAAATAAGCACTACTTGAAAAAAAAAAACCTTAGATGGCGGACCCTTTATTTGAAAAACGGAATCTATGCGCATTAAGACTCAAAATTTAACAAACTTCAAAATAAACGGTGAAGATGTTAAGGAAGTTGATAATTTTACTTAGGAAGTCTCCCTACTGATGCAGGTGCCAAAAAAGATATTCAAAACCGCATGCAAAAAGCACGAGAAGTATTTGCACAACTACGAAATGTATGGCGAGCTAGCATCCTTCATATAAATACGAAAATTAGAATCTTTAACACATGCATTAAGTCGGTTCTACTTTATGGGTCTGAAACCTGGCTAGTTACGACTGAAAAACGAAACTGCAATCCTTTATTAATCGTTGTCTGCGGAACATAATGCAGATTCGGTGGCCAAGAACAATAACGAAAGAAGAGCACTGGAGGTTGGCAGGTCAAACTAGCATAAATGTTGAAATAAAAACGCGAAAATATGGTTGGATAGGCCATACACTACCTTATGACGTCGTAGCACATGCAGCTCTCACCTGGAACCCCTTGGGGAACCCGTCGAAGAGGCAGACCGATGATGACATGGAGAAGGACCATTCAAAATGAAACTGGCAAATCGTTTAGCGAATTCAAACAAATTGCACGGAACAGAAATAACTGAAAATCTTATGTTGTATCCTTAAGCTCCTAACAAGAGTATGGAATTAATAATAATATGGCTTTTAGTGCAGCAACCCAAGCAACCCGATATCCAGTCGGTCCAACGGACGTTCAAGAGCTAACTTTAATTTTTTTTTGGGCCTGACATTTAGCAGCCCATAAGAACGTAATGAACGATGGTCTCTAGCAGTTTGCTAACCTGATATAAAAGGGCTATATGATGAGTATCTATGTTAGGTATTTCTTTATATAGTCTCTTTCAGGTCAATACATTTAGTCTAGCGATATTTTAACCCTCTATAGCGTTTAGTATACTACTGGCAACATACCGTTTCACCCTCCTAAATTCTCAGTGTGTTTATTACTTTTCATTTTTGAGCATTATAGAATGTAGTCTACACTCCATTCTTGCAATCAAGTTCAAAAACCATGAAGTAGGCGCCGCTTTTTTTTTCAAACGACGAAATGTCATTAGTGGTTTGAACATTTCCCATTAGTTGAAGTGTGCTTTGTGATTAAAAATAATAAAAAATAGTTTTTATGTTATTTGGTGCCAGTTTTTATGAAAATTTATAAGGTAAGTGTTCAAAGTTTACTGTGTTATTACATTTTTGAATATTTTTATTGTTATTTGTGTTTGAGGTGCTGATTTATGTGTGTATCCTGTAGGCTACATTATGCAGAAAGGGTAATGATGTTATATGAATACTGCGAATATTTACACTGGGAATTATTTTGTTTTAGAATGGCTCACCGACAGTACAAGACTGTAGAAGATTCTACAAGTGAAGATGGTCTAGACTTTGATGACGACAGTTTGGAAGACCCTGATTTTGACCCGGATTTTGGAGAGTTTGAAGAGTCTCTGATGGGTGTCGAATTTGACCGTAAATCTAATTCTAAGATAGAAGCGGAACCGACGACATCTAATTCAGACATTACAGACACCTTAGGTCCCGTTGCAAAACGTCCAAAGCTTGAAAAGCTGACATTGCGGTGGAAGAAGAAGAACCTAAAGCTGAATGAACAGCAGTTGGCTTTTATTGGTAACGAATTATTGAGTTCTGATATCTTGGGTCTTGAAACTCCTATACAGTTCTATCTCTAACTATTTCCACAAGAACTTATAAAAAAAAATTCTGAAGAGACAAAGCTCTATTTAGTACAGAAAGATTCCAACAACACTTTTTGTGCAACTGAGGCAGAAATCCGACAATTTATAGGTCTGGTTTATATTATGTCACTGGTTCAGCTTCCCAGAGTAACCAACCACTGGAGTGCCGCCCTTGGTACGCCCCTAGTTCAACAGACCATGTCTTCTAACAAATTTGAAGAGATCCGACAGTACATGCATTTCAATGACAACTCGAAATGTCTTCCAAGGACGCTGATAGGATTTTCAAGATCCAGTTGTTGATGACTTGAACAAATCATTTGCCAAAGTTCCACTAGAAGCCCGACTATGTGTAGATGAGCAAATGTGCTCCACCAAAGCGCGAAATATTCTAAAAAGATACAACCCCAAGAAACCCCATAAGTGGGGCTATAAATTATATGTTTTGAGTGGTGTTTCCGGTTTCGCTTACACGACAGAAATTGAAACTGGAAAAAAGAATATCATCAGAGCTGATGAGCCAGATTTAGGAGCCTCCTCCAATGTCGTAATGAGATTATCAAGAATAATTCCACGGCACCAAAATTACAGAATCTACTTCGATAATTATTTCACTTCTTTGCGTCTTTTGGAATGTTTGAGAAAAGAAGGTATTCTTGGGCTTGGTACTATTAGGAGAAATAGAATTCCCGACTGCAAGTTGTCGTTAGAAAAAGTTATTATGAAAAAAGATCGAGGATATTCTGAAGAATACGTAGCTAATATAAACGGTGTCGAAGTGTCTATAGTTGTATGGAAAGACAA
Source organism: Merodon equestris (assembly GCA_958301585.1). Classification (NCBI taxonomy): domain Eukaryota; kingdom Metazoa; phylum Arthropoda; class Insecta; order Diptera; family Syrphidae; genus Merodon; species Merodon equestris. Next base: position 104,105,992 of record OY284415.1, read on the forward strand.
TAGATTGGTTACACTAGCTTCTACATTTACCGGCGAAAATCCTATATCTGAGGTCAGGAGATACGACAAAAAGAACTCGAGGTACATCAACATCTCACGACCTAATGTTGTGGGCGAGTATAATCGAAATATGGGCGGTGTAGACCTTGTCGACAGCTTAATGGGTACCTATAAGATACGATTGCGAAGCAAACGCTGGCAGATGCGCCTGTTCTATCACTACTTGGACCTCACAATGGCTAACTCATGGCTGCTCTACAAGAGGGTCTGCAAATATACGAATCTTCCTGAGAAAACCATCATGGCATCAGCAGATTTTCGTCTGGAAATCGTAGAAACTCTATGCAAGATGGGAACAAAAACCAGTTTGACAACACGTCGATCTATTGAACCTGACATTTTAGCAAAAAAACATAGAGGACCTGCTCGACATACACCTCCGCAAGCAGTCCGCCAAGATCAAGTCGGACACTGGCCTGAATGGGCGGAAAAAAAAATACGGTGCAAGTTCCCAAAATGTACTGGATTCACCCATACGGTCTGCGAGAAGTGTGACGTAGCATTATGCTATTACAAAAACAAAAATTGTTTCAGGAACTTTCACCTGTCCTAAACGTTTCTTTTTTTTCTCGAAATATGGTTAATTTTAGTTTCCTTATAGCTCATTGTTGCTTATAAGCTACATACCCTTTTTTATAACATTGTTAATAAATAACTAATGAATTCAAAATGTTGAAAAGTACGTGTTTTTATTTATTCATTTATATAGGCCTCTATTAGCTCATTAGCGACCTTAATGGGAAAGAAAAAAGATAACAAAACTCTGTAAGCTCGTCAACAAAAGAGTGATGAGTATAAGCACGGCAGAGGAAATTTTATACGCAATACTAAGGAGGCGTATGCCCCCATAATTAATGGAGTTATAGACAAACTTTTCTTATAACCCGGGCAAAGAATGCCGAGATTCCATTATCATACCTTATTGATAAGTTGATGCATGTTTCCCACGGGCTCATCTTCAATTGCTCATCAGACAGCCCGCTGTGCTAACAACTTTATTAGGCTTTAGATTCAATATTGCTATTTTAATCCTGTCTTAGTGGAGTGAGTCGCGCTTCTTGGTCTCTTCCTTTCTCCTTTTAGAAGCACACGCTTATTCCTCTTTTTTTTCTGTTATGTTCTGAGCTCATGAGCAGCTCTCCTCTGTCGATAGAGTACATAGGCCTATCTGCACTCGACATCAAACCAGCAGTTTATTTTCTAGCTGATGGCTTGAAACGGATCGCGTCAGAGACGACATCCCTTCGCTCCTTCATTGCTGTTCTTTGGTTTGTACAATTTGCACCGGATCTTTAGTGAATTAAAGGGAGATTGCCGGCAAAGATCCTGACGTCTTCTTACAACTGTAGCTTTTCAAATGTTGGTGATTTTACTGGACTTTGTTGATTTCGCGTAATCCGCATCCGTACCTAGGCTACAACAAGTCGATGTTGGCTTCCCCAGAGGTTGGACATCCAGGATGTTAGAAGAGCATCTGCCGTTAATCGCAAGAGACCGCCATGTCCTCTTATGGTTTTAAACATGTGGAAATCGTGGGGTGGGAATACGTCCCGTCATAAAACCTAATAACCTAAGTCCACTTTCGACGTGGTGTTGAGCAGGTTTTGTTTTCCTACAGTTCATTTACATCTCCTAGAACGATGTTGGTGTCATAGCTTGGATATTGAGCGTGTATAGTATCAAGGACGTAAAAGCAGACATCCTTGAAACGTTTTGTGGTAGCATAAAAACCTACTGTCACAGTTTTTCATTCCCTTTTTAGCCGGTTTATCCCACCACACTTCTTGGAGGGCAGTTATGTCTGCTTTATGGCGGTAGAGCCTTTTTTTTATAATCAGCTACACCCCTGTTAAGCATTTCGAAACACTTATACGCAACAATAACGGGGAGCTTGTTTCGGCCAATGAAAGTGTTGCAGTCCAATGAATGATACGAAGGGCGATCCAAAAGAAATGATAATAAAAATAAAACACGGCAATTATAGTTAAAAAATGATTTACCTTTCTATGTAGTTTTCTAATAAGCCAATTCATTTAGTCCATCTTCTTTCTAAGCCCAGGATTCCCTTAGAAACCATTGTTTTTGTCTTAACTCCCCCAAAAAGCCTCAACAGCTATCGTCCTCAAATGTGCTGCCTCGGATGTGTTCATTGGGCCGTGGAAAGAGACAGAAGAAACTAGGAGCTAGATCTGACGAATAGGACGGCTGTTGGAATCCCATTTCTTGAATGGCAGCTTTCGCAACTTCGACTTTGTGAGCCAGTTCACAATTTGTCGTGTCTTTTTTCTTTAATGACCTCCCGCGACCTTGTTATTAGGTCTGAGTAGTAAGATCCCGAAATAGTGGCTCTCTTTTCCAAATTTTCCGCCATAATTATTCCTTCAGCATCCCAAAAAACGGAAGCTATAATCTTTCCCGCCGAACTTTATACTTTGGTTTTCTTTGGCGTTGCTGACAAGGGTCGCTTTCAAGTCATCGATGATTTGGGGTCATGGTCTTGGAGCTTCTCGAGGTTCAATAATGAAATATCGACTTGTCTCCTCGGTTAACATTCTCGATATCCAAAACGCAGAAATATTTTTCATTTGCAATTCGTTCGCAAGGATTCTTTGAACGTTGCCATGTGAGATCTGCATGATGGTCACTCTTCGATCTGCCAACACAATATTTTCACGATATCTTAACTGAGGGACGTAGATGGGCATGCTTCACGATGTTCATCTTCAGTTGATAATCTGCCCAGTTTAAACTCCTTGGCCCAGTGTGGTACTGTGTGAATATGGAGGACCTAACCTAGTGGGTATATGTATAAACAAGCAAACTTTTTGTTTTGGATTTTCATGCAGACTGGAAATAATCAATTATCATTACTTTTGGATCAGGCCCCATATAGTAACTAACCGGCTGTACTCGATTAAAGCTTTGAAAAAGTCGAATTCAAATATCTGGAAGCCGTATTACATGCCAAAAACGGCATAAGGATCGAAATAAATAAAATAAACTGCATGTGGGCAACATGTGGTACTTCCCGACAAAGAAATTATACATATGTTATCAATATGGTACCCAGATATTTGAATTCTTCTACTTTCTCAGGGCGTTTATCGAGTTAGGTGCGAGGTTTGAATCGAGTCAGGCAGTCGGCAGTGTCCATATGCTTGGTTTTTCCTTCATACTTCCTTTCCTGTCATTATTAGAACGAAGCCGAGTAATATCACAAATATTTGTCGTCGAAAAGCTGCAGTAGAGGTTACTAGTCTCCCTCAACCTCACTCAAGATCCAGTATAAATTGCACAAACCATAGAACAGCAATGAAAACGTTTTCAAAGCCCTAGATTTCAATCCATCACCTATAAAACTGATGGTTTGATGACAATTACAGACAGGCCCAAGTAGGGAAACAGAATGTACTTATAACGGCGGAGAAGAGCTTCGTATAAGCTCTTTTTTTATTGGAGGTTTCTACTATCTGTTGGAGCACTCAGACACAAATACTGGTCCATTGTACTACCAGACAGACACCTTGTCTTTATTGTATTTTCCCCGTTGTCCGGAGAAAAGTGAGGAGAGGCTTCAATGATTTAGAGCTAAGAGATACGGCACCACCACATCGGCCTCAAGGGTGCGCCACCGTGCGCGAGCGATGGCGGGACAGTCGCAGAGAAAGCTGCAGTGTCATCCTCCTCGCAACATGCAGCACAGGTAGGCGTCTCACTGATGCAAAGCACGTAGAGATGCTTGATAAAAGTGTAATGGACCGTAATGACGCCCGTAAGCCTTCTGCAATCATTTCTCCTTAGGGACAAAAAAAAATGTTGCGGACTTCTTGCAGACATCAGGGCGTACGCGCTTAGTCATCCTGCATTCTGGATATTCCCTCCATCTACGACTGTGTGTATTAAAGACAGCACCAGTCCTCGATCATATCTAGCGCCGCCTGCGCTTTGAGACAGACAGTCGCCAAACGCCAGAGGCATTGAGGGCATCGAGCAGAGAGTCGACCACCATGCACCATAACAGCGGAGAAAAGACGACACCTTGCAGGCAGCGCCTGTTTACTCCAAACTTGACACAATGCTTCATCTACGCCATGCCGTCTAGCAGCGTTACACATGCTGTCGAAAGTAGCGTTATCAAAAGCTCCCTCAATGTCGACGAAAATGCTTGGACGTACTCTTTCCTTTCGAAAGCGCATTCAATTCTCCCAACTAGGTTTTGAAGCGCAGTCTCGCAGGATTTTCCGCGCTGATAAGCATGTTGCATGTCCGAGAGAGAATGCATCGAAGGGCAACTTTGCGCACGTGCAACTCTACTAATCTCTCCATGCTTTTCAGAAAGCCGGATGTTAGGCTGATTGGTCTAAAACTCTTGGCGATAAGATTACTCATCTTTCCCAATTTTGGGAATAAAGACCACTTTCACCGCGCGCCAAGGAATAGGTATGTAGGCAAGTGCCAGGCTAGCAGTGAAAATTCTTTTCAGAGTAGGAAGCAGCTGTCTTATACCTTTTCGCAGCATAACAGGGTATAAGTTAACGCGGAATAGATTGCGTCTCACGATCAGCAGCAAACAACATGCTATGTGTCCAGGGTGAAGGAAATCTCGTCTGAGTGTGGACCCAAGCCGACATCTGAGCCGAACATTTTCGTCGTCTGGCAATCACCGACACCTGATCCAGCACGCCAACTTCGCAGTGGGCACAGCGAAATAGTATTTAAGGTAGTTGTAAGGAAAATTTGTTGTTAGAAAACTAAGTATCGTGTAAGGGGAAGTGCTGCCCCGTTGCAACAAATAAATTTTTTGTAAAAAAGCACTAAAATATAAAATTCGTTAATTTATACCCCATCAGTGCCCGGCGATTTAAAGCCATCGAAAGATGCCACAGCAAATTCAATGGCCTCAGTAGTTGCCACGCGTGACGCAACATACCAGCTGCGCCGAGTTGTTTTCATCGTTTTAGTCGCAGTTTCCAATGAGGGAGTGTGCAACGAGCCGATGACATTCTGATTTCCCGGGAAATGAGTCCGCAACAGTAAACTAAGAGTTTCTGCTTTAGACTCGGTGAAGGTACCATCAGACTTTCTTCCCTGCGAAGACATTGGAGCTCAGCGTTCCACCAGGCAACCGACTTCCAGCTGGTTCCAACCTGGCGCTGCTCATTCGGCATTCTCCAATAATTGCTTTGTTTTGAGTTAAGGCAGGGCTTGAGTGGATTTCTCTGAATCGCACCCAGTCCGTCTTTCTTGGATTCCGCTTGGGCTGCGAGGGGGATATCCCACATGAGAAGAAATAAAAAAAAAAAGGGGGAAACAAATAAATTGTACATTTTTGTTGTTCGTTATAAACATTGTTGAACATACTCTATAATTACTTAAGTTAAGAGAACATGTGTATGTATATTATTGTATTTGTAATTCGCTCACTCTCTAACCACCAACGAGTTCGGTTGGATTACCTTATCATTTGCTTCAATGCTTTTATCCACCAACGAGATCGGTTGACTCGCGATAGTTTCGATTTGTTCACAACATAAACCAGATATTTTGCTAATTAAACACAATAAAAAGAACACTTTATAAAATAAATTATTGTTGTAAAACACAACACACATTTTTTTGAATCACATAACACAACATCATGTCCCACACCGGATAAAAAACAGGATAAGTTACAAATATTGTATACATTACACACAAGTACACACAGTACATATACAGTACAGGGTGTCCCACGAGCAGTGTGCCAAAAAGCTAGAGCGTGTAGGTCTGGTCAAGACAAGAAAAAAATCGTATGGGAGGGGGGGGGTCTATTCACCCGGGAGGGGCAATTTTCTAAAAAAAATACTTAATTTGGAAAAAAAATTATTAAAAATCAACAGTTACATCCACAATGCCGTGATATACTTTTTTGTAAAGCCAGGGATCTCTTCTTTCATCTTGTTTTTAAACGAAGCTGTTTTGAGGAATAGTTTTTGAGAAATTAATTTTCAAACTCAAAATTTTGAAGAAAAAAAATTAAAAAAACAAATTTCGAACTAATTTTTTTCAAAATTGTATATAATTAAGTACTATTTTTTTTTCAAAAATTCAATTCTCTTGTTAGCTTTTAGTTAAAAACAGAAAACCGGATGCAAAAATGTCTTGTAGTTTTTGAGAAATTAAAAAAAAACCCGAACCATTTTTTTCTAAGAAAAACCTTTTTTTTGGTTTTAACGCGGCTGGACTTGTAGGCAAATTAATGTATGAAACATTGACCTCTTTTTTATTATTTTTAAAAAATTCGGAGTTTGTTGGAACGTTGTCCATCAAATCGGGCAAAAGGTCTCGTAGGAACTGCAGGTATGATTCTCCATTAATAACGGCATTCAAAAACCGGGGCCCGATTACAGTTTGTCCAACAATACCAAGCCAAACATTACAGCTAAAGCGGTGTTGTGATTTATTTTGTTTTTTGTTGTGTGGATTGGTGCTACTACAATGATGCAAATTGTGGAAGTTAGTAGCCCCATCTCTGGTAAACTGTGCTTCATCCGTCCAGAAGGGATTACGTCGGACCAAATCCAAAATTCTTTCATCTAAGATTCCTGATCCATCTATAACTGATCTTTCGCTTCTCGATGCTCTAGCACTCCGTGCTCTCGCAGACGTCGGTGGATTCTTGAAAACATGCTACGACTGGGACACCTCCGATTGGGGTATCTTTCAGCTTAGAGTCTTTCGGCTTCACGATCTCGACCATTAGCTAAACGGTAGCAGAAGTGCATGTCCGTTAATTCTTCTCGAGAGTATGAGTTTGACATCGTAATGAGTTGACATCCAATTTGGAAATGGTTTTTTATTAAAAATGCGATGCCTTTAAATAAATAAATTTTATTTAAATTTAAATAAATGTAAATATTTGGGTTGCAAATATTTTGTTTTTCAATAAAGAAAAATTGCTGTTTTATTATCTTAAGGTCCTAGCGGGTAGAACCTATCGGCGGCGGGCGGACCCAGACGAAATTGGCAGGTCAGTTTTCAGGCGTTATCAATGAAAAAAAAGGATTAATCCAGGGTTATTCCAATACTGTGTCACTTTACTGTATCCTCATAAAACTCCGAATTTTTTAAAAATAATAAAAAATAGGTCAATATTTCATACATTAATTTGCCTACAAGTCCAGCCGCGTTAAAACCAAAAAAAAGGTCTTTCTTAGAAAAAAATAGTTCGAAATTTTTTTTTTCAAAATTTTGAGCTTGAAAATTAATTTCTCAAAAACTATTCGTTAAAACAGCTTCGTTTAAAAACAAGCTGAAAGAAGAGGTTTCTGGCTTTACAAAAAAGTATATCACGGCATTGTGGATGTAACTGTTGATTTTTAATATTTTTTTTTCCAAATTAAGTCAATTTTTTAGAAAATTGCCCCACCCGGCTAAACGGGGGGAAATAGACCGAGCACACTGCTCGTGGGACAGACACCCTGTATAAATATTAATTCATATTCATTATCACCACACTTCAATTGGAATTAGATATATGTATCTATGATCTGACAGCGTAACATTTGGTAAGACTCTCCAGGTAGTGGTGGCCTTAAGATGCCTATTAGACAGGGTTAGGTCAATCACTTCTTGTCGTCTCGCCGTCACAAAGGTTGATTTAGAGCCAACATTTAGTCTGTTCAATAAGGCTGTTCTGGACTGTTCTGGACAGAAAAGTACACGTTTTGCTGTTTAGTGACAAAAATGTCTGTCCGAAAGTGTTCTGCTTGGTGTTCAGTGACGGTGTTTCGGACACTTTAGAACACGAAATTCTGCACCTACTCTGGAGTCAGAACAGATTCGTGAAAAGTGTCAAAAGCAGCTGTCAGCTAAAGTTCACACTAAAACATACATATCATCACTGAAAAATGTTGTTGACGATTCACTAATCACAGTAATTTCACTATCAGTGCCCACCACAACTCTTCCAAAGCATTTTTATGTGTATTCACTTTTGTTTATTATTTAATTCTAAGACATGTTTATTACAATCTGACATGTAAGATGTTTTCCTCTTTTTGACAACTAACATACGGCTATACTTTTCTGTTCTAACTTGATCTGACAGTTTTGACGAATCTGTGCTGGCCTGTCCTGTTCTGATCTGATCTTTTCGTCATTGAACACAGCTATTGTTGATTATAAGGTCAGACGAAAGAATAACGTTTAAAAGATGGTCTCTCTCCGGTTGCATTTGCTGCTGCCCCAAACAGTATTTTGAACGTTAGCATCGCAACAGATGATTAGTCCAACCCTTCTGCCTTCACAGTACTCTACGAGTTTAGAAACCGCCTTAGGTGGCGGGGGCAGTACCGTGTCATAGGGGAAGAAAGCAGACGCTACGACGAAGTGTTCAATTTCTCCGTGCGCTTTGTAGTGAACTTTCGCAGCCACTAGATCTTGTCCACAGAATTGACCAAGTTTGTTTGCCGATAGCATGTTCGATATGACCTAGGCCTTTCGGATCGCTCATTTTGAGCTCTTAGAAGGATAAAGAAAGAAGACGAGAAGAGCGGCTAACTTGACTAAGACAGGGTCAAGTAGCTGGTAGGTACAAACGGATTGCCTGTCTTCAAAGCAGCTGGAGATATGTTGTTTGGGAAAATAACTTATCTATAAGAAGTTGAACGAAAGCAAGCCTGAATATATGGAACCTTAGTGTCGTTTGCCTATAACTCCAACAACTATTATAAATCCCCTGAGCATAAATTCTTCTTGCCGAACTGTGTGAACGTCTTAAGATGACGAATTTCAGTCCGACATTCCTCACATTTATGACGATTTAAACAGCCACTCGACTTCAAACTGCATATACATACTCGCAATAGTACGTTTAGAGACGAGTGTAGAATGCTCTTAGCTCCATAAAGGTCGGTAGTGAGCTAATCGGCATTTGGATGCTAAAAAAGGATTCAAGCAAGTCGACGCATTGTCATGTGATTTCTTTAACATCATCTTCGCGGGACTAACTGGCTAATACATGAGGCCTAAACTATTTCAAACTTCGCAATGCTTTCGTGTGCAGTAGAATTGAAGCAGAAGCGTCCAAGGTGAGGCTGAGAATAAATGAGATTAAAGGCTTGGAGAAAAAGTACTGATGTGATTTTCTTTTCATTGACGAAGTTTTGCATAGGTTTGCAGCTGCAAGGTCAGGACGATATGGTAATATGGTAGTGGAAACAACCGAGCCAAGTATCTCAATATTTCCTGTGTCGTTAAATAATTGAGTGGTCTGACAGTGTCATGATGGAAGACAATGCTTGTTCTGTTGATCAATCAATCCGGATGGTTTCTTGCTGCAATCTGGTCAATTGCGGACAGTAGAGATTAGAATCAATTGTTTGACCGGGTACTAGAACATTACCTTCCATTCCCACTATAAGCATAACATGACTTTACAGGGCGCTAACGCTGGCTTTGAAGTAGTTTGTGTTGGTTCACCTCGCATTTTCCATGATATATAAAAAAAAAAGATTCTTAAGACATGGGTTGATTTCACTTCGTCTAAATAGCGTTTCACATATACTGATCCGGTCCATCAAATTTGCACCCAACAAGCTGAGTAGGCTAACGATCATTACTTTCTTAGCACCCCAGTCTGTAAAATAGGAAATATTAAGAAGGCAAGGAAACAACATAACCAATAACGAAGTCACGGATAGGGAGCAGCTCAAGTGCATGCTTTATAAGTACCGAGGACTTCCTGCAAATTAAGGGTGTCCTTAGCTCCTAGACACAAATAAATCAAATCTGGCTCATAAGTAGAAAGCTGAGGAGAAATGTCCCGCAGGTCACCTACAAACACCCCAAATGACCTACGCCTAAATGGCGACAGGTTCCTATTACCAAGGCACTCGAGGCCGAGGTGGACATGAGTTCGATCGCCATCCAAGAGCAGATCGGCCAGTTCCAGCAGCAGATCCATGAACAGGCACCCGAGTGGACAGAATCTGCCCGTTTCCTAATGGGTACGCCGGAAGAGCGTCACCTATCGGTGAATTTTGAATTCACTGATTAAGATTGAGGGCAGAGCCGTAATTTTCAACCTGTTGCAGGACGAAAGCCCTGATGTACTTTTGGTTAGTGTAACAAAGCTGAACCAGAAGCACAAAATCGGGCGCAGCACAAGGCGGGGGAGTTGTGATCTTTATTAGAAACAATAAGAAACATAAAATTATATACCTGGTCCTGCCATAAGTTCTATAAAACGCTATAAAAATATTTAAAATTATTTCATTTATTAGAACACAATATTGGTTATGAAAAAAAGTTGGGTTCATTCGAAAAGACCGCCTTTTGCTTTAACACAAGCTTTTAAACGGTGTGGCCATTGGGCTATAGCGGCACGTTTCCATGGAGATCGTAGGCGCTGCTCTGGTTAATGCTGTTTTAAGGCTTTTCAAACTTCTGTGGGGAGTCTTGCAGGCAATGTTCTCAAATACTGACCTCAAACCATAATTCAGTGGATTCAGATCTGGACTCCCCGACGGCCAATCTTCTGCTGCTAAAAAGCCAGGAATATTGACTCTGAGCCACTCCTGCGTGGTTTTGGCTTTGTGCGCTGGAGCAGAGTCCTGTTGGAAGATCCATCTGTGCCCATTGAAAAGGGGATTTTGGTCAAACCCTTCACAACACCCTCTAGCACATCTTCTTGGTAAACCTTTGCCCTTCTTCTTTATTTTAACGCCCCCCTTTCACACAGAAATAGAGGGATGTGACACCATGGTGAAAGACCCCCAACAAACCATTACGGAAACAGGATGATGGCCACGTTGAACAATTGGAACAATTTTTTTCGCTTCCTTGGATGAAGTGGCGTAAATCTTGTCATTCTGTTTGTTGAAAACTTCTTTTATGGTAAAAATGTTCGCGTCCGTAAACAGAATGTTTTCATGGCCATTGTCCGCGTGCCACTGCAAAAGTCGCTTGCATGTTTCCGGCCTTATTTTTTTTTAATTGAATAGTTAGAAGATGACTCTTGGACCGACGATAGACTTCCATACGCAGATCACCCCGAAAACATACTAGACATGGATCTGGTAGATATATGCAATTCCTTGGACATGATCTTCTGCTTTCTAAGGGGATTTCTCGAATTCGTTTACGTACTGCTTTTACTACCGCACTCGTACGGACGACCACTTCTTGGCCTGTCCTCTACTCCAGACAATTCACCGAAGCGAGCAATAGCCCGATAAACGAATATTCTTGATATTCCGAGTGGTTTTAGCAACTCGAAAATTTGGCCAGCACTCTTTCCGCACTTATGCAACGCTATTACCGCGACTCGATTCTCTTTTACGCCCCACTCCATGTTAATAGTTCACAAACTGAAACCAAACTGACTAGTATTCTTCTGGAAATTATGTAACAGAACTTATGGCAGGACTAGGTACTCGCAATCTGTTCCTCCTTCATCTCTAAAGCACAGGTAGGTTTAAAACCACCTCCCTCGCACTAAAATGCCGTCTCAAGGATCGTGTTCCGAAAGTCCAATTTCATTGACATGGAAAGGAAGTATTGACCATAGGCATGTAATACCGCACGGGAACCGTTAACGAACAAATAAAATTTCTTTCAAAAACCGAAAATTCCCAATATTTCTCCGCTTTTTGTAAACGACATCACAACGACTGACCTTCTTTAGGAGGACTAACCCCGATCACGTCTGACATCACCTCCGACCATTCAAAATGCCAAGAATTTCGTTTTAAATCTTTTTTTATAATAACGCTTAAGCTCGAATGTAAGACGGAAATAAATAATATTTTTTTATTTATTTATTTTTATGTATAATTTCCAGTTCAAAAAAAGGGTTTATTCTTTAATGTTTTATATCTTTACGATCCGTAGAATATATATATATATCTGTTTGCTTCTTTTTTTGTAATTATATATATATATTTTTTTATATTAAAATGCTTGAAGAGCTGCACTACATTAAATTGTAAAGAAATAAATAAAATAAACATGGGCAGGCAATAAAATATTTGTTGTAGTAGTGTCCACAATTAAAATTATAACAGATATTATCGTAATAATTAGCTTTTGTATTATAGTTATCGTTTCTTTTTTTTTTTGTTTATTTTTTTTTACTTAATTATTTACTTTTTCTTAAGAGTAAAAAACGACCGTCGCTTGGGTTCGTCCTTCTGGGAGGTTGCTGGTAGTGTTTGGGATCGGCCTTCGGCGACCGCTAGCTGGTCGCTCTGTGCTTTCAGTGCGTTCACCCATTGACCCATTTCGGAGTCATCGTGTGCTTGTAATAAGAATTCTCCACCGTTTGAAATTCTAAAAAGAAATTAAAATTTTTGTTTCATTTGTTTAGTGAGGGATATGGTGAGAGCTTACTTTAATCGCAGAACGTGCTTCTTCTTTGTATAGTCACTGGCAATATCGACTGAAGCACCTTGTAAATCTAAACTGGGTTCACCGCGGAAAGTGATTTCTGGATTTGTCTTGTAACCCTTTTGTTCTTTGTAGAATGTCAGGCGGCCTGCACGAGCTACCAAGTATACCTAAAAAGAAATGAGTTATTGTAGGATCCTGCACATAATGCATTTATTTAATGAAGATCGATACCTTATCCCATGATCGGTTTGTAGCTTTCTTTGTTGTCGATTCCCATTCATGTTTCCTTGTCAGATAGCCTTCCACGCCTTCCTCGAATGCTGTGCTCGTTCGTTCTTTATTCAAAAACAAAATCAATTAAAAAACCAATTGACAATTTCGTTTATGTTTTACAAATCTAATCTAGACTCTAAGGCTTACACTACACTAAGCACTAAAAATTCAACTTGAAATTATATTTAATAAAAGCTATGAAGAAAAAATAATTAATAAAATCACAAACAAAATGATAGGATCCTGAGGAAAAACAAAAAATTATTAAAAAGAAAACACTCACTCCACTGTGCTACTCTGTTTTCTATTCTTACGGTTTTCTTTCTTCTTTTTCTTAAATTCTTTTAACACATTTGTTTCAATAAATTTATTTTAAACGAAAGAGAGAGAGAGAGAGAGAGACAAAAGTGATTTTTGTTTGAGAGCAAAAAGAATACCTTCATCGTCGTCTGAATCGAGTTTTGAGGAATTACGTTTCCATCTAAAACTTCTAAATGGACTTTTCGAACGCGAACGGCTTCCAATTTTTAACGTTCCCCCAAGACTGTGACGTCCGGTATGTGGTTTCGTTTCCGAATGAGGTTCTGTTTAAATACGATTTTTTTGTTTTACTTTTTCTAGACTATTTAGCGTTTAAGAGGCAATTTCATTCCAATTGATTGATTTGTGAATGTTGAAATGCTGTACATAGTTGTTGTTGGTTAAAGAAGGATGCCGTTCACCAAGGAGATTGCTTTTTTTTTTTTTGGAAAGTTTATTGCATTTGTTGAAGTTGCTTGATGTTGTTACTATTAGGTTACGTTAGATGAGAATGAAGTGACCAAAACCTTAATTTTTTCATTCGATTGTTGCGACAGTTTGAATTCGAACCGGTTAGAATTAGAGAGATAGGTGAAGAAGACCGTTGTCGTCTTACCTTTCACCGACACCATAAAGCATTTCCCGTAATAGACCTTTCATATTTTACAATTTTTTTTTTCTTTGTACAAAAGCTTCACCTTAAATGGATGGTCTAAAAGCGAGAAGAAGTGCCAAGTAGAAACTATAGCAAGCTGTGCGTCTCGACAGTCCTTCGTGGTCACACAAACGACAGAGAGAAAAAGAGAAATAGAGTATAAGAGTGGTCATAAGCATTTATCAACGAGACCCCTACCGCTGCTGTATACGCACCCTAAATCCAAAAGAATTCTCATATATCTAGGCTAATAAAGCGTTCCGAAGGGCCTGCTTATATTTCTTATCACTAGCTTCTTACTCTAGCTTCACCAAGGTTAATGAGCGTTATGGTCTATCTATAGCACTTCGACTACTGTTAGCTTACAAAACACACTCGTTTGCTTTCGTTTACTTACTGGAGCGACGAGCTTCAACCGCTGTACTCCCGTAAAGTCTAGGACACCTATGCGGCTTATACGGAGCTCGAACTTTTTTTAACCACAAAAACAATCTTTGTTAGTAGGATCGTAAGCCTTTGGATTTATAATATGGTTAGGGGCTTAACTGCTATATTAGTGGTGTTGTGTGTGAGAGAGTAAGTGTGTATGTTTCGTGGTTCAAACTGCATCCTACTCTATGCAGCCAGATTGCTGTTGGGTAGAGTTGGAACCTTTTTATATACCTATAGCTACTGTTATAGTCTGTGAAAGACCAGATTCGAAGCTTCTGTCAATCACCTGTGTTATGTGATCTCTTTCCCGCTTTCGAATGGCGAGTCGTGAGAAGTTTCCCTTAGAAAAACATAATACTTATAGGGGACGGTCCTATCAATACCATGCTGAGGAGAACCAACAGACTATCCTCTGGCCCAAAGTGATCCTCGTCAAACCTCTGCATGGGCCCCGGTTATATGAGGTTGTGTGAAATAGGATAAATAGGGGGGCTGCACAATATGTTCCTTAAAACATTTTTCACAATGGTTCCTGGGCCCCTCCTTTGGAGCCTAATGTATGACGGAGTTCTGCGACTAAGGTTTCCCCAATGAACTAACATCATCGAATTTGCAGATGACATAGCTGTTGCAAGACATACACATGAAGTTGAGTCAGCAATTAACGCTGCAGTTGCCCAGTGTCTTGAATCTGCAGGCCTTGAACTGGCAGACCATAAGACGGATTATAACAAGCAGGAAAACCGTAGAATACATAGATATTCGAGTCGACAACCAGAATATCCGATCTAAGGAAGCGTTAAATACCTAGGAGTGATGCTTGACAACAGACTGCGGTTTAAATCACATGTGAGCAAAAGGTCATCTACACTGCCACTGGCACTCTCCAAAATACTGCCAAACGTTGGTGGGCAGAGACTTGCAAAGAGGATTCTCAGCAGTCTGGGCAGAAGCGCTTAAAAGGAAGGAAATTTGCCGAAAACTATCATCGGATAACAGCTCTGTACCCTGAGGACAATAAGCGACTACCGGACGAAGACGCATTTGTCATTGCTCCCTCCCTCTCCTCATTCTCGCCAAGGAGATGAAAAGGATCTATCGGAAGGCCAACGGATGCCGGGGAGTTTAGAAAAATCAAGGAGGCAGAAAGGAAAGAAATGGCGATATCGGTGGGTTAACACCACAAAGGGAAGACGGACTCATACCCTGATTCCATCAGTCGACATATGGTTAAATCGAACACAAGCAAACTGCAACTACTATATCACGCAGTTCCTCTCTGGCCACGATGGCTGCCATAAATACCTATATCGATTCGGACACGATATTTCTCCTATTTGTCCAAACTGTCCATACCAAGAAGAAGACGTGAGGCACGTGATCTTCGAATGTTGAGGCTTCGCTGGACCAGAAAATATATTATAAAAAATATAATTCAGCGAATGGTGGAGGTCAAAATCGATGCTGAGACTGTGGGAAAACTATTTCTGCAGACTGTATAACGACGATGATAGCGAAAATGCCGCCGTCAGGCAGAGCGAACCATTCACAATGGACGAAGATAAAAGAGAATCCCGTCCATACGACCTAGACGATGTTAAGATACCGATATCGAAACTTAAGTCTTATAAAGCTGCTGGAGCAGACGGACTCCCCACTGAACTATTTAAAGCAGCTGGCGATAAGCTGGTCAGGAACATGCACCAACTCATGTCCACACTCCGATGAATGGAATCTCAGCATCGTTTGCCCGGTCCATAAGAGAGGAGATCCCTATGACTGCGCCAATTACAGGGGGATAAGTCTCCTGTACATTGCGTACAAGATCCTCTCCGCCGTACTGTGTAAGCGCCTGAAACCGTTCGTGGACAATCTGGTAGATCCCTAACAGTGTGGTTTCAGGCCAGGAAAATCCACGATAGACCAAATATTTACACTACGGCTAATCTTGGAGAAGATCAATACATTTCAGGTCGACACGCTTCACCTCTTTGTCGACTTTAAATCCGCATATGACAGTGTTGATAGAAACGAGCTATACGGAGCCATGTCATGTTTTAACATCCGTGCCAAACTCGTCAGACTGTGCAGGATGACTATGGAGAATTCTCGCTGCTCCATTAAGGTGGTGAACTAACCGAGACCTTCGATGTGACCCATTGTCATATGACTTCTTTAATGTCATGACGCGTAACACCGACGTCTTGGTCAGAACGTCACCTTCGGCAGCTATATTTTTGAGGTAGTCAAGGACTTCGTCTACCTTGGGTCGATACTGACAAGCAGCAACGATACCAGCGCTGAGATAAAACGCAGAATAACCCTTCCAACCGCTGATTCTTTGGGCTCAAGAGGCAAATGAGTAGTAGACCCCTCTCTTGAAAAACTAAGGTATCCCCCTACAAAACCTTAATCCTCCCGGTCCTCCTCTATGGCGCTGAGGCTTGAACGTTATCAGAAGCGGAGGAAGAGGCTCTTGGGTTTTTCGAGAGGAAAATTCTGCGTGCAAACTTTAGTCGCGTTTGTGCAAACGGAGAGTGGAGCAGAAATTCAACCAAGAACTGTAAGGGCTGTACAGCGGCCTAGTTAGACGTCTACGCATCCAACGTCTAAGATGTTTGGGCCATGTAGAGCGAGATGTCCATCTCTGCCCCGGCCCGAATAGTCTTCGATTCCAATCCCGATAGATAGATAGATTTTATTTTTTTCATAGATAAGGCTTTTACATAGATCTTACGCAGCTAGCTCAGAGATTTGATAGAACTATATCTTACATCTGAAACTTTTATTATTATTTTTAATTTCTTTTCTATTTTTTAAGATACGACATTACAACAACATCAAGCGAAATCGGTCGTAGTCAAATCGTTGTGAGCCACCGCAAATAGTGGCCAAGCCAGTATGGACGGTCGGGAAGGTTTTGCTGTGTGTTTAGTGAGATTGGCAAGGAATTATCTACTATGAGCTGCTCCGTTACGGCAAAACACTCGATTCGGAAGGAAGTAATCGCTTGGCCAGCTTTGGCTTATTGTCTTACACCAGTACAACGCCAGGCCAGACACATCGACAGTGACTCGCCGAAGCTCCGGAAACTTGAAGGATTGTGATTTCTTATACCTTCTTATATCCATCTTATAATTCATACCTGCCACCAATTATCTATTTATTACTATCTATTCCCGTCCATTGCCAACGATTTTGCTGGTAAAAAATTATTCTCTTCAAAAGAGGCTTGTGAAAGACGACTGACCCAGGTTTTGCCAATAGGGACGAGAGTTTTCATGAGGCATAATGAAATTACTTTCAAAATTGCAACAAGTTGTCGAACAAAACAGTGCTTATTTTACCTAAATCGAATCATTCAACAATAATTTAAGAAGCCCTCAACCTCTACGAAAATTCATCCGAAGTTGACAAAAGTTTACGGTGACAATGCTTATTCGATGTCAACTGTTAAAAATGGGCAGCTGAATTTAAACGTGGTAGCACATTTCTCGAAGATATCCTCTTGAAGGACGGCCAAAAACCACCACAAAAACCAAACCATCGGTAAAGTGCATGATACCGTGTCGGATGATAGACGAGTGAAGGTAGTGTGTTAACTGAGATTGTGAGGACATCGGAAGAAAGGTTGCGATATTTTACGAGAATACCGATGCGTAAACTATTTTCGCTTGGCTTGAAGAAGAAAAACAAAATGTTCACCTGGACAACGCTCTTATGCACAAGGGTACCTTGGCGACTGCGGAATTCTGCTCGGCTATCCCCCCCTTTTATCCTGATTTGGCACCCCAAGTCTTCCGTGTGTTTCCAAACTTGAAGAAATTTGTTTCTGAGAAGCGCTAGGCGTCTAATGAAAAAGTTTCACAGCCTTTCAGACTCTCACTTCCGGGTAGGAACATTGATGTTGAAGTCAAGGGAGATTATGTAGAAAAATAAAATCGTGTTTTTAAGTGAAAATCGCAGTCTTTCATTGTGAGAGCTTGTTGCCGTCTTCTCGTCCTATACAAGGGGTGATCCAAAAATAATGGTAATCGGATGTTTTCAGTGTCACTAGGTTAACATAAAAAAAAAACATTTAATTGATCACGATCAGGTCGTACATTCATTTGAATATGACCCGTCGAAGGAATAAGATCAAAATGGAGAAAAACGGGTGCCCCCGATCGGGATCAAACTTTGGGCATTTGTTAATCTTAGTGGGACATGAAAAACTCCCACGGGATTTTGAGCGCAAATGCACCATATCATTTTTATGGGGGTTCGAAGATTTTACTATTTTTAGCAATTTATTTGTAGGGATTTTGTTTTGAAGGGTTTACATAATTGTAAATATGTTTGTGTGTTGTTGCGATCTCTCGTTGTATAGTGACTAAAGGTAACGGTAAATATACATTAGTATATATTCAAAACATTGAGTCGTCAAGCCGCTGGATGAGGAAGGGTACAGTCCGTAAGTCGATAATTTTAGAGTTTATGTGGCGCCGTCGTTGACGACTTCTAAAACGTGATCCTTTCTTCCTGTTGTATATTTACAATCGAAATTTGTTATCCAGGATGGATAACCAATAGCAAGACGGACCATTGATATTGATGATGTATCTAATAGGTCAAGATTGTCTAAAATTGTGCCTTATTCAGGTGTCATTGATATCGCAAAAAAACCGGGAAATCTTTAAGCCCCCATGAAAAGTTTGTCTTGATCATCGTCAACAATTGAATATGACGTAAAAACGAGAACCCCCATAAAGACCCATAATTAAGCTTCCTTTCGAGGCCGTTTAAATGTACTCACGGCCAACCTAATCACAATATTTGGCCTATTTTAGGGGTCATCACCAATGACAATGATTAAAAATCGTTAAAACTTTAAACCTCCATAAAAAATTGGAGACTGTGCTGCCTACAGCGACTTGGCGAAAATGTCGGGGATCTCCATATTCCACAGAAGAGGCAGAACATCCACTGAAATTTAACATCGCGAAGTACGCCTTACCACGTCAAATGTTGTGTTAGCAGATCGGAGAGCAACCATCCGGCATATAGCTGAGGTCACAGCTACATATGTACATATGTATATGGTAGCGTTTAAAGAAATCTTGCGAACAAATTGAATATGAAAAAGGTCTCTGCGCGATGGGTACCAAAAATGTTGGCCGACGAGCAAAAGAAGAAGCCGTGACCATGGGCGAGTCCTGGAGTCACCATTTTGACCCTGAAACCAAATATCAATCGATAATAACGTTATAACATCCGTTTTTTGGTACACTGGCTAAGCAGGGCACATTAGAAGATTGCGGGAGGTTATTAGAGGAAAAAGACGCAGCAAACTGCGAGAAGGCTCACAGAGCCTCAGTTGCGATGGCAGGAACGATCAAGGAACGGGGTTCACTGTTCGAACATCCATTTTTAATTTTCGTGGTGGGCAAACACCCCCATTTATTGAGTTTAATTCAAGCTAAACTTAATCTAACTTGATAACTAATGAGAACGGATGAAGGAGCGCGATCCTTAGAAACCAACACCGGAAGGAGGGAAGGTTATTGAGAAGACGGAGTTTTAGGCAGGGAGTGTTGAGATTGAAGTCGAAGTTAATATTCGAATTAACACTTGCCAGCATAAGGGAAATGGGTTTATTGGAGACGTATGAGCTGCGGGGGTGGATAGATAGAAGAGACGAGGATTGCGTGTATTACGAGGGTTAGTGTTAGGAGATATGGAGTTATAAAGGGTGTCGCAGTCAATGGTACCTGTTAGAAGTCTCTTCAGATACTCTTCTTCTTTCCTCCAAAGTACTCAAGTTAATTAGTTTAAGACGGTCTTGATAGGGCGGTAAGAACAAGGGATTGTTCCAGGGCAGACCTCGAAGAACGAAAGGTAGGAACCGACGTTGGATGCGTTCGATTCTAGAAATCTGGATTTGTTGATAAGGGGACCACGCTTGAAATGCGTATTCGAGAAGGGGGCGAACAAAGGTCATATAGAACGATCGAGTCACGTAGGGATTGGAGAATTCTTTAGACCAACGCTTCACGAAACCAAAAGCTGAGTTGGCTTTAAGAATTATATCGTCGATATGTGCGCGAAAAATGAGTTCATGGTCACATAATTTTTGGAGCACAAAACGGAAAAGCTGTTTGAAATCCGATTGAATAAGGGAAGAATCTTGTTGCGAGGAAATGGTCGAAGAACTTGGTGTCGTCAGCGTACAGTGAGAGGTGGGAATGTTTGATGACAAACTCAATGTCGTTTATGGTAAGAATAAAAAGAAGTGGACCTAGGTGGCTGCCTCGGGTAACGCCGGAAGAAGTTAAGGCGTTGGAAAAGGCAGAACTAAAACGAACACTATAGTAACGGTTTTTTAAATAAGAAGATAACCATTTGAACGCAGTGGGGAGATTTTGTCGAAAGCTTTACTGAAATCAGTTGAAATGACGTCGACCTCATTCCCATTCTCTAATGCTGAGAGTGTGAAGCACACAAATTCGACAAGGTTTGTGGTTGTAGACCTGCATTTGAGGAAGCCATGTTGTTTGGAGGAGATTAGAGACTTGCAGTGGAAACTTAGAGTGTCATACAAGATACTTTCGAAAAGTTTGGGTATGTGTGATAGTTTGGCGATGGGTCGGTAGTTGTTAACATCGTTCTTCGGACCATTTTTGTGAACAGGAGTTATAAAAGCGGTTCTCGATATCTGGGGAAATGCTCCAAGAGACAGGGATAAGTTGAATATTTTTGAGAGCGATGCATTTTTTTTAGTAAGGGTCTGTTCAGGTCTAGTTGTCTACCCATGTAATTTGCGATGCCAGTAACTTGGCTAAGGTTTGAATCATCTAGGTGATCTAAGAAAAGACATTCTTTGGCAGCAGAGGGATTAGTGGCAATGTAAAATCATTGATCGTTTGATGGAGCCCATTTAAGATTTAATATGCTGAAATGGCAAGATATAAAAGCAGAGGACATAGAGTGCTTTACGGGGCAGTACAATCTTGATTGAAACGAAGTCGAGATACGGGGAAGAGGATATTGCAATAAGGGATGAGTCGATTGAGTTAAGGACGGCTATTAAAAGGCCACGACAGGGGCAGCTATCGGTAGGTGGGTTGATATCGTCCCCGCGATAGACGTAAAAATTTGATGCGAACAATTCTTGGTTAGTTATGCAGAGCGAAGATTTGGAATGGTAAATCATGAGACTGTTGAAAGACTGCTTGGGTTTTTGAGCGAAGACCTTTTACATTCTGATAATAGAAGGTGAGAGGAAGGTTAACATGAGGGGCAGGAAGAGGATGGTAGTTAGGGGCGAAGATAGCCAGATCTAGCTCCCAATGTGTTCTACCGAGTGCGCCATCCCATATGGGTCGATGTAAACTTCGAATAACTTCAACAATTGTCAACCGATTTTCATATGTCATAGCATTTTGGAAAAGTTAATTCAGTACAATTTTAACCATGAATCGCTTCACATCAAATGATCGCGCGGAAATAGTTTCAATGTTCATTAAAAATGAACGCTCGATTGTGCTAACTCAACGTGCGTATCGTGCAAAATATCGTGATCGTGTTGCGCCCAAAAAAGATACAATTCGTCGTTGGGCCTCGAATTTTCAATTTGGTTCTGTGGCAAGCCCTCGTGAGCAACCTAGGTCACGTCCGCGGCGTTCAAGCTCATCTATTCAGTCTGTGAAGGCCAGTGTTCAAGAAGACCCAAGTTTGATATATCGGCGCTGTTCGTAGCAGTTAGGCATCAGTGGGATGACTTTGCGGAGAATTTTAAAGGATGATCTTCACTAATTTCCATACAAAGTGCAGATAACTCAAAGAATTTAGCCACGGCGCTTGGCATACGCACAAAATTTCGTCGCAATGATTAATGCTAAGCCGGACATCTGGCAGCAAATTTTGATGACCGATGAGGCATATTGTACGCTCTCTGGCTCAGTTAATAAACAAAATTGTCGCTTCAGGGGCACCGAAAATCCTTACATTAGTCATGAAGAGCCGCTATATGATCAAAAAGTTACTGTTTGGGTCGGGGTATGCGCTTAAACCATCATTGGACCGTATTTCTTCAAAGTTGGCGATACAGTGGATGGCGATCGATATCGGTGGATGTTGGCGATACAGTGGATGGCGATCGATATCGGTGGATGTTGGCCCATTATATGGTACCAGAAATGCGTAAAAAAGGCTTATTTCACTTTTGGTTTCAACAAGACGGCGCGAGATGCCACACTGCGGACAAAACAATAAATCTTTTGCGTAAGAAGTTCCCTGGAATATTGGTGTCAAAAAAGGATCGCCGGATTTGACTCCTCCAGACCTTTTTCTTTGGAGATACTTGAAAAGAAAGGTGTATGCTAACGGCCCGAAGTCAATAGAACAGCTCAAAAGAAACATTGGTGCGAAAATCGCAAAAATTTCGACCGAAATGCTCGAAAATGCCATGGAGAATGCATGAGCCTATTTTTGCATAGGCAATAAAGGCGGTCATTTAATTGATATTGTTTTCAAAAATTAATCAAGAAAAATTGTAAAGGTCTAAATTGAATAAAAGTTTTTGAATTTCCAAAATCGGTAGAGAATCGTTGAAGTAATGGCGCACGCTGTACTTCTTTCCTCCGCTCAAGGATCACATCCGAGCCATTCAATTTGAAGACGGGAGCGCAGTTATGGCTGCTGTTGGGGCGTTTTGGGAAGGTTCGAGACAAGGAATTTTGGGTTTAGAAAAAAGATGGACTTAACGTATTGACTTGTTAGGAGACTATGTGATTACAATAGGAGACATTTTATATTATCGTTGCTTTTAGATCATTATGAATAACGGTCAAGTCACAACCAAACTAGTGGCTGGAGGTGCTGACCTATCGATAAGCTCACGCCTCAGTTGTTTTAGACATTTGTATAACATACATTTTGGGTCGTGAACAGCAAAGAAGCTTGAAGTGGGGTCGAATGTGTAGGTGTTTTGTGTTTTTCGTATTTAACGACCTAGTGCTGTATGAATTTTATCTATAAAAATTAACGATCAGTGCCACATACAAGTACAACGCGATATGTGAACGGCAGTCTAGATTAAGGCTTGGATTCGAGACAAAATAATTCGTCGAGAGAATATTCAAAGACTGTTGTTTGCTACCCATATACGAGATTAAAGGCGCATGGCTGGGGAGATCTAAATGCTTTCCCAGAAAGTCCGTGTTCTAAAGTGTAAATTGGGCTATGTTGTGAACACGATAACTATTCAAATCCGCCTTTAACAATAACTTAAAAGGTGTCTACAGCCACAGCCTAATGGTGGTTTGCATGGATAATCCTGACCTCAATGCGTTCCCATCGATTTCATTCAATCGAAACTAGCCGAAGAACATAAACAAACGACCGATAAGGCGAATCATCATTATTTTTTATCATTTATATTAAAACATATCAAGAACAAATACAAAGGAAGCATATAAAATGTGCAGCAACAAAAGAAAACTTAAATTGTACAGAACCCAAGCAAATCTTGCATGCAATCGAAATAAACATTTCTTCGTGTTAGTCACTAGTTTTGCTTTTTCGGTTAGTAATACGAAACAAAAGAGACACGAAATAGAATGTATAGTCTTAGTGGTTCTTAGTGTATCATGTGATGTGGTTGTTTGTCTTATGCGTCGTGTTAAAATTGGTGGATTAAAGTAAAACGTCTTCTTAATCTTCATCTTCATCTTCTTGCCATTATTACCTGATTGAGTCGCGACTGGACCTTCTTTCTCCATAGTTGGCGATGACCGTAACGTAACGACTAAGCACACGACATGTTATGTTTTTTATTTTTTTTTTTTTTTCATTTACATATCCGAGGCATGCGTATTAATATAATTCACAAGAATCGTTGAGTGATTAGTGTCAAGAAAACAAAACAAAGAACTCAATGTTTTTTTTTTTTTTAGTTATTTTATGTTATAATTTAAAATTTTTTCAAAATCAAATTTGAGGCTAACAAAGGAACAGGAATACTAGGGGGAATCTCAGAGGAATGGGAAGGGCTCTTTACATTATAGTAAGTGTTGTATCGTAACTCAGTTGCCATGGTTAGTGCATGTGTAAATCTCTTTTTTCTTTTTGTTTATTGTATTTACAAAATTTCAACTGAGTGTGGAGATTTGAAGGGGACGGTAGAGTAGAAGGAGAGAGATAGAGAGAGGAAAAAGAAACGGGACATAGACAACGGTTAGAAATAAGGGTAAGAGATAGTTGCGTCGTGAGTTATTTGTGTAACTTACCGTGTTCTTGATCGGGCGATGATGCATCGAGAGCATCTTTTTGTTCAGCCTCACGTTTGGCTTGTTCGGCCGCTTCAGCAGCTGCTTTAGCCTCTAATTCTTCACGGATACGTTGTCGTTCGGCCTCTTCCGCTAACTCTTGGCGTCGCTTCAATTCTTTGAGCTCGAACTGAAGAGAAGAACGTAATGTCATGACTACACCGAAGGATACATCTACTCTCATCTACTCACTGTCGTTAGTCGCTCAAGCGCACTGAAACGCTCTTCCTGTGCTGCAGCGGATTTCTCGAATGCTTCATGTTTCTTAATCAAATTCTCGACTTCGTCGATGGTGTGACCCAATTCGGCTGACAATAGGTAGGGTTCCTGGGCAATCAACCAAGCTTCAGCGACGGCCGCGTCACGAGCAAATTGGTACACCTCCAATACTGTACGGGGCGAGAGGTAAAAATATGGTTTATTATCCTCACTACCATTCGCGCAACATGTTTTCGTGCAACAATTTAAACAACTGCCATCGGAATTACACATTTCCCCTGATTACCAACAGTAAAGATATCAAAAACAAATAAAAAAAAAAAACGTTTACAAATAGACAAATTTAACGGTCATTGTATCGCAAATCAACTGACAATCACGAGAAAATACCTGGGAAGTTGTACAATTCCGAGAACACATTATTCGATGCCAACTACAATAGTCGATAATCATACAATACACAGTATACTCACTCAATTGTAAATTCTCCCAGCGTTCCTCCCACCGGTGAAGTAAAGCGTTTCGGCTATTGGTCAATTGCAATAGGCGATCCTTGATATCAGCCGATGCGTAGTGATTTCTCGATAACAATTCTTTACCGAGCGATAAACAAGCCGAGAAATTATCCTCTCGCGTATCGATTTCTGCCTTCAGACTTTGGTGATTGTTCATAAGTAATTCAACGCCTGACACGTCACGTGGCTTCTCGGATGTATTCATTTGTCGCACGACATCCTCCATCCAGATCATTAGTATTCGTACCATATTGAAGAATCGGAACAGATCACCAGTATCGGCCAATTTTGATTTTCTAGCATCACACATTGCCTGTAGGTTCGCCCATGCTTGTCGTACTTCTTGCTCGCGGTTGGTTATCTCACGTGCTTTATCGCCGGCATATGAGGCCTGTAGCTTGGCCGATTCCTTTTCAATTTGTTGTACTTGGGTATAGAGTGTCATTAGATCTTGAAGGAAATTGTGATGTTTGCGTTGCAGGGCTGAGACAGAGCCAGCATCGCGTCCCAATTCATCGGATACGCCGTGCTGTTTCTCAACGATACGACTGAGAACGTCCTTACAGTCGTGGAAGAATTTATGCAATTCTCTGGAAGCTGCCAACATTTGTGTGCGTGTTTCGATAAGTTCCAATAGATCTTGCCAGGATTCGTTGAGACTGTCCTTCCATTCGGCAATGGTGGCTGCGTCCGAGTGGCCTGCTTTGATAAGGTCGTCGGCAATACCATTTGCCTTGGCAACACGTTCCGAGCCCACGGATTCCGTGTCTCGGGCGAATTCTTTAAAACGATCTGATAGTAAAGTGACATGATCATAGTCTTGGCCGAGTTCCGACGATCCGGCAACCACTTCGCGATCTGTGATCCATTGCTCCAAATCGTCGACTTCGCGATTCAGCATGAACAGTTGCAGTGCTTCGTTCAGTCGGGCACGTCGCTCGCCGGCGAGATCCTTAAGACCGGCGTAGAGTTTGTCTAATTGGGATTGTTTCACAGCTACGGTGTCGCCGTGTGGGATATTCTCATTGGTCAACTGACGTGCGACTTCTCCTAATTGACGAATATTATTGGCGTAGTCTTCGACCGACTGTTCAAGATTTTCGTGTTTCTTCATCAGATTCTGTGCGCTAATCTCATCCTTGCCACGATCCTCGACCATCATGTACAATTCTTGTTCGCTCATCCACGATTCGGCTTCCTGGGCGTCGAAGAAATACTGTTGCACGCGTTCCGATTGATCCAACTGCTTGCGGCGATTATCGATGGCATCCTTGAGTTCTTGCCATTTCTGTGTGAGTTCCTTGATGAGATTTTCGAACTTGTTTGCATCTTCATGTCCTTCGTCGATAAGTTTTCGGCCATTGGTACAAATTGCCATAATTCTCGGTTCGTGGTTATCGATTTCGGTGGCCAACGATTGGTTCTTCTTCTTGAGCACGTGAACGTTGAACAGGGAATTGCCATAGTCTGTGGAATTGGCAACTGGCAGTTTTTCATTGATCCAGAGTTTTTCATCCTCGACGTCGCGACAGAATTGGAAGGCTTCCTTCTTCTTCTCCAGTTGGGTTTGACGTTCCACCAACGGTGCCTTGATACGTTCGAATCGCTCGAGGACAGCGGTCTTCTTGGTAATAATTGGTTCCAACTTCTCATCGGGTACGGTCTTCTGGAGATATTCGGTTTGTTTATCGATTTCTTCGACTTGACGGGCCTTAACCGCCATCTGGGTTTGGATAACCTGTTGTTTCTGCATAAGAATGTTGACGGACGTCAAATCGTTGCCAGTATCGGCGTTTACAATCTGCTTCTCAAGGTCGGTAATGTAAGAATCAATATCGTCGCAAGTTTGTTGTACGAGCACCTCACGGTTTGCATCGAAGAGGAGAGCTCCCTTCTCCTTAGTGTGGCTCTCGAGATCTTCGAACTGTTTGGAGAGCTCCTTGAGTTTTGGTTCAATGACTTCCTTGAACTCGGGTTTCTCTTTCATCAAGTCTTGAGCTGCCTTTTCTGCTTCGAAGAGACGTTCTTTGTTGGCGCCGATCTCTGCCTCGAATGCTTGGTGGCGAGTCCATTTCGAGTGAATGGTCTTGGCACTGCGATAGGTCTCGTCCTGTGAAGTGGCGTATTTCTCTTGTACCCATTCAGTGAGTTCTTCAAGATCCTGGAGGAATTCGTGCAGTTTAACTTGATTGCGGAGTTTCTCATGCTGTTCCACGGCTCTGACACGGTTTCCATCGCGTCTATCTCCAATAGACTCAGCTCGTTTGTGAATTTTGTCGGCGTCAAAGTGTTGCTTCTCTACGAGAGTGTCGGCAACTTGAATGAGTGTGTTGATCTTGTCGTCATTAGCATCCATTGTGGTGAGGAATGCCTCATGTCGCTTAAGTTGATTTTCGGCTTGTTCCAAATTAACTGGCGTATCATCCTTGCTTAGGAAGTGCTCTTGTTGACTTAGAAGCACTTCAGTTTGACGGGCATCACGGTTGAATAGCTGCTGATCGAGGCTCTGTGATAGCAAGACTTGACGATTCTCCCACATTTGATGTAGCTCCTCCCAACCTTCTTTCAGGGCATTCAAACGTTCGCGCAAGAACATGTATTGTGGATCTTCAGTGGTTCCTGGCTCGGAAGTAAGACGTTCTCCGTACTCCATCATGTTCTTGTAGTCCTCGGTGTAGTTATCGATCTCTTCGCGAATCGATTGATGTTGGTTGAGTAGTTTCTCAGCTTCTGGAAGCGATGCTGGTGTGTCCTCGGAAGCAACATCTGTCTGGGTCTTGGTAAGCCATGTCTGGAAATGATCGAGATCGCGGAGGAAACGATGTAAGTCTCCAGCTTCTTCAAGTTTGGAATCACGGTCTTTAAGCATCTGAGTAAGTTGTTCCCAGATAAGTTGGATTTGGGCAATGCGATCGCGGATAAGTTTAGCTTCTTCTGGGTGTTCTGCTTCAATACTGTCGGCCTCCTTGCTCAAGCTGGTCAATTTGGCTTGAATAGCGGCCAAGTCGCGTTCCATTCCACTAAGGCGACGTTGTAGAGTCATCACACCGGTCAAATCCATCTCAAGCGAATCGGTTTCGGTAAGAATTCTCTTCTTATCCTCAATCCAAGAGATGGTTTCGCGACATTCAATGTAGAAGGTTTGAACTCCATGAGCTGACTTCAAGTCATCTCTCTTCGCCTCGGCCTTCTCTCGCAAACTGGACCATTCTTGGTTCAAATGGTTTTGGCGAGCAAGGATCTCGTTCGAGTTGGGATGCTCGACGTGCAGAAGTTTTCTGGCCAATTGATTAACGACAGCGACTCTTGAAGCATTTGCGTTCATTTCCTTGTCGAAACCGTCGTAACGATGTTTCATTATCTCGACGTCTTCGATGTCCTTGCCAGGACTCATGGTATCCAACATCTTTGTCTTCTCGTTGATCCATTGCTCGACTCCATCGGCTTCGGACATCAGTTTGTACAAGCTGAGGGCGTCTAGAAGTCGTTGCCTCCTCAACTTTGCCAATTCCGATAGTTCGGCGAATCGGGTATCAATAGCTTTAGTGCGTTCGTCTACCTTCTCTTTCTCCGGTGGATTTAGTGTCAACTTATCTGCATTCTTATGCAGTGCCTGAATGGCTTCTTCGTAGTTAGCCAATTCATCGGCAACCACTTTGTGTTTCTTCAGTAATGATTGAACGTTGGCCTCATCGCGACCGACGTCTTCGCTGGAGACCAATCGGAGAGTGTCCAGCATGCAATTATCAATATCATCGGCATCGGCGAATAGTTGGAAGTATTCGACGGCATCTTCCAATCTCTGGCGTCTGTATTTAGTCAGATCAAGCAAATGATCCCATTTCGATAGGATCTCCTTCAAACGGTCCTTGATGCGATCAGCACCAAAGTGAGCTTCGCTGATAAGCTCAGCTCCGATCTTAGCAACGTTTTGCAACTGATTATCGTGGGATGTAATTTCGGATTCCAATGCCTTGTGCTTGCTGAGAAGCAGGTTAACTGTGGTCAAGTCATGACCAATCTCATCGGTACTGACAATCTGTTCTTTCTCCTTGATCCAGTTCTCTTCGTCGGCTGTGTCCCAGTAGAATTGCCACAATTTGCGGCTTTCCTCCAAGCGACTGCGTCTTTCAACGGCCAATCGTACCAGCTCGGCATATGCGTCCTCTAATTGCTGGACACGGCTGACTATGATCTCGGGATCGCATGGTTTATACGAGTCTGGATCATCGCTTAGGAATTTCTGTGAATTCTGTACCACGACCTTAACACGTTCGCCTAGGACATTGATGTCCGCCTCGACTAGGGAGTGTTTCTGTAGAAGATCCTCGACGCCCATCAAGTGTTTACCGTAGTCGTCGGTGAGGAGCAGTTGTTTAATTTCTTCCATGTTGTCGAGGATATACAGCATTTCTTGGAAGTTCTGTTGTAGCTGTAAGGAAATCTCCAAACGCATACGACGAGCGCGTAACAATTCGAGGAGATAACTCCACAATCGCATGACGTTCTCCTTTCTCAATAAAATGCGTTTGATATCATGGTACCGCTCGGCTTCGAGTTCATCACAAACAGCTACAACTGCCTGGACACGTTCCTCGTAAGCGAAGATGTCGGTTTCAATAGCCTCATGCTTCTTAGCTGCCGCCTCGACTGCTGCCAAGTCAAAGCCAAAGTTATCCTGGCTGACTAGTCTTTGGTTCTCCGAGAGCCATGTCTCTCGCATAGATGCCTTACGATCAAATCGAGCTGCCAATTGTTCCAGTTTCTCCTGTCGGATTAATTCTTCGCGCAAAGCCAATTCACGTTCATGTTCGGCCTTTTCCAAACGCTCCCATGCCTTGTTGATGTCCGAAATCATCTTGCCCTCTTTCGGGGTGTATGGTTTCTGATTGTTAGCACGCATCTTG
Organism: Merodon equestris; assembly: GCA_958301585.1. Taxonomy (NCBI): domain Eukaryota; kingdom Metazoa; phylum Arthropoda; class Insecta; order Diptera; family Syrphidae; genus Merodon; species Merodon equestris. Next base: position 104,136,032 of record OY284415.1, read on the forward strand.
GATTGCAGTGTGAACAGAAGTACTTCCAAGTTGCCCTTCTCGACGAATTTCGGTGGCTTCTCGACCGTGCGATAATTGGAGAACTGTGAGAGTTGTCCCTGCACGCCGGTCAGAGAGTTTTCGAACTCACGATCACCCAAAGCCACGATCGTTGTCTCGATCCATTTGAGTAAATCGCTGGTGAAACGTTCGTAGTCATTGATCATTTTATCATTCTCCATGGCAATTCCGACCACCTTGCCGATACGTTTGCCTTGTACAGTCTCCTGTTTCAGCTTACTGAAGTAATGGTAATATGTGACGACATAGGTGATAATTGACTTCTCGTCGGGATGTTCGACAAAAACGTCTTCGGCGTCGAGTAGCTTGGCCAGACCAAGCTTATCCTCGGCGACATTGAATGCATTGTTAAGATTGTGGATCGGATTTGCTTTGGAGAGCTTTTCGAATTGTATCAAGTCGGGTCGATGCTTGTGGATGATGGCGTTGAAAGCCAAACCATCGCGCCATGATGTGGTGAAGTTACGTACGTTGACATTATGGTAGCCGGCAGTTTTCATTTGACACCAAAGCAGGAGTGCATCCTTGGCAGATTTTGTCTCTTTGTTATCGACCTCTTCGATGGTGATATCTTGGATCTAGAATTGGAAATTAGTTATTGGGTTAGGTGAGTTCGGTAAAGCGTGTTCTCCTCGACCAAGTCTAATGTCAATGGAATAAGAGCGATATTTATCGCGGGGTTTTTTGGCAATACATTATGACGCTTGCCACTATCGGAGTAGTGATTGGATAAGATTTAGATGGAAAGGGTTAGCGGGTGTTGCATAAGCATAACCCAGCGGGAGACCAACCGCAACTGCTTCGTGCCTTTGATAACGTGAACAATGTGTACTCAAGCTCAAATGTTTGTCTATGGTAGGCAGGTTCATAGCCCTTTCAACCACAAGAGTCGGTTTGGACAGACATGCTACCGACAGATTTTTAAAAGCCATCAAAAGTGGATTGGCAACTTGTATGTGTGAATCGTTCGCATCTGACCATGAATCCAATTGATTTATCACACTAGGCAGTTCAAGGAGAACCAAGCTGTGAGCCTTAATGACTATTTTTGGTTTTGTTTCTTTTATAATTCATTGATGTGATATCATCATAAACATAAATCGCTGATGCGGTCTCTTCCTAGGCAAGAACCATTTCCGCAGGCCTTAATAAGGCAAACTTGACAATCCCTCCATCAGCGAGTGACCTCGACATGCTCTCGCTTGTGATTACGTAGATCATACGTTAATAAAGCAATTAGCACACAAATTCGAGCTTCCCATAAGGAATGACATACCGCCTGACCTAATTGTCGAGGAGGCCACACCATCACCAAGTAACAATGAAGTAATTTTCAATTAAAATACCAACCATTTACACCTTACATCATACTCTTACACATACTTACTTGGAATCGCAATATAATCGTCCATATGAGGCCAAGATTCAACGAGGCATTACCATCCACAATGTCATGCGAACCGATATTCTCTAAATGCACACGTTGATCCCGCAAGAACTGCAACGCTTTGTCGACATTCTCCAGGCAATGAATTCTCATCTTGCCCTTTGTCGGTTTCGGTAGCCGCTCACCCGATAGCACCTCTAATAGCTTAATTAGATTCTTACCATCACGCATATCGACATATAGATCGGCTATTCGACAATTGACACGACACAAATGCGAATTCACCCATTTGGTGAAGGTTTTCTTTTGTACTGTTTCACGTTCGACCGCGAGTGCCTTGATACGCGAACGTTCGAATAAACGCGAACTGGAATTACCACCATCGTATTCGTATTCATCAATATATTCGGAGCCAGGCCCCTGGCTGGGATCCCAACGAACAATTGATATGTCCGTAGTCATTGTATTCTTTCGTCTACTCTATTGTTTCTCGTTATTTTTTCTTTCTTCCTTCTGTCCTTCGTCCTTTTAATTTGTCTCTCTACTTGCCTTCTCTATATCCTTTTCTCTTTTTTCACGCTTATAGTATTTTAATCGTTCCTTCTATTACCTACGGAAACAAAAAAAAGAATAAGAAGAAAAACATTCGACATTAGTTAAGGTGTTGTGTGTGAGTCAGAAGGAATCAAAGGCTTAGAGCCTGGTATCGCGTGGTGGGGAGTCAAAACAAAAAGTTTTCGCTTGGAGGGTTGATGAATTATGTGATGACTGTGGAGTGATGACCCGACGTGATGGGCGTGTTTTTGTGTTTTTGTTTTTATTGCTGCCACTGGCATGGCGCCGTGTTCGTGTTTATAACTTGCCAAGGACATGAATCAATGCAAAAGGTCGAATGCTTCGCGAGCAGGCTGGTGCGCGCAAGAGAGGTTTCAGCGTATGGATCGATATTTTGTTTTAAAAAATGAACTACAATTGGAGTGAAACCCTACAAGGGGGAGTTTTGGTAGAGCTTACTAAGCCCATGAATATGATAACCAAATGGTTAACTCACTTATAGACCTTGAGATAACAAAATATACGACCAGAGTCAATAAATCTGTACAAACATTCATATATACATATAGCCGTGGTGAAGACGCACGGAAAGCGTTTGTTTCACACGAATTTACGTTCCACATTGCCGGTTTCCTTTAATTCTTCAAATTCTCGATAATTAAATTGACGTACAATGTTGTCATAAGTATTCGCTTACACTTATCACTAAAATAAATATAAGATATCGACAATACACCCTTCAGCTGCAAAGCAAAGTTTTTTTTCTTTTTAACAAAAGTGGAACGTAATCTCGTTATCGCTCGCGGAGATATGATAGAAGCGCTCAGTGTTTGTACTTGAGCGGTAAGTATTCATCATGATTTGGGAAGCAAATATAATGTACAAACGTTTATATATATTTTGTGACAAGTTTTTTTTTTAAGCAGACATTATGTAAACGAAACAGGTTAGCTAATATTTTCTCAGTCGACTGAGATGTTGGGGAACAGGTTTGGCGGACAGCTTTTTGAGAGTTGCACGATAAACGCAGAAATCGCATGCTAATGGATTTTATCTCGTTACACGCGACAATCCTGAACGGAATCAATGTCCTGAAAGTCGTGGTTTTATCTTTCATTCTCGTTTTTTACCGCATTTTTTCTTTATGGTCGTTGACACTGGTCCTTCATTACTGGATTCCGAAAAATTCACATCAGCACAACTCCAATCATTGCATAATCAAATTGCTGCAATCCACATGCTTTTGGAAGTTTGATCGAACGAGTTACAATCGCCAATCTGTTGAAGGAAATATAAGAGACGTGTTCAAAAAGTGACAGGAACTTTGAAATTCCGCAAGCAATACTGGTCTAACTATTTGCTTCCAATGCCACACACACAATAATTCGTGTGTATGCTCTTATGGTGTTAGTCACACAACCTGGACGGGGTGCAGATGGTTTGTGTCAAAGATGTTCGTTCACTATTCTTCGAGGATGGTTGTCCTAGATGCGATTTGAGAGATTCGACTGAATTTGCGTTTGTTGCAGTTCACAGTAATTTTTCGTTTCCATCTAATTAAGATGTTGTATTGGAAATGCAAACACAAAGTATTAATTTTTGAAATGATCTTATGCTGCTTGTCTTGTTATGCCTTCGTAAGCACTTTTTGATCATCTGTCATTCATAACTGATGTTGTTGCACAGTTTTTCCGTATAGGAATTGTTCTTGACTACCGACGGACTTGAACTACTGACCTTCGACTCAACAGTCGGTGATGATTACCTCTGCGCCACGACCACCTCATCCTGTCGGTTGAGATCCCTTGTGCGCCACCTTGGATACCGTCGTTCTCCGCTTCGCCGTCCCTCGGACTCTCGAAGACTTACTGGACGGGATGAATGGTAGACTAAGCCGATGTCACTGTACAGTCCATACAGCTTTCAAATATTTTGCAGCAATTTATTGCATTCCATTCCATTGAAAATGTGATCCTTGTCACTGCTTCAATTCTAGAGGAAACAGGTTTTAATCAGTGTGATTACAGGGCAGAAAAATCCACGACAGACAAAACATTCGCACCACAACTTATTTTGAAGAAGATTTATGAATCTTAGGTCGACACACAGGACCCTTTCGCCGTGTTTATGTATGATAGTGTCTGCTATCTTACCTCCATGCGGTGGCTCCTTACTCAAGGCCTAGTTATTGAACTCTAGATCGGGTAGACCCCTTTCTAAGGTTGTTGAGGGCAGCAAACGAGAGAGGGAGGGAGTCTGAGCTTCCACCCGGGCTCACCTCCTTCCTCGGTATGGTGGCGGAAAAATTCCCAAGATGGAGTCGACGGCGGCGCCCACGGTTCGAGCGAGAAGAACTACCTGGTGAACACCTTATTTAGGGCTACTACAACATATTTGGAGCTCAGGAACAGCACAGACCGTCCTTTGTTCTTAGGGTAAATAAGAACCTGGTCCTCCAGATTGGGGGTTACGCTTAGGGTTATCATCCCTATCGCGTAAAATAAACACTTGTTCAGAGACAACCAACAGCCTCGGATATGGACGTATCACATGTTGACGACCCTAGCAAACGTCTAAAAGGAGACGAATTGCGGATCTGCATCTGAACCGTTAGGTCCCTTAGTAGACCAGGTGCGGCCGGACAACTGGCCAAATCTCTAGACTACTATAAGGCAGACATTACCGCACTCCAAGAAGTACGATGGGATGGGCCAGATAAAAAGCGGATGAAAAACTTTGATATCTATTACGGAAACTGCAACAGAGAAAATAAACAACGCTTATTCGGATGCGAATTTGTTATTCGAAGCAGACTCAGGCAAAAATTCTTAAGCTTCCGGCATGTAAGCGAACGCCTCCAGAGAGGAAAAAGACGACCGACATAAAGATGACTTCTAGGATCTCCTAGACAGAATATATGCCCAATGTCCCAGCTATGACACCAACATCGTCCTAGGAGATTTTATGCGAAGCTGAGTAAGGAAGCCGTCTTTGAACGAGTTGTAGGAAAGCACAGCCTACCTAACACCATGTCAGAAAACGGACTAAGGCTAGTGGACTTTATGACGGGACGTAATCTCATAGTAGCAAGTACACGATTCCCACACCTCAACATCCATAAGGTCTCCCGATCAATGAACAACCAATCAAATTGATCACATTGCGATCGACGGCAGACAGTACACTCCAGCATCCTAGATGTCCGAACCTTTCGAGGAGCCAACATTGACTCGGATCATTGCCTTGTTGCAGCCAAGGTAAGGATGCGAATTTCTCGGAATCAACGGAGTCGAGTAAGAACACCAAAATTTAACGTCGGAAAGCTGCAATCGCAAGAGACCGCCAGGACCTTCGCCTCCCTCAAGCTCTCTCAAGACCCGATGCAATCTGCACAAACTATAGAACAGCAATGGAGACGTTGTCAGAACGCCATCAGAGAGGCCGTCTCAGATGTGCTCGGTTTCAAGCCACCACCTTGGAGAAACCCCTTATTTGATGACGAGTGCCGACAGGCCCAGAGAAACAGAATGCAAACATGGCTACACTGCATCGACGGACGAGAGCTGTTCGCGCACTCTATGCACATAAAAGGAGTTAGGAGCATGCGCTTCTGAGAAGAAAAAAAAAAAGGAACACGAGAAGCGCGAGATCGAGGAGATGGAGAGATGCTATTGCATTGCAGGAACGGACAGAAAAGGAAAGGATGAACACGGACAACTAATAGTGGAGTCACAGTCGATGCTGAGACAGTGGAAAAACCACTTCTGCAGACTGTAATACGGCGATGATAGTCGAAATGCCGCCGTCAGGCAGAACGAACCATTTTCAATGAACGAAGACGAAAGAGAGTCGCGTCCACCCGACCTAGACGATGTTAAGATAGCGATATCGAAACTTAAGTCTTATAAAGCTGCTGGAGCAGACGGAATCCCCGCTTAACTATCTAAAGCAGCTGGCGATGAGCTAGTCAGGAACATGCACCAAGTCATCTGAAAGATATGGTCGGAAGAAAGCATGTCCGATGAATGGAATCTCAGCATCGTGAGCCCGGCCCATAAGAAAAGAGATCCCTATCACTGCACCAATTACAGAGGGATGTCTCCTGAACATTGCGTACAAGATCCTCTCTGCTGTACTGTGTAAGCCCCTGAAACCGTTCGTGGACGGCAGATCTTGGAAAAGACCCATGTATTTCAGGTCGACACGCACCACTTCTTTGTCGATTTTAAAGCCGCATATGACGAGCGTACAGAGCCATGTCATTTTTAACATCCCTTCTAAGCTCATCAGACTGTGCAGGAAGACTATGGAAAATGTTCGCTGCTCCAGTCGGATGTGAACGAACTAACCGAGACCTTCGATGTTAAAAAAAGATTTAGACAGAGTGACGCATTGTCAGGTGATTTCTTTATGATACTTGAAAAGATCGTGAGGAACTCTGCGGCTAATACAACAGGTACGATATACTTCAAGTCTACACAATTGCTTGCCTACACAGACATTGACGTTATTATGTATATGGACAAAGCGAGTCGTCAATGAGGCGTTTGCAAGCATTGAAGCAGAAGCGGCTAAAGTGGGCCTAAGAGTAAATGGGGACAAGACCAAATATATGCTGTCATCAAAGAAAGATGCGCAACACCGATGTCTTGGTCAGAACTTCACGTAAGACAGCTTTATTTTTGAAATAGTCAAGGACTTCATCTACCTTGGCTCGATGGCGACGACAACAACGACACCAGTGCTGAGATAAAACGCAGAACAACTTTTGCCAACCGCTGCTTCTTTGGGCTCAAGAGGCAATTGAGTAGTAGAGCCCTCTCTTGAAAAACGAAGGTATCCCTCTACAAAACCTTAATCATCCCGGTCCTCCTATATGGCGCTGAGGCTTAGACGTTATCAAAAGCGGATAAAGAGGCTCTTGGGCTTTGGAGAGGAAAATTCTGCGTGCAATCTTTGGTCGCGTTTGTGTAAACGGAGAGTGGAGGAGAAGATTCAACCAAGAACTGTACGGGCTGTACAGCGACATCGACCTAGTTAGACGCCTACGGATCCAACGTCTAAGATGGCTGGGCCATGTAGAGCGAATGGACATCACCGCTTCGGCCGGAAGAGTCTTCGACTCCAATCCCGAGGGACGACGAAGTAGAGGACGACCGTATCTAAGGTGGCGCGCACAGGTGGAAAGGGACCTCAACCAACTGGGCATGCAGCACTGGAAGCAGCTGGCTAAAGATCGTGCCGGTTGGAGAGGCTTGTTGGTTGAGACTTTGGTTCACTCCGAACTGTAGCGCCACTTAAGCTAGTTGTGTTGGCAGATCGAAGAGTGACCATCAGGCATATAGCCGAAGCCACAGGGATCTCATATGACAGCGTTGGCTACCGAGAATTTTAACCGACGAGCAAAAGAAAAAAACGAGTCGGCATTTCGAGGATGAATATCGCGAGATTTCAAGCAGATCGGGAAAAGTTTTTGTTATGTTTTGTGACCATAGAGGAGACCTGAATCCACCGTTTTGAACCTCAAACCAAACAATCGAAAGCAAGCCTCCTCAGCGTCAAGTTCAGTGGGAAAGGTCATGGCGTCCGTTTTACCGGATCTTACTAAGCAAAGCAAATAAGAAGATTGCGGGAGGTCATTAAAGAAAAAAGACGCGGCAAACTGCGAGCTGGAGTGCTGTGTCACCACATGCATCGGCTCACAAAGTTTCGAAGGTCGCCATTCATGAAACGGAATTCGAACTGCTCGAACATTCGCTCTATTCGCCAGATCTAGCTCACACTTCTACACCTTCCCTCGGCTCTAGGAACATATCCGACGGAAGAGGCTGATAAGGCGTTTTGCGAAGGAGAAAATCGAGGTACTCTTTTCAGCCCCAAGCGTTGTCCGAGTCATGAAATCGCAAAGACGAGCAGGATACATAGAACGAGTGGACGGTGAACGAGTAGTCAAAACAAATAATAAGTGAAAAACCCGAGGGGAAAAGACCGCCAGGAAGGGCACGCCGTAGATGGGAGGACATTATAAGGATTGATAATAAGGAGATGGAACAGCGAGACACAGTAAGAAGACACATGACAGGGAGCCTGGATGAAAGGTTGTCAACAAGGCTCTGACCGTCCGAGTTTCAAATGGCCGGCAATAACAAGATCATGCGGGACTCATTAGGCAATACGAGATGCACAACCTATTTCAAGTCTTTGATCTCAAGATAAAGAAGTAGAATAACCAACGCAGCTCTTAACACAACCTTGATCAATCTTGCCTACCTCTACGCCGCTAACAATATTTCAAGGCTTACAGCTTATGTGGCCAGCCAAAGTCCAGATTTTGGACTTCAAATAACCCCATAATGGACTGAAGGTGTTTAATGAGGCGATAGCGCAGCCCAGTCAAAATCACCTCTCTTTTCGAAATCAACATATCCGACCAAGTAATAAAAGGCACAATAAAGTGATGATAGCTTACACCGCGTGAGCCGTAGCGTCGTCTTGTTGGAGTAAAGAGTTTTCCAAAAAAATCATCTAACGATCTCCATTGAAGATTAAGGCCACTCGAGCGAGTCTTACCGAAACGAACATTTCAATCAGATCGTTGGGATGTTTCTCGTGAATGAATTGTAGATTTTCATTGGCATATAACCGACAATTGGGTTTATTCACGATCCCATTCGAAAAAAAGTGATAATTTTTCGGCAAAATTATTGCCGGTTTATGCCACCACAAAATTCGCATAATCCAAACGTCATAGCTTGTCGATCGGTAAGAGCCGGTTAATTGAATTGAAAGCAATAACTGCAAATCATCAAGATTTATGTGCCGGAGAGACGCGCGAGGACTGGTTATTGCCCGTAAAGCCCCTGGCAACGTCGGTCGTGATGACTGACATTATTAAGATTGTCGGTGGTGATTCATTTTTGGTGTGAATGACTGAGGGCGCTTTGTTCATTCGATATTTTGCCCGATAAGCATGTTGCGCTTGCACAATTGAAAACATGTTTTGAAGGTTAAGCTTCAATGAGAAGTTAAAACCAAGTACTATGTGGGCTGTATAGCGATTTCAGCTTAGGCAGTGATATTCGGAGTCAACGTCTCTGTATAGCGAATACACACTTCTGTTTCAGCCCGAAGAATCTTCGATTTCAACCTTGAGAGACGTCGAAGTAGAGCACGCCCAGATATAAGGTGGCGCGCAATTGGTCTAAAGGAACCTCACCATGAGTCTGCATCAAAGAAAGTAGCTAGATAGGATGAAAACCGGTCATGAAAGTCATTGAATGTAATGGAAGTTTATGATGAATATTCTCCAACTCAAAGGACTTTTAAAAGACCTGGAAAAAAAATTCGAAGATGCTGAGCTACGCGCATCATTGGATGAAGATTCGACTCAAATATAAGAACAGCTCGCCGGAGCATTGAAAGTTAATTATACAGAGAACCCAGCGACGGTAAATGGGTTCCATATTAATTGAAAGAAAGAGGCATCCGACGGCGACACAAAAGAACATTTTTTTCCATCGAAGTGCTACTGACCATGAAAAGTAGATTTACTTCGACAGTTCCAAACCCAAAAAAATACGGATAGCACCAGGCCAACCATCAACTACACAGCCAGTGCACAGTATCGAGTTGTACTTACCAGACTTGGACTGAAAAATCGGTTTGACGAATGGTTGTCCTCAAAAAATGAGAATCCATCGAATACAAAGGAGTTGGTGACGCTAACGATGGCCAGTAGTGGCTTAAAGCCTGCAAATGCATTCAAATAGTTCTTGTAATTCTTCTCCAAAAATGCACTAAGAGCGTAATGAGCCCAACACTATGTAGGGTAATAGCAGTCCTATCGAAATGCCTCGCCCAAATGGGGTCAGCACAACAATCACAATAGGAATTTAGGAAAAGAACAATGAGTTGTGACACCCAGCTATGGAGATAAGGGATAAGTCACCACAGAGTTATGGTAGAAGTGAAATGGATATGAATGTTCTCGTTCAAGCGTATTGTATGAAAGATTGACGGTAATACATCATTCATGTTGAAAAAGCACTTTGCTTAAAATTTCTAGGACAAAGTTCCTATCATTCGAATCAGTGGCGCGTTTTCTATTCAATTTATAAGGGACACAGTCAGTTGGTCACAGCAGTCCAAGGCAATGATATCAAGAAATACACCCCAAGGCTATCCCTTACAAAACAACAATAAATCACACAAAGATCAAAAGCTCTATGCTAAAAAAAAACTATATGCACCCGACCCACACCCACTCAACGGCAAGTTGGTAAATAGAGCCCTCCTCCACATAACCCCATTGTACAAGGCCCATACCAGGTCTCGAACGAGCACGAACTAACACAAAAACCAGATAAACATCCCAAGATTGCGTTAAACGTGATTTTTTCCCGTCTACCCATTGCTTGAAAACCATTAAGTCATCTAAATTAGAACACAAAGTGCACGTTAATCATCTTAACTTCTACGTATAAAGGGGGAGGGAAATGCACGTACTCGTCGTGAATATTTTCATCTATTTATAGCCCATTCCATGCTGTATTCTCAACCAACAAGCTCACATGTGACTCGGACTTATTGATTATTGTTATTATTTTAACCCGTTCACACCGTTTATATCGTTACTACGTACCGTAGGAGGTTGCATAAGCGAAATGTTTCAAACTGATTAAACCGCCCTTTATATTGGTTGGAGGGACTTAAAAGCTTGAAACCTTTTCTAAAGGAAATTACTAGGACAACGTGGGGAACACTGAATAGTTTATAGCGTGAGTGGTGACTATAAAAAAACGTTTCACCGTCGTGAAATGATGTCAGACAAGCTTACAGCGACATGCTGCATGCTCTACACTTTTAACCAGTCGCCGTAATCCCTCTTTCCAGGTTTGATGACAAACAGCAAGGAGGGCTACGACCCGTCAAAAGGATTAGTAAAAGCTCACCATATTCACTCGGATGCCGGAAATAGAGAGCGCGTGTCGACAATCCAATATGTCTTAAGTACACTATTGCGATCCACTTCCAATTGACATCTAAAAACCTCGACCCGACCCCCATTCTCACACGACTCACTTATGAGAAATTGTAGAAAGAATGTGATGACAATCTATCAATAGTCTCTCCCTCGCCCTCCTCCTTAATACACATACGTCCTTGACATCATTCTGGCTATCAGTAGTATTTTCTCATTCTCGATTTCATTTTGATTCTATGCATACGGAGAATATGCATGGAATGTGCGATGCGAACGCTTTGTGGTGTATGTCGACGACTATCGTCGTATACAATCATGCAAAATATATCAAATGACTCAGAGAAAAACACTTCTTTCCATCCTTTTCCTGTGAATGTAAACGAACTCGATGATTTTTCGTGTTCTGTTTTATTTTGGTGACTATTTCTGTCTATTTAAAAACTTGCTTATGGTGGATGGACGAGTATAATTGGTTTGTTGGCTATTCACGGAATTCGATTTGAGCGAATTGCTAAAAATGTAATTTGGCTAAATGCGAGATCTGAGATCAGGATAGGATAAGACAACCTTAATTTCCCGTCAGTTTTGATAAAAATGTTCCAGTGAGTACGAGATGTTGACGGTTAGGTACACCTCGGAACGGTTGTATGCTTTAAACAACCTTAAACCAACAGATAGGTGACGAGAGGTTAGTTTTGCGATATAATTCATGATATGTACATGCAAGATTGTATGGTTTTGCTGACGTTACTTTTGTTATTTTCAGATCCATGGGAAATCACCAGCAATCAATGATGTAATAATTAATAACAAAAACACAAAAAAGGAAGGAAATAGCAATATAAAATCGTACGCCCAAGTAACAGCAAATGTTCAAAACCAACCTAAACTACCTCAAACACAACAAAACGATGGTGGAAAAGATGAAACTAAGCGTGCCAATGTTAATTAATACTGAACAACTGGATAAAAATGGGAGAAACTTGTTAATGATATTCGACAATCAGCCTGGATAAACCAGAAATAAAAGGAAATCTAAAGGCAATAAATACCCCATGGAAATTAGAGAACTTATTTTAGATAGAAGAAGAGCGAGAAGAGTATGGCAACAGACTAGAGCCCCTCCCCAAGACAAAACGAAACTGAACAATCTCACCCAACAATTAAGAAGACAAATAAATAAAGGAGCTAAAAGAAGACTCCATCAGTAATTATCTTCGAGGATTAACCAATGAAAAAGCAACCGATTAATCGCTTTGGAAGGCAATGAGGAATGCAAAAAGGCAAACCATTAAAACGGTACCACCCATTAAAACGGTGGAAGGAAATTGGGCTAGAAGTAACGAACACAAATGCAGATTACCTAAAAAACGTTTTTCAACCAAACAACGAACAAGAAATATGGACTCCTGCGGAAACAGTCGAAGAAAAAAATGAAGAAATAAGACTTACGACCCCAAGAGAAGTGAAAAATGAGATCAAAAATAACATCAATCCGAAGAAATGCCCCGGCTATGATCGTATCTTCTTCTTTTCCTTTTTTTTTTTCTCCGGCGTTGTTATGGTCAGAAGTGTAGGACCATAACCTTCCCACTTAACTGCATTCCTACTGGTCCGCTTGTGGGGTGGTGAACCGTATGTGAGCGCCGGACGTACAACTGAAGTGTAGAGCCTTCCTTTCAGCTTAGGGGGCATTTTTCGATCACAGAAGATGGCGGAGTTCTCCCGCCACTTCATCCACCCTACGCTTACGCGATGTTTGATGTCGTCATCACAAGTTGCTTCTCTATTAATCATAGATCCCAGATATTTAAACTTTTCACACTTCGGAAGCACTCTTCCATTCAAGTAAATGTCCTAACAAGTGTCCCTCAAAAATGTTCACCCACACATCAAGTGCTCGTTGTAGGGACGCCTGATCATCACTTATAATGGCTCCATCGTCAGCAAAGAATAGCTGGTGCACATTGGGGTCCGTCACTTTTCCTTCAAGCAAGTAATCAAGGACTGCTATAAAAAGCAGTGGGCTGAGGACGCTCCCTTGGTGACTCCTGCGGTGCATCTTACTCTTGTCGTTGCTCTCTTGTACATGTCCATGATCACTCGCACGTAGGTTTCTGGAACTCCTTTTTGTCTTAGCGCTACCCATAAAAGATCTGTTGGTTGCCGGTCAAAGGCCTTCTCGAAATCAACCAACACCATATGCAAGTCCTTTGAAGAATCACGATGCTTTTCCATCATGATCCTTATACTTTGGATTGCATCTGTTGTTGATTTACCCGAGACAAACCCGCACTGGTCATCAGGTAGTCGTATTATTTTCCGCAGTGTCGGATATTTCGGCATGATTCGGGGCGGCCCTTGGAAAGTACACTTGGGGAAACTGTTCGTTCAGAAGTTCCTCGCAATACTGTCGCCATCTGTGGAGAATTTTTTCGTCTTCCACAAGGAGTTGGCCTTCAGCATTGTAAACTTTGGGAAACGAATCTCCTGAGCATTTCTCTGGGCGGCTATCTTAAAGATATTTGCTCCTTTGTTCAAATTGTTTTGTCGAAGCTCCTGGGTAGCCTGGTTCCTGTCAGACGCGGAAGACGATATTTCTTCCAACTCCTGATAGAGGCCTTCCATGCTTTTCGCTTTGAATTCGGCGCATTTTTTCTTCGCGATACCTTTGCAACATCTATATACCTTTTCACGGCGAGCTTTTTCCTCTCTATTAGTAGAAGAGCACTTTGACCAAGCTTGGAAAGCCATTTTCTTTTCGTGTATCACTGCTTTGGCTTCGTCTGTCCACCACCAGGTTTCTTTTGCGTGTTGGCAGGGGCCTTTAGATGTTCCGAGCAGTGATTTGGCTTTCGCCAGGCCAGATTGTTGTAGGGAATCCCACATGTCTTGTGCTCTGCACTCCTCATTACCGACCTCATCGATAATGGAAGAGAGGTAGTTTTCCATGTTGGTAATAAAAGCTTCGCCTTTTCCTTTATCCAGCTTATACCACTTGATTCTCTCAGACACCTTCGTTTGCTGCTTTGACTTCTTTCTCGCATCCATAAAAAATTCAATCAGGAATAGACGGTGTTGAGGGGCGATCGCGTCTCCCACGATCACTTTGCAATCTTTAGCTCGTGGCTTCATGAAACTGGATACCAAATGATAGTCTATTTGAGTTTCATTTCCGCCGCTGCTATAAGTGATCAGGTGCCGGCTTTGTTTTACGAACATGGTATTTAGCACTATAAGACCGTACGACTTGCACATGTTTAGGATATCTTCACCTGAAGAGTTCCTGGTGCCGTATCCCAGCCCTCCGTGGTAGCCTTCATAGTCTTCGCTTGTCTTCCCGACATGTCCGTTTAGATCTCCCCCAACAAACAAAAGCTCTTCCTTTGGGATGATTTTGACAAGGTTGTGGAAATCTAGCCAGAATGCATCTTTTTCTTTTTGTTCGCATCCTACTTGAGGGGCATATGCGCTTACGATGTTCCACACCTCACCATGCATCACCAATTTGAGATCCATCAAACGGTCACTGGACTTTGAAATGGTTAAGACGTTGCCAAGTAACTCTGCCGCAAGGATGATGGCGATTCCGTTTTTTCCTTGTTCCAATCCATAGTAAAACATCTTGTAGGCTTTTGTTTTAACGTCCAAGAAACGTGCCTGATTACCGGTGTTTCGCCATTTCGTCTCTTGTACGCACAGGATGTCTACTCGCCTCCTAACCATCATTTCTTCAAGCTCATAGCTGCGCCCACTCCTGCTTCCAACGTTCCAACTCGCGACTCTTAAATGTGGCTTACGCCGTTGCATTACTTACCGGCTATGATCGTATTACCAGTGAAATATTGAAGCAGTTACCAAGAAAAGCTGTGGTTAAACTAACACATTTAATCAATGCTGCTTTTAGAATGAGATATGTTCCTGATTTATGGAAAGTGGCCGAAGTAATAATCATCTCTAAGCCTGGAAAGCCACCAAACGAAGTGACATCATAAAGGCCACTCTCAATACTACCACTTATATCTAAACTATTTGAAAAAATATTTGTCAAACGACCTAATAGTATTATTGAACGAAAAAATCTGATTCCAAATTACCAGTTCGGATATAGGAGACATCACTCAACAAATGATCAAGTTAACAGAATAGTCAACATTATAGAAAAATCGTTAGAAGAAAAAAAAGTATGTTCTGCAGTGTTTCTAGATGTAGCGCAGGCCTTTGATATAGTTTGCCATGAAGGACTTAACCACAAACTTAGATGTGTCCTACCAAAACAATATGCTGCAATCTTAGAATCATACCTAAGCGGGAGATGTTTTAGAATAAAACAGGAAGACTCGTATTAAGAATTAGAGGAAATTAAGGCAGGAGTCCCACAAGGCAGTGTGCTGGAACCGATTCTGTATCTTCTATATAGTATACATGAGATCTCCCAGAACTAGAATATTGCACATTGGCTACGTTTGCCGTTTTCCTTGCAGTGGGAAAGGATAATGTGGAATCAACACAGAAGCTACAATCAGTTATAGACAAAATTGAACAATAATATGGCGAATCAAGCTTAATGAGAGCAAATCAGTTCACATAAATTTCACTAACAAAGCAATAACACAAATAAAAGTTACTATCAATCAGAAAATAGTACCGTATACGAACACGGCGAAATATCTTGGCATGACGCTAAATGCTAAACTAAGATGGAAAGAGCACGTTAAAAAGAAAAAAAGAGGCATTATAGTAGAAACACAATTTGGCGTTCGGTCGGTCGCGCGTTGACAGATTGACTAGAAACAATGGTATCTTATGGGGAAATACATAACACGACTTCATGCGTTTGATCGGCTTTTTATCGTAAATATCGTAAGCCCAACTTCAATGCCCAAGTAGAGCTACTTTCTACTTTGTCGTGCGTTTTGACAGATGACAATGGTTGTATAGGTTACTTCGTTTATTTGTATTCGTAAAAAAGGAGGAAAAAAGTGCTTAATGTATGTATGGGTTGTTTGAGGAAACATTGCTTCCATTCTGTCCTATTCCCGATCTTTGAGCCGCCGAACGCCTGAAGCCACATTTCGTTATAGAAATTCCTAGGTCGCGCGATTGACATATGTTTATCGTAAGTCGGTGCAAAGCCTGCCAAACGCGCGGTGCGCGAACGCCACGTTGTTTCTACTATTAGAAATAAAATACAGAAAAATGTATTGGCTGATAGGAAAAACTCCTCACTATCAGTGTTTAATAAGCTTTTATTATATAGGGTCCGCCAAATAACTTTTTTTTTTTTTGAAAATGCTATAAAAAAAAACTACTGAATATTTTCTCAAATTTCTTTTTTTATTTGAAAGTACAACCCTTCCGGTTAATAATGGAAAATAATTTCATTCAAATGGCTGCCTCGGCTGGCCATGCAGTAGCCTACACGATCGGTTCAATTTTTAAGCACATTATCGATTGTGTGCAGCTGTATTTCACCAATGGCTTCACGAATATTGTCCTTTAAAGCGTCAATTGTCTCTGGCTTGTCGGCGTAACACTTATCTTTGACGGCACCCCACAAATAATAGTCCAACGGTGTCAAATCGCAGCTCCGAGGTGGCCAAACGACATCAGCTCTGCGGCTGATAATGCGATCTTCAAAAACAGGGCGCAAAACATTGAGTGTAGCTTCGGCTGTGTGGCGGCACGTAGCGCCGTCCTGTTGAAACCAAATGTTGCTAATATCCTCCTCTTCAATTTTTGTGAACAAAAATTCGTTCAACATGGCCCGATAACTATCGCCATTGACTGTAACGGCCACTCCTTGCTCATTTTCGAAGAAAAATGGCCCAATTATGCCTCTGGACCAAAATCCGCACCAAACAGTGGCTCGTTTTGAGTGCACCGGCTTTTCAATGTATGCGTGCGGGTTTTCTGTGCCCCAAATGCGACAACTTTGCTTGTTTACATACCCCCCCCCCCGATCAAAATGAGCTTCATCTGAAAAGATGATTTTTTTGGCAAAATTGGCATCTTCTGTAAGTCGATCGCAGGCCCACTTAGCGAAGCGTTGTTCAAGCGTATACACAACCATATTCGTTCAGCGGAAGGATAAAACTAATTATCTGTCAAATCAGACATGAGCTAAGTGTTACCATTCACGAAATAAGCACTACTTGAAAAAAAAAACGTTAGATGACGGACCCTTTATAGGCAATCACTGAAGCCAATACGGACATATGGTAGTCAACTATGGGGTTGTCCCGAAAAGAGCAATGTAGACATCGTATAGAGATTCCAAAACAAAGTACTAAGGAAAATCGTAAATGCACCATGGTACGTAAGAAATAAAGACTTTCACAGGGACTTGGGAATGAAATTAGTCAAGGATGAGGTTCCAAAAAAATGCTCGAAGCCACGAATCAAGACTTCAAGTACACAAAACACAGAGGCAGTGCAACTTTTTGACAATGCAAATATAGTGAGAAGACTCAAAAGGACAAAGCCATTTGAACCGGTCTAAATAAAAGGGACCACTCATATTAAGAAATGTACAAATAAATATGTATTTGCCCGGACGTATACTTAATATAAAAAAAAAAAAAATAGAACGCATCTCAACATCAGGAGACGCTGATGGGCGGAACTCCTGAAACGACAAAATATAAATTGATCCATGGGAAAAACCTGAATTTCAAGAGCTGATAAAGCATTGGTTTTAAAACGTCCAAGCAAAGCAACGGCTTAGCAAGTGTTGTCCGTAACTCGATCGTAAATTGACTGCTGGGAGCGACTACCCTACACCGTGAAAACCTGCGTCAGGTGGGATCAATGTCCCACATCTCTCGCATGTAACGCACCGAAGTCTCTGATAAACGTAGGATGAAGCCTTGATCTGTTTGCGTCTGAAAAGGAAGATTCATAGGCTAGACTTAAGGTCAAGCAGAGTCTTAGCGAATGACGGGACGTGGTTCTGACAACAAAAGCTCTAAATGTGCTGTTAAACGCAATTGTTAGCTTGCATGATCTGTCACTATCGAGATCACAGACGACTGAAAGTGCGTTAAAATAGAGTTCAGTAGAGTCTTGACGATCATTGAGAGTGCCGGACAGTGTCCAGAGTAGCGTAGTGTACGCAAAACGCCGTAGACTCTACCTGTTAAGTTGGTGATATGATTCCTTCATGTAAGATCTGATTAAGGATGACTCCAAGGTTTTTAACATTCTTTACATAGTCGATGTTGCTTCGGTTGGTTAGAAGTTACTAACGTAAGTTTAGGATGGTACCACTAATGACGATAGCTTGGCTCTTGGTAGAATGGAGCATGAGTTTGGCTTTATATGATCATCGTGTAACGACCTGGAGATCTTTATTTAACTATGCAGTAGCGTCTACCTTTAGGTGAGTATAGCAGGAATGTCGTTATTGAACAGCGAGAATAGTAAGAGATCCAGGGTATACCCTTGAGGGACTTTAATTTAGCTTTTTAGAAACGTTGAAAAGTCACGGTAATTAACAGCTTGGCTGCGATCTCCAATGTAACTTCTAATGAATCCAAGGGCTGAGAAATCAATATTGAAATAGTGCTAGAGTTTTTTGAGAACGATGCTTCAAAAAAGTCTAATAGTACTAACGATATCACATGGTCCTTTATCAAATTCACATCGAAAGTATTTAACAATCTCCACTAGCGCGGCGGAGCTGCTCTGTTATGGCTTGCAGCCTGACAGAAAGGGTGAAAGGAGCTAATATTGGATTGAGAACGAGCTTAATTGCATGATCAGGAGCTTTTCGAAAACCTTAGATATAGATGATAACTTACCCATGATAAGGGACAGATAAGATTTTAGAAGCCTTCCAGCGACTAGGGTAGATGGAGGTGGTACGAATGCTGTCAGCGTGGACGATTAGTTTTAAGAATTTGCGATTCATAAAGTCCAAGCTAAGATTTGATTGCAAGGTTAGATTTAAGCACATGCTCATCACAGACTCTAAATAAGCCATAGAACCCGGCCAAGTTGGTAGATGATGCCACACTCGTTCGGATCACCACAGCTGTTGTCTGAGAAAGTTACGATTGAGGTGAATTTCTAATTTGTCCCACGACATTGATGTCTTCTTAGGTATGAACCTCGATTTATTTATCTTTACCTAGCTTCTTAATAATTTTCAGCACAATAAAAATACTTTTTTTCATGCGGTATGTGACAATGGATAAATTATGGATCTACTCCACTACACTTCAGAATCAAATCGGCAGCCAGCTAAGAGGACAGCAAGGGATAAACACTATCCAAAGCGATCAAAAATGTAATATTGATCTGATATAGAAATTAAGAAAGAAACGACAACAAATGAAGAATAAAAAACTGCTCTTTCGCCAAGACAATGTATACTTCGTTTCGGATCTAGCCCCTCAACGACTACTGCCTGTTAAGGCCTAAAAATAATGCAGCAGGGAAAGTGATTTGGCTCCAATGGCGGAGTGATTGCAGAAACTGAAATGTTATCTTGAGGCCAAAGATAAATCGAAACGTTAGAGACACGAGAGCAACGGTTTGACGGTTCTGAAAAGGTCGATGAGTAGTTACTTACTATTTAAAAAGCTTTGTACTCTTCAGTCCAGCTTTTTCGAAGGAAATGATAGTTATGAATTTAAATAAAGCATGGAATAATATATGTGGATAAAAGAGCACCAGTAAGACCGCGCCATAGATGGGACGACAATTAAAAATAGACCTAGAAGAAATGGAACAGAACAGTGAAACATGGAAGGAATACTCGTACACTAATGCCAAAAAGCTCTGAATTTCCGGGTTCCGAGAGGCCGATAAAAATAATAATATAATAACTAGCAAAATTAAAGTCTGAGAGCCAATGCCTTACAAACCTTCCAAAAGTAGTTAGTATTTATCTGATCTCATAAAGAATCCTTTTAACACTCATCCACATCCCCAATTAGAAACACTTATCACTACAAGTAGAAGAGCTACCTCCTGTGGTGGATAGATTAAGGATTAAAATATTAATTTTAGAATTATGCTCAAAGCATGTTCGGTAAATCAGGTCCTTAATAAGTTAAGTTCCCAGTTTATACCTGATATCAAGTACCTGATATCAACGTGTGAACGCCGATGTGCCTTCAAAATTAAAGACGTACAGCAAATTGAAGTAGAAAAGAAAAAGAATACGTCCCAGTGTGTAACCTTGAGGTATTCCTAGATTAAAGTTCGCTCCTCATTCCGCCGGATTAACAAGTCTTGTTAGTAAGCCATGTAAAACATGACATCTACACGACATCTTCTGTAGATTTTCCTCTCTGAAAACTAAACTGCAGCAGGATAGGAAGCTTAGACTTATTTGAAAACTACCCTTCCCCTACATTTATTCGAATTTTTTGCTAAAGACTGAAAGTAATAAAATTGAACTCGTGTCTTTTGTTGTACCTTTTGCTATGGAACTACATTTGCGCCTCAGGAAAACTCCTTTAAAATAAATGCTCCATTTGAAAATGACAAAAAGCTGCTAGGCTAGTACGTCAGGCGATATGTGCTCAAACACGAAACCATCTGTTAGTCCTCAATCCCCGAGGTTACCCGAACACAGAGTCAAGCTAGATGAGCTAATTGTAAAGATAAACTCAT
This sequence comes from Merodon equestris, assembly GCA_958301585.1. Taxonomy (NCBI): domain Eukaryota; kingdom Metazoa; phylum Arthropoda; class Insecta; order Diptera; family Syrphidae; genus Merodon; species Merodon equestris. The sequence goes on from OY284415.1 coordinate 104,156,641, forward strand.
AACGATCGAAGTAAAGTACATAGCTGATAAAAATAGAAATTTCACAACCACTGACTCGAGCTGCAATGGACATTTTGGTAGAAAGAAGCTGTTATAATATGATCTCGGCAAAGATGATTTTTTTTTAAAGCTCAGGCCACAACTTGCTATACCTAACTTGGATTCTGAAGAATTCGATTCAGAGTGACTAGTAATCCTTGAATTTTCAAAACATTTTAACAGTGGCACTAAGGAAGCACGGTTTGTAATGTATTATATTTATTTGGGGAATTTAAAAGTATACCTTTCCAAGTAAACATCGTGCCAAAACTCATAAGCAAGTTATGATATGCTATATTTATGATATGTTCTTTTGGTGTTATCTGTCAAATCTGTTCTTTATTATTCAGTTACTGATTCCAAATCACCATGACAAGTTACACAGTTGAATAGCACGTCCCAATGATAAAACTTTATTATCAAAATGACTGTTGGTTAGTGCAAAACTTGTGCGCATTGCGGTAGACTTGATGGCCCTTCACAGTCGATTGTTCCACTTTCGGTGGCCAAATTTGAGACGACCGGTTCGGTAATCAATCAGTCAACACTGGTGCCTCAAAGAAATGCAAGATCGGCCGAGAACATGGCCGCGGTCCTTGAAATTGTACAGTAAAACTCGAGCTAGTCGCCGTGTACAAGAACTCGGCTTTCGCAGACTTCAACTTGGTACATTTTGCATCGGAACTTGGGTCTGCACCAGTACAAGATCTAACTGACCATAGACCATATACATCACCTTTTGTTCGCTGACTGGGCTTCAAAATAGGACCCCCATTTTAGCCGAAAATATATCACACCACACGAGACTCACCAGGTGACAATGTATTCACCAATCTGGCAATCAGTGTCAATGGCGTGCGCTACAGAACGCTGAAAACCAATTTCTTATGGTCCAAATTTAACAATACAGACCTAGATGGCATGTGGTTCCAAAAGGACGGCGCTAAATGCCACACAGCAGACGCCACGATCGATATTCTACATGAACATCTCGCAGAGGTGGCGTGAATTGGCCACCAGAGTCATGTGATGTGACCTCACTAGACTTTTTGTTGTGGGCGTTTTCTGAAGTTGGAGGTCTGTGCGAATAAACCACAATCGATCGATGCCCTTAAGCTGAACATAACATAAGTCATTGCTCAAATTCAGTCAGATCTATTCGGAAGTCATTGAAAATTGGACTACTCAGATCCGTGCCAACGTAAAAAGCCGATGCGGGCTTTTACGATGTCATATTATACACATAATGACATACATACCTGGACCTTTCAAATAAAACAAGAATTTTGTTAATACCTCAACGTGCTCGCAAGAAGACCAGCGCAGTCTGGTGGACCACAGAGCTAAAGCAACTCAGGACCAAGACCCGAACTATATTCAATAGAGCATATATCTCTAATAGAACCGAAGATTGGAATAACTAGAAATCCAGCTTCAATGAATACAAGAGCAAAACAAGAGCAGCAAAGTCTAAATCCTGGCGGGAGTTCTGCTAATCAATAGAGGATCTCAACGATGCCGCAAGGCTCAGAAAGATCCTATCCAAGGATGGTTCTTGGACAGAATCCAGTCAGAAATCCCTAGAACTACTGACTGAAACCCACTTCCCAGGTTGTAAAGCCCCTGAAACCACAGTCCCCCTCGAGACGACGATTCCTACGGTTCACACAACCGAAGAAGTAATAAACGAAATTATTACAAAGGATAAAGTATTATGGGCAATAAATTCGTTCAAACCTTTTAAATCCCCGGGTCCGCCAGCGATGCTTCACAAAGCACAAACCCACACTGTACCCCACCTCGGTAAGCATTTTTCCAATTGCATGCGCGCGGGGTACATCCCAACACAGTGGAAAGAAATAAAAGTAATTTTCATACCTAAGGCCTACCTTAAAGGCAGATCAGTGGAGAGCGCAATGCGTAGTGTTGTTCGTGAAATTGAGAGCTCATTGAATATAATAGAATTTACAACCCCCAGAAAATCGGGCTGGTTTTGTTCACCGGGATAAGGAAAATCCCGATATTTGCTCCCCCAAAGTTAGAGGGTACTCTACTCAAATTCAAAACGGAAGCCAAGTATCTAGGCATCATTTTTGACTCCAAACTTTCCTGGAAAAGGAACTTGGAAGAAAAGATGACAAAAGGATTGATTGCTTTTGCTGCAAAAGACCTTCGGCAAAAGATGGGGCTTGCAACCGTACATCATTCATTGGATAGCAGTCATCAGATCCATTATAACTTATGGGGCCCAAGCCTGGTGGACAGCTAGCAGCACGAGATCTATATGAGCATGCTCAACAAAGTACAAAGGTCAGCCGCTGTTTGTACAACGGGAGCTATAAGAAGCAGGCCGCTAGCAGGGTTTGACATGATACTTCATCGCCTTTCTCTGGATTTATTCATAAAAGGCTGCGCTGCAAAAAGCGCTCTCAGACTAAGGAAGTCCTCTACGTGGAAACAAGCCAACTATGGACATGCGGTCTTACTCAGAATAATGGATGACCTGGAAAAGAAATATGGTTCTAGTAGCCTCGTAGCTACGACCGACTCTATATCTCCCCACAATGACGTCTCATTTACCCTCTTCACCGACGGATCGAAAATGGACATAGGCACTGGGGCCGAGTTCTACTCTGACACCCTGTAGTAACAGGAATCATTTAGACTCCCTTATTTGTGCAGCGTCTTCCAAGCAGAGATCCTGGCAATAGGGAAAGCAGCCAAACACTTACAAGTAGCCGATATCCCACCATCGGATATCATCATCTTTGTAGACAGCCAGGTCGCATTAAAGTCAATAGAATCCTCTACAACGAAATCGAAGGCTGTCATGAAATGTCGAAGTCCATCAGGCATAAGGCCATATTCTGCTGGGTCTCGGGCCACTGCTCAATTGCAGGGAAGGAAATAGCGGACGAATCGGCCAGACAAGGGTCTGAAGCGGGCACGTCACTGCAATCACCGATCAGTGCTTTATATTGGATTATAAATGACACAATAATAAAAGAAGCCAACTCGTCTTGGCTTGCAAGAAATGACTGTCACACGACAAGATCATCGTGGCCAGAGCTTAATATCGGAAAAACTCGATTTCGGACCGAAACTCGATTCGTATGCTCGTCGGAGTGATCACAGGACAGCAATGCTCCGAAAATGGAACTCGGGATTCAGCGAGCTCTGCCGGAGCTGCGACGACGAGGAAAAAACCAAGACGATTCATCATCTGCTTTGCCACTGCCCAGCTCTCCAGAATCGGCGTCTAGCTTCGCTGGGCCATAGGCAGATATATCGGATCTTCTAAAATTCATAAAGAGCACGGGATGGTTTCAGCCACCACGTGATAAGACAGGTAAATTATATGTATGTGGAGTACACGAATGAAGAGGATCACAGTGGGCCCTTTGGCCTCCGAGTGGAAGTGATGCTCAACTATCACACTCCCCTTCTTTAACCTAACCTTGCTAATACCACCCACACAGCTTGTTTTATCCCATTTCAAAATCTACCCGCCCTTATTGAAAAACAGTTTAAGTTCCTTAACAAAGCGTTCTTGACCATTCGATGCTATAAGATCTAAGATTGAGATTGAAATCCCCCAAAATAATTACATCTGTCTTCTACGTGCGCCATAACATTAAACAAACAGTTTCCCGATGACTGAGAATCACTACTTTGTTTCGCTTGATGCCAACAAGTTGTTAATTTCCTAGGATAGGAATGGTAAGGCGCACTAGGAGGATCCTCTAAAAATCTTAAACAGGGGCCCACTACGAATGTTTTGTATGCATCGAAAAAGGAAAACGCTTCCGTTGTGTCATTCTCTATCCAATCGCCTCGTAACTACTCGTAGATAAGTAGGAAATGACTATATCCGAGGCACTTCTGTGATAATAGACCTGAAGCGGGAAATAGTTACGAGTCGAAAACAAAGGTCGATTATAATCGCAAATAAGTTGACAGTTGTTCACCATAGACAGTAAACAATGTGACAAACATTAGTTTAGCCTACTTTTTACACCTTTATGGCCACATATCATCACAAACAACTCGGCGTTCATTGAAAAAAATCTCATTGTGAGACGTATGCAGCCGCTACATTGGTGTCAGTCTTTACGAAGACAATGAGATGAATGGTCTACTAAAAATAAACTTTTTAGAAACAATTTCACTAAAACAAAAATAGAAACAATCGACCAGAACAATACGTTCACTGCACTTTACAAAACGTAGCGTGTCTGTCAAAATTAAGAGATGACAAGACATGTCCCGGATTAAGTCATCACCACTTTCACGCCCTGATCTTCATTCCGTGACTTCATTCATTCAATTTTTCTTTTTCATTCAACTCAATTTGCACAACCGAAAGTCCGCTTAACTGCGACTAATTGCCTAAAAACCCACTCAACAAACACCACATCTAGACGGTCCGGCTTGAGCTGAGGTCTACATGCAGATTATGTTCCACTGCATCCACTTTATTCCGTACATCCTCATTCAATAGCAAGCACTAGTCCTCCCAGACTCATTCAATTCCATCTCGACTTATCATATTCAAATTAATCCCATTTACTCTATCAATATGTTAATTAAATGTGTCATCCGAGTTCCTTACTCTCTCGCGTTCATCGTTTCGTACGCGTACAAAATTGTTCGCCGGCTTCATGCTCGCATGGCGGCCAACGCCTTATTGAGTTTCAGCTTCCCGTGATCTTACATCATCGCTACTCGATTCTATCAAATTTGTTTCGCTTTCACGCCGACTTAATTTACTCGCACGACTCTCATGCCACACAGCCGATGACGTGGGAGAGTCGTTATTTTCCAATCTGCGAGTATATTGTTCGGTCACCTCTTTTACCTCATTTCGATGTGCTGCTGCTTCAGATGTAGGTAAATCGATGTCACTGACTTTATTCGTATAACTACATACGACGAGTAGGCTTATTCATACTTCCCGCTTACATAATAATAATCAATAAAATAAATTAGGAAACAGAATAACAAGCACGCGACTTGGCTACTGATTAAAAAGCCAATCCCACAACAGCACGAACGCACGAATGGAAATTCAAGCCGATGATGGCACGATGGTTGTCCGTTTGGCGGCCGTTCTCACTTTACGACTGACAAACAAGTCGGTCTTTATTGTTTGCATTTTATTCACAAGTGCGATTCTCTACAACTATAATACTAGAAGGGATTCAGCACAGGTCATAAAACATGGAAAAGTGGGTTTAGACGCAGCCAGTTGCCACTCACCCCGACAGGAATAAGTATGGTAGAAAGTACATCGATATGCTATGGTGCACAAGCTGCTCGTAGTATTCAAAACAAGCACAAATAACTGCACAAGAATCCACATTACACGCAGGCATACGTAATGGCTTAACAATATGTTTACAATCATTCTTACGTCCTCTCTCTCTTCCGCTCTCGCCATCCTCTATGTTTGCTTTATGATTTATATAAGAGACTTTATAAAAGGTGAGCATTTACATATGAGTGCACACTGATGTCCCGTAGATGGTGAGGAAATTAAATGTGGGGACAGAAGTGCGAGCGGATGAACGTTACCGGAGATCCGCCGCTTGATGTGTGCCCTGGTAACACAATTTAAATGTTGTACCGAAGCATTTGTGACTGAGAAAAATATGTTTTCAGCTCGACTGTTGGGTAAACAGAAAAATTCGCACATAATAGGCAGCGAGAACAAAAAAGTAAAATGAAAAATAAGAATGGGATTTGGGAATGTGCCAAAATGTGAATTTGTGGGCCACTAGGCGAGATTGCACAGTCCATGTGGAAGGAGATAAATGGTCCAAGTGTTACAGTGTGATGCCAATGTAATTAAGAATCACTTAAATCGATCATTGATTAAACGTAGCCATTTGTCTTTAGAAATACTAACATATTGTGAAGCAAAGATGTTGAACTCCACCCAACTGCCGTTTCCAAAATAGTGCGTTTACCCAAGATCCATCTGAATATTCATCGTTTGGATCCCATGTCACTCTAACATCATAAGCTCAGAGTATTTTGCAGTGCTTTAACCCGTTCCAGATCTTCCTAGTTAAGTCGTTCATTTGCGGAGACTTGCATGGGCGACGGATAGAAGGGCGAATAGGTACGTATCGGTAAGCAGAAATGGGATCCATCGTACGAGGGTGGTCCGATAAGTATCTAGCCTTACCGCCAGATGGCGCCAGTATCGCAAGAGCAGCTTACTATCGTGTAGTACATTCTAGTATATGGCTACTGCCGAAATTTCAGCCGGATCGGACTCGTAGTTTTGTTTTGACCGCGTGTGGAAGCGGGAGTGTCCGCGGATTTTAGAAAAATGGAAAAAGAGCAATATCGGTCGGTGATTCGATTCTTGTTTTTGGAAGGGAAATCGCGCAGCGAAATCAAAGAGCGTTTGGATGCTGTGTATAGTGACTCTTCTCCTTCGATGGCGACCATAAAAAATTGGTTTAACGAGTTTCAACGTGGTCGCACGCCGGTTTTTGATGAGCCACGTCTAGGTGCCCCGAAAACGGCTACCACGGAGGATAACGTGACAAAAATCCACGATCTCGTATTGGCAGACCGCCGATTGAAGGTGCGCGAGATAGCTGAGACAGTAGGCATTTCAAAAGATCGCGTGGATCATATCCTGCATGAAATTTTGAGCATGAGAAAGCTGTCGGCGCGATGGATGCGGCGTTTGCTCACTCCGGACAACAAGCGCAGCCGTGAGACCAATTCAGAGCAATGTTTGACGCTGTTTAAGCGCAATCCGGAGGAGTTTCTGCGTCGTTTCGACGAAACATGGATCCACTAGTACACACCAGAGACCAAGGAACAGTCGAAACAGTGGACTTCACCCGGCGAACGTGCTTCGAAGAAGGTGAAGACTGTTCCATCGGCCGGAATCCCACCGTTTTCTGGGATTCACAAGGTGTGATCCACATCGACTACCTGGAGAAGGGCAAAACGGTCACAGGGCTGTACTGTGCCAAATTATTGGGCCGATTCGACGCCGAATTGAAGAAAAAACGCTTGGCGAAGAAAAAAGTGCTCTTCCACCATGATAAGGCGCCGGCTCACACCTCCGCCCCCGCCACGGCAAAATTGGTCGAATTGGGCTACGAACTGCTGCCCCATTCACCGTATTCTCCAGATTTGGCCCCGTGCGACTTCTTTTTGTTTCCAAACTTGAAAAAGTCACTCGCCGGGCAGAAATTTCAGCCGAATGTGGAGGTCATCGCCCCCACGGAGGCCTACTTTGCAGACCTCGAGAAAACGTATTTTTCAGACGGGTTAAAGAAGTTGGAGCATCGCTGGGTCAAGTGTATCGAGCCAATTGGAATATTGAAAAATAAATCGCAATTTCTCCAAAATTTTTGTTTTTCTTTTGTAGGCCTAGTACTTATCGGACCACCCTCGTAGATCAACCTTGGCCAGCTACCCTATTTTGCGCAATATGAATTGACGTGTTAGCGAAAACTACAGCCACAGCGACCACCAGGCGATTGCCCTTGAAGTAACAAAGAAAAGAAACAGGCAAATACCAAATCTAAGAGGTCCACAACGGAAAGATAGTCTGTTCGAAAGAGAAACTTTTGAGATGCTGAACAGCAGACACAAATGGATCAGCTGAAGACATGTCGCATCGACTTACACAAATTGTTACCACAGCTTGCGATGCGGCGATGCCAAGGAAAACGGCAACCCGGAGAAGCGCCCCATGCTACTGGTGGAATGACGAGATAAAAACACTCAGATCAAAATGCTTACAGGCTCGTCGTAAAGTCGGGCGTAAGGGGCGTGAGGAGGACACCTTCAAACAGATGAGGCGGGACCTAACGAAGGCATTCAAAGGGAGCAAGATAAGATGCTTTAAACGTATGTGCGAAGAAGCCGACGCTAACCCATGGGGCGCGGCGTATAAAGCGGTGATGGCCAAACTAAATGGGGACCTGTACCCATAACTAACATGTCCAATACTGTTAAGAACCATAGTGGAGCACTTGTTCCGCAAAAGCCCAGATGCGACGCCCACAATTGTCTGGGAAGCAGATGTCGACAGTATCCCAGCCATTACGCTGAGCGAACTGCAAAGAGCTCTCGACAGAGTAAGAGACAAAAAGGCGCCGGGACCCGACGGAATACCGAACAAAGTATTGAAGGGTGCTATTCAAACAAGGCCTGAGATGTTCATAGCGGTCATGCAGAGATGTTTTAGTGAAGGAGTGTTCCCAAAACCATGAAAGTTGCAACACCTAGTACTGCTACCCAAGGGAAAAGAGCCACCTGGAGTACCATCGTCATACCGCCCGATATGCCTGCTCGATACAGTGGGAAAAATTCTAGAGCGGGTAATATACGATAGGCTACTTACTGTAGCAGAGACGAAGGAAGCCCTCTCAAATCATCAATACGGATTCCAAAGGCACGCAATCCAAAAAGTAGTCGATATTGCGTCTGAAGCCATAGTAGGACACTCATGGAGGCGGGGGTCAAAGAAGCAGTAGTGAACTAAATATTACATCACCCCCGGGGTTCTTCAGGGATCAGTGTTGGGCCCACTTCTATATATGACGGTGTCCTGAGACTAAGGTTTCCCCGAGGAGTAAACATCATCGGATTCGCAAATGATATAGCTATCGTGGTGGTTGCAAAGCACACACACGAAGTAGAATCAGCCACCAACATAGCACTTGTCGAGATAAAGCAGTGGCTAGAATCTGCAGGCCTCGAACTGGCAGACCATAAGACGGAGGCTATCCTCATAACAAGCAGAAAAATTGTAGAATACATCGATATTCGATTGGGCAACCAGAATATCCGATCCAAGGAAGCGGTCAAATCGATATATGGCTAAACAGAACACAAGGAAACAGCAACTACCATCTTACGCAGTTCCTCTCTGGGCACGGTGGTTACCGCAAATACTTATATCGGTTCGGGCACGATACCTCCCCTCTTTGTCCAGACTGCTCAAACCAAGAGGAAGACGTGAGGCACGCAATATTTGAGTATATTGATTGGAGAGGCACTGTACCAAGACCAGAAAATATAATCCAGCGAATGGTGGAGTCGGAAGAATACTGGCTAACGATCTGCACACTAATCAAAAATGTGCAGACAGAGCTGAGGAGAGTAGAAGCGGCAAGGAAAGCAGAAGAGACCGCAAGAACAAGAGAAGCAGGTGGAAATCTACAAACTGAGGAGTAGCATGAATTGCTTGCCAGCCGCGCGAAGTAATACCCAGTCCCGCGGGGAGAATGGCAGATGAGTGCAGGGTGTGGTTTAGTACGTAGGCGCAGGCTTGAGCAAATAGGCAGGACCTGCGAATCGTGCATGCTAGGTACACTACCATAAGGAAACGTATACGTCCCAGTGTCTCCACTGACTCCAAGTCATCCGCGGCTTTTTTTCTTATCTCCAGAAAGAAGAGACTCACGATCGTTATTATGGACCGTGTAATAGGTGACCCAACAGATGATGTGGATGTTGACTGCCAATCACTGTCATTTGCTGAATTTAATATGGTTGATCTTGTTGACAGATGTCAAGTACAGTCGTTGGAATTTTGACCATGGACTTGTTTACCACGCCACAACACACTTCTATTATGCAAATTTACTGAAATTGCGTACTGATTGCGAAAATGGGCAATCTAGAACGTAAAATTCGTGTATATTTCGGACAACTTAGTCACTCTGGTGAATGGTGTTTGAGGAAACCGGTTCGGTATAGTGTCAGACTCCATATCAACCTGTTGAAACCAGCCAGGCACCTCAATTCATTGCCAAAATCGACATTTAAACCATCTGGGACGTCGCCGATTCGTTCAATGGAATCACTTGGATTGGGTGTGGACGATTTCTGGTTTAACAGGAAGCCTTCACAAAATCAATTTCGGACTATTTCAGTGCCAATGGCCGATCGATTTGAATTGAAGAACTCGAGGTGTGTCACATGAAGACGACCATAAAGATCTATTGTACCCCCAAGAATTTGACAACTTCTCTAGATTTGATTTTTTTTTTTTATAATTCGTGCATGTTCAAGAGTGTACGCTCTTATGGTGTTTGTCACACAACCTGGACGGGGTGCAGATGGTTTGTGTCGAAGATGTTCGTTCACTACTCTCCGGGGGTGGATGTCCTAGATAGGATTCGAGAGACTCAACTGAATTTGTCGCGTAGGTTGTAGTTCACAGTAACTTTTTTGTTTCCATATTGGAAAATGCACACACAGAGTAAGAATTTTGAAGTGATCTTATGCTGCGAGTGTTATGCCTTCTTCAGCATTTTATGATCATCTCTAATTCACAACTGATGTTATTGCACAATTTTTCCCGTATAGGAATTGTTCTTGGCTATGAGCAGACTTGAACTACAGACCTTCCGCTCAACAGTCGATGATGATTACCATTGCACCACGACCACGTTTGTTTGTTTGCAACCATGGAGAAAGAGTGATGCGATTTATCTTTTTGGATGGGGAGACTTATGAGGTAATCAATGAAGTTGAGTGGCGTTTATAAGGGACATGAACCTTATATGACTACCATCAGATATTAGTTCAATGAATTCAAGCTTGGCCGAACATTCCTTTTGATGTGCCCAGGCTGTGACTGCGGTGGATATGGTTGAAAATCCATGATATTGTGCTAGCAGATCGCCAGGTGACGATCAGACAAATTGCCACATCGTACCATGTACTTCTCAATCGAACCCATACAAGAATTCCTTCAAGAAAAATTGATATGAACAAGCCATTGGCGTGGTGGGTGCCGGCGGAATCGCATAACAACTTCGAAGCACTGTAACTGAAAAAAAAAAAACAGCCAAAACAGTAGATTTACTTTGCCCGGAAAAGTCAAGGCCACATTTTTCCGAAGGCATTATGTCATATTACTAGGCTGATATATTGGACCTATTCAATGATAAATTGATGAAACAACGGCCCTACTTGACAAAGAGAAAAGTGCTCTCTCAACATGGCAACGCGCCAGTTCACTCATCCGCAATCGTCATATCAAAACTGGTTTAACTATCCTTGCTGACTCATCCACCTTATTCCCCAGATTTGGCTCCATTGGATTTCTTTTTGATTCTGGAAAAATGGCTTGGCGCAACAGAGGCATATTTTGCCAGAGTTCGATATATTATAGCGGCTTTCCATACAACCCTCGTACAGCGTGGGCAGAAGGAGGGGAATAGAAGTGAAACCGATGGACAATGGTCTTGACTGTCTGAAGGTCGAACTTGGCAATGTTCCACAATCATGATGTGGTTCGGCGGAAGAGAGAGTCTCTGAAAATGACAGTACGCTCGAAGGATATATGGCATTCATGTCCGTGAGGCGGGGAATCCAGATGGCTACTCGCCAGGGCACTTTTTGTAGAAATAATCATAAAACAAGGAGAGGCAAGAAATATTTCAGTGATGTTTAAACGATTTGGTAATGTCGAGGTCTCGTATCTACTCAGCAAGTGCAACGAAATTTTAGGTATAGCCTGGCCAGGCGTGAGCTTTGACGGATGGGAGCCTTAAGCCAGATCGGTGGGAGAAAAATAATTCTTACATCCACTCTGTATAAGAATCTTTACGTGATCTTCCAATAGATGATGTCACTGACACACATACCCCGAATCAAAAACTTTTTGTTCTCTGAAACTCAAGTGCCGTTCATAGATGACGGCTGTATATCGCGGTTAGCTTCAACGATAGGAGTTAATGGTGCTTTAGAGGCATGAAACTTTATTGATGCTGTCAATAACGGAATTTAATGAGCCAGACATATGCTGCAGTTCCAATTCCACTATTGAAGAGTAGGACTGTAAGTCTGGGACAGAGCCTAGGACAAAGTAGGAGTCCAGAGTCAAATCGGCAATCAGCTGAATGAACAGTAAAGAATGAAAACGCAACACCCAAAGCGAAGGTATCAGTTGGTAATGTTTTGCCCTCGCTGTTATGTTACGCGCAAAGTATTTCATTAGTCGACTTGAGTAAGGAATAAGGAAGGAATAACCATCAAGAGCGAAAGCGAAAAATCGACCCCAAAACAATGCACGATATAAAAGTCATCACATGATCGCCACAATAGCAAAATAGCACTTTGAATTGCATCCATCCATCGTATTCCCCGGATCTGGCTCAAAGCGACTAGTTTACAAGCAAATTTTGCCAAAAAGTTGAACCTATTGAGTCGGGTGTAATGTAAAGCTAAAAGTACGATCTCCAGCGCAGTAACAGTGGCCAATTATAAAAAGTGTTGGAGACAACATGGAGCCTTGTGGCACACTAACGTTTATACAGTAAATATCAGACTTGAGTCCACACAAAACAACTTAGATTGAACGTTTCGAAGGGAGTTCCTAAATCGCGAGGTGCGTCGGTCCTAAATGCATGCGTTTTCGACAAAAGGGCTTCATACCAAAACCTGTGAAATGCATATCAAGAGCAGGGCTTGCTTAGTGTGGGTTTGCCATCAAATCACTAGTGGATCTGTGATTCAAGATATTTCATAAGCTGACGGTATATCAGGGTTTTCGTGACCTTAAAAGGAAGGGACATTAGCGCAATGGGTCGATAATAGGCGAGGGGAAAAGATTCGCCTTAATTAGGGACGGGCTTGAAAAATGTTTCTTTCCACCTGCTAGAGAGGAGCCCAGAAAAGCAGGAAAAATGGAAAAGCTTACGCTGAAGGACATTACTTCAGGACAGCGGGGATTTGCCACCTGGAGTTTTGGATTTGTGTACCATATATCGGTTTTTGGGGAAAAGTATTGAGAATATATATCACCAGATGGTGTTTGGTGTCATGAATTGGGCGATACTTATCGGATTATGTCATACTAACACGAGTTTGAAAGATGATATTTCATACTACAATTTTCATGTATTCGTAAACAGTTTCGCCAATCACATCAAAAGTGTGAAATAAGGGTGGAAATGAGCGAAATTTCAGGTAAAAAAAAACCGTAAAAAACTGTGGTGTTTACGGTCAAGATGTTTTATCAAATGCAACCACATGTATGCGGTTTGCTCGCTTCTGTTCTGGCAATTTCGATGCGAAAGATGCACCATAAGCATCATGATTCATGACATCGACCACAAAGCAAGTTTGAAACATTTACGTTAGACTGGATACAACCAGATGCTCAGTGTTGCCGCATCAATCGGCTGAAACATTTGATGGACCGGGGATCGTATACATACATATGTACGAGTATGTATATGACAAATCGATCCATTTCTTAAGAATGTAGTAACGAGTAATGAAAAACGATTAAAAAAACGAGAACGTCACTTGTGGAAAATACGAGCTGAACCAACACAACCTGAACCTGGCTCCGAAGCAAGGATTGACGCCCCATAATGTGTGCATAGTGGGATTGGAAGGGAATCGTATATTAAGCAGGGCTAGGACCGAATCAAGCAATTGATTCTACTCTATACTGTCAGCAATTAACCGGATTTAAAAAAAAAAAGTTCCAGAATTGATGAATAGAAAGGATTTTGTCTTCCACCACACATCTTTAATGACCCAACGAAAAACAAGAGAGCTGGACTGCGAAGCATCCATCGTATAACCATGGCCTTGGCCTTACAGATTATAATTCGATCTCCTTCATGAAAAGATCAAAAAGGGCCAGTGAAAATGAGTGCTCCCAGTCATTCGCCGAACATCCCAGAAGTTCTAGTACTGAAGGAATGTTGGAACTGCCCACGGGATGGCAAAAAAATTGTAGATAGTAATGGCAATTATGAGTCTATCAAAACTTTTTCCGCACGCTAATATCAAGATCTTTCGATACGCTTGCAACTCCATAAATGGAAGTGGACTTTCATAGAGGCGGGGACAAAGCCCAAACCTTTTTTTATTTTATAATTCGTGCAGGTTCAAGAGTGTACGCTTTTATGGTGACAACCTGGACGGGGTGACGATGGTTTGTGTCAAAGATGTTCGTTTACTACTCTCCGGTGGTAGTTGTCCTAGATAGGATTTGAGAGATTCGATCGCATTTACGTTGGTTGTAGTTCACAGTAACTCTTTTGTTTACCATGTCATTAAATTGTTATAGTGGAAATGTTGTTGCACAATTTTCCCGTATAGGAATTGTTCTTGAACTACAGACCTTCGGCTCAACAGTCGGTGATGATAACCATTGCACCACGACCACCCCGAAACTTCGAGCTACCTGAAAATAAGCCAAAAAGAAAATGCTCTGCCCCTGTTACGTAAAAGTTAGTGAGCATTAGCCCGCCTGAATTATTAATGTTCAAGCGAATAACCGGAAACTTTTGCTACCTTTGAGGCATTGAAGGATTTTTTTTTTTGTATTGGCTCGGTTTTCCCCGGAATAATTTAATCGGTGAACTACGGGAAAACGAGGAAATTATAACCAAGCAAGGAACCTGCCAATTAATTAGGTGGACCAGTAGTTCCGACTGAGTATTTCAACGACTAGCTGAGGCCGTATCATAGGTTATTTTGACAATGATAGCTGTTTCCCGCTCGAAATCTTGGCAGAAAGTCAGTATCATAACTCCGCGGAACGAAATGAGGCGCTTTATGATTGAACAACGTTGAGAAATATTAAAGACTTACTTCCAAAGCGAGTGCTGTGTAGCCCAAATTTTGTGCAAAAAGTTCGTGAGACTGATATGCTAGTGGACAACACTCATGGTCTCCGTCGTCGTACTGTGAGCAGAGATGAGAATGTGGCTGCTGTGGCCGAGAGTGAGAGACTCAATTCACGAACATCAACTCGCCATCGATCTCAATAGGTCAACATTTCACACACTAGCCTGAGGAGAATTCTGCACAAAGATCTCAAATTATTCGCTTACAAGGTCCAATTGACTCAGCAATTGGAGACGCGCGACCATCCGTTCGCTTCACATTTTGGGCCGTACCGCAGCTTGAATTGGAAAACGATTTGAGGCGAAAAATCATCTTTTCTGACTACGTTAACAGAGCTTGAAAAACCTGCACGTTATTGTCGAGAAGCCAATGTATCCACAGAGAGTGACAGTTTGGCGCGGATTGTGGGGTTGTCATCATTGGACCCTTTTTCTTCGAAAATGAGGCTGGGAATAACGTTTCGGTCATCGGTGGGCGTTACAGAGCCATGTTAACCGACTTTTTTTTCTACTGAAATTGAAGACATGGATTTGGACGACCTCTGCTTCATGCAGGATGGGGCGCCATGCCACACAGCCCAATCGATATTTTGCGCACCAAATTACCAAATCGTGTTATCAGCCGTCTTGGCGATATCAATTGGCCGCCTCGAAGGTGGATTTTTTCTATGCGGAACCGTGAAGGACCGATGTTATAACGATTCAAGCACCTAAGACCAATATGATCCAAGCAACCCGTGAGCTACAGCCCAAAACCATCAACAAGGTCTTGGAAAATTGGGGTGACAGAATGCGCTACTGCGAAGCCAGCCGAGGCAGTCACTTGAACGACGTTGTATTTCATATTTAAGGGGAATGTTTGTTCTTACTAATAAAGCCATAATACATGGAAAACATTTAATTTTGTTTATTTTAATACATTTTTAAAAAGAAGCTTGTATTTGGCCCACCCGTTAAATCCGTGGCAACATTGTAAATCAACGACTTTGGATGACAATATTGAGTTTAATAAAAAGAGTGAGAGACAGGAGGATAGAATTAGTAAACATATTAACTTTTAGCTATTGTCATGACTTATTATACCTATGTAGTTACATGAAAACCCCGTCGCTGGCTCGACTTTCAAAGCTATTTCCTCTATTTCCGCCGATGTAAGTGAAGCAGAACGGAGTCGTGTTAGAAATGGTACATTCCTATTTTAAACTAAGGTCGAACAAATTAGTCGCGAGTTACGCAACACTCGTTTATCTAAGTTCTCTCATAACTTCATTTAGAGTTTGTTTACCAAGTGCTTGCGAATGCGACTCAAGTATCCTCTCTCATCTCATCGAACTTGGTAAAGAAAAATAAGTTCAGAATGGTAAAAAGCAGTTCTCGAAACCTAAGACGACACAGCAAGCATGCACTTAAGCCTACACTCAGTGATTGGAGACCAAAATTCAATCGAAACTAGTTAAACAAGTTAAGCTCTCCCCAAGCCATGACATCACACACCGAATGCGAACGCAAATCAATAAACAATAATCACCTCACTTCGAACGCTCAATGTTAATGTAAATCAATTTGTTAACGAGTGTCGAATGCCGATGGATTGCGCTGAAATAATAGCATCCAGCCACGCGAATCGCATACTAGACTCGCGATATGACTGCGCCAGACAAGCAGCTTGATTCAATTCAATTGTTAAATAATCATGGAATCAAGGAATCCTCTTCCCCGTGATGTAGTTCCAGATATTACACTGAAAAAATCTGACTTTATCAGCGGAGAATGATGTCATATGTGTTACGTGTGCATGCGATTGGTTGGTGAGTATGATCTGGTATCATGGGATGGCAAGGTGAGCGAGTATCTGTAAGACTAACTGAGTAATCGGACTATAGGCTGACTGCATCGATAATTCGAGTATTCGTCAATGTTGTTTTTGATTCGAAGCTGAAGCGGGGTTGGGTGAACCATTCGTGTGGTTCCCCGTCGATGGGAGGGGAGTGAGTACCTCTAGAGAAATAACCAAGATAAAGAAGTGAGTAGACGTCAATAGCCTGGTATTTACATACTCAAAGTGTGGCACGGTAACATCACTAAGCTTCACCCAACAGAAAAGGTAAAATAATTTTCATAAGAAAAAAGCTTATCTGGGGTAGAAGTTGCCATCATAATTCACTTGCACTATTTGCATAAACTGACGACTGTGTCATGAAATGAGTCATACAATGAAGACAGGTTGCTCCCGTTTCAATGTCGACCTAGAAAACGGAGCACACAACCTTGCGCAGTCGGTGTCAGCCGGAATGAACCTTCGATTCGTCCTTGGGCATAATAAAGTGAGCATCAAAAATTCTTAGTAAAGAACGACTTCATGCCTGATATTTACCCTGATATACAAGTGTAACACAAGTCAAACGAGACAAAAAAAGTAATGGGAATTTCCTAATTTCGCAGGTGGTTTGTCCGATTCATAGTTTTATGCTGGAAATGTTGCAGTGAGAATGGTATAAAAAGTAGCAAAGCTGTTAAATACGGCTTTCAACTGGCTATGAGGAAATTGGGTCACAAGTGATTCAGTCTATCCCATTTCCGATGAGACTGCTCTAAAGTAAAGAAGACGCTTTGCGGTGTATTTCTCTCTTCGTACTTATTCAACATAATCCTTCTCCGAGTCGACACAGCGTTGTAAGCGGTCATAAAACTTATCAAAACTTATCAAACTATTATCGGAATAGCGCGGAGGATGTCGGTCGAAGCCTTCTGGATGATAGGAAACGTGCTGGAGATCTTCCCCTTCAACGTTAAATTAAATTTAGGAATTAGGCTTCCAAGAACTCTTGCTAGTTGATATTTTTGGTCGACCGGAAACCACATTTCTCCTCCTTTTTACAATAGTTTGCACCACAATTTCTTTTTGGAACGAAGCCTGATCACCAAAGGCCATTTCGACAGCAGAATTTCAAATTTTCATTCCCACAAATCTCACATGTCACAAATCCATCCTTACGAGCGACTTTTTGACTACAGACTTGGTAACGTCGATGATCGTCAAGCACCAGATATGGCACATGCATCTGGTTTTCCACAGACTGTAACGCCAGTTAGATTAATAATGCAGTGGCATATGGGACTCATGTTCGCTGGATTCTCATATTTGAATGACATAGTGCATCGTGAGCTCTTGCCACACTCATGACGATCAGTACGAGGTACTCAAATATCCCTAAAATCAAAAATTTAGTGTTACTCTGACTAGAATTGTTGAACGTGTCTCCATTTGACTTTTTTATCCGCAAAAGACCGCACGTGCGTAGGTATGTTAGCCAGTTTTGAATAGAAAGTTCATGTGGTCAGCAAAAAAAAGGTCAAATGGCTAATGTAAACAGTGTTTTTTAAACCAGTACACACTTCCCCGACAACGCAGAGGCTCGCAACTACAATTTCGAACAACTCATACCGAGTCCTCCGATCATTTCAAAGGAAGTAATAAGCAAAAGGAAACTCCAATAGCTTCCTTCCATACAACTCTGCAGGCCCGGATGGAATCTATCTGGTAGAGATGCAACGTGCTTACGGCATTCTCGAACCGTGGCTTTTAGTATTATTCTCATCCAGTCTAGGCTTATATACCAAAAGCAGAAAAAAGCCTACCACACAACTGCAAAAGACTACAGACCTATCAGTCCTCCGCCTTTCTTCTGAAGACGCTAGAGAGACTGGTGGACCTGTACATTCGCGAAAACCTACAAAAAAACATGCTTTCGAAATTGCAGCATGCTAGGGGAAATCAGTAGACACAGCTCTACACACGATAGTTGGAATTGATGAAAAATCACTTTCCAACAAAGAATTCACCATGATTGCCTTCCTCGATATCGAAGGAGATTTCAACAACATAAGTCCACTAGCCATCACCAATGCATTAACCAAACTAGAGGTCAATGTTAATATAATATTTTGGATCAAACAAATGCTTTCAAGCAGGTTGATTCATTCGAAATTCGGCTGCTACCAAACAAAAAGGGCAGTAAAACGTGGCACACCACAAGGAGGAGTGTTATCTCCGCAATTGTTTGTGCTAGTTGTAAACGAAATATTCCCATTCCTGGAGGACAGCGGGTGCAAAGTCATTGCGTATGCAGACGATATTGCACTAGCAATTAGCGGGGAACATCCCCCAACAATCAGGGATTTGACTGTTTACATCAACAGCCTAGGCAAACCGACCAATTAGGCTGAGAACTGCGGACTTTGAATAAATCACTCAAAAACGGTGCTAATCTTATCTATACTAATGTATATATGTATATTATCTGTACTAATGCCTTGTCTGGTGGCCGGCACTGTGCAGATCGAACTATTGCAAACTCCTAAGCAGAGTTCAAAGGATGTCGTACATTGCGATAACAGGGGCACTCCGAACAACCTCCACTGCGGCCCTCGAAACGTTGCTTCACTTACTCCCCTTGGATCTCTTTGGTAAGGAAAAGGCAAAGAAACCGGCGCTGCGACTTAAGGAATCCCCTCACTGGAAGTTCTCACAAATAGGGTACGCTACGCCAAAGCAAGGATCTAAGTGAAGTCACGGCCTACTTAATTCCGACCCTTGACTTGAAGATTCTCTACAAAACAACAATTCCCAACCGACGACAATGGGAGGGGAATGAATTTACAATAAAAGGCAATGTCTAGGACAGGCAATGGTGTGGACGCCGGTGTATATGCACCGACCCTAAAAATCAGCCAATACTTTAGACTAACGAACCACTGCAGCATATTCACGGCAATTCGTGAGGCCGCCGACTGGCTGTCTGTGAGATCGATGAACAGAGACATCGTCATCTACACAGATAGCCAAGCTGCAATAAAAGCACTCGAATCACCAATAATAAGATCAAAATTGGTCAGGCACTGCCGCACGTCTCTAAATGAGATATCGAGCAGATGCGCTGTAACGTTGTGCTGGGTACCTGGACATAGCGATATACCAGGAGCCCTAACAGGACATTGCGCTTTGGGAAAACATGCCGCAAAATTAAGACTGCCATACAACGACTACTGCAGTAGGTGCCATGATGAGGAAGAGGAAGAATCTCCATCCATCTCCTATGCAATTACCCTGCTCTAGTCGCCTCAAGAAGATGATTTCTGGGAGAATATTTCTTCAACGAACTAACGGATTTATTCGATACGGAGATCTACAAAATATCGAATTTTATTCAGCACTCAAAATGGTTTCAAGAGTAACGGTGATCAAGCCGACTCAATGGTAGCACAATGGACCGTTCCTGGTCCCAGTGATCTCCACCGTTTTTACAGAGGAAACTTAACCTAACCTAAGTCAGCACTAAATTCAGACAGTTGCGTCTCTCAAACCAGATTGAAAACTGACAGTCCCAGTAACTTTTGCAATTTTATCGTGATAGTGCCCAAACGTTACCAAATTTTAGAAATTTATTCCAAAGTTATGCTGCTGTGTGACACACTTGTAAGCACTCGACATAGTCGACCACTTGAGACTACTCTTCGTCGTATTGTTAACCGCTTCCGCACGTTTTTTTGTTTAATGGTGCAGTGGCTTCAAGACGCATAAGAAGAGTAAGAACTGAAGAGAACATTGCATCCGTTCTGAGAAGTGTTGAAGAAGATCCAAATTCATCGATGCACTGTTCACTTATACGCTGCACCAGTTTGGGAAGAAGAAAAGCAACGTTCCGCAAACTGAGATCAAGAGTTTGAGCAAGACTATATCAGATCAAGCCGCCTTTCCACCATGTAATGGAATGATCTCCATCGACATCCCCGCGAACGAAATGAGGAGACTTTTCTGCAGGAGATTGTCCATGATACAATAAACAGAATCAATGACTAAAAAAAGGACACGCTCAATAGCCCTATGGGGAACTCGATGAAATAGTATCAATTGATGTGCAAGCGAACCGAAAGCGAAGAAACTTCCCTCTAGCCACGGGGCCAAGTAAATATCTACGAGTATACCGATGTAGTTAGAACTCCCCTTATTACCCAAGTGAACAAACCAGGATGAAAACATGAGGCACACAATCTTCGACTGTTCAGGTACTCTACCGAATGAAACTTTAGTAATTAGACGAATCGTGGAATCGGCAAAATACCAATCCTTTTCTCCGACAGAGACGAGTGGCTATCGAACGCCGTGATCAACGACCTCGAGACTACCCTTTTCACCGACGGATCGAAAATGGGCACAGGCACTGAGGCAGGATTCTACTCTGACACCCTGCACAAGCAGGGATTATTTAGACTCCCTGATTTGTGCAGCGTCTTCCAAACAGAAATCCTAGGGAAAGCAGTCAAACACTTACAAGTAACCGATATCCCACCATTGGATATCATCATCTTTGTAGACAGCAGGCTGCACTGAAGTTCATAGAATCCTGTACAACAAGATCAAAGGCTGTCATGAAATGTCGGGACTCTGCTGGGTCCCGGGCCACAGCTCAATCGCAGTGAACGAAAGAGCGGACGAATTGGCCAGACAAGGGTCTGAAATGGACATCTGCGAAGCGGACACGTCACTGTAACCACCGATCAGTGCTTTATACTGGATCATAAATGACACAATAAAAGAACCCAACTCGTGGACAGACAAGATCATGAGCTTAATATCGGCAAAGCAAAGAAGTTCTTGACGCTGGACCGAAACACGATCCGTATGCTCGTCGGAGTGATCACAGGACATTGTCCCATCGGAGCAATGCTCCGGAAATGGAACTCGGGATCCAGCGGTCCGGCGACGAGGAAGAAACCGAGACGAACCAACATTTGCTTTGCCACTGCGCAGCTCTTCAGAATCGGCGCCTAGCTTCGCTGGGCCATATATTCTTCACAGAGACTGCGGACGTGGCTAATGCAGATATATTGGATCTTCTAAAATTCATAAAGAGCACGGAGTGGTTTCAGGCACCACGTGATAGAACAGATTAATTGTATGTATACTCCACAATGAATCACAATGGGCCATTTGGCCTCAGTTGAAGTGGTGTTCAACCATCAAACTCTCCTTCCTTAATATATGTAGCCTAATGGTGGAATCGGACTGGATGAATATCTGCGCGCCGGCATCGTGAGAAACGCTCAAACTGAACTATAGAGAACCAAAACAAGACAAGGGGAGCTGCAGAAGCACTGAAGTAGAGTCTGAATTGCTTGCCATTAGACCATTGATTACGTCAAACTTTTGATGAATGGGCCCAAAATCAAGTGGCATTTTTTTTATAATTCGTGCAGGTTCAAGGGTGTACGCTCTTATGGTGTTTGTCACACAACCTGGACGGGGTGACGATGGTTTGTGTCAAAGATGTTCGTTTACTTCTCTCCGGGGGTAGTTGTCCTAGATAGGATTTGAGAGATTCGATCGAATTTGCGCTGGTTGTAGTTCACAGTAACTCTTTTGTTTCCATGTGATTAAGGTGCTATGTTGAAAATGCACACACAGATTATGAATTTTGAAGTGATCTTATACTGGAAGTGTTATGCCTTCGTCAGCACTTTTTGATAATCTCCCATTCACAACTGATGTTGCTACACAGTTTTTCTTGGCTATGGATGGACTTGAACTATAGACCTTCGGCTTAACAGTCGGCGATGATTACCATTGCACCACGACCACCCCATTGGAGCCACTGTTCAGCGGTGAGGCTCAATTTTGACACAATGGGTGTGTCAGTGAGCAAAACTGTCGCATCTGACCCAACTACTTCACATGAGATTATCGAAGCGCCTTTACATGCCGAACAATGCACCATTTGGTGCGGTATGTGGTCTGGGGGTTATCGGCGCTATAGAGCTATGATAAACAACTTTTCCTTGATTGAAGGGCATGAATGTGGAAGAGATGTTGTTCCAGCAGAAAGGCGCTACGTGCCATTCAGCGAACGAAGCTACCAACTCATTGAAGGAACCATTCAATGAACGCCTAATTACGCGTAATGGACCTGTAAATTGACCTCCATGATCTTTTGTTCTGACGCTTCTTAAGCATTTTATTTGGGGTTATTAAAGTCGCTAGAGTATACAGTTGATTGAGGACATGCGGCCGCAAGATCATCATCTCTCCAATAAGTCGATCATCATCGACCAACGGGTCGTATTCAACTGAGATTCTTGGGACCTTGAACAAGATACTGGTGTTTCCCAAGAGATGACGTGACTAGATCTACCCTCATGTAATTAAAGATGGTAACACGTAAACACGTCGAGTTTCGTGTCAATAAGAGGGTACTTGCGGGAACTTAATTGCAATATTGTATTTAAAAAAAGTCGTAAAGCATTTCGAAAACAGCACACAGTGATGAGAAGAGTCATGCCTGGCGCTAGCTTAACTTGCAAAATCATTACAAGTAGGTGACGCAATAATAAGAAAACATTAGGAGTGATTCAGACGCAAGGGCATTAGCTGGCGTACGAGTTGAAGTCTAGAGCAGTGATTCCTAAGGGGTCTACGTTAACAAAAAGGGGGGTTCACCAGCTGTAAGTGGAGGTCCACGAAAATGTATCTGCTTTTGATAGTAAAGAACAATTTTTTTCGGTTGGCTGGTATATTGACCAGATAGTCTGTTTATTTAGCATGAATTCCATTTTTTTTTAAAAGATCAGCGACTGTTACTTGTAGAAACAGATATTTGATAATCAGTGCAACTGTCGAGACTTGCAAAGCGCTGCCATCCTGTCCGCAACGCTTGTTCAGACGTGCTAAGAGACGAAATACGACTTGTGTTGTGCTTTCAATCTTGCATGAACTTGTCTGATTCCCCACCAATATAAAAATTAATCAAAATAAATTGTAAAGATCTAAATTGAATAACAATTATTGAATTTCTAAAATCGGCTGGGAATTGTTGAAGATATTCGAAATTTACATCGACCCATATGAGATGGTGTACGCTGTACGATAACCCTACGCGTAAAAGATGGTGGGGCAAGCCCGGCTATGAATCAACATCCACGGCAAAGGCAAAAATCGATTGCTCGAAGGTTCTGCTCTGCGTTTAGTAGGATCAGTAGGGTGTAGTTTAATGTTGCAGGAGATCGCTATCGACTGTTATTAAGGGGTTAGGCCACTCTAGAATTTTAGAAAAATAATTTTTTTTTTTTTTTTAAACTATCCCTTAAGACCTTAAAAATGATGTGTCAAAAGATTAAAGTCGGGAAAAATTTCTAAGTACACGATTTTTGAATTTTAGTACAAGGCCTACTCGAAAAAAGGGACGTTAGGGGATTGGAGCAAAATTTCAAACGCGTTTATCTTAAAACTGTATTTTTTGAGTTGGCCGGAAACATAACTCAGACAATTTTCAACCGATTTACTTAAAATTTTGAACATATCTTGGAAAAATCATTGTTAACAGAAGTACGTAGAATTTTTTTTTTAAATTGCATAGTTCATTTGTTATTAACAATTATTTGATGATTTTTAAAGCAAATTTTTCACTTTCCACTTTGTAAGCGCGCCATTTTGCAGAAAATTAAAATATCAAAAAAAACCTACGTACTTCTCTAGCAGTTACTGTATAGATTCAAAAAAAAAAAAGTTGCTAATTATAACTCAAAAATTACGCGAGCTGTTTGTCCGGCCGTGGACCTTGAGAAAGTGAAAACGTTATCAGAAAAATTCTGTGCAGCCGCCAATTTTAAATTAATCGCTCTAAAAAAAATTTTGTAAATAGCTAATAATACATATAATAAATATTCTTAATTGGAATCTCGATTTATTTTGTAGTTTTTCTAGAAAAAAAATCCTAAAAAAGCCTATTTTTTCCCTCTCTACAGTGGCCTAACCCCTTAATATGTTTGAGCCGAAAAGTTGAGGAAAAAAGGGCCGCTATACGAGCAGATAATTTTGCTACATGACAACGCTCGGCTATATGTTGAAAAATCGGTGAAAACCAATTAGTGGTCCTACCCCACCTGTCCTGGCAGACATTGCAGACTCTTGATTTTCACTGTCCTGGCCTGGCTGAACAGCACGTCCTCCTAGGAAGATGTCAAAAATGTGTCGATTCTTGGAGAGCCCCAAAGACGTGTTGTTTTCTCGACCTGGAATTCATATGGCTAGCGATGGGCTCTGAGTGACTTCTTTTCTTTCTTTACTTTAAACAAATCATTCATCAAGATCCTAATATTTGGAGCAAACCTGATCTCTTCTATATAGAACCACGGAAAGAACTTCAAGAAATTCAGCGAACTTGGTAGTTTCTCCCGCCCTAACCCCAGTTGAGTTAAAACCAAAATAAAAATTAAAAATAAACAAACTAAGAAGAAAAGTGTGGTTCTCGCCACTTCTCCGAGAGGAATGGCTTGCGGCTAACTTGTTAGTTTGTTTACAACTGAAGCGAAATGGTAGAATATAGACGATGCCACAATCCGCAAACATGCAGAGGCGATAAAAAAATCGATTTGATGTTCTCAAGTGTTCCTGTACAACACATGTTGACTCCTCTAGTCGTATCCAGGAACAAATTGCTAAGTTTTCCTTGGTGATATCGAACGAACATGTCGTGCAGGGTCGAGACGAGCCAGTTATACATAACCTGTAATTTAAGGACAAGTTGCATCCTTTGGATGATGATGTAAAATGAATGTACTTGGGAAAAGGTCATTACTGTACACAGGACACAGGAAAAAAGTACAAACTAAAAGTCATTGCCCTCTCTACACTATGTAGTACATAGATTCAGGCCCCGCAGGTCAGGCTCGTCTGCCACCATTCCAATGGGTCATTGTCACTACCGTACAGACACACACACACATTTTCCATTCACAGATTTTCTATTTCGGAACCCGGACCGAAGGTACACAACAAATAGCCAGCTCATTGCAAATGGCCACACGAATAACTAGTTTTGAGGTCAACAGATCCACTTCCGGACATCGAAAGCTGCCCTGCCCCCACCACTTCACCCAACATGACCAAAACCAAATTAAATTAAACACAAAATTCAATATCTACTCACTCGCAAGCCGTATATAAAAAAAATTTCAAATAACTCAACGCAACAAACCAAAATGGAAAACAAACTAAAAATCAAAAGAAAGAGAATCGAAAATGAGGAAAAAGGAAAACCAGTAGTTAATGTAGGTTAGAGCGATTGTTCAGTTCATTCTTCCAAAAATATCTACACAGTCACAGTATGCGTTCCACAAATTCACCCGACAACCGAGAAACAGACCGAGCTGGTTGAGCTGACGGAGCCGACGGCGACCGCACTCGACAACAAACTACAAAAACAACAAAAACATCGATTACACACACACACATACTATACACCGTGCCAGCATAAAAGGGAAATAAATTCAAAGGAAAGAAGAGAAAAAACATTTTCAATTTAAATGTCACTACGCGAGCGGCAGCACGGCTCAGCTCCGATGTGATATGTGGCCGTTGCCGGTGCAGAGCCATGCAGATGACCTAATGCTAATTAAGATCAATCTAATTGGAGACATTACTGTACTCGTTTATGTTGTTCAAAGTACGAATAGTACGAGGCGACCGGGTAGGGGGGTAGTAGATTATATCGTCCCCCTTTCGATACTCGACAAATACCGTGGACAGAGAAAAAATATTTTTTTCCCTCCCAGTTAATCAGTCAAAAGAAGATTGAACACTCGATTCACCATAACAATAAATGCGAATGATAGCGGTGATGATATAATACTTTATTGGGAACGTTCCGTTTCCATGCGATCCATCACCGACTAATGCTCTGGCCACTACCAGTCACAGGTCCAGTCAGACATGTATGTATGTACAGAAAAAAACAAGATTCCTATTGCTACCGGGACGGTGAGAGCGAGTGAACGAAGAAAAAGCATGATAAGGAGGAAAAGCCAAGTGGGAAAAGAAAATAGAGAAGAGGAGAGGGCCATCATCACCACTGACGCAGAGAGGAAAATTGTTGCCCAAGGTGTGATCGCGTTATCCTTGTCACTCCACAGGCTTCGGCCACATGCTCAATCATTGCTCTTCTCAATGCACAGGACTCGATTCGATTTTTTTTTTTGATTCTCTCCGCACAGCTTTCTACTTGTCTCTTGTTTGTATGCGGGATTATCCTAGAATGATGTCATCGGGTTTGTTTTTCTTCACTGGTATTCCTTCAATTTTTTTTTCTCGTCCATTTTTCTCTGTCGATTTCCGAGCTTTGATTTATATTTTTATTTCATTGGGTCTTTGGAAAATGTTATTTTTCCAATTGTTCCTCACCCAGTCGACTAGGGCGTTGTCCATTGCCATTAAGTAAATTTTTTTTTCTTCTCGATGAGCACTTTTCGACTTTGATTTTGCACTTTCCGATGGGTCGGGGGGAAGGAGTTTAGAGGGGGCGGAGCATGAATGAAGAAGGAAGGAAAAAACACACTCACCGATTAGGATAATTTTGTTTTTCACTGGTATTTTCGGTGTGGTTAATAGAAATGTATTTTTCATTCAAATGTATCTCGGTTTTTCGGTATCGATATTGAAAAGTTTTGTAAAACACATAACACACACACAAATAGGGTTTGAATTGAAGAGATAAATTGATGTGTAGATTAACTATTCATAGAGTAGCAAACAGAAATATGTGGCTTCTAACTCTGGAATATAATATGCACTAAGAGAAGAAGCCTTGCGACGATGACTGAATTCGATTAATCGTTTCGGATACTGTGCTGGGGCTGTATACAAGAGTAGATACAGTGAGTGACCGATAATTCGTCGTCGGATCGGACTGACACGGTAACGGAGCGGATTGGTTGGATGTTTGGAACGGCGAATGGGTGCGAATTGGAATGATGGGGTGGCGTGTCAAGAATGTTTTGCGCAACTTTTCCGGGATGTGTCGATGGAGTAGAGCGACAAGATGTGACTAATAAGAATTGACGTTTCTTTTATTAGGAATTCTGACTACGTTTTTTCTTTCTTCAATTTATATCGTTATTCTCAACTTTTTTAATTGAAAAGGACGTAAAGCGAATTTAATATAAAATTAGGAGCTTTCAAAAACATTTGAAGGCGTTTCATGGAAATCAAAAAAAAAACTAAGTTCTGAAAACAATGCTTAATTAGATCCTTCCACGCATAGAGACTTTTTCCAATACGAAACGTGTTCAGGAAATATCGGGAATCGTCCTTCGAAGATCATTGAATTTATGGTCTTCATCAATGTAAACAGACCCAAATTTCCTTGGTC
The DNA here is from genome assembly GCA_958301585.1 of Merodon equestris. Taxonomy (NCBI): domain Eukaryota; kingdom Metazoa; phylum Arthropoda; class Insecta; order Diptera; family Syrphidae; genus Merodon; species Merodon equestris. Next base: position 104,184,521 of record OY284415.1, read on the forward strand.
TTCTTTCAAATTTGAAACTATTTCGCCCTTCAAAGTAAATTTAAGATAAGCCTAATCACTTAATACTCATATAATGCACTTCGCCAGCGCTTTTTCCGATCTCTTCCAGCGATGCGGTCTTTATCCCCTGAATCGTAGCAAATCTACGTCTTTTTAGTTTTGGGAAGAGAAAAAGTTGCAGGGGGCCAAGTCTGTTGATTACGGTGACTGGGACATGATTACGGTATTGTTTTTGGCCAAACAATTAATCACAATCAACGATGAGTGAGCAGGTGCTGCAACAGCCATGAATTTTTTCCCCAAAAATGCGGTAATATTCCGGTAATTATACACTTTCGCGGTCACCTGGTTTTTCGGTGATAAAAAATTTAAAATTCAACCGATCTTCATGATTTTTTTTTAAATGTTCGTTTTCACGGCGGATATATAAAAAAAATTAAAAATCTCAATCAGGGATTTGAAATTGTTTTTAAGCTTTTATTGCAAAGAAAAAGATGTTCTTAGTAATAAAAAATCAAAAAAAATTTCTTTTTTTTTTTTAATTTTTTCCTTTTTTTAGTGTAGATTACAAAGAAAAATATAAGAAGTTGCTTTGGTAGCATGAAAAAAAGCTGTAGAGGTTTGTTTTGTTTTTGTAAAAACTGATTTTTTTTCAGCGTTCAAAGCTAAAAACACTGTTATAAATACCGATTTTTTTTTGTCTTTTTTATGCGAAATCCGCCGTGAAAACGAAAATTTAAAAAAAATCATGAAGATCGGTTGAATTTTGTCTTTTTTTTTCGCCGAAAAAACAGGTGACCGCGAAAGTGTATAATTACCAATATTCCTTATTGGCCGTACAATCTCCGGCAGGAACTCATGATGAACCACGTCATTCTAATCATTGAAGGACAACAAATAGCAACATTTTCAGATTTGACTGAATTTGCTTTTTTCATACTTTTTTTTAAAATTGACGCGTGCACAAGGGCTTATGAATAACCTTAAATGTTAAGAAGTTAAGACACAGCACGGGCCGAAGGTATAGAGGGAGAAACGGGAAAGGAGGTATCGGTCCACATTGGTTTTAAATGTGTGGGAAAAGTTTTTTTTTTTTTTTTTTTTTTTTTTTATTATTTCCAAATTTGCATACATCTGTCCCAGGACTTAGTACATTTTATAATTAATTGATTTCTGGAATATTTAGGCTTTGTAACCAGTGTTATTTAGCCCATTCATTTGAACAGTTAGAAAATTTTTTACTAAATTTAACAATAATTATAAGTTATTGTACTTTTCACTTGGACTGACAGTAGATACAATTCAAATCGTTATTACAAAATTACATTATTTTTACATTAAGTACATTAAATTTCTTTATCAAATGTTATCTTGTTTTGTTAGAGAATCAAATCGGTTGGTCTTGTTCTATGAAGTCGTCTTCTACTTGAGATTTCTTGACAGGGGATGGAGTTAACTTCGTCATTTTTGTGTAGTAATAGTTTTATGTGGTGTTGTCTGCTTGTCTTCGTTATTTCCTGGTTGATAGTTTGAATTCCCAAGTCGCGGTGGATGTCAGCGTTGGTTATGTACCATTCTGCGTTGGCTATTGTGCGTAATATTTTTGATTGCTGTCTTTGAATTATGTCTATGTTCAATTTTTTTGATGTTCCCCATAGCTGAATGCCATATGTCCAAACGGGTTTAATTATTGATTTGTATAGCAGCAATTTGTTGGTTATTGTGAGCTTAGAGTCTTTATTAAGAAGCCAGTAAAGTTGTCTGAATTTTATCAATACCTGTTGTTTCTTTTTTAATATGTGGTTTTTCCATATCAGTTTTGAATCTAGGTGCATTCCTAGGTATTTGGCTACGTTGTCCACAGGGATTATTTTGTCGTTTATTTTTAGTGGTAGGGATTGATCATTTGGTCTGTTAGTGAACGTGACTTGTATAGTTTTGTCTTCATTAATTTTAATTCGCCAATCATCAAACCATTTAATTATTTGGTCCAGTGTGTTCTGTAGCTGCCTAGTGGCTTCAAATCTGCTTGGATGGGATTTCAGGATTATTGTGTCGTCCGCAAAAGTCGCTATCATTGATTTTTCCTCTCTTGGAACTGGAATATCAGCAGTATATAATAGGTATAGAGTTGGTCCTAGGACACTTCCCTGGGGAACTCCTGCTTTCGTCTGGTGAAGGTTCGAAGATTCGTCTTTATACCTTACATAGAAAGTACGATCCGTGAGGTAGCTTTTTAGTAAGAGGTAAAAGTCAAGAGGTAGAATGTGGCGCAGTTTGTGTAGAAGGCCTTTATGCCATACTTGGTCGAAGGCTTTAGCCACGTCTAGAAATACGCCCACACAGTATCTTTTTTCTTCCAGGTCAGTTGAAATTTTGTTGACAACTCTGTGAATTTGTTGTATGGTGGAGTGATGTCGTCGAAAACCAAATTGGTGGTCAGGTATTGATTTATTTTGGATTAGTAGTGGTTCAATTCGGTCGAGTAAGAGCTTTTCGAATATTTTTGATAAAATAGGAAGAAGGCTGATAGGTCTGTATATGTTGCCTTTGTTGCGTCTTTGCCAGGTTTAGGTATAGCTACAATCTGAGCTGCTTTCCAGGTTTTAGGGAAATATTTTAGTCTTATTATAGAATTATATATATTTCTTATAAATAAAACTGCCTTTTTAGGCAATTCGTCAAGAATTTTATCGGTCATGAGGTCATATCCTGGAGCTTTCTTATGCTTAATTCTACTTTTAATAGTATGCTCTATTTCTTTTATAGTTATTTTTTTTTATGTTTGTGTTGGGGATTATTCCGTTGTCGAATGATGGTAAGGAGTCTGTATTTCCGTCATTTGTAAACACTTCCTCAAAGTATTTAGCTAGTGTTTCGGCTTTGTCCCTGTTTGTTCTAGCCCATGTGTCATCAATTTTTTTTATGGGAGGTTGGTGTAGCGTTCTACTTTTAATTTTTTTTGTGGCTCTCCATAAAGAGTAGTTACTTTCAGAAGTAGGTGTTAGTTTTTTTAAGTAGTCGCTTATGCCGTTATTTTGAATGGTAAGTAATTTTTCTTTGAGTTCTTTAGCGGCTTTGTTAAGTCTGCTTTTGTCAACAGGAGAGCGGGTAGTTTGCCATATTTTCCGGAGTCTTCTTTTGTCCTTTATGAGTTTTAGTAAATTTGGAGGTGTGTGATAGTCATAATGTTTGCGTTTATTGAGAGATGTTGCAGTTATAGCTGCCGCAATAACTATGTCATTCAGGTGCACTACAGCCCGTTCTATGTCATTGTTGATTTTTAGTGGGATATCTACTGTTAAGTTGGATTCTATATAGTCCCGGAATGTGTCCCAGTCCGTTTTATTGTTGTATATGGGGTGATACGTTTGAAGGTTATTGACACTATTTAGGTAGTCCAGTTGGAATGGTGAATGGTCTGATGATAGTTCGTAGCGTGGTTTAATTTTAAGGTTTTTCTGGGGAATGTTTTTGACTATACAAAAGTCAATTAAGTCCGGAATTTTGTTGACGTCAGTTGGCCAATAGGTTGGTTCGCCTGTGCTAAGGTGCTTGCAGTTGTTTAGTCGAATTGCATTTAATAGGTTTCGTCCTTTTTTGGTTGATAGCCTCGATCCCCAGTCAGTATGTTTTGCATTCAGGTCTCCGCCAGCTATAAATCTGGTACCCAGTGATTTAAGCAAATTATCATATTGTGCACTAGTAATGTTGTGTTTTGGGGGACAGTAGATACTTGTTATTGAAAATGGTCCATGTTTGTCTCGTAGTTGAACTGTGGTTGATTGAATATGTTCACAGCAATATTTGTCAAGTTCAATGTATTTAATTTTATTCTTTATCAGAATTGCCGTACCACCATGTGCTGTTCCGTCAGGATGATTTGTGTTGTGTATATTGTAGCGTGGGATTCGTAGGAAACTTTTGTCTGTGAAATGAGTTTCTGATACTAAAAGGATGTCAATATCATTGTCATATAGAAATTGTTTTAGTTCAAGGGTATGGCGACTTAGTCCGTTAGCGTTCCAGATAACAATTTTTAGATTATTGTCCATTAAATTTGGTAACCAGAAGGGTTATGATATTCATCATGTTTGTCATTTGATGTATAAGATTTTTCATCATTTCTTTGAGTTCGGCTATGTCATTTATGTTATTATTATTCGTATTTGAGTGCGTAGTTTCTGGTTTTGGACTTGTTTTTGCGTTTTCGCTTGTTGTCATTTTTACTATTTTTGAGTGGTCCTTCTGGTCCTTTTGTTGCATCTCATTTACAGCCTGGGCATAAGTTCTGCCTGGTTGGATATTGTTCGAGGTTTTGGGTTTATATTCGTCAGCAGTAATTTCAGGGTTGGGTTTTTTCCGTAGAGCTGGGAATCGTTCTATTTGTAGGGCTTTATAGATTTCACACCCCTTGTAGTTTGCAGTATGATTGCCTGCGCATAGAGCGCATTTTACTGTGCCTTCTCGTAGAGGCATTTGGCAGTCAATGGTCTTATGCGATCCGGCACATTTGACGCAAACTGGATCTTTTGTACAATAGTTCCTTGTGTGTCCATATCTTTGGCAGTTGGTGCACTGCGAAATTATCCTTTTGTGGTGCGGTGGCTCAAATGATATTTTGCATTGGAGAAGGTGGGTTAAATTGTATATGTCTTTGTTATTAGTGTCATTCATTACTTCAATATGGAAGAGCGGTAAGGGTTTTTTAGTGATTCTTTGTGTTATATTATGAATATTTATAACTTTGTGTCCTTTTACTTCTAATTCGTTTTTAATGTCTTCTGTATCGGTTGAGGGGTGCATACCACGTAGTACTACCTTGAAACCTCGTTCTTCCTTAGGTTTGAAAGTATAGTATTTTGTGTTATTTTTTTGTAGCATTTTTATTATAGTCCTGTAGTGTGAGGAATCGCTGGATTGGATTCGAATCTCGTTGTTTCTGAGTACTTTTAGTTCAAAGTTTTGTTTTACTATTTCGTTAAGTGCATTGTTAAGTGTCTTAATGCATTCAACGCCTTGAACATATATTGGTGGAGGTTTGTTAATTCTTTTGTTAATTTGAGTTTGGTCGGGTTTATTGTTTGTGCTGTTGTTGTTTTCAGTATTATCGTCCGTGGAAAGTATTTCGAAGCGATTAGTGGAGTTTGTCACATTAGGTTTACTTAACCAGTAGTTGAGAGTCCCTTGGTCTTTTGATTTTTGTTTTTTTGGTACGCTGTTGTTGTATGTGTTCATAGGTGGTGGAGATCGATCTCTTTTTTGCTTTGTTTGTTTACTTGTGATTATGGTAGGAGTAGTGCAGATTAAATCGGAAGATTTGCTAACAATGAATTTTACTGGTTGAATATTTGAGGTTGATGCAAGGGGCGTGGATATAATTTGTCCTATATGTGTTGTTATGGTTGTTGTAGTATTTGTTGCAGCAAGGGTTGTTATTACGCTGGTGGATGTAGTGGTAGTAGATGTCGTTGTGTAGTACGGTTGTTGTAAGCACGGATTTCCGGGAAGGTATTGAGATCTCGCCCCAATGGGGGCGATCTTAAGACACTCATCTTATTTGCTAGTCTAGCTCAGAACTATGCAATGGATAATTTACGTTTAATTTGTAAGCTGTAAAGTTTACCTCAGCTTAGCCTAGGTCTGAACCGTTTGAGCTTTAAGCTTTGAATTTTAAATTTGTAGCACTGAGAAGTGCTGATATTTGGGTGCTTAGGATCCACACCGTTCCCAAGGAGTTTTGCCCCAGAACAGCTGTCACCAAAGACAAAGGTAAAAATTTTGAATTGGAATTTACCTATTACTTAAAGGTCAGCTGTTGCTGAATTAAGATATTAGTATCCAGCGGTGCGCCAACTTGAGATGATGGGAATGTTGACTGCTCCTTATTTTGGTATGGGTTTGTTTTGGTTGAAATCGAGTTGAAATAACACACGATCTGTCACACGACTTAATCACTTGGCAGGGTTGCCACTTTTTGTGGGAAAAGTTGAGCTGGGAAGAGCATTCCACATTCAATTTAATTAATTTTAATTTAAATTTTAATTTTCGTTGGGGCAACCACCCCCGTTTATTAAGCTTAATTCAAGCACATGAACTTACTTAATCTACCTTAATCTAACTTAAACTAGCTTAGTTGTTAAGGGGAAGGGGGGCATGAAGAAGAAGGGTTTTTAAGCATGGAGTGCTAAGGTTGAGGTCGAAGGAGGGATTCGAGTTGACTCTTCCGAGCATTCGTAAGATGGGTTCGTTGGAGCGATAAGCGGTACGGGTGGTGGGTACATAGAAGAGACGGGGGTTTCGTACATTGCGAGGGTTAGTGTTGAGAGAGTCAGAGTTATAGAGAGTAGCGCAGTCAATGGAGCCTGAGAGGAGTCGATGGATGAAGAGGATGTCAGATACAGTTCTTCTTTCCTCCAAGGTGTTCATGTTAATTAGTTTAAGGCGGTCGTGATAAGGTGGTAAGAGCAAAGGATTGTTCCAGGGGAGACCTCGCAGAACAAAGCGTAAGAACCGGCGTTGGATGCTCTCGATTCTAGAAATGTGGATTTGCTGGTAAGGAGACCACACTTGAGAGGCGTATTCAAGGAGGGGCCGGACGAAGGTTGTGTAGAGAGAACGGGTGACGTAAGGGTTAGAAAATTCTTTAGACCATCGCTTCACGAACCCGAGTGCTGAATTAGCTTTAAGGATTATCTCGTCTATATGTGCGCGAAAATTTAGCTGTTGGTCACATAATATACCAAGATCGCGTATAGTTTGAACGGTGGAGATGGGCTGATTATTGAGGTAGTAGAGACGGGGACGGGGTTTAATACGTTTACGTGAGAAAGTGATTGATTGGCATTTGCTAATGTTAAGCTCCAAGCAATTTTTGGAACACCACATGGAAAAACTATTGAGATCGGATTGAATAAGGGAAGAGTCGTGATTGGAGGAAATAGACTTGTAGAATTTGGTGTCGTCGGCATAGAGTGCGATGTGGGAATTTTTAATCACTATATCAACATCGTTAATGGTAAGGACAAAAAGAAGTGGACCTAGGTGGCTCCCTTGGGGGACGCCGGAGGAAGCTAAGAAAGAAATTGGAAAAGGCAGATCTGAAACGAACACTATAATACCGATTTTCCAAGTAAGAAGATATCCACTTCAATAAAATGGGTTCGAAGCCAAGAGAAGACAATTTGAAGAGTATTAGATTGTGGGAGATTTTATCAAAAGCCTTACTGAAATCGGTTGAAACCATGTCGACATCTTTTCCATTCTCTAAAGCCGAGAGGGTAAAAGACACAAATTCAACAAGGTTTGTGGTGGTAGAACGGCCCTTAAGGAATCCGTGTTGTCTGGGGGAGATTAAAGACTTGCAGCGAAAGCTTAAGATTTCGTACAAAGTGCTCTCGAAGATTTTGGGTATATGTGAGAGTTTGGCAATGGGACGATAATTGTTAATAACATTCTTCGGACCTTTCTTGTGTATAGGGATTATAAATGAGGTTTTCCATAACTGGGGGAATTCACCTAAAGCTAGGGATAAACTGAAGATCTTTGAGAGAGGGTTGATGAGCATTTTTTCAGGAATATGGCAGGGAGACCGTCTGGTCCAGGAGTGAATTCATCATTAAGTTGATTTAGTTTGGTTTCGATGACATCGGGATCAACTGTATGAGGAAGAAAGGGCCCAAAGGAAAATTTCGGTAAATAGTCGAAGTAAGCGGGGTCTGCATGGAAGGAGTCGTCGGCGAATGATTGTTTAAAATAGGCGGCAAATAAGTTGGCGATAGTGTTAGGGTCATTAGAGGTTTGATCATTCAAGGAGAGCGAGGTAGGGTAACCATCAGATTTTCTTTTGTAGTTAACAAATTTAAAGAAGGACTTAGGATCACTTATAAGATTGGCTTGCGTTTCAGCTAAATAGCGTTGATAGAGGAAGTTGTGAAGGGCGGTAAAGTTAAGATAGCTGCCCACGTAGTTAGAAAAGTCTATAGGGGATTGGGTACGAAGGAAGATTGTCCACTGTTTATTTCTTTTGTTTCTTAGGGTGCGAAGTCTACGATTATACCAGGGTGGGGAGGTGGACAAAATTTTGCGTTGGGAAATTGGTACGTAAAGAGAGATAGAGTTAAATATTTCCCTGTAAAATTTGGATATTGCATCATTTATAGTTAGATTATCAAAATTGAAAGGGGCTTTTTTAAGGTATTCATTGATTTGGTGGAAATTTGCTTTGTGAAAATCGTGAGAAGGCAAAGCTGTGGAAGGGGTGTTCTGTAAAGGAGAATCGTGAAAAAAGGAAAGAAGGAGGGGGGGATGGAAGTTCTCGATGGTTGAAAGAGAGAGGGGATAGAGTGAGACAGAGGAGTTGAAGGGATCAGTTGTAAATATGAGGTCTAGTTGTCTACCCATGTAGTTCAAGACGCCACTAACTTGACTAAGGTTTGAATCCGCAAGGCGATCCAAGAAGAGGCATTCTTTGGCAGTAGTGGGATTGGTGGCAATGTAATGCGATTCATCGTCTGATTGAGCCCTTTTAAGATGAGGAAGGTTGAAGTCTCCGAAGAGAAGGATTTCATCCTGGGGGTCTCTTAAATCAATTATTTGGTCAATTGTGTTAATAGCCAGTTGATAGGATTCAATGGGCTGTGAGGGCAAGATGTAGAAACATATGATGTAGAGTGTCTTTTGGGGTAAGCCAATTTTGATTGAAACATAGTCGAGATGGGGGGAGGACGAAATTGCAATGAGGGAAGAGTCAAATGAGTCAAGGACGGCTAGTAGGACTCCTCGACAAGGGCAACCCTCGGTGGCCTGACTGAGTTCGTCATCGCGATAGATGTTGAAATTTGTTGAAAACAGTTCGGAGCTACTTATGCTGGGGATCAGGTTCGTTTCAGTCAGAGCAAAGATTTCGAAGGGTAGAGCGTGCGACTGTTGAAAGACAGTTTGGGTTTTTGAGCGAAGACCTCTTACATTCTGATAGTAGAAGGTAAGAGGAAGATTTTGACTAAGTGGGGGTATTGATGGGAGAGGGATGGATTTAGGGACGAAAATACTTGTCGTGATCAGCTCTACTACGTTGCAGGTGGGATATTCGTTTTGAGTGATTGTATTGGCGGAAAGTTTCAAGATCCTTTGACACTTTTTGGGGCGAAATATTGAAGAAATCGTGATATTTGATAAATAGGTTCTTGAGGCCAGCGAAGTCAGTAGGAAGGCCTTCCTGTTGGATGGAGACCATAACGCTTGTATTTGTCTTACCTTCGTAGCAAATCGAATCGGATTTATCGTGAAGGTATGCCAAGAAGAGACGAATGTTCTCGTATGTCTTCTTATCCCTCAGACGGGAGAGAGCGTAGCGACTTTGGATAGGGTCGGTAGTTAGCTGGGTAAGTTTAACTGTAGGGGGCAGAAGAGGATCAACGAAAGATTGGGGGGTGACACAGGGGTGGGGAAGTGGGGCAGAGGTAGTTGCTGTGGGGAGAGATGGGGAGTTGGGCGGCGGAATGGGATTGGGGGTGTGGGTGGAGTGTTTGGAGGGGTTAAGGATATGTGAGCTTCGGAAATTGGGATACTTGGCACCGGACGTGAGGTCGAAGTTAGGAAATGACTGGGGGGTGACAGAGGGTTGTGGAAGTGGGGCAGAGGTAGTAGCTGTGGGGAGAGATGGGGAGTTGGGTGACGGAATGGGATTTGGGGTGTGGGTGTAGGATTTGGAGGGGTTAAGGATATGTGAGCTTCGGAAATTAGGATACTTGGCTCCGGACCTGAGGTCGAAATTAGGAAATGAATTCGGGCCCGGTGAACGGGGTGGAGGCATGGTTGTGGTTGTTGGAGTCAAATTGAACGAAACGCGTTGAGGTTGGGATTTTGGCGGAGCTGTGCGAGACGGATATAAGTGTGAAATTGATGGATGTGCAAAGGTAGGAAATAGGTTAGTTTTGAAACTCCAGTTTTGGTGGGAATTGGGGGGAACTTTGGGATGCTTACTGGACTTGGGTTGAGAATTAATTTTTTGAGGAATAGTAGCTTGTTTTTTAGCTACTTTGGGTTTAAGTTTAGGAAAATTTTTATTAAAATGTAAGGTTTTACCAGAGGGGGTGAGAAAAAGCCATCTGTATTTGAGGGGGATATCGAATTGAAAGGAGTTGGGCTTATTAGGTATTTTTTTACAGTTAGTTATAACTACATTATAGCAAAGTAATGCAACGGCGTAAGCCACATTTAAGAGTCGCGAGTTGGAACGTTGGCAGCATGAGTGGGCGCAGCTATGAGCTTGAAGAAATGATGGTTAGAAGGCGAGTAGACATCCTGTGCGTACAAGAGACGAAATGGCGAAACACCGGTAATCGGGCACGTTTCTTGGACGTTAAAACAAAAGCCTACAAGATGTTTTACTATGGATTGGAACAAGGAAAAAACGGAATCGCCATCATCCTTGCGGCAGAGTTACTTGGCAACGTTTTAACCATTTCAAAGTCCAGTGACCGTTTGATGGCTCTCAAATTGGTGATGCATGGTGAGGTGTGGAACATCGTAAGCGCATATGCCCCTCAAGTAGGATGCGAACAAAAAGAAAAAGATGCATTCTGGCTAGATTTCCACAACCTTGTCAAAATCATCCCAAAGGAAGAGCTTTTGTTTGTTGGGGGAGATTTAAACGGACATGTCGGGAAGACAAGCGAAGACTATGAAGGCTACCACGGAGGGCTGGGATACGGCACCAGGAACTCTTCAGGTGAAGATATCCTAAACATGTGCAAGTCGTACGGTCTTATAGTGCTAAATACCATGTTCGTCAAACAAAGCCGGCACCTGATCACTTATAGCAGCGGCGGAAACGAAACTCAAATAGACTATCATTTGGTATCCAGTTTCATGAAGCCACGAGCTAAAGATTGCAAAGTGATCCTGGGAGACGCGATCGCCCCTCAACACCGTCTCCTCCTGACTGAATTTTTTATGGATGCGAGAAAGAAGTCAAAGCAGCAAACGAAGGTGTCTGAGAGAATCAAGTGGTATAAGCTGGATAAAGGAAATGCGAAGCTTTTATTACCATCATGGAAAACTACCTCTCTTCCATTATCGATGAGGTCGGTAATGAGGAGTGCAGAGCACAAGACATGTGGGATTCCCTACAACAATCTGGCCTGGAGAAAGCCAAATCACTGCTCGGAACATCTAAAGGCCCCTGCCAACACGCAAAAGAAACCTGGTGGTGGACAGACGAAGCCAAAGCAGTGATACACGCAAAGAAAATGGCTTTCCAAGCTTGGTCAAAGTGCTCTTCTACTAATAGAGAGGAAAAAGCTCGCCGTGAAAAGGTATATAGATGTTGCAAAGGTATCGCGAAGGACAAATGCGCCGAATTCAAAGCGAAAAGGCCTCTATCAGGAGTTGGAAGAAATATCGTCTTCCGCGTCTGACAGGAACCAGGCTACCCAGGAGCTTCGACAAAACAATTTGAACAAAGGAGCAAATATCTTTAAGATAGCCGCCCAGAGAAGAAGAAATGCTCAGGAGATTCGTTTCCCAAAGTTTATTAACAATGCTGAAGGCCAACTCCTTGTGGAAGACGAAAAAATTCTCCACAGATGGCGACAATATTGCGAGGAACTTCTGAACGAACAGTTTCCCCGAGTGTACTTTCCAAGAGCCGCCCCGAATCATGCCGAAATATTCGACATCACAGTCGAAGAAGTTCGGTACGCGGTTAAAAACTCCAAGAAAAGAAAAGCTGTTGGGCCGGACGGGTCTATATGGCTCATGGTTCTTATCTCCAAACTTATGAGAGGCGACACTATGCCTAATCAATGGAGGGAAAGCTATCTTCTTCCATTGCACAAAGGAAAGGGTGATACGCGAAATTGTGATAACTACCGTTCTGTCAAGCTGATGTCGCACACCATGAAGATCGTTGAACGGGTATTAGATAGCCGACTGCGGAAAATAATACGACTATCTGATGACCAGTGCGGGTTTGTCTCGGGTAAATCAACAACAGATGCAATCCAAAGTATAAGGATCATGATGGAAAAGCATCGTGATTCTTCAAAGGACTTGCATATGGTGTTGGTTGATTTCGAGAAGGCCTTTGACCGGCAACCAACAGATCTTTTATGGGTAGCGCTAAGACAAAAAGGAGTTCCAGAAACCTACGTGCGAGTGATTATGGACATGTACGAGAGAGCAACGACAAGAGTAAGATGCACCGCAGGAGTCACCGAAGAGTTCGCAATCAAAGTCGGTGTACACCAAGGGGGCGTCCTCAGCCCACTGCTTTTTATAGCAGTCCTTGATTGCTTGCTTGAAGGAAAAGTGACGGACCCCAATGTGCACCAGCTATTCTTTGCTGACGATGGGGCCATTATAAGTGATGATCAGGCGTCCCTACAACGAGCACTTGATGTGTGGGTGGACATTTTTGAGGGACACGGGTATCGTATTAGTTCAAAGAAGACAGAGTATCTGTGCTGCCCGTTCTCTGACCCTCATCAGCCTATTCCAGACATTTACTTGAATGGAAGAGTGCTTCCCAAGTGTGAAAAGTTTAAATATCTGGGATCTATGATTAATAGAGAAGCAACTTGTGATGACGACATCAAACATCGCGTAAGCGTAGGGTGGATGAAGTGGCGGGAAAACTCCGCCATCTTCTGTGATCGAAAAATGCCCCCTAAGCTGAAAGGAAGGCTCTACACTTCAGTTGTACGTCCGGCGCTCACATACGGTTCACAATGCTGGACAATGCACAAAAAGTATGAGAGCAAATTAACGGCAACTGAGATGAAGATGCTTCGCATGACAGCGGGAGTAACAAAGCGTGACAGAATTAGAAGTTCAAAGATCCGAGGAAAATCCACGTAAAAGAAACCATCACAAGAAATATAGAGCGCGACCGACTCAGTTGGTATTGCCATGTTCAAAGGAGAGATCCTTTGAACCCCGTCCAAAAGGCGTTATCAATCAACATTCCAATTTCAACACGCAAAAAAGGCAGGCCGAAAAACAATTGGTGCAAACAAATGCAAAAACACCAGCATTTGATTGGCCTCAGCGATGAAGTAATCCCAAACCGGGAAGCCTGCCGCTACTTTCTGAGGTCAAACCGGCGGACCCCACAAGCGGACCAGTAGGAATGCAGTTAAGTGGGAAGGTTATGGTCCTACACTTCTGACCATAACGATGCCGGGATAAAAAAAGGAAAAGAAGAAGAAGAAGAACATACGAATTTGATTTGGGTGAACTGAAGCTGGTGCATCATGAAGCGTAGCATCCCAATGCGTATCATCTTCAAGCAAACGCAACCGTTGCGTTGATATGCATCGCGATATGTTGCACATTATTTGGACTAACTGTATAAATACCTCGATAACCATCAACAGGAGTACCTTGTTTGCGCTGTTGAAATTTGTTTGTTGACCCCTTCCAAGTGAAATATCGTGGTATTTCCGAATATAATAATTAGGGCTAGGATTTTCATGCACTTAAAACCCTAAATATGCGCTTAAAATATGCTCTTAAAAATGGGATATATTCACTTTAAATATTTCAAACCATGGCGAAGTCACCTATAACGACGTGGTTTACAACGACCAGTCGCTTTTAACGACCAATTTTCCCCCACGTGGTTGGTTTCTGCACAAGTAATCTTTCTATTTTTGAAAAGTCAGATAAAACGACCGTTGGCTATAGTGGCCAGTTAAACTGCACGACTGTAGTTAAATTTTGCATTTTAATAATGGAAAACAAAATAACATGCGATCCAGTTTTTAAAAATATTCAGTCTTTTTATTAACAATTAATTAAATAGATAAAAATGTTAACGAAAGATAAAGATCTTCATTTGAAAAATTAAATAACAGAATGGTCAAAAAGGAAAACGATATAAGAAGTTTAATGGTGCGTGTACATTTCTACGATTTTAGTTTTTTTTAATTTTGGGCTAATTTTTTGTGGAAAATATGCATTTATTATTACAAATATGCAAGAATATGCAAAATATGCATTTTTAGTAAAATATGCAAAAATATGCACTAACGATTGGATGCCAATTTAAAGAAAAATTCATGCAAAAAAAAATGTGCAAATGCATCGACATCCTAGCCCTAATAATAATGTTCTGGCAAATTGGCAAATTCATGGTTTTTTGTAGAGGGGTAAAAAACAAGCATTTTTTACTATGGGAGCGGGGGGTCTTTCTCGCCCCGTTTAGAGTGTAGGGACAATTTTAGAAAAAAATTACTTAGAAAAAAAAAAAAACAACGGCAACACTTAGAATGAAGTATTGGGGGTACAAATTAATTCGGTCCGTTTTCAAAAGATGGAGCCACCTTACGGTGATAATATGTATGGGGGCATGCTGCTCCCCTGCAGCCCCCTCTCCCCCTCTGCTTGGCCCAATGTAGGATTTGGGGTAAGTGCGAGGTTAGATATATATGTATATATGTACCTACTTCCATTGAACTTTAGTTGCAAACTCACACTTTCTTCACCATCGATAAAACCTGGAAACACTTGTTTTACATCTAGTAAAAATTCCATGATTTGGGAGCTCAAGTCGTCCTTATATTTTTTTTCAAGGCAGTACTTTCGATAAAAGAAATGTGCCATACACTGGTGAAGGTAGTGCGTAGTTTTGCGGCATAAAAGAGATGTTTCAGAAGCTTGTTCTGATTCTCGAGATCGTTAATAGTGTTGCTTGCATCTTGTCTTATCAACATATTCCCCACTGGCGTGCGCTATCGGTACAAATACAACTGGTGTTGGAGTTAACGTATTTATGGAAAAAAGGCCATAAACCTTTCTTACATTTAGAGTTCACTTTAAAAAACCGTCCGACCTTATCTTCTTTGCAAAACAACCCCAATACCACGATTGTCATCTGTTCGGTAACACGGCCTCTGTGATATTTTCTTTTTGTAAAAAAAGTCTCGTCGATTTGCACAGTATTTACTTCGCCGCCAATGCTGACATCAACGTGAGACACTAATATTTCGGTTATTTCACGACAATAGTTAAAGTAATCTATTATAGTAGATTTACTTAGTTCGCTTTTATTGTGGTGATGGCGCCAAGCGGTTAAATGCTAATTTTAAAATAATGACTTACAATAATATTTAAAAAAAAATTGTAGGTTAAGATTTAATTAATTTACCTGGTAAACCGCATTTTGATGACAAAAGAGATAATTATCGCAAGCACCTGGTGAATCTCTAACCGACATTGAGGCCCATGGAAAAATTTGCCGATAGATGGGTTGATTGTATTCCTACAACTTTTGTCACATTTTTTTATATGTAGCTTTTTGTTGAGCACCGCCACATCCAACCGAATTTAATGTCTTTACATATTTCCAACTTCATCGGTTAGTTGCAACACAGTGGGGAAATTGAAATTTTAGAAGGAATTATACCAATTTCTTCTAAAAACGCAATGTTTTTTCATTGGCCGACACCAAATCCGCGATCGAACAAAATATTGAGAAGTTTTGTAATTTTGGATGGATTGGAGGATGCTATCGCCGCCATCACTTAATCAGAAAAAAAACACTCGATTGGCACTGAGGTTGAACACAGAATTACCTTTGTAAATATCAATAACTACACGCTTTACCACATGTGTATGAAAAAACAACAACGGTACAAAAGTGAAACGTTTGTTTGGGGAGCAACAAAGTTGTGAGAGCAAGACCTGCCACATATAAAAGAGAGTTTAAATTCCTTAACTGGCGAAGCAAGCCAAGTTCAACTATAAAGTAAGTCCTCAAACTTATGGCTAGTTTTGTATAGCAAAATACGAAATATATAAGGGGAATTGGGGAAGGGGGAAGAAGGAAGGAGGTGGGGGGTGGGACAGCATACCTCCCGTACGTATTATCACCGTAAATACCAGAAAACAAAAAATCCCATAAAAAAGTACAATACTTTTAGTAATTTTCGATTTTCTCAAAAATTAGAAGACGTAAAACCATTAGGTTTTTTGTGTTCGATTCAGAATTGATATGAGCGTTGCCCACAAAAATCCAATTTAGCACTTCTATTCATAACTTTAAAAAACAAAGGTCTACACTTTTTTTTTCTCAATTTTTTAATCAAATTTTTGAGCTTGCATGCGAATTTTTCAAAAACTACTTATACAAATAATTTAACTTAAATTTAATATTTAAGAACAAGTTTCTGGCTTTCAAAACCATTATAGTACTTCATTGTAAGTGTTGCCGTTGTTGTTTTTTTATTTTAAGTATTTTTTTTTTCTAAAATTGTCCCTACCCCCTAAACGGGGCAAGATAGACCCCCCCCCCCCCATAGTAAAAAATGCTTGTTTTTTACCCCTCTACAAAAAACCATTATCAATTTTTGGCGCCTAAGTTATCGCACTGTCCCCCACTACTTTTACATATATGAATAAATATGATGATTCGTTTTTTTTTTTTTTATCAAAAAACTATATTTATGCGAGTACTATTAATTTTTGTCAAGAAAAAATTGTGAGGCTCTTTAAAAACTTTGAAATAATGTAAATTGTAATTTTTTACTCTTCCGACTCAAAAGGTTGCCGACTTAAACTAATCAACTTGAGTACGTTGAAGGAGAGAAGAAGAGTATCTGACATCCTCTTGATTCATAGACTTCTTACTGGTACCATTGACTGCGCCACCATTTATAAGTCCATATCTCTTAACACTAACCCACGTAATACAGGCAATCTCCGTCTCTTCTATCTATTCTCCCCCCGCAACTCATTCGGCTCCAATGAACCCATTTTCCGTAAGCTGGCATGTGCTATTTCGAATATTATCTTCGATTTCAAACTCAGCACTCCATGCCTAAAACTCCGTCTTCTCAATAGCCTTCTCTTCTCTCAATCTTAAGTATCGCGCCCCCCCTCACATTTAAGCTCAATAAATGGGTGTTTTTGCCCCCACACTATTCAGGATTTGAATATGCAGATTAAATTAGTGGATTGCAGGAGGCCATTAAAGAAAAATGACGCGGCAAACTGTGAGCTGACTCACAAAGCCGTAATTGTGATGGCTGCTATTCAAGAAACGGGCTTCGAACTGCTCGAACGATTTTTTTAACTGTAATCATTTTTATTATCATTACTTTTGGATCCTCTCCCGTATTTAACTGCTGCCATTCTTATAAAGATTTTCTACCATTGTGAACATGACGTTCATGCTCGTCCTTTTCCTTTCTATGGTCCTAAATGCTAAATTCAGTCTGACTCTGAACACTGTGAAAATATTTTTTTTTAAAGCAAAACTGATGGCACAGCAACCCTGTTGTTTTCAGCAAAGTCTCCACTCCCGTGACGTTCATGCCATCTCGTTCATATTTCGCTATTTGCGAATTCCTCCTCTTCCTCAACTAATTGACCAACAAACGACCATCTCACGGCTCTCTAATCTGCCCGTCTGTCTCCGGCTTAGTTCGTTCAACCATATCAAGAACGGTTTCCAATAAACCTTTTAACAACAACTCTACCAAGGATCCCCACAGCTTCGGTGGAGCTTCAACCAGACTCTAGTAAAGAAACCAAACCTAGTTTTTGCAAACATCCAACTCCGGTTGTTGCCCGCAAGTATTCATAGAAATCAAAAAAAAAGAAATCGGAGCACCTCCCATACCCACTCTTGCACCCTTTACCAATCCATGGGCTTAAGTTTTATCATTTTGTTCTAAACAAAATATCAATAAAATCCTCTGTCCCATCCTTCCTCACTTTTTTTTTATAGTAGATCCTAGGATTGCTGTAAATGTTCTACGCTCACCGCCGCAACTCTCCAAAAAATCAACAGGAAAAAGGCAAACCAGCACGACGAACGAGACAAATCCAAGTCCATCCGACAGAGACAACCATTTGAAAAGTCTACAAAACAGTAGAAAAAAAAACGCGACCAGAAACAAAAACGTGAAAAAAAACAAACTTTCATTTGAAAAAGAAGAGTCGATGAAGGGAGCAGAATCAGAACGGCAGGCAGAAGAAGAAAAGAAAAGCCTGTAGAGGTGAGTAATTTGTGTCGTGTTTTTTGTTTATATTTTGCACTGAAAAAACGACATCCTCTTGCGTTAGCCAGTCGAGTGCAAGGTGCACAATTTGATATTAAATCGTTCGAAATTCACGGAATTGAATGTAGGAATCGATAATTACGCATCTAATCGGTGTCGGGGTTGGTGAGTGAAAAAAAATTTTTTGTGGGAATCCGAGTGGTCTCAGGTCTCGTGTGTGCGGTGTATGTCGTCTGGAGGAGATTCGGATTTATGCGGATGACATTCGTTTTATTGCTGTTGGTTCATCGGAATCTGCTTTTCGTCTTTTCGTAGTTTTTCTTTTTTTTTTTTTGTTGTTTTTGATTTCCTTCTAGTGTCTTCTGGGAATGTACCCATAAGAATTCTCTTTTGCGAAAAGGTTTTCAGTTTTTTATCGTTTTCTTCGACGTCGACATTGTGTGCTTGTTTTCGGTTCGTCGTACGATCTTGCAAGTTGGAAAACTATTCCGAGTTTGACAACGGGGAGTGTAGAGCAGGGATAGGCAAAGTGGAATTATTGCGAAATTTTATGGACAAAGATACGAGTTGATTGTGAATTTTTCTTGGCTGTTTCATAATCCGTACGTTAAACAAAAAAAGAAAAGCAGAAAAAACGGCAAAAAAGTTTGCAAGCAAAATGGATCAAAACGGTGGCGTTGGCATGTGAAGACGGCGACGAGAAAGAGGAAGGAGCGCTGCTTATTTCACTACAAGCCACATTGTGTATGTTGGTAGTTGCGAAGTATAAGTGATGGGTTCTGGAAATATAATTGAGTTTGCCTTATTGATAGGTAGCAGGGCGCAGGAATTGTGATAGTTTTGTGGGCAGCGGCGATGCTCTTTATCCCCTATACTATACACAAGATTTAACCTATCTATTGCCGTTCTACGGACTTTCTTGTGGAAGCGTGCGTGTGTGTGTGTGGTTATCTTGGGGTGTATGTATGTGCTCGGTTCAATTGTTCAAGCTGCTTGGAGGTTTCCGCACAAAGTACATGCGGAAGTTCATAGAAACTAGAAGAAACATGGAAAACGTCGTTTAACCCATACGAGGGGATGAGCTTGCTGGTGTATTCAACTGTCTCTGTTTATTCTCTCCTTAATTAGTAGTCTTTAGTCGAATGCAAAGGTTAAATTCCGGCCTTTCCAACGAGCCACTTGTTAGGTTGACCATTTCTATCTGCTGTTAGGGGCGATGAGGGCGTTGTAATGTCTTAAAGCTACCCTGCGCAGAAATTATACTTACACCATCCGATCACTATGCAATCCCTTCCTATACATCATGCATTCAAACCAAATTCCTCATTTCTATTTACAGATGTCTGAAGAAAATGCCGGGCTAGCAAGATCCTTCACCGAATTCGCAAGCGATTTTAATAAATTCTTCGAACTTGTAAAAATCCTCAATTCGTATAAAGAAAAATTCCAAAGATACGTCAACGACCAGAGACACATTCAAGAGCATCAATCTCTGGACGATCTCATAGCACAGGTGTTTCGGCAATGGGCAATGCTTACCGAAACGGTCACGTCGGTACGTAGAGTTATCGATATTATTGAGACGCCGACATGTATAGATGATTTGGAAGAATATCCCACAGGCGAACCACAATCTACGAGCGAGGGCCCAACCCAAGTTGAAGTCATTCCAAAGATAGAGGAAGATCGTGAGGCTGAAAATGTAAACAATGAGGATCAGTTGGAAACAGGAGAGCAAGAAGTAGACACGTGCAAGGTGCCAGAAGCGGCTGCAGAAGTAGTCGTCGAACTAGTTGAACAGCCGGAAGAACCTACGTCCGAACCAATCATAAAAGTGAACGCTGAAGTAGTGAATCCTCAGTCCGTTGACGAAAGTGGGGCAGTGGTGCTTGAACCAATTGTAGAAGTGGCCTCCGAAGAAGTCGGAGAGCTAAATTCGGAATCAGTCTCCGAACCAGTGGAGAATGTGACTGCGAATTCTGACCAAGTGGTTGCTGCGCCTGTTGAAACTGCCGATGCTGAACCAGTTGAGAAAGTCGTTTCTGATTCGCTTCAACCCGTATCCGTACAAACAAACGAGAGAGACACAAATAAAGAAACTGAGAAAGGGGATGCTACAACAGCTGTCGAGCAGCCCTCGTCCAACGTCGTGAACGGTGAGGAAAACGCCACCGAATCCCGTGATATAGAAGAAAAGCCCAGAATCCGTTTGGTCCCTCTTCAAAACCTACTATCACAGCCAGAAAAATCAGAACAGCTGTTGCACGTCACAATAAGCGACTCCGATGACGACGACGTTAGTGTTGTAGTACCACCACCGACTAGAATCACCAGGGCCACTGGTACGCGTCAACAGCCGCAGCAAATCTTCGAACTAAGTGACTCGGACGATGAACCAGTGCAGTCTGAAGGCAGTAAACTCAAGGAACTTTTGTTAGATTTACCTAAAGATCAAAATCAAAACGGCCTATCGAGGAGAGTAAACAATTCCACCGACAAGCACATACGAATAAAATACACTCCCATTCGAAAGCCCACTGAATTGGCAAGCCAACGTCAGAAAAGGAATCGGATTATTTCTTCCGACGAAGAGGAGACAGTCAAGCCGCTTGATAGGGACTCCAAATTGATCAAACTTGAAGATAAATCTAAAGAAGACTCCTCAAACGGCGCTAACGAAAACAACATTGTGATCAGTGAGGCACGAACGTGTTCTCCGTTCCAAAAAGAGACTGTACGAACAGAAACAAGAACATCCAACGATTTTAAGAAAGGATGTGTTGTTCGCATTAAGCGTGAGCCCGTCTTTACTGCCCACCACACAAAATCAGATGTATGTAGCACAATTTTAATCAGCAATCGTCTTTTATGCGTTTTATCTATCCTTTGTACGTCCTTTTATCCCATCCAGATATACATATATTGTCCCCTCTCCCAAAATGTAAACCAAATACGAGAAATTGAGTGATTTAGACACCCAGAATAGGCACGAACGAGTGCAAGCGTTTGCATTTTATATGTTGTTTGCTTGAACTGTATTCATAGACGTCGATTGGATTCGTTGAGTGGAGGGCAAAGAGCGTTTAAGTAACGAAAAAAGGGTCGTCGAGCTTTGTAGGATGATTATGTCGGGTTCTGAAACCGATATTTCGCGCTTCCCTGGTGGCCTATGGTCAATTGTAGTCATACATGCAACCTGTATGCCTTCCTGTGGAATGTCTGCTCGTCACTTAGATGCTTTCCATCTATATACTCTTCCCGTATTTATCACTTAAGCCTGTCATCTCGATGACCTCGTACCTGCTACGACACGCGCTCTCTTTGGTACCACAGCTTTTCGGTAACTGCCTTGTGTCCCTTTCATGTTTGTTGCGTTCCACTTCACACGTCGATCGACTTTTGTTAGCAACAATCTCCATCCATCACGATGGTTCACTAACAAGTCCCATTCCCTTATTTCCAGGTGTCAAAAGCAAAGAGCAACGGACATACCCGCAATTGCCTAACTAGTGTAAGTAACAAATCAGCAAACAGGAAAGTTATGGCCAGCGACTCGGAATCTGACGTAGAAGTCCTGCCCGAGAACAGTGGTAGTGACGATACCAGTTCGAGTGATAGCGAAGTCGTTGCACCGCGTAAGAAACGAATATTCGAAGAGAAAACGAAAACCAGCAGCACAAGTTCGGAATCCGAATCGAATAATACCAGTACAGCGGGAACGACGGCATCGGTACGAAAGAAGCGAAAAATTGTACGAAAATCCAGTTCGAGTAGTGACAACGATGGCAGTGATGGAAGTGATCTGGAGAATGGCGATAAGAATAAGAAGAGAAAGAAAATAAGAAAATTAATTAACGAGAAAAACTTGGATGATGACACAAAACGAGCGACCAGGGAGGAGGAGGAACGTAAACGACGTATCGAGGAACGACAGAAAATGGTAATCCATCGACTCTCAGTTCTCTCTTTTTAGTCACAATTCTTTGCTTTGCAGTACAATCAAATCTACGTGAAGAACGAGAACGTCGAGATCGAGGAGCTGATTCTCGACTTTGATGCCGAGACGAAAAAACCGCTCTTGAAGGTAGACAACGGCCTGTTAAAGCGATTGAAGCCGCATCAAGTGAACGGTGTGAAATTCATTTGGGATTCGTGTTTCGAAACGGTTAAGGACTGCCGGGAGAAACCGGGATCCGGATGTATACTCGCACATTGCATGGGTCTCGGCAAAACCATGCAAATCGTTACCCTCACCCACACCTTATTGACCAACAGCGACGTGACCCACTTCGAACGTGTCCTTATCATATCGCCTCTAAGTACACTGAACAATTGGGCGAGGGAGTACTATCACTGGATAAGCTTCGCTAAGAACAAGAATATCGAAGTCTACGACATGTCCAAGTACAAGGACAAGAACATGAGGGCGGTTAAGTTGGAGGAATGGTTCACGGACGGCGGGGTTTGCATCATAGGCTATGACATGTACCGTATCTTGTCGAATGAGAAGACCAAGGGTCTGCGGAAGAAGCAGAAAGAGATGCTACAGCGGAGTCTGGTGGATCCGGGGCCGGATGTGGTCATTTGCGACGAGGGGCATTTGCTGAAGAACGAGAAGACGAGCCTTAGTAAAGCGGTCACAAAAATGCGCACAAAACGACGGATTGTCCTGACCGGTACGCCGCTACAAAACAACTTGAAAGAATGTAAGTCTCCAATCTCTTGGTTTGGCGTCATTCCTAATGATCGATATTCCAGATTACTGCATGATACAGTTTATAAAACCGAATCTCTTGGGTACTTACAAGGAGTATTTGAATCGTTTCGTTAATCCCATCACCAACGGTCAGTATACCGACTCGACGGAACGCGATATACGTCTGATGAAGCATCGCTCGCATATATTGCACAAAATGCTGGAGGCATGCCTGCAACGGCGCGACTATTCGGTTTTAGCCCCATATTTACCACCCAAGTACGAGTATGTCATCTTCGTAACGTTGTCCGACGTGCAGAAACAGCTCTACGATCACTATATGAACACGCAGAGGGATTTAGTAGGCGATGCGAATGGCAAGGGCGCCAAATTGTTTCAAGATTTTCAGGATTTACGTCGTATCTGGACACATCCGATGAACTTGCGGGTGAACAGTGACACTGTGATCAGAAAGAAGGTTTGCTTACCCCCAAAAAGCGATTGTGTTTAGCGGTTTTTCTAATATTAATTTACGTTTGCAGCTTGCACGATACGATTCGGAGGAATCAATGAAGGATTTCATTGATGATCACAGCGAGGAGTCGACTACGTCGGAATCGGACAGCTCATCTTCGGACGAAGCTGAGCCTAGTAAAGCAAAGACTGTGAGAACCCGTAATACTCGTATGAACAAGGATCTCTCCGAAGATGGTAAATCAGTACCTTGGAAGGGGTCGAACTTGCTATTCTAACAATTTCTCACATTGCAGATAGCGACTCTATAGAAGTGCAAGCAAAAGACGATCCATCCGAATGGTGGACGAGATTCGTGGACGAAGCCGAACTGAATAACATTCATCATTCGCCCAAGTTAGTTGTGCTCATGACACTTCTGCAGCGATGCGAAGAGATCGGCGACAAGGTTTTAGTCTTTTCGCAATCGCTTCAATCGCTTGATGTAATCGAACATTTTCTCTCGCTCATCGATCGTAAGACACGTGGCGAAGAGATTGAGGGCGATGTTGGTAATTTCAAGGGTCGCTGGCGGCCGGGCGTGAACTATTTCCGTTTGGACGGTTCGCGTACTGTTGAGAATCGCGAGAGTATGTGTAAGAGTTTCAATGACCGGAGTAACTTGAGTGCACGTTTATTCCTTATCTCGACTCGAGCCGGAGGTTTGGGTATTAATCTGGTGGCGGCCAATCGAGTGGTTATCTTCGATGTGTCCTGGAATCCATCGCACGATACGCAGAGCATTTTCCGAGTCTACCGATTTGGACAGACTAAGCCGTGTTACATTTATCGCCTGATTGCTTTGGTAGGTTTGTGGGCCGTTTCCCTATGATTTAAAATTTCTGTAAATACTTACGTTCGAATGTAGGGCACGATGGAGCAGAAGGTCTATGAGAGGCAGGTGGCCAAACAAGCTACCGCGAAGCGGGTCATAGATGAACAACAGATCAGTAGGCATTACAACCAGAATGATCTACAGGAATTGTATACGTACGAATTGGAGCCAAGCACACCAAGGGAAATTCCCATTCTACCAAAAGATAGATTGTTTGCCGAGCTGCTCAGCAACCACGAAAAGGTATCATCGAGTAGTCGACCGGTCGTGGTTAGTTTCTCCAATTTGCGTATGAGTTTCATTTCAGCTACTCTTCAAATATCACGAGCATGATTCTCTGCTAGAGAACGAGGACAGTGAGAATCTATCAGAGGAAGAACGTAAAGCCGCTTGGGACGAGTATGAAGCGGAGAAAACACGACCACCACAGCCGGCAATGCAGTATATGGCGTATGATCGGTCTGCTTACATGGCAAACTACGGTAATCCGTCAGGCAGTGTTACGTCGAATAAAATATTCGGATTCCGATCGGACATTCTTCTACGTTTGCTTAACATGAAGGGCTGCCAGGATCATCCCGAGTTGACTGGCTCGCAAGTGATCCAGCTTGTTCCCGAATATCTCCAGCGACTGTATTTCGAAATGAATAACGGTGATCCAACGGTGAGTCATGAGCATTAAATCAGGCATACAGCCATAAACTAATTGTTCGGTCATAATTTTCAGTTGTACAAGGAACTCCTTGAGCTACATAAATCCCTTGAAACCCCCGGTGGGATGTACACGAATCCCTTACTTTTTGCTAACCAGACTCCGCCCAATCCCGTCGTGCCGGTACTCGGTGGACATGTACGACCCTATGGACAGGTGAGTTTTTCTTTACTATTGCACACTCGGCATACAACTAAAGCTACCTCCTCCCCCAAGGTACACCCGGGCACGTCTAACTTCAACAGTAACGAGGTGTACGAAGTGGATTGAGCACCCAACAATCCACCAAGCCCTGTGTCGATGAAGCGTTCGTTCATTAATTATTAGTGTTTAGTTCTTATATATTATTTAACTTTATGTTTAGGATTAGACGATGATACTTGCAGTTAACTTCCATATTGCACTTAAAACAAATAAAATGATACAAAAAAAAGTAAAATAAGTCTAAAACAGAAACAGATTCTAGACTAGAAATAGAGCTATTGAAGTGAACTACGTTCGCTGAAAAAAAAATAATACATAGAATCCAAGGATCAAAGTGGACAGTAACACACGTAGATTAATATTATTACAGGCAAACAAATAAACCAGATTTTATGTATGTACTTCAGTAAAACAAAGTAAAAGTTTTGTTTTCGAATGATGGGTGGCGTGGTTCGACTCGACTAGGTTTGTCCTCCGTAAACGAGAAATCCAAGAAGCGGTTTTTGCAAAGCAGAGCTGAGTGCCATGGCTTTATTCGACTACTCTTCTGCTCTTCTGACCTACAAGTCCTCTGTCTTCTGGAATCGAATCATCGCCGCTGCTGTTACTGTTGTCCTCGTTACTTTTGTTGGATTTGTTTCTTTTTCTTTGTTGGAGCACTCAGCTGCAAATACGGGTCCAAACAAAGTTAGGAGGAGCTTCAGTGATGTAGGGCTAAGAGATTCGGCACACACAAGCGCAATGACCTCGAACTAAGACCCGAAAAACCAGAGTAATATGGATGAATGGACAACCATAAGGATGGAAGTAATCCAACTGGCAATAGCGGAAATCCACCCGAGGTCTCCTTGAACGCGGCCTGGGCAAGGATTCTGGAGGGCCCACCACTCATTCCAAGCTCCCCGACAGCTCGGAACGACACCGACTTCTGCGTCTCATTGACCGACTACCTGATTGGACTGAGCATGAGTGGTGCAACCAACAGAGGCAACACCGACAATGGCACGGCACGGAAAACCGCTAAGATTGAACGAGCCCAAGCGCAGAAAGTGGCTAGTAAAGGCTGCTGTAGGAGGCACAAGCATACCATACTTCCGGTATGCGCCTCTAACATTTCTCCCCTTATTGGTGACGATCAACCTCCCAATAAAATCGTACCAAGCTCCAAAACTGACGAAGTTGGAGGTGTTCAGGGTTCTGCTATGGCCGGCGCTAATGAAAAAGGCGATGATGCTGACAGCAGACTGATCGCAGAAGGCGAAGCGGTTTTGGGTCCCAACAACCCTCAAACTGGCAGAGCTGTTCCAAAGCGGCGTCGGAAGGGAGCTTCAACCGAAAAAGGTAAGAGTGGTCGCAAACGGAAGACGGGCGACGGGGACAACCTTGCTGGGGAGAGAGAACGTGATGCCTCCTCCTCCGACGTGGCGATGGGATCTCGGAGTCCGAAGGCAGATGCGGTAATCAACAAAGATCAAAGGAAAAACCTGAAAACGAAGATAACCAAATACTGCTCCTCGAAGGCGGGCACTTCGCACAACAAAACTCTTTCCTCCGGAAAGGAGATTCCAACGAGAGTCGAGACAAGCTCCTCTCTGACAAAGAGGCAGCCATCTCTTCTGAATAGGGAAAGCTGGCAGTGACAGTAGAATGACCAGCGCAGATTGCCAACACTGCGAAGATCGTCTACTGGAGCTAGCTTCAGCAACAGGCTTCTGTATTCCAGCTGAGAGGTCTGCTCTAATGAATGGCACCTTCTTGGTGAGCTGTTCCTCACAGCGGGCATCTGCCTGGACCAGAAGCATGGTTCCGAAATTCCTGCTCTTCTCAGTAGTAGAATTGCATGCAGTAGTACAAATCATCACATTGTATCCATTCAGGAACTATGGAATAAATGTGGATTGGATTGTGGTCTTGGCGGTATACGTAATGCTTCGATTTTTTATGATGAGCGATCCGATAAGCCTATCTCATCATGTCGAACACACTATCGGCAACCAAACTTGGACAATTCTGTGGACAAGATCTGGTGGCTGCTAGAGTTAGCTACAAAGCGCACGGATTTATTTGGCTCATACATTTTTTTACGAAGTAGGCGAGCCTTTTCTTGACGGCTCATCTAAGCATTTTTTTTTTATCCTGGGCACTCAATTTGTCTACTTTGTCTTGAGCGAGGGTATCACGTACCTTAACGTTCTTCGACGTACTGCTATACAAGGCTCCTTAGGGTTGTCCCCGACCTTGTTTATTGTTTGTTCTGAAATGTTGTTCCCTCGAGAACCGCGACTCAAATATGTCATTCGAGCCAGAGCTCCGGAATAGCTCGAATGGGCATTGACACATTGACTGACAAGGCAATTTTGAAAGAAAAGCTAAAGGTGAAAAAAAAAAATTGTTATATGTTTCATTTTGGTTTGTTAAAAAAATAATACATGTTTACAATGCATGCCACGTCATTCAAATATGAATGACATCCTTGTTTCCGTGGGGGCCACGTCATTCATATGTGTATATACAGGGTGTCCCACGAGCAGTGTGCCAAAAAGCTAGAGCGTGTAGGTCTGGTCAAGACAAAAAAAAAATCGTATGGGAGAGGGGTCTATTCCCCCCTCTTGCCCTCTTGCCTCTTCGAAAATGCCCGGATTTGTCTTAAATGAACAGCATTTGCGGGAAGTTTTGATTTTCTTTTTTAATTGGCTGAAGCTCATCGAATGCTTGTAGAAGTTTATGGTGAATCTGCTCCGACCGATAAATCATGCAGAGAGTGGTTTCGACGCTTCCAAAGTGGTGATTTTAGCGTCGAAGACAAAGAGCGTCTTGGCCAGGAATTGGAGGTTTTACTGGATCAAGATCCGTGCCAAATGCAAAGTGAACTCGCAGAATCGTTGGGAGTGACTCAGCAAACAATTTCAATTTATTCAAAAGCAAGGAAATTGGGTGCCGTACGAGTTGAAACCGAGAGATGTCGAAAGGCGATTTTTCACCTCGGAACTGCTTCTTGAACGACATCAAAGGAAGGGATTTTTGCACCGGATCATGATTGGAGATGAAAAGTGGATATACCCCAAGAAGAAAAAATAATATGCAAAGCCAGCTGAACCCGTTCCATCATCGTCTACATCGACGCCAAAGAAAAACATCCACGGTTCAAAGGTCATGCTCTGCATATGGTGGGACCAGACGGGTGTGGTGTACTATGAGCTGCTAAAACCAGGCGAAACCATTCCAACTAATGCGTTTGAGCCGTACATTGCGTGAAAAACGGCCAGAATCGACCGAAAGGCATGACAAGGTGATTTTGGAACATGATAACGCTCGGCCCCACGTGGCTGCAGCGGTCAAAAACTACCTGGAAACGCTGAAATGGGAGGTCTTACCCCACCCGCCATATTCTCCAGATCTTGCTCCTTCCGACTACTGGCTTTTTCGACGGATGCAAAACGATTTGGGGGGTCACCGGTTAGGTCTTTTGAAGAAATCGAAGAATGGCTCAATGATTGGATTGATGCCAGAGAGCACTCATTTTTTAGAGATGGTATTCGAAAATTACCAGAGAGATGGGAAAAAGTAGTCGCTTCCGACGGACACTACTTTGAGTGATGTATTTTTTACGTTTTTTCAATAAAAAAAAAATTTTAACACAAAAAACGGACCGAATTACCTACCTTACCCTACCCTAGCCTATGAAAGCCTGTTTGACAGGCTTTGCCTTGAAGAGGCTCCACCTAGTGAAGTGTCCGTTGACGGAGTCCTCTCCAGCCACCAAAAGCATTGATGCTGGCGGACTACGTGATTGATTTTCAACTTCCAGTCATCACAATACTGCTGAATTTTTTCGAAGTCACGCTGCAAAAGAGTAGCAATGACGTCGATCGTTGGACCTGATCTGTACGCGATAAGGTCGTCCGCATACGCTATTGAGTGGTGAAGAGAAGCAAGTAGATCACTGAGGTAAATGCTAAAAAGGATCGGCGAATTTACCGTACCCTGTTGCAGTCCGTTTTTGATTTCAAATGTTTGGGTAGAAGTTACGTTGGCAATTTTCACAACGAACTTTCTATCTGTTAACATGTCAAAAATCATATATAGCAGTGGTTTGCTTATGCCCAGCCGACTGAGCTTGTAATAAAGACTTTCTAGCCATACGGTGTCGAAGCCTTTTTCCAAGACAATCAGACAGGCACCCGTGCGTTGGTTCCTGCATTTATTCCATTGGATATCCGATACAAGGTTCGACGCCCCGCTCTGAAACCGAATTGGTTACCCGGGATGATTTTATTGTCCTCAAACCATCTAGACAGGGCTCTATGAACCACCTTCTCGAAGACCTTGCTGATACTAGGAAGAAGACTTATCGACCGGAGATTTGCGGGGTTAGAGGTGTCTTTACCCCTCTTGGGGATTGGTTGCACCACCGCTGTCTTCCAGTGTACTGGATAATATGCATTATTCTGGTGGAAGGTGCCTAAGCACAACATTGGATATACCGTCGATACCCGCGGATTTTTTTTTTCAATGACTGAAAGATCATCTGGAGATCTTCCGTCGAAATGAACAGGGTATTAGCCCCCTCACTGGCGATGGCATTGTTTGCCATGAGATCTTCACTGAACCTGGTATAACCAAGATTCTAAGG
Source organism: Merodon equestris (assembly GCA_958301585.1). Lineage (NCBI taxonomy): Eukaryota > Metazoa > Arthropoda > Insecta > Diptera > Syrphidae > Merodon > Merodon equestris. The sequence goes on from OY284415.1 coordinate 104,214,122, forward strand.
TAGAAGTGATGAAGCAGGACTCTGTTCTCCAGGTCATGGTTCGGGCGAATACTATCATTCACCTTGTACACTTCCTGGCTCCCACTGTCGCCACCTTCTCCTGAGGATCTTTAATTACGAAAAAGTCGTCATCCAGGATGGCGTTCTCTGGATCAATTCTAACTGTTCGTAGCAAACGTTCATTGTCTGACGTTCTCGGAAGCTTAAGGTCCTGTGTTCATTCTGATTCTGATTGTTTCTCCTCCGCATTCATTCTATTAAACGAGTTGTCATGCCATGCTCTGAAACAGAATTGAGGCCAGGCTTACTCCCAATTTTTAGAGTGGTTTTGAGTTGAAATTTGGTATAAATCACCGGACCATAACACCAGGTCCGGGAATGCTTGAAGGTAAGAAGCAAACATAAGTCACACTGTGTGCCTTTCGTTAGGTCCAATCAAGTTAAATTAAGATTCGTCAGAAAATATGGTGGCGGTCCAGTCCTCCCTGCCACTCTTACCCTCCCCGAAAACCACCCTCTTACTTTTTAGAAGTCAGCGCTCTAAGACTCAGGCAGTCCCGCAGCAATCACATGCCTTACCTAAACGAACCTAATCCCCAGAATAAACAATCTTGAACTGTTCCCATCAAACATTAACTTTTATACTACTGATGATTGTCCATGCTTCGGTGTCCTCCTAGCCGTCGAAACTCAATTGACTCCTTCCTCATAGCAACTTCATCATCGCTGTGTCTCGACTTTGTTTCTATTAAGATTATACTACCCCGTAAATCGCTCTACGTCATTTGCTTTTACATTTTTCCATCACAACCTATTGAACCATATAAATTGGCCATTTAATTGATTTACGGGATCCCCAAGACGAGATCCTAGTTTTCGGTAACTTCAAGCTTCCTCATCTTAAATGGATCTCGTCAGGTGACCAATCGTTTCATATTGCCTCTAATCCCACTGCAGCTAAAGAATGTCTCTGATTCAAGCCTTAATCAAGTCAGTCGCATTTTAAAGTACATGGGTAGACAACTAGACCTCATTTTCACAACTGACCTCCTTAACTCCTCAGTTTCCGGTTCTCTGCTGTCCCTATCAACTGTCGAAAACTACCACTCCCCTCCCCCCTTCTTCTCTCGTTCTTTCACAAATCCCCTATCCCCTATACAGAGCGTTAACCCTACTGATCAAATGTCTCATGATTTCCACAAAGCCAACTTCCGTCAAATCAATGAATATCTCAATAATGCTCCTTTTCATTTCAACAACCTTACTGCAAATATTGCCATATCTACATATATTTCACAAGAAAATATTTAATTCTATCTCCCTTTTCGTACCCTTTTCTCGACACAAAATCTCCTTCGTCTCCCCACCTTGGTATAATCGCAGGCTCCGTTCTTTGAAAAACAAACGGAACAAGCTTTGGACAACTTTCCTTCGTACTCAAACCCCAAATGACTTCTCTAACTATTTCGGCACTTACCTGCATTTTATAGAGCTTTATAACTCAGCAGTACTCAGTCGAGATGCAAACTAACCTTATAAATGATCCCAAGTCCTTCTTTCCTATGCACCTGATCCTACTTATTTCAACTATTTAACAAACTGCTCCTTCGGACCATTTCTCCCTCGTAGTGTCGACCCAGATATCATCGAAAAAAGAAACAACTTAGTGATGAATTCACTACTGGCCCTGACGGACTCCCTGCCATCTCAAAATTCTTCAGCCTATCCCTTTCTCAAGGTGAATTCTCCCGGAATATGGAAAATCTTTTTTATAACAACTATACACAAAAAGGTTCCGAAGAATGACATTAACAACTACCGTCCCATTGCCAAACTGTCTTATACCATATAACCAAAATCTTCGAAAGTATTATACTTTGTATGATAATTTAAGTTCTTAACGCAAGTTTCTTTAATCACCCCCAGACAACACGGCTTCCTCAAAGGTAGGTCTACAACCAAAAACCTTGTTGAATTCGTATCCTTCAAAGCCTTAGAAAATGGCAAGGAAGTCGATGTTATCTCAATTGACTTCAGTAAGGCCTTTGATCAAATTTCACATAGATTAATACTCTTTAAATTGTCTTCCCTTGGCTTTGAACCCATCTCGTTAAAGTGGATATCCTCTAACCTGGAAAATCGTTACTACAGCGTTCGTTTTAGATCTGCCCTCTCTAACCCCTTCCTTGCTTCCTCCGGTGTCCCCCAAGGTAGTCATTTAGGTCCGATTTTTTTTATCCTTACCATTAACGATATTGAAATGGTTATCAAACATTCCTACATCTCTCTTTCCGAAGATTACCCTTATTCAATCGGACCTCAATAGTTTTTCCACCTAGTGCTCCAAGAACTGCCTGAACCTTAACATGTCCAAGCATGTCTGCTTTGTTGCAGACCTACGTGCTTGATGTAGCAACAGGCAGTTGCCAAGCGATATTGAAATACATGTGCTCCAAAATCCGATCGTTAATTTGGGCCTTCGGCTATCTAATTGCCTTTTCCGGCCTGTCCTTAAGCCATCTCACACTACTTTCATGACATCCCACAACATCTTCGCTATGAACGCCCCCCATGTTGAGGACACTAAATTAAGCCACATTAACTAAATTGATCGCCTTCTTATCAGACACCATACCAACAACCAACAACCATAAATCTGACATCGACTGAAGAATTTTTAACCTACGAATTATAATAAGTTTCCAAGGGAAAATATAAAGACTATACGTATCGAGGCGGAATCACTATGCGCATATGGCATTTCCGGCTCATGGCGGACCACAGCGAAACTTCTCTCAGTCAACTATGTTGTCATTTACCTATCCAAAAATTGTCATTTGTTGCCAACTCCGGAGGTGAATCAAAAAGATTTACTTCGAAATACAGTTTCGTTTACTCAGCTCTTACCAGGATTTGAACGCGTGTTATAGGCATCAAAAGTCATTAAACTATAATATCTGCTAAGCTGCAATAGCCTGCAAAAGAACGGATTTACGAAAAAGTTATATATAAAAGATTGAATGAACGATTTCTGTCGGAGCTGATAGGTCCACTTTTTTTTTGCCGAATTGTCTACAGAGACGATCTATACAGAGTCATGATAATGGAGAATTCTCGCTGCTCCATTCAAGTCGGTAATAAACTAATCGAGACATTCGATATTGAAAAAGGTTTCAGACGGGGTGACTCGTTGTCATGTGATTTCTTCAACATCATCCTTGAAAGATCGTCCAGGACTCACTGACCAATACAGGATGCGTAGTTTATTTCTTGCTTGCTTGTTTATTTCTAGATTGATGTGATTAGATGGACACATTGAGATATCAAATATGCCTGACACAGATAGCTTGGTCAGACTATCATCTACATCATCTTGGGCGTCTTCATTTCGTCTACCTTAGCTCAGTAGTAACAAGGAACAATCACATCAGCGCTGAGATAAGACGTTCTTATCAATTGCTGGTTCTTTAGGTTGAAGAGGCAATTGAGAAGTAGAGTCCAGGATAATTCATTACAAAACCTCAATCATCTCAGTGGCCTTTATGGCACAGAGGCTTAGATAGTATCGAAGGTGGATGAAAATGCCCCTTGGCAATTAGGGGGAACAATTCTGCGTGTAATCTTTTGTCCCATCGGCATGGTCCTTTACTAATCTAATGTCTAAAATAAATGGGACATATAGAGCCAATGGACACCACTGTTCCGATTGAACAGTCTTCGATTCTTATCTTGATCAGCAGAGAACTGCATCTATATTAAGGTAACACACACAGGTAGGAAGGTACCTAATCCAACTGGGTGTGCGGCACTGGAAGCAGGTGGCTGTAGAAGCTTGCTTGTAAATGGCCAGTCGTGGTAAGTCAATATGGATGGCTGATCGGTAGATGATGATTGGCTGATCAATGGATGGCGTTTGATGGTTGATAATTTATGGTTAATGTATGGGGTGATTGATGATAAATAAGTGATAAGCCATCACTTATCCGTGATGTGATTGGTGGTGGTAATTGGTGATCGGTAAATGATAATGCCATCAAAAACATAACTTGTAAAAAAACCAAGTCTCGCATTTCAGTTCTTCTACCGTAAAAAGTTGTGAGATCTATGTAATACCAAGTCGGTTAATTTATTCAGCTCCTACTTAAGGGACCTTCTGTCTTAAGTTATTACGTAATTTGCTAACCTAACAACATCTTATAGTGACCATATTAATATTAAAAATCTTTTATATTTTAAATAAATAGATTGACTTGTCCATCGCATGCGTCTCACAAGTAATACATATTATATTAAATTAGATTGTCTAGTGCGATTGCCAAGTCAATCTATTTATTTAAAATATAAAAGATTTTTAATATTAATATGGTCACTATAAGATGTTGTTAGGTTAGCAAATTACGTAATAACTTGAGACAGAAGGTCCCTTAAGTAGGAGCTGAATAAATTAACCGACTTGGTATTACATAGATCTCACAACTTTTTACGGTAGAAGAACTGAGTTGCGAGACTTGGTTTTTTTACAAGTTATGTTTTTGATGGCATCTCATTTCTTTTTGTAGATAGTCCTACTTTTCTTCCTTTTCGGTACCTTCTACTTTTTGAATACCAACAACAGATTTTCTTAAAGCCCACTCTGTGTCTTATGAGCTTTTCTTATTTTTGTAGGTTGTTTTCCTCTTTTTCTTTTCCGGTACTACTTCTTGAGCTTCAGCTGCAGTTTTTCTCAAAGCCCACTCCCTGTCTCTATTGGTTTTTCTCGGAGGCTTTGATGTTACAATTTTTGTCAAGTCTGGACGGTAAATGCTTCTTAATCTATTGTATTCACAAATTGAGGATTCCTGCGCTTTAATATTTCCAAAGTCGACATTAATTAGATGTAAGCCGCCCAGACTTGTAACTCTCGAAAGTGCCACGTAAGCTTGACCGGATGTGAATACTGCAGAACCGATATCCATCAGCGCATTATTTAGACTTAGGCCCTGACTTTTGTGTATAGTTATAGCATAGGCTATACATATAGGAAACTGTTCGCGATGAACATAAGCTCTATTAATAATTTCAAATTTAGTTTTGACCGGACCAAGCTCGTAAACCTGTTCTTTATCAAATGTAATGTATATTTTCTTAATTATTTTTGTATTTTCCGGATCAACCTTTACTCTTTGCACTATACCGATAGAACCATTAACTAAACCAAGACTCACGTCAATATTTCGCCTTAACATGACTCTTGCTCCTATTTTTATAATTATGTTCTCTTCTAGGCCCGCAGTCATAGAAGCATCGTCTTCATCATTTTTTATGCATTCACGAGCTCTTTTTGTTAGGTATCTGGGGCAATCTATGCTATCTACAGCTGTAAGTTTTATTTCGGGATGTGGGAGAGATCTAAGCATTGCAGTATTTAATTGTTGACACATGTTTTCGAGAGGTGTTCAATTATTTCAATCAATCTGTTTTCATTTGAATTGGTTTTTAGAGTTATTAATCTAGTCGAGAGTAAGTCGCGGTCTTTTTGTGTAGTCACACCTAATCTTATTCTATTTAGCATTTCAACAAAGTTAGAATCATTGAGCTGTCGCATGTTAATAGTAAGTTCATCGTATACGAACAGTTCAATCCACAGATTTGGCATACTGAGGGAACCTAACAACTTGTTAGTTTCAGCAGTTGAGAGTTTTTCAAAAGGTGACTTTTCTCTTACCGGCGGAAGCTGTAAAAGATCCCCGAAAAGTACAAGATGTTTTTTTCCAAACCACCCATTCTGATCATCGCTTGTGTCAAATATCTCAGACAAGCGTAAATGAATATATGTTAAAGTAACATTGGATATGATCGACACTTCGTCTATGATAAACAACACTACTTCTTTCAAATCTGATCTCAGAACTTGGAGCACTTCATCGGAAAGTGGCTTGTACCTCGGTGTTTGCTTGTGTTCCACAGGCAGCTGCAATAGTCTGTGTATAGTCAATCCATTCACATTGAATGCAGCTATGCCTGTTGGAGCACTAACTGCCACTTTTTTGTTTAAATACATCTTAACCCAAACTTTCAGAGTTTTTATTAAAAAGCTCTTTCCAGTGCCACCAGTTCCACTCACAAAACAGCGTAAAACGTCAGCGTTATTATCAGTTGTGTCCATTTTATGTGTGATCATATCGAAGACTCTTTTTTGATCGGCATTAAGTTTTGCGATCATACTTTGAAGATCAGTCTGCTCTTCTTCTACCAGATTGATTCTCTGAAAGTCATCCATTGCGTTTGCAGCTTCAAAGTCTAAAGGGTTTTCAGGACCATCGTCATCATCAACAATTTCCCTTTCTTCGTTTATCTCAGCAACTTTAAATTCTATCATTTCACATGCTTTTTGTATCTTATATCTTGACTCTATCATTGAATTACCATAATCGACTCCTTCTTTTAAATCTTCTTTCGCCAAATTAAAGGCCTCCGTGTAAGTATCACACCCCATTTAGAGTTCATCTAAGGAACGCCATGGCTTGAATAAAAGAAGTAAAGAGAAGAAATATTTCTCTGGTACTTGTTCTCCGTCGTAGAAATAGTGATTGATCAAATATGGGTTACCTCTTCTTTTCAGGAACTGTTTACCGTCATTTATCTCGTAGCACTCGACTTTAGAGGAGACTGGGCGTGTTTTAACAATATCGTAATTTTGAGCGAAACTGTACAAGTTAGTAGTCTCCAACTCTGACACCGAACATACAATTTGTTTTAAAATTGATTTAATTATAAGTTCATCAAATGGTTATTAAATATATGTACATAATAAAGATATTTATTTTATATTCCGTCAAATGCATGAACCACATTGACCACTAAACCCAATTCCCCAACCGCCAATTGATTGTTGCATTGCATATTTTTAGGAGTTAATCGCCATCTAGATAAATTGAAAAAGGATACATACAGACACTATCCTATTAGTAATAATATTTGGTGTATCTAGAAAACTGGACCGAAATTGCAAAATATTTTAGTTTTTCCTTGATTTATACACTAAACACTAATTGTATTCTAAATTTCAAGCTTCTATGTCTGCTAGAAGTGCCCTAGAGTTTTGATGATCGGTCAGTGAGTGAGTGAGTGAGTGAGTGAGTGACAGAATTAGGAAACTTTGACTAGTTATAATTCTTAAACTACTGGTTCAAATTTAATGAAATTTGAAATATACCGTGTCTATGCGATGCCTGCTTGGTTACTGAAAATTGAAGCTTCTAGTTTTATCCACAACGAAGTTATAGGCGGTCGAAAATGGCCCGAACTGCTTCGAGAAAAGGATGGTACGGCCGTGCCGCTTTTTTGCTCGACTTGGCGGGGGCACTGCCGTGCCCCCAGATAATGAGTGATTTGGCGATTGGCAATCCGTGATGGTGATTGGTGACCAGTGAATGATGATTGGTGGTTAATGAATGACCATCATTAAATCAGCGAGTAATGCAGTGAATGATGGTTAGTGATGAGTGATTGTTGATCAGTGGATAATGATTGTTGATACGTGAATTATGATTGATGATGAGTTATGGTGAATTAGAGTGGACGGTGACTAGTGATTAGAGAATATTTTGGGTCGTGAGAGATAATAAATGAATGCTGATGCCATAACCTTTCCCGCCGTACTTGAAGGTTCGCTTCCAAGTCATCCATTATCGTTTTGTTTCAGGATCCAAATAGTGGATCCAAGTCTCGGCCGTGGTCGCGATACGTAACAAAAACATTTCCTAATCTGCTTGAAACTTCTTGAGAATCACCGTCGAAATGTCGACATTTTTCACGTTATCTTCAGTGAGGGACTTCGATGTGGGTTCTTCGCGATGTTCATCTTCAGTGGATGTACTGACCATTTAAACTCCTTGGTCATAGATGCCACTTTGGAATATGGAGAAGCAGAGCCCCCAATCTTTTCACCATGTCGCTATCGGCTATATGTATATAATATGTTTTTTCCAGCATAGGTACTAGTAACTACTTGGCTCTAGTTTCATTTTTCTCCATGATGTTATCCTTATTCAAATGAAAGTACCTCCGGGGAATAGTGGTCCACCAATGACTTTTAATCTGGACTGGAAATAACCGATTATCATTTCTTTTGGATCACCCCTCGTATGTTCACGAGTATATTGTATAACATATCACAACACATAGCTGGTTCTACAGCCCAAGGAGGATCAAACCCAGGGGTTGTCAGTACTTAGCTGAGAAGAAAATTTGACTTGTTTGTTGCGGCCTTCACCCGTGTCATCGGCGTCAGAAACCAACACAATAACTACTGAGCCACGGTGGTTTCGTTTCGCCTTGCTGACAACGTAATAACGACACAGAGTTAGGTATGCTTAAAGAAAGAAAACTGGACCGAAATTGCAAAATATTTTAGTTTTTCCTTGATTTATACACTAAACACTAATTGTATTCTAAATTTCAAGCTTCTATGTCTGCTAGAAGTGCCCTAGAGTTTTGATGATCGGTCAGTGAGTGAGTGAGTGAGTGAGTGAGTGAGTGAGTGAGTGACAGAATTAGGAAACTTTGACTAGTTATAATTCTTAAACTACTGGTTCAAATTTAATGAAATTTGAAATATACCGTGTCTATGCGATGCCTGCTTGGTTACTGAAAATTGAAGCTTCTAGTTTTATCCACAACGAAGTTATAGGCGGTCGAAAATGGCCCGAACTGCTTCGAGAAAAGGATGGTACGGCCGTGCCGCTTTTTTGCTCGACTTGGCGGGGGCACTGCCGTGCCCCCAGATAATGAGTGATTTGGCGATTGGCAATCCGTGATGGTGATTGGTGACCAGTGAATGATGATTGGTGGTTAATGAATGACCATCATTAAATCAGCGAGTAATGCAGTGAATGATGGTTAGTGATGAGTGATTGTTGATCAGTGGATAATGATTGTTGATACGTGAATTATGATTGATGATGAGTTATGGTGAATTAGAGTGGACGGTGACTAGTGATTAGAGAATATTTTGGGTCGTGAGAGATAATAAATGAATGCTGATGCCATAACCTTTCCCGCCGTACTTGAAGGTTCGCTTCCAAGTCATCCATTATCGTTTTGTTTCAGGATCCAAATAGTGGATCCAAGTCTCGGCCGTGGTCGCGATACGTAACAAAAACATTTCCTAATCTGCTTGAAACTTCTTGAGAATCACCGTCGAAACGTCGACATTTTTCACGTTATCTTCAGTGAGGGACTTCGATGTGGGTTCTTCGCGATGTTCATCTTCAGTGGATGTACTGACCATTTAAACTCCTTGGTCATAGATGCCACTTTGGAATATGGAGAAGCAGAGCCCCCAATCTTTTCACCATGTCGCTATCGGCTATATGTATATAATATGTTTTTTCCAGCATAGGTACTAGTAACTACTTGGCTCTAGTTTCATTTTTCTCCATGATGTTATCCTTATTCAAATGAAAGTACCTCCGGGGAATAGTGGTCCACCAATGACTTTTAATCTGGACTGGAAATAACCGATTATCATTTCTTTTGGATCACCCCTCGTATGTTCACGAGTATATTGTATAACATATCACAACACATAGCTGGTTCTACAGCCCAAGGAGGATCAAACCCAGGGGTTGTCAGTACTTAGCTGAGAAGAAAATTTGACTTGTTTGTTGCGGCCTTCACCCGTGTCATCGGCGTCAGAAACCAACACAATAACTACTGAGCCACGGTGGTTTCGTTTCGCCTTGCTGACAACGTAATAACGACACAGAGTTAGGTATGCTTAAAGAAAGAAAACTGGACCGAAATTGCAAAATATTTTAGTTTTTCCTTGATTTATACACTAAACACTAATTGTATTCTAAATTTCAAGCTTCTATGTCTGCTAGAAGTGCCCTAGAGTTTTGATGATCGGTCAGTGAGTGAGTGAGTGAGTGAGTGAGTGAGTGAGTGAGTGACAGAATTAGGAAACTTTGACTAGTTATAATTCTTAAACTACTGGTTCAAATTTAATGAAATTTGAAATATACCGTGTCTATGCGATGCCTGCTTGGTTACTGAAAATTCAAGCTTCTAGTTTTATCCACAACGAAGTTATAGGCGGTCGAAAATGGCCCGAACTGCTTCGAGAAAAGGATGGTACGGCCGTGCCGCTTTTTTGCTCGACTTGGCGGGGGCACTGCCGTGCCCCCAGATAATGAGTGATTTGGCGATTGGCAATCCGTGATGGTGATTGGTGACCAGTGAATGATGATTGGTGGTTAATGAATGACCATCATTAAATCAGCGAGTAATGCAGTGAATGATGGTTAGTGATGAGTGATTGTTGATCAGTGGATAATGATTGTTGATACGTGAATTATGATTGATGATGAGTTATGGTGAATTAGAGTGGACGGTGACTAGTGATTAGAGAATATTTTGGGTCGTGAGAGATAATAAATGAATGCTGATGCCATAACCTTTCCCGCCGTACTTGAAGGTTCGCTTCCAAGTCATCCATTATCGTTTTGTTTCAGGATCCAAATAGTGGATCCAAGTCTCGGCCGTGGTCGCGATACGTAACAAAAACATTTCCTAATCTGCTTGAAACTTCTTGAGAATCACCGTCGAAATGTCGACATTTTTCACGTTATCTTCAGTGAGGGACTTCGATGTGGGTTCTTCGCGATGTTCATCTTCAGTGGATGTACTGACCATTTAAACTCCTTGGTCATAGATGCCACTTTGGAATATGGAGAAGCAGAGCCCCCAATCTTTTCACCATGTCGCTATCGGCTATATGTATATAATATGTTTTTTCCAGCATAGGTACTAGTAACTACTTGGCTCTAGTTTCATTTTTCTCCATGATGTTATCCTTATTCAAATGAAAGTACCTCCGGGGAATAGTGGTCCACCAATGACTTTTAATCTGGACTGGAAATAACCGATTATCATTTCTTTTGGATCACCCCTCGTATGTTCACGAGTATATTGTATAACATATCACAACACATAGCTGGTTCTACAGCCCAAGGAGGATCAAACCCAGGGGTTGTCAGTACTTAGCTGAGAAGAAAATTTGACTTGTTTGTTGCGGCCTTCACCCGTGTCATCGGCGTCAGAAACCAACACAATAACTACTGAGCCACGGTGGTTTCGTTTCGCCTTGCTGACAACGTAATAACGACACAGAGTTAGGTATGCTTAAAGACAGAAACCAGAATGAGTCTTTTGTACGTCTTTCCCACGAAATCCATTTATTTACATTGATGTCCAAACCCGTTACAAACAAGTTCTGTGAGCTAGTTTAATTTCGACGTAGTTCATTGATATTGATATTCATTGATAAGATATTGAATGTATACTTGCTGGGAGAGATAAACAATGTGCGCGATTGTTGTCATAATTTGGATATACCCCGCATACCCACGTGCTCGCTACAGCTTGTACGCAACTGTCAGAAGCCATTTTATGTGGAAGGTCTCATTCTGGTTTCTGCTTCAAAATAACCAGAAACCAGGATGAGACGTGCGTCTTTCGTACGTCTTCCCCCGTGACACCCTGAAATTTTGAAAGAAGTTCAGGTTCGTAGCGACAAAACCCGTTACAAACAAACTCGTGAATACGTGTGAGCTCATTTCATTTTACCGCAGTGTACTCCCACCACACACACTCTTGGAATTATAACAAGCACGTGATTGTTTACAAAATTTTGACAGCACTTGAGGTACCCACGTGCTCACCCGAGCTTGTAGGCAAACGTCGGCGGCCATTTTAAGTGGTACGTCTCATTGGTGGTTTCTGAAAATAACTGTCGATAAATAATTGATGCTACAAAGTAATGTTGATGACACCCTGATACGGCGAAGGCGAACAGAATGAATTAGAAGTTGACACAAGAAACCGAACCTGCGTAAATTCCCATTTGTCTCCGCCATTTTTAATTGCCTATCAAGAGCTTTTAGTCAGTTAGATAGAAAAAAAAATCGCTGATATGAAACAAACGAGTTGCATTCAAGCCTGATTGATGACAGCGGAGCGATGACAGAAACCGCAGTCGAATTTTCACTTGTTTTTAAAGTTACTCATACCACAGCTGTCAGCTATGCGATGCATGAACAACGTCATGCCATGTAAGACCAAACCACCCATCTATGCTCTACGTAATGCTGCGCAAAAAATCAGTTGTTCATCCGCTGTCAATTGCGCCATCGTCTCCCGCTAATCAAACATACCCAGAGAGTCTGTGTTTTTTTTTATTCGTCTGGTTTGTTTTTGATTGACTGAGTAGTTTTTGTTTTGTACTGCGATGAAGAGTTGTGGTGCTTGACGAGCCAACTAATTGTGCTGAGTGTGTGGTCAAAGTGTTTCAATGCACATCAAGTAAAGTAATTTCACTCCAAATCAAATAAAATAAGAAAAAAAAAAATTCAAGTAAGGAACAAGTGAACAGTCGACCTAAAACCACTTCCTATCCAGTTGGGAATATCAATGCCCAACGACCTTATTGTGTAAAAAGGCACATAAAGAAAGGAAAAAACCCATTCATTAGTCTCAGCTTACAACGCGTGAGATATTTATGAATTTTCATTTTCATTTTCATCACCCAGTTGCAGTAGTCGCCAACAAAGAATTGAAGGGGAAAAAATTAATTTGAAATCATTACGAAATCCCTGACCTCCAAAACCTCAAAAATTGTTGCTATTAATACGCTTTTTCACATTTCTATCCACACTGACCCAGTTTTCCTCCTGCGATTTAAATCAAAGCATAAAATATATTTTAGTGATCACGACAACGACGTCGTTTGGCACTCGTCGTCGTCGTCGTCGTAGGGAACGAATCAAGGGAAGGGTAAATAGATGAACAGTGCTCGCTCGCAAAATCATACGCATACGTCACGGTGTCTCGCGATAGTACACCACATCCACCTATTCGCAATTGAAAACAAAAGAAATCATAACACGACTCATTGGGGGTATTGAATTGCGTCGCGGTGGTTCTCTATCGCTTGTACATATGTGAATTTAACACGATCGTGCCGAAGCGCGGGGTACGAATAATTCTGTTTTGTTTTGTTCTATCTTTGGTCGAGCGGAACCGGGCGTGGGGAGGGAAAATAGTCGTCGTAAACCCGTCTGGTCGGGGCCAAGTTGGAATGAATACGAACAAAAAACCGACTCCAACTCAAACACACAACAACCAACAACAGTGTGGTTGGTAAATGCCCATATAACCACGGCGCGTTGACTTCAACTCACTCCCGACTGGTTGTTATGGTCGAGAAGAAAGAAAGAAAAAAAAAAAAAAAACAATTGCAATGCAAGTTATGGTATTGTCTGCACGATACCACCTCTCCGCATCGTTCATATGACGACGATTCCTTTTGTTTTCATCAGCTCCTATAGTTCGTTGTCGGGAGAGATGATGAAGTTCATTAACAGCCACTCAGCGGCTAATACTTCCCCTGAACATCTGTTTCGCATCGCATAAATTATTTGACATAAAAATCTTAATTTATTATTAAAAAAAATCGAAAACAAAAAAAAAAACAAAACAAAAAAGCAAGAAAAGTGCGTCTAAGTTGAGTTTATCGTTTGTTGCTGGTCTTTTGATTTTTTTCCTGTTTGTCTGTTCGCCTTGCTTGGATTTGGACGGTTTTCTTGCTTTTCGAATGCTAATAACGTTTAATGGTGTTTTTTGCAGATTACAAAATAACGGCAGCTGGTGGTGCTTATTTAAAATTGAAAGTAGTACAATCACATTTGGTGAAGTGAATGAAATTCTAAGTGAAACTGAAGTCATAAACCCGATCAGAGATAGAGGTTGAGCTGTGGTAAGAGGAGTCCCAAGGTGGTTCATCGAAGAGCGAGACATAGAGCATAGTAAATCTTCCTGTTCGCATGGATATACTTTAAGTGAGTGATTGCGAATATCGGTAGGGAGCGAAACTGATTTCGGTTTTATGTAACATTTCAGATTCTGTAGCTTATTTGGAAATAGATCTTGAGTATGCCATCGTTATTAGAAGCGTTAGAGCGAAAGTACGGTCTGGGCAATGATGTCGACATTGAAGAGTCCTTAGTATCCATATACGTGCCTAAGTTGCCCCCGTTGTTGTGGTATGTTATTGCTTTTTATAACGAACTAATCGCGGTTTAAAGGTTAAGACTACGCGCTTGAGTAGTTCGAAACGCTTTAATCATGAACGTACCTAATTTCACGATGATTGTATGTCAGGTGAATGTGCGATTGTAATATGTGATACCTGTATGTACCGTATGGTTAAAGTGTTACGACACCAAGCCTCGCTTCAATGATGCAAACTAAAAACCAATTAACTCGGATAGACGAGCCTATCTCTCTCACCAGTTGGGATTCAATCACGACTTTGTTTCTCGTTTCCTTTCATTTCAGCGTTCCCGAGTTGTTAGTCTTAAACGATTGTGATATTGATTGTGCTGGCGATTCCGATGGTCTTAAAGAGAAATGCCGAAAGGTAAAAGAGCTCGATTTGGCGCAAAACAATCTGGGCGATTGGAAAGAGGTCTTCCATATTCTCAAGCACATGCCAAGGATTGAGTTTCTCAATTTGAGTAAGAATCGTTTTTATGGTCCGATTACGTGTACGCCAGCTCTAACCATGACTGGCTTGAAGAGTGTCGTATTGAATGGAACCTGCCTGGATTGGCATAGTATAGAAATGTTATTGAAAAGCCTTCCCGTATTAGAAGAGTTACATTTGAGTTTGAATGATTATCAAAATGTTTTAATCGATACAATTGAAAGAGAAACCAACGAAGCAACTGAGGCTGAACAGAGTGATAATGAAAAGAACAATGCCATCGGTACTAATGATACAATCACTGGTGATGCGAACTCGGATACGAGTCCACGTGATAGCGTGTTTGGTAGTACGGATAACAATCCAACGAGTGAGAATGTAAATTCGAATCAATCGTATAAGAGAGTACCGGCGCATAAGGGAGTAAAAAAATTACATTTTACCGGCAATCCAGTGGAGGATTGGAAGGAAATTTGTCGGCTAGGTCGAGTATTTCCTAATCTCGAAACTTTGGTGCTAGCTGAATGCCCACTCAGGTAGAACGAAGTCATGTCATGACGGTAATCCATGTGTTACAGTTTTTTTTTGTTTATAATTTGTAGATCAATCGAACCAGTCCCGCGGTCAGATACCCCGGAAGTTGTTGCTGAGGATATGAATAATTCTGAGTCACCCCACGAGCATTTCAAGTAAGTCGTTTAATGATGTTTAATTGTCCTTTATTCGTTTGTTTTCAAGCCTGGTTGGTGGTTATAAAATTCTGTGAAAGCCACCCCCTTCCGCCGGAGTCTGTTCGAATCGATTGATTGCTTTTCCTTTATCCCTCACTGAGTGATAGTCGGCATGAGAACATCAATCGACCCACTCAGTCTTTGTTTTCATTGTTAAGAAGTAAAATATGGCAAGATGCGACGTAGGTTTAGGAATTTTATTTATTCGCCTGCAGCAATATTATCCACTTTAAGGTAACGCCCGTCACATGCTGTATTGGGTTGTCCAGAAAGTTCGCGCGAATTTTCAAGCAAATGTCGAGATAATACAATACTTTTCTTTCTATTTTTCGGAGGTAAGCAAGCTTAAGGCAGTGACTGAAGTAAGTGAGAAACAAAGGGAATAATGTCCATGGCAGTAGATGAGCAAAACATTCCAGTCAAACTCCAATAAATCTTAGCCAGTCTGCAAACTTGAATGAGGTTTGGCGCTATAATACAGACACGCTTTCGATTTCTATCTTCAGTTGATCCATCTGCAATCAGTACCTGTTCAAATTGATTAACTCTCGTCTGGTAGTAACTCATAGCATAATGTTCCCTTCCATCGTCACCAAATGCAGTGCACAACTTGGCTAATGCCGGTTTTGATACACAGCCGCGATGCACGTTCACCTCACTTACTTTACGACCTTTCGCGCTCGACGTTTTTATCCACTTCTTGGTTATTATTTTTATTATTACCGTCCATTTGGAACTCGGAGGTACAGAGCCTCTTTACATTGTGTTCGGTCACTCTTTTTAGCTTGTGTTGAGCCTTCTCAATTTTGATGGTATTATGTCAACTCCTGCAGTCTTGTTTTTCTTGAGCCCGTGGCTTCCTTGACTGCCTCAACTCTAGCTGAACCTTGCCTGTGCCTGACAACACCGTTTACCATTACTGCTTGCTCTCAAAGTATTAGGTTATCCCACTTCTATTCCCTATCTTAGATTCTTTTTTGCATGCAAAAGCTGTGTTGTCCATACGCTCTACATGGCCTAGCCATCTTAAGTATTGTATCCGTAGACGGTTAACCAGGCACATGCCGCCGTACAGCCCATATAGTTCGTGATTGAATCTTCTCCTCCAGATGCCATCAACGCAAACAGGACCAAAGATCGTACGCAGAACTTTTCTCTCGAAAAGACCAAGAGCTTCCTCATCCGCTTTCAACAGCGTCCATCCTTCTCCACCATAAAGCAGGACTGGGATGATTAAGGTATTGTATAAAGCCAACTTGGCCTTCGAGAGAGGGCTCTATTACTCAGTTGCCTCTTGAGCGCAAAGAAACAGCGGTTGGCAAGAGTGATTCTGCGTTTGAACTCGGTACTGATGTTATTGTCCCTATTTATTGCAGAGCCGAGGTAGACGAAGTCCTTGACTACCTCGAAGTTCATGCTGCCCATTGTGACGCTCTGTCCGAGACGTCAATGTTGTGTGTCCTTTCTTGATGACAAAATGTACTTCGTTTTGCCCTCATTTACCACAAGACCAATTTTAGTCGCCTCCGCTTCAATGCCAGCAAACGCCTCATTGACGGCTCGCTGTGTTCGACCAATCACGTCAATATCATTCGCGTAAGCCAGCAGTTGAACGGACTTCTGGAAGATCGTGCCTCTGGTGGTGACTTGTGAGTTTCGCACATTCTTCTCGAGTATTAAGTTGAAGAAGTCACATGACAGCGCGTCGCCTTGCCTAAAACCTTTTTTGACATTAAAGGTCTCGGTAAGTTCGTTGCCGACCTCCATCGTAATCCTATACAATCTGACGAGTTTGGTAGGGATGTCAAAACTAGACATGGCTTTATATAGCTCGTCTCTATGCACGCTGCATTTTCGGCCTTGAAGTCGACGAATAGGTGGTGAGTGTCGATCTGCATCTCTTGGGTCTTTTCCAGGATCTGCCGCAGTGTGAAGTTTTGGTCTATTGTGGACTTCCCTGGCCTGAAACCACACTGATATGGACCTATCAGGTTGTTGATGAACGGTTTCAGGCGTTCACACAAAACGGCAGAGAAGATCTTGTAGCAGATGTTAAGGAGACCTATTCCTCTGTAGTTGGTGCAGTCAAAGGGGTCTCCTTTCTTGTGGATCGGGCAAACGACACTGAGATTCCACTCACCGGGCATGCTTTCCTCCGACCATATCTTACAGATGAGCTGGTGCATCTTCCCTACCAGATCATCCCCAGCTGCTTTAAACAGTTCCGCGAACAATCCGTCCGCTCCAGCAGCTTAGTTTGACTTAAGTCTCGATATTGCTATCTTGACTTCGTCAAAGTCGGGCGGAAGGAATTCTCGTGTATCGTCTTCCAAATTGAGTGGAACATTCTGCCTGACAGCGGTATTTGGGTCCTCGTCGCCGTTTAACAGTCTGCAGAAATTATCCTTCCAAATTCTCAGCATCGACTGCGATTCTACTAGCAGTTGTCCATTTTCGTCCCGACAGGCTTCAGTCCGAAATTTATATCCACTGGATAATTGTTTTACTTTCTGGTAAAATTGAAGTCGAATGAAGTCTTCGACCGCGCGCTTCTCATGCTCTTTCTTTTTCTTTTTGAGAAGCCGGTTCTCTTCCCTCCTCTTCTGTTCGTAGAGCTCACGAACAGCTCTCGTTGTTCGATGCAGCATTGCGTTGTAGGCGTCTTGCTTGGCGGCATGGGCCTGTCTGCCCTCGTCGTCAAACCATGGGTTTTTCCTGAGTGGTGTTGTAAAACCCAGCACATCAGTGGCAGCTTCCTTGATGGCTTTTTGACAACATTTCCAGTCTTCTTCTGTGGTCAGTGCAGGCGATGTCGAACTTTCAGAGAGTTTTTGGGAGACTCGGTCGGCAAAGTTCCTAGCGATCGTTTGCGATTGTAACTTTCTGACTTCAAATCGTGGTGTTCTTTCTCGACTCCCTTGTTATTTTGATATCCGTGTTCTTACCTTGGCTACAACAAGGTAATGATCCGAGTCAATGTTGGCTACTCGGACATCGAGAATACTGGAGGAGTCTCTGACATCAATCGCAATGTGATCAATCTGGTTGACGGTTGATTGATCAGGGGAACGCCAGGTCCCTTTATGGATGCTGAGGTGTGGGAACCGCGCACTCACTATAGAGAGGTTCCGCTCCGAGGGGAAGTCCACGAGCCTGAGTACGTTCCCGGATGTGTTGTCGTGCAGGATGAGATTTCCAATGACTCTAGCAAAGATTTCTTCTTTTCCCAGCTGTGCATTAAAATCTCCTAGAACGATCTTCGTGTCGTAGCTGGGACATTGGTCGTATGTTCTTTCTAGGAGATCATAGAAGTCATCTTTGCTGTTGTCATCTCTGTCTTCAGTCGGAGCGTGGGCGCAAACCAAGCTAATGTTACCGAATTTAGCCTTGATGCGGATTGTTATGAGCCGCTCGCTTATGAATTTGAAGCTCAAGACTTTTTGCCTTAATCTGCCTCGAACAACAAATCCACATCCAAATAAGCGCTGCCTTCCCCCTCTGTAGCAATCGCCATAGTAGAGGTCGCAGTTTTTCATCCTCCTTTTGCCCGGCCCATTCCA
This sequence comes from Merodon equestris, assembly GCA_958301585.1. Lineage (NCBI taxonomy): Eukaryota > Metazoa > Arthropoda > Insecta > Diptera > Syrphidae > Merodon > Merodon equestris. The sequence goes on from OY284415.1 coordinate 104,232,940, forward strand.
CCACACTTCCTGGATTGCGGTAATGTCTGCTTTGTAGCAGTCAAGGACCTCCGCGAGTTCATCAGATCCGAAGTTCATAGTCCTTAATTATACGTTTGCCGGGGTCGTCAACAGTCCGAGGCTTGTGGTTGGTTCGTAGTGAGTAATTTTTTTACAGGTACGGCTCACTTGGCCATAGCCCAACCGACTAATCCTGTTTTCTGGCGCAGGATACTCGCCATTCGCCCTTCGCCCTTCGCCCTTCTCCGTTAGTAACTCCCAAAGGGAGTCTCCAGATGGCACCACGAGGAGGTGGAGATAGGACTTGCTAACAGAGCCGCAAGGTGTTCGTCTGCGGTGGCTCTTCTCGTTTTTTGTGGAACTAACATCCGTCGGCCTTTGTTAGCCTTTACCATACAATGCCTACCATCTGATCTAATAGTTCGGCCATCCTAAACTCATCGCGTTCCGACGACTGGGTCCTAGCTATCGCTCTCCGCACCACCTTCGTCTTCAGTCATGCCCAGAGAAATGGTTTCCGAATCAGCCTCACCATTCTCCGCATGGTCGTCCGCTCCAATGAGACCCTCGTTCGGTAACTTACACCACTCGGCTTGAGCTTGTCCGAGCTCATCACAGTGCTAAATCGCCGTTGATTTCTCTGCATGCCTGGGATGTCCTCGACAACATAGCGATCGTTTGACAACCTCTTGATTATAATGTACGGTCCTCGGTAAAGCGGTTCAAGTTTCCGGAATTCACCACTAGAGGCTGGTTCCTGTTCGATTAAGACCAGATCGTCCACCTTGTCATACCGCCGTTTCTGGCCAGCCTGACCCCTCCCGATGTTCCGTAGGGCCCTCTCCCTCCTTTGATCCATCTCTTCTGGCTCGACCGATTCATCTTTTCCCAGCTCCAACAGCAATTTGTTTCCCAGGAAGTCTCTCGGTGTGTACATAAACAATAGCTCGTGTGGACTTGCTTCCGTTGAACTCGCCCCCATTGAATGGTCCTTAGATAGCCAGCCCAATCCTTTTCCGCCTAGTGGGCACACTTTAAGGCCGCTAGAATCGTTCAATTGGTCCGTTCCACCTGGCCATTCGCTCTCGGTGTCCTCACAGCGGTTTTGATATGCTGCACTCCGTGGTTTTCACAGTACTGCTCGAATGTCTTTGCAGTGAACGCTGTCCCTCGATTCGTCACCAACCGTCTGGGTACGCCGAAATACCCGGATATGTCCGTCAATGCGTTGAGAACCCCCTTCGTGTTCGCCGCCTTCAGGGTACTTCTAGGACGAGGTACTTCGTTAAATGATCAACAATTGCCGGAACATACTTAGTTCCTCCCTTTCCTAAAGTCAAGTGGCAACGCCACCCTTTCCGCACTACAAGCTCCCCTTTTGGCACCCCCCTTCCTTTTCGAGTACGCGCAGTCAGCATGCCGAGTGAAGCTACGCATTCTTGGGAAGCAATATGTTTCTCGCACTCGGTTCAACGTTTTATCGTCCGGTAGGTAGCCCACATCATCATGACACAACTTCAGGATCCTTCACCGAATGGAATGTGGTACCACCCACTTCTCAGCACCTTCCACCAGTCGGAAAAGTCGCATTCCATTGAGTTTGAAGTCCTTCTGTAGCTGTTTCTTCATAGATGTTGATTCGGTAGACTTTAGCTCCTTGATGATTGTACGTAGCTTTCCGTCCTGCCATTGCATGGTTGCCAGCCAGTCTTCGTTCGTGATATGCAAGTTAAGAACATACAGCGACGCCTCATCCACCTCCTTCGGCTTTTCCACGGGTTGTCGACTTAGCGCGTCTACATAAGTTGCCTTCCTCCCAGGTTGATGCACCGTCTCGAATGAGAACTCTTGCAGCTTGAGCCACCACCTGCTCACCCGTGGGATGATCTTCGGCTTGTTCTTTGTAGCTACAATCGCTTCACAGTCCGTGACTACCTTAAATTCTCTGCCTAATAGATAGACTCGGAATCGATGTCTATGATGGCCAACAACCTCGTAGGAATGGTACGTTCTCTCGTCGTCTGAAAGTTTGCGGCTGTAGAACATCACGGGACGCAGGACCGAGTCTTCTTTCCCTCACTGAAATAGGATTCCGGCTAGGCCCACAGATGAAGCATCAGTGTGTACCTCATGTTTACACTCAGGATCGAACAACAAGGTGGATTGCTCAGAATCTCCTTAAGCCTCCGTACTGCTTCTTCCTGACCCGTGCAGGGACGGGTTAAGAATATCCCTGCAACGATACCTCTCGCTTGTCGTAAAAGGCGACTAAAACAAAGGTAAACAAAAATCACATCTAGGCAATTTAGAAAACACCAAGGTGAGCCTAGGGACACATACATATACCACCATTAAACTGCCCCACAAGTGGACATGCAAATCAGTGGGTTGACACGACTGGAGATCACCGGTGTTGTAAGAGTAAGATCAAACAAAAAAATCTGGAGCATGCCCGTGTCACAAAAAAACACAAAAAAGGCAGGCCGAAAAACAATTGGTGCAAACAAATGCAAAAACACCAGCATTTGATTGGCCTCAGCGATGAAGTAATCCCAAACCGGGAAGCCTGCCGCTACTTTCTGAGGTCAAACCGGCAGACCCCACAAGCGGACTAGTAGGAATGCAGTTAAGTGGGAAGGTTATGGTCCTACACTTCTGACCATAACAACACCGGAAAAAGGAGAAGAAGAAGACTGCCTCTTCCTGCTGAGTTGACCACACGAACTCCCCGTCCTTCTTCATCAGATCCGTGAGGGGTGCTGCCAGCTGCGAGTAGGTCCTGACGAACTCTCTAAAGAAGCCAGTAAGGCCCAGAAATTGTCGCACTTCGTGTATATTTCGCGGTGTCGGAACTCCTTGATCGCTGTCGCCTTTCGCTGGCTCGGCTTCGGACCATCTTTATCGAGCTCATTACCTAGAATTTCGATATTAGTTTGAAAGAAAATACATTTCCTTATGCTGAGTGTAAGTCCGAACTTCTGTAGTGCCTTTAAGAACCTTCGCAGTTTGTCCAACCCTTCTTCCACCGCCTTGCTGGCTATAATAGTACACCGCTGCATCGCCCTTCCATAATCGTGACTTCACCAAGTTCATACACGCTTGGAAATGAGCCGGGGCATTTACCAGCCCAAATGGCATCCTATTGAACTCAAAGAATGCCTCGTCTGTCGTGAAAGCCGTATATTTTTTACTCGTCAATCACTGGCATGGTGAACTTTCGCTTTACCGTGACTTTGTTGAGTGCGCATAAGTCAATGCAGAACCTATCTGAGTCATCTTTCTTCTTTGTCAGGACAATCGGCGAGCAGCAGTTCGCTGACCTTCTCGTTGACCACCGCCCGTTTTGCAAACGGAAGCCTACACGGACTGCGATGTGTTGGGCTGAATTTTGCACTCGCCCAATTTTGACTCACCCAACTCCTCTGTTCCGATCGCGAAGCAGTCACGGTAGGTATCGACCAGGTTCTGGAACATCTGCCTATCCGCTGCGCCTACATCTCCCACACCCAGATCCTTAACAAATAGCTTTTAAGCGATCCACAGCGATTTCCGCATATATGCGACACAGCGTAATGCAGCCTCCCACACCAAATCCATTAAGTTTTGTCTCGTACGAAGTGAATTCAAAATTTCCAGCCTCTGCTTCCGATCTGCGCAGAGTTACACAATCGCTCCCAAAGTCAATGAACGCTGTGATCGTGTGTCCATTCACCCTTGTTACCTTCAGGCATTCACTGCTGTTTTCCTTCACAATCAGCTGTGTTTGGCCCCCTGTTCGCCTCGGAGCTGCATCAATCCGCTGCATGTTCTGCACCTGCGCTCGTGGTAATGGACAATTTCGCCGAAAGTGCCCAGTTTGCTGACACCGATAACACTTTATCTCGGTGGCTGCCTCGGTTTCAGAGCTCCGACCCACCGGACTCGGTCAATCAAGTCATGGATTGTCCTAAGGGGTGCTGCTCGATACGCTTCCAGGCACTCTCCTTCCGCCATGCCTAGTACGATATATTTAAGAATGGCTGACTCCTCCAGACGGCCCCGTGACACAATTCTCTTCATCTCGAATGTATATTCGTCGATATAAGCCCATTGTAGTGTCAAAGTCGTTCTTCTGTTTGTCATTTCGTTCACTTTTTTCTCGTTTTTATCGGTTGTTCATGTACTTCGGCGGACATATTTACTCATTTTCTACTCATAGCCGATTAACTTGCACTTTCTTCCAGTTTTATACCAAAATTCAATGCAAAATCCTTGATCCATTTTGAAACCAATCTGCTGACGCTAGATTTGACTGAAAATATGTGCTAACAACGATCGAACCGTTCTAATCAGATTAATACAATCGAAGAAATTACCAAATTCCCATTACTTTTTGAACGCATTTCAAAGTTGCCTTTACTTAATGCATTCCTATTTTCCGTATAGAACCAGTTAAATGTTAGTTCCACGATTTGTTCGTTAAGTGTGCTCTGTTCCCGTTTCCTACTACTAAAGAGACAAAAAAGTTTTGGGGCAACATCTAAGCAACCTACTATCACGATTTCTGTCGTGGGAAAACGTGATCATCTAAACAGGCAACCGCGGCAGTTTTGTTGATTGAATTTCGTTGAAGATAGAGTACGTGGGAGGCATTATATGAATGTTATATTGACGACCAAACGGTTGCAATGACATCAGCTCAGGGAATCTTAAAAAGACGCACAAAGAAAGTGGAAATGATGATCTCACCTAATTGATATGTGTATACGGCTGTAGCATTGAGGAAGAAGCAGTGGTTTCGTAATTCGTATTACATGTGATGCTAGAGATGCTTTGTGAGGCATTTACATTAGCCGTTCTCACTTCAGTTTTCAGTGATTCTGACTGTAAGTAATGGAGATTGATTGCTTTCTTTATGATACACTTCATCTAGGGTGTGAATTAAATGAATAGTCCACTGTATTGCTCCCTCTGAATGTTTACCAAGTCATTCATCAACAATTGATCATCATTTCCTCTTTCTTCTTTGGATATTTACGAGTTTTCCGTTTATTTTCTTTCAGAAATTTAGCATTTTTAAACTTGAGTAGTACTAATATCAACACGTGGGATGACATCGACCGACTTGCCAAGTTTCCTAGCTTGAAGAACCTTCGTGTGCAGGTACCCACCATCCAAATCATTTTCCTTTATGATTTAAAATGCTTTTGTTTTTATTCCAGAATTGGCCACTATGGGATAAATGCGAATCAACTGAGCATGAACGAAGGCAGCTATTAATCGCCCGTTTGCCATTTCTCGAAACGCTCAACGGCGGTGGTATAATCACAGCCGATGAACGAGAGGATGCCGAGCGGGCATTCATACGTTACTGGATGGAACGTCCAGAAAGTGATAGACCACTGCGATATAGTGAATTAATTGCTGTACATGGAAAGCTGGATCCATTGATAAATATCGACTTAAAGCCCGAGAAGCGAGTTAAAGTGAATTTCACTTATGGCAACTACAACGAATTGCGTTTAGTTGATGTCTATAGGTGAGACAATATACAGCAGCGTTTACGTTTTCAGTGAGTTGATTTTGATTTGTGTCTGCTTTAGAACTGTTTCCGATTTGAAGTCGCGCTTGGAAAAGATCGTCGGTCTGCAGGCAAGAAACATGAGACTATTTTACATCGACCAAGACTTGAAGGATCTACAAGGACCGGAGGAAATGAAATTTCCCAACAAGCAACTTTATAGTTACAACATACAATCCGGCGATGAGATATTAATTGTGCAGAAGAATTGTTAACGATTTATTAAATTAATTTCATATTTACTAACTGGACATATTATACTGTATTATATGACATAAAAGCGACTAAAAAATAAGAATAACACAGAAGACTAGCGTATCCTTTTGAGAATCGGACCTGCCGACGCCTCGAAGTGTTGCTCAGGCAGCATGTGCTATCAAACAATTGATCATCGGAAGGGACAATACCTAGTGAATACGGCTGGTAGGGTATGACTTCTAGTTTAAGCGTTTACATATAGGTTTTCATCGATTTTGAAACATGTAGCAAGATCGGTTTGCCTGCTCGTATAGCTGCCGTTTTTCCTTCAATTCACAACTCAGACGGATCAATTACAGTTGATATCGATCTCCCGTGATGGTTTCGTTCGGTATGACTAGCTCATAATACACCACACCCTGTTGATCCCATCCAATGCAGAGCAGAACCTTCGAACCATGGATATTTGCCTTTGCTGACGATGTCGATGCATGGCCGGCTTACCATAGCCCCCCGATCTTTTACGCTTTGGATCATCCTACTGTATCCACTTTTCATCGCCAGTTACGATAAGATGAGAAGAATCTTTCCTTGAAAAAATGCTTTTTGACGTCTCTTGGCTTTAGCTCGTAATAGCACCCAATGCCTTTGCTTTTAAATCATTCCAAATGCTTTCAAACGTTTTTGCAATGATTTTCTGATGACATCTGACACGAGTCTTCATGGAGTGATCCCTCCGATTCTTCATCTTCAAACTTTTTTGGTGCCAAAATTTCCTTTATCTTCAACATCGAAATCATTACTCCGAAGGGATTCTGCGTGCTTCAGCTGTTCAACGACGAGAAAAAACTAGAGAAACTTTGAGAAACTAACATAGAGCCTCTTCATCCGCTTTCTACCTATATAATAATCAGACCTCCACGCCACAGATTAACCCATTGAATTAGGTTTTGTAGAGTTGCCTTGCTTTTCCGAGCAATTGCTCTATTTCTAAAGAAGGAGAGCATGGCAAGAGTTATTCTATGTCTGACCTCAGCGCTGGTGTCGTCCCCGTTTTCACTAGTAAGCCACGGTACCCCACGATTCCAGGGACATTCTGATTCGTAGATGTGGCGTATATTTTTTATGTTCTATTTTATTTGGATTGGACATGATCTTTTCAAGGATAAGCACTTGACAATGACAATGTGCCAGCAGCTTCATTAGACGTGAGTTTCAATATTCAAGTCGTGTGGACGAAATTATCCTTCTTTGTCTAATGTGAATGGTTTGTTCTATCTGACAGCTGGATTTTATCTATCATCGCCAATATAAAATCTTTAGAAGTGGTTTTTCCATTCATCCTTGCAGGTTTCCTTTTTGACTCTATAGCCATGGCATACCCTTGCTTTTTCCTTCATAGAAGCGAATGCTCCGCCTTCTTTGCAGTTCGTAGAGCTCACCAGCAGCTCTTGTTCGTCGATGCAGTATAGCAATGTACATATGTATTCTAACTGCACTTGCCGTCAAATCAGCGGTTTCTTGAAGACAGTGGTTTTCAACCGATCCCGGCTTTCCTGATGGCACAATTTCCGACTTTCAATTATGGATGTTCTTACTCGACTCCGTTGATTCCATTAAATCCGCCTTCGTACGTTGATTGGAATAAGGTTAAGATCGAAGTCAAAATTGTCTTCTGGGAAGATTGGGACTACCAGAATGCCGGCGTCATCATCACCTAGCGATGGTGATCAATTTGGTTGGTTGTCATTTGAGATCTGGAGACTGCCAACTGACTTTGATGTGGGAATTGTGGCTACTAAGATCACAACGTCTACAAGCCAGAATCGGTCTTCTGATGTGGTGTTGTAAAGTTTGTAAAGGTTAGGTTGAAAAGACATCCTTGCAAAAAAATCTTTTAGAATCAATTTGGGTTGTAGTTGGGGCATTGAGTGTACACTGTCGGACAAAATATAGGGCAAAAACCAATAATTCATTTTTAAAACGATGTTGATTGGAAGATCATTGGATATATTCGTATAGCCCAAACTATATGTTATGGCATTATTTGCACATCTGTTCTCAGTTGTGAAAATTATTACCGTTAACTGGTAACTATCGTGCTTAACTGCCAACAGCTTTCCTCAGATTACATCAGTTTTGATTGCAACGCGACAAAATAAAGTGCACTTTTCATTTTGTGGGAGGCACATTGGCAGATTGACAACGTTTTGCTTTTCTCGTTTACTTTTTGTATCAGCTTAAGAGGTTGAATCATAAAACTTAGTCTTGGAATCTTCTTCTTCTTTTCCTTTTTTCTCCGGCGTTGTTATGGTCAGAAGTGTAGGACCATAACCTTCCCACTTAACTGCATTCCTACTGGTCCGCTTGTGGGGTCCGCCGGTTTGACCTCAGAAAGTAGCGGCAGGCTTCCCGGTTTGGGATTACTTCATCGCTGAGGCCAATCAAATGCTGGTGTTTTTGCATTTGTTTGCACCAATTGTTTTTCGGCCTGCCTTTTTTGCGTGTTGAAATTGGAATGTTGATTGATAACGCCTTTTGGACGGGGTTCAAAGGATCTCTCCTTTGAACATGGCAATACCAACTGAGTCGGTCGCGCTCTATATTTCTTGTGATGGTTTCTTTTACGTGGAGGCTTCCTCGGATCTTTAAACTTCTAATTCTGTCACGCTTTGTTACTCCCACTGTCATGCGAAGCATCTTCATCTCAGTTGCCGTTAATTTGCTCTCATACTTTTTGTGCATTGTCCAGCATTGTGAACCGTATGTGAGCGCCGGACGTACAACTGAAGTGTAGAGCCTTTCTTTCAGCTTCGACTTCATCCACCCTACGCTTACGCGATGGTTGATGTCGACATCACAAGTTGCCTCTTTATTAATCATAGATCCCAGATATTTAAACTTTTCACACTTCGGAAGCACTCTTCCATTCAAGTAAATGTCCTAACAAGTGTCCCTCAAAAATGTCCACCCACACATCAAGTGCTCGTTGTAGGCACGCCTGATCATCACTTATAATGGCTCTATCGTCAGCAAAGAATAGCTGGTGCACATTGGGGTCCGTCACTTTTCCTTCAAGCAAGCAATCAAGAACTGCTATAAAGAGCAGTGGGCTGAGGACGCTCCCTTGGTGTACACCGACTTTGATTGCGAACTCTTCGGTGACTCCTGCGGTGCATCTTACTCTTGTCGTTGCTCTCTTGTACATGTCCATGATCACTCGCACGTAGGTTTCTGGAACTCCTTTTTGTCTTAGTGCTACCCATAAAAGATCTCTTGGTTGCCTTCTCGAAATCAACCAACACCATATGCAAGTCCTTTGACGAATCACGATGCTTTCCATCATGATCCTTATACTTTGGATTGCATCTGTTGTTGATTTACCCGAGACAAACCCGCACTGGTCATCAGATAGTCGTATTATTTTCCGCAGTCGGCTATCTAATACCCGTTCAACGATCTTCATGGTGTGCGACATCAGCTTGACAGAACGGTAGTTATCACAATTTCGCGTATCACCCTTTCCTTTGTGCAATGGAAGAAGATAGCTTTCCCTCCATTGATTAGGCATAGTGTCGCCTCTCATAAGTTTGGAGATAAGAACCATGAGCCATCTAGACCCGTCCGGCCCAACAGCTTTTCTTTTCTTGGAGTTTTTAACCGCGTACCGAACTTCTTCGACTGTGATGTCGGATATTTCGGCATGATTCGGGGCAGCTCTTAGAAAGTACACTCGGGGAAACTGTTCGTTGAGAAGTTCCTCGCAATACTGTCGCCATCTGTGGAGAATTTTTTCGTCTTCCACAAGGAGTTGGCCTCCAGCATTGTTAATAAACTTTGGGAAACGAATCTCCTGAGCATTTCTTCTTCTCTGGGCGGCTATCTTAAAGATAATTGTTTTGTCGAAGCTCCTGGGTAGCCTGGTTCCTGCCAGACGCGGAAGGCGATATTTCTTCCAACTCCTGATAGAGGCCTTCCATGCTTTTCGCTTTGAATTCGGCGCATTTTTTCTTCGCGATACCTTTGCAACATCTATATACCTTTTCACGGCGAGCTTTTTCCTCTCTATTAGTAGAAGAGCACTTTGACCAAGCTTGGAAAGCCATTTTCTTTTCGTGTATCACTGCTTTGGCTTCGTCTGTCCACCACCAGGTTTCTTTTGCGTGTTGCCAGGGGCCTTTAGATGTTCCGAGCAGTGATTTGGCTTTCTCCAGGCCAGATTGTTGTAAGGAATCCCACATGTCTTGTGCTCTGCACTCCTCATTACCGACCTCATCGATAATGGAAGAGAGGTAGTTTTCCATGTTGGTAATAAAAGCTTCGCCTTTACCTTTATCCAGCTTATACCACTTGATTCTCTCAGACACCTTCGTTTGCTGCTTTGACTTCTTTCTCGCATCCATAAAAAATTCAGTCAGGAGGAGACGGTGTTGAGGGGCGATCGCGTCTCCCAGGATCACTTTGCAATCTTTAGCTCGTGGCTTCATGAAACTGGATACCAAATGATAGTCTATTTGAGTTTCATTTCCGCCGCTGCTATAAGTGATCAGTACCGGCTTTGTTTGACGAACATGGTATTTAGCACTATAAGACCGTACGACTTGCACATGTTTAGGATATCTTCACCTGAAGAGTTCCTGGTGCCGTATCCCAGCCCTCCGTGGTAGCCTTCATAGTCTTCGCTTGTCTTCCCGACATGTCCGTTTAAATCTCCCCCAACAAACAAAAGCTCTTCCTTTGGGATGATTTTGACAAGGTTGTGGAAATCTAGCCAGAATGCATCTTTTTCTTTTTGTTCGCATCCTACTTGAGGGATGCGCTTACGATGTTCCACACCTCACCATGCATCACCAATTTGAGAGCCATCACTGGACTTTGAAATGGTTAAGACGTTGCCAAGTAACTCTGCCGCAAGGATGATGGCGATTCCGTTTTTTTCTTGTTCCAATCAATAGTAAAACATCTTGTAGGCTTTTGTTTTAACGTCCAAGAAACGTGCCCGATTACCGGTGTTTCGCCATTTCGTCTCTTGTACGCACAGGATGTCTACTCGCCTTCTAACCATCATTTCTTCAAGCTCATAGCTGCGCCCACTCATGCTTCCAACGTTCCAACTCGCGACTCTTAAGTGTGGCTTATGCCATTGCATTACTTTGCTATCCCCCGGAAATCCTATAGCTCTGACCCGAGCATTGCTGCTCGTCCCAGGATCACGACCATTAGTAGTGCCTGGCGGGGTAGTGCTTTTCCTTTTAGCGTTCTTTTCCATAATGCTACGGTTTGACCGTTTTCATTCTTCCCTTCCTTTTTGACACGGGCATGCTCCAGATTTTTAATTTTTTTTTTTTTTATTTTTTATTTTTTTTTTTTTATTTTTTTTTTTTTTTTCATTACCGACTTTAATAGAGTAGTGAAAATAGTCCATTGCCTGTACAGCCTGACGAGTTTTGTAGGGATATCAAACCATGACATGGCTCTTCGCCTATCGGGCATGCTGTCCTCCGGATAAGTTGGAGCACTTTCCCAAACAACCCATCTCCAGCAACTTCGTTAGACTTAAGCTTAGATATCGCTTTCTCTCCATCACCTTGTTCGTATGTTTCTTACTCGTATGCTAAGTTTTCCTTCTTAGAAAGAGCAGATCTCTTTCGTCAGTAATGCATATTTTTTTCTACATGAGCCTGCTTGCACTTGTCGTCAGCGGTTTCTTCTCGACGGTGGCTTGAAATTACTGCGCGGGAAATTCCTGGTGACCCTTCTACATTATTTTTCTATAGTTTGTGCAACTACCATCGAATCGTGTCTGAGTTTGAGGGAGATATGATCGGCAAGGATCCCTGCGGTCTCTAGTTATTACAGGTCTTCTCTCTTCTTCTTCTTAAATAGCGCTACAGTCCGGTGTGAACCTGGGCCTTAAACAACAAGCATCTCCAGCTGACATGATCTTTTGCCAGTTGTTTCCAGTGCCGCAATCCCAGTTGGTTGAGGTCCCCTTCCTACTGTGTGCGCCACCACGGTCGTCCTCTGCTGCGTCGTCCCTCACGGTTGGATTCGAAGACCCTTCGGGCCAGAGTTTTGTTATCTATTCGCTCTACATGGCCTAGCCATCTTAGACGCTTGGTCGTTTTATCTTCTCCTCCACTCTCCCTTTATATAAACGGGATCATAGATTGAACGCAGAATTTTCCTCTCGAAGCGACCAAGGGCATCCGCAACGTTTTCGTTAAGGTCCAAGCCTCTGCGCCGTAAAGGAGGGCCGGGATGATCAGTGATTTATATAGTTCTACATTGGTTTTACGAGCCTCAGGAGCCCAAAGCTGATAGTGAGCTTGTCACTATCGAGCCAAGGTAGACGAAGTCTTTGACTACTTCAAAAATATAGCTGCCGAAGGTGACGTTCTGACCAAGACGTCGGTGTTGCGCGTTTTTCTTTGATGTGAGCCTCATTTACCGAAAGACCCATTTTAGCCGCTTCTGCGTCAATGCTTTTGAACACTTCATTGACACATCTCGCTATACTCGCTCAATTACATCAATGTCATCCGCGTATGCAAGCAATTGCGCAGACTAGATAGTACCCCTTGTGCTCGCCAGTGAATTTCGTATGATCTTTTCAAGCACGATGTTGAAGAAGTTACATGACAGACCTTCACCTTGCCTAAATACTTTTTTAACATCGAAGGTTTCGGTTAGTTCGCTACCGACCTTGATGGAGCAAAGAGAATTCTCCATTGTCATCCTGCACAGTCGGACGAGTTTGGCAGGGAAGTTAAAACTAGACATGGCTCGGTATAGCTCGTCCTGCACTGTCATATTGGGCTTCAAAATCGACAAAAAGATGGTGTGTGTCGATTTGGAATTCTTGGGTGTTATCCAAGACCTACCACACTGATAGGAACCTATCAAATAATCCACAAAGGCTTCAGGCGTTCACACGGTACGGTTTTGTACGCGATGTTAAGGAGACTTATTCCTCTATAGTTGGGGTAGTTATAGAGATCTCCTTTCTTATGGACTAGGCAAACGATGCTGAGATTCCATTCGTCGTGCATGCTTTCCTCCGACTTTATTTGATAGAAGAGCGCCCTACCAGCTCATCTCCACCCGCTTCAAATAGCTCAGCAGTCAGGCCGTCTGCGCCCGCGGCTTTTTTAGTTTTAAGCTTCAAAAATAACAAGCTTAATTTCTTCTAGGTCAGGTGGATGGAATTCTCTTGTATCTTCGTCCATGGAAATGGATAATTTGCCTGACAGCCGTATCAGATCTATCATCGCCGTTACACAGTCTACAGAAGTTGGTTTTCCATATTCTCAGCATCGACTACGACTCTATTACTAGTTGTCCGTCTTCATCCCTACAGGCTTCTGTTCTATAGCCTCGGCATGTTCGTTTTACTTTTTCGTAAAACTTGCGAGCACTGCGAAACTGCTGTAGCAACTCTCCATTTCCCCGATCTTCCGCTTTTCGTGTTTTCTTTTTTTCTTCCTCTGCTTTTCTGCTCGAAAAGCGGCTCTCGTCCGTCTTTGCAGGCTTTGTAGGCGGTTTGCTTTGATACATTGGCTTGTTTGCATTGCTCATCAAACCAGGGATTTCTAGCTGGCCACGGTCTAAGATCCAGCACATCACGGGCAGCGTCTCTGACGGCGCGCTGGAAATGCTCCTACTGTTGTTCTGTGGATCGTGCAGGTATCATCGGAACTTGCAAGAGGTTGGGGGAAACTCGATCGGCGAAGATCCTAGCGGTCTCTTGCGATTGTGGTTTTCCGACGTCAAACTCTTGTTGTCTTGCTCGATTCCGTAGCATCCTTGAAATCCTCATTCGTACCTTGGCTACAACAAGGATGCTGGAGGAGGGTTTGGCGTCGATCGCAACAATCTAGTTGATGGTCGAGTACGTTCGGTCCAGGAGATCTAAATTTTGATGTTATCACTCGACTTCATGAAACCCGTTCTCGTACTTTGGCTGTAACAAGGCAATGATCGACGTCAATGTTGGCTCCTGGAAGGATTCGGACAACCAGGATGCTATGACCACTTTCGTAGGTTTTCATTTGATAAGGTCGCCATGTCTAAATATAATTGTTAAGATGTGGGAATCGAGGCTACCTATGTATGTGTAGATCACAAAGTCTACCAACCGGAATCCGTTTTTGATGTGGCGTTTTTTGGTGACGCGTTAAAATGTCTTACAACGATTATGGGTCACCTTCCTTGAGCGATTTGTTTTTCTCTTCTGCGGGGACGCGATTGTTATGAGGCCCTCGCCCACATGTCGCGATTGCTTAACATTATCCGCCTAAGCCTGCGTTTAATAACGAATTTCCCTTTGAACAGGAGTGCTTTGCTTTCTTTGTAGTAGTTGCCATCTAGGTCCATCCGATCGCACTTCTTGAAGTGCTATTTCTTGATCTATAGCAGTTTTGAATTTGTCCCTATTTTTCGACAGCATCCGATCTGAAAAGGGGCCTAACCTAGTCTTCCATAGTATCGTACCTTTACAAGCTACGGTACCGCCCTTTACAGGCTCAAACTCCAAATTATTTGTTGTTGTGGCAGGAATGAGAAGTTCATAAAGTAGTTCTTCTCATTCGAAACGTCGACGTTGACACCATCTTGAAAACGATGGCGTAGTAGCTCAGACTCACCTCCTCTCTTGCGTGTTGTTTCCATGAACTAACAATGGGTACTTTCTTAGTACAGTTGAGGGACTAGGCGTCCATGAACCCCCATGTGGGAGTGATAATAATAGATGGTAAGCAGTGATTTAGGTGTCGGCGCTTGATTCTTCACATATTATTATTAACGGCCATTTGTAACTTGGAAGTTCAGAGCCTCGTTGACAACCCTTCGCCAAGCCCATCTCTTCTAGGGTCATCCTTATTGTCGTCCCATCTACGATGAGGTCTTCCCTCGGTTTTTTCACTCATTATTCTTTTGACTGTTCGTCCACTGTCCATATGTTCTGGTGTTCCGTCACACAATCTGGACGGGACGCAGGTGGTTTGTGTCGAAGATATTCGTTGACTACTCTCCGGGGGTGGTTGTCCTAAATAGGTTTCGAAAGATTCGACTGAATTTGTCGCGTTGGTTGTAGTTCACAGTAACTTATTATTTTTTTGTTTCCCTGTCATTAAGTTGTTATATTGGAGATGCACACACAGAGTATGAATTTTGAAGTGATCTTATACTGATCTCCTTAATTTCAAAGACCAAGTTTGTCTGTAAAGTGGGACTGTGTGCTAACTACCCCTTTGGGATCCTTATTGACCACTTGATAGACCAAATATTTAGTAAACCTGAATCCGGCTATCCACTTGGATCAAAACTTGCCCTGCCCCCACTGGAGACAAAAAGGAAGAATCAACAACGCCACGTCCCAATCCCAGCAACAACGCACTACCCATTTCGTGTTTAAATTAACTTTCGAATTTTATTTTAAGAATTTAATCTGACAAATAACGATAATACAAAACCCATCGATTACAGCTAATTTACTTATAAAACTCGTGTTCCTGTTCGTCCTTTTTGATGTTGTTCTTGTAGCCCTTCTCGAAATCTTTCGAAAGAACAATATACCGATTCTCCCGCACAGCATGCATACCGGCTTCCTGGCATATAGCATTGATATCAGCTCCTGAAATCTTATCCGGACGTGCAACAAAGTCTTCCAAATCGACATCCTCGCTGAGATTCATCTTCGATGTGATTGTCGTGAAGACCAAACGTTTCTGTCGACGATCGGGCAATGGGAATTCAATTTTCCGATCTAAACGTCCTGGACGTAATAAAGCCGGATCGAGAGTGTCGGCACGATTTGTTGCCATAATCACCTTCACGTTGGTTGTCTGATCGAAACCGTCCATTTGATTGAGTAGCTCGAGTAGGATACGTTGGACTTCGCGATCGGCACCGGTTTGAGCGTCGAAACGCTTCGTGGCAATCGCATCGATCTCATCGATGAAGATGATTGCTGGAGCATTTTCTTTGGCTAGACGGAATACGTCGCGTACCATGCGTGGCCCTTCGCCGAGATATTTCTGCACGAATTCGGAGCCAACGACACGAATGAAAGCGGCTGTTGTATGATGGGCCACGGCCTTGGCGAGCATAGTTTTACCACAACCGGGTGGCCCGTACATGAGGACGCCACGAGGGGGATCGATACCTTAAAAGAAAATTAAACAATTAGATTAAAGGATTGTGGATTTATTTGGTATTGATTGTCTAGAAAGTTTATGTGTGGCTTCAACTGAGCTGAGGTTTTTGAATCGCATGTTTTATACTACTTTTGTGACTTTTAGACTTAGGGTTGCGCAGTCAATGGTACCTGAGAGGAGTCGATGGATGAAGAGGATGTCCGATATCCTTCTTCGTTCTTCAGCGAGTTCAAATTACTAAGTTTTAGGCGGTCTTGATAGAGAGGTAGGATCAGAGGATTGTCCCAGGGTAAGCCACGAAGAGCAAAACGTAGAAAACCACGTTGGATACTCTCAATTCTGGAAATGTGTGAATGATGGAGACCACACTTGAGAGGCGTATCCGAGAATAGGGCGAATAAGGTTATATAGAGAGACCGAGTGACGTAGGGATTGTAAAACTCTTTAGACCATCGTTTCACGAAGCCGAGTGCAAAATTGGCCTTAAGAATTATTTGGCTGATATGTGCAAGGAAATTTAATTCCTGGTCGCATAATACGCCAAGACCGCGGACCACCTGAACGGTAGAAAGGGGTTGATTGTGGAGAAAGTAAAGGCGGAGAGGAGGTTTCATACGTTTGCAGGGGAAAGTAATAGATTGACACTTGGTAATGTTGGTCCAGGCAGTTCATGGAGCACCAGGTGGAAAAACTATAGAGGTCCGCCTGTTCGGAGGAAATGATTTTAAAGAACTTAGCGTCGCCGGCATATAGAGAGATGTGAGAATGTTGGATAACCATTTCAATATCGTTAATGGTAAGGATAAAAAGAAGCGGACCTAAATGACTGCCTTGGGGGACACCGGAAGAAGTAAGGAAGGGGTTAGAGAGGGCAGATCTAAAACGAGCGCTGTAGTAGCGATTTTCCAGGTTAGAGGATATCCACTTTAACGAGATGGGTTCAAAGCCAAGGGAAGACAATTTGTAGACTATTAATCTGTGTGAAATGTTATCAAAGGCCTTACTGAAGTCAGTTGAGACAGCATCGACTTCCTTGCCATTTTCTAAGGCTGAAAGGGTAAAGGATTCGAATTCAATGAGATTTGTGGTTGTAGATCTACCTTTAAGGAAGCCGTGTTGTCTGGGGGTGATTAAAGACTTGCGTTAAGAACTTAAATTATCATACAAAAAAATTTCAAAGATTTTGGTTATATAAGACAGTTTGACAATGGGACGGTAGTTGTTAATGTCACTCTTCGGAACCTTTTGTGTATAGGTGTTATAAAAGAGGTTTTCCATATCCGTGAAACCTTGATAAAGGGATAGGCTGAAGATTTTTGAGAGAGGTAGAGATGGGGAGAAGGAACATTTTTTTTAAAAATATAGCAGGGAGGCCGACGGGGAGTGAATTCATCATTAAGTTGTTTTAATATTTTTGCGAAGACATCAGGGTCGACACTACGAGGGAGAAATGGTCCAAAGGAGAAGTTTGGTAAATAGTTGAAATAAGTAGGATCGGGTGCAAGGAAGTAATGGCAATGAGGATCATTGGAAGTTTCATCATTGAAGGAGAGAGAGTTTGGGTAGCCATCAGATTTTCTTTTGTAGTTAAAAAAAAACTGAAAGAAGGACATGGGATCATTTATAAGGTTGGTTTGCATCTCGACTAAGTAGTGCTGATAAAGAAAGTTATAAAGTTCTATAAAATGTCGGTAAATGCCGAAATAGAGAAGTCATTTGGGGACTGAGTACAAAGGAAAATTTAGAGCGTGTTCCGTTTATTTTTCAAGCCTGCGATTATACCAGGGTGGGGAGGTGGAAGAGGTTTTGTGTCGAGAAAAGGGTACGTAAAGGGAGATAGAATTAAATATTTCTTTGTAGAATATAGATGTGGCATCATTTACGTTACGGTTGTTTGAGATATTCATTGATTTGACGGAAGTCGGCTTTGTGGAAATCGTGAAACAATTGAACAGTTGTGAATATGAGGCCTAGTTGTCTGCCAATGTAATTTAAAATGCCGCTGACTTGGTTAAGGTATGCATCAGCTAGGCGATCTGAGAAGACACATTCTTTGGCTGCAGAGGGATTAGAGGCAATGTAAAACGATTGGTCGTCTGAAGATGAGGAAGGTTGAAGTCATCGAAAACTAGGATTTGGTCCTGGGGATCCAGTAAATCGATTACCTAATCCTTCCATAAGTTCGGTTACAAATATAAATCGCTATAAAAAATAGCACTAAACATATTGTATTCAAAATTATTTCATTTATTGGAACACAATATTGATTATTAAAAAAAAGTTGGGTCCATTCGAAATCACCGCCTTTTGCTTTAATACAAGCTTGTGTGGCTATTGGGCTATAGCGGCACGTACGGTTTCCATGGAGATCGTGTCCGCTGCTCTGGTTAATGCTGTTTTAAGGCTTTCCAAATTTCTGTGGGGAGTCTTGCAGGCCATGTTCTCCAATTCTGACCACAAACCATAATCCAGTGGATTCAGACCTCTCCGACTCCCCGACGGCCAATCTTCTGCTACTATAAAGCCAGGAATATTGACTCTGAGCCACTCCTGCGTGGTTTTGGCTTTGTGCGCTGGAGCAGAGTCCTGTTGGAAGATTCATCTGTGTCCATTGAAAAGGGTATTGGTCAAATCTTTCACAACACCCTCTAGCACATCTTCTTGGTAAACCTTTGCACCAGTTTTGACGCCCTTTTCACAGAAATGGAGGGATGTGACAGTATGGTGAGAGAGCCCCCACCAAATCATTACAAAAACAGGATGATGGCCAAGTTGAACCCTCGGAACAATTTTTTTCGCTTCCTTGGAGGAAGTGGCATAAATCTTGTTATTTTGTTTGTTGAAAACTTCTTCCGCGGTAAAAATTTACTCATCCGTAAACAGAATGTTTTCATGGTCATTGTCCGCGTGCCACTGCAAAAGTCGCTTGCATCTTTCCAGCCTAATTTTTTCCAGCGCTGGAAATTAGTAACAGAACTTATGGCAGGACTAGGTAGATGGCCAATTTATATGGTTCAATGGGTTGTGATGGCAAAATGTTAAAGCAGATGAAGTATTCGTAGAGCGATTTCCGGGGTAGTACAATCTTAATAGAAACAAAGCCGAGACACGGCGAAGATGAAGTTGCTATGAGGGAGGAGTCAATTGAGTTTCGGACAACTAGGAGGACACCGCGGCATGGACAACCATCAGTAGGAAGGTTAACATCATCGTCGCGATAAAGGTTGGTGGGGAAGGTTACGCAGGTTGGTGTAAAGGGGGATCTTGTGCAATGTTGTGGGGCTGTCAATGTTAACGCTGAAAAGAATATCTGCAACATCGGGGTTTGAGGTTGATTAATTTTAGGCGATCCGTATAAGGTGGTAAAGTAAGAGAGCCAGCCCAGGGAAGGCCACGAAGGGCAAAACGGATAAACTTAAGTGGGTGATGGCTTGGCATTTACTGACATTGAGCTCGAAATGGTTTGTTTGACAGCAAGTAGTGAGCTTGTTAAGGTCACTTTGGAGAGAGCAGGGGTCAACAAAGGAACATATTTGTTAAAATATTTTCATATCATTGGCATACATATATGGAGAGCAGAGAGTTCAGAATAACGCTGTCAATATCACTAATGTTTAGAACAAATATCAATGGGCCGAGATGACTACCTTGTGGCACACCGGAGGTAGCATTAATTGGATCAGAGATAGAAGATCTGAAGTTAACGTTATATTAACGATCTTCTAGAAAGGATTTTATTCATGAGATAAAACCAGGGGAGAAAACGAGGGTAGTGAGCTTGAGGAGTATAATTTGGTGATACATTTTGTCAAAGGCTTTGCTGAAGTCAGTGGCGACAACGTCTACTCCTTTGCTGGCTTCGAGTGCACACAAATAATGTGAATCAAACTCGACTAGATTAGTGGTTGTCGATCGACCGTTTAGGAACCCATGTTGGTTAGGAGAAAATATGGGTTTGCAGTGAAAGTTTTGTTTAATTGAGAAGGTCGGAATAGGCATTCCTACGCAATCGTCTTTTGGAAGATATCTTTTTGCATACCGATGGACCTTTTTTTGTTGGGAGCTTCGGCTATCTGTTGGAGCGCTCAAATGCAACTACTGGTTCATTGTACTATCAGACAGACACTTTCTTTATTATGACGAGGAGCTGCAGTTATGTACGGGGTGCGCCATCTCATATGGGTCGATGTAAACTTCGAATAACTTCAATAATTGTCAACCGATTTTCATATGTCATAGCATTTTGAAAACGTAAATTAAGTACAATTTTAACCATGAACCGCTTCACACTAAAGGAACGCGCGGGAATAGTTTCAATGTTCATTAAAAAATTAACGCTCGATTGTGCTAACTCAACGTGCGTACCGTGCAAAATATCGTGATCGTGTTGCGCCCAAAAAAGATACAAATCATCGTTGGGCCTCGATTTTTTTTCAATTTGGTTCTGTGGCAAGCCCTCGTGAGCAATCTAGGCCACATCCGCGGCGTTCAAACTCATCTATTGAGTCTGTGAAGGCCAGTATTCAAGAAGAAGTTTGGCATATAGGCGCCGTTCGCAGCAGTTAGGCATCAGTGGGACCACTTTGCGGAGAATTTAAAAAAAATTTAAATTATATAAGTGATCTTCACTTATTTCCATACAAAGTGCTGATAACTCAAAGAATTTTGCCACAAGATGAGCCACGGCGCTTGATGCTTGATTAATGCTGAGACGGAGTTCTGGCAGCAAATTTTGATGACCGATGAGGCACATTTTACGCTCTCTGGCTCAGTTAATAAACAAAATTGTCGCTTCTGAGGCACCGAAAATCCTCACATTATTCACGAAGAGCCGCTATATGATCAAAAAGTTACTGTTTGGGCCGGTGTATGCGCTAAAACCATCATTGGACCGTATTTCTTCAAAGTTGGCGATACAGTGGATCGCGATCGATATCAGTGGATGTTGGCCCATTATGTGCTTCCAGAAATGCGTAAAAAAGGCTTATTTCACTGTTGGTTTCAACAAGACGGCGCGACATGCCATACTGCGGACAAAACAATGAACCTTTTGCGTAAGAAGTTCCCTGGAAGATTGGTGTAAAAAAAAAGGCGATATTGACTGGCCTCCGAGATCGCCGGATTTGACTCCTTCAGACTTTTTTCTTTGGGGATACTTGAAAAGCAAGGTGTATGCTAACGGACCGAAGACAATAGAACAGCTCAAAAGAAACATTCGTGCGGAAATCGCAGAAATTTCGACCGAAATGCTCGGAAATGTCATGGAGAATGCGCGAAAACGAGCTTATTTTTGCATCAGCAACAAAGGCGGTCATTTAATTGGTATTATTTTCAAAAATTAATCAAAGTAAATTGTAAAGGTCTGAATTGAATAAAAGTTTTCGAATTTCCAAAATCGGTTGAGAATTGTTGAAGTTATTCGAAATTTACATCGACTCATATGAGATGGCGCACGTTGTAGATCAGGCAGATCCCATTGTACGGCTATGGGGGAGGTAAACGTGAGAGGTGCCTCCTTGGCCGGAAGAATTCCCACAAAGGAATCAAGAGCGGCGTCTACTACTCGAGTGGGAAGTTGTTTTTCTCTCTATCGCAAAAAAAATCCATTTTGCTCAGAGACAACCAAAAGCCTTAGATATGGGGGTACTACATTATTGACGACCCCGGGTGTATCGGGACAATCGGGAAAAGCTCTAAACTGCTATAAAGCAAGCCATTAGAACACTATCGAAGCTACCCTCGGAAATATAAGCTTAAAATGTGTTCGCAGCCCACAGAGGTTAAAGACGACCGACTCAAGGATGACTTCTATGGCCTCCTAGATAGAACACACGTTCAATGCACAAGCTATGACCCAAAATCGTTATAGGAGTTTTTAACACGAGACTATATTTGAAAGAGTCTTCATAACACCTATTCAGATAACCAATCCTACGACCTTAGTAGCCACGATTCCCACATCTTGACATCGGTAAGGGAAGTTGGCAGTCTCCCTATCTAAGGACAACCAACCAAATTGATCACATTGTGACCGACGGCAGCATCCTGGTTTTCTGAGTAGTTCCAGAAGACATCACCGACTCCGATTCCTACCTTGTTGCAGCCAGCGGAATCAACGGAATCGAATAGGAAAACCATCATTTAATGTTAGAGAAATGAAAAAGTTAGTCTCCCTAGGACTTGAGGCGATCGGCAGAAATCATAAAGCAATGAAGACGTTGTCGAATTGTCGCCAAGAACGTCGAAAGAAAAGAAAGGGGAGAATGTGCTTCTGAGAAGGAGAAAGAAAGATCAGGAAAGGAACGACAATGAGAAGATAGAGAGGTACTTCTGAGAAATTACGTTCAAAAGTTTTACCAAAAAGTGCAACTATCAAATCAAGACTATAAAGATAGAGTGGAAGTCTGCAAGGATAACCCGGGCACGCTGCCAGGCAGAACGAACACAATGGACGAGGAAGAGTTTCGCCCACACGACTTTGACGAGTATAAGAAAGCGATATCGAAGCTATTGTCACAGAAATTGTCTGCTAAGGTATTGAAAGCAGCAGAATTTCGACGTTAAGGGAAAGAATTGAGGCAGAGCAACGCAGTGTTAAGTGATAATCCTTGAAATGATGGTATGGGACTCGAGGGAATTTTTGAGTACCGCCTCCTTGCAAATGTGGATTGGATAGATGTCTCGTCGGGGTTATTTACAAGCCGCCAATCCAATTAATAGCACCGTTGTCATTAATAATATCGAAGGCTTTGGATGATCGCAACTTATTATCTCTAAGCCGTTTCAAAAACTTCTAAAGCTTCGTCATCCGTCAACAGCTCGACTTCCACCCACTTAAGCCATACATGTTCCTCACTCATCGATCTGTTTATTATCAATAGGACTGATCTCATCAACTTCTGTAGCCAGCTTGACGTCCCCGGCTTTTCAAAACGACCTCGTCATACTCTTCTGCGACCTGTCTTAGTAGATCTGTCATACCGACTACGTGGGAATAGGTCGTATTGATATCAGCGCTCACGATTTGTGAATATAAAAGTTAAGCAGAACTAGGAACTTTGCCAAAATCATGTGTAGAAGGTCTCCAGAAAGCGGTACAGCTGCAAGGCAATCAGATTGGATGACCTTGCCAAATTCTTTGTTCGACGACAACTTGATTGCAATAAATATCCCCCATTCCGGTTCCCACCTTACTCACCAATTTGTTTGTAAAGCTCAAAGTGCGTCAATGGCAATTCGACGGCTTCTCGAATCTCCTGCTTCTGCATATCCATGCCACCAATATCGGCATAACTCACATCTGGCTTTTCATCCGGTTGCAACATTGAAATCGAACTGTCTGCCTCTGGTGGTAGAACATCAACTAACGCGTTACTGTGCTTATGCAAAGCAACCGATGCAGACGGCTTCAGCAGTTCCCGATCAATGGTCGACAGAATTCGAACGTAGTAATTCGAACCTGTAGTTGAACCTACAATGCCGGTATTTGGATCGACTGCCTCCAGGAACTGTCCAATAACCAATGGAACCGATTGGATACGTTTGACTTCCTCCTGCGCATGCAGATATTCCTTTTTCAAGTTTCTCTGCTCATCCTTAATATATTCCTCTTGTACCTCGAGAAATTCTAATGTTTTTTGTAATTTCTAAAAGATCATTGACTTGTGAGTGTTAAAAAACAAAGAAAATGTGAAATGTGTGATGTGGAGTGGTACCTTGTAGCGAACGTATAAATCATCGACGTCGAGCTCGTCCAAAGAACTGTGTGCGTCCTTTGGTTTGTAATCGGCGATATCCTCCTGGAGAATGACAAAAGAGTATATATTCCATGGTGAAGTGTGTTTGTGAGGATATTTAACTTACTTTTTCGGGAATAATAACTTCAACTTCGACCATTCTTACTAATTTTTATGAAAACGAATGACTATCTAAAATTCAACTTGACTGATGCCTGACTTTTGGTGTGGAATTGTTCGAGACTCGAATGTGTTGGGTGTGTTTGCTTACGCGGGCAATCTCATCCTATAATCAATTTTCATTCTTTTCTTTCTTTTTTTTTCGAATCTCTCAATTATATGTTTGCTCCATAAAAAACGCGATTAAGGAGTGTTTTTCCATTAATTATACCTAATGTCGGGGTAATTTGTGTCATTAACAAACACAATTCATTTGCCTGAACTCACAACGGTCTGACAGGTCCCCACAGCCGCTGTGCGGTCGAAAAATCTAGTTGTCAAACAATCTCGAGGACGCGCCATGTTTAGTCGGGCCAGATCGTGCTAATTTAATATTTATTTATTTTTCTTTTTCTCGCATTATCTTATTATAGTCCATTGTAAAGCATTTAAAATACTCAATCAACAATTATTCATCCTACAATTTTTCTACTTTCCTATTCGCTGCCGCTTTTCATTGTTGCACAGGAGAAATCGCGTGACAGCACAAGTTTTCTTCCTAAGAACGAGGAGAAAATAGTATTGCAATGGTACCCATAGGCGCCGTGCATGGTCACCCCGGTGTGCACCCGCCTCAACAGATCCAGAGCACTCCATCGGGACCAAATCAATTGCAACCATCATCCAATAGCCAGTCCAACAAGTCCTCCAATGCAGTGGTTTGTTGTTTTATTTTTTACTCCCACGTGTGACTGATTGGAACTTGTTTTGATAGAAACCCAACTATACCTTGAAATTCACCCTTGCTGGCCATACAAAAGCGGTGTCTGCTGTCAAATTCAGTCCAAACGGCGAATGGCTGGCCAGCTCCTGTGAGTAGCACAGCACTTTCCAATATTTGCCACATGCAAACCCACATTGTATTCTGTTTATTGCAGCTGCCGACAAGCTGATCAAGATCTGGGGCGCATATGATGGTAAATTCGAGAAAACAATCGCCGGTCACAAGTTGGGCATCAGCGATGTAGCCTGGTCCTCCGATAGCCGGCTGCTGGTGAGCGGTAGTGATGACAAAACGCTCAAGATCTGGGAGCTCAGTTCGGGAAAATGCTTGAAAACACTCAAGGGACACAGCAACTACGTTTTCTGTTGCAACTTCAATCCGCAAAGTAATTTGATTGTATCCGGAAGCTTTGACGAGAGTGTTCGCATCTGGGACGTACGCACGGGAAAGTGCTTGAAGACGCTACCCGCTCATTCGGACCCGGTGTCCGCAGTGCATTTCAATCGTGATGGATCGCTTATTGTCAGCTCGAGTTATGATGGTCTCTGCCGTATATGGGACACTGCCAGCGGACAATGTTTGAAGACCTTGATCGATGACGATAATCCACCAGTCAGTTTCGTGAAGTTCTCGCCAAATGGAAAGTATATCCTCGCAGCAACGCTTGACAACACACTCAAGCTGTGGGACTACTCGAAGGGCAAGTGCCTGAAGACATACACGGGTCACAAAAACGAGAAATATTGCATCTTTGCCAATTTCTCCGTCACCGGGGGCAAGGTGAGCAACTTCTTGGTCGCTACTCGGTAGTTGGACTAAATGTTCATTCTATTTCTTGCAGTGGATCGTATCGGGAAGTGAGGATAACATGGTCTACATATGGAATCTACAGAGCAAAGAGGTCGTTCAGAAACTACAGGGACACACCGACACGGTTCTATGCACAGCATGTCATCCTACGGAGAATATAATCGCCTCGGCCGCATTGGAGAACGACAAGACCATCAAGCTGTGGAAGAGCGATACATAAATCGCTTTCAATCCTTTTGTTTGCTTCGGAACAGAAGGAATTTTTATTATCTTTTATCGAAATTTCAGATTTTTCCATCTCTAGGGGCTAAAGTCATTTATTAAACTGTAAATAATTGAAATGTTGTTCTTATTGGTCGGGGAGTGGAAGAACTAGGCCAGCTCGATGCTTGGAGGTCGGTTCCTCGTACGATTATGACAGAATCCTATGGATGCTTCCACGACCGCTTTTGACTACTTTCACTGTGTCGTTCAACTAGGTGCCTGATCTCCGGATGGTAGCAGTGCCTTGGTGCCCACCCTAAAGGACATGCACGTGGCTATATCAGTCTCTGTGGGCTGTCTGCCTTTAATTACTGCTGTCATGGACCAAAAGTTCTTAGAATTCTTGCTAACAACATGAGCTTGATTGAGTTTCTCATCCCGAAAATGAAAAACCTGGCGCATGGCATGGTACAATATCGCTTAAACCCAATCCATGTTCAATCCAGCTTGTGATATATGTGAAATCCCAAGGCACCCCTTCCACATCCCGATACCATTGAAAATCAATCGACGTTAGTAGAAGTCTGCAAAGCATATTCAAATCCAGCGAAAGTCAAAACGTAGTTATCCTATGTCGTCCAGGAAACCCTCGTGTCAAAGAAAAAAAAAAATTGAAATTTCTCAATGAATTTGTGCATGACACTGACTTCAGTGTCAGTGGGGGAGGAGACCATATAGGAATCAAGTTGCATCAAGATCCTTTTACTCAAGTGTACCATGATAATTTCGGATGCTGAACGGGTGAGTACGTTTAACGGTGTTCAGATTACTTTCATATGGATTCTGTGTTTAAAACTTACATTCGAATTGGGAGTTTTTTCGTGGTTTTTGGGTAAAGTTTCAGTTGACCTTGAAGACACATGCTTGCGTGCGATGTGTAGGTGTGTGGTGTAGTGGGGAGCATCGGATATACGTCACGAACCAGCTGTCTTGTTTGAAATTGATAGTTGAACAGCTGTTTACAGCTTTTTACTCAAAGACCGTTGCAGTGGTTTGAATTTGAATTTTATAAAAAAGAAAACACTTTGAATCAGACCAGGGTTTCGGGATCGCGATATGTAGTTCCAGATTATCGACTGCAGTGAAAAAGCAAAAGTGTGTAACGTTCTTAGATTTAAGGCCCTGGAGGATAGTGAAGTGATTGCGAGTACAAGATATCAGAAGCTATGAAAAGTGCCACGACAATGGAAAATTCAGAAAAAGCTTGCGACAGGGATAAACGCTGCACGAAAAGAATACCAAGCTACATATGTAAAGTTCGTTTCGGGCAACGAAAGAGGTGCTGCCCAATGGAGTAGATATTTTGATAAACAGCCTAATGTACATGGGCTACTCGAGATCCAGATAAAATTGCCCATTATCGTGGACGTCAAGAAGTCGACTTTGAACCATCGGAATTAATAAAATATACTGCAATTAGAAGGAAATAATCCGAGACTAAGAATGTGCTTCGGTGACCGGATTTTCACTATACGACAGCTTCCAGAGAAGATTGACATTACAGGAAACGGTCTGTAAACGTGGCATTCTTAGATTTGAGAAAGGCATATGATTCACGTCATCAAAATATCTGAACAAAATGAACTGGTGGAATACATATGTATGTATGTGTTCATCGAGCTTACGGGTGACGATGATAACCTAATCGCTACATACATATGTACGTGATTCTTTAACACAGGACAATCGCAAATATGTATGAAATTTTTGTTTGAGTTGGTAAATCAATGCTCACTGAGCGCGACATCCAGTCCGTAGAGGAATCGCCGTTCCACGGAATTGTGACCCACGTGGAAGATTAGCGGTACCACCAATATATCCTGGATCAGCCCATATCTATCTAATGTGCTTCTGGCGGGACAAAGCCGTTAAGGCGCCCCCTCTCGTGATATAATTCATTGGGGTAGTAAGCACCGGAGATCAGGCTATTGAGCAAAGTCATTGCTCTCGCTCCGTGGTCTCGAATCAGTTTGATCAGGAAGTTATTCACCCGTACCATCCTGGCCCTATTGTATAGGACCTCGTCCGGGTAAAATTTCGTGGACTCAGATTCGGGTGTCCTATGTAACCCGAGACAAGTTCTAAGGCATTGTCTCTCAAACACCCAAGTCCTTTCAATTGAGCTGGCGCTCACATTGAACCAGATGGGACATGAATAGGCAACCATGGGCCTATTAAGGCCATGTAGCAGATTACCTTCACTTTGGAATCAAGTTGGCTGCAATGAAACAGCCATGTCAGAGCGAAAGCGCTTTGCTCAAATATCGAAAGCTTCGCTGAGACAGCACCATTAACAACACAAGAGCAAATATGCGAAGATTTGTTTACCGAGAACTTTCACCAGCTAAAAAATGGACGATACATTGTGCGACTACCCTTCAAGCCATGCCTCGGTTCATTTGCTTGGAAAGAAAACTACACCGAGACAAAAAGGATATTAGAGCGTATGTACAATTTATGTGAGTATGAAGCCCTTTCTCACACGATACTTGTCGACAAGTTGGAGTACAATGAACCTCATCATTGCGTCATCAAACCGGAAAGTTTGACTACGAAGTTGCGTGTTGTGTTTGATGCGTCCTCCAAACTGACAGCGGACTTTCAGTAAACGACATGATGCATGTTGGCCCGACAATACAAGCAGATTTATTTTCTACTAGCTGGACACCCGTGCTCGCCTTGCTTCGCCCTCAAAATTCTTCCTCATTCATAAAAATCCATACGTACATATGTATGTATGTATGTACATAATATTAACGCAGCTAAAGAAACATTAAAGTATTTGTCTAAATCCATGAAATTGTGTACAATAAATTTTATTGATTAATTGCATTTTATCATTTTCATTACAATAGGTAATGAATTCGCCTAATTGCGGATTTCATAGTTCTCAAAATTCAATATATCTTTCCCATACTCGTACATATATTGTACTCGCACTCATAAAATGTGATTTTTAATACGCTTTTATTAGTTTCACCTGTATGTTTGTTTGTTTGTAACTGACTTTGGGGTACGATTTTACCATACTTCAAGTGATCAGATTTAGTTAAAACTTTGCACACTTGTCAAAGGCCGAGGACAATACAATAATTCGATCAAAATATCCGATTACATAGTATCACAGAATAAATAGTATACAGAAGCTGCATCTCATACAAAGCAAATTTTGTTCTAGGGTTCCAATATTGGCACCCTATTGAACAGAGAGTACAAGCATGAGAACATGCAAGAGAGTATACAAAAAATTGAGAAGCTGGTGCGAGCGAAAGAGAGTAGCATGTGCGTTTTCGGTTGTTTTGTTTTTACGAGAGTAAAGCAGCTTACGATGTGTATGCAAGTGTGTGTGCGTGTGTATGCATTGATAGCTTCTTCTATCGTAAGCTTGCATGGTGTTGTATTGCTTCTCTTGTTTTCGATTGTGTGTATTGGATTCGAAATCACTTGGGAATTGTACTTTCATGCGAATGGTTGTGTTTTCCTGCGCTTATATATCGACTCCATTTTTACTTTGTATTTTGATATTTAACTCTATTTTTGATTTTAAATTGTTGACAACTTTGCATACTATTTGGATTATTCTTTGGACTTATTATTATATATTGATTGTTGAGGGGTTGTCATACGATTTTGAATAGGAAAAATGGATTCTGTACCGGCTGTTGGTAAAATTTTCCAAAAGTCCGGCATTCGATGCTGCATAAAAACATGCGGTAAATCTAGGCGATATGGTGAAAAGATAAGAATGTTTAAGTTTCCTCCCTATGACTCAGCTATGGGTCAAATTTGGCGAGAAAAATGTAATATTCCAACAAAAGATTACACAAAAAAATTGTTGATTTGCGCCAATCACTTCTCAAGTTCTGACATTGGTACCTAAAAAAAAGTTGAAATTCGGAGCTGTTCCGGTATTTAACTTAGAAGTTATTGAGGAAGATTACAAGTCGTTGGAGCCGAACACGTGACTCCGTAGATGGATGTTGTAATGACTGTGAAAAATATCTGAAATCAGCTAATTTTTACAGAAAAAAATATTACGACATGGTAGCAAAATATAAAAATCTCCAAATCCGCAAACAAATAGCAACAAAATCAAGCGTATTTCAAACCATCGACTTTTTTCAAATAAGCAAGGAGTCAAAAACATTTTGCAAACTTCTTCTTAGTCCACGACCTAAAGAATATAAGCAAGATGTAAAAGATTTGGTTCAAAACATTTATTATGTCTCACAGTCAACGCACCAATTTTTGAAAAATAAATTGCATCTAAATTTGCCACATATCTCTACTGTTTATCGATGGGCCCCTGTAAATTCCCTACAACCAGGTTTTAAAAATAACGGTTTAGAGTTAATAAAAAAGAAGTGCTTAGATTTGAACCAGTACGAAAAGAATAATATGATTCTGCTGATGGATGAAATGGCGATTAGAAGGGAATACAATTCCAAATTAGATTTAGTGGGTGGATTTGAGGAAAATGGGGTTGAAAGAACGAACCAGATTGGTAAACAATTGTGCGTTTTTATGATTAAATCAATGTTTTCCAACTGGGCGCTTACATTTAATTACTTTGTTTCAAAAAATTGACTTTCTGCCGATTTACTAAAAAAGATAATACATATTACGAAATTTAGCAATTTTGGCATCATAGTTAAAGTTGTAATTTGTGACCAAGGGTCCTCTAACAGGAAGTGTTTCTTGGAATTGGGAGCTACTTTAGAAAAACCCTATTTTATGTATAATGGTAGTAAAACTTTCTGTGTATATGATTTTCCACATCTAATCAAATCATTAAGAAATGGTTGGCTTCAATGTGACCTTACAACACCAAATGGAGTTGCTAGTTTTAAAGTAGTTAAGGAACTATGGGAAATGGAGTGCAAATCTAACACAAAAATGTGTCTTAAACTTACAAGCCAGCACATATGTATTTCCGAACTCTTTCGAAAAAATGAAAGTAAAACTAGCCACCCAAATTTTAAGTAGGACTGTTCAAGCAGCAATTAAAACTGTTATTGAGACAATAGGCTTTAAAAGTTGCTCAAAAGAAGTTTGTTTATCTACGGCATGCTTCATAGGAAATATTGACAAAATATTTGACTGCCTAAATAGTGGTTCGCTATCTTCAAAGAATTGTATAAGTCTTCAACTTAACAGTCCATCACACGAATATATAAAATTCTTCCTTGAATACCTCAATGAAATCTCATTTGTTGACAAAAAGAAAAAAGTATTTTTTTTAGATGGAATGAAATTTACCTTAAACGCTGTATTACAATTAGTAGACGAGCTATTTAAAAAAAAATCCCAAATATTTTTTTTAATGACAAGAGCATTAAACCAAGATAAGCTCGAAAATATGTTCTCGGTTCTAAGACAAAAGGGTGGAAATAATATTAACCCCTCAGTTGCTGATATAAACACTTTATTAGCACGCTTAATGTCTGCAAATATAGTGCAATTGAGTTCTTATAGTAACTGTGAAGAGCTGAGTGATACCACATTTGAAACGCTTTCAAATATTTTGTCAAATATGGACTTAGCTGATACAAATAATGAAGAACTCAGTCGAAACGAAAACTCTGAAATTGATGATTTCGTATTAAATGATGACTTTCAGAATTGTTCGGAATTTAGTATCGATTTGGCGTCTTTAAGATACTTCATAGGTTATATCGTCTACAAAATGATACCGAAAATTAACTGTTTCTATATTGAGAAAAGAAGACGAAGTATTAACAGTTCCTAGTGAACTTTTCATATTTCATAAAAATTACAATTCTCTTAAAGATTTTGGTAACCTCGTTGCTCCTTCACAAATTTTCTTGGAAATTAGCAAGAAACATATTACAGTGTTTAGCAATATTTTTGACACACAACCACAAACTGTTGGTATAAAAAACTTGATAAAATCCAAATGCAAAAATGCCACACCGCAATGGTTTTCCACATGTTCTGATCATAAGGAAATAATATTGGACTTCATGATCTTAGTACTCTTGAGGAAGCATTGCTCGTGGGCTTCAGAGAAAAAAATTTTTACTAAAGCCCGCAAACTTAAAATCCTGTCGCACTAAAGTTTTTGGGTTATTCTTCCCTACATATATCAGATTGAAATTTGCACAAAAATCCCAAATAATGGAATAACGTTAATTGGTGTTACCCGGCCCTTTTAATTTACATCGAAAAAGTACGCGTACGAATACCAAGCGCAACTTTCAACTGAAGAAAACTAAATATAGAAATCTAAAACTTGAAACAAAATTTTGTCAACACCACGTGCATTCACGACGTTGGATAGCAACACAATACACACACACACATAAACATTTTAAGATTGCTCTCTCGTTGATTCTCTCTGATCGTGGCTGCTCTCTGGTTGTTACTCTCTGATCATGCTTGCTCTCTCGTTGCTTGATCTTCCCTTTAGTGTTGGGTAGGACACGCATTTTTATTGAGTTTGTATGAGGTACTCATTTGGGGGAGTGAAGTGGTACATTGTCCCACCTCATTTGAGGTAAAGGATGTTTCTTATAGAGGTATAGAACTTTGAAATGGAATAAAACAAAGATGATTTTTTTAAATTGACATGAAATTGACTTTATTCGAAAGATAATCTTCTACCATTATAATTTAAATATAATTTCTGGTATATGAGTGCCACGGCTGGTTCGAACGTAGTCTAATCTGGAGGTCCAATTTTCAATGATTTTTTCCAACATTTGTGGCCGTATATCGGCAATAACGCGGCGAATGTTGTCCTCCAAGTGGTCAATCGTTTCGGATTTATCGGCGTAGACTAGCGACCTCACATATCCTCAGAGAAAATAGTCAAGCGGCGTTAAATCGCAGGATCTGGAGGCCAATGCACGGGTCCGTAACGTGAAATTATGCGGTTACCAAACGTTTCCTTCAATAAATCAATTGTGGCACGAGCTGACATGTTGCGCCGTCTTGTTGAAACCTCAGCTCCTGCACATGATGGTTGTTCTATTGATGAACGGAGAACTCAGTAATCATCGCTCTATAGCGGTCACCATTGACTGTAACGTTCTGGCCAGCATCGTTTATAAAGAAGTACGGACCAGCCCATAAAGCACACCAAAAAGTCAGTTTTTGTGGATGTAACGGTGCCTCAACATACACTTGAGGATTATCATCACTCCAAATACGGCAGTTTTGTTTATTGACGTATCCATTCAATCAAAAGTTAGCTTCATCGCTAAACAAAATTCGCTTATGAAAATTGGGATCAACGGCAATCTTGTTTTGGGCAGTCATATGCCCAATATGTACTAATGCAAAAGTCGTGAGGTGCCTCTGACTATGACAAGAATTGAAGTGGGACAAATAATTTTTTTGAGGTGTTGCGACATTAGTGATGTAGTGATGTATGGGACGTTTGTAGTGCATCTTGTATGAGTAACCCAACACTACTTCCCTTCAGTTGTTCCGCCCGCACACTAAAGTGAAAAATCATCGCAAGCCGAGATGCGACTTCTGTATACTATTTATTCTGTGATTGTACGCACCAGAAAGAAATCTTCGATCAAGAAATCTGTTATTCCAACCAAGACACTTACATATATAATTACTAGCTTTACCCTGTGCGCGTTGCAACGCCACCAACTAAATTAAATTTGAAAGAAAGACTTTACACAAATATACAATTAATTTTGAGTCATTTTATTGATTTTGATCATTTCGAAAAAATTGTGACATTGCAGCGTTTTGTTTCAATTCGATATTTATTAAAGTGCTGTGGGATACACAATATTTTTTGTTTTTCCATCTGGTGCGTAAACGAATAAATCAGAAGGTTTTCCGACGTGTGAGCAGGCCACATAGAGCTGCCCATGTGAGAAGCATGGATTCTCCAAATTTAATCCACACACTTGCAACGATTGTGGTTCGTTGATAGTGGTTCGGGTGGTGGATGTAATTCTGGCAGTTTAACTTTTCCACTGGCGCAGCACATTCCTGGCGTTTGGTTCTTAAATTTGAGGGCGCTACAATACATGCAAATTTTATCCATTTTTCCAATGACGACACTTGGATGAAGACTGTAATCATTATTACTCTCATAATGGAATGCACCAAGATTTAAATCAGCGTGCAGTGTTCGTCTTGATCGAGCGGTGCTTATTCGAACATTTTGCAGCCTTCTTTCCCGTTGTTCAGTTGTCTTAGACGAACGGGCCTGAATAGTACGCATTCGATCAGTTTCTAACCTCACTTCTCGTTGTTCAGATGATTCAGACGAACGGGTTTCAGCGGAATGTACTCGAAGATTTTCCAGCCTTAATGCTCGTTGCTCGGAGATCACCGGTGTTGTAAGAGTAAGATCAATCAAAAAAAAAAAATAAAAAATCTGGAGCATGCCGTGTCAAAAAGGAAGGGAAGAAAGAAAACGGTCAAACCGTAGCATTATGAAAAAGAACGCTAAAAGGAAAAGCACTACCCCGCCAGGCACTACTAACACTACTAATGGTCGTGATCCTGGGACGAGCAGCAATGCTCGGGTCAGAGCTATAGGATTTCCGGGGGATAGCAAAGTAATGCAACGGCGTAAGCCACACTTAAGAGTCGCGAGTTGGAACGTTGGAAGCATGAGTGGTCGCAGCTATGAGCTTGAATAAATTATGGTTAGAAGGCGAGTAGACATCCTGTGCGTACAAGAGACGAAATGGCGAAACACCGGTAATCGGGCACGTTTCTTGGACGTTAAAACAAAAGCCGACAAGATGTTTTACTATGGATTGGAACAAGAAAAAAACGGAATCGCCGTCATCCTTGCGGCAGAGCTACTTGGCAACGTCTTAACCATTTCAAAGTCCAGTGACCGTTTGATGGCTCTCAAATTGGTGATGCATGATGAGGTGTGGAACATCGTAAGCGCATATGCCCCTCAAGTAGGATGCGAACAAAAAGAAAAAGATGCATTCTGGCTAGATTTCCACAACCTTGTCAAAATCATCCCAAAGGAAGAGCTTTTGTTTGTTGGGGGAGATTTAAACGGACATGTCGGAAGACAAGCGAAGACTATGAAGACTACCACGGAGGGCTGGGATACGGCACCAGGAACTCTTCAGGTGAAGATATCCTAAACATGTGCAAGTCGTACGGTCTTATAGTGCTAAATACCATGTTCGTCAGACAAAGCCGGCACCTGATCACTTATAGCAGCGGCGGAAATGAAACTCAAATAGACTATCATTTGGTATCCAGTTTCATGAAGCCACGAGCTAAAGATTGCAAAGTGATCCTGGGAGACGCGATCGCCCCTCAACACCGTCTCCTCCTGATTGATTTTTTTATGGATGCGAGAAAGAAGTCAAAGCAGCAAACGAAGGTGTCTGAGAGAATCAAGTGGTATAAGCTGGATAAAGGAAAAGGCGAAGCTTTTATTACCAACATGGAAAACTACCTCTCTTCCATTATCGATGAGGTCGGTAATGAGGAGTGCAGAGCACAAGACATATGGGATTCCCTACAACAATCTGGCGTAGAGAAAGCCAAAACCACTGCTTGGAACATCTAAAGGCCCCTGCCAACACGCAAAAGAAACCTGGTGGTGGACAGACGAAGCCAAAGCAGTGATACACGAAAAGAAAATGGCTTTCCAAGCTTGGTCAAAGTGCTCTTCTACTAATAGAGAGGAAAAAGCTCGCCGTGAAAAGGTATATAGATGTTGCAAAGGTATCGCGAAGAAAAAATGCGCCGAATTCAAAGCGAAAAGCATGGAAGGCCTCTATCAGGAGTTGGAAGAAACATCGTCTTCCGCGTCTGACAGGAACCAGGCTACCCAGGAGCTTCGACAAAGCAATTTGAACAAAGGAGCAAATATCTTTAAGATAGCCGCCCAGAGAAGAAGAAATGCTCAGGAGATTCGTTTCCCAAAGTTTATTAACAATGCTGAAGGCCAACTCCCTGTGGAAGACGAAAAAATTCTCCACGGATGGCGACAGTATTGCGAGGAACTTCTGAACGAATAGTTTCCCCGAGTGTACTTTCCAAGAGCCGCCCCGAATCATGCCGAAATATCTGACATCATAGTCGAAGAAGTTCGGTACGCGGTTAAAAACTCCAAGAAAAGAAAAGCTGTTGGGCCGGACGGGATACCCTCTGAGTTCTGGAAAAAGATGGGAGACATCGGGTCTAGATGGCTCATGGTTCTTATCTCCAAACTTATGAGAGGCGACACTATGCCTAATCAATGGAGGGAAAGCTATCTTCTTCCATTGCACAAAGGAAAGGGTGATACGCGAAATTGTGATAACTACCGTTCTGTCAAGCTGATGTCGCACACCATAAAGATCGTTGAACGGGTATTAGATAGCCGACTGCGGAAAATAATACGACTATCTGATGACCAGTGCGGGTTTGTCTCGGGTAAATCAACAACAGATGCAATCTAAAGTATAAGGATCATGATGGAAAAGCATCGTGATTCTTCAAAGGACTTGCATATGGTGTTGGTTGATTTCGAGAAGGCCTTTGACCGGCAACCAAGAGATCTTTTATGGGTAGAGCTAAGACAAAAAGGAGTTCCAGAAACCTACGTGCGAGTGATTATGGACATGTACGAGAGAGCAACGACAAGAGTAAGATGCACCGCAGGAGTCACCGAAGAGTTCGCAATCAAAGTCGGTGTACACCAAGGGAGCGTCCTCAGCCCACTGCTTTTTATAGCAGTCCTTGATTGCTTGCTTGAAGGAAAAGTGACGGACCCCAATGTGCACCAGCTATTCTTTGCTGACGATGGGGCCATTATAAGTGATGATCAGGCGTCCCTACAACGAGCACTTGATGTGTGGGTGGACATTTTTGAGGGACACGGGTATCGTATTAGTTCAGAAGACAGAGTATCTGTGCTGCCCGTTCTCTGACCCTCATCAGCCTATTCCAGACATTTACTTGAATGGAAGAGTGCTTCCCAAGTGTGAAAAGTTTAAATATCTGGGATCTATGATTAATAGAGAAGCAACTTGTGATGACGACATCAAACATCGCGTAAGCGTAGGGTGGATGAAGTGGCGGGAAAACTCCGCTATCTTCTGTGATCGAAAAATGCCCCCTAAGCTGAAAGGAAGGCTCTACACTTCAGTTGTACGTCCGGCGCTCACATACGGTTCACAATGCTGGACAATGCACAAAAAGTATGAGAGCAAATTAACGGCAACTGAGATGAAGATGCTTCGCATGACAGCGGGAGTAACAAAGCGTGACAGAATTAGAAGTTCAAAGATCCGAGGAAGCCTCCACGTAAAAGAAACCATCACAAGAAATATAGAGCGCGACCGACTCAGTTGGTATTGCCATGTTCAAAGGAGAGATCCTTTGAACCCCGTCCAAAAGGCGTTATCAATTAACATTCCAATTTCAACACGCAAAAAAGGCAGGCCGAAAAACAATTGGTGCAAACAAATGCAAAAACACCAGCATTTGATTGGCCTGAAGTAATCCCAAACCGGGAAGCCTGCCGCTACTTTCTGAGGTCAAACCGGCGGACCCCACAAGCGGACCAGTAGGAATGCAGTTAAGTGGGAAGGTTATGGTCCTACACTTCTGACCATAACGACGCCGGGATAAAAAGGAAAAGAAGAAGATATATTAATACCAATTGTTAACTTCGAACTTATATTTACTATAAACAAATGTATTATACTTATAATTCTGCAATCTGTAGATGAAATAAACTAAACTAAACTAAGTTACACTTTGGCAAACCCGATAGAAAATGCTTTGCTGCTCTGCTGTAAGGCTAAGCTTACCATCTCGCAGTGATTGTGCTAGTTCAACGGAGTTGTAGTTGGATTCGGATGTATACTCTCTGTTACCATGCTCACCATTCGCGCTTGGCTCAGGCAAACCATAATTTGACAAAAGTTTACCACCAATAGACAAAACTGTTTCTGATACTATCTGATACTAACAACTGTTCAAAATACTATCCCACAGTGTGTCGTTCAATTCGCCACCGTCAATTATTTGCCTCGTGTCTTGCAAAAAATCTTCTGCTAAACTCCGTTGATATTTTTGCCACAATATTGCATCATCAGAAAGTCCGCAGAATACCAACATTACGGCAAACAAATAACGCAAGGGACGTGGGCGTATGCTCCAGCCAGCGTGTCGTCTCAGTCCTGGTCATCATCCAGCATATTCCGCGCCCCGCAAGCAGGTTGAACGGTGCGATGTTCGATGTCATCAACATTCGCAAGACGGCGAAAGAAGTGGGTCCTCGTACTGTGTGCAACAGCAAGCGTAGATACCTAATAACACTCCGAATTGTTTGGATGAATTGTATAGACTCTGCCTATGACGGGTGCCTTGAGCACGCTTGGGATGCCTTCTACCACAGCACCTCGTTTTCGTCGATTAAAAATACCATGTTATTTATTGTATGTGAAGTAGGGCGGAACTTCCTCGTACAGTAGCGTTTTAGCTGTCTGTCTCACATAACATAATAGAAAAAATGCCAGTAAAGTTGTCTTTCTTGGGTTTTCTAAAGGCTCTCTGATGTTCTCAGAACCAAAATATATGCGCTGTCCGCCCTCTAAGTGAACGTCAAGATGTATGACCGGTGGGTATCTCTCGTGGATTGGAAAACAGAAAATACGCCACATAGCCTCAGAAGAGCTTACATATACAACGGCCCGACTGGAATTGTGTCACTTCGTCGTGTTTACTCGTATTTTGCAATGAAAAAGTTGCTTGATTTACATACTTGCATATGTATTTTATGGACTGAACGCTGTTACACATGTCAACGTTTATGTTGTATGTACATTGAATTGGGAGCTTTCTCGTGGTTTTAGGTAAAGTTTCAGTTGACCTTGAAGACACATGCTTACGTGCGATGTGTAGGTGTGTGGTGTAGTGGGGAGCATCGGATATACTTCACGAACCAGCTGTCTTGTTTGAAATCGATAGTTGAACAGCTGTTTACAGCTTTTTAATCAGAGACAGTTACAGTGGTTTGAATTTGAATTTTATAAAAAGAAAACACTTTGAATCAGCCCAGGGTTACGTAATCACGTTATATACATTGACTTCAGTGAAAAAGCAAACGTGTGTAACGTTCTTAGATTTCAAGCCCTGGAAGAGAGTGAAGAGATTGCGCCTCCCAGATGTCAGAAACTATGAAAAGCTTACTAAAATTCAGAAAAAAACTTGTGGCAGGGATAAACGCTGCACGAAAAAAATACCAAGCCATTCAGTTCGTTTCGGGCAACTAAAGAGGTGCCCCCCAATGGAGTAGATAATTTGATAAACTGCCTAATGTACATGGGCTACCTGAGATCCAGGTAGAATTGCTACCACCGGAATTAATAAAATATGCTGCAATTAAAAGGAAATAATCTGAGACTACCAATGTGCTGTGGTGACCGGATTTTCACTATACGACAGCTTCCAGAAAAGATTGACATTACACGAAACGGTCCGTAATTGTGGCGTTCGTAGATTTGAAAAAGGCGTATGATTCACGTCATCAAGATATACTTTTATACTACATACATATATATATACTTTTATCGACCTTACGGGTGGCGGGGATAAACTAAAGCCAAGCTGCATAAACATATGTCCGTGATTTTTAAAGAGTTTAGTTGTTCGCTGTCAAAAATAGCACAGGAAGGTGGCAAAAATGTACGAAATTTTTATTTGAGCTTGTAAATCAATGCTTGCCATTTAATAACTTTTTACTTTATAATTATTATTTCGTGTAAACGTTGACGACGACTACGTTTAAAGTGGTCCATATGAAGAGTTCAATTTTGAGTGACTTTTTCGAGTATACTGGCTGATATCTTGCTGATAAAAGGTGTAATGTGTCGTGTCACGCCAACTGGGATAGACTGGAACCACAGGAGACCTTACAAGGCGTGGCCGCCACCAGACTGGTCGTTCGGCCGAGAATGTCGCGGCTGTGGCTGCCGATGTCGCTGAGAACCGAAGAAACATCAACCAGACAAGGGCCACGTAATTGGGCATCACCAGTCGAACCCTAGAGCGAATTTTAGTGAAACACTTACACATGTTCCCGTACAAAGTGCAAACAGTGCTTCAGTTAATGCCTGCTGACCATCAGCCACGTGTGAATAACTGTCAAGTCATCCCTAATCTCAACAACGAAGAGGACGAATTTGCGTCGAAAATCATCATGAGCGACGAGACGCATTTACACTTAAGCGGTTACGTCAATAAGCAAAATCTTCGTTTCTGGGGCACTGAAAATCCGCATGTGATGCACGAAGAGCCATTGCATTCACTCAAAGAGGAGTGATTCGGCCGCATTTTTTTTGAGGATGCCATCGGCAATACGGTGACTGCTACTGGCGAACGCTACAGAGCCATGATAATCGTCTTCTTACTGCCGGAATTGGATGGCCGCGTAATCGCGTAATCTCACGTTTTGGCTATTTGGCATAGCTAGCAAGAATGCTCGATTTAACCATCCCAGACTTCTTTCTTTGGGGCTACTTGAAGTCGTAGGTTTATGCCAACAAGCCTCAGACAATCGCAGCCCTTAAGGAAAATATTCGACAGGAATGTAAACAGTTATCCCCGGAAATCTTGCGAAAAGTCATGGAAAACGCGATAAAACTGGTACGAATGTGTATCAACACTGACGGCAGCCACTTGACGGATATAATTTTATTTAAATAACAGAAATAATTGTAAAGGTACTAATAGAGATTTTCGTCACTCCAAATATTTTTTTTTTATTTAGTAAAAAAGTAATTCAAAAACAAAATTGGATGATTGATTTTGCGCCATCTCAATATACTCTCAGACAGTCAAGCAGCGCTCAAAGGGTTGGACTCGTATAGTACGAAATCCAAATAAGGTTAAACTCTGATGGGTGCCAGGACACACGGACAAAAAGGCATTGAAATCGCCGACCAACTCGTTAGGAAAGATTCTAGTTAAAGGTACATATGTGCCGAATCTTTCTGCGGAATCCCCAAGCTGAAGATTACTTTTCTCTTAGAGAAGTGGGAAATATCGCAGCAGCTCCATTTTTGGAACAGCGTTCAAGGACTCCGACAATAGAAAAGATTCATACGGCCCCGGAATCAATTGAACTCAATCAATATCCTCAAAAATATAATAGAGTCGAAAATAGAAGACTGGTCAGCTACGAGGGTGGTCCGATAAGTATTAGCCTACAAAAGAAAAACAAAAATTTTGGAGAAATGGCGATTTAATTTTCAATATAGTCTCCAATTGGCTCGATACACTTGACCCAGCGATGCTCCAACTTCTTTAGCCCGTCTGAAAAATACGTTTTCTCGAGGTCTGCAAAGTAGGCCTCCGTGGCGGCGATGACCTCCTCATTCGACTGAAATTTCTAACCGGCGAGTGACTTTTTCAAGTTTGAAAACAAAAAGAAGTCGCACGGGGCCAAATCTGGAGAATGCGGTGGGATGGGGTAGCAGTTCGTAGCCCAATTCGACCAATTTGGTCGTGGCGAGGGCGGAGTTGTGAGCCGGTGCGTTATCATGGTGGAAGAGCACTTTTTTCTTCGCCAAGTGGGGCCGTTTTTTCTTCAATTCGGCGTCGAATCGGCCCAATTTGTTCTTCTCCAGGTAGTCGATGTGGATCACACCTTGTGAATCCCAGAAAACGGTAGCCGTCACCTTTCTGGCCGATGGGTCTGAAACTCGTTAAACCAATTTTTGAAGATCGCCATCGAAGGAGAAGAGTCACCGTACACAGTATCAAAACGCTCTTTGATTTCGCTGCGCGATTTCCCTTCTAAAAACAAAATCAAATCACCGACCGATATTGCTCTTTTTCCATTTTTCTAAAATCCGCGGACACTCCCGCTTCCACACGCGGTCAAAACAAAACTACGAGTCCGATCCGGCTGAAATTTCGACAGTAGCCTTCTACTAGAATGTACTACACGATAGCTGCTCTTGCGATATTGGCGCCATCTGGCGGTTATGCTAAGTACTTATCGGACCACCCTCGTATTAACTAGGTGGTAGGATGGAAACGATTAAGGAGAGCGTGAAGGGTTGTGGTATAGGGCAATTCTAAGGCTAGACTTTTTGATATGAAGGGCGAAAAGATTGGTGTTAGCTTTGCGAAGCATTCTGGACATTGGTTCGTGGTAGCCATAATTGGTCCGGTGAGTGTTTATACGGAAAAGAGGCATGGACCGGGTTGGTGTTAAGGGGAATCATGTGTAATAATGAGGGGCTGTCAATGTTACCGCTGAGAAGGCCGTGAATAAATAGAATATCTGCAACATCACGCCGTTCTTTAAGGGGTTGGAGGTTGATTCATTTTAGGCGATCCGTATAAGGTGGTAAATTAAGGGGGTCGGCCCAGGGAAGTCCACGAGGGGCAAAACGGATAAACCTAAGTAAGTGATGGCTTGGCATTTACTGACATTGAGCTCAAAATGGTTTGTTTGACAGCAAGTAGTGAGCTTGTTAAGGTCCAATTGGAGAGAGCACGAGTCGACAGGCTAAGATATGTGTTTAAATATTTTCATGTCATCAGCATATATGGAGAGCAGAATTTCAGAATAACGCTGTCAATATCATTAATGGTTAGAATAAATATTAATGGGCTGAGATGACTACCTTATGGAACACCAAAGATAGCATTAATTGGATTAGAGATAGAATATCTGAAGATAACGTTATATTGACGATCTTCTAAATAAGATTTGATTCATGAGATAAAACCTGGACGGAAACCGAGGGCAGTGAGCCTGATGAGAATTATTTTTGACAGACATTCTGTTAAATGCTTTGCTGAAGTCAGTGGCGACAACTGCTTCGAGTGCACACAAACACTGTGAAACAAACTCGACTAGATTAGTGGTTGTCGATCGATCTTTTAGCAACCGATGTTGGTTAGGAGAAAATATGGGTTTGCAGTGAAAGAGTAGTGCATCATAAACGATGCTCTCGAAAAGTTTGGGTATGCATGAGAGCTTGGCAATGGGACGATAGTGGGACAGATCATTTTCCAGTCCTTTTTTGTGGACCGGAATGATATAAGCATATTTCCAAAGCTTAGGAAAGAGTCCTTGAGAGATAGAGCTTTGAAATAGAGCGGTAAGGGGTAAAATTAAATGGTTCGCACACTTTTTTAAAACTATGGCAGGCAGACAGTCGGGACCGAGAGAGTAGTCGTCCTTTAAGTTGCGTATTTTTTCGGCGATTAGGTCGGGAATTATATTCAGTGAGACAAGAGACGTCTGCGGGCAGACTTTCGGAACTGATCGGTGAATGATTGGCTGAAGAAATGATCAAAGAAGTTGGCGATTACTTCGGGTTCGTTGGAAGAGTTATTGAGAAAATTAAATGTAGCGGGGTAGCCATCGGTTTTTCTTTTTGTATTAATGAAGTGGAAGAAACACTTGGGGTCAGAGATAAGGGAGGATTGCATTCGGTTCAGGTATCGGAGGTAGAGTGATTCACATAACTGTGCAAATTTAGTGTAGGACTGCATGTAAATAGAAATGTCAGATGCAGAGGAGGATCTAAGATAGGTGTGCCAATCTTTGTTTCTTTTATTGCGCAAAGAGCGTAGTTCCTTGGTATATCAGGGCGGAGGTGAAGTGTAGTTCTTTTTTGGTGAATATGGGACTGAAAAATGGAGCAGCTGAGGATTTTGGATTTTGAATCAGGTCGAGTTGTCTGTCCATGTTATTGGTGATGCTACTGAGTTGCAGAAGGAAGGTCAGAGAAATGATCCGTGAAAAGGATTTCTTTGCCTGAGGAAGGGTTAGCGGCGATATAGTGAGTCTCATTATCGGATTGAACCCATTTCAGGTGTGGGAGATTGAAATCGCCACAGATGAAGATGATGTCATTGGATTCGGCGATATCAAATTTGGAGCGGACGAGATCAACGGCGAGTTGGTAGCAATGTGTGGGCTGTGAGGGTCTTAAGTAACAGCAGGCAAGATAAAGTTTTTAGGGAGACTTGTTGAGGCACTAGTGAAGTTGAAGTCAGCGGAATTCGACGATTTGAAGAGCAAGGGATCATAGCGGCTGTGGATTGCTCAGAGAATTCCGCGACCGTCCGGATCGGCAGAGTTGTCGCGCCCATCGCATCGGCTCGAAACAGAATGAATTCTGAGACGAATAACTCGCTGTCTCCAATGCTGGAGCATAAATTCGTTTCAATTAAGGCATCGTAGGGTAGGTTTTGGGAATTAAGGAGTACTGCGGAGGTTTTGGTGCGTAATCCTCTGACGTTCTGCTAGTAGAGGGATATGTTTTTGTAAGAAATATTCGATGGGAGGGGAGATGTAGTGGTGTTTAGGTTAGGATTTAAAATAGTTTTTGAAAAAAATAGTACTTTGCAAGTGTGCGATGCGCTTTAAACTGATATGGGCGGCGAATGTGGAGAGGTCGTTATTTACATCAATGGGAAAGATATTAAGGCTTCCGTGAAACCGTATAAAGGTCTTTTTTAACGCATGGGGGTCTGTGGGTAAGCCTTCTTGGTGGATTGAAACTAGGACGTTGGTTTTAGTTTTGCCGTCGATACAAATGGAGTCAGGTTTGTCGTGGAGGTAGGCTAAAAAGAGGCGTATATTTTCGTAGATTCTTCTGTCTCTTAAACGTGACCTAACATAGCGGTCTTTGGCGTTAAGTTCGGCGAGTTTGGCCGTGGGAGGGAGAAGTTGATCTACGAAAGAGGGGGAGGAGAGCGGGAAGGTCGTGTTGTGAGAAGCTGA
Organism: Merodon equestris; assembly: GCA_958301585.1. Lineage (NCBI taxonomy): Eukaryota > Metazoa > Arthropoda > Insecta > Diptera > Syrphidae > Merodon > Merodon equestris. The sequence continues at coordinate 104,277,326 of OY284415.1, forward strand.
GGAGGTGGAGGGAGTTGGGTTCAGAGTGTGAGAGTGTATAAAATTTGGGTACTGTGGATACGTGCGGCTGTTACGAGAAGCCTGGGTGTTGGGATTGGGTATTGAATTGACAATATTCGGTGAAGGGGATGAGGGTCGGGAGCCGGATGCAAGGTTAAAGGATACGCGGTTATGGGTACGTGCTCTGTTAGGAGTATTATTACGTGGAGGGATGTTGAGGGTAGTTGTTGATTTGGGTCGGGAGAAATTGGGGAATATTCCAGTCCTTAATTCACAGTTAGTTCCTAGATTGCGAGGGGGTTGAGAAGGGGGGGGTTCTGGTTTGGGTTGGTTAGGGGATTTGGGAGTGTTAAATTTAGACTTATATTTAGGTTTAATGTTAATATTGTTCTTACGATCCCTGATGGTAATCCGCATCCTGTGGACTTTGATTTCGTTATTGGGGGGCTGCGAAAAAGCCATTCATATTGCGGAGGGATGATAATTTCGAAGCAGTTTCTACGATGGAAATTGGGAGGGGTGAGCTTCGTGCACTTAACGAGGTTGATGGCATATCATTTGCGGAAGAAGTTAAATACACACCGGTCGTCAATCAATGCTAGCCATTTAATTATTTTTTTTTTACTTTATGATTATTATTTCGTGTAAAGGTTGAGTGACTTTTTCGAGTATACTGGCTGATAAAAGGGGTAATGTATCGTGTCATGCCAACTGGGCAAACATTCCGGCGCTTAGCTACTCGATTCGGACAAATTGGAACCACAGGAGACTTTACAGGGTGTGGCCGCTAGCGGACTGGTCGTTCCGGTATAAAGTGCAAACAGTGCATCAGTTAATACCTGCTGACCATCAGTCGCGTGTGAATTACATCATCCCTAATCTCAACAACGAAGAGGACGAATTTGTGCCGAAAATCATCATGAGCGACGATGCGCATTTCCACTTAAGCGGTTACGTCAATAAGCAAAATCTTCGTTTCTGGGGCACTGAAAATTCGCGTGTGACGCACGAAGAGTCATTACATCCACTCATAGAGGAGTGATTCGGCCGCATTTTTTGAGGATGCCATCGACAATACGGTGACTGTTACTGGCGAACGCTACAGGGCCATGATAAACGACTTCTTACTACCGGAATTGGATGAGCGGGGCTTGGTGAATATGTGGTTTCAAGTGGACGGACACACAGCCCGAGCCACAATGGATATTGTGAAAAAAGCGTTTGCTGGTCGTGTAATCTCCCGTTTTGGCTATTTGGTATGGCCAGCAAGATCGCCAGATTTCTTTCTTTTGGAGTTACTTGAAGTCGTGAGCTTACACCAACAAGCTTCAAACAATCGCAGCCGTTAAAGAGAATGCGAACAGAAATCTTGCGAGAAGTCGTAGAAAATACGATAAAGGGGTACATGTGTATCGACATTGGAGGGAGGGATATCATCTTTTCCACTTAACAGAAAAATTTATAAAGGTCCAAATAAAGATTATCATCATTCAAAATTAGTAAAAAAAGTAATTTAAAAACAAAATTGGGTGATTAATTTGCGTTACCTTGTACATACATACCTTGTACATACATACCTTGTACATACATACCTTGTACATACATACCTTGTACATACATACCTTGTACATACATACCTTGTACATACATACATACCCTATAAGAAAAAAGTGAATTCAGAACAATAGAACAAAACTCAAAACTTGCGTTATTGCATAATACTTAAGGGGGTAGTCTCATGTGAACGCATAAATTTTCCTTTTAGGGAATTTTTTTTACAAGACAATAAAATTTAATCATTTTAATTTTTTTATATGTTTTTATTTGTATCTTAAACTGTATAAAAAAAGTTTTTTTTCTTATTTTATTGTACATTTTTTATATATATTTTTTTTTAAATTAAATTAGACACCAAAAAACAAAGCAGGTCACTGGTCATAGTAATAGCGGCTGTTCATGTCGTCTGAAATAAAAAAAATCGAATGGATTATTGTTCAGTAGGTTTGTCGCTATCGGCCCTACAAAAATTAATCAATTTTATTGAAAAAAAAAATGGCGGACTGTAGAAAAAAAATCTTTTTTTTTTTGTTAAAAATACTTTAAAAAAAATAAGAAAATATTTTCGATAACAATTTTGGCCGATAACCCTTAATGAGTAAAAGAACATATATAAATCTCAAAGCAATCGGTTGAATAGTTTTTTTTTTTTAGGACCATGACAGTTTTAGAAAATGATGTTGCGAGAAAAATGCGTTTAAAATTTCAAGAGCAGAATTTTCGTGAAAAATTTATACTTACACTAATCTGTTATGCCTGGACCATACAATAACCCTTCGGTGGCTTCATACGCATCATTTTCTGACCTGAGGGAAGTCCTTGCCTTTATGGATGCTTCGGACGTGGATCGCTCTGCACAGGTTATTCCTCGTTCATCGCACTCCTAAGTATACGAGTAGGCGTTTCTGCCAATTTGTGTACCAAAAATCTCCATTATTTTAAGGATGGGTAAAAATCCTTCATTAAACATACACGCAGCTGTCCATGAAACAATTTCCAGCGTCTTTTTTCCAATAAAATGATGCTTTGGAGCCAAGTTCCGGATGTAACTATTAAACGACTCGTTGTTGTTTTAAGTGTTTTTTCCCAAGCACCTTTGTATCTTGAATCAACTTGAATTCTAGTCCTCGTGATGATTTTTTCAAATATTTAACGTCACTATCGCACAGCTTGCACTTTAAAATTGATTGCAAAGCTGTAAACACTAACGAGGAACACAATGCTGTAGATGAATCCTTCGTCAATCGGTACATCAAAATCACTCTTGTATTTTAATTTTTCAGTTGATGTGCTCACAAACTCGGTATCGTTTTCAGCAGTATACTGATTCCTTCGAAAACTCCTTTTTCTTTCTTTTTACTCTGGATACTTGTGGAGCTTCTCGAGCCTTTTCGATCCATTTTGTTTTTCCTGTTTGATGTTGGCACACAGAGCATCTACTGTACTGCTAAATCTGTTCTAGGATTTTATATATTCACGACAAAAATATATATACACTATTCCAAATATACACAGATAGGTAATGTACTAAAATTGACCGTCAAAAACTCCGTACACAGGTGTAAAAGACCGGTGACAACAATAGAAAGGTAGCAGCTACAGACCTGGCGCGCGGCAGATAAGTCGCTTACGGCGCGTCGGCGAATATGAGTTGTAACTTATTTAATAGGTAACTTATATACATACCTTATAGTGTAACTTATTTGTAGGTTAGGATAGGTTTTACTATCGAAGTATGAAAAAAAAAAGATTTTTCGAAGTGGTCACATGAGACTACCCCCTTTAGAAAAATGTAATTTAAGTACTTTCCTATCGGAGTTAGAGTCCGTGAGTCATTTAAAAAGAATGAAATAAAAATAAAATTAAAAATTTTAAGTAATCCCCGAGTCAAAAACAAACTCTAAAAAGTAAAAAAAATAAATTTTTCTCTCGGCCCTACGACAGACACTCCTCCAGCATCCTAAATGTACGAACCTTACGAGGAGCCAATATCGACTCGGATCACTACCTTGTTGTAGCCAAGGTGAGGATATCAAGGATGCTACGGAGTTAAGCAAGACAACAGGATTTTGATGTCGGAAAGCTACAATCGCACACGACTGCTAGGTTAGGTTAGGTTAGGTTAAAGAAGGGGAGTGTGATGGTTGGACATCACTTCCACTCGGAGGCCAAGAGGCCCATTGTGATTCCCTTCGTTTGTGTGGGTACACATAAAATTAACCTGTCCTATCACGTGGTGGCTGAAACCACCCCGTGCTCTTGATGAATCTTAGAAGATCCGATATATCTGCATTAGCCACGTCCGCAATCTCTGTAAAGAATCTTTGGCCCAGCGACACTAGGCGTCGATTCTGGAGAGCTGGACATTGGCAGAGCAGATGTTGGATCGTCTCAGTTTCTTCCTCATCGCCGCAGCTCCGGCAGAGATCGCTGGATCCCGAGTCCCATTTCCGGAGCATTGCTCCAATGGGACACTGTCCTGTGATCACTCCGACGAGCATACGGATCGAGTTACGGTCCAGCGCTAGGAGCTTCTTTGTTTTTCCGACATTGAGCTCTGGCCACGATGATCTTGTCGTGTAGCTGTCGTTTCTTAAATGCCAAGACGAGTTGGCCTCTTTGATGATTGTGTCGTTTATGATCCTGTATAATGCGCTGATCGGTGATTGCAATGACGTGTCCGCTTCGCTGATGTCCAATTCAGAACCTTGCCTGGCCAGCTCGTCTGCTCTTTCGTTCCCTGCGATTGAGCTGTGGCCCGGTACCCAGCAGAGTTTAACTTTATGGTGTCTGATGGACTTCAGTGAGTCGCGACGTTTCTTGACAGCCTTTGATCTCGTTATACAGGATTCTATTGACTTCAGTGCAGCCTGGCTGTCTACGAAGATGGTGATATAAGATGGTGGGATATCGGCTACCTGTAGGTGTTTGGCTGCTTTCTCTATTGCCAGGATTTCTGCTTGGAACACGCTACACATATCAGGGAGTCTGAATGATTCCTGTTTGTGTAGGATATCAGATATCAGAGTAAAACCCGGCCCCAGTGCCTGTGTCCATTTTCGATCCGTCGGTGAAGAGGGTGACCTCATGGTCGTTGATTACGGCGTTTGATAGCCGCTCTTCTCTGTCGGGGAAAAGGATAGGTATACTGAGAGAGAAGTCATTTTGGGGGGGAATATAGTCGGTCGTAGCTCCGAGGCTACTAAAACCATGTTTCCTTCCCAGTTCGTCTATTATCTTAAGTATGGCCGCATGTCCATAGTTGGCTTGCTTCCACAGAGAGGACTCTCTTAGTCTAAGAGCGCTCTTTGCAGCGAAGCCTTTTATGAATAGATCCAGGGGGAGGAGATGAAGAATCATGTCCAACCCTGCTTGCGGTGTGCTTCTCATTTGTACTTTGTTGAGCATGTTCATATAGCTTTTTATGCTGCTAGCAGTCCACCAGACTAGGGCCCCATAAGTTAAAATGGGTCTGATGATTGCCGTGTACATCCAATGAATGATGTACGGTTGCAAGCCCCATCTTTTTCCGAAAGTGTTTTTGCATGCATAAAAAGCGTTCAGTCCTTTTTTCATCCTTTCCTCCAAGTTCCTTTTCCATAGGCGTGTTGAGTGTTGCATAAGTTGCGTGAATTTATGAGTCCTCTGATGTATAGGTCAAGGAGTCTCTCCAAGGTTTTTAAAAGAAACGACGAGAGACTAATTGGCCTATAGTCCTTTGCGGCAGTATGAGATGGTTTACCTGCCTTAGGTATGAAAATTACCTTAAATTCTCTCCACTGTGTTGCAATTGGAAAAAATGCTTACGAGATGGGGGACAGTGTGGATCTGTGTTTTTTGAAGCATCGCTGGCAAGATATCGTCCGGGCCCGGAGATTTAAAGGGTTTGAACGAATTTATTGCCCATGATACTTTATCCGCTGTGATAATCTTGTTTATCACTTCTTCGGTTGTGTGAACCGTAGGAACCGTCGTCTCGAAAGAGACTGTGGTTTCAGGGGTTTTACAGCCTGGGAAGTGGGTTTCAGTCAGCAGTTCTAAAGATTCCGGACTGGATTCTGTCCAAGAATCCCGGGACGCATCCCACACAGGGGTCCTTGGATAGGATCTTTCTGAGCCTTGCGGCTTCGTTGAGATCCTCTATTGATTCGCAAAACTCCCGCCAGGATTTAGATTTTGCTGCTCTTGTTTTGCTCTTGTATTCGTTGAAGCTGGACTTGTACTTATCCCAGTCTTCGGTTCTGTTTAGGATCTTTGCTCTATTGAATAGAGTTCGGGTCCTGGTCCTGAGTTGCTTTTGCTCTGTGGTCCACCAGACTGCGCTGGTCTTCCTGCGAGCACGCTGCAAAGGACAGGATTTGTTGAAAGCCGCTTTCAGAATTCTCACAAGATTTTCGACTGAATTCTCAATCTAAGTTGGATCAGGATTAGTGGTGTCTTGTGGCGGTTCTAACCTGTTGGCAACTAGGTTTGAGAAAAGATTCCAGTCTGTACTCTAAGGGTTTCTGAAAGGTTCCGGTTTTTCTTTAATGACGTTAAGGTTGAAGAGTATCCGGCCGTGGTCCGAAAAGGAACAGTTAGTGGACAGTCTCCAATCCTCTACTCGGATGGAGTCGGACTCACTTAGTAAGGTGAGGTCAATTACCTCTTCCCTAACCCGATTGCGAAACGTGGGTGTATTACCTTTGTTGCAAATATTGAGGTTGGTGGAGATAATGAAATCGAAAATGGACTCACCCCTTTTATTGATGTCGCTGCTTCCCCATTGAATGTGGTGCCCATTGGCGTCGCAGCCTATCAATAGACGCAGTCCGCGTGACTTGGCGTGTCGCACGAGTGTTCGGACTGCGTTTGAAGGTGGATCCTCCTCATCGTATGGTAAGTAAGCGGACGATAGGAACAAAATTGATTTGTCCTGTTATTCGTACGTTACCACCGTGAGGTCTCCGTTGCTGTACGTACCTAGGAGGAACATGTTTAAGTATCTCTTGGCGACTATACAGGTTCTTAGCTTACCTTCGGTATGTGGATAGTATAAATTATACTCTTTAGACCTTAATCCCTGAATTTTGTTCCTAAGGAGCCAAGGTTCTTGGATTAAGGCTATATCCACATCTTCCTGCAGCATGTACAACACGACTGCTAGGATCTTCGCCTACGAGCAGAAAAGGAGAGAGGAACACACGCTTTTAAGGAAGAAAAAAAGAGAGCACAGAAAGCATAAGATCGAGGAAATGGAGAGAGAAGATGAAGAGAGATGACACCGCAGGAATGACGCTCGTAAGTTTTACGAAAAAGTAAAACGAACATGCCGGGGCTATAAAGCCAGAGCAGAAGCCTGTAGGGATGAAGATCGCAGTCGATGCTGGCAATATGGGAAAGCCACTTTTGTAGACTATATAACAGCGGTGATAGATCTTCGCAATAGGCGAAGATACAAGAGAATTCCGTCCACCCAACTTAGATTGAGGTTCTTATTTCGAAGCTTAAAACTAACAAAGCCACGGCCTGTCTGCTGAGAGATGGGTCGGTAGGACGGATGCACCAGCTCATCTGTAAAATATGATCGGAGAAAAGCATGCCTGGCAAATGCCAGATGACAATGGAGACTGACTTCATCAAGGTCGGTAGCGAATTAATCGAGACCTTTGATGTTAAAAAAGGATTTAGACAAGGTCATGTAACTTCTTCAATACTGTGTTTGAAAAAAATCATACGAGGCTCGCTAGACAACATAAGGGGTACGATCTATTTCAAGTCTACGCAATTGCTTGCGCGGATGTCATTGACGTATTTGGGCGAGCACAGCGTGACGTCAATGAAGTGTTCAAAAGCATTGAAGCAGAAGCAGCTAAAATGGGTCTTTCGGTGAACGAGGGCAAAACCAAATATATGCTGTCATCCAAAAAATTTGAAGTGGTCAAGAACTTCATCTACCTTGGCTCACTAGTGACCAGTGACAACAACACCAGAGTTGAGATCAAACGCAGAATTACTCTTGCCAACCATTGCTTCTTTGGGCACAAGAAGCAATTGAGAAGTAGAGCCCCCTCTAGAAAAGCCTAGGCAACAATATATAAATCACTGATCATCGCGTTCCTCCTTTACGGGGCAGAGGTATGGACCTTAACGAAAACGGCTTAGGATGCCCTTGGTAGCTTCGAGAGGAAAATTCTGCGTTCATTCTATGGTTACGTTTATATAAACGGAGTGTAGAAGAGAAGATTTAAGTCATGTTGCCAATAAACTAAATATTGAAAAAAGTAAAATTAAATGTCTCTTGAGACAAGGCATTGACATTAATACTCTTCGTTTCGTGAGCTTTAAACTTTCTTTGCCCGCAAATAAGCTAGATGAGGCTCTCAACCCAATAATCTGGCCTGAGGGCATCACTGTACGTCGTTTTGAGTTTACCCCAAAAAACGACGAAGTTCCTGCGATCCAGACACCGGAGGTGTAAAATCCTGAGATCTCTCTTCTAAATCCATCACTGAAGATGATGAAACACATAGTTTTATTGCTGCTGCAGACGTGTCTGATGTTGCTGCTGCCATCGCTACTGCTGATGTAAATGTTCTTGATTTTGCTGATGTTCCTGATTCTGCTGATGTTGTTGCTGCCATCGCTACTGCTGATGTAAATGTTCTTGATTTTGCTGATGTTCCTGATTCTGCTGGTGTTCCTGCCTTTATTATTGACAGCTCTCCTAATGCTCTTGTTCCCCCTTCTTGTGTGGTAAATAATAATCCGTGTACTTTTTTTTACCAAAACATTGGAGACATGAGAACAAAATTAAAACAATTTTACCATTTTACGTGCGATTGTGATTTCGATTTTATAATTATAACTGAAGCTCGGTTATCTAATGATATAAATAGCAGTGAGTTTATTAATACTGATACAGCTGTGTGTATGTTTAAATATACAGTTTTCAGAAAAGACACAAACTTAAATTTAACCAATAAAGAAACTGGTGGAGGAGTTCTGTTTGCAGTTCAAAATAAATATACTTTTTTTGAAATTAAGCTGAGCAATGATCAAAACGGTTTAATTGATCAGCTTTTTATTCGTGTATCTTGTCATTCTCTAGATCTAATTTGGTGTATATCCTACATACCACCAAAAAAGTACCTATGAACTTTATGAAATGCATATTAATAACATATTAAATTATTCAACAAAATCACTTAAAAATAACGAATTCATTTGTGTCATGGGTGACTTAACCTCCCTAATATTGAATGGGAACTTTCCAAACATGATTCTACACCAGTTCCATATAATATTACTAATAAAAAGGAAATGTATGTAATCGATAATTTATTCGCCTTGAATTTAGCTCAAGTAAATAATATCTTCTGTACACCCCTCAAAATTTTAGATTTGATGTTTTTCGATTCTGATTTAATTGCAAACGTTTCTCCTTCGTTAGATAGTATAAGTAATTGTGACTCTCACCACAAGCCTATATGTATGTATTCATGCTAATTGTTATAATTATTGTGTTGCGCAGGATAATCAAGGTATGACATTTTATGATTTCAAAAAAGCTAACTTTACAGCTATCTTATCTTACTTGGCTCATTTTGATTGGAAACAGCTTTTCGAAAACAAGAATACGGAAATGATATATTCAAATTTTATAGATATAATTAGAGAAGTGCTAAATTTATTCGTCCCTCTAAGAAAAACATTTAAGAAGCGGCTACCCTGGTATAATAAACACCTGTTAAATCTTAAAAATGTCAAAAAGAAAGCTCACAAAAATTATTTGAAAATGAAAACGCAAGAAAATAAACTCAAGTTCGAGAAACTAAGGAAGGATTTTGAGTTTCTACAGAAATTCCTTTATAATAATTATGTTATTGATACGGAGTACAAAATCAAATCCAATAGTAAGTTGTTTTTGGTGTACTTCAATAAAAAAAGAAAAACGACAGGAATTCCTAATTGCATGAAATATAAAGACCAAGAATCGAATATGTTATTAGGGAACCTTGAGTTATTCGCTAGATTTTTTGAGTCAATATCATTGCCCTGATATTAATTTTCACTCTCCCAAAGTCATCACCAACTGCAATGGTACTTCCATAGGTTCCTTGCAATTGTGTGAATCTGATATCCTATTCGCTCTCTCTAAACTTGATGATAACCCAGTGCAAGATAATGACAACATCTCAAATATATTTCTAAAAAAATGTTCGGAAGCCTTATATGAACCGCTTTAAAGTATCTTATATTACTCCTATACATAAAAACGGATCCAAGTCTGATGTGGAAAATTATAGAGGTATTTCCAAGTTGTCTAAAATTCCAAAAGTTTTTGAATCCATTGTCAAAAACAAGCTTTATTTCTTCATAAAAGAGCACATTACACCGCATCAACATAGTTTCGTGACTGGTAAATCCACCGTTACTAACTTAACCCCGTAATGCCTACAACTGCCTCTAGGCGGGGTAAAGCTTAAAGCTATTTACATGTAACGGTATAATCTCTTGCCCAACCTGGTAAGCTTTATCTGAAGCTTAAATGTCGTTCTCCACATAGCGGTTTATTACAAAGCTCTAGCGCATTTCGTTTGCAAGTTTCGTGTGTTCAAAGCGGAAAATACCCTTTCAAAGTCGAAAATAAATATATTTCTGCAAACACGATCTTCGTTTATAAAATGAAAATCGTAATTTTCATCTGATCGAATTGAAAAATATACTGGTGAGTAGATAGAAGTGTTCTTTATCGATAAGTGAAAAGAGTTCACAACTATGATGTTTTTTTTATATAAACTATAAGAGTTTTCTCCACCCCGTCTAGAGGCGGGTTCAGGCATTTGAAAACTAATTCAGTGCTTTTGTTAGGTAGATATGTCAAGAAAATCTTCGAGGAACCTGTCGAAGATGACAGATGATGAAATAGCTGAATTCATGAATGCATTTCAAGCTCTGAAGACACGGACGGTGAAGATGATTTCGACGATGATGACAACGTTGACGATCCAGACTTCCTTTGCTCTGAAGACGAACGCTGGGTTGATCATCGTTTGGTGAATTCTAGTCAAGTCTTGATTGATATAGTGAATGCAAGTTTGGACATCAGCGCTTTAGACATTAGTCAAAAAGATTCAGTTTCTGTTGCAACATCATTGCCTTCAGCATGCGTTGGTGCGCCTGAAGCTAATATTGCTTCAAGTTCCGCTGGCATATCTGAACCCAATGTTGTCCCGTCACGTTACAGAAAACGTAAACGCCATTCAAATGACAATGAATTGCGAGAAGAGGAAGGTGGCTCACATTGCTCGAGCACGGGTCAATTCATTGGACTTGTCAACACAATTAGGAATGATTCGCAGGAATTCAAATCCATTGTATGGAGAAGAACAAACATACAACTGCACACAAATGAAGTCGTTTTTCGTGGGGTAAAAGAGCTGCCAGATGAAGTAAGTGCTTTGAAAACGCCATTTGATTTCTTCAATTACTTTGTGACTGACAAGTTTATACAAAATATTGTTGATGAAATGAATTTGTACGCTTGCCAGCAGAATATCGAAACTCGATTTATAACAAACAGACAAGAAGTTCGACAATTCATCGGAATCATGTTCTTCATGTCTGTGTTCCGCTATCCAAATGTTCGAGCCTATTGAGGAAGACATTCGCTGGAAGTCATACGGACCACAATGACACGAATGAGGTTCGAACAAATGCGCCAGTTTTTGCATTTTAATGACAATTCCACTATGATCCCGAATGGCCAACCTGGATACGACAAATTACACCGAATTCGACCTCTAATAACCCATTTCAATGACCGCTTTGGGTCTATTCCGATGCTTCATCGTCTTTGTGTAGATGAACAGATGTGTGCTACAAAAATGAGTGGCAATATATGCCAGCCAAACCACAAAAATGGGGAACAAAGCTGTTTGTTCTATGTGATCACATGGGGTTTTCATATGCATTTGAAATTTATTCTGGCGCAGGAGATAATGTTGTACCAGAAAACGCACCCGATCTCGGAGCTTCGTCAAATGTCGTTGTTCGTTTGTCAACTAAAATCCCAGACAACGTGAACCACATATTATATTTTGACAATTTTTACACGTCTTTAGGTTTGCTGGCATATCTAAGAAGCCGTGGAATATATAGTTTGGGAACCGTGCGCTCAAATCGAGTGCCAAACATAAAATTGTCGAGCGATGCTGAACTGACGAAGAGAAAAGTTGAGCGAGGTTACGCCGAGGAATATGTCGCTAAACCTTACGGCATAGATATAAGCAGCGTCTTGTGGCTAGACAACAAAAGTGTTCGACTACTTTCGACCTATGTAGGTATAAAACCATTTCTCTCGTAAGAACTTGTGCCATCATCCTCCAAATCTTCGCGATGGGACAGAAAAAAACAGGAACGAATAGAAGTTGATTGCCCAGTGATTATAAAAGAATATAATCGTCATATGGGCGGTGTCGATCTCATGGATAGCCTTCTTGGTCGTTATCATATTCGTATGAAAACGCGAAAATGGACGAACCGCATCTTTTTCCACTTGTTGGATGTAGCGATGGTCAACGCATATATTCTTTATCATAGGGTGCACAAGGTAACCAAAATCGAACTGCCAAATTTTCGCTCTGAAGTTGCTGAGTCATTGTGCATGATTTCGAGCGAAACAAAAAAACCAAGAGGTCATCACCAGTAGCACCACTCCGCAAGACAAAGAAGTCATATTTTCCAACTCCAGAGGTTCGCTACGATAACGTAGGCCATTGGTGCGTATTCCTCGACCGCAAGGGCAAAAAGATGTGCAAATTCCCGGGATGTATGTCAGAAACACAGGCATATTGCACTAAATGTAAATTGAATCTCTGCAACTCAACTACAAAGTCGTGTTTCTTTGCCTTCCATCAACGTTAGTGTAATATACTACCATCAAAACATTTTTCATTTCCTTTTCATATGAGTTTTCTTCATTTTCAACATTATTCATTCAATAAATAATTATTTTCATAACTTCACCCATGTACGTTTTTTTTCCTCTGACGACCTAACTCCGCCTAGAGGCGGGGTGAATAATTTCACCTGTAAGATGTTAAAAAATGTTTTTTTTTTTTTTTTAAATAATTTCAGATTCGTTTTTACCCTGTCCATATGGGTATACACTGATTTTTGTAATCAAATAAAAAAATAAGGCATTAGCGGGTTAATGCTTTTTTCAAACTTCGTATATACAAATATGGAAGCTGGATATCAGGTTGACATAGTTTATACTGATTTTTCGAAAGCATTGGATAAAGTGAGCATACGAATATTGATTCAAAAACTAAAAGGTTTTGGCTTTCACTCGCTGATGCTAAAGTGGCTAGAGTCTTACCTTATAAACAGAAGGCAATGTGTTTTCATAAATGGCGCATGCTCTCGATATTTCGGTGCACAGTCCGGCGTCCCACAAGGTAGTCATCTCGGACCGCTCTTATTTATTATATTCATCAATGACATTGTGTCCTCATTACATTTCTGCCATTGTTTGCTTTTTGCCGATGACGTTAAGATATTTGCGGCAGTTAAATCTTCACGTGATGCTACAATATTTCAAAATGACCTGAACTTATTCTGCCAATGGTGTGTTAATAATCAGCTGATTTTAAATCTAAGAAAGTGTAACAAATAACTTTCGCCAAAATAGCCCTTCCAATTGTGACACAGTACTATTGCAACAATGAAGCGGTTAGTGTTTGCAATGAGGTCAGTGACCTGGGTGTTATTTTTGAGCGGAAAATGAATTTTTTTTCACATATAGACCACATCATTCATAAAGCATGTTCTATGATGGGCTTTATTAAAAGAAATAGTAAAGAGTTCACCGACCCTCACACTCTAAAAACATTATTCGTATCCCTTGTTCGTCCGGTTCTAGAATACTGTGCAGTTATTTTCAATCCCTTTTAATCGTTGCAGTCTCTTAGAATCGAAAAAGTACAAAGGTCATTTACTCGTTACATGATTCGAAAACTAAGATGGCAAGGATTCCTGCCTTCATATGAACAGAGATGTCTTCTTTTTGGCTTAACACCCTTGTCAAAAAGAAGGAAACACTATGAAATTATGTTTGTGAGAGACATCATGTGTTCAAAAATTGTGTGTCCAGAACTGCTAGAAAAATGTCGCCTCTACGCTCCAATAAGGATTCTACGAGATAGACCACTTCTCTTTATAGATCCGCACAGAACTGTTTACGGTCAAAATGAGACAGTTAATAGATGCTCTTCTTCCTATAATGAAGTATGTAATTATCTAGACTTATCTGACCCTAAGGCATATTTTTAAAAAGAAACTTATTGAAATCGGGTATGTAACCATATAATACAACTGAACTAAATTGTTAATAACTGAGTTAAATGTTGTTTTTAGTCTGTAAGAATCATTGTATTCGGTAGATAAATAAATAAATAAATAAATAAAGATGCAAGGACGGACTGTACGGACTGTACAGCGATATCGGCATAGAACGAAGTCTTTCGATCCAGCGTCTAAGACGGCTAGGCCATGTAGAGCGAATGGACACCACGGCTATGGCCCGAAGAGTCTTCGAATCCATCCCAGAGAAACAACTGGCAAAAGATCGAGCCAGCTGAAGACATATGTATGTTGGTTGAGGCCCAGGTTCACACCGGGCTGTAGCGCCATCTACAAATAAGAAGAAGGAGAAAAAGTGACGGCTTCAAAGTGGAATTGACAAGTGAAGGAATTCATATTCGATTGTATTTTTACCTCCCCCATTTACCAAAAAAAAAAATTAGAAAAAAATAGTGATTGACATTTTAGGGATACGAGCGGCACACATACCATTCTATACCGCCTCACAAACCACTTAGCAAATGTCACTTCCAATAAGAGAGAAAATATCTATAGAAAATAGAAATGCCCCTTATATCGATACCAAACGATGACCTCAGGAACGATGGCGACGACAACGACCGGGAGCGACGACGAGTAAGCGCGACGAAGCTCGCACTCAGACATAACAAGCAAATCAAACATAACAAGCAATTATTAGGTCACCCCTAGATTCAGTGTCCTGGAAGCGACAGACGGAGGAAAGGATGGCCTTACAACACCTTACCTACACATTATTCGCCAGTCAACCCTCTCGGCATGTAATATAGGGTCCGCCAAATCACTTTTTTTTTTTTTTGAAAATGCTATAAAAAAAACTACTGAATATTTTCTCAAGTTTCTTTTTTTATTTGAAAGTACAATCCTTCCGGTTAATAATGGAAAATAATTTCATTCAAATGGCTGCCTCGGCTGGCCATGCAGTAGCCTACACGATCGGTCCAATTTTTAAGCACATTATCGATTGTGTGCAGCTGTATTTCACCAATGGCTTCACGAATATTGTCCTTTAAAGCGTCAACTGTCTCTGGCTTGTCGGCGTAACACTTATCTTTGACGGCACCCCACAAATAATAGTCCAACGGTGTCAAATCGCAGCTCCGAGGTGGCCAAACGACATCAGCTCTGCGGCTGATAATGCAATCTTCAAAAACAGGACGCAAAACATCGAGTGTAGCTTCGGCTGTGTGGCACGTAGCGCCGTCCTGTTGAAACCAAATGTTGCCAATATCCTCCTCTTCAATTTTTGTGAACAAAAATTCGTTCAACATGGCCTGATAACGATCGCCATTGACTGTAACGGCCACTCCATGCTCATTTTCGAAGAAAAATGGCCCAATTATATGTACCTCTGGACCAAAATCCGCACCAAACAGTGGCTCGTTTTGAGTGCACCGGCTTTTCAATGTATGCGTGCGGGTTTTCTGTGCCCCAAATGCGACAATTTTGCTTGTTTACATACCCGCCAAGATCAAAATGAGCTTCATCTGAAAAGATGATTTTTTTGGCAAAATCGGCATCTTCTGTAAGTCGCTCGCAGGCCCACTTAGCGAAGCGTTGTTCAAGCGTATACACAACCATATTCGTTCAGCGGAAGGATAAAACAAATTATCTGTCAAATCAGACATGAGCTAAGTGTTACCATTCACGAAATAAGCACTACTTGAAAAAAAAAAACGTTAGATGGCGGACCCTTTATATACGTATCCGCGGCGAAATAGAGATGGATGGTCCTAGGCTAACTTATTCACTATTAGCTTGATCCAATCCAAACAGGAAGTATTCGATTCTATTTCACAAGACCGACAGTAACAAGGAGACGACAAAAAAGGGATTCGCAGTTATGGTCGTCAATCGCCGTCTGACCAGAAATCGATATTGACTTTCATATATGGAGAAGGTACTCACATACCCGTTTCCGTTGATAGTCGTCTATACTCGTAAATATCAACCACGAAAGGACTGTGGCTATCTAAACTAGACACACGGACGGATTAAAAGCTACGATCCATTTCTATATTAGCGCCATAAATCAAGAAAGAACGGACCGCAATAATGAAATTACCATTTGTTCTAGTTGATTACCAACCATTAGCTGGTGACACAGCACCATTGTGTATATCCATGTTTATCAACATCCACTATCAGCCAGTGTGACAACAAATTTGTTATTTCGACTTTGGGAGAAAGTGTTGTTTAGGGTTGTCTAATACTTGTCATTAAATCCAGCTGGTAGGCATTCATTTGTCCATCCAGAACGTGACCGCTAAAGACAGGAGTAGTAAAAAAATCTGAACGAATTTTAAGGCATCCAATAGCCGATCTTGTCAAATTTTTTAGACGATTAATGTGTTTTATGAGCTTCTTCCTTAAGAGGGAAAAATTGGCAGAAGTTCTTGGGGAGGACAGAACATTTTTCTCAAATCGTGGCCTTATCACTGACCCCAACCAAAGGGAAATGACGGTTCAACCCGAGGAAATATTTTACTAATCCTTGAATCCGCATCACTTATCATTCCATACCCTGATAACATAATCCGCTTACCAATAGAGGCGTCCGCCTAACATATACAAATCACCTGTCCACACCAAATAAGAAAAACAAATATAAATATTGTTCAACACATCACCCCACACAGCAGACGCATCTTTAAGGAAGTAATACAGCTCTATGGGCACATCAGTGGTTTCTTCAATTTTAGCTTTAATTTAAGAATTTTTAATAATTTCTATTCGTTGCACATTTATAAACTTCACCATGATAAGAATGTAAGCCTTGCCGGACGCTTTGATATTGACAGATCATAAATGGAGTTAAAGGGTTTTGTATTTAAGTGCAAAATTGTTATGTTCCTACTGAAAAGTAGACAAGACAGCACATTTTCAAAAAACTGAAATTTCCTCTTATTTGTTTAACACACCTCGTATGTGCACAGTTTGCCAACACAACTCGATTCGCAAGTTCTTGGCAGCCCAGTGCATCGATCACGGGAGTTACATCAAGCTTTGAATACTTGGTTGTCCGCATGACCAAAGGACTGATTTACTTTTGATAAGTGTTTTTTCGCTACATCCACAATTTGTGCACCCATCCCCATGAGGTCAGTAAATATTCGCGGTATTATTCGCCTCAGTTCATATCGGAACATTCGCGTTCAGTTGAGCCAGCAAATATCATCCCACAGCAAAGCATGCTATTCAACACCAGGAGAGGTGAATGCACTGGTTTTCCAAGGTAACGCCAGCAGTTCTGCACCCGAAACAATTCTGTAAACTTTCGATTAATTCGCAGTTTGCCGCAGTACCGTCGATCGGAAGGTTGCATAAATTCACTTACCAGCTAGGGATGAAATATGTATGTGTAGAATGCTCATGTTGCTCACAGAACAACTTATGTGCATGTTATGACATCTTGAAATGCATCTAAAATAGAAACATACACTCGTAGTTGGGAATCAGACACTTCGATCGTGAACAAAACTGTTGCCTCCTACCACTAGCAATAGTGCTTATGTAGCGATCTATTCACGCTGCATGTTCCCACAGCTAAATCCAAACGAGTATGACAAGTGTTCGTAATCTGAGTTCACAGGGTGGTTGTTGGTAAATATTGTTCAAACCCAAGTTATGAATCCACTCAACGGGCGATAAGGAAATGACAGGCGGTCAGTTTCCTCGTCAGCATTTTCTTCTTGCTTTTAAGATACACACTTTGGTAGCAAATTCTAAACAATCAGATACACACAGAGCTAGACACGGCTCCTGTGGCAGTCGTGTGTGTAGGATAGTTTATTTCATTTTGAGGTTTAGAGATAAGCGAAGCAAGTAAAACCGCCGCCCATACGAATGTCGTTTTGAATGTGGCTATCCAATAAAAGATGTAGTTTTAAATAAATAGAAAAACGCGACATTTTTACGAAAAGTGGCGGTAATTTTATTTTAACCGACAGTAGATGCTCTGCGGTTAGTATGGAATACAAAGTTTGCTAAATTTCCACCTCGGCTCTGCCTGCAAATAGTCATTCCTTTGGTAAATTTTTTTATCGTGTTTGCGCTGTATTTCTTTTACCTATGCATACACTATTATTCATTTATACATGTTTGTGGTGCATTGGACTTGGACTGATGGACATACATAGCTCCAAAGGAAAAAGTCGAATGGTATTAAATTACGTGATTTTGGGCAAAAAATGTAAATATTGCTTTTAACCCGTCCATCTTTGGAGAGTGGTGATTCCTTATTCTGGCCAAAGGCCTTATATGTTACAGGGATAGATCGAAGATAGAATTAAGAGTTGGTGCTGGTATTTTTGATCCATAATGCAAAAATTTGAATGCACCAGGAATGTGTCGCAATGTCGTTCATACCAAGCTTTACACGTACGCGATACACGTAGTCTACCGAGAATGTCTCCGAGACATTCCACCGCATAGTTCATTAAACGCGAGAATTGAACCTCGAGTGACTCAGCAACTCCTGATTCTCATTCCCTTTCTTCTCTCAGACAAATAACTGCTCCGGACGGCATCATATCCGTCATACTAAAAAAGAATTTGAAGCACATTGTACAATCCCTAGTCATGATCTTCCGAATATACTGCTCCCATGTCTTGATGGTAGGTTCGTGTGTTCTTTAATCTTAAAGTCGGGTAAAGAGGCCGAAATCATTTTTTGTATTTTTTTTTATAATTCGTGCAGGTTCAAGAGTGTACGCTCTTATGGTGTTTGTCACACAACCTGGACGGGGTGCAGATGGTTTGTGTCGAAGGTGTTCGTTCACTACTCACCGGAGGTGGTTATCCTAGATAGGGTTTGAGATATTGGACTGAATTTGCGTTGGTTGTAGTTTACAGCAACTCTTTTGTTTCCATGTCATTAATGTGTTATATTGGAAATGCACACACAGAGTATGATATTTGGAAGTGATTTTGTAATGCGAGTGTTATGCCTTCGTCAGCACTTTTTGATCATCTCTCATTCACAACTAATGTTGTTGCACAGTTTTTCCGTATAGGAATTGTTCTTGGCTATTGACAGACTTGAACTGCAGACCTTCGGCTCAACAGTCGGAGATGATTACCATTGCACCACCATAAGACGCTCGGGCGTGCACCGCACATTTGCGATCTTCTGACAATCAACCGTTTTTCCCCTACGGAGGCGGCGCACTGTTGAAAGATCGCGCAACTTCAAGCAATATACTTAATGAAAAGGGTTTTTCGGGGCTAGCAAAATCTGTAGGGAGACTTTCTTGTTGAAGGTCCTAAAGATTAGCAGGTCGGTTGGCTTCAGTGCACAAGTTGTATTTTGTAAGGTTTTAGACCAAGATCCTTGCTTATAATTGTTCAAGGAGTCGAGTAACACACATCAAAAAGAAACTTGCAAAGGCGACTAAGGCACTGTGGGCCTCTCAACCCACCTACGGTAAGACCTGGGGATCGAAACATAAGGTAATCCAGTGGTTATACACCGCGATAGTCTGCCGTATGGTGGACAAATGTTGAACAGGAAACTACAATAGTGAAACTTTAACTCCTTTAGAGACTAGCATGTCTCGGCATTACAGGCGCCATGCCAACTCGCCCAACGGCAGCTTAAGAGGCTGATCTGAATTATTCCATTGTCCCTTTTTATTAAAAAGGTTGCTATACTTAGTGCAATCAGACTCCTCCGCTCGGAAATGTACCGGACATGTAGACTATTGGGTCACATTACCACACACGACCACCTTTGGACCAAATCGGAATATATCGAAGACCCTGGGAACGAGTCCTAGTGTCTTCCAAGCCGAACTATACGCCATCCTAACATGCGTCAACCTAAACTTAGAGACTGGCATAAGAGGTGGTGGCGCAAAATTAATCACCCGATCGGAAGATGTTATAATTTTTTTAAATGGATGCAGACAACAAACAGACAAGCAATGGAGCGCTATGCTCTGCAAGAGCGTGGAATAATTGTGTCGATTTTTTTGACCAACAATCAGTCAGTGGTGTTAGCGCAGCTTGAATTTCGACGTCAATTTCCTAATCGTGTCGCGCTAACTGGGCAAACATTCCTGCGCTTAGCGACTCGATTCGGACAGACTGAAACCACAGGAGACCTTACAGGGGGTGACCGCCACTGGACTGGTCGTTCGGCCGAGAATATCGCGGCTGAGGCTGCCGTTGGCGCTGAGAACGGAGAAACATCAACCACGCGACGGGCCACACAATTGGGTACTACTAGACGGACCCTTCAGCGAAATTAGTGAAAGACTTACACATGTTCCCGTACAAAGCGCAAACAGTGCTTCAGTTAATGCCTTCTGACCATCAGTCACGCGTGAATTACTTTCAAGTCATCCCTAATCGCAACAACACGATTTTGTGCCGAAAATCATCATGAGCGACAGGTGCATTTCCACTTAAGCGGTAACGTCAATAAGCAAAATCTTCGTTTCGCTTGGTGAACATGTGTTTTCAACAGTCGCACACACAGCACGAGCCACAATGGATATTGTGAAAGAAGCGTTTTCTGGTCGCGTAATCGCCCGTTTTAACGATTTGGCATGGCCAGGAAAATCGCCATCCCAGATTTCTTTCTTTGGGGCTACTTGAAGTCGCGGGTGTATGTCAATAAGCCTCAGAAAATATTCGACAGAATGCGAACCGAAAACTTGCGGAAAGTCATGGAAAATTCGATAAAACGGGTACAAATGTGTATCAACACCGGCGGCAGGCACTTGACGGATATCATCTTTTTCACTTAACAGAAAGAATCACAAAAGTCCACATAAAGATTTTCATCACTCAAAAACTTTTTTTTTTCATTTAGTTAACAAGTAATTCAAAAACAAAATTGGATGATTAATTTTGTGCCACCTCTCAGACAGTCAAGCAGCGCTCAAAGCGTTGGACTTGTACAGTACGAACTCAAAATTCGTCAAGGAATGCTAACATGCCCGGCAGGACCTAGCCAGAAGAAATAAGGTCAAACTCCGGCGGGTGCCAGGCTACAAAGGCATAATACGCAACGAAATCGCCGATCAACTCGCTAGGAAAGGTTCTAGCGAAAGGTACATACTTTCTGCGGAATCCCCAAGTCGAAGATTAATTTTCTCTTATTGATAGTTGTTAGACAAGTGGGAAAAACTCCGACAATCGAAAAGATTGAACAAATACTCTATCAATACAATAGAGTCGATATCAGATATCAAAAGATTGATCAGCTACCTTTCGGGACACTGTAGTCTGAGATAGTATCTTAACAAAATAAACCTCTCATCGGAAACCGAGTGTAGACTCGTTTTTCAAAAGGGAAAGAGCACAAATAAACTTCTTGGCAACTTCGCAAATGTAATAAATACAGCTCTGTTCCCATTTTTTGTATTTCAGTAAGGGATTTGATACCCTTGATCACAACAAGGTCATCAGCAGACAAAGTAGGAATTAGAGGTAGGTTGTCGGACTGGTTAATGAACTACTTTGCAGATAGGACATTCAGGGTAAAAATCAAGAAATGCTATAGTGATAAACAAGAAATTCAATACGGGTTACCGCAGGGTTAAAAACTTGGACCTCTACTTTTTCTTTTGTACACAGATAAAATGTTCAAGTGTTTAAAAAAAGTATTCCGTTTACATATGCTGATGATACGGCAATTGTTGTATGTCGTCATGTTTGTATAAGCGTACAAACGACAGTTCGACAACGCTCTGAATAATAGTCACAATTCAACGCATTGGAAAACAGCGTGGTCCTCTCTATCCCTAAACCGATCAAACAGCTTGAATTTAAGGCGAGGCATTCGCCTTCAAGATTCCGTGCAATAAGGTAGAAAACCAATGAACAGGTGCCTGTCTGATCAACTAAGGCCTTCGACATCATATGGTTAGTAGGTCTATTCTGTAAGCTCACCAGGCTAGGTACTCCAAGTCACCTTCTGTAATGACTATGGAAAAGAAGATCGTTGTTGAATGTGGCAATGATATTTCAAAGAGTTGAAAGCGGTTTCAAAAAGTGATTTTACAGGTTTTCTCAGCCGCTCAATTGCGTATGCAGGTGATTTAGTAGCGACCAGGTCCAATAATTGAGATACAATGCTGCAGTGTGGCTTCGATCATATTAAGAGATATTGCGATGATTGGAAGTAAGAACTCAACTTCCAAAAGTCGGAAATAATATTGTATAGGACTTTGTTGTATAGGGCCTCAAGGGATACCAGAAGGAACTGGAGGAAATTCGTGATCATTGGGCAATCTACATAGCTTGGCTAGGATCTATATTTCAATAGATAATAGTCGCTTGTCTTGCTGGAGCTAAGAAAGTCGTCGGTATGACAAGGATTTTGTTTCACAGTAGTCAAATCATCGCATAATATTATCTCGTTCACCATTGACCATTCGATCTACATGGCCTAGCCATCTTAGACGTTGGATCCGGACACGTCGTACTAGGCCGATGTCGCTATACAGCCCGTACAGTTCTTGGTTGAATCTTCTCCTCCACTCTCCGTTTATAAAAATGGGATCATAGAGTGAACGCAGAATTTTCCTCTCGAAGCGACCAAGGGCATCCTCATCCGCCGGACCGAGATGATCCATGGTTTTTCGAGAGAGGGCACCACTTTGCAATTGCACTCTTGAGCCCGAAGAAGCAGTGGTTGGCAAGAGTGATTCTGCGTTTACTTTCAATTCTGCTCACTAGTGAGCCAAGGTAGACGAAATTCTTCACCACTTCGAATTTGTAACTGCGAATTGTGACGTTCTGGCCAACACGTCGGTGTTGTGCATCTTTTTTGGATAACAGCATGTACTTCGTCTTTCCATCATTTATCGAAAGACCCATTTTAGCCGCTTCTGCTTTGATGCTTTCAAACGCTTCGTTGACGTCTCGCTATCGTCTTCAAATTGCTTGCCTCAGTGGGGTTTCTTGAGCCGAGAAAAGAGGTAGAAGTCACGGAACTAGATTTGGCGAATAGGTCGGGTGTTCGAGCAGTTCGAATCCCGTTTTTTTAATGGAAATCATCGCAACTGTGGCTTTGTGAGCCGGTGCGTAGTCTTGGCGAAACAGTGCTCCAGCTCGTAGTTTTCCGCGTCTTTTTCTATAATGACCTCCCGTAATCGTCTTATTTGGTCTGCGTAGTAAAATCCCGAAATAGTGGCTGTCTTTTCTAAATATTCTACCATAATTACTACTTCAGCATCCCAAAAAACGGATGCCACAACATTTTCCGGCGAACTTGACGATGAGGAGGCTCGCTTTCAAATCATCGATTGTTGTTTGGTTTCAAGATCAAAATGTAGGATCCAGGCCTCGTCCAGAGTCTGCTTGGAACTTCTCGAGCCCTCCCGTTTTTTTCTTTAGCTCGTCGGTTAATATTCTTAGTACCCAACGCGCGGAGGCCTTTTTCATAAGCGACTCGTTTTCGTTTTCATTCTTTAAACGCTGTCATATGAGATCTTTGTGATCTCAGCTATAGGCCTGATGATCACTGTATCGCCAAGGATACTAGCAAAAAAAGACCGTGGGAAAATCGGCGAACCTTTTATAGAAAAAAATAAAAACGCACCAAAAATGTGAGTCAATGTCTTTTATTGTTTTATTAATTCCGACGAATAATTGTCGAATATCCACTCGACGTATGCGCAAGTCGCATGGACAGTCAAAAGTACAATACAATAAGCTGATTGCCGACGGCAAGTTATTAGCTCGTACAGTCTAATTTTTACAGCTCCCACCCAAACAACAGCTGATCGTCGCCGTTGAGGTCGTTCACCTCAGGTTATAGAGATCGGCTCGATTGCACACGTACTATGTACCCATATGAGACCTTTTGGCTTCCACATGTGGAACTTGTGGGTCTTGTTCCAATTCTGACCTCCCAGATTTCCTTCGGATGACGTTTTGCCGTCGGCTTTTTGCACAAATGCAATTTGCCGACGGCACTTGCACATGATCTATTTATGTTGCACCGCAACATCCTGCCGCCTCCTGGGAAAATCTTCATGTTGGGTTGGTGGCTGCTACCTCTGCTTGCATCATCAGTCATATGTCTTCATTTCGATTAATCCCGAAGTCGGCTATCACATGCGGCCTCACGACTCACGACTCACTTCTCATCTCCTTTTTCAATTTAAATTCCGTGAGGCGAGCGCTATCACATGCGGCCTCACGACTCACGACTCACTTCCCATCTCCTCGTTCAATTTAAATTCCGTGAGCCGAGCGCCTACTTTTTTTTTTCATTTTGAAGTTGTCTCCGTGAGATAAAATAGAGCTCTACGCATTTTCTGCAAGCAACATCCGACATGATTGCGTCCGTTCCCCACAAAGGACGAATAGAAATGAAATGGAAATGAAAAATAACGAGCAAAGAGAAAGAATAACGACGTCAATGTGAGTCGTGAAGAATTTCGCCCGCGACTCACCGGGAATTAAATTCTCCATCTCATTCGCACTCATCTCCTTTCTCTTTTAATCTTATGTGAGTCGTGAGGCCGCATGTGATAGCCGACGAACTTCTTCAACGTGTTGACATGTTGGCATGTAATATAAAATATTTTATATTTATTTCATTCTTTTTAAATTACTAGCCCTAATTCCGATAGGTACGAGTAACTACTTAAATTACATTTTTCGTAACACTCTACCGCATACAAACCCATGTATAATTTACCATATTCAGCATGACTTATTCCCGTTATATTACACATGTGTGTCAGAAATGTAATCTACGATGGAACTGTGTCTATTTTTTTATAATAAATCTATTTTTGTTCTTAATATCGCGATTCCGGAATAAACTCATTGTTTTTAAAACAAGTACAGCACCTTAACTATAAACAGAACTAGTTAAGACGAATGTAATGAGCCCATACTTAATAGGTTTACTAATAGGCAATCGTCTCCTATCTTCGAGTTCCATCATCAGTGTACCAGCTCAGTAGTACCAGCATACATGGGTGTTTTAAAATTTTAGGTCGCAGTATGTTTGAAAGTAATGTAAGTACCCATTGTGTCTAAGATCTAGAGTTCCGCAAAATAGTTCAAACCCCGAAACGAACACGGAACGAATGGCCTGTAAGAGTATGATTGCGTACATTATTGTTTGATCACCCTTCTGCTATTCCAGTTCCAGTGTGTGAGTGTGCATAAACTGGTCGAGCTTCTACATCAATGTATACGATATTTATTCACATTTTGTTTTTGGTTGGCTACTACGTGGTATAAGACATGTTCAATTGCATTTATCTTTCTTTTCGTTTTGTCTGTGATTACGTTGTTCTACAACATAATCCTACGACCGCGTCGTTCGGACGTTCGGCTGGGTTGTAAAGGGTCCGCCAAATAATTTTTTTTTTTTTGAAAATGCTATAAAAAAAAACTACTGAATATTTTCTCAAATTTCTTTTCCTATTTGAAAGTACAATCCTTCCGGTTAATAATGGAAAATAATTTCATTCAAATGGCTGCCTCGGCTGGCCATGCAGTAGCCTACACGATCGGTCCAATTTTTAAGCACATTATCGATTGTGTGCAGCTGTATTTCACCAATGGCTTCACGAATATTGTCCTTTAAAGCGTCAATTGTCTCTGGCTTGTCGGCGTAACACTTATCTTTGACGGCACCCCACAAATAATAGTCCAACGGTGTCAAATCGCAGCTCCGAGGTGGCCAAACGACATCAGTTCTGCGGCTGATAATGCGATTTTCAAAAACAGGGCGCAAAACATCGAGTGTAGCTTCGGCTGTGTGGCACGTAGCGCCGTCCTGTTGAAACCAAATGTTGCCAATATCCTCCTCTTCAATTTTTGTGAACAAAAATTCGTTCAACATGGCCCGATAACGATCGCCATTGACTGTAACGGCCACTCCTTGCTCATTTTCGAAGAAAAATGGCCCAATTATGCCTCTGGACCAAAATCCGCACCAAACAGTGGCTCGTTTTGGGTTCACCGGCTTTTCAATGTATGCGTGCGGGTTTTCTGTGCCCCAAATGCGACAATTTTGCTTGTTTACATACCCGCCAAGATCAAAATGAGCTTCATCTGAAAAGATGATTTTTTTGGCAAAATCGGCATCTTCTGTAAGTCGATCGCAGGCCCACTTAGCGAAGCGAAAACGCATTGGATGGTCAGTTGGCTTCAACTCCTGAACCAATTGGACTTTGTATGGCGTCATACCAAGGTCTTTATGCAAAATTCGTCTCAATGATGTCTCCGAAATGTTCAATTGTTGAGAACGACGGTGAATTGATGTTGATGGCGCTTCACGCACACTTTCTGCCGCAGCAGCAATATACTCGGGTGTACGCACTGTTTTTGGCTTTTCACGCTTTGGTTTATCGATGAGGATGCCAGTTTCTTTCACTTTTTTCACAAGATAACGAACGTACGGAGCTGACGGTGCTTCTCTTCTTCCAAAATCCGTACGCAATTTTCGCACACATTCTGCAACATTACCATGATTTTCAAAGTAATGTCGCAATATTTCCCAGCGTTGTTCAAGCGTATACACAACCATATTCGTTCAGCGGAAGGATAAAACTAATTATCTGTCAAATCAGACATGAGCTAAGTGTTACCATTCACGAAATAAGCACTACTTGAAAAAAAACGTTAGATGGCGGACCCTGTATAATATGAACGCCGCTATTGATGAATTTCTAGGTTGAATGGAACTATGGACATGTTTCGTTCAGTTTGAGGAACGATCGGAAATGTTTCCGACTGAGGACATAGTTGCATACATGTCCTGAACTACCCAACTCTACTAAGATCCCTACTACAGCTAACAAAAAGTGGTAACCTTGAAACGCCTGAACAGATCTTCATAAAGTGTAGCTAAGAACCATCTCGATCACGGTAGCTTTCAAACAAAAAAAAAATCATCAAAATCGGTCCATTCGTTTAGGAGCTAGGATGCCACAGACAGACACACAGACAAACAGACAAACGGACACGTAATCGCACCAAGCGAACACTGTTGCGTTGCGTAGTTCCATAGTATTCACGGTATGGACAGGAAAACGGGCTAATAATTGAGCCCCACATATGTAGTTCTAAACGAGATAATGATTTAATTTTAAGTGGTGCAACTTTTGTTCTCGCAACGATGAGATTAGTTGCGACCTTGTTGCCATGAACAACACAACCGCAGCGTATGCCCTTTCGAAAATATTGCAAAAGCCATGAACTTCGAGCTTCGACCTCATAAGCAGATCGATCCAACGAGGAATTTCGATGGCATTGAGTGCATGAAGCTCACGCTTCAGACCTTGCAACGATACCACGATATCGGTTACAAATGCACTCTTGCGTTTCCGAAATCGGGCAATATGCTCCACAATGTCATTTTGCAATCTCAGGCCGATGCATAGATGATCGTTGACAGATGTGCGGTCAGATGACTTGCAGGAGGCGTCGAAAACTATTCGGAGCTTTGTAGTCGAGCTCGAATCCTTAACTACTGTGTGGTGAGGGATGTAATAATGAGAATGTGCGAGATTGCTGGGATCGACCTCAGTCATGTGCTCTAGGTCCTCGAACACCCTTTTATACTCCTCATTGAATGCTGGATTGACTAGGAACCCCTTTTCCATTTGTAGAAAACACCCGAACGCTGAGCGTGGTCATAATCCAATTGTTGGGCACACGCCCTCCTTAAAGGGCAGTTCAACCACATGCTTTCCATCCGCTGGACGTCGATGGGTTTTGTTGCAATGCGTCTCGCATTTCTCCTCTTCTTCTGAAAGCATCCTCTTCCCTTGCAATTGTTCGAGCTCTCAGAACTTCTGAAGCATGCTCTGCGATGTTTGGTTCTTCTTGGTTATGTGAAGAGATGTGATTCTCAACGGAGAACTTGTTGAAATGCTTCCGGAAAGAACCCATCCTAGCTCTGTCCTTTGAGCCATGGGCGTTCCCTTTCTTCCCGTGATAATTCCGTCGAGGATGATGTCGGGATAAACATCACTGCCGAGTAAGACATCTACTTTACCTGATCGATGAAATAGTGGATCGTCAAGATTTAAATTTTGCACGTGACTCAAATCCACTTGAGGCACGTTTTGCGTTGGTAGCATTGCTGTGAGCTTAGGCAAAACCCAAGCTTTGAGTCTCAAACTGAAATTTTCGTTTGAGTTGGAAAAGAATGTGAAAGAGACCTGGTACTTGCTGTGTTCACATTTGTTTCTCCTACGCCGAGAATCCTCACACTACTTCTTTCCTTTCTTAATCGCAGCAGGTTTGCCGCAGACTCCGTGATGAAAGAAGCCTCAGATCCAGGATCAAGTAGAGCTCGCAGCAGGATCGATTGGCCATCAACTGTTAACACCTTAATGAGAGCCGTAGCCAGAAGAACAGGTCTGTTTTCGGCGATCAGCGCGTTGTATGCTGAAGCGGTTCCATTGGTGTGTGGTGACGTTCCTGCGTTTCTTACTTGATAGGAGTGAGGGTAAGAGGGGGTTTGTTGGACTGGCGATGAACCGGCTCCTATGTGAGCGTGCTCTTGGGCATGCGTTGCGTTGCCTGGCTCCGTTATGTGCAGCAAAAAATGATGTCTTTGGTGGCAAGTGGAACAGGTGAAGTTGCTCGTACAATTTTGTGTGAAATGAGCACTTGACAAGCAATAGAAACATAGTTTCCTCTTCCTCACAAGTTCTTGCCTTTTGTTTGCATCGAGAGCCTTGAATTTAAAACAATGACGCATTGAGTGCGAGCCCTGACACATGGAACATTTCGATGTCGTTGCGTTAAGAGCATGAACTGTTCCTGAAGAATTCCCTTTGATTCTGGATTGGGATTTGTTTGGGGTGGATTGTTCAATGACATCTAAAGCCCTAGCTCTCATTAAAATGGCTTAAAAGTAATTCACACGCGACTGACGGTCAGCGGAAACACGTATAAATTGTTCACTAAAATTCGCTGTATGGTCCGTCTGGCTATGCCAAATTGCATGGCCTGTCGTCTGGTTGATGTTTCTTCGTTCCCAGCGACATCGGTAGCCACAGCCGCGATATTCTCGGCTGAACGACCAGTCCGGTGACGCCCACGTCCTGCATGGTCTCATATGGTTCCAGTTTGTTCAATTCGAGTAGCTAAGCGGAATGTTTGGCCAGTTGGCGCGATATGAATAGGAAATCGACATCGAAATTCACGAAATTCCACCGAACGTTTATTGGTCAAAAAAATCGACACAGTTATTCTACGCTCTTGTGAAGTATAGCTTTATTCGATTGCTTATCTGTTTGTATACTGCAGCTGTCTATGTAGTTCACTAATGTCAAATATGATTGAGGTACTACGTCATTTTCAAAAATTATAACATTTCCGCTAAGGTGATTCATTTTGCGCCAGCTAAAAGTGCTGATGGCCTTGAAACGCCTGAACAGATCTTAATAAAATGTAGCTAAGAACCATCTCGATCACGTTAGCTTTCAAACAAAAAAAACCTCAAAATCGGTCCATTCGTTCAGGAGCTACGATGCCAAAGACAGACATACAGACACACACCCAAACAGACATGTCAAACTTATAACACCCTCTTTTTGCGTCGAGGGCTAAAAATCATCGAGAGACAACATTTTGCGTTGAAAATCACTCTGAATCACCTACGACGCGTCTAATTGTCACGTGGTTTCGACTCTTGCATAAGCTGGATCTTTTAAGCTTTTAAGCAAAGAACTTTTCGTAAAATCTTATACAGAGTGGATGGGAATAGCTCCAATTGCTGTTTGCATCCTCCTCAACACTACGTTCCACAACGGCAATAATTTCTTCTCTTCGCACTGTTTGTCGTTTTCGGGGATGCCTGTTGTCCAGTAAAGTGTATGTGGTGCAAAAACGATTCATTGCTCCGAGTAACTTGCTCAGATGGACGATTATGTCGACCGTAAAATAGCGCGAACCGAACCATGGTTTTCAAAATAAGTTTGCACAATTTACATGCGTTGTTCTGGCGTTAATCTACTCATCGTGAAATGGGAATACGTATTTACTACAAATCAGCTTTCAACTGTCAAATTGAGAATCTGTAGACACAGTGCTGTCAATATAAAAACCAAACCTCTATAAAAAAAAAAAAAATTATTTATTTTTCTACATAGTCTCCTAACAAATCAATACATTTGGCCAATCTTTTTTCTAAGCCTTTTTCTTTGTCTTTACCCTTCCAAAACGCCTCAGCAGCACTCATAACTTCGCTATCGTCTTCAAATTTCTTGGCTCGGGTGTGTTTTTCGAGTCGAGGAAAGGGGTAAAAGTCATTGGGAACTAGTTCTAGTGTAGTGTGTTCGAGCAGAGACCTTTTTCATATGCGATTCGTTCGCAAGGAAACTCCTTGACGCAGCGCACTACCGTGGTATATGGAGGAACAGAGTCCCTCAATGTTTTCACCAATTCGCTGTATATATCTTTGGCAGACAGTTGTTTCAAGTAGAGATACTCGTTTTGCTTCATTTTGACATTCCTCCTTCGATGATTCGTATTCAAGTGAATGGTCTTTAAACAACAGAAATACTGTTGGGGAAAAATTGTGTTAAAAGCTGTATTAAAATTGCTAATTTAAGGCAAGAAATTTAAAATAGCAAATTGCACTTGACATCTGTCAAAAAGATCAACCATATTGAATTCAATGAGTGACAGTAGTTGGCAACCAACATCCATGCCATCTGTTTGCTCACTTCTTGTTATCGAAAAAACACAACCTAAGATAAGAATTAATTTCGAAAATTCGAAACAGAAATACTATGAATCTTCCGTTGTTCAGACGAATCTAAAGGGCTAACCATAATAGACAGGAGCAAGCAGAAGCAAGCAGAGGGGAATGTCTTCTTACATGCAAAGCATATGATATGCCCACAATGGGCAGATGTGACGTTTCGTTAAATGTTCGTTAACTGATGCGAGCAGAAGGAAGGTCTTCTTGAAAGAAGACATGACGGACGTAATTTTTGACAAGTGACATTTGAGGTTAGGAAAGAGAAAAAAGATAAAATAAATATGGAATACGAGCTTGTTAACAAGTTGATTTCACTTGTGCAGGACAATAAGTGTCGCTATGATAAAGCAGATGGCTTTTATTTCAATAAAAAGGAAAAAGCCAAAGACACACCGAAAATAAACAAATCGAATAAAAACAATTTGACAGTTCCTTTCCTTCTGCTTGCTAATGCTTGCACCTGTTCATTATGGGTATCGTGACGGTTCGTTGAAACAGAGGGGAGAATTTCGTTCGGATCTGACATAAGCTTCTGCTTGCTCCTGCCTATTATGGTTAGCCCTTAAGTCGGCTATCACATGCGGCCTCACGACTCACGACTCACATAAGATTAAAAGAGAAAGGAGATGAGTGCGAATGAGATGGAGAATTTAATTCCCGGTGAGTCGCGTACGAAATTCTTCACGACTCACATTGACGTTTCTCTTTCTCTTTGCTCGTTATTTTTCATTTCCATTTCATTTCTTTTCGTACTTTGTGGGGAATGGACGCAATCATGTCGGATGTTGCTTGCAGAAAATGCGAAGAGCTCTACTTTATCTCACGGAGACAACTTCAAAATGAAAAAAAAGTAGGCGCTCGGCTCACGGAATTTAAATTGAAAGAGGAGATGGGAAGTGAGTCGTGAGGCCGCATGTGATACCCGACTATGGAACACGTGTGACAATGCAAACAAATGAGTTCCGCAGGTTTTTTTTCGTGCACGATTTATGGCACATGTTTCTCATATTATCCACATTTGAAAACTCATTACAGCTCGTTACAGGGTGTCAGTATATATATATACATATATATATTCTTTTACTTAATAAAAATCTAAAAAAAAAATAACACTGTATTTTCTGACATCTCAGCATTTTTTTCTTTTATTTTATTTAATTAAAACCGAAATTCGAACTTAAAAGCTTCAATAAACTTTCTTTCACTTTAAAGCACGATGTAATCACTCCATAAAACCGTCCCTTTCCTTATGTAATAATCCGCAAAACGTTGTCCACACTTCACCATGATTTCCTTATCAAAATATACCACACTTGCCGTTGCTTATCTACACATTTACCTTCTTATATACTTATTGCGACCTAAACGAACCGACAAGTCGAAGCAACATAATGCAATACAACACAACACATGTCTTCGTTGTGTATTTGTTGGATTTTAGTTCAACAGTTTTCTGTTCGCGTCCGGCACGACAACGTTCCTACAGCAATTGCTCATAGGCAACTGGTTCAGTGTGTATTTGACAGTGCTTGCTGAGTGAAGGGTTGCTGCGCGTTTCCCGTCCAATTTCTCTTTTGTCGATTTATGTTGACGTTTTCTGCTCTTAAGTTTTTGACATAAAAATAAATAAAAAAAAAAACGTTTATGTGTGTGATTTATATAAAAGAAGACCTGAATTGAAAAGGTTTAGTAGTGTTTGGGAATTCAGCGAAAATGGACGGGCCTGTGATTGTCGATCTTTCGGTGGACGACATTTCCGAAGAGGTAGGTGGTTTTGCTTTTTTTTTTTCAATATATTTTTTTCATTCACTTGCTTTTCAAATGTGTTTGTAATTTGTGGTGTTTGTTTTTGTGATGTGTTTTTGCGTTTCAAATAATTCAATGAAGAAAACTTGTTTGTTCGTGATAAAGTTTGTTTGACAAATTGATTTTCAATCCAACATATCCTGCTTGTGCGCAGTTGTATATGTATATGTAATTTCGATGGTTGGGGTGTGTTTTTTTTTTTATTTCTGGCTTTGATCGTGAAAGTGAATGTCTTCCAACGAGATTCAATGTAATTTTATCATGCCGTTGGAAAAGCATATTTATTCATGTGTACAGCCAAAGTGACGAATACAGCAGCAAGTTCTTGCTAGTATTGGTTTCCCTACATTAGTGTTCTATATATTCGAAGAAGAACGGTATACGAAGAGATATAAAACGAGTTTTTTCAAAGGCTTTCGTGTAGTCGCATATAAGTTGTACATGTCAAAGCACGTCAGGAAGTGAATTGGTATTTTCATGGGTTATAATCAGAAACCACCAATGAGACGTACCACATAAAATGGCCGCCGACGTTTGCCTACAAGCTCGGGGAACCTCAAGTGCTGTCAAAATTTTGGAAACAATCACGCACATTGTTATAATTCCATGAGTGTGTGTGGCGGGAGTACACTGCGGTAAAATGAAATGAGCTCACACGTATTCACGGATAGAAGCTCGTTTGTAACGAGTTTTGTCGCTACGAACCTGAACTTCTTTCAAAATTTTAGGATGTCACGGGGGAAGGCGTACGAAAGACGCACGTCTCATTCAGGTTTCTGGTTATAATTGTGAGTGGATTACTCTTTTTAGTACACTTGATTTCTCTTGCTGGAGTGTTGGTGGAATTTTTGAAAAAAAATATTACCTCGTTAACTTGCCTTATTTATGGTGTGTTTTTGTGTGACTAGTAAATAAATAAAAACACTTTATTGTCTGGTTAAAAGTGATTTGATGCACAAGATTGCATTTTCAAAATATTAAGAACATTTCGAGTAATTTCAAATTTGAGTAGTATTTGAACTAGGTAATAAGCCTGTACATGTAGTATGCGTGTGAGTAGTATTGCTCATATCAACAATTTTGGGCTCAGGCATTCATGTCTTTCAAGAGAAGTGTTTTTGTTTTTTTGTCACGAAAAATATTGAAATTATTTTGCACAACATAATAAGGCACATGACTTGAAGGTACCATATTTAGGGCACATACGAATGCATTTCATTAGGGATTCGGCGCGCTAGGTTAACTGAACAAAATATAAACTTTCACTCATTTTTATTTCTTTTCAGAGAGAGAAGGTAAGAATGTGTTGTAAGAAGAGCAACTTTAATTGATAAAAGCCTGTGTTTTCAAATGTATGCAATTTATATCTTCACAATGCTGAGCTATGGTATTATATAATGGAAAGGCGACTACAATTGGACAAACGCACTTTTTAATACGGAACACAAGTGTGGAATCGAGTGATGAGTTGATTTGTGTTATATGTTTTCATTTTTGTTTCTTTAGTTGGTTTGAAAAGGTTTTACCTATCCTAGCACTGTATTCAGATTTTCTGGCTATACTAATGAAAAATATGGAGGGAAGAAAAGCATGAAAAAAATTCCCATATTTCCTATAATATTTGATAATATTGATCGACATGTGAGAAATTGTTGCAGTTTTTTTTTTACATGTGAGAACCGCATTCCGAAGGAAAATTCTTAACACCTTCAATTTATCATATTTTGTTTTCAATTTCAGTCGGGGATATCAATATTGTGACCAACACGTCAGGTTTCGTATACAAAAAATAAAATTGTTTGTAATGCATCAATTATCGTAAATGCCCCAAAATGTATCTACAAAAACCTTCATTTGACAGACAGGTATTTCTTTCTAGTTCTTCAGCGGAAGTCCAAAGGCGACTGGTTAAGGCTACTAGTTGAGTGTGTGTCGAAAGGCGTACTTTCGGTAAAAAATATTATTTGCAGCCAGAAAAACCCTTGGTCCTTATAATTGTGTCTCTTAACAAACATGAATCACGGATTACGTTGTATATATTGGCACCGTGCATTTTGTCCGCTCAATAGTGACTCATTTGCTCAATATCGACAGATGCGAGACCAATTCCCATTTTATTACTTATAATAATTAAATTTGTTAATTTTATAAAAAAAACGGCAAAATAGAAGTCTGACAAAACGCAATCAAATTGGTTCGCAATACTTTTTTGAAGATGAGGCTGAATTTGGGTCTAAACACTCTTTCCTTTTAATTGATTGGTGTTACCGCTCATACAAGCCTTCCAACTATCAAATTATTATTACGAGTATGTACGAAATGCGAAGTTGATTAGCCTTTGAGGTCTATTTCGAGGCGAATTTATACCTTTAGGATTCTTTCTCTGGTTATTTGAAGCGTAAAGTCTATGGCAGAAGTGTCTGCAGTTACAGCTAAACTGCACTCAAAGCTGTGTCCAACACTTTCTATCCAGCTCCAAATTAGTGCGTGAACTCAAGATCTTTTTGATCAAAGTCGGAAGACTAAATTCACTAAGGCTTGTAGGGGTTCCAGGAAATGAGATCTCCGATGAACTCGCTAGAAGGGGCTCAGAGGAGAGTTTCTTAGGACCTGAACCCACTTAGGTCTGCATTCTTCCACGGTCAAATCTGACATCAACGACTGGGTGGTAGATGGAGGGAATATCCAAGATGCGGGATGACTAAGCGCGCACAACCTGATGTCTGCAAGAAGTCCGCAACATTCTTCTTATCCTTAAATGATCGCAGAAAGCTTGCGGGGGTCATTACGCGCCATTCAATGTTTGCCAAGCATCTATGGCATCTGTGAGATGCCTACCTGTGCTGCATGTTGCGAGGAGGATGGCACAGTAGAACACTTTTTTTTTATAGAGTTCGTGCAGGTTCAAGAGTGTACACTCTTATGGTGTTAGTCACACAACCTGGACGGGGTGCAGATGGTTTGTGTCGAAGATGTTCGTTCACTACTCTCGGGGGTGGTTGTCCTAAATAGGTTTCGAAAGATTCGACTGAATTTGTCGCGTTGGTTGTAGTTCACAGTAACTTATTTTTATGTTTCCTTGTTATTAAGGTGTTATATTGGAAATGCACACAGAGTATGAATTTTGAAGTGATATTATGCCGCGTGCGTTAAACCTTCGTCAGCATTTTTTGATCATATCTCATTCAAAACTTATGTTGTTGTACTCTTTTTCCGTAAATGGATTGGTGACTTGAATTACAAATCTTTCGTTAAATAGTCGATGATGACCGCGATCGCCCCTCTGCAACTGTCCCGCCTTCGGTCGCGTATCCTGGCGCACGCTTGGGGCCGACGTGGTGTGTGCCGAATCTCTTAGCTCTACATCACTGAAGCCCCTCCTCACTTTTCTCCGGACAACGGGGAAAATACAATAAAGAAAGGTGTCTGTCTGGTAGTATAATGGACCAATATTTGCGTCTGAGTACCCCAACAGATAGTAGAAGCCCCCCAACAGAAAAAAAAGAGTCTATGGCAATAACCCAACGACAACCCACTTTATATTTCAAGAAGTTGACGATAATATTAGTTTAATTTCTACTTCATTTCTGTGTATTGTTCTCTTTCTATTCTTATTTACTAGGCATGTAAAATGTTTATTTTTCCTATTATCCTAAAGTTTAGCCTGCCCTAAGCTGTTTAATTCTAGTCACCCTCCTGGTTGCGTTTTTCAGCAATTGGGCTTCGCCATCTTTCTCTCTTTGTCTTTCCCAGACCTCACCAAGGACTCAATCACTTCTTAGGCTCATCTAAGCATGAAAGCGCCCAGCCACTAAATGATCCCCGAGATAACCCTAATATAACTTTTGAACTAAAGAGCAAAGAGAATCTGTCAAGTCCCTGCTAAGAAATGAGCTCAGGAACACTATCCACATACTCGTCGCCGAAGAGCCGTTTATCAGAATACCATGTACTAACCTTTCGGAGTCAATATGAGGAAATACTTTTGGTGCTTTATAAGTAAGCCCTGGATAGCCCTTGCGATGTACTTGGGAAAAAAATTGTTGATTCTATTTAGGCCTGCTCCGTCATGCAGGAGCTTAATGAACTGGGACTCTGGAGTTGTGTACATTCTAAAGCAGGTCATAAGGCATTGCCTCTCGAATACATATGTAAATTTTTTTTCATGTAAGATGGCGTTTCATTAAACCACACCGGACAACCATAGACGATGGGCCTTATTAGGGCCACGTAGAAAATGAATTTTATCCAGCAATAAAGTTGACTGCTATGAGATCGAGGGCTGTCTTAGCTCCGCCAAGTCATGTATCTACATATATGTCTGTTGACATACTGATACTAGTCAAGCAAGATACAAAGATATCCAACCGCGTTTCTCACGGTTATTGGTTATTTATGTTGCCCAATGATCGCGAATTTGCTCCAGTTCTTTCCGCTATATCTTGAGGGCTTGCACAACGGAGATCCTAACAGAATCGTTTCCGACTTTTGGAAATTAATGTTTGACTTCCAACCATCGCGAGATCCTTTAAAGGTGATATATCTCCCGAGGTAATCAGAAGGATTTTTTTTTTCTATTTTTCTATTGTTTGCAGCACTTGAAAATGAAAAACGCGATTTCAGCTCAAAAAATCTAGGTTAATTTGTTATTAAAAAATATAAAAAAAAAGAAAAAAAAAACTCGGTGATTTATGTGAAGAAGTACTGTTCAAGTTTTTGAAAGGATCGGTTCAGTAGATTTTGAGTTCTGATGTTCACGAAAATTCGTATGTGAAAATTCGAAATAAACCATCAATAAAAGAACATGAATTTTTATACTTACATAGAATCATCAATGCCAGCTCCGTACAGTGAAACACTGTCTTTCAGTATATCCAATGCATCTTTTTGCTCTTGTCTACGTTGAATTCTACCCTCTTTTGTTGTACGCGCAGCTTCTTCGTTCGCTCGGGTTATGCGTAGTTCATCAGTTAGGCGCGCTCACTGGTGTGCACTTGGGCCTGTTTCATCCAAAAAAGACAACAGAGCAAAAGATCCTTCATTGAAAATACATGCTGCTACATTTGTTGCAATTTCAACAACGATTGCAGTACCGCTCACTGATTTTGGAGAGATTTTCCAAA
This sequence comes from Merodon equestris, assembly GCA_958301585.1. NCBI lineage: Eukaryota > Metazoa > Arthropoda > Insecta > Diptera > Syrphidae > Merodon > Merodon equestris. Next base: position 104,314,901 of record OY284415.1, read on the forward strand.
TGAGTTGATTGAGACTCTCGTTGTTGTTTTACGTGAAACCTCCAAGACACCGTTGCAAAAGTGCGTCTTTGCTCAAATGTTCATAGATTGGCTTCATGGCTGTTGTAACATCTGTAGGAAGAGCATTGTAGCTGTGTTTGAACGAATGCAGAGTATTTGTCGCTTTTTGCCATTCACACCAAGAGTCCTCACCGCTCGGGCATTTTTTGTGCTGTGGTTTCTCGTCTGTCGAGCAGTAGTGCTAGTATGTCGCCCAAATCGCATTTTTAATTTTCGTTACACAATCGCAGTTGCGTCGAATGGCCAGTCCATAATATACAGTCAATTTGTCTATAATTTTTGCAGTGAGTTTACCCCTTCCAGAGAGACTTTTCCTTTTTATTTTTTTTCCTGTTTTAGTTTCACTATCGACCATAGTTGTTTTTACTATTTCGCGTAAACGTGTACCCATTCTTTTCTGAACATGTCCAATGCACTCTTTCTTATTTATTATGAAATCTTCACCATACGGCTTAGAATTTACCACACCACTGTAGGTTTTTGACTCGCCATCTCCTATATAATTTTTAAACCTCACTCCATAATATTCTGTGGACCGTTTGAACATCTGTATAATGCCGTTGACTTCCATGCTTTACAGTTTCGGCTGTTGACGTGTTCTTCGTACCATTCTTTAAATTCGGCAGTATCTAACTTATTTTCCCAAGTTTTACATTGGTGACAATAAGAACTCTTGACAAACACATCAACAACCTTTCCCGTGTAGTAACCGATCAAAGAAGCGGCACCGAATAGCGAAGTGAACCCACGATTCTTCCACGTTCCGTCACCTGATATTGTTAATTCGTTAGTATCTTGTACGTTATTCGCTTTGCATGTTTCCTCTGTTTCTTCTTTTACAGCAGCAGCAAGAAATCTTTTCGTAACATCATTTACAGACGTGTGTATCTTCTGTATAGGCGTGTTATAACATGATTTTCATAAGAAAGATTCCGCTAAATCCATCAAACCGCAAAACTTATTACATCCAGCTAAGCCTAGGCCTAACAGACGCATGACGAAAGCAAAACGATGATTCACTTCATAATGTGATTGCCTTTTTGCACTCTTTTACTAGACGGAACATACCGAGGCGCTTTGCATTTTTCACAAGACACTTTGATGGTGAAGGCTATACCTTCGGATTTGCATGTGCGAAAACTCATTTTTCCATCACATTCAACGCACTTCACTAATGTACTTATCGTTGAAAATACTAACAGGAAGTCTATAATCCTGTAATGTTTCTCGAAATCTTGCTCTACATGTTCATAAGTACTAAGCTTTATTTTTTTATGCGATGCGCTGGACGCTTCTACACTATCATTTCTACGTTTTGGGAAAGATTTTTTTCTCGGTCGACCCACAATATTGCCACTTTCCTTGCGATCTTGCCGGGTTATTTTTTTGGCATTTTGCAAATAAATAAATTAATTACAAAACAACACTAAACAAGTGAAAACACATCTATAAACGAATGAACAGAGACGAAAATTTAAAAATAATTTCGAGAAAATGTTAGCTCTGTACACAACCGTACACAAACTGAGTTATATGCGATGAACAGAAAATATTATTACATAAAATATTACATCCTTTGAAAGACACACAGACGTTTTACTCGGATTGACTTAAAATTTGTATACAATATTCTCGACATACATATCGTCGAAATCACATAGCAGCATTGTATTGATATTTTGATAGTCGATGCACCTTTGAGTGGACCGTACTGTTCCCGTTACGAAAGTTCGTATTATTGTGGCGAGTCTGTAATGGTCACTGTAGTACTCGATAGTTCGCAGATAATTCCGACTGCAGCAAACTTGACAAAGAGCCGGTTCTTATAAATGATGAAGTATGATGGACATGGAGTCAAATGTACTCAGGAGGTTATTGATGAACGGGTTTTAGCAATGATACAATAAAGAGTGGGCCATCTAGTTTTTTTTTTTTTAATCATAGGTTATTTTGACACTGACAGCTGTTTCCCGCTCGAAATCTTGACAAAGACAGTATCATACCTCCATGGAACGAAATGAGTCGTTTTACGCTTGAACAACGTTGGGAAATATTGAAAACTTATTTCCAAAGTGAGTGCTGTGTAGCCCAAACATTTCGTTTTTTAAGAAGAAGTTTCGGCTGAAATGAAGCACCCACCGCGACTGCTGTACGCAAGTTTGTGCAAAAAGTTCGTGTTGTCCACTGGTATCGTCGTACGGTGTGCACAGATGATAATGTGGCTGCTGTGGCAGTGAGTCTGCGACTCAATTCACGAACATCAACTCGCCATCGACCTCAACAGCTTAACATTTCACGCACTAGCCAGAGAAGAAATTTGCACAATGATCTCGGATTATTCTTTTACAAGGTCTAATTGACTCAGCAATTGAAGGCACGCGACCATCCGCTTCGTTATCGCTTCGCAGTTGGGGCCTTAGAGCAGCTTGAATTGGACAACGATTTTGGGCGAAAGATCATCTTTTCTGACGAGGCACATTTTCATTTCGGCGGCTCGGAAAATCTGCATGTTATTGTCGAGAAGCTAATGCATCCACAGAGAGTCATTGGACCATTTTTCTTCGAAAATGAGGCTGGGAACAACGTTTCGGTCAACGGTGGGCGTTACATAGCCATGTTAACCGACTTTTTTTTTTATTGCAATTAAAGGTATAGATTTGGACGAATTCCGGTTCATGCATTCATGCAGGATGGCACAGCCCATGTCACAATCGATCTTTTGCGCACCAAATTCCCAAATCGTGTTATCAGCCGTCTTGGCGAAGTCAATTGGCCGCCTCTGAGCTGCGATGGACTTTTTTTTTGTGGGGATCCGTGAAGGGTCGATGTTATGCCAACAATTCGGAAACGATGAGCCGTCACCAAGTCTCCCGTCTATGGAAACAGCGGCGGGACAAAAAGTTGGAATTTTCTTTAGAAGAGTGAAAGCTTATTTTAAAGTTAGTCTGCGAAGGCAAAACCTACCGAGAGGAAGGTTAACTTGTTGAAAAACTTATACTGTAGTCAGGGAGGTTATCCATAAGTTCAGAAATGAATTAAGTTTCTTAGAAAATAAGAAAGGTAGGGGTTAAAAAGAAAATTATCGAAGCTAAATTAGAACCATATTGTCAAGGAAATCAAGTAAAATCCTAAGACGCAGAGACGTCCGGAATCATTAAAAAACAATTCTCTGTCGAAACAGTAAGGCTAGTTTGCACATTGCAAACCATTTATTTCCAAAGTTAACAAATAAAAGAGACTGGCATTCACCAAAGAGTATGCTAACAACACGTTTGGAGTTAACAAGATTCTAGACGAAAGCAAATGAAGTTTATTGAGAATGAATCAATATGACTAGATTCTGTTATTTTGTTGGAGTCAGTTTGCTTACTTTCGTATATGCCTACTTTAATAATATTTCATGTTCTCGACAACAAAAGGACATAAAAAAATATTTTTTTCAATTAATCTTTCACAACTTATCCAGTGGAATTTTGTAAGAGTAAGGTACGCTTATCGGTAAACAAACCGAGTCAGTTGAGTGGGTATTTTGCTGATAACATGATAACACACTTACATATATATCGTACATATACATCGATAGACAGAGATATGCCTACAATTATGCGCTGTCCAATATGTTGGATTAGATAACCGAAATCGCTGATAATACATTTGTGCTATGGGAATTTCAACAACAAATTAATAAAAAAGGAGAAAGATGGGAAGCAAAGAGCAGAGAAGAATAACTAGGCGGGCGCAGTGCTAAACATAAGGCTTTGCAGTAGCATAAGGGAGCGAATTTTGAACTAAAATTTTTCAAAGACTTATTTTCTTAAGCAAATCAATATATTTCAGTATACATATATTTGGCATAGAGTGGAAATTCGACAACTGGAGACTTATCAACTTCTAATGTATCTTTCTTTCCCAATTCGTACAAAATATGTCGAAAGGCAACATTTGTAACGCATCATATCAAGATCAGCATAAAATTAATTGTTTTTTATCAGGCAAGTTAATGCGTCTAAAACCTTTGAACGTCGAACATGAAAGTCGCTGTTATCTTCCATGTTTGTTTGAAAACGGATTCTTTTAAACTACTAAATGAACGCTTCGCCACAAATTGACTAACAAAATTCATGTTGAAAAACTTAAAAGACTGAATGTGGCCTAACTATTGGGAAAACAACATTAAACATTAAACTACTACAGAGAGAACAGAAAGCCTATTTGAATGTGAATTTGTCATTCGAGGAAGATTTTGACACTTCAACCCGTATCGGAAATATCCTCGGTAAAAAAGGCAAATATACGTACACGTTCCCGCAAGCAAGAAAGACTCAACAATGACCTTCCAAGAAGCTGACTTGGATCATTAGTTTGCTGTAGCCTGATTTGAATAAGAACACCAAAGCTTAACGTCAAAAGGCTGCAAACACCAGAGACTGCCAGGAACTCTGCTGATCAAAGGTCCTCCTTTCAAGCTTTCTTAAGACTCAATGCAATCTACACGAACCACAGAAAAACATGGAGACGTTACCAAAGTGCCATTTCATTCCACCATCTTCCAAATTCGATGGTTTGATTAAGCATGCCTATTTAGAAGTGATATCACTGAAGAATCCGAGAGCTTTGAGGCGGCTAAACTTTGAGGGTAAATGAGGCCAAAACCAAATATATGCTGTTATTTCAGAAAGATGATGGTGCGGATGAAGTGGCTCTTGGGTGATTCATTTTTGTTAAAATAGAGTATATAATGAAGAACGTTAAAGAAGAACACATCGATGCTCTGGCCTGAAGACTCTTCGATTGGGACCTTAATCATGTCCTGCACCATTAAAAAAGACTTGGGACACTGGACACTTAAAAATCAAAAACGCATTTAAGGCGATAAATCGAGTTTCAGAATTTATTCCAAGATTTAAAAGAGAGCACCATCCTGCAATTGTAATGGTATGTATGGGGTACGATGACATAACCAACTTCAGGAAAAATTAACCAAACCACTGTTTTGGTTAGTCGAACAAAATTCGCAAACAAAAACTAGTCATTTCAACTATATTCTGCTCCATCCCACGAGCCGAAAAGCACTCAAGTGTGGCTTAAAAATAATGCACTCGATTTCACATCACCGGATGATTGGGCAATTGGTAGTCAACTAATGGGATTACAAATTATGGTTCCCTATGGTGTTTTCTACTCAGCTTTTGTAAACAACTTTCCGATGAATGAGGTCCTTAAAGCGATTAATGCTTAATCAAACCTCCTCCTCGTCTCTACTTCCTCAATAATCAGCCCATCGCCATCATTCAGGCTATCCGCGATCTTGGCATACTATGTGACCAAGAGCTCAATTTTCGCGCACATATCGGCGATATTATTCATAAAACCAACTCTGCACTAGGTTTTGTGAAACGTTGGTCTAAAGAATTCTCCAATCCCTACGTGACTTCGCCCCCTTCTCGAATACGCATCTCAAGTGTGGTCCCCTTACCAACAAACCCACATATCTAGAATCGAAAGCATCCAATGTCGGTTCCTACGTTTCGCTCTTCGAGGTCTGCCCTGGAATAATCAATTATTATTCCCGCCCTATCAAGACCGTCTTAAACTAATCAACTTGAGTAATTTGGAGGAAAGAAGAAGAGTATCTGACATCATCTTTATTCATAGATTTCTTACAGGTAATATTGACTGCGCCACCCTTTATAACTTCATATCTCGTAATACACACAATCCTCGTCTCTTCTATCTATCCCTCACCGTACCTCATATGGCTCCAATGAACCCATTTCCCGTATGCTGGCAAGTGTTAATTCGAATATTAACTTCGACTTCAACCTAATCCAGATTAAGTTTAGCTTGAATTAAGCTCAAGCTCAGTGGGGGTGTTTGCCCCCACGAAAATTAGCCAGTCCGTTTTAGGCCGTGATTTAAGGCAAATAACGGCCATCTCCAGTGCCGTGGACAACTCGTCTGAGTCTGCCAATAAATTCTTTCTGGGGGCCGACGAAATCGTACGCTCGGTCAAAAATATCGTGGGCACCAACTTGGCTCAAGAGTTCTTCAACCGGCTCGACAAGCTTGCGTCTGAGATTAATCGACTGCTCGTTACGTCACCGAAGACAAGGGACTGTTTTAAAGACATGGTCACCTCTTTCCGCTCTGACCTCGACACCCTCCTACAATCCTCGTCAAAATCATCTACTAATCCTGAATATGTTCAGATACATAGATTATTACTCCCCCTTAATCGATTAATTTCTACCCAAACTTAATAACTTACGTGATGAGCTTTCGACAACCCGCCTATCCATTGCCAACATAGTCGCCGAACTCTCATCGCTGACTACTAAACTCGATTCTCTTCCTTCCATCACTACATCACCACAACCTCCTCTCAATATATCCCTTTTCGATGAGCTGCAGAAATCACCGATTTCAAAGAAATCTACGCCTGTCCAAACTAGTAACTGTGATACCGAGACTAACGCGCAGCCGTCAATAATAATAAGATTCGTCCCCAAAAATAATTCAAAAGTTGTTAACCTAGTGGACCGAACCTGAATGGGCAAACCGTCTGGATAAGCTCAATAATATGAACCTCTCCGAGTTTTACCTGAAAGGAGCCCCTCCCCACGCCAACGTTTCCTGGCTCAAGAAATACTTTCTCGACCACTACTCCATAACAATCCTTCAGTGTGCTGAACTTCACCAAATCAACCCCAACAACCCAAGTCGGTTTAAATTCGTTGTTCCCTCGAAATATGCGTGACTCTTCTCAAACCCCTTCAATGACGTCTTTGCCATCGGAAACCTAAAAATATTCAAGTGGATTTCACCAAAACCGGATCTCACAATAGCACAAAAGCAGCAATAACAGCAATAGGAATAGTAATAGCATTAGTAATAGCAATAGAATGAATATACCTAAATCTAAGCTCAAAAATAATAATAATAAGCCAAACTCCTTGTTATGTATGCAGCATTGGGTCACTCAGTTTGCTCACAGTCAGTCGTCAATCAGAAGTCAACAAGCGAGGACCTCACATCGTGCTGCCGCTGATACGAGAAATTATATTGTATCCATTCTGTTTCTTATTCATTCTTGTGTGCTCAATAAATATACATACATATGTATAATACGTTATAGTAGCTTGCGCATATCTAAAACTGGCGACGAGGATCGGATTAAACAACGACGAGATTGCGTAAGCCATTCAGTGCGTAGTGCATACATCAACACGAGTTCTGCTTATCTGAGCATTGCAACCCTCATTGTGCGACACAAAAGGAATCCGAGAAAATTGCCTGCGAACGGAGAAATTAACAACAACGCAACGACACGTCTCTGCGCATTCGGTTGGAAATTACAAGCACTGTTACTTGCTGTTGTTTGGGAATTCCCGAACATAAAAGTAACGAATTACCATGTCTGGGGTTGGCAATCTAGAGCCTTTTGATCTAACTCACCCAGGCAAATGGATGACATATATGGAACGATTTGAATTGTACCTGCTGGCCAATGATGTCCAAGAGGAGACACGCAAGAAGGCGGCATTTCTTACCTTGGCAGGCGCTCCGCTGTATGAACTCTTGACGTCATTGGCAGCTCCCAAACAGGTCAGTAGTTTGAAATTAGTCGACATTTATGAAATTCTAACCAGCCATTTGTCTCCACGGCCATCGGAAATTGTGGCGTTTTTCAACTTCCACAAGCGAGATCAACGTCCGGGCGAGTCTGTTGGTAATTACATGGCAGCTTTACGCACCCTTGCAGTGGACTGTAATTTCGGAGTCGCATTAGACCGTATGCTGCGCAATCGTTTTGTATGCGGTATGATTGATGAAGGTCTTCAAAGAAACCTGTTGGCTGAGACCGATCTTACAGTGCAGCGTGTTTTGGAACGCGCTATAACTAGTGAAGCTGCAGCCATCAGTGCTATGGCCATCAGAAATTCTTGCGATGCCAACAACGCCGAAGCACGGGGCAGCGAATCCGTTGACGACGTCCAAACGAGCCGTATTCACTCAAGTCAGAGTCAATCACAGAGGAAATACCAGCCATGTGCAGGCTGCGGCGGTCAACACTTACGAAACCAGTGTCCCTATCGCGATACTGTTTGCAACTCATGCGGTCGGAAGGGCCATATTCAGCGCGTTTGTCGGAGCGCACGTAGATCAACCTCAAAATCTTCGGGATCTGCATCTCCTACCCTGAGGTCACGTTCCGTACGCCAAGGTTTTTCTCGCCAAACATATCATGAAAAATCTAAAATCCACCATATACAACCGCTAGTTAGTCAAAAAAAATCCGCCTCCGTTATTATCAACGGCCGCACTTGTATGTTCGAAGTGGACTCTGGCTCGCCGGTAACCATCATCAAAGAAGCCACTTACCGATACATCTGGCCCCGTGGAAATCCCAATCTTGGTAAGTGCGACTTAGACCTCAGCGACTATCAGCGCAATCCGATACCGGTAAAAGGAGTTCTCGATACATCAATCCACTACAACCGCCGTAAAATTGACAATTTACCACTCATCGTTGTCTCTGTTGGTGGACCCAACTTACTTGGATGCAACTGGTTCGAACCACTTGGCATTCGAATCGAAGGAGTTCATGCTATCCACAGTGGAGCCAGCATCAAGTCAACCCTGAGCAAATTTGAACACTTATTTTCATCGGAGCTCGGTCGATACACTGGCCCCCCCGTAACATTACACATTGATACAAACGCACCGCCAGTCAGGTTGCCTCCCCGTCGAATTCCGTTCGCCATCAAGGGTCTATACGAGGAAGAACTAGATCATCTTTGCTCTCAGGGAATCCTGGTACCTGTAGAATACTCAGAGTGGGCTACTCCAACAGTTCCAGTAATCAAGAAGGATGGTTCTATTCGCATTTGTGGGGACTACAAGTCAACACTAAACCGAGTCATCAAACCCCATTGCTATCAAATTCCTGCAATCAATACACTCCTAGCATCCATTGAAGGTGGATCAATATTCGCAAAAATTGATCTGGCACAGGCATACCAACAGCTTGTGGTCGACGAGCGTTCGGCACTACTTCAAACGATATCGACACACAAAGGAGCATTCAAGGTAACTAGACTACAGTTTGGTATTTCATCCGCACCTAGCATATTTCAAAGTTGCATTGAAAACATACTGCAAAACATTCCGGGTGTTTTGCCATATTTCGACGACATTGTCATTATGGGGAAATCGGAAGAGCAACTAGCTGGAAGACTTCATGAAGTTTTTTCACGTTTTGATAAGGCGGGCCTACACCTTCGCAAAGACAAATGCCAATTCGGGGTGCCCTCAGTAGAATTCTTAGGATTCAAAATCGACGGCCTAGGCATAAGACCAGCCACGAGCAAAGTCAAAGCGATTCATAACGCTCCTGCGCCGAGAGACAAGAAACAACTACAGGCATTTTTGGGACTTATCAATTTTTATCACGCATTCCTTCCTCGTAAAGCAACTATAGCAGAGCCGCTGCACCGTTTACTGGATAAAAATTCATCCTGGCAGTGGAAACCACAACACGAGAATGCCTTCATTGCCCTGAAGCAACTAATCGCATCCGACGACGTACTTATTCATTATCACGGCAGTCTTCCATTGGTATTAACATGCGATGCATCACCCTACGGACTCGGAGCTGTGCTAAGCCACCAATTACCGAACGGAGCAGAGAAACCAATAGCCTTTTATTCGAGGACACTTTCAAAGCCAGAGAGAAACTACGCCCAAATAGACAGGGAAGCAGTCGCCCTCGTTGCAGGGATTAAAAAATTCCATAACTATTTGTACGGCCGCCCCTTCACGTTGGTTACGGATCACCGCCCCTTATTAGGCATCTTCACTACTACGAAATCAGTTCCAAACGTAATTTCAAATCAAATGCTGCGTCGTGCAGTCTTCCTCAATGCATATGATTTCAAACTTATACATCGTGCCGGTACCAAAATGGCCAACGCCGACTTTCTGAGTCGCTGCCCAATTTCTGTAAAACAAGAATCCGAGTCAACCGAGGATGTTCTAATGATTGAGTGGGCAACTTCGCCTGTTGTGAGCGCACAGTTACTAGCATCTCAAACTGCCAAGGATCCTCAGCTTTCCAAAATCCTGAACTGGGTATTAAGGGGGTGGCCCAGCAGCAGTATTAAACGCGTCGACAATCTATACCCATTTTACTCTCGGCGAAACGAGCTATCGGCAAATAGAGGAGTGCTAGTTTGGGGAAATCGAGTGGTCATACCATCCTCATCAAGACAAAAAATTCTGAGCGCTCTACACGCCCCTCATCCGGGAATTGTTAAAATGAAAGCCCTAGCACGTAGCTACGTATGGTGGCCTAACATCGATGCTGAAATTGAAATGCTTGTGAAACGCTGTTCTTCGTGTCAACAGAACAGGAATGAGCCATCACAAACAGCGACGCATCACTGGGAATCTGCTAAGCGTGCATGGTCTCGCCTCCACATCGATTTTGCTGGGCCCTTTAAAGGCAACACGTTCTTCTTGGTGGTTGACTCCTACACCAAGTGGCTTGAGGTCACTGTTGTAAAGTCCACATCTGCTGCCGCAGCAATTAAGTTTCTTCGACAACTGTTCGCAACTCACGGACTTCCGGATGAAATAGTATCGGACAATGGCACGGCATTCACCTCTGACGAATTCAAAAAGTTCATGAATAACAACTTAATTCGTCATATTCGCTCAGCACCATTCCATCCTGCAACAAACGGTCAAGTGGAGCGCATGGTGCAAAGTACCAAGAACTATCTCAAAAGGTGCGACAACGCAACAAACATCGACTTAGCACTTGCCCGATTCTTGATTAATCAGCACAGTACACCACACTCTACGACCAATCGGACGCCCGCTGAATTATTGCTGAATCGGGAAATCAAAATATACTTCGACAAATTACAGCCTCAAGAAATAACCTATGGTAAGGTCTGCGACTTTAGCAGTACTAAGCATTTCATTACAGGTAGCCCAGTTTGGGTGCGCAACTACGCTGTTGGACCCAAATGGATTGAGGGTCTAGTGTCCGAGCAAACTGGGCCCATATCGTTCAACGTTCGATTAAAGGACTCACGCGTAGTCCGACGCCATCAAGATCAGCTACGTAGCCGTGAGCTGCTATCAGCAGTGCCTCAGGTTGAAAAGGTTGAGCCGGAAGAGGACAACACAACGGATGCTGCATCATTGAGGCCTCTAGCAACACCGTCGTGCGTTTCTGGGGAGTCCGGACAACAAACACTTATGGAGGAATCCAATAATGGTGTCCTGCCGACATCAGAAGCAACACTTCGCAGGTCCAGTCGCAGCAAACAGCCGCCGCGTTATTATGAAGCATCTGGGTGTTAAGGGGTGTTATGTATGCAGCATTGGGTCACTCAGTTTGCTCACAGTCAGTCGTCAATCAGAAGTCAACAAGCGAGGACCTCACATCGTGCTGCCGCTGATACGAGAAATTATATTGTATCCATTCTGTTTCTTATTCATTCTTGTGTGCTCAATAAATATACATACATATGTATAATACGTTATAGTAGCTTGCGCATATCTAAAACTCCTCAACCAATAATATCAGCCACAAACCCATCCCTTCCAACACTCCGCTTTCCTTCATAAGCCAGAATTCCACAAATCCTCATTCGAAACCAAATAAGCTGTATAAAGAAACATACGAAAACATTCGTCTCTTCCTAGCTTATCTCCATGATAAGTCAGACTCGGTTTGCTACGAAGGGAAAACTAACACAAGCGTAAGGGTATCAATCGAACAGGAAGGTCTTCTTGCTGATTTCGCTAGCTTCAAAAACCATAAAATACCACGAATTTTTCAACATTTCCCCTCACAAAGTCTCAAATGATCTCAATACCTTCCGGCAATATATACACTCAAAGCGGATATCACACCTCTAAAGTGTGGTCTCCTTACCAACATATTCACAACTTCCAGAATAGAGAGCATTCAACGTCGTTTTCTTTCGCCCTTCGAGGTATGTCTTGTAACAATCCCTTGATCTTACCTCCCTACCATGACCGCCTTATATTAATCAAATTGAACACCTTGGAAGAACAAAGACGGGTATCTGACATTATTTTTATTCATTGACTCCTTACAGGTTCCATTGACTGCCCGACCCTTAACAACTCTATTCTCCTAATACCAACCCTCGCAACGTGCGAAATCCTATCTATCCACCCCCGTACCACATATGGCTCCAACGAACCTATCACTCGTATGCTCCGGAGTGTTAACTCGACTCCCCATTTTGACTTCAATCTCAGTACCCCCTGCTTAATACCCCGCCTTCTCAATCACCTCCCTTAACCCCAATTCTTCCCCCTTAGTGTTAAGTTACCTCTTAGCGTTAAGTTAGTAATGTAGCTTGGAATAAGCCAAATAAATGGGGGTTACGCCCCACCAAAATCAAATCAAACCAAAATCAAACACACGGATAACTATATTCTCAGACAGCCAGGCGGTTGTTAAGTCGCTAAAGGTTGTTAACTCTAAAGCTGTTAGGGAATGTCACAATAAACTAAACAAACTGGGTATAAACAACATATTAAAGTTGATCTGGGTGCGAGGTCAGGAAAACCATGACGGTTATGAAAAGGCTAACATACAAGCCAAGAAATGTTCTCAGATACCTTTTACAGGGCCATCCCCCCTTTATGGTTTTGACAGCTCAGAGACACATGGATCATAAAACAAAAGAACCAATTCCGAAACAGACAGGAGAGCATTAAACGCTCAAGAACGTTCATGGAACAGAATCACCATCCTAAACATGCCAAAGAAGCTCTAGAACTAAATAAAGCCGACCTAAGGGTACTATGTGAGACACTAAAAGGATACCACCTTTATAAAATGGGTCTAAGTAGAACTGAAGTCTGCAGGCGATGTGATGCAGGCCAAGGAAACCATAGAACACATACTGACCATCTGCCCAAACCTTGCCCGAGAAAGATTCAACTTAAATCCATCTGTCTACCAAATGTGGAAATATTGAAAGACTTACAAGAAATCCCATCTAGAGAAGTTGTCAAATTCTTGAAGGCTCAAGGCATTCTTTAAGGCACTCACATCATGATCAAAGAATAGGTCTTTATGGTCGCAGTACTATTGCCTTTAGGTGACATACCCCGAGTTCTTCAATTCAAGTGAAATGTTTCCTCATATTACCATCCAGTAATGCCCAAAGGTGCTCTATTGGATTCAAATCTGGTGATTATGGTGACGTTGGCAACAGTTTACGTACATTATAAAGGAGCCATAATCTGACAACTTCGATCGTATGTAAGTTTGAGGTCATTGTCTTCTTGACAGTAATATTCATTTTGTAGCTCCAATTTTTCAACGCTTTGTCGTAAATTGCCTTTCAAAATGTATAAATATACGAGCCGGTCCATATTAGCTTCCAAAAATTTGAAATTTCCGACCCCACTAGCTGCCATGCATCCTCATATCAGGTAAGGGATTACCTTTGTCTAGCGCTGTTCTAGATGTTTACGCCCTTTGAAGCCAAAAACTTGGTTTTGTCAGAAAATACATTTTTTGCCGAAACACTGGAGGCTTAGGCAGGTATTCACTTGCCAATGCAATGCGTTTTTGAAATATAAGAATTTTTACAAGCAACTCGACCATGATAGCCCGCTTTTTTCAAAATTCTTATGGTAGTGGAAGCACTTATGTATGTATTTTCTGGAAAATCTGGTGAATGTTTTGCAAAAGCTACAATAACTTCTTGCCTCATTCTCAGCAAATTGTTCTGGCTTGGAAGTTATTATTCCCATTTTTTAAAAATTTTGAACAACTGTCCGTACTGAGGTCATTTCTCCTTAAGGATTAGAAGAATGTTGCGAACTGTTTGCAAACATCAGCGCTTAGTCATCCTGCATCCTGGATATTTCCTCCATCTACGACTGTGTGCATTAAAGACCCAGTCGTTGATGTCGGATTTGACCGTGGAAGCAGATAGGCCTAAGGCGAGTTCATGTCCTGAATTCTTCTTGCCCTCTAATCTTTAAAAAAAAAAAATGGAAAAGTGCTGTGGTAATGTCGACTGTACCTACGGAAATAAAACCGCTGACTTACTTATTTGCAGTGGGCTATGTGGTAAAGCATTCCATCCTACCTGTATCGGCTTATCGAAACGATGCACGACCTACCTCACCGAACTACTAAACAACTTTAAATTCGTGTGCGAAGAGTGCAAAGAAATTTCGCTCTCACACGTCATGATAGCCATAAAATATCTTAGTCCTATACCATCACGCCCGCGTTGAACAATCTTGCTGTTTCTAATAAAAAACTTTCGAACAGTTTCGAAGTGGCTACGAGAAATATTGATGATATTTTCAGTGCCGTTGACAATTCGTCTGAGTTCGCAAAAAATCAGTTCCGTAATGCCGATAACTGGCTTAACGCGATTAAAGATTTCCTCCATTCTAATGAACCCCATGACCTCACTAACCGGCTTGATGTGCTCAGTGCCGATGTAAATTCGTTAATCGCGTCTACACGGAAGACGCTGGACACTATTAATAGCGTAATGACCTCCTTACGAGCCGATCTCGACACTCTCCTACAATCTTCCTCCACAAAATCGTCGCCACGCTCAGTTGGACTACTCCCCTTTAATCATCGAACTTATAACTAAGCTAAATCACTTCAGTGACGATCTGGCAACAACTCTAAACTCGATCCTTATCACTGCCGAACTACAAATCATTTCACTCTCTCTCGTCGGATATAACAGCACCGCATCCTCCCGTTAACATGTCCCTCCTCGAAGAACTTCAGACATCGTTCACGACAACTCGTTCGGTATATGTCCAAACTGATAAAAATGACTCTCAGAGCAACGAACCTCTTTCAACTGCTCTCCCGAAATTAATCAACCAGTTTGGAACTTCATGGACTAAACACGAATGGGCAAATCGTCTGGAAAAGCTCAAAAATACTAACGTCTCCGAGTTCTACCTAAAAGGAGCCCCTCCGCACGCCAACATCTCATGGCTAAACAATTTTTGCCGCCAACATTATTCAATAATAGACGTGCAGTGCCTCGAACATCAGCATAACAAACGGAATAGCCCACGCCGCTTCAAATTTGTCATCCCATCGAAGTATGCTTGGCTTTTCTGTAACCCTTTCGATTCTGCCCTCACCATCGGTAACCTTAAAATATCCAAATGGTTATCACCTGATCCTGAAGTCCCAAAACCAGAATAATAACATAGTTAAGACTAGGCCTAAGATAAACAAAAATAATAACTTTAGCCGTAAGTCTATCACCTCCCTTATTCCACCCTCCTCTTATAGCAAGCCACCTAACAATTCTCAACCTAATATCAATAAGCATCCCAAAGTTCCCCCCAAATCCCACCATAACTGGAGCTTAAAAACAAATCTCTTTCCAAACTTGACACACCCATGCATTTCTCACCTTTATCCGTCCAATCACCTGCCCAGAATTCGTTTCCTAACTTTGACCTCACCTCCGGAGCCAAGTACCATAATTTCCGTAGCTCCCATATACTTAACCCCTCAAAATCTCATCCCCCCATCACCTCCAACCCCAACCCCACCCTATCACCCAACTCTTCGTCTGCCCTAGTTCCAACAACTTCTGCCCCATTTACCCAATCCTCTGCTACCCCTCAATCTTTTGTTGATCCTCTTTTGCCCCCTTCAGTTAAACTTACTCAGCTAACTGGTGTCCCCACCCAAAGTCGCTACGCCCTTTCTCGACTAAGAGATAAAAAGACGTATGAAAACATTAGTCTCTTTCTGGCTTACCTCCACGATAAATCAGACTCGGTTTGTTATGAATGTAAAACAAACACAAGCTCATGGTATCCATTCAACAGGAAGATCTCCTCACGGATTTCGCTAGCCTCAAGAGCCTCTTCATAAAATATCATGAATTTTTCAATATCTCGCCCCAAAAAGTGTCAAAGGATCTTGATACATTCCGCCAATACATTCACTCAAAACGAATATCGCACCTTCAGCGTAGTAGAGCTGACCACGACAAGTTTTTTCGTCCCTAATTATCTCTCTCTCCCAGCAAACCGATCACTCTGCCAAAATGTCCCTCTTACCTTCTATTATCAGAATGTAAGAGGTCTTCGTTCAAAAACCCAAGCCGTCTTCCAACAGTCACATGCTCTACCCTTTGAGATATTTGTTCTGACCGAAACTAATCTGAACCCCAGCATAAATAACTTCGAACTGTTCTCATCAAATTTTAATGTTTATCGCGATGACGAACTCAGCCGACCCACTTATGGTTGCCCTTGTCGAGGCGTTCTACTAGCCGTCCTTAATACAATTGACTCTTCCCTTATTGCAATATCATCTTCCCCACTTCTCGACTTTGTTTCAATTAAGATTGCTCTACCCCAGAAGTCACTATACATCATTTGTTTCTACATCTTGCCCTCACAACCTATTGAATCGTATCAACTCGCCATTAACACAATCGACCAAATAACCGATTTCAGAAACCCGCAGGATGAAATCCTTGTTTTCGGTGATTTCAACCATCCTCATATTAAATCGACCCAATCAGACGATCAATCGTTTTACACTGCCTCCAATCCCACTACTGCCAAAGAATGTCTTTTCTTGGATCGCCTAACAGATTCAAAACTTAGCCAAGTTAGTGGCGTCCTAAACTACATGGGTAGACAACTCGACCTCATATTCACAACCGATCCTCTCAACTCTTCTGTTTCACTTTGTTCCCTTACCCTTTCAACCATCGATAACTTCCATCCCTCCCTTCTTTCCTTCTTTCACCATTCTCCGTTACAGAATAAACCCAGTACAGTTCTGGCCTCTTACGATTTCCGCAAAGCAAAATTTCATCTAATCAATGAATACCTTAAAAAAAGCCCCTCTCAATTTTGATAACCTAACCGTAAATAATGTAATATCCATATTCTACAGGGAAATATTTTACGTTATCTCTCTTTACGTTCCCGTTTCACAACGCAAAACTTTGTCCACCTCCCCACCCTGGTACAATCGCAGGCTCCGTTCTCTAAGGAACAAACGAAATAAGCAGTGTCTTCGTACTCAATCATCTAAAGACTTTTCTAACTACCTGGGCAGCTATCTCCATTTTACCGCCCTTCACAACTCCCTCTATCAACTCCCTCTATCAACTCCCTCTATCAACTCCCTCTATCAACGCTATTTAACTGAAACGCAAACCAATCTTATATTTGATCCTGAGTCCTTCTTTAAGTTTGTTAACTACAAAAGAAAATCTGATGGCTATCCTACCTCCTTCTCCTTCGACGATCAAACCTCGAATGACCCCAATATTATCGCCAACTTTTTCGCCACCTTTTTTAAACAGTCTTTCGCCAACGACTCATTTGCTCCAGACCTCTCATACTTCGATTATCTACCGAATTTTTCCCTTGGCCCATTTCTTCCACGCACAGTCGATTCTCATGTCATCGAAAACAAATTAAATCTATTTAATGATGAATTCGCTCCTGGACCTGACGGTCTCCCTGCCATACTTCTAAAAAAATGATCCTCAACCATTTCTCTCCCTCTCTCGAAAATCTTCACTCTATCCCTATCCCAAGGTGAATTCCCCTGCTTACGGAAAACCTCATTTATCACCCCTATACACAAACAAGGTCCGAAGAACGTTGTTAACAACTATCGTCCCATTGCAAAACTGTCACATATACCCAAACTCTTCGAGAGTATTTTGTACGAAACTCTAAGTTTTCGCTGCAAGTCTTTAATCTCCGCTAGACAACACGGTCTCCTCAAATGCAGATCCACAACCACTAACCTTGTTGAATTTGTGTCCTTTACCCTATCAGCCTTAGAGAACGGCAAAGCAGTCGACGTTATCTCAACCGATTTCAGTAAAGCCTTCGATAAAATTTCCCACAGACGGATACTCTTCAAATTGTCCTCCCTTGGCTTCGACCCCATTTCTTTGAAGTGAATATCTTCTTACCTGGAAAACCGCTATTACAGTGTTCGTTTTAGATCTGCCTTCTCTAACCCCTTCTTAGCTTCCTCCGGCGTCCCCCAAGGCAGCCACTTAGGTCCACTTCTTTTCGTTCTTACCATAAACGATCTTGAAATGGTGATCAAACATTCCCACATCTAATTTTATGCCGACGACAGCAAGTTCTTCAAGACCATTTCCTCCAGTCATGACTCTTGCCTTATTCAATCTGATCTCAATAGTTTTTCCATCTGGTGTTCCAAAAATTGCTTAGAGCTTAATATTTCCAAATGCCAATCAATTACCTTTTCACGTAAACGAATCAAACTTCCTCCTCGTCTCTACTTTCTCAATAATCAACCCATCTCCACGGTTCAAGTCATTCGCGATCTTGGCATATTATGTGACCAGGAGCTAAATTTTCGCGCACACATCGATGAGATAATCCTTAAAGCTAATTCTGCACTCGGTTTCGTGAAGCGATGGTGTAAAGAATTCTCGGACCCTTACGTTACCCGATCTCTTTACATAACCTTTGTCCGGCCCCTTCTTGAATACGCCTCTCAAATGTGGTCTCCATATCAACAAACCCACATTTCTAGAATCGAGAGCATCCAACGCCGATTCCTACGTTTTGCTCTTCGAGGTCTCCCCTGGAGCAATCCTTTGATTTTACCACCCTACCAAGACCGCCTTAAACTAATCAAGATGAACACGTTGCAAGAAAGAAGAACTGTATTTGACATTCTTTTCATCCATCGGCTCCTTTCAGGTACCATTGACTGCGCGACCCTCTACAACTCTGTCTCTATCAACACTAACTCCCACAATGTACGAAATCCAAGTCTCTTTTATCTACCCACCCCCCGTACTACCTATGGCTCCAATGAACCCATTTCTCGTATGCTGGGAAGTGTTAATTCGAATCCTTACTTCGATTTCAACCTCAGCACTCGATGCCTAAAATTCCGCCTTTTTAACCACCCTCCCCTCTCTTCCGTTCTCCCTAGTTAGTAAGTGAGATTAGATTAAGATAGCTTGAATTAAGCCCAATAAATGGGAGCGTTTGCCCCCACGAACATTTCTAGGATGACTCCCAGGTACTTAGCTTCCTTGGACTTGGCGATGGGAATGCCTTTAAGCACCAGCTGACTTATGCCAGTATTTTTCCTCCTTCTCGTGAAGAGAACGACATCAGTCTTAAGAGGATTAACCGACAGCCCACTACTCGTGGGCTCACATCTAGCGCCGCCTGTGCGAGACAGACAGTCACTTAACATGAGCCGACAGAGAGGACAGCAACATCGTCCGCATAGGCCTGGACATAGAATCGAGAGGCATTGAGAGCATCGAGCAAAGAGTCGACCACCATGTACCATAACAGCGGTGACAGGACGCCACCATACGCGCAGCCACTGTTTACAAGCATTTATTTGATCCACAAAACCAGTACTTCATCTACGCCATGTGTCTAGCAACGTTACACATACTGTCGAAAATAGCGTTATCAAGAGCTCCCTGTGAATTTTTATAATCACTTTTCTTTCGTCTACATCTATTTCCCTTCTTTGTGCTTGCATTGTCAATAAAAACAAATCAGGGTAGTAAAACAGATCAAAACAATTTGCTAAATTGTCTACTTTCACATGGCACAAGGTAATGTTTCTTATCGATCCTACGACTTGGTGACAAGAACTCATGTTGGACCACATCATTGTAAGACAACAGAGAATAAAACCATGACATTTGACCGAGTTTGCGATGATTGGACCTTGGTTTCGACGTCATAACCATATACCCATGTTAAGTCACCAGTGATGACCCTTTTCAGCAAATCTGGATTGTCATTCCCGTCATTCAAGAGCTCCTGAACGATGCTCATACGACGGTTCTTTTGATCAAAATTTAGCAATGTCGGACCAAACTTCGCTGACACACGTTCCCAAAATATCTGAAAAAAATCCAATATCCCCAGCAACATCTCTGTAGTGGTTCGATGGTTCTTCATAACAATTTTCTTCACTGCTTCAACATCCAGGACGGGCATCGTCAGTAACATCCTTTCGGCCTTCTGTGAAGGGCTTGTACTACATATACAGAATTTTTTTTTGCTCGGAGAAGATTCGCCAAATGGCACAGTCAACATTTCATGTAAGATGATGCAATTCATTTTATTTTTCACACAACATTTCATACATATTCCAAATTAACGAAGAGAAAACTATCCATGTAAATCACAAATCGGAACCTTGAAAAGAAGTGATTACGCCAAGGTTAGACAATAAATTAACGTGGAAGCAACACATTTCTAGAAAAGAGAAAACAAACAAAAGACAAATATTGAAAATATTATCGGATGCTTGGTAAAAACTACCTACAGATGACAAATTACTCATTTTCAAAACCATGGATATGGTTTCTGGACATATGTGCTACAACTGTGGGGAATTTCAAAAACTGCAAACTGTATTAAAGTCGAAGTGAAATGCACACTTTGGTAGGACTCTGGTATTTCTATCGACTCTGTTTGACTCTGGATGGATCAGTAAAAAGTGTTATCCAGTCTGTGTTCGTGAATTTCTATATCTTCAGGTTATGTATTATATAATTATCTGGGGGTTGTTTTTTTGCGAGGTTTTGGAGGTGGGATAAGATGGAGGCCTCATTGAGTAGCCAATGTGCAAAATTCTTTGCATTAGATATTCGTTCGCGGCATGAATTTGCGAAGACACAATCGCTTTGTTTCAATTGTCTCCCGTCTGGACATTCGGCTAACAAATACCATTCCTACTTCGGTGCCGTTTTTGCAAATCTCAGCATTATTAATTGGTTCGCTGAAACCATCTCGTCCACCCTTTCGATTCGTACGTTAACCAATGCTTCGAATTTCTCTGTCCACGGGCTATCGTTATTAGAAGCTGGGCACACTAAGGGACGTGTTTCACACCTATTATCATCACTAGTTAACTTAACTGTTTTATGTGTCGGTACATACATATTTATGTATCTAATTAAAATTACTTCAAATCTTCCTTCCCCAACAATAGATAAGTCTCTTTGGTAGCATCTTGATTGGCTGTGGTTGCCCGACCCCCACTTCAACATTTCATCTCTGGTTAATATATTGCTTTGTGCAAATAAACAGCAATTGTGGTTGCTTTATATATTTGGATGTTGGATGGTATTTCGGAAGGGTGAATGGAGAGAATTTACCGATGACTCTAAGGGCGGTTTGAAAAGTTGGAGTGGATTCTTTGGACATTAATTATAGGATTGATGTGGGAACTTGGTAGCTCCGTCTTCTAGCTATTCAATAACATATTCTGACCTTGAAAAAATGTTGGCTATTTCTCAATAGATAACGTTACTTGAACTACGTGCATGTCATTTAACGCATTTACAAGGAAGTACTGTAGGTAAACCTGAACAATAGTGTGTGTTAACATGTTGAATTTCGAATAAGTATCGAAAAAGTTTGATACTTGAATTGATACAAGAAACCGTAGCATTACTTCAAGAAGACTTATGTTAAACGCTAGTAAGCTTGCAAAATGACAACAATAATAATCGTGACTGGCGATGAAAAGTTGTACTGAACGGCAATCCTAAGCGTAAAAAGTCGTGAGGCAAACCCGGCCACGTATCAACATTGTTGTACTATGTAAATATCAATCTCTGCATTTTATAAAATGAGCAAGGTGTAAAGATAAGAACCTCTCCTACAAAGAGGCAGCCATCTCCTCTAAGAAGGTCAGGATAGGGAAAGCTCGCAGTGACAGCAGAAAGACCAGCGCAGATTGTCAACACTGCGAGGATCGTCTACTGGAGCTAGCTTCAGCAACAGGCTTCTGTATACAGGCTGAGAGGTCAGCTCTGATGAATGGTACCTTCGTGGTGATCTGTTCCTCACAGCATGCATCTGTGAAATTACCCCTGGGAACTACTACCTATCAGGTAGTTAGTCTCCCAAAATTAACGCGCGTCATCTGCTGGATTCCGGGGAAACCTGGAAACTAGCTGAAAGTGCTGACGCGACTACGTGCGCAGAACCAGACACGAGGGCCTGGATTGTCTATTCCTACAAAGATTGTAAGGGCTCTCTAAAAAAAGTGGGCTTTACTCTGGTTGTGGGATTGGATAACGCCTCTGTCGAGACCCTGAAATCCACGTACGATTCACGTCCCTACTTCGGCCTTGGTAGGGTTTTATTCCATACTGATGTCAAGTAGTCGGCGGATGGAACGTGCTCTGCAGTCTAAATCTATGATCTTTACTCAGATCAATCTACAGCATTGCAAGGCTGCTACCGCTCTTCTCAGTAGCAGAATTGCATGTAGAAGTACAAATCATCACATTGTACCCATTCAGGAACCATGGGTATGGAATGAACGCCTGTGTGGTCTTGGTGGTATACGTGAGGCTACGATTCTTTGATAAGCGATCCGAAAGGCCTAGGGTCTGCTTCATCATATCGAGCATATTATTAGCAACAAAACTTGGACAATTCTGTGGACAAGATCTGGGGGCTGCTGGATTTAGCTGCACCGTGCGCGTGCGGAGAAATTGAACACTCCCTCGTGGCGTCTGCTTACTTTCCTTACGACTTCGTACAGCCTCCGCCGCCGAAAGTGGTCTGTGAACTCGTAGAGTACTTTAAGATTGGACTCATCATGTTGCGATGCTAATGCTAAAAACAAATGCAACTGGAGAGGAAAACATATTTAAAACTTCACTCTTTTGTCTGACTTTATCATCAACAATGTTGGCTCTCAGCCAACCTTTGTGACGGCGAGACGACAGGAAGTGATTGACCTAACCCTGTCTAATAGTCGATCACTAACTGGAGAGTCTTACCGACGCCACACTGTCAGACCATAGATATATCGCATTCCAATTGAAGTGTGGGATCGTGGGGGTGGTCGTGGTGCAATGGTAATCATCACCGACTGTTGAGCCGAAGGTCTGTAGTTCAAGTCTGTCCATAGTCAAGAACAATTCCTATACGGAAAAACTGTGCAACATCAGTTGTGAATGAGAGATGATGAAAAAGTGCTGACGAAGGGGCATAACATTCGCAATATATGACCACTTCAAAACTCATACTTTGTGTGTGCATTTCCAATATAACACTGTGAACCAATGCGACAAATTCAGTCGAATCTCTCAAAAAATACTATCTAGGACAACCACCCCCGGAGAGTAGTGAACGAACATCTTCGAGACAAGCCATCTGCACCCCGGCCAGGTTGTGTGACAAACACCATAAGAGCGTACACACGAATTATAAAAAAAGTAAAAAAAAATCCCCCCTCGCACCCCAAGCGTAGAAAGACGGACTAGGTACGGTTTAGAGAGGAGATTGAGAAATCCACTCAGGCCCTGCATAAACTCAAAACGAAACTATTGGTAGAGGATGCCGTTCACAACCTGAGTAGCGTCTTCACCAATTGTTTTGAACTCGCATGTTCTGTAAAAAAACCAAAGCAGGAAATCGGTTCCCTGCTGGAACGCTGAGCTCCAACGTCTTCGCAGGGAAGCCAGAAGCCTCCTGAATAGATCGCTTTGGTCGAACTCGAAAGATGACTGGAATAAGTATCGATCGAAGCAAAAGGAATATAAGAAGCTTATTCGTAAATCGAAGAATGATTCCTATATAAGTCCTTCTGCGAAGAGATCAAATCCCTGACCAGCAAGTTGGTCAATGTTCTCAAGTGAGCAAAATCGTCCAAGCTGGATGTACTCAGAAAGCCTGATGGTACCTTTACTGGTATGTTGCATCAAGCGTGGCGACTACTTAGCCCATTGAATTTGCTGTGGCATCTTTCGATGGCTTCAAGTCGCTGGGTACTAATGGTACCTGTTATGCTGCAAAAAGGTATAAGACAGCTGCTTCCTACTCTGAAAAGAATTTTCACTGCTAGCTTGGCACTTGCCTACACACCTATTCCTTGGGGCGCGGTGAAAGTGGTCTTTATTCCCAAAATAGGGAAAGAAAATTACTCACTCGCCAAGTGTTTTAGACTCATCAGTCTAACATCCTTCTTGCTGAAAAGCATGGAGAGATTAGTAGAGATGCCCGTGCGCAAAGTTGCCCTTCGAATGCATCCTCTCTCGGACATGCAACATGCTTATCAGCGCGGAAAATCCTGCGAAAACCTCGTTGGGAGAATTGAATGCGCTCTCGAAAGGAAAGAGTACGTACTCGTACTAGGCATTTTCGTCGACATTGAGGGAACTTTTGATAACGCTACTTTCGACATCATGTATAACGCTGCTAGACGGCATGGCGTAGATGAAGCATTGACTTTGTGGATCAAAGCAATGCTTGTGCACAGGACATTGCTCGCTGATGCAGGCCTCGAACAACGTGTCAAGTCTGGAGTAAACAGGGGCTGCCCGCAAGGTGGCGTCCTGTCTCCGCTATTATGGTGCATGGTGGTCGACTCTCTGATCGATGCTCTCAATGCCTTTGGAATCTATGCCCAGGCCTATGCGGATGTTGCTGTTCTCTCTGTCGGCTCATGTTTAGCGAATGTCTGTCTCAAAGCGCAGGCGGCGCTAGATGTGATCGAAGACTGGTGCACAAGAAATGGGCTGTCGGTTAATCCTCTTAAGACTGATGTCGTTCTCTTCACGAGAAGGAGGAAAAATACTGGCATTACTCAGCTGGTGCTTAAAGGCATTCCCATCCCGATGTCCAAGGAAGCTAAGTCATCTTAGAAAGCAAGCTTCTTTGGTGAAAGCACGTTTAGTCAAAAACCACCATAGTGCTGTCAGCTTTTTGGCAATGCAAAGGTGCCTTTGGCAAAACATGGGGCTTATCGCCGAAAAATGTCCTTTGGATCTACACGGCAATGATAAGACCGATAAGCCCATATGCATCGGTTGTTTGGTATAGCAGGCTAACACGCAAACACGCTGTGACTTCACTCACCAAACTCCAAAGAGCAATCTGTCTCAGCTGAAGGAGGCTCTCCCCAGCACACCGGGAGCTGCTCTAGATGCTATGATGAATCTTCCACCCTTTGACATACTATATTATATCAGAGGGTGTGCATTGAAAGCCATTTCTTCCCTAAAGAGAAATGGTCTTTGGTACAACTCGCATTGGAGTGAAAGTGTATTTGCGGGAGAAATATCCTACGACCCCTGTCTCATGGATATCCCTTCTGACGCAATGACACCTGCCATCCTATTGCGCTGTAATTTCACAGTCACATTTCCATGGCGTCAGGACTGGCTTTGGCGAGACACTGAACTTGGAATGGAATGTCTTCGCATTTTCACAGATGGCTCCAGAATTGGGCTGGAGTTTTCTTTAAGCGCGAAAACATTCGACTACACTTCTCGTTAGGAAAATATGCGTCTGTCTTTCAATCGGAGATTTACGCAACCCTAATGGCCATGCACTATGTTGTGAAACACAGGTGGAGGAAAAAGCATATGCGTCTGCAGTGACAGCCAAGCTGCACTCAAAGCTGTGTCCAACCCTCTATCCAGCTCCATGTTAGTGCAGGAACTCAAGACTTTTTGAACAAAGTTGGAAGACTAAATTCACTAAGGCTTGTACGGATCCCAGGTCACTCATGGATCCCAGGAAATGAGATCTTCGATGAATTCATTAGAAGGGGCTCAGAGGAGAGTTTCTCGAGACCTGAATCGCCTTAGGTCTGCCTGCTTCTACTGTTCAATCTGACATCAATGACTGGTTCTTTAATGCACACAGTCGTAGATGGAGGGAATATCCAGTGAAGTGATTGCACTACATACACTACATTCGCCATCCTACGCATTCCACTCCACCGCATACACACGCCGCTGTCACTCGCATCATCACGTTACCGCCGCTAGGTCGCCGCCAACCACGTAAAGTGCATAAGGTCAACGTCATCACTCCAGCGTCGATTCTCTCTTCATATTTATGTCATTTCATAAACAATTCTCAATTTCGAGAAATATGTAAACAATGACGAAGAAGGGAAAAACTCCAAACAACGTGAATTGCTGAGAATGCATTACACACAGTTGGAGTAAAGGCAAATCAATAAATGAAGTGTCAACGACATCGATGGCCTAATTAATGGTGCGAGGCAAATGCACGACCAAAAATGCGTATGCAGGCAAGTTCTATGCTGGAGATATGGGGTGCGGATACTTGGCGGCATATTGATGATGCTGAGTATTTTCTTTGTTAGAATAATAAATGTCTTTCATCACTTTTTGTGTTGGATGGGATCATTTAAAAGGAACGTTCATTTTGGTTACAAGAGAAAGTAAAATAAAAGCAAGTAGAGTGTAGATTAAAAGTAACGGAATAAAAGTAGAGTAAGAGTAAAATTAGACTTAAGTTAAGCAAATAGACTCAGGAAGAGTCAATAATAAATAATCAATTACAAATTAAATTGCGTTTTACTCTCCGTTCGGCACTCTCCCCTACAATTGCGAGAAAGCACGGTGCCCGAGCGCAACACCAGGATGCAGTATGACTAAGCGCGTACGCCCTGATGACTGCAAGAAGTCCGCAACATTCTTCTTATCCTTAAGGAGAAATTATTGCAGAAGGCTTGCGGGCGTCATTACGGGCCATTAGACGCCTAGCAGAACACTTTCTCTGTGACTGTTCCGCCTTCGCTCGCGCACCCTTGGGGTCAACGTGGTGTATGCCGAATCTCTTAGCTCTACATCACAGAAGCTCCTCCTCACTTTTCTCCGGACAACGGGGATAATACGGGGATAACAACTCCTTTCCGTGCAGGGACGGGTTAAGAATATCCCTGCAGCGATACCTCTCGCTTGTCGTAAAAGGCGACTAAAACAAAGGTAAACAAAAATCACATCTAGGCAATTTTGAAAACACCAAGGTGAGCCTAGGGACACATATACCACCATTAAACTGCCCCACAAGTATACATGCAAATCAGTGGGCTGACACGACTGGAGATCACCGGTGTTGTAAGAGTAAGATCAAACAAAAAAATCTGGAGCATGCCCGTGTCACAAAAAAAAAAAAAAAAAAAACGGCAGGCCGAAAAACAATTGATGCAAAAACACCAGCATTTGATTGGCCTCAGCGATTAAGTAATCCCAAACCGGGAAGCCTGCCGCTACTTTCTGAGGTCAAACCGGCGGACCCCACAAGCGGACCAGTAGGAATGCAGTTAAGTGGGAAGGTTATGGTCCTACACTTCTGACCATAACAACGCCGGAAAAAGGAAAAGAAGAAGAAGAAGAAGTTATTAACAACTCCTTTTCATATAAGATACAAATCTTTTAAATTTGAACAAGCTTAACATAATACATTATACATTTTACATATTTATGAAGTTTGAGATATAATTTTAACAATCAAAGGTAATAGGAAACGGATAGTGGAAGAAAGGATATAAATAGGAAAGAATAGATAGATACTGAAGGAAGATACATCCATTTTCACTTTCAAACTCTAGAAAAATATTCAAAAAGGATTTTATTAAAACTATTTGTTCGTTCCGCTTAGTCGCTTGATGGCAAGGGGTAAACGATTCCATAATAATTGAATTGCATATACGAGAAATTGCCTGGACGTTGCCGTATATTTACACCTAGGTGGAATAAGTGTAAAAGTTATATTTTTTACTGAAAAACGTATATTTTCGTACAGGTATTCTGGTTCTCTATTATTTATAATTGTTCGTAACAGCAACAGAGTATAGTTAAGTAAGTCTGGTACCAAAACACGGGTTATTTGCTTTGTACATATATCCAGAGACAGAGTTAACTGTATCTTGCACAGCTATTTAGCGCAACGGTTAGTTTCCTTTTTGAATCATAATCCAAATTTGAAAATATTTCACCATAAGTACATAAAGTACAATGGGCAAAATGACGACTTTACAATTTTTAAATTCACATTGACTGGCAAATAGTCGGCAGTCGGGCTTAGAGCACGAAGCACACCATATACTTTTGAAATTGTCTTATTAATAGTAAATTCAAAACTGTAACTCGCCTTCAATGTCTTATTCATTTAATTCTAATCATTGTGTTGATGAAAGCAAAGTATTTGACACTATTTTCGGTATTAGATCAAATGCAGTAGGTTCGGACAATATAAGCCCAAGGTTTATAAAAAATTCTACTTCCAGTTATTATTCACCAAATTACTCACATTATAAATACGATTTTAACCACGTCTGTTTTTTTCCCAGTTCCTGGAAAACAGCGAAAATATTACCACTACCTAAAGCTTCAACTCCTAATTGTGAATATCGACCAATAGCAATCCTTCCTTTTCTATGCAAAGTTTTTGAAACAATCGTCAACAAATTAAAATCCATCTAAACGACAACAACTTTATCAATAAATATCAATCAGGTTTTCGTGCGGAACATAGTTGCATAACGGCTCTACTGAAAGTTACTGAATACTTACGGCGAGGTTTGGATACCAATAATTTAGACCTAATGGTATTTCTGGATTTCTCGAAAGCATTTGATTGCGTTTGTCATAGTATTTTGCACAGCAAGCTTGAGAGACAATTTCTATTTGATGGCAGTTTATGTCGCTTCTTTCGATGTCGTCCTATCTTTCTAATCGTTCACATGTGTATGTTTGTCATAATAAATGTTCTTCTCAACTCCCAGTCACATTGGGTGTTCCACAAGGCTCTGTGCTTGGTCCATTGTTATTTACCTGTTTTATAAACGATATCTCTGAATGCTTGTTGTCATCATATCTACGCTGATGATGTTCAACTCTATTTGATATTTCCGAAAACACATATAAAAGAAGTAGTAGATGACATGAACAGACAATTGCAGGCTGTGCATGACTGGTCTGTTAATAATAAACCTAACTTGAATCCTGCGAAAACTAAAGCATTAATATTAAACTGTGGTACGAGCAGTGACACCTTTTCAGCCATCAATTTAAGCCAAACGCCCCTGGAGTACGTCGATAATTTCCAAAATCTAGGTATTTATTTCACAGAAAATTTCACTTGGGGTCTTCATATTGCGTATTTAAATCGATGTCGATTGGGGGTGGTCCTTGATTTGATTTGAATTTGGCGCATTTTACTCCAAAACTGATTACTTGAACTAACATACTTTGTATAATATAGCCTCTTGTTTTTACAAATAACCTGAGTAACAGCATTGCGAACTTTCTTAAAATCTTCGCGCATAACAGAACATCGATATCTTCTCCACCTCGCGTACGAGTATAATAAATTACGAGTCTTTATCAGATCACAAATTTCACGCGTTATTCAAGGTGTATAATTTTTTTCCGTCTTCACTGTTTTCAACGGAGCATGTTTTTCGAACAGATATCTCAACATGTTATCGAAATATTCAACCTGGGATGACGAACTACTTGTGTTGTATATTGGAAGCCAATTAGAGGCAAGACAATCAGCAAAAAGTGCATTTATGTTTATGTTCTCATACTGATAGAGTTTGAAAGTGATTCCTCCCATAATTGGTAATGTCATATTTATTTTAAACAGGATCATATCATGGTACGAAAAACCGGGAGCAAGGATCTGATCGTAATGCGTTAACAATTCGGAGTTTGAAACTAATGCAATATCTAACAGGAAAGGCGCACCATTTGGAGGAAAATGTGTAGGTTGTATTAGGTTGTATTCCCTGTCTACCATCGATAGCTAACATCTTCTTCTCTCATTCTTTCACGATAATTTTTTACAGAGTATTTCCCATAAAATCCCAACTGTTAATTTTTTTTAATGAAATTTTCCAAAGGGCCCCATTTTGACAACCTAACCTGTAACCCTTCTTTCATTGTGTAAACTATGCTATAAAAAAAAGTCTGTTATCTACCCAATCTCTCTGTTTTACATGGACGAAGCTTCAAATAATGCAAACACTATCGCTAACTTTTTTTGCCTTGGAACCTGACTTTACTTATTTCAACTCTTGAAGAAATTTCTACCTCGTACTGTCGACTCACTTATTATCGAAAATCAACTTAACAAAGAATTCTTTCCTGACCTCTTTTATAAAAAAAAATGTTCCTCCACCCTTTTCCTCCTTCTCTCAATTTTTTTCCTATATGTACATAGCAAACTTCTTTTATAACCTCTATACACAAAAAACATGCCATGCGAATCTATTACCAATATTTAGTATGCTATCTTCAATCTTATATTCTTCCTTAGATAACATGGTTTCCTCAAATGCAAGTGTACAACCACAAATCTGGTCGAATTAGAGACCTTTCCCCTCCCTTCAACCAATTTCAGCAACGTTTTTGATTTGAGGTCTATATTTCTTACCTAAAGTTCGTTATTACAATTATCATTTTAGACCTGTCCTTTCTAATGGTTTCCTACGAGGTTCCCCAAAGCAGCCACTTAGGTCCACTTCTTTTGGTTCTTACTATTATTATTGAACATTCCACACTACGAAGACCGCTAGGATCTTCGCCGGTCGAGTTTCCCTCAACTTCCTGCAAAGTCCGGTGACACCGGGTCAATCCACAGACCAACATTGGAAGTATTGCCAGCGCGCCATCAGAGACGCTGCCTCTGATGTGCTGGGTTTCAAACCACCACCAGCTGGAAACCCCTGGTTTGATGAGCAATGCAAACAAGCCCATGTAGCAAAGCAAACCACCTACAGGGCCATGTTACGAGTACATAGACGGACGAGAGCCGTTCGTAAGCTTTAGCAGAAAAGGAGATAGGAACGCACGCTTTTAAGGAATAAAAAAAGAGAGCACGAAAAGCGTGAGAACGAGGAGATGGAGAGATGCTACCACAGGAATGGCGCCCGCAAGTTTTACGAAAAAGTTAAATGAACATGCCAGGGCTATAAAGCCAGAGCAGAAGCCTGTAGGGATGAAATCGGACAACTACTAGTTGAGTCACAGTGGAAAAAAAACACTTCTCCGCTGTCAGGCAGAATGTTCCATTCGCAATGGACAATGATACAAGAGAATTCCGTCTACCTGACCTAGATGTAAGCATGTTAATTCGAAGCTTAAAATTAACAAAGCCGTGGACGCTGGTGCTCTAAAAACTGTTTGGAGCTTAGCAGAGCCAAGAGCCGATCAGTTTACCTTTTTACAGTTGCCTTTTCAGTTCGCCTCTACTTTTTTTCTTCTTCTTCTCTTAGATGGCGTTACAGCTCATGAAGAGCCAGAGCCAAGCTTCTCTTTATTCACTTACTTATATTGTGCGCAATTTGTTTTTTCACACAAGTAAACGGGACCTACAGTGTAATGCCGATTCCGAACGGCGAAAGCCGAGAGGCTTTTTCAAGGCAAATGTACTACGGGGGTTTTGCCAGTACACCGCCGAGGAGAGAAGCTGCGAAATAAACCATTGGTGTTATCGGGATCCGAACTCGCTCATCATGCATCAGCGGCTTACAAACTACCCATTGCGTCTCGGCGCTCTATTCAACACTTTAACATTGAATTTCTCCCTCGTACTGTCGACTCCTGTATTATGGAAAATCAAATTATTGAAGAATTCTGACCTCGTTGGTCTCCCTGCCATATTTGTAAAAAGAATGTTCCTTCATCCGAATGTTCTTTCACTCTCAACAATCTGTAGTTTATCCCTTTCTCTAGGAAAATTCCCCTAAACCCCTCACAAAAGGTGGTTCGAAAAATGATGTTAAAAATTATCGTGACAAACTCTTGCCAAATTCTTAGAAAGTATTTTCTATGATATCTTCGTTGTAAATTCCTAATCTCCCTTAAACATTGCTTTCTCAGATGCAGGTCTAAAACCACAAACTTGGTCAAATATGAGACCCTTTCCCTCTCAGCCTTAGAGGATAGCAACGATGTCGACGCTATATCAACCAATTTCAGTTAAGCATTCGACAAAATTTTCCATAGAATGTCTTCAAATTGTCTACCCTTACCTTTGAACCAATTTTATTTGAGGTTGATATTTCCTTACATGTTATTACAATTATCATTTTATATCTGCCTATTCTGACGGTTTCCTCCGAGGTTCCCCAAGGCAGCCACTTAGGTCCACTTCTTTTTTTTTTCGTATTACAAAATTAATGTTATTTAAATGGTTATTGAACATTGCACTGTACTCTGGCCGGCGACACTAAGTTCTTCCTAGGGACATGACTTTTCCCTTATTCAATCGGGGTTTTTATGTGCTCCCACAACTTTTGGAGCTTAAAATGCCCAAGAGCCAATCCTTCGTCTCTACTTTTTTTACAATCAGCCTATTTTCACTGGTCAAGTGATCTGGGCCCTAGGCATACTATGTGATCACGAGTTATGATTTGAAAAAATGTTCCATAGAATAACTCTACATCCTTTTACATGACCTTGGTATCCTTACCAACATATTCATATTTCCAAAATCGATTGCATCACACGCCGTTTCCTACGTTCTGTTTTCTCGCAGTCTTTTTGTGAGGCTTTAATCCTCTAAAACCACCTTCTGCTTCTGGTCCGGAGTGTTGGTCTGGTGTGGAGTGTTGTTCGTTTATGTCTGTGGGTGCGTATATGGCTAGTTCGTGTGTATGTCATTCCGTTTTTAGTTCACATTCATGCCTTTGCGGTTTGTGTTTGATTGTTTGATCTTCTGCCTGAACAGCATTTCCACGTCGTAGCCTTAACTGCTTCTGTTGTGGAGTTGTAGACCCATTTATGATAAGTGCGTATGTTCGCCTGTCGTGTGTTTGTTTAGGTACAGTTATGAATATAACCGCGTGTCCCCTCGCTTCCGTCACTCTTGCAGTTTCTTCGCTTTCTCTTCTTTCTCGCTCTAGTCTCCTCAACTCTTGGCACATATTTTTGGCATAAAAGCTCACATCGTTCCAACCGTTATATTCTCCGTGGTTCGTGTTGCTCCCAGTACTGTCTCTAGCGCTTTCCCTTTGTATGAATCGATGGTTCATGTTTAGAACTCTGTCTTCGCCTTCGAAGAGACTGGCTCAGCTACAAACTCTTGACATTTTGAAAACGAATATTCGTCAAGCCCAATATGTGTCGAAAAGTCATAGAAAATTATGTTGCTATAATCAAGCCCGGCCCTTCCTGTGGAGTGATAAGTTGCAAGATCCAAACTATTTATGGAAATAAAAATTTCATCAAAATCAGAATCGCAAATTTGTTTTATTGAAAATTTAATTTCGGAATCACAAATTGGATGACGCCATATACGGACAAAAATGATTTTTATTTGAATTACTGTTTTAGAGGATTTAGAGGCATAACACGGGTCCATGCTCGCATTTTTGCTTCCTCGGTTCGTTTAATTATTTCTAACACCGAGGAGAGTGTTAATAAGTCACGTCGAAACGTTTTCTCCGCACTGTAAAATGTGAGATCTTGGTACACGCCAAGATTACGTACTCGGGGTACGTGACTAAAATATTTTTCTTTTGGTTTGATCGGTATTGATTTTAAGTCCGCGAAAAAGTTAGTTTACAGTAAAGAAATAATGTACCAGTTGACCGCAGTTATACTAAGAGGTCCACATTCAAATATCCCATTTAGTTGCTTATATACCCTTGTCATTGAAACGAAGACTTGGACCGTGTTACATAATAAATTGTACCCAGGTGTGGGCAGTATCTTTTGATTGCGCATGTCGTTCGCATGCCTGACATTTTCATAAATTTAAACCTTCAGATTCAGCACTATCGGATAATGCATGTATCTTAGCGTGGGTGTATATATCGCTCGTTCACAGTCATATTATTTCTTTGTTTTTCGGTTGCCTACATTTGTATGTGTGTATTTTTGAACAAATACTTTTACTTAATACAAAGCCACTGTTTCTTATATTTTTGTTTGTTTCTACATTTCTTTCGAGCAGGAACGCAGACTGAAGCTAAACAAGCAGAAATGGGCTGAAATGAAGAAGTATATTCCGTTTTTGGAATATTTAGCGAACAAAGTATCGGATCCCGTCACGACAACGAATGTCCACCAGTTGTATGATTGGATTAAAAAGGGAGCAACGTGAGTATAAAAAAAGAAAAAAAAAACATTAGTTCTTTATGGTTGGAGTAGTAGTCTTTCTTACAAATTTTTAACGTAACGGCTTGGGGTGGGTGTGTGCTTGGGAATGGGTGACTCAGATCGACTCTTGGATGATCAAAGGTTATTGGGTTCTTGCTGTGCAAGTGGCATGTTCTTCGTAGCAACGACTGATGCTGTAGCGGTTTTTAAGGGAAAAAAGAACATAAGGTTGAAGTTTTCTAGGATTATGGCGATAGTGCTTCATTGATTCGTGATTGAAGGAATAGTCAGCTGATAAGCCATAGAAAATGCACCTCCAACTGCAAAGAGGAAAATAAGAACTCGTCCCAAACGTAATACATCAGTCAACAAGTTGGTAGGATGAGTTATAAAAATAAAATTTTTAAGCAAATTTCGCATTACTCACCAACATATGGACATATGAGGTTTGTTCAAAAAATAAGGTGACTTTTTATTTTTCTCGAAAGATATTTATTTATTTATCAATATCCACTTTGTTCCTTCAAAGTAATCCCCCTCAGACATAATACACTTGCGACGGCGCCAATCCTCGAAGTACTTCTGATATTCGCTTTTTCTTCTGCACGTTTTTGGTATCACCTTTCTTCCAGCGATGGGGTTTTACCTCTTCAGTCTTTGCAATTTGGTGAATACGGTGGCTTTGACTTTTTTTTGGTCAAAAAGAATAAACGTGATGCAGCAGCCATGATTGTTTTCCCAAAAATCTGAACGTTTCTTCGTATTGCTTCACGCAAACGGCACATGACTTCAAGGTAATATTTCTTATTGACCGTACGACCTTCTAGCAAGAACTCATGATGAACCACGCCATGTTAATCAAGGAATACAGTGAGCAATTTGCCGAACTTCGCGTGCTTTTTTTAGTCTTGGCTCTTGTAGTCGCTTCCATTGGTGCTAATCATATGCTCATGTTTCGTCACCAGTGATAATCCTTTTCAGCAAATCTGGATCGTCATATATACATTATTTAATAGCTCCTAAGTGATGCTCGTTCTCGTTCTTTTGGTCAAAATTTAGCAATTTCGGAATGAACGAGTATTATACAGCATGCGCCATCTCATAGGGGTCGATGTAAATTTCGAATAACTTCAACAATTCTCAACTGAATTTGAACATTCAAAAAATTATATTCAATTTAAACCTTTTCAATTTATTTTGATTAATTTTTGAAAACAATATCAATTAAATGACTGCCTTTATTGCCGATACAAAAATGGGCTCGTTTTCGCGCATTCTCCATGACATTTTCCAGCATTTCGGTCGAAATTTCTGCGATTTCCGCACGAATGTTTCTTTTGAGCTTTTCTATTGTCTTCGGGCCGTTAGCATCCATTTTGCTTTTCAAGTATCCCCAAAGAAAAAAGTCTGCAGGAGTCAAATCCGGCGATCTCGGAGGCCAGTCAATATCGTCCTTTTTTGACACCAATCTATCAGGGAACTTCTTACGCAAAAGGTTCACTGTTTTGTCCGCAGTATGGCATGTCGCGCCGTCTTGTTGAAACCAAAAGTGAAATAAGCCTTTTATACGCATTTCTGGGACCACATAATGGGCCAACATCCACTGATATCGATCGCCATCCATTGTATCGCCAACTTTGAAACAATACGATCCAATGATAGTTTTAGCGCATACACCGGCCCAAACACTAACATTTTGATCATATAGCGGCTCTTCGTGAATAATGTGATGATTTTCGGTGCCCCAGAAGCGACAATTTTGTTTATTAACTGAGCCAGAGAGCCTAAAATGTGTCTCATCGGTCATCAAAATTTGCTGCCAGAACTCGTCCGTTGCTTAGTCTGCCAGAGATCTTGCATAATGAGCTTTGCCTTCACGACGACGGCGCTGATCAGACTTAAAGGATCATAAAGTCGACCTATGTATGTACCTATACGTCCGAGAGAATTGTTCTTTTGGTAACTCTATCTAATTTTTAACCCCCGACGCAAAAAGAGGGGTGTTATAAGTTTGACGTGTCTGTTTGGCTGTGTGTCTGTCTGTGGCATCGTAGCTCCTGAACGAATGAATGGACCGATTTTGATGATTTTTTTTTGTTTGAAAGCTACCGTGATCGAGATGGTTCTTAGCTACAATTTATGAAGATCTGTTCAGGCTTTTCAAGGTTACTACCACTTTTTGTTAGCTGCGGTAAGCATCTAACAGCAAGTAGTTACTCGTACCTACCGCAATTAGGGCGAGTAATTTAAAAAGAATGAAATAAAAATAAAATTAAAAATTTTAAGTATGTAACACCCGACATAAAAAAAAAACTCCAAAAGGTACAAAAATTATTTTTTTTCTCTTTTGACTTCATTAAAAGAACCTATTAATATTTTTAAGACGATGTCGTCACGTCTTATTTATAATAAAATTAATACCATTGGTTTTTGTTAATCTACTGTATTTTCCTACGTTTACGGCATATAATTGTCTTTTTTGTGTTATTTTCTATATTTTCTTGTACTTTTGAGATGTTCGAGTGAATTGCACATTTAGTATCCGGAATTTTTTTTTTTTAAGGGTTTTCTGTTTATACTTAATTTGGCCAAGTCAGGGCGGTATAATGTGCGCAGGCGGTTGTACTCTACAATAGAGCTCTCTTGTGCCTTGATCTGATTGGATCTAAATTGATAAGATGTACTCCATCTAAGTTTTAACTCTGGAGAGTCCAACATAAGCCTATCCTTTACTAAATATAGAGGAGATTATGTCGAGAAGAGCGCTGTCAAGACTAAGGCCTTGTGATTTGTGGATGGTAATAGCTTCTGCTAAACAAATAGGAAATTTATCCCTGCGAACATATACATTACTTAATATCTGAAACTTGGTCTTGACTCGTTCTAGTTCGTAAATTAAATTATTCTTGAATTGTATTGTAATTTTACTTGCTCTATTGCTGTTGTCGACGTCCCAATGTACCTTCTCTATTTTTCGAATGGGTCCGTTTGCTAGTCCCTTACTGACATCTATGTTTCATTACACGTGCACCTATTTTTATCGTGATGACATTTTCTTAGCCAGCACTTAGCGACGGACATCCTCGTTCTTTTTGAGTATTTCATTTGCTCGTTTTTTTTACCGTGGACAGTCTATCGAATTTAATTCAATTTCTGGTTGCTCCATACTTGCCAACATTGCAGTATTAAACTGGTTACACATATTTTTAGTGCGAAAGAAACATACTGTATCATCGGACAGCAGTATTTTTTTTTTTTTTTTTTTTGTAATTCATTTTCATTTATAGTTTCTTAGATCTATCTTATCCTAGACAAAAATGCTTAATACTAGCTTAACTATCATTATATCATTACAAATTTAGGAATCTTACTGGCCCTAGGGGGACACTCTAAAATAAACTGTATAATTTTTACGTATGCCTTTCGACTACTATATAAATAACTTACAATTAACATTATTATAATTAACTTAAGCTAAGAAATTTTTTTCTTTTTTTCAAAAAACTTAGCATATGATCATTCTTTTATATATTTTTATATAATCCTTAAACCTACCTAAACCTAATTAAACATATCTTATTCTAACTTAACTAATATACATATATATATGTATATATATACATATATATATCATTTTTTTTTGGTTTTAATATATTTATAATTTTTTAGTTTTAAATTTTTTTTTTTTGTTCTATCCTACCCTAACCTACTCTATCCTACCCTATGTAAGCCTGTCATTGGTGTTAGGCAAGCCCTGCCTTGAAGAGGCTGAAGCTATTGAAATGTCCACTGACGCAGCTCCCACCAGCCACCAAAAGCGTTGATGCTGGCGCACTACGTCTCCTCGATCCCGGCGTGAGACCGATCTGCAGAACCTGAGGCGCTCGGGCTCACTGAGGGCGACATCGGTTCCGTAGAGGAATCTCCGTTCCACAGAATTGCGACCCACGTGGAAGATTAGCGGCACCGCCAATCTATTCTGGATCAGCCCACATCTATCTAAATAGAGGAATGCTTCTGGCGGGACAAAGCCGTTAAGGCGCACTCTCTCGTGATATAAATCATTGGGGTAGTAAGCCCCAGAGATTATGCTATTGACCGAAGTCATTGCTCTCGCAACGTGGCCTCGAATCAGTTTGATCAGGAAGTTATCCACCCGTACAATCCTGGCGCAATTGTATAGGACCTCGTTCGGGTAAAATTTCGTATAATCAGATTCGGGTGTCCTATGTAACCTGAGACAAGTCCTAAGACATTGTCGCTCAAACACCCGAATCCTTTCCTTTAAGCTGGCTCTCACATTGAACCAGACGGGGCATCCATAGGCGATCATGGGCCTGATTAAGGCCATGTAGCAGATTACCTTCACCCTGGGATCAATGAAACAGCCAATTTTTTCTAGTGTCTCGAGAGGCCCTAGACTAAGGCGTTCTGAACAAAATAGTTTCTGATTTCTGGCAGTTGATCTTCAACTTCCAGTCATCACAATACTGCTGAATTTTTTCGAAGTCACGCTGCAAGAGGGTGACAATGACGTCGATCGTTGGACCTGATCTGTACGCGATTAGATCGTCCGCATACGCTATTGAATGGTGAAGAGAAGCTGTCAAATCACTGAAGTAAATGCTGAAAAGGATCGGCGAGTTCACCGTACCCTGTTGCAGTCCGTTGTTAAATCAAATGTTTGGGTAGAAGTCACGTTGGCAATTTTCACTACGAATTTTCTACCTACTACCATGTCAAAAATCATATATAGCAGTGGTTTACTTATGCTCAGCCGATTGAGCTTGTAATAAAGACCTTCTAGCCATACGGTGTCGAAGGCTTTTTCCAAGTCGATCAGACAGGTACCCGTGCATTGGTTCTTGCATTTATTCCATTGGATATCCGACACGAGTTTCGACGCGGCATGAATTATGTCATGCCCCGCTCTGAAACCGAATTGGTTGTCCGGGATGATTTTATTGTCCTCAGCCCATTTAGACAGGGCTCTATGGACCACCTTCTCGAAGACCTTGCTGACACTCGGAAGGAGACTTATCGACCGGAGAATTGCCGGGTTAGAGGTGTCCTTACCCCTCTTGGGGATTGGTTGCACCACCGCTGTCTTCCAGTGCACTGTATAATATGCATTATTCAGTGCATTGTTGAACAGGATGGGGTACATCTCTACAGCCACTGGCGGAAGGTGCCTAAGCACAACATTGGATATACCGTCGATACCCGCGGATTTTTCTTTTTCTATGACCGAAAGATCACCTGGAGATCTTCCGTCGAAATGAACAGGGTATTTGCCCCTTCATTGGTGACGGCATTATTTGCCATGAAATCGTCATCGAACCTGGTAAAACCAAGATTCTCGGATCGCCAATGATCGATATCATTTCTAAGGTAGGAGTGATGAAGTAGAACTCTGTTTTCCAATTCGTGGTTTGGGCGAATATTATCATTCACCTTATACACTTCCTGGAAAACAGCTCCCACTGCCGCCACCTTCTCCTGAGGATCCTCGATCACGAAGAAGTCGACATCCAGGATGGCGCCCTCTGGATCGATGCTAACTGTTCGTAGCAAACGTTCATTTTCTGACGTTCTCGGAAACTTTATATACTGAATGTCATTCTGATTGTTTCTCCGAAATATTTTATTTATTTGCGGGAACATACTCGCGCTGCTGGAATTTACAGCACGAATTCTGTTGTTCCAATGCAGATACAGATATTCTGTAATTTTCCTTGATCAACTGTTGGAGATTTTTAATCAGTGACTTCAGTGTCCTGACCTCCGAGTTTTGTATGTATGTATGTACATTAATGCTATATTGGAAATCATAGACACTTCATCAATTATTAAAAGTACTACGTCTTTTAAGTCACATCTTAAAAGTTTTAGTACTTAGTCTGATAAGGAAGTGTACTTGGGACAATTTCCGTGCTCTACAGGCAGCTGTAGGAGCCTATGTATTGTAAGACCATTTACATTAAAAGCGGCAATACCTACTGCAAATAACTTATTCATTCGCTTCTTAACCCAGTTTTTAATTGTATTGATTAAATAACTTTTTTTCCGTGCCGCCTATCCCACTAACAAATATTCTCAAAGTTGTAAATTCATCTAATAAAGTCTTACACACAGTACCTCATAAAATTGAGGATACATCTATCAGATCTTGTCGAGTTTTGTTGTAAATGGAAAATTAAAATCAATGCTTCTAAGACGCAAGCTATCCTTTTCACCAAAAAAAGAAAACGATGTTTCTTGCCAAGCAACGATCTAATAATTAACAATGACACCATAGTTTGGTCGGACAGTGTCAAGTATCTACATAGGTATCACATTAGATAAAAGATTAACATATAGTAACCACATTTTAAACACCATTGGTAAAATAAATAAAACTATCAAAATGTTATATCCACTTATTAACAGAAAATCAATGTTAAGTAAGGAAAATAAACTTATAATTTTTAAGGTAATTTTTTGTTCCTTCATGTTTTATGGTTGTCCAGTCTGGGGAAAAAGTGCAATAACGCATATAAATAAATTGCAGATAGCCCAAAATAAATTACTTAAACTGATGCTTAAGCTACCTTGGTAATTTTCTACGCGTAAACTTCACAATATGGCCAATATCGATAGTGTTTCTACCAGAATAAGCAAATTAAATGAAAGATACAGATTAAGTTGTGAGATGTCTGATAACATCCTTATTAATTTTTTACATTTTTTTTAATTGACAATACATAATAATTTAGCGTCCATTTATTTATTTATTTACTTATTTATTTTGTTATTTATTTATTTATTTATATATTTATTTAATTATTTATTTATTTATTTATTTACTTATTTATTTTGATATTTATTTATTTATTTTATTTGTTTATTTATTTATTTGTTTATTTATTTATTTATTTGTTTATTTATTTATTTATTTGTTTATTTATTTATTTATTTAATTATGTATATCATTTTTATATTATTATTATTTTTATTTTTTATTATTATTTTTTTTTTGTTTGTTACAATGAGAGGTTTTCACTTATCATTTTCCTCTCGACTTACGATTTTTGTTTTCTTTTCATCTTGATTAATGTCCAAAAAAAAATAATTATTCAGATGTAAGACTAAGTCACAACTCTGTAAATTGAGCAATTACAATGAAAATATGTATACAATATGTATACAATATTGTATACATTATTGTATGTATTGTATACATATTGTATATATATTTAAAAAGATAATAAACTGGACTGAACTGAACTGAAATCTATCAGATGTTCATATTCATGCTAGTTCAGGACCTTCCACTATTTTAATTTTATTTTTAAGTTTGCGTTCATAACTAAATATGTACATGTTCTCAACACGGGCACAC
The DNA here is from genome assembly GCA_958301585.1 of Merodon equestris. NCBI lineage: Eukaryota > Metazoa > Arthropoda > Insecta > Diptera > Syrphidae > Merodon > Merodon equestris. The sequence goes on from OY284415.1 coordinate 104,356,301, forward strand.
AGCAAATACATACAAAAGCGACCACATGTCGGTACTTTTTGCACTAAAAAGGAAACAACCCCTAAAATCAACGCACAAAATTGAGCATACAGATACATGTGTGCGTGATACACGAAGGTCCGCAAGATCGAAACATGGAAATTTGGTGAAGTATGAAAGCAATAAACAGTTCTGATGATCATTTCTGCATATTTCTCTTACTGGAAGGACCTAATTTCCTTGTTTGTGCGAAATAATGGAACGTAAGCGAAAACAAACCGACTTGTCAACAAGAATGCTTATTATTAAGCTATTTTGCGAGGGGAAGTCGATGCGACAAATTGGAGAAATTGTGGGGCGATCGCATGCAACAGTGCAAAAAATAATTAACAATTATAGATATGAAGGGACACTGAAAAATAGAGCTGGGAGGGGAAGAAAAAAATTACTCTCAGAACAAAACGAACAGTATATTGTTCGGACAATCAAGTCTAATCCGAAAAAAAGCGTTCCAAAGCTGGCGGCTGAGTTGTCATCTGCTATTAATAAACCTCTATCCGTAGAAACCGTTCGCAGAGTCTTGCGAAAAAATAATCTAAATGGCAGGATTGCCCGAAAAAAGCCATACATTTCACCAACAAATAAGAAAAAACGATTAGAGTTTGCTAGACAATATGTTGATCACCCTCTTAGCTATTGGGAAGGTGTCATGTTTTCAGATGAGACAAAAATAAACTTATTTGGATCAGATGATAGACAAGTTGTTTGGAGGGAAACAAATACAGCTCTAAAAACAAAGAACAAAATCAACCATAAAGCATGGGGGGTTGTGTGATGTTGTGGGGTTGTATGGCATCAAGTGGCTGCGGGAACTTCGAATTCATAGAAAATACCATGGACAAATTTGGGTATATGAATATTTTAAAAAGAAATTTACGGAGTTCAGCAGAAAAATTAAGTCTACCTTCGGATTTTTACTTCCAACAAGACAATGATCCGAAGCACACCTCCTATTTAGTGCGCGAATGGTTGCTTTATAATGCTCCAAACCAGCTTAAAAAACACCCACAATCGCCCGATCTTAACCCCATTGAACACCTATGGCATGAGATAAAAATGAGGGTTAAAGAAAGTTCCTGCTCTAACAAGCAGGAGCTGAAATTACAAATCCAGGCAGTTTGGGATAGCATTCCACCATCTTTTACCGAAAAACTGCTAAAATCCATGCCCCGGCGCTTACAAGCTGTCATAGATGCCGGAGGAGGTGCCACGCGTTACTAAAATTTCATTTGTTATTGTTTTGTTTTGTATTTAAGCCATAACCTGAATTTACTTTTAATTTTTTTTAGTGTATGCTCAATTTTGTGTGTTAATATGAAGTATTTTTTTATATTTTGCTAGGAAATAGCGTGTTTTGTTAACTTTTTTGTTATTTTGATTTTGAATTTATTAAATGAAATATGTGCAATCAGAACTATATTTTTATTTTCTCAATAAGTTCCTTTTTTTGAGACGAAAAAACCAAAATTATTTTTTAGTTGTGGGTGTATGCTCAATTTTGTGAGGTACTGTATCTTGTACGTTTTTGGTCTACATTTAAACCTTTTATCATTTGTTCGAGTTCATCTTCAGATACCAATTTTTTAGTATTTCTCGGATCTTCCATTGCATTCACAGCTTCAACAGGTCACAGTTCCAGTGGATTCTCCAGACCATCATCTTCGTGATCATCTTCCTGTCGATCTCTTTCAATTTCTGCTACTTTTTCTTCAATCACTTCAAACGCTCTCTCTATGTTATTCAAGAATTCTGTCTGCATTCCTCCGTAATCAAGTCCGTCCTTAGATAAGACATTTCCCCTCCCCTGACCTTTCGCACTTTCCCACCAATATCATTCATTGTTTTTTTTTTTTTTTTTCATCCAAGATCCTTGAGCGGTCCTACATGTAAATTATGTCGTACATTCATCTTTACCTTCATAGATACATATATGTAAATATGTACATATAAACATAATTGTGTTGTGATCAATGGTATTGTTTTTTCTTTATCTGCCTTCTTCTTCCTTCATTTCTATTGCATATGTGAACAGCCTTTCATTGTGTTAGTGACGAACACAATTGAAGCGCATCACCAGCCAAAAAAACGTGCAGCCTCGAAAAATAAAGAGTTGTGTTACTCCGTTTCATACTTCACCTCCCTCTTCCTTAAAATCAGTTTTAAATAAAGACTATTTTTCGTATGATTTAATAGTAAATGTATAGTTTTCAGATTTGTTCCTGTACTTAGAGTATATGACGATATTACTTGCCAAAATTTCATCTGGAAGTGGGCTACAGTTTTGATATGTAGGTCAGTGATAAAAATGACGATTTTTGGACGTTAATATCTAAATAAACGTTGGTGTGTTTATGAAATTTGGAGCACATACATATGTATTTCGCAAGTTTTAATATATTTATGTGCCAAATTTGACATGTTTAGATGCAATAATTTTTGAGATATGAGGGGGTTAAAAGTGGCTCCAAATGGTTCGTGTAATATTACACACGGTGCTGCTCGCCAGTTTTGTTCGCTTGAACTTGGCTTGACAGATTTATGATATCGAAAACGAGTGCTATAGAAAATAAATCTGCTTGAATTGTAGGGCCAACATGCATTATGTCGGTTAATGAAAGTCCGCTGTCAGTTTTGGAGGATGCATCATACACAACACGCAACTTCCTTGTCGAACGTTCCGGTTTGATGACACAATAATGTGGCATGAAGAAGTGCGGTTCATTGTACTCCAACTTGTCGACAAGTCTCATGTGAGAGAGGGCTTCGTATTTATGCATTAATTGTACATAAGATCAAATAACGTTTTTGTCTCGGTGTAGTTTTCTTTTCAAGCAGATGAACCGAGGCATGGCTTGAAGGGTAATCGCACAATGTAACGTCCATTTTTTAGCCGGTGAAACTTCTCGGTAAACAAATATTCGCATATTTGCTCTTGTGTTGTTAATGGTGTTGTGTCCGCGAAGCTTTCGATATTTGAGAAAGATATCATGATCGTTTCGGTGTCTTCGTGGCTATTGTACAAAGAATGTACGCACGTCCAAATTTATTATTATCGCAATTGTTGCTCATTACACCTGAGACAATCCATTCTAGGACTGTATTTTGCAGAATTAGTAAATTCTCATCGATTCGTACTTGGCAAACAGTTGAGGGTGAGAAAAAATGGCTCGTACCAAGTAAAACATCAACCCGTCCTGGCTTGCTAAATTGTGGATCGGCGAGATTGATATTCATGGGGATTTTCCAATCGGATACACCACGTCACAAAAGTCTGCATGAGACTGCAAATAAAGATATTTTTTTATTTAAACGGAAGACAAAAAGAAAAATTGTTTAAAAAATAATTCGCTTACATATGTTATAAAAAACAAAAGAAAAAAAAACATATAGATATGAATATAAAAAAGCATAATGATCTGTTTTATATATTCACAAAAGTCTACATACCATGTGTATACAGGGTGTCCCACGAGCAGTGTGCCAAAAAGCTAGAGCGTGTAGGTCTAGTCAAGACAAGAAAAAAAAAATCGTAAGGGAGGGGGGGTCTATTCCCCCCCGTTTAGCCGGGAGGGGCAATTTTCAAAAAAATTGACTTAATTTGGAAAAAAAATTATTAAAAATCAACAGTTACAGCCACAATGCCGTGATATACTTTTTTGTAAAGCCAGAAACCTCTTCTTTCATCTGGTTTTTAAATGAAGTTGTTTTAAGGAACAGTTTTTGAGAAATTAATTTTCAAACTCAAAATTTTGAAAAAAAGTTGGAAAAAAAAAGTTTCGAACTACTTTTTTCAAAAATTGTATGTAATTAAGTACTAATTTTTTTTCCAAAATTCAATTCCCTTATTAGTTTTTAGTTAAAAACAGAAAACCGGATGTAAAAATGTCTTGTAGTTTTTGAGAAATTAAAAAAAAACCAGAACCACTTTTTTCTAAGAAAAACCTTATTTTGGTTTCAACCCGGCTGGACTTGTAGGCAAATTAATGTATGAAACATTGACCTCTTTTTTATTATTTTTTAAATTGGGAGTTTTATTATAAAAAATTTTCAATAGATCCCCATTTTTTAGAAGGCAAAGATTATATCTCCTTCTAATGTCTGCACATAAGTCCATGCTTGACAAATTTTCCTGCAAATTGACTCCAGCGACTTCAATACGTTCTCTCAGTTGTTCCAAAGATACTATTTCCACTTCGTAAACATAATTCTTCATGAATCCCCACACATAAAAATCTAGAGGAGTTAAATCTGGTGATCTAGGTGGCCATTCCGTGGGGCCCTTTCTTCCGATCCAACGGTCACTAAAATGATCATCCAGCCAGTTTCTAACCCGTAAGCTGTAGTGTGCTGGTGCTCCATCTTACTGGTAGATAAAATTATCTGCTATCGCCAAAGGAACGTTGTCCATCAAATCGGGCAAAAGGTCTCGTAGGAATTGCAGGTATGATTCTCCATTAATAACGGCATTCAAAAACCGGGACCCGATAACAGTTTGTCCAACAATACCAAGCCAAACATTACAACTAAAGCGGTGTTGTGATTTATTTTGTTTTTTGTTGTGTGGATTGGTGCTACTCCAATGATGCTGCACTCCGTTCTCTCGTAGACGGTGGATTCTTGAAAACATGCTACGACTGGGACACCTCCGATTGGGATATCTTTCTGCGTAGAGTCATTCGGCTTCACGATCTCGACCATTAGCTAAACCGTAGCAGAAGTGCATGTCCGTTAATTCTTCTCGAGAGTATGAGTTTGACATCGTAATGTGTTGATGAGTTAACATCCAATTTGGAAATGGTTTTTTTTTATTAAAAATGCGATACCTTTTATTTACATTTGGGTTGCAAATATTTTATTTTTCAATAAAGAAAAATTGTGGTTTTATTGTCTTAAGGACCTACCGGGTAGAACCCATCGGCGGCGGGCGGACGCAGACGAAATTGGCAGGTCAGTTTTCAGGCGTTATCAATGAAAAAAAAGGATTAATCCAGGGTTATTCCAATACTGTGTCACTTTATTGTATTCTCATAAAACTCCGAATTTTTTTTTAAAAATAATAAAAAAGAGGTCAATGTTTCATACAACAATTTGCCTACAAGCCCTGACGCGTTAAAACCAAAAAAAAAAGGTTTTTCTTAAAAAAAAGAGGTTCTGGTTTTTTTTTAATTTCTCAAAAACTACAAGACATTTTTGCATCCGGTTTTCTGTTTTTAACTAAAAACTAATAAGGAAATTAAATTTTGGAAAAAAAATTAGTACTTAATTACATACAATTTTGGAAAAAAGTGGTTCGAAATTTTTTTTTTCCTATTTTTTTTTCAAAATTTTGAGTTTGAAAATTAATTTCTCAAAAACTATTCCTTAAAACAGCTTCGTTTAAAAACAAGATGAAGGGAGAGGTTTCTGGCTTTACAAAAAAGTATATTACGGCGTTGTGGATCTAACTGTTGATTTTGAATAATTTTTTTCCCAAATTAAGTCAATATTTTAGAAAATTGCCACTCCCGGCTAAACGGGGGGGAATAGACCCCCCCCTCCCATACGATTTTTTTCTTGTCTTGACCAGACCTACATACTCTAGCTTTTTGGCACACTGCTCGTGGGACACCCTGTATAAGCAAAAATTGTGACCATCGGTAACGCATAAAAAGGGCCAGAGTTCGGGCTACTTCGGGTGAAATTTTGCTCCATTCTTCAGCCAAGACACTTTTAAGCATTGTAACTGATGTAACTGTCCTTTCTTTCAGTTTTTGCTTAAGATGAGCCCATTAATGCTCAATAGCATTAAGGTCGGGAGATTGTGGAGGATGTTCAAGCATGACGAAAGTTTACTCAATGTTTATTTCTTGAGTGCTCCTGAGAAGATTTGTTTTTAAAATGTTTAAATATTTATGCCGATCCATTATTCCGTCAATGAAGTGCAACTCTCCAACTCCATTCGCCGCCATGCATCCCCATACCATAACAGATCTCCCACCATGCTTAACAGTGGGATAAATGTTTTTTTACGTGGGGTGCTGTATTTGGCTTTCGCCATATTCTTGTCCGTTCATCTCTTCCAAAAACCTTAAATTTGCACTCATCCGTAAATATTACCCGCTCCCAGAATGTCAATGTGCCCTTTCTCATACTTTTTGGCATAGTCCAACCTTTTCTATGCTTTTTCCCAGCTATTCACATATGTATATGTATGTGAGCTTAAACCAGACTGTTTTAGTGCACGACTAATAGTTTCGGGATATACACTTACAATTTCAAAGGTTTGCAGTTCAGCGGCAAGTAAAATAGCGCTCTGTTTTGTATTTTCCCGAACTTTCTGCACAATCTTCGTTTGGACCCTATTGACAAGCTTCTTGGCTTCGTCCGCTTCTTGGCTTACTATCATAATTTCCCGTGTCATTATAGCTTTTTATTATAGTCTGTACTGTTTGCCAATTTTGGCTATCGACTCACCTATTTTTATATTTGATTATGATATTTCGCACTTCGGTTGTAATTTCCTTTCTGCCAGTCATTGTATCATAAAAAGTACGTCAACAAATAAAAAAAAAAAAAAATTTTCTTCTCTCTAACCGCCCTTGTACACGACTCAACTGCAAATAATTCCGCAGTTGCTTCCATTCCATTCCTTATAGCAAGCACACGATTCCCAAATCTCAACATCTATAAAGGAACCTGGCGGTCACAGATCAGTCGACCATCAACCAGATTAATCATGTTGCGATCGACGCCAGACATTCCTCCAGCATCCTAGATTTATCCAGCATCCTTGTGTAGCCAAGGCGAGGATATCAAGAATGCTACGGAGTCGAGCAAGACAATAAGGAGACCACTAGGATCTTCGCTGATCGAGTCTCCTTCAACCTCTCGCAAAGTCGTGTGACACCGGAACAATCCACAGAACAACAGTGGGAGCACTGCCAGCTGTGGCGGCACAGCTAGAAACCCCGGGTTTTATGAGCAATGCAAACAAGCCCATGTAGCAAGGCAAACCGCCTACAAAGCCATGGTACATAGAAGGACGAGAGCCGCTCGTGAGCTCTACGGGCAGAAAAGGAAAGAGGACACAGGAATGACGCTCACAAATTTTACTAAAAAGTATAACGAATACACCAGGGCTATAAAGCCAGAGCGGAAGTCTGTAGGGATGAAGACGGACAACTAGTAGTAGAGTCACAGTCGATGCTGAGAAAATGGAAAAACCACTTCTGTAGACTGTATAACGACGATGATAGATCTGATACCACTGTCAAGCAGAATGCTCCATTCGAATTGAATCTCAGCATCGTTTGCCCAGTCCAAGGATGAATAAGTCTCCTTAACATCGTGTACAAGATCTTCTCTGCCGTACCGTGTGAACGCCTGAAAGCCTTTGTGGATAATTTGATAGGTTACTATCAGTGTGGTTTCAGGTCAGGTAAATCCACAATAGACCCCATTTTCACACTGCGGCAGATCTTGGAAAAGACCCGACACACACCATCTTTTTGTAGATTTTAAAGCGGCATAAGACAGTGAGCATAGGAACGAGCTATACCGAGCCATGTCTAGTTTAATAATATCCCTGCCAAACTCGTCCGATTGTGCAGGATGACAATGGAGAATTCTCGCTCCTCCATTAAGGTCGATAGCGAATTAACCGAAACCTTGTTTAAAAAGGATTTAGGCAAGGTGACGCATTATCATGTAACTTTTTCAACATGGTGCTTGAAAAGATCGTACGAGACTCACTGGTCAACACAAGAGGTACGATCTATTTCATGTCTGCTCAATTGCTTGCTTACGCGGATTATATTGACGTAATTGGGCGAGCACAGCGAGACGTCAATGAAGTGTTCAAAAGCATTGAAGAAGAAGCGGCTAAAATGGGTCTTTCGGAGAACGAGGGTAAAACCAAATATATGCTGTCATCCAAAAAATACGCACAACATCGACTTCTTGGCCAGAACGTCACAATTGACGGTTACAAATTGGAAGTGGTCTAGAACTTCGTCTACCTTGGCTCACTAGTGACCAGCGACAACAACACCAACGCTGAGATCAAACGCAGAATTACTCTTGTCAACCGCTGCTTCTTTGGGCTCAAGATGCAATTGAGAAGTAGAGTCCTCCTTTACAGCGCAGAGGCCTGGACCATAACGAATGACGCACTATTGCCATGGCCAAAATAATGGATGAGCCAGTATTGGAAGAATGCGTTATATCGCGTGCTTTAGGCTTTACTATGTGTAAAATCTTTCTGCCGGTGGGATCTTCTGAGTCATAAAGCACATTCGCAGTTCGTCTGTTCCAGCAGACAACCGATGCATATGAGATTATCGGTCTTATCATTGCCGTGTAGATCCAGAGGACCTTTTTCGGCGATAAGCCCCATGTTTTGCCAAAGGCACCTTTGCATTGCCAAAAAGCTGATAGCGCTTTGGTGGTTTTTGACTCAACATGCTATGACCAAAGAATCTAAAATATCTAAATGTTTCCCAGGTACTTAGCTTCCTTATATATCGAGATGGGAATGAGTTTTAGGGCCAGTTGAGTAATGCCAGTATTTTTCCTCCTTCTCGTGAAGAGAATAACATCAGTCTTAAGAGGATTAACCGACAGCCCATTACTCGTGCACCAGTCCTCGATCACATTAAGCGCCGCCTGTGCTTTGAGACAGACAGTCACTAAACATGAGCCGACAGAGAGAACAGCAATATCATCCGCATAGGTCTGGGCATAGATTCCAGAAGCATTGAGAGCATGGAGCAGAGAGTCGACCACCATGTACCATAACAGCGGAGATAGGACGCCACCTTGCGGGCAGCCCCTGTTTACTCGAGGCCTGCATTAGTGATCAATGTCATGTGCACAAGCATTGCTTTGATCCACAAAATCAGTGCTTCATCTACGCCATGCCGGCTAGCAGCGTTACACATGCAAGTTGCGTTATCAAAAGCTCCCTCAATGTCGACGAAAAAGGCAAGTACGTACTCTTTCCTTTCGAGAGCGCATTCAATTCTTCCAACCAGGTTTTGAAGCGCAGTCTCGCAGGATTTTCCGCGCTGATAAGCATGATCTCCAAGAAAGGATACATTCGAAGGGCAACTTTGCGCACGTGCAACTCTACTAGTCTCTCCATGCTTTTCAGCAGGAAGGATGTTAGACTGATTGGTCTAAAACGCTTGACGAGTAAGTAATCTTCTTTCCTTAGTTGGGGAGAAGGCTACCTTGCAACTGAGTAATTATGAGCCAGCTGATCAAACGCGTCAATGCCACCCTTCGTCTGGTTATAAAACACGTTGAACTTGGGTTTTCTTGTCTCCGGGTCGACCTTGTTATTTGTATGAAGCGAAGATGCGAGCAGAACTCTTTTTCCTTTTTTCGGAGTAAAGTAACCAAAGGCAGTTTGTCTTTGAAGGCAAATTGAGAAGTGAGTGCTTCTTTCTTTCGGTTGTGCAGGAAGGACTACAGTTATTTTATGTTGCGTTAGCATTATTTCGACCAACTGAATTGATGTGAACCAATTGTCAATGGTTACATTTTTTTCCCCGTAACATGAATGCTTTGCGAACTAACCGCAGCTGAATCGGATCATTTTTTTTTGTATTATTTTTTTTTACGTAAACAATCTCAGAAACCATATAATAACTTAAAGTACGATGGCAGGATTGGTTTTATACTAAGAATCGCTCTGCTATTGTAACTCACAGCGATAATGTAAACATCGTATCTTACACGGCCCAGCAATTGAAACCACTCAACATATGTGTCGATTGACGAGACGACCCACCACTTACCCAGCCATATCACCAGATACTTAGGTTTAAAAATGAATTTGTAAAATGAGAGTAGAATTATACGCGGTCTAATACGCTTCGTTCTTAGAAATAAAATTGAATGTTTTTAAAAACGTTTTTTTTACTCTCAAAAATTAGTTTAATATGTGCGGGAATCGCACATCATTATAATTTGTATGCCGTTCTTATCTGGCCTCGAAGGGATATAAATTACCTCTGAATCCCAGAAGCTGCTCATCAATTGTACAGTATTCGTTAGGCATATACGAGGGTGGTCAGATAAGTACTTAGCCTACAAAAAAAAACAAATATTTTTTAGAAATGGCGATTTATTTTTCAATACAGTCTCTTTTTAGCTCGATACACTTGACTCAGCGATGCTCCAACTTCTTTAACCCGTCTGAAAAATACGTTTTCTCGAGGTCTGCAAAGTAGGCCTCCGTGGCGGCGATGACCTCCTCATTCGACTGAAATTTCTGCTCGGCGAGTGACTTTTTCAAGTTTGGAAACAAAAAGAAGTCGCACGGGGCCAAATCTGGAGAATACGGTGGATGGGACAGCAGTTCGTTGCCCAATTCGACCAATTTGGCCGTGGCGAGAGCGGAGGTGTGAGCCGGTGCGTTATCATGGTGGAAGAGCACTTTTTTCTTCGCCAAGTGGGGCCGTTTTTTCTTCAATTCGGCGTCGAATCGGCCCAATAATTTAACATAGTACAGCCCTGTGACCGTTTTGCCCTTCTCCAGGTAGTTGATGTGTATCACACCTTGTGAATCCCAGAAAACGGTGACCATCACCTTTCCGGCCGATGGGACAGTCTTCGTCTTCTTCGGAGCACGTTCGCCGGGTGAAGTCCACATCGACTGTTCCTTGGTCTCTGGTGTGTACCAGTGCAGTGGATCCATGTTTCGTCGACTGTCGCGAAACGACGCAGAAACTCCTTCAGATTGCACTTAAACAGCGTCAAACACTGCTCTGAAGTGGTCTCACGGTTGCACTTGTTGTCCGGAGTGAGCAAACACGGCCCCCATCACGCCGACAGCTTTCTCATGCCCAAAATTTCATGCAGGATATGACCCACGCGATCTTTTGAAATGCCTACTGTCTCAGCTATCTCGCGCACCTTCAATCGGCGGTCTGCCAATACGAGATCGTGGATTTTTGTCACGTTATCCTCCGTGGTAGCCGTTTTTGGGGAACCTGGACATGGCTCATCAAAAACCGACGTGCCACCACGTTGAAACTCGTTAAACCAATTTTTGATGGTCGCCATCGAAGGAGAAGAGTCACCGTACACAGCATCCAAACGCAGCGAAATCAAAGCTGCGCGATTTCCCTTCCAAAAACAAGAATCGAATCACCGACCGATATTGCTCTTTTTACATTTTTCTAAAATCCGCGGACACTCGCGCTTCCACACGCGGTCAAAACAAAACTACGAGTCCGATCCGGCTGATTTCGACAGTAGCCGTCTACTAGAATGTACTACACGATAGTAAGTTGCTCTTGCGATACTGGCGCCATCTGGCAGTGAGGCTTAGTACTTATAGGACCACCCTCGTAGCTTTTTCTCTTCGCCTTGCTTCTTCGGGCTCTATTCCATCCCGGATGAGAGCGGCGATTCGTCGCTTTTGGGCCCCAGTGAAGTATTTACGCTTCTGCCGAGGTTTGGTTGCGTCACTATCTGCAGCAGTCGCTGTGCTTGGATCAGTAGGCGCCCGAGCGCTTTGGCTGCCCGTTTTATTGGACGGGAGTGCAGGTGTAGTGCATGGGGATGGCTCTGTTGATTCTGTCTGCATTTCTTGTACCGATGAGCAGAGGAGATATTCTTCCTCCGATTCTGTCATCAGTTCGGTGTTATTTTTGTTGTTGTTTTCTTTTTTGTTATTTAATTAGTTCATTGAAGTCCCACGAACATGGCGACAAGGTGTGGTCAGCCACCTACGGAGCTCACATTTAGGTGTAAGGCTAGATACTATGCGAGGGTACGTTCGCGATGCACATTTTTTTTACTCTCTGCACCAGTCCTCGGTACATATTCCAACTACCTTGACTTTGGAATGAGATTACGCTTCGTCCGCGGGGGTGCGATGATCCCTACCACATTATGTGGTCTTAACCTATCCGCCACCTGGGGACGCGCCGTGTGGCTTGAGAAACTCAAAGTTTCCCGGTTAGTTCTATTCGGCAGCAGCAGCTTATGCCGAGCTGGTCTCATGCAATGACGTTTTGTTTGTGTTTGGTTTGGTGTACGATTTCTTCCACTTTGTAATATATTAATGGATTAGTCACAAAATGCCTTTCGACATCTCTCAGCTTCAACCTGAATGGCACCCAATTTCCTTGCTTTTGAATCATTCCCAAGACTTTCACACGATGAGAAATGACTTGTTGGATACCGCGCACGGAACTCTCTATCCAGTAATGCCTCCAAATCTGTGTCTTTAAACTGTTTCACCGATTCGGGACGTGGCATATAAGAGTATGGCACGCTTATCGCATTACCAAGCAGTGACACCCACATGCATTTTAAAGCAAATGAGAAGTCAAATATAATGCCCAGTCATTCGAGTGGGCATTAGGTTGATAACACGCTAACCAATATGTTGAATTAAATACATTTTTGCCCATGGCAATGAGATTTGTGTAAAACATGTGCATGGTAGAAGGGATGCAACTCCGATAACAAGAAAATTAAAAGTGGGGGAGGATGAGGTATGTAATGAACGGTTGCAGTCTCGTTTTGGACCGCGAACCGAATGATATTCAGTGCTTAAAACAAAAACCTTTCATTTATTTTACTCGCGGGATTGGTAGTCTGTAAACGATACAACATTTTCAACGTAGATATCGCCACCATTGAAACTATTCAGCTCTATCGTATTTATTATTATTATTTTAATTTATTTATTATTATTATTATAATTTATAACAAATAGTTAAAATTAAGAGTTAACAAGAAAAAAAAATGAGCACTAGGGCACATGTGCTAGGGCTTTCGGCTCGAAAGTCTACATAAAGTCTTAAATGTCTATATTTTTAAAAACAATAGCCAAACTCAGAAATGTTTTCAAAGCCAGCCAAAAATAAATATTACAAGGCTTCGAAATAGTTTGTGTTTTGAGTCCTGGAACAATGTTTTTAACTGTAGTGACGTATCGAATGCTAATTTCATATCCACTCAATTTCATAACCACTCTAAAAGTCATATTGCAAGTTGCAGTTCTCTGATCACAAAAAAATTTATACATAAACTTAAGCCTTTCCTATCTATTGTAATTATTTATTAAATAAAGTAAACTTAGAGTAAAGTGCAAAAAGTACCCTAGTAATGTTTTTCTCAAAATGAAATACATATAATAAATTGAAAGCAAAAAAACCTTTTTTTAAAAAAAGCTTTTATTTAAATGCTCTAAAAAGAAGAAAATAAAATTTTCCTTTAAAAGTTTAACTATCAACTTATAGCCTCATTATACACAATTTATATGATCATAAAAGCTCGTCGCGAGGTTTGCGTAAGTACCTACATATAAGTATTTAATTAAACTGAAATTTTAAAAAAATTAAACTTAGCAGATTAAGTTACTCAATTAAATTGGTACTAGTTTATTTACACAAGTAAATCGCGCGACAAGCTTTTATGATCATATAAATTGTGTATAATGAGGCAACTTATAGCCTCATAGTTAAAGTTTTAAAGGAACATTTTATTTTCTTCTTTTTAGAGCATTTAAATAAAAGCTTTTTTTTAAAAAAGGTTTTTTTGCTTTTAATTTATTTTTTACTTTTTAGTTATCGCTGGCTAGGTTTCTGAGTCTGTTCATCTCATTCAACGCATCATTGTTGCAAGGTCGTTTGCCGATTAATTTCGAACAGTCTAGCTCTTCAATAAGGAGACCTTCTAATGATTTTACCCTACTTAAGGCCACGTATGCTTGACCAGCAGCATACCTGTTATGAACAACCTCAGACGCTCATTGGTTTGGTTATTTAGCTGTTCTGAAATACTCTTTGTTATGAATAAAATGCATCCTTTTGTCCAACATTCATTGCTCTTCTCGCATTGAGAAATTCGTCATCAATCATGTGCTGTTCTGGCATCTCCAACTCTTCTTCAAGAGTTGAAGTTTTTTTGCTAGTAAGGTGTTTCTTACAACGGTGACATAGCAATATAGTTCCTTTACTTGCTAATTCTACTGGTAGATACAAAGCTGTACTTAAATTAATTTTGTGATTAGTGACTTGGTTTGGATAACATCTTTTAGTACAAACCTCGCAAATTTTGTCACAAAACGTATTTATAGTCTTAATAAAAGTTTCTATTAGCGATTTTTCTGTTGTTCATACTTGAGAGTTATGCTCTCGTAAAGCGCTCAAACGAACCTCTCGCTGTTCAGGAGTTTCCTCTGCTCTAATTTGAGAGCTATGCACTCTTAAATTGTTCAAACGTATCTCTCGCTGATCTGTAGATTCGTCTGCTCTAACTTGAAATACATATATGTATTCGTGAATTGCTCAAACGAACCTCTCTGTTCAACTGATTCGGTTTCTCGTATTTCAGATATGTGTTGACGAATTTTTTCAAAAATTTTTCGTGAATCGTGTTCCTCCTGTGATTCCGCTGCTCTTAACCGTTGCATGCGTTGCTTATCTTTATCAAGTTTTAACTGTCGTTGAGTAGGTGTTTCGCTATTGTCCTGATCACGCCTTTTGTTGAGTCTTTGGCGTTTTGCGACATAGTTTTCGTTGGCAAGATTTTCTTGCCGTTTTAGTTTCTTTTTCTCCAGCCTTCTCTTCTTTTGTGTTGATGTTTCTGTTTTTCCCATATTGTTTCCACGAGTACCGAAAAATATTCGTCGACCCTCCCAGAGCTCCGTCTAGAAGGGTAAGAGCTAATATACAACAGGGTTCGACCAGGTGCCCTGAGGTGGTACGTTCATGACATCATATTACACCCCGATGCCACTCAGTCCTCGGCACAGCCTCACCTTGACTTGGGTGTTTGGAAGAATGCGCCACTTATTTCAGCTTGAAGCTTACTTGTGCCTGACGAAACACAGTTCCGGGTTTGATTTTGGAGTTGTCTTTCTCCTAGACAGGTTGCAGACCAATGCTGATGACGCCCATCTCGCCAAATCACACAAGTCAAAGTTAATCAACCGATGTTACAGGCTCAAAAAATTCTACCTCAAGAATAATCGAGGTCTCTACACCAAATTTCAGGTGGATTAGAGCAGCGGAGCTTATAATCACCATCTTTTTTTAACCTGCATTTTTATTCTCAGCGAACCCTTTCATTTAATACCCATACTATAGGAAAGCATAAAAAACTTCAAAAGTCCGCCATATTGGATTAAGAGTGATGTCAGAATATTTTTCTAACTATTCTCGGCAAGCCCTTTCATTTGATACCTATATAGTAGAAGTGCATAAAAAATAACTATTCCGCCATCTTGGATGTTCCGTCATATTGGATTTAGAATGACGTCACATTATTTTTCGAGTTACTCTCAACAAGCCCTTTCATTTGATACCCATATTGTATCATCCTCCCAAAAACCTATTGTTCTACGGACTAGTATAGTAATAAGGAAATAACAAATAAACAAGAAATCACTGATACTTTTAATAGACATTTTTCAAGTATTGGACTCAAATTACATAATGGACTAACTCAGAATCTGTGCTCTCAATGTTCTGTTATTGGTGATGCAAAATATTTGCAATGTAGAGGTTTTGTTTTTGACCCTATAACTCCTTTAGAGATTTTAAGTACGATTGGTAGTTTGAGTAACTCAAATTCATGTGGTGTCGATGGTATTTCTAATGTTGTGCAAATATTGCATGTTTTATTGTGGATGTACTAGCTGATGTATTCAATCGTAGTGTTTTTTCTGGTATTTTTCCTAACGGTCTAAAGTGTGCAGAAGTTATTCCTTTGTTTAAACATGGCTCCCCAACTGAAATAGGAAATTATAGACCAATTTCTCTTCTGCCAAGCTTAAGCAAAGTTTTTGGAAAACTTATAAAAATTAGATTAGTAAACTTTTTAGACAAGGTGAGGTTCTTTCATTCTACTCAATTTGGGCAAATCAACTGAGGACGCACTTTTAGAGTTTTGCTCTCAAATAATGTGCAACTTGGATAAAAAAAAAGTACAGCAGCGCTATTTAAAGATATAACCAAAGCCTTTGACATGGTTGACCATACAATTTTGTTAACAAATCTAGAAAATGCAGGTGTGCGTGGTTTCATGTTCGAATGGTTTAGTTCATATCTGAACAATAGATCACAAAGAGTAAGGTTGGATGAGACGAGAAGTGATGTGCAATTAATCACGCTCGGGGTACCACAAGGTTCAGTCCTGAGTTCCATTCTTTTTTTAATATATATCAACTCACTGTTTCACCTCAATCTAAAGGGCATATCTACTGCATTCGCTGACGATGTTGGGTTATCGTATGGAACCAACAATCCCTTAGATATTATTGCTGACATAAATTGTAATGTACATACTCTAAGAAAATGGTTTGCTGAACACAAACTTGTAATAAGCCCTAAGACTAAATTAATGTTCTTTGATTTATCTTTGTCCGTTAGTGTAAAACCGGATGTATATTTTCATGCACCGAATTGTAAAAAATTTAAATTATATCAATGTAAATGTGCAACCACTGTGTTCGGTCAGTCATTTTGTATTAGTGAAAAGTGTAGTGATGATTGTTTTTTGATTGAGAATGTAGACGAATTTATGTACTTGGGACTCTTACTTGACTCTAATTGATCGAGCGGAGCGTAGCGGAGCGAGAGCAATTACCCACTTTTTGGCCTAGCGCGTGCATGTACGGGGAATATAGTGGTCCGAAAACGATTTCGGACTAATCTTGTACGCACTAAATGTAGATATCGGCTATAACCACACATGTGTGCAGCATGTCATTCGATAGATCTAGGTCTGTAGATGAGCCATAAATTATCAAATGAAATTGTTTGATTGAAAAATAGTGAGAAATAACGAAGTAAAGTTTAGAAAAGTGCCATAGACTTTTGCAGGCACGTGCAATCAAAATTGTCAAAGCTTCAGAACAACACGTTTCTCTTGATCTTAAATCTAATTCTCTTGATTCTCTATGATCTTAAATCTAAACGTCCTTGCAAGTAGACAATTAATTTGATGTATCACACTTAGCTATATGTATTTACTTGAGAGTATTGGTTATGATTGTAATTTGATAAAACAACAAATTTGCTCGCTCGATCAAAAATTTTCAGTAGCGGAGTTAAGCCCGCGCATACTGATCTGCCTAGTATGAAATTTTCATCTCACGCTACGGCATTGAAGAAATACTTTATCTCCACACTTAGGCATTTCTAATACCTTCGTAATATATGTTCAACTAAGCTCCTAACCACAATTTATTATGGACTTTTTAATTCGACGCTTCAATACGGTATAAATTGCTGGGGAGGAGGCTATCAGAACAAAGTTCAGCCATTGCTAGTCATGCAAAAGAATGTTGTCCGAAAAATTTGTCGCAAACCTAGTAGGCATCCTAGTTTTCCTTTGTTTTGTCAATTAGGTATTCTTCCTGTTAGTCACTTATATTGTTTCAAGGTACTAAAAGCATTCTTTATGAAATCTGGTAACCGAAATTTTCGAATAATCTCAAACCATAACCTGCGTAAGAACTCGCTTAATTTGCTTCAAGTGCCAAATTATCGAACCACCGCATATAAGTAGAAACTTTTATTCAATTGTATGTAATCGTTTATTTAATGTCCTCCCGGAAGTAATCAGACGTGTTCACATGTCCAAATGTTTTTTAAAGCGCTGTTCTCTCAAGATTATTATAGTCTAGACTCTCTTGCTTCTAATGTTTTGATCTAACTGCTGTTGAAACCTTGACGTTAGTACAATGATTCCAAATTGTTTGAATCTTATATGAAGTAATAATTAACTGATATTATGTTAAATGAATTTAATTGCTGAAAATTGTCTTTCTATTTTTGTTTAATCACCCCACCCCATCTTATTGTATTCTTCCTTTTGAAGTGGCATTCAACACTATTTGAACTCACTTTGTATAAAATATCGAATGCCACCAGATTTTTCTCTTGTTTTACTTTGTAATTCTTAACTTTACAATTTTTTATATGGATTAGTATTTTTATATTATATTTGTAAGTATATTAAGAGAAATAAATGGAATAGAAATAGAAAAAAAAATATTGAGGTTCTTGATATACTCAAAAATGAATCGAATGTTTTGCTGTGATGGTGTTTTGAGTGGGTGATGTGGTGCTGGAGATGTTCGGCAGAGTTGGCTATGCATGATGATTGCCCTAATAAGTGGTTGACATCGTAGTGTCAACTGCATGTTATGCATGTTGGGGGATGTAATGTTGTCAGTTGAAGAGTGAATGTTTTCTGTCCTAGGCGAAGTCTTGAAAATGTTGTATTCATCAGTTTGGGTGTTGTGGTGGGTTATGATATAAATATAACAACGATCGGGCTTCAGGAAAGCGTATTGGTGGTGGTAATCTCGCCAGTCTTTTGCCTTTAGTTACTAGCAAAAGGTCGAGTTTAGTAAGGATGTCAAACAGGTACACTAGGGTGCAGTGAGTCACTTCCGCTTCTTTGTCACCTACTTCGTTGCCTTTTATACCTGCGTGGCTTGGAACCCACATCAATTTGATTTTATACAGTTTTATACAGTTGCCAGAAGCTGGCAATACAGTTTCTGGTATTTGAGATTAAGTTTGAATTGTGGTTGGTCTAAGTGGATAAGGACTAGGTAGTGCGTTGATAACCGACCTGCTATCTGAGCAGATGATGTATTTGCCACGATCTTTGATGGAAAAGGATACTGCCTTGTGAACGGCTAAAGCTTCCGCCGTAATAGTCTCTTGGTTATTACTAAGCCACTTTCTTGAGTAACTGCAAAAGAAAAGCTCTTGTTATTTTTTGAACCATCGGTAAAGATTAAAGAGCGTCCTTCTTTTTTTTTTAAATTCGTGCATGTTCAAGAGTGTACGCTCTTATGGTGTTTGTCACACAACCTGGACGGCGTGCAGATGGTTTGTTTCGAAGATGTTCGTTCACTACTCTCCGGAGGTGGTTGTCCTAAATAGGATTTGAGAGATTCGACTGAATTTGTCGCGTTGATTATAGTTCACAGTGTTATATTGGAAATACACCTACAAAGTATGAATTTTGAAGTGATCATATACTGCGAGTGTTATGCCTTCGTCAACAATTTTTGATCATCTCTCATTCACAACTGATGTTGCTGCACAGTTTTTCCGTATAGGAATTGTTCTTGACTATGGACAGACTTGAACTACAGACCTTCGGCTCAAAAGAGTCGGTGATGATTACCATTGCACCGACCACCCCATCTTAGCATTGAGGTAGTGCTTCTTCTTCTTCTTCTTTCCTTTCTATCCCGGCGTCGTTATGGTCAGAAGTGTAGGACCATAACCTTCCCACTTAACTGCATTCCTACTGGTCCGCTTGTGGGGTCCGCCGGTTTGACCTCAGAAAGTAGCGGCAGGCTTCCCGGTTTGGGATTACTTCATCGCTGAGGCCAATCAAATGCTGGTGTTTTTGCATTTGTTTGCACCAATTGTTTTTCGGCCTGCCTTTTTTGCGTGTTGAAATTGGAATGTTGATTGATAACGCCTTTTGGACGGGGTTCAAAGGATCTCTCCTTTGAACATGGCAATACCAACTGAGTCGGTCGCGCTCTATATTTCTTGTGATGGTTTCTTTTACGTGGAGGCTTCCTCGGATCTTTGAACTTCTAATTCTGTCACGCTTTGTTACTCCCGCTGTCATGCGAAGCATCTTCATCTCAGTTGCCGTTAATTTGCTCTCATACTTTTTGTGCATTGTCCAGCATTGTGAACCGTATGTGAGCGCCGGACGTACAACTGAAGTGTAGAGCCTTCCTTTCAGCTTAGGGGGCATTTTTCGATCACAGAAGATGGCAGAGTTTTCCCGCCACTTCATCCACCCTACGCTTACGCGATGTTTGATGTCGTCATCACAAGTTGCTTCTCTATTAATCATAGATCCCAGATATTTAAACTTTTCACACTTGGGAAGCACTCTTCCATTCAAGTAAATGTCTGGAATAGGCTGATGAGGGTCAGAGAACCGGCAGCACAGATACTCTGTCTTCTTTGAACTAATACGATACCCGTGTCCCTCAAAAATGTCCACCCACACATCAAGTGCTCGTTGTAGGGACGCCTGATCATCACTTATAATGGCCCCATCGTCAGCAAAGAATAGCTGGTGCACATTGGGGTCCGTCACTTTTCCTTCAAGCAAGCAATCAAGGACTGCTATAAAAAGCAGTGGGCTGAGGACGCTCCCTTGGTGTACACCGACTTTGATTGCGAACTCTTCGGTGACTCCTGCGGTGATCTTACTCTTGTCGTTGCTCTCTCGTACATGTCCATAATCACTCGCACGTAGGTTTCTGGAACTCCTTTTTGTCTTAGCGCTACCCATAAAAGATCTCTTGGTTGCCGGTCAAAGGCCTTCTCGAAATCAACCAACACCATATGCAAGTCCTTTGAAGAATCACGATGCTTTTCCATCATCATCCTTATACTTTGGATTGCATCTGTTGTTGATTTACCCGAGACAAACCCGCACTGGTCATCAGATAGTCGTATTATTTTCCGCAGTCGGCTATCTAATACCCGTTCAACGATCTTCATGGTGTGCGACATCAGCTTGACAGAACGGTAGTTATCACAATTTCGCGTATCACCCTTTCCTTTGTGCAATGGAAGAAGATAGCTTTCCCTCCATTGATTAGGCATAGTGTCGCCTCTCATAAGTTTGGAGATAAGAACCATGAGCCATCTAGACCCGATGTCTCCCATCTTTTTCCAGAACTCAGAGGGTATCCCGTCCGGCCCAACAGCTTTTCTTTTCTTGGAGTTTTTAACCGCGTACCGAACTTCTTCGACTGTGATGTCGGGTATTTCGGCATGATTCGGGGCGGCTCTTGGAAAGTACACTCTGGGAAACTGTTCGTTCAGAAGTTCCTCGCAATACTGTCGCCATCTGTGGAGAATTTTTTCGTCTTCCGCAAGGAGTTGGCCTTCAGCATTGTTAATAAACTTTGGGAAACGAATCTCCTGAGCATTTCTTTTTCTCTGGGCGGCTATCTTAAAGATATTTGCTCCTTTGTTCAAATTGTTTTGTCGAAGCTCCTGGGTAGCCTGGTTCCTGTCAGACGCGGAAGACGATATTTCTTCCAACTCCTGATAGAGGCCTTCCATGCTTTTCGCTTTGAATTCGGCGCATTTTTTCTTCGCGATACCTTTGCAACATCTATATACCTTTTCCCGGCGAGCTTTTTCCTCTCTATTAGTAGAAGAGCACTTTGACCAAGCTTGGAAAGCCATTTACTTTTCGTGTATCACTGCTTTGGCTTCGTCTGTCCACCACCAGGTTTCTTTTGCGTGTTGGCAGGGGCCTTTAGATGTTCCGAGCAGTGATTTGGCTTTCTCCAGGCCAGATTGTTGTAGGGAATCCCACATGTCTTGTGCTCTGTACTCCTCATTACCGACCTCATCGATAATGGAAGAGAGGTAGTTTTCCATGATGGTAATAAAAGCTTCGCCTTTTCCTTTATCCAGCTTATACCACTTGATTCTCTCAGACACCTTCGTTTGCTGCTTTGACTTCTTTCTCGCATCCATAAAAAATTCAGTCAGGAGGAGACGGTGTTGAGGGGCGATCGCGTCTCCCAGGATCACTTTGCAATCTTTAGCTCGTGGCTTCATGAAACTGGATACCAAATGATAGTCTATTTGAGTTTCATTTCCGCCGCTGCTATAAGTGATCAGGTGCCGGCTTTGTTTGACGAACATGGTATTTAGCACTATAAGACCGTACGACTTGCACATGTTTAGGATATCTTCACCTGAAGAGTTCCTGGTGCCGTATCCCAGCCCTCCGTGGTAGTCTTCGCTTGTCTTCCCGACATGTCCGTTTAAATCTCCCCCAACAAGCAAAAGCTCTTCCTTTGGGATGATTTTGACAAGGTTGTGGAAATCTAGCCAGAATGCATCTTTTTCTTTTTGTTCGCATCCTACTTGAGGGGCATATGCGCTTACGATGTTCCACACCTCACCATGCATCACCAATTTGAGAGCCATCAAACGGTCACTGGACTTTGAAATGGTTAAGACGTTGCCAAGTAACTCTGCCGCAAGGATGATGGCGATTCCGTTTTTTCCTTGTTCCAATCCATAGTAAAACATCTTGTAGGCTTTTGTTTTAACGTCCAAGAAACGTGGCCGATTACCGGTGTTTCGCCATTTCGTCTCTTGTACGCACAGGATGTCTACTCGCCTTCTAACCATCATTTCTTCAAGCTCATAGCTGCGCCCACTCATGCTTCCAACGTTTCAACTCGCGACTCTTAAATGTGGCTTACGCCGTTGCATTACTTTGCTATCCCCCGGAAATCCTATAGCTCTGACCCGAGCATTTCTGCTCGTTCCAGGATCACGACCATTAGTAGTGCCTGGCGGGGTAGTGCTTTTCCTTTTAGCGTTCTTTTCCATAATGCTACGGTTTGACCGTTTTCATTCTTCCCTTCCTTTTTGACACGGGCATGCTCCAGATTTTTTTTTTTTTTTTTTTTTTTTTGATTGATCTTACTCTTACAACACCGGTGATCTCCAGTCGTGTCAACCCACTGATTTGCATGCACACTTGTGGGGCAGTTTAATGGTGGTATATGTGTCCCTAGGCTCACCTTGGTGTTTTCTAAATTGCCTAGATGTGAGTTTTGTTTACCTTTGTTTAGTCGCCTTTTACGACGAGCGATAGGTATCGCTGCAGGGATATTCTTAACCCGTCCCTGCACGAGCATTGAGGTAGTGCAATGAAATAAATTTCGAAAAATTGGGTTTTTTAGTATTTGCTTTCGGATATTGTGACAAATCCATGATAAAATATGATGCAGTTATGCTCCATGGTGGAAATAGAGCAGTGTTCTTTTTAATTGAATTCCTTCTGTATTTTTCCTGTGCTTTTTCTGCGTTTCGATAAGAAGAAATCTTTTTTGATTAGTGAATTTTCCGCAGATATTAGCTTTATACATATATAGCTTGGCACGTTCCAGCTTCGATGCGTTCCTCTATCGTGGAAAGACCGGCCTAGAACCAATCGATTTATTATGGGTGGTGTTCTGAAGGCGCCAAAGCTTCTTCGAGCAGCTTGATGGTAAGGAGATTTGATGGTGTTTATTATTGACTAGCTGTTGCCCGCGACTTCGTCCGCGTCAATTTCTGTTATTATGATCGCGATTAAAAGAATATATTTTAAAGTAATTCTGCGTAAATGATATTTTTAGTTTTATTTTCTTGTGACAGAAGAACGTACTGATTTTCTCCGCAACCCGATCTTGACAATGCTACAAATAGTAGGCCGTGTGAAAAGCAGTCTTCACGTAAATCGATTCCTACGTGTTTAAATTTTTGCCCCTGTGATTTATTAATTGTTACGGCAAAAGATAACTTAACGGGAAATTGGATTCTTTTAAAATTAAAAGGTAAATCATTTGGAATCATTGGGATGTGAGGTATAAGCACTGTTTGACCAACTGCTGGTCCAGTTAAAACTATTGTAACGATCACGTTATTGCGAAGGCATTTGACTTGAAGTCGGGTCCTGTTACATAAATTCGGTGATTTAAGATTTCTAAGTAAAATTATTGGGGCACCTATTTTTAACTTCAGGGAATGTGGGGGAAGGCCACTCGGGTTTAAAGAATTAAGAAACTCCTGTGGGTAATGAACCGCATCTTCTTGATCCATTACGTTACGTAGGTAACTATATCTTTTGGAAGTTTAGTTAAAAATTTAGTCGTTAATTTCGCCAACGTTACTGTTTCTCGCCGCCAATATTGCCCTTTGACACATCCATTGATAATCTTTATTTTCTATTTCGATGATATCAGGGTAAACTTTCGATATTAAATCCTAAATGCTAGTCACTCTTTCTCCTAAATCGCGATCAATTTCAATTTTAATTTAAAAGTAACTTTGAAGGAAAATTTGTACTACCTCCCCCCAAATGTGCTCTTATATTCGTAGATAGTTTTAAGGTATGAACAAACTTCCATAATGGGGAACTTTTAAGGCAAGACTTTACAATGTCTGCTCTAGTTCCCGTTACTATTACCGGTAAAGTTTGTCGAAAATCTCCAGCAAACATAACAGTAATCCCACCCATGATTTTATCACAGCTTCTAATATCTCTAAGAGTCCTATCTAGAGCCTCTACATGAGCTCTATGGATCATGGTAAATTCGTCCCAGATTATTAAAGTGACGTCTTGCAAAACTTTTCCCAAAGGGCCATTTTTACGAATAGAGCACACGCTATCTTTCTGTAAAGAAACAGTTAGAAGCAGTTTAAAAGTGGAATGTGCTGTGCGTCCACCTGCTAATAAAGTTGCAGCGATTCCTGACGACGCTACTGCCAAAGCTAGTTTTTCCTGAGACCTTACTTTCGCTAATATCAGATTAGTAATCAAAGTCTTGCCGGTTCCACCTGGAGCATCCAAAAAAAATATTTTTCCTTCATTAAAACGAACACTGTGCATAACACGATTGTACGCCGTCACCTGGTCATTAACTAATTTTGGTTCATTTTCAGTAATATACTCATTTAATTCATTTACATCATACGGCTTTCGCAACGCTACTTCTAACGGATCCAAATTATTATGTGAATTATTCCTTTTTGATGCAGGAAGCCCAAAATCAGTTAATGATTTATCGCAAATCTCATGAATCTTATCTTCAATTATGATAAGTCCATCATTGTTGATATCATCACTATATGTTAATGTCATATCCTGATTCTCATTACGCATTCTGTTTAATATATCTTCACATAAATCATTACGAAATTTATTCCATAACTCTAAGGGGTCAGATGGCTGGCAAAATATGAGGATGATGGTAAATAATTCTCTTAATTTTGTGGCTGGCTCGGACATGACAGCATCTGACATGGTATATTGCCAATGTTCATCTCCCTCCAGTAAACCTAATTCCTTGCAAGCGCCTTGATAAGTTTGGAAAATAACACCATTAACGGTCCTTAGATGTTCAAACGACATTGGACCGCGAACATGTTGCAGTAACATTCTTAAATAATAACATTCAGTTTGTGTTGGATGAATGTTGTAGACACGGCCTAAAGTTGTGTCTTTTTTTACACCGGGATATCCTTCAACATCTTGCCCATGTCTTCTTCTAGAAAATTAATTTCTTTCCCATACGTAATACTGGGGTACTTCGTGATATAAAAGGGTTTTTGCAAAATCGTCTCTTTTGCAAAGATCAAACAACGCTGTAAGTGTCGTTGATGAAGGATTGTTGACGAGATCTTGGAGATTTTCATTATTATAAAAATAAACTCGTTGTCCATTTTCCAAATGAACTGCTAAATGAACTACTGTCGGAAAACGTTCATGAATAGGAAATTGGAAAATTCTCCAGTGCGCTTCCGAAGAACTTATATAGCGACCATTTAGATATTTTTCTACTTCATAGTTATTATTTGGTAACGAAAATGTGGCTTGATCAGAACCTTTATGAATATACTTACAGATGTACTTAATAGCTTTGACCGATTGACAAAACTCTGCGTTAATGTGTGCATTGAAACTTCGTGATAGCACTGGATTATAGGGAACAACCCAACTATTATCCACGCTCATTTCTGTACCTTTGACACGAATTATTGCTGTGTTTCCACCATTATCTGGAGACCTGCGCCTGTAGGTTGGGTAACCGTCATCCCCGGTTTGAGTTTCAGAAATAAAATGCCTAGGGTACTTTTTAGAACAAATGTTTTCTTTCATACATGGTGACGCAGGATTGTGAAATCCGCAAGGACAATGTATCATATTTTTTATGACAATATTATGAAGAATTGGATCTTGTTGTTTGTCAGGTATTTCAGCCGATATTATTGCATCTATAGAATCGGGTTGTGCTTTGTTAGCCAGCCACAATAAAATGTGGGCGTGAGGTAAACTTCTTTTTTGCCATTCTACGCTGTAAACAAAGGCTTTCGATGATCCAAAGTGATTTTTCTTCGTTAATAGGTCTATCATTTTCTTGAGTTTTAAATGAAATACTCTAGAAACGAAATCATGTCTTCCGTAAGAATTTTGATCGGGTAATAACTCAATTTTTATTTCTGGCCATTCGGAGTTGCATGTGAATGTAATAAAGAGATCTGGTCTTCCAAACTTCCTGACGTATGTCATGGCATCTTGACTTTTTTCATTCATGTATCTGGGGGATCCTGTAAATGACGACGGCAATATAACGTGCTGGGCAACATTAGAAGCGTTTATATTGCCATCATTAACCACGGCATCTCTTAAATGAATATACTCTTCAGCTCTCAATTTTTTTCGATTTCTTTTGATGAAGTCAAGCCTCTCAGAAATCATTTTTGCCGCCATCTTCTTCTTCTTTTCCTTTTTATCCCGGCGTCGTTATGGTCAGAAGTGTAGGACCATAACCTTCCCACTTAACTGCATTCCTACTGGTCCGCTTGTGGGGTCCGCCGGTTTGACCTCAGAAAGTAGCGGCAGGCTTCCCGGTTTGGGATTACTTCATCGCTGAGGCCAATCAAATGCTGGTGTTTTTGCATTTGTTTGCACCAATTGTTTTTCGGCCTGCCTTTTTTGCGTGTTGAAATTGGAATGTTGATTGATAACGCCTTTTGGACGGGGTTCAAAGGATCTCTCCTTTGAACATGGCAATACCAACTGAGTCGGTCGCGCTCTATATTTCTTGTGATGGTTTCTTTTACGTGGAGGCTTCCTCGGATCTTTGAACTTCTAATTCTGTCACGCTTTGTTACTCCCGCTGTCATGCGAAGCATCTTCATCTCAGTTGCCGTTAATTTGCTCTCATACTTTTTGTGCATTGTCCAGCATTGTGAACCGTATGTGAGCGCCGGACGTACAACTGAAGTGTAGAGCCTTCCTTTCAGCTTAGGGGGCATTTTTCGATCACAGAAGATGGCGGAGTTTTCCCGCCACTTCATCCACCCTACGCTTACGCGATGTTTGATGTCGTCATCACAAGTTGCTTCTCTATTAATCATAGATCCCAGATATTTAAACTTTTCACACTTGGGAAGCACTCTTCCATTCAAGTAAATGTCTGGAATAGGCTGATGAGGGTCAGAGAACGGGCAGCACAGATACTCTGTCTTCTTTGAACTAATACGATACCCGTGTCCCTCAAAAATGTCCACCCACACATCAAGTGCTCGTTGTAGGGACGCCTGATCATCACTTATAATGGCCCCATCGTCAGCAAAGAATAGCTGGTGCACATTGGGGTCCGTCACTTTTCCTTCAAGCAAGCAATCAAGGACTGCTATAAAAAGCAGTGGGCTGAGGACGCTCCCTTGGTGTACACCGACTTTGATTGCGAACTCTTCGGTGACTCCTGCGGTGCATCTTACTCTTGTCGTTGCTCTCTCGTACATGTCCATAATCACTCGCACGTAGGTTTCTGGAACTCCTTTTTGTCTTAGCGCTACCCATAAAAGATCTCTTGGTTGCCGGTCAAAGGCCTTCTCGAAATCAACCAACTCCATATGCAAGTCCTTTGACGAATCACGATGCTTTTCCATCATGACCCTTATACTTTGGATTGCATCTGTTGTTCATTTCCCCGAGACAAACCCGCACTGGTCATCAGATAGTCGTATTATTTTCCGCAGTCGGCTATCTAATACCCGTTCAACGATCTTTAAGGTGTACGACATCAGCTTGATAGAACGGTAGTTATCACAATTTCGCGTATCACCCTTTCCTTTGTGCAAAAGAAGAAGATAGCTTTCCCTCTATTGATTAGGCATAGTGTCGCCCCTCATAAGTTTGGAGATAAGAACCATGAGCCATCTAGACCCGATGTCTCCCATCTTTTTCCAGAACTCAGAGGGTATCCCGTCCGGCCCAACAGCTTTTCTTTTCTTGGAGTTTTTAACCGCGTACCGAACTTCTTCGACTGTGATGTCGGATATTTCGGCATGATTCGGGGCGGCTTTAGGAAAGTACACTCGGGGAAACTGTTCATTCAGAAGTTCCTCGCAATACTGTCGCCATCTGTGGAGAATTTGTTCGTCTTCCACAAGGAGTTGGCCTTCAGAATTGTTAATAAACTTTGGGAAACGAATCTCCTGAGCATTTCTTCTTCTCTGGGCGGTTATCTTAAAGATATTTGCTCCTTTGTTCAAATTGTTTTGTCGAAGCTCCTGGGTAGCCTGGTTCCTGTCAGACGCGGAAGACGTTATTTCTTCCAACTCCTGATAGAGGCCTTCCATGCTTTTCGCTTTGAATTCGGCGCATTTTTTCTTCGCGATACCTTTGCAACATCTATATACCTTTTCACGGCGAGCTTTTTCCTCTCTATTAGTAGAAGAGCACTTTGACCAAGCTTGGAAAGCCATTTTCTTTTCGTGTATCACTGCTTTGGCTTCGTCTGTCCACCACCACGTTTCTTTTGCGTGTTGGCAGGGGCCTTTAGATGTTCCGAGCAGTGATTTGGCTTTCTCCAGGCCAGATTGTTGTAGGGAATCCCACATGTCTTGTGCTCTGCATTCCTCATTACCGACCTCATCGATAATGGAAGAGAGGTAGTTTTCCATGATGGTAATAAAAGCTTCGCCCTTTCCTTTATCCAGCTTATACCACTTGATTCTCTCAGACACCTTCGTTTGCTGCTTTGACTTCTTTCTCGCATCCATAAAAAATTCAGTCAGGAAGAGACGGTGTTGAGGGGCGATCGCGTCTACCAGGATCACTTTGCAATCTTTAGCTCGTGGCTTCATGAAACTGGATACCAAATTATAGTCTATTTGAGTTTCATTTCCGCCGCTGCTATAAGTGATCATGTGCCGGCTTTGTTTGACGAACATGGTATTTAGCACTATAAGACCGTACGACTTGCACATGTTTAGGATATCTTCACCTGAAGAGTTCCTGGTGCCGTATCCCAGCCCTCCGTGGTAGCCTTCATAGTCTTCGCTTGTCTTCCCGACATGTCCGTTTAAATCTCCCCCAACAAACAAAAGCTCTTCCTTTGGGATGATTTTGACAAGGTTGTGGAAATCTAGCCAGAATGCATCTTTTTCTTTTTGTTCGCATCCTACTTGAGGGGCATATGCGCTTACGATGTTCCACACCTCACCATGCATCACCAATTTGAGAGCCATTAAACGGTCACTGGACTTTGAAATGGTTAAGACCTTGCCAAGTAACTCTGCCGCAAGGATGATGGCGATTCCGTTTTTTCCTTGTTCCAATCCATAGTAAAACATCTTGTAGGCTTTTGTTTTAACGTCCAAGAAACGTGCCCGGTTACCGGTGTTTCGCCATTTCGTCTCTTGTACGCACAGGATGTCTACTCGCCTTCTAACCATCATTTCTTCAAGCTCATAGCTGCGACCACTCATGCTTCCAACGTTTCAACTCGCGACTCTTAAATGTGGCTTACGCCGTTGCATTACTTTGCTATCCCCCGGAAATCCTATAGCTCTGACCCGAGCATTGCTGCTCGTCCCAGGATCACGACCATTAGTAGTGCCTGGCGGGGTAGTGCTTTTCCTTTTAGCGTTCTTTTCCATAATGCTACGGTTTGACCGTTTTCATTCTTCCCTTCCTTTTTGACACGGGCATGCTCCAGATTTTTTTTTTTTTTTTTTTTTTTGATTGATCTTACTCTTACAACACCGGTGATCTCCAGTCGTGTCAACCCACTGATTTGCATGCACACTTGTGGGGCAGTTTAATGGTGGTATATGTGTCCCTAGGCTCACCTTGGTGTTTTCTAAATTGCCTAGATGATACAGTTTTAGATCTAGCAGCAGTATTCTGCTGTGGAATATTTATACAGTATCCGTCATTTCCAAAGGGAAACAGTAAAGGATATTGATGTGGGTCATAAGATCTATGAATTTCAGAAACTCGTTGAAGTCGACCATCTCTCGGAATCAACACAATATCTCGGGGACCTTTGTCTTCATCTATCAAAAGAACAGCTACATCATCTACTATTGGCGCATTATACCGACCTCGATGCTCGTTAGGAGGTTTCACATCAGCGTGAATAATGAGTTTAAAATCATTGGTTGGTCTATTTTCGAGATTGTATTTAAAACTTTGAATATACATTTTATGATCGTGAAGATATGTTTGGAGAGCGTCGATAATTGCAAGGTTGGGTTTAAATTTGAGCGCAAGGATACCTGAGCTGCATGAGAAACAAAATATATTTGCAAAAATTCGGGTTGTGCACCTTCAGCTGGAAGTAAATTACCGATCAAATGATAAACTTGCCCCTGGACTTTAAAAGTGGGCATAAAATTTCCCTCACGAATTTCTTTGGCACCAAATGAAGTCATCTGAAAAAGTGTATTATATTGTCTTGAATGATTTAAGAAATGCTTTGAGGATGGATGTGAGCCAGATATCAGTTCTTTAAAAAACTGATGTTGGTTCCGGAATTTTAGGTATATTTATTTTGCCACCACTACAACACAGTCCAGGAGCTTCAGCCGCCCATTTTTTTGCTTGGCATGAGTTGCATATTTTATCCATTCTGCCAATATCAATATCATTTAGCTCAGCATAGTCAAGGGTACAATCATAAGGAAATGCAGAATTCAATAAATTATGTTGAATTAGTTCTATTCCTTGCTGATCGTGCATTTTGCTGTGCTAATCGTTAAGAACGTTCAGCACTTGATTCCCGTTGTCGGTTCGCCGAAGTTCGGAAATTTTGTGAGGCTAACCGCTGCGAACGTTCAACGCTGGATTCCCTAGCACGGTTTTGTTCACTGATCGCTCGTTGAGTAGCCAACCTATGCATATTTTCATCCGCTGTTTCATTGCTGCGCAAAAGTCGCAGCCGCTTTGCAGTAGTAGTCTGCCGAGAAAGCTGAGTTCTTTTTCTAGGCATTATAGTAACAAATAAGGTAAAAGAAAGAACGTAGGAAATTAAACTTAACCAAACAGTATCTCGTAATCAAGAAATACAAATGTAAGGTGAATAACTAGGTACCTAATAATTTATACCTGCTTCTGGTACGTAAATCGAATAAAATATATGTCAAAGGAATTAGGTACCGTAAAATGACTTCAGAAAATGCAAAAAAATCTATTTAGATAGATAAATAATGTCTAATCGAAAAAAAATTAAATATTATAAAGGTAATTTAATTATTTCGATATTTAAACATAATAAGGTAAACTAACTGTATGCTTTAGTAAACAAAAACTTAACCTATTAAGAATAATTATGTAGATGACACCTACTTATATTATTTACATCAAAACAAAAAAGTGTTAATTATTGTGAAAATATTAGAAACAAAATACTCTCCTTAAAACAAACAATACTATATAGAAAACTAATACACAGTCACCGACTAGCCTCTGAGCAGATCGCTTCGTTCTCGGTATAAGTATAGTGTGTCTTCAATTCTCCAAAAACACAGCTATAAAAACAATTAAAACAACTTCAGGCTCAGCTTCCTCGGCTGAAGAAATTTCGAATGCTTTCGCTCAGGTTTGGTCTCACCAATCTAAAAACTCAAACTTCTCAGCTGATTTCAGCACAAACAAGTGGGAATCCCTCATTACACCCACACAGCCCGCAAAATGCGCAGCTGCCAAGCATATTGAAAATAATATAACTTTGTTGGAGCTCGAAAGCTGCTTGAACAGCGTCAAAGGAAAAACACCAGGCCGCGACAGGATCTCGTATCCCATGCTAAAAAACCTACCTGACAGAGCCAAGGCAAAGCTCCTTACTTAATTTATAC
Source organism: Merodon equestris (assembly GCA_958301585.1). Taxonomy (NCBI): domain Eukaryota; kingdom Metazoa; phylum Arthropoda; class Insecta; order Diptera; family Syrphidae; genus Merodon; species Merodon equestris. Next base: position 104,388,019 of record OY284415.1, read on the forward strand.
AACAATATTTTCAACAGTGGTACAATTCCACAAAGCTGGAAAACTGCAGTTGTTGTTCCTATCGCAAAACCCAAGAAGGAAATTGACAGCACTGACGGATACCGCCCCATATCCCTCCTGCCATGCATATCAAAGGTCCTTGAAAAAATAATCGCCACCCGCATTTTATGGTACACCGAATTTAAGAAACTCCTAAGTACTCATCAAGTTGCCTTTAAGCCGAAAAGAGGATGCATGGACATCCTTCTCCACCTTGATTACGTCATATCTAACGCTCTCTCCGCTAGAAACCATGTATCTTAGCACTTGACTTCGAAAAAGCATTTGATCGAATAGGTATTCACCTTGTTTTAAACAAATTAAAGCATTGGGGCATCGGTTCCACGATATTTGAATATATCAAATCCTTTTTAACTAACAGAAAATTCTCTGTCAAAATTAAAACAACTTTCTCTAAAATAGTTCCTCTCGATAGGGGTATCCCCCAAGGATCACCGCTTTCTGTAATTTTGTTTATCATTGCTTTCGACGAACTAAGCACAATAATTTCTAAATACAAGATCTAAACCACTGCATATACGCTGACGATGCATTCATTCTAAGCAAACACAACGATCTAGCAAAAAGCAAAATTCTGTTTACAAACGTACTAAAGGAAATCAAAGATTGGTCTAAGACCTCGGGTTCAAATCTCTCCCTTAACAAATCTAAATCTAAAATCCTTCACATATGTCGAAAAAAACAATGCGACAATATTAATCTAGTATTTAATAATACTAAAATTGAAAATGTTACTAACCTTAATATACTTGGACTACTTTTTAACAATAAATACAATTGGAAACAACATTGTACAAATTTAAAAAATCACTAGCAGCGAGAATTAGTATCATTAAGTATCTCTCATCGAAAAAATGCAAAGTTCATATTAACTCACTCTGTTATGTTACAAGAACGTTAATCCTTAGCAAGATAGATTATGGCCTAGCTATATATGGTTCCTGTCCAAAGTCAACCAAATCTATTTTCAAGTCAATCTACCACCAAGCTGCAAGAAGGAGCATTTTCGCTTTTCCAACGACCCCAACTAAAAACATCCTTGCCGAAGCCGGACTACCGACAATAGAAGATCGCTACACTGTAATCTGCGTCAGACTTTTACCTAAGCTTACCTTTCAATCTAGTTCAGTGATTGACAAAGACATAAACCAAACTCTCTCCCATAAACGAACTCGGCGTATCCCTTCCGCACTACATACCATCTTAGATTTGGGCAAAACACTGGAAATACCATACAAAGGGCATGTCAAATTTACTCCATCACAGCCTCCCTGGCTTTTAGACATCAGCTCGATAGTACTCAACCTATGCGACCTAAAAAAACAAAACACAAACACAGTAATTTTCAAACAGATATTCTCCGAAACTGCAACGCAACTCACCGTTGGTGGATGGAAATTCTTGTACATAGACGGCTCAAAAACCCTACATAATACAACCTTTGCAGTTGTCTCGAATAAAGGCAACATACTCATTCAAGGTATGTTACCAATTACAACATCAATATTTACAGCAGAAGCTGTAGCAATACTCGAAGCAGTAAAAAAAATTTCCAACACATCAGGTAAATGGACAATCTGCTCGGATAGTCTTTCTGTCCTGAAAGCCATTAGCAACTCCAGGCATGGGTCAGAAATTAGAGACGCACTCATAACTAAAACATCAAAACTAAAGCTCATGTGGTCCCCTGGACATGTCGGAATACAGGGAAATGAACTAGCCGACAAAGCTGCCAACAACGTTCGCAGAGCTCCAGTTTATACATTTAACATATACTCACATCGCGACTTGCAAATATTAATACGAGACAAATTGCATGCAAAAAAGCTAAAAGAATGGACAGAATATCACCATCACTATACAATAATTAGTCCTAACAAAGTCCATCCCGACAAAAACTTCCAAGAAAATGATCACCAACTTCGTTCGGCTTCGACTGGGACATACCTACCTAACACACCAACTTCTTCTTCTTCTTCTTTTCCTTTTTATCCCGGCGTCGTTATGGTCAGAAGTGTAGGACCATAACCTTCCCACTTAACTGCATTCCTACTGGTCCGCTTGTGGGGTCCGCCGCTTACGCTTACGCGATGTTTGATGTCGTCATCACAAGTTGCTTCTCTATTAATCATAGATCCCAGATATTTAAACTTTTCAAACTTGGAAAGCACTCTTCCATTCAAGTAAATGTCTGGAATAGGCTGATGAGGGTCAGAGAACGGGCAGCACAGATACTCTGTCTTCTTTGAACTAATACGATACCCGTGTCCCTCAAAAATGTCCACCCACACATCAAGTGCTCGTTGTAGGGACGCCTGATCATCACTTATAATGGCCCCATCGTCAGCAAAGAATAGCTGGTGCACATTGGGGTCCGTCACTTTTCCTTCAAGCAAGCAATCAAGGACTGCTATAAAAAGCAGTGGGCTGAGGACGCTCCCTTGGTGTACACCGACTTTGATTGCGAACTCTTCGGTGACTCCTGCGGTGCATCTTACTCTTGTCGTTGCTCTCTCGTACATGTCCATAATCACTCGCACGTAGGATTCTGGAACTCCTTTTTGTCTTAGTGCTACCCATAAAAGATCTCTTGGTTGCCGGTCAAAGGCCTTCTCGAAATCAACCAACACCATATGCAAGTCCTTTGAAGAATCACGATGCTTTTCCATCATGATCCTTATACTTTGGATTGCATCTGTTGTTGATTTACCCGAGACAAACCCGCACTGGTCATCAGATAGTCGTATTATTTTCCGCAGTCGGCTATCTAATACCCGTTCAACGATCTTCATGGTGTGCGACATCAGCTTGACAGAACGGTAGTTATCACAATTTCGCGTATCACCCTTTCCTTTGTGCAATGGAAGAAGATAGCTTTCCCTCCATTGATTAGGCATAGTGTGGCCTCTCATAAGTTTGGAGATAAGAACCATGAGCCATCTAGACTCGATGTCTCCCATCTTTTTCCATAACTCAGAGGGTATCCCGTCCGGCCCAACAGCTTTTCTTTTCTTGGAGTTTTTAACCGCGTACCGAACTTCTTCGACTGTGATGTCGGATATTTCGGCATGATTCAGGGCGGCTCTTGGAAAGTACACTCGGGGAAACTGTTCGTTCAGAAGTTCCTCGCAATACTGTCGCCATCTGTGGAGAATTTTTTCGTCTTCCACAAGGAGTTGGCCTTCAGCATTGTTAATAAACTTTGGGAAACGAATCTCCTGAGCATTTCTTCTTCTGTGGGCGGCTATCTTAAAGATATTTGCTCCTTTGTTCAAATTGCTTTGTCGAAGCTCCTGGGTAGCCTGGTTCCTGTCAGACGCGGAAGACGATATTTCTTCCAACTCCTGATAGAGGCCTTCCATGCTTTTCGCTTTGAATTCGGCGCACTTTTTCTTCACGATACCTTTGCAATATCTATATACCTTTTCACGGCGAGCTTTTTCCTCTCTATTAGCAGAAGAGCACTTTGACCAAGCTTGGAAAGCCATTTTCTTTTCGTGTATCACTGCTTTGGCTTCGTCTGTCCACCACCAGGTTTCTTTTGCGTGTTGGCAGGGGCCTTTAGATGTTCCGAGCAGTGATTTGGCTTTCTCCAGGCCAGATTGTTGTAGGGAATCCCACATGTCTTGTGCTCTGCACTCCTCATTACCGACCTCATCGATAATGGAAGAGAGGTAGTTTTCCATGATGGTAATAAAAGCTTCGCCTTTTCCTTTATCCAGCTTATACCACTTGATTCTCTCAGACACCTTCGTTTGCTGCTTTGACTTCTTTCTCGCATCCATAAAAAATTCAGTCAGGAAGAGACGGTGTTGAGGGGCGATCGCGTCTCCCAGGATCACTTTGCAATCTTTAGCTCGTGGCTTCATGAAACTGAATACCAAATGATAGTCTATTTGAGTTTCATTTCCGCCGCTGCTATAAGTGATCATGTGCCGGCTTTGTTTGACGAACATGGTATTTAGCACTATAAGACCGTACGACTTGCACATGTTTAGGATATCTTCACCTGAAGAGTTCCTGGTGCCGTATCCCAGCCCTCCGTGGTAGCCTTCATAGTCTTCGCTTGTCTTCCCGACATGTCCGTTTAAATCTCCCCCAACAAACAAAAGCTCTTCCTTTGGGATGATTTTGACAAGGTTGTGGAAATCTAGCCAGAATGCATCTTTTTCTTTTTGTTCGCATCCTACTTGAGGGGCATATGCGCTTACGATGTTCCACACCTCACCATGCATCACCAATTTGAGAGCGATCAAACGGTCACTGGACTTTGAAATGGTTAAGACGTTGCCAAGTAACTCTGCCGCAAGGATGATGGCGATTCCGTTTTTTCCTTGTTCCAATCCATAGTAAAACATCTTGTAGGCTTTTGTTTTAACGTCCAAGAAACGTGCCCGATTACCGGTGTTTCGCCATTTCGTCTCTTGTACGCACAGGATGTCTACTCGCCTTCTAACCATCATTTCTTCAAGCTCATAGCTGCGCCCACTCATGCTTCCAACGTTCCAACTCGCGACTCTTAAATGTGGCTTACGCCGTTGCATTACTTTGCTATCCCCCGGAAATCCTATAGCTCTGACCCGAGCATTGCTGCTCGTCCCAGGATCACGACCATTAGTAGTGCCTGGCGGGGTAGTGCTTTTCCTTTTAGCGTTCTTTTCCATAATGCTACGGTTTGACCGTTTTCTTTCTTCCCTTCCTTTTTGATACGGGCATGCTCCAGATTTTTTATTTTTTTTTTTGATTGATCTTACTCTTACAACACCGGTGATCTCCAGACGTGTCAACCCACTGATTTGCATGCACACTTGTGGGGCAGTTTAATGGTGGTATATGTGTCCCTAGGCTCACCTTGGTGTTTTCTAAATTGCCTAGATGTGAGTTTTGTTTACCTTTGTTTAGTCGCCTTTTACGACAAGCGATAGGTATCGCTGCAGGGATATTCTTAACCCGTCCCTGCACGAGCACACCTAACACACCAACACCTCCTCAAAAGAGAACCTCCACCGATTTGCCCCGCCTGCCAAAGTAACCTCACCATTAATCATCTGCTGGGTCCTTGCCTCCTCTCATCAAACCTATTAAGAAAACACCTGAAACAAAACCTAAGTATCAGAGAAATATTAAAGGAACCTACTCAACCTAACATAGAAATAATTAATAAAATGTTATCTATGTATACTTAGAATTAAAGTATAATATCTCTCTATTTATTTAACCTTAGAGCCGATAGCCTTCTGCTGCTAGTGCTCTTAGCATTACTATTAATAATAGATTTTAATGTATTATTGATATGAAAATAAATAAATAAAAAAAAAACTAATACAAAATGAAAGTGTATTACGAATGTATTATTACACGATGATATATCGCAAAAACAAATTAAAAAATGAGTACGCTGAGTTCAACCGTTCCGTATGGAGCCGACCACGCGTCTGAGCCGCGCGGCATGGTACCTCGTAGAGCTACACACGTGTGAATTTTGTTGCGGAGTTATTGTAGTATCTTCTAAGATATTAATTGAAATTAAGTGATGTCAAGGACAATTTTGTTCAAAATTAAATACTCAACAACACATTTATTTGGATATGGATTAATAATAATGTTATGTTGATAAAACTTTTTGGCAAATAATTGGCAATAATGCATTAATTTCGACTAAATTTGATTACCATAAAAAAAGGTTATAATGAGTCAATCTCACTCAATCTCTCAATCAATTCTGCTTTACCATCTTTCAAACGTCGGAGTTGGTTCCTTTGGTGCCTGTGTTTTGTACCATGGAAAAATTCAGGGTTGATGTGAGTAATATCCGTGGCCTAAGAACGAATCTATTCGCTGTATACGTCCACCTGTCCCTGTATAAACCAGCTATCTTGGCACTGAGTGAAACACAGGTAGGAGAGAATTCCGATTTATCGGATTTGAACCTGCCTGGATATAGCTTGGTGCCCCTTTTCTTTCTCCACCGCGGTCTCGCCCTTTATATTCGTAGTGATGTAGCTTACCAACTTCAGCCACAATACGGCCAATGTTCCAATCCGGAATTTAATTTCCTATGGCTAAAAATCCATGTCCGTAAGCATTTAATCCACTACTGTTTTATTTATAGAAGTCCAAACCTGGATAGCAATTCAACTTTCAATGAGTTTGATATGTTATCCGACTCCATCACAAGAATTGTATCCCTACATCCTCACACTGAGATTGCCATTGCGGGCGATTTCAATGTACACAATTCTAATTGGCTTCGACATTCATGCCAGACAACACCCGAAGGACGGTACGTAGAGATCTTTGCTGAGGTAAATAATCTGACCCAGCTAGTAAATGAGCCTACACGAATACCTGACATTGCAGATCATTCCCCCAACACCTTGGACCTGTTTCTCACCTCTCATCCTGACAAATACTCTGTTGCAATATTATCGCCCCTAGGTTCGTCTGACCACTGTGTCGTATCAGCTAATTTCTCGTCTTCACCCCACACAGTTAGAGAACAAATTCCTAAAAGAATAGTATGGCTATACGAGAAAGCCAACTGGACGACTTTTTTAGGAATTTTAACTGGTCACTATGTATGTTTCCTCGATAGTGACGTGGATGCCGCTGCTGATATGATCACTAACATTCTTTTTCTGGGTATGAGATCCTTCGTTCCTCACAGAATGAAGAGTATCAAACCCAAAGAAAATGCGTGGTATGACTCGAGCTGTAAAGAGGCCATCAGGTTGAGAGAGTTGAGTTTCCGGAATTACAAGGACAACCGTACTGAGGAAAACCGGAAACAATTTAAACGGGCCAGAAATGACTGCAATGCATTAATTAGACGTGTAAAATTCTTCCACGAACAAAAGTTGAGGCAGAAAGTGCTACAATGTCCCAAGGGTAGCAAAAACTTTTGGTCGTTCGTGAAAAACGTAAAGAATTCAGCCTCGTCTTCAATTCCCACGCTCATTTACAATGACATTCCAGCTGTCAGCTCTTTAGACAAGGCCAATCTGCTTGCTGCACATTTCGCGTGTAGCTCAATGCTACCAGATTCCACATTGTCTCCGCCTGTACTTGAGAGCGTTGATTTCACCATGGGACAAATCCATTTTCGCACTCGTACAGTTGCAAGAGTACTAAAAGATCTCAACATACACAAATCCGCTGGCCCGGATGGTATACCCCCAATACTTCTTAAGAGGTGTTCTTCTGCGCTGGCAAAACCTCTGCGTAAGCTTTTCCATCTGTCCTACTCTTCGGGTCTCTTTCCGAGTAGATGGAAAACAGCATTTGTCCAGTCCGTCCCCAAAAAGGGCGAATCTTCGTCTCCCTCCTCCTACCGACCCATAGCACTAACGTCCCTTCTTTCCAAGGTCATGGAAACGCTGATAAACCGTCAGCTTATGAAATATCTTGAATCGCGGAAGCTTCTTAATGACCGGCAATACGGTTTTCGCAGCAACAGGTCCATTGGTGATTTGATGGCATATCTCACCGAAAAGTGGATCCAATCTTTGCACAATCAAGGCGAAAGCAAGATCGTTGCGCTTGATATTTCAAAAGCATTTGACAGAGTATGGCATCAGGCTCTTTTGTCGAAAATGCGTGCTTATGGCATCGATAAATCTCTGCTTCTATGGATTAGAAATTACCTTTCGAACCGTTCAATTCAAGTTGTTTTGGATGGGTTCAAGTCTGATATTCACCAAATAAATGCTGGTGTCCCCCAAGGCCCTGTTTTGTCTCCGACTCTCTTTCAAATTTTTATAACTTTTTATTACTTCTAATCCAATCCACTCCTTCGCTGATGACAGTACTCTCAGCTTTTCATATTCGTTCCATGACTCACGTCCCTGCTCTTCGGCCGTAGAACTGGAACGGCAGCGTATGTCAAGCACATTGAATTCCGATCTTGACAGCATAATTGATTGGGGTAAAAATAATAGAGTGGAATTCAATGCTTCTAAAACTCAATACTGTCTACTGTCGTTAAAGCGAACCCATAATAATCAGCCATTATCCATGAATGGCGCTTGTGTCGACGAAACCGAAAAACTTTCCATCCTTGGTATGTGTATCAACACCAAACTTAATTGGAATGATCACATATTTGAAATCGCCAAAAACGCGGCAAAATGTCTAGGTTTCCTCAAACGATGCAAGAAATATTTCACCCCCTCTGATTTGGCTTCAATTTATAAGGCCTACATCCGCCCCAAGCTTGAGTATAACGCTCATATCTGGTCTGGTGCCCCTAAAACTTCACTGCACCTACTAGATAGGATACAACAGCGAGCGATAAAACTTATAGGAGACACTAATATCGCAAAGTCAATTGACTCGCTTGAACACCGACGTAATGTGTCTTCCTTGTCACTATTTTATCGCTATTTTAACAACCGTTGCTCAAATGAGTTAGCCAATTGCATTCCTCATCTCCATGAATTCACCCGCAATACTCGTCTTGCCAGGAATGCTCATCAGTTTACCCTTAAGCCTGCTTTCGGACGTACAGTTAAGTTCAGGGATTCGTTCTTCAGCCGCACAACACGTTTATGGAATGCTCTTCCCAGCCCTATATTTCCTACTCACTACAATCCACAGACATTTAGGACCAATGTGCACAGGTACCTCCTCTCCCTTTCTCCCTCTATACCTTCGGCCCGTGCTGTGTCTTGATTCCGGACACTTAAGGGTAGTCATAACCCCTTTTGCGCGCGCAAATTATAAAAAAAAAAAAAAAAAAAAAAACTGTCGCGGACATTGTTGGTCGCAGCGTGATGTTATATACCCTAAAGCCTTCCTCGATAAATGGACTATCCAACACAAAAAGAATTTTTCAATTCGAACCAGTAGTTCCTGAGATTAGCGCGTTCAAACAAACAAACTCTTCAGCTTTATAATATTATTAGTATATGTAGATAAGATTCGTTTCATTGGGATATTTTTTTACAGTATATCCATGTTGTCATTTTTTCGCTACGAAGTTTGGTTAAAAGCGGAGACCACCATGGTACAGTGCGTCTATTTGTGTGGGGGGAACTCTGTTGGATGGCTTTGCTGGCGGCTGTTCTGGTGGCTTTCTGTATTATAACTGCCTCTTTATTTATATTGCCTGAGAATGGTCTTACTGACAAGACGTCTGATAGGTGTTTGTTGAAACAACTCCAAACAAGGTCAGTTTTGAATTTAAGATTTATATGTGTTTTGGAGTGAATCGTACTGAACGCAATAGAGGAAATTATAGGAAAATGGTGGCTATTAAAGAGATCATCCAAAATTTCCTAGGAGGTTATTGTAGAAAGTTCTGGTGAGCAACAGGTAATATCAATGTGTGTTAGTGAACCATGTGTTGGGATGTGAGTGGGGAATCCGTCGTTTAGGACTATCAGGTTTGATTCTGTTAAAAACTCTTCCACTAATCTGCCGCTTGAGTTTGTGTTGGGTGAGCCCACAGTACACACCAAGCGTTTACATCCCCTACTATTAGAATAGGATGTTGAATCTGTAATAGAATGTAAATTGACAGCAAGGTGAATTTAATAGTAAGGTTTATTTCAATAGCTAAGGCCAACAGGTTAGAATTAATGGTAATTCTTTTATGAGGAATGTTGTTTTTTACTAAGACAGCCATATCATGCTTTGATGAGAATGATTAATTCGTCGTAGTTGTTAATGAATACCTTTATATTCCATTGAAGGATTTTGAGAGTTCTATTAATGTGGATTGTTTGGTTGGGAGGAGGTTGGTCGGTGTGGGGTCGCAATCTGCACTGGCACGGGCGGTCCCGGACCATCCCTTAGTAGCGGTGAACTAGAACTTACATCATGCATTGTCATCCACATTGGTGGTTTGATATAGTACGAATTGTTGATTATGTTGTCAGTTAACAAAGAAAGGGGTGAGGATGATGAAGAGTTGCTAGACGTGTGGGGGGTGAAGGAGTGGATATGTAGCATTTGATTTTGAGGTTTTCGGGTTCTATATGGGGAGAAAGATTGAGAATGAGTTGGTGGTGGTTGTTGATTTGATGGGGTTGAAGTCTAATGTCTGTTTCGTTGTATATACTATATTTCGGACAAGAAACAGATTAGGCTGCATGAGCTTCCAACCAATTGGCGTACATAATGCGGCTGCACTCGGCAGGGTCATGGGGAAAGATTGCAAGTGACACATGTTTTGCTTTCGGTACATCTTTTCACGATATGGCCGAGAAGCTGGCAATTGCGGCATATCATGGGGTTAGGAATATATTCCTGTACTTTAGTTTTGTACCAGCTATTGTGATGGGTGGCTGATATAAGTGAGTAGAATTAGACCTGTAGCGCGTTCACAACCTTCAATATTTTTTGTAAATTTGTGCATGTCAATCACCCCTTGAGACTTCATCTCGTTTTTAAGGTAGGAGCATATACAATGCCTTTAGAAGAGTTGAGGTGAGTGTGCAGTTAAGATGTTACCATCTGCGCTATGCTTTCGTGATCTGTGCTAATGGCGTCTATCGCTCTGCGGAAATCACTACAAACCTTTTTTTTTTTTTTTTTTTTTTTTTTTACTGATAAGCACATAGGCTAAAATAATTTTATTTAAAAAAAATTAAGACAACTCTACGTTCCCGAAATATTGTATCAAATGTGAGGGATCGGCAAAAACAAAAGGTTATATAATGCTCTACAAATACATAAGTATATGGAACTGCTTTCCCTACGATGCGGCAGTTTTTGACGGGGTTCAAGGGTGGGCTTTTCGTTATCTGCTAATTCACTGAACCGGTTCCCGGGTTTAATTTTATTTGGCCCCGGTGCCATGCTTTTGGGAAAGAAAACTATTTAAGCGCGAAGGTGCAAGTGATTTGGGTATAATTTAATATACTAGGGGATAACTGTCACACGATAGTCAACACGAGGTTAACGCTGCGAGAGCTAGACGGAGACTGAGCTCTATCGTAAATTTTTATAATAATTCGACGAGACCTGAGTCTTAGATTTTTCTGATTTTAAGGTGAAAAGCAAAACTTTCCTCAAATTGTGCTTGTTTGACTCGAAAGTCGACTGATCTGGTACTTCTGAACATCGTGTACCGCTAGCACAAGCTATTGGAAAACGACAGATTCTCCTTCGTACACCAAATGGTGTCGTACAGTAAATAGACTTTGCCGATTTGGTTGTGGTCGCTATCAGCAATTGTTTAGGTAGGGCACTGCTTCTAACATTCTCCAAACCAGTAACTATGTTTTGTTATTTCTTTATCTACACACAGCCTTTTCGTTTCTATTTTCAGTTTCTCAGTGCGGTTAGGAAATCAGTGTGAAGAAAGGATAACCCGATGGTACGACAAATACAAAACTGAAATGGTAACGAAACCGATGAAGTGCACGGCGCCAACGTTTGCTTTAGAACATCTCTTTTCAGAATCTTCCACCAAATGTCCTGCAAATATTCTCACAAGATACCATCGTTATATCGGACGATGAAGTCGAGCCGCCCACTCAGTGTAAGGATGTACGAAGTGAAAACACAGAAAATAAACCAAACGATGAATGCATCGTTATTTTGGACAACGACGCATGCGACCGTCCCGAGCCGATAGAGAATTGCCAATCAGTTAAAAAATCACAATTAAATGCAGAAAAGGTTTCAGAAAATCTTGTCAAATCACACGCAGATGAGCCGGCGCCAATGAAGAAAGCCCCATCCGAAGACGGTGAGATTCTATCCGATGAGGAGAATCTACGCGACGGTAAGGCTTCATCTAATCAACCAGGCAAAAAAGGCAAGAATCCAAGCCGATCGAATTCGAAAGATAACAATCCGACCGAAGACGACATTATCAACCAAGAATTATTTAAAAAAATCGATAGCCTCGCGGACGACGACTTCAGTATTAGTTCATTGCATTCGTCGCCTAGAGATTTCGATATGCCCGATGAAAGTCTTCAGCCACAAAAGAGTCCCATCCTGCGTCAACAAAATCTTGACGAAATACATTTCGTAGGTAAGTCCCCGACAAATCCTACAAACAATTTATATTCACCGTTAAGCGACGAAGACGAGAAATTGGATTTAATCAATAAGAAAAAAAAGAAAAAACACAAACACAAGAAAAAGTCACGAAACAATTCGATAGATTGGTACGTCTCCGAGGTGGAGAATCATCTGGGGAAAGATGACAAAACAAATGGAATCAAGCAGAAAATCCTTCGTCGTGAATCAAGTTGGACGTGTGATAACACAAAGGCGAATAAGAGCCCAAAGAAAGGGAAAAAACGAAAAGACAAGAAGAAACGATCCAGACCGCTGTGCGTTTCTGATGATGACGATGAAATGGTTGTCGACAAAACTCCGATTGATAAGGTGAAATTAAAAGATTCTGGCAAGCCAGAGATAAGTTCGATTCAAAACACAGATTTTGCAAACAGTCCAGTGATTCTGATTGATTCGGACGAGGATGAAGAAGCTGGGAAAACTGTCGAAGAAACCGATAACAAGTTGGATAACATCGATTCAGACGAGGGTGAAGAGGCCAGGAATACCGTCGAAGGAACCGATGAGATGAAATCGAACATTAAGGCTGAATGTCAACCGATGATTGTTACCAAATCTGGTAAAATATATGCAATCGATCCAGAAGAAAAGGATGCTTCTGCTGCTTCAGACGAATGTTCCGATAAATCTTCGAATGAGACGATTCAGCCACAAAAGGAGGATATCTCCTTGGGTAAAATCAAACCGGCGGAGTTGAATAATCTAAATCTGGATCAGCTAAATAGCATTTACTCACAATTATGCGAAAAGACTGGTGTACACCTTGAAGACCTCCTCACCGATCTAGTTTCGAATGCAAAACCGACAACTGCCGAAAAGGGATTAGGAGAAAAGCCAGAGCAGATAAGCCATGTACCGGAAAATGTTATACCCGATGCAGACGCAGTGCATGAACAGCAGGCGCAGCGTGACCATAATATACGACAACAGCTGCAACAACAACAGCTGCAGCAGCAGCATCAACACCAACAGCAGATTCAAATGATTCAGCAACAACAGCAACAGCAGGTCCAAGTGATGCAGCAACAACAACAGCAGATGATGTTCTTCGCGAACCCGATGCAGTGCGTTCAAATGCCGCGTGATCCACGTATTCAAAAGCGACTAGAGCAAATCAATTTCCTTATGAACTACACGTATCGTCAACAGAATAAAGCCTCGCCCCTTGTCCAAAACCAGCAACCTGTTCCCGTTGTACCAGTAACTTCAAAAACCGCGACAACCTATGGGGAACATAAACGTTTACGTGAGTTGGAGAAACAGAAAAAACTCGAGATGGAGAAAGCATCGAAAGCTAATCAAGACACAGCCGTGCAAGAGAAAGAAGAAACCAACGAAACAAGAAATCACAACAAAAACAAGTCCGACAGGAAGCGCTCTTCAAGCTCTGAAAGTGAGCGGAAAACATTGAGTTCATCCGAAAAATCTCCTTCCAAAAGGAAAGAACGAAAACCGTCCTCTAGTTCTGATAGTAATCGAAATGCATCCCGCAAACCATCGGTCGAAGAGGATGACATGAGAAGTCATCCAAAAAAACGCGGCCGAAAGCCGTCATCCACAAGGTCTATTAACTCGCCATTAGGTTCCGAAAACGAAGATCAGAGTGCAGGCAACGATAACGTGCTCATGAGTTTCTCGGTAAACCGACAAGCTAGACGACATCTTCGTATATCCTCATCTTCTGAAAACAGCAGCGAAATGCCTGACAATAAGTCACAATCTCCGAGTAAACAGACGGACCTTTCAGGCCGTATTACCCCATTTGAACGGAAGAAAGTCGTTGACATTGTTCTCTCAGCTCTGGGAAAGGCAAATGAAAAGCCTGCCATGTCCAATGAAACTACCTCCATGCAGTCCCCAAAATCCAGTCGAGCGTCCATAGATTCCGATCAAAGTGAAACCAAATCACCTGAACCTGAGCAGCCACAAACAAAGCCTAATAGTGTGAAGGAAAATCGAGCCAAATCACGTAGAGGACGTAAAAAAAAGAACCAACGTCGGTCAAGTGTAGACTCATCTGATAAAAAAGTTTCTTTGAAGGCGGGAAAGGTAAAGCAAAACCTAGCAAGGGAGCTCAACAACCTCAACTGTACATTCATCGAGTACCAAGAGATGTTTACGAGGAATTGCCTCGAAACAGTTGATGGCAAACGTCGTTGTAGCATCGCTACCAACTCCAAAATCGAACACCAAATCGATTCTTTTCAAAGAAACTCAGAAGAGTTTCAAGAAACGACTAGCGATTGCGAGCAAAATCAAAAAGCAAAAACCGAATCAATTGCCCAAGTCGGGAAAATCCAAAAAAGACGGCAGACATTTTGCGCAATGGATAAGAAAACCATGGAAGAGAAAGCTGATTCACAACCACTCAAGCTTGTTTTTCGATGCATATCCGAGAGCGGGACTTATGATATATCCCCCAAGGCACCTCCCAAACCCATCGTCCACGATCTGGCTCTCCCGCAAGCTAAAGTCGTCATTCATCGGCTCTCGCCTAGGGAAATTGAGGAAAGCTGTAAACCGCGGAGCAAAAAATTGACAAAGTCTAAAAGTAACGACCCCGTGAAACAGACTCTCACTCCGGCAACACCACCAATAGTATCGGAAATGCCTGTACTAGTTCCGGTTAGCTCGAGACCTGTCCAGGCACCGTACCGATCCAGTCCCAAACCTCCCAAATACCTAAACACAGATCCGAACATGACGGTATTAACGGCCAAAAACTGTGTCATCTGTAGTAAACGTCCGGCTGACTTGACCAATCACTATGTTGTTCAACACCACACCGAATCCTACGTATCCCGTCTAACTTCAGACGAGATAAGACGTCTCGAAACCAATGTTACCCTGGCTATCCCATCTCGCAAGCGATTCAAAGTAACCTGTGTCTTTTGCCAGGACGAACTGGAAGACAATTTCGTCAATTTCCACACTCATTATTCGTTCCACACCGGCGAATACGGTTTCTTATGCGACGCTTGCGATATGATACGACCATACAGGGAGGATATACGTTCGCATCAACACCGGAATAGTCGCTGCCGGAATGCAAAGATCCGAACTAACTACCTGTACAGTCGGGATTTGAAGGTGATCTATCTGTATGTCTGTACCATCTGTAACTTTGTACAATTGAATGAAGCTAATATCCATAAGCATCAACGCGATCATCATCTCTTCAAGTTCGACAATCTGAAGTACGTGAAGAAGTGCATAATCGCGGCGATTAATAACGGAGAAGTCATGAACGAGCTGATGACATTAAATGCCGAAGAAAACATTGAATTTTCCGATGACGAGGATCAATGCGCTCATCAACAGGAATTTTTACATGAATGTGCGTTGGACATCAAGGATTTCCAGCTCACCCAACAGAGTGAATTGAATTCGGTCATAACGTCTGCTCCGAAGATGCTAGAGACAAATGAAACGAATAGCAATCATAGACCAGCAATACCAGATCCAAGTCCGGAGGCATTACTAGCACAACTCCACTCATCGCAAAAGCCTGCCGAACAACCAGTAATGACAATCATTCACTGCAGTGATGCTCCACAATTCCATGAAAGTCACAAACCCTATGTAGAACCGGTGGATTGTAAGCCTAGTTTGGCTGAAATCAAAATCGAACCAAACAGCAGCACGGAACCAAACTCCAACATCGTCGCAGCCAGTCCATCAAAAGGTATTTGCAGATCCTTAACTGCCTATCGAAGCATTAATTCAAACTCGAAGTACTTTGGTCTATACAAGTGCACGTTAGACGACTGTTGGTTCTCGACAAACGTGGCCGAAAACTTCACCGAACACACCGCTCTACATTTGAAGACGAAAAAGTACATTAACCAAAGTTGTTCGTATTGTTCGTACAAGACGTCGAACGTGAGGAAAATGGTTCGGCATGTGCGAGGAAAGCACAGCATGAGCCGGTACCAATGTGCGGAGTGTACGTATCGTAGTATATCACCGGGGAACGTAAGACTTCATTGGGAAACGAATCACAGGGGTGGCAGTGGTGATAAGGGCATCTACGTGTGCGCGGGTCGTATTAGAACGATGGATGAGATGATGGCGGCAATGAAAGCAAAAATGATCGAGAACGTGACCAGCTTGAAGTGTTCAGGTAAGGAAAAGATGCGGTCTGAAGCGTGCTATTGCTTTAACATTTTTTTTCTTTTATTTGTAGAGTGTCTTTCGTCATTCTATGCCCTTCCTTTACTGGAAGCCCATATCCAACAGGCACATCCCTCGGCAACCCAGAATCGGAAACTATATGCCGAACTCGCCTGCATGTATTGCGCAGAGAGTTTCTCCAACCAAATCACTGCGCAGTTACACTTGGCGCATGAACACCCCGATGAGCTCTGTTACATCGTCCGACGGACATTACAGGATCCTTCCGCCGTGGTTAGTGCTTGATATCCTGCATTTGTATATGTTATTTACGCTTCCTTCCCCCTTTCCTTATAGGATGCCGCTGAGAACCTAACCATGGTGGATGTCAGTACAGCCATGAATGCGTCCGATATGCACATCGCACAGACCGATGAATTGGCCAGACCCGGTGGCGAGCTTTCACTCACCGATGAATCGACGAGACCAGGTTGCGAGCCTTCACTCACCGATGAATCGATCAGACCCGGTGGCGAGCTTACACTCACCGATGAATCGACCAGACCCGGTGGCGAGCTTACACTCACCGATGAATCGACCAGACCAGGTTGCGAGCTTTCACTCACCGATGAATCGACGAGACCAGGTTGCGAGCCTTCACTCACCGATAAATCGATCAGACCCGGTGGCGAGCTTACACTCACCGATGAATTGGCCAGACCCGGTGGCGAGCTTTCACTCACCGATGAATCGACGAGACCAGGTTGCGAGCCTTCACTCACCGATGAATCGATCAGACCCGATGGCGAGCTTACACTCACCGATGAATCGACCAGACCAGGTTGCGAGCTTTCACTCACCGATGAATCGACCAGACTAGGTTGCGAGCTTTCGCCTACCGAAGAAATCAACGTAGCTCTTGTAAAGGAAAGCAAATTGGGCATTAAAACGAGTATCGGAATCAATGCAAACGAGGATCAGACAGTACTCGAACGTATAAAGCCCTTGTTAGAGCTTCTCACCGAAAATACTGGCGTAGACTCGTCAAATCTCTATCAATGTCCACAATGCAGTGCATCCTTCTTCACGTACGACTTGTGGCTGAACCATATCACAGTCCGGCACGATATCAGCGAACCGATCGTTTGTCCATATTGCTCCCAAATCACCGCGTTGAATGACGTCCAACCGCATTTCGATACTCACCTCTGCCATAAACACATTTGTTTCCACTGCATCCTAACATTCGCATCGATGAATGAAGCAATTCAACATTTTTCCACTAGCCATGCGGAACAACAATCGGTTGCTGAAGGAAAAATACCCATTGGCACGGGTATGTATCACATTTTTAAGATGCAAGACTCACCTGAATTGAATTGGATTGAAGAGCTATCCAAGTTCATGGAAGTTCTCCGTAATCGACTGTTTGAAGGTGTCTATCAAAATACGACTCATCAATGGCGGAATGGTTTATCTGCTTCTTGTCTCGAGGAATTCGACTTTCCCATCTACGTGCAAGAATATGTGAATAGCATAAAATGCTTAATTTCAACTTGTCCGTATGTCGGAGTGGATAGATCTGATTTCGAGCGTCATTTAAATGGGCACACCTTGCCACGTAACTATGACTGCCCACATTGCCCGACAAGCTTATCATCACCCAGCTGGGATGACATCAAAGACCATAACATGCTACATAGAACCGACTTGTATATTTGTTGTGTATGCAAATTCATCCACCACAATCGTTCTCGAGTCAGGGAACATATTGAAAGTCTGCACAACAGTCGAGATGTACCGGTGTTGACCATATATCGACAGGGGAAGGACTACCGAGTCTCCGCAGCACTGGTATTGCCTCCTGGAAGATCGGGCTTTGCCACCTCGTCGAAATGCTTCTGCTGCGACATGAATATCGATAAGAAATCTCTGATTGCTCACTTACGAAATGACCACAATGTGCGTTTGATTTCAAAATGCGAGCTCTGCGAGAAGGTGCTGTTCACGTCGACTGATGCAAAGCTACACAATAGTGAGCATAGCGCGGATGTGTTCAGGATTAGGTATGACATCATGACACTGAATGGTTACAGTGCGATGGTGAAGTCGTTATCACCGTTCTCGATCGATGTAATCGCGAATAAATTGAAACGCACCATCGACGATGCTGATTATTCACCACAGAAGCGTATGAAGCCCAATGAAGATGTGCCAATTGAAATCAAAGACAATCAAGTCGTCATAAAGACCGAGCTCGATGAAGAAATCATTACAGAGAATGAGTTGAGCTCCACTGAACACGTGGGAGTAATCAAATGTATCAGCATCGAACAGCTGGTCAAAAATAAGGCATCGATCACTACAATTGACACCCCGGAGGCTGCGCCTTCTGGGACTACTAATTATGGGTCAGTGTGTTCGACCAATCGGAACATACCGGCAACACCCATGCTCCAGCAATATCTTTCGCACACGAGTGGTCCACCAACTACAGCGAATAATGTTTGCATTAACATTCCATTGCCAAACAACAAAGGAACGGCAATGATTTCGCACGCCCTGCAACCCCTGCGCATATATTCTAGAGCCACACAACCACAAATTACTCCGCCGGTGGTGTATCCACAAGAGAATAATACTCAAACGGTGATAGGTATGCGAGAACAAATCCAAGCACCGGTGACATATGCTTACACCTCAATAGCGCCTGCAACGACGGTGACACAACAGCCGCGGAGCACTTATGTCGGGCTCGCGCGTCTTCAACAGGCTAGTCAGGAGAAGAATGGCAATGCACAGCCGTATGTCGGTCAACAACAGCAATATATTAACCAACAATCGTATATTAATCAACAGAACCTTGCCAGTCAACAACAGAATGTCAGTGCAATACAGCATACCGCTCAACAAGAGCGTGTCAGCCAACAACAACCTGCACGTTTTACTATTGGCCAAGTCAGAGTGGCAACTTACACTCCTGCGCCAAACCAATCGGCTATTCGAATCCCCGGGCCGAGTTTTGTCCGTCCGACTACGCAACAGCCACCGCCGTACAACGCCGTTTACCGATTACAACTTCCCACCACCAGTCGATTCGAGGTGCTACCAAATGATTCAGTTCAACCATTTGTCATCAGTAACGCAATCCCCCGCATGCTAGAATTGGCGCCAGTTTGCGAGAATTGCAAATATTATTGCTCCGACTTTGGTCAACTGAAAACACACTTCGAAACCTTACACGCCGCCAAACACCATCGGTTTCTCTACCGCCTCGTCCGGACCGTTTGTTGTTCGCGTTGCGCATGCCGAATAAGTGTCGGAGATTTGACAAATCATTACCAACTCTTCCATTCCAAATATACCCCATCCTGTTACGCTGTAGGGGATCCCAATCGATGCGGCATATGCTACGATATTGTCACCAAATTCACGCATTCAGACGGCGAGTTTGACATTTTTTGTTCCTGCCCCAGCCGCGAGAGATCCCTGGCCGATTGTCTGGACGCCAAAATCATCGAGACCCTGCAAAAATTCGGCCAAAAATCACACGCCTACATCTGCACGTTGTGTCGAAAAGGTTTTAATAACCCAGCTACCTGCTCCGTACATATTGTTACTATTCACAAGCGACATGACATACTGCCCAAAACTTGGCTCATCGAAAACTATACTTTTATGTGCAACTTCTGCGAGAAAACCATGGCAAGCATCAAAGACGTCGTCACTCACATGAAAGACACCCATTTACCTGCAGCGACTTTTCTCTCACCCGACGAACGATTGAAGCACTATAACCAAGTCGGAGTTATATTCCCGCTCGGCTTAATTGTGACCGTTAACGACCTGCGCAACATCGGCGAGGAGAACTACAAACGAATTATTCAGCAAATCGACAGTGCTTTTATGAATACGAATTGAGCTATCGCAAGTCGATACTGATACACAGTCATGTCGGTCAACCGGTACGGACTGCTGGTCGCGATAGACCTTTTATTTTATTTCTATATTTGTCTGGCAAAGCTCCAAGCCTCTATGTCTCTCTTCTTAGTATTGGATCTTATAGCTATTTAGAATTATCAATTGAGCGATCGATCTTAATGCTCCACATCGATTGGCTTTATATAATAGATAAGCTCACTCTTAATTGATAGATGTAATTAGTTGAGAACGTACAAAACCGATAATTATAGATGGGAATATCTAACTTCGTTTAAGTCGTTAACAAGTATTTATATCATAGTTGTAGAACGCATATAATTAGTTTATCGTTACGTATAAAATTATAGATTTTATTCCTAGAGTCGAAGGAGTGGCTGAGGCTGGGTGGAATAAGTCAGAGAGGAAAGAGACCTTACAGGAGATAACAGTATTTGTCTGAAACCATATATTTCTTAGTTTATAGCATTGAAATAAATTGTTTTTTATCAACTTGTGTTTTCGTTTTTAATTCATTTTCATTAATTTTTGTACTTAGAACTAGCTTAAGAGTCGTTAACTAACTTAAAATGCCTTACTGGCCACATGCGGACACTGTATATACTTGTATGAAATATTAAATGAAAAATATTCGAGATGGTTTTACAATTGAATTTACAATTATTATTATTATAATTTGTTAACAAATAATTAAAATTAAGAATTAACGAAAAGGTGAGCACTAGCTGCTAGGGCTTTCGGCTCGATAGTACATATAGTCTTAAATGTCTATATTGTCTGTGATATACTCAAAAATCAATCGGATGTTTTGCTGTGATGGTGTTTTGAGTAGGGGATGAGGGGCTGGAGGTGTTCGGGCAGAGTTGGCTGTGCATTGTGATCGTCCTAATAAGTGGCTGACATCGCAGAGTGAATTGCATGTTGGGGGAGGTGATCTTGTCAGTATATGTTGATGAGTGAATGTTGTATGTCCCAAGCGAAGTCTAGAAAATGTTGTATTCATCACTTTGGGTGTGGTGGTGGGGTACGATTATAGGTGGTGGTAATCTCGCCAGTCAGACAATAATCTATTTTTGAGTATGTTTTTAGATACTCGCAAAAGGTCGAGTTTAGTAAGGATGTCAAACAGGTACACTGGGGCGAAGTGAGTCATTACCGCTTCTTTGTCGGCTACTACGTTGCCTTTTATTCCTGCGTGGCTTGGGACCCACATCAATTTGATTTTATGCGATGCGCTGGCAATACAGTTTCTGGTATTTGAGATTAAAATTGAATTGTGTTTAGGACTACGCAGTGCGTTGATAACTGACCTGCTATCTGAGCGGATGATGTATTTGCCACGTTCTTTGAGGGAAAAGGATACTGCTTTCTGAACGGCTAAAGCTTCCGCCGTAAAAATTGATGCTTGTGTTGGTAATAGTCCCTTGATTATTACTTTCTTGGGTGACTGCAAAAGAAGTGCTCTTGTTAGTTTTTGAGCCATCGGTAAAGATCAAAGACCATTCTTCTTCTTTAAGCTTTGAGGTAGCACATTGAAAGGAACTTCCGAAAAATTACGTTTGGAGTGTTTGTTTCCGCATATTGTGTCAGATCCATGATAAAAGATGATGCAGTTATGCTCCATGGTGGAAATAGGGCAGTATTCTTTTAAATTGTACTTTTAGGTAGTTGTAGTTCTACTGCTTTTGCGATGGCTGATGGAATTCTTCCTGTGGTTTTTCTGCGTTTCGATAAGAAGAAATCTTTTTTGATTAATGAATTTTCCTCAGTTATGAGCTTTATATATAGCTTGGCAAGGCAAGTTTCGATGCGTTCCTCTATCGTGGGAAGACCGGCTTCAATCAATAAATTTTAGATCATTGTGTCTGCACATAATGAATATATCGTCTGCATAGACGCAATGATCTACAAGTTTGTATTTGGAAATTATACCTGAAAGATTGTCAAAGGCTATCATGAACAGTACAACAGAGAGCGGCGAGTCTTGAGGGATACCGTTAAAAAGTGTGAAGGTGGGTGAGAGATGGTTATTCACTCTAACACAGATTTTTCTGTTAGTCAAAAAGGATTTAACGTAGTTAAATATTTTTCGTCCTATACCCCATTTCCTTAGTTTGTTGTTATGTGAATACCAATTCTGTCGAAAGCTTTTTCGAAGTCAAGTGAAAGAATGGTGACATGGTTGCGTGCCGAGAGTGCATTAGAGATATAATGGTCTAGGTGGATAAGGGCGTCAATACAACCTTTGTTAGCTCTAAAAGCTACTTGGTTCGGGCTAAGGAGTGCTCTTGACTCAAAAAACCATAGTAACCGGCGCGCAACTATTTTTTCCAAGACTTCAGCTGTACAGGGAATTTGTGAGATAGGTCGGTAACCTTCGATATCATTGGTACTTTTTTTTTGGTTTGGGGAGAGGGACTAACGTTGCCAGTTTCCATTGCAGTGGGATTGTGCCTGTGGCTGAGTTGTTATAGAGGCGAATGAGTCGCGTTTTTGTAAAGGTTGAAAGGTGTTTAAGCATAGGATATGATATGCAATCTCTGCTTGGTGTTTTGCCTTTAAGTTTGGCCAAGTTTTGCCCATTCATAGAAATGGTTGAGTCTCTCCATCTTAGTTTTGTTAATATACATCAGCCAACACATTTTATGCCCAGCCGCAGTCCTTCGCTTCTTGATGTATGTCTTGTCTCAAATCGTAACCTTGTTACATTGTATGATCAGATCTTTGCTCCGGCTTTTTCATATCATGATCTAGTGTTCATTTCCATCAATAATCTAGCACCTTTAATCAAAGATAATAACCGTTCCATCTACAATTTTTCTAATATGAACGTAGCTTCATTATTCTTGGACTGTCTGAGCTTAAATTGGTCACCAATTTACAGTACAAATAATGTCGACATACAAATAAATTGTTTCAATAAAAATATTCACTACCTGTTTAACAAACATGTGCCAATCAAAACTATTACGAATAAGACAACAGCTCCCTGGCTTACTAGAGAAGTTTTAAGGCTTATAAAGCAACGCGATTTGCTATATTCTAGGTGGAGGAGATTCAGATGTCTTGCCCTTCTTAATGAGTACAAAGCTGCACGTAACGCAGTAACTTCACTTGTTAGACGAAATAAGCGCCGCCACTATTCAAAGTTATTTTCAAATAGCAATTCAAGTTCTAGCTTTTGGAAAAATGTGCGACGAATGGGCATCAGCTCCAATAAAATTGCAGCCCCTAACAATCTAGATCTTGAAGCTCTCAATAGCAAATTTGCCCAATCCTCGAATCCTCGAATCAAATCAACAGATAAAGTTGAATACTCCTTTTCACTCTCAGGAGTAAATGAAGTCGATGTTGGACTAACTTTGTTAAAAATAAAATCGAAAGCGGTAGGCTCAGATGATATTCACCCAACTTTCCTTAAATCACTCCTGCCGTGTATACTGCACCAAGTCACGCACATAATGAATACGATCATTACTACCTCCACCTTCCCCAAAAGCTGGAAAGTTGCCAAGATTCATTAAGTTGCCCAAAACATCATCTCTGGATGGTAAGGAGTTTCGCCCAATAGCCATACTCCCGTACCTAAGCAAAGTTTTCGAAAGTTTAGTGAGTGGACAATTTAAAAAATATCTCGACAATAACAACTTGATAACTAAATTTCAATCTGGCTTTCGCGCAAAACATAACTGCACAACGGCGTTATTAAAAGTATGTGAAGACATCCGGGCAGGTATGGACAGTGATATGATTGGGTTAATGATCTGCCTAGATTTTTCTAAAGCTTTTGATTGTGTAAATCACGAAATTCTCTTAAAGAAACTAGAAGAACAATTTCATTGTCGAAGGTCCTTTTGTAACCTGTTGTCATCTTATCTTTCAGATCGTTCACAATTTGTTTTTCATGATAACAAATGTTCGTCGCATCTTTGTGTGAAGTCCGGTGTACCGCAAGGTTCTGTGTTAGGTCCTCTTTTATTCACATGTTACATAAATGATATATATAATTGTTTTTCGACGTGTAATTTTCATTTATATGCCGACGATGTACAGGTCTATTCAATGTTCCCCAAATCCTTATGTACCTCGGCAATGAACCTAATTTCAGGCGATCTAAATCGTCTCTGCGCTTGGACAACAAACAATATGCTTAACCTTAATGCATCAAAAACAAAAGCATTGATTTTATATAGAGATAGAAACGCACCAAATTTACCTCCTCTGCTTATTAATAACAACCCCATCGAATACGTCGATAAAATAAAAAATCTGGGAATACATTTCACATCCAATCTCAGCTGGAATATGCACGTAAACAGCATAGTGTCTAAGATATATGGTGCACTCAGGGGCCTAAGTGCAACCTCCAAATATTTGCCATCTAATGTGAAACTTAAACGGGTGAAGTCATTTATCCTACCTATCATCACCTATGGTTGCGAACTTTTCCCTAAACTTGATCATGAGTCACTCAGGAAACTCAACGTGGCATACAATAGTTGTGCTAGGTACATTTACGGCATCGAAAGGCACGATCACATCTCTGAGTATACTAAACAAATTACAGGCTGCTCGCTTACAGCTTTAATAAAATATCGCACCTTGCTGTTACTATATAAAATTGTTAATACTAAAGAACCCGAATACCTTTTCGAAAGTATTCGGTTTGCTACGACACAACGCTCTTTAAATCTTATTATACCAAAACATAAATATTTGGTAACATCAAGACAATTTTTTGTTCATGCAGTTCAGATGTGGAACGTGAGCTGCACAAACGCCTTCAAGTCACAATTATTTAAGTATCTTAATGAAAATTATTAATGGAAAACACTTTCTCGTTTTTATTTTTCAATCTAACTTTTCTCGTTTTTATTTTTCAATCTAACCTACTTGTTAAATTTATGTAGTTAATATAATATATATATTGTCTGTATCTTTCTTTTAATTTTTATATTTATATGTTATCTATTTTATCTTTTTTGTTTTTCTTTCTTCTTGAATTGTTTATTACAAAGACCTACTAAGCATGTGCGAATTTAAAAGATTCTGTATCTTACTTGTACATGCTTTAATTACTACAAATAAATAAATAAATAAAAAAATAAATAAATAAGTTGCAGTCAAGTTCGAGGATGGTTATCGGATTCTCGATGTGCTTGACCGGCCCTGAGATGTTAGCATTAGGCAAAATGGCTAAGCTAGTGGCCTTTTGTGTTGCGAAGCTTGCGTCGAAGTGTTCGTCCCTTGAACGGTTAGACCAACTACGTGCAAAAAAGAATATTTTATTTAGAATATGATAGAATATTGAAAACAAAAACTAACTGTCCTTGCAAGTTCTAGCTGCATCTCTTGCTGCAACATATTTTTATGGATGGTCAAGATAACTGTTAACTTGTATGTACTCTTCACCCAAGATATACTATGAAATTTGGCTGTGCAAACGTCATTTCGAGTTAAGCTATCAGTTGAAGCAGTGCAAAAATAAGTTTCCACTAATTTAGTGACCAAACATTTTACCGTTAGCTTCCTTTTTTTTTGCAGTGTTGTATTTTTTTTTTATTTCGCTATTTGTTTAAATAATTTTTCGGTAAGAATATTTTATAATTTTGATCTCAGTTTGATCTGTAGTAGTAAAAAAACCTCGTTCTCAATATTTTAGGTTTTTGTTCCATAAAAATATTAAAAATGGTTAAATTTAAACAGATGACGACTGTGGAACGAAAAGTTGTCATTAATATGCACAATGAAGGCTATTCTAATCGAAATATAGCCAAGGTTTTAAAGAAATCCCATACCGCAATTAATAAAGTGGTTAGTGCCTTTGCTGAAGATGGGCGGATTTCCGCAAAAAAAAGGTCAGGACGCCCACGAATAACCACCAAAAGGCTTGATAAGAAGATCAAATACATCTCTTCAAATAATCCACTATTGTCTGCAAAAAAGATACAAGCCAAAATAAGCAACGAGGCTACCAAAGTACCATTGGTTGTCACAATTCGCAGACGTCTGCATGAAGATGGGAAGCACGGTCGCGTTGTCCGCAAATTGCCTTATGTAAACAAGGTCAATATGGAAAAAAGGTTGCAATTCTATCAGCAGCATGTCCTAAAAGACGATGATTTTTGGGATAAGGTCCTTTGGACGGATGAATCCATGATACGAATGAATTATTCGCATGGCAGAGTTTGTGTCTGGAGGAAAAATGGTGAGGCAATCTCCTATAAGTATGCCAAACCTACACTAAAATCAATTCAAAGTGGAGTTATGGTATGGGGTTGCCTTTCTTCATATGGCGTAGGCAAAATCGTTATTCTGGAGGGAAAAGTTAACGCTTCCATTTACCTCAATTTGCTGTGAGAAGTGGTAATTCTCGAAGGCAAACGCCTTATTGGAGAAGACTTTGTGCTACAGTAAGATAATGCGCCCATCCATAACGCCAAAATAGTGAGGGACTATATGCTGCAGGAAGGTACAAAGCTGATGCAGTGGCCACCGCAAAGCCCTGATCTCTCCCCAATAGAGAACCTATGGACCTTATTGAAAATGAAGATAGCAGAGAGGGGACCAAGAAACATAAACGAGCTTAAAACCTGCATCAGGGAGTTATGGCCTCAGTTTACTCTAGAAGAATGTCAAAAGCTTACCCGTTCCATGCCACGTCGATTAGCGTCTATGCCGCTTAATAATGGCGGACATTGTGGCTATTAAAGAGTGGGGAAACATATTTTTGCTGCAACTTTTTTTTAAGGTTTTTATAAAATGTTCGTTTCTTTGTTTATGTTTATTTTTTTCTATATCTGTTACGTTTTTTAATTATAATATAATGTAAGTGAAAAATGTCCATTATTACTTAGATTAAAAACATTGAATTTAGAAGAATCTGTCAACATCTTTTCCTTAATGTGTGGAAACTTATTTTTGCTACCTACTGTATGTTTTGGGGCGATGTAATTTGCCCCTCTGGAGTTGTGATGGTGGTAATGTAATGTGGCATGGAGTTCCCAGTGAGACTGCGAATTTTATGCCAGGTTTTATCGGGCGGCGACCCTGGATGTAGCGTCGAAGTAAAATCGCGTAGGCTGTTAGCTTTGCTTATTTTTATTTCCCTGCGAAATTTGGCGTTTGCCTTCTTATATAATATGAGATTAGTTTCATTGGGATATTTTTTGAAATGTTTCCATGTTGTCATTTTTTCGCTACGAAGTTTGCTTAAAAGCGGGGACCACCATGGTACCGTGCGTCTATTGGTGTGGGGGGAACTCTGTGGGATGGCTTTGTTAGCAGCTGCCTCTTTATTAATATTGCCTGAAAATGATCTTACTGACAAGAAGTCTGATAGGTGCTTTTGAAACAAGTCCAATCGGCCAGGTCAGTCTTGAATTTAGGATTTACAAGTGTTTTAGAGTGAATCGGATTGAGGGCAATGGAGGAAATTATAGGAAAATTGTCGCTATTTAAGAGATCATCCAAAATTTCCCAGGAGGTTATTGTAGAAAGTTCTGGTGAGCAACAGGTAATATCAATGTGGGTTAGTGAACCATGTGTTGAGAGGCGAGTGGGGGATCCGTCGTTTAGGACTATCAGGTTTGATTCTGTTAAAAACTCTTCCACTAGTCTGCCGCGTGAGTTTGTGTTGGGTGAGCCCCACAGTACACTCCAAGCGTTTACATCTCCTACTAGCATAATGGGATGTTGAACCTGTAATAAGATGTTAAGATGTTATAAGATGGGTAGAATGTAAATTGACAACAAGGTGAATTTAATAGTTAGGTTAATTTCAAGAGCTATGGAATGATATTTTTTACTAAGACGGCTATACCTTGCTTTGATGTTGTGTTGCAAGCAAAATTGTGAAAGTGCCCTGTATAGGTTTTTGGCTGTACTGGAATAAAGATGGAGGCACAGTGTGTTTCTTGAAGGGAGACAACACTGGGATTTTTCTCTTTTATGAGAATATAGGGTCCGCCAAATAACTTTTTTTTTTTTTTGAAAATGCTATAAAAAAAGCTACTGAATATTTTCTCAAATTTCTTTTTTTATTTGAAAGTACAATCCTTCCGGTTAATAATGGAAAATAATTTCATTCAAATGGCTGCCTCGGCTGGCCATGCAGTAGCCTACACGATCGGTCCAATTTGTAAGCACATTATCGATTGTGTGCAGCTGTATTTCACCAATGGCTTCACGAATATTGTCCTTTAAAGCGTCAATTGTCTCTGGCTTGTCGGCGTAACACTTATCTTTGACGGCACCCCACAAATAATAGTCCAACGGTGTCAAATCGAGGTGGCCAAACGACATCAGCTCTGCGGCTGATAATGCGATCTTCAAAAACAGGGCGCAAAACATCGAGTGTAGCTTCGGCTGTGTGGCACGTAGCGCCGTCCTGTTGAAACCAAATGTTGCCAATATCCTCCTCTTCAATTTTTGTGAACAAAAATTCGTTCAACATGGCCCGATAACGATCGCCATTGACTGTAACGGCCACTCCTTGCTCATTTTCGAAGAACAATGGCCCAATTATGCCTCTGGACCAAAATCCGCACCAAACAGTGGCTCGTTTTGGGTGCACCGGCTTTTCAATGTATGCGTGCGGGTTTTCTGTGCCCCAAATGCGACAATTTTGCTTGTTTACATACCCGCCAAGATCAAAATGAGCTTCATCTGAAAAGATGATTTTTTTGGCAAAATCGGCATCTTCTGTAAGTCGATCGCAGGCCCACTTAGCGAAGCGTTGTTCAAGCGTATACACAACCATATTCGTTCAGCGGGAGGATAAAACTAATTATCTGTCAAATCAGACATGAGCTAAGTGTTACCATTCACGAAATAAGCACTACTTGAAAAAAAAAGTTAGATGGCGGACCCTTTATTTAATTCGTCGTAGTTATTAATGAATCCCTTTATATTCCATTGAAGGATTTTGAGAGTTCTATTAATGTGGATTGTTTGGTTGGGAGATTGGTCGGTGTGGGGTCGCAATCTGCACTGGTCAGGATTGCGGCGGGATCGTTCGGCACGGGCGGTCCCGGACCATCCCTTAGCAGCGATGAACTAGAACTTACATCATGCATTGTCATCCACATTGGTGTATTGATATAGTACGAATTGTTGATTATGTTGTCAGTTAACAAAGACAGAGGTGAGGATGATGAAGAGTTGCTAGACGTGTGGGGGGTGAAGGAGTGGATATGTAGCATTTGATTTTGAGGTTGTCGGTCCTGGGTTCTATATGGGGAGAAAGATTGAGAATGAGGTGTGGTGGTTGTTGATTTGATGGGGTTGAAGTCTAATGTCTGTTTCGTTGTATATATTTCGGACAAGAAACAGATGAGGCTGCATGACCTTCCAACCAATTGGCGTACATAATGCGACTGCACTCGGCAGGGTCATGGGGAAAGATTGCAAGTGACACATGTTTTGCTTTCGGTACATCTTTTCACGATATGACCGAGAAGCTGGCAATTGCGGCATATCATGGGGTTAGGAATATATTCCTGTACTTTAGTTTTGAACCAGCTACTGTGTTGGGCGGCTGATATACATAAGTCAAATGTGAGTAGAATTAGACCTGTAGCGCGTTTACAACCGTCAATATTTTTTTGTAAATTTGTACACGTCAATCACCCCTTGAGACTTCATCTCATCTACTATTTCACTTTCTTTTACGTTTTTTAGGTAAGGAGCATAGACAATGCCTTTAGAAGAGTTGAGGTGAGTGTGCAGTTAAGATGTTACGGGGCATTGGTTAGCGAGGTTGGTGATGCGGAGGAATTTGTCCGCAATTTTTTGAGACTTGGCAAGAATGAGCAGGCTATCATCTCTCAGTTGCGCTATACTTTCGTATTCTGTGCTGATGGCGTCTATCGCCTTCCTTAGCACGAATACGCTAACAGTTGTGAGCGGTTGCGTGTCGTCGTTTGCGGAAATCACTACAAACCTAGGGTTTTTAAGGTTAGGGTTTATGGGGAGACAGGGGAATTGATCGTCGATTGACAACTTGTTTTTTTTATGACGGGGTTCAAAGATAGGCTTTTCAGTATCTGCCATTTCACTGAACCAGTTCCCGGGTTTAATAAAACTGTTTGCACGCGAGAAAAAAAAACACGCGGTTTAGAGAAGAAGAAGAAAAAAAAAAGGGGAGAGTGAGCACGCGGAGGTGCAAGTGAAATGGGTATAATTTAATATACTAGGGGGTAACTGTCACACACTGTCACACGGTACTCAACATGAGGTTAACGCTGCGAGAGCTAGACGGAGACTGTGAATTTACAATTTATTTTACATTTGTTGCTGAATTTACAAATGACCACTCGACTTCGTGGTTGACATCGAAGTGGGCGAAGTTGCAAGATCAGTTGGCCTATTACAATTTGATCATTATATTCGAGTACTTATATATGTGTATAACAGTTCTGAGTATAATAGTATAATACAATTATTATTTGTGTAGTTTAATATAGGCTGAGTTCATAAACGCAGTATCAGCGCAGTACTGCAACGTCAAGCGTTCATAATTGCAAACTTACGGCAATGATGCAATGCATCGCGTTCAAAAACGCAACATTAAAGCAACCGCTGCGCAAACAAAAGCAACCTACGCATCATAGATTATCGTGATGCGATGAAAGTTGACAGTTGAAGTTCGTGCCGAAAAACGATTTACACTTGGGAATGCATATTTTATTTAAGAGAGAGCAAATAACTCTGCGCCTGGACTCTGTCCTTCTTGCTATGTGGACAATATATTTGGATGTGCTTCCACTATAATTGCCTAAATTATTTAGCAAATTATTTAAAAGCAGAGTTGCTACTACTTTCCTTGACATTTTCTTTTATACAAACTTGTCGTTCAAAAACGTCAACAAAATTAAAAGCATCGTGATGCAACGCACAATGAAAGAATCATTGCTTCGCATCCCAAACGCAGTGTTGCGTACGCGATGCGCATTTTTTTGACGTTTATGAACTCAGCCATAATTAGTAATAGAACTCACTAACATTCCGCCCCCCCTGGAACATGGTTTCAATATAACGATAAGTGTGCCAGTTTTGTTATGGGTACCAAGGCACCCTGGCAGTTCGTATGGTGGCTACTCGCACGACATTATCCGTTCGTGGTGAAACTTTATCAACTCTTGCTAGAATCCATTGCGTAGGAGGAAGATTGGGTTCCTTAAGTACGATCACATTCCCAACTCTAAGGTTTGGCTTCGGATGCTGCTATTTATTGCGTTCTTGGAGTGCTGTTAAATAATCCATATACCAACGCTTCCAAAACCTTTGGAAGATACTTTGTAAAAGGTCCCAGTACTGGTTTGTTGGTGTGGTTTCTAGAACTGGCTCCGGAATCGCGGTGAGTGGCTGACCTATGAGAAAATGAGATGGTGTTAGAGGATTCGTATCATCGTCTTATAAATATGATAAAGGGCGCGAATTTAGTATAGCTTCAATTTGTGTTAACTCCTCGAAGGTGAAGATGCTGGATACGGCCTCCCAGAGCCCTCCAAAATGTGGGGCAGAGAGGGTAATAAAGTGCCATTCGATAGTTTCCTTGGCTAATGCTGTGGCTATGATACGGTTATAAGGCTCCGACCAACTTCTTCATCTCGTTCAAATACCGTCGTGTACCGTGGAAGTTGGTGCCGTTGTCAGAGTAGATATGGGCGCATCGACCTCGCCGAGAAACAAACCTTTGTAAAGCAGCAAGGAAGGAGTCAGCTGATAAATCGCTGACGGCCTCTAAATTCATAAGGCATTGTATGCTTTAGTGAGCGTAGGGTTTCTGGAACCCGTGAACTTGATCATTATAGGACCGGCGTAGTCCACCCCGGTGTTGGCAAATGGACGAAAAATTTTAACCGTGCAGGAAGCAAGTTTCCCATCAGCTGACTGCATCGGTGACGTCGGTGCATGAAACAAACCTTACAGCGATGTAGAAGTTTCCCAATTAGGTTGCGGTTGCGTAGTATCCAATATTGTTGGCGGACGATCGCGAATGTCTCATGCCTACATGTAAATTGCTGACATGAATATCGGTCACTATAAGAGAAGAGGTGGGAAGGATTATTGGATGTTTAATATTGTATGATATTATTGCATGCTTGATCCGACCTCCAACGCGAAGGAATCTATATGTATCTACCTATCGTCCGCATACTTGCCATACGATGAGGAGGATCCACCTTCAGACGCAGTCCGAGCACTTGTGCGACACGCCAAGTCACGCGGACTGTGTCTATTGATAGGCTGCGACGCCAATGGACTCCACACTCAATGGGGAAGCAGTGACATCAATAAAAGGGGTGAGTCCATTTTCGATTTCATTATCTCCACAAACCTCAATATTTGCACCCACGTTTCGCAATCGGGTTAGGGAAGAGGTAATTGACCTCACTTTACTAAGTGAGTCCGACTCCATCGGAGTAGAGAATTGTAGAGTGTCCACTAACTGTTCCTTTTCGGACCACAGCCGGATACTCTTCAACCTTAACGTTAATAAAGAAAAACCGAAACCTTTCAGAAACCCTCAGAAGACAGACTGGAATCTTTTCTCAAACCTAGTTGCCAACAGGTTAGTACCGCCACAAGCCACCACTAATCCTGATCCAACTTACATTGAGAATTCAGTCGAAAATCTTCTGAGAATTCTGAAAGCGGCTTTCAACAAATCCTGTCTTTTGCAACGTGCTCGCAGGAAGACCAGCGCAGTCTGGTGGACCACAGAGCTAAAGCAACTCTATTCAATAGAGCAAAGATCTCAAAAAGAACCGAAGACTGGGATAATTACAAATCTAGCTTCAACGAATACAAGCGCAAACAAGAGCAGCAAAATCTAAATCCTGGCGGGAGTTCTGCGAATCAATAGAGGATCTCAACGAAGCCGCAAGGCTCAGGAAGATCCTATCCAAGGACCCCTGCGTTCCGGGATTCATCCTTAAACCAGATGGTTCTTGGACAGAATCCAGTCAGGAATCTCTAGAACTGCTGACTGAAACCCACTTCCCAGACTGTAAAAACCCTGAAATCACAGTCTCCTTCGAGACGACGGTTCCTACGGTTCACACAACCGAAGAAGTAATAAACAGATTATAACAACGGATAAAGTATCATGGGCAATAAATTCGTTCAAACCCGTTAAATCTCCGGGGCCGGACGATATCTTGCCAGCGATGCTTCAAAAAACACAGACCCACACTGTACCCCATCTCGTAAGCATTTTTTCCAATTGCCTGCGCGCGGGGTACATCCCAACACAGTGGAAAGAACTAAAGGTAATTTTAATACCTAAGGCAGGTAAACCATCCCATACTGACGCTATCTGACCGCTATCTGACCTATACATCAGAGGATTCATCAACTCACGCAACTTATGCAACACTCAACACGCCTACCTTAAAGGCAGATCAGTGGAAAGTGCTCTGCATAGTGTTGTCCGTAAAATTGAGGGCATGTTGAACTTAATGGCAGCCTTCTTCGACATAGAGGGGGCCTTCAACAATGTAAACACAGAGGCCATAATAACAGCTCTTGATGAAATAAAAGTAGACAAATCCATTGTAACCTGGATTGAAAATATGTTGAAGAACAGAATTATCAATGCAGACATTGGACACAGTTCTATAAGGAAAGTGACAACTAGAGGCACACCACAGGGGGGAGTTCTCTCCCCCATACTGTGGCTTCTTACAGTTAACAAAATCCTCAAATTCTTTATGGAGAAAGACACAAAGATCATAGCGTATGCGGATGACCTGGTTATCTTGATAAAAGGTAAATTTCTACCAACTATCAGTGAACTAATGGAATCTGCGCTAAGAGAACTCTCCTCGTGAACAAGACAGAACAGAGTCTGAGAATAAACCCCCAGAAAACCGAGCTGGTCTTGTTCACCAGGAAAAGGAAAATTCCGATATTTGCTCCCCCAAAGTTAGAGGGCACTCCACTCAAACTCAAAGCGGAAGCCAAATATGTAGGCATCATTCTTGACTCCAAACTCTCCTGGAAAAGGAACCTGGAGGAAAGTATGAAAAAAGGATTGAATGCTTTTTATGCATGCAAAAAGACCTTCGGAAAAATATGGGGCTTGCAACCGTACATCATTCATTGGATGTACCCAGCAATCATCAGACCCATTTTAACTTATGGGGCCATAGTCTGGTGGACTGCTAGCAGCACAAAAAGCTATATGAACATGCTCAACAAAGTACAAAGGTCAGCCGCTGTTTGTACAACGGGAGCCATGAGAAGCACGCCGCAAGCATGGCTGGACATGATTCTTCATCTCCTCCCCCTGGATCTATTCATAAAAGGCTGCGCTGCAAAGAGCGCTCTCAGACTAAGGGAGTCCTCTCTGTGGAAGCAAGCCAACTATGGACATGCGGCCATACTTAAGAGAATAGATGACCTGGGAAGGAAACATGGTTTTAGTAGCCTCGCTGCTACGACCGACTATATATCTCCCCACAATGACGTCTCATTTACCCTCTTCACCGACGGATCTAAAATGGATACAGGCACTGGGGCCGGGTTCTACTCTGACACCCTGCAGAAACAGGAATCATTCAGACTCCCTGATCTGTGCAGCGTTTTTCAAGTAGAAATCCTGGCAATAGAGAAAGGAGCCAAACTCCTACAGGTAGCCGATATCCCACTATCTGATATCACTATCTTCGTAGACAGCCAGGCTGCACTGAAGTCAATAGAATCCTGTATCAAAGACTGTCATGAAATGTCGCGACTCACTGAGGTCCATCAGACACCACAAAGTCAAACTCTGCTGGGTCCCGGGCCACAGCTCAATCGCAGGGAATGAAAGAGCAGACGAACTGGCCAGGCAAGGTTCTGAAATGGACATCAGCGAAGCGGACACGTCATTGCAACCACCGATCAGCGCATTATACCGGATCATAAACGACATAATCATCAAAGAGGCCAACTCGTCTTGGCTTACAAGAAACGACAGCTACACGACAAGATCATTGTGGCCAGAGCTCAATGTCGGAAAAAACGAAGAAGCTCCTGGCGCTGGACCGTAACTCGATCCGTATGCTCGTCGGAGTGATCACAGGACACTGTCCCATTGGAGCAATGCTCCGGAAATGGGACTCGGGATCCAGCGATCTCTGCCGGAGCTGCGGCGATAAGGAAGAAACTGAGACGATCCAATTCTAAAATTCATTAAAAGCACGGGGTGGTTTCAGCTACCACGTGATATGACAGGTTAATTTTATGTGTACCCACACAAACGAAGGGAATCACAATGGGCCTCTTAGCCTCCGAGTGGAAATGATGTCTAACCATCACACTCCCCTTCTCTAACCTAACCTAACCTAACCTAAAGGAGTTGTTCTTGACTATGGGCAGACTTGAACTGCAGACCTTCCGCTCAACAGTCGATGATCACGAGCATACTGGACAATATTTCGGATATAATTCGTTATGGGGCCTGACGGATGTAGTATTCTGTTACCTGAGTAAGCAGGAGTGAAATCCTACCGAAATGGCTTTCAGGCTAATGCTACATGCGCCCCCGTCCCGATAATACCCTGGCAGACGTCAAAGTACATTTGGTGTTTCGTCACTGTTAAGTTGCCCGCTTCGCGGGACTAAGGGATTTAAACTCTCTTTTCATATGCGGCAGGTCCCGCTCACGCAACTTCGTTGCTCCGCTCGGGGTAGGTGCTTTTCGCCAGGCAGGCGCCTGTATCAACAGTCAAAATATAACAAAACAAACGTTCAAATCAAAGCGAAATAAAGCCGACTCGCCTTTATTTCACACTTGGAAGCGAAATAAGGCCGAATCACAAAATTCGGCTTTATTTCCAACTATGAATGCGAAATAAGGCCGAATTCTCAAATTCGGCGTTATTTCGCTCGGCGTTATTTCACGGCACCGCTAAACCACACCTCTGCACTCTTCAACCACTCTCCGCGGGACTGCCGTTAGGTATAACTTCGCGGGGCTTTTTAGCGATTTATGCTGCATTTCGGGTGGCGAGCTCTTCTGCTCTTCTCTCTGCTTCGGCTTGACGTAGCTTCGTTTGTATAAGCGCAAAGTACGAGCATAGCTCGTTCCAGTTATCTACAGAGTCCATCATGTAGGCGATCAGATTTTCGGGGCTTGGTAAGTTTACCTCTTGCCTGTCCTGCGCGAAACGACTACAGTCAAAAACTGCGTGTTCTGCGTCCTCCTCAGCATTTGGGCATTGTGGACACAGTGTAGAATAATCATGTCCAAATTTGTACAGCTACATTCTGTAGCCGCCGTATCCAGACAGAAACTGCGAAAGGTGATAATTGCAGTCTCCTGCTAATCATGATATCCAAGTTTTGATAAAGGGAATGAGCCTGTGCGTCCATCTTCCTTTGTGGAGACATCCCATCTAGCTTGCCACATTACTATGGATGCTGCCCGTTCTTCTTTTATGACCCTGGCCGGTAGTTGATCAGACGTTATCCTGCGGTGTATCCTCATGAGCTCGTCTGCCAGGCTATCGATGGGTAGCATTCCTGCTATGACGAACGCTGCATCATCTGACATGGTCCTGAATCCGCTGATTGTTCTCATCGCGCAAAGTCTATAAACTGACGTCATCATCCGTTTCAGTTGTCTGTCTGCGAGTACATCAGCCCATATCGGAGCAGCGTACAGTAGAACTGAACTGACTACCTTTGAGACTAAGACTCTACATTCAGGAGCATTCGTGAGAGCGCTCCTTGTGTAAGTGATGCCTTCCCGCTGGCATACCTTATGTGTTCCCTAAAGGTGATCCTGTTATCAAGCATAACCCCTAGGTACTTCACCGATTTCTTAGACCTAATCGTCTGATCGCCGACTAAAATGTTCCACCTTCTTGCGGCTGGTTATGAGCACAGCCTCCGTTTTGTGATCCGCTAGTTCCAGGCCGGCACTTACCAGCCAATCTTTCACCTTAGAGATGGCTGTATTCGTGGCAACCTGCACTTCCTCTATATGTTTGGCCACTGTGACAATGGCAATGTCGTCAGAAAAGCCGGTTCCCTCCAATGGAAAGCGCTCGTCGTAGAACGCCATCATACATAATGTTCCACAGTAAGGGGTCCAAGGACTGATCCCTGCGGAACTCCCGCCGTTATAGTATAGAACTTGACGCCCTTATCGGTGTAGTATCTAAGCCTCATGTGGTTGAATTAGTCCATAACTATTTTCAGCAAATAGGGAGGGGTACCCATGGCAATTAGGGACATTTGTATGTGCGTCCAGTTTGCTGAGTTAAAAGCATTTTTAACTTCCAGCGTAACTACTTCACAATATTTCTTTTCTCCTCCTCTCCACCTCTTTACTTAGATGGCATCTGCGGCTAGGTTTACCACGGAATCTATTGCGTCGACCGTTGATCGTCCTTTTCTGAAGCCGAACTGGTTGTTTGACAGTGCACTATTAGCTTCCGCTACCGCCATCTTACCTAGTGGGTCTAATAGACAAATTGGGCGATACGAGGACGGTTCTCCAGGTGGTTTTTTAGGCAGTAGTACCAAGTGCTGCAGTTTCCACTATGTTGGAAAGACTCCCACTTGTATGCATTTCCCCAGAGTGTGCTGGAAAGCGTCTGGCCTGGCCTTAATCGCCGCTTTGAGGGCCTTATATGGGATTTCATCAGGTCCGGATGTTTTGCTGTTTTTCACCTTAGAGACAGCTTTGTGTAGCTCCTCTCGAGTAGTTAGAGGAATCTCCTCTGTGCTGATCCTTGCCATGCTGCTACTAGTGAGCGGTTGACTCCGTGGAAAGTGGTGTTCTACTATTTGGGTGAGCATTTCAGGGTTTGTTATCGGCGGACCCCTATTATTTCTCATCCTTTTGGTAACCACTCTGTATGCTTTACCCCACGGATCTACCTTATATCGGCCACCTCGCAGAGTTTTTCGAAACACCTTGCCTTGCTTTCTTTTATAGTTTTCGTCAGCTCACATCTCGCTTGCTTTTGGAGAAGTCACTCCTGGAAATCTGGCCTGTTTCTGGATCGTTGGGATTTCCTTGGCGCTGTGAGACAAATTGCTCTTAGCCTTTGGATATCCTCGTTTCACTAGTAGCATGGGGAGTCCCTTTTGCTGGGTTTCCTCCTCGTCATCGCTGCGTCACATGCTTCAGTTAGCGCTTGCTTCAACTGCTTGGAGATCGCCTCCGCGGATGCGCCGTTATCCACCGTCGCGCCTCGTAGGATCTCTTCAAAGACATCGTTATCAAAGGGGGAGTCCTTCCACTTGAGTCCTGTTTGGTTTGGACTCTGACTGTGTTTTCTGTTCCTGATCTCCATTAAAATGGCTTGGTGGTCGCTGTGCGTGTAGTCCTCGCTCACTCTCCATGTTGTTTTTTTCGTGAGAGAGCTACTCACAAAGGTTATATGGACTATTCATGGCCTACCAGCTTTGCGGAAAGTGCTTGAAACACCTGTATTAACCAGGTTTACACCTAGACGCGCAAACGTTTCGAAAAGTACTCTTCCCCGTTGGTCCGTGTGTATGTCCACTCTGTGGACCAAGCGTTGAAGTCTCCCGCAATTACAATCAGGTGTTTACCTTTTGCGTCCGTTGTGATATTGTGATATTGTCGTGATACATCGCGACTGCTGTACGCAAGTTTGTGCAAAAAGTTCGTGAGACTGGTATGCTAGTGGCCAACACTCATGGTCCTCGCCGTCGTACGGTGCGCGCAGATGAGAATGTGGCTGCTGTGGCCGAGAGTGTGAGATTCAATTCACGAACATCAACTTGCCATCGGTCTCAACAACTCAACATTTCACGCACTAGCCTGAGGAGAATTCTGCACAAAGATCTCGGATTATTCGCTTACAAAGTTAAATTTACTAAGCAATTGAAGGCGCGCGACCATCCGCTTCGTTATCGCTACGCAGTTTGGGCCTTAGGGCAGCTTAAATCGGATAACGATTTTGGGCAAAAATCATCTTTTCTGACGAGGCGCATTTTGTCCTCTGGTTCATGCAGGATGGTGCGCCATGCCACACAGCCCGTACCACAATCGATATTTTGCGCACCAAATTCCCAAATCGTGTTAAATCGCCGCCTCGGAGTGGCGATTTGACCCCTTTGGTTTTTTTTTCGTGCGGAATCGTGAAGGACCGATGTTATTGCAACAATCTGGAAACCACTCAAGAACTTAAGGCCAATATCATCCAAGCAATCCGTGAGCTACAGCCCGAAACCATCAACGAGGTCTTGGAAAATTGGAGTGACAGAATGCGCGAAGCCAGCCGAAGCAATCCCTTGAACGACGTTTTATTTCATAATTAATGGGAATGTTTGTTCTTACTAATAAAGCCTTAATATATAGAAAAAAAATTAATTTTGTTCATTTTATTGCTTTTTTAAAAAGAAACTTGGACATTTCCAATAGTTTGCAGGATGTCCTCGGTTTCCACAGAGCTCGCACTCGAGCTGCTCCTTATCCGCGACATTGTCTTGGGTCAGATCGAATTCCCGGTTCTTTGGAGACTTATCGCTTTGAGGCTGCATCTCGCAGTTCGACGTTGTGTGTTCGAACTTTTGACAGTCGATACAGTGCAACATGTTCCCGTGCCTTCTTAAATTCTCCCATTTTACAGACTGGGACGCTAATGAAGTAATTGTCCTTAGCTTCTCTAACTTTCTGCTGGGCGTAAGCTGTACTAGGAAGCGGCAATACCGTGGTGAACGACTTGATTTCCACAAATTTGAGGTCGTCGCTCCCGAACTCTTTGAGCTCTGAGGGGATTTCTCGGGTCAGAGATCGAAGAAATGCCTTTGAGGAGCATAGTCTGCAACCTCTCGGCAATTTGCGTCTTCTTCTCTATAATCATGTACGTCGATGATTTTATGGAAAGGTCTACCAGAAGTGGATCTGCTTTGACAAGCAATAGCTCCACTCGAGCCAAATGAGGATCAAACGTTCACTCATAATCAAGAACTTTTTCGAATAAATATGCGATAAGGAACGAGGTTGTTGAGTTAAGATGCAGGTTTTTATTGGGTACGGCGTAGGATCGAGTGGTACACGGCGTATGATCGATTTATGTATGTAGGTGCAGTGTAGAATCGATTGGTGTACGGTGGAGGATCGATTGGTGTATGGTGGAGGATCGATTGGTGTACGTTGGAGGATCGATTGGTGTGCGGTGGAGGATCGATTGGTACACGGCGTATGATCGATTTAGGTGCAGCGTAGGATCGATTGGTACACGGAGTATGATCGGTTTAGGTGCAGCGTAGAATCGATTTGTGCACGTTGGAGGATCGATTGGTGTACGGTGGAGGATCGATTGGCGTACGGTGGAGCATCAATTGATGAAGCATCGATAAGTATACCATGGAGGATCGATTGATTTACGATAGGATCAATCGATGTGTATTGTGAAGTCGATTAGTGTGCGTTGTGGGATCGATTGGTGTATGCTGCAGGATGTTTCTTTATATTGTTATACAATACATCTTAGCCCCCTATCATTCAATAGGCGCATCATCACACTTGGCTCGTTCGATTCAGCAAACATGCCAAGTGTGTATTTCCGCCAAGGCGAAATAAAATTCGCTTGCTCCAACTTCGTCTTCACGGAAGACGAAGCCGAGCACTCTTCCTCTTTTCGATCTGGACCACGCTGGGGTTAAGAAGTACGCTAAGCTACTGCGGGATGATTAGATAGAAGTATTGTCAAGAGTGTTAATAAAGTAATCAAAAGTAATCGGAAATTAAACCACTTCGATTTTAAGTAAAATAAACACGTTGTTTAAATCACAGCCCAGCAGCTCAGAAAACTGGCGCAGTCGGTAAACGCGAAAACGTGAAGTGCTCGCGAAATTACTTAACCGCATAACGCGAACGCGACAATAATCAATTATGTAAAAGACTAAGTGCGCGACTTGAACTAAATTATTACAACTAAAAACAATAAGACAGAAAAGAAAAAAGATCTCGTGATAAAACGCAAATCACAGCCATAAAGAGACAAACAAAAATCTCATACC
Organism: Merodon equestris; assembly: GCA_958301585.1. NCBI lineage: Eukaryota > Metazoa > Arthropoda > Insecta > Diptera > Syrphidae > Merodon > Merodon equestris. The sequence continues at coordinate 104,429,167 of OY284415.1, forward strand.
ACGTGGAAAACAATCATTTATCGTCAATTATTCAATCGTGAATCCCAGGAGGAGAGAAAAACCGAGGAAGATCAGCCAGACAGAAGCAAGCGACCCGGTGAAGGCGAAGCAGCTCAAGTCGAAGGTATAACTTGGTAAGCGATCTAATAGATCTAATAAAATGGACGGAATCCATCCAGTGGAAAGACTTAGATTAGTTATAGACTTAATAAGCAAGATTAAGGATTTCGATGGAGATAATTTATACACATTAGATTTTATAGATAGAATAGACTCACTGGCAGCCACGATTGATAGTTTTGAAGAAGGTACGCGGGTTATATTAAGGATAAAATTGTAGGCAATGCAAAACGCGAAATTCTTAAATATGGTAGAATAAGCACGTGGGCGGAAATGAAAGAAATTTTAAAGAATAGCTTTGGCGAAAAACTTTCCGCAAACGCCCTTATTGATAAAATACGAACCAGCAAAATAGAAACAAATATAGAAGACTATTTTAGTACTATAACTGCGTATCTAAGCCGATTAAATGACATCTACTCTTCAATAACAAATAGTTACAGTCAAGATCTAATATCATCTAACAATAGGATCGCTTTCGAAACATTTAAGCAAAACTTACCCGAGCCGGTGAAAACAATCATTTTTAGCAGGAACCCCCCTACACTAACTGAGACATATAGAATAATAGTAGAAATAGAAAGCCAACATTTAGGGCTAAATAAAGAATCACATAATTTCCAAACACGCAATAGACCCAGAAATCCCAACAGTAATTTTTCCGACAACAATTTTCAATATCAATGACAAACCAATAACTTACATAACCGACATACAGAGCAACACAACAATTACAGAAGACCTAGAATAACACAAGACTTTAACAGTACAAGTAATAATTCCCAAGAACGTAATACTCACCAAACTAATCAATCTAGTAGGACAAGTATGTCTCGCAGCGAACCTATGGACATAGGACTAAACCAGCATAGATTTTCCTCTCCTTCTACAAAACAAATTTTTCGCAAAGGAGGACAAAGCAACTACCCTATATAATCATAAAAAATAGCACACGAACCCTCAAGTTTATAATCGATTGCGGGGCCGAGTATAGCATAATCAACGAAAACATTTGCCACCCCAGGTGAAATCTTTCAATCGTTCACTTCAAGTGCTTGGTCGAAGCATCCTTACTCCCATAGAATATCAGATACCCCTTTTTGCCGAAGTCAATAGGGAAAAATTGCACGTTAATTTTCTTGAATATCCTTTTCATACATTTTTCGATGGTCTCATAGGTAATAACATCTTACTTTGCCTAAACCCCATTATTGAATATAGTAGGAAAGGACTATGAAAGGAATTGTTACAGCGATGAAGCTTTAACAATCCTCTCTAACGAACAGTTCGAAAATAAAATTGACGAAAAAATCTTCTCTGATCATCTATCAAAACCCGATACTAGCAGATTAAAATCATTACTGTATTCATTTAAATCACTCTTTTATAAGAATGGGGATAATCTAACATTTACTAATTAAGTTAGGCATCAGATCAACACCAGAAATAATATCCCTATTTATAGTAAGTTGTACCGTTATCCTGAAATACATGTCGAAGAAGTAGATCGCCAAATTGAGGAGATCCCTACAATTCGCCTATTTGGGTAGTGCCAAAAAAAGACACCGAAAATGGCGATAAACAATGGCGTATTGTGGTGGACTATAGGAAGCTAAACAATGAGACGATTCAAGATAGGTTTCCCATGCCAAATATCGACGACATGTTCAACAAGCTTGGAAGGTGCAAGTTCTTTTCGACAATTGATCTGGTAAAAGGTTTTTACCAAATCGAGGTTGAACCGCAAGATAGACCAAAGACCGCATTTTCAATCAGAAACGGTCACTACGAATTCTTACGCATGCCGTTCGGTCTTATGAATGCCCCCGCGACATTCCAACGATTGATGAACTACGTGCTGAAAGAATTCATCAACAAAATATGCGTGGTCTATATCGACGACATCCTCATCTTTTACACAAGCTTCGAAGAACATTTGGTTTCGCTGAAGAAGGTTCTTCAAAGACTCCAACATTATAACCTTAAAATCCAAATAAATAAATGTCGATTCGCTGAACTCTCCACTAACTATTTAGGACATACCATAACTAGTGATGGGATCAAACCCGATGAAGGGAAAGTAAAGGCTATACAGTCCATGAAGATTCCAACAGACATTAAAGGTGTAAAACAATTTCTAGGGATTACGGGCTACTATCGCAAGTTCATAAAGGACTACGCGAAAGTAGCCTACCCAATGATTAGGTACCTAAAAAAATCTGAAAAAAATTAATTTAAATGACCAGGAATATTCAAAAGCATTCAATACCCTAAAAACCTTATTAACTAGAGATCCTATTCTTAAAAGCCCCGATTTCAGCAAACAGTTCATTCTTACTACCGATGCATCAAATTATGCCATCGGAGCGGTCTTGAGCCAAGGCGGTCATCCTATTTGTTATGCCTCTCGTACTCTAAATAATCATGAGCAACGTTATTCTACAATCGAAAAAGAGCTCTTGGCTATCGTGTGGGCAGTAAAGTACTTCCGAATGTATCTATATGGGCGGCACTTCATAATTCGCGCTGACCATAAACCTTTGGTTTGGCTTAACGGCAAAAAAGAGCCTAATATGAAACTTCAGTGATGGAAGATCCAATTAAACGAGTCAATGGAATACCTGAAGGGAAAAGAAAATTACGTTGCCGATGGGTTAAGCAGAGTTGTCACCGAAAACAAAAACGACGAAGTTGATGCCTTTAGTGACAACGAAACTCTCCTAGGTGATATTTTTAATAACGAAGTCGCTGCTAGCTGCAATAACGACGACGAAGTCATAAACGCAACTACAAAGCAAGATGACTTCTCCACTGCTGCGACTATTCATAGCGCTCAGGAGGACGAATGTAGCGCTATCTTATCTATATAACTGATAAGCCTATCAATCTGTATAAAAACCAGATATACCTCACGCTTGGTCAAAAAGAAAAACTAAACCTCAAAATTATGCACAAGAAAGTTCAAAATTTTATTTGCGTTAAAAAGGGTGTTAGTGACCTTTCTTTATTCTTAGAATTTCAAGACCTATACGTTAGGTACTTTTCAATGAATAAAAATTTAAAAATACTAAGATCGCATAATAAACTTAGGAATATTACCGATAGGAACGAAATTATTACTTTGATAAAAAAAGAACATCTCAGCAAAAATCACAGAGGGATTAGTGAAGTGTTTGCGGAAATGCGAAAAAAGTATTTTTATCCCAATCTCCAAGTGGAGATACAAAAAATAATTAACAATTGCGAAATTTGCAACCTAGCGAAACACGACAGACGACCTTCACAAACCCCACTGCAACTTACAGAAACTCCTACACAATTTAATACTATAATCCATATCGACATATGGTTCCCAGAAAGAAGCAAAATGTTCCTAACGACAATAGATAAGTTCTCTAAATATGCAACGCTCCACAAATCAGACAATAGGAATTGGATAGCAATATTAGGTGCGCTCAAAGAAAGAATTAGATTTCTTGGAAAGTCAGATAAAATAATTTTAGATAGGGATACCTGTTTCATTAACTCGGCCGTGGAGGAATTTCTTAAAGATAATGAGATAGAATTTCACAAAACCACAGGTTACAAGAAGACAGGAAACGCAGACATCGAAAGACTCCACGGCACGTTAAACGAACATCTCAGGATATTGAAGGCAGCGAAAGATAGATCTGAATTAGAAGATAAACTATTTAAAATTATTTGCTACTACAATAACATAGCACTACCAATATGCGTCCAATCGACTTCCTGTGCAAGAATTTAACTAGGGAAGACATAAAGTCGTTATCGGAAAAATTTCAGAAAGAGAAGGAGATTAGGATACAAAAGTTAAACGCGAAAAGATGTAATAAAAACCCTCCAATGCAATGCGCAAATATAGTTCAAAATCGAACCGTCTATAAATCGAAACCAAAATACAAGAGACTTGATAACTATTCGATCGATAGCAATTACGTTATAGATAATTCAACTAAACGACAGACAAGATATTACAAAAGTCAATTAAAAAGAAAATATTAGAAAAATCACAATGTTTGACTACAACTTAAATTGAAATTGCCCGCCAGTTTCTAAATTAAAATTTCAAATATCGAAGGACGATTATCCTAGATGGCGAGGTAGAATACGAATCCATTCAGATCCAAAATAGGATCACGTACCGAATCTAGTACATAGTATCTTGGCTGGCAGTGAATAGGAAATTAGGAATATTTAAACAACTTAATGAACTTAGTACTCGTACCACACATTATATTCTTCAAATAGTTTAAGCAAAAAAAAAGAAAAAAAACACACATTAGATTAGATTAATAATAATAAATAAAGCAATTTTTTTTTTGTAATTCATTTTTATTTATAGTTTCTTAGATCTATCTTATCCTAGTCAAAAATGCTTAAAACTAGCTTAACTATCCTTACAAATTTAGGAATCTTACTGGCCCTAGGCGAACACTAAAATAAAGTGTATAATTTTTACGTATGCCTTCCGACTACTATATAAATCACTTACAATTAACATTATTATAATTAACTTAAGCTAAGAAAAATTTTTCTTTTTTACAAAACAATTTCAATTTTTTTTCAATTTCAATTTTTTATTTTCTTTACTAAAACATATTGTGTAGATACATAGCGACTGAATAAGATACAAAACTAAATTAACAATATTAGACACAATGAATTAATAAAGAAGCTGCAATCTATAGTACATAAGGAACTAGAGGCGAAAGCAGCTGTAATAACTTTATTATAACATACAACATATTTTAAAGTGGTAGGGTGGGGTTACGACAGATCTGTACATATGTATATTATATATTATATTTTTTATAAGCTTTTTTTTTTTTTTTTTAAGTTAAATAGTGAAATATTTATATAAATTTAGACAAAAAGGAAAAAAAACCATAGTATTGTACTTAAACGGCTACATTTAGTAAGTTATTAATGTCGTTGTAATTGAAATCGAAGAGCCAAAGTTTTACTTTTTTGAGAAAAATGGATACATTTTTTATAATTCTAATATTATTAGGTAGTTTATTAAAGAGTCGTGGTGCAGTTGACGTATAACAATTTAAATTGCAAGTGATGATGTGGTACTATAGCAAGATGTTGATCGTTTACTCTAAGGTTATAGCTAGAAGAGCACCGGCTCAATAAATAAACAGATCTGGCGAAAAAAAATTTTAACACTTTATAGAAATACAAATGCTTCAGAGGTAGGACTTTGATGCTTCTGAAGAGTATTAAGCTGTCATGTCGACGATATTTATTACAGATAAGACGAACAATGTGTTTTTGAAAAATCAGAAGTGGATTAATTTTATTGTGGTGTGTTCCGCCCTATGAAACTATACCATATTCGAGCTTAGAGTGCACTAAACCCTAATAAATACACTTAAGAAGTTCTCGTGAGCAATATTTTTTTAGAAAGTATATTTGCCTTGTCGCAGCCATAAGATACTTCTTTAGTGCATCTGTATGAGCAGACCAACCCATCTTCCAGTCAAGCAAAACCCCAAGGTACTTGTATGACTTGACACACTCAATATTAAAACATTTATCAGAGCATGAACGTGACTCAAAAAATGTTAGTGGGTTTTCTACCGAGTTACAAATTTCTTTACTGTGATTAAATTTTTTACAACTTGCACAATGAAAAGAAAAAAAAACATAATTTTGGTTTGGTTACTTATTACCATTTTGTGCATTTTGAACCAATGGCTTAAGACTTCCAGGTCATGATTAATATCTGCCAAAAGGTTCAGAGCAGAGTCACTGTGAAAAGCACATGCCATGTCATCAGCGAACGCATTCACTTTACTGCGGTATTTTTGTAAAAAAAGTGAGTTAATAAAGATTAAAAAAAGTATAGGACCAAGCACTGAGCCTTGAGGAACTCGCAAGGAGATGCTTCTTGTTGAGCTGAGTTGCCCATTAATTTTAACCCTTTGTCCTCTTGCAGATAGGTAGGAACAGAACCATTTATGCATTACGCCTCTAAAACCACAGTTGTACAGTTTGTCCAATAGTAACTTGTGATCCACAGTGTCAAAAGCTTTTGTTATATCGATAAACAGAGCCGCAGTTAGTTGCCTGTTATTTATGCCATTATATATGTTAGTGCAGAAATTTAAGAGGGCACCTTCAGTTGAACAACCAGAACGAAACCCAAATTGGCATTCACTAAAAAATTTGTTTCTTTCTAAAAATTTGATCATTCGCGTTTTTACAGTTTTTTTAAAAATCTTCGAGAATACCGAGAGTAGGGAAATCGGTCTATAATTATTTATTGATGTTTTATCACCCTTCTTAAACAGTGGTATTACTTCGGCTTGTTTTAGATTGTCTAGAAAGATACCATTAGAGATGCTCTTATTAAAAATAAGCCATAAGATATCACAGATATTGAACGCTATTTTTTTAACCAAATTATTTGATATACCATCAGTTGCAGTTGAATTCGAATTTTTTAGAGAGATTATGATTTTGTATAATTCAAAAGATGTTATGGGTTCAAAAAGGAAGCTAGGTGAGGACGACGCATCATTAGATAAACATTCGCATTTGGTAAGTTCAGAGCAACTATCAGACTTTACTTTACTACCAATGGAGGTGAAATAATCATTAAATTTATTAGCTAAACCTATGGGATTAGTTACAATAGTATCAACAAGTTTCAAGTTTTGAACTTTTTATCATTTACCTTCACTTGTAAAACATCACAACTACGCAAATTATAGCGAAAATCTTCAACACTTATCTCACTTTTAAAAAAGGCCACAACACCACCAGCTGAATATGCATTATTGCTACAAGGTATAAGATCATATCCTTCAATACTAAAAAGAGACTCTTCATTTTCATATATCCATGTTTCCGTCAAAAAAATACAATCAGGCTTGTTGACAAAATAATTTAGATGTGCAAGAAAGTTATCAAAATTTTTACGCATGCTTCTAATATTTTGGTGAATGATAAAAAAATTGTTCAAGTATTTCTGGTTAGAAACGAGATCATGGAAATCAACATCTACACAGCTGACAGAGGGAATATTAAGAATATTTTGTTCAGGATCTTGCATATTAATTACACTTAGCATATGATCATTCTTTTATATATTTTTATATAATCCTTAAACCTACCTAAACCTAACTAAACATATCTTATTCTAACTTAACTAATATATATATATATATATATATGTATACACATATAAATATAAATTTTATATATACAGTAGAGTCTCGAAAAAGTTAAGTAGTTTGTTTTAGAGGTACTTAACTTTTCCGAATTCTTAACTTTTCCAAGACACTGATACTATGCACATATATGCATATGTGTATGTACGTAAAGTAAAAAAAATGCATGGGTTTTATGCATGTTTAAATACATATGTATGTACATACTATATTACATATTTATTTTTCAATATTTACATACATACGTAAATCATACATGTATACAAAATAATATATATACATATATGTACATAAAACACTAGATTTCATTCGTGTTTGTCCCAGTGAAATAATCGGTAACCTTTTTCTGATGAAGACTCTTATCGAAATACGATTTTACGATGTTCGATCGTAGCTCGAGAAGCTGTGGGATATATTTGTCGGCGAATTTTGCATTGAATTCACTCCACTTGATCAGCGTATTCGCAGCGCATATTGCATCTTTATACGACACAACCTCTAGAGTTTCAGCAACATCACAATCCTCTGAACTTATGCTTGTGGTCATTTCACATTCATCGAGTGAATCGGTGTTCCAAGCTGTTATTTCCTCAGCTGAAAGCGCAGAATCAGGTGCAAGTCTTGCTAACAGCTGCTGGGCCTCTTCAACTGTTTTGTTATAAATAGGGTCAGGCTGCAGCAGTACTGATAAAGGGATATCGTCTTCGTCATCATAATGATGATCATCTCAATTCAGCAATTTATTCCAGGCTTTTTGTAAAATGCTTTGAGAGCATTCATCCCAGGCGATTTTCAATAGCAAAATTGCCTTACGAAGATCGTGTTTTTGAAGTGATTCGTGAATCGACAAGTCCTCCTGAGCGACAATACCCGCCAATAGCTGATTCCGATAGAATAGTTTTGTCACTCTAATTGGGTTCTGGTCCATAGGTTGAATAGCTGCTGTTACATTTGATGGAAGAAGCATACAAAAGATGTCTCCGTCATCAGAGCGAAGTTCTTCGATAGGCGAGTGTGCTGTGCAATTGTCCAATATAAGAATTGCTTTTGGAGCCAAGTTATTTTCAGCACTGAATCGACGTACCTATAGGAGCATATGGAAATTTAAATTAGGTCCTTACTTCTTTTACAAACAGTGTATGAAATAATTTTTTAAAAATGTTTGCTGTCATCCACGCATTTGCTTAAAAATCATAGTCGAGCGGATTTTGAAAGTTTAAAAAGCATCGCGGCTTGGCAGCTTTCCCGACCACGAGTGGCTTAAGTTTATGTGAACCATCCGCATTAGCACACAACATAAAAGTCACCCTTTCTTTCCGTATTTTCCTGCCGGGTGCTGTCTTTTCGCAAGAAGCAACATATGTTTTGTCAGGAAGACACCGGAAAAAGAACCCAGACTCATCAGCGTTGTAAAGCTGCCCGTTTGTGAGATCCATTTCTTGTATTTTTGCCTGCAAAGAATGAAGAAATTGTGTGACTGCCGATGTATCACTCGATAAAATTTCACCACACACCTTCAGGTAGCGTATTCCATGCCAGCGTTTGAAATTCGCGAACCAGCCTTGACTTGCCACAAAATCATTTGCATTTTTGTTTGTATACATTTGAGCAAACAATTCCTTCGCCTTAGCTTTCAAAATGGAGCCACTTATCGAACAATTTCTCTCACGCTGGTCTAAAAACCATCTATACAATTCCTTTTCCATATCTACGTTTTCCGACTTATGTCGTTTTAGGCTGCTGCATAAATGTTTACTTTGTTTTTTTTTATTTTTGAAATTGCAGCTTCAGAAACACAAAAGTCTGTTGCTAATCGATTAGCCAAAACGCCACGTTCCAATTTGTTTAAAATGCTGCATTTTTCAGCAATTGATAGCCGTTTTTGCTTTCGTTCTCCTGACATGTTGCAGTCACAACCACGATACAAACTCAACTAAAACAGTGATCATCAACCGATATTCATATGCATCCATACATTCGTCTTTATAAGAAATCCATAACGGTAAATCCCGACTACTTTTGTGTTTCATGATAGTTTTGCTACAAAAACAGTATGCAAAACTCATATTCGCACATCCCAATTTTAAACACAGAATATTTACTTATAAAGGGTCCGCCAAATAATTTTTTTTTTTTTTGAAAATGCTATAAAAAAAACTACTGAATATTTTCTCAAATTTCTTTTTTTATTTGAAAGTACCTACAATCCTTCCGGTTAATAATGGAAAATAATTTCATTCAAATGGCTGCAGTAGCCTACACGATCGGTCCAATTTTTAAGCACATTATCGATTGTGTGCAGCTGCATTTCACCAATGGCTTCACGAATCTTCTTCTTCTTCTTCTTTTCCTTTTTATCCCGGCGTCGTTATGGTCAGAAGTGTAGGACCATAACCTTCCCACTTAACTGCATTCCTACTGGTCCGCTTGTGGGGTCCGCCGGTTTGACCTCGGAAAGTAGCGGCAGGCTTCCCGGTTTGGGATTACTTCATCGCTGAGGCCAATCAAATGCTGGTGTTTTTGCATTTGTTTGCACCAATTGTTTTTCGGTCTGCCTTTTTTGCGTGTTAAAATTGGAACGTTGATTGATATCGCCTTTTGGACGGGGCTCAAAGGATCTCTCCTTTGAACATGGCAATACCAACTGAGTCGGTCGCGCTCTATATTTCTTGTGATGGTTTCTTTTACGTGGAGGCTTCCTCGGATCTTTGAACTTCTAATTTTGTTACGCTTTGTTACTCCCGCTGTCATGCGAAGCATCTTCATCTCAGTTGCCGTTAATTTGCTCTCATACTTTTTGTGCATTGTCCAGCATTGTGAACCGTATGTGAGCGCCGGACGTACAACTGAAGTGTAGAGCCTTCCTTTCAGCTTAGGGGGCATTTTTCGATCACAGAAGATGGCGGAGTTTTCCCGCCACTTCATCCACCCTACGCTTACGCGATGTTTGATGTCGATGATGTCGTGGATCATGACCATTAGTAGTGCCTGGCGGGGTAGTGCTTTTCCTTTTAGCGTTCTTTTCCATAATGCTACGGTTTGACCGTTTTCTTTCTTCCCCTACTTTTTTTGACACGAGCATGCTCCAGATTTTTTATTTTTTTTTTTGATTGATCTTACTCTTACAACACCGGTGATCTCCAGTCGTGTCAACCCACTGATTTGCATGCACACTTGTGGGGCAGTTTAATGGTGGTATATGTGTCCCTAGGCTCACCTTGGTGTTTTCTAAATTGCCTAGATGTGAGCTTTGTTTACCTTTGTTTAGTCGCCTTTTACGACAAGCGATAGGTATCGCTGCAGGGATATTCTTAACCCGTCCCTGCACGAGTTACCAATGGCTTCACGAATATTGTCCTTTAAAGCGTCAATTGTCTCTGGCTTGTCGGCGTAACACTTATCTTTGACGGCACCCCACAAATAATAGTCCAACGGTGTCAAATCGCAGCTCCGAGTTGGCCAAACGACATCAGCTCTGCGCCTGATAATGCGATCTTCAAAAACAGGGCGCAAAACATCGAGTGTAGCTTCGGCTGTGTGGCACGTAGCGCCGTCCTGTTGAAACCAAATGTTGCCAATATCCTCCTCTTCAATTTTTGTGAACAAAAATTCGTTCAACATGGCCCGATAACGATCGCCATTGACTCTAACGGCCACTCCTTGCTCATTTTCGAAGAAAAATGGCCCAATTATGCCTCTGGACCAAAATCCGCACCAAACAGTGGCTCGTTTTGGGTGCACCGGCTTTTCAATGTATGCGTGCGGGTTTTCTGTGCCCCAAATGCGACAATTTTGCTTGTTTACATACCCGCCAAGATCAAAATGAGCTTCATCTGAAAAGATGATTTTTTTGGCAAAATCGGCATCTTCTGTAAGTCGATCGCAGGCCCATTTAGCGAAGCGAAAACGCATTGGATGGTCAGTTGGCTTCAACTCCTGAACCAATTGGACTTTGTATGGCGTCATACCAAGGTCTTTATGCAAAATTCGTCTCAATGATGTCTCCGAAATGTTCAATTGTTGAGAACGACGGTGAATTGATGTTGATGGCGCTTCACGCACACTTTCTGCCGCAGCAGCAATATTCTCGGGTGTACGCACTGTTTTTGGCTTTTCACGCTTTGGTTTATCGATGAGGATGCCAGTTTCTTTCACTTTTTTCACAAGATAACGAACATACGGAGCTGATGGTGCTTCTCTTCTTCCAAAATCCGTGATTTTCAAAGTAATGTCGCAATATTTCCCAGCGTTGTTCAAGCGTATACACAACCATATTCGTTCAGCGGAAGGATAAAACTAATTATCTGTCAAATCAGACATGAGCTAAGTGTTACCATTCACGAAATAAGCACTACTTGAAAAAAAAAAGTTAGATGGCGGACCCTTTACAAAACTAAAGCAAATGAAGTTGGTGTTTTTTTTTTTTTTTTTTTTAAATTAAAATGTTTCAACTGATTATTGTGGGTTTCTGTAAAATATTTCCTTATATGTAGTTACAGGGAAAAATACGTTTCTCTGTTTATAATGGGGGTGTACGAATATGGGTTTCTCATACTGTACGTACCACGCGAGCGACGTTCTAGGAAGCGGAAATGTGGAATTGAGTTGAAAACAAAAATGATTTGAAAAAGTTAAGTCAGAACTTAACTTTTTAGAGTCTCCCGTGGTGACTGGACACTACTTAACTTTTCCGAATACTTAACTTTTCCGAGACTTTACTTTATAGTATACAATATATCTTTTTTTTTTTTTTTTGGTTTTTAATATTTTTTTTTGTTTTATCCTACCCTATCCTATTCTACCCTACCCTATAAATAAAGCTAATAGCGTAACGGATACAATTGTTGGCACCCCTAAGTAAATTTTGAATTGAATTGCGTGTAAATTTCGCATTGATAGAACTAAGAATATGGTAAATTACCAAATTAATATTTGGAATTTTTTGTATATTACAAATATTTTTTACTTTGTATTTTATTATTAAAAAAGGATCAAAATAGGATAATAAAAAGAGCTTACCAAATACTACAATTATTGGCACCCGACCACAATTGTCGGCACCCCAAAAATGTACTATTATTGGCCCCCTTGAATTTAAGGAAAACAATATTTTTTTTTTTTAAAAGGTAGCTAGCTAATTTATTTATAATAAGAAAAAAACATGAAAAGGAATATACATATACCGCTTCTTCTGTTCTATAAAGGACAAAAACACATAAATATTAAGTTAACAATAAGTAAGAGTTATCAAAAAATAAATAAAAAAGAAAATTCTACAACAAAAATGAATTAATTAATACAAATTCATATACATTTTTAAATAGAAACTTAAGATCTACTCATTTAATGATACACAACGAACAGGTAAAAGTTGGAAGAAAGTTGTATTTAAGTATTTTTAAACATTTTATATGATACTCTCTAATACATTTTGCACATCTTATACCACAGTTCCAGCTATTTTTGTCATAAAATGTGTACAGGAAAAGCACATCTGACCACTACAAATTTTATTTTCTCCAATTTCTTCGACTGGATTCGAAAATAAATTTCTGATATGATTTCCAGATTTTGGTACAGGCTGAGAAATAACACCTTCCTGGCTGACTTTGTCGTACAATTCAAGCAATATCTGTTTTTCGGGAGAGATTTGGGGCAAGATCTGTTTTTCAGGAGAGTTTTCAATTGAAGCCAATGCATTGGAGGTTTTTGTGTGTAAAATAGGTTTTGAAGGAGGAAGTTTTTTTGTTGTAATTTTTCTCGGATTCTTTGGAACCTTCTTAGTTTTTATTTTATTAATTTTTTCCAGTTCTTTAGCTTTTTTCTTTTTAAATCTTTCAGCTTTTTTTTCTTCTTTTTGTTTTTCAATTTCTTGCTTTTCTTCTTTTTTCTTTAGTTCTTTTTCAATCCATGTAGAGTTAGTGATAACAAAGCTTTTATTTTGTTTCTGGGGTTTGATACCTTTACGTAGGGGTGTTTCAGGCCAGTCTAATAAATCGGTCATGTTAAGGACACCGACATTTTCCGTTGATATTATTTGTGCGTCTGTGTCATTAGTACTTAAAATTTCGATTTCGTCTCCAACATACAAAAAATTATTTATTGCACTTATGTCTATCAAATCGGTTGAGTCCAAATTTTGGGGATCAGTTTGTGTAGCACAGCTTGCAAATGTTATTCTTTCTCCAACTCACTTAAATTCATTCGTCTTAAAAAAATTGTATAGTTTATGCATCTGTGCTAAGTCATCGTCATTTTCGCAATCCAAACTGTAACGTTCTAGCTTTTCTATTTTCTGTTGTCCAATTATACTGCAAAAACTTTCAAATGCATCGTTTTGGTCCTGTACATATTGAAGTTCGGTAGCATAGCTGCATTTGGATCTTCCCAGACATTTGGAGAAATTAATGGAGTTTGGGTCCCAAGGAAACAACCCACAAGCCTTAAAACCATTGATAATGGTGGATGGAGAAATACTTTTGTCTACAACTTCTTTCAAAAGAGGAGCAAACATTTCTTTCGTTAGATTTACTCCCGAATTTTTCCGGCGCCAATCTGCAAAACTCCATTGTTCCAAGCGTTTTTAAGGGGTTTAAAAGCCGCAACATCTGCTGGTTGCAAAATTCGGGTAGAGTTGGGATAAAGGGCTATCAAGATGATTCCAAGTTTAACACATAGCTGGCTCACTTGGAGTGTAAGATGTGTGCTATGTCCGTCAACAAATACTATTACTGGTAATTTAAATTTTTGTCGGATCAAAAAGGGGTAAAAAACCTTTGAAATATATTCGTAAAATGTTTGTTTGGTCATCCAGCCGTTTTCACTTACTCCGCAGCCCCACGTATCAGGTATGGTTTTCCGTATATCATCCTTCAATCTCTTAAAAGGATGGATGATCATTGGAGGACACATTGATCCTAAAGCGTTAAATGTAAACATAACAGTTAAATTCGATTTCGCTTGGCCTCTATCGACTTCATAAATATTTCTTGATCCTTTTGCAGCTAAAACGGATTTAGCTTTAGGGCACAATAAAAAGTTTGTTTCATCCCCGTTAAACATTCTGCTTGCATCTTCAAGGATTGAGAAGAAATTGTTTTTGATCAAATAGTCCTGTACCGAGTCAAACCAGCCAAAAATATCTGTTACCGCTACATTTGCGCTTGCTGATGAAACTGGATCAACTGTTCTAAAAGTCAAAGAGGTATGACGCTTCAAAAAAGATCTAAACCATCCTTTTCCTGGTATTGCCTCGCTACCGAATGGGTGCTCCCTGTTACTTTGCTTTAGAAATTCCTGGACAGAAAAAAGGACATCTTCTTTTCTTTTCGGAAATCCTTTCTCTTGCGAAACTTTTAGCCATTCAACAATAGTCGATTCTTCCTCTGCAGTTAAAACTGTTGCGGGCCCTGGACGTGCTTTTGTAAAATGTTCACTCAATCGGAACTGCAGAGTAGAACGCGGTATTTTGTAATTTTTGGAAGCTGCCTTTTTAGACATTTGTCCATTTTTTATAGCCAGTAGAGCTTCTTGAACATCCTTTTCTTGATAAGACTTTCTTGTTTTCGGCATTTTTTCAATTTCTAAAAAGTAACGATTTAATTTTACAATTATTGGCAGTCACAAAAGTGTATTTATTGGCAGTGCCAAAAGTTGTAGTTCCTAAGAACAAATTATTGGCACCCTAGTGCCAATTTGCTTAAGGGTAAACTGATGAGCATTCCTGGCAAGACGAGTATTTCGGGTGAATTCATGGAGGTGAGGAATGCAACTGGCTAACTCATTTGAGCAACGGTTGTTAAAATAGCGATAAAATAGTGACAAGGAAGACACATTACGTCGGTGTTCGAGCGAGTCAATTGACTTTGCGATATTAGTGTCTCCTATAAGTTTTATCGCTCGCTGTTGTATCCTATCTAGTAGGTGCAGTGAAGTTTTAGGGGCACCAGACCAGATATGAGCGTTATACTCAAGCTTGGGGCGGATGTAGGCCTTATAAATTGAAGCCAAATCAGAGGGGGTGAAATATTTCTTGCATCGTTTGAGGAAACCTAATCATTTTGCCGCGTTTTTGGCGATTTCAAATATGTGATCATTCCAATTAAGTTTGGTGTTGATACACATACCAAGGATGAAAAGTTTTTCGGTTTCGTCGACACAAGCGCCATTCATGGATAATGGCTGATTATTATGGGTTCGCTTTAACGACAGTAGACAGCATTGAGTTTTAGAAGCATTGAATTCCACTCTATTATTTTTACCCCAATCAATTATGCTGTCAAGATCGGAATTCAATGTGCTTGACATACGCTGCCGTTCCAGTTCTACGGCCGAAGAGCAGGGACGTGAGTCCTGGAACGAATATGAAAAGCTGAGAGTACTGTCATCAGCGAAGGAGTGGATTGGATTAGAAGTAACAGACAAGAGATCATTTATAAAAATGAGAAAGAGAGTCGGAGACAAAACAGAGCCTTGGGGGACACCAGCATTTATTTGGTGAATATCAGACTTGAACCCATCCAAAACAACTTGAATTGAACAGTTCGAAAGGTAATTTCTAATCCATAGAAGCAGAGATTTATCGATGCCATAAGCACGCATTTTCGACAAAAGAGCCTGATGCCGAACTCTGTCAAATGCTTTTGAAATATCAAGCGCAACGATCTTGCTTTCGCCTTGATTGTGCAAAGATTGGTTCCACTTTTCGGTGAGATATGCCATCAAATCACTAGTGGACCTGTTGCTGCGAAAACCGTATTGACGGTCATTAAGAAGCTTCCGCGATTCAAGATATTTCATAAGCTGACGGTTTATCAGCGTTTCCATGACCTTGGAAAGAAGGGACGTTAGTGCTATGGGTCGGTAGGAGGAGGTAGACGAAGATTCGCCCTTTTTGGGGACGGGCTGGACAAATGCTGTTTTCCATCTACTCGGAAAGAGACCCGAAGAGTAGGACAGATGGAAAAGCTTACGCAGAGGTTTTGCCAGCGCAGAAGAACACCTCTTCAGAAGTATTGGGGGTATACCATCCGGGCCAGCGGATTTGTGTATGTTGAGATCTTTTAGTACTCTTGCAACTCTTGCAGATTTTAAGTTGGTCTGAACCTCCAATATCCTCCTCAAGTCATTCCAAAAGTTGTCAATATCGGGGTATTGACTTGGTCATGAAGTTGTAATGATGTCTTTTTCCCGCAGCCAGTTTTTTACAAGACCCGCCGTGTGTTTGTTTATCTGAGGGACATGCTTTCTTCAACCTATAGTTCTATGATATCTTGGAAGATGGCCCTGTATTTTGACTTTGCCCATATATCCTCAAACCGAAAAAAAGAATCGATACCCTACCAAGAAAAACGAATCGACAGCATTAGCATTTCCCTGGTATAGCGATCATGAAATTTCTTCCCTTTTGCCTCCGAGAGGATATAAAGTAAATCCTTTTGGTGCATTCAAGCTTTCTTGTCCTCAAGAACGGTGATACATGCTAGATCTCCGATTGGAGCGCAAATCCACCTGGAAGAAGCAAAAGGATCAGACCTCGCACTATGTAGTAATATGTGATTGTTCATTCTATGATCACTGCCCTCGCTTGGTCTTGAGGCGCAGTTAAGAACACTTTTGGAGCAACTCAATACCCTGGCAATGATTTCATAGGTTTGGTCTTGTTCTCTTAGGTTAGGCACTATTTTTTTCTGTCTTGGGAACAGTGCACTTTACAAGCCCTTATGTGACCGTATTCTAGAATTGCACATCCTGGCGGGACTTACCTTCAAATTAACAAATCACAACTGAAATAACGTTAGACGTACGCTGGAAGACCGGCTAATAAGCGACGCAGGGTCGATTTGAACATCATTTACGATCGATTGGCATGCAGACGATCCAACAACGCAACAATTCAAATACAAACGAGCCACAAGTTAATTTAAATTTTTATAGTTTATTGAGATTTCTTAAAATATAGTTTTTCTTAATCCTTATTTAATAGATACTTTGTCTGTTGCATTTTAATCTTGTTTCTGTTTTTCGTTTTACATTCTGCAATGTACACAATTGCAAATCAATCTATTCTATACAAACTTGGAACAGTCATAAAAATGGTTGTATTTTAAGCATCTGAACTTGATTTCAGTATTCCAGCGCACTAATATCTGAGACAAAAGAAAATCCGTCTTTAGTGGCAAAAAGGTGAAAAAAATTCGAGATTTCGTACGCAAGTGTACGATGAAAGCTTGAAAAATGGGATTCGTGACAAATGATCAATACTTCGAAGCCTAAAGGAAATCGAAAAAAAAACAAAAAAAAAAAAACAAATGTAAAAATGAAGGCGATAAAGAAATCGTCATTAGTTATCTATATGATTGGATGTGTCTGGTTTTGAGGATCGTTCACCGGGAGTCGATAGATTCGTGTCAACATCGAGCATGCCACAAATCGTAAAGGACAGATCGTCATTGTAGGAGTAATCGTTCTGCATCATGAGTGAGTTGCCCTTAGGTGACGCTGATGACTTTCCGTTTGCATTCTTTTTATTGTCGACGACACTGCTCACTTCTTGTTCGTCCTCATTGTCGGGCTGTAACAGTGATAGCTGGGATGCCTCTTTTGCCATCGCTTCCTCATCGGGGTAGGGTCCTGAGATTTGCAGGAGCACGACTCGGATGATATGACTCGTTTTGATGTCCACTACACCATGTTGCGTTCGCAGGTGCCGCATGATATTCTTCCGGTGAAGCTGAACGAAGTTACACATCGTGCAGATGTGTGCCTCGATTTGACTCGATTTCGTGTCGAAGGTATATAAGCGAACGGCAGCACCTCTCTTCGGACAACCGTTGCCAGACTGTAGATGATTGGTAAGGAGGCTTCTAGTCGGTTTTCGTATGTTGCACCCGCTGCATTTGAAGCCGTATTCGCCGGTATGCATGGTGAAGTGTTCGAACCAGTAGGGTAGAAGGAATTTAACTCCCTTGTCACAGAAAATGCAATGGGCGGCGTACTGTTGCTGGTTGCCTTTATAGAGATGAACGAAACCCACATTGCTCGTGGTCAATAGACGGCGAATGTCTTTGGTACGGAGCCGGGAGGTAAACACCTCGGATAGCCGATGTTCGTTGACGTAATGGTGCACGATACGTGGCACTCGTCGTAGACAATGCACACAGAACTCGTAATGGAGACTGCGCGAGTGTAGACGGCGATCGGTGTTTTTCAATGATTTGTTTGTACCAATGTCAAATATCTCCGCATGAGCGTCATTGTCGTCAGAATCGTCGCATGGTTCTGGCACCGATTGATTTTCCTCCTCGGCAGGTGGATGCCCGTTTTCTGATGAGTGAGGTTCCTCGGTGAAATCTTGCAAACTATCGTCATCGGCATCGTCACAGTCGTCGCCATCGGCTTCGACCCAAGTCGGTGTTAAGAGGTCATCATCGGCATTGCCAATTATTTCGGTTTGGTTCAATCGAAGGCGCTTGCGTGTAGGCTCCCTGGGTTGCTCTAAAAGAGACATCAGTTGCTGTTCGTGTTTTGTCTTGGAAATGTGCGGAAACTCACCCGTAGGTGTCAGCGGTCCGAGTGGATTGGTAACTGGACGTTTCGAAGTCGTCTTTTTTGCTACTGTTTTCTTAGCTAATTTCTCTCGTTCTAATTCCTTCTCACGTTCACGTTCTTCACGCTCCTCCGCCAGTCGCAATTCTTCTCTTTTCTTGTCCTCGATCTTTTTTGCCAGTGCCTCGAACTCCTCATCGTCGTGGTCCTCGCTGTAGGTGAATCCGGCTTCTTTCCGTCGCGTACGATTCGTGCGTAGCGACTTCTTCCGCTCGGACACTATTTCGTCCTCGAGCACCAGTTCGCCCATGTACGGAGTATAGTCGTTATCGTTGTTATCCCCGTCGCCAGCGATTGTGCCGTCACTTTGTTTGCGTGCTTTACGATTGCGTTTCATCGAGTTGAGCGATGAGGATGACGACGATGTCGATGGTGTTGTTGATGCTGGACTGGCAGAGGTTATAGTAGAATTGGATGGCGACACATGCGGAACAGCCGGCTGCGATTGGGTGGATGGCGACGGCTTCTCTTGAATATTCAGTTTCGGTGGTTTTCCGATTTCCGATTGGGTCTCGGATCTGTAGCCTATCCTAGTGCGACATGTAACCTTGCCCGTTCGCGAATCTGTGGTCAAAGCAACTGGTTTGCCGAATGCATCGTTTGTGGCGAAGCGACAGAACTTACGACCGGATTCGGTTAGCTGACCGCTTTTCAAGAAGACATTCCGCAAGTCGAGTAATAGCTGGATGTCTACCGCCTCGGTGCTCGACTTCTTCGCCTGCGAGTTCAGAACAAGGCGAATTTCTTTTAAACGCTGAAAGAAGCGATACTTTAAGACACGCTGTAGTAGAACAAAGCAGGCGTGGGATGCTAGCTGCTGTGGACTGGCGAAATTAGCGAGAAAATTCTCCAGCCATTCCTTGAGCATCCGATCTTGGACTTGGGTGACAGTTGAAGTTGGGTTTGAATTTGAATTTCGTGGAATCGAATCGTTCGAGGAGGATTCATCCTGATTGACGGCAGCTGATGATGATGGAAGTTTGCGATTAGGCGGCGGATTACTATAGAACGCGTTCGGAATGATGAGCTTTTTGTTCGAAAGCTGTGCTGAAAACGAAGCGGGACTCACTTCGGGCTTTTGGGGTATATTAGATTTGGGCGTTATACTGGGTTTAAGTGTTAAGCTAGACTTGGGTGCCGGTTGGAGATTGACTGCGTTCAGAAAGTTCGACTGAGCCGTTGGCGGTCGAGATGTCGGTCGAGCTGTCGGTTTTAATGGAGTTCGAACGAGTTGTTTTGGTAGCGGAACTGAGGTAGGCTTCTTCGAGGCGAAGGACTTGCGTGCAGGTTGAGTGGAGCTGACGATTATAACATCATCGTCCTTAATTGTTGCTTTGTTAGTTGAACGTGGTGGTGGTTGTGTCGGTTTATCGTCATCTGAATCGGAATCGAGCAGACTTATGGTTTCTAAAAGGGCCTTTGGGTCCTTGCGGTATAGGTACCCCCCACGGTCGCGTATTGGTTTTTGAAATTTCTGATGCGAAACCCGCCCGGCCGAGATGAATGATCGTTGCATGATAGCTGAGGTTGATTTTCGTGCACTGGCTCGAGGTGTTTGAGACGAGGTGATTAGCAAAGAGGCGTTGGCGGGCCTTAGTAAGGGAAGTGAGATGTTGAGCTTATGTTGCTCCACACTATCTTCAGGGTCCGAGTCGATACAGATAGGTGACGAACGGGTTTCGATCAGTAGCACATCGTCCACATCATCATAATCATCCTCGTTGACTCGTTCGTCAGCTCTTGAGGTTTGAGTGTGGCTTGTTTTGCTTTCTTTAGGCACTGAATTAGGAATAACCGGCAATGTGTTCTCTGTGGATGAATCCAATGTGGCCAGGGGGTCTATGTCGCCACGGGATTCATTGATAGTTTGATCTTTGGCAGTGTCGTTTGGTTGGCTTGCGGGTTCAGTTGCGAATGTGTCCTCGGCGAGGGAGTGGACCGACTGTATGGCAAGACTTTCGGCTGAAATTATTTTGAAGGGTAGAATGTCATTCGAACTCTGACGAATGACATTATCATCTTGTTGCTGATCGTGTGCTTCGCCGGACATTGCTTCTGGAGTGCCTGTCGCTAGCTCAGACTCGACGAGTTCGGTTTTTGATTCGTTAGTGTCAAGTTGTGTGGTTTCCTCGATCCCCGGGTCGTCAGGGAGGATGAAAGTGTCGCCAGTTGTTTCGACTGGCGAGGCAATTTCGGTGTTTGGTTGTGTGACGTCTGGACATTGTTCATTTGCGTTGAGTTTTAAAGGTGTTTCTAGAATTCCTGACTTGTCATCTTTGTTAATCTCATTTTCATGGTCCAAATGGGGTTTTTCGTCCGTATTTTCGGGACCTGCATCAACTTCGTCTTCATTCAGTTTGTCATCATCGGGTTGGGAATCAGCGCTGGCAGTGTCAGCATTGCTTTGTTCAAGTTTTTCTTCATTTAGCTGGTTGTTGACCTCCACATGATCTACTGCAGGTTGAGTATCCTCGGGAGCATCGCCGTTTTCACTTTTCTCCTGGGTGTAGCCGTTTGTCTACGTAAATAAACTGCTTTTTGCACATTCTTTTCTACGAAATGTCATGTACTTACGTTCGAAGGACTTGCTTTAGTGTCTTCCTCGGTTGTTGGCATGCCGTTCTTCTCGTCTTCGTCCAGTTTGCCAACACTAATCTCTTCTTTTCCACCATTTTTCTCTACATCATCATTCTAAAGCAAATCACATGTAATTACAAAATAATCCGAGCACGCTCGACACAAATTCCTTACTTGCTTCTCGTCCGCGTTTCCAAAAACACGGCTCAAAACCTCCTCGCACTTTTCTAGTGTATTCAAGTTCACGCTGAACAAAAAGAAAATTTCAAATCAAATCAGACTTTTCAATCAAACAAGCAAATCCTTCTGCGCGTTCATTGATTACCTATTATCCGGCTTTTTTAATAAGTCGAACAACAATTGCATTTGCACCAGTTTACCCTCGTTCTCCCTATCATTGGCCAGAAGCTCAATCAAGTTCGCCAAGAATGGCACATACTTCTGCAAATAGTTGATTTTCGCTTCACAAATTGGATCCATGATGTTCGTTCATGAATTTGCGTCAAAATCCACTGTTAGATGAACACTTTGAAAACATAACTTTTCAAAACAGATTAGTGGAAAGGGGGAGAAAAAAAACCAAAGAAAAAAAAAATATCTGATTTCTGGCCACCACTGTTTCTCGATCAATGCGTTCGGAAGCGAATTACATTACGGCGCGCGGGATACCAAGAGCACTTGCTAGTTATGCGTTAATCCGATAAAACCGTATTTCATGTATATGATTAGTTGAAAAATGGATTAAAAAAAAAAATGTGTGAGTCTTTCACTGACCATAAACACGAAAAAGGTAAGTTGGATTTTTGAGGGGTGGGCAAAATGTTTTGACATGTATATTTGTGTGGCGTTCCCATCCGTAGAGGTCGGTCGCAGCTCGCTGGTTGTCATTTTGTGGCGCTTGAAATCTAGTACATTTCACAGTGAGACGAGCAGTGAAGTGACCAGTGAAAAACATTATTTTTCGTTAAAAAATGTTTTTTTATTTGTTTATCAATGTTTTATTACATAACTCCATTCCCATGGGTTAATTCCCCGAAATTGTATTGAATAATTCAAAGTAACATTGGAAACAAATAGGAAATATTTTATTCAAATCGTGGTGACGCTATGACGCGATTCACTCAGTATTGCAACCATACCATGAGTAAAGCCGGTGTCGATCTTCTTTGTCACACACCAGTGGTCATAAGAAGAATACCATATAGTGGGTTCGCGGGAAATGGATAGTTACACCACGCTGGAATGGTTTTTGGTTAGTTATAACCGGCATTTCCGACTGCGACATTCGGTTTTGTATTAATTAAAAAAAAACTTGGGCTGTGACTGATAAGTAAATAAAAGTGAAATTTCTGGTAAATATCAGAAATTGACTGAGACGAAAGTATTGACTTTAAGGAAGGGCGGTAAAAATAGGATGCGACCGATGAAGAGCAAAGGTTATTACCGGCCATTAGGAACTTGGAATTCCAGAGCCTCGATCACCCTTCGCCAAGCCTCCCTGGCATGAGTGTGTTTCTTCTATGTTTCGCTGTTCTGTCCCATCTCTTTGGGATCAACTTTTATATTGTCCTCCCATCCTGGTGGTCTATTTTCGTCGGATTTTCCACTCATTATTCGTTTGATTGGGCGTCCACTGTCCATTCGTTCTATGTGTCCTGTACATTTTAGCCTTCGAGATTTTATTGCACAGACAAAGCTAGAATGTGTAGTTTTCTTCATCCTCATCCTCATCGTTCGATTGGCCTAGTATGTGCTAAAATAGGTGAGCTCCTGACATAAGGTAATCTGGTAACTAATCGAGATCCTTCTGAACCTCGTTCGCTCTACTCGTGTACCAGCTGCACTTCGCTGTTGTCACTTCCAGTCGTGTACGGGTCTCTTGAGGCTGTCGTGATCTGTCTGTGTCTGCCACCACGTTCCACATCCCTTTACGGTATTGGACGTCAAATTTGTGCTGCTGATGTTCCAGGGTCTACCTTGCAATTCTTCCCGAAGGGCTCTCGATGGAGTTAAGCCATTTCAATGATAAATAGTCAGTGACCATCGTGAACTCATAGCCCTTTTATCAACCATACGATTCAATGATGATTCAATGCAGTCCTTCGTCAAGAGTTCGTCGATCTCTTTGTTGATGATCACTTGCATTGCCGAGTTTCTTGGGTATCGTTATTTTATGGGCCGATCATTTTTGACGTCGATCTTGTGGAACGTGATGCTTGATGTGCCCTTGTAATGCTGTAATGTTCTCCATTGACCTCCTTAAATGTCCTTCACTTCATCATTCCACTGTCATCATCCTTCTGTTCGCTCGTTTCGCTCTTCTGTTGTATTTTGCGTTCGGCGGGTTACTCGATGAGTCGTTCCGTATAGTATCCTGGTGCTTTGGTGCTGTGGATTTCTTGTTTGATTTGCTTGTTTCGTGCTTTCTCCGATATTTTCCGATATATCTTACTGTGGTGACTCACCTGTACCGTCCCGTGGTTCTATGAATGGTGCAGCCTTGCATTCGGCTTGTTCGGTGAGTCATCCCATTGAGGTTCTTGGTCTCTCGATGTTTTCCTTTTCTTTGTGGACTCCCTGCCACATTTGATGGTGGAAACGAGATTAGGAAATCTATTCCCTGGACAAGGGGGACTAGGAGTGGGATCCGGCTCTTGGATGTCCCCAGCAGTATGTCTACCTCCAGTGTTCTATCTATGTGCCCAATGGAACCGTCGGCGGTCTTTACACCTGTGTCAGCCTGAACAATTGTCCCATGTTTGACGAATTTCATTGCAGCAGTGTGATACACGTACTTCTTCGTGGCCTCTGTGTCGAGGATCGCTGTTGTTGTTGTTATCTTAAGTGGGCGTTAGCGGTTATGCGGTTGACTAGGCTATACTCGTCGGCTTCAAGTCCGTTTTATAAATGTACCTAATCCTCTGCCACCCTTCGATCTTTCGTTCATCTTTACTCAGCTAACTGCTGACCCCACCCAAAGTCGCTACGCTCTCTTGACTAAGAGATATAAAGACGTATAAGAACATTCCACGATAAATCAGACTCGGTTTGTTATGAAGGTAAACCAAATATAAGCGTCATGGTCTCCATTCAACACGAATTTCGCTAGCCTCAAGAGCCTCTTCATCAAATACCATGAATTCTTCAATATTTCGCCCCAAAAAGTATCCAAAGACCTTGATACCTTCCGCTAATACATTCACTCAAAACGTAAATCCGACCTTCAACGGAGCAGAGCTGACCACGACAAGTTTTTTCGTCCCTAATGGCTTCACTCTGTCAAAATCTCCCTCTTACCTTCTATTATCAGAATGTAAGAGGTCTTCGCTCAAAAACCCAAGCTATTTTCCAACAGTCAATTGCTCTTCCCTTTGAAATCTTTGCTCTGACCGAAACAAATCTGATCCCCAGCATAAATGACCTGGAACTGTTCCCATCAAATTTTAATGTTTATCGCGATGACGAACTTAGCCGACCCACTGATGGTTGCCCTTGTCGAGGCGTCCTACTAGCCGTCCTTACTACAATTGATTCTTCCCTTATTGCAATATCATCCTCCCCACTTCTCGACTTTGTTTCAATTAAGATTGTGCTACCTCATAAGACATTAAACATCATTTGTTTGTCCTCACAACCTATTGAATCTTATCAACTCTCCATTAACTTAATTGACCAAAAAATGTCTTAAAATTGATTTAAGAGAGCCTCAGGATGAAATCCTTCTTTGTCTTTCGCCGACGATTCCTTTGCTCTAGACTTCACTTACTTCGATTATTTACCGAATTTTCCCTTGGACCATTTTTTCCTCCCACAGTCATGAGAATCGAAAACAAATTAAATCTACTTAATGATAAATTCACTCCTGGACCTGACGGTCTCCCTGCCATATTTCTAAAAAAATTCTCCTCAGCTTTCCCTCTCCCTCTCTCGAAAATCTTCAGTCTATCCCTCTATCCCTAGGTGAACTCCCTCGGTTATGAAAAACTTCATTTATTACCCCTATAGGTACACAAAAAAGGTCCGAAGAACGACATTAACAACTATCATCTCATTGCCAAACTGTCACGTATACCCAAACTCTTTGAGAGTATTTTGTACGAAATTCTCAAGTTTTGCTGCAAGTCTTTAATCCTTTAATCTCCAGATAACACGGTTTCTTCAAATGCAGATTTACAACCACTAACCTTGTTGAATTTGTGTTCTTGACCCTATCAGCCTTAGAGAACGGCAAAGAAGTCGACGTTGTTTCAACCAATTTCAGTAAACCTTTCGATAAAATCTTCCACAGACTGATACTCTTCAAATTGTCCTCTCTTGGCCTCGACCTCATTTCTTTGAAATGGATATTTTCTTACCTGGAAAATCGTTATTACAGTGTTCGTTTTAGATCTGGCTTTTCTAACCCTTTTTTAGCCACCTTCGGGGTCCCCCAAGGAAGCCACTTAGGTGCACTTCTTTTCGTTCTTACCCTAAACGATATTGACGACACCAAGTTCTTCAAGACCATTTCCTCCAGTCATGACTCTTCCCTTATTCAATCTGATCTCAGTAGTTAAGCTTAATATTTCCAAATGCCAATCAATTACCTTTTCACGTAAACGAATCAAAACTCCTCCTCGTCTCTACTTCCTCAATAATTAACCCATCTCCACGGTTCAAGTCATTCGCGATCTTGGCATATTATGTGACCAAGAGCTTAATTTTCGGGCACACATCGATGAAATAATCCTTAAAGCTAATTCTGCACTCGGTTTCGTGAAGCGATGGTCTAAAGAATTCTCGGACCCTTACGTTACCCGATCTCTTTACATAACCTTTGCCCGGCCCCTTCTTG
The DNA here is from genome assembly GCA_958301585.1 of Merodon equestris. Lineage (NCBI taxonomy): Eukaryota > Metazoa > Arthropoda > Insecta > Diptera > Syrphidae > Merodon > Merodon equestris. The sequence goes on from OY284415.1 coordinate 104,455,507, forward strand.
AATACGGCTCCCAGGTGTGGTCTCCCTACCAACAAACCCACATTTCTAGAATCGAGAGCATCCAACGCCGATTCCTACGTTTTGCTCTTCGAGGTCTCCCCTGGAGCAATCCTTTGATTTTACCACCCTACCAAGACCGCCTTAAACTAATCAAGATGAACACGTTGCAAGAAAGAAGAACTGTATCTGACATTCTTTTCATCCATCGGCTCCTTTCAGGTACCATTGACTGCGCGACCCTCTACAACTCTGTCTCTATCAACAGTAACCCCCGCAATGTACGAAATCCCCGACTCTTTTATCTACCCACCCCCCGTACTACCTATGGCTCCAATGAACCCATTTCTCGTATGCTGGGAAGTGTTAATTCGAATCCTTACTTCGATTTCAACCTCAGCACTCGATGCCTAAAATTCTGCCTTTTTACCACCCTCCCCTCTCTCCCGTTCGCCCTAGTTAGTAAGTGAGATTAGATTAAGATTAGATTAAGATTAGATTAAGATAGCTTGAATTAAGCCCATTGAATGGGGGCGTTTGCCCCCACGAAAATTTCTAAGATGACTCCCAGGTACTTATCTTCCTTGGACTTGGGGATGGGAAGGCCTTTAAGCACCAGCTGAGTAATGTCAGTATTTTTCCTCCTTCTCGTGAAGAGAACGACATCAGTCTTAAGAGGATTAACCGACAGCCCATTACTCGTGCACCAGTCCTCGATCACATCTAGCGCCGCCTGTGCTTTGAGACAGACAGTCGCCAATCTGATCTCAATAGTTTTTCCATCGAAATATGCTTGGAGCATAACATTTCTAAATGCCAATCAATAACTTTTTCACGTAAACGGATCAAACCTCGTCCTGGTTAGTACTTCCTCAATAATCAACCCATCTCCACCGTTTAGGCTACTCACGATCTTGGCATATTATGTGATCAGGAGCTAAATTTTCGCGCACGCATCGATGAGATAATCCTTAAAGCTAATTCCGCTAATTCGGTTTCGTGAAGAATTCGTCAACCCTTGCGTTACACGATCTCTCTACATAACCTTTGCCGGCCCCTTCTTGTATACGCCTCTCAAATGTGGTCTCCTTGCCAACCCACATTTCTCGAATCGAGAGCATCTAACGCCGGTTCCTTCGGTTTTGCTCTTCGAGGTCTCCCCTGGAGCAATCCTTTGATTTTATCACCCTACCAAGACCGCCGTAAATTAATCAAGATGAACACGTTGGAAGAAAGAAGAACTGTATCTGACATTCTGTTCATCCATCGATTTCCATTGACTGCGCGAACCTCTACAACTCTATCTCTATCGCAATATACGAAATCCCCGTCTCTTCTATCTACCCACTCCCCGTACCGCCTCTGGCTCCAATGAACCCAGTACTCGTATGCTGAGAAGTATTAACTCGAATCCTTACTTTGATTTCAACCTCAGCACTCCATGCTTAAAATTCCGTCTTTATAATAGCGTCCTCCTCTCCCGTTCTTCTTAGTTATTAAGTTACATTAAGTAAGATTAAATAAGATTAAGTTAGCTTGAATTAAGCTCAATAAATGGGGGTGTTTGCCCCCATGAAAATTAAAAATTTAAATTTTTCACCCGCAAACTCACTAGTTGTGTCGACCCAGCGATTACACTACTCTGCTTCTTCAGGGTTATGACCCGTTAGGGACACTTATCCGTAGTTGCACCTTAGTTGTTTAATAGATACCATATCGCTGACAGTATCTAGTCAATTCCTTCTGGGTAAAAACAAGAGTCTAGACACTGACTGGTAGCGAACCGTTGAGAATAGTGCCAGGCCAAGTCTTATTTGTGTAGGAAAATGTTTTACCTACATATATTTATTTGAGGAAAGTATTCGGCGAATGAAATGTTTCCTTCTTCTTCTCTTTTTCTTCTTCCTAGATGGCGCTACAGTCCGATGTAAACTTGGGCCTCAACCAACAAGCGTCTCCAGCTGGCACGATCTTTTACCAGTTGTTTCCGATGCCGCAGTTGGTTGTGGTCCCCTGCCATCTGTGTGCGCCACTTTAGATTCGGTCGTCCTCAGCTGCGTCGTCCCTCACGGTTGGATTCGAAGACCCTTCGGGCCACACTACTACATGGCCTAGTTTCTTAGACCTTTGATCGTTGTATCCTCTCCTCCACTCTCCGTTTATATAAACGGGACCGTAGATTGAACATAGAATTTTCCTCTCGAATCGGCCAAGCGCGTCTTTTTTTCGTTAAGGTCCAGGCCTTTGTGGAGGCCTGGAGAACCGCGATTTATACAGGGCGTCCCACGAGCAGTGTGCCAAAAAGCTAGAGCGTGTAGGTCTGGTCAAGACTAGAAAAAAATCGTGCGGGAGGGGGGTCTATCCCCCCGTTTAGCCGGGAGGATCAATTTTCTAAAAAATTGACTTAATTTGGAAAAAAAATTATTAAAAATCAACAGTTACATCCACAATGCCGTGATATACTTTTTTGTAAAGCCAGAAACCTCTTCTTTCATCCTGTTTTCAAACGAAGTTGTTTTAAAAAATAGTTTTTGTGAAATTAATTTTCAAACTCAAAATTTTGAAAAAAAAAATTCGAACTATTTTTTTTCAAAATTGTATGTAATTAAGTACTATTTTTTTTATCAACAATTCAATTCTCTTATTAGTTTTTAGTTAAAACAGAAAACCAGATGCAAAAATGTCTTGTAGTTTTTGAGAAATTAAAAAAAAACCCGAACCACTTATTCCTTAGAAAAACCTTTTTTTTGGTCTGGACTTGTAGGCAAATTAATGTATGAAACATTAACCTCTTTTTTATTATTTTTAAAAAATTCGGAGTTTTATTATAATAAATTTTCAATATGATCCCCATTTTTCAGAAGGCAAAGATTATATCTCCTTTTTCTCCTAATGGCTGCACATATCTATGCTTGACAAATTTTCCTGCAATTTGACTCCAGCGACTTCAATCCGTTCTTTCAGTTGTTCCAAAGATACTATTTCCAATCTAGGTGGCCATTCCGTGGGGCCCCTTCTTCCGATCCAACGGTCACTAAAATGATCATCCAGCCAATTTCTAACCCCTAAGCTGTAGTGTGCTGGTGCTCCATCTTGCTGGTAGATTAAATTATCTGCTATGGCCAAAGGAACGTTGTCCATCAAATCGGGCAAAAGGTCTCGTAGGAACTACAGGTATGATTCTCCATTAATAACGGCATTCAAAAACCGGGGCCCGATTACAGTTTGTCCAACAATACCAAGCCAAACATTACAGCTAAAGCGGTGTTGTGATTTATTTCGTTTTTCGTTGTGTGGATTGGTGCTACTCCAATGATGCAAATTGTGGAAGTTAGTAACCCCATCTCTGGTAAACTGTGCTTCATCCGTCCAGAATATCCTTGCAAAAAAGTTTCGTTCAGTTTCATCTCGAAGCAGTAATGATCGACAAAATTCTGCTCTCAAAAACTTGTCGTTTGAGGTGAGTTCCTGAACTGGCCTAAAATGGTACGGGTGTAAGTTTTCGGTATGAAGCACTCTCCATACTCTAGATTTGGGCACTCCAAGCATAATAGCTATCCTCCTTGTACTAAGGGAGGGATTACGTCGGACCAAATCCAAAATTCTTTCATCTAAGATTCCTGATCCATCTGTAACTGATCTTTCGCCTCTTCGATGCTCTAGCACTCCGTGCTCTCGCAGACGTCGGTGGATTCTTGAAAACATGCTACGACTGGGACACCTCCGATTGGGATATCTTTCAGCGTAGAGTCTTTCGGCTTCACGATCTCGAGACCATTAGCTAAACCGTAGCAGAAGTGCATGTCCGTTAATTCTTCTCGAGAGTATGAGTTTGACATCGTAATGTGTTGATGAGTTAACATCCAATTTGGAAATGGTTTTTTAATAAAAATGCCATGCCTTTTATTTACATTTGGGTTGCAAATATTTTGTTTGTCAATAAAGAAAAATTGGAGTTTTATTGTATTAAGGTCCTAGCGGGTAGAACCCATCGGCGGCGGGCGGACCCAAACGAAATTGCCAGGTCAGTTTTCAGGCGTTATCAATGAAAAAAAAGGATTAATCCAGGGTTATTCCAATACTGTGTCTCTTTATTGTATCCTCATAAAACTCCGAATTTTTTTAAAAATAATAAAAAAGTGACTTACAAGTCCAGCCGCGTTAAAACCAAAAAAAAGGTTTTTTTTAGAAAAAAATGGTTCGGGTTTTTTTTTAATTTCTCAAAAACTACAAGACATTTTTGCATCCGGTTTTCTGTTTTTAACCAAAAACTAATAAGAGAATTGAATTTTTGAAAAAAAAAACTTAATTACATACAATTTTAAAAAAAAATAGTTCGAAATTTTTCTTTTTAATTTTTTTTTTCAAAATTTTGAGTTTGAAAATTAATTTCTCAAAAAACTATTCCTTAAAACAGCTTCGTTTGAAAACAAGATGAAAGAAGAGGTTTCTGGCTTTACAAAAAAGTATATCACGGCATTGTGGATGTAACTGTTGATTTTTAATAATTTTTTTTCCAAATTAAGTCAATTTTTTAGAAAATTGCCCCTCCCGGCTAAACGGGGGGGAATATACCCCCCTCCCATACGATTTTTTTCTCGTCTTGACCAGACCTACACGCTCTAGCTTTTTGGCACACTGCTCGTGGGACACCCTGTATAGTCGTGCTGTAAAATCCAACAGCGCGAGTATGTTCCCGCAAATAAATAAAATATTTCGGAGAAACAATCAGAATGACATTCAGGATCTGAAACTTCCGAGAACGTCAGACAATGAACGCTTGCTACGAACAGTTAGCATCGATCCGGAGAGCGCCATCCTGGATGACGACTTCTTCGTGATCGAGGATCCTCAGGAGAAGGTGGCGACAGTGGGAGCTGTCTTCCAGGAAGTGTACAAGGTGAATGATAGTATTCGCCCGAACCACGACCTGGAAGATAGAGCCCTGCTTCATCATTTCTATCTTCGAAATGATATCGATCATTGGCGATCAGAGAACCGTGGTTTCACAAGGTTCAATGAAGATTTCATGGCAAATAATGTCATCGCCAATGAGGGGGTTAATACCCTGTTCATATCGACGGAGGATCTTCAGATGATCTTCGAGTCATTGAGGAAGAAAAAATCCGCGGGAGTCGACGGTATATCCAATGTTGTGCTTAGGCACCTTCCGCCAGTGGCTGTAGAGAGGTACACCATCCTGTTCAACAATGCACTGAATAATGCATATTAACCAGTGCACTGGAAGACAGCGGTGGTGCAACCAATTCCCAAGAGAGGTAAAGACACTTCTAACCCGGAAAATCTCCGGTCAATAAGTCTCCTTCCGAGTATCAGCAAGGTTTTCGAGAAGGTGATCCATAGGGCCCTGTCTAAATGGGTTGAGGACAATAAAATCATCCCGGATAACCAATTCGGTTTCAGAGCGGGGCATGACACTATTCATGCCGCGTCGAAGCTTGTGTCGGATGTCCAATGGAATAAATGCAAGAACCAATGCACGGGTGCCTGTCTGATTGACTTAGAAAAAGCCTTCGACACCGTATGGTTAGAAGGTCTTTATTACAAGCTCAGTCGGCTGGGCATAAGTAAACCACTGCTATATATGATTTTTGACATGTTAACAGGTAGAAAGTTCGTAGTGAAAATTGCCAACGTGACTTCTTCCCAAACATTTGAAATCAAAAATGGACTGCAACAGGGTACGGTAAATTCGCCGATCCTTTTCAGCATTTACCTAAGCGATCTGCTAGTTTCTCTTCACCATTTAATAGCGTACGCGGACGACCTAATCGCGTACAGATCAGGTCCAACGATCGACGTTATTGTTACTCTCCTGCAGCGTGACTTCGAAAAAATTCAGCAGTATTGTGATGACTGGAAGTTGAAAATCAACTTCCAGAAATCAGAATCTATATTGTTCAGAACGCCTTTGTCTAGGGCCTCTCGGGACACTAGAAAAAACTGGCGCAGGTTCTTAATTTTAGGACCGGACGGGCGTCCACTGGCGAAACAAAGTGTGGTCAGATATCTTGGGATCGTGCTGGATCAGTATCTATATTTTGACAAACATGTAGATGCTGCTCTGGCAAGGGCCCGGGGCGCTTTCGCTCTGACAAGGTGGCTGTTTCATAGCAGCCAACTTGATTCTAGGGTGAAGGTAATCTGCTACATGGCCTTAATCAGGCCCATGGTTGCCTATGGATGTCCCGTCTGGTTCAATGTGAGAGCCAGCTTAATGGAAAGGATTCGGGTGTTTGAGAGACAATGTCTCAGGACGTGTCTGGGGCTACATAGGACACCCGAATCTGAGTACACGAAATTTTACCCGAATGAGGTCCTATACAATAGGGCCAGGATTGTACGGATAGATAATTTTTTGATCAAACTGATTCGAAGCCACGTTGCGAGAGCAATGACTTCGGTCAATAGCCTGATCTTCGGGGCTTACTACCCCAACGATTTATATCACGAGAGAGTGCGCCTTAATGGCTTTGTGCCGCCAGAAGCATTCCTCTATTTAGATAGATGTGGGTTGATCCAGGATAGATTGGCGGTACCGCTAATCTTCCACGTGGGTCGCAATTCCGTGGAACGGCGATTCCTCTACGAACCCGATGTCGCGCTCCGTGAGCCCGAGCGCCTCAGGTTCTGCAGATCGGTCTCACGCCGGGATCGAGGAGACGTAGTCCGACAGCATCAACGCTTTTGGTGGCTGGAGAGAGCTACGTCAGTGGACACTTTGAGAGCTTCAGTCTCTTCAAGGCATCGCCTGCCTAACACCAATGGCAGGCTTACATAGGCTAGGGTAGGGTAAGTTAGGGTAGGGTAGGTAGTAGGTATATATACGTTAAAAAAAAAAAAAAAAAAAAAAAAAAAAAAAGATATATATATTAAATATATATTATGTATATAATTTATATATATATATTTTTGTTAAGGTAGAATAAGTTAGGTTTAGTTACATTAATGTAGGCTTAAGTTTTATATATAATACAAATGATCATATGCTAAGTTTTTAATAAAAAAAAACATTTTTCTTAGCTTAAGCTAGATATAGTAATGTTAGTGGTAAGTTGATATAGTCGTCGAAAGACATAGATTTAAGTTGTTACGTCTATTTTAGAGTGTCCGCCTAGGGCCAGTAAGATATCTAGATTGTTAAGATAGTTAAGCTAGTTTTTAAGCATTTTTGTCTAGGGTAAGATAGATCTAAGAAGTTATGAATAAAAATGAATTAAAAACTAAACTAAAACTAAACTAACACCCTGTATAGTGCTACCTTGATTTTTCAAGAAAGGGCTTTACTTCGCAATTGCCTCTTGAGCCCGAAGAAGCAGCGGTTGGCAAGAGTAATTCTGCGTTTGATCTCAGCAGTAGACGAAGTCCTTGACCAATGACCACTTCAAATTTGTAGCCGCCAAGACGTCGGTGTTGTGCGTCTTTTTTGGATGACAGCATATATTTGGTTTAACCCTCGTTCACCGAAAGACCCATTTTAGGCGCTTCTGCTTCAATGCTCTTGAACACTTCATTGACGTTCCGCTGTACTCGCCCAATCACGTCAATGCCATCAGCGTACACAAACAATTGCGCAAAACTTGAAACACATCGTACCTTTTGTCTTGGCCAGTGAGTCTCGTATGATCTTTTCAAGCACGATGTTCAAAAAGTTACAATATAGTGCGTCACCATGCCTAAATCCTTTTTTAACATCAAAGGTCTCGGTTAATTCGCTACCGACTTTAACGGAGCAGCGAGAATTCTCCATTGCCATCCTGCACAATCAGACGAATTTGGTAGGGATGTTAAAACTAGACATGGCTCGGTATAGCTCGTTCCTATGCACACTGTCTTATGCGGCTTTAAAATCGACAAAAAAATGTGTGTCGATTTGGAATTCTTGGGTCTTTTTCAAGATCTGCCGCAGTGTGAGAATTTGGTCTATTGTGGATTTACCTGGCCCTTCCTCTATAGTTGGCACATTTATAGGGGTCCCTTTCTTATGGACTGGGCAAACGATGCTGAGATTCCATTCGTTGGACATGCTTTCCTCCGACCACATTTTACAGATGAGCTGGTACATACGCCCTGCATACTCATCTCCATACGCTTTAAATAGCTCAGCAGTCAGGCTGTCTTTTTTCCTTTTTTATATTGGAGCGGTCCTTCCAACAGCTTTATCGTCAACTCGAGAGAGAGAAAAAGTTAATTCATGATATTGCTAGAATGCGAGGGAGCAGAGACAGCAAAGGTGTATCGTTCGGAATCGAAATCTTCTCGGCCGAAAGTCCATTTTGACACGTTTTTTTTTCCAGAATTTCGTGTTTGAATTGGCAGATCTGTTTGCGTCTGGCTTTGAATTATCTAAGAAAGGCATTGCATTCTTTACCTTGAGTAAAGTTGGTTGTGTCTTTTTGATAAGATCACTTACATAGAGTTTTTTCTTTGCAAGTTGAGAACTCGTATTATTTATACTGTAAATTGGTTACCAATTTAGGCATCCGCTTTTTTGTAGAAAAATTGTCTGCCAAATAAAATTTTCGTATTTGATCTGATGAGCAGCCCCAGGCAATACGATAGTAAATGCTGATCGAATCGTTCAGTGATTTCGACCTTTTGCCCAAAATATGTACGAGTTGAAGCTGGGCGAGATGTGGTTCCAGCAAGATCGATGGACAAATTGAGAAAAATAGCTCGGTAAGCAATTTATCTCTCGTTTTGGATCGTTGAATTGGCCGTCTAGATTTGGTAGGGGCATACGTCAAATGACTCATCTATGTTGGTGCGGTAGCCTCATTTGTAGCCTAAGAAGTCAACATTACACGTGTTATTAGCAAAATACCAGTCAATATACTCAAAAAAGGGACTCAAAATTGGACTCTCCCTATAGACCATTTAAAACGTAGTCGTAGCCAACATTTACACCAAATCTTTAAAACGGAAAGCATTGACTTATCGAATCAAATAAACATTATTTTGCAATTTTCCTGTACTTTTTTTTGTCAGTTAACAACTAAACAACTTACCTACCACCGCCATCCGCAAGCTCGATAAAAATATATTCCACCAGTTCATTTGGTTCAATGTATATCTCGATGACATGAGTTATAATTTTTAAAATTGTTGCTGGACCGTTTCTTACATAACAAGGAATTCCTTCTTTTACTTCCCCGAGAGTCGGCAGTTCTACCTGATCCTCTGCTATGTGGATAAAGCCATTTGCCAATGCTGCTTGTTCTCCATGTACGTACATTGAGCAGGTCATCGAAATACTTCTTCAATAGAGCTGCAACTTTTTCGTTTTCCGAAACGAGTTCGCCGTAATTGATCTAGCCTTTTCACACAGCTCTTATTCCTTCATACACTTTCGCTTTCGTGCTTTTTACCATATGTCCTTTCTGAATTCTAGAAAACTATTTTCTTTTTTTGTTGAAGGATTCTACTATCTGTTGGAATACTCTGCTGCAAATACTGTTCCCTTGTACTACCAGACCTTTCTTTATGTATTTTTCATTGTAGTCAGTAGAAAAGTGAGAAGGAGCTTCAGTGATGTAGAGCTAAGAGATTCGGCAGACACCACGTCGGCCCCTAGAGTACGCCACCGTGCGCGAGCGAAGACGGGACAGTCGCAGAGAAAGTGTTCTGCTGGTGTCTTCCTCCTCGCAACATGCAGCATATTCTCTCCATCTACGACCTGACTGTCTAAGACCCAGTCGTTGATGTCAGATTTGACTGTGAAAGCAGGTAGACCTAAGGCGGGTTCAGGTCCTGAGAAACTCTCCTCTGAGCCCCTTCTGATCGTTGGATATTTCTCTCGCAAGTATGCTGTCACTCTAATGCGAGTTGTACCAAAAACCATTTCTCTTGAAGCGAGACATGGCTTTGAGTGCGTGTAAGGGGTGTAAGATTCATCAAAGCATCTGGAGCAGCGCCCGGCGTGCTGAGGAAAGCCCCCGTGCAGCTGAGAGAGACCGCTCTTTGGAGTTTGGTGAAAGAGGCCATGCCGTGTTTACGTGTTAGCCTGTTCCATCAAACAACCGATGCATTGGGATTATCGGTCTTATCATTGCCGTGTAGATTCAAAGGACCTTTTTCGGCGATAAGGCCTATGTTTTGTCAAAAGCGCCTTTGCATTGCCAAAAAGCTCACAGCGCTTTGGTGGTTTATGACTCAATGTGCTTTGACCAAAGAAGCTTGTTATCTAAGATGACTCTCAGGTACTTAGTTTCCTTGTGAGGCATTCCTTATTGGGATGGGAATGCCTTGAAGCACCAGCTGAGTAAAGCCAGTATTTTTCCTCTTTCACGTGAAGAGAACGACATCAGTCTTAAGAGGATTAACCGACAGCCCATTTCTCGTGCACCAGTCCTCGATCACATTTAGCGCCGCCTGCGCTCTAAGACAGACAGTCGGTAAACATGAGCCGACCGAGACCGTATAGGCCTGGGCGTAGATTCCAGAGGCATTGAGAGCATCGAGCAGAGAGTCTACCACCATGCACCATAACAGCGGAGACACGACACCACCTTGCGGGCAGCCCTTGTTTACGCCAGACTTGACACATTGTTCGAGGCCTGCATCAGCGATCAATGTCCTGTGCACAAGCACCCCTTTGATCCAAAAAAAAACAGTGCTTCATCTACGCCTTGCCGTCTAGCAGCGTTACACATGCTATCGAAAGTAGCGTTAACAAAAGCCGCCTCAATGTCGACGAAAACTTTCACTTTCACCGCGCGCCAAGGATTAGGTAAATAGGCAAGTGCCAGGCTAGCAGTGAAAATTCTTTTGAGAGTAGGAAGCAGCTGTCTTATACCTTTTTTCAACATACCAGGGTATATCCCATCAGTACCTGGCGACTTGAAGCCATCGAAAGATGCCACAGTAAATTCAATGGCCACAGTCGTTGCCACGCGTGACGCAGTATAAGCTACGCCGAGTTGTTCGCACCGTTTCAGTCACAGTTACAAATGAAGGAGTGTGCAACGACCCGATGACAGTCTGGTTTTCCGGGAAATGGCTCTGAAGCAGTAAACTAAGAGTTTCCGCTCTCGACTCAGTAAATGCACCATCAAACTTTCTGAGTACATACAGCTTTGTCGATTTTCCTCGTTTGAGAACGTTAACCAACTTGCTGGTTGCGCTCAGGGATTTGATCTCTTCGCAGAAGGACTTATATTCCTTTTGCTTCGATCGATACTTATTCCATTCATCTTCCGAATTCGATTTAAGCGATCTATTCAGGAGATTTCTGGGTTCCCTGCGAAGACATTAAAGCTCAGCGGTCCACCAGGGAACCGGCTTTCTGTTGGGAGGTTTTTTGACAGGACATGCAAGTTCGAAACAGTTGGTGACGGCGCTTCTCAGGTTATGAACAGCATCCTCCACCAATTGCTTTGTTTTCGGTTTAGGCAGGGCTTGAGTGGATTTCTCAAGCTTTCTCGGATTCTCTCGGGCAGCGAGGAGGAGATCCCACCCTTCAATTGGAATGATATATCTATGGTCCGACAATGTAGCATCTGGTAAGACTTTCCAGTTAGTGATGGCCTTCACATGCCTATTAGACAGGGTTAGGTCAATCACTTCTTGTCGTCTCGCTGTCACAAAGATTGGTTGAGAGCGAACATTGTTGATGACAAGGTCAGACGATAGAATGATGTTTAAAAGATTGTCTCCTCTCCGGTTGCATTTGCTGCTGCCCCAAACTGAATTTTGAGCATCAGTATCGCAACAGATGATAAGTCTAATCCTTCTGGCATCACAGTACTCTACGAGTTCAGAAACCGCCTTTGGGGGCAGTACCGAGTCGTAGGGGAAGTAAGCAGACGCCACGACGAAGTGTTCAATTTCTCCGTGCGCTTTGTGACTAACTCTCGCAGCCACCTGATCTTGTCCACAGAATTGACCAAGTTTGGTTGCCGATAGCGTATTCGATATGATGAGGCAGATCCTAGGCCTTTGGGATCGCTCATTATCAAGAATCGTAGCATCACATATACCGCCAAGACCACAGAGGCGTTTATTCCACACCCATGGTTCCTGAATGGATACAATGTTATGATTTGTACTACTGCTTGCAATTCTGCTTCTGAAAAGAGCGGTAGCAGCCTTGCAATGCTGTAGAGTGTAGATTAAAGGGCGGGTATAGTGGGAGTCTTTGGTAGTATATTCCTCACTCTACTGGTCTCATTATTCTTTTCTATTTCTGGGCAGAAATTGCGCCACGGTGTCCTTTGCGCCTTTCTTATATCACTTCTATATAGTCTGAGGCTGTTATTGTAGCAGTTTTTGTCACTTTTCTTCCACACCGATAGTGCAAGAGTAACAAGAAGTGTGCATGTGACCGGCCCGACCTCTATTTAATTGAATATTTATTTTTATTTGTCATTTCTCAAGAAGACAGCGTAGTGTAAATAAAAACATACTTCAAGGACCATAATCGCGCCATGTCTTTATCTCCATTCCAGAAGCTAGTACACACGATGTTTCCAAACTCATAAAATTACTTCACCTTCGCGTCAGCTGTTGTAATCCACGTCGTCGAACCCATGAGTTTTATTGTTTTATAAACAATAGCTTCCGTCACTCGGATTTCTTTACGTTCTGACGCTATCTGCAACACCTAATACTATCTAAGAAATTAATCCAAATCAGGTTATCGAAAAATCCCCATAGGCGATATCGAATAAGAGCCTCACCTATCTCAAGTAGGAAAATCCAATCTACGAGTAACAGTCTATATCAAACGTTTCACACCGTATGTGCAACGCAGTAATCGTCCAGCAGCTACTCGACGTTCTTCTAATCGATCAAGTCGAAAAGGGAAATATAAGAATGTATCTCGCAACAAGTATAGCAATAAGTCTTGCCTTTTTCTCGGCCGTCGCGTCCACTCTAATTTTTCTACTTCGCGCTAAATCGAAACGCATCTTTGGCATCTATCCAAAGAGAGGGGCACTCTACAAAGTCAAATATGTGTTGACTCTTCTGTTCCTGCGTTACTGGCGACGAAGGATCTTCGATGAACATGAGGAGGAACTGAAATCAGCCGAGTACCTTCAGTCACTTGACTCACCGCAAGTCTTATCGAGTAATCCGAAATCATACGATGTCGTATCGTTTGTTGGTGCTAATGAGAAGGGATACAAGTTCATGGTGACCATGGAGCGACGTCGCCGCGGCATCATCAAGGCAGGGCTCTACCTGTGGATTCCCAACCGTGGACTATTCGCCTCGCCCAAGTTCCCAGATATGGTGCATTTCACAACAGACGGACAGAGTGAGAGTAAAGGCTTTGAAGCAGATGGATTTAATATCTATCCGATGGAGTGTATGCGTCGTTGGAAGGTGATCTATAGCGGTGATGTGAAGCAGGGATCTACGCGTTTTTCGTGCAATTTCGAGGGCGAGTTTTCCTCAGAGTTTGAACACTTTGACTACAATAAAAATCTCAGCTCATCGGTGATCGCTGACTCATTGGCTCGTGAATCTTGGGACGATCAGTTCTTCTATATGCTCAAAAACGTGGATTCCATTCTCAAGACCCGTACGCACTACGAGCAATCCGGTCAACTCCGTGGAATCGTCCAGCTCGGCGAAGACGCCGCCATTCCACTCGAGCTACGTGCTTTCCGTGATCATAGCTTCGGCACTGAGCGCTGTCTGTCATCTATCTACAGATACGTCTACTTTACACTGTTCCTCGACGACGGTACCAACTTGGTTGTGGGCATCCTAAGTCAACCATCGTTTTTCCTCTCCTCACTGAAGGTCGGATATGTGTGTGTACCGAAAGAGGGTTACATGCCCATCACTGGGTGTAATTTTGAGTTGTATTCGTATGGAGAGAAGGGTGTGCCGCCGAATTTCCAGAATTTCATCGTCGAGACGAAGGAGCGCAAGCACTTTGTCCAAATCAAGTCGGAGGAGTGTGCGATACGATATGTGGGCGGCAATTGGGAGAGCAAGGTTTACAATCAATTCGTGTCGTGCACCGTGGACGGGGTGAATGGACATGGGGTCGCTGAATACCTCTATAGAAACAAGACTGGACGCCCGAATACAGTGGCTCAGAGTGATCCGGAATGGTACAAGAGGATCAGATCCTTCGAGAGGAGCCTAAGCAATGGCGAATTCGTCGACGATTGGGGCGGTGTTTTGTGATAAATTTTCAAAATTATCTTTGATCTTTAGGTCTAGAGAGTAGGTTAAGGTGTTTCCAGAAGGGCTTGAACGAAAAGACTTGATATTTGTTAAGAATCCACATCTTTTTATTAAAAAAATTAATAAAAAAAAAATTCATTGAAAATCTTTTTAATCGGCGAAACCATCGTCAAGTAGAAGGAACCAAGCGTCCAACAAATCAGCGGAAAAAGGACCTTCGGACAGTCTTACAAATTACAATTAACGACGACTAGGAAGGGATGAAAAACGGATTATCGCCGTTCCTTATCGCAGTAGGCATGAACGGAGATGTTACTCCGCCTCCCGGCTCGTTGTCATTTGTCGCAAGGCACGTGCGGAAGGATGCTGTTGAAATTAATTTAAAGGATTTCTGGTTGAGCGGACATGACTTTAGCTGCTGAGAATCGATTGTCAGTGGGCGCGTGCACGCGCTTGGTGGTTAGGTGTTGATGTGATTATGGGATAGTGGATAGTCAATTTGGATATGGTTGTGATAAAATCACGGGAATAACCGTCTATGGGGACAAAGTTCGACTTTGTGATTCTTTATTTCGTGCGTCATGAGACGGGGGTGCGAGACGCGTTGAGTATCCGTCGAAATACATATTTGTTTACTCGTGCGGTGGGAAATATTTCATTTAACTGCTGATAATAATAATAATGATCGGAAATCGCTGCAAATCTCTCTAATTTGTGAAATGGCCATTTCGATATTGTTTATGATGTTGATTTGTAGTTTTGTAATTTTGGAGTCATTTGTTCCTAAAATGAACTGCACGATAGCTTATCGGCTCGTTGAAGTCCGTTGCAGCTCTAAATTTTTTTAAAGCATTAGTAAGAAGCGGATGATATCAGCTTTAGCCGGCAGTGGTTATAAGAGGGAAAGAGATTTTGTATGATAATATGTGCATTGACACCACATGTATGGTAGCTGTATAAGGAGACGCAATCTTGTTTCCAAACAGCCGATATCTATTTCCTCCTTTTTAGTCAGAGACCAGGTTTCACATCCGTAAGGTGTCACTGTTTTAAAATATGGACACTGCGGTATTGTGTGCTTTCCTCTGCAAAATGGAACGAGAATATTCATTATAGCGGCCTATGCACCTGTATCTTCTCAACCTAATATTTTCATGCAGAGCTCAAGGCATTTTTTCGATCTCTGCGCTTAAACTCGCTAGAAAACTTATACTTTCTGGTCGGCGATTTAAACGTTTAAACATAGTGATTGGGGAAATGACGTACCCAACACTAGGTGGAACAAACTAAGCCATTGGTGGGTTCTGCAGCATCGGGAAGCCCATCGTATTCTAGGAGCGGCTCCTATCTCGATCTTATGCTACTTGACTCTCGACTGAGACTGGCCGACACGAACGAATGATCTTTAACTGTTTACGGACTTTCGTATACATATGTACGACAGTGACGTGTGCGAGCGAAGGAAGAACGGTCGTAAAGAAAGTGTTCTGCGGTGTCATCTTCCTCGCAACATGCAGCACAGGTGTGCGTCCTCAGAAACTCTCCTCTGAACACCCTCTAGTGAGTTCATCAGAGATCTCATTTCCTGGGATCCCAGAGTGACCTAGGATACATAGAAGCCTAAGTGAATTTAGTCTTCCGACTTTGCTCAAAAAGTTTTGAGTTCTTCACTAATTTGGAGCTGGATAGAGGGTTGAACACAGATTTGAATGCAGCTTAGCGCATCCCCTGATAAATATGTGAAGAGGTGGAAGATTCACTATACCATCTAGAGCAGCTCCCGGTGTGCTGAGGACAGCCCCCGTGCAGCTGAGACAGACCGCTCTTCGGAATTTCGTGAAAGAGGCAACTACGTGCTTGCGTGTTAGCTTGTTCCACCAGACAACCGATGCATATGAGATTATCGGGCCTTTTTCGACGATAAGCCCTATGTTTTGTCAAAAGCGCCTTTGCATTGCCAAAAAGCTGATAGTGTTTTGGTGGTTTTTAACTCAACATGCTTAGACCAAAGGAGCTTTTTATCTAAGATGACTCGCAGCTACTTAAGTCCGGATGGGAATGTCTTTTAGCACCAGCTGAGTCATGCCAGTATTATTCCTTTTATTCGTGAAGAGAACGACATCAGTCTTAAGAGGATAAACCGACAGCCCATTTCTCGTGCACCAGTCATCGATCAAGTTCGAGGGGCAACTTTGCACACTATTCTCTCCATGCTTTTCAGCAAGAAAGATGTTAGACTGATTGGTCTAAAACTCTTGGCGAGTTTCCCTATTTTGGGAATAAAGACCACGTTCACCGCGTGCCAGGTAATAGGCAAGTGCCAAACTAGTAGTGAAAATTCTTTTTCAGAGTAGGGAGCAGCTGTCTTATACATTTTTGCAGGATAACAGGATATATCCCATCAGTACCTGGCGACTTCAAGCCATCGAAAGATGCCACAGCAAATTCAATGGCCTCAGTCGTCGTTTTGTCGTCGAGTTGTTTTCATCGCTTCAGTCGCAGTTACCGATGAAAGAGTGTGCAACGAGCCGATGAAAGTCTGATTTCCCGGGAAATGGGGCTGAAGCAGTAAACTAAAACTTTAGACTCGGTTAAGGTACCATCAGACTTTCTCAGTACATCCAGCTTGGTCGACTTTCTTCGCTTGAGGACTTTAACCAACTTGCTTATCGTGCTTAGGAGTACTTATTCCAGTCATCGATATAATCAGGAGACTTCCGGCTTCCCTGCGAAGACATTGGAGTTCATCGTTCCCCCAGGGGACCAATGCAAGAGGTTTTAGTGACAAACAAAATTGGTGATGATGCTACTCAGGTTATGAACGGCATCCTCCACCAATTGCTTCGTTCTGAGTTCAGGTAGAGCTTGAGTGGATTTCTCAAGGTCATCTCTAAACCGTACACAGTCCGTCTTTCTCGGGTTCCGCTTGGGTCGCGAGGAGAGATCCCACACTTCAATTGGAACTCGATATATAAATGGTCTGACAACGTAGCATCTGCTAAGACTCTCCAGTTAGTGATTGCTTTCACATGCCCATTAGACAGAGTTTGATCAATCACTTCCTTCCGTCTCGTCGTCACAAAGGTTGGTTGCGAGGCAACATTGTTGATAAGGTCAGACGAAAGAGCGAAGTTTAAAAGATGGTCTCCTGTCCGGTTGGATTTGCTGCTGCCCCAAACAGTGTTTTGCGATGAGTCCAATCTTTCTGGCTTCACAGTACTCTACGAATTCAGAAACCGCCTTCGGTGGTGGAGGCAGTAGCGAGTCGTAGGGGAAGTAAGTAGACGCCTCCATGCGCTTTGCAGCTAACTCTAACAGCCACCAGATCTTGTCCACAGAATTGACCAAGTTCGGTTGCCGATAGTGTGTTCGATATGAGGAGGCAGACCCTAGGCCTTTCGGATAGCTCATCATAAAGAATCATACCACTACGTATACCACCAAGAACACACAGGCGCTTACTCCCATGGTTTCTGAATGGATTCAATGTGATGATTTGTACTTCTGCATGTACGTTAATTTTGGTAAACTGACTAGCTGGTAGGTACTAGTTCCCAGGGGAGGGATCTTCGGCACCATGCTCCTGATCCAGGCAGATGTCTGCTGTGAGGAACAGCTCACCACGAAGGTACCATTCAACAGAGCAGACCTCTCAGCCTGAAAACAGAAGCCTGGTGTTGAAACTAGCTCCAGTAGACTTTCCCTATCCTGCGACATCACGGCACCACGAAAGTGCGACACTCGACAACAAGGTGGACTCCTGCCAAGGCTTAAACCCTTGTACAGGCGGTTTACCGACAGACAAAACTCTATGTTGGTCTATGAGGTCAGAAGACTGAAGTCACTGGTTAAAAATATCCAGCAGCTGATCAAGGAAAATTACAGAATATCTGTAAGTTGCATTGGAAAAACAAAATTCGTGGTGTTAATCCCAAGAGCGCGAGTTCGTTCACACAAATATTTCGGAGAAACAACCAGAATGATATTCAGGATCAGGATGTCAGACAATGAACGTTTTGTACGAACAGTCAGCGTTGATCCGAGACCGCCGTCCTGGATGGTGATTCCTTCTTGGTGGCGACAGTGGGAGCTGTCTTCCAGGAAGTTATAAAGTGAATGACAGTATTTGCTCAAACCACGTACTGGAGGACAGAGTTCTATTTCATCACTTCTATCTTCGAAATGATATCGATCATTTGCGATCAGAGAAGCTTGGTTTTACCTGGCTTTTTTTTTAGCAAATATAGCCGTCGCCAGTGAGAGGGCTAACACACATTTTGAAGATCTGCAGATGTTCTTTGAGTCATTGAAGAGGAAAAAAATTGTGGGAATCGATGGTATATCCGATCTTGTGCTCAGGCATCTCCCACCAGTGGCAGTAGAGATGTCCGCCATACTATTCAACAATGCACTGAATAATGCATATTATCCAGTTCACTGTAAGACAGTGGTGCAACCAATCCCCAAGAGAGACACCTCCAGCCCGGCAATCTCCGGTCAATAGGTCTTATTTCGAGTATCAGCAAGGTCTTCGAGAAGGTACAATTGGGACAATAAAATAATTCTGGATAACTAATTCGGTTTCAGAACGGAGCCTATCACTATTCATGTCGCGTCGAAACTCGTATTGGATATCAAATGGAACAAATGCAAAAATCAACGCACGAGTGCCTGTCTGAAAAATCTTTTGTCACTGAAGTCTGTATTAAAAGCTCAGCCGGTTGGCCATAAGAAAGCCACTGCTATATTTCCAACTTGACTTCTATTCAAATATTTGAAATTAACAATGAACTGCTACAGCATACAATGAACTCATCGATCATTTTCAGCATTTACTATAGCGATCTGGTTGCTTCTTTTCGCCATTCTATAGCGGACGAGGACCACTGAATCGCTTACAGATAAGGCCCGAAGATCGACATTCTTTTGAACCATTACTTTGGAATAATTCAACAGTATTGTTAGATCAGAAGCCAAACAAGGTGTAGTCAGATGCCTTGTTTGCAAGAGCAATGACCTCAGTCAATAACCTGGTCTTCAGGGCTTACGACCTCAGTGAGTTATACCGCGAGAAGTTCGTCTTAACGGCTTTGTCCCACCAAAATCCGTCAGCATCAACCAACGCTTATGGTGGCTGGGAGAACTTCGTCAACGGACACTTTAATAGGTTCAGCCTTTTGAAGGCAAAACCTGCCTTACCTAGGCTAGGGTAGGTTAGGAATTGGAAAACGATATTATCCAAACAGCAGAAATTCAGGTAGAACTGCCAACTATACAAGAAGTAAAAGATTCAATTTCCCGGCTTGTGAATAACAAGGCTGCAGGCACCGACCTATTACCATCGGTATTAATAAAATGTGCAGGAGATGAATTAACTGAGAGATTATAAGGGCTTACATTTACATTCATCAGGGCTCATCAAAACTATATTGGACATTGACACTATCCCCGAGGAATGGAAAAACTCGCTCATCTTCGTATTTAAAAAAGGGCAACCCAAAACAATCTACCAAGGATTATCGCTGCTATCAAGTTATTACTGTGGTTTCAGAAGACCCCGCTCGACGAGTGGACCAGGGGTGGAATCGGCTAGGGTGATAGGTCATAGAACAGTCATTTATGACTATTATCATGTTTTGGTATCGGGTAAGATTATAACAAAACAAGTTCAGAAAAGTTCAGAAAAGGAGCAACACTTGCTTTTTCGGAGTTGATGACAGATAAGAGAACTGTGACTATCACCTTACACGATACCGAAACCGAGAATGTGACAGTCACTTATCACAAATCACCTTAGCCGATTCCACCCCAGATTTTCACTCCACGAAAGCTTTTATAAAAGAATTTCACGACATGGTGACCAACCATTAGTAGATTTTAAAAAGGCGTATGACTCTATAAAACGATCGAAAATGTATCAAAACCCTGTAAGGTTGGGAATTCTGAAGAGGTTAGTGACCCAAATATGACTAAAAGGAAAAACTGGATAAGTTGAAGTAGGAAACGTCTTATCATTTTTTCCAAATTTCTCTTTCGGAATATGTAATGAGATCCCTTCAAGGAAATGATTAGGAAAAAAGGACGAATTCAAACGGAATCTTATTGACGGCCAAAGATGACACAAAGGTCGAAATAAATAAAATACTTCATGTGGGCAACACTTATGACAGGAAGGCTTGGGGAAGTATTCCCCAACGAGGCTTTGAACTCCCGAGTAATAATAATGATAGTGTACTTTTTGGGCGTGTGATTTTCCACAACTTCTTTGAGATTAGTAGGGCCCTCTGAAACCTCTATGTATTCAAGTTTGTTGTTAGTACCCTTGCAGTCAGTCAATATTTTGGTTTGGCCGGAAACTGGTTAAAAATGTAAATCATATTCATCGTACCTTCACCTTAAATAAGTGTTAGATTAGATGCTGGTAAGCGTTCTAAAATTCCGTTCTTATAACTAGTGAAGTTGAAGTCAGCGGAGTTCGACGATTTGAAGGGCAAGGGATGATAGCGGCTGTGGATTGCTAAGAGAACTCCGCGACGATCCGGATCGACAGAGTCAAGTGGAGGTATGCCAAATAGAGGCGTACATTTTCGTAGATTCTTTTGTCTCTTAAATGTGACATAACATAGCGGTCTTCGGCGTTAAGCTCGGCGAAATGTTTGGTGAGCTTGGCCGTGGGACGTAGGAGTGGATCTAAGAAAGAGGGGGGGATAGAGGGAAGGAGGTGTTGTGAGAAGCTGAGGAGGTGGTGGGGCTGGAGGGGCTGGAGGGGCTGGAGGGGCTGGAGGGGGCGTTGTAAGAAGCTGAGGAGGTGGAGGAAGTTGGGTTCAGAGTGTGGGAGTGTATAAAATTTGGGTACTTTGGAAACGTGCGGCTATTACGAGAAGCCTGAGTGTTGGGATTGGGTATTAAATTAACAATATTCGGTGAGGGGGATGAGGGTCGGAAGCCGGGCGCAAGGCTAAAGGATACGCGGTTATGGGTACGTAATCTGTTAGGAGTATTATTAGGTGGAGCGATGTTGAGGGTATTTGTTGATTTGGGAGCTATTGCGAGAGGAAGAAGTCGGGAGAAATTGGGGAATATCCCTGTCCTTAATTCGCAATTAGTTCCTAGATTGCGATGAGGTTGAGAAGGGAGAGAGGGTCCAGGTTTGGGTGGGATAGGGGATTTAGGAGTGTTGAGTCTAGACATATATTTAGGTTTATTGTTGTTCTTACGATCCCTAATGGTAATCCGCATCCTGTCGACCTTGATTTCCTTATTGGGGACGCTGCGAAAAAGCCATTCATATTGCGGAGGGATGGTAATTCGAAGCAGTTTCTACGATGGAATTTGGGCGGGATGAACTTCGTGCACTTAACGAGGTTGATGGCATATCGTTTGCGGAAGAAGTTAAATACCCAGCGTCGCGGGCGTCCCATAGGGTCCTGTATCATCGCATTATACTTGTGGAGTTTGTTGATTCTCTGCTCCCAGTCAGATAAGATCCAAACAGTTCCGAATTGTTCAATGGTCGGCGCTGAGATGGGAGGAGGTGCGGTGGATGGGGATTTCAGAGGACTCATGCTGGTCTGGGTTTGGACGTAAGGTGTAAGAGGCGTTGGAATCGTACGGGTGGTTGCGTTTTCAAGAAGTTCTTCCATAAGAGAGACGTTGTAGGTAGTCTTGCAATCGCAAAGAGTTACTAGAGATTTGGATGGCATAAATTTCAATTCCTCTATTATACCGTTGATCGTTGACCTTGTGAAGCTGGAATCAATGTTGAGTGTGTGCAAGGCGTCTTCGATTTTATTCAGGCATTCAAGTTGGTCGGATGTTTTGTAATCCAGGATCTTTAATTTTGCTGAATGCTCCGAGAGTGCTGACGTAAGCGTTGAGATGTCCCCACGAATAAAATTAAGGTTCGGGGAAGCGGGAGAGCAGTTCGCGTTTACAAGCTTGGTCGGTGTGTTTTCGCGGTTATTCAGTTTGCAATTCAGCTGGGATAAGTTAACACAGCACATCAGTCTCCGATTACGCTAAAGGCAACCAGGCATTATCACACCATCCACATGCAGTCATCCAGTGCAGACAACCCGACACCAGAGATTTTGCATCCGCCGAAAGCAACCAACATGACACCACCCAACCGAAAAACCACATTCCGTCACGTACAAGACACAATTAGATTAAGGTAGAAGCTAGGAAATTAGATTAAGAAAAGTTAGTTGTAATTTGCTGTTTGTAAAGAGTGGAGGTTCTCCTCTGAATAAAGATTTATCTTTTTTAATAAATATTTATTAACATATTTTTAATTGGCGCCCGAGCAGGGACAGTGAGTAAAAAAGAAGAAAAAAATCAGTACCAGTGCCAAGTGTTAAATATCAGTGTCCTGAAAAACTTCCAAGCTCATTGGTCCCAGAAGAACCCGAACAAACGCAGATCAACTCAACCCATTTTTGGAGAAAAGAGGCCCCCAAGTAGGAAATCAAACGGGAGACATCTGAGAAGTGTCAGCCGCTCCAACATGTATAGGAAAATGATGATGTAAGATTATCTTAAGAATTCATTACTAATACCAAGAATTAAATATACCCAGAAGTGAATAACCTATTAAAAGTGATCCTCTAAAAATTATTATTATAAGAATTGTTAACGATATTATTTACTCTTATATTGCATTAAGCCATTATAACAAAAGTGAATTTGAGAGAAAACTCTATCAATAAAATCAATATATTATAAACTTGTTAACGATATTACTTACTCTTATATTGCATTAAGCCATTATAACAAAAGTGAATTTGAGAGAAAACTCAAACAATAAAATTAATATATTATAAACTTGTTAACGATATTATATGCAAAGGTGAATAATTATTTGGAAATAACGTTTTAAAACCTAAAGTTCGAAAAACAGTTCACAATGCCAAACACCAGAACTGGTGCCGGTCCATCCCCAAGTCCTCAATTACTAATTACCAATAACACGGGCAATACCCGATCCACATCCACGATGCAAAATCCAAATCCTCAAACTCAAAATAATACAAAAAATCGAGAGGACAGGCCAAACTTAAACGTATCGTCTCAGTCCACGTCATCCTTCACGGAAACCAGGGCCACTCCTGAACTGGACTGTTATATAACGCAGATTGTGCAAAAGGCAATTGAGAACAAAATTCCTTTTATTATACAAAATATTCTAAATCCCAATGCAGATATAAATGCATTAGAGGACGAAACGACTTCGGAGGGACATACCGAAAATCCCAACGATTTAGACAAGATTCCGGACATAGTCCGCTGTCTACGCGAGTTCTCTGGCGATCCAGTTGAGTTTAGCTCCTGGAAAAAAAAGCGTCGATCGGGTTTTGAAAATCTACGAACCCATTAAAGGTACTACTCGCTATTTCGGTATCCTAAATGTGATCCGAAACAAGATAGTAGGAGACGCGGACATCGCCTTGGAGTCGTATAACACTCCACTTAGTTGGCCAGCAATCTCTCGCTGCCTAGTTATGCACTATGCCGATAAGAGAGACGTGGCAACTTTAGAGTACCAATTGATATCACTTGTCCAGGGCAATAATTCAGTCCAGACATTTTACCAGACAGTCTATAGTCATCTGTCGTTGATTCTCAACAAAATCAGCTGTATGAATATAGGGACGGAAGCAATGCAAATGCTGACGCAAACGTACCGGGATAAGGCACTCGATACGTTTATTCGCGGATTAAAGGGAGACCTGCCAAGACTACTTGGTATAAGGGAACCCATTGATTTACCGCAGGCGCTTCATTTGTGCCTAAAATTAGATAACCAAAATTACAGGGCCAACTATGCCCACAACTCACAGAAATACCAGTCCCATAAACCGCAAAATTTTCCTCCTAGAAATAACTTCAATAGGCATAATCAAAATTACCAGAGACCAAATCAAAACATCCAGCAGAAAAATTTCACAAACTATAATTATAAACCCATGCACCAAGGCGTACCCAAAACGCAGCCAGTTTTTGCACCACAATACACCCAACGTCCCCAAAATTACAATTATAATGCCCAACACCAAAGATCGCAACAATACCAACAAGGTAGACCTCTTTTCAGTCCTAGGCCACAGCTACAATCGGTGCCCCAGATAAAGTATGAACCTAGGGAACAAGGGCAAACCTTCCAATCCAGAGTCCCGTTTTCGCAACAACATCAACGAGGCCCGACCATACCCCAACAAAATTTTAATATAAACTACCAAGATGAACTAAACAACCCCGAACCCGACATACAAGTAGACAATCCAGAAGTAGACATCCTTGATGCCTGCGACAAATTAGAAAACCTGAATTTTTTAGACTAGGGTGCTCTTCGCTGCCCTACTATGAGTTTAAGGCGAAGAGCGGGAAAGTTTTAAAATTTTTGTTAGACACGGGGTCTAATAAAAATTACATCCAACCTATGTATATCAGGAAACCCATTCCGAATAAAGAATCATTTGTTGTTAACTCTGTCAGCGGAAGAGCTAAAATTACTCACCATTCAAACCTAGAGATTTTAGGCCCTGAAATAGGACCCATAAAGTTTTTCATTTTAAACGAATTAAGTTCCTTTGATGGTATTATAGGGAACGATACACTCAAAGAACTAGGCGCGGTAATACACACCGATAAGAACTTTATAACACTGAAAGGAAAATATGATTTCCCATTTAAGCAACAAAAGAGTCGAGACATAAATAATCTGGAAGTTAGAACAGCTCATCTCGACTCCTGTCAGGAAAACCGATTAATACGAACTCTTGAGGAATTCCCAAACTTGTTCACAGAACCCGATGCAAAATGTACTTACATTACAGCAGTAAAGGGTGAAATCAGGACAACCTCGGACGATCCTGTATATACCAGGCCATACCCATATCCGAAAGCGCTGAAGCATGAGGTTGACAAACAAATTAATGAACTCCTAGATAGTGGAATAATTCGACCATCGAGATCGCCGTACAACGCACCAATTATAGTCGTCGAGAAAAAGCTCGATGCGTCAGGAGTGAAAAAGTATCGACTCGTAGTAGACTATCGGAAATTGAACCTAGTAACGATCCCAGATCGCTACCCCATCCCGGAGATCAATGAAGTGTTATATAACTTGGGAAAATCTAAATTTTTCTCAATATTGGACTTAAAAAGCGGATTTTACCAAATCCCACTCCGAGAGTCAGACATCGAGAAGACCGCCTTCTCGGTCAATAATGGTAAGTTCGAATTCACCCGGTTACCATTTGGGTTGCGAAACGCCCCCTCGATATTTCAACGTGTCATCGATGACATATTGCGTGAGCACATAGGAGTTAGGTGCTACGTTTATATAGATGACATAATCATCTTTAGCGACTCCCTAGACCAACACTTCAAAGACATTCACATAATTCTTAA
This sequence comes from Merodon equestris, assembly GCA_958301585.1. NCBI lineage: Eukaryota > Metazoa > Arthropoda > Insecta > Diptera > Syrphidae > Merodon > Merodon equestris. The sequence goes on from OY284415.1 coordinate 104,481,079, forward strand.
AACACTTCAGGAAGCCAACGCAAAGGTTCAAGTAGATAAGTGCGAGTTCCTCAAAACCGAAATAGAGTTCTTGGGCTTCATCGTGTCCAGTACAGGTATCAAAACAAATCCTGACAAGGTCAAGGCCATAGCCAACTACCCAACTCCAAAAAGTCTGAAAGATCTTCGATCTTTCCTGGGAATGGCAGGCTACTATAGACGTTTCATCCGCGATTTCGCCAAAATTGCGAAACCACTTACCGTTCTTCTGAGAGGAGAAGAAGGTAGAATCTCGAAAAATCAATCGAAATTAAAACAAATTCATCTCGATCAAGATGCCCTAGACGCCTTTAATAAGATTAAAAACTCACTCATTTCTAACGATGTGATGCTCTCTTATCCAGACTACGAAAAGGACTTCGAACTCACTACCGATGCATCTAGTTATGCACTCGGAGCAGTCCTAAGTCAAGGTGGCAAACCCATAATGTTTTTATCACGAAGTTTAACAAAAACAGAAGAGGCATACGCAACGAACGAGAAAGAAATGCTTTCAATAGTTTGGGCTCTGGGAAGCCTACGAAACTTCCTTTACGGATCAAAAAAGATTAACATATACACGGACCACCAGCCACTAACACACGCCCTTAGTAATAAAAATTATAACAATAAAATGAAAAGATGGCAAGCATTCCTTGAGGAACATAATTATGAATTGAAATATACCCCCGGGAGGACAAACGTGGTGGCCGACGCCCTGTCTCGACCTCCCGAAACAGATCCGATAACTTCAAATATAAATTCAATGACGCCAACAATACATAGTGCTGAAACATCTGCACATGAACTTATACCCTCCGTTGAGACGCCTATAAACGTTTTTAAAAACCAGATAGTACTAAAGTTAGGAGAAGAAAGCAAACATGAAATGATATGCCCCTTTAATAACTATCGTAGACACATAATCACCGAAAGAAGTTACAACAAAGAGAATTTAGTAGGAATATTTAAGCGATTTCTTAACCCAAATATAGTCAATGGTCTATTCGCCTCCGAGAACATAATGGGATTGATTCAGGAAGTATATTCACAACATTTTTCAAATTACAAGATTAGACACACGCAACTTCTAGTTACAGACATAGGCACAGAAACCCAACAAAATAAAATTATTCTAGAAATCCATAACAGAGCTCACCGCGGTCCGCTTGAAAATAAAATACAGATTTTAGAGAAGTTCTATTTTCCTCAAATGAGTAAAAAAATAAAACAAATCACAAGACTCTGTTCAACATGTAAAAAGTCAAAATATGAACGTCACCCCAATAATCCTAAACTAGGTGAAACACCCCTACCTAATTACCCTGGACACACAATACATATAGACATCTTTTCGACCGAAAAAAATTTAGTACTAACTGCGATCGACAAATTCACAAAATTTGCAATTACGAAGAAAATTCAATCTAAAGCAGTAGAAGACATTCGACGACCTCTTCGGGACATAATTTTCCAATTTGGAGTGCCCGAATATATAGTAATAGACAATGAAAAATCGTTCAACTCGGAAAGCATCCTCTTTATGTTAAAAGAGGAATTAAATATCAATGTTTTTACTACTCCTCCTTATAAAAGTTTAGTCAATGGCCAAGTGGAAAGGTTTCACTCGACCTTAGCTGAAATAATGAGGTGCTTGAAACCAAGAGCAATAAATAAGAGTTTTGAGGAGTTACTCGAAAACGCCACCAATGAATACAATCACTCCTTCCACTCAACCACCCAAAAGAGACCCGTAGATTTGTTTTTTGGTAGAACAGCAAACTTCGGACCCGAGGATTATGAACGAACAAGACTAAGCAACATTGAAAAATTAAAGGAAAAGCAACAGAAAGACCTAAATTATCATAATAAGAAAAGACATGAAATTAAAAATTATGCTCCTGGAGACGAAATTTACGTAAAGAAAAACAAACGAAAAGGTTCAAAATTAACGGAACGTTATTCCAAGGAAATAGTTAAAGAGAATTATGAAACCACAGTTAAGACCCAGTCTGGAAAAATAATACATAAAGAACACATACGAAATTAATCTCTCAGACAGCATCTACGGACGCAATACTGACATTGAACTTTCCATTTTTATTTACAGACTCCTCTTGATAATCTCAGAAATTCTAGGAGACATCGACATACTAGACTATTCCTCAATGCACATGATCGCTTTAGACGAAGGACAGGCAAAGATTCAAGACGGTGACCTAAAATTAATACACTTCATAGACATACAGCAATACGAACATTTTTTGACAGAAATTACTAAAAGCGTGAACACTCTCATTCCTCAAACCCACTCCTTATACCCCCTGCTAACACATGAACTAGCTCAGGCATTCGAAATTTTAAACACAATAAAACCGACAAGTTTCAAAAAACAAAAAAGAGCTTTAGATTTTATAGGAACGGCCTGGAAGTATATTGCAGGCAATCCAGATCATGAAGATTTCCAAATAATCAGTTCACACATAAATAACGTCCTAGAAAATAGTAATAGACAGATAATAATAAATAGACTATACAATGAAAGAATTAACAACTTGACTTTGGTCACAAACGAACTTTCAAACTATATAAAAAAAGACGATCATATAAACATATTAGTAGTTTTAAGTATACAATACAGATTAAGATTAGTTAAGGAAGAATTAATAAATATAAAACTTGCCATACAATGGGCAAAAAGTGTCATCATAAATTCTATGCTTTTGTCAAAACCAGAAACAAAAATAATAATCGAAACATTCAAGAAAGAAAATGTTCCCTTTAATACAGTCGAAGAAGCACTTGAGTTAGCAAACATTAATATTCTAACTAACACAACTTCATTACTATATATCATAAGAATACCATTAACTCTAAGTAAAACTTACGAAAAACTTCTACTTAAACCAGTTAAAAAAGGGAACCTAGCGATAAACCTAACATACAACACTATTCTAAGATCTAATGATGAAATTTTTGGAATAAGAGAAAATTGTAAAGAATTTAATAAACTAACTATTTGTAAACAAAACCATGTAATAGACTTAAGAAATGAAACTTGTATAACTAAGCTATTAAAAGGCGATAAGGCTAGCTGTCCAACTACAAACTCCCATCACATCCCGACCATAGAAGAGGTGGAGCCAGGCATTATCCTGCTGAACCAGTTTAACGGAAATATTACAATAAAGCAAACAAGACGTGAACTAAATGGAACTTTCATTATAAAATTTATCAATACAACAATCCAAATCAATGATCAACTTTACCAAAACCTTCAAATACCGAGTATGCGTATCAGCCCAGCTACCTTGCAACCAACACCAATAGAAAAAAGTCACCTCAACATCCTATCACTGGAAACCCTTAGCGAACTACATATTAACAACACAAAAGAAATCGGCCTTTTAAATACCGACACCAAAATTAACCAATGGCTCCTGTATGCAGTAATAGCTGTTACCATCACATTACCTATATGTATTGTTATCTGCAGAAAAAAGGAAACAATCATCATAGAAAAATTGCCAGAAGAAGCTGCTCAGATCGAGGTCAATCAACCCAAGAGTCAAATGTTCAACATTACGGCAAATCTTCCACGAACACTGACCTTACCCAACATCTATGCCAGTCCATTTTTTTGAATGTGGACATTCAATTTAGAAGGGGACGAGTTAACACAGCACATCAGTCTCCGATTACGCTAAAGGCAACCAGGCATTATCACACCATCCACATGCAGTCATCCAGTGCAGACAACCCGACACCAGAGATTTTGCATCCGCCGAAAGCAACCAACATGACACCACCCAACCGAAAAACCACATTCCGTCACGTACAAGACACAATTAGATTAAGGTAGAAGCTAGGAAATTAGATTAAGAAAAGTTAATTGTAATTTGCTGTTTGTAAAGAGTGGAGGTTCTCCTCTGAATAAAGATTTATTTTTTTTAATAAATATTTATTAACATATTTTTAATTGATATAAGGAAGAGATGATTCGTTGCAATTCCCGTAAGCTGACTGTTGTTTCGTTGCGAGGTTGTCTATGCAAAGGTTTATGGAGTAGTTGGGAATTCTTTTGGGAATACGAACGTAGTTCGGATTTAAGTCCGGCCAGAGATGCATTTACTGCACACATTTGCTCGTTGTTACATTAAATGTGCAGCCGATACGTACTTAGGTACATTTCTCACATTAAATGGCATTATGCAAGTGGGATGATTGCACGGATAGGTAAACTTATTAATTAGGTCAATAAAGCAGCGTAAGTTGCAGGGTAAGCAGAATTATTATTTTTTCTTTGTTTCTTTGTTTTGGTTTTTTATTTTGTTGTGATTTCGTATTGTTCGTTTGGTTTTTTTTTTTGTTAATTTCTACTGACGGGTGAATTTCAAGGGATAATTGGGGAAATACAAAGTCACATCAGCTTAGGTAAAGAGTTAACTGTTAAGCCTTATAGATTAAGAAGCCATCTGCACCAGCAGCTTTTCTAGACTACAGCTTCAATAGTGTTTTCTCGTCTACCTTACTCCATGGTCTTAATCCATGCAGGTTCCCCTTCTGATTTTAAAGTCCTGTCGAGATCGTCTGATTGAAATTAAACAGCGATAAGTAGAAGTCCACAAATCTACAGCCATATGAATATCAACAATTTGCTAATTGTTTAACATTAGACTTTGCACTATCAAGCTAGATTGATTCATAATAAAACTGATTACTCAAAAACTGGAGGAAGCATGTCTCAAGCTCTCTTCTTTCTTCTTACGAATTTTGCACATTATGCGTCAAATTCACAGTGAACTTTGCGCCGCTGATTATAATTGTCTAATCACCAAAATGAACTGATTTAGCATATTATCGCCGCTCGCGATATCGTCCGATTGAAATTAAACAGTAATAAGCAGACATCAAGCTCTTCAAAATTAGAAATCGACAAGTTGCTAAATGTCTAATATTAGACTAGAGACTAATCAAGCTTGTTTGATTTATGATATTTACTCAAAGCTGTTGTGTATACGACCTTACGTATAGTGATTAATGACCACAAATATTCAAGACTGAGTCGCTGCCTTGGCTACTATATCAGAGCGAGACTGAGTCGCTGCCTTGGCTACTATATCAGAGCGCTTGAAGTCCTTCTAGATCATCTGTGCCTTGTGAGTTCCAACTTTCTAATGCGTCACCCAAAAACTGGACTTTTAGGTTTTCTTCTATCACTTTTTGGAGATCAAGCGAGAAACTTGGGTGATAATTACTCTCACTCTCTGACAGACCCGTGTTGTCGACCTCTTCTTAAAAACAAGTGGGGACCGATGAACCCACTTTCGAATGCAACATATAGTGAATTTGAGCAGATATAGTGGCTCTGTCGTACGTGTATCATCAGTGCCTTGGCGTCGATCCTACCAATACAATGAATGAGCTAAAAAACGAGATTTAGAAATTTTAGAGCGACGATCTCAAGTTCACGAGGGTCGATCCGTTTACCATGGCTGCTAAGGGTAAACATTTTAAATTACCTTTCTATTTGGTGCAACTAACACCCAATAGTAAATATAGCCTGTCATATTCTATTCCTGTACTGTTCACTGGGAGAAATTTAAGAGGTCTGAGCGTGTACTTAAAGGAGCACCCCGCTAGCTACAGGGTTCCAGGTTCCAGGAGCTAAAGAAAACAGATCCAAGCTAGGAAACAAGTGACTGAAGAAGAGAGGCGTCAAAAAAGGCACTCGTTTACCATCCACCATAGTGTCACCGAATGTGTCATTTTCCTGAATGCCACCTAAACTAAACGAGAGCAAAGCTCAAAATGTAGCAAAGGTTCCTGCGAAGGATCTGGAAAGGATCTTATTGTCCCTTCATGGTAAGTTCGAACAGTTTCAGAAGCAGCAACACCAGGCGTAAACTACTGTTCAACTGGTGGTGTCGAAATATGACCGAGTACAGACTTGAGCTGTAGGCGACGGGTATTCCATCCTTCCCTAGACCGGCTTGAATTGACAATTTTCTTGTTAAAATGGCACGAAAGCACCAACGATAATCACGTGATTTCCGAGGTTTCCTACCCAATTACTCGTATATGTACCACGAGAGCGCACTCCTATCGGGCTTTATTTTCCCAGAGGCATTTCTTCATATTGACTCATGGCTGAGGTTGGTGCAAAATATAGGTGGTAACCCTATAATTTACCACCACCTCTGGCGTACCAGGGACAAATGGCTCATCCGCGACGAGTATGTAGACAGTGCCCATGAGCTCATTCGTTTTAGTACCGCAATGGCGGACTAGGATCTCGTCGATGTGGCATGCTGATTTTCAGTGGTTGTCGGGAGAAAATGCTCCGAGAACGGTGCGTTCTGGATGAGATCCGACTCACTCCTTAGTTCGTAAGTTAGAATCGTGTTAGCTAGTTAGGGGATTTTTTGGAGGCTGGGCGTCTCATCATGTTGAGATGAACCAGAGATCCGATTGAGGATATCTGAGGATAAGTATATATATATACAATATATATTTGTTTTTTTGGAGGTTTTTACCATCTGTTGGAGCACTCAGACACAAATACTGGTCCATTGTATTACCAGACAGACACCTTGTCTTTATTGTATTTTCCCTGTTGCCCGGAAAAAAATGAGGAGGGGCTTCAGTGATGCTAAGAGATTCGGCACCCACCACGTCGGCCCCAAGGGTGCGCCACCGTGCGCGAGCGAAGGCGGGACAGTCGCAGAGAAAGTGTTCTGCTGTGTCATTCTCCTCGCAGCATGCAGCACAGGTAGGCGTCTCACTGATGCCAAACACGTAGAGATGCTTGGCAAGAGTGTAATGGCCCGTAATGACGTCCGTAAGCCTTCTGCAATCAATTCTCCTTAAGGATAAGAAAAATGTTGCGGGCTTCAGGCAGACATCAGGGCGTACGCGCTTAGTCATCCTGCATCCTGAATATTCCCTCCATCTACGACTGTGTGCATTAAAGACCCAGTCGTTGATGTCAGATTTGACCGTGGAAGCAGGTAGGCCTAAGGTGGGTTGAGCTCCTGAGAAACTCTCCTCTGAGCCCCTTCTAGCGGGTTCATCGGAGATCTCGTTCTAAGTGAATGTAGTCTTCCCACTTTGTTCAAAAAGGTCTTGAGTTCATGCACTAATTAGGAGTTGGAAAGAGGGTTGGACACAGCTTTGAGTGCAGCTTGGTTGTCACTGCAGACGCATATGCTTTTTCCCCTCCACCTGTGTTTCACAACAAGCCATTAGGATTGCGTAAATCTCCGACTGAAAGACAGACGATTATTTTCCTAACGAGAAGTGCAGTCGAATATTTTCGCGCTCAAAGAAAACTCCAGCGCCGGATCCCTGCCCAGTCCTGGAGCCATCTGTGAAAATGCGAAGACATTCCATTCCAGGTTCAGTGTCTGGCCAAAGTCAGTCCTGACGCCATGGAAATGTGATTGTGAAATTACAGCGCAGTAGGATGGCAGGTGTCATTACGTCAGAAGGCATATCCATGAGGCAGGGGTCGTAGGATATTTCTCGCGCAAGTACACTGTCACTCCAATGCGAGTTGTACCACAGACCATTTCTCTTTAGGCGAGAAATGGCTTTCAGTGCGCACCCTCTGATATATATGTTAAGGGGTGGAAGATTCATCATAGCATATAGAGCAGCTCCCGGTGTGTGGGGGAAAGCCCCCGTGCAGCTGAGACAGACCGCTCTTTGGAGTTTGGTGAGTGAAGCCACAGCGTGTTTGTGTGTTAACCTGTTCCACCAGACAACCGATATGAGATTATCGGTCTTATCATTGCCGTGTAGATCCAAAGGACCTTTTTGACGATAAGCCCCATGTTGTGCCAAAGGCACCTTTGCATTGCCAAAAAGCGGACAGCGCTTTGGTGGTTTTGGACTCAACATACTTTAACCAAAGAAGCTTGCTGTCTAGGATTATTCCCATGTACTTAGCTTCCTTGGATATAGGGATGGGAATGCCTTTTAGCACCAGCTGAGTAATGCCAGTATTTGTCCTCCTTCTCGTGACGAGAACGATATCAGTCTTAAGAGGATAAACCGACAGCCCATTACTCGTGCACTAGTCTTCGATAGTCGACAGTCGCTAAATATGAGGGAGAACAGCAACATCGTCCGCCTAGGCCTAGGCATCGATTCCAGAGGCATTGAGAGCATCGAGCGAAGTATCTTTGAACGCATTTTATGGCTTCCGAACCGGATATTGATGTATTCCACGGCTTTTCTATTCGACCTCCTTTTATGCTCGGTCAGCTCGGTCAGTTCGATATCTGCAGATTCAAGCCACTGAATGATCTGGGCAATTAATTGTGCTCGACGATCCCAATAGTGAAGTCTATGGAAGCTTAGTCGTAGGACATGAGGAAAACAGCATGGAACCTTGAGGTAAACCTGCGGAGATGTAGTAATATTTAACTCCTTCTTCTTTGTTATATCTGTTGTGGGCATAGATGTGACCTATTGGGAAACAGGTGCTCCACAATAGTTCCCAACATTGTTGGGCATGTTATTTCTGAGGATTTGCAGGCTTTTAGTCTGGATATAACAATTTTGTAGGCCGCACCCTATGGGTTGATGTCGGCTTCGTCGCAGATATGCTTCTTATTTTACAATGGGCCTGCGTAGTCCTAGATTGGACCGTTCTATGAAGTGCAGTAGAAGGCATACAGGTGGGGTTAATACATATGGCAAGGTAGGAATGGGTCTAACTTTCGCAGGCTCTTCTATCCTGTACAATATAAAAGACATAATAACGAGAGCTATAACCACAGTGGTCACCAGATGATTATCTACGGAATCACGAAAGAAAGAACTACACATAGCCCTAGTGTATAAGCCCCCACCTTTATGCCTGCTACTGCACTTCATAGATTATGTATTGAAATTTCCGTCCATGTTGACGTCGGTTCCGTGCTGCTATACTGTTCAACATTGCTTCATATTGACTGTTCAGGTCGCGCGTAATAGCTGTAAAACTTGTATGGATCAGTACTACATCCACTTTCTCATCTTTCGCTGATGGATTCAGAACAATTTGAGTAGTCGCACAATGACGTTCTCGGGGTTAATTACCCTGCAGAACCCTGCATAATTGCTTCAGTTCTGGATCGTTCCAAATTTCCCATAGAATTTAGAGCGGTCCACCGGGCATTGGCATCTGTTGGCTAGGCTAGGTGCAAGCATTTCTTCAACAACGTTCTTTGTCGGATGCGCGAGAGTTTACCTAGGTAATTCTTCAATTCTTAATCTTCCTGTTTCGAGCAACTTCTTTGCTATTTCTACTGGAAGACTAATTAATGCATTCTAGGTATTTTCATATGTCGACCGTATGGATATAACATCGGTTAGCGTTACCTCATTCAGGTCTTTGCATTCAATGGTCGTGCGGTGAATAGTTACCGTATCCCCACCTTGTCCTTTGGGCTTTACTACTAATTTGGGATCTATTTTGGTGCGACTTTTCTATATAACAAGTACTGCTGGCGCCATTAGGTGATGTCCTCGTCGGTGGTTTTATCTTGAGAAGAGCTGTTCCAAGATTCGTTCGATAGTCACGTTAACTATTTTTTAACAGAACCATATGGAAGTGATGCCATTGTACTGGTCTTTGATGGATTTTTGGAAGTTTTTTATCTAAATACATACAGAAAAGACAAAAGGTTTAGAGTCACGCATAATGCTTGTGCTCCCCCTTTGGTCCAGCGCACGTCTCTACTCATATCTGGCGTATGAACGATAAAAATTATATTTACCACAACCATGTGTGTGTACCTCAATTCTTTATCGATTTTCTCTCTTTAAAAAAATCCTCGCAGTGCCCGATAAAACTCCAACAATAAAAACACAAAGTACGAAGCCACGTGTCCCACTAAAATGGCACACGGCTGCAATGACACCTAATCACATAATGAATAACAAACAATCCTCTTAAGCATCCTCAACATGAGCATCCGTCCAGCCTAAAGGTGGCTGACTTTTTTATTAGCCATTTCCATACATTCTCCCAAGGGTTGTTCGCTGCGATTTAATGTTAAATTAATTATCTGCTTAGGGTTGGTCGCCCAGTCAATATAGGGGTTGTTTGGCAGTCTCCGCCTTAAGTGAGGCGTGTCCTTAACTCTCATCGTTGGTCTTTTCGGATATTGAATAACTCCATGGGAACATTTGCTCCGTTCCTGCCCACGCGAGCAGTCAATTCAAGTAGAACGTTTAAAAAGTATAAAAATTAAACAGAACAAAAGCAGAGCGCGGTGCGTTTTATTTTTTTATTTGTGTAATCAGCTTGATATGTAGCCACGAGTTTGAATCATACCGTGCGCCAAGATTGGTTACATTCCTCTCGGGACGGGGATTTTTCACTTCAGTCTCCTCTTTACCCGAGTGATGCACTTATCACAAAGGAATCTGTGCCACTATCCATGCGCTGGAACGTGAAGTGAAATTTTTATTCGTGTCCATGTTGAATACGGTGGATTAGCAGTTTATTGAACGTCCTACGCTGAGTTGCAGTACATCGCGAACTTTTGGATACAGAGGATACGAGGGAGATACAAGCCTGACGAAGTCCTGGAGTGTTGGAAGCAACAGAACGAAAGGTATGTAATAGGTATAGTACCGACAACCTGAGTCTCTAGTCTTTAGTTATATTTGAATAGGATCCGACTTGGGCTGTTCCATCGATTTTTTTCTGTTGTATTTCACCACGTTTTCTTTGTGTCATAAAGCGTGCAATAGTTCCTCGTAATTCTAGTGCAAGTGCAGTAGTTTATCGCGTATTGGCGATAGTTTTGTTTATCTCGGCAACCGTGACAAATCGTCTAGTCATGCTTGTATTACGTCCTCACAGACAGATGACATGAATGACTCAGGTTTAAACATTTGTTTTTGTACTTGAAACGAACTACAACCTGATTCGTCTAAGACTAAAATTCGTAGTTTGGAAGTTCCCTGCTACCCCATATTTAAACCATTCATGATGTCATTTTTAAGAGTCTGTTACAGCGACTTCATACGTTAGTCCTTATTCTATTTCTCGAGATTGCAGGTAGCCGGCGAATGGAGGGAATTGATAGTTGCCGTAAGGTACAGCAAAACCAAGATATAACATGAATTCTAATGACTTGCTTATCACCTAGAACTCGGAGCTTGATCGTACCTATCTGTTTGGTCTACTGGTGATCATAGCATCTTGTAGCTAGTCTATGGTTAAATTATGTCTATGGTTTTGTTTCGATAAGCTACTTAGGGAATTTCTGTAGATTTCCATGAAGCTCCTGAAGCAGCCTGACATGCTCTGTATATAATCTCTGATCGACAACAGCTAAGTCATCAACATTTTATTTTGTGATCCTCGAAATAAAAATAAAATTAAATTTTTTTAGATAATCCCCGACACAAAAAAAACTTTAAAAAGTAAAAAAATAAATTTTTCTTTCAGCCTTTTAACTTCATTAGGAGAACCTATTAATATTTTTAATATAAGCTTCGTCGCGGCGGGGGACCACTAAGTGAATTTTAGTGCGTCTAGTGCGATTGCCAAGTCAATTTATTTATTTAAAACATAAAAGATTTTTGAAATAAAAAGATAAAAAGTCACTATAAGATGTTGTTAGGTTAGCTAATTACGTAATAACTTAAGACAGAAGGTCGCTTAAGTAGGAACTGAATAAATTAACCGACTTGGTATTACATTGATCTCACAACTTTTTACGGTAGAAGAACTGAGTTGCGAGACTTGGTTTTTTTTACAAGTTATGTTTTTGATGGCATCTCATTACTTTTTGTAGATTGTCCTACTTTTTTTCCATTCCGATACCTTCTACTTCTTGAATACCAACAACGGATTTTCTTAAAGCCCACTCTGTGTCTTATGAGCTTTTCTTATTTTTGTAGGTAGTCTTCCTTTTTTTCTTTTCCAGTACTACTTCTTGAGCTTCAGCTACGGTTTTTCTCGGAGGCTTTGATGTTACAATTTTTGTCAAGTCTGGACGGTAAATGCTTCTTAATCTATTGTATTCACAAATTGAGGATTCCTGTGCTTTAATATTTCGAGTCGACATTAATTAGATGTAAGCCGCCCAGACCTGTAACTCTCGAAAGTGCCACGTAAGCTTGACCGGATGTGAATACTGCAGAACTCATATCCATCAGCGCATTATTTAGACTTAGGCCCTGACTTTTGTGTATAGTTATAGCATAGGCTATACATATAGGAAACTGTTCGCGATGAACATAAGCTCTATTAATAATTTCAAATTTAGTTTTGACCGGACCAAGCTCGTAAACCTGTTCTTTATCAAATGTAATGTATATTTTCTTAATTATTTTTGTATTTTCCGGATCAACCTTTACTCTTTGCACTATACCGATAGAACCATTAACTAAACCAAGACTCACGTCAATATTTCGCCTTAACATGACTTTTGCTCCTATTTTTATCATTATGTTCTCTTCCAAGCCCGCGGTCATAGAAGCATCGTCTTCATTATTTTTTATGCATTCACGTGCTCTTTTTGTCAGGTATCTGGGGCAATCTATGCTATCTACAGCTGTAGGTTTTATTTCGGGATGTGGGCGAGATCTAAGCATTGCAGTATTTAATTGTTGGCACATGTTTTTTGTAAGTAATAAGCAAACTGTATCATCAGGAAGTTTCGAGAAGTGTTCAATTATTTCAATTAATCTGTTTTCATTTGAATCGGATTTTAGAGTTATTAATCTAGCCGAGAGTAAGTCGCAGTCTTTTTGTGTAGTTACACCTAATCTTACTAATCTTATTCTATTTAGCATTTCAACAAAGTCAGAATCATTGAGCTGTCGCATTTTAATAGTAAGTTCATCGTATATGAACAGTTCAATCCATAGATTCGGCATACTGAGGGAGCCTAACAACTTGTTAGTTTCAGCAGTTGAGAGTTTTTTAAAAGGTGACTTTTCTCTTATCGTCATAAGCTGTAAGAGATCCCCGAAAACTACAAGATGTTTTTTTCCAAACCACCCATTCTCATCGCCGCTTGTGTCAAATAACTCAGACAAGCGTAAATGAATATATTTTAAAGTAACATTGAATATCATCGACACTTCGTCTATGATAAACAAGACTACTTCTTTCAAATCTGATTTCAGAACTTGGAGCACTTCATCAGAAGTGGCTGTACTCCGGTGTTTGCTTGTGTTCCACAGGCAGCTGCAATAGTCTATGTATAGTCAATCCATTCATATTGAATGCAGCTATGCCTGTTGGAGCACTAACTGCCACTTTTTTGTTTTCAGAGTTTTTATTAAAAAGCTCTCTCCAGTGCCACCAGTTCCACTCACAAAACAGCGTAAAACATCAACGTTATTATCAGTTGTGTCCATTTTATTTGTGATCATATCGAAGACTCTTTTTTGATCGGCATTAAGTTTTGCGATCATACTTTGAAGATCAGTCTGCTCTTCTTCTACCAGATTGATTCTCTGAAAGTCATCCATTGCGTTTGCAGCTTCCACAGCTTCAAAGTCTACAGGGTTTTTAGAACCATTGTCATCATCAACAATTTTCCTTTCTTCGTTTATCTCAGCAACTTTAGATTCTATGATTTCAAATGCTTTTTGTATCTTATAAAGGGTCCGCCATCTAACGTTTTTTTTTCAAGTAGTGCTTATTTCGTGAATGGTAACACTTAGCTCATGTCTGATTTCACAGATAATTAGTTTTATCCTCCCGCTGAACGAATATGGTTGTGTATAGGCTTGAACAACTCTTCGCTAAGTGGGCCTGTGATCGACTTACAGAAGATGCCGATTTTGCCAAAAAAATCATCATCTTTTCAGATGAAACTCATTTTGATCTTGACGGGTATGGAAACAAGCAAAATTGTCGCATTTGGGGCACAGAAAACCCGCACGCATACATTGAAAAGCCGGTGCACCCAAAACGAGCCACTGTTTGGTGCGGATTTTGGTCCAGAGGCATAATTGGGACATTTTTCTTCGAAAATGAGCAAGGAGTGGCCGTTACAGTCAATGGCGATCGTTATCGGGCCATGTTGAACGAATTTTTGTTCACAAAAATTGAAGAGGAGGATATTGGCAACATTTGGTTTCAACAGGACGGCGCTACGTGCCACACAGCCGAAGCTACAGTCGATGTTTTGCGCCCTGTTTTTGAAGATCGCATTATCAGCCGCAGAGCTGATGTCGTTTGGCCACCTCGGAGCTGCGATTTGACACCGTTGGACTATTATTTGTGGGGTGCCGTCAAAGATAAGTGTTACGCCGACAAGCCAGAGACAATTGACGCTTTAAAGGACAATATTCGTGAAGCCATTGGTGAAATACAGCTGCACACAATCGATAATGTGCTTAAAAATTGGACCGATCGTGTAGGCTACTGCATGGCCAGCCGAGGCAGCCATTTGAATGAAATTATTTTCCATTATTAACCGGAAGGATTTTACTTTCAAATAAAAAAAGAAATTTGAGAAAATATTCATTAGTTTTTTTTATAGCATTTTCAAAAAAAAAAAAAAAAAATTTGGCGGACCCTATATCTTGACTCTATCATTGAATTACCATAATCGACTCCTTTTAAATCTTCTTTCGTCAAATTAAAGGCCTCCATGAAAGTATTACACCCCATTTTGAATTCATCTAAGGAACGCCATGGCTTGAATAAATGAAGTAAAGAGAAGGAGTATTTCTCTGGTACTTGTTCTCCGTCGTAGAAATAGTGATTGATCAAATATGGGTTAGCTCATCTTTTCAGGAACTTTTTATCGTCATTTATCTCGTAGCACTCGACTTTAGAGTTCATTTCCTTCTACAAAGTTATCTACTTGAAATTCTAATTGGTCTGCTATATGATGGATATTGTCCTCTTCGTTAATATAACCAATCAATTGTTGAGGTGAATGTGGAAGTCGTATCTGAGAGTAAAAGACATTTACACCTTTTAAATATTGTAAGGCTTGGTAAACCTTATTGACATCCCATTATTTTTCTATAGAATTAGATTTATATAAAGATTATTTAAATTTTTATACCCATACTGACTGATACAATTTGCGTAAGTAAAATAAAACGTGGTTTGTGTGTATACCTGCGATATCGCAGTAAGACCCAAAGATTGCCTGGAAGAAAGTGGTCGCCTTTCTATGACGGACGTGGAGCATGGAAGCTGCGGCGCGGGCAAGCCACTTCAAGTAGCCCAAAAGAAAGAAGTCTGGGATGGTTAAATCTGGCGATCTTGTTGGCCATACCGAATCGCAAACAGGAGATAACGCGACCAGGAAACGCTTGTTTCACGATATCTATTGCGGCTCGTGCGTCTTATTGAAACCAAATGTTCACCAAGCCTCGCTCATCCAATTCCGGCAGTCAGAAGTCGTTTATCATGGCCCTGTAGCGTTCGCCAGTAACTGTGATCGTATTGTCGATGGCGTCCTCAAAAAAAAAAAAATCTCCCAATCATACGCAGATTTTCAATGCCCAAAAAATGAAGATTTTGCTTATTGACGTAACCGCTTAAGTGTAAATGCGTCTCGTCGCTCATGATGATTTTCGACACAAAATCTTCCTCTTCGTTGTTGATTAGCGATGGTTTGACAGTAATTCACACGCGACTGACGTTCAGCAGGCATTAAGGAGGATAGCCACTGTGATGGGTCAAAAAGAAATTTTTTCTTTTGTCTTAAATGAAAGTTTATATTTTGTGTGTACAAAATTGCAAGTCAAAATTTTAAAAATTGACTAAGTTACAGCGATTTTAGTGAGAGCATGTAGGCCGACTGTTTGTCCCTTGACAGGATCAGAATGTTACGCCTTTAAGTCCCTTGCTCTAATGTATTTAACATTGTGTGACGTAGTGGACTCTTTTCTTCGAATTTCTTTTTGTAATATAAATCTCTGTTATGCAGGCTTTAAAATACAATAGTTCCTTTCATCAATTTAAGTACCTAGAAGTTCGGCATATGTTCAGTTACTCTATGATTTCATTGCGAGAGAAATGGACTAAAATCTTTAAACGCGTTTTTCTCGAAACGACTTTTTTCAAACTGGTCGCATCGATAACTTGGTCAATTCTTAACCGATGTTTAATTTTTTTTTTGTTTTGTTCATCTTAGTAGTGGCTAAGGTTAAGCGTAGCCGATTTGGAAAATTTTGTTTTTTACTATTTTTTAAACTGTTTGAAAAAAAAAACGGTCGAAAAAATGCAAATATTTTCAATCGGTCGCCATTTTGTTAAAAATCAAAAAAAAAAAAACGGCTGCGTACAACGATAACTACATTCATACAAATTATAATAAAATTTTAGTTTGATTTTTAAGATTACTGGCTTTTGAATAATCGATGGAGGGGAATTTTTCAGGCTCTACGGCATCGTTTATATATGGTTGATCATTAGCCACAGCCGCGATATTCTCGGCTGAACGACTAGTTCGGTGGCGGCCACGTCCTGCATGGTCTCCTATGGTTCAAGTCTGTGAATTCGAGTAGCCAAGCGGAATATTTGCCCAGTTGGCGCGACACGAATAGGAAATCGATCGAAATTCACGAAATTCCACCGAACGATTATTGGTCAAATCGACATAATTATTCCACGCTCTTGCGAAGTATAGCGCTCCATTGCTTATCTGTTTGTATACTGCAGCTATCTAGTTCACTAATGTCAAATATGATTGAGGCACGACGCCATTTGCAAAAATTATAATATCTTCCGATAGGGTGTTTCCACTACAGTTTCCACTTGCAAATTACTGTCGGACAAACTGTCAGAGGCCGCGTTTCTATTTACAAGAAAACTTCTGCCAAAAATGTCTGACAGTCCGTCCATCTGTCGTGGTCTTAGACTCCAAGAAGGTCTGGATCATCAGTGTAAGTTAGTGTAGACAATACGATTTCTTGTTTTAATTCTTCATGTATTTCGAATGTTTCAGAAAAGAAGTGGAATTCCCATTTCTATTCTAAAAGCTGCCGCATAGTGAAAACGTGGTGACTCGTCGAACGGCTTCTCCTGACGCCACACTGGTTTCCGTATGATGTACATTTTTTTAAAGATATTTGAGAGCACATTATAACAACTTGCTTACTTGGTTGTTACATTGTGTTCGGTCATCCACCATTCCTCGGATACGGTTTTATTGTTCTATATAGTTATGATGAGCCCATATCACCTCTCTGTTAACTCATCTCCAGCAAATATTATCAATTAAGATGGTATAAAGTCGATTCTTGCTGTTTTAAATCCAATGTTTCGTATTGATGCTGTTTCAACATTAATTTTTTTATACATTCTTGTGTGCCGCTTTTGTGAAATTGGATTCCGCTTTTGATTTTGACGAATGTGGGTATTATTTCGTAAACCTCTTCGTCTTTATCTTCCGACAAACAGTACGCTCAGAAATATATATTTTCGCGGAAACGCCTGAATTTAGCCTTCCACAATATATTCCAGGCTACAAGGGGGATAAGGATGATGTAGCTACACTTCTTTTCAAAAATTTGACATTACGTTACTTCATCTGCGGTTATAAACTTATTATTGGCCCCTCTGAACGGCGAATTTGGAGAACCTTTTTCCAGACAAGTAAACTTGGAGTTTTGTCAATTACACACTGAGGAGAATATTCACCAAATCGATATCGATACTTGGCTGTCGCAGGATTTGAACCCCGTGTCATCGGTATTAAAACACAACACACTATAACCAATAAGTTATTTCAGGTTGATATGTCAAGTTGGATACGATTTATATTAAAAATGTTGAGCGCTGTTGATATGTGCATCAATTTACGAGTATTTCGAGACGAAGAAGTAATAGGACTGACTAACTAAGCGGAAGAATGTAGATGTTAACCGAGTGTGTTCCAAAGACGAATTGCATTTACAAATAATTGACGACTGATTATTAAAAACTTATGTTTGGAAGGCATTAAAGTTATGGTTCTTTGTGAGCGCGCAAAATTTAACTTCGAATACAGATATTCTGGTGATTTAGTGTGTATTATTTTATGTAATGCGGTTACCTGTGCAGGGACGGGTTAAGAATATCCCTGCAGCGATACCTCTCGCTTGTCGTAAAAGGCGACTAAACAAAGGTAAACAAAAATGAAAACACCAAGATGAACCTAGGGACACATATACCACCATTAAACTGCCCCACAAGTGTGCATGCAAATCAGTGGGTTAACACGACTGGAGATCACCGGTGTTGCAAGAGTAAGATCAAACAAAAAAAATAAAAATCTGGAGCATGCCCGGTCAAAAAAAGGAGGGGAAGAAAGAAAACGGTCAAACCGTAGCATTATTGAAAAGAACGCTAAAAGGAAAAGCACTACCCCGCCAGGCACTGCTAATGGTCGTGATCCTGGGACGAGCAGCAATGCTCGAGTCAGAGCTATAGGATTTCCGGGGGATAGCAAAGTAATACAACGGCGTAAGCCACACTTAAGAGTCGCGAGTTGGAACGTTGGAAGCATGAATGGTCGCAGCTATGAGCTTGAAGAAATGATGGTTAGAAGGCGAGTAGACATCCTGTGCGTACAAGAGACGAAATGGCGAAACACCGGTAATCGGGCACGTTTTTTGGACGTTAAAACAAAAGCCTACAAGATGTTTTACTATGGATTGGAACAAGGAAAAAACTAAATCGCCATCATCCTTGCGGCAGAGCTACTTGGCAACGTCTTAACCATTTCAAAGTCCAGTGACCGTTTGATGGCTCTCAAATTGGTGATGCATGGTGAGGTGTGGAACATCGTAAGCGCATATGCCCCTCAAGTAGGATGCGAACAAAAAGAAAAAGATGCATTCTGGCTACATTCCCACAACCTTGTCAAAATCATCCCAACGGAAGAGCTTTTGTTTGATGGGGGAAGTTTTAAACGGACATGTCGGGAAGACAAGCGAAGACTATGAAGACTACCACGGATGGCTGGGATACGGCACCAGGAACTCTTCAGGTAAAGATATCCCAAACATGTGCAAGTCGTACGGTCTTATAGTGCTAAATACCATGTTCGTCAAACAAAGCCGGCACCTGATCACTTATAGCAGCGGCGGAAATGAAACTCAAATAGACTATCATTTGGTATCCAGTTTCATGAAGCCACGAGTTAAAGATTGCAAAAATATCCTGGGAGACGCGATCGCCCCTCAACACCGTCTCCTCCTGACTGAATTTTTTATGGAGGCGAGTAAGAAGTCAAAGCAGCAAACGAAGGTGTCTGAGAGAATCAAGTGGTATAAGCTGGATAAAGGAAAAGGCGAAGCTTTTATTACCATCAAACTCGAACTCCTCGTGGAACTTGTGGAAGACGAAAAAATTCTCCACAGATGGCGACAGTATTGCGAGGAACTTCTGAACGAACAGTTTCCCCGAGTGTACTTTCCAAGAGCCGGTTAAAAACTCCAAGAAAAGAAAAGCTGTTGGGCCGGACGGGATACCCTCTGAGTTCTGGAAAAAGATGGGAGACATCGAGTCTAGATGGCTCATGGTTCTTATCTCCAAACTTATGAGAGGCGACACTATGCTTAATCAATGGAGGGACAGATATCTTCTTCCTTTGCACAAAGGAAAGGGTGATACGCGAAATTGTGATAACTACCGTTCTGTCAAGCTGATGTCGCATACCATGAAGATCGTTGAACGGGTATTAGATAGCCGACTGCGGAAAATATTACGACTATCTGATGACCAGTGCGGGTTTATCTCGGGTAAATCAACGACAGATGCAATCCAAAGTATAAGGGTCATGATGGAAAAGCATCGTGATTCTTCAAAGGACTTGCATATGGTGTTGGTTGATTTCGAGAAGGCATTTGACCGGCAACCAAGAGATCTTTTATGGGTAGCGCTAAGACAAAAAGGAGTTCCAGAAACCTACGTGCGAGTGATCATGGACATGTACAAGAGAGCAACGACAAGAGTAAGATGCACCGCAGGAGTCACCGAAGAGTTCGCAATCAAAGTCGGTGTACACCAAGGGAGCGTCCTCAGCCCACTGATCTTTATAGCAGTCATTGATTACTTGCTTGAAGGAAAAGTGACGGACCCCAATGTGCACTAGCTATTCTTTGCTGATGATGGAGCCATTATAAGTGATGATCAGGCGTTCCTACAACGAGCACTTGATGTGTGGGTGGACATTTT
Organism: Merodon equestris; assembly: GCA_958301585.1. Taxonomy (NCBI): domain Eukaryota; kingdom Metazoa; phylum Arthropoda; class Insecta; order Diptera; family Syrphidae; genus Merodon; species Merodon equestris. The sequence goes on from OY284415.1 coordinate 104,501,246, forward strand.
TGAGGGACACTTGTTAGGACATTTACTTGAATGGAAGAGTGCTTCCGAAGTGTGAAAAGTTTAAATATCCGGGATCTATGATTAATAAAGAAGCAGCTTGTGATGACGACATCAACCATCGCGTAAGCGTAGGGTGGATGAAGTTGAAGCTGAAAGAAAGGCTCTACACTTCAGTTGTACGTCCGGCGCTCACATACGGTTCACAATGCTGGACAATGCAAAAGTATGAGAGCAAATTAACGGCAGCTAAGATGAAGATGCTTCGCATGACAGCGGGAGTAACAAAGCGTGACAGAATTAGAAGTTCAGAGATCCGAGGAAGCCTCCACGTAAAAGAAACCATCACAAGAAAGATACCGACTCAGTTGGTATTGCCATGTTCAAAGGAGAGATCCTATTAACCCCGTCCAAAAGGCGTTATCAATCAACGTTCCAATTTCAACACGCAAAAAAGGCAACACGAAAAACAATTGGTGCAAACAAATGCAAAAACACCAGCATTTGATTGGCCTCAGCGATGAAGTAATCCCAAACCGGGAAGCCTGCCGCTATTTTCTGACATAACGACGCCGGAAAAAAGGAAAAGAAGAAGATAGATATTTGTCTTGGGTCTCAAACCAATCTTATATCTCACTATGATCAAATAGCCGTTTCCGGATTTTCTCACCAAGATTTACTTGTAATTATTTTAAATATTAATCCGACGACAACAAATGAAAAAGTACCTAAGTTCCGAAATTTTTCTTCAATTGATATTCACGCATTATTTGAGAACTGCCAACATTTAAACTGGTCACATCTCTACCTTACATCTGATGTTAATTGTCAGGTTTATATTTTCGAGGAACACATAAACTAAAATTAAAACCATTAAAAAGTCCCTTGGTTAACTGCCAATATAAGAGTGCACGGAATTCTGCAACCTCTCTAATTTGGAAGAGTAAAAGAATGAATCAACAGGAATTCAGAGTAAACAAATCTAGCTCAGCCTTTTGTAAATCAATAAAACAAATTGGCATTCGTACTGTTACACTAACTCAGTGTAAATGTTAATGTGCTTAATGAAAAGTTTGTTAACTCCGCTTCATTTAGTAGGGATGAAATAGATTTTGACTTTTTTCGCCCCGTTCTCATAAGCACCTTACCATATTTCTCGTTTCAGTGTATAGATGAAGCTTGTGTTGAGCATGCGATTCTATCAGTGAAATCTAAAGCAGTGGGCCTTGATGATATTATTTCAAATTTTATTAAAATTCTTTTACCTTTTATATGCAAATATATAACTCACTTATTCAACACTATTATCACAACAAGCCGTCATCTCGATAGGTGGAAAAGTGCGAAAATTATTCCTCTTCCTAAATCTAATAACACTGATTTTAGACCAATTGCTATTCTACCCTTTCTCAGTATGGTGTTTGAAAAAATTATAAGTAAGCAAACGAGAAACTTTCTAGAGGAACACAAACTCATATCAAAATCTCAATCAGGCTTTCGTAGTAAACATAACTGCATAACGGCACTTCTCAAAGTTTCGGATGATATTCGTTTTGGTTTTGATAACCATATGATGTCTGCACTTGTATTTTTGGATTTCTCGAAGGCGTTTGACTCTGTAAACTACTCCATACTCTGTAATACATCCATACTTTTGTACTATATAAACTTAGAAATTAATATTCCTGTTTGCAAGCTCATGGCATCATACCTTTGCGAAAGAACACAAGCTGTTCATTACCGGTGCAATAAAATCCGGGATCGAGGAGACGTAGTCCGACAGCATCAACGCTTTTGGTGGCTGGAGAGAGCTACGTCAGTGGACACTTTGAGAGCTTCAGCCTCTTCAAGGCATGGCCTGCCTAACACCAATGGCAGGCTTACATAGGCTAGGGTAGGGTAAGGTAGGGTAGGGTAGGTAGTAGTAGCGTAGTATGTATTAAAAAAAAAAAAAAAAAAAAAAAGATATATACAGGGTGCCCCACGAGCAGTGTGCCAAAAAGCTAGAGTGTGTAGGTCTGGTCAAGACAAGAAAAAAATCATATGGGAGGGGGGGGGTCTATTCCCCCCCGTTTAGCCGGGAGGGGCAATTTTCTAAAAAATTGACTTAATTTGGAAAAAAAATTATTAAAAATCAACAGTTACATCCACAATGCCGTGATATACTTTTTTGTAAAGCCAGAAACCTCTTCTTTCATCTTGTTTCTAAACAAAGCTGTTTTAAGGAATAGTTTTTGAGAAATTAATTTTCAAACTCAAAATTTTGGAAAAAAAATGAAAAAAAATATTTCGAACTATTTTTTTTCAAAATTATATGTAATTAAGTACTAATTTTTTTTCAAAAATTCAATTCTCTTATTAGTTTTTAGTTAAAAACAGAAAACCGGATGCAAAAATGTTTTGTAGTTTTTGAGAAATTAAAAAAAAACCCGAACCATTTTTTTCTAAGAAAAACCTTTTTTTTTTGGTTTTAACGCGGCTGGACTTGTAGGCAAATTAATGTATGAAACATTGACATCTTTTTTATTATTTTTAAAAAATTCGGAGTTTTATGAGGATTCAATAAACTGTCACAGTATTGGAATAACCCTGGATTAATCCTTTTTTTTCATTGATAACGCCTGAAAACTGACCTGCCAATTTCGTCTGGGTCCGCCCGCCGCCGATGGGTTCAACCGGCTAGGACCTTAAGACAATAAAACCGCAATTTTTGGATTTGATCTGACGTAATCCCTCCCTTAGTACAAGGAGGATAGCTATTATGCTTGGAGTGCCCAAATCTAGAGTACGGAGAGTGCTTCATACCGAAAACTTACACCCGTACCATTTTAGGACAGTTCAGGAACTCACCTCAAACGACAAGTTTTTGAGAGCAGAATTTTGTCGATCATTACTGCTTCGAGATGAAACTGAACGAAACAATTTTGGAATGATATTCTGGACGGATGAAGCACAGTTTACCAGAGATGGGGTTACTAACTTCCACAATTTGCATCATTGGAGTAGCACCAATCTACACAACAAAAAACAAATAAATCACAACACCGCTTTAGCTGTAATGTTTGGCTTGGTATTGTTGGACAAACTGTAATCGGGCCCCGGTTTTTGAATGCCGTTATTAATGGAGAATCATACTTGCAGTTCCTACGAGACCTTTTGCCCGATTTGATGGACAACGTTCCTTTGGCCATTGCAGATAATTTAATCTACCAGCAAGATGGAGCACCAGCACACTACAGCTTACGGGTTAGAAACTGGCTGGATGATCATTTTAGTGACCGTTAGATCGGAAGAAAGGGCCCCACGGAATGGCCACATAGATCACCAGATTTAACTCCTCTAGATTTTTATGTGTGGGGATTCATGAAGAATTATGTTTACGAAGTGGAAATAGTATCTTTGGAACGACTGAATGAACGGATTGAAGTCGCTGGAGTCAAATTGCTTGACTTATGTGCAGCCATTAGAAGGAGATATAATCTTTGCCTTCTAAAAAATGCGGATCATATTGAAAATTGATTATAATAAAACTCCAAATTTTTTAAAAATAATAAAAAGGAGGTCAATGTTGCATACATCAATTTGCCTACAAGTCCAGCCGCGTTAAAACCAAAAAAAAGGTTTTTCTTAGAAAAAAATGGTTCGGGTTTTTTTTTTAATTTCTCAAAAACTACAAAACATTTTTGCATCCGGTTTTCTGTTTTTAACTAAAAACTAATAAGAGAATTGAATTTTTGAAAAAAAATTAGTACTTAATAACATATAATTCTGAAAAAAAATAGTTCGAAATTTTTTTTTTTCATTTTTTTTCCAAAATTTTGAGTTTGAAAATTAATTTCTCAAAAACTATTCCTTAAAACAGCTTCGTTTAGAAACAAGATGAAAGAAGAGGTTTCTCTTTATTCTGTGCTACTATTCACGTTATTCATAAATTATATTTCCAGGAGCTTAGAGCATTGTGATCATCATATTTATGCGGATGATGTTCAACTTTACAAGACTTATCTAGTATGTGAAGAGTCAGCTGCACTTGTTGATATGAACAAAGATCTCATCTCTTTGTATCTATGGTCAAAAAAGTATTATTTCGATCTTAATGCGTCTAAAATGAAAGCTCTTAAGATAAGCAGGGGTAATGTAGATACAAGATCCATCTCACTGCAAATGAATAATAGCAACATTGAGTATATATCCAAAGTAAAAAATCTCGGAGTTTATTTCAATCAATCCCTAAATTGGAATAACCACATTAATTATATTGTTGGCAAGATACATTGTATCGTTCGGGGACTAAATCCTATGACACATTTTCTACCATCTGGTGTTAAACTTAAGCTTATTAAGGCTTATGTCTTACCACCTATTATATATGGTTGTGAAATATTTCCAGATATTAACTACGAACAATCTCGCAAATTGTCTTTAATAATTATGCCAGGTATATGTACATATATTTAAGTTGGATCGGTATGCCCATATTTCAGGTTGTTCACTCAACAGATTCTTGAAATATCGAACAGTCCTCGCATTACATAAAATAATCTTCTTTTCCTTTTTTCCGGCGTCGTTATGGTCAGAAGTGTAGGACCATTACCTTCCCACTTAACTGCATTCCTACTGGTCCGCTTGTGGGGTCCGCTGGTTTGACTTCAGAAAGTAGCGGCATGCTTCCCGGTTTGGGATTACTTCATCGCTGAGGCCAATCAAATGCTGGTGTTTTTGCATTTGTTTGCACCAATTGTTTTTCGGCCTGCCTTTTTTGCGTGTTGAAATTGGAACGTTCTCTCTCCTTTGAACATGGCAATACCAACTGAGTCGGTCGCGCTCTATCTTTCTTGTGATGGTTTCTTTTACGTGGAGGCTTCCTCGGATCTCTGAACTTCTAATTCTGTCACGCTTTGTTACTCCCGCTGTCATGCGAAGCATCTTCATCTTAGCTGCCGTTAATTTGCTCTCATACTTTTTGTGCATTGTCCAGCATTGTGAACCGTATGTGAGCGCCGGACGTACAACTGAAGTGTAGAGCCTTCCTTTCAGCTTAGGGGGCATTTTTCGATCACAGAAGATGGCGGAGTTTTCCCGCCACTTCATCCACCCTACGCTTACGCTATGGTTGATGTCGTCATCACATGTTGCTTCTTTATTAATCATAGATCCCAAATATTTAAACTTTTCACACTCGGGAAGCACTCTTCCATTCAAGTAAATGTCTGGAATAGGCTGATGAGGGTCAGAGAACGGGCAGCACAGATACTCTGCCTTCTTTGAACTAATACGATACCCGTGTCCCTCAAAAATGTCCACCCACACATCAAGTGCTCGTTGTAGGGACGCCTGATCATCACTTATAATGGCTCCATCGTCAGCAAAGAATAGCTGGTGCACATTGGGGTCCGTCACTTTTCCTTCAAGCAAGCAATTAAGAACTGCTATAAAGAGCAGTGGGCTGAGGACGCTCCCTTGGTGTACACCGACTTTGATTGCGAACTCTTCGGTGACTCCTGCGGTACATCTTACTCTTGTCGTTGCTCTCTTGTACATGTCCATGATCGCTCGCACGTAGGTTTCTGGAACTCATTTTTGTCTTAGCGCTACCCGAAAAAGATCTCTTGGTTGCCGGTCAAATGCCTTCTCGAAATCAACCAACACCATATGCAAGTCCTTTAACGAATCACGATGCTTTTCCATCATGACCCTTATACTTTGGTTTGCATCTGTCGTTGATTTACCCGAGATAAACCCGCACTGGTCACCAGATAGTCGTAATATTTTCCGCAGTCGGCTATCTAATACCCGTTCAACGATCTTCATGGTATGCGACATCAGCTTGACAGAACGGTAGTTATCACAATTTCGCGTATCACCCTTTCCTTTGTGCAAAGGAAGAAGATATCTTTCCCTCCATTGATTAAGCATAGTGTCGCCTCTCATAAGTTTGGAGATAAGAACCATGAGCCATCTAGACTCGATGTCTCCCATCTTTTTCCAGAACTCAGAGGGTATCCCGTCCGGCCCAACAGCTTTTCTTTTCTTGGAGTTTTTAACCGGCTCTTGGAAAGTACACTCGGGGAAACTGTTCGTTCAGAAGTTCCTCGCAATACTGTAGCCATCTGTGGAGAATTTTTTCGTCTTCCATAAGTTCCACAAGGAGTTGGCCTTCAGCATTGTTAATAAACTTTGGGAAACGAATCTCCTGAGCATTTCTTCTTCTGTGGGCGGCTATCTTAAAGATATTTGCTCCTTTGTTCAAATTGCTTTGTCGAAGCTCCTGGGTAGCCTGGTTCCTGTCAGACGCGGAAGACGATATTTCTTCCAACTCCTGATAGAGGCCTTCCATGCTTTTCGCTTTGAATTCGGCGCACTTTTTCTTCACGATACCTTTGCAATATCTATATACCTTTTCACGGCGAGCTTTTTCCTCTCTATTAGTAAAAGAGCACTTTGACCAAGCTTGGAAAGTCATTTTCTTTTCGTGTATCACTGTTTTGGCTTCGTCTATCCACCACCGGGTTTCTTTTGCGTGTTGGCAGGGGCCAATACCCGTTCCGAGCAGTTATTTGGCTTTCTCCAGGCCAGATTGTTGTAGGGAATCCCACATGTCTTGTGCTCTGCACTCCTCATTACCGACCTCATCGATAATGGAAGAGAGGTAGTTTTTCATGTTGATAATAAAAGCTTCGCCTTTTCCTTTATCCAGCTTATACCACTTGATTCTCTCAGACACCTTCGTTTGCTGCTTTGACTTCTTACTCGCCTCCATAAAAAATTCAGTCAAGAGGAGACGGTGTTGAGGGGCGATCGCGTCTCCCAGGATATTTTTGCAATCTTTAACTCGTGGCTTCATGAAACTGGATGCCAAATGATAGTCTATTTGAGTTTCATTTCCGCCGCTGCTGTAAGTGATCAGGTGCCGGCTTTGTTTGACGAACATGGTATTTAGCACTATAAGACCGCACGACTTGCACATGTTTAGGATATCTTCACTTGAAGAGTTCCTGGTGCCGTATCCCAGCCCTCCGTGGTAGTCTTCATAGTCTTCGCTTGTCTTCCCGACATGTCCGTTTAAATCTCCCCCAACAAACAAAAGCTCTTCCTTTGGGATGATTTTGACAAGGTTGTGGAAATCTAGCCAGAATGCATCTTTTTCTTTCTGTTCGCATCCTACTTGAGGGGCATATGCGCTTACGATGTTCCACACCTCATCATGCATCACCAATTTGAGAGCCATCAAACGGTCACTGGACTTTGAAATGGTTAAGACGTTGCCAAGTAGCTCTGCCGCAAGGATGATGGCGATTCCGTTTTTTCCTTGTTCCAATCCATAGTAAAACATCTTGTATGCTTTTGTTTTAAAGTCCAAAAAACGTGCCCGATTACCGGTGTTTCGCCATTTCGTTTCTTGTACGCACAGGATGTCTACTCGCCTTCTAACCATAATTTCTTCAAGCTCATAGCTGCGACCACTCATGCTTCCAACGTTCCAACTCGCGATTCTTAAGTGTGGCTTATGCCGTTGCATTACGTTGCTATCCCCCGGAAATCCTATAGCTCTGACCCGAGCATTGCTGCTCGTCCCAGGATCACGACCATTAGTAGTGCCTGGCGGGGTAGTGCTTTTCCTTTTAGCGTTCTTTTCCATAATGCTACGGTTTGGCCGTTTTCTTTCTTCCCCTACTTTTTTTGACACGGGCATGCTCCAGATTTTTATTTTTTTTGTTTGATCTTACTCTTACAACACCGGTGATCTCCAGTCGTGTCAACCCACTGATTTGCATGCACACTTGTGGGGCAGTTTAATACCACCATTAAATGTGTCCCTAGGTTCACTTTGGTGTTTTCTAAATTGCCTAGATGTGATTTTTGTTTACCTTTGTTTATTCGCCTTTTACGACAAGCGAGAGGTACCGCTACAGGGATATTCTTAACCCGTCGGACGCATTTGCGAAATGAAGACCCAGAGACTCTATCATTTCAGAGAAATTTCTATTTTGCCCTCTTAAAGTATCCATATTCATATCACCACATAAAACTATTTCAGCACACTGAGTTCCCACATCTTCTAAGACATCCCACCTAAAAGACATTCCTACTAAAAATGTTCCGTTATTGAACTATATTTCAACAAAAACACATTCAAGAACGTCTACGTCAGTTGATTTCTTTACCAATTTACATTTTATATTTTTTATCACATACATGGCAATCCCACCACATTCTCCATTTAATCGATCACCACGAAATAGATTGTATCCAGGTATAGTAAAGAGATCGGATTTCATTTCCGGTAGTAGCCAACTCTCAGACATGCAGATTATGCCCATAAGCTGGCTATCAAACAGACTTCGCACCTCATCAATTTTATGCCTTATGCTTTGTTTATTAAAATGACACAAAGGTAAACGGTTTTTAAAGCTGGATAAAATGTTTAGAATCGTCTTTGTTTTGTTCATGCAACTCATTAGTGGATTAGAAGAAATGATTCTTGAAAGGCAGTTGTTGTAGTGGACTCTCTTCAAGACTGCAATGGACATTGTAGAAAACCTAAAATTACTTACAAGCCCTTGTAAAATTTGCTCATGTGGAGTTTATGAGCTTACTGAACAAGACATGTTGCGTCAGCTGGAGGTTTGCACATCTCTGCCTTCCCGACACGGAATAGATCTCTTTTTGCATAGACAAGACATGTGACGAAAAGTGGATTCCCTACGACAATCATTGCCGAAACACATGCAAAGAGCGAGTCTTCTTCTGACATGATCGAATGACACGTCAGTTAATCAAAGCTACCACGCCATTAGGCTCAGCCCATATATGTACGATGATTCATCGTTTGTTACAAGCTGATTTCACAAATATGTGAAAATGCAACGATCAACCCGCCATCATCGTGTCAGGTGAGTTACATTTCACAATCACTAACCGGATGAATAGACTTCTACGCTAAAGAAATCTATCACATTATATATGGAGGACCTCATTGCGGTTAAAAGTAACAGGCGTAGATTTGATTGAGCCAAACTAAGCCATGGAAATATATCGAGCGTTCATTGTGACCGTGATACGCAACGCAATCGAGGAGTTAGAGCAAAAATTCGTTGTAAGATTGCTGGTTACAATCATTTTATTAAGGATTATATTAAGGACTTGATGACTGAAACTAAATCGAAGCCTTCTCTTTTCTTTGTAGCCGCTGTGTGAACAACTTTAACATTTTTCATGTTGCTTTGCGACTTTTTCTTTCACGACATGGTAACGTTTTCAAAGCCGCTAGGGGAATGGTTTTTTTATAAAGGCTTATTTGCTACGGTATACATATGTACAATTTTCATAACCGCAGATGCTTTGAGGTTGGTGGTTGGGACCATCTAATTTGAGCAAGTGCCATAAGGAGTAATAAAGAGTAGTTCTCTTCTGTCCTCTATTCCACGGTGAACCCATTCATTACGAAATCTTGACTTAGTTTTCAAGAAGAGTTCAGATCCATATTCTTGCATTTCTCTTCTATTCAGAATTGCGTTACATGACTTAATGCCCTCACATTTGGGAATAGTGGCTTGAGCAACTTTGCAATATTAAATGTCCACAAAACATTCTATCTTGGAATTGAAACAGCTCGTTGCCCTTAAAATCATTAGCTAACCGGCTTGATAACCTCCTTTAACAAGTCCATAGCTTCACAAGACAGCTATCGCATTTTAGGTATGTGTTCCAAATGATGGTAGATGGAAAATTCCTTCTTTAAGCCTTTAACATGACTAAATTTTGTTTTTGGTTTTATCCTACCAAACATACATAGTCTTCGTTTCAGAATGGACTGGCAGCCGGAAAATGATGACAGAAGCTCCACATCATCGATCAACAGCAGCACCGATCTTCATTCTACCACAAATAGCAATGGCCCGATTAACTATCGCATCAACAGTCTCCGATCCACAGCTTCGCCAAGAGAAATATCCTCCCATGGAAAGGCGACCACATCCCTCAACGGCTATGGAAACCATTCCAAGACAGATTCAATATCCGAGGGAGATCTCTCCGACTTTTCGCTAAACGATAGTGAAGACGATGATATCCGGCAAGGTATGTTCAGAATACCATTCTCATATGTATTTCAATCCAGAATCATTTCTAGGTTTATCTCCACGCAATGGCATAGTCCAGTCACATGTCCAAACCACTTCACCCGGTTCTGGTATCACCACCAGCACCCATGTTTTAAAAAACGGTCAGGTCATCGTCCGCAAAGCATTTACTAACACCAGAGAACGATGGCGACAACAGAACGTTTCCGGCGCATTCGCCGAACTTCGAAAACTCGTCCCAACCCATCCGCCCGATAAGAAGCTTTCAAAAAACGAAATCCTCCGCATGGCCATCAAGTATATCAAGCTCCTAACCAACGTTCTCGAATGGCAAAAGCAACAAGAACTCAAGTACGCCGAGGAAAACGAGCCGAACAATAACGACAAGTCCGTCATCAATGGAATGCGTCAATTTCATGTTAAATGCGAGAGGGCCATCGTCCAGCTGGACAACTCCCAAAAGACCACCAACAATCTGCTCATGATTGTTCCACAGAATCATTCAAAACCTATCAAAATCGAGGCACAAGAAGAACAACCGCCAGGTCCTTCCTGCCTTTACCAAAATGAAGCGCCAACCAGCACGTCCAAGCCTAGCAGGTCCAAGAGAAGAACTGCCCACCAAAGAACCGATCCGGACGGCAAGCGAAAGAAGGATTAGGCTCAAACACATAATTTTAATTAACTTATTACGAAAACAAAAAAATTCTTTATAAAATTACTTATTTTTTGAAGACATTTGATTTTATGACTTAGGGAGACTACCAATTTATAGGTTCTGTGAACTTTCTGCAACCTTCACTTGTTTCAAAGCAAAGTTAAAGAACAACTTTGAAAATCAGTTTGAAACAGGGAGACAACCATGGCTAGCCGGGCGACTACCATGGCGACTACCATAGCTAGCCAGGCGAATATCATGGCTAGCCAGGCGACTACCATGGCTAGCGAGGCGACTACCATGGCTAGCGAGGCGACTACCATAGCTAACTAGGCGACTACCATGGCTGGCCAGGCGACTACCATGGCTGGCCAGGCGACTACCATGGCTAGCCAGGCGACTACCATGGCTAGCCAAGCGACTACCATGGCTAGCCAGGCGACTATAATGGCTAGCCAGGCGACTACCATGGCTGGCCAGGCGACTACAAGGGCTAGCCAGGCGACTACCATGGCTAGCTAAACGACTACCATGGCGACTACCATGGCTAGCCAGGCGACTACCATGGCTAGCCAGGCGACTACCATGGCTAGCGAGGCGACTATGACGGCCAATTAGACGACTAAGGCTACCCAGCGACTAAAGCGACTAGGAAGATAGCTAGCCACGCTAGCCAGGCGACAAATAGAAATATAGAGCAAGACGAAATTTGTGTTTGGATTCAACTTGAAAAGATTTACGCCGTATGCGTTGCTTTAAGCACGTCTACATTCCAGTCAGTATATATACATAGTTTATGGAGAATCCGATTACTCAGCAGTGGAAACCATAAGCTCGTACAAGTGTTTGACTTTGATTCGTGAATCTGTATTGAAAACTTTCGATGAAGCTTTTATTGGGAGAGTGTCGTTTAGACAGAAGCGGCCCATAATAAAGTCTTTATCATTCAAGGTGTTCATTTAGCTTTAGCTTCAATGTCGCTTTGCTTTTCGCTCTCTATGGAGTAACCGATTCTTTGTGAAACTGATTTTTGTCGATATGTGGATGACATCTCGGAAGATATTAACTTTTTTCCTAGAGACTATTTGTTGAAATTTTGTCACATAATTCTCTTTGCGTGGAGAGTCTTAACTGATTTATGCCTTCATACTGAAGGGTCTCCTTTTTTATAGGGTTCAAGTGTTACGCTCTTTTGGTATTTGTCACACAACCTGGACGGGATGCAGATGGTTTGTGTCGAAGATGTTCGCTCAATACTCTCCGTGGGTGGTTGTCCTAGACAGGATTCGAGAGATTCGACTGAATTTGCGCTATGGTTGTAGTTCACAGTACCTTTTTTTTTTGTTTCATCAATCAAATTGAAAGGTGACTTTATTTATAAATCTTACAATCTTTATTGGTTGTTCCAAATCTATTTCATCTCCTTTAGATAGCCAAGGTTCTTACCAAATTCTCAAGGACAGTCGTTAAACTCGCTTTCCTAATCTCGTTAAATTTATTATATGGACCCAAAACTATGTCTTTCAGAGTGATGTTTATAATTTCCTGAATAGCCAAAAGCTGCATGGAGCTAAATCGGTGATTGTGGAACTATATGAGTCGAGTTTTTAACCAAATGGCCACGAACAATCAATGCAGTTTGAGAAGCACTTTTCAAAGAAATTGTGTGAGATGAGATGATTCGGAGGCTAAAATGGTCTATCAAATTATTCGAGTTGATCTGCACGATATCAACAAAGTTTTTTATGGCCAATCAACGAAATTTGAGTCACAAATCTTTGATTTCCATGACGCCTTCACCAGTTGGTCTTTTAGGCCGATTGGTCTCCACATTATTTTCAATATCTCTACTTCTTGCAATTGTTTGTAAGCATTTGTTTTCGACAAAAATTTGGTCACCACAGGCCTTCAGCAATAACCTCAACGTCTTGCAGCAGACATTTCATTCCAAAAACAATATCGAATGCAAGTTTTTTACTTAAATCGGACATTGTAAAAGTCACCGAATTCATTTATAATTCAAGCGTAACTATGAAATGAGTTACTGACATGGAATTTGAGGCACTCATAAGCACAGTACTACTTACCTATTTAAAATTTTCTCCGAATCAATACACCCGCACAGTTTTAATTGGTAGTTTGTCTTCAATTTGTATAAAGTAGTAGTATATAAATATGTTCAAAAAGTAATGGGAATTGCATTCACAGGCTATATTGGTCTGATTGACTCGGTTTTGTCATTGTTTTTGCAAACGTTTTTGAAATAACCTGATAAACATGGCTGAAACACGCGGATAAACATGTACCTGCAGAAGGGTAGTCAAACTGGTTGATTAGCCGTCAGAGATGTTACATGTAGGTTGATACCATCGTCGATTTTTCAAGTTAATTTTTTTTACATACATACGTGTTCGAAGCCCTCATTTTCGGAGATATGTCCATGCGTGTGTATGTGTTCGCACAGGGTGCGCCATCTCATACGGGTCGATGTAAATTTCGAATAACTTCAACAATTCTCAACCGATTCGTGAAATTCAAAAACTTTTATTCATCTTAGACCTTTACAATTTATTTTGATTTTGAAAACAATATCAATTAAATGACCGCCTTTATTGCCGATGCAAAAATGGGCTCGTTTTCGGGCATTCTCCATGACATTTTCAAGCATTTCGGTCGAAATTTCTACGATTTTCGCACGAATGTTTCTTTTGAGGTTGTCTATTATCTTCGGGCCGTTAGCATACACGTTGCTTTTCAAGTATCCCCAAAGAAAAAAATCTGGAGGAGTCAAATCCGGCGATCACGGAGGCCAGTCAATATCGCCCTTTTTTGACACCAATCTTCCAGGGAACTTCTTACGCAATAGGTTGTCGCGCCGTCTGGTTGAAACCAAAAGTGAAATAAGTGATAATAAGATACTGATCGCCATCCACTGTATCGCCAACTTTGAAGAAATACTGTCCAATAATGGTTTTAGCCCATACACCGGCCCAAACAGTAACTTTTTGGACATATAGCGGCTCTTCGAGAATAATATGAGGATTTTCGGTGTCCCAGAAGCGACAATTTTGCTTATTAACTGAGCCAGAGAGCGTAAAATGTGCCAAATCGGTCATTAAAATTTCCTGCCAGAACTCCGGCTCAGCATTAATCATTGCAACGACATTTTGTGCGTATGCCAAGCGCCGTGGTTCGTCTTGTGGCAAAATTCTTTGAGTTATCTGCACTTTGTATGGAAATAAGTGAAGATCATCCTTTAAAATTCTCCACAAAGTGGTCCCGCAGACTAAATGTGGCGAGCGGCGCCGATATGACAAACTTGGGTCTTCTTGAACATTGGCCTTCACAGACTGAATAGATGAGTTTGAACGCCGCGGACGTGCCCTGGGTTGCTCACGAGGGCTTGCCACAGAACCAAATTGAAAAAAATTCCCAAGGGCCAAGGACGTATTGCATCTTTTTTGGGCGCAACACGATCACGATATTTTGCACGATACGCACGTTGAATTAGCACAATCGAGCGTTCATTTTTAATGAACATTGAAACTAATTCCGCTCGTTATTTTGGTGTAAAGCGATTTATGGTTAAAATTGTGCTGAATTGGCATTTCCAAAATGCTATAACATATAAAAATCGGTTGACAATTGTTGAAATTATTTGAAGTTTACATCAACCCATATGAGATGGCGCACCCTGTAGATAGGTGGGTAGGTAATGTGACTACCGCGTTTAATTCGGTTGAATGTTCTCAAATAGGAATGTCGCTCGTAGGGATGGAAACAGCTTACTATTTGCTTAAGACAGTCTTCAACTACCTTACCAAAGGGGGGCAAACACCCCTATTAACTGAGCTTAATTCAAGCTAAACTTAATCTAACTTAATAACTAATGAGAAAGGGTGAGGGGGCGTAATCCTTAGAAACTAAGACTGGAAGGAGTTAAGGTTATTGAGAAGACGGAGTTTTAGGCATAGAGTGCTGAGGTTGAAGTCGAAGTTAATATTCGAATTAACACTTGCCAGCATACGGGAAATGGGTTCATTGGAGCCGTATGAGGCGCGGGGGGTGGATAGATAGAAGAGAAGAGGACTGCGTGTATTACGGGGGTTAGTGTTAAGAGATATGGAGTGAAAAAGAGTGGCGCAGTCAATGGTACCTGTAAGAAGTCTATGAATGAAGATGATGTCGGATACCCTTCTTCTTTCCTCCAAAGTACTCAAGTTGATTAGTTTAAGACGATCTTGATACGGCGGTAAGAACAAGGGATTGTTCCATGGCAGACCTTGAAGAGCGCAACGTAGGAACCGACGTTGGATGCTTTCGATTCTAGATAGGTTGGTTTGTTGATAAGGGGACCACACTTGAGATGTGTATTCGAGAAGGGGGCGAACAAAGGTATATAGAGGGATCGAGTCACGTAGGGATTGGAGAATTCTTTGGACCAACGTTTCACAAAACCGAGTGCAGAGTTGGCTTTATAAATTATATCATCGATATGTGCGCGAAAATTGAGCTCCTGGTCACATAGTATGCCAAGATCGCGGACAACCGGAACGGTCGAGATGTGCTGATTATTGAGGAAGTAGAGACGAGGGGGAGAAGCTAATTGATTGACATTTGGAAATGTTAAGTTCCAAAAAATTGTTGGAGCACCAAACGAAAAAGCTGTTGAGATCCGATTGAATAAGGGAAGAATCTTGTTGCGAGGAAATGGTCTTGAAGAACTTGGTGTCGTCAGCGTACAGTGAAAGGTGGGAATGTTTGATGAAAAACTCAATGTCGTTTATGGTAAGAATAAAAAGAAGTGGACCTATATGGCTGCCTTGGGGAACGCCGGAAGAAGCTAAGAAGGGGTTGGAAAAGGCAGATCTGAAACGAACACTGTAGTAACGGTTTTTTGAATAAGAAGATATCCACAGTGGGTTCAAAGCCAATGGAAGACATTTTAAAGAGTATTAGCTTGTGGCAGATTTTGTCGAAAGCTTTACTGAAATCAATTGATGTCGACCTCATTACCATTCTCTAAAGCTGAGAGTGTAAAGGACACAAAGGTTTGTGGTTGTAAACCTGCATTTAAGGAAGCCATGTTGTTTGGAGGAGATTAGAGATTTGCAGTGGAAACTTAGAGTGTCATACAAGATATTTTCGAAAAGTTTGGGTATGTGTGGCAGTTTGGCGATGGCCCGGTAGTTGCTAACGACATTCTTCGGACCATTTTTGTGAACAGGAGTTATAAAAGCGATAAGTTGAATATTTTTGAGAGCGGGACAGATATAATGGAGGAAATTTTTTTTAGTAATATGGCAGGGAAACAGGAATTGAATAACACTGTATATAATTTGTCAGCGCTTTTGGCGGTTATTTCAAACCCGTTTCGTGTGGCGCAAAAGTTATTCCTGGAAAGATGGTTGCTCGACTAGATCCGTGGATTAATGTCTTGACGCTAATTATGTGCGTATTTGGGTAAGCGAGTACCTATAGAGCCGTTTCTGAGGCACGCACAATATTGAACACGAAATAAAATTTCAAATAATATTGAATATTGAAGCAATCTGAAGCTGGTAGATTGGGTAGATCATTTTTTTTATCTGTTTTAAGGTTATAAGTCGATAGTAACACCTCCAAATCGTGGCTGATACTCTTTTCCGGCCCTCACTGTAGTTATACCCCCAAAAAGCTCACAGAGAAGCTTCCACGTAGTAAGAAATGACAGAGTCAAGACCAACGCTTTCTTCTCTTACTCCGCCTATATGAGCAATCCACTTCGTCGTATCTAACTCAGTTCGTAAACAATCATTCACCGGCGCTGCTTGGTGTTCAAAGATACGATGGAGAAATACGGTGAAGAATTCGCCGCAGTTTGGCCTAAACCCGAGGAAACCATAAATCTCACCGATTTCGGTCGAAAACTACTAAGTCAATGTGCACAAATTCCGAAACCTCTCTTCGGCAACTCCACATTTGCCGATGTAGTCAGCAAGTCTTCAAATTTTCCGATTCAGGTAAACAACTAACATATGAGTTATCGCTCACTTCATGACGCAGTTCTTTATACAATAGTTCGGGACAGACAGTTGTCGGATTGAAAGTCAACCGGAGCATCGCTATGGGGAAATAAGAAAGCAATTGTCGTCGGCATATCCGGTGATACACGAACGTGTATTGTACCTTTACCTTCGGTTCTTGGAACACAAGATCAAGTATGGTAAGTCCTTGGTGATCGATTGGAATTTTATCGCATCTAATTGTTCTATTAAGCCAATGAGGTTGAAAAGCGGGTGTATCGAGGACTGTCGTTGACAGGTTTTATACAGCGTCTGCTTAGCAAGCGATGTGTGTGTTTTTACGGCTACAGCGATCGATATAGGCTGCTGAATGGATTGAGTGGGTTTGGTGGCTTCACTGAAGTCGGAACAGAGGCAGAAAAGCCACCTTTGCTTTTGAGTAATGTCCTGAGCTATGACGAGATCAAGGTAAAGTCATTCCATGTTTAGTGGGACACGGTCCTCTACGAAGCGATCTTTCTAGCTCTCAGCTCTCCTTTATGTCTCCTCTCACTTGGAGTTCATAAACAATGGTACCCGTGAAAACGAAGGCGTGATCGAGAAGGACAAGTCCAAAATAGAGACATCAGGAGTCATCATCGGATTAATTGGAGCACGTTTCCCGCGCTATGGCCTCATGGCGTGTCAAGATATCATGGTAAGTGAAGATCAGAACACGACAGCAAATGGCTACGGACATCAATCATCAATCGCCGAGACCAAAGAAAGTGATTACCGTAAAGTATGGAATGATTTCTATGAAGACCGAGATTTCCTCTTCAATCAAGTGACCGCGGACGGAAAACGTTTTGGACTTTCGAAGCGTGGCGAGATTTTTGATAACGTGATCATGAAGAAACGATTCACAATTCCATTCGATACGCTGCTAATTGAAAGCGAAGCCCGAGCTGCAGCTGAAGGCAAACGGGCATTTATCCATGTCGTCGGTATTGGCCTGGGCGTTTGGAAGGCAGCCTCTCAGCAAAGCGAAATATTTTTACTCACATTCGCCGAGAGGATTAAGGTGCTGATGCCGCAACTGAACCACGTCGCCTTCATCAA
Organism: Merodon equestris; assembly: GCA_958301585.1. Classification (NCBI taxonomy): domain Eukaryota; kingdom Metazoa; phylum Arthropoda; class Insecta; order Diptera; family Syrphidae; genus Merodon; species Merodon equestris. The sequence goes on from OY284415.1 coordinate 104,519,089, forward strand.
CTTTGCGTGGTTCAATATCACAGAGTGCGGCGAGCTCAAGCATGATGGCATATTCAAATCCGACACACATCCCAATGGTGGCATACGGACATACTTCTCGAACAGAAATCCTGCCGATAAATTGGTAAGTTTTTTAAATTTCATCTTGGTCCATCCTTTTCCTTATAAATGCATTGCAGTCGGATCCAGCATTCGAAAATACTCTTCTGATCGTGTCATATGCTTGGGATGGAAACGCCTTGCCCGGCAACGAGTTCTGGGACGTAAGTTCATCCTTGAATTATATGTAATCCTAAAACTACTCTGTCACTTTCCCTCTAGGGCTATCTGTCCGATTCTGGTGACTCAGCAGCCGCATGCAGTACTCTCATCACCGAAATCCACAATCCGCATATCAACACGAGCATGGTTTCCGGCGAAAACCTACACATTGCCTCCTCAAAGTTGGGGATAGTCCATATCTCCGAGTACAGCAAGAAAGTACTGAACTTGTGATATAAATAGAACTATTTATCGATTTAAATATATTTTTGTAAACAGCTTCTCTGTTTTTTTTTTTGCTCAACTTGTATTCGGCTGATCGTCTTCCGATGCCATAGTTGATGCTGTCGCTTCGTCATTGGCCGGATTTCTGTGAGATCAGCACACACCACGTCGGCATCGCGATACAGCATGCGCTGTAGGGAACGATAGTAGACAGGGAAGGGATAGTCATTATGGTTGGTTTTTTTGACATATTTCCAGCGCAATAGCTGGCAATTTTATTCATGCAGCCGTATGCCACGAAAGAATACATTTTTACATTTCATAAAAATCGTTTTCCGTCAACATTGCCCTAGTGAGCCCAGAACTCATGCCATGGTGAAGAATTTGGAAGAAACTGGTTCGGTACTCCATATCAACATGCTCGGAGAGCACGTACACGCAAAAACATCACCCATGTGAGTGGAACATATTTATCGCAGTTTACGGCGAATTTCAAGGGTTTATCTTCATTTGCACGTCTATCAAATCCAGTTGAAGCCTTTAGATCATCAGCCGTTGTCAATGTGATGAATGGATGTCCAGACAATTTGCCATCAAGTTTGATCCGATGAATCACGTTTATAAATATAAACAAAATTGTTATATTTGACCAGAAAATTCGCGACGAGCTAATGAGTACTCACTGTGTGCTGCAGGTTATCGGATGTCGGCATCATTGGCCGATATCACAACATGTTGACCTACTTGTTTCCAAAATTGAATTGATTGTGTCTGAATGATGTTCATCTTCAGGAGCGCTACCTTTCACACAAGCCTTCAATCGCCAATTAATTGTGCACAAAGTTTGCAGAGCACATTAATTTGGTTAGAGGAGAAGTTGAGTGACCTCCAAGATCAGGCGACTTGACATCTTTAAACTTCTTTCTATGAGGTTGGACCCAACAACAATTCAGGAACTCAAATATAACATCTAAAATTGTGGCCATTCGTCAATGGCCTTGGGATGGTCGCCTGCAACAAAAACAATGGTAATCACATGAACGATGGTGTGTTCCATTTATGATTGCCTCAGGTCAAGCTTCATTAACCAATAAAGATCAACATAGATTTCATGAAACATGTTTGTTTAATTTAATGACAACTTCCACACTAGCCCTTGGAGTTAATCGAACGGATGCGTGCTTCATTATTGTTATTGTATCAGAGCTGTTTGAAAAGTATATTGGCGAAGGTGCTTATATGGTACGCGAGCTATGGTATTAAAGGTAAGCCCTTAGATCACCCTCAGTCTTGATCGTCCCATCCCGCCCATCTTTCCGCGGGCTAAATAGAGTTCCTCGAGCTCTTCGTTGTGTAGTTTTCTCCATTCGCCGGCTTCTTTGTCCTGTTTTCCACAATACTTCTTACGATTCTGTTTTCAAAGATGTGGAACCTGTTTTCCCCGTTCTTAGTCAGAGACCAAGTTTCACATTCGTAAAGTGTCACGGGCATTATTATGATTTTATAAATATGAGTTTTGATTTTGATATTGCGGATTTTGACTAGTTCCAGTACTCCTTGCCCACAGGCCGCCTTTCCGCCAATTACAACCGTCTATACGGTTCCCAGATATTTGAACTCCACTTAAAGTCGACTTTCTCAAAGTGTTTGTCGAGTACAATCTGGGGCGAGGTTCGGATCGATCCAAGCCGGTTATTAACAATGTATTTGGTTTTCTCTTTTAATTTCCTTTCCGTTCTGGACCTTCTGGGAGATAGCGTTCCTTTTAATGGCTTACTCACTATCCCCCAGAAGGTCAACCGCTCAAAGCCGTTCCTGCTGAAGCCACATTGGTAATCTCCGATTATTTTCTTAGCGCACATTGTAACAACTTGATAGCAACCAAAATAGGCCGAGGAAATCAACATTTTGTCGTAGCCATTCTCGATTTGCTTGGGCTTTGTGGGAAGGTGTAGAATTCTGTTGGATTATCCCCTTTTGTCGAAAAGAGGATAAGCTTCTAAGACAGATTTACAATAAACGATGTAGTTAATCTTAATCAGTTACTGAGACCCAAACCATCAAAAACAAATGGAGGGGCTTGTTTTCCGGTAGCGATTTCTTGACCTTGGTCATAAATGTCGAATGACTTCTATGACAAGTAAAACCGATCATTTTGCTGTCGATATGGTACTTCAACAGAGAAGATGATGATTGGCAATTGGACATTTGCGTACAAGTGGATCAGTTCCTTAGCTCTTTCCGCTTTAACATTTATGACCAGGTGTAAGATCGTTCACTTTTTGGAACCTTAAGGCCTTGAGCTCGAGCTCATTTTTCGAACCGTGTTACATCTGTTCTCTGGATATGTTCAGCTTAGAAATCATTTACTTCCGTTCGATTTCCTGACCTTGGCAAGTTGGTCGGTTACTCATACAAGATATTTTCAAAAAATACTGGGAAATTTTTAATTTTGCAACAAAGTAGAAAAGGTCAACGAAAGATTAAGGGCGATCTCCGATATATAATCAGAACAGTTTCTGAGGATATAAATGAAAGGAAGAACAATTGTTTACGGCCGTCGGGGGTGATCTTGCTGAGGAGAGAGAACGTAATGTCTCCTTCTCCGACGTGGCGGTGGGTAATCGGAGTCCGAAGGCAGATGCGGCGATCCATAAAGATCAAAGCAAAAACCTGAAAACGAAGATAACCAAAAATTAAAAATTGCTCTTCGGATGCTGGCACATCACACAACAAAATCCAGAAATTCCTCCAGAAAGGAGATCCCAAATGACCGTGAAGAGTCGAGACAAGCACCTCTCCTACAAAGAGGCAACCAACTCCTCTGAAAAGGCCAGGATAGGGAAAGCTGGTAGTGACAGTAGAATGATCAGCGCAGATTGCCAATATTGCGAAGATCGTCTACTGGAGCTAGCCTCAACAACAGGTTTCTTTATTCAGGTTGAGAGGTCTACTCTGATGAACCGCACCTTCGTGGTGAGCTATTCCTCACAGCAGACATCTGCCTAGATCAGGAGCATGGTGCCGAAAATTCCTCCTCTGTCTACTACTACCTATCAGGTAGTAAGTCTCTCAAAATTAACGCGCGCCATCTGCTGGATTCGGAAAAACCTTGAAATCAGCTTGATGTGCTGGCGCTCTCTGAAAAAAGAGAAAAAAGGAGTTGTAATCAGGAGTATCAATTTTTGGCGGGTGCTGGTTTTAAGTATATTTTTGCTGGTTCTGTTGCGTGCGGACGAACATGGTCCGGCTGTGAAGTCAGTTTTTCGTGATTTCCGGAGTATTCCGGCCGTCTTCCGTCAATGCACAGATCAAGCGCTTTAATAGCGTCGGTAGCGACAGTGGTGGTATGGAGCATGAACTTAGTTCTATGATTATTTGGTTTTTTGATGTTAATAGGCTATCCGGCTTAATCTTTTTTGCTTGTAATTATCTTTTATTGCTTGTAATTATCGTAATGGATCCTCGTTTCATCGCCAGTGACTGAATTTCCTTGCATGTGGATCATCCCCATGCTTTTAAAGCGTATATTACCGTTGGCCGTCGATCTTACAGATTCTTACAATTTATGGAGTTTTTGAGGACTGAAGCGGCCACTTTCTCTTTTATATGATATGGCAATAATAGTAGTAGTTATTGGCCATTTGGAACTTGGAAGTTCAGAGTTTCATTGATAACCAAGCCAAGCCTACCAAGGCTGTAACGTCTCTTCTAGGTCCATCCTTATATTGTCCTCCTATCTACTATATTATCTGAATTTCAACATGGCGAATGGCATTTAGGTTAGGTTAGGTTGGTAGGCTTCCCTCCATAAAAACGGTGGGGATCACTTAGACGAATGGAACGGTCCATTGTGCTTCCACTTGAGTCTGCTTGGTTATCGTTACTCTTGGAACCATTTTGAGTGCTGAATGAAATTCGATATTTTGTAGATCTCCGTATCGGATAGATCCGTTAGTTCGTTAAAGAAATATTCTCCCAGAAATCGTCTTCTTGAGGCGGCTAGAGCAGGGCAATTGCATAGAAGAAGGGATGTTGATTCTACCTCTTTCTCATCATGACACCTACTGTAGCAGTCGTTGTATGGGGGCAGGTTTTCCCAAAGCGCAATGTCCTGTTAGGTCTCCGATTAGGCTGCTTATAATCTGCCTGCGTATTTTTAGCAGGCTTGTGGTTTTACGTTGACAGTACCTAGGCCAGAGGTCCGCCCCGGGTGGCAGACTAATAGGGGGTGGCATCAGTAACTGCAAAATAACAGAATAAGAAATACACTTGGTTTTACCATGAAGCCTAGGAATATAAAGAAAAATACTAAGTATGTGGTTTCACTGCGAAACAATATTTATTTAAATATTTATTGATCATTAAGTAATAAAACCTTCTTAGGGAAAATCTCTTCGGTCTTTTTCTTGCAATAAAATTTATGACTCAAAAGGACAATAATGATATGGGGACTTTTTCATAAAACATTTATAGCCAATTTAAGGATAAGAGAGAGATAAAAATGATAAGTACGATTCATTCTGCTGAAATGATATCGACTGGGAAACGAAACAGAAAAAACAAAAGAAAATATTAATATTTTGTTGCGATTCACTCTTGTACGAGCCTTCAAAGGAGAAGCACTCTAATAAAGTCCAAGTGAAAGTTTATGAAAGTGTTTTTTAATATTTTAAAATAATACTATAATTGTATGAGGGACAATTTTTAATATTTGTGCACAAAACAATAGGGAAATTACTCCTTAAATGAAAAGGATATTTGCTGGTAAAATTTTATGTTGGAAGATATGTGTTGTGAATTTTTTCTCACTAGCTTTTTTAACGTAGATAAAAAAAAATAAAGACTAAAATATGAAGCGCACCAAAATAAGTGGATTTCAACAGCGGAAAATCAAGAAGGCAAACGATTTGGCAACTAAAGCGTCTTCAGGAGACATCTCCAGACACCAGTAGCTTCTACATCTAGTGCAGAAACCGAACCCTCAAGTTTCTTAGAAAAACCTACCCCATCAAGTTCATTAGAAGAAACCGAATTACGTAAAACTGATGAAAATGTAGTGGTTTTGACCGCGATAAGGAGCATGATACCAGCGTTTGGGAAAAAGAAGATTTTGATGAGTTGGAAAAGCAAACGACAAGCAAAGAGTGCTCTATTTATTCTGATATTGCAAATTGGCCAATTGGCCAATTCCGCTGTCTGATGAATTGAGAGTTGATTTAGTGAAAAAGGGTAGTCCTCATTTTCAAAATAAAGATGGTCCTTTTAATAAACCCTCACAAATGGTGAAAGAGTATTGCGGAAATGGATGGTATACTCCAAGCTAACAAACAGTTTGTTTTGTTTTTGCTGTCGGTTATTTGCATGCAATGAATTACAATATTTCGTTACTGGGTTTAATATGTGGTGGAAGCTTAACCCTAAGGTATTCGAGCACGGGGCATCTGATCGCCACCTAACTTCATTAGAAAAGTGGAAAACCTTGGAAATGGGCTTAAAGCTGCAAAACACAGTCGACAACAATCTGCAAATCTCAATGGGTGCAGAAAAGAAGAAATAGCGCGATATTCTAAGACGCCTTTTGGACGTAATTTTGTTTCTTGCTCGTCAAAACCTTTCTTTTCGAGGGCATAGAGAGGACTTGTCATCGGGAAATAGAGGCAATTTCTTGGAATTAGTGAAACTTATATCCAAATATGACCCAGTTTTAAAGGAGCATTTGTTAAGAATCGAGCATTCAATATGTGATAAGACACGAGTCAGCTCGTATTTGTCGAAGAATATTCAAAATGAATTTATAACCCTTTTGGGGAAAGAGGTGAGGACAAACATTGTGAAAGACATCCACGCGAAGTACTTTGGCATTATATTCGACAGCACACCCGATGAATCACATATCGACCAAATGAGCAAGGTCATTAGATATGTTCACATCCAGGACGGCAAAGTTGAGGTGAGGGAATCCTTTCTAGGGTTCTTTCCTACATCTAGAAAGACTGCCAAAGAACTTACCGACGATATATTAAAGCAACTCAATGAAGATAGTCTTGACATTAACCTTTGCCGAGCTCAGGGATATGATAATGCTGCGACTATGGCGGGTTTTCATGAAGGAGTTCAAAGGTTAATTCGGCAAATTAATCCAAAAGCTTTGTTTACGCCATGTGCAGGCCATTCCTTAAACCTTTGTGGAGTTCACTCTTTGGGAAGCATCCCTTATTCTTCGGAACAGTGGAAAGACTTTACACATTTTTCTCAGCATCTACGCATCGTTGTGACATTCTCATAAAAAATGTAGGTATGTCAGTCAAGAGACTTGTAGACACTAGATGGAGCGCTCATCACGAGGCTGTTAGGTCATTGAAGGAAAATGTCGTGAAGATAGTTTCAACTCTTGAACTCCTTTGTGATCCTCAAAAGGAAAATTTGAATAAAAGAGGTGCTGCAACCATACTCTTATCTGCTGCATACGACTTTACGTTTTTGTGTTATCTTTCATTTTGGTGCGATATTTTAGAAGAAGTTGATTTAGCACAGAAATACTTGCAAAAATCCGGGCTCACTCTAGAAAAAAGTGCAATAAAATTTATATTTCTTTTTCTTCTTCCTAGATGGCGCTACAGTCTGTATGTAAACTTGGGCCTCAACCAACAAGCGTCTCCAGCTGGCACGATCTTTTACCAGTTGTTTCCAATGCCGCAGTTGGTTGTGGTCCCCTGCCATCTGTGTGCGCCACTTTAGATTCGGTCGTCCTCAGCTGCGTCGTCCCTCACGTTTGGATTCGAAGACCCTTCGGGCCACACTACTACATGGCCTAGTTTCTTAGACCTTTGATCGTTGTATCCTCTCCTCCACTCTCCGTTTATATAAACGGGACCGTAGATTGAACGTAGAATTTTCCTCTCGAATCGGCCAAGGGCGTCTTTTTTTCGTTAAGGTCCAGGCCTTTGTGGAGGCCTGGAGAACCGCGATTTATACAGCGTGTCCCACGAGCAGTGTACCAAAAAGCTAGAGCGTGTAGATCTGGTCAAGACTAGAAAAAAATCGTGCGGGAGGGGAGGAATATTACCATTAACCTCTAGTTTGCTTAATGCATTGGTGATGGCTAGTGGTTTTATGTTGTTGAAAGCTCCTTGGATATCAAGGAAGGCAATCACGGTGAATTCTTTGTTGGAAAGTGATTTTTCTACGGTTCCAAGTAACGTGTGTAGAGCTGTGTCTACTGATTTTCCTTTACAGAAAGCATGTTGCTATTTCCAAAGCATGTTTTTTGTAGGTTTTCCCGAATGTGAAGCTCTGCAGCGTCTTTAGAAGAAAGGAGGACGGACTCTTAAATCTGTAGTCTTTTGCAGTTATATGGAAGGTTTTTCGTGCTTTTGGTATAAATGCAACATTTACTCAAAATTTGGTCGATTGTCTTTCCTTGATAAAACGGCAGTACCGACTGAGCATGTTTGACTTCACACGTTACGAATCACGTTTGACTTGTTAAAAATGGAACACTAAAAAATCAAACAGCAAAAAAATCAGATTTTAAAAAATAACGGAGAAGCAGTTAAGATAACAGGACACGGAAGAATTCGATTTCTGGAGCGACAACGATTTCAGATGTAGATGTTCAAAGGGAATTCATTACAATCTGTTTTTATCCTGCTTATTAGGTGCAAAAGTTCGTGCGTATTTTCTCATCTTTCGGGCAACAAGGAAATACCGCGGCGAACGAAGGTCTCTTCTTTGGAAGCAATGAAGTCGTCCACTGCTTTTCTCACTCCTTCAACATTTCTAAATCGCTGTCCGGACAACGCATGCTGCATTGAACGGAAGAATTGAAAATCCGTAGGTGCTATGTCTGGACTGTAGGCCGGATGCGGTAAAATCTCCCAACTCAATTCCAGAATTATATCTTCAGTCACCGAAGCGAAATGGGGCCGAGCGTTGACGTGGAGCAATACTACTGGACGCGACCCATGACCCGAAAATTTACGTTTTTGTTGAATTTCTTGGATCAATCTGTTGCGGATTTACATGTTTCCGATCACTGTATGACATGTTTTAGTATAAAATGTTCTCATGTTTCTATAAATAAAGATTGTTCAACTAGTTCCTGTGTCAACATTGATTTTGCTTGTCTTAACAATTACCTTCGCTTTGAATGTTGGGAGAATGTGCTTAATGAAAATGATCCTTCTGTTGCATTTTCTACATTTATTTAAATTCTAAAGGATTACGTCCTACAAAGTTCTAAAGAAGTCATTAAGAGGAAGAATAAACTAAAAAAGCTTAAGCCTTCGATATTTCTTTTTTTATTAAAGAAAATCAGCATCAAAAATAAACTGTTCAAAAAAAAGACAAAAAATCCCAACTACCTACAACTTGCCTACAAAAAATATGCAGAGGTTTCGAAAGAAGTTTCGTTTTGCAAAAATAATTATTATGTTAACAAGTTCAACGAGGTCAGAGGTGACCCTAAAAAAGAATGGGATCTAATTAGAGCGTTACTCAATAAATCAACCAAGAAAGTTCAAATATCCAGCCTTAAGGAGAATGATATTTTTTATCAGATTCTAAGGTTATAGCAGATAAGTTAAACTCTTTCTTTTCAACTATAGGTACTTAGACAGTCTCCGATACTTGTGATACTTCCGATACACTGTAATTGTATTGTATATGTCTAGCTAATGAAGTTTCGAGTGCCCATAGTTTCTTCTATGATCCCATAACGTCCCATGAATTGTTTAAAATTATTATGTTTCTCAAAAACTCTAATTCTACAACAGACGGATTTTCAAATAATTTGTTAAGAAAATAGCTTTAAATATCTGTGATATTTTATGTGTTATTTATAATATTTTTCCCCAGTATCTAAAACAGACTGAAGTGATACCTCTATTTAAAAAGCCAGATAAAACTTTAATAAATAATTATATTCGTATTTCTTTACTGTCTGTATACCCGAAAATGTTTGAAAAAGCATTAAAGGTAGGTTAGGTTAGGTTAAAGAAGGGGAGTGTGATGGTTAAGCATCACTTCCACTCGGAGGCCATAGGGACCATTGTGATTCCCTTCATTTGTGGGGGTACACATATAATTAACCTGTCCTATCACGTGGTGGCTGAAACTACCCCGTGCTCTTTATGAATTTTAGAAGATCCGATATACCTGCATTTCTCTGTAAAGAATCTTTGGCCCAGTGAAGCTAGGCGCCGATTCTGCAGAGCTTGGCAGTGGCAAAGCAGATGTTGGATCGTATCAGTTTCTTCCTCATCGCCGCAGCTCCGGCAGAGATCCCGAGTTCCATTTCCGAAGCATTACTCCAATGGGACAGTGTCCTGCGATCACTCCGACGAGCATACGGATCGAGTTACGGTCCAGCGCCAAGAGCTTCATTGTTTTTCCGATGTTGAGCTCTGGCCACGATGATCTTGTCGTGTAGCTGTCGTTTCTTGTAAGCCAAGACGAGTTGGCTTCTTTGATGATTGTGTCGTTTATGATCCGGTATAATGCGCTGATCGGTGGTTGCAATGACGTGTCCGCTTCGCTGATGTCCAGTTCAGACCCTTGCCTGGCCAATTCGTCTGCTCTTTCGTTACCTGCGATTGAGCTGTGGCCTGGGCCCAAGCATAGTTTGACTTTGTGGTATCTGATGGACTTCAGTTAGTCGCGACATTTCATGACAGCCTTTGATCTCGTTATACAGGATTCTATTGACTTCAGTGCAGCCTGGTTGTCTACGAAGATAGTGATATCAGATGGTGGGATATCGGCTACCTGTAGGTGTTTGGCTGCTTTCTCTATTGCCAGGATTTCTGCTTGAAAAACGCTGGACAGATCAGGGAGTCTGAATGATTCCTTAGGCATACTAAGAGAGAAGTCATTTCGGTCGTAGCTACGAGGCTACTAAAACCATGTTTCCTTCCCAGGTCGTCTATTATTCTGAGTACGGCCGCATGTCCATAGTTGGCTTGCTTCCACAGAGAGGACTCCCTTAGTCTGAGAGCGCTCTTTGCAGCGCAGCCTTTTATGAATAGATCCAGGGGGAGGAGATGAAGTATCATGTCCAACCCTGCTTGCGGCGTGCTTCTCATGGCTCCCGTTGTACGGCTGACCTTTGTACTTTGTTGAGCATGTTCATATAGCTTTTCGTGCTGCTAGCAGTCCACCAGACTATTGCCCCATAAGTTAAAATGGGTCTGATGATTGCTGTGTACATCCAATGAATGATGTACGGTTGCAAGCCCCATCTCTTTCCGAAGGTCTTTTTGCATGCATAAAAAGCATTCAATCCTTTTTTCATCCTTTCCTCCAGATTCCTTTTCCAGGAGAGTTTGGAGTTAAGAATGATGCCTAGATATTTGGCTTCCGCTTTGAGTTTGAGTTGAGTGCCCTCTAACTTTGGGGGAGCAAATATCGGAATTTTCCTTTTTCTGGTGAACAAGACCAGCTCGGTTTTCTGGGGGTTTATTCTCAGACCGTTCTGTCTTGCCCACGAGGAGAGTTCCCTCAATGCAGATTCCATTAGTTCACTGATAGTTGGTAGAAATTTACCTTTTATCAAGATAACCAGGTCATTCGCGTACGCTATTGTCTTTGTGTCTTTCTCCATAAAGAATTTGAGGATTTTGTTAACTGTAAGAAGCTACAGTAGGGGGGAGAAAACTCCCCCCTGTGGTGTGCCTCTAGCTGTCACTTTCCTTATAGAGCTGTGTCTAATGTCTGCATTGATAATTCTGTTTTTCAACATATTTTCAATCCAGATTACAATAGATTTGTCTACTTTTATGTCCTCTAGAGATGTTATTATGGCCTCTGTGTTTACATTGTTGAAGGCCCCCTCTATATCGAGGAAGGCTGCCATTGTAAACTCTTTTAGGTTCAGCGAGCTCTCAATTTCACGGACAACACTATGCAGAGCACTTTCCACTGATCTGCCTTTAAGGTAGGCGTGTTGAGTGTTGCATAAGTTGCGTGAGTTGATGAGTCCTCGGGCAAGGAGTCTTTCCAAGGTTTTTAATAGAAACGACGGGAGACTAATTGGCCTATAATCCTTTGCGGCAGTATGGGTTGGTTTACCTGCCTTAGGTATGAAAATTACCTTTATTTCTTTCCACTGTGTTGCCGCGCGCAGGCAATTGGAAAAAAATGCTTACGAGGTGGAGTACAGTTGGGTCTGTGTTTTTTTGAAGCATCGCTGGCAAGATATCGTCCGGCCCCGGAGATTTAAAGGGTTTGAACAAATTTATTGCCCATGATACGTTATCCTTTGTGATAACCTTGTTTATTACTTCTTCGGTTGTGTGAACCGTAGTATCCGTCGTCTCGAAGGAGACTGTGGTTTCAGGGGTTTTACAGCCTGGGAAGTGGGTTTCAGTCAGCAGATTCCTGACTGGATTCTGTCCAAGAACCATCTGGTTTAAGGATGAATCCCGGGACGCAGGAGTCATTGGATAGGATCTTTCTGAGCCCTGCAGATTCGTTGAGATCCTCTATTGATTCGCAGAACTCCCGCCAGGATTTAGACTTTGCTGCTCTTGTATTCGTTGAAGCTGGATTTGTAATTATTCCAGTCTTCGGTTCTTTTTGAGATCTTTGCTCTATTGAATAGAGTTCGGGTCCTGGTCCTGAGTTGCTTTAGCTCTGTGGTCCACCAGACTGCGCTGGTCTACTTGCGAGCACGTTGCAAAGGACAGGATTTGTTGAAAGCCGCTTTCAAAATTCTCACAAGATTTTCGACTGAATTCACAATGTAAGTTGGATCAGGATTAGTGATGGCTTGTGGCGGTACTAACCTGTTGGCAACTAGGTTTGAGAAAAGATTCCAGTCTGTCTTCTGAGGGTTTCTGAAAGGTTTCGGTTTTTCTTTATTAACGTTAAGGTTGAAGAGTATTCGGCTGTGATCCGAAAAGGAACAGTTAGTGGACACTCTCCAATTCTCTACTCGGATGGAGTCAGACTCACTTAGTAAAGTGAGGTCAATTACCTCTTACCTAACCCGGTTGCGAAACGTTGGTGTATTACCTTTGTTGCATATATTGAGGTTGGTGGAGATAATGAAATCGAAAATGGACTCACCCCTTTTATTAATGTCGCTGCTTCCCCATTGAGTGTGGTGTCCATTGGCGTCGCAGCCTATCAATAGGCACAGTCCGCGTGACTTGGCGTGTCGCACAAGTGCTCGGACTGCGTCTGGAGGTGGATCCTCCTCACCGTATGGCAAGTATGCGGACGATAAGAGCAAAATTGATTTGTCCTGTTGTTCGTACGTTACCACCGTGAGATCTCCATTGCTATATGTACCTAGGAGAAAAATGTTTAAGTATTTCTTGGCGACTATACAGGTTCGTAGCTTACCTTCAGTATGTGGATAGTATAAATTATATACCTTAGACTTTAATCCCTGAATTTTGTTCCTAAGGAGCCAAGGTTCTTGGATGAAGGCTATATCCACATCTTCTTGCAGCATGTACATCATCAAGTCGTTGGTGACTGCTTTGCAGTGGTGTAAATTAATTTGCACCACTAGCAGCCTCCTTTGACTTGTCACGTTCATTGGGGAGCCTCACCTTCAGGGTTCCCAGCCCGAACTTTATGCTGCCAGATCTGCTGCGGATGTGGTCGAGTGACTTTTGGTCAATGGTAACCATGAGGTCCTTTCCCACTCCGTTCTTACCCTTGGCTGAATAAATTATTCTCCAGCTGTGAGTGTCAAGCTCTTTATTCTAATTGTCAATTAGCTTCAATATTGATTCGTCCTTTTCGGGAACCGGTGGAGGGATCCATATTGAAGCCAACGTGCGAAGCGGAAGCATCGAGCGAGGGATAACCTCGAGTTTAGCGTTCTGCCAGATTTCGCACAATTGTCGATTGTGTGGTTTAAGAAGTCTAGGGACCTCTGATTGTCACAACCGACGACTTTGACTCTTTTCTGCCAGCCTGCTCCGTCGAAGTTGATCTCATCGCTGCTATCTGCGATAAGCATCGCTTCTAGTATTTTGGCTTCAACTGTGAGCCAATTGTCGACAATAGCTACTTGTAGACTCATGGGAAGGTTGAAGCTGGCTGATGTTTTCGCCTTTTTCGCTTCCCTTAGAGTTGAAGACTTAAACAACCTTGTGGAGTGCTCGATCTTTTTTAAACTTAACTCTCTCGAAAAACAATTATCTACCCTAATAAAACTCGTAAATGATATCTCCGAACCTAACTCACCCAATACCCGTAGCGACGAACTAAAACCCGACTTGCTTTCCACTCTCAACACTCACCTTAACTCTGTTTTGTTCCAGAAAATAAACGAAAACCTACAATAAATTCCCTCCGATCCGATATTGACATACATTTCAGTCACTCATCGAAAAAAAGTATATCTCCCCCATATCAACCTGACCCTCTGCTTGAAGCAAACTCATTTCCAAATTTCGACCTAGTCCGGAGCCAAGTATCCTAATTTTCGAAGCTCCCACATCCTTAATCCCTCAACACCCGCCCTATCCAATACCTCAGCTACAGGCAGATCCTCATCTCTCTCACCATCTACAAGCCAATTTTCTTCAACATCAGTCCCCTCCAAATCTTTCGTTGATCCCCTACTGCCACCTTCAGTAAAACTTACTCAGCAATCTCTTGACCCCAACGAATCTCGATACGCTCTCTCCAGGTTAAGAGACAACAAAATCTATGAGAACATTCGACTCTTCTTGTCTTATCTTCATGACAAATCAGACTCGGTTTGCTATGAAGGTAAAACAAACACCAGCGTAATGGTCTCAATTCAACAGGAAGGTCTCCCCACCGATTTCACTACCCTCAAGAACTTTTTCATCAAATATAACGAGTTTTTCAATATCTCACCCAAAAAAGTATCAAACGATCTTGATACCTTCAGACAATATATACACTCAAAGCGCATATCGCACCTTCAGCGTAGCAAAGCTGACCATGATAGGTTTTCTCGTCCCTAAAAATCTCCCCCTCCCTGCCACTCTAACGCTCCCCGAAAACCTTCCTCTTACCTTTTATTATCACAATGTAAGAGGTCTGCGCTCTAAAACTCAGGCAGTCCTGCAGCAATCACATGCCTTACCTTCTGAAATCTTTGCCTTAACCGAAACGAACCTAATCCCTAGTATAAACAACCTTGAACTATTCCCATCCAACTTTAACGTTTATCGCGACGATGATGTTAACCGACCTACTGATGATTGTCCATGCCGCGGTGTTCTTCTAGCCGTCCGAAACTCAATCGCCATGTCTCGACTTTGTTTCTATTAAGAATGTACTACCCCGGAAAGCGCTGTACGTCATCTGCTTTTACATTTTGCCATCACAACCTATTGAAACATATAACTTGGCCATTGATACAATCGATAATTTAATTGATTTACGAGATCCTAGTTTTCGGTGACTTCAACCTTCCTCACCTTAAATGGATCTCTTCAGACGACCAATCGTTTTACATTGCCTCTAATCCCACTGCAGCCAAAGAATGCCTCCTCTTTAATCGCCTAGCTGATTCCAGCCTTAACCAAGTCAACGGCATTTTGAATTACATGGGCAGACAACTCGACCTCATTTTCACAAGTGACCCATTCAACTCCTCAGTTTCAGCTTCTCCGCTGTCCCTATCAACCGTCGACAACTACCACCCTCCCCTTCTTCTCTCGTTCTTTCACAACTTCCCTATACAGAACTCTCCCCCCACTGTTCGAATCTCTTAGGATTTTCACAAAGCCAACTTCCGTCAAATCAATGAATATCTCAATAAGGCTCATTTTAATTTCAACAATCTTACCGTAAATGATGCCATATCTATATTCTACAAAGAAATATTTAATTCCTTCTCCCTTTATGTATCCTTTTCGCGACATAAAACCTCCTCCACCTCCCCACCATGGTATAATCGCAGGCTCCGTTCTTTGAGAAACAAACGGAACAAGCTCTGGACAACTTTCCTTCGTACTCAATCGCCAAATGACTTCTCTAACTATTTCGGTACTTACCTGCATTTTGTAGAGCTTTATAAATCTCTCTATCAACACTACTTAGTTGAGATGCAAACCAACCTTATAAATAATCCCAAGTCCTTTTTTCAATGCGTTAATTACAAAAGAAAATCTGATGGCTACCCAAACTCAGTCTCCTTCAATAATGAAACTTCCAATGATCCTCATTACATCGCCAACCTTTTTGCCACCTTTTTCAATCAATCTTTCACCCATGATTCCTTTGCACCCGTCATACCTATTTCAACTATTTACCAAACTTCTCCTTTGGACCATTTCTCCCTCATAGTGTCGACCCCGTTATCATCGAAGAAAGATTAAAGCAACTTAATGATGAATTCACCCCTAGCCCCGACGGCCTTCCGGCTATATTTTTAAAAAAAATGTTCCTCCTCCCTTTCTCTACCTCTCTCAAAAATCTTCAACCTATCCCTTTCCCAAGGTGAATTTCCCCGGATATGGAAACCTCTTTTATAACACCTATACACAAAAAGGGTCCGAAGAATGACATTAACAACTACCGTCCCATTGCCAAACTGTCTCATATACCCAAAATCTTCGAAAGTATTTTGTATGACAATTTAAGTTTCCAATGCAAGTCTTTAATCTCCCCCAGACAGCACGGCTTCCTTAAAGGTAGGTCTACAACCACAAACCTTATTCTTCACCCTTTCAACCTTAGAAAATGGCAAGGAAGTCGATGTTATCTCAACTGACTTCAGTAAGGCCTTCGATAAAATTTCACACAGATTAATACTCTTCAAACTGTCTTCTCGTAGCTTTGAACCCATCTTAATTAAGTGGATCTCCTCTTACCTGGAAAATCGCCACTACAGCGTTCGCTTTATATCTGCCCTCTCTAACCCCTTCCTTGCTTCCTCCGGTGTCCCCCAAGGCAGTCATTTAGGCCCGCTTCTTTTTATCCTTACCATTAACGATATTGCAATTATTATCAAACATTCCCACATCTCTCTATATACCGACGATGCTAAATTCTTTAAGATCATTTCCTCAGAACATGACTCTTCCCTTATTCAATCGGAACTCAACAGCTTTTCCACCTGGTGCTCCAAGAACTGCCTCGACCTTAACATTTTCTACCGTTTCAGGTGACCCGTGATCTTGGTGTATTATGCGACCAGGAACTCAATTTCCTTGCACATATCAGCGATATAATTCTTAAGGCCAATTCTGCACTTGGCTTCGTGAAACGATGGTCTAAAGAGTTTTCCAATCCCTACGTCACTCGGTCTCTCTACATAACCTTTGTTCGCCCTATTCTCGAATACGCGTCTGAAGTGTGGTCTCCTTACTATCATTCACACATTTCCAGAATCGAGAGTATCCAACGTCGTTTTCTCCGTTTTGCTCTTCGCGGCTTACTCTGGGACAATCCTCTGCTCCTACCTCCCTATCAAGACCGCCTAAAACTTATTAATTTGAGCTCGCTGGAAGAACGAAGGAGGATATCCGACATCCTTTTCATCCACCGACTCCTTTCAGGTACCATCGACTGCGCGTCCCTTTATAACTCTATCTTTTTTAACACTAACCCTCGTAATACACGAAATCCACGTCCCTTCTATGTACCCTTGTCTAAAACTCCGTCTCAATCGCCCTCTTTCTTAGTTTTCTAGATTGTAAGTTAAATTAAGTATGTAGCTTGAATTAAGCACAATTAAATGGGGGTATAGCCCCCACCAAAATCAAAATCAATATGCTGCAAAAAGGTATAAGACAGCTGCTTCCTACTCTGAAAAGAATTTTCACTGCTAGCCTGGCACTTGCCTACATACTTATTTCTTGGCGCGCGGTGAAAGTGGTCTTTATTCCCAAAATAGGAAAAGAAGATTACTCACTCGCCAAGAGTTTTAAACCAATCAGTCTAACATCCTTCTTGCTGAAAAGCATGGAGAGATTAGTACAGATGCACGTGCGCAAAGTTGCCCTTCGAATGCATCCTCTCTCGGACATGCAACATGCTTATCAGCGCGGAAAATCCTGCGAGACTGCGCTTAAAAACCTAGTTGGGAGAATTGAATGCGCTCTCGAAAGGAAAGAGGCATTTTCGTTGACATTGAGGGAGCTTTTGATAACGCTACTTTCGACAGCATGTGTAACGCTGCTAGATGGCATGGCGTAGATGAAGCATTGGTTCTGTGGATCAAAGCAATGCTCGTGTACAGGACATTGATCGCTTATGCAGGCCTCGAACAATGTGTCAAGTCTGGAGTAAACAGGGGCTGCCCGCAAGGTGGTGTCCTGTCTCCGCTGTTATGGTGCATGGTGGTCGACTCTCTGCTCGATGCTCTCAACGCCTCTGGAATCTATGCCCAGGCATATGCGGATGATGTTGCTGTTCTCTCTGTCGGCTCATGTTTAGCGAATGTCTGTCTCAAAGCGCAGGCGGCGCTAGATGTGATCGAAGACTGGTGCACGAGAAATGGGCTGTTGGTTAATCCTCTTAAGATTGATGTCGTTTTCTTCACGAGGAGGAAAACTACTGGCATTACTCAGCTGGTGCTAAAAGGCATTCGCATCCCGATATCCAAGGAAGCTAAGTATCTGGGAGTCATCCTAGATAGCAAACTTCTTTGGTCAAAACATGTTGAGTCCAAAACCACCAAAGCGCTGTCAGCTTTTTGGCAATGCAAAGGTGCCTTTGGCAAAACATGGGGCTTATCGCCGAAGAAGGTCATTTGGATCTACACGGCAATGATAAGACCGATAATCTCATATGCATCGGTTGTTTGGTAGAGCAGGCTAACACGCAAACACGCTGTGGCTTCACTCACCAAACTCCAAAGAGTGGTCTGTCTCAGCTGCACGTAGGCCTTCCCCAGCACACCGGGAGCTGCTCTAGATGCTATGATGAATCTTCCACCCCTTGACATATATATCAGAGAGTGTGCATTGAAAGCCATTTCTCGTCTAAAGAGAAATGGTCTTTGGTACAACTCGCATTGGAGTGAAAGTGTACTTGCGGGAGAAATATCCTACGACCCCTGTCTCATGGATATGCCTTCTGACGCAATGACACTTGCCATCCTACTGTGCTGTAACTTCACAGTCACATTTCCATGGCGTCAGGACTAGCTTTGGCCAAGGAACCTGGAATGTCTTCGCATTTTCACAGATGGCTCCAGGACTGGGCAGGGATCCGACGCTGGAGTTTTCTTTGAGCGCGAAAACATTCGACTGCACTTCTCGTTAGGAAAATATGCGTCTGACTTTCAAGCGGAGATTTACGCCATCCTAATGGCCATGCACTATGTTGTGAAACACAGGTGGAGGGGAAAAAGCATATGCGTCTGCAGTGACAGCCAAGCTGCACTCAAAGCTGTGTCCAACCCTCTATCCAACTCCAAATTAGTGCATGAACTCAAGACCTTTTTGAACAAAGTCGGAAGACTAAATTCACTTAGGCTTGTATGGGTCCAAGGTCACTCTGGAATCCCAGGAAACGAGATCTCCACGCCA
The DNA here is from genome assembly GCA_958301585.1 of Merodon equestris. NCBI lineage: Eukaryota > Metazoa > Arthropoda > Insecta > Diptera > Syrphidae > Merodon > Merodon equestris. The sequence goes on from OY284415.1 coordinate 104,538,051, forward strand.
AGCTTAGCAGCCAATTCTACAGCTGTTTGAGATGGGTCTTCTTGCAGTAACACTTCTAATCTGTCGATTTCTAAACTTTGAGGTCTACCGGATCAAAGTTTGTCGTCAATGTCAAAATCACCGCTTCTAAATCTGTGAAACCACTTTTGAGGCGTACGATCGGATATACTCTATTCAACATAAGTCTCACATGTTATTCTGGTTTCTTCTGCTGCTGACGATTTTTGATTAAAAAGAAACAAAAGACAGTGACGAATGTGCACTTCATCTATCTCCATATTCTGGGACGTATTTTTCCACTCGGGGATTCAATTATTAAACTCAAACTATAATCTTCAGGGGTAACACCTACATGCGACCGCATGAACTTTTGCAAAGACTTAATACATTTTGGTAGAAGAATTGACGTTTAGTTTTTTTTTTTGGCCAGAAGTTAAGGTCCACCAGAAGGGAAACCAGATGGAATGGCTTCACGTGGCTGCTAAGGAGTGAGCCTATCTGTTCGAACGGCACAAAGCTTGAAATGTCAGTCTTTGATCGCATCGGAACATACTGAAAGGTCCGATTAGGATGATAAATGTCAGAATCAGGCCCAACCACCTACAAACGAACTTGTTTTATGAACAATCAAAATAATTTATTTTACTATTCACTACGGTGAGGTAACTCCGGTTTACAATTCTTCTAGCAATTTCTTACTGTAGTCCGAAATGTGGATGATCCCGTGCTTCAGAGAGGCTATGTGGAGGTTTTCCCCACAAACCATCTTCGTGTTGATGTGCGGATTGTGGATCTCTGTGATCAGCGTGCTGCATGCGGTCGACGAATCACCAGTGGATGAGAGCATTTTCTGTCCAACCGAGAAAGGCAAGGTAAAAAGGGATAATTCTAATAAAAAAACGATCTTACCATCCAGAACTCATTGCCGGGCAGTGCGTTACCATCCCAAGCGTACGACACGATTAGGAGAGTGTTTTCGTGTTCAGGACGTGGCTGCAAAGTCTCGGAATGTAACTTGTTTTCGCTAGGAATGTCAGTGCGGCTTACCAACTTCTCGGCTGGATTTCGTTTGGATAGGAACGTTCGTATGCCCCCGTCGGGATGTGTTTCGGACTTATATATGCCACCGTGCTTGAGGTCACCACATTCGGTCATACTGAACCAAGAGAAGTGCACGAAACCGATGTGATTCAATTGTGGCAACAACACTTTCAGTCTTTCACCGAACGTGAGTAGAAAGATTTCCTCCTGCTGTGGGGCTGTCTTCCATACACCCAGACCGATACCGACGACGTGAATATAGGCGCGCTTTCCTTCAGCTGCTGCTCGAGCTTCGCTGTCAAGGAGCAGTGTATCGAACGAGATCGCATATCGTTTCTTCATGATTAGATTGTCGAAAATGTCGTCTTTGTTCTTGGCATCCCCGAATCGTTTTCCGTCCTTTTTAACCTCGTTGAAGACAAAGTCCGGTTCTTCGTAGAATTGCTTCCATACGTGGCGGTAGCTACCTTTTCTCGTCGCCTCCTCGTCCTCCTTTAAGCCGTAGCCATTCTCTGCGGTGTTCTGTGTTTTTGATATGATAATATCCTGGAATTCCATGACATCACGACGGTTCAAACGTGCTCCAATCAATCCAATGACCACACCGGCCTGCTCGATCTTGGATTTGTCCTTCTCGATCACGCCGGCGTTCTTACGATTACCGTCGTTCAGGAACTCCGAATGGGAGGACACCGATAACAACGCAGAGAGCTAGAAAAACACAACATACACTCGTGAGGATGTCAGGATCAGCGGTTATATTGGTTTACCTTGATCTCATCGTAATTAAGTACGTTTTCCAAGACCAAAGGCTTCTTTTCGGCCTCCGTGCCGATCGTAAGGAATCCACTATATCCCTGTTCCCGCGATATCAGCTGGAATCGATCGTTTTTCCCAAAGAAACTTACACACCGTTTGACCAGCAAACGCTGAACGAAATCCGTCAGCGAAAGCTTTGAATAAATTTCCTTTTCGATCTTATTCCCTAGAACAAAAAAAACACGATTAACACGGGCGATAAAAACACAGATAACGTCATCAACCGACCGTGCAGGCACTTATGCTCGAGAAAATGTAAATAGAGAAGCAGCGCCCGTTCGTGAAGTACCGGGTAAGCCGACGCGATTTGCTTCTGAATCGCAGAATATCGCGCCTTCGGTTGGCCGTAGATACGACAAGTGTTCGTTCCAAACTAGAAGAGCAAAGATTAGTCTGTCTCAGCCGATTCGTCGAACTATGGTACGCCCACCTCTATGGGGAAATTAGACGAGAATCGGGCGAATGCTTTGACATCGATTGCACTACCTTCAGGCTGTTTAGTTTCTGCACATTTAACAAGCTGTTGTCGAGCAAAGTTGCTCAGCTGGGGTCGGAGGTCAAGGGGCGGCCAGGGATTGGAAAACTTATCACCAAAGTGGGACATTTTTGCGAACTACTTTTCACCGACTACTCTTCAAATAAATCGGCTAGTGTATGGTGAAAATAAAAAGTAAATTTGAGCTTTTATAAGAACGCGAAGGAAGGTGCATTGAGTGTCATTATGAAATGCGCCTGCGATGGCAAGGGGGAGCTTTCCACGGAGAATTCATTTGTTTGGTTTCGTTAGCACGTATCGGTGATGAAATTCTATGTTTTGGGAGGGATGGCGCACTTACCATATCGTGTTTTGTGCTCGAGAAAGTGTAGATACAGGAAGAGAACTCGTTCATGAATCACCGGATACGCCGATGCCAATTGCTTCTTGATTTCATCATAACGCGTCTCTGGCTGACTTTGTATTCGACACGTATTTGTTCCGAACTAGGATTAAGGATACTGGTGAAAAGGAGAATGATGGAGGTTAACAGAAGATTAATGGTACCTCGATGGGAAACTCGGAGGACTTGTTGACGATGTTAGCGATGGTTGTGTTGCCGAAGTTGGGTTTTGTGAGTTTTGCACATTCGCTGAGTAGTTTCTTGGCAAAGTCGGTCAGAATGTGGCCTTGTTCTTCGGGCCAGGCTTTCGCGAACTTTTCACCGTATTTCAACATTTCACAAATTAACCGGCGACTAGTTGGTCTTCCCAATCAGAAACCAGTTCCCAATGACTGGGACGAATCAGGTCATGAAACAAGTGCTTTCAGTTGACAGTTCGAAAGTGTGACATCGGCCGGCTAGGGTGCGTTCACTGGGTGGAGAGTGATTGAAAGAGAATTGTGACTGGTGTCGGCAACCTTTTCCGCGGTCGAGCCAACCTTTGTTGGCGGGCGACGGACTTAATTTTGTTTTCGTTAATTAAAGTAAATCGGGATAAACTCCTCGATTTCGAAAGAAGGTAGGCTTGGCCTGTTGTAGGTTACAGTACAGTAAGCATATGATGACATATGTATATATAGCTGGCGCCACTATTGTCAAATCCATTTGATTCGAGGAAGTAATATATTATGACAATCTGATGATTAGTTTACAAGTTATAGTGGTTTTACTGACACAATTTTTAGGTCAATAGAAAAATCTGAATTTCGTGTGCTCTTTTTGATGGCAAGAAACACCGTTCAAGGTTTGGTTTGGTAACTTTTATTCTTCATCGAGTCACTCAATAGAGGAAAGGGTTTGCTGATTTGAAGTTCCGCCGTACTAACACCGATGATGCTGAACGCTCTGGTCGCCCAAAATAGGTAGTTGTTCCAACAAACTTAAAAAAATGTCCAAAATATGATTTTGGCCGATTGTAGATTGAAATCGCGTTATATATCTGTCGCTTTATAGATATCAAAAGCCAATATGTGAACCAATTATCAAGAATATTTGAATATGGGAAAGTCTCGTCCGAAATGAGTAAACCGTTTGCTCATAATCGCAAATTAAAATAATAATAAAAAACAATAATGATTCCGAGGATATCCTGCCAACTATTAGGGATGTTTTAAGCTCTTTATTAAGAAATGAGTAAATAAAATCTAACTCGTAAGCAGAAGCTTGTGAAAAATCGTCGTTTGGGACGTTTACAAAGACCAGTCATCACACCCTAGATACCGTACGTTCCAATGGCGGCATGACTATAAACAGACGTTATAAAAGTCTTTAGTTTTATATGCTTAGAGCAGCTTGAATTGGATAACGATTTTGGGCGAAAAATCATATTTTCTGACGAGGCGCATTTTCATCTCGGCGGCCAAATTAACAAACAAAATTGCAACTTCTGGAGCTTTGAAAACCCGCACGTTATTGTGGAGAAGCCAATGCATCCACAGAGAGTGACAGTTTGGTGCGGATGGTGGGATGGTGGCAACATTGGACCATTTTTCTTCGAAAATAGGGCTGGTAACAACGTGTCGGTCAACGGTGGGCGTTACAGAGCCATATTAACCGACTTTTTTTTTACTGAAATTGAAGACATGGATTTGGACGTTCAGGCAGGATGCAACACAGCCCATGCCAAAATCGATATTTTGCGCACCAAATTCCCAAATCGTGTTATCCGCCGTCTTGGCGATGCCGCCTCGGAGCTGCTATTTGACCCCTTGTAACTCTACTTGTAAGGATCCGTGAAGGACTGATGTTATGTCAACAATCCGGAAACGATTCAAGCCCTTAAGGCCAAAATCATCCAAGCCTTCCATGAGCTATAGCCCGAAATCATCAACAAGGTCTTGGAAAATTGGGGTGACAGAATGCGCTACTGCGAAGCCAGCCGAAGCAGCCATTTGAACGACGTTGTATTTCATAATTAATGGGAATGTTTGTTCTTACTAATAAAGTCATAATACATGGGAAAAAATTTAATTTTGTTTATTTTACAATATTTCATTTTTAAAAAGAAACTTGTATATGGCCCACCCTATATAGCGGTGCAGTTCTATATAGGGTATATCCTATGCACCTGAAGCTGCCCAGCCAGATGTTTTTATCGAGTTTCAGGCATTTTTTCGCAGTGAACCAAACTTAGACATATGGTCAACAAACCGCTTTGACACATTAGTGATTTTGTTTTTGCGTCATATACTTTTGGTTGTGTGAAAATATCTGACTTTGTGCCAAATAATTGTCATTTGCGGGAAGTGTTGCTTTTCTTCTTTCATTCGAAGAAAACGGCGGCTAAAAAGCATCGAGAACTCCAAAAAGTTTACGAAGATGCTGCTCTAAGTGAAACTACGTGCCGTGATTGGTTCCGCCGCTTCAAAGAGGGTAATTTCGATGTTGAAGGTGATTGGTTCGCGTGGAGGAAGGCCAAAAACCTTCGAAGCCGCTGAATGGGAGGCATTGCTCGATGAGGATCCATGCCAAATGCAAATAGAGCTTGCTTCAGTATTAGGAGTTATCCGCCAAGCTATTTCCAAGCGATTGCATGCGTTGGGAATGATTCAAAAGCAAGGAACTCTGGTTCCTTATGGTTTGAAGCGTTGTTTTTCACCTGTGATCAACTGCTCCAGCGGCAAATAAGGAAGCGTTTCTTCATCACATCGTTACGGGTGATGAAAAATGGATTCATTACAGCAGCCCAAAGAGAAAAAAAATCATGGGAACAGCCCGATTATGCTCCTACGTCGTCGGCTCGGCCGAATAATCTGCAATATCCTGCGAAAGTTATGCTGTGTATTTGGTGGGATCAGGGCGGCAAACCAAACGAAACCATCACTGGGTAACGAACTCAATTGATGCGATTGATCCGAGCACTGACTGGTCACAATACGAGCAGGGGCACGAAAAAGTGATTCTACAACATGACAACGCTCGGCCTCACGCTGCCAAACCCGTTCAAACCTACTTAGAAACGCTCAAATAGGAAGTCTTACCGCACCCTTCATGTTCCCCTGATATTGCGCCGTCCGATTATCACTTGTACCGTTCGATGGCACATGGTCTGGCTGATCAGTAGTTCCATTCATATGAAGTATCTCAAAATGGCTAGATTCGTGGATTGCCTCAAAAGACGAACACTTCTACCTTGACGGTATGCGAACTCTGCCAGAAAGATGGGAAAAAGTTATCGCTAGCGATGGGCAATACTTTGAATGATTCTTTTATAACCGTTTTTTTTTCACAATAAAGTTGCATTTTTATCAATAAAAGAGCGAAAACTTAGTTGCGCTCCCAATACATTTTTGCCAGCGATTTAACACATTGCCTGCCACGTTATTCAAATATGAATGACACTCATGTTTCCGTGGAAGCTTGTAGACATCATAAACACGAATGACGTGGAGTCCCGGGAAAATGGATGTCATTCATATTTGAATGACGTTGCATGCAATGTAAATTTGTATTATTTTTTAGCAAACCTAATAAAACACATAAGAATTATTATTTTTCCACCTTTACCAATTTCGAGGTTTGGCAATCAATGTGTTGAACGCCAAATATAATGATTAGGGAACCCAAAACTAGGAAAAGCCTACTAAGCCATATGTAGGTATTGCAGAACAGAACAAGTTCGCCACGAATAGTCCATCGTATCATTTGAACGGCTCCTATCCAGATCTTATGCTGCTTACTTCTAAACAGACTGGCAGACACGAACAAAGGGTCTAGCAACTGGAACAAAGCCGTGTTTTCCTTTTTTATAATTTGCGCGCGCAAAAGGTATTATGACTACCCTTAAGTGTCCGGAATTAAGCCACAGCACGGGCCGAAGGTAAAGTGGGTGAAAGGGAGAGGATGTACCTGTACATATTGGTCCTAAACGCCTATGGATTGTAGTGAGTAGGAAATATTGGGCTGGAAAGAGCATTCCATAATCGCGTTCTGCGGCTGAAAACATTTTTTTTTTTTTTTTGAGAAGCACTCAGACAGAAATACTGTGTCCATTGTACTGCCAGACAGACACCTTAGATGGCGTTAGAGCTCATGAAGAGCAAGATTCAAGCTCCTTTTTTTTAATCACTTATGTTGTGTGCGATTTGTTTTTTTACACAAGTGGACGGAACCTAAAGCTTAATGCCGATTCCGAACGGCGAGAGCCAAGAAACTTTTAAGGCAAATGTACAACGGAGGGTTTTGCCAGTACCCCGCCGAGGAGGGAAGCCACGAAATAATCATTCGATGGCGTTGGTGTTATCGGGATCCGAACTCGCTCATCTTGCGTCAGCGGCCGACACACTACCCATTGCGCAACGGCGCTCCCTAGGAAGAAACATTACGTCGGTGTTCTTATGTTGGAATCCAGGCAGTAGGCGATATGTATAGAGGATATGCCTCCTCGGTATTCCCTTATTAGGTACCTTAGTTAAAGGATTATGGCCGATATATAATTCTAAAATCTAGAATTCCATGGCTTCAATGAAAAACACTTAGGACGTACTGCCATTTACCAGATATTAAGGTAGATCAACTACTGATCATAGGAAAGTAGATTTCTACTTCATGTTTCCATACAATGTAATAATATATATAAACGTCAAGGGTAGTATGGAATGTGGTCTGGTCCAATAGGATTCCAAGGAAGAGTTGCAAAATTAAACTAATCTAAACGTAAAACTAGACATCATTGTGAGCGGCGAGGGAAATTTAAGACTTGCACCCGGATTACAGACAAGATATAAAATGCATCACTTGAGCTGATATATGGTTTATCTTTTTATAATTTTTTTCTTCGTTACAGTAAAAGAGATACAGAGATGGTATCGCTTTCAACAGTAATGGAGGACTGCTCATCTGTCATTCGTTTCTACCAAAAAAATTGATAAGCATCAAGCAGTTATGAGGAGGAGTAGTTAAGCGATGCTATGATTTGGCAGCATTTATGATCTAATGATTTGAGTATGGATTCTGCTCTTGGCATCGCAATATAATGTTTCACTATTAAATAGTGAATTAATATAATGAGATAGAACTACCTAGTCCACAATAACACTGTCAAACTATTCCGTTACTTCTGTGATAAAACTAGTCTATATGTTATTAACTCTCGTTGGCCTATCTGTTTCCAGTCTACTAGCAATCCGTCCTTGATTGATATGTTCTTGACAAATTCCCGACGCGCTGTTCTGGGAAGCGATCAGGTTAGACCTACTTCTGACTTCATCCATGATTTCCTATTTTGTTCTGTTAAATATAACCGCAATCCTCCTTGTAATGACAAAATAATAACTTACAGATCTTACCAACATTTTAACCTTACCGACGCTCGAAGAAACTGTGACTCTAATACCTGGGACTCTATTTATTTTACATCTGACATTGATAATAAAATTAGCATATTTAATAACCTATTAAATGAATTGTATGACGTTTGTATACCAACAGTGACTAAGACAATTAAGCCCAAACCTTGTCCATGGTATAACAATATTATTAGAGAATATATCCGCGAGAGAGAACGATTTTTTTGACTTTTCAAAAGAAATCCCACTGACTACAATAGACGCCAATACAACGTTGCTCGAAATAAAACAGTTACAATGATACGCTTCTACAAGCGTGCTTACATCGTGCGAAAACTTGACCTTAAACAAAGCTCTAGAGAATTATGGAAAAACTTAAATAAACTTGGTGTAACTGCCGGGAAAAATATAGCTGAGTGTTCTTTTAGCCCTAGTACAATGAACACTGTTTTTGCACCTGTCTCTACAATTCCATCAATTCTTCCAGCAAGTTCAGAGGACTCTGGTGTAGGATTTAGTTTTGAATGTGTCCAGTTAATTGATGTTCATGATTCGATTCGTAGTATCAAATCGAACGCTACAGGTCCTGATTGTGTGTCGCCTAAGTTTATAAAGTTAGTTTTGCCCATAATACTTCCGTGTATGTTGAATATCTTCAACTTTTGTATGTATAGCTGCCAATTCCCAGAGAAGTTGAAAGAAGCCACCATCGTTCCTGTTTCGAAAATATCCAACCCGTCAGTTCCGTCGGTTTCAGGCCAATCAGTTTACTCTGTTTTCCAGCTAAGGTGCTTGAAAAGATTATGGCTACCCAAATACAAAAGTACTTAGAAGCAGGTAACTATCTATCCAAGTGGCAATCAGGTTTTCGCCATTTACATAGTTGCGAAACTGCGGTTATCAAAGTTACTTCTGATTTGCGTACAGCACTAGACGCAAACAAACTCGGAATCATGGTTCTTCTCGACTATTCCAAAGCCTTTGATTGTATTAACCACTCAATCCTTTTGTCTAAACTGAAAAACTTATTTGGTTTTAATAATACGTCTCTCAGACTCCTTGCGCAATATCTAAGTAACCGCGTTCAAATAATCAAAACGGAATTGGGAACTTCAAGTCCTACTTCGGTTAACTCTGGTGTACCACAGGGATCTGTCTTGGGCCCGTTACTTTTCTCTGTGTTCATAAATGATCTTCCAAACTCAATCAAAAACTGTCAAATGCATATGTACGCGGATGATGTCCTTATTTATCTATGTCAGTCTGTTGGTTTAATAGAAGATTGTGTAGCCCGTATAAACGAGGATCTCTTAAATGTCCAACGGTGGTCTAATAATAACAAGCTTAAACTGAATCTTTTAAAGACTATGGGAATGATATGTTCACGACAGAAAATTGACCATTCTGATTATCCTGCTCTTGTCCTGAACGGAAACATTATTAGCTATGTCGACAAAGTTAGGTATCTAGGATATCAAATTAATAGCACTTTAACCTGTTGCGATGCTGTTTCGGATACAATAAGAAGAATATACCATGGCCTATCCAGGTTAAGGTCGTCATCGCATTCACTGCCCACAACAATCAAATACCGTTTGGTTAAAAGCTTGTTACTTCCTTTTTTCACGTTTAATTGTTCTGTGTATCCTTGTCTTGATTATGATTGAAACCGCAAAATAAATGTAGCTTTTAATGATTGTATTCGGTTCATTCATAATGTTCCAAGGTATAGTAGTGTCCCACCTAAATGGGTCGTTGTTCGGTTTAAAACTTGACACGTATTACAAGTTTAGAAATATTATAAAGCTTTTTAACATCATCCACGGTAAATGTCCTAGTTACTTACGTGAAATGATCCTTTTTGCTCAGTCTCGCAGTGGGTTAAAATTAATAATTCCGCGTTTTGCACACATAATTGGAGAACGGTCTTACTTTGTTCAATCTGTTCGTCTGTGGAATAATCTTCCTCAGGAACTGCAGAACATCACATCACCAGTCACATTTCGCAGAAAACTATTTTCAATTCTGTCGAATCAAAGCTCATAAGTAATACCTATAATATACCCGTAAGTTAAAATTTAGCTTAAACTTCTCTTTCGTTTTTTTTCCGCTTTTTCTCGATTTGATGTAAAATTTATTTGTAATATCAACTTTAGATACTTAATTATAAGATAAAACATCTTGTAGTATCAAGTTAAATTATAACATCAATGAATAAATGAATGAAATAGGAAAAGTAAATAAAAGCAAGTAAAGTAGTAAATTAAAATAAAATTACATTTATTTCATGTTATTGAAAAACAAAGAATAAGAATTATATAATATAAGAATTATGATTTTTTTTAAGAAATGCACTTAGTATGTATGAATATAAATATTAGTCAAATAACGCAAAAGAAGGAAAAAAAAAAATTATTGGATTTTGTTTATGTACATAAACTTAACAAACAAGGAAAAATTGGGTTTGGTATGTACATAATATGATATATATTATACTATATAAAGCAAAAGTTAAAGTATTTATTGAAATATGTATAATGCAATAAAATAAAATGAATGCAAAAGAACAACAAAATTACTTATATTTCATGTTATCAGAATACAATAAAAAACGAAAATATTAATTAAAAGCAGTAATGTATGAATATGAAAAAAATATGTTAGGAAGATAACACAAAAAAAGAAAAAAAAATGCATGAAATTTATATATGTACACATGTATGTATATACAGTGAAAATACCTGAAACAAACAACAAATACTAAGCAAACAAACGAATATTAATATCAAAAAAATTATTTCATATATCATAGATATGTAGATAGATAGAGATTTTATTTCGTATATAAATTTACAATGAGGTTGTCACACAATTTACATACAGAGATTCGATAACTTATTGTATGTATATCTTTCAGCTGAAACATTATCTTTTAAAACAATAACTAAAGTGGAGGAAAATAATATTGACTTTGAAGGAAACTACGATAAAAACCTTCATAGTAAGTGAGGTACATGAGAAATAAGTTACTAAATAACAAATGAATAAATAAATAAATAAATAAATAATTAAAAAAATAAATAAATAAATAAATATAAATAAATATATAAATAATAAAATAATTGAATAAATAAGTTAGTAAATAAATAAATATTTATAAATAAATGAACAAAATAATTAGCTAAGAAATAAATAAATAAATGTAATAAATCAATAAATAAATAAGTACAGAAAAAAATAAATAATCAGTTAAATAGAACGAAAATATGTACAGAGATATTGATTAAGTAGAATAACAAGGTTTCGCAAAAAATTGGACGTCAACTTAGTGATTCTGTCGCAGATCAATTCAACATTCGATCGGAGATGAAGATCAGTGGTAGAATGGTATCTAGATAAGTCAAGCATCATTTTCAAAAGTTTATTTTGAGATATATGCAATTTTTTTATATGGCATTTTGCACAGTTTCTCCATACTTGGCATCCATATAATAATATTGATTGAAATACTATTTTATGGATAATGATTTTGTTAAAGCTGCTTAGCTTTGACTTTCTATTGATAAAAGGGTAAAGCATTGTTATGGCAATATTGACTTTGTCGATGGTATTTAAGATGTGTTTTTTTCAAAAGTAAGTTTTTCATCTAGATGTAGACCCAGATACTTTATAGTTGGTTTCCAAGCAACATTTACCCCACACACATTAAGTGGACTATGAGGAAGGTAGCAATTCTTTCTCTTTCGACTGAAAAAGATTGGTTGCACTTTTTCAGGATTGTTTTTCTTTTTCCACTTATTAAAATAGTTGACAGATATTCCAATCGCATTTTGTAGATTTGTCTCGATATTGAGACTAAACTCATGTGATGAGAATATACATGTGTCGTCTGCGTAAATAGCTGTTTGACACTCAGGAAGCCGTGGGAAGTCAGAAGTATAAATTTTGTAGAGCACAGGGACAAGAACGGACCCCTGTGGCACTCCCGCATAAGGAGAATATAGAGATGATGCTTTACCATGGACGTAGACTCTAAAACGTCTGTTGGTCAGGAAACTTTGTATAGTTTTAACTAAATTATTTCATATTATATTTTAAAAACATCAGTTTATTTACTTTCTTGTGAGAAAGCCTCGATCGACGCTCAGTGATCATCATCCCAGCCTTAGAAAAAAGTCTTTCGCACGGAATAGTTGTAGCCATCATGCAACATCTTATTTTTACCAAAGCACTTAGATTTGGATATAAATTTTATTCATGTTCCACCATTCCAAGGGATTGTCCGCCCTTTCGTTGAGATACCGCTGCACTTCAAGTACTGCATTCGACATTCCACTAGTGCTGGGTTCCATACTGGAAATTTTGTTGTCGAGTAAACTCCAGTAAGAATACTCTCCTGCAGTCTCTACGATGGCCTGCGATGTACTTGCTATCGACTCCTGATTTCTTCTGCTGTTGTTAAAATTCGTGGCCACCCAGCTGGTTATGTCTTTTTGGACGGCGGTGAGAGCAGTTTTGTTTTCGAAGACATGTTGTTTAAACCGACGGTTCAAAAATGAGTACGAAGAGATGGTTAAACTCGTTTCCAGATTATTAAATCTTGTCCTGAGCTCTCGAAGTAGGTTTTCGGCAAAGGTTTGCGCATTTTGTACACTTCAATCGCTTAGCATCCTTTCCAGTATTTTTACAAGCCCGTCAGATATAGGGATAATTTTGCTTGCAGTAAAATAACTCTCTGCCGACATTTCCCTGGTTGCTTGTTCGAAAGGACGTAGAATGGTGCACAATTCGGAAGCGATTAACCACTCAATATCTGTAAGCATTTGAATTTATGTGTTAATGCTTACAAACATTATTTTTATAGCTTCTTTCAGAGCAACAAATATCTCCATCATGCAGAATGTTGAGTTCCACCTCGTTCGAATATCATTGACCACACTAAGGGGTTGTTCATTACCCAACATGACCTGGATATGCAAAAGTTTCTCACTTGCCTGAGGACTTCGCTTGATGAAGTTTACAATGTCCTTAATTTTGTTAATTGTCCTTTGCGTAGTTGACATTTGCAAAGTATCCTAAGGCTCCACATTACTTCGAAAACCCACTGCCGTTTGCAGGTAAAAATTCAGTTTATGAGCAAAGCAACCGAAGTGACGTTTGTTCAAATTATCCCTAACTGTTTTGGTGATGTTTGCAGCGTTGTCAGTTAAAATAATCAAGACCTTGTCCTTTAATTCCCATAACGCCAGAACACCATTGATTTCGGTTGCAATAGAAGCTGCGGTATGTGGGCCTTCAAACTTAATGCACTCTAGCATGGTATTTTGAAACACAAAATTATCATCGATATAATGAGCGGTTATACCAATATAATTTTCATTGTTTATGGAAGTCCACTGGTCAGTAGCTATGCAAACACTCCTTACATTATTGATCTTAACAAAACGAATTGCTCATTGTACATACTGTCTAATAAAGTATTTGAAAGAAATTTCCTACTCGGAAGACAGTATGTAGGAGCCAATGTTTTCATTAACTCTCTAAAACCTTCATCCTCAATAATGTAAAAAGGTTGATAGTCTTTTATAAATAAATTCATTACCAACCTGTCGATTTTTTCTTTCTGTGTACTTGACATTTTTGATGGAATGAATTGGAGTACCTGTTGCCTTAAAACTTGGGCTGAATGCTGAGGTGGGCTTCGATGGGCTGGGATGATCTCACTGATGGACATACTTACATACATATCTTCTGCAGGTGGTATGGTGTTTTCAACGTCCATGGGAGAATTTGTTCTCGTAACAATTGTGGGACGACGAACGTTCATATGTTTTTTTCAAATTAGTTATTGATGTTTTGAAGGATAACGACTGCTTGCAAATTTTACAAACAGCCATCTTACCAACGGTTTGTGTAAAATGCATCCAAATGTCACTGGTCTTTTTTCGCTCCATTTCAAAAAATTATATCTTTAAAACTTTTCGCAAATACTTTTAATTTCACCACCTAAATTGATACTTTCAAAAGTACGCACAAAAAGAACAAAGCAGACAACACAGACAACAGTATATTATCGTTTTCTTTGAATTTTATCAGTTACTTTCGATTGTCAGTTTTACAACTTAGCAGCGTTTAGTAGCAAATGTAATTTTCCTACCTGGTATTTGTATCATCAAATTTAAACTTAAAATGTTATAACTTTGAAATAAATTTATTCTGAGAGTATAATAAATAAATTCCCAATTTCCCCGTAGGCATTCAAATGTATCTAGTTTGTGAAGAATTGCAAGAGAAATAACAAATTTGCACATCTTAAATAATATTCCATTTTATATACTGAAATCAATCACTACTATCCCAGTGAACGCATCTCAGAAATTATTTGGAATACTGTCCATTGTTTTCTCTTTCGCTCTATAGATTTTCACATAAAAGTAATCAGAACACTGTTCTTCTCTTATGTTCTCTACCATGCTATTGCTATGTTTAAGAGTAGAAGAACTGATAAGGTAGCAGTTCCTGCTCCGTAAACTGCTCCCTCCAGGAGTATTTAACAAAGAGCAATCACAGTTGCTCCCTGCTTTCGTGAATAATATAGTTCCGAGTAGCAGCGATCGCAAGAGCAGTCTCATCTCTATTAACATATTACATGTGACTAGTTACAATGTAGTCAGCTGGCCTACTACGATCGCTGAGAGTGGTATGTCTACTCGATTTAAAAAAAAAAAAAAGTCCCCGCACCATTGAATGGCCGAGCTTCTGTAGGTTACAATGTTACTGATCTGGAAGGTATCCCTTTTCTTTATCATGCATAGCTTTTGTTGAAATCAACGGACCTCGATCTAACAGAAATCAACGAGGCATACCACTTAAGTCCCTTCTTTCCTTAAAAATTAATTTGTTTACGGTTTGAAGGAAATCAGCTGGAAATTACTGACATCGTGTCTGTGAACTCGTGAATACGGTCAGATTTTAATTAATTGTTTGGTCAAGCCACGTGTTACAGACCTTGCAGCAAAATGCGTAATGGTTGTATCACAATGTGGCGTTCGAACGCTCGGGCTTTTAACAGCTGAGTAGGAACAATGAATCTCTGACACGTATCGGCAGTATTGGCAGCAACACCTCAAGGCTCGTTACAGCTTGTAGGCCGATCTGGTCTTTGATAGCGAGCAGGATCGAACGCATGCTCACTTCCGCCTCCGATGGTTCGGGTTTTGAAAATAGCCATGGCCTTTTGCACCATCTGCCGCCATTTGGGCGTATGTTATTCGAGTTGTGACGACTGGTGTTTGCAAGCCTTTTTGCTAATGAGCTCGATTTGATTTACTCATTTTTTTGGAGCTTAGGATATCTCCGATAGTTTGCAGGGAGCCCTCGGTTCCTAAAGAGCACACACTCGAGCTGTTCTCTGTCCGAGGCCGTGTTTTGTTCCAGATCGCATTCCTCTATCTTGTGTCCATGTGCAGACTTATCTCGCATTGTACATTTTTTGCATGCCTTTTTTCTGCCTCCTATTCCACAGTTCGAGACGTAAATCAAACGCCAGCTTACTGATGGCTGTGAGCTGGATCACGAAGAAGGGTGATACCTGCTTCTCCTTTTTGTCCCGCGCCGTTATATACGACCTGACTTCCACGAACTGGTGGTCGTCTCTCTAGAACACCTTGAGATCGAGGAAGCAAACTTTTATCTGTAACTTCTCGACCTTTGGTTTAAACGAGAAGAGCAATATAAACTTTTTCCTTCAATTAATCTTTGACTTGTTTATGCTACTCCAGTGAATTGCACTGAATTGAATAGTAAACCCTTAAAAATAAAATTGCCTACGTCAATAACACGTTTACATAGCTCTAGGGTAACGCTGGGTAAGCACTTTCTCCTTAGTACCACGTTGTTGCTGTTTATGTCGTCCAGGCAGTTGTTGCTGCAGCTTCTGTTGTGGCGGCTGTTGTTGTTGCGGGTGTATTCAGCTAGCCCCCTCCTTTTCTTTCTGCCACATCTCATTGAGCCTATCCACCATGTCCGTCCGAACTTGAAATATAGATGAAGGAGTTGTTGTCACCTCTGTAGTGACCTCTATTACCTTGGGAGAGATAGGCAACGTTAAATTTAAAGGTTTTTTTTTTTGGCCTGAATTTGATGTCCTCCTCCCCACGTTTCGACCCTTTGCTTTTCGGTCGAAGTCGTGGAGGGACTTCGTTTTTTTTTTCACGTGTGAACAGCCTTTTGGACGGCGGGATGGGGAGAGATTTTTGCATTGAATTGCCTCTGCCGATGAAAAGTGGATCCACTGTGACAGTCCCAAGCACCGAATGTCATGGGTCAAGCCCGTCCATTAATCTATTGTAAGTTCATTCTCTGTACGAGTATTCCGTGTAATCAGATGGCTGTGGTCTACCACGAGTTGCTCAATCTGAATGAAACCATCACTGATCGTTATCGACTACAATTAATGTGCTTGAGTAGTACACTGAATGAAAAATGCCTGGAATACTTCGAAAGTCATGGTAAAGTGTTTTTGCTGCAGGACAATGCTGGTTCGTTGTCGTAAAGCCGGCCCACACTCTGCATTCTCCATACATTGCTTCTTCTGATTATCACTTGTTCCGATCGATGGCTCATGGCCTTTCCTAGCATAAGTCTAATTCTTATCAGGTTTACAAACAAGATATTGACTGCATCTAAGGACATTTCACCCGAAATGAAATAAGAAAATTAGCGAAATTGTTGAACACACCCCATAATTTTCGTTTGATTGAGTCTTGATCTTTACTTTGTCAAAAAGTTGGTTTACAAGGATTAATACAGGAATTATACTCGAAAGTTTCATCCAAAACCTCCTAGTGTCTATGTTACTATGAATCTCGGAATACACTATCATAAGCAACTTCCTTTTCTTGATAACACGTTTAAATAATATTTAAAGACCGACTTTTCTGAACTTTGTATGTGTATAAACAAAATTCAGGCGATTAGATTTAGAGTTGTTTTCTAACGAAACGTGCACATCACGCGTTGTATATTCATGAATCAATAATGTTATCTTTACTATGGCATGCGCGTCAAAAATCATCTTCTGAAGAAAGAAAAAAGAAACCTTTACGACTTTGTAGCTCCCAATAAAGCACTGTTTATGGCCATATACCTATGTATACCATCGCACAGAATCTACATAAGAAGTTAATTTATGTTTGAAAAAGTTGTTTTTTCATACTGCAAAATGCGAGAGAATGATACTACAACTAACATAGCTTTCGAGCTCCATATCTACTCGTTGCCACGTCAAGCACATGGTTTGTAGTATTTTGCTGATGACTATACACTTTTTCCCCCTTATGAAGGTCTTTTTTTTTAAACGAAAGAGTTAAGCTGGTTTAAGCCTAGGCAATATGTATACTAACAGCAGTGAAGTTCGACATCTCATCTCCTTCATTCATGTACAAGACTAATAACAGATCCGTTGGATCCACATCGTCGTTTGGATGCAGAATGCTGAGTCATGCGGATCATGTATGTAGGTCGTTTGGACGACAATGAGATTTGGATTGACCTAAGGCAGCGTTGGGGCCTTGCAGTTCATCCAACGACTCGAATCGTCTCCGGGTGTGTGCGGGTTAGCCTGTTGTTGGCTCACTCCCTGGGAGATTTTCTTCTCCCAGGATGACATCTTTAACTGGGAAGCCTGGCTGCAGAAGTTTAGAGTTCGAGCATCCGTCTGACATTGATCCAGCAACGGAGTTCCGCCGTCTGTTTTTAATTCCCGATATCGCCTTAGTTTGGTCCGGTTTACACAGGGTGCGGCAATGAAGTGGATCGTACTTCAAAAAATCATATCTCCCCCCCAAATTAAGTTAGCGCGGCCATTCCACCATTTCCAGGTAGTTCAAGGAGACTTGTTTTTCCTAGCAGTTAGTAGTTCGGCACCATGACGGAGTGGTCGTGTGAACAGCGCGTTTACGCGATCGAGCGTTTTATTTTTCATAGTAATTCGTTTGTGGCCGCCGCGCGTGTTACGTCAATGCCTACAATGCATTCAAAGGCATTGACCGAACCCCGGAGCTCGTTACTTCCGCACAAAAGGTTTATTGCTTGATCGACAAAATTAAGTTCGATGCGCTTTGGCATATTTTCATTCTCTTTCGGCCGTAATTTCCGTCGTCCAAATTTCGTAATCGAAGTAATGAACCTTCTGTGCTGAGCTAGCTACTAAGTATTTTTAATTAGGTCATAAGAAATTTCATTGTCAAATAATAATAAAATAAAGACAGTCTTAAGACCGAACCAAAACACTACGGTTGTGTTTTTATTCCATAACTGGCGCAGTCGGTTAACTTGTTATCAAAAGATATCTAAGTTCGAATCGCGAAGAATATATAACAAAAATAAGTTGGCTAGAAGTGAAGTGACTAAAAAGTGAAAAACGAATCATAAGCGCTTATAAAAAAAAAACAAAAAAAAAAACAAAAACAAAGAAGATTTAAACAATGGCAACCAGCTCAACACCAACAACAGAGGAAGCACTGAGGGCGCAGATATCAACCCTCACGGCGATAATCCAGGCACAGGAAGAAAGGATGCAGCAGTCAGACCCCCGTCCAGCAAGTTACCACTGCCAGTTCGGGATGAGCCCAGATAAAGTCCTGAATCAGTTCCGGCAACTTAAGCCCTACAATGGAATGGATGATTACAGTCTTGCATCCTTCTTCAAATCTGTGGAGGCAACACTACAGTTATGTGGCAATAATGAGGAGCTCTACAATTATGCTGTAAATATAGTTACAACTGAGAAAATATCAGGGAAAGCTGCAGTGTGCATTCGACTACTGGGACATCATGCTACATGGACAGCGGTGAAGGACCAATTGCGACAACATTTTCGACCAACGAGGACCTACTCGGAAGTCTTCAATTATTTGCGATATGTTAAGGTTAGTAATTTAAGAGAACTTTTTAATATATTTAATAATGCCAATCTTGAGTTAAACGAAATTTACGACTACGATGAACTAAAGCCAGCTTTATATAATCCTAGTCGTATAGAAAGAGATCTCAAAGAGATCCTCTTAGAGAAAATAGATGGCATTATTAGATTACATATTGAACTAGATCATAGTATGATAGATATTTATAATAAATACTCAAAATTAAAGTTATTAGATGACGAGAGAACAATAGATATAAGGCACAAAAAAATTAACAGTAGAAATATAATACAGCAAAATAAAACTTTTCCTTGTAATTGGAATTATAATTCAACTCGATCAGGTAATAATATTCCTAGTAAGAACATGTCAAATGAAGGTGCACAACGACATTCACTACAAGATAACTTTCACACTCACTATGGAAACCCCAACCAAAGATTTTCGGGAGCCAGTCCCTCTGTTCGAAATCAATTTTCAAATGCAAACCAATGCAACTATTTTAACTTAGATCAACCACCCCATAGTACTAACAAACAAAATGAAAATTTTCAAATACCGCCTCAAAACAAGACCTACCGATAGTCAGGGTAACATTAGGAAACCAAACCATAAAATGTTTAATTGACACAGGATCAACAACTAGCATAATAAAGCCAAATATATTACGTAACTACAAGCAGGAAACATTACCCAAACCTAAGCACTATTTAACTCTTAATGGTCGAACTGTAATTACCGCAAGAATTAAAACTCCTGCCCCTTCCGAATTTGGAAGTTCGGGTACTATAAATTGGAACGTTTTCAATATAAATAGTAAGGAGTATGACGCAATTTTAGGTCTAAACATTCTTGTCCCATATCAAGTCAATATTTATTTGAATCAGAAATGTGTTGAAATTAAAGGAAAACAATTCGAATTTATTACAAATAATTATCCCATTGACCCCAATAGTGTTTGCTCTCTAGAACCTATAGATCCTTTGTTAGATCACGTTAATGTCGATCACCTTAATGGAGAAGAAAAGATTGGAATTAAGAAACTACTTAGCGAATATAAGAATCTCTTTTATAAAGAAGGCGATAACTTAACATTCACTCACGAAATTACTCATGAGATTATTACTACAACAAGTAATCCAATATATTCTAAAATATATCGGTATCCAAGAGTACACGAAACAGAAATACAGCACCAAATAAACGAGATGCTACAGCAGGGCATTATAACGGAAAGCAACTCTCCCTACAATAGTCCGCTATGGGTTGTCCCAAAGAAGACTGACAAAAATGGAAATAAAAAATGGAGGATTGTTATCGACTATAGGAAGTTAAATGAAGTTACAGTAAGCGTCAAATTCCCAGTACCTAATATTGACGCGATATTGGACAAATTGGGTAAATCGCATTATTTTTCTACTCTTGACTTAGCTAAAGGCTTTCACCAAATTTTAGTCAGGCCTGAGGACAGAAAGAAGACTGCATTTTCGACACCATTTGGCCATTTTGAATACGTGAGGATGCCATTCGGCTTAAAAAATGCACCCTCAACGTTTCAAAGGTTAATGAATTCTATTCTTAGAGAGTATATTAACCGGATTTGTGTTGTGTATTTAGATGATATACTCATTTTTAGCACATCACTCCAAGAACACTTAACTAATATTAGAAAAATTTTTGAAACACTTAAGAAAGCGGGACTCAAAATTCAGATTAACAAATGCAATTTCTTGGCTAAAGAAACGGAATATTTGGGGCACATACTTACTTCAGAAGGGGTAAAGCCTAACCCTGACAAAATTGTCGTCATCCGAAACCTTAAGCTTCCAAAAACCCAAAAACAAATTAAATCTTTTCTCGGGTTAACTGGTTACTATAGGAAATTCATCAAAGATTATGCCAAAATCGCATACCCAATGGTGAAATACTTGAAAAAAAATTCTAAAGTAAACGTTAATGATCCCAATTATATTTCCGCATTTGAGAAACTAAAAGACGTTATTACTGACTACCCAATATTAAAATATCCCGATTTTAAAAAACGCTTCAAATTAGTAACTGATGCAAGCAATTTTGCATTGGGTGCCGCCTTAATGCAAGATGGACAGCCAGTTTCGTTTGCTTCTCGTACTCTTAACGATCACGAAAAGCATTATTCCACGATCGAAAAGGAACTGCTTGCAATAGTTTGGGGAGTTAAATACTTCAGGCCATATCTCTTTGGGAAAGAATTCGATTTGTGTACTGACCATCAACCAATACGCTGGTTACATACAAAGAATATAGGAAGAGATTTAAATCCACGACTCCAACGTTGGCTTGTACAGTTAGGAGAATACGAAGCTAAAATCGATTATGTAAGAGGCAAAGAAAATAAATTGGCTGATTTTCTTAGCAGAATTGATGCAAGTACTAACGAAATTAACCTGTTGGAAACAAATACATACGACCAGATCCCTATACTAGACACAATAGTGAATCGGTTCAAAACACAATTGATACTATGTGAAACAAAGGAAAGAGAATCTACAAATCTATTCAACAACAAAAGGATATTTATTGAAAAGAATGACATACCAAACAATATTGCTGATATCGTCCGAGGGCATGTCAGTAAGGGAAAAGTTGGAATTTATTCACAATTAAATAGTTTTATGTTCAATCAAGCACAGCGAAAATTGCTAGAGATATTCCCAGCTAATTCTGGTATAAGATTCGTTAAATGTTGCCACTTCGCAAAAGATCTAACTAATGAGGATGAAGCTATTAAACAAATTTCTCTCTACCACAAAGTAGAATCTGGACATTCTGGTATAATCGCTAACTATGAAGGTATGAAGCACAAAATCTTTTATCCAAAACTTAAGATTTTAATCAACAAAGTAATAAATAATTGTGACATTTGTACAGCTGCAAAATACGACAGAAACCCTATTAAAAAGAAATTCCAGTCAAGCGAAACACCTACTGATCTTAACCAAATAATTCATATAGATACTTATGTTAATTCTAAGCATTCATTCCTAAATTTCATAGATAAGTTTTCTAAACATGCGGTCAGCTTTTACCTTGAAGATAGAAACAGTAGGACCTTAATTGAAAAAATACGCCAATACATTTCCATCAAAGGAAAAATGACAAAAGTAGTTTGCGATAACGAGTTCAACAATGTCAATTTGAAGAACTTCTTTAAAGAAGAAAACATAGAGGTTCATTTTGTAAAACCAAACAGCCACACCGGAAACGGCGACGTCGAACGACTTAATAACACACTAACGGAGCGAATACGTGTTTTGAATTTAGAGAATAAGATACCAATTAAAGAACAAATGTTTAAAGCCGTAGAACTTTACAACCGTTCTTTTCACTCTTCTATCCAGACCACACCCCTTGAAGTTCAAAATAATAGAATTGATAAGAATATAATAAGCGATAGGTTAAATAATTACAAAAGAAAGGTCATTACCACTAGGAACAGGTCTCGAGAAGAATATAACGAAGTTCGCCAAGAAGGGTTCATAAAGAATTATACAAGTGTTAGACATAAGGAACAACCGAAGTTTAGAAAATACCCTTTGAGCAACGTTCACGAGTCAAATATTAAACGTCCCTTTAAATTTACAGGTGGTACTTCCTCATCTGTTACTACTGGCTCTGATACCCATGTCACTCCAAACCTTGCAAATTGAAAAAATCGATTCGCACCTTTGATACTCAGAGATAAATATTGGTAAAGTAGAAATAGTTTGTAACTATGACATAATTTTACATATAATAGACCCTGACGAAATACTAGATACACTCAAACAATTCACTAAAATTCTAGACCATATCGACATAGACAAGGACCGAAAAAACTTGTTAGTAGGAGAAGTAGAAAATATTAAGGGTAAAGTTTTAACCATAATCCCACATAGGTATAAGAGGAGTCCCTTTAATTTCGTAGGCAGCGTCTTCAAATGGTTTTTTGGAACACTCGACGATGAGGATAAACAAAATATCGAAAAACATTTTTCGGTTACAGATGAAAATAACCATGAGATCATAAGAACCGTAAACCAACAGATTAAAATAAATGAAAATTATAACGAGAGCATTTCAAAATTGAAACAGACAATCGAAACAGATAGACAAAGAAGTTTAGAAAAGTTTAACCAAATCGGAGGTCTCTCTGCAAGGCTTCACGCTGAAACCTTTTTCATCGAACAAATGTTTAAGCTTGGGGCTCTCAAGGAAAAGGTTGAAATCTTACAACAAAATATAGCTTCAGCAAGATTAGGTGTTCTACATCCTAACTTGCTAAGTTATGAAGAAATCGTAACCCACAATATTGATTTTAGGAAACTCTCAAATATTCGAACAGGCGTCGCTACTTTTAATAATAATAAAATAATTTTTGCCATTAAGCTACCAGCCAATTTAACGATCACTAATAAAAAAATTTTAATGCCCATGCCGAACAAGAACAACATTGAGATAGTTTCTGATTTCGAAATTATAGTTGAAATAGAAGGAATAGCCTATACATTCGAGGAAAATAAATCCTTAAAGGAATTAAAAAAGAGTAAAAACTGAATTTTTCAACAAAATTGTCCCCTTAATACAAATGCTTTAGAGCAAATAATAGAAATCGATAGCACAACATTAATTTTAAAAAACATGAAAAACAAACGGTTTCAAAGCAATTGTGACGAAAGAAATTTTGCACTCAATGGAAATTATTTGTTTTCCTTTAACAATTGCACAATCTCATTTAATAATATACAATTTTCCAATACTGTATTCGAATATAAAGATAGTTTTGTTATTCCAAATAAAAACCAAACGCTCCCTATTGAAAAAATACTGACATTTGACGACATAGTTCTGAAACAAGAAAGTAATATTAAAGCCATCGATGAATTAAATTTCCACAAAAGTTTAAATTATAGCTTCGTAAGTGTAACCATTCTTATATTGATTGTCATTATTGTAGTAATAAAAATAATACGCCAAAGGCAAACTAGATTAAAATTACAGTTAAATACTAGTGTTAATGAGATTAAGGAAAATGGAATCATTCCTAACGACATACATATTTGTTCTATCAATAATATTAAAGAAAGCTATGGAATAAAATAGAATATAAGAACAAAAAAAATATAATTTTTTTTTTTAAAAACAGAAAATAATAACTAATATGTAAGTATATAGTGAGATCCAGGAGTATCTCACAGCTAGGGAGGGAAGTGTTACGTCAATGCCTACAATGCATTCAAATGCATTGACCGAACCCCGGAGCTCGTTACTTCCGCACAAAAGGTTTATTGCTTGATCGACAAAATTAAGTTCGATGCGCTTTGGCATATTTTCATTCTCTTTCGGCCGTAATTTCCGTCGTCCAAATTTCGTAATCGAAGTAATGAACCTTCTGTGCTGAGCTAGCTACTAAGTATTTTTAATTAGGTCATAAGAAATTTCATTGTCAAATAATAATAAAATAAAGACAGTCTTAAGACCGAACCAAAACACTACGGTTGTGTTTTTATTCCATAACTCGCGCGATTTTCGGAAACAATTTTCTATTCCTTTTATAAAACCGATTCCAACGGAAAAAACTGTTCGTACTTGGGTGAAAATTTTCAGAGAATCTGGATCAATTTTTAAAAAACGGCTAGGAAAGGTTAGGAGTGTCCGAACTCCCGAAAATGTGGAACGTGTTCGTAAGGCGATACTGAAAAGTCCGGCGCGCTCGGCTCGTTTGCACGCCAAAAGGGAAAGGTATCGCGAAATGTTGTCAAACCTCGTTGGACCGGCCTTGAGAAGCAAGAGGAAGTTATCCAGAACGTGGTTTCAACAAGATGGAGCCACAGCGCACACCGCAGGCGAAACCATGGATCTTCTCCGACAGCTGTTTGGCAGCCGTTTAATTTCGCGAAGCTCGGAAATTGTTTGGCCGAATCGGTCGCCCGATTTATCACCAGCCGACTATTTTTTATGGGGCTATTTGAAGTCTAAGGTGTACGTGGATAAACCGAGGGACCTCCCAGCCCTCAGGGACGCGATTTCTGCAGAAGTAGCCGCAATACCGAAGATTGTGCTAAAAAAAGTTTTTGCAAACTTCGTAAAACGCATGGAAGAATGCATCAAACAAAAAGGCCGCCACCTTAAAGATATAATTTTTAAAAAATAAGTAAAAAAAAAAGAAGTATGTTTATGTTTTATAAAAATAAAAAAAAAAATTTCCTAAAGCAATTTCTTTTTGCGTAATGATTTTTTGATTTTTTTGAAGTACGATCCACTTCATTGCCGCACCTGTAGTATTCGTCCATCGAGCGCCCAGATTTGTGGGACCTTTGAAACTCCAGATGGGGTCCATGAGCTTTTGCAGAAAGACTGTAGCAACAGTTCTGGTTTCAGCCTAGATATTGACGCAATGCCTTGATTACATTTTCCGGTCATTGCATCCCTAACGATTTTATTTGTAGAGTGTCTGAGTCCCTTTTGGCTCCTTCCAGTCCAGTTCAAAAGCTTAACTTATCCTACACGGATTAATTCTATTCTTTTAAACAATCAGGTTGGATAGCACTCGTGTATTGTATTACATACTGATGAAGGTGATCTTTCTGATTGCATCTTTCAGCGTTTTAGGCTAATAAGCCTCGAGCGGAGGTTGATCTAAGTATGATGGCGCACCCAGCACCATGGGATACTTTCTCTGTTTTGTACTTACCTTACGGAATCAATATGAAGAAGTGCTGCTGGCTAAATGCTGGTTGTATCTAAAATGGGGGTAGTAAGCCCCGGAGATCAGGTTGTAGCCCTTGCGATGTACTTTTAAGTCAGTTTAGCAAGAAAATTGTTAATTCCGTTCTGCCTTGCTTCCTCATACAGGAAGGGTAATACTTAATGAACTGGGTCTCTGGAGATCTGTACATTCTAGGACAGACCCTAAGACATTGCTTCTCGAATACACGAATATTGTTCGTATAAAATGGTGCTAATTCAAACCCCACCGGATAACCATAAGCGATTATGGGCCTTATTAGGGCCATATGCTACGACTTTTACCCTGCGATCAAGTTTTCCAGTGATATTGAATTTTCTCCAGTTCTTTATGATGTGTCTTGAGGTCCTATTGAGTGGCTGAGAAAAACTATAAGATCGCTTGTGCAGACGTTGAACACAATCGAAAAATTAGCCCGTCCCTGGTGTAAACTGTTTTTAATATCAAAGATCCTGTTCGATAGGAAGTTGTCATCTTTAACAACCTTTAAAACCTCTGTCTGGTAGTTTGGAGAGGAATTGATATAATGCACATTTCTAACACTTGAAACCTTCGTATGAAGCCTCTATAGACAACGCTATGGCGTAATCCTTTCGATCTATCTTAATTAAGTGACATTGGGCTACTTTGCTTAGTATTTCTGGTAGGTTAGTTTAATTCGTTTAGGGTAGCTCTTCTCTCAATTCTGACCAGCGAATTTATATTGACACCACAAGGATCTTAAAGTTTGCCTCATCCAGCGTACCCATTATAATTCATCCGCAAGACTCGACAAACAGCGTTGAATAGATGATATCTGCTCGAGTCGCTTGTTCGCTGAGCTGCTTCTGGAACTGATCGATCTTACCATGGTGCGACAGTAAGATTGATATCAGATTCATGTTTATTATGTTCAACTTTTTAAGAGCCTTTGACACATCCAGATGCCATTTGGGCAAAAGACGCGTTCAATGATACGATGGTGGAGAACAAGCGATTCGTTGGAGGTCTTCTTCAGCTGTTTTATTCCTAGTCTGGATCTTTTTGTTAGTTACTGATATTCCCTGTTGTCAAGGCCCAGCAGGCACACTAGCTGACTCCTAGGTTAGGTTAGGTTAAAGAAGGGGAGTGTGATGGTTGAGCATCACTTCCACTCGGAGGCCAATTGTGATTCCCTTCATTTGTGGAGTACACATATAATTAACCTGTCCTATCACGTGGTGGCTTGAATTTTAGAAGATCCGATATACATACCTGCATTTGCTACGTCCGCAATCTTTGTAAAGACTCTTTGGCCCAGCGAAGCTAGGCGTCGATTCTGGACAGCTGGGCAGTGGCAGAGCAGATGTTGAATCGTCTCGGTTTCTTCCTCATCGCCGCAGCTCCGGCAGAGATCGCTGGATCCCGAGTTCCATTTCCCGAGCATTGCTCCAATGGGACAGTGTCCTGTGATCACTCCGACGAGCACACGGATCGAATTCCGCCCAAGCGCCAAGAGCTTCTTTGTTGTAAGCCAAGACGAGTTGGCATTTATAATTGTGTCATTTATGATCCGGTATAAAGCGCTGATCGGTGGTTGCAATGACGTGTCCGCTTCGCTGATGTCTAATTCAGACCGTCAATTCGTCCGCTCTTTCGCCCCCTGCGATTAAGCTGTGACCCGGGAGCCAGCAGAGTTACACTTTGGGCATTTGATCGAATTCAGTGAGTCCCGACATTTCATGACAGCCTTTGATCTCGTTGTACAGGATGCTATTGACTTCATTGTAGCCTGGCTGTCTACGAAGATAGTGATATCCGATGGTGGGATATCGGTTACTTGTAGGTGCTGACTACTATTTTCTCCTCTACTATTGTTAAGAGGACATTCTCCATGATTGTGGTCCTCATCGCATTTAACACATCTATACTGCATATAACAGCTTTCCTTGAAGGCTTTTTGATATTGGGTGAACTCCCGCATAATGAGATCGATGTTTTTGGTCCAACGCATGAGCTTTTCGTATCCTTGCAATGTTCCCTTCCCACTAGGCAGTGGTAGAAGGACGTGGAATCGAAATGAAGAAGGACGACAATCGACAGTTAATATTCATTGAGAGCAATCACTATTTGTTTGGGCTTCCTGAACGACTCTAATAGCCAGTGTACTCATATAATACAGGGAAGTTGCTGAGGATATTGGCATATCGGTTGTCTCATGCATTTTCTCCAGATATTTTGAACGTGTGTTAGCGAAGTTTGTTCCGAAATCGCTAAATTTTGATAAAAAGAACAGTCGACCATTAATCAGGAGCTTTTGAATGACGTGAATGACGATTTACTGAACATGATCATCAGTGGAGACGAAACGTGTGTATATGGTTATGACGTCGAAGTCAAATCCTCGTCATCCTAATGGAAGCGGCTAGAAGAGCCAAGACAGAAATTCGGTCAAATGTTAAGCTTTTACTTACTGTTTTACAATGGCGGGGTTCATCATGAGTTCTTGGCGAAAGGTTGTGGCCATACAACGAATATTACCTTGCAGTTATGCGCTATTTGCATGAAGAAATACGGATTTGTGGGAAGAAATTTTATGGCTGTTGCATCACGACAATTCACCTGCTTACTCATAGTTGCTTGTGCGTAATTTTTGGGCGAAAACAATACCGTGATCATGCCTCAGCCACCATATTCACCGAACTTGGCGACTTTTTTCCCTTCCCAAAGCTGAAAAAAACTGTGGTTTGAGGAGGTAAAGACTCCATCGCTGGAAGAGCTCGAGCCTATACTAAAGAGCGCATATCGCATGTCGGAAGTGCTTCGAGGATTGGAAAGAGTGCTAGCCCAAATGTATTATATCTGAGGGGGATTGGAGGAAAAAAAATAAAAAATCAACGTATTTTTTAACAAACCTTAATCCCCTACCGAAACTCATCCGACCCTCTCATCTGCAGCCCCCGCACTTCCTGGCGGCGCGCAGCGCAGAAAGCGTCGGCGGCTAGTAAAGGCTGCTGCAGGAGGCACAAGCATGCCAGCACTTTCGGCATGCGCCTCAAACACTCCTCCTCTTATTGGTGACGGTCAAATCCCGATAAGAGCGTGCCAGGTTCCAAAACTGACGGAGCTGGAGGTGTTCAGGGTCCTGTTATGGCCGGCGCCACCGCCGAAAAAGGCGATAATGCTGACAGACAGACTCTGATCGCAAAAGGCGAAGCAGTCTCGGATCACAACAAACCTCAAGCTGGCAGAGTGTTCCAAAGCACCGTCGGAAGGGAGCAGGAGCTCGAACCGAAAAAGGTAAGAGCGCTCGCAAACGGAACACGGCCGCCGGGGACAACTTTGCTGGGGAGAGAGAACGTGATGTCTCCTCCTCTGACGTAGCGGCGTGAAATCGGAGTCCGAAGGAAGATGCGGCGATCAACAAAGATCAGAACAAAAATCTGAAGACGGAGGACCAAAGACCGCTCATCGGAGGGGGGCACTTCACACAAATCTATGATTTTCACTAAGATTGGCCTACAGCATTGCAGGGCTGCTACTGCTCTTCTCAGTAGCAGATTTGCAGGCAGTAGTACAAATCATCACATTGTATCCATTCAGGAACCATGGGTGTGGAATAAACGCCAGTATGGTCTTGGTGGTATATGTGACGCTACGATCCTTTATGATGAGCGATCCGAAAGGCCCAGGGTCTGCCTCATCATATCGAACACGCTATCGGCAACCAAACTTGGTCAATTCTGGTGGCTGCGAAAGTTAGCTACAAAGCGCACGGAGAAATTGAACACTTCGTCGTGGCGTCTGCTTACTTCCCCTACGACTCGGTACTACCTCCGCCACCTAAAGCGGTTTCTGAACTCGTAGAGTACTGTGAAGCCAGAAGGATTGGACTCATCATCTGTTGCGATGCTAACGTTCAAAATACTGTTTGGGGCAGCAGCAAATGCAACCGGAGAGGAGACCATCTTTTAAACTTCATTCTTTCGTCTGACCTTATCATCAACAATGTTGGCTTTCAACCAACCTTTGTGACGGCGAGACGACGGGAAGTGATTGACCTAACCCTGTCTAATAGGCATGTGAAGGCCATCACTAACTGGAGAGTCTTACCAGATGTTACGCTGTCAGACCATAGATACATCGAATCCCAATTGAAGTGTGGGATATCCCCCCGCAACCCAAGCGGAATCCGAGAAAGACGGACTGGGTGCGATTCAGGGAGGAGCTTGAGAAATCCACTCAAGCCTGCCTAAACTCAAAACAAATCAATTGGTGGAGGATGCCGTTCATAACCTGAGCAGCGCCATCACCAACTGTTTCGAACTCGCATGTCCTGTCAAAAAACCTCCCAGCAGGAAGCCGGTTCCCTGTAGAACGCTGAGCTCCAATGTCTTCACAGGGAAGCCAGAAGTCTCCTGAATAGATCGCTTAAATCGAACTCGGAAGATGACTGGAATAAATATCGATCGAAGCAGAAGGAATATAAGAAGCTTATTCGTAAATCGAAGATTGATTCCTATTAGTCTTTCTGCGAAGAGATCAAATCCCTGAGCGCGACCAGCAAGTTGGTTAACGTCCTCAAACGAGGAAAATCGACAAAGCTGGATGTACTCAGAAAGTCTGATGGTACCCTCACCGAGTCTAAAGCAGAAACACTTAGTTTACTGTTGCAGACCCATTTTTCGGGAAACTGCGACTGAAAAGATGAAAACAACTGGTATGTTGCGTCACGCGTGGCAACTACTGAGGCCATTGAATTTGCTGTGGCATCCTTCGATGGCTTTAAGTCGTCGGGCACTGATGTGCAAAAAGGTATAAGATAGCTGCTTCCTACTCTGAAAAGAATTTTCACTGCTAGCCTGGCACTTGCCTACATACCTATTCCTTGGCGCGCGGTGAAAGTGGTCTTTATTCCCAAAATAGGGAAAGAAGATTACTCACTCGCCAAGAGTTTTAGACCAATCAGTCTAACATACTTCTCGCTGAAAAGCATGGAGAGATTAGTAGAGTTGCACGTGCGCAAAGTTGCCCTTCGAATGCATCCTCTCTCGGACATGCAACATGCTTACCAGCGCAGAAAATCCTGCGAGACTGCGCTTCAAAACCTAGTTGGGAGAATTGAATGCGCTCTCGAAAGGAAAGAGTACGTACTAGGCATTTTCGACGACATTGAGGGAGCTTTTGATAACGCTACTTTCGACAGCATGTGTAACGCTGCTAGACGGCATGGCGTAGATGAAGCACTGGTTCTGTGGATCAAAGCAATGCTCGTGCACAGGACATTGATCGCTGATGCAGGCCTCGAACAATGTGTAAAGTCTGGAGTAAACAGGGGCTGTCCACAAGGTGGCGTCTTGTCTCCGCTGTTATGGTGCATGGTGGTCGACTCTCGGCTCGATGCTCTCAATGCTTCTGGAATCTATGCCCAGGCATATGCGGATGATGTTGCTGTTCTCTCTGTCGGCTTATGTTTAGCGAATGTCTGTCTCAAAGCGCAGGCGGCGCTAGATGTGATCGAAGACTGGTGCACGAGAAATGGGCTGTCGGTTAATCCTCTTAAGACTGATGTCGTTCTCTTCACGAGAAGGAGGAAAAATACTGGCATTACTCAGCTGGTGCTAAAAGGCATTCCCATCCCGATATCCAAAGAAGCTAAGTATCTGGGAGTCATCCTAGATAGCAAACTTCCTTTTTCAAAACATGTTGAGTCCAAAACCACCAAAGGGCTGTCAGCTTTTTGGCAATGCAAAGGTGCCTTTGGCAAAATATGGGGCTTATCGCCGAAAAAGGTCCTTTGGATCTACACGGCAATGATAAGACTGATCATGGAGCAGGCAAACACGCAAACACGCTGTGGCTTCACTCACCAAACTAAAAAGAGCGGTCTGTCTCAGCTGCACGGGGGTCTTCTCCAGCACACCGAGAGCTGCTCTGGATGCTATGATGAATCTTCCATCCCTTGACATATATATCAGTGTGTGTGTGCATTGAAAGCTATTTCTCGTCTAAAGAGAAATGGTCTTTGGTACAACTCGCATTGGAGTGAAGGTTTGAACGCGAAAACATTCGACTGCACTTCTCGTCGACTTTGCCACCCTCTAAGGCTGAGAAAGTGAGAAGGTAAGGGGACACAAATTCGAGAACTAGGGGCGACTATAGACTTGAAGTGAAAACTTAAGACTTCATGTAAAATAGTTTCGAAGAGTTTGGGTATATGTGAGAGATCGGCAATGGAGATAAATTTTCGGACCTTTTTTGTGTATGGGGTAAATAAAAGAGGTTTTCCATATCTGAGGGAATTCTCCTAGGGAAAGAGATAAACTTCTTGAAAGAGGGAAAGAAAGGAGGAATCAGAAAGAGTAAACATTTTTTTTAGAAATATGGAATTGGGGCCAGGAGTGGCCGTTGTGATCCCACAAAACTCATGAAACGTAAGGGATGTGAAGGCGGATGTTCATTTAAATCCAGCCTGTGGAGACTGGTTATGTTGGCTAAGCTGAGGTTGGCTGTCTCTGAGAGGTAATCGAGGAAGTATTTGCAGATTCTGCGACTTTCCAGTGCAGGGCATTCGCAGAGAAAATGGTATAGGATTTCCTCTGCATGGGTGTTGTGACAACTACCTATTCTGGCAGTGTGAGTTCCTCTAGGCCAATGTCCAGTACCGACTGCCCCGATTCTACCTATGTTGGAGTGGTGTCTATTGAGGATTAATTAATTTTTTAATAATTTAATTTTTTTGAACAGGAGGGCCGGGTTTTTCTTGAAGTCTTATATCCAGTTGGCCATGTTTAATAAGTGTTAATAAGTGTTGGCCCCGAGTTCATTCATCACTAAGTTGATATAATTTATTTCAATAATATAGAGATCGACACTAGGAGGTAGAAAAGGAGACACTTGATAGGTAATTGAAATAGGTAGAATCCGATACAAAGCAATCATCAGTAATCAAGGGCGGCAATAAAGTGGCATTGACAGAGAGGGAAGGAGGGAAGAGTAGCCATCAGGTTACTTTTTTAGTTGACAAACTGAGAAAAGACTTAGTACAGGTGTCCTTTGCACCTACGTCTTGGACATACACCAACCATTCATGATGGCTGACCTCGATAGAAAATGAAATAATCAGCTTTAGGTATTATCATACAATTTCGAGCGGGATGCTAAACAAGATTCATAACAAGAGTTGTGAGTCAAGATTTGTTTTTTTAAGTAAACCTACACATCATGCGCATCTAATCAACATCTGTACTTATGTGTCAATAATATTATCTTTTCTATGAATGCCAAAAATACTCCAAAAAAAAAACTTTACAACACTCGATAAAGCACTGTTTATGGCTTTATATCTATGCAAACCCACATATTCTATATAAGAAAGTCATGAAGAAAACGCTCGAGTTTCATTCTCCAACACGCGACAGAATGTCACTAACGTCAAGTAGTCTGTGTCTTCGAGCTCTGTTCCTACTCGTCGTCGTGTCAAGTCTATGGGATAGCAATGGTTCGTAATATTCTAACTCATAACCAAGATCTTGGAATAACCTTTAAGTTTCTACTTGTAGAAGCCTGCACACTTCAGCAGATCTCAGCTCATCCGGATTTATGTAATCAATACTATCTCTGCATTCAATCGGGAGAGTAAGCATCTTTTACAGAACTCTATAAAAATAGCTAAATCATCTTTTTACAGAGCGACTTTGAACTTGCTTTTTAAATGCACGGAAGGACAACAATACGATCCGGAAAAAGAAATCTGTTCGGCAACTTATGACTGCATTATTTGCGACTAAATGCTGGAGATGAGGTACAATATGTAAATAAAACACGTAGTATATTTGCATCTGGATTTTCTGTTTTTATTTAAGATTTTTTTTTATGTCTTTATCTTTAATTTATTTATAATTTATTGATTCTTCTCTCTGCTCTGGTTCTTAATTGATTGCGAGTGCGGATAACTAATCCGTCGTCTCTCCGTTTTGGTTGTTCTTTTTTTTTAAATCTTTGCCGTCAGCAAAATACTTAATTTTAATTTTAAATAATTTTTATAATAATAATAATAAATAAATTACACTGTTCTTGATAATAAAATTTTAAATATTCACTAAATTCTAGTAAATGATTTTTGCTTTTTGTTCTTGTTTTTTCGAGTGATATTGTACGGATTAAATTTATTGCAGACATGATAGCAAAAAATAATTTACAATCGAAACTGAGAAGATAGAAAATTAAGAAAAAACATAAATTAGAAAATAAAACAATTCAGTGTGATAATGCAATGACTCCTGGAAGGTGATAATGGAAAGATAGGGGAAGATAAGGAAGGGTAGAATGGGGTAAGTGTCGTGATGGTTTCCCCAGTTATTCTTCGTCGGTGGTTGTTTATTAGTTTTAGGTCTTGGCTGGTAAAGAATTTTATTTTGTTATAAGTTAGTGGCATGCCTTTGGGGATGAGATAAATAATAGAATTGTAATAAGGAGGGCTCGGCCCGAAATTGTCTTCAAAATAAGGGGGGTAGACGATGCATATAGCCTTTCATCTAGTACTAAGGTGGGCAATAAGTGAAAGAAAATTATTTGTGTGATAGTTCAATTGTCTTTTATTCTTCTTGGTTTATTGCGAGCCTTTAAGCACTTGAACCAGCATGGTGATCATTTGGAGACAGTATTTAGCTTAGTAGATGACCATAGATTTCCATCACTTCTTCCATCACTTGCAACTTAACAGGGCTATTGAATTGTTTGCATATCTTTACATGTTCTTTCTTCGTGCAGAGAAATGTACATTTTTCTTTTCAATTGCCGATAATGCATCAAACATACTCTATATGTTGGTATACCACAAGGTTCTCAACTATGTCCATTTTGGGGTATATTATTTTGAAAAGATCCTCCAACACAAAATGAGACTGTTACAATAATTGAAATCAAAAATTCAGTGAAAATCACCGTGATTTGCAAGAGACATTAAGGTACCCTCACTCAATTCATGAAATCAAACGGGACAGAATAGGTGTAGTGTAACGCCTTCATGTTTATTGCTGATCAAAATACTTAACAAGGCGAAAGCTCGGCGCTAGGAGCAGAAAAAAGGCAAAGCTTTTCTGAATTTTCGCTGGTGATGAAATCATTCAAAAAGATTTGTGTATCGATCGTCACTTTTTCCTGCCAGTCAAGCCATACAGCCAAATAATCGCAAGGGAGTACAATACCACAGGGGAGTTGGGTTTCTTCAACGTTCCAAATGCTCTAACAACCCGAAGACGGCAAATAGCACATTCAGCGTCATCAAGGCCCTTATTATTATTTTTTATCCCGCAAACTTTATTGATAGAGGCTAACCAATATTTGAGGCAACTCTTGTCCCAATGAAAAGTGCAAAGGGGTCATGGAGTATACATTTCTAATGAGTGCGAGGATGCTAAAAAAACTGGTATGAAAACTTAATAGTGGCGTCATATTCTCAGGAGGATCAGAGGGGAAGCTAAGCTCTAATCTTACAGAGGTAAAAGGAATGTTCGCGTTTCTGCGTTTTCTCCCGGTGTTGGGAGTAAATATACTATCTACAGAACCAATGCGTTTCCCACGTTAAGCTTAAGGGTTAAATCGATGTGTTCAATTCAAAATTTTACAACCGCAGACCCCAACAACTTTAGGTTAGCGAAGCACTGGAAGAAAATGAGCTTAGAATCTTAGGAGTGGCTTAAAGGCCAAGAGTGGATTATGTTTTATTAATTGAAACGAGATCATATACTTTACAGGATGACCAAGTAGAGAGACCACAATCTTGTTACTTGTTCATCCAGAGTTGGTAAAAGCTATAACTTGGTTTTATAGAAGAAATTTCGTGCATGGCATCCAACTGACAAATGAAGAAGCAGGCTGCTTATGTTCAAGTAGTTGCCGCAAGTTTAATGCCCAACTTCATTGATCAAAATTGCCCTAAATTATCTATATAGCTTTTGAAAGCCTGCAAATAGCTTTAAAGAAAGTCCGATAATAAGGATGTTTAGGCAAACGTATGGCATTGTCTGCTCAAATGCTGGACTATTTGATCATTTTCATCTGTTTTAAAGTTATCCACTAGGTACTGTTGCGGCTAAAGTAATGATGGTGGGAGGCGAGACATTACCGTACAACTAATTTGACCGTTGTGTTCCAAATCAAGAGATCACTTAAAAAGATGGAAACATAAGATTTCTCTGTTTCACGAAACATAGATTGAGGAATGACACCAAGAAGAACGTCTCTGTAGAGGTACCTCAAGGATCGGTACTAGGTCCTCTTCTATAGCTCTTAATGGAGTCTTGCGACTTAGGTTGTCACAAGGAGTTGATATTATCGGTTTCACAGACATCATTTGTATTGCTTATCTCTTCGAAAAATACCCATAAAAAGAGTTAGATAACTACGAGGTAATTGCTCCTATTAGGCTGTGGCTCGAAGCCGCATGACTGGAGTAAGCAAAAGAAAATGGTGCCTCTTTTAGTAATGATTAGAAAAAAAACAATTTTTAGAATATTTCATTTATCAGGCGGATAAGTGAACAGGAAAAAAGTGTTATTGTGACACACTCCAGAATACAGTCAAGCTTAGCATGCGGAATTCTCAGCTCTGGCTCTTTACAAGCCGACTTAATCTGGGTAGATCCCCCCCAAAGAATGAAAGCCCACTGAAGGGTGTTATCAAGATTGTGGCTTAGTGTGTTAAGAACGATCAGTGTATGAAGCCACTTGAAGAATGGAGAATCTAACATAGAAGACCATCAAGCCCATCTAAAGCCGCACAATAAGACAATCAATGAGGAAGAAAGGATACGTTAAATGGAAGACGAGCTTATTCTTGAACTTGGAAATTGTAACTACCTTATGACCTACATTTCAAAGGGAGCTTGAACTAGAATCAGATGTGAAATTGCAGTTAATCGAGACCACAGAGCGAGCGGGACAAGCTCACTGTTTGCCAGTCTCGTCACTTCAGCTGATGCGAATATCTTGTGTAGCGTTTCCTGATTGGGCACAAAAGTATCAGTAGCCGACTACATGTTAAAATTCCACATCTTTTTGGTGTAATAAAAAAAAACTTCGATTAAAAGTCCAACTGCGGTGATACGGGCTCTAGCTAAGTTATTAAATTATATTTCTCTAAATAAAGGACGGCACACCTGTGGACTTTTAGGCTAGTGAGTCGGGGGTGAACGAAGACGATCAAAGGGAACAAACTCGGTCTACAGAATTGTTAAAATCAGACCAAAAGTTCGTTGACAATTAGTGTGGAGCGGGAGCTCCAAAGGCTGCATATTATGCCTACAGTTGTTAGTGAAATACATATATGTAAGAAATGTCCCAACCATCCAGAAAAAATCCGTGGTTTGACGACGAGTGTAGACAGGCACACGCAGCCAAACAAGTCGCCTACAAGACAAAGCTGCATCGAACAACGAGACCTGTTCGTGAGCTCTACGAACAGAAATGGAGAGGAGAGAACCGGTTTTTTAGAAAGAAAAAGAAGGACAAGGAGAAGTGCGCGGTTGAGGAGATGCAGAGGTGTTACAGCAGAAATGAAGTCCGAAAGTTTGTTTAAGAAAGTAAAACAGTTATCCAGAAGCCTGCCGGTACGAAAATGAACAACCGGTCGCGGTCGATGCTGAGAATATGGAAGATTGGAAAAATCATTTCTGTAGACTTTTAAACCGCGAGGAAGTCCAAAATCCGCTGTCAGACAGAATGTTACACTCAATTTGGACGACATAAGTCGAGAATTTTGTTCCCCCGTCTTCGACGAGGTCAAGATAGGTCAAAGCTAAAGTCCGACAAAGTTCCTGGTACGGACGACAGTCTTAAGCTATTTAAAGCAGTTAAGGATGATCTGGATAGGCGCATGCACCAGCTCATCTGTAAGAAATGGTCGGAGGAAAGCATGCCCGACGATTAAAATCTCAGTATTGTTTCGCATATCCGCAAGAAAGATGATCTCTTTGACTGCGTCTCGACAATTACAGAGCGATCAGTCGCCATAACATCGTATATAAAATCTTTTCTTATGTGAAATAGATCGTCAACTACCTGACTTGTCCTTGTCAGTGTGGTTTCAGGTCAGGGAAGTAGAATAGACCAAATCTTCATACTGCGGCAGATCCTGGAAAAGATCCAAGAAATGCAGATCATTACATATTCGACGGTTTCAAGGCCGCATATAGAGCCATGTCTTGTTTTGACTTTCGTATCGTACCAAACTCGTCAGTTTGTGTGGGATGACGATAGAAAACTCTCACTGCACAATCAAGATCGGTAACGATTTTACCGAGACCTTTAATGTCAAAAAAGGTCTTAGGCCGTCATGTGACTTTTTTAACATCATAGTTGAGTAGATCGTCCGAAACTCACAAGTCAGCACTAGGGGCACGATCTTCCAAAAATTCGTTTCACTGCTAGCTTACGCGGATGATATTCACGTGATTGGTCGAACACAGAGAGCTGTCACTGAGGGCAAAACGAAGTATATATTGCCATCAACGAAGGACGCACAACATCGACGTGTCGGACAGAGCGTCATAACGGGGGCAAGAACTTCGAGGTAGTCGAGGACTTCGTCTACCTCGGATCAGCAATTACTAGTGCAAACAACATTAATAACGAGATTAAACGCAGAATAACTCTCGCCGATCGCGTTTTTTTTCTGGGCTTAAGAGGCAATTGAGTAATAGAGCCATCTCTCGAAAAACCAAACTGGATTTGTATAATATTCTGATCACCCCAGTCCTGATTTATGGTCCTGCTGTATGGCAGAGGCATGGACGTTATTGAAAGCAGATGAGGAAGCTCATGGTCTTTAGAAGTTCTGCGTGCGATCTTTGGTATTTGGTTTGTGTTGATGGCATCTGGAGGAGAAGATTCAATTATGAACTATCATCAGCGTGTGCATGGTTAAGCGTCTAAGGATATTTAAAATGGCTCCGGCCCGGAGAGTCTTTGAATCCGAGTCAATGCAATAGAAGACGCAATCGAACAAATGACACACAAGACGGCAAGAGATTGTGCTGGCTAGAGACGCTTGTTGGTTGAGGCCCAAGTCTCACAGGACTTTAGCGTCATGATGAAGAAGAAGGAAAAGAAGAAGAATATCCCAGCCATCACGCCGGATGAACTACAGAGCGCCCTTATCAGAATAGGGACAAAGGCGCATGGATTCTCTACTTGTCTAGACGGTGAAAGCTGCTGCAGCTAGCACTTCTATCAAAAGGAACTAAAGCGCCTTGTGATCTATCGTCATTTGCCTACTACACATAATGAGAATGATCTTAGAACATAATAATATTCGAATATTCTTATTGCAATAACGAGAATCACCAGTACGGTTTCAGAAAATCGACATAGGGTTCAAAGCCAGAGGAGGACACTCTTGGGGGTACAATGGTGGCACTGCATACGCTCCCCGACATTTGATTACCCTCATCAGTTTGTTTTTAATATTCAAAGCGCAAGGTAAGTAAAATTGTGTTCTGCTTTGTTGCTACTTATTTTTTTTTTTTTAATAATTTTGTTTTAAATTCATTTCAAATTGACAAAATTTTTGCATTCAGGCAAGAAAATTATTCCAACAATGGTCGAGATCCATGGACCGTCAACCATTTTCTAAAAGATCCAGCAAATTATGGGAAAAGCCGAAGAGGATACACAGCAAGAGCGACAACCGGACAAGATCGCAGGTTCATTTTACGCGAAGCTTTAAATTCCGCTGCGACCGCTCGCAAAATAAATGAGAAACTTGGAACTTCAACTAGTGTCCGGACAGTTCAAAGAGTTATTCAAAAGTGTTCACATCTCCGCAAAAACGTGCACTTCAGCGCCATAAAGATCATAGATTCGAATTTTGCCGGGCCCACATAAGTTGGAAGAAAGTCCTAATTGCTTTCAGTATTACTTTCATGGTTTGAGAAAATCGGAGATGTTCCTGTCACGTCTTCAAACCGCTGTTGGTACCGTCATGGTATGGGCTTCAATTTCATTTCATGGCCTCAATAGATCTGGTTGTCTTAGATGGTCGGCTGAACTCAGAAGAGTACATCGAGCTTCTTGAAACGTAGGCAATTAATTTCAACGAAATCTTTAATGGTCAAAGTTTGATTTTTCAATAGGATAACGCAGCCATTCACACAGCAGCATGGGTAAACCAGTGGCTTAAAGCAATAATGTGGACATTTTGGATTGGCCGCCTCTTTTTCCCGATCTAAACGTTATTGAAAATGTTTGGGGAAAGCTGTCGTGTAAAGTTTACGCAGATGGAAGACAATTTAAAAATAGGGATGGCCTTGTTAAGGTCATTGAAGACGCTTTTGAGAAAATTCTGATAAGTTATTTAAAAAAATTTAAATCGATCATTATAAAGAGATCTACGCAATGAGGGAGGACCCACTAAAAATGAGCAATAAAAAATTATATAATCATTAAAAATATTCCTTTTTGCTTATATTTTTAAGCATGAGGGTGTCGCGCTTAAAATGGGCAAAAAAACCGAAAATGACGATTTTTTTTTCACTTCCTTAAATTTTTACATTTTTTTCATCAGGTGGTAGAAGATAGTTTTAACAATGGGTTCGAGGACATATTGCCCCTGCTTTATGGTTAAGGTAGAAATTTTAAGTGTTGGAGTCAAAAACGCATTACACTTGGTTGACTGATCATTAATAAAGAGCTGGCTTGCGAGGATAGAAATGTCTCACTATCTGCTAGTGGAAGTGGAAAAAGGAGCTAAATACGACGATCTTCGAGGTGGTACCGCAAGGATCCGTGCTGGGTCCCCTTCTATGACATGTTTGTATGACGGAATTTTGCGATAAGACTATCACTAGTTTCGCAGACGTTATAGCTTCCGTGACTCATGTAAATTACACTCAGTACAGTCAAGAGGTTTTTTTTATCTTAAGATTTTAGAAAGATTTAAAATTTTTTTTTAAAAAGTGTAAGCTTTAATATTCAATCGAACTATCAAGTACAGCCCACCACATTCCACTCTGTTTGAAAACAATTTCGGCCACCAGCCCAAACTCAATAGATAGTTAACAAACCATAAATTCGATAAATTCAAATACTTCACATTCATTTCATAGACATCGTTCACGATACACAACGCACGTACAGATCATTCACAATGACTACATAGTATATAGATAGGTTTTCTTTTTTTCTCTGATTTTCTTATATCAATAAATTATCTTCTTCATGTCTACCACCAACGTACTAGACAGGTTCTCATTTATTATTTTCACTTTTGCTTTAATTTAAATTTATAATTTAAAAAATAAAACTTTTCACTTCGCCACCGTGTCATAGATAAATTTGTTTCTAATTGATTCAATATTCACATAAAGTTTGTTTTGGTTTTTTGTGTTTTAAATCTGCTCTTCTTGTATATATATTTGTTTGGTTGCCTCTAAAAACTAGAACATCAATATCACTTTTTTGTTTTCATAAAGTTTAACTTTATCTTTGTTTTGTTTTCAAAGTATCTATGTGTATATA
This sequence comes from Merodon equestris, assembly GCA_958301585.1. Lineage (NCBI taxonomy): Eukaryota > Metazoa > Arthropoda > Insecta > Diptera > Syrphidae > Merodon > Merodon equestris. The sequence continues at coordinate 104,579,343 of OY284415.1, forward strand.
TAATTGTTGATACATTAAATTCCTTTGTTGCAAAGAAAGTTTTTTTTTTTGCAATATTATAAGAAAGTATAAAATTATAATAATTCTGTACTCTTTATATGGAATCTCTGTGTTCAAGTTCATCCGGCATGAGTATAAGTACAAAATGTTGTTTAAGTTTTTTGCATCCACCAGGACGAACTTGATTGAAATTGTGGGGATTTCAATTATTTCTTTTATTCCACTGAAATGTTTTTTGTGATTTTTGTTTTTTTTTTAAATTAAGGACACAATGAATAATAATTAATATTTAATTGCTCTACTTATCAGTTAGTCGGTGTATTTTTCCTGTTCCACTTACTACTTGCTCTCTTAGTCTTAAATTTATATTAAATTCAAGAAATACTTTTATATATTCTGCTTCGCATAGATATACATAATTATATGATATTTCATTTTTTAACTAATAAAATAAATAATAAATTACCATTTCGGTTCTATTGTATGGTAGTTGATCTTAATAGGAGAAGAAAAACAAAGATAAAATTAAATTAACAATATTTTTTTATATAATTTAGGTATTTTCTATGTTTTTGTTTTCTTTCAGTTTGCTTTCGAAAACGCGCTACAGGGCTTTTGTTTTAAGCGAAAAATTCCGATTTTCCTTGAATTTTGTATGCCTCTTCCTCCATTTTGTACATATCAAGTAGCTGCACCGTTATTTTTGTTTATAGTTTAGGATATGTACAATTTATTTTTTATTTATTTTTGGTTTTTTCGGAATAAAAAAAGAAGAGAAAAAACAACAGAATTGTTCCAATTAGTACAGTGAGTACAGTGAGCATTTGAATGAGATGTGAAATATTTTTTGTTTTTATTTTTAATTTGTTTAATTCGATTACTTTTGGTTTTAAGTTGAATTGGAAAATTTTTATTTTAATTGGAATTTAAAGCGTGAGAGATGATGTAAATGGAGAAAAGGAAAAGAGTGTCATGGGAAAATTGCAGAATAAGGGATATTGAAACAAGTGGCATTCAACGTACAAAACAAATAAAAAAATAATTCTGAGAAGACTAGAAGTATTGGACTTTTAATTTCTATTCTATATGGTATAACGACTGGTGTTACGTTGTAATAAGGGATAAGAATGAGAAGAAGAAGGCTTACCAAAATGAAAGAGTTTTTCAATTGGCGCGGGTAGATTTTGACGGCATGTGACGGCGATGTTGTTTTGGCGACATCTATTGTTTTTTATTCAGTTAGTGATGCCAAAGCACGGTGGCAAATTACACAATTGAGGAGCGCGTCTAAATGAAAAAACTTTATCAACAAATGAGTTAATTAGCTCAAGCGCTGCGCCCATTTTACAGTAGATGTATCGGCCATTCACAGTCGACACTTCATGTTTGGTGACCAAAATTGAGGTTCGGTATTCAATCAGCCAACATTAGTACGTCAACAAATCACGAGATCGGCTGAAAACATCACCGCGGTTGGTGAAAGTGTACAGGAGAACTCGAGGCAGTCGATTCCTTGCCATGCACAAAAACTCGTACACTGGGCCAGAAACTTAAAGTTCATGACCATAGATAACGCTGTTCGTTTGCTGACTGAGCTTAGAAGCGTTTGGAAGAGGAACCCAATTTTGGCCGCAAAATCATCTTTTGAAACGAGGCGCATTTCTGCATGAATGTGCTGTGCTAACAAGCAAAATTGACGTATATGGGCGACACCAACCCACACGAGGTCCACCAGGTAACAATTCATCCTCGCAAAGTTTCCGTCTGGTTTGGCTTTTGGGCCAGCGGTGTCGTTGGTTGGTATTTCTTCAAAATTCATACACTGGGTGTGCATTTTCAATATAACACCTTAATGACATGGAAACAAAAGAGTTACTGTGAACTGCAACCAACGGAAATTCAGTCGAATCTCTCAAATCCTATCTAGGACCACCACCCCCGGAGAGTAGTGAATGAACATCTTCGACACAAACCATATGCACCCCCTTGTTTGTGTGACAAGTTTGACAAACATTCTGCAAGACCGTACACTCAACCTTCACGAATTATAAAAAAAAAAAAACTTTTTCAAAAACGATGTACCACACGACGCGACGCCACGATTGACATTTTGCATGAACGATTTGAGGGTAAGATTATCTCTCGCAGAGGTGACGTGAAAAGAAATGACCAAAATCATGCTATTTGACCCCGCTAGATTTTATCTTGTAGGGTTTCCTGAAATGGCAAATCTATGCGAATAAATCACAACCGACCTGCTCAATTTCAGCCGGAACTATGCGGAAGAGTCACTGATAATTGGACCACTTGGATCCGTGCCATCGTAAGAAGCCGAGGCGGGCATTTGAACAATGTTATATTTCGTACATAATGGCATATATGGGCCTTTCATATAAAAGAAGAATTTTGTTAATACCTTACACACAGCTTGTTTGGTTCCATTTCAACATCTATCCGCTCTTATTGAAATACCCTTTATTTAGATTCTGACTAGACTATAATAAATCAGGAATCAAGTTTACATCATACCTAGGGAAGACCTAAGAGGTGGCTTTCCCCTTTTTTGCCTTTCGTCAGAGTCATTATAATTAAGCCTACACTTCTTCTTGTCCACAATTAACGAGAGGAGAGAAACGAAAATCGAAAGAACATGCTAAAAATCGTCCCTAAACTAGTTATACAGCTATCAAATTGTATTGTTCAGTGAAATAGCCGCGTTTTCTTGTTACTTTCCCCATTTCCAAATATAAAGGTGATCCAATTTGTGGTATAGCCTTAACATCCTTGTTTGAATCACAAACCAAACTGCTATACGAGATTATATGTACTTTGTCGAAGCTTTACCATTTCATAATATGGATTGCTTGATAATCGCTCGATGTGGTAAAATGGAGAAAATTTGCTACGAAAAAATTATTATATAGTAGGATCGTCTGGTGCATTAAGAGCAGATTCTGGTCGACACAACTGTCCATCTGAACGTTCTGTAGGCGAAATTGTAAAACAAAATAAAAAACTGACTGTTTTACAGAAGTTAAGACTTATCCACTACCGAGATGTCTGCACCGTAGAAAATATCGCTGCCCTTAGTGAACGTTTTGGAGAAAATCCAAAAGTTATGTGGAAGTCGAAAACGAAAATTAAATTCGATGCAGCATATAATTATAATTTCCGTTCTTACGTACAACAGCTTTAACCACTGGCCAATGACCATTACCCCTGCCGGTGGTTTGGGAGAAGATGTTCCAATGGCGCCCAACACAAGACCATTTCGCTCTCGTAGTTCACATATTTTTGGGTCTTTTTTCGAACTTACTTTTAGTTATTCGAATTTTGTTAATTGTCGAAGTGGGAGCCTCATGCTTCGACTTTAAGTACGGATGTATGGTCGATGTTGGAATTAATTCATTTAATTTATATGTACTTCGCTTAAAGGTACATTAAAGGTAAATGGATTAATTAATGGCAGTCGATGTGGATAAAATGCAGTATTATGCGTCTGTGAGTTATAGCATTATGCTCTTAAATGGAAGTAAGCTCTCATTGGGATATATTAATTGATTCAAGGGGTTCATTGTAATTGATGTTGGATCGAAATTTACTGCGCGAAACCAACCTGGCCCAGGTATTGTCAACGTAAAAACCAAAGCCTGCTAGAAATACGCAGGCAGATTATAAGCAGCCTAGTCCTAACAAGACATTGCGCTTTAGGAAAACATGTCGCAAGATTAGGACTGTCATATAACGACTCCTGCAGTAGATGTCATGATGAGGAAGAGGAAAAGGAAGAATCTCCATCTCAACACCTATGCAATTGCCCTGCCCTAGAGAAAGATCCATATTGAGCTTAATTATTGAGCTTCGAACGAATTCCACACGGATCAGTATTTGAGAGCAAGCCTAGGATAAGTGAAGCCCAAAGCAGGTTCAGGTCCAGTTTTTATCTGAGCTCTTTCCGCAAAGTTTGTTTCCTCAAATCGCATAGTGCCCTGGGGACCAATGTACCTAATGAAAAATCTAATATTAGAGTCCTCCACTATAATTCCAGCACCAGGCCTTTATTTAGTCTTAGAGGCGGTTCTAGTATCAGGCCAGAGCTAGCTTTGACAATTCTCCATAAATGGATAACGTACTAGTATGTCCTTAAACCAGTCCTTATAAAACAGTGACTGTGATTAGTACACACAAGTGATGTTACATTTTTGCCTTACTTATTGGATTTGTCGTTACTCTGGTTGATACTTTGCCTTTCAAGCCATGAAACTGGTGTGCTTCCAACTATTATAAGTAAAGGAATATTACTCGTATCAACACGCAATCAGAGACGTAATCGTTTTCACTTAATCGCCTACAGTAAACACTCAGTTTTTGATCGTGATGAAGCTTATCAAACAGGGTTTTTCAATAAGGACTTAACAAAATAATTGGGATATCAGGTTATTCCAGGTAGGGTACCCGTGCCCAATGTAGAGTACCCATGAAATTCGATCTCATTCATGTGACTACCAGAGCACGTTCTTAGTGAGCGATTTTTATGAGCCAGTTTTCTACCAATTTTCCATACGTACTGTTCGGAACGTTGGGAATTTCATAATCGATATTGTTCCTGAACTCTTCTAACGTTGTTGATTTGATAATGTCATAAAAAGAAATCCGACGGGGTTAAATCGCATGAGCGAGGTGGCCATTCGACCGGAATATTTCTCTGGATAAAGAGGTCCAACGAACTCTTTAGGCGAATGAATACGGTCCATCCACAATACAAGGTGCTTGCTTATTGATAAAGCCATTAAGACAGAAATGAGCCTTATCGATGGATAAATGATGATGAAGTCATGATTTTTCGATGAAATTTAGGATTTTCTTCAGTTTTGAGTTAATCTAATCTTGTAAGGGTGTAGGCCAAGGGTTGGAATCGACTGATTTGTGCTGAAGCACTTAAGGCAGTGATTTTTGGTACTTCGTCCGGTACGCTACCTCACTGGCATAGGAATATTCAATTGACAATACATATGTTGACTTAAAATTATCAGACCGAATATGTGAATAGGTGCTCTTATAGGTGCGATCACCGGCTCAGAATTTCGATGATAATTTTTGATAATTTTCAAATGCTGCGTGTTCGTGAATTTCAGCGAAATAAAAATGTAAGACTCGATTGGCCTCCTGATATTAACAGAACATAAAACAAAATGAAAGGCGCATCTGAATTAAAATGCCAAATTGTTATGTCCCTACTGAAAAACCATTCCACCGAAGATAAGGGCAATTAATTAAGGATTCGCCACTAAAAATGAAGATGGCGCCATAAGGAAAACAAATTAATAAGAGAAATAACAGTACCATAAAGAAAGAGAAAATTATTAGAACTAGGGTGGTGTTGAAAATAAACTTCGATTAGGGCGCCTTATTAGGAAAACCGCCTAATCGTCTAAACGAAAAACAGCTGCCCCTATATTTAGGAAAAAGTAATTAATATAACAGGGCGAATGTGTTACCCTAATAGCTACTGGGTGATGCTGTATATCATGGAAAACATATTAGAAACAACCCATTTATTACCAAAGTCAACTGGCAGATATAATGTAACTTTGTGGAAGCCTTCGAAAATCATAAACAAACTTCCTGGAAGAAGAACTGATGGAACTAAGTTCAATGGGCTTGGATCCGATTTACGTTAAAAAGTTTGGAGAAGACAGAATTGCCGAGCTCAATCCAATAAGGTCACACAGCGGAGAGGACGTAATTGTGTGGGATTACATGACATCATCTGTGGTAGGCTGACTAATGACTAACTTGTCTTGAATCACGACAATTCTTTCCTATACCATTTAATTTCCCATCAGAAAATTATATTCTACAAGTCAAGCGACACCTATTCGCCTAAAGTGAAGACTCTTAGTTCATCCAGTGCGAGTATTCATTGAACAGTCCATAAATTAAATAATTTTTAGTCGCCATTACAACCGTCAGTCCTAAGCGTTTGGAAGATTTTTGAGCCCTTTATAGCACCAGATAGAAGAGCGATAAATCAAGATCCAGGAAGCTTTTAAGACAGCTATTAAAGAAGAATAGCAAAAAAAGGTTGTCCAAAACTTGGTTCGTAATTAAATTCAAGGAATACTCTATCAGGTGTTAATTGAAGGCTTCCAGGCCATCATACATCATACAGTGGGCTACATAGGGCCTGTAATGCCAACAAACTAGGATATAGAACTAAAAGAAAAACAATGACATCTGAGAACATTGTAGGAAAAATGGAACAAAAAGCAGTTGTGAAAAAAAACCTCGTCTCTTGATCTCAAATCAAGCAGCTAATTTTCTTGCTTTTGGACTACTTAAGAGGGTTTTCACGATGTTTGGGTTTCAACGATGGAAAATGGCTTCTTAAGCTTTGCTCAATGAATCTAGTAGTTCTTCGCCACTTTTGCAGCGTTGAAGCTAATCGCGAAATGTTCTTTTACTAAGTCTCATCGTAAATTCGACATGCCTCAGCTGCAGAGTTTTTTGGATTGAAGATGAAAAGTAAAATCTCTCTCAACTGGCGCTTATCTGGCTCGAAAGTCGACATTGTTACGCACAAACAAATACTCATGAATGTTGTGATGAGTTGCTGACAGATGTTTTTGCCCATGGGGTATGAGTTCCTATCGCAACCAGAGGTTTTACCCTCGACTCTGCTTGTGCAACATTCTACCTCTGTCAAAGTCATGTTGATTTCTATGTGTCAATATCTTTGTCATTTTAATTAATATGAAAGTCATATTAAAGATTGAGCTTTTAGATTTGAGAAACCTTCGTCTCAGCAATAGCGTTCAATTTTTCGTTGGGAGTGATAGCTAAACTGCGGGGGGTTCGTATTGTTTTTATGAAAGCGCTTTTGAAGTTCACAGATAACGTTCTAAAAACTCGCTTTATCATTTTATTTCAATTAATTTTATGTGTAAACCTAGGAGAAAAGATCAGCCTTTAAGTTTTTTTTTTCACATTTAGAAGACAAGCTTGGTAAATATTGAGGCTGCTGGTATTTTTGACTAAATACAGTATTCACAATTATTAGAGCTGAGAGAACCAGAGTGATTGTCATTTTCAACGTTTTTACAGCTTACTTGGAAATATCTAAACCATCCACATTCTCATTACGTACTCACTAGCAGCAATAGGAGCAGATGGAACCACCAATCTTTCAGAAATTTCGTCACCTCCTATACAGTTGGCACCAGGCTAACGTCGGCGATGGATAGGCATATATAGATATTGTTACCAAAATAACGAACAATCAAAAATAAATCTCATTATTTGCTTAAAACATCTCGTGGACCTGTCGGAGTTTTGGACCACTATAAATGTAGATAGCAACGCAGTCTAAATCCTGGCGGGTATTCTGCGAATCAATAGAAAATCTCAACGAAGCCGCAAGGCTTAGAAAGATCCTATTCAAGGACCCCTGCGTTCCGAAATTCATCCTTAAACCAGATGGTTCTTGGATAGAATCCAGTCTGCTATCCCCAGAATCCCTAGAACTGCTGACTGAAACACATTTCCCAGGTTGTAAAACCCCATAAATCACAGTCCTCTTCCGGACTACGGTTCCTAAGGTTCACACAACCGAACAAGTAATAAATGAAATTATTACAAAGGATAAAGTATCATGGGCAATAAATTCGTTCAAACCTTTTAAACCCCCGGGGCCGGACGATATCTTGCAAGCGATGTTTCAAAAAATAGAAACTCATACTGTTCCTCACTTTATAAGCATTTTTTTTTCCAATTGCTTGAGTCCAGGGTACATCCCAACACAGTGGAAAGGAATAAAGGTAGTTTTCATACCTAAGGCAGGTAAACCAATCCATACTGCCGCAAAGGACTATAGGCCAATTAGTCTCTCGTCGTTTCTATTAAAAACCTTGGAAAGACTCCTTGACCTATACATCAGAGGACTTATCAACTCACACAACTTAAGCAATACTCAACGCGCCTACCTTAAAGGCAGATCAGTGGAAAGTGCTCTGCATAGTGTTGTTCGTAAAATTGAGAGCTCATTGAATATAAAAGAATTTACAATGGAGCCTTCAACGACGTAAACACAGAGGCCATAATAACAGCTCTAGAGGACATATTAGTAGACAAATCCATTGTAATCTGGATTGAAAATACTCGTATGTTAAAAATCAGAATTATCAATGCAGACATTGGACACAGCTCTATAATGAAAGTGACATCTAGAGGCACACCACAGGGGGAGTGGCTCCTTACAGTCAACAAAATCCTTAAAATCTTCAGGAAGAAAGGCACAAAGACAATAGCATACGCGGATGATCAAGGTTAAATTTCTACCAACTATCAGTGAGCTAATGTGAATCTCATCATCTGTCAGTGAATCTGTGTTGAAGGAACTCTCCTCGTGGGCAGGACAGAACGGTCTGAGAATAAACCCATAGAAATCCGCGCTGGTTTTGTTCACCAGGAAAGGGAAAATCTCGAAATTTGCTCCCACAAAGTTAGAGGGTACTCCACTTAAACTCAAAGGGAAAGCCAAGTATCTAGGCATCATTCTTGACTCCAAACTTTCCTGGAAAAGGAACATGCTTTTTATGCATGCAAAAAGACCTTCGGAAAAATATGGGGCTTGCAACCGTACATCATTCACTGGATATACACAGCAATCATCAGACCCATTATAATTTATGGGGCCCTAACCTAGTGGAATGCTAGCAGCACGAAAAGCTACATGAGCATGCTCAACAAAGTATAAAGGTCAGCCGCTGTTTGTACAACGGGAGCTATGAGAAGTACGCCGCAAGCAGGGTTGGACATGATACTTCATCTCCTTTTTCTGGATCTGCAAAAAGCGCTCTCAGACTAAAGGAGTCCTCTTTGTGGAAACAAGTCAACTATGGACATGCGGCCATACTCAGAATAAAAGATGACCTGCGAAAGAAACATGCAAGAAAGCAGGTACGACCTACTATATTTTCCCGCCAAAATGATTTCTCTCTCGGAATACCTATCCTTTTCCCCGACAGATACGAGTGGCTAACAAACACCGTAATCAACGACCACGAGAATACCCTCTTCACCGACGGATCGAAAATGGACACAGGCACTGGGGCCGGGTTCTACTCTGATACCCTGCACAAACAGGAATCATTTAGACTCCCTGATCTGTGCAGCGTTTTTTAAGCAGAAATCCTGGCAATAGAGAAAGCAGCCAAACACCTACAGGTAACCGATATCCCACCATCGGATATCACTATCTTTGTAGGCAGCCAGGCTGCACTGAAGTCAATAGGATCCTGTACAACCAGGTGTCATGAAATGTCGCGACTCATTGAAGTCCATCAGACACCATAAAGTCAAACTCTGCTGCGTCCCGGGTCACAGCTCAATTGCAGGGAACGAAAGAGCGGACGAATTGGCCAGGCAAGGGTTTGAAATGGACATCAGCGAAGCGGACACGTCATTGCAACCACCGATCAGCGCATTATACCGGATCATAAATGACACAATTATAAAAGAAGCCAACTCGTCTTGGCTTACAAGAAACGACAGCCACACGACAAGATCATCGTGGCCAGAGCTCAATATCGGAAAAACAAAGAAACTCTTGGCGCTGGACCGAAGCTCGATCCGTATGCTCATCGAAGTGATTACAGGACACTGTCCCATTGGAGCAATGCTCCGGAAATGGTACTCGGGATCCAGAGATCTCTGCCGGAGCTGCGGCAATGAGGAAGAAACTGAGACGATCCAACATCTGCTTTGCCACTGCCAGCTCTCCAGAATCGACGCCTAGCTTCGCTGGGCCAAAGATTCTTTAGAGAGATTGCGGACGTAACAAATGCTGATATATCGGATTTTCTAAAATTCATAAAGAGCACGGGGTGGTTTCAGTCACCACGTGATAGGACAGGTTAATTATATGTGTACTCCACAAATGAAAGGAATCACAATGGGCCCTTTGGCCTCCGAGTGGAAGTGATGCTGAACCATCACACTCCTTTTCTTTAACCTAACCTAACCTAAAGTAGATAACCCACCAGGCTATATTCGGGTCGGCGAATAGTGTGTTAGTAGTTCGAGTTCAAGATTACATTTCCTTTGGCGCTACCAAAAGAAAAAAAAAGAAAAGGAAAACCTTAACATAAGCGGAAGGAGCTTGAGAAAAACAGAAGCCTTACGAAAGAAAATTAGCCTCATAAGAGGAAAGATGATGGTAAGATTACATCTAGATGAGGATAGGAGTTTTACAGAAGGAAAAAATGTCCACAGCGGAGGGTCAGATTATAAGCCTCTTGTTGGACAGCCTTTTATGCCTTTTAGGTCTTTATCAATCGTTTGACCTTTCGCAAAAAACTCATGATGCATTAATAAGATCATCAATGATCTTTGATGCATCAATAAGATGACTTAAATGTTCAACTGCATTTGTGGAATTTTTTTCAGGTTTAGTAATTTAAAATGTCTTCGCTGGGTCAAATTAACCTAGTTCAAGCACTGAATTTATTGAGCAACTTCTCAGTAGAAATAAAATTTGCTTCCATTCGTTTCCCATGCTGCACGAGAAGTGCGTACAGGCCCGTACTACGTTGTTGGCTCCACCGTCGTTAACTCATTCGATTCAAATCTGATGGTATCTTGTAATACAAGAAAGTCCGACTTGTTATCACCGTACTCAAGAGCTTGTTGTTACATTAAAAGCATGTGACTTTGAAACCTCCAATCAAGACTAAAGCTCTAAGTTTGAAATATTTCAGATTTTAGGTCCAGTTTGGTGCGAATTAAGAAGATCGTCAGAAGAGTCATTGAAAATGTTTTTTTTTCACTCACTTTGAATCAAGTTGTAACGTAAGTATTGCGCGTTTTATTCGGGGATTATTGTTCAACTGCCATAAAATGCCCGAAAACAATTAAATATTGAAACCATTGTTGAAATTAGTATTTGGAATATATTGCTCATTCAGTCGGTAAGTCTCATTGTGTTACCATCAATGTAAACATTTTTACCCGAATTTCGAAAAGCATATTCGGAAAAACAAGATTGGAATGGAAAAGCCATTACAGAAATCCAAAACGTGTATGGCGATGGTGTTTTCAACGCGTCCAACTGTAGGTGTTGGTTTGTAAAGTTCACAAATGGCAATTTTGACTTTAAGTGTGATCCTCTTTAGGGTAGGTCAGTGAAGCTAGACGTGAGCTCATGAAGTTCACCGTCGAAAGAACTGCCATTAGGGAACTGCCAAAGGGAACTCGCAAGCAAATTCAATCAAAGCCATATGATCAATGGAGACGTCCTGAAGCTAGGAAAATGGATACCACTTCACCTATCTCAAAAAAAAATTTCAGCAAAGAATCGAAGCTTGCACTGCACGACTGTCGCCAATAGCCAATTGACCAATAGCTTAGCCTAGAAGACCGACCAGCACAACATCTCAGAGATGGGCTTCATTAGTTTATGGTGAGATGCTGATGGAATAATCAATTTTGGTTGTTGCTTTATAACCAGAAATTTGCTGTGCAAATTAAAGTTGGCGCTATTGAGAAGAAACGACAAGTTCTGGTTAGTCAAAAAAGGTGTTCTATTCCATCAGGATTACGCTCACCCTCATACAGCTAGGGTCATCTGCCCACAGTTACAGGAGGAAATAATCCACATTGGTTGTAAAAAACCGGACGTCTGCCAAACTTCCTTGATCGAAAAAATTTTAGATCTCGGGATGATGTACAAGACCACAAGAGGTTCTTGCGGTGTTCTCTTCTAACCACTGCGACTAATCGCCGGACACCAATGTACTGGTGGAACCAAGAGATAGCTGACCTACACAGCAAGTGCCATAGAGTAAGAAGATTGTTCTAGCGATCCAGACGTTTGCCCTCCCATCAAAATTTACAAGAGTAATATAGGGATAGACGTAGGGGCCTGAAATTAGCCATTCGGAGAAGTAAAAGTGACAGCTTTAAAAAACTCTGTGGGCAAGCAGATGTTAATCCTTGGTGTACCGTCACGGCAAAACTCAAAGGCACCATGAGGGCACCCTCACCATAATGCAAAAAATAGTGTCGTGACTATTTCCACCGCAAAGAACTGCAGAGCGAATAGAAGTACCCCAGGAAATACATGAACCGTCACGCAAACAGAAGTCCTAAAAGTGTCCTGGGCTGGCAGGCATACCAAACCATGCCCTTAACCATAAAAACAAATACTAGACTTTTCCTAGAAATGTATAATAAGTGTCTAATAGAAAGGAGAAAAAACAGCGTCTGGTGAGCTCTCTTCATACCGTTCCATATGCCTATTAGACACAATCGGTAAAATACTGGAGAGAATTATAGGCAACCGACTGGAAGGCCCGGGGGACTTCTACCATTCTGGAAGAAGCTATTCAGGGCAGGAGATGGAGAGGCGGCGCAAAGAAATACGATGCTGTAATAACACTGGATGTCAAACATGCGTTCAACTCTGCAAACTGGGTACATATTGTACACTCACTTAGAGAAATGATGTTGCCTGGGTTCCTCACTAAAATAATATTAAGTTCTTTCGAGAAATGATACCTGTTTTACGATAGCAATGGGTTAGACAGTATCACATATCTGACGGAGTACCACAAGGATCGGTATTAGGTCCTATCCTGTGGAACATTATTTACGATACTGTTCTGAGGCTTGAAATCACCGACGAGACAAAAATTACAGGCTTTGCTGATGATATTGCAATTATAGTGGCAGCGAAACACCTGGAACAAATAGAGGACATTGGGAACGAAAGCGAGACTATGACTGTCAGGAAAACTCGCCAAACATAAAACGCAAGCCGTACTAGTAAGCAACCGCAAGAAAAGAGAAACAAACACCATTAGGTTAGGTGTGATGATAGACGCCAGACTCACTTATAAGGAACACCTTGAAATAAGGTGCGACAAAGCTGCTCGGGTGTGTGCTGCCTTATCCAGGATAATGATTAATATTGGAGGACTCAGACAACAAAGGAGACTAGGTTTGTCAAAAGTGGCGCAGTCAATAATAATGTATTCGGCTCCAATATGGGCAAAGGCAGTGAAAATGAAGTCCCACTCAAGAAGAGCAAATTCCGTCAGCCGACTATGCTCCGCGCTGAGAGTGTGCTCCGCTTTTCGGACGGTATCAGATGATGTTATATGTGTTATCGGGGGAATGCTACCAGCGGGTATCTTGGTCATCGGGCTATGACGGACCCATGACGCTAAAATTCAGGAACCCCTTGTTGAAAGAACGACAGCGAAGCATGAGAACATGGCAGGAGAGATGGAATCAGTCAACAAGGGGAAGATGGACTCATCGACTTATAGCCGATATACAAAAATGGATGAACTGGTACCACGGAAAATTGGATTTTTATCTCACCCAGTTCATAACCGAACATGGCAGCTTCCGAGTTTAACTAAATAGATTTGGGCTTGATGAATCTCCTATTCGTCCAAACTGTGGAGAGGCCAGATGAGATGGAGAGCAGTGTCCACATTTTTGCACGGAACGCAGAGGTCTTGAAGAAATAATTGGAGAAATACCAACTCCGGAGAACATTCTGAACCTTATGTTGACATTGAGCGCAATATGGGAGGCTTTGAAACAAACCGCAGCGATAATCATGAAGGAACTACGGCGGCTGGAAAGAGTCAGGGAGTGCAACCAAACCCAAATGACAGCTCCCTCGGAATAAGGAACGTCAAACACGGAAAGAATAGCATAAAATGCTAACCAGCCCCGCGAAGTAATACCCAACCCCCAATTTAACGCTGAACAGACATTCAAAAATCGCGCAATACTTATGTTACGACCTCACAGTTGACAGTCTAAAGTTGTCTATTTTCTGTTGGTGATGTATAGGGTTTGGGAATTTCGTAAATTTTTTCTTCCTTTTTATGGACCCTTATAATTCGTACATTTTTTCGAGTTCTCACTTCCTAGGTTCCGTATTACAGAATTTTTGAATTGAGACTTTGGACCCCGAAAATTCTGGAAAATAGGTCCTTAACAACTTTGAGTATAAGTCTTTGAAAAACTAGGTACTAGGTAAGGTTGTTAACTGGACAACAACTAAAGGGTCGCTCCTGCGAGATGGAACCTTACAGTTCTGAAGACATTACTTGAGTGGCCATAAATACCACTAAAATAGATCCAGTAGCATGGAAACCATAGCTCTAGTGGTAATAAGTTCTATAGACAGAGGTAGAGGAAGACTGAGTTTTTCAGTTGTTTTCACGTACCTAAATATAAAGTCATTATCTAGCTTATTGGTAAAGGTCATACTAAAACTGTTGGAGACGTGCAATACCAGATATGAAACTTCCTAATAAGGAATAGGAAGCGTGTAACAGATTTTTAACCATTTCCTATCAGACAGTAGACTTGAAACTGCCCTAAGCTAACCTTCGAGCCCTCTCAGTGTTACCAAACGATGTCAATACACTATACCATGCACAAATACAAAGGATAACAACAAAATACAAGCAAAGAACATGTCATACTCAATTAGTCAAAAATCATTAAAAAAACAAAAGCAAACAAATAAAATAACAAAAAACAAAAAACAATTAACAATTCATAATAAGATTACTCTAAAAAGAAATCATCTACTAAGTATCTAGCTTTTTGTTTTGGAATATATAGATTTTTGTAGCCTAAAGTACAGTCTCAATACTGGTTACTGTAGTTGTACGCTCCATGGTTTCATCAAGTACCTTTTGAACGTCAGTACTGAACTCCTCCACCTGCTTCGTGTGGGCATTTTTCAGCTTCTCCTTCTCGCGTCCTTGTTTCGAGCCGATTTGCTGCATGAGTAGACAGAAAAGTTAATCAAATAACGATTTGAATAGATGATAGAGGAGCAATTCTACTCGTACCTTCTTCTCTTCCATGAAACGTTTGATGTTATTCTGTTTCTTCTCGCGGAGACGACGATCCTTTTCGTTTTTCGTCTTCAGCGTTTTGTCGTTTTGTACCTCTTTGGCGGTCTCCACAGACACCTTGGCCTGCTTGGCATTCAGGTCTTTGATATCCCTTTGAAGAAGAGAGATTAAGAAATATCGATTGGTTTGTGATGAATATGATTGGATTACTTCTCATGCCTGGCTTCGAGCTGTTTGATTTGCGTTGCCTGTACAGTCAGCATGAGTGCCTTCATGGCCTCCTGCGAGTCTTGAACATGAGTGCGAAGCATGTCCCATTCCTCCTTCTTATGGCGTGCAATCATCTCGGTCCACTGATTCGTCTGCTCCGTGATGGCATTCTTAATCGCTGAATCGTTTCGAATCTCATCCTTGCTACAAAAAGAGAAACAACCAATAAGAATTGTCCTTCAGACGTGTCACCAACCAACCTCTTGCCCTTGATCAGCTTGTCAATCGCAGCGTTCTGGGTTTTCTGCATGGCCATTCGCTCTTTGGTATGTTTCTTCTTAAGCGTCTCGAGTTCCTTTTGCTGTTTTTTGGCCACTTTTTGAAAACCTTTCTCGCTGCGTAGCGACTCCAATGTGACCGGTTCGAACACCAGCGGTGGTTCCTTCTTCTCCTCCTCCTTCTTATCCTTAGCACCGTCACGGGCGGCACCGCCGCTCGTCTCCTCAATTCCAAGTGCCTTCATTTGTTCATTTTGCTTCTGAGCAGCTCCGGCAAAACCCCTGGGATCGGATAACATTGCCATGAAGTCCTCAAAGCCATCAGGTACATAGATTTTCAATTCGATGTTACAGAAGAGCATGGGTAACGACATTGGGAAGTTGGCTTCGGTACGAAGCGAGATGTGTCGATAGCCAGCCTGTAGACCGTCGAGCGGTAGGATTCGCTGACCGATCAGCTTACCGCTCTCTTCATATACACCGAATCGTAGTACGGCTAAATCGGGCAAGACGACCTTTCGGAATAGGAAAGGTTCCTCATTGTAGACCGGATTCAGACCGTTATTTGGCACTAAGCGGGTTCGGAATTCCTTCTTGACCGTATCGGAAGGTAAACCATACATATCGACTTCGACATAGGTGCCGACTTTCTTGTCCGACAAGAATTGTCCGGCGATCACTTGTACACCGCATTGTGCGGCAATCACACCGTCCACGGGTGCGTCGGCGAATGGATCGAAATCCTTATCGCTACGTCGCATGAAATCGGGCTTAAGTAGGTATCCACATGCGCCGTTGTATTCGAATTTGCCTTGATTCAGTTGCATGGGCAAATCGGAGGTTTGGAAATTCAACGACACCATCTGACAGCCGGCGTTCCAGAAGACTTGTGGCATGTAGTTGGAGGAATCAGCTCGTGTGCCCTTCGGGTAGATACGGGACATTTGGCGTTTGTTGTAATTGACAAAGTCAATCGATTGCTGCTTCAGGTAGTTCATGCCGGCCGTTTCGGCGAACGATGACATGTTGTGGGCGATATTTTTCTCTGCAATTGAAGAGGTGAGATGGGTGTGAGAGGAAGGTGATAAGGAGACTTACGAGCAGCCACATCGAATCCTTGGAACTTGATTGGCTGCGCATAGTTAACCATCGACGATAGCCATGGATGTACGTTGGTTGTCGATCCGCTGTAATTGACAGCTTGTTCGCCCCCTTCGCCGGGTGGTGCGCCTTCGGCACCGGGGGCAGCGCCTTCAGCAGGCGGTGCATCTGGTGGTGGTTCGGTTGGTGGGGGTTTCGTAGCACTGGCATCTTCGCTTGGCTCGTCGCTTATTGTCAGTTCGCCTTTGAGGAACAGCTCGAGTTCGATTTTCTCGACTTCGGGCTTCATTCGTTTGTTCTTGATAAGGATCTTTTTCTTAAGGGCGATTGGCGGTGGGAGAGGTCTTCCAGGTTCCAACTGAAAAGAAAGACAAATTTATTTTATTTCTTTTCTGTAAAAAGAAGGGCAAGCGCCTTACAGGATGATCTGGTAGCGGTTCCTTAAGCAAATATTCACCAAAGATATCGTCACAATACTTTGCCAATTTGTACTGCTGAGCACGATTGCAGTGGTTCTCGAATGACAGGATTACAGGATAGTCTGATGCCACAAACGCACAATCACGAATGGCATGAATACAATCCTAACAAAGACACGACACATGATTCCCAATAGTTCCATGGAATACTCGTACAACTTACTTTGAAGATAATTTCAGTACACATTGCCATTCCGTGAGTGACAATTGGCTCCTCGTCTTCACCTTTGCCGTTCCAGCAATCCAATTCAACGCACCTGATCGTGGACACACCATATAGATATACATGAACGAGGGTAGTTAGCAATGACGACTCACCTGCAACCGGCCAACATAGTCTGTCGGTACATCTCGACCGAGCTCTTACCACCGAATTGTCGACCAGACAGATACGTATTATGCGAGGAATTGATATAGTAGTGAGCCAGTGGCTGTTCCATGTCCATGTATATTTCCAATCTATCCAAGAACACCGGTGCGTTTTCATCGGACATTAGGTAACGCTTCAGACCGTCGAGTGACATTTGAGCTGCAATTGAATCAACACATTAGCCAAATCCATCAACGACCATCAGACAACAAAACAATATACAATTCTTCTTTCGCTCCTCGTCCAGCTCGTAGTCGTTAATGATTTCATTCGCACGCTTCTCATCGTAGAGCGGGTAGAGGATTTCATTCATCCGTGGATCTCGCTGCTTCTCATTCAGAAACGTTACGAACTGTTCCAAGCCAATCACGTCCGATTTACCCTTAGTTCTGTAAACAACAACAAAAGTGATTAATGACCAAAATGGAAAAGTAGCAACCGACCCTCCCGACTTACATGTTCGAGAAGAGCTCTTCGATATCGTTTCGGGGGCAAACTTTGTGATAGAGCGCGTAGAATTTATCGAACGTGAACTCCTCTTTGGTCATGGTGGCGCTCTTCTCGCCGGGCAATCCGACGTCCGCGATGCATTGGTAGACTAGTTTTTCAGTTTTGCCGGATGCAAAGGTTTTCGCAATCACTTTGACCGGTATACGACCTTTCGAGTCGACAGAGAAACATAATCGCATCCAACTGGATGAAGGAGAGAGAACAAAGGGTTTTGGTTAATGTGGTTCGATATATGTAGGTGGGATTTGGACAGGTTTTGTTGATACAGCAAAAGAGGAAGACTTTTAAAGCGGTTAGCAATAGAAGTACTTACCTTGGACGTCGGCTTTTTAATACTTACTTTGTTCTCTGACCTTCAATAGGTCTTTGTTGGTGGAGTCCTAGAGCAGTTTACAAATTAATGAGTGATTTCAAATAATGGTATAAATGGGTATTATAACCAAGCTTTTATGATTCTAGTATATCAATCCAATGGCGCCATCCCTTCGAACTTGAAGGCGCTCAACCTCTTAGATCATTGGTGATGTGCTTTCTACAACCTAAACCGACTTTATAACAAACCTAATTGCCTAAATCTGGCAGTTAAGTTAGCTCTGAGCTTTAAAGAGTTTCAATCAGAGGAGATGCCTTAAAGTCCGTCCACAGATCCAACGCAGCAGTTTAATGGGCAAGTAAAAGACCGTTTTTACTGTCCTATCAAAGAAAGGCATGAGTAAAGCCTTCTAAGGACATTCCTGTAATTGGATGGATCAGCACTGTGACCAATGTAAGAAACTAGTGCTATGAAATAAAATTAATGGAAACTGACTCAACTCGTCGTTACGCAATCATTCACCAAATATAACGCTTCCAGAGTTGATATTTTAATTTACCACCACATTTCAGATATGTTTACCAACATAACAAGGAATAAATTGGGTTCATCACACCAACACTAATCAGGAAATTAACTAATTCCTATTACTTTTTGAACACACCTACATACATATGATGACAGAAGAAGTCACATAGAGTAAGACAACAAGTGAGTTCAGACTTCTAAACATTTTTAGAAATACAACGTTAGACCCTTTCCTATTTTCAGAAAGTCAAAACTTAAGACAAGCTCTTGTAACGAGCTTCCTGGGTCGGGGTATACTCGCCAGGTCCAGGCCCGTCACATTCATTTATTTTTGTGACAACCTCATTAGCAGTGTCGGCGCAACGCTCACACTACTCTGTCTTTTTAGGTTATAACATATTCGAGACACTTATTCGTAGTGCCGCCTTTGTCATTGCATCTGTAGGTTCTGTCGCGTCATCAGTACCTACCAGTCAGTCCCTTTCCAGCAGAAGCGATGTTGGAAGTGATATATGAGGAAATCATATGGATGATGAAAATTGCAATTAAACATCAGCATGGAAATCAAAAAGAGCCTCTCCCAGTTTGAAGAATCAATGTATATCATAGGGTCCTTCATTGAAATGGCTTAATCATTAAAGGGCCGGCCAATCCAGATTGGCTCACTGAGAAGCACTGAGAAGGGATGTCATAAAAACCACCTTCAAGCTCATTCAAAGAGCACACATGGAAGAGGAAAAATAAGTAACCTCTGGGGAACCCTCACAGTCAAGCCCAGCAAGGCTTAGCACGAGAGAAGGGGTTTACAATCATGGAAGAGCCGGTTCAAGCCAAAGGGCCTCCACATTAAAAGCGCTTTCCCATTGCAAACTTCAGTAAGCAAGAGCGGAAGTGCCCTGCACTAGAGCGGCTAAAAAATGAATAAGGAAAAACAGTCAATACTCAGACTGGAAGCTATCCTCATAGAGCCTCAGGGTAGGGGAAACCTACGCCAAATTCCTACGAGAAATATGGCAAGCGCGGAACGGGGGTTAAGAGAGTTCACCAGTGCGAACTGGTGCGAACATCCAGAGCCAAAGAAGGGTTCAGGTCTATCCTAAAGGGTATCCTCGAAGATAAAGTTAACGTCAGGATAAGCTTACCTCCAAGGAAGAAATTGAGGAAATCATAAGTTCAAAACTCAACGAACCCTTGCTGGAGATCCATGTCACTCTGCTAAAGTGGAACAGACCGTGGCAAAAGATGGTGTTAACACCTGAGTCCGAGTTCACTCACGTTTCGGTACAAGCGACCGCTTTGATTGGTATGAACCACACATTTCGGAATATGGACGTAACTTACATTGCCGTTCAGTGAAACATCACCCTTAGCTTCGGCTCATTCTGACTTCCCGGAATGAATTTTTGTAAGCCACACTTGCTTACTTTGGGTTCCATTGATCTTATGAACTGTCTCTATTTCGTTAATGTCACAATAGAAGCGCCCATACTGCGTAAGAACAAACAACAACAACATTGTTATTTATCTATTTGGTTCGCAGAAACCGCTCTTAAGGAGAACATAGCGGTAGCAAGGATTGTACGAAATTTCTCCACGTGACCCTATCTTGAGCTAGTCTTCTCCCTCTGGGCCAGGTTGTACCTGGCGATCACCAGCTCGTTGATGCTCTTTCTCCATGGATCTCCTTCATGTCATGTGAGGACGACCATAATTGCGAGTGTCTTGTGTATTCCATGTGAGGACCATCTTCGCGACATCCGCGTCCGGTTTATGCAAAGTATGCTCAATCCAACTCAATTTCGTTTCTGTGTCAGGTCCTCATTCGTGATCCACCCAGGCCAAAAGATCTTAAGGATCCTCTTCAGGCATTTGTCAACAAAAATCTGTAGGTTTATGCCAAGTTTCATAAGGCATATAGGAGAAGAAGTTGAAAATTCGGAGTTTTAGAGAGGAAGAAAGTTAGTTGGATCACCATACATTCCTCAACGCATACAAGGTCGATCGCGCTTTATTGATGCGTGTCGACACGTCGAGTTCTGATCCCCCGTCTTTGCAGAGCATGCTGCCGAGATAGCAGAACTTGTCAACATCTTCGATCGGTACTTCGTTGAGAGAGAGGATTGTCTCACGTCTCGTGCCAATTCTCATCAGCTTCGTTCTGGCGATGTTAATTCTGAGTTCAGCTTTGGAAGCTGGATGTCAGTGAACGAGTTAGACAGATGTCGTCCGCGTAGTATAAGTCATCTTACATTGTGGATTATCGCGCCGACGAAAAACCTCCAGCTATTTTGGAGTATCATACGGTTCGGGATTCGAGACGCCCGCTTTCAGCTGCACTTACTTGGTGAACAGGCGCTGAAGTAGACTGTTGATTAGAAGTCGAAATTATGCTTGCGCATTCAGTCTGAACATGACGTGCGTCATGTTCGATTCTCCGATTCTCCTTATGGGTTGCTCGCGCCCAGGGTGTACAACGTGGAGGTCGGTTATTAGTTTTGGAGAGGCTAAGATATAACTTGGTTACATCACTAAACCATGCATGCTGCTGAGACGGACACTAAAACAAAGATTGTCCGTCCACTCAAATGTCTTGGTTTTTTGTAGGGTTTAGCTGAACGGCGATGTGCACGTCACTTTTCCAGTTGTCACTTACCAATACATTTTCTTAGTATGCGGGACTGTCAGCAGTTTTGAGAGATATAGCTATTAGCCTTTGCCGTCCCTTATCTGCGGTATAGGGCCTTTGTTTACAAGGTGTGTGTAAAAAGACATTTTTACCTTTACTTTCTTTTTCAGAAAGTAAAAAAAAATAATTTTCCTCACACTCTGGGATCCAGATGGACAGACGGGAAAGCCTTTGCATACGTCTTCCCTACCCCAGCTCTGCAAGGTAGAAGACTAAAAAGCATGAAGTGGTACTTCTCTCTGCCGCTCACTGTATCAACCTTTCCTATGACGTCAATATTTATTATCGCTAAATAGGTAGATAAAAAGTTTGTCTGCATACTTGCGTCGTTCTTCTAGGGTATATAAAGGGTGGTCCAACCATAATGCACGATGTCAATGGTGAGTGACACCTTAACGTCAAGTTTTTTGTCCAACTTAATTTGACATTTCTTTGTTTCAGTGTTTGACAAATTCAACCATGGAGACGTACACAATTGAGCAGCTCGTTAAGATTGTTGAAACCTTTTACGACAATGGGCGTTCAAATCAAAATGCATTTCGTGCACTTCGTGATTTTTTTGGTCAGCATAATTGACTAAATCCACAATCGTTAGAATACATCTCACGAACATCACTGATGCGAATTTTGAATAAAGATTTGAATTTACACGCTTACAAGGTTCAATTGACTCAAGAGCTGAAGCCTACTGTACATTTCAAGCGTCGTCAATACGCCGAATGGTTGGTTGAACAGACAGAAGTGAATGGTGACTTTACAAAGAAAATCATCTTCAGCGACGAGGCACACTTTCACCTCAGTGGATTCGTTAACAAGCAGAATTGCCGCATTTGGGCAAATGAGAATCCACGAGTGATTGTTGAAAAGCCGTTGCATCCACAAAGAGTGACTGTTTGGTGCGGTTTATGGGCTGGCGGCGTCATCGGGCCGTACTTCTTCGAAAATGAGGTCGGCCAAGCACTTACCGTGAATGGTGTTCGCTATCGCGAGATGATAACGGACTTCTTGTGGCCAGAAATTGAGGATATGGAGTTGGACGATATGTGCTTCCAACAGGATGGTGCCACTTGCCACACAGCCAATGAAACAATGGCCCTTTTGCGCGAGAAATTTAATGGCCGTGTTACGAGGGTGGTCGTATCTCACGTCGTGGCGATGTTAATTGGCCACAACGATCATGTGATTTGACACCGTTGGACTTCTTTCTTTGGGGATATTTAAAGAAATTTACGTCAATAAGATAAGAGCAATTCAAGAGCTAAAGGATGAGATAATTCGGCACATTAACGACATTGAACCTCAATTATGTCTCAGAGTCATTGAAAATATGGACCATCGGATAGAGGTATGCCATCGAAGCCGTGGTGAGCTTTAAGCCGATATTTTGTTTCACACATAATTGTCATAGATCCTTCTATCATAATAAAAATTATTAAGATAATTCTCTGAAAACTTTTTGTTTTATTTACAATTATCATCGTGCGTTTTCGTTTGACCACCCTTTACAATAAACCCTATATAAGTTTTACATGACCTATAAATTATAGGTATCGGCTCAGAGCACGTTAAAGGGTCCCAATACGAGCAATCTGGAACCAGTAAGAAGTGAATCATATTCAAGAATATGCATAGCGAGAGTAGTGTCTAAGTAACGTAAGGAAACGAGAACTCTTTGACCCAACGCTTCACAAAGTAAAAATAATGTTATACTGACGAATTTCTAGGTAGGATTTGATCCATAAATTATAATTCGATGTAAAGATTTGTTGAAGGCCTTGCTGAGGTTGGTAGCAACAACGATTGAGTGGCAAACTCAATTAGGTTAGTGGTTGTCAATTAACCTTTTAGGAACTTTTGTTAGGCTTGCGGTGAATGACTATACTCCTGAAAAGTTTGGGTATACTTCAAAAGCGGCGAGACTTGGATCTCTGATATTTTCTTTCTTTTTAGATGATATAAGTGAGCAAAGCTGAAGAAAAGCTGTGAACAATATAAAGTTCATTCAAAAGCTTCAACACTTTCGCGGGGAGGCAGTCGGTACCGGACGAGAAATCGCCCTTTAAGTTACTTATTTTCCCGATGATGAGGATTATATTTTCTTAGGCTAGAGTCTTTCATACAACGAAAGCAGTTATGATCGAATCGAGAGACCTGGTCGGTGAACGATCTGTTGAAGAAATGGACCAAAAAGTTGGTTAATATTTTGAGGTCATTGAAGGGTAGTTATTGACTTTTTTTGGCATTTATGTAAAGCATCGAAACGCCTGGGTTTGGAAATAAGAGAAAATTGAATTATACCGTATAAGACCGCGGGTAAATAGAAAGTTCGGAAGAAGAGCGGGATTTAAGGTAGGTCTGCCACCGTTTGTTTCTTTTGTTGCAGAGGGAACGTATGCCCTTGGTGAAGTAGGGTAGGGATGAAACGCAGTTCTTTTTCACTTAATTTGAGAAAGGTGAATAAAGATTA
This sequence comes from Merodon equestris, assembly GCA_958301585.1. NCBI lineage: Eukaryota > Metazoa > Arthropoda > Insecta > Diptera > Syrphidae > Merodon > Merodon equestris. Next base: position 104,603,173 of record OY284415.1, read on the forward strand.
TTATCTAAGGGCCTGCCTAAGATCATGTGTGTGTTAGGTTTTAGAAGAAAATTAAAGTTAACACTGTTGGTATTTCGCAAAATACCGCTGGAATTTAGGGTGGACGTATTTCCGAAGTGGAGAATGGTGAAATGGTTGAGCAGTGCAAGTATTTTCGATAAGGTAAAGAGCAGGTGACAGGTAATAGGACAGTATCCGGCATCAGATGAGAAGATCAAGTCAAGTTGTTTGTTTACGTTGTTGGAGAAGACCAGAGTCGTAAAAAGGATTTCCATACGTGAGAAGGGGTAAGTAGTGACAGTGAGAGTCTCACCATTGGATTTGGCCCATTTCAAATACAGAAGATTAAAATCGACACACATGATACTAATGTCATTGGATTCATGATCTTTAATATGGAGTCGAACAAATTGTTGACAAGAACAAGAGACATGAGGGGCATGTAGTAGTAGGCAGGAGTGGCAAGGTGAAGCTTCCTTGTCGGAAAAGTTATTAAAAATCTATTGACGATTTGAATGCTAAAGCGGCTGTGAATGGCTTAGGGAAGCCCGCGAACGTACGAGTCGACAGAACTGTCGTGGCTATAAGCATGAAACAAGATTCGTCTCAGTTAGAGGAATATGTCACAAGGAGAACTAAATAGCAAAAGAATTGGTTCAACAACAAGGTTGCATCTAGCGTAGCAGCATATACTAATCAATGAGTCAATAATAATTTAACATGATACAAATGTAAAGCAATGGAACGGCTTGGCTACTATGTAAGTGTCATAGATGATTATCAGGTAGAATTTGTGTTCTAGAAGTTTAGTTGAGGCCTAAGGTACCTTTAAATTCAAACCCCATACTACAAGTTAGAAAGAGCTTACCCTTCAAGTCCGACAACTGGTTATCTCAATATGCTATAAAAGTAGTAGTATGCTAAAAGTAGCTTCTCGTAATCGACCCTCTAATGGTCAGGGTCAACCATATCCCTATGATTTGTGACTACCACCTCATTACATTGTCAGTATTTGTCAGGTTAACTAATGTCCTCCCTGAAGTAATGTACCTAAAACATGAAACAATGCTCGAGGGTCGGACTGATTACTACTTTTACGTAGGAAGAAAGTAAGGAAATAAGGTGGGTTTTGGGTCGTCTGCATTTTTCGCCTCTTGACAGAAGGCAATGTTGACAAACATCAGGGATAATATATCAATAAAGTCTCATGAAAACTTACTCTCGCAGAACGTCCTATAAGCTCCCCCTAAATTCGGCTAATACACCTACCCTTTAAAATAGATAAGTGGATTCCCAGGACCATTACTTCTTCTTCTTCTTTTCCTTTTTATCCCGGCGTCGTTATGGTCAGAAGTGTAGGACCATAACCTTCCCACTTAACTGCATTCCTACTGGTCCGCTTGTGGGGTCCGCCGGTTTGACCTCAGAAAGTAGCGGCAGGCTTCCCGGTTTGGGATTACTTCATCGCTGAGGCCAATCAAATGCTGGTGTTTTTGCATTTGTTTGCACCAATTGTTTTTCGGCCTGCCTTTTTTGCGTGTTGAAATTGGAATGTTGATTGATAACGCCTTTTGGACGGGGTTCAAAGGATCTCTCCTTTGAACATGGCAATACCAACTGAGTCGGTCGCGCTCTATATTTCTTGTGATGGTTTCTTTTACGTGGAGGCTTCCTCGGATCTTTGAACTTCTAATTCTGTCACGCAGCGGGAGTAACACCGCTGTCATGCGAAGCATCTTCATCTCAGTTGCCGTTAATTTGCTCTCATACTTTTTGTGCATTGTCCAGCATTGTGAGCCGTATGTGAGCGCCGGACGTACAACTGAAGTGTAGAGCCTTCCTTTCAGCTTAGGGGGCATTTTTCGATCACAGAAGATGGCGGAGTTTTCCCGCCACTTCATCCACCCTAAGCTTACGCGATGTTTGATGTCGTCATCACAAGTTGATTCTCTATTAATCATAGATCCCAGATATTTAAACTTTTCACACTTGGGAAGCACTCTTCCATTCAAGTAAATGTCTGGAATAGGCTGATGAGGGTCAGAGAACGGGCAGCACAGATACCCTGTCTTCTTTGAAGTAATACGATACCCATGTCCCTCAAAAATGTCCACCCACACATCAAGTGCTCGTTGTAGGGACGCCTGATCATCACTTATAATGGCCCCATCGTCAGCAAAGAATAGCTGGTGCACATTGGGGTCCGTCACTTTTCCTTCAAGCAAGCAATCAAGGACTGCTATAAAAAGCAGTGGGCTGAGGACGCTCCCTTGGTGTACACCGACTTTGATTGCGAACTCTTCGGTGACTCCTGCGGTGCATCTTACTCTTGTCGTTGCTCTCTCGTACATGTCTATAATCACTCGCACGTAGGTTTCTGGAACTCCTTTTTTGTCTTAGCGCTACCCATAAAAGATCTCTTGGTTGCCGGTCAAAGGCCTTCTCGAAATCAACCAACACCATATGCAAGTCCTTTGAAGAATCACGATGCTTTTCCATCATGATCCTTATACTTTGGATTGCATCTGTTGTTGATTTACCCGAGACAAACCCGCACTGGTCATCAGATAGTCGTATTATTTTTTGCAGTCGGCTATCTAATACCCGTTCAACGATCTTCATGGTGTGCGACATCAGCTTGACAGAACGGTAGTTATCACAATTTCGCGTATCACCCTTTCCTTTGTGCAATGGAAGAAGATAGCTTTCCCTCCATTGATTAGGCATAGTGTCGCCTCTCATAAGTTTGGAGATAAGAACCATGAGCCATCTAGACCCGATGTCTCCCATCTTTTTCCAGAACTCAGAGGGTATCCCGTCCGGCCCAACAGCTTTTCTTTTCTTGGAGTTTTTAACCGCGTACCGAACTTCTTCGACTGTGATGTCGGATATTTCGGCATGATTCGGGGCGGCTCTTGGAAAGTACACTCGGGGAAACTGTTCGTTCAGAAGTTCCTCGCAATACTGTCGCCATCTGTGGAGAATTTTTTCGTCTTCCACAAGGAGTTGGCCTTCAGCATTGTTAATAAACTTTGGGAAACGAATCTCTTGAGCATTTCTTCTTCTCTGGGCGGCTATCTTAAAGATATTTGCTCCTTTGTTCAAATTGTTTTGTCGAAGCTCCTGGGTAGCCTGGTTCCTGTCAGACGCGGAAGACGATATTTCTTCCAACTCGTGATAGAGGCCTTCCATGCTTTTCGCTTTGAATTCGGCGCATTTTTTCTTCGCGATACCCTTGCAACATCTATATACCTTTTCACGGCGAGCTTTTTCCTCTCTATTAGTAGAAGAGCACTTTGACCAAGCTTGGAAAGCCATTTTCTTTTCGTGTATCACTGCTTTGGCTTCGTCTGTTCACCACCAGGTTTCTTTTGCGTGTTGGCAGGGGCCTTTAGATGTTCCGAGCAGTGATTTGGCTTTCTCCAGGCCAGATTGTTGTAGGGAATCCCACATGTCTTGTGCTCTGCACTCCTCATTACCGACGTCATCGATAATGGAAGAGAGGTAGTTTTTCATGATGGTAATAAAAGCTTCGCCTTTTCCTTTATCCAGCTTATACCATTTGATTCTCTCAGACACCTTCGTTTGCTGCTTTGACTTCTTACTCGCCTCCATAAAAAGTTCAGTCAGGAGGAGACGGTGTTGAGGGGCGATCGATACCAAATGATAGTCTATTTGAGTTTCATTTCCGCCGCTGCTATAAGTGATCAGGTGCCGGCTTTGTTTGACGAACATGGTATTTAGCACTATAAGACCGTACGACTTGCACATGTTTAGGATATCTTCACCTGAAGAGTTCCTGGTGCCGTATCCCAGCCCTCCGTGGTAGCCTTCATAGTCTTCGCTTGTCTTCCCGACATGTCCGTTTAAATCTTCCCCAACAAACAAAAGCTCTTCCTTTGGGATGATTTTGACAAGGTTGTGGAAATCTAGCCAGAATGCATCTTTTTCTTTTTGTTCGCATCCTACTTGAGGGGCATATGCGCTTACGATGTTCCACACCTCACCATGCATCACCAATTTGAGAGCCATCAAACGGTCACTGGACTTTGAAATGGTTAAGACGTTGCCAAGTAACTCTGCCGCAAGGATGATGGCGATTCCGTTTTTACCTTGTTCCAATCCATAGTAAAACATCTTGTAGGCTTTTGTTTTAACGTCCAAGAAACGTGCCCGATTACCGGTGTTTCGCCATTTCGTCTCTTGTACGCACAGGATGTCTACTCGCCTTCTAACCATCATTTCTTCAAGCTCATAGCTGCGCCCACTCATGCTTCCAACGTTCCAACTCGCGACTCTTAAATGTGGCTTACGCCGTTGCATTACTTTGCTATCCCCCGGAAATCCTATAGCTCTGACCCGAGCATTGCTGCTCGTCCCAGGATCACGACCATTAGTAGTGCCTGGCGGGGTAGTGCTTTTCCTTTTAGCGTTCTTTTCCATAATGCTACGGTTTGACCGTTTTCTTTCTTCCCTTCCTTTTTGACACGGCATGCTCCAGATTTTTTATTTTTTTTTTGATTGATCTTACTCTTACAACACCGGTGATCTCCAGTCGTGTCAACCCACTGATTTGCATGCACACTTGTGGGGCAGTTTAATGGTGGTATATGTGTCCCTAGGCTCACCTTGGTGTTTTCTAAATTGCCTAGATGTGATTTTTGGCTATAGTCTGAAAGGAAGTTAAAGGCGATGACATTAATGTAGGCAAATAAATAAAATCTGAAGATTCCTATAATTTTATGAACACAGTTTCCATGAGACTTGAATCCAGGTACATGTCAATTTTTCTTTCCCTTGTGAGTTTTTCTGTATATTTTCTTAAAATATTGTCTTAAAATATAAGATAGGACAAGCTTTAAAATTGAAAATTTGGTTTTTTCGTCAAAGAAGACCGTTTCAAATGAATACCTAAGCACTTAAGTCCACTTGAGGACAATTTACAATTATGATAATCGCTCTGTTAAAATTCCACTCCACTAGGATGACACAACTACAGACCCGTCTAATGAACGTCAATGTACTGGTCGCATTGCAAATTTGAATCGTTCATCTCTGGACTGAACGGAAATTAAATGCTTAAATATCAATCTCAACTGTTTCCAAACTTTAATTCAAGTCTTGATGTGTATAGTTCATGCCTTCAAAGTTATGCAAAGCACCGAGTGAAAACTTGATTTAAGAAGCACTTAGAGCAATCAATTGCCCAAAACAGTTTCCATTTCTTCCAAGCCCTCTGTCGATTTCATGTAATATTCATTACTACACCATATACTCGTAGCTACCGCTATCGACTCTCCCCTAGGGTAATCAACTTTCATTCATTTACCACAGCCCTAGTCATATAAATCAAAAATCAATAAATTTCAGTGTTAATATTATTTCAAGCTAACTAAACCGCCCGAACCATTCATCGTGCTTCCGCCCCTGAAGGCACTTGTGCACGCACAGCTGGAGGATCATTGACTCTCGAATTGATGTGTAATCTAATTCAAGGCATATGCAATCTATCCGCATGGTGGCGGCATATGAGTATAATACGAGTAGCAGGCCACTCATTTAATTATTCTCAATTAGATCCATTTCAGTGAATTGGCGCTTGCCTTAAACGCAGCCAGGTGATGAGGGATGATGCGCGAATTGAGGGTCGTTGTGTGTTTGAATATGCATGCGAGATCCCCATCTCTTATATTATGTCATCATGGTTGCGAGTGAAACTGGAAAGAATTCGTAGTTCATCGGTTAACTGGTTAGAATTAGAACGATAGAAGGTACGAGTCCATCTCCTCTATCTGTCAAATTGTATTTTTAATATCTTGCATGACTGCACGATGACGGTAATTCTCTTTTGCACAACGTATCAGGTTATGTGTCAGGCGAAAATGACTCGAGGAACTGGAATATCACTGCCAAGCTGTGATTAATGTTGGAACCATCAGCAATCTACTCACACGTGTGTTCTTACGAAGAGTGGGTTCAATGGCTTGTCCCTGTGGGATTGGAAGCAGTTTTGGGTTTTGTCTTTTGTTTGCATTTAGAGACCATCTAGTGGACGTTCCGTTGGCCATGTCCGTGTTGGGTTTGTTGGTTTTATGTTTGACACGCAGGTGTCATTATTTAAATATTCATGGTGGAAGACGTGCTGTGTGAGTGGTGCGGAGTGTACATATGATATGTTACCACATCGATGTTGCTGTTGTTGGAGTGTTTTTAAACTACAAGGCGGTCAATGACAGTATCGTACAGGGTTAAAGGATAATGAAATTCCTTCTTTTGTCAAGTTGAACGGAACGTTAATAAGATATGAAGTTCTTTGCGTTACCCTCTGAATGAATCATGGGTAGCTGGGGTACCTTCGCTGAAATTAGGCTTACGAAATTAGGGACATGGTATGGGAATACTGTATATTAGTGAACTTTCACACATTATGCTTAATGACCTGAGAATTACGAAGCCATCAAAACCATCAATGTGATTATGTGACCACGTAACCCTATATATGTATAATACTTGAGAAGTGGTAGAGGGAATGGCAAGTTTAACCAGGTGAACGTCCAGTCCCTATTTTAATATTAATTTTTTAAGCATTTGGTTTTTTATTGTCAAAAAAGGACACAAGAAAATTGCAAATGTTGTCTTCCAAGGCTGCGATTGACGTTAGCTAATCGACATAGATAAGTGACGAAAAATAGTCTAAGGACGTCAAATCAATTCTACGATCCAAAACGGGAGATAACTGAACTCATTTCTCAATTGGTTAATCGATTCGCCTGCAGTGTAAAACCACTCTAATCACTTGCTCATCGAACCAAATACACCACTTTTGTTTATCAACATAGCCACTCATCCAAAAATGAGCCTTGTCACTGACGGCAATTTTTACGATAAAAGAATTGACCTGCCCCAGCTTTTCTAAGGCCGACTTAACGAAAGTCCGCTTTTGTTGCAGGTAGTCGAGCAACACAACCCAATTGTTATAAACGGCAACAAAAGGACATGTAGCAATCGTCATTAATCCTGCTGGGTACAGCAATATATTCCTCGTACTCTACGCATTGCCCGTAAGTATGTGGCTTGATGTTCAATAGCAAATTAGTGCGGAATGCTCCCTTTATGGCTTGAATTGCTTGCTCCTTAGGCCAATTGGGACGGTCGTAAAATGGTGAAGTGCGTAAAAAACATTTTTCACAGAACACAAAATTCAATAAGGAAATCCAATAATATTAGGTGTGCAACTAAGTTCTCGCCATTTATCAAGAGATGGCTCCAGTCGAAAGTGCTGGTCGATTGTGATTTGAAGCCAAGTGACGTTGAGCGCCGTTTTTTCGCCTGTGAACAATTGCTCCAGCGGCAAAAAAGGAAGGGTTTTCTTCATCGCATCGTTACGGGTGATAAAAAATGGATTCATTACATCAACCCAAAGAGAATAAAATCATGAGGACAGCCCGTTCATGCTTCTACGTCGTCGGCTCGGCTGAATATTCACGCTGCGAAGGTTATGCTGTGTATTTGGTGGGATCAGGGCGGTGTCATTTATTATGAGCTCTAAAAACCAAACCTAACCAACACTGGGGAACGGTATCAAACTCAATTGATGCGATTGAGCCGAACACTGCGCGAAAAGCGGCCACAATAAGAGCAGAGGCACGGAAAAGTGATTCGGCAGCATAATAACGCTCGGCCTCACGTTGCCAAACCCGTTAAAACCTACTTAGAAACGCTCAAATGGGAAGTCCTACTCCACCTGCCATATTCCCCAGATGTTTGATTCGTGGATAGCCTCAATAGACGAACACTTCTACTCTGCCAGAAAGATGAGGAAAAGTTATCGTTAGCGATGGGCAATGCTTTGAATGATTCATTTGTAACCGTTTTTTCACAATAAAGTTGCATTTTCATAAAAAAAAAACAGCGAGAACGTAGTTGCGCTCGTAATATATAAACGTTATTTGGATATAAGCCTTTCTTTAGTTAAACGGCGGTTCTAACTCGCTTGCCTGACTTTAATACATGTCAAGAAACATGCATGGATTGTGAATTATAAAACACTAAAAACCTAGACAGTAAAGAAATCACTCCTGTTTTGATTGTTTTTAAAGCTACGCCCGAACTTTTACAATTGTTGCTCAAAGGTTTCAAACTGTCATTCCTTATTGTGTCATAGTCACCATTTTACAATGGAGGACTGCATCATTCAACAAAATCTACGTTCTCTTTGACAAACTTTTAGCGACACTTTCATCGGCCGAAATGCTCGTCCAGCCGAAAGGGGTAATTCGCGGTATTATCAAGAATCTCGATTGCGACTGGATAAACTCACTGTTTGGTCTGGATTTTGGGCAGGTGGCGTCATTGGACCATACTTCTTCCAAAATAAAAAAGGCCAGCTAGTGACTCAATAGCGAACGATATCGGGTTATGATAACTGAGTTTTTGAGGCTTCAATTGGACAGTGCGACGTGGCATACAACTTTGTAACATAAGAGTTTCCAGCCAACGACCATACCACGCTGAATTTATCGGTTCTCGTCCGATCACCGCAATCAAACATAAGAGTTTCCATAACGCGATATTTCTATAAGAGGCGGTGTGGAAAAAACAAAAGAACAAAAAGAAAAAGATGCATTCTGGCTAGATTTCTATAACCTTGTCAAAATCATCACAAAGGAAGAGCTTTTGTTTGTTGGGGGAGATTTAAACGGACATGTCGGGAAGACAAGCGAAGACTATGAAGACTACCACGGAGGGCTGGGATACGGCACCAGGAACTCTTCAGGTGAAGATATCCTAAACATGTGCAAGTCGTACGGTCTTATAGTGCTATATACCATGTTCGTCAAACAAAGCCGGCACCTGATCACTTATAGCAGCGGCAGAAATGAAATTCAAATAGACTATCATTTGGTATCGATCGCCCCTCAACACCGTCTCCTCCTGACTGAACTTTTTATGGAGGCGAGTAAGAAGTCAAAGCAGCAAACGAAGGTGTCTGAGAGAATCAAGTGGTATAAACTGGATAAAGGAAAAGGCGAAGCTTTTATTACAAACAGGAAAAACTACCTATTTTCCATTATCGATGAGGTCGGTAATCAGGAGTGCAGAGCACAAGACATGTGGGATTCCCTACAACAATCTGGCCTGGAGAAAGCCAAATCACTGCTCGGAACATCTAAAGGCCTCTGCCAACTCGCAAAAGAAACCTGGTGGTGGACAGACGAAGCCAAAGCAGTGACACACGAAAAGAAAATGGCTTTCCAAGCTTGGTCAAAGTGCTCTTCTACTAATAGAGAGGAAAAAGTTCGCCGTGAAAAGGTATATAGATGTTGCAAGGGTATCGCGAAGAAAAAATGCGCCGAATTCAAAGCGAAAAGCATGGAAGGCCTCTATCAGGAGTTGGAAGAAATATCGTCTTCGCGTCTGACAGGAACCAGGCTACCCAGGAGCTTCGACAAAGCAATTTGAACAAAGGAGCAAATATCTTTAAGATAGCCGCCCAGAGAAGAAGAAATGCTCAGGAGATTCGTTTTCCAAAGTTTATTAACAATTCTGAAGGCCAACTCCTTGTGGAAGACGAAACAATTCTCCACAGATGGCGACAGTATTTCGAGGAACTTCTGAACGAACAGTTTCCCCGAGTGTACTTTCCAAGAGCCGCCCCGAATCATGCCGAAATATCCGACATCACAGTCGAAGAAGTTCGGTACGCGGTTAAAAACTCCAAGAAAGGAAAAGCTGTTGGGCCGGACGGGATACCCTCTGAGTTCTGGAAAAAGATGGGAGACATCGAGTCTAGATGGCTCATGGTTCTTATCTCCAAACTTATGAGAGGCGACACTATGCCTAATCAATGGAGGGAAAGCTATCTTCTTCCTTTGCACAAAGGAAAGGGTGATACGCGAAAATGTGATAACTACCGTTCTGTCAAGCTGATGTCGCACACCATGAAGATCGTTGAACGGGTATTAGATAGCCGACTGGGGAAAATAATACGACTATCTGATGACCAGTGCGGGTTTGTCTCGGGTAAATCAACGACAGATGCAATCCAAAGTATAAGTTCCAGAAACCTACGTGCGAGTGATCATGGACATGTACAAAAGAGCAACGACAAGAGTAAGATGCATCGCAGGAGTCACCGAAGAGTTCGCAATCAAAGTCGGTGTACCACAAGGGAGCGTCCTCAGCCCACTGTTCTTTATAGCAGTCCTTGATTGCTTGCTTGAAGGAAAAGTGACGGACCCCAATGTGCACCAGCTATTCTTTGCTGACGATGGAGCCATTATAAGTGATGATCAGGCGTCCCTACAACGAGCACTTGATGTGTGGGTGGACATTTTTGAGGGACACGGGTATCGTATTAGTTCAAAGAAGACAGAGTATCTGTGCTGCCCGTTCTCTGACCCTCATCAGCCTATTCCAGACATTTACTTGAATGGAAGAGTGCTTCCCAAGTATGAAAAGTTTAAATATCTGGGATCTATGATTAATAAAGAAGCAACTTGTGATGACGGTATCAACCATCGCGTAAACGTAGGGTGGATGAAGTGGCGGGAAATCTCCACCATCTTCTGTGATCGAAAAATGCCCCCTAAGCTGAAAGGAAGGCTCTACACTTCAGTTGTACGTCCGGCGCTCACATACGGTTCACAATGCTGGACAATGCACAAAAAGTATGAGAGCAAATAAAAAAAAAACAAAAAAAAAAAAAAGAAACCATCACAAGTAAGATAGAGCGCGACCGACTCAGTTGGTATTGCCATGTTCAAAGGTGAGATCCTTTGAACCCCGTCCAAAAGGCGTTATCAATCAACGTTCCAATTTCAACACGCAAAAAAGGCAGGCCGAAAAACAATTGGTGCAAACAAATGCAAAAACACCAGCATTTGATTGTCCTCAGCGATGAAGTAATCCCAAACCGGGAAGCCTGCCGCTACTTTCTGAGGTCAAACCGGCGGATCCCACAAGCGGACCAGTAGGAATGCAGTTAAGTGGGAAGGTTATGGTCCAACACTTCTGACCATAGCGACGCCGGAAAAAAAGGAAAATAAGAAGAAGGCGGTGTGGAAAAAACTCGAAAATTGGCGATTTAAGGACATTAAAGGCAAAACAACAAAAAAAAAAGACAATAATTGAACAACATCATTACAACCATTGGTGGGGTCCAGCTCTACGTATGCAATAAAAGCATATAAAAGTATGTGAGTTACAACGGCCTGTGACCACCAAAACACAAAGCCTTGGGAAAAAAGGTTGAAGAATTTAGATTCATTTTTGAAGACAGTCCCATTGATATGGATTAACCCTGGCGTGAATGATCAACTTTTCTTTTAAAGACTTTAGACTCTTTTGTGTAGATTCCCGTCTCACGATGGGTGTAGGTTTTGCTATTTTTATTAGGAAGAATATTGAACCGAAACACGTTTTATGCTCAAATGAGGCAAATGTTATTCCTAACCAGTGAACATAAACGTTGCTGGAGCTTTCAATAGCCACTGAATGTTGCGCACGGCATCATTAGGAATTTCTTCTTCGACGCTATGTCTTATTGTCTGGAGATTTCAATCTGAATGACCTTGAAATTTCACCTCATTCCCTTTTAAGTAGCACAATATGTCTTAATTTATCATTGAATTAATAAACCTACCCACATCAAAGAAAATTGTTCGCCCCCTTTGCTTGATATAATATCAATCAGTAATTAGAGCCTTATTCCCTATTCCTGCATTTCTGTACAATGATCTTATTTTTGCTCTCATTGATATTCATGTTGTTAGAGGTTGCCCAGAGTCTGTTCGCTATGGAAGAATGCAACGATTATTCTAGTCTCAAAAAAATCAACTCGCCTGACTATTGCCCCATTTATATCACAAGTATTTGAATTCGACGCAAGGCTTTCGTAAAGGACACATAACAGCTTTATTAAAGGCTTAAGGTAAGGTAAAGAATCATGGATGAAGATAAATCAACCTTTCTAGTCTTTCTTGACTTCTCAAAAGCATTTAACTGTCAACACTTTGTCACAAACTATGCTCCCAATTCAACTTTTGTAATCCCACTATTAAGTTAATTATCCGCACCTTAATAACCGCTTACAAAGTGTTTCCTATAACACAAAATGTTCATCTTTTTGTTATGTTTGCAATGGTGGACCCCAAGCCTCTATTCTTGGTCCATTATTATTTTCATAAATGCATACATTTTTTTCTACGATGTTGTCTTATTGTAAATTTCATATCCATGCAGAGGAAGCTCAAATAGATTTAAGTTTTCCTCTTGGTATAGATGAAGATTCAGTTGATTCAGGGAGCACGAGATGGGCCATCTTTCTCAACGCTAGCTTTACTATCTGTTTCCGTTGTATAAGGTCCGACAGGGTACACGCCTACTGACCAGATTTACTATTTACACGAGTATAGCCAAATAGCTTCTTTGATCTAGGAAGGTCTAAACAGGAGTCAAAACAGGATTCCAAAGACAGTCCGAGAAATAACGGTTCGAATCAGTTCGGTATAGCCAGGGAACAAGTTCACATTTACATGGAGAGGCTGCCATTGCAAGAGGCTAAGGAGCCCTCTAAAATGCAGACGAATTGTCCGCAAAGCATCCGGCACGGGCACAAGCTCACGGTGGTCATCACTGGATTCACAGCAAACTGGAGTTTGTGCAGGAGGGACTATTCTTTCAAATTTTGTAACCAAGTAATTAAGATTTTCGGTTTTAAAAAGTTTCAAGGGGTGGTGCTATTTTGTCCAAGCAAGATGCTTTATAGATTTAAGAGGAAAATATTGAGGGCTATCTGCGTTTCCGTATGAGACCCATTAAAATGACTTCGATCGGTTTGGCAGAGTTATTTTGACCGAAAAAGCACCGTTACTCCAGACTTACTCCAGACCCTGCTAAAGTATTATGTTTGATACGCTAAACACCGGTGAGGAAGAACCTCATCCAAATTAGATTTCAGTTCTATCGATAGCTGGTTGGACATCGTGTTTTCTATAAAAGCCGGTTGTCTGGCGACGATGCTCAACCGAATTATCCACATTAAAACTTGTGGTTAGGCTGCAATTTGTGAAAGACTAGTTGAAAAGTATCAAGCTTTATATGAATAACCCTAAGAAAGAAGATCTTGATGGACTTTTCAACGGATTTCGTGGGCGACTTCAGACATCAAACCTGGATTTTAAAATCTAAAAGTTAAATTCTGCCTGCTTTTCAAAAGCATTATTCATCACTTTAGGGTTCTTCTAGGTCTTATCTTAAATATGATGCCTGCCATATCAAATGCGGTGTGATTTTATAAGCAAAGCAATGTAAAGAGTAAGTGATTACATGTCTCAAAAGCGATCTCTTCCGAATCAGAATGCTCAAGACAAAATTTCTTCTTCCCACTTTCAAGTAGGTCAGTAAAAATAGTGCTTTTTAGAGCCTCGGCGAACATCTAGTTGAGTCCAGCGTTGATCTAGAGATCTATTTTGCTTGGGTCAAGTGTTAGACAAGCTGAGTTATGGTGATAACTGGCAGGTTTTTCAAGTCATCGAATAACGACTGACCTACGTTTCCAAGTCATTTAATTTTAATAAGTCCTAATTTCCTTAAATACAGCGTCGAAAGCTTTCCAACTACTTTTCGAATCCGATTGCATTGGTTATGGCTGTATATCTCATGGCAATGGCTGTGTCAAATGGGTTCAATTCACCCGACAGGCATAATCATATGGACTCCATGCAGACAACACTACTGAATCGTAGCATCTTTCTAAGACACGTTTTTGACAAACTTTTGCCGCAATCTTGTTTTTTGGATCAGCTTTAGGTTTGGAATAATGCTTAGGAACTTGAGGTTTTTAGAAGTCTTTCAAGTTAGATTATAGGTTTGGCTTTTTATTTAGAAAAAGGAACTAATTCTTAAAATTTACGATGAGGATATGAACCCACTTTCAAACTTCGGTGAATAAAGTTCCATAAAACTTGCCATCCATCCCCATGCTGTAGTTCAAGCCTGTTCATAGCCAAGAGCAATTCCTATACGGGAAAACTGTGCAACAACATCAGTTGTGAATTAGAGATGATTAAAAAAAATATTGACGAAGGCATAACACTAGCAGTATTAGATCACTTCAAAATTCATACTTTGTGTGTGCATTTCCAATATAACACCTTAATGACATGAAAACAAAAAAGAAGTTGCTGTGAACTATAACAAACGCCACAAAATCAGTTGAATCTCTTGAATCATATCTAGGACAACCACCAACGGAGAGTAGTAAACGAACATCTTCGACACAAACCATCTGCACCCAGTCCATGTTGTGTGACAAATGCCCCAACGCTCTTGAACCTGCGCCAACCCGAAAAAAAATTAACAAGAGTGGAGTAGAGATAACATCACCCTGAGGTGGTCGTTGCTGACATACTATCCACATTTATTTGACATGAAACCAAAGATAGATCTATCTCTTTGGCTCTAAGTTGTGACAGCTTGGCAGCGATGGTGAGTGATTTTATTTCGAGTGAAAAATCGTACGAGTAGCTATTGGAATTAAGTTCAAAATAGCCTTTTGTGACAATGGCGATGCCTGGGGAAGAATATAGAACTAGACTAACGTCTACTATGCGATGTGGAGGTCCTTACGCTTAATACTATAGGATTAGGTTCAAGCTTGTACAAAGTATAAAAACCAAAAACCCTATCCAGAGGGAGATAAGCTTTTCCTTGTTATCGTTATATGTTTTTATGAGTATTAGGAGGGACACTAAAATACTTTCTAAATAAACAACTTCTACTTCCAGAGAAAGAGTCTGGGCAACAAAACCCAATGATGGGTATAATTAATCGGGGGACCCCCGGTATCTAGCTTAATCTAGTTGAATATTAAAATATATCCACTACAGATAAGGCTGTCATCGGGGCAAAGCCTTATCTTATCCCTTGTCAATAGCTTGTAAAATTATAATTTCATAACCATACTCACTGCTTCATTAGATTCGTTGTCGGACACACGTTGTTCGCCTTGTTGTTATGGGTGATGTGCCGCAACCCGGCTTGCCAACGCTATATATTAGATATGTTTGGATATATTTAGTTAAGCACATGCAAAAGATAGAAGTACGTATATCATGCACAATAAACACACAAATACGTATAAAAAGGAGTAGATAGATAGATAGAGAGTGAAAGCATGCAGAAGAGATGCAAAAGTGGACGGCGACATTCGACTTACTGTTTCTTGAGACACATCATCGGACAGATGTTGTTCGCCCTCACGTTGTGAGTGATTTTCCTCAGACCATCTAACCAAATCTAAATAAAATAAGAAAGAAAAATACATTCAAGGAGTTGAAGAGGCATCGATCGAGCTCTACCCATGAGCACTCATCTCGTTTCATACATATGTGAACATCAATAGTTAATCGGAAGGTTAATGAATAATACAAAAACGAATGTCTTCTGCACTCTCGTTTGCTGCTTGCCACCATCGTAGTTAGTAGTTTTCCACTTCAAGTCGTATCTGACCTTGATGGCGCTATATCAATAATTCATTCAGCTCCTGTTCGTCCTTTATTTTTTTCTGTGTTGCTTCTTATCGTAACACTTTTGCAATCCATAATTCAACTACACCGTGCATCGTCTGACGATGACGGTAGGTGGATTTGACGACCGACAGTCGACACACTCAAAGGAAGCCGGAGAGACACGAAGAGAAAGGAATCAAATTAGATGGATGGATAAGTGGATAAGAGAAAGTTATGAAACACGAGGCAGCAAAACAAAATGAGAAAACTTCCTATGATGGGAAAAATGAATAACTTTTCTTACACAAATCCTTGCATCCTGTCCCTGCCCCGTCATCCGATAAGGAGCTGTAGAATAAGGAGAACTACCGCCCACATCGCACTCATGCCCTCATCCATCCGTTTTTCATCCATTTCGTCCTGCTGTGTGACTTTCATTCAGGAATATGACATGTTGGCACAGTTGGTCTGTTCCGCTGTTCCGTCATACCTACACACACGTTTGTGTTTTCATTTTACAAGTTCCCATGCGGGTGTGTATGTGCGTCATGCTTCAGACAAGACAGCTTACGAGAGTAGGGCGAAGGATACAAGTTGCAAATGTGTCGCCCGAGGAGATATTATCTTTCATGTCCTTGAAAACAAGAAAAAAAAAGCAACATTTTATCGGGCCAAATCGTGTTTATCCTTAAGAAGTTGAAAAACAAATACAATGCCATCCATCCAGTGAGCAGTGGACTGTTTGCCAAAGCGGACATTGGACGTGATCTCGGGCGGCATTCCAGCGAAGGCCAACTTGTTTGTTTCTTTTTCTCCGCAAACAGTTTAAATACTGTTCGAGTATTAGCAGTAACTTGTTGTTTTTTCATCATCCAGGAAGGAACAAAGCTTCTTAAATATATTTAATTCATTCAGCGAATAATGAGAAGGAAACAATGGAGCAAAGTCAATTGAAGGAACACACAGCACAGCAAAGCTTCCAGCAGGCAAATAGGATCAAATTGCAAAGTACGAGGATTCGCGTACGCGTTGAGTTACAAGTAACGCGTAACAAGTGTCAGACATTTGGTAGGTGCCAGAGGAGGAGAATCGAATTAGGACTACTTATGTTGTTGTTATTTTTATGAGAATTTTGTGTCATTGTCATCCTTTGGATTAATTATTTATTCGCTTTTACACTGGTGTTAAGGGCTGATGGGCATGTCGGGAAGATTAAATGTCAGCTTATCTTTAACTTTGTCATGATGAGGCTTTACCATGTCGCGGTAGGAGTGGTTTGATGTGAACTCCTTTACAGAACCTCGCGTCCGGGAACTTCTTCTATAGCAATAGAGGGGAAATTTAGAGAAATTGAGACCCAGGGGCTAACCGGGAATACAATTTATATGCTTTTTTTTCAGTAACAGGTTGCATTTTTATTTTCTTAGAATAATCTCTTTTTTTCTTCAAAAAGTTTTACTTTTAATTCGAGTTAATAGAAAAAGGACGGCCATTAATAAAAAGGTATCGCAAATAGCTTGAAGGGATATCGCAGCGCACCAAGGTTTATTACTTAATAGCATTTCTCACAAAGAGGATTGTAGATTTCCCTTTCATTGGAGAACAGATGTACAAAAGAAAGTCCGTCGTTCGTCAACAAATGGCACCAGCAGCACATGCTAGTTTGAAACGTTAGATCAGACACGTGACATGGTATGATCCGCGTCATAAAGAATAAATTGGAAATTTGCTTTTCGCCTTTAGGTCGACCAAATCAGCTTCTGATGCACGTTCAATGTAATTTACGTCCAATGGCCGTAGAATTGGAGGCATTATTGGATCAATATCATTATCAAAGCCATTTTGTATCGCTTAAAAGCCTTCGGAATGGCCCAAAAGCAGGGAAATTGAGTAGTCTACAAGTTTAACTTCTAATCCAATTTAAACCTTTGCCAAGGACAGTACTCTCAATATACACGAATGAAACTGAGGGTTTTCAATCCTTGGTAAAGAGTGCAAAGAGGCTGACACAGCCGAAGGCACATAGGAAAGCAGTAACGCGGGATTAGTAAAGGCTGCTGTAAGAGGCTCAAGCGTGCCAGCACTATCCGCATGCGCCTCTAACATTTTTCGTCTTATTGGTGACGATCAACTCCCCATTAGGACCGTGCCAGGCTCCCAAACTGACGGAGCTGGAAGTGTTTAGAGCCCTGCTACAGCCGGCGCTACCACCGAAAAAGGTGGTGATGCTAACAGACAGATTCTGATCGCAGAAAGCAAAGCAGTTTTGCGTCCCAACAACTCACAAACTGGCAGGGCTATCCCAAAGCAGAGTCGGAAGGAAGCAGGAGCTCGAACCGAAAAAAGTAAGAGGGCTCGCAAACGGAAGACAACCGCCGGGGTCAGCCTTGCTGAGGAGAGAGAAGGTGACGTCTCCTCTTTCGACGTGGCGGCGGGCAACCGGAGCCCGAAGGCAGATGCGGCGATCCACAAAGATTAAAGCAAAAACCTGAAGATGGAGAGAACCAAAGACTGCTCCTCGGAGGCGGGCACTTCACACAACAAAACCATTTCCTCCGGAAAGGAGATCCCAATGACTGAGAGTAAGCTGGCAGTTACACTAGAATGACCAGCGCAGATTGCCAACACTGCGAAGATTACTCGTACAATGAAGATCACCTACTGGAGCTAGCTTCGGCAAGAGGCTTCTGTATTCCGGCTGAGTGTTCTGCTCTTATGAACGGCACTTTTGTAATGAGCTATTCCTCACAGCAGACATATGCCTGGATCAGGAACTACCAGGTAGTGACTCTCCTAAAATAAACGCGCGAGTTACGATCAGTCACCCCGTCGCCCCCTGAATCTCCCACCAATATACACGACCAGATATCCACGAGTATCCCCGCAACACCCCACTATAACGATGATCACTACCTTCCCATACGTAACCATCAACCATCAAGTCAGCGCACCCACCGACCCAGCGAACACCGTGGGAAATATATTAACTGATCTTTGTAATTGCACAAGTGAAACGATGATCTTGTAACGTCAATGTCTGGTCGACTTCCGACCCAAAATCCATATTGCAAGCTCATCGAATCACTTGCGCAAAACCGAACTTTCGTATAAAAGAAATGAAAATTGTGACAGTCCATTTTGCGGGATTGAAGGTGTAACAACTAATAAAATTATAACGTAGTAGAAAATTTGTGTTTTTTTTATCACACGGCAAATTTAAAAACGTAACTGGCGCAGTCGTCCGGATCGGTGACGGTTCTCAAACCGTGGGTTTTTACCCTTAATCACCGAAAAAAGAACCACCGAAAAGTGATCAAAATATATATAATAAACACAAAAACAAACTGAAAATTGTAAAATAAACAATTTAAAACCAACTTCGTACATATATGGAATAAAATTCTCGTAAAATTAAATTTAATCAAAAGAAAAACAAAAAAAAAACAGTGAAAAAGAAACGAAGCAATAAATTAAAGTGAATACTAACAAAACAGTGCATGGAAAAGAAAATAACAGTGGAAACATCAGAAACCATCAGAGAGCATGAGAAATCAGCAGGAATCAACAAGAAGACAACATGATCCTCCTAGTTTTTGGGTGCATGTAAGTTGTATAATAGTGTTAAGTATTGATCATTACGTAACACATAATTACAATATAAACCTGAACATAAGATTTACCTAGTGTCCTAGTGCCATACTGTTTTATATATACATATATGTGTAAAATTAGAGTTTAAATGACAAAAGATAAAAAGGCAAAAGAGACGAAATCATTTCTGCCTTATAATTTAAGACGACTATCTAAGAGACTACATCCTTTAGCAAAAGAAAGCGAGTTGAACGAAACCTTTGATTCCTCCTCTTCCAGTTCTTATTCAGACAACATGAACCCTGACCAGACAAACATTTCGGGTTTACAAAACCTTCCCCCCACACAACACATAACCACCCCGGCACTTTCAAACCATATCGACAATTTTAATTCCCTGAGAATTCCCGATGCCATCAAAGACCTGCCGAAATTTGATGGCAATCCACGCCTTCTATATGAATTCCTAAACAATATAGAAGAAATTCTTCTATATATCAGAGGAAGCAAAGGTCAATGATACAATATTTCGAAAGGAAGCTAGGCGCAATAAAATGACACCCAGGTTCTCAAAACAAATAGTAAAGAAAAATAATAAGTTTACAATAATTACACGAAACAATAAAAAGCTTCACAAAAGCAAAATTAGAAGGAAAAATACTAACATCCACTAACATCCTCGCCTATCACTTACTCACACAACCCGTCTATCAAACTCACCTCCTATCCATATCTACCTATATCTATCTACATATATCTACCTGTATCTATCTACATCTACATTGTATATTCAGAATATGCACAATCAGAGCATGGCGTGATTGTGACATCCAATAAGAGCATATTGAACAACCAATGAATATGGTTGACAATACTCTATACATATGTACATACAAATATATACACATATATACCAAATAAAATCGAATATATATATATACATCTAATAATAATAATAATAATAATAATAATAATTTAAAATAAAAACATGGTGTGATTGTGAACAATCACTACCTCGAGAATATGTGACCAGGGCATATGGTTAATATTACTCGAAATGGACATGTAACCAAGGCATATGGTTAGCATGATCCAAATAATACTTAATGAACGTGTAACCAGGGAATATGGTTAGCACGATTCAGATAAAACAAAAAAATAAAGGAAGAAAAATTTAATGAACGTGTAACCAGGGAATATGGTTAACATGATTCAAAAGAAAAACAACATTTTACCTAGAATTAAGAACATATGATTTAGATTAAGTCCATATATATAAGTTAGCAAATAAGTCACAAATTTATTGCACAAAACTAGCATAAGTCGAAAAGAAAACAAAAAATACCCATTCTTCTCTTCTTCACTATAGCTAATTAACTTTCCAATTTAACTTTAACACTAACTTCTCCCTTCCTACACTTTTAGCATACCACTCATTTCCTCCTAACTAATAGAAGTTCACAATATCCCAAAAAACCGCAGCATACTTCCTCTGCGGCTGGGAACTTCAAGAACTATTACTAACTTTCACAACCTTATTCATATTATTAACCTGGACGAATATGAAACTAATATAGGAAAAATAACTGACACCTTAAATGCCTTTCAAAAGAATACAGGCTACACCAATTCAATCCAAATAACTCAACTCAAACTAGCCGAGCTAGAAAAGAAACTTCGTACGATATATCCCATAGTTAGAAACAAAAGAGGGTTAAGAGATGGATTAGGTTCCACCATTAAGTTCATAACAGGAAATATGGACGCACAAGATGCGCGAAGAATAAACAGTCAAATAGAAGCTATAAACACAAACATACAAAATTTCACATACATGATAGGAAGACAAGATACGATAAATTTCCACATAATAAATAGGCTCAAAAACATAACGAACCATATAAACAATGAACAAAATACCATTAAATCCTTTTTAGAGAATACAGCAAATAAAGTAAAGAAAGAACAAGACATACTGACCTAAAATCAATACCTTAACCAAATTAACTTTAATATTGACTTACTGACAGACCATCTATCTGATATATCTGAAGCCTTAATCCTCAGCAGACTAAATATAATCCCAAAATTTTTGCTAAACACTAAAGAACTAGAACTAATACAACGAAAATTAATTGATCAAGACATTAAGATTACTTCCACAGAACAGTTATACGAATTATTAAGACTACAGGTTTATTATAATCGCACAAAAATAATATTTAATATACAAATCCCTAATTTCTCCAAACTAAAATACTCCCTATACCATATCATACCTCTTCCTGTAAACGAGACAAAACTCATAATAACAAAACCATTTATTGCATACAATGATCAATATATACAACACTTTTACACAATTTGCCCCAAAACTGGAGAGATCTACATCTGTACTCAACCCGAACTAGTAGAGAAAACACCAGGATCCAGATGCCTAGGGAAACTGTTAGAGAACCAGGTCGCTCATTGTGGATTCAACGACGTGGGATAAATCGAATCGATAACGCAGATTGAATCTAATTACATACTTTTTACTAATGCACCCCAAGTCTTTTTTAATTCTTCTTGCAGTCCGAAAACAGGTACAATACAGGATACAGCCTTGCTGCACTTCCGAAACTGCAAAGTACAGATCAACGGCATCACATACGAAGACAACCCCTCAGTCTATTGGGATGACATCCACTTACCACCACTTCCCAGCAACGAAGTACATGCAACCCATGTGAACGAAGTCATCAACTTCAAGAAACTTCAGGAACACAACCTCCTCACTGAATCAAAGCTGATCACCTTAAACACTAGGACCGAGATTCTTCATTACATGACGACATCATCAGTAGCCGTATTCATAACGGTAGCCATCATCATAATTATCATCATCACCATCAGGACCAAACCTCGAAACCTCCCGCAGCCTCCAACCTTACAATCTTTCGCTCCAGCCCCAGTGACAACACTATGGCCATCGCTCTATCCTAACGGGGAAGGAGTTACGACGCCCATCAGTCACCCCGTCGCCCCCTGAATCACCCACCAATATACACGACCAGATATCCACGAGTTTCCCCGCAACACCCCACCATAACGATGATCACCGCCACTACCTTCCCATACGCAACCATCAACCATCAGGTCAGCGCACCCACCGACCCAGCGAACACCGTGGGACATATATTAACTGATCAGCGTTTCTTTGTAATTGCACAAGTGAAACGATGATCTTGCAACGTCAACGTCTGGTCGACTTCCGACCCAAAATCCATATTGCAAGCTCATCGAATCACTTGCGCAAAACCGAACTTTCGTATGTAAAAGAAATGAAAATTGTGACAGTCCATTTTGCGGGATTGAAGGTGTAACAACTAATAAAATTATAACGTAGTAGAAAATTTGTGTTTTTTTTATCACACGGCAAATTTAAAAAAGTAACTCGCGCCATCTGCTTGGTTCCGGGGAAACCTGAAAACAAGGTGGATGTACTGTAGCGATTCAGAATGTCTATTCCTACAAAGTGAGTAAGGGCTTTGTGAAAAAAGAAGGCTTCACTCTGGTTGTGGGATTGAACAACGGCTCTGTCGAGACCCTGAAATATGTACACATGTATACGATTCACGTCCCTACTTCGCCTTTCAGATCAATCTACAGCATTGCAAGGCTTCTACTGCTTTTTTTCAGTAGCAGAATTGCATGCAGTAGTACAAATCACCACATTGTATCCGCTCATTGTATCAGGAACGATGGGTATGGAATAAACGCCTGTGTGGTCTTGGTGGTGTGCGTGATGCTACGATTCTTGATGATGGGCGATCCGAAAGGCCTAGAGTCTGCCTCATCATATCGAACACACTATCAGCAACCAAACCTGGGCAATTCTGTGGACAAGATATGGTGGCTGCTAGAGTCTAGAGAGCTTCGTCTTGGCGTCAGCTTACATCCCCTACGACGACGACTGCCGCCGCCACCACTCGTAGAGTACTGTGAAGCCAAAAGGATTGGACTAATCATCTGTAGCGATGCTAATGCTCAGAAAACTTTTGGGACAGCAGCAAAATGCTTCCGGAGAGGAGACCATCTATTGACCCTGGGGTCTATGATCCCTGTCTAATAGGCATGTGAAGGCCATCACTAACTGGAGAGTGTTACCAGATGCTACGTTGTCAGATCATATATATTTCCAATTCCAATTGAAATATGGTATCTGTCCCTTGCAACCCAACCGAAATCTAAGAAAGACGGATTGGTATGGTTTAGAGAGGAGCTTGAGAAATGGTTAAATTGGTTAATTTTCTCAAGTGAGGAAACTTGACAAAGCTGGGTGTACTCAGAAAGTCTGATGGTATCTTCACCGAGTCTAAAGCCGAAACTCTTAGTTTACTGCTTCAGACCCTTTCCCCGGAAAATCAGACTGTCATCGGCTTGCTGTACACTCCTTCAACTCCTTAGCGGAAAATCCTGCGAGACTGCGCTGAACAACCTAGTTGGGAGAATTGAATGCGTGTTCGAAAGGAAAGAGTACGTACTGGGCATGTTAGTCGACATTAAGGGTGGGGGGTGCTTTTGATGACGCTATTTTCCATAGCTTGTGTAACGCTGCTATGCGACATGGCTTAGACGAAGCTCTGGTTTTGTAGATCAAAGCAATGCTTGTGCTCAGGACATTGATCGTTGATGTAGGCCTCAAACAATTTGTCAAATCTGGCGTAAACAGAGGACGCCCGCGAGGTGGTATCCTATCGCCGCTGTTATGGTACATAGTGGTCGACTCTCAGCTCGATGCTCTTAATGCCTCTGGAATTTAGACCCAGACTTATGCGAATGATGTTGCCGTTCTCTCTGTCGGCTCGTGTTTAATGACTCAAAGTGGCGCTAAATGTGATCGATTACTGCTGCGCGAGTAATGAATGGGCTGTTGGTTAATCCTCTTAAGACTGATGTCGTTCTCTTCACGAGAAGGAGGAAAAATACTGCCATTACTCAGCTGGTGCTAAAAGGCATTCCCATCCCGATATCCCAGGAAGATAAGTATCTGGGAGTCATCCTAGATAGCAAGCTTCTTTGGTCAAGACATGTTGAGTCCAAAACCACCAAAGCGCTGTCAGCTTTTCGGCAATGCAAAGGTGCCTTTGGCAAAACATCGGGGTTATCACCGAAAAAGGTCCTTTGGATCTACACGGCAATGATAAGACCGATAATCTCATATGCATCGGTTGTTTGGTGGAGCAGGCTAAAACGCAAACATGCTGTGGCTTCACTCACCAAACTCCAAAGAGCGGTCTGTCTCAGCTGCACGTGTGCATTGAAAGCCATTTCTCTCCTAAAGAGAAATGGTCTTTGGTACAACTCGCATCGGAGTGAAAGTGTACTTGAGATAGTCTGAAAACTTGGATAGTTTGAAAACGAATATTCATCAAGTTATGGCCGAGTTATTGCCCGATATGTGCCGCAAAGTCACCGCAAATTGGTAACACCAACGCCATCGAATATTCATTTCGCAGCTCCTCTCCTCGGCGGGGCACTGGCGTACCTCCCCGTAGTACACTTGCCTTAAAAAAGCTTGTCGGCGCTAGGCGTTCGGAAAAGAAATCGCACACAACATAAATGAATGAGAGAAGCTTGGCTCTCTGCGTGAGCTGTAAGGTGTAAGAAGAAGAAGGTATTTAACGCCAATATGTTCACAAATAATATATGTACATATGTGATGTACACAACAGAACTCAATGAATGTTGTGCAACAACCCTTACGATTGACCATGTGAAAAAAAAGTCTTTGCCAAAAAACACTTGGCAAAAAAAGCTGTTTAGTGAATTGATTTTTTTTCTTAATATTTAAGACTCAAGGCCCAACCATAATAGAATTAAATGCGCTTGAGCTTAGGTCCAAATTAAACGAGAATTCCATTTAGGCTTCAACGAAAAATCAAGCTAATGAACTTAACCGAGATGAATGAGATGCCAAACTGCTTACATTCGGCTTGTGACGACTTGAGCTGTCCACCTTCATTGGGACCTTCTTTAAGCCCACTTAAGTAAGAGAAAATTCAACGAAACTGAGCTTTATCCCAATATGATCATGCTATTTCAGTAAGCTGGTTAGGCTCACTTAATTCTGTGAGTGATATGGCCGGACCTTCAGATTGGGGCTTTCAGTAACGGTTAGAAGATAGTTAGTGATGGTGAGGTAGAGAAGGGTGAAGGAAGAAAGAAGGTAATAGGGTAAGGTAGGTAAAATAGGTTTTCCCCACGTTTTCCTATGCCATATGAACAAGGCTCGTCTTCCTTATGAATGCAGTAAGTTTTGGGTATCTGTAAAGGGTATTTCTAGGTAGGAAGCGATAAAGACGATAGTAGACCTGGCTTTTTGAAGACTATTCAGTTGAGGTAGGAGTAAATTAGGATAGCCCTTTAATAGGTTCCATATGCAGCTATAATTGTGAAAGCATGTGGTGCTTTTTTATGGCTTAGGAGAGTATATCGAAATCTTTTTGGAATTTTGATGATAGAAGAAGAAATAGCACCTTGTGGTATCCACTTCGGTTAAGAGTCGTTCAGGAGTAGAGAGGTGGGTAGTTGTTACATTACCTTCTGCAAAATGTCTTTAACGTCTGCTTATGGGACATTGGTCGATGATAATACTGACTGTGTCTTTAAAGCATAGCTTGTTTCGAGAATAAGCCTTTTTTTCAGGCTCCGTGCTAGTGCCAGGCGTAGGCATCGTCCAACCCTCTTGGGTCGTATACATATGTGACATAGCTTTGTTTGTCTAGCTTATTGGATTTATCATTAAGCTAAAGAATGAAACAAATGTGCCACCATCTATTAAAGATAAGGGAATGGTACTCATATCAGGGTGAAATCAGAGCCGTTTCGACTTTATCGCCTACACTAGTTTTTGAACGTGTTGAGACTTTTCAAAAAGGGTTTTTCATAATTGAGATATAAAGTTAAATTTTATTCCAGGTATAAAGTATGGAATTCGATCCTGTTTATTGACTATCATGAGTACGTTTCCAGCGATTGATTGTTTCGAGCCAGTTTCCTACCAATCTTCCATACCTCTTGCTCAATTTCGTTGTCAATTTCGCGTAGATGTTGTTTCTAAGTTTCCCTAAAGCTGTTAGTTTCTTAGCAAACGCGTTTAATCGTATGGTCAAGCTGGCTATTGGACCGAATCATTTGTTGAGATTACAGAATTATCGAACTTCTATCGTATGCAGCACCAACTTGTTACCATACACCAGTGATATCAAGTTCATCCAATTCTGACTGGATACAGTCTCCCACTATGACACAGGCATTAGCGAACTCTATTGACCATAACATGGCAATTATTTTTATCTACGAAATAATACTGTCCAATCACACCTCCAGCATAAAACCACACTGAAGGTCACTTTTTATGGATGTAATGGACCGTCTTAAAGCATATATGGGCTTGTTGCCGTCCACTAAGCGATTTCTTCATCGTTGAAAATAATTCTTTGGGTAGAGGCCAGCTGGTAAATTTTCAGCGCTTCAAGGAATCAAGAGATTTCAGTTATTTAGCTGATTGGATCATTTTCACCTGAAGCACCTACCGCTGCATTTCATTCAATAGTGAATATCGATTTTTTCACATCGTCCCACCAAAAATTGGAGTAAGCATTTTTATGGTAAAAAGCCGACTCAAATATCTGTTTTTAATTTTGAATAATTTCCAAACGTTACCTATTCATGGACTTCACCCCTATAAAAATACAAGTATTGATTGAAGTTATGACATCGACAGATCATGAAAAAAAAATTAAGGGTGCATGTGTATTGAAATATCAATTTGTTATGTCTCTAATGAAAAACCGAATATTTGTGTTACTTGCTGGTTTGTTGGCTTGTTTAATGGAAATAATATAAAAATCAGCTTCGCAGTGGGAACCAAAGTGAAGTCACCTATGTGTGTACTCATATCACCATGGTCATAATTAGATTCCAGGAGTCAAAGAGCTGAGTTCTAAAACATAATAAGCGCAGCTGCTACTACAATTCAAATCCAATAAAATGGAACGTGCAGCAAACTACAAGACTCCCAACTCTATCGTATGAACCTTACCTAACAGCCAATATGAGATATATGTAGCATAACTGACATCAACAATCGAATTGCCCGCCTTCTGCTGTTCAACGTACTTGCCCACATCATAACAAGTAGAAAAGGTGTTTCTAAGGACAACGATTGATTTAACAACAACTCTGAAGCACGAGTTTCCCACTGCCTCACATGCCACAGTAGATGTTTTTCAAACTGAAAAACCTCGCAGTCAATTCAATACATCTGCGCACCTCTTTGATAGTTTCCAAATAAAAAAAAAAAAGAAGAATAACGAGCAATGAAAAACAGTAACGTATAAATGAATGTATCCTTGAACCTCCCATCATTCTGAATACGGACAGAAGCCACGAGGGAAAAAGTAGCGAGAAAGCAGAGGCTGAGCACGCCTATCATCGTCTGAATTCTGCGTTTGACACGTTGAACATCGTTTCGCTTAAAATTCGAACTGAATGAAAAATGTGTAGCACAAAGTATACATGATACAATGTGTTTATATGGAATCCCGCCGGCCAGCAACAGTTTAAATATTTCCAGTAACGAGGCCAAATTAGTATATTCATATCGTCCTTGGTCTTTGGAAGAGAATGGGATATGAGCCCGGAACGCATCGTGTTAAAAGTCAATCGGAAATGGAGAAGCAAAAAGGACAACCGTAGAAAATTCTGGAAAAAGTCAACATTTCTTAACCGACATCGAAACTTTTTATTGCTACCTTTCATCCGCCTCGTACGGAGCCCTCATAAAATATAGTACTTCACTAGCACTTCAATTCAAACAGTTACCACTGCCGCTCCATATCAAGCCGAAATGACTGCCGACTTTACTTATGACTTCTAACGGCCAAGTTCCAAGCTCTATCCCTATCCCTAACCTCTACCCGAAACTTGGCAGGAAATGAAACTTTTTCACTTTAATTAAATGCGGCGAATGTGAGAATTTCAACACTCAGCAGCAATAAGCTTTTCACAGCGGTAATTCACTTCACATCATCGGGGGAATCTCCTCATCCGAACGAGATTGTTATTAAAGTGGGAAGTTGTGGAACGGATTTTATTTGTTTTTTGTTGAACTGGATCAACTCTCTTACCTTGGCACATGCTGCATCCGGGCAGATTATGTGATGATACGTGATGTTTATGTAGTCGGTGTTCGAGCATATGGTCAGAGATCTCTCGTCGAGGGCATTCAAATCGTTTCCATGCTTTTTAGTTACTTTATCTAATAACTTGGGATCCTGTAACGAGAAGGCACATCCGAAACGGTTCAGCAATTAATTTTCTTTGAATTTATTGTTTTTTTTTTCTGTTTTTTGTCTGTTTGCTTTCCATGAATGTTGTTTATGCATACGTAGAGAATGTTTACAAGCAAATGTTGAATAAATTAGGAAAAGAAGCGCAAAAAGAAAAAAAAAAGCGAAATGAAAACAAAATTAATGAGCAAACCCTGTTGGGTACTAATTTACCTTGCAAGTCAGCATCTGTAAATAGAAAAATAGTTTTCCACTTTATAAAGATAAATAGTTCCCTGTTGGATAGTTTTTTTTTTTTTTAATTTTTTTTAAATTAGTTTTTGTTAGTTGTTAATTCATCGGAGAGTACACACGGCACTGCTTGATCCAAATACTTTAGTGACGTTGTTAAGCAAAGAATATTGGCCTTGTACTCGTATCACTCTAAATTCAGAAAGCAGATATTTATAGGTGTTCATCGGTTCGATTGTGTGATATTTGGTGTCAAATAGGAAGCAGATGCTTTTATAGTGCGAAATATAAATATTGATGTTATGATATTTGGCTATAAGGCGAAAAGGCGAAAAGGCGCCAAGTTGAATAGTTTTTGTAACATTGTTCTTAAGTGAGCCCCGATTCAGGGAACGCGAGCCAGTGTAAGATTGTGGGCTACTCTTAAATGTATGAGATTATAGCTCTGAGGCCAATTGAATAGTAACTCAGAGGTCTAGAGGTTGGTGCTAATTCCCTTTATCAGGGATGGCGTAAGTAATATATTCTTTATCTGTTACCTTCGCCAAATATTTTCCGTAAAACAGCTATTATTGTGAGTCAGTTTCAGTGTACGTCATTTGGTTGGAGTATGAATAAAAGCATTTAATTTGTAAATGTCGCTTAATATGAAAAAGAAAAATTCGACCGTAAGTCATTGTACTTTACTGGAAGTTTATGGTGACCATTCTCTAGCCGAGCGAAAATGTCGGAACGTTTTGAACTGGTAATATCGACTTGCAAGATAAAGTTCGAAGGTGAAGAATTGGGGGAGCAGTTCCATAAAGACCCATGTCAAGCACTTTTTGTTCCGAATAGTGGGGAGCCAACTTGTCAACGATAGAAAATGCCTTAAGGCCATGGAGATGATCCAAAAGATGGGTTCCACACGATTTGTTTTTATTTATGTCTTATAATTTCCTGATACATTCCTAATGCCTCAGATAGGTATAAGTGAATGAAATATAAGATTTTGGTCACTCCAATGAGGTTATTTATAAGAACAAATTAGATTCAACGAACAACAAAGAACCTCGTTGGCAACCTTTCCTAAGCCTCCCTGTCATGCCGCACTGTTCTGTTTCATCTCCTATATTTTATCCTTATATTGTCTCTTTTTTCATCGGATTTAGATACTCATTACAGACTGGAAAGTGATGACTAGATAGAGAAGGGTTAGAGAAGAAGGTAAGTAATAGGTAAGATAGGTTCTTCCTCATGTTTTCTTACGCCAAACAAACAAGGTCCGTCGTCTTTATCGATTAAGTAAGTTCTGGGTGTCCGTAAAGTGCTTTTTTTTTCCTTGCATAAAGGGTGGGCCATCTAGTGGTTTTGTTTTTTAATCATAGGTTATTTTGACATTGACAGCTATTTCCCGCTCGAGATATCGACAGAAATCATACCTCCGCGGAACGAAATGAGTCGCTTTACGATTGAACACCGATGGGAAATATTGAAAACTTATTTCCAAAGTGAGGGCTGTGCAGCCCAAACAGTGTGTTTTTGAAAAAGAAGTTTTGGCCGAAATGAAGCACTCACCGCGACTGCTTTACGCAAGTTTGTGCAAAAAGGTCGTGAGACTGGTATGCTAGTGGACAACACTCATGGTCCTCATCGTCGTACGGTGCGCACAGATGCTGCTGTGGCTGAGAGTGTAAGACACAATTTATGTACATCAACTCGCCATCGATCTCAACAGCTCAACATTTCACGCACTAGCCTGAGGAGAATTCCTCAGAAAGAGCTCGTATTATTCGCTCACAAGGTCCAATTGACTCAAGGACATCGGAGCAAAGCAACAGAATTAAAAACTGCGATAAACGGTACCCTCGGCCAAAAGGCTGAAATAAGGGCCCTCACGCATCGTACCACCCTCAAATGCAAAGACATAGAAGAAGTCTGCGATGCAATTAGACTGCAATTTAGATTCGATGGTATATCGTAAACGGACGATATACCTCCCAGTGGAGGTAGCCAGAAAAATGCTCCTAGCGGGAATACTTACGAGTAAGATAGGTTGGGTAAACTGCCGAATTCGACAAAAAACGCTACTCAAGAAATGAATCAAATGCCTCGAATTCAGGCACATTGCTAATAGATGCGGCGGCACAGAAAATCGTTCAAAACTCTGCAGGAGATGTGGAACGGAAGGCCACGTAGCAAAGAACTGTAGCAAGGAGCCATCATGCATGTTCTGTAGAAAAAATGACCCAGAGAACGCAAGGCACGTAGCCGGGAGCAGAAAAGGTCCAGTTTTTAAGAAAGTTATCGCCACTAAGCAATGATTAAAGTTATACAAATAAACTTGAACCACTGTGAGGCAGCTCAGGATATTCTGCAGCAGACAGCGAAGGACGAAAGGTAGATGTGGTGCTGATAAGTGAACCATACAAAAGTCTTGATATGGGTTAACACCAAGGCACGCTTCAATATGGGTATGCGGGAACCAAGCATTAAGACATCGACGAGAATGAAGAAGGCTTCGTGCGTGCAAGAATAAGTGGCATCGCGTTCTACAGCTGTTACGCCAGATCTAGCTGGACAACTAGCCAATACAAAGGATAATGGCGGACGCCCAGCAAAGAACCAGAATGGGGCAGTATGCTTACCAACGAAAGAGGGCAAATCCTCCTTGAGGCTTTTGCATCTCTAAAAGTAGGCATAGCGAATAAAGAGCAAGCAAGTACGTATCGGAAAGCAGGAATGGGATCCATGATAGATCTAACCTTCGCCAGCTACCCTATTTTGCGCAATATGAATTGGCGTGTTAGCAAAGACCAAAGCCACAGCGACCACCAGGCGATTGTCTTCGTAATAACAAAGAAAAGAAACAGGCAAAGACCAATGCTAAGAGGCCCGCAATGGAACGATAATCTATTGGAAAGAGAAACTTTTGAGGAGATGCTGAACAGTAGTTCAATGGACATAAATGGATCAGCTGAAGACTTGTCGCACCGACTTACACAAATTGTTATCACATCAATCCGGAGAAGCGCCCCATGCTACTGGTTAAATGACGAGATAAAAACATAAAAACACTCTGATCAAATTGCTTACAGGCTCGTCGTAACGTCCAAAGGGCTAGAGGAAGAGTTAGTTTTCAACAGCACCTCAACACCTTCAAACAGATGAGACGGGACCTAACGAAGGCAATTAAAGGGAGCCGGGCAAGATGATTCAAACGTATGTGCGAAGATGCCGACATTAACCCATAGGGCACGGCGTATAAAGCGGTGATGGCCAAACTAAAAGGCTACATGTCCCCATAACTAACATGTCCAATACTGTTAAGAACCGTAGTGGAGCACTTGTTCCTCAAAAGGCCAGGTGCGGCGCCCACAATCGTCTGGGAAGCAAGCTCGACAGTATTACGCTGAGCGAACTGCAGAGAGCTCTCGACAGGGTAGAAGACAAAAAGACGCTTGGACCCTACGGAATATCGAACAAAGCATTGAAGGCTGCTATTCAAACAAGGCATGAGATGTTCTTAACAGTCATGCAGAGATGCTTCCCAAGAGTATTCCCAAAACCATGGAAGTTGCAACACCTCATACTGCTAACCAATGAAAAAAAACCACCCGGAGTACCATCGTCATACCGCCCGATATGCCTGCTCGATACAGTGGGATACAGCGTCTGAAGCCATAACAGGACACTCATAAAGGCGGGGGTCAAAGAAGTACTGTGCAGTAGTGACTTTAGACATTAAGAATGCGTTCAACTCTGCCGACTGGACCCTGATAAGAACGTCGTTGGCAAGAATTGAAACACCTCACTACCTGCTAAGGACAGTGGCCGACTACCTCAAAGACAGAAAACTGAAGTATGTCACGGAGGAAGGAACTAAATATTACGACATCACCGCCGGGGTTCCCCAGGGATCGGTGTTGGGCCCACTTCTTTGGAACTCAATGTATGACGGTGTCCTGAGACTAAGGTTTCCCCAAGGGTAAACATCATCGGATTGGCAGATGATATAGCTATCGTGGTGGTTCCAAAGCACACACACGAAGTAGAATCAGCCACAAACACAGCAGTTGTCCAGATAAAGCAGCGTCTAAAATATGCAGGCCTCGAACTGGCAGACCATAAGATGGAGGCCGTAGCAGAAAAACTGTAGAATACATCGATATTCGAGTGGGCAACCAGAATATCCGAACCAAGGAAGCGATCAAATACCTACATAAGAGTGATGCTCGACAATAGGCTGCGGGTCAAAATACACGACGACTATGTGAACAAAAAAGCATCCTCGCTAAAACGGCTCTCTCCAGGATACTGCCAAACGTGAGTGGACCCGGACATGCGAAGAGGAATCTGCTGGGCAGAGTGGTGAGCTTAGTCATGCTCTATGCCGCATCAGTGTGGGCAGAAGCGCTCAAGAGGAAAGAAACATGCCTTGTAAGCGGCTGTGGTTTAGTACTTAGGCGTAGGTTGAGCGAATAGCAAATAGGTAGAGCCTGCGAATCGTGCATGCTAGGCGGCACGGGCCTTTTGTATCTATGAAGATTCCACATCCGTTGGCGCATCCAAAAACAAAAAAAAAGGTCCAATTGACTCAGCTTCGTTACCGCTTCGTAGTTTTAGCATTAGAGCAGATTGAATTGAACAACGATTTTGGGCGTAAAATCATCTTTTCTGAGGAGGCGCATTTTTATCACGGCGGCTACGTTAACAGTAAAAATTGCCGCATCTCGGGCTCGGAAAAGCCGCACGTTATGGTCCAGAAGCTAATGCATCAACAGAGAGTGACAGTTTGGTGCGGATTGTGGAGGTGGCATCATTCGATCATTCCCAATGAGGCTGGGAACAACGTTTCGGTCAACGGTGGGCGTTACAGAGCCATGTTAACCGCCTTTTTTTTTTACTGAAATTGAAGACATGGATTTGGATGACGTCTGGTTCAGACAGGATGGCGCGCCATGCCACACAGCCCATGCCACAGTCGATCTTTTGCGCACCAAATTCCCAAAACGGCTTATAGTTTTGGCGATGTCAATTGGCCGCCTCGGAGCTGCGATTTGACCCTTTTGGACTCTTTTTGTAAGGACCCGTGAAGGACTGATCTTATTTCAACAATCCGGAAACGATTAAAGCACTTAAGGCCAATATCATCCAAGCAATGCGTGAGCTACAGCCCGAAATCATCAACAAAGTCTTGGATGACAGAATGGGTGACAGAATGCGCTACTGTGAAGCCAGCCGAGGCAGCCATTTGGACGTCGTTGTATTTCATAATTAATGGGAATGTCCGTTCTTACAAAAAAAGCCATATTACATGGACAAAAATTAATTTGGTTCATTTTATTGCATTTTTAAAAAGAAACTTGTATTTGGCCCACCCTGTACACTAGGTAGGGAGTGACGACAATATACCTGATTTTCTGAAGACTATGTTTTCTCAGTAACCAAGAAAGCGGTTTTATTATTTCTCCCATAGATAAAGTTAAGAACGGATACACTTTAGTGCAGCTATAGCTCGTGACACCCGGGATTCCGAGGTCGGCTACCGCCCTGTAGGGCTAATGAGGACGAATGCTATCGTATGCGGCTTAAAAGTATCGATGTCGAGTATCCACTGGGAACTCGTTGGTTTTTCCAGGATCTGGCGTAATGTGAAGATTTGCTCCACACTGGTACGTGCCTATTCGTGTGATGCATAACGGCTTAAGACGTTCGGTATTTGGCGCAAGTCATAGGATCGCCTTTTTTTAAAAGGATAAGGATAAAAAAAAAATATATTGTCGACTAGCAACCGCTATCAGAGTTTGTCTACCTCGGGTGCCAATGTTAACTACACAAATGACAACCGAGTGGAGATCCGGAGAAAAATCACTCTGGGCAACCGGTGCTACTTCGGTTTGTCAAAATTCCTAACAAGGAAGTCCAAAATTACTCTCTACAGAACACTGATCTTGCTAGTCCTGCTTTACGGGGCCGAATGTTAAGCAAGAAGCAGAGACAAATCTGGGCCCTTTTGAAAGGAAAATATCCGTTGGATATATGGTCCTGTCTACAAGGAAGGCGAATAGATGAGAAGACTCAACCGCGAACTCTACGAGCTCTATAATGATGTGGACATAGTCCGGAAGGCTTGAATATTGGCTCGGTCACGTCGGGCGGTTCGAGAAGGCAAGGGAAACCGAATCTTCGGTTCAGAGACCAGAGACCAAGTGATCGCAGACATCGGGAAACTCCAATTGGAAGCAGCGTGTCCAGGACCGATATTTATTTAGTGCGCTAACCTAAATAAGTATAGGTAAGTAAGTATAGTCGGGACACCATTTGGTACTTCTTTAGGAGAGTCTATCTTAATTTGGCTAAGATTTTGAAGACAGTAGAAGAAATAACACCTCCTGCTTTCTGCTTCGGCTAAAAGCCGAGCGGGGATAGAGAACGTGGGCAATTGTTTTTTCAACTTCTGCGGGACGTCTTTAATGGTTGCCTATAAGAGAACGAAGATAGCATTTGTTTTTAAAGCATAGCTTGTTTCGAGTATAAGCTTTTTTTACAGGCTCTGTGCCAGTGCCAGGCGTTAGCCTAGGTGACTCTCTTGGGCACATATGTGAATCTAGCTTATTGGCTTTGTTTTACGCTAGATGAGACTTCATTCATTAAGCTGTAGAGAAATGAAACAAATGTGCCCCCAATTATTTAAAATAGGGGAATGGTATTCATATCACAAGGTAATCAGTGACGAATCAACTTTATCCGCTACACTAAACAGTCCTTTTTTGAACGTTATGAGCCTTTTCATAAGGGGTTTTTCAATAAGGGCATAACAATTTTGTATTTAAACAAAACAGGAAATAATTGAGGTATCTGGTTAAAATTGTTCTACGTGAGCTGCCCATCATGCCAATCTTAATTGTGTAGTTTTCTTCATTCGTCTGTTTCTTCGCCCTGTTTTCCACAATTGACTGTGTTCAGACTGCAAGAAACGTAGGGCAATCTTTTAAGGGCGACCACGTCAATGCCAGAAAGGTATATAGTATCCTGCGAGTGTTACGGTGTACTCCATGGTCTAAAGCAACCAAGACGAAGATGATCCTCGCAAAAGCTGTGTTGATAGCAATTTTATGGCTGCGACTTTTTCTGTCAAGTGGACTAGAAGACCAGAAAGAAGCTCAATGTGGTCTTTAATAATATTTTCAGATTTATCTTCAATATTCCTTGTCGCGGGCAATTCCCCGTCTATTCCAAATATTTTTTTTGGCTGCTCACTCGACGACATGTTCTAATAGATCGATCGCTTTTACGAAATCCAGTAGACCCGACAACCCGTTTACCTGTTCATGACGTTCAATTTCTCTCCCCCCCCACTTTTATACAACCAAGGTACCCACGCCTAGCGGCCTTAAGACTTAAACAACGAAATAGTATAAATCAAAAATAAGATT
This sequence comes from Merodon equestris, assembly GCA_958301585.1. Lineage (NCBI taxonomy): Eukaryota > Metazoa > Arthropoda > Insecta > Diptera > Syrphidae > Merodon > Merodon equestris. Next base: position 104,639,263 of record OY284415.1, read on the forward strand.
GGGCCCAAAACTGAAACTTGATGTACACATAAACGAATAAACTCGATCTTGATCCTAATTTCGTCCATCTTGACTCTTTGCGACCTATTTGAAAGAAACGACTTGAACCAGTTGAAGGTCCTCGAAACCCCGTTTCTTCACTATACCAAAGGCTTTGGTTATATCTATTAATAAACCAGGCGTAAGCTTTTTTTATTAAGATTGGACATTATTTAGGTAACATTGTATCTTGGAAATATAAACTGATTTCATTATTTGATTTTTTATAAGTTTTCAAACACTTAACTGAGGCCTGAACCTAGGGAGATGGTAGTTAAACCTTTTCTTCAGGATCTTACTTTGAAAAATGCAATTATTAAGAAGTAAACCATGTAACCATGTGGTTGAACATGAACATCGAGAGGGGACTCTTCACATCAATTGAAGTTGCCGTGGGCAAGAATTATTCTGCGTTTGAGCTCAGAGCTGGTGTCATTGCTGCTGTCACTAGTGAGCCAGGGTAGATGAAATGCTTGACTACCTCGAAATTATAATTGCCCAGCTAACAAAGGTGGCATTTCGACCAAGACGTCAATATTACGCGTGATTATTTGATGGTTAGCTGTTTCTGCTCCACTACTCTTAAACGCCTTATTGATGTATCGCTGTGTTTGTCCAATCAGCTAAATATAATCTAGGTGTGCAAGCGATTGTGCAGATTTGCTCGGTCGAACCTCTCGGCTACACACAATTCTCTTATGACATCCTTATGACTAACGACCTTAGCATGGATGTTTAAGCATGACATAGATAAGTCGTCTTATCTGCCGTAGATTATCTTGCCTGATACCTCAGAAACTTATCTAACCCTAAATAAAAATAATGTGTGCGTCCACAATACAATGCTTGGAAGTTTCATTCCTATAAGGGAATGTTATAAGGATTTCCCTTCTTATGACAAAAAGGATTTTCGCTTCTGGCTGAGTCTATAGAGCATGTTCGATACTTTTTGGTAAAACTTTCGAATGTGATTTCTGCAATAGCTTCTCTCTCGCGGTTTTCGTGTTACTTCCTTTCCCTTGTTAGTGGCGCAGTTACTAGTTTCTTTTCTGTTCGCATTTTGTTTTTCTACATAGGCTTGTCTGAACAATTAATAGGTTAGACTTGTCTATTCCTTGCTAAAAGATTGTGTCCCATCGCAAAGTTCACTGCCTTTAATCTGATTCCTATCTACGATTCGAGGTGGGTGAGAAAATTCACGAGAAATTCTTCTTTTTTAAAGTAGATTTTCAAACCAGAGGTAATACATTTTTGTCAAACTTGTTTAAATCCTCCGAGTACTTCTGGGGATAGTTCTTAGAATAGTATTAACAGCTCTGTATCGTTATAAAATGACAGCTTCTTAAGGTTCTTTTTAATTTCTGAGAACAGAAAACAATGTAAATAACCATAGACGCCTTAGGTTCCAGAGGTTTCAATATTCTTCTTTAATTAAGGACGTAAACAAAAAATTCTTAAGCAGCCAAGCTTGTGTACAATACTCTACCAGGATTTTATTGAAAATTTACTAAAAGTTTCAGGATAAGTTGAAGATGTTGAAACATGAGCATAAAAAAATAAAAATGTTTTTTCTCAGAATTGATTCAGCCAGCAAGGATCAATCAAAACCATGCCTCATTCCCGTGGCTTTCTGTGCCTCAAAAAAGATTTGGAAATTTCTCAGGAATTTGAGACATTTAATTCCGAGGCGTTGATAACTACAATTCCATGCAAAGATACATCAATTTTTGGCCGTGGTGTTCACTGACCCATAGTAATTACTTATCAATTCTAACAAAGCAGCTAAAATCTATTTTTGGCCATATATACATGGTTTGTATCGGGAAAAATCTCGGAACAATAGATTTATTTCATAATATATATTGCTACAAAATCTTAAGATTCTTCAAAATACGTACAGCCTTGAGCGTCGATAAACTTTTCCCATCCGCTTCCTCACGACTCGGAAGCTCCCTGGCAGGCGGATTCCGCAAAGTCCTTAACGTTACGGGTACGTTTTTGATGGCACTTAGGGTTTCATGGTGATGTTGCTTGAGGGAGGGTTTTACTTTTCGAATAGAAAAGTAGTAAAGAATAGCCCGGGCTAAGTCGGGATTGTAAGAAGAGTGGTGAATTGTCGTGAGGCCGTTCAGCGTCAAGTAGTCAATAATATTTTTCAGTGATTATAGTGCGCACTTCTATCTTATTAATGCCAATTTGAATTCAACATTTCAAGTACACTTTCCACGTTGTCAACGGTGTGTATGAATACCTTTTAGTGATCCTTTGCAAGGCACAATATGGGCCGAAGGAGAAAGTGAAGAGGTGCCGATGCACAGTGGTTTGCAAAGCTTGTGGGTTGAAATATGTGGGAAATATTGAGCTAGGAAGAGCATATCATGTTTGTGTGCATACACGGCCGAAGACAGGCTTAAGGGTACATTGACAAGCATTTCTAGCTTGACAAGGGTACATTGCGGCTTACTTGAAGAAGAAGGATGCAATTGGCTTGCTCGCTTGAGAACTGTTTGTTGAAAGAGCGATACAATTATGGTGAGAGGAACCTTACGTCGATTTTTATTTATTTTTATTTATTTAAAGCTAGCTTACAATTAAAATTCTAAGATAGCTACTTGTATATATATGGTATATATACATACATATATATATAGCCAGAGCATCTATGGCCTTCGGCTATGTACATGTTAAATTAATTTAGATTAAGTGGAATAAATTAGTTGCCTTTAGGAAATGAAGAATTTTTGTTATATTTTCTGGATATGGATTGGAGAGGAGGTTATTAAACAGGTCGTGGGCAAGGATGTTTTGTCTATAGGTTTGGAAAAAGGGGCATTCGGAGAAGATATGGTGGATGCTAATTTGGTTTTGATTGCAGTATGGGCATTGGGATGTTTTGCCTGTGTTAATATAGTGTTCATGGGTGACTTTGGTGTGACCGAGTCTAAGACGGGCTATTTTTGATGCTTCGAGTCGGGATATTTTTACGGATGTGTTACAGTAACTGTTTATTGTAAATTTATTTTTATTTATGGTTCTGTACCATTGTGATGTTCTATCCCAAAGGTGAAGATGGTAGGAAGCTGTCAGTTTCTTAATGAAGTTGTTAAGGTCTTGGAGGTTGAAATTGGGTGAAGTGAGAGAAGGGGTTTTGATGGTGTTTTTTGCAGTTCGGTCAGCAAGTTCATTTCCCGGGATTTGTATATGTCCGGGGATCCATACTAATTTGGTTTTGGGGGATTGGAGGTACAGTAGCCTACGTATTAGAGAGGGGTAGTAGGTTTGGTTGTTGTTATTAAGGATTGCATCTATAGCTGAGAGGGAGTCGGTGCATATGGCGAATTTTTTTTTGGACCCTTTTGTATATTCTAATGCCTTGAGGATGGCGATTATTTCAGCGCTAAAGATAGAACTATAGGCGGGTAGTAGGAAGGTATGTATAATTTCTGTTTCTGAGGTAACACTGAAGCCGGAACTGTCTCCTATTTTTGAGCCATCAGTATAGATGAAGGTATGGTCCCAAAGGCTGTTTTTGAGTTCACGAAAAAGGGCCCGGTATGTCTCTGGTGAAGTGGAAGTTTTTTTGTAGGATCTGAGGGTGGAAATGATGGAAGATGACTGGTGGAACCAGGGTGGAGGAAAGGTGGGGCGGGGTGGGATTGGTTTACGAGGAATGTTAGATTCATCACAAGAGGCTGTGAAACGCTCTATACTGGATACAATTTTACCTTTTTTCTTTTTCGGTATGGTTAACAGTTTTCGGAGAGGGGAATCAACGCAGGATAGAAGGGATTTGTGCAATTTGAGGGTTGATTGGTATCTTAGCTTTTCGACAGTCTGCATTCCTGCTTCAAATAGAAGTTGGTTAATGGGAGTCGTTCGGTAGGCGTTAGTGGCTCTTCTTATAGCTGCGTTGTAAATGCTTTTAATTTTAGTAAGGTGAGAGTTGGCGGCGTACCCGTAAAGAAAAATACCGTATTCTAATTTGCTAACTATAATTGATTTGATGATGGATGTGAGGGTGCATATGTTGCTATTAAATCTGATGTAGGAGAGGGATTTTATAATATTTAGCTTTTTTTCAAGAGCTGGTCGAATGAATTCAATGTGTGCATTCCATCGGTAGTTTTTTTGGAATACCATGCCCAGTATTTTTAATTTATCGACGTTTTCAAAGTTGATGGTATGCGATAAAGCTCTGCAGGTGCATTTGTGCTTTCGGCAAATGTGGAGGTGCTTACATTTGTCTGTAGACAATTTAGCGCCTGAATATTCGCACCACAAAAGTATGTCTTGCATAACGGGGTTAAGGTCGATATTGGCTGTGGTGTTATTTTTGTTTAGTTTTTTAACAAGGGTGAAATCATCGGCATATGCACAGAATTTTAGTTCTTTGTGGATAGATATAATGTTGGAAAGTTTATTGAAGGCTATAAGGAAAAGAGGAACGGATAGGGGAGAACCTTGGGGTATGCCATTATAAAGAGGTAATGCAGATGATAGGCAGTTTCCAACACGTACTAGGATTTTCCGATTGGACATGAAGTTGTAGATGTATCGGATAATGTTTGGTCCTACTTCCCATTCTTTAAGTTGATCCACTATTGTATGAATGCCTATTTTGTCGAAAGCTTTTGCGAAATCAAGGGAGAAAAGGGAGAGGTGACTTTTTTTTGACAGGGAATCGGCAATAAGGTAGTCTAAGTATACTAACGGGTTAGTAGTAGATGTGCCTTTCTTGAATCCAGTTTGGTGACTGTTGAGAAGTTTGTTGCGAGAAACAAACCACCACAGTCTGTTGGCTATTATTTTGTCGAGAACTTTAGCACAGCAAGGATTAAGAGATATCGGTCTGTACGATTTGGGTAGGGATTTGTCAGTATTGGGTTTGGGGATAGGGATAACGGCACTGTTTTTGTATAGTTGTGGGATACTGTGGCGGAAGATATGATTGTAAAATTTGAGGAGCCTAGCTTTTATGGGGGAGGAGAGGTTTTTTATCATGGGATATGATATTCGATCGTTTGATGGGGTTTTACCTTTTAGTTTATTGAGGGCTAACTCTAGTTCAAGAGGGGAGATGTCTTTTTCAATAATTTTAGCATCGCTCGATGGGATGTAGGAGGTGGTAGGGGTACTTGAAAGTTTATTTTGGCGGAATGAAAGGGGGAAATTGGAGTCGTGGGACTCGTTGGACCAATATTTTGCGAAGTGTTGAGCTATGTCGGCAGGGTTAGTAATGTTGGTGGTGGATGGGTAAATAGGGGTTATGGAATGGATGTAGGATGGGGTGTTAATGCCACAAAATGTTCTTATTGTGGACCAAATCTTAGAGGTGGGAGTGTTGGGGTTGATTTCTGAGGTGAGTTTGAAGATGGACTCTCTTTTTGCAACTTTGACTTGCCTCTTGAATCGAGCATTGGCTCTTTTATATAGAATAATGTTGTCTATGGAGATTTTACGCTTTAGGGATTGCCATAATTTGTTTTTTTCGGTTTTTAATTGGTCTAATTCCTTGTTCCACCAGGGGACTTTTCTCCTTTCAGTTAAGGTCGATGTTTGTGGAATGGATTGGTTGGCGCTTTGGAGGATAATTCTGTGTATGTTAGCTGCCTCTTTGTTCAAGTTATCACTTAATGGGTGCTCGGAACTATGTTTGTCTAGGAGTTTTTGGTATAGGGCCCAGTTGGCTTGGTCTATTTTAAATTTAGGGCGTTTTTTGGGGCGGGTGGTGGTCGTGTGGAACATGGTTATAATAATGGGAAAGTGATCGCTACCACAGAGGTCATTAAGAACGTTCCAATTGCTGTCGATAGCGAGTCTTGGGGAACAGAAGGATAGGTCTATGTGAGTGAGAGTGGAGTGGGTACTAAAGTGGGTGGGAGAACCGTCATTCAGAAGTTGGTAGTCGGATTTCGTTATGAATTTAGAAATAGTATTACCGCGGTGATTGTTTTTGGGCGAACCCCAGCTAGAATTCCAGCCATTGAAGTCGCCAAGTACCAAAGTGGGGAGATGTCCAGGTTCGAAAACGTTTTTTAGATTGTTAGTATTAAAGGACTGTGTGGGGGGAATATAGGCATTTATGATTGAAAATTTGAGTTTAGATGATACTGTAATGCACAAAGCTTCAAAGTCTTTGTGAATTATAGTTTGTGTGTACTGTATGGAACGGTGGATTAGGAAAGCGATTCCACCGTAGGAGTTGGGGTTTTGTTTTTGGGTGATAAGGCAGTAGTTCACGGGAATGGGAATGTGAGCTTTATATGTAAGGTGAGTTTCCTGTAAGGCGATTATTTTAGGAGAGATAGATTTTATAAGTAGTAATAATTCGTTGTAATTGTTTAAGTAGCCTTTGATGTTCCATTGCAGTATTTTTAGTGCATGTGCAGATGGTTGAGAATTGTTGGTGATGGTTGTAGTGTTGGTAAGATTTACTCGACCCCGCCATCCTGAGTTGAATTTTTGCGAGCCTGGTGTTTGGCTCGGGATGACAGGTTTTGAGACAGCGGGGTCGGTGGGTTTGTTATCAGTTAAATGATTATGTAGATTCATCATGGTGTGTTATTCTGGTTGTGAGAATCATTTGTTGATCGTGTATGGTTGTGTTGTTGGGAGAGTTAGCTTGCGATTGTGTTGATTGAGTGTCGTATTTGCTATCTTGTATGTGTTGATGAGTAAGTTCGGAGATTGGAGACTTTGGTATGTCGGAGATTTCGTGGAGATTTTTATGATGGTTAAACTTTGAGGGGTTTTCTTTTGCGCTTTGGGAGGAACTGGGTTTTGGGTTAGAAGGACTAGTTAATTGAACGGTTTTTTTTTCATGGTTTGCAGTTTTCTCTTGAGATGTGGTGGATATAGATTTTTTTTGGTTCGGAGTTTGAGAGGTTGTGGAAACAGATGTATTGGTAGGTGGTGAGGCAGGATGGTTGTTCGTGTTGGCAATGTCGGTCTTAACGGGAGTAGATTTGGTCGTTGTTGGTGGGTCAGGTGATTGAGCTTGGCTTGCGTTTCTAATGGTTTGAGAGTAGGATGTGGGCAAAGTGGGGGGTGGGTTTTGCGCTGAGTATGTTTGCTTGGCTTCAGTTAAACTGCATTTGTTTATGGTTTTTATTTTTAGGATTTCCTTTGCTTGTTGGTACCTGTGGCATAGTTTTGAAGAAGCTGGGTGCTCCTCTGCGCAGTTTGCGCATAAGATGCGGGTGCACGGGCTTGGGGAATGAGGTGGGAGATTGCATCTTTCACAAGAGGGGTTTTTGTTGCATCTTTTTGCTGTGTGACCCAGAAGTTGACAATTCCTGCATCGCATTGGATTTGGGAAGTACTCTTCAACTTTTACGTTGTACCAACCGATGTTGACCGTTGGTGGGGGACGGAAAAGATCGAAAGAGAAGAGGATTAATCCGGTTGCTTTTGTTGATCGTTGATTGTTTTTTTGAATTTGAAAACGTCGATGACGCCTTGGCTCTTCATTTCCTTTAGAATTTCTTCCTCAGAAACGTTGATGAGACAGGGGGCGTAGACGGTGCCTTTCGAAGCATTTAGATGAGGGTGAAGGGAAACGTTGATAGGGCCGATGTTTGACAGGTTTTTTTCGAGACGAATATATCCGCAACTTTCTGTGATTTCGTTAATATTAAGAGATTTCCATCCCGTAGTTGGGAGATGCTTTCATAGGCCGTACTAATGCTGTCTATGCCTTTTTTGAGGAGGAAGACGCTAAGTGATGAAAGAGGCTTTTCGGGGTCGGTTGACGACATAATTATAAATTTTGGGTTGCTGGTATTTGGAGAGGGGGAGAAAATTTGTTGATGGGCAGTGGGGGAACAGATTGGTTTTTTTCTTTTTTTGTTTTTGGGTTCGGTAAGTGCCTCTATGTCGAGGTCACTAAACCGGTTACCCAGGGCTGGTGGGGGCCCGGAGGCCATTTCAGAACACTACGATCGAACTATGTATTTAATATTTTTTCTGGTGTTGTCTTGGTTTACAGAGAGAGAGAGAGGGAGAACTTAAAGCAAGCGGAGCTGTAACTGGGTTTACGCGATGGGATGTGTTATTTCACTCACTGAGTAACCACGATTACGTGTTGCCGGCTCGAGGGTTAGTCGGAGACTGACCTTACGTCGATATTTAGGCGAGTTTAATGACTTCGCAATATCAATGTCCTCCTTTCGTCTAAGAGACTTGGGAGCATCAGACTAGATATGTGAGTCACACTCAAGCTTGGGGCAGATATAAGACTTTAAGATTGAAGTCTAGTATTTCTCATCGTTATTGGCTACCCCCGGCATCTCTGCCGGTGACATTATCGTGAAATCAATTCCCCAAATCGAGAAATTCGATACAAGCACTTGCAAGATGACTATCCTACGCCCTTTAACCTGTGATGATATGTTCTAGTTCAATAACGTGTAACTTGGTTTCACGGACTTTCCAAATTTAAGTCAAATGCCATTTGTGGAATGATCATGGGCATTAAGATGGGTATTAAGATGAATTGGTTGCAAGACCTTCTGCAGTTACGGTTAAAGCTGAGGGAGTGCGGGAGAACATGGCATGGACATGTGATTTGCTTAACTGTCTCGCCCGACTATCGCCGCTTGGGACTTGCCGCCCTGTTCATGAACTTCCTCGAGGATGTTTCCGAGAAGTTAGTAGACCCTCATCTGTAGTATCTTATTTGTTTATCGTCTTGGTTTAAGGAAAACGGCTTACTTCGTCAATATCTTCGTCCGTGTGAGCAACAAAGTGGCTATAAACATGTATACGAGCCTGGGTTATATAATATACCGAACCGTGCTGGAATATTATTCGGGCGAACGAGACGAGGATGCTTATGGTAACATGCCCAATCACAAACCATGACATGACCTGGTTATATTATTTCTTTTCAGATATGAGAAAAGCGTTGTCGCGGGACGTGGACAAAAAGTCGGTGATACCGTTTATACACCCAGTAAGGCTCGAAGATGTTGATTGATACTGAATTAAAATCTTTTCCTCCCTAAATCTGTTTGTGCTCTGTGTAATGTACCTAACAATGGTCAATCCCAGTTTGTTTTCATAATTTTTCCGATTTTTTTCTATTTTATGAACACGTACGCCAGTAGGTATGTTTTCAGATTCCCTTTGAATTGTCTACATGTTAGGATATATGCTTCATGTAAGGTGTCTTACATTCTTTTCAGATTACATTGGAGCAACTACGGAATATGGGTGGTTGCTAAAATTGATAGCCATGAATGGAGAAAATCAATAAAACGTATTTTGTCTATTTAAGTTCTTTTGATTACTGACCATTAGCTTATCTGATTACCGACATCCTGATACAGTAGCCGCATTTTTCTATTATCGCTGTTTATTTGGCTCCTAGCCTTATCCATTCCTATCTCGCGATTTTCTATTCTAACCACCTATTCACATATGAACCTCAACTCCTGGTGGTTCCTAGGAGTCTGGTACCTCCACTGTAGATCGAAAAACTCCTCTTGTAAGCTTATTGGGGGCAGTAAACTAGAGAGGGCGGATTCAAGGCTGCTATCAAGGCTCGGAACGACGGCGAAAGAATTTCCAATATGCATCAAAATTCAGCTTTTACGGTTCAAGTACGAAGAACAGCTTATTTGGGTGCATAGGCCAGTAAAACTTGGGGAACACAGAAGTTGTCCCTTCGGGATGGGGGTTTTAATATCCCGGGGGATGTTGGACTCAGCTGGATTACATGTTGGGGAACCCTGACAATACCTAAAAGGAAAAGAGTTTCAGGCCTGTATGTAGGGTGTTAGGTGCCTCAACACATCGGGTGCGGCCGAACAATTGGAGGAAACCCTCGACTATTATAAAAAATACGTTACCGCACTCCAAGTTCTGCAATGGGATGGACTCGGTGAAAAGCGGATGAAAAACTGTGGCACACTAGGAGACTGCTACAGAGGGAATAATCATCGACTACTTGGATGCGGATTTGTTATTCGAGGCAACAACTGGTATCGTAACTTCAGCAAACATAAGTTTTATACGACGATACCTGTCACCAATGAAAAAGACGATCGACTTAAGGATTTCCTCTATCACCTCCTAGATTTAAAGCGAGGCTGGCTACGGAGGGCATTTTTGACGAATCGCGGGAAGACTTGTGACTGCCCACTATTTCTTCATTTGGACGGCAATAAGGGGACTTCGCGGTCGCCTGATCAATCGACAATCAACCGAATTGTTCGCATATATGGCAATTGAGGCCAGCATCCTGAATATCCAAACATTTCGAGGAGCCAACATTGGTCCGTATCATTCCTTTGTCGCAGCCAAGATACGGACGCGGATTTAATAGAATCCGAATTGAGTCGGCAAAATCCAGAACTTGGAGAAGGATCACGAATCAGATCGAGCAGAAAATACAATCAAAAACTGTCCTGATGAAATAATCCTGTAGAAATAATCCGCTTGAAAATCTTCGATTCCAACCCTGATGAATGACAAAGCCGCATTTAAGGTGTGGTGTTCAGGTGGAAAGAGACGTCAACCAACTGGACGTGCGGGACTGGAAGCAGCTAGGTTAAGATCGTTGGAGAGATTTGTCGGTAGAAGCCCAGGTTTATCTCGAACTGTTGGGCCATCTAAGTAAGGGAAATCACTACATAGATATCCGACGTGGCCTGTCGGACTCATTTTACATTTCGCTGGTCCACGGGTTCCGCGATTCACCTTTCGTGATTGGGTTTGATACCACATTGGATTTCAGCATACTTTGATCGTCCTTGATCCTCCTTTCAAGCCGGATCGTATCATAACTTTCGCAGTAAAACCAAAAAGTAGATTTACAATAACGCATTTACGAAGGATAAAAAGGTTTTCAGTTCAATGGGCAATGACTGATTATTAAGTGTTCCCCTTTGTTTTTTTTTTTCTATAAATCGTGCAGGTTCAATAGTGTTTTATGTGTTTGTCACACAACCTGACAGGGTGCAGATGATTTGTGTCGAAAATGTTCATTCACTACTCTTCGGGGGGAGGATGTCTCATCACAGGATGAGAGATTCAACTGAAGGTGTCGCGTTGGTTGTAGTTCACAGTAACTCTTTTGTTTCCATGTTATTAAGGTGTTATATTGGAGATGCACACACAGAGTATGAATTTTTAAGTGATCTTATGCTGTGAGTGTTATGCCTCCGTCAGCACTTTTTGATCATCTCTCATTCAACACAACTGATGTTCTTGCACAGTTTTTCCGTATAAGAAATGTTCCTGACTATGGACGGACTTGAACTACAGACCTTCGGCTCAGTTGTCGGTGATGATTACCATTGCACCACGATCACCTCACTTAAGTGACATTAGACAGCATTGGGTCTTAAGGCCCCGGCCCATAGAATCCGTCAATCCGTCACTCCGTTGATTTCAACTGAGTGAAAACGTATTCGCGGATAGAGCAGGCAAACATCGGCCCATAGAATCCGTCAATCCGTTGACAGTTGTCGATGACATTTATTAATTGATGGAGTGCGTTCATCTGAGTTATAAAATAAATGGCACGGATGGCCTTTGATCGTCTCAATTAGTTCTTCCTCGAACATTTTATAACATTTTTTTCCTAGAATAATGTTCACTTCTCGCACACTAAACGACCCTCACCAAACGAATCGTACTTTGAATGTCAACCGAATTTGAAGTTTCTCTCAGTACGAGAGAGTTCCCAAGCATTCTCTCAGTGCATCCACCAATGAACGTGCTTACTCTCAATTCGTGCATGCGTGAACCTCAGAATGTAAATGTGTAAGCTCCAATATGTGAATGTATGAGCTCTCAACGGAGCGAAAAGTAGAAAGTAGCTCTACTTTGTCCGTTGAAGTTCATACATCCGTCGGCTATGGGCCACCTCCCATAAGAATGTGTATATTCTACTTTTCACTCAGTTGAAATCAACGGAGTGACGGATCGACGGATTCTATGGGCCGGGGCCTTTAGAATCATTAAATTTCACTCTATTGTTTATAGCCCACTTAATATGTTATCGAGGACGGAATTTAATGTACTTAAGATACGTTGTAGTTGCAATTATGAGAGTAGCAGAGATGAAACCATTGATACAAATTAGAAAGAGTGTCGGTGACAGGATAGAGCCTTGGGGAACACCAACATTCATTTGGTAAATACATATCAGACTTGAAACTTATCCAAAACGATTTTGATGGAACAGCCCGAATAGTAATTTTTAATCCCTAGAATAAGATATTCAATGATACCATAAGCACACATTTTCGACGAAAGAGCCTGATGGAGAACTCCGATGATTTATCAGCATTTCCATGATCTCATGATTTTTTCATGTTGGGAACTATACGAGTTATACGAGTTCAAAAGTGCATCTGTTCCATTAAAAACTCGACGGTCGACGAATGTACATCAAGCAGATTAGCTTTATCTAAAGAGCTGACAGTTGGTGTGCCATTGCAAATGAGCGTAAGGATTGATTTTTTAGCCAGCGTCCAAAAATGTTTACTAGCCTTGGGGCATTGTAATCCCCATTGCCTAAACTGTTCATGATCATATCCATAGGATCATAAACATTGACAATCACCAAGCAGGACCCGTCCTCCACACTCTCCGGTCACTTTTGAAGAGCTTGTGTTACTGAAAAACTGTAACTTATGACATGCTTTCTTCTCTGAACATTTGGTAAATCACGCCGAATGTCTTTGTACCTGATTTCTCCAGCCCAACATAACATTTTATGGCGTATCGCTCTTCAATCGTTTACTGCATTTCGAACTGCATCACCAAAACGCGGTCTAGTCCGAACAAACACTCGGTGCAGATATATGCATAATTCCATTACGATTTCAATTTAAGCTTTACTGCTGCACGTAACGTACATATGTATGTACATTAATCACGTTTTAGAGATATGAAATAGTATATAATGTATAATCTACAAGTCATTATGAATTCAAATACAAAATTTTAACGCTCTTTAAAAGCTGGTGTCTTGTCATGTTGATGAAGGACGTCGGCAGTTCTTTGTTATCACAACCTCGTACGAGTATGTTCTTTGTCCATATTTGTTCCAGGATCTTGGAATGCCATAGCGTCCTTGTTGTCGTCGTCGTGTATTAAAGTCTTGTTTAGTTTGCTTCTTGTACCTATTGTCATTAAACAAAGCTGAAATTACCTCAAGTTTGTAGATATTTTCAATAATCAGCATGTTTAGGTCTTCATCAATGGAGGTCTGTTGATAGAATACTTCTCAGTAAGGAGTGGAGGTTTGTCATTTGCGGTGCTTGCTATGCAAGCACTCCATACCTCAAATGAGATTCGACTAGACTAAAATAGCATTGGCGTAAAACGGATGGTGGACAGAAGTTGTTTAGGTGGTAGGGAGCATATGCGGATTGACGTAACTTCTTAGTTAGCTGTTCTATTTGATAGCTCCACTTAAAATTGTAGTCCACCATAACACCACTTGATAAAACTGATATGCTTTCTGTTTTGTTACAATTGTCATTATCCTGTAATTTCCGGTAGTTACCTTACATATGGAGGCACCTTCGATCATGTACTTTTTTCTATGTACATTCAAAAGTAATGTTATCTTGTACGTGATATCATTACTTTTGAAATATGTGAAGGACGTATATGAATAGTTTTAGACCATTATCGTGATACCATGCAATTATTGCATTGAGCTCTTGTTGCATTATTTTCACAGCTTGATCAGCATGATTATGACTTACAACTACAGCAGTATCATCAGCGTATGCATATTCAGTACTTCTTTGGAGCACTGAGAACATATCATTTATATCGATGATGAAAATAAGGAGTGCCTTGTTCTTCACTGAATTCATCACTTATTCGCACTTTAAACTTTCTATTGCTGAGGTAGCTCTGAAACCAAAAGAAATATGTCCTCGGACACCTATATTTTGTAATTTTTCTATAATTCTTGCATGGAACAATGTATCAAAAGCTTGTTTTTAAATCGATGACGATAGAACTATGGTTTTTATTTAAGCTGTTATTAATTTGGTTTGCAAAATCACCAAGCAATCGACTTGTGCTTTTATTTTTGCGAAATCCAAATTGTTTCGATGTAGAATGCTAAATGTTTCCACATAATTATATAGCCTTTTGACCATCATCTCCTCCTGTACCTTATCCACCACTGAGAGTAATGAAATTGGTGTGTAGTTCGTAATCTCATTTTTCTTTCCACTATTGGCCGATGTCTTTAATAGGTTCGGGACCGTTGATTGGTTAAAACTCCGATTGATTAAATTTCTCAATACAGGTGCCAGAGTCCCTCTGATGTCTTTGAGATCTCGAGATCGTATTCCGTCAATGCTTTATAATCGTTTAGTGCTCTAAGGACGTTTTCAGTTTTTATCTCAGTCACTTCTTCAAGGTACATATGTAGATCTTCCCACTTGGCTTGATCCTCGATCAAAAATTTTTGTCACAATCGTGGACAATCTCCTTGATTTCAGATGATGGTAAATAAGCAAATTTATTGACTAAAGAACTTATCTTCATTTGCAAAATTTGCTTTCAAGGTTTCATTTAGATAACTCGATTCTCTCCATAGAATTTCATTCGCTACTTTCCAAGTTTCTTTTGGGTTACTTCTGAACCTTTCAAACTGAAGCTTAAAATATCGAAGCTTCGACGAATTTTTTTATTAAGGTTTTTGCGAAAGATTTTATATGCTCTCGCGTATTATTCATTTGCTTTTTTGTTTTTGTACTGCCTATGTATATAGTCTATCTCGCTCCTTGCATGCACTTCTTAATTCATTTGTCATCCACCTGTGTTCATTGTTTCTCTGCTTATGTCGTCGAATCAGAGTGGAAGACTGATGGTCTCCGAGGATGCATTATTAAATCCTTCGTCAAATTCATTAAGCTCATCACAGTTATAGATGTTGTTCATAAGTTTTAACAGAAACATACTGTTGGCTGATGTTATTTTCAATATTTTTATTTTCAACGTTTATATTTATACCTCCTACGACTATCAAATTTTTGCGCCTATGGAAATGGTCAATGTGCTTGCTTAGTTCATCGATAAAGTTATGAATATTTTCTTGAATTGCAAAAAGTTATATTTTGTTATTGTTTATATTAATATTGATTGACAAATGTTCGTATGTCTCAGTCGTTCCTCTGTGCATTTCATATATTATGTTTTCTTTGAGGTACATGGCTATGCAAAATATATAATTTATAATTGCTCATACAAGCCGTATACAACCCTGTTGTTTTTCAACTAGTTCAAATGTCCTTTTTACATTATCATTTCTCTATTTCAACGATAACGTGATCATTTTCCTTTTAGAAATTCCCTTTGTCCTTTGACGAAGTGGGGTTCCGTGATTTTTTTAGTGGTTTGATGGTTAAGCTGACAACACTGTTTCTAGAGTTTATCAATTTGGCGGTTAAAAGTTGATTTATGGTAAGAGCGTTTTGTACGTTCTTCCAATGAGTAGATTAATGACAGAATTGAATGCACGTAAATTATGCAAATTTATTTTGAAATCCATGGTTCGGTCACCTAAACTTATCGTGCGCGACATAATCGTCCATCTGAGCAAGTTATTCGGAATACGATGAATCGTTTCGCATCCCGTACAATCTAGAGGGTAATACGCTGAATACGCTAAACAGATCGAAGAGAATAAATTTTTGCTGTTGTGGAGCGCATGGTTGGGGAGAATTCGAATGAGTCGAATCACTATCGCTCACTGCAATTGGAGCTATGCCCATTCACTTTGGGGAAGGTTTTACGGAAAATTCTTGGCTGAAAAGCTTATAAGCTTGTGCGTGACTGTTATACGCATCGTAGGTTCAGTGAATGGGCCGAAAACATGATTCATCTTGATCCCCATTTTCAACGCAAAATTTTGTTTTTCGATTAAGCCCCTTTCTTGGTTAAATGGATATGTAGATAACTAATATTGCTGAATTTTGAGTAGAGAAAACCCAGAAGCCTTTGTCAGGATGCCATTACAACCATTAAAACTCACTGTTTGGTGTGGTTCTTAGGCTGGTCGAATCATCGGCCCATATTTTTTTTTAGGACGTTGAAGGCCAAATTTTACCGTCAATGGAGAGCGCTATAGAATGATTTCTGATTTCTTCGTTGAATGACATTGGCATTACAGAGCTTTGGTTTCAACAAGATGACGCAGCATTATACATAGCGCACTACACAATCAATTTATTGCGTGAAACTTTAGATTATTATACTTTCTTTCGGTATATTGCTAGTCACTAGTATATTCCGACAAACCAGAGAGGTTTGACGATTTGGAAGTCAATATACGCCATGTTATTGCTGGTAAGGCCACAGCTGCTCGATAAAATTGTAGAAAATTGGCTTCACTCGAGTTAGCCGTGGTACATACAGAGTGCGCCATCTCATATGGGTCGATGTAAACTTCGAATAACTTCAACAATTGTCAACCGATTTTCATATGTCATTGCATTTTGGAAACGTCAATTCAGTACAATTTTAATCATGAATCGCTTTACACCAAAGGAACGCGCAGAAATAGTTTCAATGTTCATTAAAAATGAACGCTCGTGCAAAATATCGTGATCGTGTTGCGCCCAAATAAGATACAATTCATCGTTGGGTCTCGAATTTTTTTCAATTTGTTTCTGTGGCAAGATCTCGTGAGCAACCTAGGCCACGTCCGCGGCGTTCAAACTCATCTGTTCAGTCTGTGAAGGCTAGTGTTCAAGAAGACTCAAGTTTGTCATATCGGCGCCGTTCGCAGCATTTAGGCATCAGTGGGACCACTTTGCGGAGAATTTTAAAGGATGATCTTCACTTATTTATTCATCTACAAGCTACTTACGTACTAACAGATTTGAGAAATTGTATTGTACAATTTTATTTATTTAAATTACATACAATACCTAAAAGGAAAGGTTTTAAAAGATAAAAAGACTTAACAAATTCCTTTTGAAGTTAGGTCTAGTATCAGATAAGTCCAATTGTATTGACAATTCGTTAAAAGCCCTAATTATTCTTGTTAGTGGTTCGTTTTTCCCATAGGCTGTATTATGGAATCTTTCGTTTAAAATACGTCGAGTACGAAGAGGCCTGGGGGGCACATAAAATTGTATTAACTCAAGAAGGGAAGAGCACTTTATGTGATATGAAAGGATGTCCCTGGCAAACATTACATCATAAAAAGTGCGTCTAGATGACAAAGATTTCAAACCAAGTAATTGACACCTTGCTTTATAGTTAGGACCAAAATTCCAATGCAGTTTAAAGATTGCGAACTTTGTGAATCGTTTTTGGACCTTCTCAATACGCTCGGAAAAAGTTATGGAGCTAGGATTCCAGATTACAACAGCATACTCAAGCAATGGTCTGACGAGAGAAGTGTATAGTGCCACCAGAGTAAATGGGTCGGTGAACCCTTTAGTATTACGTTTAATGAAGCCTAGTGTTGAATTGGCTTTGGCCAGTGTCTGGTTGATGTGAGTATGAAATGAGAAAGAAGAGCTGAGCCTAACACCCAAATCTTTAATATTATTAACCCTTGAAAGACGTGATGAGTTAATAGTGTAATTAAATTCTGTACGAAGGACTATTTTAGAAAACGAAATAGAATAACACTTGTCTAGGTTAAGTTTAAGTCCATTGATTTTGCACCACTGAAAGATTCTGTGTAAATCTAATTGAAGCAAATTGCAGTCATCAACATCTTTGATACTTTTGAATATTTTCATATCGTCAGCATATAGCAGACACTTGCTGTGCTTAATCGAGAGAGTAATGTCATTAACAAATATAATAAATAATAGAGGTCCTAAGTGACTACCTTGAGGAACGCCAGAATAACAATTAATTGGTTTCGATAATGAATTGCCAATTTTAACTCTATGGGTTCGTTCTAAGAGAAAAGAAGATATCCAACGAAGTAATTGAGAGTGAAATCCAAAAGCCTCAAGCTTGCTGATCAGTATTAAATGATTAACAGAATCAAATGCCTTACTAAAACCTGTATAAATAGTATCTACTTGCTTTTTATTTTCCATCTCACTAATTACGAATGAGGAAAAAACTGATAGGTTGGTAGAGGTCGAACGACCAGATATAAAACCATGTTGGGCTTCTGATATATGTTCTTTAGTTAAAAAATCAAGTTTGTTCTTGACTATGTCTTCAAACAGTTTTGGAATAGCCGACAGCTTACAGATACCTCTATAATTTTCAACATTATTCTTTGATCCAGATTTATGTATAGGAACTAAGAATGACTCTTTCCAGTCGTTAAGAAAAATACCTTCGGACAAGGAACAGTTAAATATAATTGATAAAGGATGGGAAAGTGTGTCAACACAATATTTGAGAATAATTGGTGGAATTCCATCGGTCCCATAACTGGTATTTACCTTTAAATTTTGCAGTGCAAATAAAACTTCGGTAAGATCTAGGGCTAAAGATCCAAGGTTTAATGAAGTTGGAAAACTGTGACCAAGGATGCGACTGGGGTTGAGGGTGGAATTGGAAAAGGTTGATTGGAAGAAATTTGCAAATAAATCAAGGGTAGAGTCGATATTATCTGACTCATTATCTTTAAAATAAATTAAATTGGGCATTCCTACAGATTTTCTTTTTGAATTAATGAAGTGCCAAAATGATTTGCTATCAGCTTTAATACTATTTTCAATGGTGAATATGTAATTTTTGTATAAAAACTTATTAAGAACAAAAAAGTCTCTACGTAGTTTGCTGAAAATTCCATAATCAAAGAGATTCTTTGAAATTCTATATTTTCTAAAAGCTTTGTTTTTTAAATTTCCATACAAAGTGCAGATAACTTAAAGAATTTTGCCACAGATGAGCCACGGCGCTAGGCATACGCACTGATCGTTGCAATGATTAATGCTGAGCCGGAGTTCTGGCAGCAAATTTTGATGACCAATGAGGCACATTTTACGCTCTCTGGCTCAGTTAGTAAACAAAATTGTCGCTTCTGGGGCACCGAAAATACTCACATTATCCACGAAGAGCCGCTATATTTATTTCTTCAAAGTTGGTGATCGATATCGGTGATGTTGGCCCATTATGTGGTCCCAGAAATGCGTAAAAAGGGCGTATTTCACTGTTGGTTTCAACAAGACCGCGCGACATGCCATACTGCGGACAAAACAATGATGCCTTTGCGTAAGAACTTCCCTGGAAGATTGGTGTCAAAAAGGGCGATATTGACTGACCTCCGAGATCTCCGGATTCGACTCCTCCAGACTTTTTTCTTTAGGGATACCTGAAAAGCAGGGTGTATGCTAACGGCCCGAAGACAATAGAATAGCTCAAAAGAAACATTCGTGCGGAAATCGCAGAAAATTCGACCGAAATGCTTGAAAATTTTATTGAGAATGCGTGAAAAAGAGCCCATTTTTTCATCGGCAATAAAGGCAGTCATTTAATTCATATTGTTTTCAAAAATTAATCAAAATAAATTGTAAAGGTTCAACTTGAATGAAAGTTTTCTGAATTTCCAAAATCGGTTGAGAAATGTTGAAGTTATTCGAAATTTACATAGACCCATATGAGATGGCGCAGGCTGCATATGCCCGAAATTGAATTCATACACTAATGGCATAAAATTGTCTATTAAATAAAGTGAATATCATAGACGACAATATTAGCTTCAGATGTTTTATTTCACCAACAAACACCCTTTACTTCAAAAAACATTTATAACATACGTAGTGAGTTGGATTCCCTCGGTAGGAAAGCACCACGACATTGCTGATATACGGCTATATATAGCGATATAACAGGTGCTGGATGAAGTTCTTGAAAATTGGACTTCCGCGCTTCGTTCGAGTGAGCCATGGCGTGCATGTTCATATCTTAAGACTTATGGCATACAAATATATATTAAATGAAGTTAATATCATAGACATTAACATTAGCTTCAAGTGTTTTATTTCATATTGAATTTATGTAATTCTAAGAAAAACACCATTTACTTAATTTTTTGTTTGCTATACCTCTGTTTACCGACGGGTCATTTAATTCATTGATCTATTGATCTAGATAAAAATTGCCTGTTCTAATGAGACTTAACATCCCGGTGCTTCATGTGATTTTTCTTTCTCAGTCAAGTTGAACGTGCCACTTTTCAATTACATACCTACCTGACTGTTTAGCTGCACGGTTTCCACTCTTGCTCGACCAAGGTGTCAGGTGTCAATTTTGAATATAATTTTGCGACTGTGACTAAACAGTTGAGCAAATAAAAATTGTATGTATGTATATAGGTATGTAGGTACGTCTAGCTATTTGTTTTTGAAATCCTGTCTCCTAAATTGAGCTAACCCGTATGACAATTTGAAATAAAATTATTTATGTTCTGATCCCTTCCTAATTGGTGTCTATATCCTGCTGGATCTTATCTAAGATTTGTATTTTCAAGGTTCACGCGACCATTATCACATGACTCTTACATCCCCCAAAATCTTATCTATTTTTAGCCATCGTGCGTGCTCTCGCATTACCGTCACCAATATCTTTGATACAGCTCCCCGTTTATTTTAGAGGATTTTCCTTCTTTAAAAGGACGAAAAACAACAAAATACCCGAATGAGCACCATAAAGAGGGAAAAAGTAGCAACACCTTAAGGTACTCCAACTGCATACGCAAGACTCAAGGCAATGTCGCGTCCTCGCCGCATGTTTGCCTCGAGCAAGCGTTTAAGAAGCACCATAATTATGTATGTTCCCTCTCGAATGTCCTTTTATTCCGTGTCTCTTCCCGCCCACTGTCTGTCTGTGTCTACTTGGCGGAAATTTTCGGTAGTGTTTGCGTTTAATTTATGAAAAAAAAAAAAAAAAAAAATTGTTCGCATGATGTGTTCCCTTTCATCCTATTCAAGTCGGTGAACCTGCGAAGGATGCTCGTTCCTCGAAGGCGAAGAGCCGAAGGATACGACGATGGTAATGGTCGATTTATTTATTGCTCGCTTCTTTATTTCAAATTCGCTTATTTTATTTTCAAAGGATGCTATTCTGTTATATGCAAAGTGGAGTAATATTTTCGATGGAAATCATACGCCCCATCTATTGCGCGGCTGCTTCAACATCTGCGTTGACCTCTATTCCAAGGGGGACTCTGGATCGTTTCTTTTTCTTCTTATTTTCATATGGCAAACATTAAATGAAAATTGCATGCAAACAGACAGACAACAAATGAAAAGAGAGAAAGGAACGACGAAAGGATACTCTATTCAAATATTTGCTTCACAAATAGTCTTTGACCTGATTTAGTTGTGCTCATGACTCGGTACTTTAAAACCCCTTCACCCCATGGCGAAGACGAAGATGAATCATTGAGGATTACGAGTATTTGAGTTAAAACGTTCCTCCGTCCTCTGACACGCGGGCGAGTAGTTTATTTTGCTCTTGAAATCAAGATATTTGAAAAAGAGGATGCAAATGGAGGCAGAATAAGGCCTTATGACACGCAGTAGGCAGCTAAGCTGTCTTATTTTGGCTGAAGTGGATTTAAGGCTATAATATTAGGAGGACTAAGCTTTACACTAAATATAGGAAGACCTTATTGGGACTCAATCTAGTAGAAGGAGTAAAGGTGGGTATTCAAGAAAGAAATAGATGTTGACAACTTAATCTAATTGAAAATCCTAGATTTACATAGGATCCGAGTTCCAAATCCACTACCTCCACATCCTTCAGCGGCAGTAAGCTAACGGCCAGAGTATTGACAAGTTTAGCTCCTTCTTCGTATACAGAAAGACATAGACCTGCAGCCAATGTATTTTTTAAAAAAGGAACAAGCATTATCACCTAGGTGCGGTGTCTATGGTTATAAGACGCATAGTAGGCCGAGTGGTAATTGACGATCAATTTTAGGAGCATTCATTCGGACGTGCACTAGATGGTGTACTACAAAAAAAACTTCTCCGACAGTTTGGTGATTGGTTGAGTTGATTTTGTTTGAGCGTGCATCAAAGATGGACACAAGCCCAGAAAAAAGTTTTACAAATTTTCTTCGATAAAGGTGAAATTACAAGCCAAGCGGCTGACAATGTGAATACTACCAATCATACGCAGTTTTGGCTTCGTCGATTTCATTCCGGTAATTTTGATGCCAAATATGTACCACGTTCTGGAAGGCCGATTGCCTATAAAATTGTGGAAAACGTTGTGTCGGATCATCATGTAAGCACTATTTTAGTTGCACAGGAGCCATTGAATAAGGCTGTATACAGAAAGAACCTCGATGCATGGGTGCCAGAGACGAGTTAGTCTCGTGGACCAATCTGCGAATCGCTGCTGAATCGCAACAAATTTAACCTATTTCTTAAGCGGATAGGAGCTGATGATGAAAATTGGTCGTGGTCGTGCTGAGCCCTCGCAAATATTAAAAAGCCAGGATTGCCGGCAGGAAGATTTTGCTGTGTGTTTGGTGGGATTGGCAGGTAATCATCTGCTATAAGTCGCTCCATTATGGCAAAATTCTCACTGTATCGCCAAGAATTGGATCGTCTGGAAGAAGCGATTGTCCAGAAGCGCCAGCTTCAGCTAATGGATGGCTGGTTTGTACTCTGTGTTCCATCAGGTAAACGCCAGGCCACACTCATCGATAGTGACTCTCCAGAAGCTTTGGAAGCTTAAGAAAGGCTTGCGAAAAATAACTGCCCCAGTTTTTTACCAATAGGCTCCCACGTCGGCTTGTATGAGAGAGGCATACTGCAGTTACCCTCAAAATTTCAACGAATTATCAAACAAGACGACTCTTATTTGATCTAGCTATGCTAAAGAAACCTTCAATTTCGTGAAAATAAAATTTTTGTTTTACTGCTCCTTATAAAAGGGTTTTCAATAAGGGCGGGTAGATGTCGAAATGGAATAAAACAAGCTGTGTGTAAGGTAATATCAAAATTATTTTTTTATTTGTATGCCATTATGAGGTTCAAATGCCCGCCTCGGCTTTTTACGATGCCCGGATCCGAGTAGTCCAATTTTCAATAACTCTTCTGTAAAGATCCGGCTGAATTTGAGCGATAGACTGTGTTATATTCACTTAAAGGGCATTGGTCGAAAAAGTCTAGCAGCGTCAAATCGCATGAACTTTGTGGCCAATTCACGTCCACTCTGCGAGAGATAACCTTACCCTCAACTCGTTCATGCAGAATGTTAATCGTGGCGTCCGCTGTGTGGCACGTAGGGCAGTCCTGCTGAAACCACATATTGTCATAGGGCCATAAGAAATCGTTCTGTAGCACACGCCATTGATGATGACCGCCTCACCAACTTTGTTTTCGAAAAAGTACAGACCAATGACGCCGCCGAACCAAAATATGCACCAAAAAGTAACTTTTTGAGAATGCATTGTCGCTTGGTGAACCTCACGTAGGTTGGTGTCGTTGCTAAAGATGATTTTGCGGCCAAAATTGGGTTCCTGTTCCCAACGCTCCGAAGCCCAGTCAGCGAACAAACGGCTTTGTCTATGATCATGAACTTTGAGGTCCTAGGTCAGTGTATGCCCAAGTCCCGACGCAAGTTTTGCCAAGTTGAAGTCTGCGAAAGGCCAAGTTCTTGTTCACGGCGAGGAATCGACTGCCTCGGGTTCTGCCGTTGGTTGATTGATTAACGGGCCGGTCGTCTCAAATTTGGCCACCAAACCTGGAAGTGCCGATTGTGAAGCCACCACGTCTACCGTAAAATGGGCAAAACGCTCGCAACGCTTGCACTAACGAATACTCATTTTGGTAATAAAGTTTAATCATTTGGACGTTCAATCGTGTAACTTGTCATTGTGATTCGACGTCAGTAACTGAATAATAAACAACAGATCTGACAATAGTCACCAAAATAACATGGCCGCCACAGGCCCCCAAAATCTACTCGCGCCAATTGACCCCTTACAAAGCATACAGACCATGTTAAGCTCAACATCGTTGTATTCACAACCTAGAATAGGCTAAGAGCACTCGCAACAGTCGATGGCGCGGACATTTCCCAAAACGACCGGGTCTATGTCTTCAGTCAGTTTTAATCCCCGGACTACACTCCAGTCAAAAAAACACCAAAGCGCTATCAGCGTCTTGGCAATGGAAGTGTGCTTTTGGCAAAACCTGGGGCTTATCGTCGAAAAAGGTTTTCTGGATCTATGCGGTAGTAATAATCTCATATGCATCGGTTATCTGGTGGAACAGGCTAACACGCAAACAGGTAATGGCCGCTTTCACCAAACTCCAAAGAGCGGTTTGTCTCAACTGTACGGGGGCTTTCCTCAACACACCGAGCACTGTTCTAGATGCTATAATGAACCTTCCACCACTTGATATATTTATCAGAGGGTGCGCACAAAAAGCCATGTTTCGCCTTAAGAGTAATATTTTTTGGTACAACTCGCACGGAAGTGACAGTTTACTTACGCGAGGAATATCCTACGATCCTTGTCTCATGAATATGCCTTCCGACGCAATGACTCCTGCCATCCGATTGATTTCACAGTCAAATTTCCATGGCGTCAAGATTGGCTCTGACCAGATACTGAACCTGTCTGCCTGACTGTCTTCACAGTTTCACAGATGGTTCCAGACCTGGGTGGGGCGGGGAAACCTCTGCAGTGGGCTTTTCTTTGAACGCTAAGACGTCCGATTGCACCTTTTGTTAGGTAAATATGCTTCGGTCTTTAGTCCCAGGTCACTTTGGGATCTGAGAAAATGAGATCTCTGATAAACTCGCAAAAGAAGAGGCTCAGAGGAGGGTTTAACAGGACTTGAACCGGCTTTAGGTCTACCTGCTTCCACTGTCAAATCCTACATCAACCATTGGATTTTTAATGCATAAGTCCTGCAAAAAATGCGGGCGTTATTATGGACCATTAAACTTTTGCTAAGCATCTCTGTGTGTTTGGCATCAGTGAGACGTTTACCTGTGCTGCTGCGGGGAGGATGATACAGCTGATCACTTACTCTGCGACTGTCTCACCTTCGCTCGCATACGGTGGCACACCCTTGGAGGGCTCTGCATCATCTTTTCTCCGGACAACGGGGAAAATACAATAAAGAAAGGTGTATGTCTGGAACATATGCCCAATGTCCCAGCTATGACATCAAAATCGTTCTAGGAGATTTCAATGCGAAGCTGGGTAAGGAAGCTATCTTTGAACGAGTTGCAGGAAAGCACAGACTACATAACACCATGTCAGAAAACGGACTAAGGCTAGTGGACTCTATGGCGAGACGTAATCTCGTAGTAGCAAGTACTCGATTCCCACACCTCAACATCCATAAGGGGACCTGGCGGTCTCCCGATCGATCGACAACCAATCAAATTGATCACATTGCGATCGATGGCAGATACTCCTCCTTATCCTATCTTAGATATCCGCACCTTTCGATGAGCCAACATTGACTCGGATCATTACCTCGTTACAGCCAAGGTACGCATGCGAATTTCTCGGAATAAACAGAGTCGAGTACGAACACCAAAATTTAACGTCGAAAAGCTGCAATCGTAAGAGACTGCCATACTGTCAAGCTCTCTCAAGACAGCAATATAGTCGTTGTCAGAACGCCATCAGAGAGGCCGCCTCAGATGCACTCGCTTTCGAGCCACCACCTTCGAGAAACCCCTGGTTTGATTACGAGAACAGGAACATGTAGAGAAACAGAATGCATACATGGCTACACTGCACCGACGGAGGAGAGCTGCCCGTTAGCCCTATCAACAGAAAAGGAGGGTTGAGCATGCGCTTCTGAGAAGAAAAAAAGGAGCACGAGAAGCGCGAGATCGAGGAGATGGAGAGATGCTATTGCAGGAATGACGTCCGATAGTTTTACAAAAAAATAAAACGAACATGCCAAGGCTATAAAGCCAGAGTGGAAGCCTGCAGAGATGAACACGGACAACTAATAGTGGAGTCACAGTCGATGCTGAGATTATGGAAAAACCATTTCTGCAGACTGTATAACGGCGATGATAGTCAAAATGCCGCCGTGAGGCAGAACGAACCAATCACAATGGACGAAGTCGAAAGGGAATCCCGTCCACCCGATCTGGATGATGTTAAGATAGCAATATGGATACTTAAGTCTCATAAAGCTGCTGGAGCAGACGGACTCCCCGCTGAACTATTTAAGGCAGAATGGAACCTCAGCATCGTCTGCCCGGTCCATAAGAAAAGAGATCCCTATGACTGCGCCAATTACAGAGAGATAAGTCTCCTGAACATTGCGTACAAGATCCTCTCTGCCGTACTGTGTAAGCGCCTGAAACCGTTGGTGGACAATCTGGTAGGTTCCTACCAGTGTGGTTTCAGGCCAGGAAAGTCTACGATAGACCAAATATTTACACTACGACAGATCTTGGAGAAGACCTATGAATTTTAGGTCGACACACACCACCTCTTTGTTGACTTTAAAGCCGCATATGACAGTGTTTATAGAGACGAGCTATACAGGGCCATGTCATGTTTTAACATCCCTGCCAAACTTGTTAGACTGTGCAGGATGACTATAGAGAATTCTTGCTGCTCCATTAAGGTCGGATGTGAACTAACCGAGACCTTCGATATTAAAAAAGGATTTAGACAGGGTGACGCATTGTCATGTGATTTCTTTAACATCATACTGGAAAATATCGTGCGGGACTCTGCGGCCAAGAGGTACAATCTACTTCAAGTGTACACAATTGTTTGCCTACACAGAAGACATTGACGTTATTGGACGGACAAAGCGAGAAGTCAATGAGGCGTTTGCAAGCATTGAAGGAGAAGTAGCTAAAGTGGGCCTAAGAGTAATGGGAACAAGACCAAATATATGCTCTCATCAAAGATAGACGCACAACACCGACGTCTTGGTTAGAACGTCACCTTCGGCATCTATATTTTTGAAGTAGTCAAGTCCTTCGTCTACCTTGGCTCGATAGTGACAAGCAACAACGACACCAGCGCTGAGATAAAACGCAGAATTACTCTTACCAACTTCGGGCTCAAGATGGCATTGAGAAGAGAGGGCTTTCTTGAAAAGTCAAGGTAGTAGTATACATATAAATCATTGATCATCCTGGTCCTCCTTTACGGCGTGGAGGCCCGGACGCCATTCGAGAGGAAAATTCTGCGTTAAATCCATGGTCCTGTTTGTAGAAACGGAGAGTGGGGGAGAAGATACAACGACGAATTGTACGGGCTGTTCAATGATATCGGCCTAGTACGGAGTCTTCGAATCCAACGTGTAAGACGGCTAAGTTTTGTAGAGCGAGTGGACAATACAGCTCCGGTCCACTTGGAGTCTTTGAATCCAAACCTGAGTGAGGACGCAGCCGGAGACGAGAGAACCTAAGGTGGCGCACACAGGTGGAAGGAAACCTTAGCCAACTGAGAGTGCGGCACTGGAATCAACTGGACTGGACTGTAGCGCCACCTAAGTCAGCAAGTACTATACCATTCAAAGGCCCGCCAAAATGATAGAAATTTACTATAAACATTTTTGTGTCTCGTTAACTGAATTTGTCGTCCAACCTTGCGAGCGATACAACTAATTATAGTGAAATTCAAAGAAAGCAGTTGGGTTGCTGATCAATCAACGATCCTCCTTATGTCCAAGAAGTTAACCAATCTGAACGTGCACCCGTATAAAATTTCAGTGACACAAGAACTTAATCTTTGGAGACCTTGGACTAAGCTCATAGTGTGTTCGATGAATGGGCTCGGGAGCATCCAGTACCGCTTCAGTTGAACGACTTTATGAACAAGCAGAACTGCTGCTGGGAGGGAGTAATCCCCAGCAGTATCAGTTGTCTCCATTGCATCCGGGGAAAGTTATTGTTTGATGTGGACTTTGAGCAGGTGGCGTCATTGGGCTATTCGTCTTTTGAAACGAGAATAGCTAGACGGTGACCATTAACGATCAACGGTATCGGGGTATGATACCTAAGGCCTCAAATGGAATACATGGACCTGGACAACAAGACGGGGCAGTGTGCCATTTGGTGTTACATAGGAGTTGTTCCAAGAAAAATTCGCAGAACACACGTTTTAAAAAGAGGCAATGTGGAATTGCCTTACGATTGATCGTGCTATTTGACGGCCTTATTCTTTTTTCTTTGGGGCTACGTTAAGTCGTAAAGTTTCGGAATAAATGAATAAAAGTTGACCTACAGGAAAACAACGCCATTCAAACCGTTGGTAGTATCTAGCTAGAATTATGCAAAAGAATCACAGAGAAGAAGAAGACTTTTTGGATTGAGTCCTTAAAACAAATCCGCAAAGGACTTTCGCATGGTATATTTTTTAAAACATAATGGCTTTGAATGTATAATACTTTAATCCGTGATTAAAGCCCCATCATATCTCACAAACACAGCCATACAAAAGTTAAATCAAGAATTCATAAAAATATAATTCCTCTCTCCCCCTACCTTCACCGCAGGTACAATTCGTATGCTATTTTAGGCATATGAACTACCATATATGTTAGAAACCAAATCCCCGTTTCCTATTCCTGTTTTTTAAAGCTTACGAAACCTGCCTTTGGGGAGAATTAACACCACAAGACACGCATGCACTTTAATAATAAATTATTGACAGCAACATGTACATTCTCAAGTTATTTAAAATAGCTTCGAGCTACCGGGGTCACACGACTTCTCTGCAAATATAATTTACCTACAGTGTTTCGGGGGTAAACCTCAAAAAGCATTTGGTAAACATGGAAAACTTGAAATTGAGTTTTTAGAATTATTTTTTTTTAGAACACAGACCAAGCATATCCCAGTGTGGGTATGTCCTGTTTAGGCGACAAATCCAGTCGTCCGGACAGTGGACTTGGAACAAGTTTTGATCATCCAAAGGGGAGTTGTATAACCAAGAAAAACAAACACACTCTGAAATGCCACAGGTTATGGAATAGCTTAACGAAGTCATGGCAGAGTCATGTTTTATTTAAGTGGTACTTGTCGACTCATTAGAGTTTAAGTTCAAGGCTTTTTAGCTTATGTTTTTCTGTCACTTCCTGTAATCAAGTGGCCTGAGAAAATTCCATGAATTTCTCGAGCATAAGTTGAGTGGGTTTCAAAGCAAGTAAATAATCCATCCTGTTGATAACCAATTATTCGAGGAAAAGCATAACCTCCAGAAATAAAGAGATTTCATTGAACTACATTCAATCAAAGTGCCGCTTTGCTTTGTCTATGGAAAGCTGTTCATGCTATCCTGCGGGCGCTCATTACCATCCAAAGCCATCGGCGATACCTAAACCAAGCACCCTCCAGCTATTTTATTTTATTTCAAATTACTTCCATCTGCAGGAACATGAGCATGTGATAGAAGAATCGATATCTCGAGTGCTTATCCAACCACCAAAGTCGAACATAAGAGCGTAAGTACTTCAACGGTGACTCATCGAAATCACACATTGTTGTAGGGCTCATCTTGAAGCAGATATGTTATCAGAATATCCTTACCTTATCCGCTGATTGAGAGGCTAAGATGTTGTGGATACCCTCGTAATTGGATATTTGGTCACTGCTTCATCGAATAATAGCAACACAGGAGTGATGAGCGATGTCCTTACGAGTGATGCTACTATTACTAACTATGACATGGAGCCACAGTCCGGCAATTGATTTAATTAATTTGTTGACTCACCAATTACATTGACGATGGCTTTTTGTTTCCCTTTTATTTTCCCTGATCGTAGTCGGGCGCGGTAATTTAACTGATTGATGCGAGGAGCTGCTGCACGGGTGGCGAATATCGAACGATAGGACAAGGATGAAAACGAAGGTAAAAAGGAAAGTTTTGTTGTGCAGGACGCCATAAAGGAATTCAATTTAATTAACAATAATAATCTAATAACTTTGAAATTGAAATACGGTTGATGGACGGTGAGCAGAAATTTATTAAAAAAGGCGAAACCTTCCACAGGATAATGGCTGACTAGCTGAATTTCTTGAAACTAGTGAGGTTTGGACAACAGAAATCGGGAAACTAGCGATTTGGTCTAATTGCAAAAGGAATATAGCGGCGTCATATGTCATCAATACACTTACCTTCGGTGTCCCGCCCGCTCTTATATCACTCACTTGACACAATTCGATCACATCACCTTCCTGCAATGCACACCACCGATTACATTATGAGCGTCTATGGTTGGAATTAATCCTTCTTACCTTTGAGTCGCTTTTCCAGTACAAGAAGAATCCATACTCGTCCACCTTGAACATGGCATCCTTCTCGAATTCCGTTGTATCCTTGTCCTCAAACCAACGATCGAACACTAGGCCGGTGGTGAGCTCCTCCGGCACGGGGATGATCCAATCGAATTCGTACTTCTTTGTCATGTTGCTGTTGTTATTCGCGTATTAGCTATGTATCGTGTATGGTGGAGGATACACCAGTGTTAGATGCTATTTCGAAGATGCAATATGTATCGAATTCACGCCCAAATATAGTTTGAGCGATGAATTGTTACAAAAACTACGCTTGGCAAGTATTTTGGCGTTTGCTTATGATTGGCGAGAATTAAATTTAACTCCGTCTCCGTCCTCGTCGCGGTTTAGGTCACTTCGTCTCTCTTCTATGTTCTATTTAGCTATGGAATGCATTAAATACTGAATGTTGAGATTGATATCTGAAAAGAGCAGATGAAAAATTCGAGAAGAATGAGTCTCTTGATTGTTGATTGGGTTACAATGGATGTGTCGGATGGAATTTTGTGGCGCAATAAAATTGTGTGGTGACACTTTATTCGGTTGGGACACACTCTTGAGTTAATTCGGTTACAATAGGTCGTAAAGTAATTTATTGTTTAGTTTACATTTTGAATGGAGCAATGAGGATTAGAGGAATGGTTGAACGAACTTTTCTGTGCGGATAATTAGGATAGGAGATTTGCATCCAGGGTCGTGGGACAAGCATTCAAGGCGTACATTGGATCATTAGATGATTTCGACAATTGTGGACAATCATGGTCGTACGTTGTGGGAGTTAAATTTATCGGAATCCATGATATGGCGAGAAAGCATGTTTTTAGAAAACAATTATAGAATGAATGCAAGTTAAAGGCGTTGGAGGAGTCCCGAGGTTACATAGACACGAATACCTTTTAGACAACCAGAATTCAATCCTAACCAACCTTTAGCATTTCAATTAATGGTCGGCCTTAAGAATTCTAAGAATGGATGGAAGAGAGATGGAAGTACAATCTTTACCTATTACCTATACCAAATATTTTCGGTGAAACAGCAGTCGTTAGGCATCGATCTCAGCATAAGTCGTAAAGTTGGGGGTTGAATAACAGCACTTCGTACTTTGTCGAAAATGTCGAACGTTGTTCCATATAAATTGCTTCTGCGAAGAGTTTTGCTTCATTACTTTAATATGAAAAACATGCTGCCGAGAGTCATCGTGTTTTATTGGAAGTTTATAGTGACTATGAATTATGATGGACGTCTTAAAAGTTGTGATTTCAGCTTGGAAGGCAAAGAACGACCTAGATGTCGAGGTCGTAGGATTGTTAAGAGAGGACTAAAGAACATGGGAAAGGTACATAAAGGGTGTTTCTCTTAGAGTTTGGGTTTTTAAACTGGCAACAGTGTTTCTTCAGATTATCAATTTAACTCCGTTGAAAGTTGATTTGTAGTTAGTACAGGGTGCGCCATCTCATATGGGTCAATGCAAACTTCGAATAACTTCAACAATTGTCAACCGATTTTCATATGTCATAGCATTTTGATAGATTTTGATCGTCATTGAGCCTCGAATTTTTTTCAATTTGGTTCTGTGGCATACCCTCGTGAGCAATCTAGGCTACGTCCGCCTTCAAACTCAGCTATTCAGTCTGTGAAGGCTAGTGTTCAAGAAGACCCAAGTTTATCATATCGGCGCCGTTCGTAGCAGTTAGGCATCAGTGGGACCACTTTGCGTAGAATTTTAAAGGATGATCTTCACTTATTTCCATACAAAGTGCAGATAACTCAAAGAATTTTGCCACAAGATGAGCCACGGCACTTGGCATACGCACAATATGTCGTGTGATTAATGCCGAGCCGGAGTTCTAGCCGCAAATTTCGATGACCAATGAGGCACATTTTATGCTCTCTGGCTCCGTTAATAAACAAAATTGTGGCTTCTGGGGCATCGAAAATCCTCACATTATTCACGAAGAGTCGCTATATGATCAAAAAGTTACTGTTTGGGCCGGTGTATGCGCTAAAACCATCATTAGACCGTATTTCTTCAAAGTTGGCGATGCAGTGGATGGCGATCGATATCTGTTAATGTTAGCCCATTATGTGGTCCCAGAAATGCATAAAAAAGGCTTATTTCACTTTTGGTTTCAACAAGACGGCGCGACATGCTATACTGCCGACAAAACAATGAATTCTTTGCGTAAGAAGTTCCCTGGAAGATTGGTGTCAAAAAAGTGCGATATTGACTGGCCTCCGAAATCGCCGGATTTGACTCCTCTAGACTTTTTTCTTTGGGGATACTTGAAAAGCAAGGTGTATGCTAACGGCCCGAGGACAATAGAGCAACTCAAAAGAAACATTCGTGCGGAAATCAAAGAAACTTCGACAGAAATGCTCGAAAATGTCATGGAGAATGGGAGAAAATGAGCCCATTTGTGCATCGGCAATAAAGGCAGTCAGTAATTTGATATTGTTTTCAAAAATTAATCAAAATAAATTGTAAAGGTCTAAGTTGAATTAAGTTTTTTCAATTTCTAAAATCCGTTGAGAATTGTTGAAGTTATTCGAAAACTACATCGACCCATATGGCACACCCTGTACGTTTTGCGATCTTACGACGAATAGATTAACGCTAGAATGGTGCAAACTTATCTTACGCTACGTATATTTTACGGTCGACCAAATCGTCCATCTCAGTAAGTTATTCCGAATACGATGAATCGTTTTCGCATCATATATCATCCCCAAAGACGACAAACAGTGCGAAGAGGAGAAGTTATTGCCGTTGTCTTATTATTTTGGAGAACCCGAATGAGTCGATGCGCCATCGTTCACAGCATTCGAGCTATGCCCATCCACTTTGCGGAAGATTTTACTTTACTTTTCTTAACTTTACTTTACTTTGCTTTACTTTACAAAGATCTTGGCTAAAAGCTTATAAGATCCAGCCTCTGCAAGAGTGGAAACCGTGACCTCATTATACGCGTTGTAGGTTCGGTGTATTCAGCTTAATCCTCATTTTTAACGTAAAATTTTGTTCTCCGATGAGGCCCATTTCTGGTAAGATGGATATGTTAACAAGCAAAATTACCTGATTTGGCCTGGAGGAAACCCAGAAGTCTTTGTCGGGACGCCCTTACAACTATTAAAACTCACTGTTTGGTGTGCTTTAAGGGGCGATGGAATCATCGGCCCATATTTCTTTAAGGACGATGCCGGCCATAACGTTACCGTTATTGGAGAGCGCTATAGACACATGATTTCTGACTTCTTCGTTCCTCAATTGAATGGCATTGACGTGACAGAGCTTTGATTTCCACAATATGGCACAACATGCCACTTGGCGCCCAACACCATCAATTCATTCCGGGAAAGATTTGCTGAGAGCGTAATTTCGCGTAATGGGCCTGTGAATTAGCCTTCACGATCCTGTGATCACCTTTAGATTGCTTTCTTTGGGGGGTATGTGATGTCACTTGTCAATACCAAAGACGTTGGAGGATTTCACCATTCGCCGTGGGATTGGTCATATAGGGCTCCAGTTGCTCGATACAATTGTCGAAAATTGGACTTCACGATTGGGCTACATTAGAGCTAACTTTGGTGCATATATGCCCAAAATCATATTTATTCGCCAATGGCATAAAAGTATCTATTAAATAAAGCTAATATCATAGACATTAACATTAACCTTAATGGTTTCGTTTCATATTAAATTTGCATAGTTCTAAAAAAAACAATCTTTAAATACACACTAACTATGACGATGAAAACGAGTAGTTATAGACCATCATGAAACGAAGAGAGACGCGATGTTTTTTTCTTTTTCCATTCTATGTAATAAATGAGGCAAAAAGCAAAGGAACTGCGTCACATACGAGTTGTAACGAAGGTACATCGAACGACGTCGGAAGGGATTTTACATCGAATTGTAATTTGTGATAAAAAATGGATGTATTACGACAATATAGAGCACCGAGAGGCTTTGGTTAAGTCCGACCAACCGTCATCATCAATGGTGAACTCAAATATGCAGTGGCTCACAATCAAAATGGCCCACCCCTTGTATACTCACCGGATCCAGGTGCGTTACATACATTTTTTGTTACCCGTCCGCAGACTCACTAGTTATGTCGGCGCAGGGATTACATTTCTTTGTCTTTCTGGATTATGACCCGTTCGGGGCACTTGTCCGTAGTGGCGCCTTAGCCGTCTTATCAAGAGTATCGCGTTGACAGTATCCAACCAGCTCTTTTTGGGTGAGAACCCGAGCCTGGATTCTGATCAATAGCGAATAGTTGAGCCTAACGTGACGCCAGTCGGGTCGCTTACTGTTGTTGGCTTAGGCCTTCGAGTGCAGCTAAAACGCTTGACCAGACTCTTCCGGAGTCTTCTCTCAAATCGGAGTACTAGTCTCACGGTATTTACCTAGCGAAGTTTTTTTTTTGTTGGAGACTTTTGCTACCAAATACTGGTCCAGTGTACTACCAGACAGACACCTTTCTTTATTGGAGGAGCTTCAGTGATGAAGAGGTAAGAGATTTGAAACACACCACAACGGTGTTCTGCTGTGTCATCCTCTTCGCAACATGCAGAACAGGTAGGTGTCTGTGATGATTAGCAAAAGTGTAATGACCCACAATGACGCCCGCAAACATCATGATCTTGCAGACATCACGGCGTACGCGCTTAGTCATCTTGCATCTTTGATATTCCCTCCATCTACGATTGTTAATGTAGGATTTGACAGTGGACAGACGCATATTTTCCTAACGAGAAGTGCAGTCGAATGTTTTCGCGCTCAAAGAAAACTTCGGCGCCAGACCCCCGCCCAGCCCTGGAACCATCTGTACAAATGCGAAGACAGTCAATTCCAGGTTCAGTATCTAGGCAGACCAAGTTCTGACGTGAAATTATACGGTCATAGGATGGCAGGTGTATCGAAAGGCATATCCATGAGACAAGGGTCGTAAGATATTTCACGCGCAAGTATAGGGTGGGGCATCTAGTGCTTTTTTTTATGCCTCTTGTTATGGTTTTTAGTCTTCGCTGTCATTGTCCTTCGGTCATTTTAAAATGTTTATTTTTTTGTTGTTATTGTTTTTATTCCTTCTTTTTTAGGTTGGCGGGGGGTCAATCGCCTGTGTAAGTAAAATAAAATTGTGCAAGAAAATTTATTTCCTTTTTTTCCCTTTGGGAAAATATGTAGCAAATGAAATTTTCCTTCACAGCCTGACCTAATACTCTTTTTCAAACAAAAGATTGTACCAAGTTGGGTGCAAACATTTTATATTTGCAGGAAACGTAATTGCCCTACTTTTGACATTGAAGTGAGAAATATGGGAATACTATATAAAATGTCCGCTCTTTAAGCATCTAGGGGTTTTATTTGACAAAAAATGTAACTTTAAGATACATTGTTTAAAATTAAAAAAAAAACTAGGCTCTAGGTTTAACGTGTTAAAATATTTAGCATCACGTAATGGTTTTATCCATACCAACACCCTCATCAACGTCATCAAAGCGGTCATCTCTTCTAAACTGGAATATTGGTTAACCATTTACGGCGAGTGTGCTCCATCAAATTTAAAAATGCTACATTCTCCCTACATCGCCTCAAAGCATTTGAATTACCCCCATCAAAAATATACTGACTGAAGGAGGTTTTTATATTAATTGAGGACCGAAGAAACATATCCCAAAGATTTGGGAAACAGCTCACCAACACACTCCGTCGCAGCCAAAATCTTGAAACAGAAAAAACACCGAAACAACCCTCAACGCTTTATGAACCCTTATCGTTTACAGAAGGATTTGGGATCGATCCTGGTAGATATGCTTCATGGCTTTACAGTTCGTCAAAACATGCAGCTCCAAACGAAAAAATGCATTCAACTCTATCTTCAGCTCTTGCTAACTATCCCAACGACTCCTAGAATGTCCTTTACACTGCCCAAAAGTCGCGAGGGCGTCGGTAATTGATAAAGATGGGGAAGTTAAGTCATTCGAGAAAATTCCAACACATTTTTTCATCTTCTCCACAGAAGCTGTAGCAATATTGAAAGCCACTAACTTAGCAATATCATCAAACAGGAAAACAAAATCCATCACAGACGCAGCCCGCTCCAGCCACCAAAAGGGTTGACGATGTCGGACGACGTCTCCCTGATTTTGGTGCGACACCAATCTATTAAATCTGAGGTGCTCGGGCTCACGGAACGTACCATTAGCGGAACTAA
Organism: Merodon equestris; assembly: GCA_958301585.1. Taxonomy (NCBI): domain Eukaryota; kingdom Metazoa; phylum Arthropoda; class Insecta; order Diptera; family Syrphidae; genus Merodon; species Merodon equestris. Next base: position 104,675,727 of record OY284415.1, read on the forward strand.
AAATTCATCGTTTATCAGCCCATATTGACCCGAGTAAGCCGCTGAGGCGCGCTCTTGCGTGGTATATGTAATTGAGTAGTAGCAGACCCAGGAGATCAAGTTATTGCCACGTAAGCTCATATCAGCTAATAAAACTGATGATTATTGACCGCTTTAGGATAGAATTTCGTATAGTTAGATTCAGGTGTTCCATGTAATACGATGAGAGTCCTGAGACATTGTCTCTCAAGCATCCCAAGCATCCGAATTCTTCCCATTAAGCTGCCTCTAACATCGTATCACGCGGAACATCCATAAGCAATCATGGACCTGATTAAGGCCATGTAGCAGGTTATCTATACTCTGGAATCAAGTTGGCTGCTGTGACACGGTCATCTTGTCAGAGCGAAAGCGCCCCGAGCCCTTTCAGAGTAACATATACATATATGTTTGTCAAAATATAGATACTGGTCTAGCTCGATCGTAAGGTGTCCCGCCAGGGGACGCCCGTCCGATCCAAACATTAAGAACCTGCCCAATTTCTTCTAGTGTCCCGAAAGGCCCTAGGCAAAATTTTTTTCGAAGTCACGTTGCAGAAGAGTAACAATGAAGTCGATCATGGACCCGATTTTTTTACAATTAAATCTTCCGCGTACGCTCTTAACTGGTAAAGAGAAGCTATTTGATCACTGAAGTAAATGCTTAAAAAGTTCACCAAATTCACCGTACCAAAGTGCTCCTAACCATATGGCATCAAAAGCTTTTCTAAGGCCTTCAGGCAGGCACCCGTACATTGATTCCTGCAGTTGTTACATTGGATATCCGATACGAGTTTCGACGCAGCATGAATAGTGTCATCCCCCACTCTGAAACCGATTTTATCCTCAAACGGTTTAGACGACGCTCTATGGACCACCTTCTCGAAGGCCTTGCTGATACTCGGAAGGAGACTCTTGAGGATTGGTTTCACCAGCGCTGTCTTCCAATGCACTGGATAATATGCATTAATCAATACATTGTTCAACAAATGGTATACATCTATCTATAGCCACTGGTAGGAGGTGACTCGAAGATCATCTGGAAATCCCCCGTCGAAATGGACAGGGTGTTGGCCCCCATATTGAGAACGGCATTAGTTGCAATCAAATCGTCATTGAGCCTGATAAAACCAAGATTCACTGATCGCCTATGATTGATATCATCTCGGGGTTGAAGTTATGAAGTAGGGCTCTGACCTAGCGGTCGTGGTTTGAGCGAATACTGTCATTCACCTTATATATTTCCTGGAAAATAGCTCCAACTGTCGCCACTTTCTTCTGAGGATTCCCGACCTCGAAGAAATCGTCATCGAAGACGGGCAAATCCAGGTTAATGCTGACTGTTCGCAAAAGGCGTTCATTATCCGACGTTTTCTGAAGCTTCAGATCCTAAATGTCATTATGATTATTTCTCCGAAATATTTTATTTATATAGGTTGAGGCTCCCGTCAGATTACTGGTAAAGCATGGTCAACCCTACTCGCAGCGGCGAACTTGGACATTTTCTGCCTTCTCTGCAATCTGGTACTCTTTTCAAACGAACATTTTATTCATATTTTTTTTTTATATTTTTTAAATGAAACGAGATGAGTAGCATCTAAGGCCCAAACGGTCTTCTGGGTACCAATTCTATGATTTCCTTATGTGTTATATTCTAGTCTACAGATTTGTTTTCCACAAAGCCCGGTTACCTTCTGTAACATCCTCAAGCCCCTTCTGTTTCCTTTTGGGCAAATTAATAGGAAAAACTTTACTTAACGAGTTTGTGCGGGGAAAAGAGTTAAACTTAACCATATCGAACGGAGAGGAATGAATAAACTCGAGATGAACCCAAAAAGGCCAACATCATATTAAATCAGGAATCAGAAGTACCTGCAGCCACAAGTCAAGTTAGTTAAGATCCCTTTTCACTTATGTGCGACAACTTAGATGAGTTAAAATCACAGACTCTTCAAGCCAGAGGAGTGGTGACCATTCATTAACCCCTTCGCTCTTCGGGCGCCTTGTCGCGGCGGAGGGGCTTAAGAGGTCAATGACCTCGAACTAAGACCCGGAGAACCCCGAGTTAGTCATGAATGAATGGACAACCAAATGGATGGAAATACTCCAGGTGGCACCCGCAATAGCGGAAATCCACCCGCGATCTCCCTGATCGCGGCCGGGGCAAGGATTCTGGAGGCCCCACCAGTCATTCTTAACTCTCCGGCAGCCCGGAACGACACCGACTCCTGCGGCTCATTGTCCGACCACTTGGTTGGACTGAGCGTGAGCGGTGCAACCGACAGAGGCGACACCGACGATGGTGCGGCACGGGAAACCGCCAAGGTTGAACGAGCCCCAGAATTGGGACGTGCTGCACTGCTAAGTGCCCAAAAAGAAGGAGGAAGAGGCGTGCACGAAAATCGTGCAAAGAGGCTGGCACAGCCGAAGGCACGAAGATTGAGGGCGAACCTTTGGGAAAGGCAGGTAAGAGGATCAGATCGGCGGAGGTATCCCCTACCGAAGCCCATCCGACCCTCTCACCTGCAGATCCTGCACTTCTTGCCGGCGCGCAGCGCAGAAAGCGTCGGCGGCTAGTAAAGGCTGCTGCTGGAGGCACAAGCATGCCAGCACTTTCGGCATACGCCTCAAACACTCCTCCTCTTATTGGTGACGGTCAAACTCCCAATAAGAGCGTGCCAAGTTCCAAAACTGTCGGAGCTGAAGATGTTCAGGGTCCTGTCATGGTCGGTGCCACCGCCGAAAAAGGTGATGATGCTGGCAGACAGACTCTGATCGCAGAAGGCGAAGCGGTCTTGGATCATAACAACCCTCAGGCTTGCAAAGCTGTTCGAAAGCGGCGTCGGAAGGGAGCAGGAGCTCAAACCGGAAAAGGTAAGAGCACTTGCAAACGGAAGATTGCCGCCGGGGACAATCTTGCTGGGGAGAGAGAACGTGATGTCTCCTCCTCTGATATGGCGGCGGGAAATCGGAGTCCAAAGGCAGATGCGACGATCAATAAAGATCAAAGCAAAAACCTGAAGACGGAGAGGACCAAAGGCTGCTCATCGGAGGCGGGCACTTCACACAAAAAAACCCCTTCCTCTGGAAAGGCAACACAAATGACCGTAAAGAGTCGAGACAAGCACCTCTCCTACAAAGAGGCAGCCATCTCCTCCGAAAAGGTCAGGATAGGGAAGGCTGGCAGTGACAGCAGAATGACCAGCGCAGATTGCCAACACTGCGAGGATCATCTACTGGAGCTAGCTTCAGCAACAGGCTTCTGTATTCAAGCGGAGAGGTCTGCTTTGATGAATGGTACCTTCGTGGTGAGCTGTTCCTCTCAGCAGACATCTGCCTGGATCAGGAGCATGGTGCCGAAAATCCCCCCCTGGGAACTAGCACTTATCAAGTAGTTAGTCTCCCGAAACTAACGCGCGCCATCTGCTGGATTCCGGGAAAACCCGGAAACAAGCTGAAAGTGCTGACGCGACTACGTGCGCAGAACCCGGGACTCGACACGAGGGCCTGGACTGTCTATTCCTACAAGGAGAAAAATAACTCTCTGAAAAAAGAGGGCTTCACTCTGGTAGTGGGAATGGACAATGGCTCTGTTGAGGCCCTGAAAACCGCGTACGACTCACGTCCCTACTTCGGCCTTGGTAGGATTGTATTCCATTTTGATGTCAAGTAGTCGAAGGATGGAACGTGTTCCCCAGTATGAATCCATGATTTTTACTCAGATCAACCTACAGCATTGCAAGGCTGCTACCGCTCTTCTAAGTAGCAGAATTGCATGCAGTAGTACAAATCATCACATTGTATCCATTCAAGAACCATGGGTGTGGAACAAACGCCTGTGTGGTCTTGGTGGCATACGTGATGCTACAATCCTTTATGATGAGCGATCCGAAAGGCCCAGGGTCTGCCTCATTATATCGAATACGCTATCGGCAACCAAACTTGGTCAAGATCTGGTAGCTGCGAAAGTGAGCTACAAGGCGCACGGAGAAATTGAACACTTCGTCGTGGCGTCTGCTTACTTCCCCTACGACTCGGTACTACCCCCGCCACCTAAAGCGGTTTCCGAACTCGTAGAGTACTGTGAAGCCAGAAGGATTGGACTCATCATCTGTTGCGATGTTAACGCTCAAAACACATTTTGGGGCAGCAGCAAATGCAACCGGAGAGGAGACCATCTTTTAAACTTCATTCTTTCGTCTGACCTTTTCATCAACAATGTTGGCTCTCTACCAACCTTTGTGACGGCGAGACGACAGGAAGTGATTGACCTAACCTTATTCATTCATTCATTCATTCATTTTTTATTATTTCATATAAATTCAATAAACATAATTAAATTACATATAACTTAATTTATAGTTAGAAATAATATAGGTGACACTTTTTATTTTATATACATAGAGTACTAAAATAGTTTCAAATGCCACTTCAAGAGGTTGAACTAGACAATAAAAGCATGGGTGGGGTGACCCAAGTAATTTTATACAACTATGAAAATTCAGAATTACATAAAAAAGAATAGTTATAATATACAGATATACAAAAAAAGGAACTTCTTAAAGAAAAAGAAAAAAGAAAAAAAAAATAAATTCCTGGTTATATCAGAATGTTAGAGAAAAGACTTTCTAGTGTCGCATGATCAAAATTTAAGAGCCACTGTTTTAAACGATTCACAAGCCTTCTAGAAAATGCCATAGTTCTGATTGATGGTGGAAGTACATTAAAGAGACGGCATTATCTAACAGGCATGCGAAGGCCATCACTAACTGGAGAGTCTCACCAGATGTTACGCTGTCAGACCATAGATACATCGAATTCCAATTGAAGTGCGGGATCGACCCCTCGCAGCCCAAGCGGAATCCGAGAAAAACAGACTGGGTGCGATTTAGGGAGGAGCTTGAGAAATCCACTCAAGCCCCGCCTAAACTCAAAACTAATCAATCGGTGGAGGATGCAGTTCATAACCTGAACAGCGCCATCACCAAATGTTTTGAACTCGCATGTCCTGTCAAAAAACCTCCCAACAGGAAGCCGGTTCCCTGGTGGAATGCTGAGCTCCAACGGCTTCGTAGGGAAGCCAGAAGTCTTCTGAACAGATCGCTTAAATCGAACTCGGAAGATGACTGGAATAAATATCGATCGAAGCAGAAGGAATATAAGAAGCTTATTCGAAAATCGAAGAATGATTCCTATAAGTCCTTCTGCGAAGAGATCAAATCCCTGAGCGCGACCAGCAAGTTGGTTAAAGTCCTCAAACGAGGAAAATCGACAAGGCTGGAGGTACTCAGAAAGTCTGATGGTACCTTTACCGAGTCTAAAGCAGAAACTCTTAGTTTACTGTTTCAGACCCATTTTCCGGGAAATCAGACTGTCATCGGCTCGTTGCACACTCCCTCATTGGATACTGCGGCTGTAGCGATGAAAACAACTCGGCGTAGCTGGTATGTTGCGTCACGCGTGGCAACTACTGAGGCCATTGAATTTGCTGTGGCATCCTTCGATGGCTTTAAGTCGCCGGGCACTGATGGGATATACCCCGTTATGCTGCAAAAAGGTATAAGACAGCTGCTTCCTACACTGAAAAGAATTTTCACTGCTAGCCTGGCACTTGCCTACATACCTATCCCTTGGCGCGCGGTGAAAGTGGTCTTTATTCCCAAAATAGGAAAAGAGGATTACTCACTAGCCAAGAGTTTCAGACCAATAAGTCTAACATCATTCCTGCTGAAAAGCATGGAAAGACTAGTAGAGTTGCACGTGCGCAAAGTTGCCCTTCGAATGCATCCTCTGTCGGACATGCAACATGCTTATCAGCGCGGAAAATCCTGCGAGACTGCGCTTCAAAACCTAGTTGGGAGAATTGAATGCGCTCTCGAAAGGAAAGAGTACGTACTAGGCATTTTCGTCGACATTGAGGGAGCTTTTGATAACGCTACCTTCGACAGCATGTGTAACGCTGCTAGACGGCATGGCGTAGATGAAGCACTGGTTTTGTGGATCAAAGCAATGCTTGTGCACAGGACACTGATCGCTGATACAGGCCTCGAACAATGTGTCAAGTCTGGAGTAAACAGGGGCTGCCCGCAAGGTGGCGTCTTGTCTCCGCTGTTATGGTGCATGGTGGTCGACTCTCTGTTAGATGCTCTCAATGCCTCTGGAATCTATGCCCAGGCCTATGCGGATGATGTTGCTGTTCTCTCTGTCGGCTCACGTTTAGCGAATGTCTGTCTCAAAGCGCAGGCGGCGCTAAACGTGATCGATGACTGGTGCACGAGAAATGGGCTGTCGGTTAATCCTCTTAAGACCGATGTCGTTCTCTTCACGAGAAGGAGGAAAACAACTGGCATTGCTCAGCTGGTGCTAAAAGGCATTCCCATCCCTATATCCAAGGAAGCTAAGTGTCTGGGAGTCATTCTAGATAACAAGCTTCTCTGGTCAAAACATGTTGAGTCCAAAACCACCAAAGCGCTGTCAGCTTTCTGGCAATGCAAAGGTGCCTTTGGCAAAACATGGGGCTTATCGCCGAAAAAGGTCCTTTGGATCTACACGGCAATGGTAAGACCGATAATCTCATATGCATCGGTTGTTTGGTGGAGCAGGCTGACACGAAAACACGTTGTGGCTTCACTCACCAAACTCCAAAGAGCGGTCTGCCTCAGTTGCACGGGGGCTTTCCCCAGCACACCGGGAGCTGCTTTGGATGCTATGATGAACCTTCCACCCCTTGACATATATATCAGTGTGTGTGTGCACTGAAAACTATTTCTCGCCTAAAGAGGAATGGTCTTTGGTACAACTCGCAGTGGAGTGAAAGTGTACTTGAGAGAGAAATATCCTACGATCACTGTCTCATGGATATGCCCTCTGACGCAATGACACCTGCCATCCTACTGCGCTGTAACTACACAGTCACATTTCCTTGGCGTCAGGACTGGCTTTGGCCAGACACTGAACCTGGAATAGAATGTCTTCGCATCTTCACAGATGGCTCCAGGACTGATCAGGGATCAGGCGCCGGAGTTTTCTTCGAGCGCGAAAACATTCGACTGCACTTCTCGTTAGGAAAATATGCGTCTGTCTTCCAGGCGGAGATTTACGCAATCCTAATGGCCATGCACTATGTTGTGAAACACAGATGGAGGGGAAAGAGCATATGTGTCTGCAGTGACAGCCAAGCTGCACTCAAAGCTGTATCCAATCCTCTGTCCAACTCCAAACTAGTGCATGAACTCAAGACCTTCTTGAACAAAGTCTGAAGACTTAATTCACTTAGGCTTGTATGGGTTCCAGGTCACTCTGGAATCCCAGGAAATGAGATCTCCGATGAACTCGCTAGAAAAGGCTCAGAGGAGAGTTTCTCAGGGCCTGAACCCGCCTTAGGTCTACCAGCTTCAACGGTTAAATCTGACATCAATGACTGGGTCTTTAACGTACACAGTCGCAGATCCAGGATGCAGGATGACTAAGCGCGTACGCCCTGACGTCTGTAAAAAGTCCGCAACATTCTTCTTATCCTTAAGAAGAAATGACTGCAGAAGGCTAACGGGCGTCATTACGGGCCATTACACTTTTGCCAGGCATCTTTACGTGCTTGGCATCAGTGAGACGCCTACCTGTGCTGCTTGTTGCGAGGAGGACGACACAGCGGAACAATTTCTCTGCGACTGTCCCGCCTTCGCTCGTGCACGGTGGCGCACCCTTGGGGCCGACGTGGTGGGTGCCGAATCTCTTAGCTCAACATCACTGAAGCCCCTCCTCACTTTTCTCCGGACAACGGGGAAAATACAATAAAGACAAGGTGTCTGTCTGGTAGTACAATGGACCAGTACTTGTGTCTGAGTGCTCCAGCAGATAGTAGAAGCCTCCAACAAAAAAAAAAAAAAAAAAAATTCATTTAACATTCTTAGACTGACAGAAACGGAATCAAAAATTGCACATAGAAATTTTTTCTTCGTTTAAATAATGTCCATGCCTTCTCGTGTAAAGGATCAATATGATTAAGGCCTTGTAAAGAGTTACCTTGGTTACTCGAGGGAGCAGCGGTTGGTAAGATTTTTTTGCGTCGGATCTTAGCTCTGATTTTATTGCTTACCACTAGTTAGTCAAGGCAGATGAAATCCTTAACTATTTCAAAATTATAGCAGCCCAAGAAGACGGCCAAGATGTCGGCGTTGCGAGTCTTTCTTTGATGATAGAATGTATTTGGTTTCCTCCGATGCGTCGCAACTATGTGAACATTCTATTCACCATGGCAGACAAGCCTAAGGATTATTGTAAGTTGTGTTTTGCAACCGAGTATGGCATTCCTGTTGGCTTACATCGGTTCTTGAGAGAGCATGAGGAAGATATGATTGGCAAAGGTCCTGGTGGTCTTTGACGGTTAAATCGGCAATTCGAATCAGTACCTTGTTGAGACATTGATCCGAGCCGATGCTGGTTCCTCGAAGGACTTGGGCATCCTGCATGCTGGTGGAGTGTCTTCTTGTGCCGGCTACACAAGATTATGTTAAAGCCCGTCCCGAAATCTATTAGCCTGAATTTTGTTGTTTTTGAATTTTCGTTCAAAGATATCTTCCTTACGCTTACCCTAGGTTAGGTTAAGTCAGGTGACTTCCCCCGTTATAAACGGTGGGGATTATTTAGACCCATTGTGCTACCACTTGAGTCGGCTTGGTCACCGTTACTCTTGAAATCATTTTAAGTGTTGAATAAAATTCGATATTGTGTAGATCTCCGTATCGGATAGATTCCAGGATTCTCCCAGAAATCGTCTTCTTGAGGCGACTAGAGCAGGGCAATTGCATAGGAGATGGGATGGAGATTCTTCCTCTTCCTCATCATGGCACCTACTGCAGTAGTCATTGTATGGGAGTCCTAATCTTGCGGCATGTTTTCCCAAAGCGCAATGTTCTGTTAGGACTCCGATTAGGCTGCTTATAGTCCACCTGCGTATTTTTAGCAGACTTGTGGTTGACAATACCTGGGCCAGGTTTGTCTCCCATAGTTGCTTGTTTCAACGTCCGCCATCTCTTATTTGCATGTTGCCGTGCATTTTTCGATTTTTGTGTTTCCATTGGTGAATTTCCCCTTTAACAGTCGAGAGCTCCATTGTGGTGCATATTTTGGCTAGTTTGTCTGCTTCACAATTACCTGGTATGTCGTTATGTCCTGATACCAAGCACAACGTTACAGCGAATCTGCTCGATATTTCATTTACAGACGTGCGGCTGTGCCTGACCAATTTTGATCTTATTATTGGTGATTCGAGTGCTTTTATTGCAGCTCAGCTATCTGTGTAGATGACGATATCTCTGTGCAAATGGTTTGTGTCGAAGATGTCCGTTCACTACTATCCGGGGGTGGTTGTCCTAAATACGATTCGAGAGATTCAGAACTGAATTTGTCGCGTTGGTTGTAGTTCACACCTCGATATCGAGGAAGGCAATTACGGTGAATTCTTTGTTGAAAAGTGATTTTTGAACGGTTCCAACTATGGTGTGTAGAGCTGTGTCTACTGATTCTCCCTTCAGTAAGCATGCTGCGATTTCGAAAGCATGCTTTTTTGTAGGTTTTCACGAATGTATAGGTCCACCAGTCTCTCTAGCGTCTTCAGAAGAAAGGAGGAGAGACTGATAGATCTGTAGTCTTTTGCAGTTGTGTGGAAGGTTTTCAAAGGTTTTGTCAAAGCTAATGCACTGAGCGCTCGTAATATCCAGAAGGTCATTCTTGAGTCGAAGATCTTTATCTTTTGTCGAGACGCGAACACTGATTTAGTTTATATATCACATGCCGGAAGCTTCAGACTTTTTGTCAGTCACAGTTTACCTAGTATATCCCATCATATTCCATCGTATTGCGGTAATGTCTGTTTTACAATAGTTTAGAGGTCCGTAAGGAACCCTTACGTTTCAGACTCAACCAAAACCAAAAACTTTCTTTTAGACGTTTGCGGGAGTCGTCAATATGTAATCCGTTTGTACCCGAAGTTGCTGGTTGACTCTTAATAATGGTGGGTTTTCCACTATAGAGCCCCAGGTTCCTATTTAGTCCCAATACAGGGCGTCAGCCTGTGTCGCTCCCTATTGGCCTATGTTGTAGTAGTCCGAATTAGGTTTTCATCACGTAGTTCTTGGGAACACTTCCGACACCAATCCGAAGTAGGAGTTGGCCCTTAGTGTCATTTCGGACTCTTGCCTTCTGTCTTTAGTTGTCCCCGTAAATCTTATAGAGAGGTCTGCCCATTTGCCTACTCTTGCCTTACGCGAGTTTGATATATTTTTAAGAGGATAAGAAAGCGGCAAACAAGATGGTTTTTAATTGAATTTGAGTAGATTTATGTATGAAGGTGGCATTTGCCTTCTATTAACGCGCCACAGGAGATAGCGACTATGTAGGTGCTGGAGGATGTTAATTAAGCAATTGAATATGCGAAACATCAACCCTATATGTATACGAATTAGGTATGTTCAAAAACTAACTGGAATTCGTGTTTCATGTTAAGATTTCTTTGAACCCTCAAATCCCCTTTGGAGTGCGATCTTTGCTAGGTCGCTTTTAATCTCATCTCCACTTACCAAATGACGTCGTCTTAATATGTAAATGACACATAAAAATCCCAAAGTTGGCTCTGCTCTCGTCATACTCGCACGTCTGAACTCATTACTCATTCCAATGAATCTTTGCGACATTCCGTAAACGAGAGTAGTTCATGTACGGTTGCGATGACGACAATTCCGGAACTACCTCATAGTTGGTAAATAGCATGAATCGAAAGCAAAATAATACAGACCTTGATAGCATCCGCCAATTTGAATAAAAGTTCTCCAACTAGTGATACAAAGAGCCGATGAGATAAAAGAACTACCAACGCACTTTCAGTATTATTTTAAATTTTTAAATGTTAATTAGACCTTTGTCTTATCTCTCGTTAAACAGTAATAAGCTTCATGGCTTTCGGCTTGGAACCTACTTTCTTTTTCTTCATTTTTGTTTGCCGAATGATAATAGATCAAAAAATTGCATGCAAACATGAATGAATCTTATCTCAAAGCCGCAATGTTTTATGTACGAGTATCTTGATTGCAAAGGGCAAACTGGGGAATGAAAAAAAAAACAAAAACATAAAAAGCAATTCATGGGTCGGTTTATTGCGCGTTTTATGTATTTCATGCGTTGGTAGACCTTTTATCCCAGATGGAAATCGCCCCGGAAACGTATTCATATTAAAAAAAACCTGTAAAGTAGGTCTACTCCATCAAAGGTAGTTTGTTTTTGACTATAAAGTTTGCCTGCGATTTGCCCTTTGGATTATGTGTTATGGAAATGACCAGTATCAATTCAATTAGACTTTGACTATTCACTGTTCTAGCGGTGTTTGGTTTTTTATTTAGTTGGCCCTGACTATCCGATTAGACTATCGCCGTTGGATGATTCTCACCATCTATTCGTATTTCGTCCCTACTATCAATCGTTTCTGTACATTTAGAGACTTTCCCTGCTTATCATTCGTATAATTATACAGTACGCCTGAGAAAAGACTGACGGCCAAGTACGGTATAGTACTGGCCCCTACATACTACCCTATGGGACATCTGTTATAAGTCATAGCCGCTCATTGACCGTCTTTTTGTTTTGCAATAACATCCCTTTGGGTGCTAAAGGGATAGATTACGCGAGCACATGAAGGCACAAGCGCTGACACTCCAGCCTCTGTCTACCAACTCTTACTCTCGCCTCCACGCAGTGGCTTCTGGGTGTCTAGTACCTCAACTGATCGGGTAGACCCTTTTGCAAAGTTATTAAGGGCAGCAAACGAGAGAGGGTGAGAGTCTGAGCCGCCACCAGGGCTCAGCTCCTTCATCGGGACGGCGGCGGAAGAATTCCCAAGATGGAGTCAACGACGGCGCCCACGGTTCGAGCGAGAAGAACTACCTGGTGAACACATTATTTCGGGTTACTACAACATATTTGGAGCCCAGGCCGAACAGCACAGCCGGCCCTATGTTCCTAGGGTAAGTAAAAGCCTGGTCCTCCAGGTTGTGGGTTGCCCTTAGGGTTAACATCCTTATCCCGTAAAATGTGTCCACGCCCCCACAGAGAAAAAAGACGACCGACATAAAGATGACTTCTATGATCTTTCAGCTATGACATCAAAACCGTTCTAGGAGATTTTAATGCGAAGCTAGGTAAGGAAGATATCTTTGAACGGGTCTTGGAAAGCACAGCCTACGTAGCACCATGTCAGAAAACGGACTAAGGCTAGTGGACTTTATGGCGGGCCAAAATTTAGTAGTAGTAAGTACACGATTCTCACACCTCAACATCCGTAAAGGGACCTGGCGGTCTCCCGATCAATTGATAAGCAATCGAATTGATCACATTGCGATTGACGGCAGACACTCCTCCAGCATCCTATATCTCCGAACCTTTGGAGGAGCCAACATTGACTACGGATGCGAATCTCTGGGATTCAACGTAGTCGAGTAAGAACACCAAAATTCAACGTCAGAAATCTGCAATCACAAGAGACCGCCAGGATCTTCGCCGATCAAGTCTCCCTTTAGCTCTCTCGAGACCCGGTACAATCTGCACAAACCGTAGAACAGCAATGGAGACGTTGTCAGAACGCCATCACAGAGGCCGCCTCAGATGTACTCGGTTTCAAGCCAACACCTTCGAGAAACCTCTGGTTTGATGACGAGTGCAGACAGGCTCATGCAGAGAAATAGAATGCATACATGGCTACACTGCGCCGATGGACGAGAGCTGCCCGTGAGCTCTGTGAACAGAAAAGGAAAGAGGAGCATGCGCTTCTGAGGAGAAAAAAAAAAGGAGAAGAAGGAAAGAAAGAAAGGAAGAAGGAGGAAGGATGTTCGAAAGTTTTACCAAAAAGTAAAACGAACATGCCAAGGCTATAAAGCCAGTGCGGAAGCCTGCAGGGATGAATACGAAAAACTAATAATGGAGTCACAGTCGATACTGAGACTGTGGAAAAGCCACTTCTGCAGACTGTATAACGGCGATGATAGTCAAAATGTCTCCGTCAGGCAGAACGAAACATTCACAATGGACGAAGACGAAAGGGAATCCCGTCCACCCAACCTATATGACACCGAAACTTAAGTCTTATAAAGCGATTGGAGCAGACGGACTCCCCGCAGAACTATTTAAAGCAGCTGGCGATGAGCTGGTCAGGAATATGCATCAACCCATCTGCAAGATATGGTCGGAAGAAAGCATGCCCGATGAATGGAATCTCAGCATCGTTTGCCCGGTCCATAAGAAAGGAGATCCCTATAACTGCGGGATAAGTCTCTTGAATATTGCGTATAAGATCCTCTCTGCCGTACTGTGTAAGCGCCTGAAACCGTTCGTGGACAATCTGGTAGGTTCCTACCAGTGTGGTTTCAGGCCAGGAAATTCCACGATAGATCAAATATTTACACTACGGCAGATCTTGGAGAATTTCAGGTCGCCACGCACCACCTCTTTGTCGACTTTAAAGCCGCATATGATATTGTTTATAGAGACGAGCTATACAGAGCCATGTCATGTTTTAACATCAATGCCAAACTCGTCAGTTTGTTAAAAAATTATTTAGACAGGGTGATGCATTGTCATGCAATTTCTTTAACATCATACTTGAAAAGATCGTGCGGGACTCTGCGGCCAATACAAGAGATACGATCTATTTCAAGTCTAGACAATTGCTTGCCTACGCAGAGACATTGACATTATTGGACGGATAAAGCGAGACGTCAATGAGGCGTTTGCAAATATTGAAGCAGATAAGTGGGTTAAGAGTAAATGGGGACAAGACCAAATATATGCTGTCATAATATATGTCTTGGTCAGAACGTCACCTTCGGCAGCTATATTTTTGAAGTACTCGAGGACTTCGTCTACATTTGCTCGATAGTGGCAACGACACCAGCGCTGAATAACTCTTGCCAACCGCTGCTTCTTTGGGCTCAATAGGCAATTGAGTAGTAGAGCCCCCTCTCGAAAAACTATCTCTCTACAAAACCTCAATCATTCCGGACCTCCTCAATGGCGCTGAGGCTTGGACGTTATCAAAAAGCTCTTGGGCGTTTCAAGAGGAAAACTCTGCGTGCAATCTTTGGTCCCGTTTGTGTAAATGGAGAGTGGTGGAGAAGATTCAACCAAGAACTGAACGGGCTGTACAGGGACATCGACCTAGTTAGACGTCTGGCTGGGCCATGTGGAGCGAATGGACATCACCACTCCGGCCCGAAGAGTCTTCGACTCCAATCCCGAGGGACGACGCAGCAGAGGACGACCGCATCTAAGGTGGCGCGCACAGGTGGAAAGGACCTAAACCAACTGGGCGTGCGGCACTGGAAGCAACTGGCCATAGATCGTGCCGGCTGGAAAGGCTTATTGGTTGAGGCCTTGGTTCACCCCGAGCTGTAGCGCCATATAAGTAAGTAAGTATATCATGCTGGATCTTGGTTATATGCCTTAAGGATAAAAAGTTTTAAGCACTCTGAAAGAATTAAAAACCGAGCTGTATCATACGCAGCTGGTAAATCTCGTTTGAATATTTGCAACAAGTCTAAGCAGTTGAGATTTGATTCTTACGTTAGCTCACGACTTTTAGACTGGGTTTATTGGAAATTTTAGGAAATTATAGACCACTTTCCACAGTTTAAAGGAGACAGGTAGTAATGAGATGTAAACATTTAGTATGTAAACATACTAGAATGAGGGCATAGATAAGCTTGGTTTCAACAGAATGCCGTAAACTATTCACTCATAATATCGATGCGTTTTACAGACATTGTCTAAGGAATATCGGCCACTTAGGCTTTACTTGATTACCTTTACTGAATCAACGGAAAACATACAAAAATCGGGCTAAAATAAAACGAGTCATAGGTCAGAGGTGTAGACGCAAAACAAGTCCTTCGGCTTAACATCCGAATTATCAAGACATTTCTACCGACTATGCTTACATACGAATACAGTCAAAGACTAACTTGGAAAAACTAATTTGGTTTTACTAGGGCCGCTTATTGCTCAAGCGATCCAAGACGGTGTTCCATAGCTAAGGCCTTCCGAATCAGATGTTATTACTACAGAGATACACTCTCTTACTTGCAATATTCATACATAGCATCGGCCCTAAGATGTTGCTCTGTGGGACACCATTACATTTTTAGGGAAACATAGGGCGTGAGGTCTCCCTGTTCTCAATATATGAACAGAATTTGCATATAATTTAAGATTATGATGCATCTAAAAGGAAATACTGTAGGCAAGTTTGAATTTCAGTATATGTTGGGGCATTTTTCAGAGTTTTAAACTTGTCGGGGTTCGTGCGAGTATTTGCGGGACATTTTACTGCATATGCGACAAAGTTTCGAGGCTTAAAAAAAAAAAATAAGACGAAGAATTGGAATCAGTACTTCATGAAGAAT
Organism: Merodon equestris; assembly: GCA_958301585.1. Lineage (NCBI taxonomy): Eukaryota > Metazoa > Arthropoda > Insecta > Diptera > Syrphidae > Merodon > Merodon equestris. The sequence continues at coordinate 104,691,187 of OY284415.1, forward strand.
CATGTCACACAAGATCTGCTCTGTATTTGGTGAGACCAGGTACTCAAACCGAGCGAAGCAAAAACGGCCGCTGTAAGAGCAAAGATACGACAAGGTGATTTTGTAACATGTGACTCAACATTGTCATGTAACAAAACCTACTTAAAAATAGAAACCTGCCGTATTCACCAGGCATTGCCCCTTTCGATTAGCACATGCTTCGAATTGTGGCACTTAGCAACGCTGGACAGCACTTCCGTTCTTATGAAGATACCAATATTTGGTTGATTCTTGGATAGCCTCTTGGATAGCTGATTTTCCGACGTAGAATTCACATGCTGCCCTAAGAATGGGGAAAAGTAATGTATACTGGTAGGCAATACTTTGAGTGACAAGTTTGTTGTACGATTCAAGGACCTGATACTATTAGCTCCGAAGCCCTGAAATTGGGCTGTATAAAAAAATTAGTCATAATGACCAGGTTTAAGAAAGTGTCTGTCAAATGCACGGCACATTTTGCGCAAGGAAGTGGTGCGGACTGATTGGGTGTTGCAGCGGCTAAGATATTGGTGCATGACTGCCGATAAGATACGATTGAGGTGATATCAGAATGCCGTCTACCTATGGGATGGATTGATTTGAGGTATTTTAAGTAATTGAGGTATTTTAGGGGAAAATAAAAGAAATACTGAAAGGGGGAAAAGGAAATACTGAATATTGGAGGTGGATCCAAGTCGGCCTAGCTTGTCGGCCTTCTGATTCCCCTCTATGCTGTTGTAGTCTTGTATCGAAAGAAAAGTTATTCTGATCCTGGTTTTAGCCTAACCTCCTTACATTACTCCGCCAATATGGAGTCCTAACCCAGGCTTTGATGGCCACTTCGGCGTCATTGCAAGTTGCAAGGGGCAAATTGTACTGTGGCTCCCTGATCTCCTTGGTACGAATCGGAAGGATCAGGTCGCATAATACGCCAAAATCGCGAATCACTTGAACGGGAGAAAAGGGTTTGCGGGAGAAAGTAATAGGTTGACAGTTGAAATGTTAAGGTCCAGGCAGTTCTTGGAGCACCAGGTGGAAAAACTGTTGAGGTCCGATTGAAAAAGGGAAGAGTCATGTTCGGAAGAAATGATCGTGAAGATCTTACCGGCGTCGGTGTATAGAGAGATTGATAACCATTTCAATGTCGTTAATGGTAAGGATAAAAAAAAGCAGACCTAAATGACTGCCTTGGGAGACACCGGGGAAGCAAGGAAGGACTTAGAGAGGGCAAATCTAAAGCGAACGCTGTAGTGACGATTTTCCATGTAAGAGGATATCCGCTTTAATAAGAGCCAAGGGAAGACAGTTGGAAGAGTATTAGTCTGCGTGAAATTTTATCAAAGGCCTTACTGAAGTCAGTTGAGATAATATCGACTTCTTTGCCATTTTCTAAGGTTGAAAGGGTGGAGACCTATCTTTGAGGAAGCCATGTTGTCTGGGTGGCATTAAAGACAAGCATTTAAAACTCAAATTGTCATACAAAATACTTTCGAAGATCAGTCATCATTCGAACAGTCACATGTTTGGTAATGGGCCGGTAGTTGTTAATGTCATTCTTCGAACCCTTTTTGTGTATAGGTGGTTTAAAAGAGATTTTCAATATCCGGAAAAATTCACCTTGAGAAAGGGATAGACTGAAGATTTTTGAGAGAGGTAGAGAAAGGGAGGAATAAGGGCACTTGAACTTAACAGGAAAAGCTACGAGCTAAGGCTGCAAGAATAAGTTGAGTTCTTTTCCAATATACAATTGGTTCTTCTCTGCAAAGAGAAAACTTAAGGGAATCAAAATGAAACGTCTTCTTAAAGTGGTTAAGCTGGCAAGTTCATAGGAGGTTCCATATGCCTTCGGATCGAACGCGAATGAGTTGGAGGTTGAGGCCTACGATTTTCCATTCGCATAGTTCTTTGACGACACATCAAACCCTAATGAAAACCGAGCAAAGGTAAGAGGTATCAAATCATTAAGCTCGTTCTTGGATGATTTTTTTATAGTATTTTTTTATATAGGACTTCAGTTTCGACTAACTTCACCCAATTATTTTGAAACCTAATCATCATCAGAAGAGCACGCGACAGAAGGTTTTTTTTTTTATAGGGTTTGTGCAGGTTCAAGAGTGTACGCTCTTATGGTGTCTGTCACACAACCTGGACGGGGTGCAAAAGGTTTGTGCCGAAGATGTTCATTCACAACTCTCCGGGGGTGGTGATCCTAAATAGGATGAGAGAGATTCGACTGAATTTGTCGCCTTGGTTGTAGTTCACAGTAACCTTGTGTTTTTATTTGCTTGCCATTAAGATGTTATATTGGCAATGCACACACAGGGTATGCATTTTGAGGTGATCCTTTACTCTTATGCCTTCGTCAGCATTTTTTTATCATCCCTCGTTCACAACTGATGTTGTTGCACAGTTTTTCGTTATAGGAATTGTTCTTGGCTATGGACAGACTTGACTTACAGATCTTCCGCTCAACAGTCGGTGATGATTGCCATCGCACCACGACCACGACCAATGGTGGAATGCAGCAATTGATCTCGTACCTTCGACAATGGTTCTGGGTACTGAAAATGAAGAGTACCATAAAGAAGCATTTTCACGGCTGCACCATCTGTTTTAGGATCAAAATATGTCAGCAGACAATGAATACTTTGCCAGAACCACGAGTCCAAATTTCTCGACCATTAAGTTACACTGGGATAGATCATGCTGAACACTTTTACAAAGACTTTTAAGGCATACTTTCGTTTTTGTTTGTTTGGCCACCAAAGCACTGCACATTGAGCTTATCAGTGACATGATGACTCAGGCTTTAATTTAGCTTTCAAATGGTATACCGTGAGGAGAGGAACATTCAAGGAAATATTCAGTGACTGTGGGAAGAATTTCGTTGTCGCGAACTGAGAACTGGAAAATGTACGAAATGCCGCGAACTATGATACATCACGAATTACAAATACGTTCTTCCGCGATGGAACGAAGTGAAATTTCATTCAATAGCCCTTGGATTCCTCTGTTCTTCGAATTAAAGTGTTTCTTCCTGGAAGAATGGTGTCATTTGGAGTGCAATTCTGTAATCGATTCGAACATCACTGGCTTGACTGCTCCCACTGCGCTGAAACTTGTTCAGGTTATAGGACCATTTATCATAGTCTATCTCAACTTTCTAACTGAATTCAATAGAACCAAAGCTCCAGCATGTAACTGGATTTGACATAACTGAACAATCAAGCTTAGCATTTTCCACTTACTGATTTTCCCATTTTGGACATCTGGATTTGGGTGATATTACATAATTCAAAACAAGCGAACAAATTTCCAATTACCCAATTCGATTAGTATCAGATATCATTGAGTCATTTCGCGCATTATTAGGGTACTTTCCCACTGTTACAAATTAAGGTTTAAGTCCTTTATACTCCCTTTTATCATACCCTAATCCACCCACACCTAGACATGTTTGATTAATGAAAATGCACAAAACAAATATCCTCGCCACCACAGAGTCCGAGGAAAAACATTTCGTTTCACTCGAACCGAGTATCATGAAAATGACTGGAACGAATCCTACGTCAGTTCTCGGTCTTCATAAATCACGCCCAGTTAATTGGTTTTCCTTCCAAATGAATTTATAATTGACCGAGTACTTTGCGACGAATGTCTCAAAGGACGAAGTCAATTGTGATGGTGCTCAACTGGGTTTGTTTTTATTTCTGCCTTCCCGTGTGAAACACGTACATAAACCTCTTGGGAGTGATTTGTCGATTTTAGACAAAAAACACTATTAAGCTGCAAATAGGTGTTAGAGAGCAAAGGCGTCTGTGACTTATCTGAAGCAGACAATTTTCTTAGTGAAACAAACAAACAAATTCAGTGAATAGATGGATGGATGGTTAGATCTATCACCTAGAGCTCCTCTAGTCTCCTTCCATCCCACTGTCCGATCCGATCGGAGCATAGTTCATATACACATCTGAAGAATGTTCCCTCATCGGATAGTGAAAGTTTTTTGTTTTTTTTTTTGCGCGACTAGACAAATTGCCGTGGCGTATACGCAATTTGTTTCCAGTGCTAACACTCCTCGCGCTACTCGCTTGCCGGCTTCCCACATCGTATATCCTTCATCATTTATTTACTAACCCCCCGCCACGAAATGGTATTTGCTCGTTCAAGGATTTGACTTTCATGCGAGGGGTATCGCCTGCACGCGGAAACTTATTTCGGCACTTGCAAACCACTCAACCGCAATGCCGAAGAAGCCGAGAAGCTGTGAAGTCGATGAAATTAACCAGAATGAGGAATACCCTGCCAGAGGGTTCACCTATTCTCTTTTTCGTCTAGCCGTGACATTCTCGGTATGAGCATGGTGGTGACGGGGCACTTTGCAGTAATTAATTCGCTTTTGCACAAACAGTAATTACCGTCAATTATACGCATTTTAGCTGCGAGGACATTTTTGGTTTTTGGCTCCGTCGTATGGTCTCGCGTCCACCTTGTTAGCTAATCGAAAGTAGAAGGACGCACTCGTGTATGCGAGGAAAGAAATTATACTATCGACGAACGTCCAACAGGAACAGAGGGGGCCAAGAAGCAAAAGTAGTTACCCCTAATGGCTCCACATCGTGTACTTGTGCATTACTCGTACAAACGCATGCAACAACCACTCAAGTGGTGCTACAATTTTGCTTTTAAGTGCACATTCGCCATGCGGGGATACCTGTGCACACCGAATTGTTGCTTTTCGTTACTTGCACTGGGATGCATCCATTTACAATTCACAAATTCGAGTGTGTCATGCTGAAGGCAAGCTATGAGTGCTGATGGTAGTGCTGCTACCGCACCTTAACGAGATACTCAAACGTAAAGACATGAAGCACGTTGAAAGGTTGCGGTTTCGAATTTATGTTTCATTAGATGAATGCCACGAAGACTCGGTACGATTGCTTGATGGCTTTCATATTCTCTTTCCGCTTTTTTTTTCCTATTGAGGATTTTAATAGGCAAGTGATTGAGTTGAGATTTAGCGGTGAGTTTTCTAAAGGAAGCGTTAGTGGGGGAGCAGAACTATAATCATTGAGAGGGACCTCGTCGTATGGAAGAGAAAATTAAACATTGCAGACCCCGTCTACAGCTTTAACATGATGAATTCAGCATCGTAAAAATTTCTTAAGAAATCAGTAACAAGAGATTCGTATAGAAAAATGAGCGAGGTCGATACGGACTCGCATAGAGGATGGATCGATATGATCGATCCGGACTCGCATAGAGGATGGATCGATATGATCGATCCGGACTCGCATAGAGGATGGATCGATATGATCGATCCGGACTCGCATAGAAGATGGATCGATATGATCGATCCGGACTCGCATAGAGGATGGATCGATATGATCGATCCGGACTCGCATAGAGGATGGATCGATATGATCGATCCGGACTCGCATAGAGGATGGATCGATATGATCGATCCGGACTCGCATAGAGGATGGATCGATATGATCGATCCGGACTCGCATAGAGGATGGATCCATATGATCGATCCGGACTCGCATAGAGGATGGATCGATATGATCGATCCGGACTCGCATAGAGGATGGATCGATATGATCGATCCGGACTCGCATAGAGGATGGATCGATATGATCGATCCGGACTCGCATAGAGGAGGGATCGATATGATCGATCCGGACTCGCATAGAGGATGGATCGATATGATCGATCCGGACTCGCATAGAGGAGGGATCGATATGATCGATCCGGACTCGCATAGAGGATGGATCGATATGATCGATCCGGACTCGCATAGAGGATGGAACGATATGATCGATCCGGACTCGCATAGAGGATGGATCGATATGATCGATCCGGACTCGCATAGAGGATGGATCGCTATGATCGATCCGGACTCGCATAGAGGATGGATCGATATGATCGATCCGGACTCGCATAGAAGATGGATCGATATGATCGATCCGGACTCGCATAGAGGATGGATCGATATGATCGATCCGGACTCGCATAGAGGATGGATCGATATGATCGATCCGGACTCGCATAGAGGATGGATCGATATGATCGATCCGGACTCGCATAGAGGATGGATCGATATGATCGATCTGGACTCGCATAGAGGATGGATCGATATGATCGATCCGGACTCGCATAGAGGATGGATCGATATGATCGATCCGGACTCGCATAGAGGATGGATCGATATGATCGATCCGGACTCGCATAGAGGATGGATCGATATGATCGATCCGGACTCGCATAGAGGATGGATCGATATGATCGATCCGGACTCGCATAGAGGAGGGATCGATATGATCGATCCGGACTCGCATAGAGGATGGATCGATATGATCGATCCGGACTCGCATAGAGGATGGAACGATATGATCGATCCGGACTCGCATAGAGGATGGATCGATATGATCGATCCGGACTCGCATAGAGGATGGATCGATATGATCGATCCGGACTCGCATAGAGGATGGATCGATATGATCGATCCGGACTCGCATAGAAGATGGATCGATATGATCGATCCGGACTCGCATAGAGGATGGATCGATATGATCGATCCGGACTCGCATAGAGGATGGATCGATATGATCGATCCGGACTCGCATAGAGGATGGATCGATATGATCGATCCGGACTCGCATAGAGGATGGATCGATATGATCGATCCGGACTCGCATAGAGGATGGATCGATATGATCGATCCGGACTCGCATAGAGGATGGATCGATATGATCGATCCGGACTCGCATAGAGGATGGATCGATATGATCGATCCGGACTCGCATAGAGGATGGATCGATATGATCGATCCGGACTCGCATAGAGGATGGATCGATATGATCGATCCGGACTCGCATAGAGGAGGGATCGATATGATCGATCCGGACTCGCATAGAGGAGGGATCGATATGATCGATCCGGACTCGCATTAAGGAGGGATCGATATGATCATTCATAAACATAATTAAATTACATATAACTTAATTTATAGTTAGAAATAATATAGGTGACACTTTTTATTTTATATACATAGAGTACTAAAATCCTCCGTGCAGGGACGGGTTAAGAATATCCCTGCAGCGATACCTCTCGCTTGTCGTAAAAGGCGACTAAAACAAAGGTAAACAAAAATCACATCTAGGCAATTTAGAAAACACCAAGGTGAGCCTAGGGACACATATACCACGATTAAACTACCCCACAAGTGTACATGCAAATCAGTGGGTTGACACGACTGGAGATCACCGGTGTTGTAAGAGTAAGATCAAACCAAAAAAATCTGGAGCATGCCCGTGTCACAAAAAAAAAAAAAAAAAAAAAAAAAAAAAAAGGCAGGCCGAAAAACAATTGGTGCAAACAAATGCAAAAACACCAGCATTTGATTGGCCTCAGCGATGAAGTAATCCCAAACCGGGAAGCCTGCCGCTACTTTCTGAGGTCAAACCGGCGGACCCCACAAGCGGACCAGTAGGAATGCAGTTAAGTGGGAAGGTTACGGTCCTACACTTCTGACCATAACAACGCCGGAAAAAGGAAAAGAAGAAAGAAGAAGATACATAGAGTACTAAAATAGTTTCAAATGCCACTTCAAGAGGTTGAACTAGAACAATAAAAGTATAGGTGGGGTGACCCAAGTGATTTTATACAACTATGAAAATTCAGAATTACATAAAAAAATAGTTATAATATACAGATATACAAAAGAAGGAACTTCTTAAAGAAAGAAAAAAAAAACTCCTGGTTATCAGAATGTTAGAGAAAAGACTTTCTAGTGTCGCATGATCAAAATTTAAGAGCCACTGTTTTAAACGATTTACAAGCCTTCTAGAAAATGCCATAGTTCTGATTGACTGTGGAAGTACATTAAAGAGACGGCACGAAGAAACTAAATAAAAATTACGAAATGCAGTAGTGCGAAAAGTTGGAACATATACAACATTTGAGAAGTTTCGACGTAAATTATAATCTGAAATTAGCCTACAGTTAAGATTACCCGATCTTAAATAAAAAGTTTTTAAGACTTTGAAACAATATAAATGGTGAACAGGAAGAATATTCATATCACGAAACAAAAGATAACTTGGATGACGATGATTTTTACGGCATATTTTTCTTAAAACATTCTTTTGCAGAATTAAAAGAGGTGTAATTTTATACAGATTTGTACCTCCCCAGCACGTAATACCATATTGGAGCTTGGAATGGAAGATACCATAATAAATTACTATAATTTTGTAGAACATACATTTTTTAGATAGTAGAAGTTTCGAAGAGTGCTGCGAAAATACTTCCTTAACGACTCAGTCTTCTTCCTTTCCTCTTTTTTCCTTAACGACTCAGTATGGTTGATAAAGCTCATCCTAGAATCTATGATAAGGGTCAAGTATTTAAATTCGTCTAATTTCTCAATTGAAAAGCAATTCTTGCTACAACTTGAATTACTACAGAAAGTAGGGGAAGGTAAGGTGGAAATACAACCACAACCAGCAAGTTTGTATCTTGGACACTCAGGTGCGTGAACAAAAACTTCAACGTTGTTACCGATTTTGGAGGATAGATTGAAATACATAATTTTTGTTTTGGAGCTAATATTAATTATTATCAATTAATGTCCGATATGAGATTTAGAGCACTGTCCGATCCATAAGAACAGCCCACGTCATCAGCGAATGCAGTGATTTTTGCTTTAAAGCTAAGTCTAAACAGAGAGTCAATGTAGATTAGGAACAGAACAGGTCCAAGCACAGAACCTTGTGGCACCCCTAAATTGAAAAACAGCATTTCGCTCCTCGCTTCTTCAATCTTTACCCTTTGAGATCGATCAGAGAGGTATGACTTAAACCAGTCGAGCATGAATCCCCGGAACCCTGCTTTTTCTAATTTTGTCAATAGTATGGCATGGTTAACCATGTCAAATGCTTTCGCAATATCTAAGAATAGGCCCGCAGTGAATTTTTTCGCATCAAGACTAGAAAAAATATGGGAACAAAAATTTAGTAAAGCGTTTCCGTATTTACCCCGCTGAAAACCAAATTGCACTGAGCTGAAAAAATTTGTTTTATTTAGAAAGGACACTATCCTCTCCTTAACGATTTTTTAGAAAAACTTTACTTAAGACAGGGAGAAGAGAGATGGGCCTGTAATTGCCCATATCTTCTTTAGCACCTTTTTTGAACAAGGGTACAACGTCAGCGCACTTAAGTTTGTCAGGAAAAATCCCACAAAAAAATGCTACGATTAAAAATAACGGCTAGAATATCAGCTACAAAGTAATCAACGTGCTTTACAATTTTGTTAGAAATGCCATCAAATCCACAAGCATTTGAATTATTAGGGCAACCAATTGCCCTTAAAACGTCTAAAGAGGTTATAGGCTCAAAGACAAAAGTATACCCCTGAACTGGCCCACAGGAGTTTGTAGAAAACGAACACAGGTTACAAATAGGTTGGTAGTTTGGACTAGTAGAACTGCTCGCTATAGAGGCAAAGTGCTTGTTGAAAGCGTAGCAATCACAATTTTATCTGACACCACACAATTATTTACAGAAATAGCAGTAGGTATTTTGTTAGAAGAACCCTTGTTCAGAATGCTATTAACTACCTGCCATTCACTTTTTATATTCCCCTTTGCAGACATGAACTTTTCACGATAATAATTATCGCGGCAAATGGGAATATCCTTTTTGAGCTGAGAGCATAATTTTTTATACTTGCTTTTCAAATATTGATTATTAGGATACTTAGAGCACTTGACCCTGAGCTTATAATCAGTGTTTACTTTGTTAACGATATGACTCGTTATCCACGGCTTGAGTCTTTTATTATATGTTTTTAACAATCCAGTAGAGGAGCAGTTACTTGTGTGTTTGCTGAGACACTCCATAAAAAGATTATAGGAAGCAGTAGCATCATTCACTAAATATACCTCCTCCCAGGCTTTATGCAGGAGATCGTTTTTCAACTTAACAAGATCAATTTTTGGCATAATTTTGGTCGGGTTAACAGATTGATTCACTATTTTGTTGGAATTCAAGTTTAGCAACAGCCCTGTCATTGAGTGATCTGAGATATTCAGATCAAATCTACACTTCACGCAGTGTATCCTTCATAGAGGATGGATCGATATGATCGATCCGGACTCGCATAGAGAGGGGATCGAGATCATCGATCCGGACTCGCATAGAGAAGGGATCGAGATCACTGATCCGAAACAAGTGATTGATATAGAGGAGTGAACCAGTACGACATAGACTTGCACAGAAGAATGATTGAAATTGACTCGATTGTTTTAGTTGATGAGTTGAAATCGATTCGCTTAGCTTGGAGTAGTTATTGAAATCAAGGTTGCTGGCATAGAATGGAGATGTACTGAATTCATTAATTTAGGATTGCAATTTACGTGATTTTAAATAAATGTCCATCAAGTAGCTTATCGTCCTTTAATTACGTGTTGGTACGAAAACAGAGCATACATCAGACCAAATTCGTATAAGGGAAGAAAATAAAAAAGTTATTTTAAATCAGTGTTTCCTCTTCATGTTGATTATGTTCCAAAAATATATAAGTTTCGAAACGACTCTAATAAAAAAAAAAAACATTTTTAATATCATCATTATACCCAATCAAAAAAGCCAAAGTAACTTTTCTTTCGAATAGAAACTTTTGAAAAAGTTGGAAAAATATTCGCTTTTACTACATTCTTTCGCTTTGTCACCAAGATCTAGAACTTTCAATAATGTTATAAAGACCGTTATCATAAAGAATGCAAAACGAAACGAAAATGTTGATAGTGGTGGAGTGGAAATGGTAATAATCCTCTAACCACTGATGGACTTTCTCTGAATTCTAATCAATATTCCTTTGAATGAAACTATTACAACCCCCACCTCCTGCAAAAAGTCGAAGTGGAGCGCGAAAAAAGCAAACATTTTACTCCAGTCCGGGCTCAGTTTAAAGGATTCAGTGACATTCCTTCACTAAGACTAATGTGAATTTAAATTAGTTGGAATTCACTTTTCCGCCAGCTCACTTCCATCCTAACCTCCGATCATCGACCTCCGTCCTAAATTCTTTGGTCTGGCAATTACGATGCTTACGTCCTGTATCTTCCCAATCCCCAACTGCTTAAGGATAATCCCTCATTAAAAACCTTTCAGCATCTACTCAATTATCGACCTTTTAACGCGCACCCACACCTGATCAATCAAAATGAAAGGAGAGGCAAGTCACCGTATCCATTAGCACCATCAATAAATTCTCCACCCGCACCGCAGCCGCTACAAGGGCAACTTGAAAATCCTCGAAAACTCTCGTCACCACCGGTGCTCATAAATGACATAACAAAAGGCAAGAGTCGTCAACGCGTCACGATATTAATAGTAATTTTTTCCCGTACGCACATCTGACGTGAAATGACATCAATGAATCTCCAATGCGTTTATTACATTCGCTTAATTATGTAATTCGATTTATCCGGTCGAATGCGAGGGTCCCACCGAATTAAATCAACAGTGAAAACGGATATTTAAGGGTTTTCGCTATTTTGTTATTGTAATTCGCTCGCCTCGCTTTAATCGCAATTACAACAATATGCGTTCGATTCATTATATCGTCATCGCGCCGTATTGGTATGCGGATATCTATAGTCTGTTCGGATATGATTAATAGGTTCGTAATTATTCTGCAATTTAATATTATTTTTTGGATTAAGTTTCAGTTTCTTTTCTTCTAATCGAAGAGTTTTCGAAAGTCTTTTTTAATATACTCGTACCCGGGTGGCGTAGAGGGGGAAATGGTCGGTTTTTGGTTAAGTAATTATGTTGTGTAGCGCAGATTAATTGGCGAATTAAATTCTACTTTCGACCCTTTTGTGGAGATTTCGGTAACATATTTAGCGCCTGAGTTCATTTGCCGACACCGACGCTTACAATTTTCGTATTTAATTACAAAAGACAATTTAATTTTAGCTGCCAACCATGTGGAAGTTGTTACACGTACTCGGATTTCGTTACCGTCATGGGGATAGCCGGTTTTTAAGGCTTCAAAAAGGGAACTGGCTTTATGCGGTCTTGTGGAAATATTCGAATACAATTCTTGAAGTAGCGAAGGTGCTTATGGGCGACGTATGATGATCAAAGAGTAAGTCTGGAGGTTAGAAATCATACGGCAGATGTCAAAAAAATACTTTGGGAAAAAGGATGATAAAGTAGAGACTAGATGAGAGACATTTACCAAATTGGTCGACGATAAAATAGTCGGAGCACAGGGCCTCAAACACGATACAGACCTACTGGCAATGAGATTTTTTAAGCGTATTTAAATTATAATGTTGGAAGATTATCTTTCGAATAAAGTCAATTTCATGTCAATTTAAAAAAATGATCTTAGTTTTATTCCATTTCAAAGTTCTATACCTCTATTAAAAACACCCTTTACAACGCTGTGGCAAGTTACTCGGCTTCAGTTCTTGCACGAGCTGCATAGTGTAAAGTTATAGATCAACATCTTTGCTAATACCTTCCACCTAGTCGAGTAACACAATCCCAATTACTGCGAACGCTCGTCTTAACACCGGAGGATACAGAAGCTACATATATTTTCCTGTGTACGCACTCTACGCATACGGGTAGGTGGCTTGATAACGTGAAACTGGTGCGAAATTTTGTCCTTATGGCTTGAGTTACTTGCTCAGTAGGTCTATTATGACGATCGTAAAATGGTCGAAGTGTGCGAAAAACATTTCTTACATTCATCAATTCTAATAACAACAACACCGTTTGGGTGTACGTTTTTTTCGCTATTAAATGGCAATACTAACTTAGCGTGATCGACTTTAACATATTTCACGAGTCACGTGCAAACTTTCATAAATAGAATACTAACAAACCAAGCAAAAAAAAAATCACCGTTGATTTGGCAACTTGTTTTTATGTAGTGTTAAATAAAAATTCAGCTCATTTTGAAAAAGACGAATTTAGAAAATCTTTCCTGATCACCTTGCACGGAATCTATATACCTAGTATTATCATAAATACTGTTACAACTCTTATGGGTTCCCTACAGTCTCTGGTATTAGCCGCACTCTTGTGTTGGCGTGTGTCATCTCATTCGGTCTATTGATACGCAAATTTAAATTAAGATTCATTAAGTTCCATAGAGTGAAGCGATAAAGAAAACAGAATTGTCGTTGTTGCCATTCATAAGTGCGGTATGGAAAACGGGCTTATCTTCAAAACGCTGCAGCCGGTAGGAATCAGCCGTATGTTCGTCTATCGTGCCATAAGGTTATTTGAAGATACTGGTTATGTGAAAAAACAGGCAAAGCACGAGAAGACCACTTACCGTTAGAACGACACAAGCCATAAAAGCTGTGTGTAAACGAATAAGGCGTAATCCAGTGTGGAAACCAGAAATCTTATCTCGCGAAATAGGAATTTCAGAAGTTTTAATGTCACGCATCATATGGCAAGACTTAGATTTGGGGGCATACAAAAAGCAAATGCTGACCATTTGCTGATTAATACGCTAATGCAGAAAAGGAAAGAAAAATCCAAACGTCTGTTAGCTGATTACGCTGGTGTTAAACACCGTCAAATTCGCCTTACGGTTGAGAACAATTTTACCATAGAGGAAAAATTTAAGAAACAAAATGACAGAGTTTATGCCCGGCCATCTAAAGAAGTTGCTGAGCTTGTGCCAAGGGTACAAAAAGGGCATTACCCTTCTATGAAGGTGTTACAGAAGGAAGTCCAATTTAGTGAAAAGGGAGTAAAAACTTCAGCAGTAGTCTTCTAGAAAACTGCTCAACCAGTCCCTTTTTCAAAACAAAACCACCTGTTGAGCCGAAAGCCTGTAGCTCAAGTCCGTCCATAGTCAAGAACAATTCCTACATGGAAAAAACTGTACAACAACATCAGCTGTGAATGAGAGATGATCAAACAGTGCTGTCGAAGGCATAACACTCGCAGTATATGAGTATGATCACTTCAAAATGCATACTTTGTGTGTGCATTTCCAATATAATACCTTAATGACATGGAAATAAAGAAGTTACTGAGAACTACAACCAACGTGACAAATTCAGTCGAATCTCTCAAAAAACCCTATCTAGGGCAACCACCTCGGAGAGTAGTGAACGAATATCTTCGACATGAACCATCTGCACCCCGTCCAGGTTGAGTGACAAACACCATAAGAGCGTACACTCTTGAATCTGCACGAATTATAAAAAAAAACAAAAGCCATGGCCCTTCCAACAGGACTCCGCTCTCACCCATAGGGCAAAAATCACAAAAACTTGGCTCACGAAAAATGCTCCTTGCTTCATAAGCACTGACCACTTGCTGATGGCTAGTCCGGACCATAATCCGGATTACAAACTATGGTCCGTTTTAGAGGGTACTGAAAGGCGTTCAAGCCTGGAGTCGCTAATACGGGGTCCCCGATAGTCTGGTTCAATGTGAGAGCCAGCGCAATGGAAAAGATTCGGGTGTTAGAGAGACAGTGTCTCAGGACTTGTCTCGGGTTACATAGGACACCTGAATCCGAGTACACGAAATTTTACCCGAACAAGGTCCTATACAATAAGGCCAGGATTTTACGGGTGGACAATTTTCTGATAAAACTGATTCGAAGCCACGTTCCAAGAGCAATGACTTCGGTCAATAACCTGATCTCCGGGGCTTACTACCCCAACTACTTGTACCACGAGCGGGTGCGCCTTAACGGCTTTGTCCCACCAGAGGCATTCCTCTACTTAGATCAATGTTGGCTGATCCAAGATAGATTGGCGGTACCGCTAATTTTCCACGTGGCCTGAAATTCCGTGGAACGACGGTTCCTCTACGAACGTGACGTCGCGCTCCGCGAGCCCGAGCGCCTCAGGTTCAGTAGGTCGAATTCACGCCGAGATCGAGAGGACGTCGTCCGACAGCATCAACGTTTTTGGTGGCTGGAGCGGACTGCGTCTGTGATAAATTTTGATGGGTCAGCCTCTTCAAGGCAAAGCCCGCCAAACACCAATGGCAGGCTTTAATAAGTTATTGTAGTTTAGGGTAGGTTAGGGTAGGCTAAGGTAGGCTAAAGAATGGTGGTGGGTAGGTTAGGTTGATTTTAGGAAAAAAATAAAAAAATAAAAAATTATAAACAAAAGCAACAAAAAAAATTATGAAAAAAAAACAAAATAAATAAAAAAAAAAGATATACATATATATAATATACAGGGTGTACCACGAGCCAAAAAGCTACAGCGTGTAGGTCTAGTCAAGACAAGAAAAAAATCGTACGGGAGGGGGGGGTCTATTTCCCCCCGTTTAGCCGGGAGGGGCAATTTTCTAAAAAATTGACTTAATTTGGAAAAAAAATTATTAAAAATCAACAGTTACATCCACAACGCCACGATGTACCTTTTTATAAAGCCAGAAACCTCTTCTTTCATAGTGATTTTAAATGAAGCTGTTTAAAGAAGTAGTTTTTGAGAAATTAATTTTCAAACTCAAAATTTTGAAAAAAAATTAAAAAAAAAAAATTCGAACTATATTTTTTCAAAATTGTATGTAATTAAGTAGTAATTTTTTTTCAAAAATTCAATGCTCTCATTAGTTTTTAGTTAAAAGCAGAAAACCGGATGCAAAAATGTCTTGTAGTTTTTGAGAAATTAAAAAAAAGCCCGAACCATTTTTTTTCTAAGAAAAACCTTTTTTTTGGTTTTAACGCGGCTGGACTTGTAGGCAAATTAATGTACGAAACATTGACCTCTTTTTTTATTATTTTTAAAAAATTCGGAGTCTTATGAGGATACAATAAAGTGATCCAGTATTGGAATAACCCTGGATTAATTCTTTTTTTTCATTGATAACGCCTGAAAACTGACCTGCGAATTTCGTCTGGGTCCGCCCGCCACTGATGGGTTCTACCCGAATTTTGGATTTAGTCCGACGCAATCCCTCTCTTAGTATAAGGAGGATGGCTATTAAGCTTGGAGTGCCCAAATCTAGAGAATGGAGAGTGCTTCATACCGAAAACTTACACCTGTACCATTTTAGGCCAGTTCAGGGACTCACCTCAAACGACAAGTTTTTGAGAGCAGAATTTTGTCGATCATTACTTGTTCGAGATGAAACTGAACGAAACTATTTTGCAAGGATATTCTGGACGGATGAAGCACAGTTTACCAGAGATGGGGTTACTAACTTCCACAATTTGCATCATTGGAATAGCACCAATCCACACAACAAGAAACAAAATAAATCACAACACCGCTTTAGCTGTAATGTTTGGCTTGGTATTGTTGGACAGACTGTAATCCGGCCCCGGCTTTTGAATGCCGTTATTAATGGAGAATCATACCTGCAGTTCCTACGAGACCTTTTGCCCGATTTGATGGACAACGTTCCTTTGGCCATAGCAGATAATTTAATCTACCAGCAAGATGGAGCACCAGCACACTAGAGCTTACGGGTTAGAAACTGGCTGAATGATCATTTTAGTGACCGTTGGATCGGAAGAAGGGGCCGCACGAAATGGCCACCTAGATCACCAGATTTAACTCCTCTAGATTTTTATGTGTGGGGATTCATGAAAAATTATGTTTACGAAGTGGAAATAGTATCTTTGGAACAACGGATTGAAGTCGCTGGAGTCAAATTGCAGGAAAATTTGTCAAGCATAGACTTACATATGTGCAGCCATTAGAAGGAGATATAATCTTTGCCTTCTAAAAAATGGGGATCATATTGAAAATTTATTATAATAAAACTCCGAAGTTTTTAAAAATAATAAAAAAAGAGGTCAATGTTTCGTACATTAATTTGCCTACAAGTCCAGCCGCGTTAAAACCAAAAAAAAGGTTTTTCTTAGAAAAAATGGTTCGGGCTTTTTTTTAATTTCTCAAAAACTACAAGACATTTTTGCATCCGGTTTTCTGCTTTTAACTAAAAACTAATGAGAGCATTGAATTTTTGAAAAAAAAATTACTACTTAATTGCATACAATTTTGAAAAAAAATAGTTCGAAATTTTTTTTTTTCATTTTTTTTCAAAAATTTTGAGTTTGAAAATTAATTTCTCAAAAACTACTCCTTAAAACAGCTTCATTTAAAATCAGTATGAAAGAAGAGGTTTCTGGCTTCACAAAAAGGTATATCGTGGCATTGTGGATGTAATTGTTGATTTTTAATATTTTTTTTCCCAAATTAAGTAAATTTTTTAGAAAATTGGCCCTCCCGGCTAAACGGTGGGGAATAGACCCCCCCTCCCATACGATTTTTTTCTTGCCTTGACTAAACCTACACGCTGTAGCTTTTTGGCACACTGCTCGTGGGACACCCTATATTATGTATATATTTTTGTATATACAATATATTGTAGTTAAGGTAGGTTAAGCTAGTTTTTAGTTAGGTTTAAGTTTTATATAACACAATTAAAAAAAAGCAGATGCTAAGTTTAAAAAAAAAAAACATAAATTTTCTTAGCTTACGTTTTTAGCTATTTTAATTATTATATATAATTTGTATTTTTACCGAAAGGTATAATTTAATAATATAAATTTAATCTGCTTACTTTAGAGTATCTGTATAGGGTCAGTAAGGTATGTATGTTAGTTAAGCTAGTTTTATCATTTTTGTCTGGCGCGTAAGATAGTTTTTAGAAATGAATAATAAAAATGAATTAGAAAAAAAAAAAAGCTGATGTTGTACAGTTTTCCCGTATAGGAATTGTTCTTGACTATGAACAGACTTAAACTACGGACTTTCGGCTTAACATTCTACGACAACCCCCTGGCGTGGTGGTCTGGCGTAATCTCTCCAGTTGTCCACAGTAGACTTGAGAATTAATCGTCTGACCAACTGGAAGTAGCTCATGGTGGAGGATTCCCTTCCAATTCCACCACAAACAGCATCACCTTTTTCGTCGTCAATCCTGACATCGCGAACTCATGTGACGGCTCAGCATCCCTTGTTTACACACTAAAAGTAACGCTCGGACTGTCACCTTTCCAATGAGAGTTAAGTGGTGTCGCTGCGGTCTGTGTTTTCTGAGTTATTTTACAATTGACGCCATCTATCTAGAACAACGCCACGAACTTTTTCTAGTAAGGTGCTGTCAACTATTCTTCTAAAGAGACTGACTTCAGAAGAAAGCGCTTGACGAATGACCAGATTTTCACTAGACGACAGCTTCCCGAAAATTAATTGGAATTCCAAGAAACGTTCACCCACTTATCATCGATTTTAAAAAGGCGGACGAATCTATATCCTGGTCGAAAATATATCAATTTCTTGGAAGATTGGGAATCCCGAAAAGGGTTGGTTAAACTGATACAGTTTAGCCTAAAGGGAAACAAAGGACGAATTAAAGTATAAAACGCTTTATTTGAGACATTCGAGATTCGAAGCAAGGAGACGCCTTCTCAACATATCTCTTTAATCTGGTGTTGAATTAAGTAATGAGATTCCTTCAGAAAAACGATAGGGGTATGCCTCTTAAGAATGATATAAAGGAAACAGTTAAGAGGAATGCAGAGAGTATAATAGGAAAGGTTTAGAAATGAAGAGAAAACCAAATAACTATATGAACACTGACGACTAACTTCAATCAATCGAAACCTCGCATCTGTCTGTATTCGATGAACGCATTCTTGAAACAATATAAAGACGTTAAAAATAAAACTTGGTCGCTCTCTAAGAAGAAGGAAAAAATATTTCGCGTCTTTGAAAACAAAAACTTAAGGAAAAATCTAGGGTGAAAAACAGGACGAAGAAACGAAGAAGAAGGTAGAACGAATGGATAGTGGGCGAACAGGAAAAGGAATAATAAGTGGATAACTTTAGGAAAATAGACCCCCAGGAAGCCCACGCCATACATAGATAGGAGGACAGTACAAGGACGGATCTAGAAGAGATGGGAAAAACAGAGAAATAGGTAAGAACCTTCCCTTCCTAGATCTGAATGACCGTTAATAATAATACTAATAATAATCAAAGAAAGACGAGCAACACAGGAGTCTGCATATCGTTTAAGGGTGATTGGCTCAACAGTGACAAGCGTTCCGGTTCTATACTACAGCGCCTAACATAATCGAAAGTCTACCTTTGGCCAATTTGGGGGAAAAATGCTATTTCTTGGTTGTGCTAGCGGATAGTCGAGGAGAAAATATAATCAGGAAATGCACAACCTGTACAATGATATGGACTTAGGTACATATGGATCCAACGTAAAGGGTGGGCCATCTAGTGTTCTTTTTTTAAATCATTTTGAAAGTAACGCTTTACGCTTGAACAATGTTGGGAAATATTGAAGTTTTGGCCGAAATGAAGCACCGCGCGACTGCTGTACCCAAGTTTGTGCCAAAAGTTCGTGAGACTGGTATACTAGTGGACAACACTCAGGGTCCCCGTTGTCACAGATGAGAATGTGGCTGCTGTGACCGAGAGTATGAGACTCAATTCAACACAGCAGCCATCGATCTCAAGATCTCAACATTGCATGCACTAGCCTGAGGAGAATTCTGCACAAAGATCTCGGATTATTCGCTTACAAGGTCCAATTGACTCAGCAATTGAAGGCGCACGACTACCCGCTTCGTTATCGATTCGCAGTTTGGGCCTTAGAGCAGCTTGAATTGAACAACGATTTTCAGGGAAAATCATTTTTTCTGACGAGGCGCATTTTCATCTCGGCGGCTACGTTAACAAACAAAATTGCCGCATCTGGGGCTCGGACAACACGCAAGTTATTGTCTAGAAGCCAATGCATCCACAACAGAGAGTGACAGTTTGGTAGGGATTGTTGAGTGGTGGCATCATTGGACCATTTTTCTTCGAGAATGAGGCTGGAAACAACGTTTCGGTCAACGGTGGGCGTTACAGAACCATGTTAACCGACTTGTTTTTTACTGAAATTGAAGACATGAATTTGGACGACATCTGGTCCATGCAAGATGTCGCGGTATGCCACACAGCCCATGCCATAATCGATATTTTGCGCACCAAATTACCAAATCGTGTTATCAGCCGTCTTGCCGATATCAAGCGGCCGCCTCGGAGCTGCGATTCGACCCCTTTGGACTTTTTTTTTCTGGGGAACCGTGAAGGATTGATGTTATGCCAACAATCAGGGAACGATTCAAGCACTTGAGGCCAATATCATCCAGCAATCCGTGAGCTACAGCCCGAAACCATCAACAAGGTCTTGGAAAATTGGGGTGATAGAATGGGCTACTGCGAAGTCAGCCGAGGCAGCCACTTGAACGATGTTGTATTTCATAATTAAATGAAAAAAAAAATTTTGTTAATTTTGTTGGATTTTCGTAAAGAAACTTGTATTAGGCCCACCCTGTATTAATTGCGGGGCCATGTAGAGCGATGGACATGAGTACTCCAATTCGATGGGCCTTCGATCCCATTTCCAAGGACGACCGCATCTAAGATGAAACACAAGGGGAAAGGGATCTCATTTGGTAGCTTAGTAGGATTACTCACTCGTCAAGAGATTTAGACCAATCAATCTTTCTTACTGAAAAGCCTGGAGAGAATGGTAGAGTTGGACGTGCGCTAAGTTGACCTTCGAATACATCCTCTCTCGGAGATGCAAAATGTTTATCAGCGAGGAAAATCCTGCGAGACTACTGCGCTTCAAAGCCTAGTTGGGAGAATTGAATGCGCTCGAAAGGAAAGACTAAATGCTGGGCATATTCGTCGGCACTGAGGGAGCTTTTGATAATGCAACCTTCGACAGCATGTGTAACGCTGCCAGACGGAATGGCGTAGATGAAGCACTGGTTTGTGGATCAAAGCAATGCTTGTGCACAGGACAATGTGTCAAACCTGGCGTAAATCGGGGCTGCCCGCAAGGTGGCGTCCTATCTCCGCTGTTATTGTGTATGGTAGTCAACTCGCTGTCTTTGGAATCTATGCCCAGGCCTATTCGTCGGCTCATGTTTAGTGACTATCTGTCTCAAAGTACAGACGGCGCTAAATATAATCGATGATTTGGATACGACTAAAGGGTCTCGGTTAATCCTCTTAAGACTGATGTCGTTCTCCTCACCAGGACGATGAAAAATGCTGGCATGACTCAGCTGGTGCTAAAGACATTCCCATCCCCATATCCAAGGAAGCCAAATACCTGGGAGTCATCTTATGTAGATAGCAAGCTTCTTTGGTCAAAGCATGTTGAGTCAAAAACCACCAAAGCGCAGTCAGTTTTTTGGCAATGCAAAGGTGCTTTAGGCAAAATATAGGGTGTATCGCTGGAAAAGCTCCTCTGGATCTACACTGTAATGATATTATAATAATCTTATATGCATCGGTTGCCTGGTGGGATAGGCTAACACGCAAACACGTCGTGGCCTCTTTAACCAAACTCCAAAGACCGGTTTTTCTCAGTTGTATGGGGGTTTGATCTAGATGCTGTGATGAATCTTACACCCCTTGACATATATATTGGAGTGTACGCACAGCCATATCTCGCCGCAAGAGAAATGGTTTTTGGTAAAACTGGCATTGGAGTGACAGTGTACTTGCGAGATAAATATCCTACGAACCCTGTCTCATGGATATCCCTTTCGACGCAATGACACCTGCCATCCTACTGCGCTATAATTTCACAGTCAAATTTCTATGACGTGACCAAATACTGAACCTGGAAAGACTGTGTTAGCATTTTTACAGAGGGCTCCAGGTCTTGGCTGAGGTCCGGCGCTGGAGTTTCCTTTGAACGCGAAAACCTCCGACTGCACTTTTCGTAGGAAAAAATGCGTCTTCCAATCAGAGATTCTAATGGCCATGCACAAATGGGACGGAAAAGGCATATGCGGCAGTAGTGACAGCCAAGCTGCACTCAAAGCTGTGTCAATCATCTAACTAGCTCCAAATTAGTGCATGAACTCCAACCTTTTTGAACAAATTCGGAAGACTAAATTCACTAAGGCTTGTATGGGCCCCAAGTCACTCCGGGATCCCAGAAAATGAGATCTCTGTTGAACTCAGAAGAGAGATTCCCAGGACCTGTATCATCAACGATTGGGTCTTTAACACACACAACGCCTATCTGTGCTGCATGTTGCGAGAAGGATGACACAGTACTTTCTCTGCGACTTTCCCGCCTACCCTCGTGCACGATGGCGTCTTCTTGGGGCCGAATCTCTTAGCTCTACATTACTGAAGCTTCTCCTCACTTTTCTCCGGACAACGACGAAAATACAATAAATAATGTCTGGTTTTTTTTTATAATTCGTGCAGTTTCAAGAGTGTACACTCTTATGGTGTTTGTCGCACAACCTGGACGGGGTGCAGATGGTTTGTGTCGAAGATGTTCGTTCACTACTCTCCGAGGTGGTTGTCCTAGATACGATTTAAGAGATTCGACTGAATTTGCGTTGGTTGTAGTTCACAGTAACTCTTTGTTTTCCATGTCATTAAGGTGTTATATTGGAAATATACAGAGTATGCATTTTTGAAGTGATCTTATGCCTTCGTCAGCACTTTTTGATCATCTCTCACACACAACTGATGTTGTTGCAACGTTTTTCGTATAGGAATTGTTCTTGAACTACAGACTACAGACAAAAAAAAAACCATTGGCAGCTTTAGATCATGCCTATTTGCCAGTAACTTTTGCAAAACTTTTATGATCATCTCGAAATAGACATAGTATTAACCTTTCAGAAGTCATTGTAGTTAAATGAGTTAAATATTGACGGCTCAATAATGGCACGAAATTTAAAATGACATCGCTGAGACCTACTTTATTTGTTGGTTTATGTCGTGGAAAACACAATATTGAAGTTATCACCCCTTTTAACCCAGAATCTGAAGCATTATTTCGACCTATTTTTAGTCTCAAGGTATGGAATTTTGAAAATCAATTTTCGCCGTTACATTTCGCCTCAAAACTAATTTTCAAAATGTACTTCTCTACCCAAATACACGGCTAAATATAAATATGTAGCCAACAAGCAAACGGTTCAATTGCATGGAAGTAGTGAGTAACATTATTCAGCTCGTCATCGAAATAATTCGGAAATTGGATACGTTACAAAAGCACTTAACGTCGAGTCATAAAATACATTTCACGCTTGAAATAAATAACAGAAATATAAAGAAAAATGATTTTCTCTCATCGCTAATACAATAATTTATGAATTTCTATTTAAGATCGCTCGATGATGTCAATAAATACCACACAACTTGACGATAGATCATTAGATAATATTCCAACAGCCTCTAGCTCTGGCTTTTAAATAGCCGCCCAAATAGGTCTTCCATTTTCGTGAACACCTTACCCCCATTTATCGTCATTATGCACGAAGAATAAGAAAAGAAAAAAACAAACGACTTTTGTCCGCACTTAATTGTTCACTTCCGTAATTCCTTAATCTTTTCTCGGTTAGGGAATGTAAACAATAAAAAGTCGTTTATGGCCCAATATAACGCCTGTGTACACTGAGGAAAATTCTGCGTTCCGTGTACACATGCAGCGCTCCACGCACACATACCGTGCAGATAAATTTAGCGAATATGTATGCTTAGATGGATTTAAATCCTTCCGCCTACACGCGGTGGACCGTGGGGGGTGCGGCGCACACGTACGAGTCGGTAATGTTATTATAGAATATATTATCGCAATCCACTAGTTTTCATTTAGCTCTTTGGCTTTGCACGGTGAATATATTTTGTTCTTCGGATTTATGTGTAACTTAATTCTGTTTATGGATTGATTAACTTGTAGATGTTCAGCCATCGGGTTTAAGTAGGCATTCCATCTAGGGGCTTTTTCGATTTATGCACTTTTCCTTCAATTGCTTGAACTTAATTAACACGCGTGTCAAGCTGGAAACAAAACAACATTGTTAGCCATAATGGGAGTAGATTTATAAGCCGTGAAGCTACCGAGACAGTGGGAGGCAACACATGTGAAATACTTGGGCTGTTTAAAACTTATTTTTGTCGGATAGTCATTTTTAAAACTCGCCGATGATAGGGGATAAAAAGAAAGTTTCATTAAAATTTAATCCACACATTGTTCCCTTGAAGACCTTCGTAACTTTAAGCTTAAAATAGCTTAACATGATAAATTATTGGTAAATACCATGCACGATAAAACTACTTTCATGACCGAGATACTAAATAATTCCAACTAATTAACGTGTTATTCCGCTGTCGGAAAATTGGAGGTATTTTCAACTGACAGGGAAAAGGTGTATACAGGTAAATGCTGTGTAGTACTTAATTGTCATACTTTCGTATTCCCTTTTTTGGTTTGCTTGTTGATTTTATAAGGTCCAAAGGGCGTACGAACATACATATGTCGCGCTGGTCTTATCCAATAATAAAGGAACGAAACGTACCACGTGATTCATATCCCAATTCATAGTTTGTGTGTGCATTTCCAATATAATACTTAAATGATATGGAAACGAAAGAGTTATTGTGAACTATAACCAACGTAAATTCAGTCGAATCTCTCAAATCATATCTAGGACAACCACCCCCGGAGAGTAATGAACGAACATCTCCGACACAAACCATCTGCACCCCGTCCAGGTTGTGTAACAAACACCATAAGAGCGTACACTCTTGAACCTGCACGAATTATAAGAAAAACAAAAGGGCTTTAGTAGTCAATCAACAGTCATTCTCTTTGGACTAAATTGGAAAACGTATATCGTACTCTGGCTGGTCGAGCGAGATCGTAAAACCCCTTTGCCGATCATCCGTATTCTCTCAAGAAAACTTTCAATGTCTTCCTAAACAACAGACTATTTGCAGAGTCACTGCTTCTGGTTTCATGCAATCAAGCCTACATAGGCTACAATGTACAGGCTAGCAGCAGGGCCAGATTACAGGATAAGAGCTGCTCATGAACACTACAAAGAGAAAAGCAAGGTGGAGCACAAATTCCTTAGTTTTAATTTCATTTAATTTTTGCGAGGGCAAACACCCCATTTATTGAGCTTAATTACAGCTTACTTTATCTAATTGAATAACTAAGAACGACGGGAGAAGGGGGCGCCATCCTTGGAAACTAACTTTGGAAGAAGGGAAGGCTGTAGAGAAGAAGGAGTTTTATGCATGGAGTGCTGAGGTTGAGTTCGAAGTTAATAATCGAATTAACACTTGCCAGCATACGGGAAATGGGTTCATTGGAGCCGTATGAGGTGCGTGGGGTGGATAGATTAAAGGGATGAGGATTGCATGTATTATATAAGGGTAATGTTAAGTATATGGAGTTATAAAGGGTAACTGCACACCTTGTCGCGGTGCGAATGCTCAGTAAAGGTCAATGACTCTTGAGAATTCACTCTCTATGACGAGATATAAATTCTCTATGACGAGACATGAATTCTCTAAGACGAGACATGAATTCTCTATGACGAGACATGAAGCTGGGCTGGACTAAGGTGTAAACCGTACCTTGCTAACGTAGGGTCCGTACCGTCAACCAGGCTGGGGGTCATGTTTAAATAATAGCCCAGTCGCTAACGGTGTATCCAGGATACTGGGTACCCTCCTGGATCAAGTAGCCTTGCCTGTATACTGCGGGGCTCTGTACAGGTCGACCACCATTCCTGCGCTACTCGTGGGAATACACATGAAAGAAGATAACACAGAAAACAATAATAAAAAAATACATCCTCTGAAGAGGCAAACAGCACAGGCTGTCACCGCCGAAGGCGTGACCGATCCAAATGGCAGCCTCACCGGAACTCTCCTTCAGGGACTACAAATTGACACCGCTACCGATGATGAATCCTTGGCCACACCATGCAAGTGGACTCTGAAACTGAGACTCAGCTGCTGGAAGAAAAGATCGACCCTAAGGCCACAGGCAAACCTGAATTAACGATTAGGGCAAAAACATCGGCCCAAAGGCCAAGAACGACTACAAGAGGTCGATGCAATATATATCAAAAAGATAAGAGCGCAAAAAATTCTTGATAAAGAATCACAAGAAAGAAATAGCCAAATTCGAGAAGAAATTAGCTTCCATCTCCACTCACGCTACTAAAACGGACACAGGGCGAGAGAAGAGGCCATCGAGCATGGCCCCTATCATACCCAATGTCCCAAAATGGATTCGACAACAGCCAACACAACCGGCCACTGTCGAAGAGACCGCACAGTAACCGAGCACCTCCAAAGGACACACTACCTCAGGATCGAAGCAGAACGTCAGGAGGGGGCGCTCCGAGGAAGAAAATCTAAGGGAAGCGAAAAAGGCGAAAACATCAGCCAGCTTCAACCTCCCCATAAGTCTACAAGTGGCCATTGTCTACCGCTCCAAACCTGATGGGAAGATAACATCCGAAAATCGGCTCACAGTCGAAGCTAGAATACTGGAGGTGATGCTTACCGCAGATAGGAATGACGAGATCAACTTCGACGGAGCAGGCTGGCAGAAAGGAGTCAAAGTCGTCGGTTGTGCCAACCAGAGGTCTCTAGACTTCTTAAAGCGCACAATCGACAATTGCGACGAAATCTGGCAGAACGCTAAATTCGAGGTTATTCCTCGCTCGATGCTTCCGCTTCGTACATTGACTTCAATATGGATTCCTCTACCGGTTCCGAAAAGGCTAATCGACAAGCAAAATAAAGAGCTTGATAGTCATAGCTGGAGAAACATTTCTTCAGTCAAGAGTAAGATCCCATGGTGACCATTGACCGATCGATCACATCCGTAGCAGATCTGGCAGCATCAAGTTCGGGCTGAGAACCCTGAGGGTAAGGCTCCCCAATGAACGTGGTAAGCCAAAGGAGGCTGCTAGTGGTGCAAATTAATTTACACCACTGTAAAGCAGCCACCGGCGACAGCATGTACATCAGCTGCAGGGAGATGCCTGCAAAAAGACTTTCCGCAAAAGATGGGGCTTGCAACCGTACATCATTCATTGGATGTACACGGCAATGATCAGACCCATTATAACTTATGGGAAGAAGAAAGGGAACAGGCACTGGGGCCGGGTTCTACTGTGATGCTCTGCACAAACAGGAATCATTTAGACTCCCTGATTTGTGAAGCAGAAATCCTAGCAAGAGAGAAAGCAGCTACAAGTAACCGATATCCCACCATCGGATATTACCATCTTTGTAGACAGCCAGGTTGCACTGAAGTCAATAGGATCCTGTACAACGAGATCAAAGGCTGTCATGAAATGTCGCGATTCACTGAAGTCCATCAGACACCACAAAGTCAAACTCTGCTGGGTCCCGCGCCACAGCTCAATCGCAGGGAACGAAAGAGCGGACCAATTGGACAGGCAAGGGTCTGAAATGGACATCAGCGAAGCG
Source organism: Merodon equestris (assembly GCA_958301585.1). NCBI lineage: Eukaryota > Metazoa > Arthropoda > Insecta > Diptera > Syrphidae > Merodon > Merodon equestris. Next base: position 104,718,518 of record OY284415.1, read on the forward strand.
GACACCTCACTGCAACCACCGATCAGTGCATTATACCGGATCATAAATGACATAATCATCAAAGAAGCCAATTCGTCTCGGCTTACAAGAAACGACAGATCATCGTGGCCGGAGCTCAATATCGGAAAAACAAAGCAGCTCTGGGAGCTGCAGCGGAACTCGATACGTATGCTCGTCGGAGTGATCACAGGACACTGTTCCATCGGAGCAATGCTTCCGAAATGGAACTCGGGATCCAGCGATCTCTGCCCGAACTGCGGTGATGAGGAAGAAACCAAGACGATCTGCTTTGCCACTGCCCAGTTCTCCAGAATCGACGCCTAGCTTAACTGGGCCAAAGATTCTTTACAGAAATTGCGGACGTATCAAATGCAGATACATCGGATCTTCTAAAATTCATAAAGAGCACGGGTTGGTTTCAGCCATGCTCTCGATTCTAGAAACCTGGATTTGCTGTTAAGGGGACCACACTTGAGATGCATATTCAAGAAGGGGGTGAACAAAGGTTATATAGAGGGATCGAGTCACGCAGGGATTGGAAAAATTCTTTATACCAACGCTTCACGAAACCGAGTGCAGAGTTGGCTTTAAGAATTATTATATATCGTGGATATGTGCGCGAAAATTGAACTATTGATCATATAGTCGCGGACAACCTGAACAGGGATGGAGATGGGCTGATTATTGAAGAAATAGAGACGAGCAGGAGGTTTGATACGTTTATGTGAAAAAGTGACTGATTGGCATTTGGAAATGTTAAACTCCCAGCAATTTTTGGAGCACCAGACAGTGAGAGGTGGAAATGTTTGATGACAAGAAAAGAAGTGGACCTAGGTGGCTGCCTTGGGGAACGCCGGAAGAAGCTAAGAAGGGGTTGGAAAAGGCAGATCTAAAACGAACACCGTAGTATCGGTTTTTTAAATAAGAACATATCAACTTCAACACAGTGGGTTCAAAGCCGAGGGAAGACAATTTGAAGAGTATAAGTTTGTGGAAGACTTTTTCGAAGGCTTTACTGAAATCAGTTGAAATGACATCGACTTCATTCCCATTCTCTAATGCTGAGAGGGTGAAGGACAAAAATTCGACAAGGTTTGTGGTTGTAGACCTGCATTTGGGAGAGCCATGTTGTTTAGAGGGGATTAGAGATTTCCAGTGGAAGCTTAGAGTGTCAAACAAAATACTTTCGATAAGTTTGGGTATAGGTATGTGAGAGTTTGGCGATGGAGCGGTAGTTGTTAACATCACTCTTCGGACCTTTTTTCTGAATAGGAGTTATAAGAACGGTTCACCATATCTGGGAAAATTCTCCAAGAAACATGGATGAGTTGAATATTTCTGAGATCGGGAGAAAACTAGTTTCTTAGTGAACGGAGCCTGTAATTATAGCAAGGAGGGGAGGTATGTTTGGATCGGAAAAGGAGCACGTAAAGAGAAATAGAATCGAATATTTCTCTGTAGAAAATGGATATGGCGTCGTTTATTGTAAAGCTGTCAAAATTGAAGGAGGCGCTATTGAGATATTCATTGATTAGGTTTAAATTTGCTTTGTGGAAGTCGTAGGACTTAAGCGGAGGGAAAGTATTCAGTGGTTGAGAAAAGAAGGGGAGGATGGTAGTTGTCGATGGTTGAAAGGGAAAGGGGACAAAGTGAAACAAAAGCACTAAGGGGTTGTAAAAATCATGTCTAGCTGTCTACCCATGTTATTTGAGATGCCACTAAATTGGTTAAGGTTTGAATCAGCTAGGCGATCTAAGAAAAGACGTTTTTTGGCAGCCAGGGATTAGTGGCAATGTAAAATGATTGATCGTCTGATGGAGCCGATTTAAGAAAGGGAAGATTGAAATCACCAAAGAGAAGAATTTCATCATGGGGCTCCAGAAAATCATTTATGAATCGTATTAATATAATCGTTCATAGGATTCAATAAGTTCAGATGCTAGATATAAAACAGATGACATAGAGCACTTTACGGGGCAGTACAATCTAGATTGAAAAAACCTTCAAAAGGATGTAGTCTAATAATAGTAGCATCAAATAAAAAGAAGTGGTGAGAAGGCATCTCCTTATTTTAATACTCGTAGTTCACATATCTCAAATGTTTCATCCTCTGTTTCCCGTGTATCAGTTTCACACACTTTTTTCTTGACCTTACAAGTGGATGATGCATTTTCGAAGGGTTTATAAAGTCATACGCCTTTGTTTGATCGTTTCCGGGAATTTCTATATTTTTGTTAAAGCTGTCGTATAGTGAAAATCTATTCATTCGTCAAGAGGTTCTTCCTAAAACCACGCTGATAGCCTCCGATTATTTCCTTGGTGTCAGTCTCAAAGAGAATATTTGACAACACCTTATAACGACTCAATGGCAGTGATATTCCTTGTTGTATTGCGGTCGATTACCCATTTTTAAATACGGGAATAAGAATCAAGCTTTTTTCCATTTCACGGGAATTGTTTCATTGCTCCATGTAGCTGTAATGTGCCCATGTAACTTCCTTGTTAATTCCTTTTCGGTGGAATTAGGTCAGTCAGTCAGGTTGGTTTTTGCGGCTTTGCTATTCTAAATCCATTGGAATTTACTTCCTCGATAGTTGGTAGTCATCTGTATGGATAACATCGTCTTCCAATGCTGCTTGCTCTCCATATACATTAGGCTGTATAACGAAGTATCTCCTCCATTGGGCTAAAACACTTTGTTATTCGAAACGAGCTTCCCCAGCACCGCCACGTATAAATTCTGACCTGGCATGGTATCCTTTTCGTACAGCGTCTATCCCTCCAAAAATTGCTCACGTGTCTTTCGTCGGACATTCTTTTTAAATTTTAGCAAACTTTTTCCCTTACCATTGTCATGTATCATCCGGAATGAACCGACTGACTTCCTTTTGCAAGCTCTGATATCTTTTATGCGTAATCACTTCAGCCATTTTCAGGGCTTGAAGTCTTAGAATGTTCGGGCTTTTACTTTTCCCTTGCATTCTTCGTCGAACCAAGGTATGGCTTTGAGAGAACTGAAATAGTTTAGTCTGAATCTCTTTAAAAGCAGCAGATTCGAACTCCAGAGCTCTCAAAAAGTGAGGTCCCTTTTGGAGATGGGTGGCCAAAGAATACTACGAACTGGTGATGATTGTTTGCTCGCTCTCTTTTCTGGGGATAGTCTTCCACTTCGAACTTATCTGCCAACGGGCGGTTAAGATTTGACACCGAAGAAGGAATTAAATATGTAATATGCCACCGCTGGAGTATCTCAAGAGCCCCTTCTCAGTCCTCTCCTAGGGAACCTAGAGCCGTACGACTAAGTTTACCACAGAGAGTCAATATCGTCGGTTTCGAAGATGATATATCTATCGTGACCGTGGCAAAACACTTAAATAATTGAGTAAATCACAAATGCAGCAATTATGAGATAAGGCAGATGCTCCAAACAAAGAGAAAAAGCGCGCGGTACTTCAATAAGCACATCGGCAATCAAATTATTGGATCAAAGGAAACTTAGGTGTGATACTCAAAAATAGGCTACGGCTTAAAATCCATGGAAACTATGCGAACAAGCCTCAAGGGTATTCAGCTCTGTTCTCTTATACGGCTATATGAAAAGTCCCCCTGTACTTAACGCTGTCTATAAAACGATAGCTCTCAAAAAACAGATGTATCAAGTAGTTTTGTTTTGAAAGTCATCAAGTTCGTGTTTGTTTGCAACCATGAAGGAAGAGCAAAATCGACAGTGATTCGATTTTGATTTTTTTTGGGATGGGAGGACGTGTGAGAAAATCCAAGTGTATGCCGTTTATAAGGATGATGATGAATTGAAGCACGGCCAAACATCTGTTTTTGATTAAGAGCGTCCGGGTCATTGAGGTGACTACGGAGGATATGATTAAGAAAATCCATGATAGCAATCCGAAAAAGTTTCTACGGCGTCTTTGGTTTTTCGGAAGATTCATGTCGAAAGAGGAATCATAAATCCAAATGGATAGCTTGAAAAAGTTAGTATCCTTGGACTAAATGGATCAAGCTGGAATGAGACTATATTCCGAAATAAATACAATATGAAAAGGCCAAAAAAAGCGTTTTCTTGCCTCGTACGCTTCACTAGTGTGGGCAAAATCTCTTAAAAGAATAGAATCCTGACGGAAGCTGCCATCACTATACCAGCCATATATATTAAGGGCAATAAGCAGCTACCAGACGTTATCCGACGAATGATCTCCGTTGGTGTATCGCAAGAGACTCCCAACGCCAACAGAAGCTGTTGCAATAAGGAGAATCAAGAAAGAATGTTGGCGGGTGAGCCAACACCATCATAAACAAACGCAAGAAACTGCAGCTAAAGCTTAACGCATGTTAAGCTGTTGGCCACAAGGGTTATCGAAAATATTTATACCGATTTAGACTTGAGTCTACAAACCAGGAGAAACGCATGTAGCACGGTACCAAATCTCGGATGCAATTTGAACTACGAAAAGCCGAAACGGCTAGAAAAGAAGAAGGATCACTGAAGCAGCATGAGTAGCTTCCAGCCTCGAGAAGTAATACTTAACGTTCGTTCCGTGGAGTGAATCATGTATGATGGTGGCATGGCTTATCTCTGAATATTGTCCCTTTGTGCATCCTAAAAATCAAAAATCTCTCAAAAACTGAAGGTTGGGACTCTATCACCTTCTTTCACAGTTCGAAAATATGTAAAAAGATAAAAAACTCACTACCAGCAAGCCACATTGAACCTTTTGCCAGCTGATACCAGACCAGTTTTATTATCAATGTATTACATATACATACATACATATTTAACAACATGTTTCAAACATGTTTATTAGCATATTTCTGGTTTCTTTACCAGTGCGCTTCAGCATATATCAGAAATATTTATCAGTACATCTCAGACGTATTTACTAACGTAGTAAGGAGTGAATCAGACTAGAATAACCCCATGCAATTCCTGTTACTTTTTGAACACACCGACATAAATTGGCTGAAGAACTTTCAGGGTGTGTGACAATGCAACTTGAAGTTCCCTCCTATTCTTAGAAGGTGGAAACTCATTACAATAACGACGTAAACAGATTGCTTGCTGAATTCTTCAAAGCTGTTATACTTGGATTTGATCTCGCTGAGAACCGGCTCATATGCAAAACCAGTTGGGAAAAGCATGCCCGAGAAATAGATTCTCAGAGATATTTTCCCAATCCACAAGAGGGGAACCCCATTTGATTATGCGAATTATATGCATGGAGTAAATACCTATTTCTAATCAACAACTTGATGACTTTTTTTTTGACTAGATCGTGGATCGTTTTGGGAAAGTTCGTGGCTGACAATTGTTTAACATCGCTTGGATATGCAGACGCAGAAAGTAGCGAGATAAAAAGAACAGAATGGAGATAAGTGACACGCAAGTGTCAGAGTTACTGTGAACTACAACCAACGTAACAAATTCAGTCGAATCTCTCTCAAATCCTCTCTAGGACAATCACCCTCGGAGAGTAGTGGCCGAACACCTTCGACACAAACCATCTGCACCCCGTCCAGGTTGTGTGACAAACACCATAGAAGCGTAAACTCTAGAACCTGCATGAACCCTACAAAAAAATAAAAAAAATAATAAAAGTGGATAAAATAGATTTTACGGACAAAGCATTATGCGAGTATATGCTGTCACCTGGTAGTCACTACCGTATTTGCCAGGACAATGATATTGAAAGCCAGATATATGATTATTCTAAGGTCTACCATTATCATATCATATCATTCGCTCTTACTTTGAGCTCAAAAAGTAATTGAAAAGTAATTTTATGAAAGAAACTACTAGCGCATGAGAAATTCTTGGCCTTAAAGTGGCTTTTAGATGACGAACAGACTCACTCCCAATATTCGAGCAACATTCAACTGGGATCCGGCTGTAGACTTTTTTTTAAAGCTTCATTAAAGAGGAACAACTATAAGAACGAATATAGAAAGTCACGACTGGACAACATATGCGGCGGAATAAATATAAAAAAAATTAATGGGTGATGGCTCTCCCAATGCACATGACAGCTTATGGATGGGTTGGTGGGATACAGGATCTTCAAATACTGAAAGGCGGGTGACATTATCTAAAAGCTGTAAATAGTTTGTCAATAATAAATGTGTATGTCAGATATTTTCCAAATAATTACTCAAATTGTTGCATATAATTCAGTATATAAATTGAGCAACGGACTGAAACATCAACATGGCATATCCCTGTGACATACTACACATGCAATGCAATAGGCTTTAAACTGACGTTGAGCATAGTTGAGAAAATGCGTCTTGGAGGGAGAGAGGGACAAGAGATTTGCATTTTTCAGGTTTCCAACATCAAAAGATTCGTCGACAACATCCAACAGAGAATATCCTGCGTTAGAAGTTTCAGACTGGAGCTTTCAGTAGCGAGTAGGCAGTACGGAGGTAAAATAATTAAGGTCATTAGGAATGGTTAGGTAAAAAGGGTTTGGAACTTCATATTTATCTTCATTTACAAATTTGGTCATTCGCACGTCAAACGACGACTAAGAGAATATACAAGGTGGCTCAAAATTAATCACCCTACCGGAGGATGTTACAATTTTTGTGAATAGCGTCGTACGTTAACCATATTTGATATTTGTAAACTAAATAGCTGCAGTATACAAACAGGCAAGCAATACCCAGCAAGAGCGTGGAATAGTTGATGTCGAATTTTTTGACCAACAATCTTCGGTTTGACGACGAGTGCAAACAGGCCCATGCAGCCAAACCCCTACAAGGTAATGCTGCTTCGAAGAACGAGAGCTGCTCGTGAGCTCTACGAACAGAAAAGAAGGAAAGAGACTTCTTAAAAAGAAAAAGAAAGAGCATGAGAAGCACGTGGTCGAGGATATTGAAAGGTGCTTCAGCAGGAATGAAGTCCGAAAGTTTTACCAAAAGGAAAAGCATTTATCCAGTGAATATGAATTTCGGACTGAAGCCTGTAAAGTAGTAGTAGAATTGCAGTCGATGCTAAGGATTTGGAAGAATCATTTCTGCAGACTGTTAAACGGCGACCAAATACCGCTGTCAGGCAGAACGCCCCACTCAATCTGGACGACGATAGACAAGAATTCCGTCTCCCCGACTTTGACGAAGTCAAGATAGCAATATCGAGACTTATGTAAGTCGAACAAAGCTGCAGGAGCGGTCGGATTGTCCGCGGAATTATTTAAGGCAGCTGGGGATGATCTGGTAGGACGCATGCACCAGCTCGTCTGTAAGGTATGGTCGGAGAAAAGCATGCCCGCAGAGTGGAATCTCAGTGTCGTTTGCCCGATCCATAAGAAAGGAGACCCCGCCAACTGTAGAGGGATAAGTCTCCTTAACATCGCCTACAGAATCTTCTCTGCGTTCGTCAACAACCTGATAGATCCATATCAGTGTGGTTTCAGGCCAGGGAAGTAGACCAAATCTTCACACTGCGGCAGATCCTGGAAAAAACATAAGAGATACAGATCGACACTCACCACTTATTCGTCGACTTCCAGGCCGCATATGACAGTCTGCAAAGAGACAAGCTATACAAAGCCATGTCTAGTTTTGACATCCCTACCAAGCTCGTCAAATTGTGTAGGATGACGATCGAGAACTCTCGCTGCTCCATCAAGGTCGGCAACGAACTTTGATTTTAATGTCAAAAAAGGGTTAGGCAAGGCGACGCGATGTCATATGACTTTTCTAACTTAGTACTGGAGGATATCGTGCGAAACTCACAAGTCAACACCAGAGGCACGATCTTCCAAAAGTCCGTTCAACTGCTGGCTTATGCGGATGATATTAATGTGATTGGTCGAACACAACGAACCGCCAATAAGGCGTTTGTTGGCATTGAAGCGGAAGCTGCTAAAATTGATGAGGGCACAACGAAGTACATGTTGTCATCAAAAAAGGATGAACACAACATCGACGTATCGGACAGAGCGTCACAATGGGCAGCAAGAACTTCGTCTACCTCGGCTCCGTAGTAAATAGGGACAACAACATTGGTATCGAGATCAAACGCAGAATGCCAATCGCTGTTTCTTTGGGCTTAAGAGGCAATTGAGTAATAAAGCCCTCTCTCGAAAGATCAAGTTGGCTTTACCCTAATCATCCCAGTCATTCTCTATGGTGCAGAAGCATGGACGCTGTTAAAAGCGGATGAGGAGTATTTTCGAAGGAAAATTTTTGCATATCTTTGGTCCTGTTGGCATTGATGGCATTTGGCCAAGAAGATTCAATCACGAACTATGTGGGCTGTACGGCGGCATGTGCCTGGTTAAACGTCTGCATATACAACGCTTAAGCCATGTAGAGCGTATGGACAACACAGCTCCAGCCCGAAGAGTCCCTGAATCCGAGTCTTAAGCCCTCGACTCAAATGGCGCACACAAGTGGAAAAGGACTTCAACCAACATGGTGTACGAAATTGGAGAAGGCTGGCAGGAGATCGCGCCGGCTGGAGACGCTTGTTGGTTGAGGCCCAAGCCCACACCGGGCTGTAGCGCCATCAAAAGAAAAAGAAGAATCGGTCGGTGATGTTAGCGCAGCATGAATTTCGACATCGATTTCCTAATCGTGTCGTGCCAACTGGGCAAACATTCTGGCACTTACCTACTCGACTCGAACAGACTGGAACCACAGGAGACCATACAGGGCGTGGCTGCCACCGGACTGGTCGTCGTTCGACCGAGAATATCGCGGCTGTGGCTGCCGACGTGGCTGAGAATGAAGAAAAATCAACCAGACGACGGGCCACGCAATTTGGGTATCACCAGACGCACCCTAGAGTCAATTTTAGTGAAAGACTAACACATGCTCCCGTACAAAGTGCAAACAGTGCATCAATTAATGCCTGCTGACCGCCAGTTGCGTGTGATTTACTGTCAAGCCATCGTTAATCTTGACAACGAAGAGGTCAAGTCGAAAATCATCATGAGCCACGAGGCTCATTTCCACTTAAGCGGTTACGTCAATAAAAATTAAAAATCCGCATGTGATGGATGAAGAGCCATTGCATCCACTCAAAGACACTATGTGGTGCGGCGTTCACGCGGGAGGAGTGATTGGGCCGTATTTTTTGAGGACGCCATCAGCAATACGGTCACTGTTACTGACGAACGCTTCAAGGCCATGATAAGTGACTTCTTACTGCCGGAATTTGATGAGCGGGGCTTGGTGAACATGTAGTTTTAACAAGACGGCGCAACCGCACGCACAGCACGAGCCACAATGGATATTGTGAAGAAAGCGTTTCCTTGGCATGGCAAGTAAGATCGCCTGATTCGATCATTCCAGACTTTTTTCTTTGAGGCTACTTGAAGTCGCGAGCTTATGCCAACAAGCCTCAGATAATCACAGCCCTTAAGGAGAATATTTGACAGGAATTTGAACAGTTATCACCGGAAATCTTGCGGAAAGTCATGGAAAATGCGATAAAACGGGTGCAAATGTGTATTAACACTAGTGGCAGTCACTTGACCGATACCATCTTTTCCACTTAACAGGAAGAATTGTAAAGGTCTAAATAAAGATTTGCATCACTCAAAATCATTTTTTTTATTTAGCAAAAAAGTTATTCAAAAACAAAATTGGATGATTAATTTTGCGCCATTTTTTATTTCACAAGGAGTGAATACAATTAGTTGCGTATCGAGTCGCAAGTTGGCCGAGAACTCCCAAATGCTGGACAGAAAAAATTTTACACTTTTATGATAAGCAAGGAATAACGATACCCAGATTTTCCACTAGGAGATACGGAAGGTTATCGACTTTAGGTCATGCCTGATGGCCGCAAATTTAAGACTAATTCTTAAAATATATTCGATTAATACCAGAGCTATATTCTGTAGCTTTTAACAGGGTATTCTTTCAGGATTCCTGGCGCTGCACTAGGTGGGCTGGCGTCTCCTCTATAATTTATTGAGAAAAGCACTTGTTACTGGCTGAAAAGGAGACCGGAGCGGATTTTTGTTCAATAGGAACTCAATGGCACGTTCTGAAGCAAGACAAGGTTTTGACCTGTCTTAACAAATCTAACTCTGGTGATGGGCCATCAAAAGTGAGAAAAAAGAAGTCATACGGTTCAAGACGGCTTTTGAGTTCGCCAATGTTTCACAATGAGCTATACTAGGATTCAAGTTAATCATCAAATTCGCTTAAATATATCAAATCGCTATTACATTATTACAAAGTTAAATCTTCCATAACTGACTGTAATTTCGCTCCATCTAGGATTTTAAATGAAACTTTAAAGCTTTAACTGAAGCTTTAGCTCTTTAGTACATGAAAGAAGTATTTTTTAGCGCGTTAACAACTTTAATTCTTAATCAATATGACTTCAACTTCAGACGCCAATGAAAACTATAGGCAAATCTACAATATGATATAGGATACCATATTCACCCATGCCAAATAGGAATTTTAATGTCTCTAAAAGCTGTTAATAAACGCTTTACCTCCAAGTCACCAAATGACACACAGGTCACGTGCACAATAACAATCAACCACAAATGGGTTCACGAACCTCATCTGTGACCAGGAGGCAAAATCCCTGAACCCAGAAGAGCGCATCATTGATTTGTGCGCGCAACACCCTGCTGTCCTACATTTAAGCGCCACTGTTGGATACGTTCTGGTCATAAAGTTTTAATAGTCAAGCTCATGCACTCAGCCAAACAGCTACTACTAGTCAACATTAGCAATTAATTGTTTTTGTTGTACATTTGTTTGGTTCTTCCCTGCGCGAACGTTTAATGAGCTCACGAATGCCGAAACGTCATAAAACGTTCAGGCAAATCTAAAGAAAACAAAAACAATACAAATAAACAAAAGTTGAAAAAGGAATAAGGAAAAAAAACAAAAAAAACTTTGGCACTAAGCCAATCCACTACCGATGGCAACCCTCCAACGCCACCCGGTCGCCGCCAACAAGTTTACTTTCAGTGATAGCGTAACAAATTTTATGGTCGAATTCGCTAAGGTTTTTGCGGCTCTTGATGCTGTGGGAGAGTATTTAAGGGATGTTTGGGCAAATTTTCCGAATAGATCTGTGATGAAGAGCAGATGCGAAGCCGATCCATATTGGTTTGGGCAGATGTTGATAGTGATTTACGGGGTAAACAACTTCACCAGTTGAGCTTAACCATTAGCTTGAGCCTAATAATCAATTTCTATTTTGAGTTAAGTAGAGTATCAGACATGTCACTACCAGAAGGGGGATGGGAAATATTTGTCGAGATTTGTTGAGCTAAAAATAGTTTCATAAATGAGTTCTAACGTGTGGGGCTGTTGGAATCTGCCGCCGTTAATTGGAAAAAGGTGCGAAAGGCTTCTTTATTTGTGGTGCTAATAAGAAAAGTTGTCATCGGCAGGTCTGACTTATAAATTCAAGTCAAACAAAGAAGCGATGGCGTGATAAATGGCATGGGGTGTCCAATCGATGAAATTTTGTCACTTACGAATGGCTGTTAGCAGGTGTAACGCCTAATCATGACTTAACGATAAAGTTGACCAAACAAATATATATAGGTTCGATGAGAGGCAAGTTGGTATTTGAACTTGACTAGTAATCGAGGCTTCGAAGTCCTATTAAGCCTGCTCGTTTTCTGTGGTGTGATATTCAATAAACCATTTTGCTCGTTGGGACTCCTAAGATTTCCTTTTTTGTAACAGCTTCCGGACCTTAAGAGGAATCCCACCAACTTCTTTTCTTCACCAGCGATGGCAAGTAAATTTTCTTCATCAAGTTAGGGTACTAAAGAGGGCTTAGAGACCCCCGTCAAGCAAGCCTTCTGAGATGCTGAAATAGGTAAAGGCAAGGGAACTCTAAAAAGTCCAATGATTACAGAGACCAACTTAAGTTGGTGTTTGAATAGGACTTCTGATGCCACTAGCAAGAATAATAAATGAAAAAATAAAGAACATAAATGTTTGTTGACCAAACTTGTGATTTGCCAGTAACTGAAACAGAGGTCAGAGTATACGACGGTAGACCTAGATAGATGCGAAAAGCAAACTCTATCCGAACTGAGTCTGTCCAATTATTTAAGTTGTTCATCTGGGTAAAAGGAAAAATTAAAAAAAAATTTGAGTCCAAGCATTTCGAAACCTATTTTCTTAACAATTTTCAACCTTTAACCAAGCCAAGAATGAGGCAATGCCAAGGTCGGGGATCTTACATTCAGCCCAACCTTAACTAATATACTGAACGCTCATACTTTTTGTAAAGGGTTTTTAAATAAGGGCGGGTATCTGTTGAAATGGAATAAAACAGTCTGTGTGAGAGTTATTAAAAAAATTATTTTACGGTGCACGGATCCGAGTGGTCCAATTTTCAATGACTCTGAATTCGCCTGGATTTGAGCGAAGACCTGTGTTATAGTCAACTTAAGCGCATCGGTCAATTATGGTTTATTCGCATAGACCTACGACTTCAGGAAGCCCCACAAGAAAAAGTCTGGCGGGGTCAAATCGCAAGACCTTGGTGGCCAATTCACGTCATTTCTGCGAGAGATAACCTTACCCTTAAATCGTTCATGCAGAATGTCAATCGTGGCGTCCGCTATATGGCACGTAGCGCCGTCCTACTCGAACCACATGTCGTCTAGGTCCATATGGTTCAATTCGGATCATAAGAAGTTAGTTATCATTGTTCTATAGCGCTCGCCATTGATGATGATCGCCTCACAAACGTCGTTTTCGAAACAGGAAGGGGATGGTCGTGGTGCAATGTAATCATCGGTCTATAGTTCAAGTCTGTCCATAGTCAAGATCGAATCCTATACGGAAAAACCTTTCAACAACATCAGTTGTAAATGAGCGACGCATAACACTCGCAGTATAAGATCACTACAAAATTCATACTCTGTGTGTGCATTTCCAATATAACACCTTAATGACATGGAAACAAAAGAGTTACTGTGAACTACAACCAACGCAAATTCAGTCGAATCTCTTAAATCGTATCTAGGACAACCACCCCCGGAGAGTAGTGAACTAACATCTTCGACACAAACCATCTGCACCCCGTTCAGGTTTTGTGACAAACACTAGAAAAGCGTACACTCTTGAACCTGACGGGACGCCGCCGCGCCGGCCCAAATCCACCCCAAACGGTAACTTATTGAGAATGCATTGTCGCATTGCCGGTTTGATATCGTCCCATGTATGGCAATTTTGCTTATTAACACAACCATTCATCCAAAACCGCGCTCCGTCGCTAAAGGTGATTTCTCGGTCAAAATTGAAGTCATTTCCAACGCTCCGAAGCCTAGTCAACGAACAAACGGTGTTGTCTATAGTCATGAACTTTGAGCTCCTGGGTCAGTTGGATCTTGTGCGGGTGTATGCCCAAGGCCGGCAAAGTTCGTCAAGTTGAAATGCCGAGTTCTTGTGCACGAGGAAGAATCGACTGCCTCGGGGCCTGGTGTACACTTTCACGGCCGATCTTGCATTTCTTTGCCGTATGAATGTTAGCTGATTGATCACCGTACCGGTCGTTCGAAATGTTGAAGAGTCGAGTGTGAGTGGGCGCAACACACTGGTTTTGATAATAAAGTTTCATCATTTGGACGTGCTGTTCAACGTGTAACTTGCCATGGTGATTTAGCATCAGTAACTGAATAATTAACAATACATTTGACAGATATAATTAAAACAACATGGATTTTAAAATACAGGACCTAAGTTACAGCCTTGAGGGACTCCACAAATGTACAGTTTTTTTTCTTTTCTTTAGAAGTTTATGCTTTAATCTGATAATACGAAAGGCACATAGGGAGACGGGAGACTACAGAGGATTTCATCAGTATCCAGTCAAGGAGAAGCACCGTCAATTTATTTAATTGGGTTGTAACAGGATTGGAGTCGAAATTATCTGTGCCATATGCCAGAATTTAAACCCCCTTCTAGACGATGAATTTTGAGCCGATTTATTCAATATTATTTCCAGACATATCGTCTGCTGTTGCTTTTAGAATCCTCTTTTGATTACCTTCAATTGATTTAAGAACATTTCAATGTTTTACCTTAAAGCGAGCCATTTCCACTCTCCCTCATAAACATTTTTCGCCATAACATTATTCTCAATGCGTCTTCTTCTTCCAACCAGCATCTTCAACCCACATCCATGAGAGCATCAAAATCACCGACCAGAACATACAAAACCACGTGTGACACCATCCCACCGAAACCACCCGCCCCCAACTACGATGTTCATAAAAAATTCTACGAAATAAAATTACTCGTACATTCCCAGTTGGTATAGTAAATTCAATTCAACAATCCGGATATCGGAAGGAGGTAGCATAGCATGTCAGAAACATCTCCAGCACCGCAATAAACTATCAAACTCATCTACTCACCAACCACAACAACACATCATTTATCTCGACTTTATTAAGCAACGTACGAGTAGAAACGACTGCAGTCCAGTTTCTATTGTTTAAAAGATACCCCGGGATATGTACTTCAATTCGCCGAATCCCACAGAAATTAGATTTACTTTTTATTTAGAAATCTATCGATTGATGCACGTACTTACCATGTACACGTAGGATTCGACCTTCGTGTTATTATTCAAGATCAGTACACGTCTATCTAATGGGTGTACTAAGAATACGAGTACGAGTATATGTGGGAACACGTGCAGATACGAATGTTTAAGGAGAATTTCATTCGTCGGAGAGGGGGTATGAGATACATTATTATTAAGTGCATTCATTGGATCGATGGTGAAATTCTTATGCGATTCGAATATTTAAAATATTTATTTAAAAATGTAAGTTGAAGTAGAAAAAAAAAACTGGGACAACTGGGGCCGGGTCTGCTTTAGTTACTTCATTTCATTTATCACAGATGAGTAAACAGCATGAGTAGCTGAAAGTGTAATAGAATGATGAATGAGTTTTCTGTTCGTGAGGCTTTGATAAGAGTCATGGACCTAAACAATATATAAATATATTTTTGCAGCAACATCCCCATCAAGAGCATTCAATTTAACTTATTTAAACTTGTTCATAAGTAATTTTTCACTAAGAGTTTCCTAACTTCTAAATTTAATAAAAAGAGTTGTGTGCGAGACTGTACTGTTCGACACATAGGTAATGCCTAAATCGTCAGCAAAAGCTGTAATGTTGCCTTTCAAGTTTTGGGTTGATATGAATAAGAAAAAAGATGGGCCCGAGGACTGATCCTTGAGGCACACCAATACTTATATTAACTGAGTTACTGATGGCCTCAGAAAAGTTTACTTTTTTGATTCTTCCTCTTAAATAAGATTCAAACCATTTAAAAATAAAATTCCTAAAGTCAATTTTTGACAATTTGTCCAAGACGATAGTATGATCAACCATATCGAAAGCCTTAGTCATAGCAACGAAAAGATTTGCACAGAGTTTATTGTCATCAAGCCCTTTAAGGATGGTAGAGCAGAAATTGTACAAAGCATTTTCAGTTGATAAAACATGTCAGAACCCAAATTGTTTTGCGCTAAGGAAATTATTTTTATCTAAAAAGTTCAGTACTTTAGAAATAGTCGGTAAGAGCTAAATAGGTCCATAGTTACTTTTATCCTCTGGATTACTCTTCTTAAATAGCGGAATGACAATAGCACATTTTAAGCCATTTGGGAAGAAACTTGTGTTAAAAATATGCGCTAAAATATCAACAACATTGAAAGAAATTTTCTTTAGAAAGTGATTAGATAATCCACCTACATCGCGAGAGTGCGTATTGTTTAGGGACCTTATTATTTTCAAAATCTCAAGAGAGGATATATGAAGCTATTACTGCAAACAGAGACATCCTGGATTCTTCTCCGGCTAGCGCAACATTGGCAAGAATTAAGGTTTTTAGGTGGAACAGATGTTAATCCAACTGAAGCGAATTAATTATTGAATTCGTTAGCAATGGTATAAGGGTCTGAAATTTCAGAGGAACCGATTTGAAGGGTAATAGGTTTGTACCTTTTTACACGTCGATTAAACATATCATTAATCAGTTCCCATTCCTTTCTTAGATTCCCTCTACATTTGTCAAATTCACACCGACTGTCGTGACCAGTCTTTTATGTCTTTATTAAGTTTCTTGCAAATATTTTTATATCGTTATAAGTTGTACAAGACGGGGCCAAGAACAGAGCCATGAGGAACACCAGCATGATAGTACACGATATTAGAGATGCCACTATTGACATACACTTTAAAACATCGACTGGACAAGAAACTACTCACAATTTTACATAAGTATGTATATAAGATGGAGAACTCAAATTCATTCGTTTGCTAATTAATCCATCCAGTATCGAAAGCTGTCTATCGTCAAGTAGGATAATTTCAGTGGACTTACCTGCCGAGCGATACTCTTTGACATGTCTACATATCCTGAGCACTTGATGGGCCGTACAATGAGAGTGCCTGAATCCAAATTGAACATTAGGATAAAGATCATAGTCAGAAATATGATGTAGAATTTATTGTTTTAATTTTTTTTCAAGTACATATTTGTCTAATACAGCTTAGTAATTTTCAACCATTTCAGGTGACTTTCCAGCTCTTAATATTGGCACAACTTTAGCAATTTTCCATTTATCAGGGAAGTATTTGATTTTTATGCAGGCATTCATAACAAATGCTAAGACTCTGTGGCCGGCTTTCGGCATTTGCTTTAGGTAAATGTTTTTCACACAATCAAGACCAGCAGCTTTTTGTATTTTTAAATCTTTGACTATAAACTCGATGTCTTCGGCAGTAACATACGAATTTGGAGGAGGTTGGGCAGGGACACTTTCCGTAAGGTGTCGAATAGTTCTTCTTACGCATTTGTATCAGTGCCTCCGAAATGAGATGAGATGACGTGATTTTGTGAAAAATTATTGGCGAGTGCATTTGCCTTTTCCTGCTCTGTAAAGAAGGTATTCATTGAGTCTCTTAGAAACGGGAGTGATTGGTTCTTCCGTTTTATCACCTTTACTATATTCCGGAAAGGTCTAGCATTTTTTTTCAAGTGTTTACCCCATGCATTTGCCTAAAGCATAATTTAAATGGGCTTCGTGACTTTGTTTACAGAAAGCGATCAGATAGATCTAGTTTTGTATAACTCTAATGCATATATCGGACTGGATTTCATCAGTGGTTTCAATTCTCCAGTTGATCAATTGTTGTTGACTAATAGACAAAACTAGCGACTTAAAGAAGTTGCGGATGAAAAATTCTCAAGGCCTTAAATCGCATAATTTGGTTAACCATTCTACATCACCTCTTCTGGACATGAGGCGATCCGCGATATTTTCTTGCAATAATTCAAAAGTAACGCCCGATGTATGCCACATTGCGTCGTTTTTTTAGCATCACATGTCGACCAGGTCCCTATCATCCAATGGCCACAAAGATTCAGTTATAATAGCATGATAACGTTCGTCATCGAGAATCACCATCGGAAGATATTAGGCCAAATGACGCCGACACATGAATCGACACTAAACAGTAATTTTCTCCAATCCCAATGGACATTTTGGACCCTGCTCTGGGCTACCCTTTCCTCAAATGTGGCAATTTCATTTGTTTACGAGGCCACTCAATCAAAACTGCGATTCATCACTGAATATGATTTTTTTGGCAAATTTTGAATCCGTTTCCAAGTGTTCCAGAGCGCAATCAACGGACATACCAAGATTTTGGTGATCTCGTCTTCAGTTCTTTTGTGATTTGGATCTTATACAGATGCAACACAATTCCATTTGTAAAATTTAGGATTCTGGAAGGCATGACGAGGAAACGCGACGTTTAGGTCTTACATTTCCTTAGCAAAATATTTAAAGGGTATTTCAATTGGAGCGGATAGGTTTTGGCGGCCTGTGGCGGTCATGTTGTTTTGGTGACATCTGTCAAATTTCTTGTTTATTTTTCAATTACAGGTGCCAAATCACCATGGCAAGATTGAACAGCACGTCCAAATGATAAAACTTTATTATCAAAATGAGTGTAGAATGTGTTGCGCTCATTTTACGGTAGACGTTGTGGCCTTCACAGTTGACACTTTAACGTTTGTTGGCCAAATTTGAGACGACTGGTTGGGTAATCAATCAGTCAACATTGGTACGTCAACGGAATGCAAAATCGGCCGAGAACATCGCCGCGGTCATCGTCGTACGATCATTGATCCAATTTTTAGCGAAATTCATTTTCAGTAATGAAGCAATAGTTGAATGGCTTAGGGCAGAGCGTCATCAAGCTTTTTATTTGATGTGGATTTTGGGTAGGTGGCGCCACTATACCGTACATTTTCAGAAACAAGAATTACCAGACGGTGACTGTTAATAGCGAACGATCGTGACTTACTTTTTGTGGTATGGTAAGGATTTGCGGTACTAACAATAGCGCCCAATGTGGCATATGTACATATATTGGGCGCAAAATTGAAGTTTTTCTTTTTCTAGCATTGACTTAGATTCTATTTTTAGATCTTCATTACGCATTAATCTTCTTTCGCTGTACTCATGTATAAAGTATTGAAAATCAGTGTAAGATCCAAGAAAGGTTGCCCTCAGGGCTCTCTCACCCCTCCTATGGTCCATCGTAGTCAACGAGCTGATTAGCATATTCAGCGACAATGGTTCTTATGTCCAAGGCTATGCTGATGACATTGTGATCCTAATTGGGGGAAAATTCGAAGACACAATCTCGGAACTCCTCCAAAGGTACCTTGTTGCGAGAAGTTGCTTAAAAGTTGGATTAAATGTCAACCTAACAAAAATTACCATAGTCGCTTTCATCAAAAGAAGAAGTAGGCCTAAACTTAAAAAACCCAATCTATTCGGTGAAACAATAGAGTTCTCAAACGAAGCCAAATATCTATGTGTAACGCTAGACGAAAAGCTCACTTGGAACTCTCACATCACAAAAACCATTGAGAAAGCCAAGATCTCTCTATGGACTAGCAAAAGTCTCACTGGAAAAACTTGCGGCATTAATCCCAAGATATCTCGCTGGCTATATACAGCCATTACCAGACACATACGCTGTGCCTGTCTGGTAGCACAAAACATAACAAACATCAGTACAAGCCAAGCTCAACAAACTACAAAGACTAGCTTGTATTTGTATTACAGGAGCCATGAGATCAACCCCCACAGCAGCGATAGAAGTCTTCACAGACTTATCACCCGTCCAGCTCCAACTTAAAAAAAAAACAATCACATATCCCCATAGACTCATTGCGGAGGATGACTCTAATTCTAGGCTTTTTCATCCTGACATCTTCAATGAACTAAACAGGCAAAAAATCCTAAGAATACCCCCTATAGACAATTGTCTTCTAAAGTATAACTTCAGGCAAAACTTTAAGGTCACAATTTCCTCTCGACACACCTGGGAGCAAAATAGACCTTCCTTCGATCGTCAATCCAATGTATGGTACACAGATGGATCCAAAACGAAGGAAACTGTTGGGGCTGGAGTATACGGTGCTAACACTGGAACACACATCTATCACAGCTTGGACAGATACAACTCCGTATTTCAAGCAGAGATATTCGCAACTGACCTCTGCCTCTGAGAAAATATAAACAGAGCTATAACCAATAAAAACATTTATATTCTCTCTGAGAGCAAGGCTGCACTTCTAGCCCTCAGAAGCTACGAAGTCTCCTCTAAATTGGTATGGGATTGCTTACAACTATTACACCAGCTGGCCACAAACAGAGTTCACCTCATGTGGATACCAGGACACAGTGGCCACATAGGAAACGAAAAAGCAAACCAATTAGCAAGAAAGGCTCTGCATCACCATTCATGAGGACAAGACCTATCAGCACCATAAAATGCTACGTAAAGGAATGTTTGAGGAACACGGCCTACAACTACTGCTGACACAACGGAAAGTAGCAGACAAGCCAAGATGTTCCTACCAACCACTCCCTCAAAAGAACGAAACATCCTTAAACTCTCTAGGAGTTATATTCGTGTAGTCACAGGATCCTTACTGGACACTGCCCGGTCAACAAACATCTTAAAACCATAGGCATCACACGAGATGACACCTGACGAAGCAGAAACAGCAGAGCACATACTCTTCCACTGTAACTGCCATATCAGTACACGACACAAACATCTTCTTCTTCTTTCTTCTTCTTTTCCTTTTTTACCGGCGTCGCTATGGTCAGAAGTGTAGGACCATAACCTTCCCACTTAACTGCATTCCTACTGGTCCGCTTGTGGGGTCCGCCGGTTCGACCTCAGAAAGTAGCGGCAGGCTTCCCGGTTTGGGATTACTTCATCGCTGAGGCCAATCAAATGCTGGTGTTTTTGCATTTGTTTGCACCAATTGTTTTTCGGCCTGCCTTTTTTGCGTGTTGAAATTGGAATGTTGATTGATAACGCCTTTTGGACGGGGTTCAAAGGATCTCTCCTTTGAACATGGCAATACCAACTGAGTCGGTCGAGCTCTATATTTCTTGTGATGGTTTCTTTTACGTGGAGGCTTCCTCGGATCTTTGAACTTCTAATTCTGTCACGCTTTGTTACTCCCGCTGTCATGCGAAGCATCTTCATCTCAGTTGCCGTTAATTTGCTCTCATACTTTTTGTGCATTGTCCAGCATTGTGAACCGTATGTGAGCGCCGGACGCACAACTGAAGTGTAGAGCCTTCCTTTCAGCTTAGGGGGAAATTTTCGATCACAGAAGATGGCGGAGTTTTCCCGCCACTTCATCCACCCTACGCTTACGCGATGTTTGATGTCGTCATCACAAGTTGCTTCTCTATTAATCATAGATCCCAGATATTTAAACTTTTCACACTTGGGAAGCACTCTTCCATTCAAGTAAATGTCTGGAATAGGCTGATGAGGGTCAGAGAACGGGCAGCACAGATACTCTGTCTTCTTTGAACTAATACGATACCCGTGTCCCTCAAAAATGTCCACCCACACATCAAGTGCTCGTTGTAGGGACGCCTGATCTTCACTTATAATGGCCCCATCGTCAGCAAAGAATAGCTGGTGCACATTGGGGTCCGTCACTTTTCCTTCAAGCAAGCAATCAAGGACTGCTATAAAAAGCAGTGGGCTGAGGACGCTCCCTTGGTGTACACCGACTTTGATTGCGAAGTCTTCGGTGACTCCTGCGGTGCATCTTACTCTTGTCGTTGCTCTCTTGTACATGTCCATGATCACTCGCACGTAGGTTTCTGGAACTCCTTTTTGTCTTAGCGCTACCCATAAAAGATCTCTTGGTTGCCGGTCAAAGGCCTTCTCGAAATCAACCAACACCATATGCAAGTCCTTTGAAGAATCACGATGCTTTTCCATCATGACCCTTATACTTTGGATTACCTCTGTCGTTGATTTACCCGAGACAAACCCGCACTGGTTATCAGATAGTCGTATTATTTTCCGCAGTCGGCTATCTAATACCCGTTCAACGATCTTCATGGTGTGCGACATCAGCTTGATAGAACGGTAGTTATCACAATTTCGCGTATCACCCTTTCCTTTGTGCAAAGGAAGAAGATAGCTTTCCCTCCATTGATTAGGCATAGTGTCGCCTCTCATAAGTTTGGAGATAAGAACCATGAGCCATCTAGACCCGATGCCTCCCATCTTTTTCCAGAACTCAGAGGGTATCCCGTCCGGCCCAACAGCTTTTCTTTTCTTGGAGTTTTTAACCGCGTACCGAACTTCTTCGACTGTGATGTCGGATATTTCGGCATGATTCGGGGCGGCTCTTGGAAAGTACACTCGGGGAAACTGTTCGTTCAGAAGTTCCTCGCAATACTGTCGTCATCTGTGGAGAATTTTTTCGTCTTCCACAAGGAGTTGGCCTTCAGCATTGTTAATAAACTTTGGAAAACGAATTTCCTGAGCATTTCTTCTTCTCTGGGCGGCTATCTTAAAGATATTTGCTCCTTTGTTCAAATTGCTTTGTCGAAGCTCCTGGGTAGCCTGGTTCCTGTCAGACGCGGAAGACGATATTTCTTCCAACTCCTGATAGAGGCCTTCCATGCTTTTCGCTTTGAATTCGGCGCACTTTTTCTTCGCGATACCTTTGCAATATCTATATACCTTTTCACGGCGAGCTTTTTCCTCTCTGTTAGTAAAAGAATACTTTGACCAAGCTTGGAAAGCCATTTTCTTTTCGTGCATCACTGCTTTGGCTTCGTCTGTTCACCACCAGGTTTCTTTTGCGTGTTGGCAGGGGCCTTTAGATGTTCCGAGCAGTGATTTGGCTTTCTCCAGGCCAGATTGTTGTAGGGAATCCCACATGTCTTGTGCTCTGCACTCCTCATTACCGACCTCATCGTTAATGGAAGAGAGGTAGTTTTTCATGTTGGTAATAAAAGCTTCGCCTTTTCCTTTATCCAGCTTATACCACTTGATTCTCTCAGACACCTTCGTTTGCTGCTTTGACTTCTAACTCGCCTCCATAAAAAATTCAGTCAGGGGGAGACGGTGTTGAGGGGCGATCACGTCTCCCAGGATCACTTTGCAATCTTTAACTCGTGGCTTCATGAAACTGGATACCAAATGATAGTCTATTTGAGTTTCATTTCCGCCGCTGCTATAAGTGATCAGGTGCCGGCTTTGTTTGACGAACATGGTATTAAGACCGTACGACTTGCACATGTTTAGGATATCTTCACCTGAAGAGTTCCTGGTGCCGTATCCCAGCCCTCAGTGGTAGTCTTCATAGTCTTCGCTTGTCTTCCCGACATGTCCGTTTAAATCTCCCCCAACAAACGAAAGCTCTTCCTTTGGGATGATTTTGACAAGGTTGTGGAAATCTAGCCAGAATGCATATTTTTCTTTTTGTTCGCATTCTACTTGAGGGGCATATGCGCTTACGATGTTCCACACCTCACCATGCATCACCAATTTGAGAGCCATCAAACGGTCACTGGACTTTGAAATGGTTAAGACGTTGCCAAGTAGCTCTGCCGCAAGGATGATGGCGATTCCGTTTTTTCCTTGTTCCAATCCATAGTAAAACATCTTGTAGGCTTTTGTTTTAACGTCCAAGAAAAGTGCCCGATTACCGGTGTTTCGCCATTTCGTCTCTTGTACGCACAGGATGTCTACTCGCCTCCTAACCATAATTTCTTCAAGCTCATAGCTGCGACCACTCATGCTTCCCACGTTCCAACTCGCGACTCTTAAGTGTGGCTTACGTCGTAGCATTACTTTGCTATCCCCCGGAAATCCTATAGCTCTGACCCGAGCATTGCTGCTCGTCCCAGGATCACGACCATTAGTGGCTGGCGGGGTAGTGCTTTGCCTTTTAGCGTTGTTTTCCATAATGCTACGGTTTGACCGTTTTCTTTCTTCCCCTCCTTTTTTTGACACGGGCATGCTCCAGATTTTTTTTTTTGTTTGATCTTACTCTTACAACACCAGTGATCTCCAGTCGACGACACAAACATCTAGACAGGCATTATCTTGAAGCAGAAGAAATCGCTGCTAGTTCACTCAAAAGCATACTAAGTTTTATCATGAACTTAGGATTTTTGAGTGAACTCTAAATAGGGGACATCACAATAGGCCCATCAGAGGCCGCAGTGATCAGGAGACATTGTCCCTCTCCCCACTTTAATCTAAATCTAAATCTAGCTTTCGGAGGAGTTAAATTTTCAATTATAGTGTCTCTTCTAGATAATAACTTAATCACCCTATCGTGAATGGTCTGTAATTACTCGATGTGTATATGCATTCCACCTTCTCAGGCCAGTATTATATACCTGAGCCTTGACTCTACGAGATCGTAATACACTTGCTTTTGTACACAAGCCGTAGATTTGTACTGTAAACAAGGGCCTTCGATTTCGTCAAATACATCTTGCATCAACTTGGCTGTAATTTCCCCAAATTGATGGCAGACGACGGTCCACATAGGAAAACAGTCTCTTAAAACATCTTTCCATTTCATTCGAATACAATAGAAGGGGCCCTAGTATTCAGTCTTGCGGTACTCCATACTGCTCCCTTTTTTCATCGATACAGAAATCCTTAAGTTTTACGCAAAGAGTTTTTCCTAGTTTTTTCCTAGTTACCCAGTACGCTAACTTCCTCCTCATTCCGGATTCGATAAGTCTGTTAAATTTGGTCGTACATTTTGGATCTTTCTGATTGAGCCCTGTAAACTAAGCCGCGGTTTGAATGATATCACTTCTTAAGCCACAATGGTATCGATGTGCTTCAATCCGCAATTCCTATCTCGCACACAACTCTTTTTATTTAATTTGAAAACATTTTCAGTTCTCCGGTAGTCACGTTAAAAAGATGCGAATCCTTCGGCATCACAGTACCAGCATTAGGCAACTAGGCTATATAATACTCGATGAATTGGCTCTCTATAGGAAAGCATAAGTCTCGAATCCTTATATCGGTTATTAACTTACTTCCCATGATTTAAACTTGAGGAAAAAGTCCCCTCGAAGTAGTCTTTTAACCTCAATCTACTAGATAAGAGTGATATGGATTCTAATTACTTGGCTATTCTGGCATCGCATGGTCTTGTTAGTTTTATAAATGAACCAACGAGAATGATTTCGGGAAGATGCTTGGATCACTTTTATGGGCGATTGACCAACATCTCTTTCAGCTCCTGTGAAAGTGGCATCTTTCATCCGAATATTACAGATCACTCTATGACAGTGCTATTGGTTAACACAAGTACAACCAAAAAAGATAACAGTTATCCCAATGTCCCTAAAACAGTTAAAAAAATTGATTTCAATAAACTTAAAAGAAATCTGTATTATGAGTTTTGGCTTGGGGTCTACGAGGAATGTGATGTCTCTGTATCGTATTCGCTATTTCCCAATTGTCTTAGTAAACATATTAATGACTGTACTTCCATTATGCCTCTAAAAAAATCTAAAAAAAGGCTTAAGCCCTGGATTACAAGTTTTCTTATCAAAAAGATTCAGGCAAAAAATAAGTTAAGAATCAAGTGCTCTAAGAATCCAAACAACTTCAGATGGAGGGATCGATATAAAAAATTATGTTCTAGACTTAAAAAAGAAATTCGTAAGAGCCGTGATGATTACTATAGAAATCGATTCCTATTTGCTAAAGGAAATTTAAAAAGTGAATGGCAAGTTGTTAATAATATTCTAAAAAAGTCTTCAGGTTCTTCCAAGCCTATAACAATTCGTATTAATGACTATAATGTCTCTGATCAATTCGTTGTTGCTAATGCTTTTAATAATTACTTTTCTTCAATAGCCAACAATTTTTCTTCTCAAACATGTCAACCAAATTGTTCTTTTCATGGTGGTGAACATGCTCAAAGTAATAGTTTTTCTTTCGAACCTATATCTGCTTATGAACTTGTCAAAGTCATTGAGTCCCTAAACGGTTCTAATGCTAGCGGATATGATGGCATTTCCAATAGATTTTTAAAACGTATCGGATATTTCTTGGTAGATGTACTAGCAGTTATTTTTAACCGAAGTGTATTTTCTGGAGTTTTCCCTTGTGCTCTCAAATGTGCAGACGTAGTGCCTTTATTTAAAAAAGGTTCAGCAGAGGATATAAGTAATTACAGGCCAATTTCACTTCTTCCCGTCTTTAGTAAAGTCTTCGAAAAAGTTGTTAAAATAAGGCTACTATCTTATTTAAACAAGAATAAGTTTTTCAGCCCTATGCAATATGGTTTCCAGCAGGGGAAATCCACTGAAGATGTCCTACTTAATTTTTGTTCTAATTTTTGTTAGATATTACGAAAGCCTTCGATATGGTTGATCACATTATCTTGCTGAGAAAACTAGAAAAAGCGGGAGTTCGTGGTTTTATGCTCGATTGGTTCAGGTCCTATCTATCAAATGGATCACAACGGGTTAAAAACGGTGAAACCAGAAGTGATGCACAGCTTTTGAAGTTGGGAGTACCTCAAGGCTCTGTGTTGGGACCTGTTCTGTTCCTTATATACTTTAATTCACTCCTTGAGCTTGATTTCAAAGGTAATCCTACTGCCTTTGCAGATGATGTGGGCTACTGTTACGGTTCAGAAAGTGCCTTGAATTTGGTTTCTGACATCAACTGGGATCTAAACATACTAAGAATTTGGTTCGCGGAACAAAAATTGAGGATAAGCTCTAAAACTAAAATAATGTTTTTTAATTTATCGGCCACAACTGACGTTAATGCTGAGTTTTATATCCATTCTACGGATTGCAAAAAATTCAAATTAGTAGGCTGCTCCTGTGTCCCAGCTTCAGCTTGTTCCACTTTTAGTAACACCCTACATTGCAGTGATGACTGTTTTTTAGTAGAAAGGGTAGAAGAGTTCAAATACTTGGGACTCACTATTGACTCTAAAATGACCTTTGCAAACCATACGCAATCATTGAAAAAATATTTTCGTTGTACACTTCGTCATTTTTTCTATCTAAAATGTGTTTGCTCTGACAAACTTCTAAGGATAATCTATCATGGAATCTTTCACTCGAAGCTTCAATATGGTATTGCCTGTTGGGGCGGAGCATAACGGAACAAAATCCAACCTCTTTTAATTCTACAAAAAAATGTTTTGAAGAAAATCTGCCGAAAACACCGTCGACATCCTAGTCTTCCATTGTTCCGTAGTATGAAAATTCTACCAGTCCGTCATTTGTATTGTTTTAAGGTACTAAAAATAAGGCACTAAAAAAAAATCAGATCGGGAAATCGGAATTTTAGATTAATTTCGGATTATAATCTACGAGGAAATTTTTCGAGCGTTGTATCCGTACCGTTTTCCCGCACAACTGCCTTTCGTAATTTTTATTTGATTTCATCGTGCCGCCTTTTCAATAAACTACCGCAGCCAATCAGAGTTAACCAATCTTGGAAAGTTTGAGGAATGTGTGAAACGTTGGCTCTTTCAGTTTGATAATAGTGATTTAGAATCAATTCTTTCTGACATTCTGGTGTAACTAAAGTCTTCATTCTGTATGTTCTGTAAAAAAATGTAAACGCATTTCATCTTCCTTCCTTTTCTTCATTTCTTTCCTGAATTTTAAATTTCTGCATTGTATATGTATTAATATTATCATTTTCTTTCAAACGTGTATATGTATTAATATTTGAGGGTCACCCCACCAACTATTAAACTGTTTGAATTAAGCCCATTGAAGTGGCATTTGACACTATTTTAGTACGTATAGTATGAAAAATACAAAATGTCACTAAAAAATTTATTTCTAAAAACTCGGAATTTAAATAATATACATATCTGTTCTCGAATTTATTTGAAATAAAATAATAATCTAAATCTAATCTAAATCTAAAAATCTAATCTAATTTTTATCTGCCGTCTCTGTTTTGGTAGGTTCTATGTCGAGAAAACGTGGTTAGGAGGTTTCTAAGCTAAAAGGCTTGACCAAGAACACCAATACATCAGAAAATACTCGTACTTATTGTCCAACCTCCTGTCTTTCGAGTTATGTAAGTTAAGTAATCGCAAGATGGAATGGTATCATACACCGTAAACATGGAAAATTTCCGTATCTCACATCAAAGGCGACATTTTTTTGATTTAATCATTGAAATAATTTACGTGCGTGATTCGCCTCACCACGCTAACGTGCCATTAACCATTCACTCATTCCCTTATTCGCTTACATTCATAAATTTCCTACACGCATCCATAATTTTTTTGTCTTTCGTTTTTTATTATAATAAAAAAGCAAAACACATCGAAACTCATACTTGTAGACCAGCAGGCAAACGTATCTCCTAAACACTAGCCATTCGAATACGATCACGGAACATTGAAAATTGCGAATTCCATCCACGTCCAGTATGCGGCACGACGACGTTAACTAATACACAGTCTTATATACCATCTTAGAGCTTTAAAGTACGAGAAGTACTCGTACGTATCATACGCTTCTATGATGGAAATGCGGTGTGGATTCAAATCGAGGTTGTTTACAAACCTGATT
Source organism: Merodon equestris (assembly GCA_958301585.1). Taxonomy (NCBI): domain Eukaryota; kingdom Metazoa; phylum Arthropoda; class Insecta; order Diptera; family Syrphidae; genus Merodon; species Merodon equestris. The sequence goes on from OY284415.1 coordinate 104,746,452, forward strand.
TAGTTCGCCATATGAGCGGAGCATGGAAAATCGTTGTACTTAACGCTGGGTGGTTGGATCTGATTTGGAGGTAAATTACAAATCCAAGTAGGGGATCCATCGAAAGTTATCTGAGTATGTTGCGTTTTTTTTTTTTTAAATATCCATAGAATGATGTTAACGATGTATTTTAACGCAAATCGGTTCGAATAGATACTTAATTGCGTGCATCAATTTTGTTTAAATAGCAATTTAACGGAGGGTTAGAGTCGCGGTCTTTTTGTAGTTGATTTTCCTACTTTTTTCTTTTTTGATTCGATTTGTAGTGAAACTTTTGTAAACGATGATGGATAGACGGACATTTGTCGCGAAGTCTAGATAAATGTTTTCGAGATCCACAGCTCTGGCGGGACATTTGATGGTTCTTAATGGCAACTGAGTTGACTGTTTGCTGTTTTACACAGTGAAACACGAATTAAAGCTGAGAATCAATTTATACAAAAAAACACTTACTCGTTATACTAGGATAAGCCGAAGGGCTATTAAACAGTAAGCGAACTGATCAAAATATGTTTTGTTCAGACAGTCATAACAGAGTGAAAGATTAGAAAAGATTTTGTCTAATAAAGGAAATGTGGGCAGATTCACTCCATCCAGAGCTCCGAGAGCCTTTCCTTCAGTGACAGGAACTAAGGTTCTTGACAACATAACTGATAGCCTGACAAACAAATTAATTGAAACATTAGCTTGAGTAATATGCCATATTTCCAAAACTAAATCGACAAGTTTCACACCTCCGCGCCTATTCGACGCTAAGGGAAACTTCTTGACCCATTAGTTGCGTGGAAACAAGGGGATGGCTATCTACCTACACAGGACACGTGACGGTCATACCTGTTCCATATTTTGCAGAATATCAAAGTTGTACACACGAAGGAAATATTGGATTTTATTTAGCTGTTTAAGGAAACAGTGACGAGGGTTATTTGACTTAGGTTTAATCAACGCGAGATATTCTGAATCAAATGCGGGCTACGTTACTGACACCATAGGTTACGGATTAGGTAAAATGTACTTACTGCCTATTTTTGACTGGCAACGGCGTTAAGAGTCGATTATTTGTCTGTTTTTGATATTTGAACCTGAGTCATAGGCGTTAGAGGCAATGGACAGTAAAGTGTAAACATTTTTCTTAAGTCACTTCTGACCAAAAACAAACCAGACGAGATGGATTGGTTGACTAATATGCTAGGCACCACCATTTAGGAATTACGAGCCGTTATGGGCGATATGTTAACGAGTGAGTGACTCAAATATAGAATTCAACAAGTTGAAGGTATACATTTTGTAGATATTAATGCAGTTGAGATTTTTACTAGGTCCCTGGTGGAATGCTGAACTCCAATGTCGTCGCAAGGAAGCCAGACGTCTACTGAATAGATCGCTCAAATCGAATTCGAAGGATGACTGGAATAATTATCGATCGAAGCAGAAGGAATATAAGCAGCTTATTCGTAAATCGAAGAATGATTCCTATAAGTCCTTCTGCGAAAAGATCAAATCTCTGAGCGCGACCAGCAAGTTGGATAACGTTCTCAAACGAGGAAAATCGACGAAGCTGGATATATTCAGAAAGTCTGGTGGTACCTTCACCGAGTCTAAAACAGAAACTCTTAGTTTACTGTTGCAGACCCATTTCCCGGGAAATCTGACTGTCATCGGCTAGTTGCACACTCCCTCATTGGAAACTGCGACTGAAACGATGAAAACAACTCAGCGTAGGTGGTATATTTCGTCACGCGTGGTAACGACTGAGGCCATTGAATTTGCATCCTTTTATGGCTTTACTCATCAACTTTACATCAGTCGCCAGGCACTGATGGGATATTCCTTGTTATACTGCAAAAAGGTATAAGACACCTGCTTCGAAAATAATTTTTACTGCTAGCCTGGCACTTCCCTACATACCTATTCCTTGGCGCGCAGTGATCTTTATTTCCAAAATAGGGAAAGAGGATTACTCACTCACCAAGAGTTCTAGACCAATCAGTCTAACATCCTTCTTGCTGAAAAGCCTGGAGAGACTAGTTGAGTTGCACGTGTGCAAAGTTGCACTTCGGATGCTCCCCCTCTCGGAGATCCAAAATGCTTATCAGTGTGGGAATACCTACAAGACTGTGCTTCAAAGCCTAGTTGGGAGAATTGAATGCGCACTCGAAAGGAAAGACTACGTGCTGGGCATTTTCGTCGACATTAAGGGTGCTTTTGATAACGCAACTTTTGACAGTATGTGCTACAAGATGGCATGGCGTAGATGAAGCATTGGCTTTGTGGATCAAAGAAATGCCTGGACATTGATCGCTGATGCGAAACAGCGACTGCCCACAAGGTGACGTTCTGTCTCCCTTCTATGCTCTCTCTGAAATCTATTCCCAGACCTATGCGGATGATGTTGCCGTTCGACTGTCTGCCTGTCTCAAAATACAAGGGGCGCTAAATATGATTGGTGAACGAGTAATGGACTGTCGGTTAATCCTCATAAAATGTCATTCTCTTCACGAGAAGGAGGAAAAATGGCTCAGCGGGCGCAAAAAGACGTTCCCATCCCGATATTCAAGGAGGCTAAGTACCTAGGAGTCATCTTAAATAGCAAGCTTCTTTGGCCAAACATGTTGAGTCAAAAACCACCAAAGTGCTATCAGCTTTTTGGCACTGCAAAGTGCTTTTGGCAAAACATAGGGCTTATCGGTTAAGGTCCTCTGGCTCCACACAACAATGATTAAACTGATATTCTCATATTTATCGGTTGTCAGGCTAACACGCCAACACGTCGTAGCCTCTTTCAACAAACTGAATTTTCCGCAGCTGTACGTAGACTTTCCTCAATACGTCGGGCGCTGTTCTAGATGCTATGATGAACCTTCCATCCCTTGATATATTTATCAGAGGGTGCGCACTGAAAGCTATGTCTCGCCCCAATAATAATGGTTTTTGGTACAACTCGCACTGGAAAGACAATGTACATGCGCCAGAAATATGGGTGCCCGGTCACTCTAGGATCCCAGGGAATGAGATCTCCGACCTCAGAGCAGAGTTTATCAGAACCTGAACCCCGCTGCATACATGGTCAAATCTAACATCAATTATTGGGTCTTTAATGCACACAATCGTAGATGAAGGGAATATCCAGGATGCATGATGACTAGTCGCGTCTTCTTATCCTCATCCTTAAGGAGAATTGATTGCAGAGAACTTGCGGGCGTCATTACGGACCATTACATTTTTGCTAAGCATTTCTGCTTGCTTGGAATCAGTAAGACGCCTACCTGTGCTGCATGTTGAGAGGAGGATGACACAGTATAATATTTTCTCTGCGACTTTCCCGCTCGCGCACGATGGTAAACCCTTGCGGCTGACCAGGTCTGTGCCGAATCTCTTAGCTCTACATTACCGAAGCTCTTCCTCACTTTTCTCCGGACAACGACAATAAAGAAAGGTATCTGTCTGGTAGTACAATGGACCAGTATTTGTGTCTGAGTGCCAAAAATTGAGGAAATGCCAAAAATGTATTTTCATCATTACTTAAACCTACGAAACTATAAGAAAATTGGTGATTTTCAAAAAATCTCATGCAAGACTATTGCCTTGCTCTCAACCTTGTAGACAAAGGGCATAATGCCGTGAACAAAATAAAAGGTGACTTTTTGATTTAAACTTTGCCGATCGGGCAGTTTTATTCGTTTATAGGTTGACAGTAGTGACATTGATACTTGTGCCAAATTTCGTGCCATTATCTGTTTCGATTTCATACGTACGCTTCTGTTTAGGTTGTCTACACTGAGAGATCATCGCGGCAATATTTGTCAAAGGCGCAGAATCAGAAACAGTCAGTGCTGGACATTAACAAAAAAAAAAAAAAAAATGGTGCAGACCGTCTTAACTCTCAGATTTTGGCTACATACGTTCGAGGAGGTTGTTTGTTTTGTTTTTTGAATAGGAGGGCCAGGTTTTTCGTGATATCCTGTTTCTAGTTGATGGGGTAACCTACGGTTGACTATGTTGAAAAAGTATTGCATAATGATGCCTCTGAGAAAGTTCAGCCACAGGCCCACCGTTTCAGTAGGGGAGTTTGAGATGGTCCTGAGCTTGGCTAACTCATATTGATGTGTACTGGAACCCAAAAGTCCAGCCGCCAGTTCGTTTAATATCTTTCTTGCATTGATCTACCAGTTTAGAGAAGATGGCAGCAGATGAAAGAGCTTTAATAACGGCTTCGCTGCCGCTAAAAGCGGTGGGGCGGACTGCGCTGAGTATTTTGCACGCCTCCTGGGTCGCTTGCACTTGAGCTTGAAAGAGGTTCGAGTGATCGAGAAAACGGAATGAATTTGAGATATCAGTTGTGTCGAGAAAATTCCCGTTCTTACAACCTGCTTCAGCTTGGAGCCATTAACGAAAACCAGAAGTTGAAATTTCACGACTGGGCTGCATGCTTTCCATTCTTCTCAGGGAGGAAAGTGGGAGTGAACCACACTATTGAAGTCGATGGAAGATATGATGTAGTCCCTAGGAAGCAAGGTTAAATTCGTTAATAGAAGTGACTAACAAAGTGGCCAAAACTTACTCTGTGATTTCGCTTATCATAGAAGCGAACATCCTTAAACTAGTATTACCTCGTCGTCCGCATACGCTACGACTTTTATTCCATTCCTGGCCAGCTCAACTAGGATGCCGTTGATGACTAACAGCCATAAAAGAGACAAGAATACTGCATCATGGGTAATACCTCTATTCACGGATATATTGAGCAAAGAAGTTGAATTAAATTTTTTTTGTGGAATGAAATTTGTTTTGCAAAAACGTTGAGGATGTTGCTGAAGGCTCTTGGTGTCTAGGCTTTTTCAAAAAAGCAATGGTATAAACAATTCAAAGAATACAGAAAAAGTGTTGAAAAAAAACGTTTCCATTCGGTCACAGACATAAATTAGCACGAAGAACACGTCAAAGATCTGGTCTTCAAATACCCTCAATTGGCCATTAGAGGCCTTGTTATTATTGTTTTTACATCCCGTAGACCAATTTAAACAACCTTGTCTCCCACTCGGGAGATATCATTTCGAGTGGAAAGTGTATTTTGTCGGAGGGGAATACATTGAAGTTATGATAACGATGTAGCAGTACCATACCCACGGTGTTTACTCCTCCGAACAATCTAACAACATCCATTTATATCCCTTAATAATATTGATCAAACGGCGCCTCTACGCTTATTGTAACTAGACTGAGTAATAAGTCTTACCTGCCAACTACGATCCTATATACAATGCATGCAGCTATCTCTATAAATATGACAAAATCGAACTTTATAGGCCTGAAAATGTGAAGATATGTAAAAAATAATGATATCAAGTTAGTAGCATTTTCTTTGACGGCAGAATAAACTACCCTTTTGATATGAAACATGTTTCAAACATGCTAATCAACATCTTATTAACACTTTCAATAACATGTTTTAAACATGTTTACCATCATAACCAAGAAAAAATCGATTATATCCATAAATAAAAATACTGTTACTGACTGAACCTACTCGTAGATGTAGAAGACTTAGGATGAAGATGAAGAAGACTTAGGAACAGGGCAAACCGTGATATCGGCATTCTAAATCATTTTTAAAAAAAAAATTGAGGTATAGCAGCTTCCTTTTCTTTGAAGTACGAAAGCCGTGAAGATAAGAAAAGACAGTGGTAGTTATCTTTGCCTTAACTATGTCAACCTTTATCATCCAAAGCACTCATTTGCCAACCATTCAAGCCTCTATTATCTGCTACGCGGTGCAGCAGCACTCCCTCGAAATGTGTAACAATGCCAAGCAATTCACACGCTCGAATGCCTCCGAATTTTACTCGTAAATTTACTTAATTATATTCAAGAGTTTACTATCAATTTATCGTTCACATTAATCTTAATCCTTACATAAATCGTGTGTTTTTTTAAGCCCGAAAATTAAGTTCATGGGTTCGACTGGAATTTTTAAAACAACGTTTTGATGGCTGTGAAACTGTTTAATTTTAATTGAAGACATATATATATAGACACCTGGTATGGCTGGCAATTACTTTTTACAAACTCTTGAAAGCAAATCTCTTGTCCAGCAAATGCTTTACATGAACTCCCTTAATTTTCTGGCTTAAACAAGTTTTGCTTCAGTCGGAGTTTTTCTCCGGTGACCCTCGACTTCCGTCAAGTTAGAAGCCTGCCGATGTGTTGATGTTATTTACATCATGACGCACGACGCACAGGTTCTAGGAACGGGACCGTTTACCCTAAGTTCGTAGGTCGCATGAATTTCATACGGATACAGAACCAAGCCTCGATGCAAGACTCGTCAATTTGAAGTCGCACAAAAGAAAAGTTGTTGTAAATGACATACGACATAAATCACGCACGACAGTGATGTTTTTTTTAACGAGCCTTGGTTTTTGGGTGACATAATGGGTGTTGAGTAATTATTTATCGAATCGGCTGACTCAAAGAGTATAAAAATTACGTTATGGGAATGTTTGACGAATTGTGCACTGATTTTGAAAATTAAATTTGATAACTTACACCATTTTCCAACGCTATTACCCCTTTGCCACACACTTCTAAACAATTCACGTGGTAGGTGTTACAATAGATGGAGCCAGCGGTACATGCTGATCAGAAATATCAGATCGGAGACGCTACATGGTAAGCTTGGGCATCTGTCGTTGTAGATTTTCAGCGGAGATATATCGACTCTCTTACTAAATAAGCGGGAAGCTTGAGTTTTCAACTTCAAGCTGAAAAAAATTGCGGCTGGGTCGTGTCGTACTTTTATCAATGCTGGTTTCAACGTTACCAACCTAATGATTTCGAAGTTGAAGACAGGGAGCGTTCCGGAGAATTGAAAAAGTTTGCAGACGAAGTAGAGCCACTACAGGATCAATATCAATCTCATCTACGACAAGAACTTGCAGATTCATTGACCGTAACTCAACAGCTCAACAAACCATTTCTCATCTTTTTTTTGGGTGTCATACGAGTTGAAGCCAGGAAACGAGCGGCAAAAAATCAAGGGTTTTCTACATCGTATAACTAATCCAAATCGAACGATCGATATTGACGGCCAAGCCAAATATCCAAGGATTCCAACTCATGTTATGTATAGTGATGGATCTCATACAAAATTAAACAATGTATGGTAAAGATGGACCTAGAAATATGGAACAGAACAGAAAAGAAGAAATTTGGCTGGGAACACACTCATGACAGAGAGGCTTGGCGAAGAGAGGTTCTGAAGTTCCTATTACCAAATGGACGGTACCTTAACTCATGCTATTTTCATAAAGTGAACTTTTTGACCAATATTCCTGATTTGTGGAAAACGAGCAAGATCCATCCATGAATCGGGTGTTTGATCCAATTTTTGTGCAGCAAACTGTTTCGTTCCATCTACGATGAGATATATAATTTCATCAATAACAAAATATTATACCATAGATCAGGTTGCCATTGAAGAGGTCCATTAAATGTTGGAAACCCATCATCCGAGCGCTCTGGTACTCTCATCATTTTCTCAAATGTGCTCTTCAGAATCTGAGCTGGAAGTTTTGTTTTCGTTTAGGTAGATTTCATCAGATTAACGCCGTCATGCGTTGCACTTCTCTCTCCAACTCTATTCAAAGATCCTACAGGGTTCTGCACATATGGAACTGCGCTTACTGATAAAAAAAAATCCTAGCGAAACGCAACTGAAATTTAAATTTTGAATGAATCTGATTAGCCTCCAATGATAAAACGATTTTAATGAGCCTCAGAATTTCCTAATACGAGAGTGGTCCGATAAGTACTTAGCCTCACCGGCAGATGGCGCCAGTATCAACTTACTATCGTGTAGTACATTCTAGTAGACAGCCACTGCCGAAATTTCAGCCGGATCGGACTCGTAGTTTTGTTTTGACCGCGTGTGAAAGCGGGAGTGTCCGCGGATTTTAGAAAAATGGAAAAAGAGCAATATCGGTCAGTGATTCGATTCTTTTTATTGGAAGGGAAATCGCGCAGCGAAATCAGAGAGCTTTTGGATGCTGTGTACGGTGACTCTTCTCCTTCGATGGCGACCATCACAAATTGGCTTAACGAGTTTCAACGTGGTCGCACTTCGGTTTTTTGATGAGCCACGTTCAGGTGCCCCGAAAACGGCTACCACGGAGGATAACGTGACAAAAATCCACGATCTCGTATTGGCAGACCGCCGATTGAAGGTGCGCGAGATAGCTGAGACAGTAGGCATTTCAAAAGATCGCGTGGGTCATATCCTCATGAGATTGGGCATGAGAGAGCTGTCGGCGCGATGGGTGCCACGTTTGCTCACTCCGGACAACAAGCGCAACCGTGAGACCACTTCAAAGCAGTGTTTGACGCTGTTCAAACGCTATCCGAAGGAGTTTCTGCGTCGTTTCGTGACAGTCGACGAAACATGGATCCACTTTTACACACCAGAGACCAAGGAACAGTCGAAACAGTGGACTTCACCCGGCGAACGTGCTCCGAAGAAGGCGAAGACTGTCCCATCGGCCGGAAAGGTGTTTTCTGGGATCCACAAGGTGCGATCCACATCGACTACCTCGAGAAGGGCAAAACGGTTACAGGGCTGTACTATGCCAAATTATTGGGCCGATTCGACGCCGAATCGAAGAAAAAACGGCCCCACTTGGCGCAGAAAAAAGTGTTGTTTCCCCATGATAACGGCCAAATTGGTCGAATTGGGCTAGTAACTGCTGCCCCATCCACCGTATTCTCGCCGGGCAGAAATTTCAGTCGAATGAGGAGGTCATCGCCGCCACGGCGGCCTACTTTGCAGACCTCGAGAAAACGTATTTTTCAGGCGGGTTAAAGAAGTTGAAGCATAGCTGCGTCAAGTGTATCGAGCTAGAAGGAGACTATATTGAAAAATAAATCGCCATTTCTCCAAAATTTGTGTTTTTCTTTTGTAGGCTAAGTACTTATCGGACCACCCTTAGCTTTCACATGCCTGGTGTCATACAATATTTTGATAAAAAATTGAATAGAAAACATGTCTGAATCTTTTGATCGACTCATGTCGACTCGTTGTTTTCACATTCCTAAGGAGCAAATTCAAAAAGATGTAAACCAGGCAGCGAAATCCAGAGAAAGATACATAGGTGCCGAACATTTCTGCGAAATCCCAAAATCAACGATTAATTTTCTCGTAGACATGTGGGAAAAAATCGCATCAACAAATCGCTACATTTTTGGAACAGCATTCAAGGACTCCGAGAATCGAAGAGATTCATACAGCCTCTAAACAAACACTCTATCAATATTCTCAAATATAATCAGAAGACTGGGCAGCTACCTTTAGGACACTGTAGTCTGAGATATCATCTCAACAAAATTAGCTCTTCTGAAACCGAGTGTGGACTCTTTCTAGAGGACGAAGAAACTGCAGAGCATACGTATTATATGCGAGTGTGCAGCCCTTTGCCATCTTACGTAGCGTATCCCCCTCAGAGAAACCACGACTCCTGAGGGTATCAGCTCAGATCCTACGAGGGACATCCTCAGCTTTATTAAGTAAAAGAACTCCTCGTCTAATTGGCTAGTAGGCACAATAGGCATGCACTGATCGCTGTGCTATATGCTATCTGTTAGCACCAGTTAAAAAAAAAAAATACCAGGCCATCATAATGGCAGACAGTCATACTGAAATGGCATTACTGTACAGGAAAAATTTACTAATATGAATAGACAGGGAAACTTCTTCAGCGAAAATCTTGTCACCCGAGCTCCGAACCCAGTTGCTCCACCCGAAAAATATGATCGTGAAAAATTCAAACACAACATAGAATATACTAGATATTAAAGCTATAGAGGAGCAGATCGTGATACATTCTAATCATCGCCAAAATAAAAAGTGGTACAGCGTATGAAAAAAATTAACGTTGAAAAATTAAACGACCCTCTTATGCTCCATCAATACCAGGAAGAACTCAATACCCGGTTCACCCGTCTAGATGGCATAGAAATTAACGGCGAAACAAGACAAGATAGAAGCAAAGTAAAAGCCCCTATGTTTTAAGACATCAACCCCTAGAAAATGGCGAAGAGACCACGCGAACAAAATATCAATCCCCACGAAAGGAAGTCCGTAATCTCCTTCGGGAAAAAAATGACAATGGCAAAAGAAAACGTTTGCTAAAATTCAAGAACAATGTGCGGCAATGTATGCAGAGCAGGCTAATCGCTGTACGGAAATGACACCAAACCAGATCAGGTTTTATTCATAACATAGTGAGAAGCTCGTTTCGGACAACGAAAGAGTTGCAGCCAACTCTTTCGACGCCAATGGCGGCCACATTTCGATAAATTGCTCGCCAGCAGCAATGGAAAACGGTGCTTAAGAATAACAACAGACGAATTAATAGACAAGTTACATTCCCGAGGAATTATCATTTCCGTATTTAAAAAGTGTGACCGAACACAATGCAACAAATACCGGGGACTATACTATCAAGTTTTTTTTTTTTATCATTTGTGCAAGTTCAAGAGTGTACGCTCTTTTGGTGTTTGTCACACAACCTGGACCGGGTGCAGATGGTTTGTGTCGAAGATGTTCGTTCACTACTCTTAGGGGGTGGTTGTCCTAGATGGGATTTTTGAGAGATTCGACTGAATTTGTCGTGTTGGTTGTAGTTCTCAGTAACTTTTTTGTTTCCCTGTCGGTGTTATATTGGAAATGCACACACAAAGTATGAATGAAGTATGAACGAGTTGTTTCAAGGTGCTGTAAAATATCCTTTTAAGGAGACTGACGTCATACGCAATCACTCCACGTATGACCAGAGTTTCACAGAGTTCCACGAAACGGTATACCAACTCTTCGAAGATTTTGAAAAAAGAGTGTGATTCTATAAAATCGTGGAAGATGTATCATGTGGTTGAAAGGCCCTGGGCATTCAAGTTAAACTAGGAAACTACGGGGTACGCCATCTCACATGGGTCGATTTAAATTTCGAATAACTTCAACAATTCTGAACCGATGTTGGAAATTCAAAAACATTTATTCAACTCAGACCCTTACAATTTCATTAATTTTTAAAAACAATATCAATTAAATGACCACCTTTATTCCCGATGCAAAAATGAGCTCGTTTTCGCGCATTCTCTATGACATTTTCGAACATTTCCGTCGAAATTTCTGCGATTTCCGCACGAATTTGAGCTGTTCTATTGTCTTCGTGCCGTTAGCATACACCTTGCTTTTCAAGTATCCCCAAAGAAAAAAGTCTGGAGGAGTCAAATCCGGCGATCTCGGAGGCCAGTCAATATCGCCCTTTTTTGACACCAATCTTCCAGGGAACTTCTTACGCAAAAGGTTCATTGTTTTGTCCACAGTATGGCATGTCGCCCCATCTTGTTGAAACCAAAAGTGAAATAAGCCTTTTTCATGCATTTCTGGGACCACATAATGGGCTAACATTAACCGATATCGATCGCCATCCACTGCATCGCCAACTTTGAAGAAATACGGTCTAATGATGGTTTTAGCGCATACACTCAGGATTTTCGGTGCCCCAGAAGCGACATTTTTGTTTATTAACTGAGCCAGAAAGCGTAAAATGTGCTTCATCGGTCATCAAAATTTGCTGCCAGAACTCCGGCTTAGCATTAATCATTACAACGACATTTTGTGCGTATGCCAAGCGCTGTGGCTCATCTTGTGGCAAAATTCTTTGAGTTATCTGCACTTTGTATGGAAATAAGTGAAGATCATCCTTCCGCAAAGTGGTCCCACTGATGCCTAACTGTTGCGAACGGCGCCGATGTACAACTTGTGTCCTCTTGAGCCCTGGCCTGCACAGACTGAACAGATAAGTTTGAACGTCGCAGACGTGGCCTAGGTTGCTCACGAGGGCTTGCCACAGAACCAAATTGAAAAAAATTCGAGGCCCAACGACGAATTCTATCTTTTTTTGGCGCAACAAGATCACGATATTTTGCACGATACGCACATTGAACATTGACATTATTTCCGCGTGTTCTTGTAGTGTGAAGCGATTTATTAAAATTAAAAATTTATTAAAGTTAAAATTGTGCTGAATTGACGTTTTCAAAATGCTATGACATATGAAAATCGATTGACAATTGTTGAAGATATTCGAAGTTTACATCGACCCATATGAGATGGCGCAGCCTGTATTATCCAGCTGAAGCATATATAATAAAAAAATCGAATCCCTGGGTATGGAAAAAAGTAATAAATTCCTTAATCAACATCACTTTCGGAGGCAATTTAAGTACGATTCAGGGATACGTGCGTGAATTTATGAATTAATAACAATCTAGCCTATCACACCAACGCGCTTCTCCTTTGTTTTTATTTCAGGTCCCTACTCGACTTAAGTATTAAATGAAACCTTTTCATGGCCATAATATTACGAACATGTCCACCTGAAGGTCCCCTCCGGCCTGCTATTAGGAACATAATTTCTCCTGTATTACCCAAAAAAGATTCATTCCTCTTAATAGGCAACAAATCTACCCTCCACGTTCCACAAGACCCATAGCACCCACTAATTGCAACATTTACATGAAACTCAGCCTCGCGTTACACATAAATCCATATTCCAGCCGACAATAGACCTATACCCGTTCACACTGGCGGCTAAAGTTAATAACAACATTATTAGTATAACGACTCGTGCCGACAGGAGTCCCAACTCAGCGGGTGTCTGCCAATTTCCGACTTACTACCTTCAATAAACGCAAACATCCTTCCACCAACGCGCGAAATGTGCTTGTATAAAATATACCAGCGTGCTACATGCATCCAATAAAAAAACTACAACGACGACGCTCATGATGATGATGACGATGACAACCCATTGCCAAAAGCCAAATAGACACAACAAACTATCCCGAAAGTGCAACGTTTCGGCGGCCACGATTTGGAATAAATACTCGCAATCGTTGTAGGAGTACTCCTGCTTCACATCATAATTTAAATTCACTTTGTTTATGAATTACTAAAAATACATTATTTAGCTGTGCAGTCATTCCAAGCGTGCGGGAATGATTGCGCGTTTCAGATACAAGCGTACCTCACACCATTTATACTCGAATTTCGTTCGCTTTTGTTAAGTTTTTAATTTTAGATTCGGATATGTTCACCTAGTCGAAATCGGAATTATCCGCAACCCACTTCCAACTCGTCTTCTATTTATTTTTGTATCTCTAGTGACGGCTTTCAACGGGGAATATTGACAGGTGAAGGAATTCATTTTCAATAGTATTTTTACCTTCCCCCATTTACCCCACAAAAAAAAATGAAAATATGCAATAAAGGAAAAATATAAACAAGTAATAATAATAATGATTGACACTTTAGGGATACGAGCAGCACGTGCACAGATACCATCCCATACCGCCCCACAAACCACTTAGCAAATGTCACTTCCAATAAGAACGAAAATATCGATAGAAAATAGAAATGCCCATTATATCGATACCAAACGATGACCCCAGGAACGATGACGACGGCAACGACACCGGGAGCGACGACGAGTACGCCAAGGACGATGACGATTAGAATTATGTGGATGGAGACGAGTAAGCACGACCAAGTTCGCACTCAGTCAACCGGCAAATCAAACATAACAAGCAAACATTACAGTCGCCCCTGGGTTCAGTTTCCTGCAAGTGACAGACGGAGGAAAGGATGGCCTCAGAAATCATCCTACACACCATTCGCTATGCAACCCCCTCTCGGTATGTAATATGTACGTATCCGCGACGAAATAGAAATGCGTCCCACCTAGGCTAACCTATTCGCCATTAACTCGATCCAATCCAAACAGGAAGTATTAGAATCTATTACACAAGACCGACAGTAACAAGAAGACGATAAAAGGACGAAGAAAGGGGATTCGTAGTTGTCGTCGTCAATCGCCGTCCGACCAGAGATCGATATTGTCTTTCATATATGGAGAAGGTACTCACATACCCGTTTCCGTTGATAGTCGTCTATAAATATCAGCCACAAAAGGACTGTAAAATTTCTCAACTCATCGCGGTGCACTGGTGATGAGGACGATGATGATAGGAGGTACGCTCGACCTGCTCTTAAATTGCCCTCGAACGATACTATGATTGGCTTTAAAGCGGGTTTAAATTTTATCGGGAAACTATCAATGGTGGGGCTTTACAAATTTATGGAATTTATGTTCGGCTTGAAGGAACATGCGGGAATGTCTACCAGAGAGCTTTTCAACAGAAGGAATTTCTTGGAAGAGGTTTCCTTTACTTTATGAGAGGATTTCGACAAATATTCCCATCCACTATGCAGATGAGTTGGTAAAGGTCGGGCCAATAAGCAGAGCATCATAATTTCCTTGGGTTTGGCTATAAATCTAGAACGCAGTCCATGCTCCTGTTTCGTTAGTCAATCAAATAAATGCGTAGGGTAGCGTCGGTTGCTTTCGAGATGAATGCCATTCTTCAGTATTTACTACCCTAGCATGGAGCTTAACGGAAAATAATTACATTAAAAATTGATGGACTCATCGATGACTACATTTTCAACCACCTCAGCTGTACGCTAAGTTTGGGTATCGCTCACGAGGAAGTGCGGTGGGATAAGCTAGACAAATGGACAGATTAAAAGCTACGACATCTCCCACAGCATTACCTTATAGGGATCCATTTCTAAAGTATACTTCAGATTTTTCATTTTTCTATATTAACGCCATCAACCAAGAAGGGATGGACCGCAATAATGACATTACCATTTTTGATCTCAGGGACCCCCATTTGTCGTAGTTGATTACCAGCCATTAGCCATTAGCTGGTGACAGAGCACCATCGTGTATATCCATGTTCATTACCATCTACTATTATCTACTATAGATATCATAAGACAGTCTGGCAACAAATTTGTTGTTTCGACTTTGGGTGAAAGTGCTGTTCAGGCTTGTTTCTATTCAACAAGTTTATTATTAATCCAAAAATTGGGCTAACACATCCAACCTGCTTTAAACAGGAGTAGTAAAAAAATCTGACAAATGTAGTGATTTTTGAAGGTATCCAATAGTCCAATTTGTCAAAATCTAAGACGATTAAAGCGTTTTTATGAGCGCCTCCCTTACGAGTGAAGGTTGGCAGATGTTTTCATGGAGGTTAGGGAATTCTCCTCAATTCGTGGTGTTCCCATCTTTGGTTTATAAGAAAATTAGGATGGTGCAAACTGGGTGGGGTCGATAAGGATAATGGATGGATGGTTAATTAAATTCAACGAAAAAGAAGAGCAACGACGCCAACGGAAAACAGCAACTCAGCTCAAAAACACGTGAGAGACACAGGAGAGAGAGAGAGAAAGGGAAGAAGCCAACATAAAAAAGAGTCAAATAAAAGCTAGTAAAGAAAGGTAAAAACTAAGTCCATCCCGAGGAATTATTTTACTAATCTTTGACATTGTTCCATCACACACCTAGTCCATCTCTAAGGAGGTATCATAACACAGCAGTTCTATGGGCACATAAGCTGTGTCCTCAATTTTGCCAGCCACGCGAATGGCCCTACAATTTCTGTTCAAAATAGATGACTAAAGCGTGAGCTATCTAATGTTTTTTTTAAATCATAGGTTATTTTGACATCGACAACTGTTTCCCGCTCAAAATCTTGACAGAAAGTCAGTATCATACCTCCGCGGAACGAAGTGAGTCGCTTTATGCTTGAACAATTTACGAACATCAATTCGCCATCGATCTCAGCAGCTCAACATTTCACGAACTAGCCTGAGGAGAATTCTGCACAAAGATCTCGGATTATTCGCTTACAAGGTCTAATTGACTCAGCAATTAAAGGCACGCTACCATTCGCTTGGGGCTTAAAAGCAGCTTGAATTCGACAATGATTTTCGGCGAAAAATCATCTTTTTCTGACGAGGCGCATTTTTACCTCGGCGGCCCGCACGTTATTGTCGAGAAGCCAATGAATCTATCAGAGTGACAGTTTGGTGTGGATTGTGGCATTAGACCGTTTAGGCTGGGAAGAACAGTTGACTTCGGTCAATGGTGGACGTTACAGAGCCATGTTAACCGATTTTTTTTTTTACTGAAATTGAAGACATGGATTTGGATGACCTCTGATTCATGTAGGATGGCGCGCCACGCCACACAGCCCATGCCACAATCGATATTTTGCGCACCAAATTCCCAAATCGTGTTATCAGCCGTCTTGGCGATGTCAATTGATCGCTTCCAAGCTGCGATTTGACCCCTTTGGCCTTTTTTCGTAGGGAACCGAAAAGGACCGATGTTATGCCAACAATCCGGAAACGATTCAAGCACTTAAGGCCAATATCATGCAAGCAATCGGTGAGCTACAGCCTGAAACCATCAACAAGGTTTTGGAAAATTGGAGTGACAGATTGCGCTACTGCGAAGCCAGCCGAGGGAGCTACTTGAACAACGTTGTATTTCATAATTAATGGGAATGTTTGTTCTCACCAATAAAGCTGTTATATATGGAAAAAATTTAATTTTGTTCATTTTATTGCATTTTTAAAAAGAAACTTCTATTTGGCCCACCCTTTATTTCCTATCGTTTGAAACCTTGACAATGGTTGCCATACGAAGAAAGATAGGAAATATTACCACTTCTGCAGTAGAATAAAGCTCGACCACATGTTGCCTAAATCATTAAAACCTACGTGGAACACTGAAGTTCATATGACCTGGTCGAACAGCATTTCCCATCTTTTGAAAGAGCTGCAAATTAGGCTTTCAATGCGCAATTCGTGTGATGGCTGGCGATGGACTATATTTTTAAGATAAAGCAAATATCAATAACCACTTTTCCAATTGAGCTTAGCACTCAAATCATGTTCTGTATTCATTTTTCTACTGCAGAAAAACCCAATCATCTCGCTGCCAACTAAGCGTTCTAACATACGAGTAATATGGCATTTGAAGAGCTCTGCCTCTATTATTAGCCAACATTTTCACTTTTATTCTAAAAAAAAACCGTTTTAACAATACATGAAGAGCCACGTTATCACGTTATGAGGAGCGCGTTACAGTCAAAATGTGCTGATGTCACTCCTTTGGTGATTGTTTGGTCGGAAAACAGTATAATTGAATGGTTAATAGCTTTTTGCTGCTTATTGTGTTGGTTTCTTGTGAATGTGGTTCCTTTAGCTGTCCTTCCAATGTGAGATGACCCAGATCGTCGAAGGAAATGTTTTCTTCAAGTCCTATATACATAATCAAATACTTACCCTACCTACCTACCACCACCTCTCCGTCCCGACCTGCCTAGTTCATTATCTAATCGCTACTTAAAGGCTAGAGTTCAAATCCCCTAAAATTAGTTTTGGTAAACTATAAGTGCCGACTAAACGACGTCTACAACATATTCGTAGTATCACAAGCTGGGAATGTGACAGTTCAGAATATGAGTACACACTTTTCTTATTCCTGGCATAGACAAGATTCTTAGCATCAATTTCAGCTTGGCTTTTGGCATTTTGGCCAGCAAACTTATTTTTTTTTTATTTCGTCCTAGGCGAATCTTAAGACTATTTTTGGTGGTCATTTTTGAAATTTCTCATTTCGGCCGATCAAAGCCGAAATTTTATCGGTTGGTATATGGAGGTGGTCCAGGAGATATTTGAGCTGTGGAAGTCGTCTAAGGTCAATTTGAACTTGGTCAAAAATTAAATCTAGATAAAAGCCCAAAATTCATTTTTTAGTTTATGGAAGAGTCTTAACCCCAATTAGCTTAACCTCAGTTAAAATCTAGCTTTTAAGCTGATTAAAGCCTGAAGTCCATTTTCTGATCAACGGATCAACTCCATAGCCAAATTGAGCTTGATCGTCGGTGTCCAGCAATGAAAGTTCGCATCTTAGATGATAAAAGTGTGAAAACTACTGGCCTATGGAGGATTCCTAAACCCGATTTTAGCTTGATATATTACCGATCACAAAATTTTGTATTTTGGCCGACTAGAGCTCCAAACTAATTTTTGATCTATGGAGGGTTCCAAAGTCAATTTAAGCTCGATATTTGGTCGTCCGTAGTCAGTGACGAAATTTCGCATTTAAGGCAAAAAAAAAGTGTGAAAGCGTATGGAGGTGTCCTGAGCTTGGTCTGTTACCGACTACGACATTTCGTATTTACGCTGATTAGACCTCGGAAATTTTTTGGTGTGTGAAGGATGCCAATTTGAGCTTGGTTTTTGTCGGTCATGAAAGTCGGTGGCCAACTATAGCTCTGGTGGAGGGATTCTAATTGTGTTTTGAGCTAAATTCGTAGTCGTATTTGGACCGTTAAAAGACCAAAATTCAGTTTCTGTTATATTCGGGAGCCATAAGGCTAATATGAGGTTGATTCGAGGCAAAAAATAAAGATGGAACCAATAAAGGAAAGGAAAAGGAATATCCATTAGGGTGAATAGGTACCCACAACTGTCGATAACCTTACTAGAAGGGCTAGGTAGCTTGTTTGCTCTTGAAATTAAAGTGAAAGATTGGAGGGTTCTGATCGAGCTGAATGAGTATATTCATCCACCAAGAATCCGCTTGATGATGATGGTAGTAATGAAATAATACTGGTCCCCGGTGCTATTGGCTTATTTAATTTCCAGTACCACTGATGATGCTGCCAGGTACACACGTGATAAGGAGTATAAAGGCGACCTAATAAATATCCAACTTGCCTCAGCCTCGACAAGTAGATTAAAGAGAACGACACTAGTTATGATCATCAGATAGCTGAGTTGACTAGCCTTGCTGAGAGACAAATTCGATTATTGCTTTAAGACAACTCTTAACATTTTTTAAACTGAAACAAGAATTAAGTTAGAATCCACATTGTGGAAAGTTCCTATCAAGGCTTAGTAATTTGTTATCCCTGTGGAAAATATCAGCTAAGGTCGCTTTTGATATGCTGGTCATGTGCTTAATAATAAACGGAAAGACCACTGAAAACAGAATCATTTTCTTGCTCACAGTAGCCTCTGATTTAGGAAATAAATGTCCTTTAGGGCCATTCTCGTGGCTAGTATACTAGTGAACTGTTTGCATACATTTCCTAGAGTGTTGTGCCAAAATTGAGGAAACAGCTTATGTGCCCATAGAGCTACTGTGTTATGATACCTCCTTAGAGATGGACTAGGTGTGTGATGGAGCAATGTCGTTTGCTTAAGGAGTTGTAATTTTACTGCTTTTACGTCCCTATTGCTAGGCGGGTCGAGGTATGAAGGGATGAGCTGGAGTTATTCAAGTTTCACTCTTTTTTTGTGGGTGCTTCTTCTCTTTCTCTCTCTCTCTGTCTCTCTCTTGTTTTTGAGCTGAGTTGTAGTTTTCCGTTGGCGCCGTTCCTCTTTTTTTTTTAACCCCTGGCACAAAAAGAGGGGTGTTATAAATTTGACGTGCCTGTTTGTCTGTATGTCTGACTGTGACATCGTAGCTCCTGAACGAATGGACCGATTTTGATGATTTTTGTTTTTGTTTGAAAGCTAACGTGATCGAGATGGTTCTTAGCTACAATTTATGAAGATCTGTTTAGGCGTTTCAGGCCATCAGCTCTTTTAAATGGCGTACAAGTAATCACCCTATCGGAAGATACATATTACAATTTTTGCAAATGGCATCGTACCTCAATCATATTTGGCAATAGTGAACTAGATAGCTGCAGTATACAAACAGATAAGCAATGGAGCGCTGTACTTTGCAAGAACGTGGACATTTTTTTTTACCAATAATCGTTCCGTGGAGTTTCGTGAATTTCGACGTCGGTTTCCTATTCGTGTCGCACCAACTGGGCAAACATTCCGCTTAGCTACTCGACTTGAACAGACTGGAACCATAAGAGATCGTGCAGGACGTGGCCGCCACCGGACTGGTCGGTCGGCCAAGAATAGCGATGTCGCTGAGAATCGGACATAACCAGATGGACCTTACAGCGAATTTTAGTGAAAAACGTACAAATGTTCCCGTACAAAGTATAAATAGTGCAGCAGTTAGTGCCTGCGGACCGTCACTCGCGTGTGAATTACAGTCAAGTCATCCTTAATCAACAACGGAGAGGATGATTTTATGTCGAAAATCATCACGAACGACGAGGCGCATTTACACTTAAGCGGTTACGTCAATAAGCAAAATCTTCATTAACATTGAAAATCCGCGTGTGATACACGAAGAGCCATTATATCTACTCAAAGCCACTGTGTGGTGCGGTGTTCAGGTGGGAGGAGTGATTGGACCGTATTTTTTTGAGGACGACATCGACAATACGATCACTGTTACTGGCGAACGCTACAGGGCCATGATAAACGACTTCTGACTGCCGGAATTGGATGAGCGGGGCTTGGTAAACATTTGGTTTCAACAAAACGGTGCAACCACACACACAGCATAAGCCATAATGGATATTGTGAAGGAAGCGTTTCCTGGTCGCGTAATCTCCCGTTTTGGCGATTTGGCATGGCCAGCGAGATCGCCCGATCTAACCATCCTAGACTTCTTTCTTTGGGGCTACTTGAAGTCACGGGCTTATGCCAACAAGCCTCAGCAATCGCAGCCCTTAAGAAGAATATTCGACAGGAATGCGAACAGTTACCACCGGAAATCTGGCGAAAAGTCATGGAAAATGCGATAAAACGGGAAGCGATTTGTATCAAAACTGGCGGTAGCCACTGGACGGAAATCATCTTTTCCACATAACATTAGAAACTGTAAGGGTCCAAATAAAGATTTCCATCACTCAAAGTCATTTTGTTTTTTTTTGTAAAAAAGTTCAAAAACAAAATTAGATGATAAATCTTGCGCCACCTTGTTCATACAAGAAGTCCTATGCGTTGTTGCATAATAAAATGTCATTTAAATAGTTACCTATCGCAATTAGGGTCCGCGAGTTATTTAAAAAGAATAAATAGATAGAAATAATGTAGATAGCCGTGCCCTTGATATGAACGTCGAGAAGAGGTAATGTTGATATATTAGGTTAAAGGCTAAGGCTATGTAGTTCGACGTTGACTTTCCAGCAAAGCTTAGGATCTAGAACAAATCCCAAATACATAATGTCTGCGCAGGCGACAATGATTGACCATTCAAAGATAAAGCACTCTTTTGCTCATATTCACCTCCAAAAAAGAGCTCGTGGTTAAGCGATGAGTCTTGCGCAGAGCAGTCTCCATGAGCCTTCCCAGCCTTCCTGCCTCATCAGAAAGTTTTAACTAATAAGTAGAGGTGGGAGATGTAACTCCTTCTTAAAATGCTTTCATTAAAAAGATCCTGCCTTAGCGATTAACGTGGTCACGTGATAACGTGTAACAAAAAGCTATTCAACAGAGAAAAGAAGATTTACTTTTCAAAGGTTATAAGTAGGGCTAGGATTTTCATGCACTTAAAAACGCAAAATATGCGCTTAAAATATGCTCTTAAAAATGGGAAATATGCACTTTAAATATGCACTTAAAACCATGGCGAAGTCACCTTTAACGACGTGGTTTATAACGACCAGTCGCTTTTAACGACCAATTTTCCCCCACGTGGTTGGTTTTTGCATAAGTAATCTTTCTATTTTTGAAAAGTCGGATAAAACGACCGTGGGCTGTAGCGAACAGTTAAACTGTACGACTGTAATTTAGTTTGTCATTTTTATAATGAATAACAAAAAAACATGTTATCTAGTTTTTAGGAAAATTCAGTCTTTTTATTTTAAGAACTATTAGGTGTGCAACTAAGTTCTCGCTGTTTATCAAGACGTGGCTCTAATAGTAAGTGCTGGTCGATTGTGACGTATCCAAAACGTCATGAATCAAGCTTAGACTTATGGTAAACAAACCTCTTTGACACATTAGTGATTTTATTTAAGAACTCCAAAAAGTTTACGGAGATGCTCTTCTATGTGAAGCAACGTGCCGTGATTGGTCCCTCGCTTCAAGGATGGTGATTTCAATGTTGACGACCGTTCGAAGGAA
This sequence comes from Merodon equestris, assembly GCA_958301585.1. Lineage (NCBI taxonomy): Eukaryota > Metazoa > Arthropoda > Insecta > Diptera > Syrphidae > Merodon > Merodon equestris. The sequence continues at coordinate 104,768,455 of OY284415.1, forward strand.
GGCCAAAAACCTTCGAAGACGCTGAATTGGAGGCATCGCTCGATGAGGATCCATGCCAAACGCAAAAAGAGCTTGCTTTAGTATTAGGAGTTACCCGCCAAGCTTTTCCCAAGCGATTGCATGCGTTTGGAATGTTTCAAGAGCACGGAGTTTGGGCTCCAAAGCCAAGAGACGTTCAGCATCGTTGTTCGCCTGTGAACAACTGCTCCAGCGGCAAAAAAGTAAGGGTTTTCTTCATCGCATCGTTACGGGTGATGAAAAATGGATTTATTACAGAAACCCAAAGAGAAAAAAATCATTGGGACAGCCCGGTCATACTTCTTATCATCGGCTCGGCCGAATATTCACGATGCGAAGGTTATGCTGTCTATTCGATGGATCAGGGCGGTGTTATTTATTATGAGCGTTTGAAACCAAACGAAATCATCACTGGGGAACGGTATCAAACTCAATTGATGCGATTGAGTCGAGCACTGAGCTAAAAGTGGCCACAATACGAGCAGAGGCACGAAAAAGTGATTCTACAGCATGACAACTCTCGGCCTCACGTTGCCAAACCCGTTAAAACCAATTTAGAAACGCTCAAATGGATAGTCCTACCCCAGCCGCCATATTCCCCAGATATTGCGCCGTCCGATTATCACTTGTTCCGTTCGATGGCACATGGTCTGGCTGATCAGCAGTTCCATTCATATGAAGACATCTCAAAATGGCTTGATTCATGGACAGCCTCAAAAAACGAACCCTTCTATCTTGACGGTATCCGAGCTCTGCCAAAGATGGCCATTCATAAATATCTCTCAAGAAAACTGTTTCCACTCTTTCGCATCGTAAATTAATAGAAAGTGATTTGAATAACCGAGGTGCAGTAACACAGAAAAAACATGAAAAGTGACATTTCTTTATTATTGGTACAGACGCAAAATGTTTAGTATTGACAGGCAAGTTATGGTTATCGTCAAACCTGACTGCATAATAACCAGCATTTTTAAAGAATATTTTTAACACTTTGTAACAATAAATATGTCTAAGCGGTAGAATTCTAAGGTTTTTAAACAGATCAAAGCTAGGTGTATATCGCTTTACTTTGGAAATTATTCTTACAGCAGGTTTTTGTTTAAGTATTAAAGGTTTAAGGTATCATATCAGTGTGAAATTTTCAAAAAAAAAATATTTTTTTTGCATTATTGGATAGTATACACTGTTATAAATATTCTTTAAATCGAAATACCAATTATTTCGGTCGCTACATCGTTTTTCGTAGAAAGGGAACGGAGCGGGACATCTGTCGCGTCGGTCGTCCCGCCATACCATTATTCCTTTTGTTCTTTTTCTGCGCCTGTACCTTTCTAGGGTACTTAGGTCCTATAACTTCGTAAAATAAACTGGCCAATCATTTCAGTTCGTTTTCGACATTCACTATGGATAGACCTACGAAAAACGAATTATCTAAAATTTTCGAACTCCAAACTTTGAACGCGTTTTTCTCGGAACGGTGTTTTTCAAAACGGTGGCCACTCTCAAAGGCAGAATTTTCAAGCTTATCATTTCAAATTTTGGGAGAACATTTTTCACGTCATTCTCTATCGACCTATGGAAGCTTTTTTTTTTATGAAATCTTCCTATTTTTTTTTACGAAAAACTGTCGAAAAAAAGGTCGAATTCTATACGTTTTGTTCAAACCGCCGCCATTTTGTCAAATTTCAAGAAAAAAAAAAACCTCCCTAGGGAGATAGCGACTATCCTACAGATTAATAATCTTTTTGAACTTTTTGTTTCAGATCAAAATTGAGGTCGCAATCATGGCCACCATATAGGACCTTTTTTTTTACGATACTTTTCAACAATTAATTAAACTATTGTACACTAAATAAATCAACATAAAAAAATCATTTTGTATTTATCCTGAATATCTTTATTTATTAAAAAAAAACAGGACGATTAGTTTATTCCAACCATGAGAAAAAAAATCGCGAAAATTAGGAATTCTTCGGAGGGTCACACTGAGATGATCCCTTAATATTCAGTTTCAAAACAGACTGATTACAAAAGAGACTAAGGTGGTAGAGCTGCTTGACAACAATAATATTAATTAAATAAATAAAAAGGTTAAAAAAAACATAACGATCTTCATTATAATCATCATCTAGTTATAAGGGTTTATTTCATACTCCAAAGATCTCTGACATTTCGCTACATCCTTTGATGCTTATACTCACAAGCAAAAATATCAAAAAAAGGAAAGGAGCGACTTTAAAGCCCTGTTATAAGGCAGAACGACTTGCAACGAATGTGTCGATCAAAGGCTGTAAGACAGACTAATTTATTATTAAGACAGTTTTAGATCAGAACACTAAAAAGAAATCCAAAAAAAAAAAACAAAAACTACAAAAGTATAATACGTCAGAACCAGCTGCGTTCCTAGAGGTTAAGAACTCTTAATAATGGCAGTTAAATTGCGAGAGTAAACAACTAAAAATAGTTGAGCCCAAATAGTAACGTAGATTTCGTAATTTCCGGGCTTTTTCGCTGTTTTGCAATTGTTTAGTCAGTTGCTAAAGAGGCTAAATATATTTTGGTACCATTTATTTACTTTTCACTTGAATGACTGACTTTTAGAATTAAATATGCTGGAGTTACTAGGGTCCGCATTAATCATATGAATGGAATAAAGCAACTTTTCAAAAGTATGCCATGATTTGGGTTCAACTTGAGTTAACAATGCTTTCAAGAAAATGTTGAATTTTGTGCATTTTGGACATAGGATTGCATTAACAAACGATGAAAACGAGCAATCGCCGAGTTATAGACAGAGAAGTCTCTAAAATTGGTTAATGTCATGCTTTTATCACAGATGTTTTGAATATGTAAAGTCTGGCCGTGAAATGCTGCAACTGGTGAATTCAGATATTGTTTGTTGGTAAACATTTAGGGATCATATCCAACTAAAGATTGAGAGAGAGATGTATTCAAAAGCACATGTTAGGAGAGAAAAATACTCCTACTATCCCAAACTTTCAATTCCAAAGTACAAGGACAAATCATCAGACAAATAAATACAATCATCTTCATCCTCCACTGAGCACCTTACGAAGCACCTACCTTATACAGGATTTAATTCAATATTATCCCAAAGTTAAATATGTACTTGACAAGTGCCATACAACCTTCAATCTCTCCACTCTTCTTGAGAACATTTATCACCTTTCATCACTCAAGGTTGATTCATCACGCACAGCATACCTCGAAAGCATCTCAAAAACAAAGTACTTACTTTTCAAACTCCTTGAACCAATCGCCACCCTCAAGCTTCCACACCTAATTGTTCCTACGAAAGGAAAAACAACAAAATATTGTCCTTAGTATCATAACTACCCTGCCTCCTACCTAATCAACCTTTATTTAAACAACAAAAAAAATCTCAATCGAGTGGAATAATTAAAACAAAAAAGCAACAACTTCGGTAACGGAATAATGCACAAACGAATTTACAATAATCAGATAAAAGCGATAATTAAAAATAGCAAAAACAACAAATAAATTTTTCGACGTGAATTTTGACGTGATAAGGTGAATTCCACTGGCGCGCTTCTTCCGCGTAAAGCATGGAAGTGGGACTGAACACGGTGAACGGTTATCGAACGGATGGTTTTGTATTTCGTTTCTATTTCGTTGGAGTTGCATAAATTGGTAATGGCAGGACGTGTTTTTGCATTGTGTAACACACGCGCTTATCTAAGCGATAAAATAGGATAGCTATAGTCGAGGGATAGGGATGTCAAGGTGGAACATACGTAATCAGAGCGACTGGGAAGATAAAACCACTGTCGTTTGTTTTTTTTTTTTTAGGGCGCGAAGATGTTTGATGATAAAAGTATTTCCATGTCAGAAAAAACGAGAATCTTAAGAGGTAGATGAGCCTCCTGACATGACACGAAACATCGAATCAATTCCACTTGACAGGTATGTGGAATTTATACCAAAAACTTTAATGTTTATTTGTAAACACATCGACGGGGAGCAGGCACACCATCGAAGAGAGAAAATAAATAAGAAAAGCGCATAGAACAGCAGTCGAGGCGGGTGACACGTCGGGAGGCGTTTGGAGAGCAATCTTGCGCACTGATTGCCTAAATATCCTTGTCTACAGACAACCACTACAGGAGCACACTGGAGAACACAGAGAAACATTGAAATCCGAGAAGGCACTAGAACCGACTGTAGTGTTGTTGTTAATCGGATCTTTAACTACGAGGAAATGCATTCATTATTTAAAAACATCAGGACCATCATGGAGCACAAAAGGTCACATAGAAAAAAAGAAAAATGGTTACTTTCCATCATGCCAGGTCGCCAAGGGCAGCCTGTGCAACCCGAACTAGGTGAAGAGCGTACACAAACCAACAAGATACCCAACAATCCGACTATAGACCTAGGTACGGGATGGAAACAACAGGAAAAAAATGTGTAAAAAGATTTCCATTCAATTTGTGTTTAATAACTTTACGTCCCGAAAACACGAAACCTCACCCACGTTGCGCCGCTGCTATCGTACACACCTTTAGATAATTATCTTGCACTTGGGGGATACTTTTCACTGTTTCACTACTGCCGTGGCATTCGTACTTGCTTTACAAATCATGTAAATACATTTTCTTCACTGATTCACTTTTTTTCTTTTTGATAAACTGATAAAAAACGAAAAAAATAAAACACGACTCACTACCTCACGGTGGAACGATATGTTAACGTCGCGTCGCGTCGCCGAAAATTCGACGGATCGGAGAAAATCGTTCTCGTTCTTTAGCGTTAACACTTTTATTTACTTTTTTTTTTTTCTAATTTATATCACATGAAGCAAAAGGGTATAAATGACAATTGAAGAAACAAAACACCAAGAGAGTGAACGGAAAACGGGTAAACTGAAACATAAACGCACTCAAGGCAGAGGCAGAGGTGGTGGATAGTGCCAACCGACCCCAAGTTCTAGGGTACACTTTAGTTATCCGCCAGAACTTGCGTTGCGTACGAACGACGACGATAAACTAAACAAATCGCAAAAGCTTCTGTTCATTCGAACTGACTGACTGTGTATGCTTCTAGTACAGCGGTGGGTGAGTGCTGTTCACGATGGTGATGTAGGGTTTCATATAAATACGGGCGAGGGGGATGTAATCGCATTTACACCACCCAGCAGCACGGTCAGCATTGAATAACACATACTCATTCTCTCGGTCGCACTATCTCTCTCGCTGTGGCGGTAATGGAGGTTAGTGTACTAAGCTTTCTCCATGCTCATTGATTTTCTGTTACGATTTTTTTCATGTTTTTTTTTTCGCATCATTTTTGCCCTGAATTAGGAGAGAAGACCTCAAGCTTCGGCTCCCGCCGGAGACCGTAATAGTCGATGTTGCTCCAGATTCCTGCACGTCATCTGGCTGCTGTATTACAGCCACTTCTCTCTTCTCATTGTATCTCTTTGCATTGAAGAGAGTGTATCCCCCATATGTTTGGATATCTATTATCTTTTCTGATATTTTGTTTACATTTCGTTAGTCATGCGAAAACAACTTTTGTTTAAAACACACAAATTCAGTTGCATCGGCAGTTAATCTATTCAGCTGTTTAAAGGTCGCTTCGTGGATGACATGATACGTCAATAGTACACTGACATCGGTTCGGATGTTATATGTACATCTGGCTGGGAGGACCGTTTGGACGTTATCAACACTTGATTTGGTTATCTATAAGTGCGAGGTACCGCGAAGCTATTCTGCTGGTTAATTATGTATATTCTTGCGAATGAAAATAGAATAACTGTCTAGAACAGACAACAGGGTGGTCAAAAAAATATTTCAGTTTAAGACTAGTGCTGAGTTGCTACATAGGGTTGAAGCTCGTCTTAGGCATACGTCCATCAAAGAGATTTGTGCAAAAGGTGTGTTCAAAAAATAACAGGAATAAGTTTATTAACTCATCTACATCAATGTGATCTCCTCTTAAAACATATACTAAGGCCAGGTCTTCTTTAAATCCCCGAAATATCTCAACCTTTCTGATAGCATTTGGCGCTCTCATTGACACGTTTTATTCTCATCTATGCTTAATAACCGACGGAGCTGGCATCAATAGCGAGTTGTCTTTAGTTGTTTACTAATGAACAAGCATTGAAATATGGGCCAATATAAAGGTTGGGTCATCCAGTGGTTTTATTACATAACATCATCTTGACAGAATGTCAGTATCATACCTCCGCGGAAAGAAATGAGCCGCTTTACACTTGAACAACGTTGGGAAATATTGAAAACTTATTTCCAAGTGAGTGCTTTTTTAAAAAGAAGTTTTGGCCGAAATGAAGAACTAACCGCGACTGCTGTACGCAAGTTTGTGCAAAAAGTTCGTGAGACTGGAATGCTAGTGGACAACACTCATGGTCCCCGTCGTCGAACAGATGAGAATGTGGCTGCTGTGGCCAAGAGTGTGAGACTGAATTCACGAACATCAACTCGCCATCGATCTCAACGCACTAGCCTGAGGAGAATTTTGCACAAAGATCTCAGTTTGTCGCTTATAAAAGGTCCAATTGACTCAGCAATTGAAGGCGCGCGAATATGCGCTTCGTCATCGCTTCGCAGTTTGGGCCTTAGAGCAGCTTGAATTGGACACCGATTTTGGGCGAAAAATTACATTTTCTGAGGAGGCGCATTTTCATCTCAGCGGCTACGAAAAACCCGCAAGTTATTGTCAAAAAGCCAATGCATCCACAGAAAGTAACAGTTTGGTGCGGATTGTGGAATGGTGGCATCATTGGACCATTTTTCTTCGAAAATGAAGCTGGGAAGAACGGTTGACTTAGGTCAATGGTGGGCGTTACAGAGCCATGTTAACCGACTTTTTTTGTTTACTGAAATTGGAGGCATGGACTTGAACGACTTCTGATTTATTCAAGATGGCGCGCCATGCCACACAGCCCATGCCACAATCGATCTTTTGTGCACCAAATTCCCAAATCGTGTTATCAACCGTCTTGGCCATGTCAATTGGCCGCCTCGGAGATGCTATTTGACTCCTTAGGACTTGGCACCGCGAAGGACCGATGTTGTGCCAAGAATCCGGAAACGATTCAAGCACTTAAGCCCAATATCATCCAAACTCCGTGAGCTACAGATCGAAACCATCAACGAGGTCTTGGAAAATTGGGATCATGGAATACGCTACTGCGAAGCCAGCCGAGACAACCACTTGAACGACGTTATATTTCGTAATTAATGGGAATATTTGTTCTTACTAATAAAGCCATAATACATGGAAAAAAGTTAATTTTGTTCATTTCATTGCATTTTTAAAAGGAAACTTGTATTTGGCCCACCCTTTAAACGCAGAATTCTATTGACTTTATGGGTCATGGTAAAGAAGTTTTAGAGTTAAACAAAGTTAATATGAAATAAAGTGCTTGAAGCTGATGCTAACGTCTATGATATTAGCTTAATTTAATATACAATTTTATGCCATTAGTGTTTAAGTATGATTTCGGGCATATGCATTCCACGGCTGGCTCTTATGAAGCGCAATCAACTTTGTCGAGCAACTGGGCCTATATATCAGCAATAAAATGTCGGATGTTGACTTCCAAGTCGTCCAACGTCTCTGCTTTATCGGCTTAGACTAGTTACTTCTATGGCGCTCTCCGGAAACCTATAGCTCCGGTTGATGTGCACGATGACGAATCGACTAATTCAACACTGATCTCCACAACGGCTTCTTCTTTTCTCACTTCTTTTCTTCAAACTGTTTATTCGGCGATGCGTATTATCGACTAGAGTGTACGTGGTGCGAATCTCTGGTCGCTCATGTAGTGTATTAGAGATGTCATCTGAAAAAGTGCGTTGACATCATTTTGACGATGCGATGTTGAAGATTCAGTATCTTTCCCAGGTGTGTTTTCGCTACGTTTCCCCAGTCCATGATGTCATACTTGATTCGCGAGTCTACTAGCGAGTAGTCGATCTGTTTCTGAGCTTCGCAATTAGAGTGATCCTGGAACCATTTCGAAACAGCATCAAATTCTTTTTATAGTATTAAGCGAGCTTACATGCTTTACAATGATGACACAACATCCGCATAGGCATAAGCAATACTAATTTTGAAGACTCTTAGAAGTTCGTTCACATAAAGTAGAGGGTGCGCCATCTCATATAGGTCGATGTAAACTTCGACAATTATCAACCGATTTTTATATGTCATAGCATTTTGGGAGGAAATAGTTTCAATGTTCATTAAAAATGAACGCTCGATTGTGCTAAGCTATCGTGATCGATATCGAGCTAAATATCGTGATCGTGTTGCGCCCAAAAAGATACAATTCATCGTTGGGCCTCGAATTTTTTTCAATTTGGTTCTGTGGCAAGCCCTAGTGAGCAACCTAGGCCACGTCCGCGGCGTTCAAACTCATTTATTCAGTCTGTGAAGGCCAGTGTTCAAGAAGACCCAAGTTTGTCATATCGGCGCCGTTCGCAGCAGTTAGACATCAGTGGGATCAGTTTGCGGAGAATTTCAAAGGATGATCTTCACTTATTTCTATACAAAGTGCAGACAACTTAAAGAATTTTGCCACAGATGAGCCGCTTGGCATACGCACTGATCGTTGCAATGATTAATGCTGAGCCGGAGTTCTGGCAGCAAATTTTGATGACCGATGAGGCACATTTTACGCTCTGTAGCTCAGTTAATAAACCGATAATCCTCACATTATTCACGAAGAGCCGCTATATGATCAAAAAGTTACTGTTTGGGCCGGTGTATGCGCTAAAACCATCATTAGACCGTATTTCTTCAAAGTTGGCGATGCAGTGGATGGCGAACGATATCGGTGGATGTTGGCCCATTATGTGGTCCCAGAAATGCGTAAAAAAGGCGTATTTCACTGTTGGTTTCAACAAGACCGCGCGACATGTCATACTGCCGACAAAACAATGAACCCTTTGCGTAAGAAGTTTCCTGGAAGATTGGTGTCACAAAAGGGCGATATTGACTGGCCTCTGAAATCGGCGGATTTGACTCCTCTAGACTTTTTTCTTTGGGGATACTTGAAAAGAAAGGTGTATGCTAACGGCCCGAAGACAATAGAACAGCTCAAAAGAAACATTCGTGCGGAAATCGTAGAAATTTCGACAGAAATGCTCGAAAATGCCATGGAGAATGCGCGAAAACGAGCCCATTTTTGCACCGGCAATAAAGGCGGTCATTTAAGAGGGTGGGCCGATAAGTACTTAGCCTCGCCGCAACTAACTGTCGTGTAGTTCTAGTAGACGGCTACTGTCAAAATTTCAGCCGGATCGAACTCGTAGTTTTGTTTTGACCGCGTGTAGAAGCGGGAGTGTCCGCGGATTTTAGAAAAATGGAAAAAAGCAATATCGGTCGGTGATTCGATTCTTGTTTTTGGACGGGAAATCACGCAGCGAAATCAAAGAGCGTTTGGATGCTGCGTACGGGGACTCTTCTCCTTCGATGGCGACCATCAAAAATTGGTTTAACAAGTTTCAACGTGGTCGCACGTCGGTTTTTGATGAGCCACGTCCAGGTGCCCCGAGAACGGCTACCATAGAGGATAACGTGCCAAAAATCCACGATCTCGTATTGGCAGACCGCCGATTGAAGGTGCGCGAGACAGCTGAGACAGTAGGCATTTCAAAAGATCGCGTGCGTCATATCCTGCATGAGATTGGGCATGAGAGAGCTGTCGGCGCGATGGGTGCCGCGTTTGCTCACTCCGGACAACAAGCACAGCCGTGAGACCACTTCAGAGCAGTATTTGACGCTGTTTAAGCGTAATCCGAAGGAGTTTCTGCTTCGTTTCGTGACGGTCAACGAAACATGGGTCCACTGGTACACACCAGATGCCAAGGAACTGTAGAAACAGTGGACTTCACCCGACGAACGTGCTCCGAAGAAGGCGAAGACTGTCCCATCGGCCGGAAAGGTGTTTTCTGGGATTCACAAGGTGCGATCCACATCGACTACCTCGAGAAGGGCAAAACGGTCACAGGGCTGTACTATGCTAAATTATTGGGCTGATTCGACGCCGAATTGAAAAAAAAACGGCCCCACTTGGCGAATAAAAAAGTGCTCTTCCACCATGATAACGCACCGGCTCACACCTCCACCCTCGCCACGGCCAAATTGGACGAATTGGGCTACGAACTGTTGCCCCATCCACCGTATTCTCCAGATTTGGCCCCGTGCGACTTCATTTGTTTCCAAACTTGAAAAAGTCACTCGCCGGGCAGAAATTTCAGTCGAATGAGGAGGTCATCGCCGCCACGGAGGCCTATTTTGCAGACCTAAAGAAGTTGGAGCATCGCTGGGTCAAGTGTATCGAGCTAAAAGGAGATTATATCGAAAGAAATATGGGCCGATAATTCGACCAGCGTCTCGACAAAGGCTTCTGGGTTTTCTCCACTCATAATTCGGCAATTTCACTTTTTCACATATCCATTTAACCAAAAATGGACCTGATCTGAAAACTTAATTTTGCGTTGAAAATGAGGATCAAGCTGAATGTTTTCGGCCAATTTACCGAACCTACGATACCTACTAGTATAATAGTCACTCGATTTTTCCTCTTGCACAAAAGTGGTACTCATAAGCTTTTAAGCCAAAATCTTTCCGTAAATTTTCCACAAAGTGGATGGTGAATCGACTCATTCAGGTTTTCCTGAAACCTGGGCTTCACAACTGCAATAACTTTTCTCTTCACACTATTTGTCGTCTTTGGGGATGCGTATCGTATTCCGAAAAACTTGCTCAGATGGACGGATTATGTCGACAATAAAATGGACGTAGCGCACGGTAAGTTTGGCGAACCAAACCAGGGGTTTCAAAATAAATTTGTATTCATCGTAAAATGGCAAATCACAAATAAACTTTCAACACTGTCAAATTGATAATCTTTAGAATCAGTTGTGACAGCTTAAAAACAGAACCTCTAAAAAACACCTTTTATATACTCCTTAAAGCCGCGGAATACTCATGACATTCGCCAATAATTTTGATAGCACGTAATTTTCCACACAGATTTCTTGATGGTCCTACGCCAATTGGTCAAGCAACATCATGGGGATTAGCTACTCGCCTCGAAGAGACTAGAACAACACGTGACAGCAGAGGCACCAGAAGGTTCGTAGCGCTCATTCCAATGGGAATATCGCGGCTGAAGAGCTGTCAACGAAGTGCTGTGGAATTGCGCCCTGCCATATTTGCGAATCATTTTAATGAAAAACTTGGAGATTTTTCTTTTCAAGACTTATCAGTCACAGACCGTTAATCGTTTCTAAACTGCTAGGTCTTCTCAACTTTAACGACAAGGTGGACGATTTTCAGTCGAAATTCTTCATGAGTGACGAGACCCAAATTCGCGCTCCTAGGGTACTGAGAATGGGTGACACAATTATTGTGACTAGTGAGCGATATTGAATCATGATCAACAAGTTTTGTTGCCGTAAATTGATGAATTGGGATTGAGGGATATGCGACTGAAAAATGCGCTTCGCTAGAACGCTTGTCTCGTTCTAGTGATTTGCACTGGCCGATAAGACTGTCCGTCTTGATCGCTGCTAACTTATTTTGGAGTCACGGGTCTCTCAGAACAAGTCACATTTCTGAAGGCTCTCAAAGATAATCTTGGATAGCCGTACTAGAACCATCACCACTAGACCACTAGATCATCTTTATCATCTTAAAAAAGAAATAGGAAAAAACGTAAGGTTTTAAGTAAACATGAAAAAAAAATGAAATCATATCGCTTTTGCCACTGGGTAGAATTTTCAAGCAATAGGGCGATCGTAGGACTATAGTTACTAGCAAGGCACTAAGCTTTTAGACTCATATTGGGCTCTAAATGTTAACATCACACATCCGGTTGCCACAGAATTTTGCTTACCAAAGCCTCTCCTTTTTCTTTTTAGACCTGGAATTGGATAACAGTGCTAGAAACAAATCATCAAATTAGGCTAACACAAATACACAAGGTTTGTTCAAAAAGTAACAGGAATTTTGTAAATTCTTTATTCTTATTGAGGCAATTTCTTTATTGTTGTGTTGATAAATCTATCTGATAAGATAAGATAAGCAGCTAAGCAGCTGCCAACAAGGTTATATGCCCTTTGATCCGACCAATTAAGGCGATACAGAAAGCTCTATATGTGGATGTCACACGAGTTTACGCAAAAAAAACTCATAGCCCGATTTTCCATTTGCGAATCGCAACAAAATTGATCCATTTCTGAAGCGGATGGTGACTGGTGATGAAAACTGAATTACTTACGACAACTTCAAGCAAAAACAGTAGAGGTCGAGTCGCGGTGAGCCGGTACAAATGGTGACCAAGCCAGGATTGATGGTGAGGAAGGTTTTGCTGTTTATTTGGTGGGATTGCCAGGAAATCATCTACTATGAGCTGCTTCCCTGCGGTAAAACTATGAATTCAGACCTGTACTGGAACCAGTTGAAACGTCTGAAGGAAGCAATCACGCAAAAATGTTCAGCTTAACAAAAGAGGAATTGTGTTACGTAAGCACAACGCCAGGCTACACATATCAAAAGTGACTCGTCAAGAGCTTGGTATTGGGGTTCTTGCAAGAGATTAACACCTGTTCCTGTCCATTGCGAACGATTTTGGTAGTGAAAAATTGGTCTCAAGACAGGCTTGTGAAAAACGACTGCCCCAGTTTTTTGCCAATATTTTTTTTACTTCTACGGTTAAATCGGATCGTTCTAACTATGTTAAATAAAGCCTACAATTTCCTGCAGAAGTAATTTGATTTTTGGGTTCACTTATAATGCGGCTTTCGAGAATTGCCCTAACCCGACACTTTTTTAAGTCCTAGCGTGTATTATTGACTGCGCTGTCAATACGAATATCAAGGAACGTGTAAATGATGTAAATCTCTCCTGAGTTTAAGCTGGCGTCTATATATCTATATCGTTCTTTGCCATAAGGATATAGGGGCTTAATATGACTCTGATATTCCGCAACAACAAAGTCATTGAAATTGTATTTCGGAATGTTTCTCCTTAGCTAGACACATACCATATATACTTGTATGAAGAAAGCTTTTCGAAATTTGCTTTTAAAAGTCGGCAATAAACAGTAGGTTCCCTTGTTCCTTGTTCTGGCCAAGACGTCGGAGGTGTGCGCACTTCTTAATATGGTTTGTTCAAAATATAAGGTGACTTTCCTTTTTTCTCGAGAAATATTTATTTTTTGATCAATATCTATCTCACCCCCTCAAATTAATCTCTTTCAGATATAATACACTTGAGCCAGCATTTTTTCAACTCTCGGAGCATTTCTTGTTCATTCTTTGTTATCTCATCAATCAGCAACCTTTCGTCCTTTCAATGGTCTTTTCAGTTTTAGGGGAGAAAAAAGTCTCAGGGGCAAAGTTGGTAAATATTCCTTATTGACCGTACGAAAATTTAGCAATTTCAAAACTAACTTCGCTGACACACGTTTCATGCCCAAAATGTTTGAACAAATTTAATGGTAAGAACCAGCTGAAATGCCAATGCCCTCAGTAACTTTTCTGATAGTATTTCGATGATTCTCCATAACAGGATTCGACGATTCTCATCCTGATTTCGAGTCATCCAGGGCGGGCAACGTAAATTAAACTTTCTCGGCCTTCTGTGAAAAGATCAATTGTCAAACGCCACAATTAACATTTCAACTACGTGAGTACACCTAATTTAAATGTTCATACAACATTTAATGCAAGTCCCAAATACACCTAACCTCTCAACCATTGTTAGAGGAGACAATTCGGAATTTGAATGTTCGAACTTAGTTTGCAAAATTGAAAAAGTCACCTTATTTTTTGAACAAACTTCATATTTTTGCTTTGTCCTCAGCCAGTAAATCTTAAACTAAAATTTCTATTTCTTAAACTTAATTCTATTTTAAGTAAAGCTAATGTTACCCACAAAAGCAAGGTCATCCTCGGAAAATGGATTCTATCATATTATCGAATGACGGGCCTTTCGACATCATGCCAAAAACCTTTATCTTATCTAAATATGGCTACTCATTGTCAGACAACTGTTAGAGCCTTCGAACCAAACAAATGGGGTACGAGCTACCTGTGTCCCAATCTCACAACTCAACCGACGTTTCTCCCGCTTGACGGCACAGAACGTTCATCATCTTACCCTCGTAGCCCTTAAGGCTGCTAAAAAGAAGAAAAAAAACAAAACTTGAATTTTAATACACAATCCACAATTTAACGGAATTTAATTTACACGTCAAGCTCATTAACGACATCCATTTTCCAATTTCCAAGTCGCAATAAAGTTAAAACGCGAAACTCTTTAATTGGATGATGTGCTAATGACTTGCGACGCACAATGTCATCACTTCGCCATTCAACGGTGCCACATTTCGAACAAACAAAACCCAGAGCACCAACCTTTAGATGGCTTCGCATCACGTTCCATGCCATGCCAATCAACTGTTCGAACGCGCACACATTCAAAGCACACTCATCCCCGACGACCCAACTTCTAATGGGATTAGAATCAATTATTAACAAATAGACCACTAACGGCCAGGCATTAGAAATTACCTACCAGCCGTTGACCAGGTTACGCTTCCGTCCCAAATGTTGCTCTTATAGAATCGCTATTCCTGGCACCACTTCTCATACGTTACGTATGATGAATCCAACAATTGAGTCGTGAATACCTCGGCTCGGTGGATTATCACATTTTCGTTATAATGAAGTGGTACTGGGAGCAGAAGAATCCTAATTTGGAGGTGTTCCTCCTTGACTTTCGACTTTCATGAGCTTGGGGCTCATGAGTATGCAGTGAATACAAGTGTAGCGAGTGCGTAGCACTTCAATTAAATTATTGCCTTGACGGCGGTTGAAGATTTATTATATGTGGATCGATGGAATTGGAATTCACTAGGGGTTGAGAGTAATAAAATTTGGTATGGACGTTTACCCTTGACGGAGCGTATGGTTTCCATATGTTCTTTTGATGTCCGATGAGCTTTGGAAGGCTGAATGGGGATTAGATGATTTGGGAAAGGTTTTGTTTAGTGAACCAAATGTGAAATGTCTCCAAGTGTGGGTGGTTATGTAGGTTGACCTAGGTCGTATCGTCGGGTTTAGTTTTCATTAAGGATTGAGAAGATTTTGAGGACCGTCATTGAATATTCACTTTACTGGAATGTTTGCCTTTCAAATGTGCAAATTGGGAGTGCTGCAAGGGTCGGATAACCATTGAAAGATTTTAACCCTTGTGAATTCTGAGGAATTCTTTTATGGCCTCGGCTCAGACGATGGACATCGATCACCCCAGACAGTCCCTGAATATCAAAAAACTTACGAATGAAATGTGTCTGCAAATTTATAAAAAAGTTTCATTTATGAAAATAGGCGTCCGTCGTTGTCCAATAGATGGCGCTACTAGTACATGCTGGTCTAAGAAGTTAGATCAAACACCTCACGTGGTAAGCTTGGGCATCTGTCAACAACTTGTCATTAGATTTATGACTTTTCATCGGCGTCATATATGTATATAGAAATGTATCTGGCCATTCAGTGGTACGTCACCCTATAGCCGATCGACGAGAGAGGACAGTTAACTAAACGTACGAATGCACACACTGACTTTTCGTCAAGGGAATACCTGATTCATCAACGAATAAGATGGCGTTATACATCATCGGGAGGACAATCGATAGTGAAGTAGGAAGTTGCAGACCAAAAATATTTCAAATGTGGAGATATGGCAAGGGACTGTCATGCGAAAACATACAAGTGTTTCAACTGTGGGCGTCCAGGGCATCGCTCATTCGAATGCAAGATAAGGCAGACGCGAAAAAAATCGGAACCAACCAACATTCATACTGCGTCAACAAATGATGAAGGGGGAGTTCCGGAAGCAAGAGTCTATTTCGCATCAGGGTCGAATAGAATTATTTAAAACAATCAAGGTAAAAGGGCATGATTTATCAGCATTAGTGGACACAGGAAGTGACTTAAGTCTCATTCGATATGATACTTTAACGATGTTAGACAAAACAAAGACTAGTCTGTGTGGTATTGGGCAGAGTAAAGTAATGACTTTAGGAAATTTCTCCGGAGACTTCGAGGCAGACGGATTGGATTTACATATTAGGTTTCCTGTACACATAGTCCGAGAACAAGATATGCAGTATGCGGTTGTAATTGGAAATGATGGACGTGATTTTAATAGATAAGGTGCAGAATTTCGTAGGAAGCAGGGAAGCGGTTGATGAAGTAACGAAGTTGATACGAGTCGGGACTGAAGGTGTCAAAAGCGTTGAAGGCGTAGGTGGTAGAGACCCTTAAATGACCTAGTCGAGGAACTAAGAACAGCAGCTCATAAAATAAACGACATCCACTTTCCCGGCCAGTATCATACCAATCCGTCATTTGGTAACGTTTCTTTACGCGACGTACTACTCGAAGCCAATCTTTCCACCCCTTTAATTCGCGCCTCCTCATCGCCACCTAAAACAACATCATCTGTCTACACCAAAACAAACCAACTCACTGAAGTAGAAGAGCCATCGCTAATGAACAATGGATACAAAAATTTACGAAGCACTACAAACTCCCAATACTCAGCTGCCAAATGCTTCAACATCTCGGACCGAACAAACTAAAGCTCTCCATCGCAATGAAATATGTTTGGCCATTTCTCATTTCCGACCGCCCACTCACTCTCGGTAGAACAACATTTACCAAACGGAATAAAAAAAATGATTCCCACCCTAAATCTACCACTAAGACTAAACCTATACTTAGTAATAAGAAAATTATTAAAAAGCGTTCAAGCCCCCTCTAATCCCCACGATAACTATAGCTTCAAAACCAAACTCTTCCCAATTTTTAACCACCCATCAATTTCCCATATACAGTCTTCTCCCACAGTTCCACCAAAACCAAAACGGGTCAGCTTTAATCTGAACCCAACTAGTTCTTCTGCCAATACAACCTTATCACCTGAAACCCTAGCACACGACCCGGATCCAAACTCATTTCCAAATTTCGATCTCAAGTCCGAAGACATGTATCGTAACTTTCGAAGCTCCCACATCCTTAATCCCTCAACACCCGCCCTATCTGATACCTCAGCAACAGCCAGATCCTCATCTCTCCCACCATCTACAAACCAATTTTCTTCAACATCTGTCCCCTCCAAGTCTTTCGTTGATCCCCTACTGCCACCTTCAGTCAAACTTACCCAGCAGGTTAAGAGATAAAAAGATCTATGAGAACATTCGACTCTTCTTGGCTTATCTTCATGGTAATCAGACTCGGTTTGCTATGGTCTCAATACAACAGGAAGGTCTCCCCACCGATTGCACTACCCTCAAGCACCTTTTCATTAAATATCACGAGTTTTTCAATATCTCACCCAAAAAAGTATCAAACGATCTTGATGCACCTTCACCACCTACACCTTCAGTTTAGCAAAGCTGACAATGATTGGTTTTTTCGTCCCTAAAAGTCTCTCCCTCCCTGCCACTCTAACGCTCCCCGCAAACCTTCCTCTTACCTTTTATTATCAGAATGTAAGAGGTCTGCGCTCTAAAACTTCATGTCACTTGGCATGTTTCTAGCCAACCGGTAGTGTCTCTCCGTAGCTCCGCAGAAATTAGCTAAGTTAATAGTATTTATACGCGGTAATTAGAAAAATCAAATTAAACTAATAAAACAAATCGTAAAGGCTTTAATGACATCCAATTTCACGAAGTAAAGAGACAATAAACAATACAAAAAAGAAAAAGTGGAGTGTGAAAATAAAGAATTTGCACCATAAGTGTCAGTTATATTTTAAAAAATTCCTAACAGTCGAAAGCATGTCAATTTCAAGTGAGCAAGTGAGAAAATTGAGATCATCTGAGAAAACAATGAATACTCTCGGTTCTGCCTCCCCTGCTACCTCAATGGTCGCTAAAACTACCTCCCCTGCTACCTCAAATACCATCAAACTTTGGGAAAAAATTGATGCACGGTTGGAGGCGCTCCATGTAAAGTTTAATGAGTCCTTCTGTGAGTTGAGAGGTGAAATAAATCAGATGTACCACAACCTCTCAGAGCGACTGTCTGCATTAGAGAAGGACTTCGCGAACAAGGTAGCTACACTGGAGAAAGAAATGAACGACAGATATAGTTCTATCAATCACTCTGTTTTTAAATATAAAAACAGACTAGAAATGATAGAAAACCACTTCCACCGTATTGATGCTATCGAGAATGACGTTTCGATGCTTAAGGCTCAAACCCTGGATAACGACACTACACAACTGAAGCAACACATAGACGCTCTCGCCCGAAAAAATATTGCTGGTGACATAGTTCTTCATGGAGTGCCACATAAAAATAACGAAGATCTATTTGACATCTTTATTAAGTATTGCAATACTATAAAAACAAAAGTGGTAAAGCCAAACTATGTTTTTCGTACGAAGACGGCGCGCAATACAGCAGATGGTGCCATAATTGTGAAACTTCCACATGAACAATGCAAAATTGACATCCTTAGATCAACAGCCGCTTATTATAAACAAAACTCCAGATTGGTGTCTCTTTCGGATCTTGGCTTTGACAGTGCTAAGTTTGTGCGTGTGTATGAGAGCTTAACGAAGCACAATCATGCTCTTTTCCGAAGAGCTAATACTCTCCGACGAAATAAACACCTCCACTCAGTGTTTACAAGAAACGGAAGAGTTTTTGTCAGGCAATCTCCTGCACAAAAACCGATCCTCATCGTGCATGCCCAGTCTTTGGATGTACTGTTTAATAATACAGCCGATGTTACTCCACCTGTAGCCATCGATGCCAGTGATGCAGTCGCAGTTTGATGTTTTGCTGTCTCCTACGGTCTCTATTTCACTTTGTCTAATTTGTTTTATTCTCTCTTTATGTATTAAGTGCTACCAATGCAGTAGATTTTTGTTATTATAGTACTTTCTTTCTTCTATTTTTTGATACCTTTTTATATTTAATTTAAAAATGTTCTTGAAGAAGATTTTAGCTAAATTTCTGCACAGCTATTAATGAATTTAAATACTAATAATGATTTTCGTTTATTTTATTGTATATACTTTACTTTGTTTTAAATTTTTCTATAACAATTTATACAATTTCTCTGTAACTTTATATCTGAATATGGTACTGTTTCAGCTTTCGGTTTTCGGTATGTACACTTTTTATTTATATGTATTTAAACCATCCAGATAGTATAAGGACTGTTCTCAACGCAATGTGTAGCTTAAAACAAGGGCTTAACATCTGCCATGTTAACCCTGGAAGTCTGTCATCCAAATATACAGTGTTGTTTCAAATGTTTAGCAGCTCTAAAGTAGATGTCTTAATGGTATCAGAATCTTGGCTTTCGTCTAGTAAATCCTCTCAAAGCGTTCATTTACCAGGTTTCAATTTATTCAGAAATGACCGAATTGATAGAATTGGTGGGGGTGTATGTATGTATATTAGAGATGTTATAAAAGCTAAATGTATATATTCGTCTCGTAAGTCCATAATTCAGTTTCTTTGTGTTGAAATCAATAGTGTTACTGAAAAATACCTATTGGTAGTAATATATTCTCCTCCCAGGTGCTTCAAGGAAGAAAATTTAATCGAACTTGAAGACAAATTGATTGATTTTAGTTCAAAATACAATAATATATTAATTGGCTGTGATCTTAATGTAAATTACTTTGAGCGCAATAGAACAACTAGTCAGTTTCAATTCTTCTGTGATAAAATAGGACTTTCGCTAGTAAATGATTGTTACCCTACCTGCTTCCAGTCCTCTACTAACCCATCACTAATCGACATGTTTTTAACTAACAACGTATCTAACATTTTATGTATCGATCAAGTGATGCCTACTAGCGAATTCATTCATGATATATCGTTTTGTTCTGTTAAATTCAGTGTTGACTATGCGAATTGTGTTAATACATATAGTTATAGATCTTTTAAAAACTTAAATCATAGTGAAGTTTTAGTGGCCTTCTATAATCTCAATTGATCTGATGTATATTTTTCGTCTGAAGTTAACAACAAAGTAAAGATTTTTAATAGTTTTTTGCAGTTTCTGTACAATACGTTTGTCCCTGTTAAAACAAAAAGTTTGAAGTCTTCTCGCTGTCCCTGGTACTCCGAGCAGATTAAAATTCGTATACAGGAAAGAGAATTACTGTTCAGACGTTATAAGAGAAACCCAAGTCAACTGAATAAAAGACAATACTGTGTAGCTCGAAACAAAGTTAACTTGCTTATTCGAAAGTCAAAACTATCATATTTTTCTACCAAACTCGATCCTAGTTTGACATCTAAGGAACTATGGAGAAATTTAAAGGATCTGGGTGTAATATCGAACAAAAAATCCCGCAGTTGCTTTCTATGTCCCAATGTCGTTAGAAATTTTTTTAAGCCACCCGATGCAAGTGCCTCGAGTGTATCAAATATTTGTAATATAGCATCTGATGTTCCTAGTGCCTTTACCTTTGAATGTGTTAGCGATGTAGAAGTTATTAAAGCAATCATGTCAGTAAAATCGAACGCAACAGGTCCAGACGGTTGCAGCCCTAGATTCATAAAACTTCTTCTTCCTCATTTGCTCCCGTATATAACACACATTTTCAATTTTTGTATTTATACATGTCAATTTCCCGATCAATGGAAAATGGCGAATATAATTCCGACACCAAAGAACAATTGTCCTAAAAATCCTTCTGATTTCAGACCAATCAGTATGCTCTGTTTCCTGGCGAAAGCATTTGAAAAAATACTTGCTACACAAATACAACAACATCTTGACGTAAACAATTTGTTGTCGAAATGGCAGTCGGGATTTCGATCAAAACACAGTTGTGAATCTGCAGTAATGAAGGTAACAAACGACCTTAGATTCTCATTGGATGCTGACAACATTGGAGTATTAGTATTGCTTGATTTTTCCAAAGCGTTTGACTATATCAAACACTCAATACTTTTTATGAAGTTAAAACAATATTTCAGTTTCTCCTCTTCTTCGATAAGATTACTCCAAGCTTACCTACATGACCGTACTCAAACTGTAATTACGGAACTCGGTAAGTCAACTCCTTTTCCAACTAATATAGGGGTCCCCCAGGGCTCTGTTTTGGGACCACTTCTATTCACGTTATATAATAATGATCTCCCACAAGTGATTCGGAACTGTAAAATTCATATGTATGCGGACGATGTCTTATTATATCTCTCACGCCCAATCGGATCAAGTGAAGATTGTATAAGGAGAATCAATGAGGATCTTTGCAGCATTGCATTATGGTCATCGCAGAACAAACTCAAACTAAATCCCTCTAAGTCCACGAGTATTATCTGCTCAAGAAGTACTTTTGACATACATACTTTTCCACCAATAATTCTAGATAGTGAAATCATATCTGTTGCAAATAATGTCAAATATCTGGGGTACCAACTTAATTCGTCACTAACATGTTGTAATGCTATAACTGACACCATTAAAAAAATTTATACCAGCTTGCGATACTTACGACACTCCGCTTACGTGTTAAGTTTTTCGATAAAACTACGTCTTTTTAAAAGTGTAATCTTGTCGTTCTTTACCTATAATTGTTCTGTCTACCCTCATCTTGACTGTGAATGTAAAAGAAGATTAAATGTTGCTTTTAATGACTGTGTTCGTTTTATCTATAATGTTCCTAGGTATTGTAGTGTATCTCATCTTAATGCTGGGGTGTTAGGTATGAAATTGGATGTGTTTCTTGATTTTCGTAATATTTTGATGCCCAGAGTACCTTTACGACATGCTAACATTTGCACGTTCAGCTCGCGGTCTAAAATTAATTTTACCACGATTTACACATTGCATTGGAGAACAGTCCTTCCTCGTATCTGCAATTCGCCTTTGGAACCGCCTTCCGCACGAATTGCAGACAATACAAACATTCGCCGAATTCCGAAGGAAACTTTTTTTATATCTTTCTGAAAACAGTACCATAAGTTAGAAATTATAGTTGTAATTACAAAAATGTATGCTATTTTTTATATACTTTTTTTTTTTCTTTGTTTTGCTTTTTTTATTTTTTTTTTATTTTATCTTGTAATTTAACTTAAAATTCTGTCACATAATTTCTTTTTGCTGTCAAAAGACCATGGCGTCTTGTAGCATTTTGTTAAATCTAAAGAGATGCAAATAAAATAAATACAAAAAAAATAAATACAAAATAAAACTCAGGTAGTCCTGCAGCAATCACATGCCTTACCTTTTGAAATTTTTGCCTTAACTGAAACGAACCTAAGCCCTAGTATAAACAACCTTGAACTATTCCCATCCAACTTTAACGTTTATCGCGACGATGATGTTAACCGACCTACTGATGGTTGTCCATGCCGCGTTGTTCTTTTAGCCGTCCGAAACTCAATTGACTCCTCCCTCATAGCAACTTCATCTTCGCCATGTCTCGATTTTATTTTTATTAAGATTATACTACCCCGGAAATCGCCCTACGTCATCTGCTTTTACATTTTGCCATCACAACCAATGAAACATATACCTTGGCCGTTGATGCCATATCTATATTCTACAAAGAAATATTCAATTCCATCTCCCTTTACGTATCCTTTTCTCGACATTAAACCTCCTCCACCTCCCCACCTTGATATAATCGCAGGCTCCGTTCCTTGAGAAACAAATAGAACAAGCTCTAGACAAATTTCTCTCGTACTCCATCCCCAAATGACTTCTCTAACTATTTCGATACTTACCTGCATTTCGTAGAGCGACCCCGATATCATCGAAGAAAGATTAAAGCAACTTAATGATGAATTCATCCCTGTCCCCGACGGCCACCCGTTTTTGCTATATATTTTAAAAAAATGTTCCTCCTCCCTTTCTCTACCTCTCTCAAAAATCTTCAGCCTATTCCTTTCTCAAGGTGAATTTACCCGGATATGGAAAACATCTTTTATAACACCCATACACAAAAAGGGTCCGAAGAATGACATTAACAACTACCGTCCCATTGCCAAACTGTCTCATATACCCAAAATCTTAGAAAGTATTTTGTATGATAATATAAGTTCTCAATGCAAGTCTTTAATCTCCCCCAGACAACACGGCTTCCTCAAAGGTAGGTCTACAACCACAAACCTTATTGAATTCATTTCCTTCACCCTTTCAACCTTAGAAAATGGCAAGGAAATCGATGTTATCTCAACTGACTTCAGTAGGGCTGTCTTCCCTTGGCTTTAAACCCATCTTATTAAAGTGGATTTCCTTTTACCTGGAAAATCGCCATTACAGCGTTTGCTTTAGAGCTGCCCTCTCTAACCCCTTCCTTACTTCCTCCGGTGTCCCCCAAGGCAGTCATTTAGGCCCGCTTCTTTTTATCCTTACCATTAACGATATTGAAATTATTATATATGCCGACGATGCCAAGTTCTCTAAGATCATTTGCTCAGAACATGACTCTTCCCTTATTCAATTGGACCTCAACAGCTTTTCCACTTGGTGCTCCAAGAACTGCCTCGACCTTAACATTACCAAGTGTCAATCTATTACTTTCTCCCGCAAACGTAACAAACGTCCTCCTCGCCTCTACTTTCGTTTTCGTCGTTTTCTCCGTTTTGCTCTTCGTGCTTACCCTGGGACAATCCTCTGATCCTACCTCACTATCAAGACCGCCTAAAACTTATTAATTTGAACTCGCTGGAAGAACGTCCGACATCCTTTTCATCCATCGACTCCTCTCAGGTACCATCGACTACGCGACCCTTTATAACTATCTTTTTTAACACTAACTCTCGTAATACACGAAATCCACGTCTCTTCTATGTACCCAGTACTTGTACCTCCTATGGCTCCAATGAACCTATCTTCCGTATGCTGCGGAATGTTAATGCGAAAAACTGTTTCGACTTTAACATCAGCATTCCTTGTCTAAAACTCCGTCTCAATCACCCTCTTTCTTTGTTTCCTAGATTGTAAGTTAAATTAAGTATGCAGCTTGAATTAAGCGCAATAAAATGGGGGTAGGTATAGCCCCCAACAAAATCAAATCAAAATACTCAAACTTATTGAAGAATATACCCCGAAGAAAAACACCAAAGCACCGACATTCCAGTATATCAGCGACTACGACGAATGGCATATGCAGACCAAAAGGTGGGGGGACAACAGGTAGCTGAGGCTCCAGGAAGGCTATGTTTTTATGACATTGGACTTAGCGGATGGATTCTTTCATGTGCCAATAGATCCAGCTTCAAGAAAGTATATGTACATCGTTTGTGACGCCAAATGGCCAATTTGAGTTCCAATATGTACCGTTTGGCATCGCCAACTCACCAGCTGTTTTTTTTCAAGGTGGTATTAAGGCAGCTGATTACCGACTGCACAATCGTGGTGTACGTGGATGACATCATCATTCCAGCCAAGGATGAACAGCTTCGGAGAGCGGGTTACGCATCAAATCTTAAAGAGAAAAGTTGAATTCTTGGGATATCTTATAGAGACAAGTACGCTACGACCGTCAGTGCAGAAAACTAAAGCGGTAAGGGAGTTTCCGGTGCCAAGCGACAAGAGAATGCTTCAACGTTTTCTGGGTCTTACTTCGTATTTCAGGAGATTCGTAGATGATGCTAAATTTAGAATGGAGGTCGAGCAATTACTGGTTATCGAGCAATTAAAGGTTGCTCTAACGAGTTCTCCGGTGCTAAGGTTGTTTGATCCAATAGCGCCAACTGAGGTTCATACAGATGCTTGCATATGGAGCGGTGTTGCTACAACAGAGTCGTAATGATCAACTTTCCATCCAGTCGAGTATATGAGTCGGAAGACTACACTATTAGAGCAAAGCTATCACTCTTACGAATTGGAAGTGCTAGCCATTATAGAGGCTGTAAAGAAATGGAAACTTTATCTGTTGGGAATAAAAATGCGTTCAACATGACAATGAAGAAGAAAGATGTGCCGTTAAGGGTATCGAGATGGGCGATGTTCATGCATGAATTCGACTTTGAGGATGAACATCGAGGATCAAAAATTAAGCATTTAGATGATCTAAGTCGAGTGTCTTGCTTGTTATTGGAAGAGTCATTGGTTCATCGTATCCGGGAAGCGCAATTGGAGGATATGTGGATGAGGGCTGCACGGAAGATACTGGAAAATGGCGACTATGAATACTTTTTCTTGAAAGCTGGGGTATTGTATAAGGATCCAGGAAGAGAGCTTATGGTGACTCCTACGCCGATGGAACGAGAAATTATAACTATCGCACACCAAAAGGCCACTTTTCCGTTAAGAGAACTAAGGATTTGGTTGAAAAGGCGAATTATAATTCTAAGGAAGGGTTTCAGGGTTTCTGGTGCCTATCGACAAAGAGGATCGACCATTGGGAACCTATCACTTGGACCATGTCGGGCCTATGGAACAGAAGAAGAAATACATTCACATCCTTGTGGTAGTGGACGCATTCTCGAAGTTTGTCTGGCTTTATCCAACGAAGAGCACAGACTCCGCTGACGTCATCGAGAGGCTGAATAGGCAGTCCGTCACTTTTGGTAATACGAAGAGAATCATCACCGATCATGGAACTGCATTTACATCATCCGCTTTTAATGAGTACTGCAAAAGTGAAGGCATACAAGATTTGTTGATCGCGACTGGAGTCCCACGAGGAAACGGACAGGTGGAGAGGATCCATAAAACAATAGTGCCAATGGTAACCAAAGGGAACTTAGAGGATAGTCAGTGCTGGTATAAGCATGTGAATCGAGTGCAACAAGTACTGAACAATACTCTATCAAAGGTTACACAATTCACTCCTTTCAAGATCCCTACCGGACTGGACATGCGTGTTGAAGATTATCCGGAAACGATAGTGGAGAAGCTTCTCGAGGAAACGATAGTGGAGGAGTTAGACACAGCGGGATGCTGTAAGAGAGCTAGCTAGGCAGAACATCTTGGAGGTCCAACAAGAAAATAAGAGAACCTATGATGAAAGGAGGATTCAAGAATGAGAATACGGACTGAACGAACTAGTCGCCATCAAGCGCACCCAGTTTGGTTCGGGAATGAAACTGAGACCTAAATTCATTGGTCCCTACAAGATTACCAAGAAGTTGGCAAATGGTAGATACGAGGTGGAAAATGTGGGTTAACACGAAGGACCGAACTCTACCAATACTGTTGCGGAATATATGAAGTCATGGGATCCTCCATTTGGGACGAATAAACGTCAGAATAGCCGAATGTAGGAATCTACCTGGCCATTCAGTGGTACGTCACCCTATAACCGATCGACGAGACAGGACAGTTAACTAAACAAACGAACGCACACATGCACTGACAGACAAACCAACAACAAAGCTTAGTTCAGTTCACAAGCAGGCAGTCAAGCCGAGGCAAATGTGTACATTAAGTGTAGAAGTCAATCCCAACAAACTTAAATTGTGTCTTATTACTCGACCAATAAACTTTTAAAGGGGAGTCAGTCTTACATGTATATTTTTGGCGTGAAAGCGTCGACTCGAGGAAAATAAGCGCCATTTGCGGGAAGTTTTGTTTTCCGCCTTCGATCGAGCTTTGTCGAATGATTATGGAAATATAGGCTTGAAAAGAAGGTAGCGTCCTGGACTGGTGAGAATCTGAAAACACAAAATTGGATTCATTACTGGAAGAAGATCCATATCAGACGCAACAAAAGATCGCTGTTCCATCGACCGTAACTCAAGAAGCTATTGCCCAGCGTTTGAAAGCCTTGCACATTGGCTAAAAGCAAGGAAATCGTGTGTCAGACGACTTGAAACCGAGAAACGTCGAATAATCTTTCTTTTACAAGTAATCTGCATATCCACCCTCAAGATGGGAACGATTTTCTTCATCACATTGTGACTAGTCGTAAACATAATCTTCGTGGCACGGTCAAGCATCAACTACCAACCAAAGGTCCATGGAACGAAGCTGAAGCTTTTTATGTGGCGGGATCAGTTATGCGTGGTACTCGTATATTAAGAGTTGAGTAAAACCATCATAGGAGCTAGCTACCGAAGGCAATGTTTGAGTCGAATATTGAAAAAATAAAACGGTCACATTAGAAATGAAGATACGGTAAACTGATTTTGCAACGCGAAAACCTTCGGCTACATGTTAACCAGGTCGTTAAAACCTGCCTGAAATGGGACATCCTACCTCAGCCACCGTATTCTGCAAACATCGCCCTTCCGCCGACCATCCTTTCTGATCGTTTAAGTGGCCGAGCAGCATTTCCAATCTTTCAAAGAAACCAAAAATCGCGAGTGTCTTCTCAAAAGGCGAACAGTTTTTTACAACGCGCAAGTCGTATGTTGCTAGAAAGATAGGACTTGGGTTGTGAGTCCTAGTCTTCACTATTTTCATTAAAAATTAAAGTAATTTCGAAAGATTTTTGAACCTTTTTACGAGAAATTTTGTCATAGGGCATTGTTGGCAACTTTTAGTTTGATCAATTTCGAAGGGATGGCGCGAGGATCAAATCTCTTTGCACTAGTGTCGCACGTGGCGTATGATTCAGCCTGGACGATCCATTCATTACATGTCCGATAAAATCTCTCATAAAGTATTTTAGCTGGGGCTTATGTCGAACAAAGATGCTTGAAATAGGTTATTAGAAAGTTTAGTATGTATGTTCAAAAAGTAATAGGAATTTTGTAATTTCTCGAATTGCATTAGCCAATTCGGCGAATTTCGTTGTTGCACTGCCTGTACATATATAGCTAGTCAAATTGATTGTTTAGGAATGTCGATATGATTGTAGCTAGATATGGCGTTTGAGAAGACCGTAAAGATGTTGAAGAAGACGGGAGCTCTAGATACCACAAAAACGTAGAATCGCTATCGGAAAAGTTGATGTCGGCACCAATTTTGGAAATGAAACATGTGCTAATGGAAGGTGCTTTAGGGTCATTCTTAAGCAAAGTGTTTAATAATCACATAACCAAGGTACTTGTACAAGATATCTAGGAAATTCTACACCAACTACCAGCTACATGTAAAACACCAACATAACTACGTCTCAGTAGGTCAGGTGAGGAAGCTCGATACATTCGAATGTGAAGATCATGATCACGATTGTAACGGCGTTGTGCCGTTGATGACCACGGACTGAGTATGTAACCCAACTCGAGTTATACGTTTACCAGAATAATACTTCCAAACTTGTCTAGCTGCATACCCTTCTGGGCCTTTTCTGTGATAAAGAGTTCCTACTTACCAGAAAACCATTTAGGAAATTAAAGAGTAATAGAGAAAGCATCCATGGCATGGGATCTTGGCCAGAGGGTACATGGATGAGAAAACCTTATAAACCACAAGGTAACAATATTTCCTCAAAGACGACGCCCTAGAAAGGGGAAGGTGCAACCCACTTTTACTTATACCACGGCCCTTCGAGAAACCATCGATCTCTGTAAGTACGCTATTGGTATAGGTAATTTCCAATTCAAATGTTTGGGCCAAAAACGTTATTCTGTTCAGTGCAAAACGCCGGAACAGCATAGGCAGATTAAAAGCTTATTGAAGAAGTCCTCAACGGAGTTTTTCTTCTTCACACCGAAGGCCGAGAGGTTGCAGACGATGCTCCTCAAAGGCGTGGAGTCGATTACAGACCCAGAGGAAATGCTCTCAGAGCTCAAAGAGTTCGTGAGTGACGACCTCAAATTCGTGGGGGCTAAGCCATTCTCCACGGTGAGCACCCGACGGGAGAAGCGAGTGATGCCCTTCTTCCTGGTGCAGCTCACACATAGCAGCAGACTGGAGATGCTAAGGACTATCACTTCTTTAGCTTCCCAGACTGTCACATGGGAGAAAGTAGAAAAAGTAGAGGAGCGGAAACATTTTGCAATGTATCCACTGCCAAAGGTTCTCGATGCGTTAAGTTCGCAAAGAACCACAAGAATGAGGAATGCAACCTTAGAAAAGTTGCTTGTAATGGATAGTCCGTCGTATCCTAGGAGTGGTACCTATCTGGATCTCATACTGATAGATTCTCGACTGAAACTGGCGGACACGAACAAATAGTCTATTAACGGTCTACGGACCATTGTATACCACAATGACCATTGCGGACTATGTGCCGTGATCACAGTACCGCGGAAAAGGCAGAGTATATCCAAATGCTCCCCTACAATTCCCTGACGAGAGCGCTCACTTCGAGCGCCTCCTCCCCACCGTCCAATAGGAATTGGGGGTGGTCGTGGTGCAATGGTAATCATCATCGACTGTTAAGTGGAAGGTCTGTAGTTCAAGTCTGTCCATAGCCAAGAACAATTCCTTTACGGAAAAATTGAGCAACAACATCAGTTGTGAATAACAGATGATCAAAAAATGCTGACGAAGGCATGACACTCGCAGTATAGATCACTTCAAAAGTCATACTCT
This sequence comes from Merodon equestris, assembly GCA_958301585.1. NCBI lineage: Eukaryota > Metazoa > Arthropoda > Insecta > Diptera > Syrphidae > Merodon > Merodon equestris. The sequence goes on from OY284415.1 coordinate 104,797,924, forward strand.
GTGCGTGCATTTCCAATATAACATCTTAATGACATAGAAGCAAAAAAGTTACTGTGAATTACAACCAACGCAAATTCAGTCGAATCTCTCAAATCCTATGTAGGACAACCACCCCCGGAGAGTAGTGAACGAACATCTTCGACACAAACCATCTGCACCCAGGTTGTGTGACAAGCAAAATAAGAGCGGCATTCTTCAGTGAGGCTATTACGGGCCATTTCACTTTTTGTCGACAACGAATTGAGCTAAGCTTTAATAAAGGTTCAACCATAATAGACTTCAGTGGGCGTAAACTTATGTCAAAACCGAACGAAAACTTAAATTAAGTTCAAACGAAAAGTCAGGTTACACATAATGAACTTAGTGAACTGCTTACAATCGGCTTGCTTAAGTTAGCAAAAAATCAACGAAACCGTCAAAAATTTACCATTATTGTCATGCCTTACACCTTGCAAGTAATGGGAGATTCCAGTAAGATATCGTAAACCTACATAATTGGTTCTCACGCCCGCAAAAGCCCACTTAAGTCTATTACGGTTGAGCCTAAGACGCGCATTTAAGCCGCATGTGAGAAGAGTTCGATGTATCTTCATCCCGAAGGCTGGCAAGCGCGGTTATGAATCCGCAAAGGATTTCAGACATATCAGACTCACATCCTTCGTCCTGAAGACCCTCGAACGCATCTTAGACAGGAACATCCGCGACTCCCTAGGAAACACAAAGTTTTCGAAGTCCCAACACGCCTACATTAAAGGCAAGTCCACTGAGACCGCCCTGCATGAAGTCGTGCAGACAATCGAAAAATCCATCCACCATAAACAATTTACCTTAGCTACCTTCATAGATATAGAAGGTGCTTTCAACAACGTTCACACTGAATCGATCCAAGAAGCCCTCACCACGGCAGGGGTAGAGGGACTTGTTAGCAGATGGATCATATCCATGCTCAGAACTAGGATCATTCAGGCCCAGATGGGCAACACCACTATAGTTAAGACCGTAGATATAGGCGCACCCCAAGGTGGAGTAATATCGCCTCTACTAGGCTCTTGGTTATCGATAAAATTTTGAAAGAATTCGAGAGAATCGGAACAAAGGCGGTTGCTTACGCTGACGACGTGGTCATCCTAGTATCGGGAATGTTTCCCTCGGTAATTAGCGAAATCTCAGAGAGAGCTCTGACTAAGCTAAGCGCCTGGGCCTCAGGATGCAGCCTAAGCGTCAATCCGAGTAAAACAGAACTGATGCTGTTTACCACCAAATATAAGATACCGGCCTTTAATCTCCCTCGACTCAACAACCAGTCACTCTCCTTGTCTTCCTAGGCTAGATACCTAGGAATTATCGTAGACCCCAATCTCAGTTGGAAGATGAACATTGAACATCGGGTACGGAAAGCATGTGTCGCTTTCTATGCCTATAGCAGAACGTTCGTCAAAAGCTGGGGACTCCGACCCAAAATGGTGCTGTGGATGTACACGGCTGTCATCCGCCCCATCCTCACCTACAGAGCGCTCGTATGGTGGCCTGCCCTAAGTAAGGCATACAACATCAAGAAACTAAGCCGAGTACAGAGATCGGCCAGTATCGGGGTAACCGGTGCCCTTCAGTCTACTCCGACCGAGGCACTTAACGTACTCCTAAACCTCCTCCCTCTGGACCTCTTCATCAGATATAATGCAGCCTGTAGCGCCATTAGACTCAGAGAATCTGGGTTATGGTCATCTAAAGCCTACGGTCATAGCAAGGTGCTGGATCTATTATCTAGTGACCTGGCCACGACTGCAACCGATTTCACGACACCCATACATAACCCAAATAAAGCCGCCCATGTCCACTTCCCATCCAGGATGGCATGGAAACAGGGACTGCACTCTGAGAACCATCAGTTAGCTTTTTTCACCGACGGTTCGAAAATGGAGTGTGGGGTTGGCTCGGGTATCTTCTCAGCGGAACTGAATATCTCCAAATCGCTGCTACTTCCAGACTCGGCCAGCGTGTTCCAAGCGGAAATACTAGCGATTAAGGAAGCTTGCAAGTTACTCACGCACTATCCTATTACCAAGAGAGATGTCAATTTATATATTGATAGCCAATCAGCTATCAAAGCCCTCGACTCTCACTCCATAAAATCCAAATTAGTTGCACAGTGTAAGAATGAAATCAGCTGTGCAGGGGACTATTTCAACATTACTCTCATTTGGGTTCCTGGTCACAGCAAAATAGAGGGAAACGAAAAGGCTGACGCTCTAGCAAGGCACGGCTCTTCCCTCGACTGTTCTTTGGTGGCGGCAGTACTCCCTCCCATCAGACTGGTCAAGGCAAACCTTCTACAACACTTTCTCTCGAGGGCGAACTCCAGATGGTGCAGTCTTAGCAACTGCGTCATATCAAGGAAAACACGGCCCTCCTATAACAGGAAAAGAACCCTTGACCTAACTAACAGACCCCGACAAGAGATTGCCAGAATTGTAGCCATCTGTACTGGCCACTGGCCTGTCGGTACCCACGCTGCTAAGTTAGGCATCCCATTCAACACCTACTGCCGAAGTTGCAAGAACCCACTGGAAAAGGAAACTCTCACCCATTTCCTGTGTGAATGTCCGGCTCTGGCTAGAACCAGACAGCGCCTACTCGGCAAAATCTCCTTCGACGACCTATCAGAATTCAGGGAAATAGGATTCTTCAATATCATCAAATTCCTTAATTCCACAGGATGGATATGAAACTCTAATAATAGCATACTAGGTCACTGAGTGGTGGCATCAAAACGGCGCATAAGCGCTAATTGGGCCTGGCGTCTTGATATCAGGCGGCCACTCCTACCTACCTACCTACCTAAGCCGCATGTGCGGAATTTCCCATCCGTGACTATCCTACTCGCATGTAACCTTTAATACCAATTTAAATCCGTAATTGTTCAATTTTCCTTCCTTCAAGATGAAGGCCGCTTATGGTCTGTTGATGAGACGGAGATACCATAAGCCATTAGCCTTATATCCTTGAAATAATAGCCTGTTCTCATACAAGCCTTTTTAATCAAACCCAAACTCCCGAATTTGTCTCTAAAGACAATATGTCCGGTGTTTGAGTAAAGGATAGAGAAAAGGTCGCGAATTTTCATGGGGTGTCTGTATTAAAATCTCCTAGAACGATTTGGGTGTCATATCCTAGGTATTAAGCGTGTACCATATTTTTTTTTTTTTTTGTTGGAGCCTTCTACTATCTGTTGTAGCACTCAGACACAAATACTGGTCCATTGTACTACCAGACAGACGCCTATTGTATTTTCCCCGTTGTCCAGAGAAAAGTGAGCAGGGGCTTCAGTGAGCTAAGAGATTCGACGCACACCACGGCCCCAAGGGTGCGCCACCGTGCGCGAGTGAAGCCGGGACACTCGCAGAGAAAGTGTTCTGCTGTGTCATCCTCCTTGCAACATGCAACACAGGTAGGCGTCTCACGTAGAGATGCTTGGCAAAAGTGTAAAGGCCCGTATGACGCCCGCAAGCCTTCTGCAATCATTTCTCCTTAAGGATATCCCGCATCCTGGATATTCCCTCCATCTACGACTGTGTGCATTAAAGGATGTCAGATTTGACAGTGGAAGCAGGTAGACTTAAGGCGGGTCAGGTCTTGAGAAACTCTCCTCTGAGCCGCGTCTAGTGACTTCATCGCAAATCTGATTTCCTGGGATCCCAGAGTGACCTGGGACCCATACAAGCCTAAGTGAATTTAGTCTTCCGACTTTGTTCAAAAAGGTCTTGAGTTCACGCACTAATTGGGAGTTGGATAGAGGGTTGGACACAGCTTTGAGTGCAGCTTGTCTGTCACTGCAGACGCATATCCTTATTCCCTTCCACCTGTGCTTCACAACGTAGTGCATGGCCATGAGGATTACGTAAATCTCTGATTGAAAGGCAGACTCATATTTTCTTAACGAGAAGTGCAGACGAATGTTTTCGCGCTCAAAGAAAACTCCAGCGCCGGACCTCTGCCCAGTCCTGGAGCCATCTGTGAAATGCGAAGACATTCCATTCCATGTCCAGTCCTGACGCCATGGAAATATTACTGTGAAATTACAGCACAGTAGGATGGCAGGTGTCATTGGTCTGAAGGCATATCCATGAGACGGGGTTTGTATGATATTTCTCCCGCAAGTACACTAACACTCCAATGCGAGTTGTACCAAAGACCATTTCTTTTGAGGCGAGACATGGCTTTCAGTGCACACACTGTGATATGTATGTCAAGAGGTGGAAGATTCATCTTAACAACTAGAGCAGCTCCCGGTGTACTGGGGAAAGCCCCCGTACAGATGAGATGAACCACTCTTTGGAGTTCAGCGAAAGAGGCTACAACGTGTTTGCCTGTTCCACCAAACAACCGATACATATGAGATTATCATTGCCTTGTAGATCCAGAGGACCTTTTTCGGCGATAAGCCCCATGTTTTGCCAAATGGCACCTTTGCATTGCCAAAAAGCTGACAGCGATTTGGTGGTTTTGGACTTTGGATGGGAATGCCTTTTAGCATCAGCTAAGTCATGCCAGTATTTTTCCTTCTTCTCGTGAAGAGAACGACATCAGTCTTAAGAGGATTAACCGACAGCCCATTTCACGTACACCAGTCCTCGATCACATTTAGCGCCCTGCGCTTTGAGACAGAGAATCGCTAAACATGAGCCGACAGAGAGAACAGCAACATCATCTGCATAGGCCTGGGCATAGATTCCAGAGGCATTGAGAGTATCGAGCACAGAGTCGACCACCATGCACCATAACAGCGGAGACAGGACGCCACCTTGCAGGCTTTGACTGTTTACGCCAGACTTGACACATTGTTCGAGGAATGCATCAGCTATACACAAGCATTGCTTTGATCCACAGAACCAGTGCTTCATCTACGCCATGCCGTCTAGCAGCGTTACACATGCTGTCGAAAGTAGCGTTATGAAAAGCTCCCTCAATGTCGACGTTAATGCCCAATACGTACTCTTTCTTTCGAGAGCGCTTTCAATTCTCCCAGCTAGGTTTTGAAGCGCAGTCTCGCAGGATTTTCCGCGTTGGTAAGCATGTTGCATGTCCGAGAGAGGATGCATTCGAGGGCAACTTTGCGCACGTGCAACTCTCCTAGTCTCTCCATGCTTTTCACTGACTGGTCTAAAACTCTTGGCGAGTGAGTAATCTTCTTTCCCTATTTTGGGAATAAAACCACTTTCACCGCGCGCCAAGGAATAGGTATGTAGGCAAGTGACAGTGGCTAGCAGTGAAAATTATTTTCGGAGTAGGAAGCAGCTGTCTAATACCTTTTTGCAGCATAACAGGGTATATCCCATCAATGCCCGGCGACTTGAAGCCATCGAAAGATGCCACATTCGTTGCCACTCGTGGTGTAATATACCAGCTACGCCGAGTTGTTTTCATCGTTTCAGTAGCAGTTACCATTGAAGGGGTATGCTGCGAGCCGATGACAGTCTGATTTCCCGGGAAATGGGTCTGAAGCAGTAAACTAAGAGTATTCGCTCTAGACTCAGTAAAGGCACCATCAGACTTTCTGAGTACATCCAGCTTTGTCGATTTTCTTCGCTTGAAATCTTTAACCAACTTGCCGGTCGCGCTCAGGGATTTCATCTCTTCCCAGAAGGACTTATAAGAATCATTCTTCGATATACGGATAAGCTTCTTATATTCTTTCGATTTAAGTTCGATTTAACCGATCTATTCAGGAGACTCCTGGCTTCCCTGCGAGCTCAGCGTTCCACCAAGGAACCAGTTTCCTGCTGGGAGGTTTTTGACAGGACATGCGAGTTCGAAACAGTTGTTGATGGCGCTGCTCAGGTTATGAACGGCATCAGGTTATGAACCAATTGCTTTGTTCTGAGTTTAGGCAGGGCTTGAGTGGATTTCTCAAGCTCCTCTCCGAATCGTATCCAGTCCGTCTTTCTCAGATTCCGCTTGGGCTGCGAGGGGGTGATCCCACACATCGTAACATCTGGTAACATCTGGCCTTCACATGCCTATTAGACAGGTTAGGTTAGGTTAGACTTCTTGTTGTCTCGCCGTCACAAAGGTTGATTGAGAGCCAAAATTGTTGATGATAGGGTCAGACGAAAGACCTCTCCGATTGCATTTGCGCCCCAAACAGTGTTTTGAGCATTAGCATCGCAACAGATGAAGAGTCCAATCTTTCTGGCTTCACAGTACTCTACGGGGGCAGTACGGAGTTGTAAGGGAAGTAAGCAGACGCCACGACGTTCAATTCTTCCGTGCGCTTTGTAACTAACTTTAGCAGCCACCAGATCTTGTCCACAGAATTGACCAAGTTTTGTTGCCGATATGATGAGGTAGATCCTAGGCCTTTGGGATCGCTCATCATGAAGAACCGTAGCATCACCGTATACCACCAAGACCACACAGGCGTTTATTCCACACCCATGGTTCCTGAATGGATACAATGTGATGATTTGCATGCAATTCTGCTAATGAGAAGAGCGGTAGCAGCCTTGCAATGCTGTCGATTAATCTGAGTAAAAATCACATATTTTGACTGCGGAGCACGTTCCGTCCTTCGACTATTTGACATCAAAATGGAATAAAATTCTACCAAGGCCGTTGTCCAATCCCTCGACCAAAGTGAAGCCTCTTTTTACAGAGAGCTCTTACTCTCTTTGAAAGAATAGACAGTCCAAGCCCTCGTGTCAAGTCCCGGGTTCTGCGCACGGAATCGCTACAGCACATCCACCTTGTTTCATGGTTTATCCGGAATCCAGCAGATGACGCGCGTTTATTTTAGGGGACTCACTATCTGGTAATTCCTGATCCGGGCATATGTTTGCTGTGAGGAACACAAAGGTGCCGTTCATAAGAGCAGAACTCTCAGCCGGAATACAGAAGCTAGCTCAAGTAGGTGATCTTCGTTGTAATCTTCGCAGCGATGGCAATCTGCGCCGGTCATTCTCGTGTCACTGCCAGCTTACTTTTGGTCATTGGAATCTCCTTTCCGAAGGAAAGGGTTTTGTTGTGTGGTTTTTGCTTTGATCTTTGTGGATCGCTGCGACTGCATTCGGAAATCCGATTATCCGCCGCCACGTCGAAGGAGGAGACATCACCTTCTCTCTCCTGAGGCTGTCCCCGGCGGCTACCTTCCGTTTGCGAGCCCTCTTACCTTTTTCAGTTCGAGATCCTGCTTCCTTCCGACTCTGCTTTGGGACAGCCCTGCCAGTTTGAGAGTTGTTGAGACCCAAAACTGCTTTGCTTTCTGGAAGCAGAATCTGTCTGTCAGCATCACCACCTTTTTCGGCGATAGCGCCAACCATAGCAGGGCCCTGAACACTTCCAGCTCCGTCAGTTTGGGAGCCTGGCACGCTCTTAGTGGGGAGTTGATCGTCACCAATAAGACGAGAAATGTTAGAGGCGCGTGCTGATAGTGCTGACATACTTGAGCCTCCTACAGCAGCTTTTACTAATCCTCGCAACTGCTTTCCCCAGAGGTTCGCCTTCATCCTCAGTGCCTTCGGCTGTGTCAGCCTCTTTGCCCGATATTGGGGCACGCCTCTTTCTCCTTCTTTCTTAGCACTTAGCAGTGCAATCTGCAGTACGTCGCAATTCTGGGGTTTGTTCAACCTTAGCAGTTTCCCGTGCCGCGCCATCGACGGTGGCGCCTCTGTTGGTTGCACCAACAATCCAACCAGGTGGTCGGTCAATGAGCCACATGAGTCGGGGTCGTTCCGGGCTGCCGGAGAGTTAGGAATGGGTGGTGGGGCCTCCAAAATCCTTGACCTTGCTATTGCGGCTGCCTGGATTATTTTCATCCATTTGGTTGTACATTCATCCAAACTCGAAATTCTCCGGGTCTTAGTTCGAGGTCATTGCCCTCTTAAACCCCTCCGCCACGACAAGGCGCCCGAACAGCGGACGAGATGTTCTACATAGTCATAGTGGATCATCTTCCTCTTTGTCTTAGGCCTTTTAATCAACTCTACCTCAAATAACAACTTCTGCCCCATCCAAATATCAGTTGCTTGTTCTTTCTGCAGCAGTTTCCATGATAGATGTCGCGACTTCTTATCCGTTTTTTACCCGATCCACGCCATCGCATTTCTTGGAGTGCTTTATAGTTCTAATGGTTCGTCGGCACCCAATGTTTCAGCTTTGAAGATGTTTGCGGGAGTCGTCTACATGTAATCCGTTCGTATTATGAGGCTTTGGTTCTCTCCGAACCAAGTTCTGCTTTCCATGATAGGATGGTACCCCAGCCTAGCGAGCCAGGATCTTATTTAATCGAATAATAAAAAGTTGGCCTGGGTCGCTCTTTGCCGGCCTGAGAATAACCATACGTGCGCTTATTGTAGAAGCCCAATTAACAAGTTCACCAAGTATTCTTCCAACTCAAACCGTTCCGAAGGTGCCGTCTTTCGTGGCAGCTGGCGGACTGCCAGACAGAGCTGACAAGTCAAATCTCTATTCCCTAGTAGTCAATGAGCCCGAATATAAGTTGCACTTGTTTATTACATTATTAACTACAATTTATTTCGTAACACCCCTCAGCAGCAATCACTCCACCGAACCAGGTCATCTATATACTGCGGACCCTTCTACGTTCCCTGTACACGGAATCCTTCTGAACTAGATTCAAACATAATGGCCAGGAGTTGGTATACCATTAATAGCCTTCACATATACTTACTATAAGGATCAAATCGAATAATTTCAATTTTGTCCGCCAATCTTTCTCGGATAACGTTGAACTGGTGTCCGCTCACAACACTCTCCATGAGAACCATGACTTTTCTGAAAGATAGTCCATGGCAATGGAGGACAGGGGAGTAATTTGAATGTACTTACTTGCTTTTGACTCGTTTTAACAGGATATTTGTAAGAAACATCTCGGAATCCTCCTGAAAACACCGGAGAATGTGAAAAAACAAACGTCAAATCGCTCCCAAAACACCCTATTGTCAGTGTCATTCAAACTGGCATACCAACCGTCGATAATGCAGTTTATTTTTAAAAGTTTTTAATCATTTTATTTTCAACATTTCCTTAAAAAATATTTTATTCACTTTCAATTAGTTATACGGCCTATCGAACATTAGAAGACCCCTCTCCCAAAGTGCCTGCACAATGGACAGCTTCCTTTCGTCGTCGTCCTCCAACGGTAGCTCGTTAACCGCCACATACTCCGGATACGATTTGATCAGCACTTCCACGCTACTAGCATCGTCCGCCTCGATCTCTATGTAATTCGGTTCGTACTCACAATACTCCTTGGAATTGTCTACATAATAGTATATACGTATCCCACCTTCCTCCTCGACAAGGCGTAAGATATTCGCCCGCAAAAGCCGCACCTTGGTCATTATAGTGATTTCATAGTCCGTCAAGCACTGTCCCTCCGAGTTGACGACATTCTTACTGCCGAACACTGTACGTGCCCGCTCCTGAGGTGTTAAGTCTGGAGGTAGGGCTTCATGCTGGTATTTCTTCGCCAACTGGTCGACGGCTTGATCGACTGGAATCTCCTTCAGAGCTGAGGCAATTAAATCACGGCATTTGCGAAGGAACGATTGTCGTTCGCTTGTATCCACGTCGGAAAACACGATGCCGGCATTGTGCCACACATCCAACGGCAATCCCCGGCGGAATTCGACATTCTCCGTGATGGCACGTTGGAGAATCATTGGAAACATCTTCTCCATCAGATCGGCATAGGATTGCTTCTGATACACACTCAATGTGATGTGCAAGGAATGATATCCCGGTTCAGTGACGGCTTGATGTATCGTTCCACGGGGAAAGTACAGGATATCGCCGGGCATGAGGACTTTCTCGAGGATCGGTTTACCAATTTCGTCCTGCGAAAAGTTCTTCGACGACACCCGCGGAAGTTCTTCATTCTTCGAGCGGGGATTGTAGAGCCTCCAGCGTTTACGTCCCTCGATTTGGAGAACGAACGCCTCAATGTCGTCGTAGTGGGGCGCAAAGCCCTGACTATTGGGCGGCGTCAGGTAGGAATTCGAACCCACCATGCAATGGAAGAACTCCTGCAGGGTACTGTTCAGCGCACATATCGTTGGCATATAGGTCTGTGGGTTTAGAAGGCGAATGCTACAGCCATTCGAATAGTGTTCCCAAACAACTGGCGGCATGGCACGTCCCTCGGGATTTAGCGTCTCACGTTCACCTGGGACATGAATAGAATTTGTAATTTCTCTGGATATTCCAATGGACTGGGCTGTTCTTACCGTTCTTATAGGACGTTATATCGATGTTCTTGGTGAACTCGATGTGGTTGTTGATGAGCATCTGGTCAATTGCCTCGAAGGACATAAGTCGGCTAAAGTACGTCGGATCGTTGCGCTCGACAAGGCACGGCGCTTTCTCCCAGAATTTCTGGAAAAACATGTCCACTCCGATCGGAGCGATGAGCCATTTGAGCAGTTTCGATCCCTCCCTCATACTGTTGGTGCGAATAGGGATGTTGACTGATGGCGATACTGGTTCGTTCTTGATTGCTGGTGTGTCATTAGGATTTTCAACATCTTTGGCTGGGTTTTTGGGTGACTCCGTTTGGGCCGGAGCAGCACTCTTTGCCTTTTTACTTGGTTTTTTGTTAGGTACATTTTCACTTGCTTTTCGCTTCGAGGCGTTATTGGACTTTGTCGGATCCAGTTCCGAGATGCTGGGGCTGGTTCCTGGTTTGGTTACCTGGGGGGCAGGAGTGACTATTCCGTTTTCCACTTTACTACTGTTCTGTTTCCCTTTTCTCGCCGTTTTCTTTCTGCTTGCCTTGGATTTTGTTGCGGATGTCAAGTCGTTCTCATTTGGATTTGCTAAAAAACTGTTTGAAGTGCCTGATTCGGCATTTTGGTTTTGTTTATTCGCCTTCGTCTGCTTGTTGGTTACCTTCTTGTTGGGCGACTTCTTGGTGGGTGTCTTTTTTTTGCCTACTTTTTTGATAATCTTTTTGTAAGCTGTAAATGCTGACACTTCCTCCATGCTCGCAATTGGATTTGCCGAAATTGAAAATTCCTTCACTTTGCCGGCAACACGTGCAACTCAAGTATAACACCTGTCAGCCACCATTCAGCTGACATTTACCGATAACTGTCAACAACCGGCTCTGTTTCCTTTCGCATAAATAAAGTGTAAAAATATGTCAGTTCTTCAATTGTTCTATTTTCCGTATAACAGCTAACAAAACAATTATTCTGATTATCACTGAGTGACATCTGTCTGCCGCTCATTGGATTGTTTACAATCTTCTCGTCCAGTACATAGATTTCACAAGTAAATTTAAACATTTATCCACGCAGATCGAATGTGATTAATTGCATCCGCAATGGAAGACGAAGCCGCTGAAAATGTCTCATCCAAGCCGGAGGAAATATCCAAAGAAGACGAAGACATATCAAATGTCCTCACAGCAGAGGAGTACTTGGCCCAAAAGAATGTAATTCTCCTTGACTATGAGCGACAAATGTTTCTGGATATGGCTCAGTCTGATGGACTAGTCGTTTGCGCCAAGTAAGTAACGAAAACCCATACAAAAGCTATTCGCTCATAATTTCCGCCCCAGAGGACTGCCTTACGACAGAGTGATCATCAACCTCCTAAAGGCCTACAGCGATGCCGGGAACCTGATTCTCGTGATCAACGCATCCGACTGGGAGGAAGAGTATTACAAATCAAAGTTGGAGAAGAAATACGTCCACGAAGTCGCCAACACTGCGGCCGAGAGGTAAGAAATCGCCACTTTCCAATGCTTTAAATCGATTGCTATTGTTTTAAGGGAACGTGTTTACCTCGAGGGCGGTGTGCAATTCATATCCACTCGGATTCTCGTTGTTGACTTACTAAAGAATCGCATCCCTATCGATCTCATCACCGGCGTGGTAGTGATGCGTGCACACAGCATCGTTGAATCATGTCAGGAGGCCTTCGCACTTCGCCTCTACCGCCAGAAGAACAAAACCGGCTTCATCAAGGCCTTCTCGAGTAGTCCACAAGCCTTCACAATCGGTTACTCGCACATCGAACGGACCATGCGGAATCTCTTCGTCAAGGAACTATTCATTTGGCCGAGGTTCCACGCGACCGTACGTGCATCGTTAAAGAAGTACGAAGCTCAAACCATAGAGCTCCATGTGTCCATGTCACAGAAGATGATCAGTATTCAAAGTCACATCTTGGATCTGATGAACTATCTGGTGAAGGAGATCAAACGCATCAATCGCAGTGTCGATTTGGAGGAAATAACCGTCGAGAACTGTGTGACGAAGAAGTTTCACAAGATCCTCCAGGCGCAGCTGGACTGCATATGGCATCAGTTGAATTCGCAGACGAAACTGATTGTTGCTGACTTGAAGATCCTACGGAATCTCATGATGTAACTTCATGTGCTTGCTGAATTTGTTTCTTGGAATGATCCACTGTATATCCCTTATAGCTCGACGATTTACAATGATTCGGTAAGTGCATACGCGTTGATGAAGCGCTATCGCACCACAGAGTATGCGTTGAGCAACTCAGGTTGGGTGCTTCTAGACTCGGCGGAGCATATGTTCATGGCGGCTAGAGACCGAATATTCAACCCACAAGGAGGTAAGCCCAAAAACACTATCCACTCTCGTCTGATTTGGCTTCTCTAGAATTTCAACCGGAACCATGTCCAAAGTGGAAGGTCCTCGCTGAGATTCTCAAAGTTGAAATCCCCGCGGATATGAAGAAACTAGGTCCGAAGTCTCTCACCGCGCCGAAAGTCCTCATTCTTTGTCAGGACACCCGCACTTGCTTTCAATTGCGGCAGTTCCTGACTCAGGGCGGCGAACGATTCCTGCTCTACACAGCCATGAGGCACGAAATACCCATAAAAAAGCTATCGAAATCGTACGAGAAAGTAAAGAACAAAACGATTCTTGAGAACGTCTCCAGCCAGGAGAAGAACGTTGAAGAACCTGAAACGAATAACTCAGGAACTGAAGCGAAAACCGACGAGTTGCAGCAAATTCTCGCGAAGGACGACCAGTTGGATGAGGGGCGCTTTCAAGAGAGCTACATGCTCACCATGACTCAACAGGAATTCGCCGATGTTTGTAAGAACGATGACGATAGTGAAGATGAGGAGCCTCCAACGGATGCTTCGGTCTTCGAACCTTTCCCTGAAGTGAGTGTTACCTCCCCAGCGACGCATTCTATGATCACATCTCTTTTTAGATGGAAAATCTCGACATCACCGCGGTGGTCGAAACAAAGAAACAACCGTTGATCTGTATACAAACGTTCAAGACCGAACGAGAAGGCTTAATGGCACTGGATAGAATCTTGGATGAAATCGAACCACAATACGTTGTCATGTATCACTGCAGTGTGCCGGCTATCAGGCAATTGGAAGTCTATGAAGCCCGTAAAAGACGACCGGTCAGTGAGCGTCTTAAAGTGTTTTTCCTAATCCACGCGCAGACAGTCGAGGAACAATCGTATTTGACCAGTCTCCGCCGGGAAAAGCAGGCGTTCGAGTTGATTATCGACACCAAGAGCGTAAGACCATCTGATCGACTATAACCCCTTATTGCCCACTTCCTTTTCAGAATATGGTCATCCCGGAGTACCAAGATGGCAAAACCGACGAAGCGTTCATTCTCCTAAAACATTACAAGCACCCGGACGAGGAAACAAACGAGAAGACTCGCAAAGCCGGTGGACAAGTGACACAGACAGAACCCGAGTCGCCAAAGATCATCGTGGATATGCGGGAATTCCGCTCCGATCTACCATGTCTGATCCATAAGCGCGGAATCGAAGTGATCCCCGTGACAATCACTGTGAAACTAACTCTGTTCTATGTTCCTTTCTATTTTACTCAAAGAACTCTTACAGATTGGCGACTATATCCTCACACCTGAGATATGCGTGGAGAGAAAGTCCATTTCCGATCTCATTGGCTCCTTAAATTCTGGCCGACTGTACAATCAGTGCATTCAAATGCAAAGACACTACACCAAGCCGATCCTTCTAATCGAATTCGATCAGAATAAGCCATTCCATCTGCAGGGAAAGTACATGCTCTCGACCAACACCACCATGACCAACGCGGACATTGTACAAAAACTCCAATTACTAACGATACACTTTCCTAAACTGCGTTTGATCTGGTCGCCCAGTCCTTACGCAACTGCTCAGCTATTCGAGGAGCTGAAGATGGGTAAGGCGGAACCAAATCCAAAAACAGCAGCCGCCATCGGTTCCGAGGAAATCGGCGGTGAAGCTGTGGACAAATTCAATTCGAATATTTTCGATTTCATGCTTCGCCTGCCGGGTATCAACTCGAAAAACATCCATAAGGTCATGCGTCATGGAGGCAGCCTAAAACAGCTGTTATCTAAGTCGAAGGTTTGATGATAGGTCGATGTCTGATGTGTTTTTCAATATCCCGCTTGCAGGAGGAATTAATTGAGCTGCTGGAATCCGAGGCCAATGCGAAGATGTTTTGGGACACACTGCATGTCATCCATCTGCCCCAGAAGGACGAAGTCGCTACGACATCATCCGCTGCAGCCAAAACGTATCAGTCGAAATTCAAACGAGGTGCTGGCCGTGGAGCTCCTGGGTTTAAGAAGAAGTTTTAAGTTTTAAGTATGTTTGCAGGTTGTTGTTGTAACTGAGTTTGTCATTGTTTTCTTTTTTTCGATTAAAAATATTATTTTTTTCTAAAATTGTCCAAGAGTGTTGCCTGTTCGGTTGAAGCGCTGTTCCATTGCTCGCAGTTTTCAGATCGGCTTATCGGCACCAGTTCAAGTAAATTCGCGTCATGAGATAGTCCACGCCACCACGATATGCTAGCATCATGCAGCTTTACATTCAAAACATGTTCTCAATTGTGGAAAAGCAACGTGCTGTTGTGCTTAATTTCGGATTAACAAAACCAACTTTCTGATGAGAGCGTTGGGGAAACCTCAACAGGCAAGTGTTGAGAGCTCACTGACAACATCGAGTCGTCGCAGTTCTTTGCAGTTGGCATCTCTGGCACGTCTCTACGAGGCATAATTCCTGATTCCTGAAAGGTTTTCCTAAAATTCAATTAACGCATCGACTTTTACTGACCGACAAGCCATGTCGCTTGAATCATGAGAACTTCCTGGCAACATGGCCCAAACCAACAGTGGCAAAAAGTGATCTTGAGCGATGAGGCTTATTTAATTGGAACCTTGAATAAAGGGTCAGATGTCAATCCGTACCTTTTGATTCCAATATGATGGCGCCACAGCTCGAGCGACGGTCCCTTAAGTCCGTTCCTTGTTTTTCGGTCGCCTTAATTGCTGCAATATCCCAATTATTATTCTCAGCCATTTGGAAATCAGCTGTTCAAAGCCTCATTAAAAACCTTTCGCTAAGCCTTCCTGTTAGAGAGTGTTTCTTCCATGTTTCGCTGTTCTATTCCATCTCTTCTATGTCCATCCTTCTATGGCGCGGCCTTCCTGGAGATCTTTTTCACGCGGCTCATCCAGACACATCATTCTTTTGACTGTTCGTTCACTGTCCATTTGTTCTACCTGTCCTGCCCATCTAGATAGCGTTAGGGTTCTGTTGGCGGAATTCTTTCCCAGGTCGGTCGGTGTTGAGGACTCCTCGGCGCAGGAACTACCAGCACCACCGCAAGTTAATCCGGACGAGATAAGCACCGCGGTCTCGCTTCTCCGATCCAAGAGATCACCTGGGCGTGACGGAATCACCGGTTAAAACCATCTGGAAGGTGTGCCCCGAATACCTGGTGTCCTTGTATGGGGGATGCGTTGGCGAGGGCTATTTCCCGTTGAGCTGGAAAGAGGCTAAGGTCATTGTTCTTCTGAAGTCCCCCGAGAAACCGAGGAGCAATCCTCGGTCCTATCGTGGCATCAGTCTGCTTCCGGTACTTGGAAAAGTGCTGGAAAGGACTATGGTGGAAAGACTCCAGAACATCGTGGCTGATATTTCCCCCTTTCAATTCGGTTTCCGGAAGGGTAAGAGTGTCGAAGACGCATGGGATTTCGAAGTCCCATGTTAACGACGCTAACATTAGGTGCAAGTATATCTTGGGCGTCTTTATCGATTTTAAAGGCGCCTTTGATTACTTGAGTTGGGATAGGGTGCTAGCTAGGCTACAGGAGCTGGGCTGCCGGGAAATTAGTCTCTGGAAGAGCTATTTCTCCGGAAGGAGAGCCTTTGTTTCTGGTGTGAATGAGACGGTTGGTGTGAATGTTGAGCGTGAGTGTCGGCAGGGATCCATTTGCGGTCCATTTATATGGAACCTCATGATGGATCCCCTGCTAGAAACGCTAAGCACACGCGCTAAGTGTTGTGCATATGCAGACGACCTGCTCAGCCTTCTTGAGGCTCAGTCGAGAGCAGAGCTGGAAAGGAAGGCTCAGCGGGTTCTCCCTGTCGTTCACGACTGGGGCATAAGCGTTGGAGTGAGTGTGGCCTCGGATAAGACTGTCCAAATGCTACTAAAGGGCAAATTGGCAGACAGTCGGCATCTGACGGTACGTATGAATGGGGTGAGCATCAGGTATGTGACGGAAGTCAAATATCTTGGTATCACAGTGGGTGAAAGGATGTGGTTCATGCCTCATCTTGTGAATCTGGGTGACCGCATGTGCGGCGTGGTTGAACAGATTAGGCGTGTTATAAGGACGGACTGGGGCCTGAGTAGGCGAGCTGTTCGTACCATATATACCGGTCTCCTGGTTGCTTGTACAACCTTTGGAGCATCGGTGTGGTATGAATCAGTCGCTTCGGTATCGGGCCGAAACCGCGTACTGCAATGCCAGAGGAAGGCACTTCTGGCCTGTCTGCCTGTGTGCCGGACAGTTTCCACTGCCGCATTGCAGGTTCTTCTGGGAGTCCCTCCTCTTGATCTCGAGATCACCAAGAGAGGTATTGACTTTAAGGTAAAAAGGGGCTGGCGGTTAACCAGTAGCGATTGGTTATTTGATAGGTCGATGGAGGGACTATCTGCCGGGGAGCGTAAGACCCTGCTTGGTTGCTGCGTTCTATCTGAGTGGCAGACCAGATGGAACGATGATCCAACGGGTAGGGTCACATATCGCTTCCTGGAAGATGTCTCTTTCATGGTTTCCTCCTGACGGGACATGGGTCCATGAATGCGTTTCTGCATAGGATGCGTCTCAGTCAGGAGGCCGGTTGTAGGTGTGGTTCTCCCTTCGAGGATTGGGTGCATGTTCTGTGCGTGTGCCCATTATATTCAGACCTTAGGGACTTAGACGCTATGGGGGTTAGGTACGAGGGCGAATTGTGACGTGTTTTCTCTGTGCCGTCACAAATTGATAGGATGCGTTCTTACGCAAATTCTAGGCGGAGGGCTAGGGGGAACTAACCTTACCTCCTGCCCTCATTCCATTTCTCCCATCTTCCCATCCCAATTTCCCTCCCATTCCTTCTCCCTTCCTCGTTCCCTTCCCCTCCTACTCCTTCCCCTTCCCTCCTTCCAATTGGCTACCAGTCCAGGGTGTAGGGCACCCCAACTGGAGTAACCCTTTAGGGTTGCGAGACTCGACCGGAAGCTTAATTCTGGTACCACGGGAGACAGGAGCCCCCGGGGCATTAATGTCAGATATATCAATGACAGTCCCGGCCTGTCTTGAGGTAGGCCCCCTTGTGGGAGTATCGTGGGGGTTGTGGTTGTCCCAAATCGCGGGAAATTTGTTGCTTGCAACAGGGTGCCGTGACCCTTAGATCGGAAGAGGTTTAGATAGGTCTCGCTCCTCGCCAAGGGGGAAGTTCATGTCCCCTACACATGGCTTCGAACTGGTTCTGACGGTGGCTTAGTCCCGGTTAATAGAAGTCACCTGAAGGACGTTATCAACTCCATGTGGGATGGCCCACCGTGAAATTAAGCCGACAAGGCAGGTATTCACGTAAAACGCATAGCGGAATCTGTCCTGCCCATCTTAGCCTTCGCGATCTTATTACCTGCTTAAGTGCTTACAGCGCTTGGGGTTAAATAAGGCTTCTCGAGTTCCTGATTAAGTTTTCTCCAAGTTTTCTCCAATCGCTTATTTCTTCGTCGTGTTTTCTACTGTAGATCCTCCTGAAAATCTTGTTGTATTTTCCTTCCTCTTAGTTGGAGACCAAATATTACATCTGTTAAATGTCACTGGCATTATTTGGGATCGATTAGGGTAGGTTAAGGCATGCTAGGGTAAAATAGAGACCAAAAAGACTACACATTCGCATAGTTTCTGACCACAAAAGTCTATGACAGATCAAAAGTTTGATCAAGGACAAGATCCACTCATTTCAGGTTGAAACATGCAACCTTTTTGCCGAGTTTAAGACCGCATACGAAGGTATGTGTATGTGTATACAAATTATTGGGAAAAGTCTCTGAAAAATAGATTTATTTTAAATCTTCAGATTCTTCACATATTTGCTATTTGTTTTCCCACGATTCAAAGGCTCTCTGATAAGCGGATTCAGTGAGATCCTTAAGGGTGTGCTTGCAAGCGTCTTTGACGGCACTTAGCATCACACGATGGTGTTTTGATGGAAAGTATTTCATTTTTGGGAATAGAAAAGTCAGTTGGTCAAGTAGTCGGTCACCTACGAGCAAGTGCTGCTGTGGACGGCTGTATCTAGCCTGAGCCAGACGATCCATCTCTTCAGTCTTCTTATTTCGATTCAATCGGCGACCAAGCGCACGCCTAACTGAATTCTGCACCTCACCGCATGTGCATGTCGTCCATTCTTAAAGTCGACGACCAGCAGCACACTCGTCTTCCACACTCTTTTGGTCATCTTTGAAGAGCTTGTGCCACCTTAAGCCTTAGTTTGTGACATGATTTCATTTTGAACACGAAGCCATTCAGGTCTTATGTCTTCGCATTTGATTCCCTCTGTCTAACACAAAACTAGTTGGCGTACCGCTATTCAATCGTTCGCTGCTTGCATTTTGAGCTTGCGCTGAGTCACTCGACAGGAATTCACTTACAGCTCGATCTTACACCAGCGCTGAGATCAAACGCATCTTTGGAATTAAGAGGCGATTGGGAAGCAGTCATTTTGGAAAACCAGGGTTAATCTTAACGAAACCTGAACATTTAAGTAGAAGCTTGGACATTATGAGTGGATGATGCCGATGCTGATTCGGGAGAAAATCTTTGTATTTGTAAAGTGACATCGGCTACGGACTTAATGCCTAAGATGTCTGAACAATATAGAGGAAATGGACACCTCTGCTCTGGCCCGAAGTCCTAGATGTACTCAGGTAGAAGGCAACGCAACGAACTAGGCAAGGTCTGCGGAATAAAATCGGCAGCCGCAAAAGAGGAAATCCACCCGCAATCTCTTTGATCGCGCCCGGGCAAGATCCTGGAGGCCCCACCATTCGTTTCGATTTTTACGGTAGCTCGGAACGACACCGACTCCTGCCGTTCACTATCCGACCACCGCGTACTGGTACAACCAGCAGTGGCGACACTGACGATGGCGTGGCACGGAGAACCGCGTACTACCGGCGATTGCACTGCAAAGTGCAAAAAAAAGGGGGGGGGGAAGAGGCGTGCCCGAAAATTGTGCAAAGAGGCTGGCACAGCCGAAGGCACGATAGATGAGAGCAAACTTCTGGAGAAAGCAATTAAGAGGGTTAGGTCTCGGCCGAGGTATTCCAGTTTCATGAAGCCACGAGCTAAAGATTGCAAAGTGATCCTGGGAGACGCGATCGCCCCCCAACACCGTCTCCTCCTGACTGAATTTTTTATGGATGCGAGAAAGAAGTCAAAGCAGCAAACGAAGGTGTCTGAGAGAAACAAGTGGTATAAGCTGGATAAAGGAAAAGGCGAAGCTTTTATTACCATCATGGAAAACTACCTCTCTTCCATTATCGATGAGGTCGGTAATGAGGAATGCAGAGCACAAGACATGTGGGATTCCCTACAACAATCTGGCCTGGAGAAAGCCAAATCACTGCTCGGAACATCTAAAGGCCCCTACCAACACGCAAAAGAAACGTGGTGGTGGACAGACGAAGCCAAAGCAGTGATACACGAAAAGAAAATGGCTTTCCAAGCTTGGTCAAAGTGCTCTTCTACTAATAGAGAGGAAAAAGCTCGCCGTGAAAAGGTATATACATAGATGTTGCAAAGGTATCGCGAAGAAAAAATGCGCCGAATTCAAAGCGAAAAGCATGGAAGGCCTCTATCAGGAGTTGGAAGAAATATCGTCTTCCGCGTCTGACAGGAACCAGGCTACCCAGGAGCTTCGACAAAACAATTTGAACAAAGGAGCAAATATCTTTAAGATAGCCGCCCAGAGAAGAAGAAATGCTCAGGAGATTCGTTTCACAAAGTTTATTAACAATGCTGAAGGCCAGTGGAAGACGAAAAAATTCTCCACAGATGGTGACAGTATTGCGAGGAACTTCTGAACGAACAGTTTCCCCGAGTGTACTTTCCAAGAGCCGCCCCGAATCATGCCGAAATATCCGACATCACAGTCGAAGAAGTTCGGTACGCGGTTAAAAACTCCAAGAAAAGAAAAGCTGTTGGGCCGGACGGGATACCCTCTGAGTTCTGGAAAAAGATGGGAGACATCGGGTCTAGATGGCTCATGGTTCTTATCTCCAAACTTATGAGAGGCGACACTATGCCTAATCAATGGAGGGAAAGCTATCTTCTTCCATTGCACAAAGGAAAGGGTGATACGCGAAATTGTGATAACTACCGTTCTGTCAAGCTGATGTCGCACACCATGAAGATCGTTGAACGGGTATTAGATAGCCGACTGCGAAAAATAATACGACTATCTGATGACCAGTGTGGGTTTGTCTCGGGTAAATCAACAACAGATGCAATCCAAAGTATAAGGATCATGATGGAAAAGCATCGTGATTCTTCAAAGGACTTGCATATGGAGTTGGTTGATTTCGAGAAGGCCTTTGACCGGCAACCAAGAGATCTTTTATGGGTAGCGCTAAGACAAAAAGGAGTTCCAGAAACCTACGTGCGAGTGGTTATGGACATGTACGAGAGAGCAACGACAAGAGTAAGATGCACCGCAGGAGTCACCGAAGAGTTCGCAATCAAAGTCGGTGTACACCAAGGGAGCGTCCTCAGCCCACTGCTTTTTATAGCAGCCCTTGATTGCTTGCTTGAAGGAAAAGTGACGGACCCCAATGTGCACCAGCTATTCTTTGCTGACGATGGGGCCATTATAAGTGATGATCAGGCGTCCCTACAACGAGCACTTGATGTGTGGGTGGACATTTTTGAGGGACACGGGTATCGTATTAGTTCAAAGAAGACAGAATATCTGTGCTGCCCGTTCTCTGACCCTCATCAGCCTATTCCAGACATTTACTTGAATGGAAGAGTGCTTCCCAAGTGTGAAAAGTTTAAATATCTGGGATCTATGATTAATAGAGAAGCAACTTGTGATAACGACATCAAACATCGCGTAAGCGTAGGGTGGATGAAGTGGCGGGAAAACTCCGCCATCTTCTGTGATCGAAAAATGCCCCCTAAGCTGAAAGGAAGGCTCTACACTTCAGTTGTACGTCCGGCGCTCACATACGGTTCACAATGCTGGACAATGCACAAAAAGTATGAGAGCAAATTAACGGCAACTGAGATGAAGATGCTTCGCATGACAGCGGGAGTAACAAAGCGTGACAGAATTAGAAGTTCAAAGATCCGAGGAAGCCTCCACGTAAAAGAAACCATCACAAGAAATATAGAGCGCGACCGACTCAGTTGATATTGCCATGTTCAAAGGAGAGATGGTTTGAACCCCGTCCAAAAGACGTTATCAATCAATATTCCAATTTCAACACGCAAAAAAGGCAGGCCGAAAAACAATTGGTGCAAACAAATGCAAAAACACCAGCATTTGATTGGCCTCAGCGATGAAGTAATCCCAAACCGGGAAGCCTGCCGCTACTTTCTGAGGTCAAACCGGCGGACCCCACAAGCGGACCAGTAGGAATGCAGTTAAGTGGGAAGGTTATGGTCCTACACTTCTGACCATAACGACGCCGGGATAAAAAGGAAAAGAAGAAGGTCGGCCGAGGTATTCCCTATCGGAGCTCATCCGACACTCTCATCTGTGGTGCAGAAAACGTCGGAGGTTACTGAGGGCTGTTGTAGGGGGCACAAGCATGCTAGCATTTTCGGCATCTGCCTCTAATATTTCTCCTCTTACTGGTAAGAACCGCTCCAATAAGAACGCCCTAGTTTGCAAGCTGACGGAGCTGGAAGCGTTAAGGGTCCTGCTATAGCCGGCGCTACCGCCGAAAAAGAGTGTTAATGCTTAAAGGTAGATTCTGGTAGATTCTGAATGCAGATCGCAAAGCTGTTTCGGGTCCCAACAACCCCCAAACCTGCAAAGCAATCGTCCGACGGAAATAGAGCATTCGCAAATGGACGACGGCCACCAAGGAGAGCCTCGCTGGGGCGAGAGCTCTGCAGTTTAAATCTCTGAATTTTACTCAGATTAATCTACAGCATTGCAAGACTGCTACCGTTCTTCTCTAATCATGACATTGTATCCATTCAAGAACCTAGGGTGTCGAATAAATGCCTGTGTGGTCTTGTCGTATATGTGATGCTATGATTCTATATGATGAGCGATCCGAAAGGCCTAGGATCTGCCTAATCATATTGAACTCACTATCGGCAACGAAACTTAGCAATTCTGTGGACAAGTTTGGTGTCTGCCAGAGTAAATTAAGAACCGCACGGAGTAATTGAACACTTCATCGTTGCGTCTGCTTATTTCCCTTATGACGTCGGTACTACCGCCGGAGGCAGTTTCTGAACTCGTAGAGCACTGTGAAGACAGAAAGGCTAATCTCATTATTTGTTGCAATGCTAATGCTCAAAACTTTGTTTGAGACAACAGCAAATGCCATCTAAGAGGAGACCATCATGTAAACATCACTCTTTCGTCTCATCTTATCATCCACAATGTTGACTCTCAACCAACGTTTGTCATGGCCAGAAGACAGGATGAGATTGACCTAACCCTATCTAATAGATGGGTGAAGGCCATCACTATCTGGAGAGTTTTACCAGATGCTACGTTGTCAGACCATATCACATTCCAAATGAGTTGTGGGATCTGAGAAAGGCAGACTGGGTATGGTTTAGAGAGGAGCTTGAAAAATCTACTCAAATCTACCACCTAAACTCAGAATTAAGCAATTGGTTGAGGATGCCGTTCATAACCTGGGCAAAACCATCATCAACTGTTTCAAACTCGCATGTCCTGGTTAAAAAACCTCCCAGCAGGAAATTGGTTCCATGGTAGAACGCTGAGCTCCAATGTCTTCGGAATGAAGCCAGAAGTCTCCTGAATAGATCGCTTAAATCGACCTCAGAAGATGACTGGAATAAATATTGATCGAAGCAGAAGGAAGCTTATTCGTAAATCGAAGAATGATTCCAAAAAGTCCTTCTGCGCAGAGATCAAATCCCTGAGCGCGACCAGCAAGTTGGTTAACGTTCCCAAAAGAGGAAAATCGACAAAGCTGGATGTACTCATAAAGTCGGATGGTACCTTCACCGAGTCTAAGGCAGAAACTCTTAGTTTACTGTTTGCAGACCCATTTTCCGGGAAATCAGACTGTCATCGGCTCGTTGCACACTTCCTCATTGGAAACTGCGACTGAAACGATGAAAACAACTTGGCGTAGCTGGTATGTTGCGTCACGCGTGGCAATTACTGAGGCCATTGAATTTGCTGTGGCATCTTTCGATGGCTTTAAGTCGCCGAGCACCGATGGGATATACTCTATTATGCTGCAAAATGTATAAGACAGCTGCTTCCGACTCTGAAAAGAATTTTCACTGCTAGCCTGGCACTTGCTTCCGTACCTATTCCTTGGGGCGCGGTGAAAGTGGTTTTTATTCCCAAAATAGGGAAAGAAGATATATTAAGAAGATTACTCACTCGCCAAAAGTTTTAGACCAATCAGTCTAACATCCTTCTTGCTGAAAAGCATGGAGAGATTAGTAGAGTTGCCCTTCGAATGCATCCTCTCTCGGACATGCAAGACATGCTTATCAGCGCGGAAAATCCTGCGAGACTGCGCTTTAAAATTGAATGGGAGAATTGAATGCGCTCTCGAAAGAAAATAGTACGTGGTAGGCATTTTCGTCGACATTGAGTTCATAACGCTACTTTCGACAGCATGTATACGCTGCTAGACGGCATAGCGTAAAGGAAGCAATGTTTATGAGCATAGAACATTGATCGCTTATACAGGCCTTGAACAATGTCAAATTTGGCATAAACAAGAGCTGTCCGCAAGGTGGCGTCTTTTTTTTTTTTTTTTGATGCGCCAAACGGATGTGGAATGTTCATAGGTACTACTGGCCCGTACCACTGGCAAGCACGATTCACAGACCAATTATTTCGAGTCTGCACCTACGTACTAAACCACACCCTGAACTCATCTGCCACTCTTCCCACGGGACTGCCGCTAGATATTACTTCGCTAGGCTAGCAAGCAATTCATGCTTTTATTCTGCTTATCAATTTTCTCCTGTTTCGTCTGCTCTTGTTGCCTCTGCTGCTTTTCTTACAGCTTCTAGTCTTCTCAGTTCTGTTTGCAAATTCTTGGTCAGTGCGCAGATAATCGGCCAGTATTCCTCCTACTCCACCTGATTTATATTTTCTGGTCTTGGTAGAGTACCCCTCCATTTTGCGAAGCATCTACATTCGAAGATGACGTGCCTTACGTCTTCCTCTTAGTTTTGACAGTCTAGACAAAGAGGAGATATACCGCGACCGAAATGATATAGGTGTTTGAGGTAGCCACCGTGACCAGAGAGGAACTGAGTGAGATGGTAGTTGCAATTTCCTTTCGATTTAACCATATATCGATTGATGGAATCAGGGTATGGGTCCATCCTCCCTTTGTGGTGTTATCCCACCGAGATTGTCATTGGGCCATCGTGCGCGACCTCCCTTCCTTCGGTTTTCTCCGATTGAATTTCATCTCCTTGGCGAGAATGTCAATAGGGATCATCCCAGCAATGACAAATGCGCCTTCGTCCGAACTCGTCCGGTAGCCGCTTATTTTCCTCAAAGTACAGAGCCGGTACAGTCTCCGACTAACCCTCGAGCCGGCAACACGTAATCGTGGTTACTCAGTGAGTGAAATAACACATCCCATCGCGTAAACCCAGTTACAGCTCCGCTTGCTTTAAGTTCTCCCTCTCTCTCTCTCTGTAAACCAAGACAACACCAGAAAAAATATTAAATACATAGTTCGATCGTAGTGTTCTGAAATGGCCTCCGGGCCCCCACCAGCCCTGGGTAACCGGTTTAGTGACCTCGACATAGAGGCACTTACCGAACCCAAAAACAAAAAAAGAAAAAAACCAATCTGTTCCCCCACTGCCCATCAACAAATTTTCTCCCCCTCTCCAAATACCAGCAACCCAAAATTTATAATTATGTCGTCAACCGACCCCGAAAAGCCTCTTTCATCACTTAGCGTCTTCCTCCTCAAAAAAGGCGTAGACAGCATTAGTACGGCCTATGAAAGCATCTCCCAACTACGGGATGGAAATCTCTTAATATTAACGAAATCACAGAAAGTTGCGGATATATTCGTCTCGAAAAAAAACCTGTCAAACATCTGCCCTATCAACGTTTCCCTTCACCCTCATCTAAATGCTTCGAAAGAAGCCTTCGAAGAGCCAAGGCGTCATCGACGTTTTCAAATTCAAAAAAACAATCAACGACCAACAAAAAGCAACCGGATTAATCCTCTTCTCTTTCGATCTTTTCCGTCCCCCACCAACGGTCAACATCGGTTGGTACAACGTAAAAGTTGAAGAGTACTTCCCAAATCCAATGCGATGCAGGAATTGTCAACTTCTGGGTCACACAGCAAAAAGATGCAACAAAAACCCCTCTTGTGAAAGATGCAATCTCCCACCTCATTCCCCAAGCCCGTGCACCCGCATCTTATGTGCAAACTGCGCAGAGGAGCACCCAGCTTCTTCAAAACTATGCCACAGGTACCAACAAGCAAAGGAAATCCTAAAAATAAAAACCATAAACAAATGCAGTTTAACTGAAGCCAAGCAAACATACTCAGCGCAAAACCCACCCCCCACTTTGCCCACATCCTACTCTCAAACCATTAGAAACGCAAGCCAAGCACAATCACCTGACCCACCAACAATGACCAAATCTACTCCCATTAAGACCGACATTGCCAACACGAACAACCATCCTGCCTCACCACCTACCAATACATCTGTTTCCACAACCTCTCAAACTCCGAACCAAAAAAAATCTATATCCACCACATCTCAAGAGAAAACTGCAAACCATGAAAAAAAAACCGTTCAATTAACTAGTCCTTCTAACCCAAAACCCAATTCCTCCCAAAGCGCAAAAGAAAACCCCTCAAAGTTTAACCATCATAAAATTCTCCACGAGATCTCCGACATACCGAAGTCTCCAATCTCCGAACTTACTCATCAACACATACAAGATAGCAAATACGACACTCAATCAACACAATCGCAAGCTAACTCTCCCAACAACACAACCATACACGATCAACAAATGATTCTCACAACCAGAATAACACACCATGATGAATCTACATAATCGTATTGTATTGTATTGTATTTATTGATAATTCCTCATTCACATAAGATAAGATACATCTTTTATATATCGTGAAGAAGCTGCAGTATATGTATAATAAACAGTATGTAACAGTAACAATAAATATGGTAACAAATGTACATGTGCTTATTATATAATTATTAATTGCATTGTAATAAAATATATGCTTATAACTATTACTTAAACTATATGGGTGAAAGAAGAAATGTGGAAAGGAAGATGGAAATGTGAAAAGGAAGAAAAATGAGATACTGGACTTGAAATTCTATTTCATTTATTCTAACCTTAAAAATTGTCTGCATAATATTGAAGAACTTTTGTTTTGAAAGTGTTTGTGTTGCGGGTGCGCTTTATTTCTAGGGGTAAAAGATTCCAAAGTTGAATCGCGTGGACAAAAAATTGTCGGCAAGTGTTAAGATATTTACATCTAGGGGGAATTAGTTGCATAGTTCTTTGATTTCTGGCAAATCTTATTTTTTCAAAAAGATACCCGGGTTCTCTGATGGTCAGGATTCGATGCAAAGTCATTATAGTTCTGAAGTTCAGTAAGCCCATTAATGAACATCCGGCTATTTGTTTAGTTAGGTTAGAGATGTGTTCATATCTGCTGACGCTGAATATATACCTCGCGCAGCTATTATAGGCCACCGTTAGTTTTCTTTTGGACTCATGGTCCATATTAGAAAATATTTCACAAGCGTATGTCAAGATGGGTAAAATAAATGATTTTACTAGCTTTAACTTTATACTCGTCGGGAGATATTTTGCAGTGGGGCTGAGCCCGCGCAGGGCACTGTATAACCTGGCCACAGTTTTATTTATATGTACATTCCATTTAAGATTCTGGTGAAAATAGACTCCAAGGTTTTTAATGTTATCTACGTAGTCAATAGGATCAGCATTTAGACACAACTGCGGGAAGGTATCAATAGTTCTATGGCTGGTTATTACCATAGCCTTGGTCTTGGAAGAATTAATATTAAGGCGGTTGTCTAGAGACCAATCATAAATTTTGTTCAGTTCCCTATTCATTATACTTATAGCTAAGGTTTTGTCCGATTTTGGGAACATTAAATATATTTGCACGTCGTCAGCGTAGATGTGATGCTCACAGGTTGTTATATGTTCGGATATGTCATTTATAAAACATGTAAATAAGAGTGGTCCAAGTACAGATCCCTGTGGGACACCTAAAGGAACAAGACGACATGATGAACATTTATTGTTGTGGAATACATATTGCGAGCGATTAAGAAGGTATGAACCAATAAGATTGCACAAGGAGCTTTCAAGCAGGAATTGTGTTTGTAGTTTTTTTATGAGTAATTTATGGTTTACACAATCGAATGCCTTTGAGAAATCTAAGAAAACCATCAGTCCTAGATAGTTGCTATCCAGGCCGGTACGTAGGTCATCACATACTTTTAATAGTGCTATGGTGCAGTTGTGTTTAGATCGGAAGCCCGACTGGTATTTGGTAATCAGTTTTTTTTCATTTAGATGGGTTTTGATTTGCTGGCTTATTATCGTCTCAAAAGCTTTGCTCAAGAATGGGAGAATAGCAATAGGACGATATTCCGAAGTATTTGACGATTTAGGTATGGGCAGGATCTTTGCACTTTTCCAATTTTCGGGAAAAACAGAGGTGGTTATGATTGTGTTGAAAATGTATGTAATTTGATGAATGATAGTTGGGAGTAGAATTTTTATGAATTGTGGATCAATGTTGTCGGAACCTATTGCTTTAGATTTTATGCCTAGAATTGTTTTTCCAACACCAATTTCATCGACTCGGGAGAGAGAAAACGTTCTTTCATGATTTTCCTCAACTGGGAGGATGGTCGGACTGCTTGTTGTGGATGCCGCAGATATGGATGTGAATTTCTCATTAAGTTCTTCTATGTTAATATCATTCGGGATAGAAGCCTTTTCAGACGAAAGCCCAATTTGACGGATTTTTGTCCAGAATTCAGAACTAGTGTTGGAAGATCCAAATTTATTTCTATAGTAGTTCTTTTTATTTCTACGAATAAGTAAGGTTACTGCATTGCGAGTGGCTTTAAACTCTCTCAGAATGGCTGTGCATCCATATCGTCGCCACCTGGAGTACAATCGATTTCGCGTTTCGATGAGATCACGCACTTCTCGTGTGTACCAATGAATATTATTTGTTACCCTTTTCCGTATTCTAACTGGGACATACTTATTAAAAAGATATTGTATTTTCTTATTAAAATACTCAATTTGGAAACTTGTATCATTAGTACTGTAGATTGGCCACCAATTCAAACTCTGACATTCATTAAATAGGGGTTCCAGATTAATGTCAGTGTATTGGTATATTTTATGAATTACCTCATTCACTCTACCTGGAAGGGTATTTATTGTTAAGAAGAGCATATCGTGATGTGAGAACGCAGGGGCTAGGATTTGGTCGTAATGCATAATAAGGTTTGGGTGAGACAACAGGGCAACATCTATCAAAGAGGGTAGGCTATTGGGTTCAAAATGAGTTGGTTCGGTGTGATTTGCAAATGTAAAGTTGAGTGACTCAATTGCTTCTTTGGTTGTTTTGTTTACGGTGCTAAGAATATTGATGTTTAGATCACCCAAAATTACTATCTTGGAATATTGAGGGGAAAGCTCTTCGAGTACGTCTCTAACGTGCGAGTAGTTCGCAACATCAGGTGCCATATAAATACAACCTATCAATAAGTTACCACCGTCACCCGTTAGTTCGATGAAAGCATACTCCACCAGATCATCTGGTTTAGATATCTTTATGACATGAAAATTGTAACATTTTTTAATATAAATGGCTACACCTCCACCCCCTTTCCGGTGTCTGTCAGCTCGTACGAGACGCATATTATTAACACTGAACAGTTTGGAACACATACCTTTCTTTAACCATGTTTCAGAAAGACAAAGAACATCAACTACGCTATTATTAAACAAATGTCGTAAATCGTCAATTTTGTTTTTAATGCTTTGTACATTCAAGTGACAAATGTGAAAACCGTTCTTTTGTTTGCAGAGAATGTTAAGTAGAGTTTGCGATACGTTGATGGAATTACCCCTTAAAATTGGTTGCAACATGCTGGTCATAATTTAACTGATAACAAACCCACCGACCCCGCTGTCTCAAAACCTGTCATCCCGAGCCAAACACCAGGCTCGCAAAAATTCAACTCAGGATTGCGGGGTCGAGTAAATCTTACCAACACTACAACCATCACCAACAATTCTCAACCATCTACACATGCACTAAAAATACTGCAATGGAACATCAAAGGCTACTTAAACAATTACAACGAATTATTACTACTTATAAAATCTATCTCTCCGAAAATAATCGCCTTACAGGAAACTCACCTTACATATAAAGCTCACATTCCCATTCCCGTGAACTACTGCCTTATCACCCAAAAACAAAACCCCAACTCCTACGGTGGAATCGCTTTCCTAATCCACCGTTCCATACAGTACTCACAAACTATAATTCACAAAGACTTTGAAGCTTTGTGCATTACAGTATCATCTAAACTCAAATTTTCAATCATAAATGCCTATATTCCCCCCACACGGTCCTTTAATACTAACAATCTAAAAAACGTTTTCGAACCTGGACATCTCCCCACTTTGGTACTTGGCGACTTCAATGGCTGGAATTCTAGCTGGGGTTCGCCCAAAAACAATCACCGCGGTAATACTATTTCTAAATTCATAACGAAATCCGACTACCAACTTCTGAATGACGGTTCTCCCACCCACTTTAGTACCCACTCCACTCTCACTCACATAGACCTATCCTTCTGTTCCCCAAGACTCGCTATCGACAGCAATTGGAACGTTCTTAATGACCTCTGTGGTAGCGATCACTTTCCCATTATTATAACCATGTTCCACACGACCACCACCCGCCCCAAAAAACGCCCTAAATTTAAAATAGACCAAGCCAACTGGGCCCTATACCAAAAACTCCTAGACAAACATAGTTCCGAGCACCCATTAAGTGATAACTTGAACAAAGAGGCAGCTAACATACACAGAATTATCCTCCAAAGCGCCAACCAATCCATTCCACAAACATCGACCTTAACTGAAAGGAGAAAAGTCCCCTGGTGGAACAAGGAATTAGACCAATTAAAAACCGAAAAAAAACAAATTATGGCAATCCCTAAAGCGTAAAATCTCCATAGACAACATTATTCTATATAAAAGAGCCAATGCTCGATTCAAGAGGCAAGTAAAAGTTGCAAAAAGAGAGTCCATCTTCAAACTCACCTCAGAAATCAACCCCAACACTCCCACCTCTAAGATTTGGTCCGCAATAAGAACATTTTGTGGCATTAACACCCCATCCTACATCCATTCCATAACCCCTATTTACCCATCCACCACCAACATTACTAACCCTGCCGACATAGCTCAACACTTCGCAGAATATTGGTCCAACGAGTCCCACGACTCCAATTTCCCCCTTTCATTCCGCCAAAATAAACTTTCAAGTACCCCTACCACCTCCTACATCCCATCGAGCGATGCTAAAATTATTGAAAAAGACATCTCCCCTCTTGAACTAGAGTTAGCCCTCAATAAACTAAAAGGTAAAACCCCATCAAACGATCGAATATCATATCCCATGATAAAAAACCTCTCCTCCCCCATAAAAGCTAGGCTCCTCAAATTTTACAATCATATCTTCCGCCACAGTATCCCACAACTATACAAAAACAGTGCCGTTATCCCTATCCCCAAACCCAATACTGACAAATCCCTACCCAAATCGTACAGACCGATATCTCTTAATCCTTGCTGTGCTAAAGTTCTCGACAAAATAATAGCCAACAGACTGTGGTGGTTTGTTTCTCGCAACAAACTTCTCAACAGTCACCAAACTGGATTCAAGAAAGGCACATCTACTACTAACCCGTTAGTATACTTAGACTACCTTATTGCCGATTCCCTGTCAAAAAAAAGTCACCTCTCCCTTTTCTCCCTTGATTTCGCAAAAGCTTTCGACAAAATAGGCATTCATACAATAGTGGATCAACTTAAAGAATGGGAAGTAGGACCAAACATTATCCGATACATCTACAACTTCATGTCCAATCGGAAAATCCTAGTACGTGTTGGAAACTGCCTATCATCTGCATTACCTCTTTATAATGGCATACCCCAAGGTTCTCCCCTATCCGTTCCTCTTTTCCTTATAGCCTTCAATAAACTTTCCAACATTATATCTATCCACAAAGAACTAAAATTCTGTGCATATGCCGATGATTTCACCCTTGTTAAAAAACTAAACAAAAATAACACCACAGCCAATATCGACCTTAACCCCGTTATGCAAGACATACTTTTGTGGTGCGAATATTCAGGCGCTAAATTGTCTACAGACAAATGTAAGCACCTCCACATTTGCCGAAAGCACAAATGCACCTGCAGAGCTTTATCACATACCATCAACTTTGAAAACGTCGATAAATTAAAAATACTGGGCATGGTATTCCAAAAAAACTACCGATGGAATGCACACATTGAATTCATTCGACCAGCTCTTGAAAAAAAGCTAAATATTATAAAATCCCTCTCCTACATCAGATTTAATAGCAACATATGCACCCTCACATCCATCATCAAATCAATTATAGTTAGCAAATTAGAATACGGTATTTTTCTTTACGGGTACGCCGCCAACTCTCACCTTACTAAAATTAAAAGCATTTACAACGCAGCTATAAGAAGAGCCACTAACGCCTACCGAACGACTCCCATTAACCAACTTCTATTTGAAGCAGGAATGCAGACTGTCGAAAAGCTAAGATACCAATCAACCCTCAAATTGCACAAATCCCTTCTATCCTGCGTTGATTCCCCTCTCCGAAAACTGTTAACCAATCCGAAAAAGAAAAAAGGTAAAATTGTATCCAGTATAGAGCGTTTCATAGCCTGGTGCAGCATACAGCATAACTAAGCTCACCACTCCACTCATGCTCCTCTTTGCATGTCCCAGCCCACCGTTTGGCAGTATTCTGGAGAGTGTCATTTGCAGTGTAGATGCCTTTTTACTCACATAGTCTGCGTGTGACTTGAAACGTAGGCTGTTGTCAAGCATCACTCCTAGGTATTTAACCGCTTCTTGGGATCGGATATTCTGGTTGTTGAGTCGACGGTATTCCTGCTGGCCTCCGTCTTATGGTCTGCCAGTTCAAGGCCTGCAGAATCAAGCCACTGCTTTATCTGGGCAACTGCAGCGTTTATGGCTGACTAAACTTCGTGTGTGCACTTTGCAACAACCACGATAGCTATATCATCTGCAAATCCGATGAAGTTAGTTCCTTGGAGAAACCTGAATCACAGAACTCCATCATACCTTAGGTTCGAAAGGAAGAAGCCCAGCACCGATCCCTGAGGAACCCCGCCTTCACGAGTGTCATGCTATATCAACTACTTTTTAAATTGCATCGACAGTAGGACGTGCCTTTCTGAATCCACACTGGTGGTTTGAGAGGGCTCCCTTCTCTTCTGCAACAGTCAATAGCCTGTCGTAAACTATCCGCTTCAGAATCTTTCCCACTATATCTAGAATACATATCGGGCGGTATGACGAAGGGTTCTCCGGGTGGTTTGTTTCCCTTGGGTAGCAGTACTAGGTGCTGCAACTTCCATGATTTTGGAAACACTCCTTCCTCTAAGTATTTTTGCACAACTGCTATGAACATCTCAGGTCGTGTTTGGAGCCTCAATGCTTAATACCGGATTTCGTCGGGTCCAGGTACATTTTTGTCTACTCTATCGTGGGCTCTTTTCAGTTCGTTCAGGGTGATGGCTGTAATGTTGCTAACATCATATCCCAAACGATTATGGGCGTGGTATCTGGCCTTTTGGGAAACAAAAGCTCTAGAATGGTTCTTAACATTGTTGGGCATGTTTTTTGTGAGGACTTGCACTTGGTACCCCTCCCTATTTGCTGAAGATAGTCATGGACTATTTCAACAACAGGAGGCTTAGATACTACACCGATGAGGGGGTCAACTTCTATAGCATAACGGCGGGAGTTCCGCAGGGATCAGTCCTTGGACCCCTACTGTGGAACATTATGTATGATGGAGTTCTTCGACTAGCATTTCGAGTTGGAGTACAAATCACCGACTTTGCTGACGTGGAGTGGAGGTTGCCACAAACCCAGCCATCTCTAAACTGAAAGATTGGCCTGTAAGTGCCGGCCGGGAACTAGCGGCCCACAAAACGGAGGCTGTGTTCATAACCAGCCGCAAGAAGGTGGAACATGCGAGCTTTTTAGTCGGCGAACAGACGATTAGGTCTAAGAAATCTGTAAAGTTCCTAGGGGTTATGCTAGCATGCCAGCGAGAAGGCATCACTTACACAACGAGCGCTCTCACGCATGCTCCCGAATGTAGGAGGTCTTGAGAGTCTTACTCTCAAAGGTAGTCAGTTCAGTTCTACTGAATTCTGCTCTGATATGGACTGGTGCACTCACAGGCAGACGACTGAAACGGATAAAGACGTCAGTTTATAGACTATGCGCGATTAGAACAATCAGCGGATTCAGGACCATCTCAGATGATGTAGCGTTCTTAATACAAGGAATGCTACCCATCGACATCCTGACAGACGAGCTTATTAGATACACCGCAGGCTAACGTCTGACCGACAACACGCCAGGCGCATAAAAGAAGAAGAACGGATAGCATCCATAGTAACGTGGCAAGCAAGATAGGATGTCTCCAAAAAAGGAAGATGGACGCACACTCTCATTCCCGTTATCAAACCTTGGACATTAAGATCAGCAGAAGACTATAATTACCACCTTTCGTAGTTTCTATCTGGACAGGGCGGCTACAGAAAGTATCTGTACAAATTTGGACATTCTCCATTCTCCAATGTCCAAATGCTGAGGAGGACGCAGAACACGCAGTTTTTGACTGTAGTCGTTTCGCGCAGGACAGGCAAGCGGTTAACTTACCAAGCCCCGAAAACCTGGTCGCCTACATGATGGACTCGATAGATAACTGGAACGAGCTATGCTCGTACATTGCGCTTATACAGAGAGTGGTTGAAGAGTACTAGGCGCGTGGAAAAAGGAGAACAATATCCCGCAAATCGTGCATGTTGGTAGCCCGAGGTATCAATAACTTGATCGAAGATTCCACATCTCTCGGCGCGAAACCATAAAAAAAAAAACTCGCTAAGGCTTGTATGGGTCCCAGGTCACTCTGGGATCTCAGGAAATTATATCTCTGATGAACTCGCTAGAAGGAGCTCAGAGCAGAGTTTCTCAGGACCTGAATCCGTTTTAGATCTACCACTTCCACGGTCAATTCCTACATCAACGACACAAGCGTAGATGGAGGGAATATCCAGGATGCAAAATGTCTAAGCGTATACGCCCTAATGTCTGCAAGAAATCCGCTACAATCTTCTTAACCTTTAACAGAATTTATTGCAGAGGACATGCGGGCCTAAGCATCTCTGCGTGCTTGGCATCAGTGAAATGCTTATCTGTGCTGCATGTTGCGAGAAGGATGACACAGCAAAACACTTTCTCTGCGACTGCCCCGCATTCGCTCCCGCACGGTGGCTTTTTTTTCTTTTCTCCAGAAAACGAGGCCCGGCGGTACAGTATTTGGACCAATATTTGCGTCTGAGTGCTCCAACAGATAGCAGAACCCTAAAACAGCAAAAAAATCTTATTCCTGGTCCTAATTTTTTCTTTAAAAGCACAATCTTCCCAGACTCCATTCGCAGCCATTTTCAAATCATCCGCTACAGGGCTTCCATGAAGGCACTTATGTATGTCCTCTTGTTCTTAGCTTTTCCCTTATAATAACAAGTTCCTGCGGACATTTTCGAGAAACTTTTTCCGGCTTAGTATAGTACGTACACGAACCCGCACTTGTTCGCTTTTTCAGATGACTTGGATGGGATCAATCTCACCATCGTGCGGTTCTGGTTAACAATCAACACTCTTCCGTTTAACAGGTGTTTATTTCTTTTGTATTTGTTTGTTTGCTTCTTTCACATTCCCAACCATACAGGTGAGTTCACCACCAGAGCCGAGTTCCATCGAGATCATCTTACACTCACAATGCGTTTAAGAGAAACCCGAGAGCGACGGGGATTAAGGTGTGTGTTTGGTTCCCTTTCGAAGAGCAGGTATGAGTTTAAAAAAAAAATGCAGGTAAGCCGCATAAACATTCGGTATGCATGTCTGCGCGACTAGAGATAGAGATACATACACTCATACACACATTTGCATGGGTGTAAGGTAAGAACCTAAATTCCATTCGTTCAGATACTTGATTAGTTGGCTTAAAACTTTCAAACCGAGTTGTTGTATGTGCGCAGCCTCAAGACACGTCGTTTGATTGAGTGAATTTCGTTGTTTTTTTGGTTTTTATTTGATTTATTTTGTGTGTTTAGCTGTTTTATTCTGCCACGAATGATCATATCATACAATATCCAGATACTACACAGGTCGTAGAGTAAAAAGTGTTTATCCCCAACTAAGTGCAGATTGAGTGAAGTCTGAGGCTTTTCCTGCTGTTCGAAAAGGAAATGAAAAAAGAATGAAAAGTACGTGATTTCCTGTCGTAAGAATCAAAGAAAATACGATATCCAACGAATAAGTATACACCCATCGATTGGTAATAAAAATTCCTCCAAGTTCAGTGCGTTTTTTTGAAAAAAGAAAAAATTAAATAAAATAAAATAATAAAAAGAAAATCTAAAAGCGCTGCTGGTCGTACGAGCACATCTCTCTCGGGTTAGCCAGCCAGCCAGCCAGTCAGCCATCTTTGAATTTATGCAATCTTCTTAAGTTTGTGAGAAGAAAAACACAAAGTATCGTATCTTATCTAACGCGAGAAAAAATCTGTTAAATCGGCGCAAAACCTATGGGAAGGAAAAATCTAATTTTCGTTTTTTTTTTGTTTTCCATTTGTTTTTCCGTATTTCCAATCTCCTTTGTACCCTCGTTGACTGTGCGTTTTTGTCCACAACCCGTTCTAGTCACCGTGCATGCCATTGAAATGATGTGGAATATCTAAAGATACTGTACAGGTATTTCTTAAATAATTTTTCTTTAATTTTTTTTTATTCGTTTTGCGGTTCACGTCGAAATACGAATAGTTCGGAGTCGGGTTGTGTGTAAGAATCTTGCCAAACGAGATATGTGAATAGAAAAGACAAATACGCGAATATCTAAATCATAGACAAGTAGACGTGTAGATACCCGTGATATACGATATGTGGTTGGTGTCTGTTCGTTGAATGTCAAGTATGTTACACGATTTGCGTGCAAGAACTGTAGATAGATATGGGCCAAGAGGCTGGAGTTGGTCTTAAGACATTCCCGGATGCCGCTTTAGTGAAAAATTGCTTTCTTTTGTTCGATTTTAGTAAGTGCGAGGTGGTGGAATAGTATTCAGCAGCTATTCAAGGTTAATTGGAACTCCCAGTGTATATAACGCCCAGAAGCCATTAAACACTTAGCACAAAAGCGCGTTGGAACCAGAGTCGGAAATGCTTATGATTATATTCAGTTGATTGGTGGTGTCTTACGGTGAATTTCTTTCTTTCGGTATTTGTGTTTTGTTAACATTGTGTTCATATACCTTTGGAGAAATTTTTTTCTCTCTATAAGCCGCTAATCAACTATCGGAGGTTTCAGTATAATTTGAACGTGGTGGCGGCTTGTATAGTCAGATTTCCCTGGTCTTCAAAATTACAATTTGCCTTTCGCTAAACCAAGGGAATAGCATTCGAAAACCCTTTAAGGCCAATAACTTTCAAGCACATTCTACCTACATGCCGCTCACGGCTCACGATTATCGTTTATCAATTCAATCGTTTCGATGAGAGGTCTTTCAGCTGAATACTTTTTTCAATTTTTCCATTATCAACTCTGACCTCAGGCTGTATAAAGCATAGCTAATACCCTTTTATGGTTATCAATGCAGCATAGTGTGAGGCATTTTTAAGAGTTATTCCAGCGTGACTATCTGCTTTTAGAGAGTTAGCTGCCAAACAAGATGAGTCTTAAAGGATTCAAGACTAGACGCGATAGTGTCTGTGTTGATTCTACTCTTGTCTGGCAAGAAGAGGAGCTTCAAACTGAGGATGAATTTGGCTACACCAAGTGTCAATCCATCCTGATAAGTAGCTTTCTTAATAAAGTTGACGATGTCTCTTGTAGGAGCTGAGAAAATCCCCTGACGGGTCATAATTTCTTTGAGGCGGTATGCGCTCTGCAGTTTCCTCGTCCTTAAGACAGAGTCGCACTCGGTTTCAGACGAAAGGCTAATTTTGTAGTTCGTAGTTTGGTTCGCATGTACACTGTGTAGACAACATAATACAATATGAGAAAGGGCTCCTAAGGAGCACATAGCGGTAGCAATAATTGTACGAAATTCTAGAACGAGCCAGGTTCTGCCAGCTCGTCGAGGCTCACTCTCCACGTGCGTGTCCGTATTTACAATCCAATTCCATTTCCTTTTTAGGATCTCCGTCGCCACTGGTAGCTGGAAAGCTGTCTGTAGCAGGTCCTCGTTCGTGATCCACTCCGCCCAATAGATCTTTAGGGTCCTCTTCAGGCATTTGTTACCAAATACATTAAGCTTGCGGCTTATGTTGTCAGTGGTCTTCCACGTCTTACAGCTATAGCGGAAGACGGATTTGATATTGGAGTTGAATATACGGAGTTTTAGTGAAGAAGAAAGCTGGTTGGATATCCATACAGCATGTTTGTCGAGACGTCGAGTAGCCGTCTTTGCAGAGCATGCTGCCGAGGTAGCAGAACTTGTCAACATCTTCGATTCGTACCCCGTTGGGAGAGAGCATTGCCTCACATCTCGTGACGATTCTTATCAGCTTCATTTTGACGATATTAATTCTGAGTCCAGCTTTGGAAGCGTTGATGTTAAGCGCGTTAAATTTCTTCGAGTGAACGAGTTAGACATGAATGTCATCGACGTAGTCTTAGTTGTGAATTTTCTCGGTCAGGGACCAGTGAATTCCATAGAGCTTCCGAGTTGATGCGCATGAGGACTAGGTCGAGGACGACGATGAAAAGCAAGGGAGATCTAACGCAGCCTTGTCTGACTCCTTTGGTGGGCCTTTCAGTACAATTCGCGCATGAGGTCGATGATAGTGTTTGGGAACTATCAGGGTGCGAGCAGTTTTTGAATGGTGTTAAGATGCCTCTCACTCAGGTTTCCTTTCTTTGGGATGTTGATGATGACGCCTCCTTCAAACTCTCGGGTATTCGACGAGTAGACCAAGCCTCTGCGATGATGGGATGCAGGATCAGACCCATTTGTGACGCAGCTGCTCTAAATAGCTCCGCAAACAATGTGTCTGGCCCCAGGGCTTTGCTGCTCTTCAGTCTGCGAATTGCGGCTTCGATTTCAGGAACTATTGGCGTCTGGATCGTCCTTCGTAGATTTCTGCGCACAGAAGGCGAGAATGGGATGTACGCCTCACCATCAGTTGGAAGTGACTCTACAAAGAATTCCCTCAAGCGATCAAGTTGTTGCTGATCCTATGTGAGCGTGATTCCCTCTCTGTCT
Source organism: Merodon equestris (assembly GCA_958301585.1). Classification (NCBI taxonomy): domain Eukaryota; kingdom Metazoa; phylum Arthropoda; class Insecta; order Diptera; family Syrphidae; genus Merodon; species Merodon equestris. The sequence goes on from OY284415.1 coordinate 104,837,166, forward strand.
CTCAAGCGAGGAGCGGTAGCCGGCCTACTTCCACAGAGCTCCCCGTGGCAGCATAAGCACCTTTCATGTCGCCGTAGTGAGCTGCCACCCCTGCTTCGCTTGTCGAATTCTAGAAGTTTCGTTTGTCCTCTTGCGCCATGCGCTTAACTTATTTATTGGCCTCGTTATATGCAGCTTAGATCTGTCGTTGTCTCTGGCGTGAGCTGGGTTGGTGCAGTTGACCTTATATCTGTCCTAAGTAGTGTCGCTGATCCGCTTTGGTCGTCGAAAGCCGACTGTATCCCCCGTTCTTGACTACAAAGCACCGCCAGGTCTGGCCACGATAGTGTTGTGCCTGACCTGGCTATCGCTTCAATCTTTCCCACAAATTGCCTGGCTATCACCGAATTCTGGAGCCGCTCATAATGATTCTATGCAGTAGTCTGGTGGTAGGCCGCAGCCGGACGAAACCTAACAATGCCCAGCAAAAGTTCTGCAGAGAGCCAAGGAATCTTCTGCTGATCAGGAAGTGATCGATCTTGTTGCGAGTAATACTGTCCAGAGGCTGCCTTTGTTTTTGTGGTAACTTGGTGCCCAACAAGGACGTGATGAGGTCGAGAAGGCGTTTCCATTGCCATTCCATTCTGTGTGAAGGCTGTGTCGAGACCAATAACAGTATTGAGGTTGCTGTTGTCACAGCTTACTTTGGCGTTGAAGTCGCCCATGGCAATTTTCACATCTTTTGGGGGAAAAGGTGAAGGCTTGCTTCCAGCTGGTCGTAGAAGGTGTCCTTGTGTTTATCATCATCTTGTCCGGTGGGGGCGTAGCATTGTACCTATATGATCGTGATATTGCAGAACTTCAAGTGGAGTCGGACTGATATTATCCTGTCTAAGATGGGTTTGCACTCCAATAGCGATCTCTTCGCAGCTGGGGATAGTCGAATACCTACTCCGTTCTTGTGATGGGTGTTGTTACCATTAAAAATGAGATACTAGTTTGGTTTGCGTCTGGAAAACGCCATGCCCTTTCCATTTCATTTCGGAGACGTTCTAGGTACCTATTCGGGTTTGAGTTTGAAAGCGTGTTTCAGGGACCGTATAAATCTTTTCGATTGTCGGAGTCCTTGAACGCTGTTCCAAAAGTGCAGGTGTTGCGATTTCTCCCACTTGTCTAGGAGAAAATTAATCTTCGACTTGGGAATTCCGCAGAAAGGTTCGGCACCTAGTTTTCGCTAGAACCTTTTCTAGTGAGTTGGCCGGCGATTTCGTTGCCATTAAAGCGCTTGGGCCCAACAGGGTTTGACTTTGTTTCTTTTGGCTAAACCCTGAAGGGCATCGTGGAATTCCTAATGGATTTTGAATTCGTTCTATACGAGCTCAATAATTTGAGCGCTACTTGACTATCTGAGAGTATATTATGGTTATACCTCTTAAGCAAGTCTCTTAGTTTAGGTTGTCACACGTCAGGATGGCATAGAGTTTGGCCTGGAAGATACCTGGAAGGACCTATTCACAAAGCCTGCGAGATTTTACGATTTGGTATAAAGACCAACACCTTAATCCATTTTGGAGCCATCTGCGTACCACCTGCGGCCTTTAGCATTTAGCAAGGGATTGCCGCTTTCCCAAGGTTTGGGAACAATATCTCAAATCTCTTGTCAAATGTGCACGTGTGTGGTAATGCGTCCGAAACTATGGTAATAATATCTTCAGGAAGATGTTGCAAGATGGATATATGTACGGATGGTCTATTTGTGTGCGAAGTGTGATTGCACTGCGTATTACAACCTTATTAATTAAGGTGCAGTGCAGTATTTCAGATCAATGCCTCTTGGGCTGCCGTTGGGCAAGAAGGCATGGCACGTATAATACCGAGACATGCTAGTCTCTGAAGGCGTTGAAGTTGAAGAAGAGGTGTCGAAGAAGACAAGAGAAGGGGTGAAAGGACCCTGTAGACATCTTTTAGCTGCCGATACTGTCGCATAGATCTCTTTGGATGTAACTGATATAATACGGCTCTTAAGCATGGTTCAAACCCTGGATGGTCTACACCTTTGCGGATCAGTGCAATGGTGATTGAGTTGTAGCCACTACTATTAAAAGCCCCCTCAACATCGAGGAAAGCTCGGATTGCGACCTCCTTGCGTATGAGGCAATTTTCAACATGTGCTACTAAGTGATGCAGGGCGTTCTCAGTAGATCGTTCTTTGCGTTATCAGTTTATCAGTTTTCCCACTGTTTTTAGTAGGAAAGATATAAGGCTAATAGGGCGATAGCTTTTAGCTTATTCACTTGGTTTTTCAATTTTCGGGATGAATGCATGTAGACTTCTCTGCAATCTTGAGGGATGTATACCAAGGTAAAACAGAATCAAAAGAGAGCTATCGTGCTAGGATGATGGCCAGGCCTTTTTGGAGAATAGTAGGAAAGACACCATCTCTACACGCAGGGTTTAAATTAACCAATTGCATATTTAACTCTATAAGAGAGGCTATTTATTCTACTAAGCCAGACATCTTAATTTATTATTATACGGTGGGATCAATATCGTCTACAAATAATGTCATGGGCTTAAGGTCATAGCATTATATTAATGACAAATCTCCTTTGACATTAAGTACCAATAAGCCTGTGGCTTTTCAATTTGCCATTAATCAAATCCCATATCACATGGCAGTAATCTTGTCCTTTTACAGACGATCGTAGCAGATCATGCAAACGTGCTACTGTCTTCGGATCAAGAATTGTTGAAAAACAGCTTTTATAGTTCTATAAAAATTGTTTTTTCGGCAGTTCCTGACTTGAAATAGTGAGATCCATGGCTATTAGCGTTTAATTATAAGCGTTCGTAGAAACAAAAGTTGAAAGAAGCAAATTTTTGTCTTATGATTTAAGGTTTAATCGTTCACACCCAGGTTCAGCCGCTTGGAGTGTTAAAATACTATCGGGAATTCAGGATTTCTGAAAAGAAAAATATTTATTCAAACCAGATATTATACATAAGTGTAAGTGACTTGAAATAATATGAGTTATAAGTAAAAGCGCTGCTTTCAATCCCGCGAAACTTGTGGCACTCATCACACTATGAACAGGATGAACAGGTCTATTATCGTGATACATTAACCTCAATTCCGGAAGTTTTTTTTTTATTTTCCACTGGTCGTTTGACCTAGTGGTAAGAACTATCGTGCACAATGTGAAATGCCACCAATGGGATGATTGTTGTATCATTCAATTGATGACTTAGATTTCTATGAGATTCTTATTTCTTCATCATTCAAATATCTTCTTGCAGGACTCAATTCTAACAAGGTAATTTTCTTTAGTCTTCCCGTTTTTTAAGTTTGCTTAGGTAACGCAAGTTCCGGTCGACGGGGAATGAAATTTAACATAATCAACTCGCCTCTTATTTTAAACATAGTGTTTATAATTTCGGTTGAGTTGCTTGTTAAAAAGTACGTGCTGTTATGTAATGGGTGGTTTTTTTTTTTTTTTTTGGAGGCTTCTGCTATCTGTTGGAGCACTCAGACACAAATACTGGTCCATTGTACTGCCACCAGACAGACACCTTAGATGGCGTTGGAGCTCATATGGAGCCAGAGCCAAGCTTCTTTTTACTCACTTATGTTGTGTGCGATTTGTTTTTTCACATAAATGAACGGAACCTAAAGCTTAATGCTGATTCCGAACGGCGAGAGCCGAGAAGCTTTTTCATGGCAAGTATACAACGGGGGGTTTTGCCAGTACCCAGCCGAGGAGGGACGCCGCGAAATAATCATTCGATGGCGTTGGTGTTATCGGGATCCGAACTCGCTCATCTTGCGTCAGCGGCCGACACACTACCCACTGCGCCGCGACGCTCCCTACTTCCTATTTGGTTACAACATTCGTCTTAAGAGACAGTTTCATTATAGATGCTGAATAATATCCATTTACAAAATTGTTTTGTGTTAAACCTATTCTTCCGTTAAAGTCGCCAATGAGCATCAGATTTGTTGACCCTAAGTTAATTAATCGGTCCGTAAGCTGTTGAGATCTGACTGCCAATGGTAATGGTATTATTTATTCTTAATCCCTGCATATACGCTTCTTCTATCTTCTTAAATTTAATTGTGACACCTTCAAGTTGTTTGGAACAACCATATACATATTTCTCCTCCTCTTGCTTTTCCAAATGTGTTTGGTTTCACCGCTCGAATGTATTATGTTTCTAAATTCTTGAAAATATTTGCATATCGTTTTTCATCATTATCGACTAATACAATAACACAAAAACATCAAATCTATTAACATAATTGAAAAAGTCCGTAAATAACAATTTTTTTTTTAAACCTGCTATATTATAACTTAGATTTTGATTTTCTTAAATTTTTTGACACATATTCCGTATTCCTTTTCACAGCCTCCCAGAAAGAAATCCAATGAATTCACACGATTTTGGTGGACAGGAAATTCTCTTTGCAATAATGTCACAACGAATCTCGTTGAGTGAGATGTGGCTGCGGATTGTTGAAACCACATGCCTTTCACATCCTTATTTTCGATTTGAGGCCAATAAAAATCGGTTGACATGGACAGTGACGATTACACCTTCCTCCTTTCGAAGAAGTATGGACCAACGACCCGACCATACAGAATTGCACACAATACAATGACTTTTTAATGGTTTTTCGACCTTCTGACGGATAAGCCTTAAGACTTCTGCAACAGCCAGTCTCTTTTAATTTTTCTATAATTCTGCTTTTAGTACGGACGACTAGCCTCATTTATGGAGACATTTTTTTAACTACAGTTCGCAGTGAACCAAGGCCTCAACCAACAAGCCTCTATAGCCAGAACGATCTTTGGCCAGCTGCTTCCAGTGTCGCATGCCCAATTGGTTGAGGTCCCACCAACCATCTGGGATGCGGTCGTAATCTGCTGCGTCGTCCCTCAGGATTGGAGTTGCAGAGTCTTCGTTCCGGAGCGATGAGGTCCATTCGCTCTACATGGCCCAGCCATCTTAGACGTTGGATCCGTAGACGTCTAACCAAGAACATTTCTTGGTTGAATCTTCTCTTCCAATCTCCGTGTACACAAACGGACCAAAGATTGCACGCAGAATTTTCCTCTCGAAACGCCCAAGAGCCTCTTCATCCGCTTTTGATAACGTCCAAGCCTCAGCGCCATAGAGGAGGACCAGGATGATCAAGATTTTGTAGAGGGATGTCTTAGTTTTTCGAGAGAGGGCTCTACTACTCAATTGCCTTTTGAGCCCAAAGAAGCAACGGTTGGCAAGAGTTATTCTGCGTTTTATCTCAGCGCTGGAGTCGTTGCTGCTTGTCACTATCGAGCCAAGATAGACGAAGTCCTTGACTACTTCAAAAATATAGCTGTCGAAGATGACGTTCTGACCAAGACGTCGGTGTTGCGCGTCTTTCTTTGATATTTGGCAAATATTTGGTCTTGTCCCCATTTACCCTTAGGCCCCTTCTGCTTCAATGCTGGCAAACACGTCGCTTTGTTGGTCCAATAAAGTCAATGTCATCTGCGTAGGCAAGCAATTGTATAGACTAGAAGTAGATCGTACCTCTTGTATTGGCCGCAGAGTCTCGCACGGTCATTTTCAAGTATGATGTTAAAGAAATCGCATGACAATGCGTCACCCTGTCTAAATCCTTTTTTAACATCGTAGGTTTCGGTTGGTTCACATGACTTGGCTCTGTATACATAGCTCGTCTATGTATATCATATGCGACTTCAAAGTCGACCAAGAGGTGGTGTGTGTCGACCTGAAATTCATGGGTCTTCTCCAAGATCTGCCGTAGTATAAATATTTGGTCTATCGTGGATTTTCCTGGCCTGAAACCACACTGGTGAAGGAACCTACCAGATTGTCTACGAACGGTTTCAGGCGTTTACACAGTATGGCAGAGAGAATCTTGTGGGCAATGTTCAGGAGACTTATCCCTCTGTAATTGGCGCAGTCATGGGGATTATCTTTCTTATGGACCGGGCAAATGATGCTGAGATTCCATTCATCGGGCATTCTTTCATCCGACCATATCTTGCAGATGAATTGGTGCATATTTCTGACCGGCCTATCGCCAGCTGCTTTAAATAGTTCAGCGGGAAGCCCGTCTGCCGCAGCCGCTTTATAAAACTTAAGTTTTGATATCGCTATCTTAACATCGTCTAGGTCGGGTGGACGGGATTCTCTTTCGTCGTTGTCCATTGTGAATGGTTCGTTTTGCCTGACGGCGGCATTTTGACTATCATCGCCGTTATACAGTCTGCAGAAATGTTTTTTTTCCCAGTCTCAGCATCGACTATGACTCCACTATTAGTTCTCCGTGTTCATCCCTGCAGGCTTCCGCTCTGGCTTTTTAGCCTGGCATGTTCGTTTTACTTTTTGGTAAGACTTTCGAATGTCGTTCCTGCAGTTCCTGCATCTCTTCATCTCCTCGATCCTGCGCTTCTCGTGCCCCTTTTTGTTTTCGTCTCAGAAGCGCATGCTCCTCCATCCTTCTCTGTTCATAGAGCTCGCGGGCAGCTCTTGTACGTCGATTCAGTGTAGTGTATGCATTATGTTTCCCTACTACTACTCATAATCAAACCAGGAGTTTTTTGAAGGTGGTTGCTTGAAACCGAGTACATCTGAGACGGCCTCTCTGATGACGTTCTGACAACGTCTCCATTGCTGTTCTATGGTTTGTGCAGATTGTGTCGGTTCTTGAGAGAACTTGAGGGAGACTTGATCGGCGACGGTTCTGGCGGTCTCTTGTGATTGCAGCTCTCCGACGTTAAATTTTGGTGTTCTTACTCGACTCCGTTGATTCTGAGAAATTTGCATTCGTACCTTGACTGCAACAATGTAATGATCCGAGTCAATGTTGGCTCCTCGAAAGGTTCAGACATCTAGGATGCTGGAGGAGTGTCTGCCGCCAATCGCAATGTGGTCAATTTGATTGGTTGTCGATTGATCGGGAGACCGCCAGGTTCCCTTATAGATGTTGAGGTGTGGGAATCGTGTACTTGCTACTACCAGATTACGTCCCGCCATAAAGTCCACTAGACTAAGTGCGTTTTCTGACATGGTGTTATGGCTGTGCTTTCCTATGCCTGGACATTGGGCATATGTTCTATCTAGGAGATCATAGAAATCATCTTTATGTCGGTCGTTTTTCTCCTCTGTGGGGGGCGTGGATACATATTAAGCTTATATTGCCGAAATTGGCCTTAATGCGGATAGTTATGAGGCGTTCGCTTACATGCCGGAAGCTTAAGACTTTTTGCTTGAGTCAGCCTGGAATAACAATTCCGCATCCGAATAAGCGTTGTTTATTTTCTCTGTAGCAGTTTCCGTAGTAGATATCACAGTTTTTCATCCGCTTTTACCTGGCCCATCCCATCGCCAGGTAATATCTACTGCTGAAATACTAGTAAGTTTTCACAGTGTTCACATAGTTGTAAAACTGCAAACCTTAAACTAAAAACCTACAAAAACGAGGGTATACGCTAATAGGTGAGCTAATTGGTGGTATGAATATTAATTACTCTCATTTACATTACATCTTTAGCAATCTTAGTCACGGAGTTGTTTACCACCTAACAAAGCTTTTTTGTTATTCAAAATTATTAGGAAAATGGGCGAACTGAAAAATGTATATTTCGTAAAATCCATGAATTTTTCGGTCAATATAAATGTCCTAGTGAATCAGAAATTCATGCAATGATGAACTACATATTTGGATGGTCCTGATTGTGTACCAGGTCAAACCCCATATCAATATATCAACATGTACATGCCAAAATATTGCTTTTGTGCCAGCCAGATAAATTCATTTGTCGCCGAAATCAAGATTAGCATTTTATTGGTAATTTTAAAGATTGATCTTCATTCACACGCCCATTAAATCCAATTAAATTTTGAACAACTTACAGTCTTCGACGTCGTTAATGTCGTATCGCCCAGACATCAAATTTGATCTTTACCGATAAATCACATTTTTAGGAACTGACTTGTTATATCTGGAAATCGGCAAATCGATTCACGAAAAACCACTGCATCCCGAAAATGCATTGTGAGGCTGATCTTTTCTAGAGTCATTGATACCTTTAACTGCGGATGATGGTCTATAACAAAAGACATGGTGGTCGCATGTACTGGTAACATGTGATTTCTTAAGCGTTTCAGCCAGTCAATTAACCAGTCCAAAACGGGTGATAAATTGCTCACCCAACTCATTTCTTAATTGATTACTCGATCCACCAAGTCAACCAGATGTAGCACGAAACAGTGCAGTTTACTGTAGGCATTGGCAACTCTTGCATTGACTGATGTTGTTCACCGTACAAATGCTTTAGTTTTCTTTCTTAATACACCCATTCAATCAAAAATAAGCTTCATCGCTGTTGGCCATTTTCCGATAGAAAAGCGGATTTTCCTCCGATTTTTTTAAGAACCAATCATCGAAAATCCAACGCTGTGCGAGGCTATTCGGCTTCAATTCTTGCAGGAATTGTACTTTATAAGGTTTTAGACCAGAATCCTTCCACGTAGCCAAAAAACACTGACGCGATTGCTACGAAAGGTCAAATCACTTTCTTCAATCACACTGATCGATTCAGCGCACTCTACGCATATGAAAAGGCTTGATGTCCAATAGCGTGAAACTGGTAATTCGAAATTCGGTCGCTATGGCTTGAATTGCTTGCTCAGTAAGTCGATTATGATGACCGTAAAATGGCCGAAGTGCGCGAAAAATTATTTTTCATAAAGTAAAAATTTTGGTAATAAATTTAATAATTTACAAGCATTATTCGGGCGTAAGTCTTTCCATAATAAAATATCAATATTATATGAGTATGCTTGACTTTAACATATGTCACAGACTAGATACGAACTATTAAAAATGGAACACAGAAAAACGACGCAATTAGAATATCATCCTTTACGATGATTTATGATTCCATTCATAATTCTTATAAAGTTGATTTCAATATCCAATTAAAATTAAAATTGATTTCCCCCAACATCTGTATTTAATTTAACGAAAACTTCACATGCTCCACACTAGCTGTTGGCTCACTAGCCGTTTCAAACCCGAAAAGATCTGAAAAAAATTTAAATTTACATTGATGTCTTTCTTAATCATTTTCCATATCATTTCTACACTCCAACCGGCTGTTGATGTGCTGGGACGACAAGCCCATCGAAAGCAATTTTTAAAAGGTTTTAAGCTTCATTGAACTTAAATACAGATATAAGGCAAAATCTCTGAAATTGTTGATCGTTTTAGCAGCCGAGATCAGACTTAATAACCGGTTCAGCTGGCAATGTACATGTATTTCTCATACATGTTTACCAACACAAGCGGGAGGAAGAGAATCAAACTGACATAGCCGGCCAAATTATAAATTTTAAACACATCTCACGCACCATGAGTAATTCATTGGAACATAGCACAAAAATGGCCCAGAGTTTTGGTTTTTTCATATTCAGAATTCTTGTCAACGTCTTATTGATTGCGCAACATTCCTCACAGCAGCCCTTATTATATTAATATATTGAAACTATTAAAGCCGACAACTGTTTAAAATGCATGATTCCATAATCTGGCCATGCAAGAGGCATAGAAAATCATGAAAGCAGTATACCGCAAGAGTACAACTTGATTGCACAGCCAAACATTTGTGTTGTATTTCAGTCGATAGAAGCGGATCTAAATTCAATTAGAGCTCTTGCTAAATTTTCAAACCCAATAACTAACTCACTTTGATTTTCTTCATTCTTCATTGCAATATCAGTTGCCACAAATTGGAAAACAAAACTACAAAGAAAAGAAAAACCTTCGAATGGTAATAAAAAAAAGTTTGGTAACAGACAGCCATTGTACCATTGACCATCTTTACTCACATGTAAATCGAAAATTATGGGCACAAGGCCCTTCGAGCTCCAGATACGAACTATTTTCTTAAGAAACACCTCTGAATACCTCTTTGTTATCATTGCATTTTCGATTGAACTCTCAAAACGTACTCGACCATACTTTGCATCGAGTACGTCTTCACTCGGGCAACAATTCAATCAGAGTTGCGCCTAGTTACATAAAAAGCCCTTATTACATCTAGAAGCATATAACCACTCCCTCGAGCATAAATCAATCCAAACGTACAGCGAGTCTTGACAAATGAAAAGAAAATTTCAAGGACAAGATGCCAAACGTAAAGAGGGAAAAAACGAAATCCAATTGAATTATAAACGCGTATTGCGATATCAATACATCCATATTCAATCACCAGTTCCTCACATCATCTCTTGCTGTTCGACTACCTATTCAACCAACACTCACGATTCATGGAATTTTTTTGCTTCTTAATTACGATATCAAGGTTGCCGACACATACTTTCGAATAAGTGCATACCACTTAAACTATTTTTAATAGATCTTTAATGACCACGAGACTATGTCTAAATGGGTAATAGACGATGGACTAACCTGTGTGAAAGAGGCGTGGAATGAAAAACAAGTCAGCAGAACTGACCAACTGACAAACTGATGAGCTACCATAAGTAGCTTATATGTTCTCAAGAACATCAACCTCCTTCAACCGGCTGTCGACGAGGTGCATAGATACGAGAAGATACATTACATCGGGAAATGGTCATGGTAGTGTGGGTTTAATGATAAAAAAAACGCACCACACCGGGGTAGACGAGATGAATAAAAAGAAGAAAAATAAAGAAACGGAAAGAATATCGTCGTCTAACTGTTAAATGCAAAATACGTTCCGGTTATGTTCTATTCCATCTTATCTGGCTTTCCTGACGGCCAGTGTTCGGTGAATAATAATCGAATGGGAATACCAATACCAGTTCGCATCTCAACTCTTTTGTTTTTATTTCCTTTTCTCTCGTGACCACGTTTGCCACGAACCAAAACTCACTTGCCGCCGATAGTGTTTGCTTACCATCTCAACTGTGTATAGTCGAAAAATCAACAATTTATAAAATATTCACCGATTAAAATCCAGATAGAGATGTTCCCTTCGCTCCCTCTACTCACTTTCTCTAATTTCTTACGTTACAAATTCTAAGCAACGTTTTGCGACCATAAACTCTTACTTAAAATCCTCGTAAAAAAGAAAATTGCAACGATCAAGCTCGTCATCAACTCGATGGAGGACTGGAGGCGTTAGCTGCAAATCCGACTGTTAAAGTAGGTTAGCGACTTGTGAAACCGTCTTACAAATTACAATTGCTAATACCAAGCTGTCGCGTTTGGTTCTGTTGTTGTGGAAGTTTCTGTTTTATTATTTGGAGAATACATATTGTCTTTGCCACCGTGGAATGCGTTCGATATTGACGGTGGAGGTGAACGCCCGCAATGGATGTTTCTTCAACGGAATTGAATCTGTTAGTTACCACTATGGTAAGCTGCTTATATGCGTATAAGTATGCGTAACTGTTGGCTACGTTCGTTAAGGTATGATTCTTTTTTCGGTCGAGCTTAGCGAGCTTGCAAAAATCGGCAGAACATACCGTCAAATCCAATTTTGCATGCACAATTGGTACGATTTAGGGCAAACTTCTATGAAATGGATGAACAATGGTTTGCTTGACCACGTGAGGAGACTCTTAATATGCCACATCGATGGAGGGCGAAAAGACACCGAAAGAGAGAGAACAAGAGACGGCAAGAAAATGAAAGAGTGTCGTAAAGGTAGTAAATTATGGGATGAAAAAATAGTACACGTGTGAGGTGCTTATATTGAGGTATTACATTTTTAATGTGGTTTTCCATCGCCTGTCATGGGAAATTTGAACCCAGTCTATAAAGGCTAGGCTACCAAGGCTATAAAGGCGCCAATATGGCAATAAGGAATATCACTCTGCTTTTATTAAGAGATGACGTAGAATTTCTAATTAAAATCCGATTTGAAAATAACAATAACAAAAAGATAAACTGTTACGAGCCAAGCATGGCAAACAAATTTTTCATTAGACACAAAATATGTTAAAAATGCGCCCATTTAGCATTCAAAGCCCGCATTAAACTAAACGTGATTTTTATTCGCATGAATTACTCGTAGATATAGCATGACTGGGCTCACGAAGTATTTGCCTTGGACGTGATCTTGAACTTGCCAAAATTATAGTCCGGTTAGCGAAGCTGTAAATGTGTTTCAAAATTAGTTAATAAATACCTTAACGGTGCAGAAAATGGTGTTAGCCTATTGTCGTTCTCTGCCAAATATTTTCCTATTCAATTTCAACATTTAAGTAGAAAGGAAAATGGCATATTTGCATTCATGCACAAAGTCTGTCAACTCTTTTCGCTTTCTGATAAACAAAACAATCCAGTCACCCGAAACGACCAAGCAAACGCAATGCATCGAATGTATATTCATAAACCCATAAAGCCCATCATACATATCGTGTTGAGAAAGGAAAAAACAAAAAAAAAACGAAAGTAATTCTGTGATGGTGGTCTTTCTATTTGTCCAACTGCCTTAGTTTTCTATCAACACGGTGACAACAACCTTCGTTCTCATAATATTCAAAAGCATAAAAAGAAACTCTTTATCGGGAAAAAAAAATTTAGATTTCAAAATATGCAGACTGATTGCCCTACCCTGTGACAGTAACAAGCTGGTGGTAAATACCACACAAACCACATCACCGAGCCCCAACAAACCAAGCAGTTTGCTTCTGCATCATCTACTTCGTGACTAGTTCGCCCGGTTGGTGCGGTGTCATCTCCACACGGGCACACCTGGAAATCAACCACAGAGAGATGCTACACGCGCACAACGTTTATAGTCAGCTCTATACCCATAGATTGAACGTTCGTTTTGTAGTTGTTTGCCATTTCATCATTGGAATGATAGTCGCACCTGAGAGTTTCTACACAAACACACTCGCCAACACATACCTTTCGCATTCAATCATTTTCCCTATCCAAAGGTGAACATCCCGTGATGCCTTGAAGCCAGAAAGGTCCTCAAAAAGCGCACATCCAACTCTAAAGGTTATCCCGAGTTAGGCTACCAATTATGATTTAGAAGCGACTGCATAACCTCTCGACATGCATGACATCGACGATTATCAGATTTCGTGCTCGCACTATTGCGCGTCTAAGTGCGATAAACCAGTGAAACTCATATCTCGTATCTGATTCGTAACAAATTTCTTAATTAATAGAAAGTGTTTGGCGATTTTCTACCATGTTACGTCCTTGGCAATTACGAGGCCTAAGAGGTGTGCTCCTCATACTCATACCCAATTATGCATCGATTTATGTGGCTTTGAGCGTGTGAAAGAAAAGCTTGAGATCAATGAACGAATACGTGAAGCTGAAATGTATCCATTTAGGAATCTTGTTCATGTTTATTTATATGTTTGCCGTTATGGTACGTTATGAATTAGATGAGAGGAGGCGCATTAGTAGGGCAAGCAACCTCTACTTGCTAACGGGGATTGCGTGCTGACATAGAGCGGTTAGTGCATTTGAAGGATTTACATGATTTTTATTTAGGCAGCCACTTACTCGTAATGTAAGTCAATCAATTATTCATAACACGGGGAAAGGAGTTATGCTACTCATAAGTTATGCTGCTATTGAGACGAACTCTCTTATTTAAATGAGATTTCGAAAAATTATGAAAAAGTTAAAGATCTGATTAAAGGTAGCCTCAATCGACTAGACCAGTTGTTACAAGATTGGTTTCACAGTTTTCAAAATTCAAGAAATCTAATTTTATTTATAACTTGGGCTGAAGCAAGCGTCCTCGAAGTTTTTTTGAATGTTAAGTAAAATTCAGTCTTAAAACTGAACTTATCGCACTTCTCGAGAGAAGCCTAAGAGTCATTCGTATGATCACCACACTAATCCAGCCTTCTAACCTTGAGTAAGTAATCAGGAAGAGGGACGTAACAGTGTTACAAAAATAATATGAAATTTTAACTTTTAACCCTTTGATGCTCACTGCTGCCATATGGCAACAAGACTTTCAACGAAGTGTCTCTTAAACAGAAGTAAACAAAAACCGTTATTCATATTCTCCTCCTTTTCTTCCTACCCAAAGATTTTTTTTTTCCTTTTTGTATCTACCTATTACCCATTCCATCACTCTTAATAGAAATATTTTTTACATAATTCGGGCATCAAAGGGTTAAAAGGAGTTTTTGAGTGCTCATGCTCTCCCTAAGCTCAGTGGTGGATTAAGCCCGTCAGAGGCCCCAAGAGGCCCCAGTTCAAAAATTGTATGTAATTTTACAAGCTTTTTATTCAGTTTACATATGTATGTATTAATGTTTTTGTTTATTTAGTTAAAATCTAGCAAGTAAAATCTAAATTCGACTTCATTGTAGACTGTAGATCGAAGATAATTTTTAATCAGTTTAAGTATGGAAAAACTTCTTTCGCACGATGCAACCGAAATGCAAATCGTCAAGAAGTATCGGAGTATAAATGATGCACAGGGTAACGATTCACTAAAGTCCTATTTTCCAGCAAATTAAAGAAATTCTTGGGCCATCCATTTGGCAGCAACGTCCATACTCGTATCGGTGGCACATACATTGGTGGCACACACATACGGAAAGTTACAGCATTGTCAACGATCGTCGTTCGTTCTGTTAGTAAATACTCATTCAGGACTTTTAGTTTGGTGATTACTGTATCCAGAGTCATTCTTGAAGAAAGCCAAAATTGTCAATAGGTCAAAAAGGTAAAATCACATACAGCTAACAGCTGCAAGCTTGCTCCTGATATTGTATATAGATTTACTTTGGATCTTGAAAATGTTTCAAACTACTCACAATTATCTCTATGTTTTCTTTTAAGGCTTTAACTGACTCGCAGTGAGCACTCCAGCGAATTTAAGACCAGTGTTTAAAATTTTTCCAGATTTCTCTTTTAGCAATTATCTGTCATCTTTGTGTAGATGACGAACAGAATGAATATACGTATAATTCCTCTACTTTCAAAACATGTGACGTTGGAAGGAACGCATTCAAATGCATTGAAGGAAAGATTAGAACAGGGTCTGAAAATTGGCTTTGGATTTATTTCTCGGATTTTTGTTGCACTTCTCCATGGAAACCTGACATTGTCACGGCATTGTCATAACCTTTACCCCAGCACAGCGCAATATCGAATCGAACTTTCTCCAGCTGTTGGTGAATGTCTTTTGACATATCCTCAGCAGTTTTCCAGACATAAAAAAAGCCCAAGAAAGATTCTCGTACTTCCACAATGTCATTTTCTATATGAAGGAATCTAATGATGATCATAATGAATCATTTGGTCTGTTTTACTTTCGTCAGGAGTGCTGTTAAAAAAATTCCGTAATACTTAGCCTTTCCAATATCTGCAATATTTGTTCGCCTTTCTTATTCATGCGATGATTCATGATGTGATATCCTTGGATTTAATTTCCATCACTGACAAAAACCAAAGACAAATTTATTGTCACCCTCAGATGCAAATAACCGGCAGTAGAATATATAGAACAATACAATTTCTTTGTTGATGGTGAATATATAATATAACGCTAGCAACAGATGGATTTAAAAAACGACATGTTATTCGCATGTTAAAAATTTGTGGTGAAAAGTTATCCAACAAATGTGAACCTGTCGAATAAAAATTAATTGAGCAAAAAATTAAAGAGCCTTATTTGACTATAGGTCAAATTTATAATGCGGACGAACCTAGATTGGTTTACAGGATTAGACCATGATTATTTTTACATGGATTTGAAACATGCAGGCGTTTGGAGGCCCCCTAGGACCGAGGCCCGAGGCGAACCGTACCTCCCCCCCCCCCATTAATCCGCCACTGCCTAAGCTACCAACTTCTCATGAGATACCCTTGAATATTCGAGACCAGTGTACTTATATCGACTCGAATTTTCATCATAAAATTAAGGAAGGACTTAATCAGAACTTAAAAAGTTCTTCATTACGAAACGATTTGATACCTTCATTTGGAAAAGAGATATGCACAAATTTCATGCGCGTACTACACCAACAGATTCGGACCTTAAAACTATCACCCACGTAACCCCAACAACGGGTTTGATTAGCAATTTGAAGAAACAGGCTTAGCAACATGTTTCAGACATGTTTACCTATACTCGTATATCGTAGAAAGGTAAAAAACTAATGAATTGGGATAATTAATACAAATTCGAATGATTGCTGGAATATTATAGCTATTTATAGATCATGTAAAATGAGTGTTTGTGACTTCAATACAATGCTAAGTGAATTTCTGGAAGCGAATTTGAATTTTAACGAAAATTTTTTTATAGCTGGCGACTTTAATATTGATTTTAAAAGTGATAACTTGGACAAAAGAAGATTTGAGGCTGACATAATAAAAAAAATTGGTATTCAGCAAATAGTAAAATGTTATACTAGAATTACGAAATCATCTTCAACTCTTATTGACTATGTACTAAGTGATTATGTGTCGGGAATTAAGGCAACAACTGTAAAAGACTGGATAATTTCAGATCATGAAACAATTAAAATCGAGTTGCAATCGGAAAAAACTCAAACAAAACCACAGCGTATTGAATACATTAAATACGACAAGGAAAAATTTAAAACGCAATTAATATACAGTAACCTATCGAATTTAGTAGTGAATAATAACTGCCCTGATATAGCTAATGAATTTAAGAATCGTATTGAAGCATCCATTAAAAAATTAAAGAAAGCTCTTGATATCAAACCTTATTATGTTGAGTGGTATAACAATGAACTTAAACAACTTAAGAAGGAAAAAATACTTAGGTACAACATTTGTACTATTATGGGTTCTGCTAGGAGTTGGATAGCCTATAAATCTGTCCGTAATAAATACAAAAATTTATGTGTGAAAACTAAAAATAAATACATTGAATCAAAAATTGAAGAGAAGACAGGAAATCAAAAAGATATGTGGAGAGTGATAAAAAAATATGTTTTGTCTAAAGCGCAGCAGGAAATTTCGGAGATCGAAATAAACAATGTAAAAATAACCAAGAGTGAGGACATCGCAAACAAACTTAACGAATTCTTTGTGGATAGTATCGTGGTAATAAATAACGGCATTCCTAACTTCCAATATGACGATAGTATAAATAATTCCTTACGTGTCTTCAAATTTAATCAAATATCTATGAAAGAATTAGAGGATACCATTAAACAAATGAATAATAAAAGTGATTTCAACGGACTAAAGACAACAATGATGTTAGATTGTAAAGATTTGGTACTTCCTGTACTACTTAATATTATAAGCAATTCATTAAATGATGGTGTGTTCCCAAGTGCTTGGAAAGAATCAATCATAGTTCCAATAGAAAAAGAAAAAAATGCAAAAAAACCGGAAAATTTTCGTCCAATTAATATGATGCCTCTTTATGAAAAGATCCTAGAAAAGGTGGTACATAAACAATTAGAAAAATTTCTCACCAAAAATGGAACACTATGCGAAGAACAATCTGGGTTTCGAAAAGGTCACTCAACCGAAACAGCTCTGGTTTGGAGTCTTAACGAATGGAAGAAGAACTTAGATGAGGGAAACTTGGTATTGGCACTTTTCTTGGACCTAAAAAGAGCATTTGAGACTGTAGACCGAGAGATTCTTCTCACTAAGTTGTATAAATATGGTATTAGAAATAAAGAACTTCTTTGGTTTAGAACATACCTGTCAGTTAGGACACAAAAAGTAAAGTTGGGAGATGTGTTTTCGAATATCAAAACAGTAAACCTAGGAGTCCCACAAGGAACAATATTAGGTGTTATTTTATTTTTGGTATACGTGAATGATTTGAAAGACTGCCTAAAATATACTAAGACTTCATTATTTGCGGATGATACATTGATTTATATCGTGGGTAAAAATATAAAAGAATGTGAATCTAAGTTAAACTATGATGTTGAAGGTATTTATAAATGGTTATGTAAAAATAGATTAATGTTAAATGTCTCCAAAACTAAATGTATGTGTTTTGCTAATAATGCAGATGATATAAGTGTAAAACTAAATAATGAAAAAATTGAGTGTGTAGACAAAATAAAGTATTTAGGAGTAATAATAGACAACAAATTATCGTTTAACGATCATGCGGACTATATATGCGGAAAAATTTCAAAAAAAATCAACTTTATGTATAGAATAAGGCAAAAAATTTCCAAAACTTGTGCAATAAATATATATAATTCAATTATATTACCTCATATAGATTATTGTTCGTCGATTTTATATTTGTGCAATAATGAAAAAATTAATAACATTCAAGTTTTACAAAACAGAGGGATGAGATGTATATTGAAATGTAGTCTAAGAACACATGTTATTGATATGTTAAGTGAATTGAAATGGATGAGTGTTAAGCAAAGATTAACGATGAATGTACTTATTTTTATCTTTAAGTTAAAAAATGGGCTCTTTCCCATATATCTACAAAGAAATTTACAATATGTAGGATATTATTATAATTTGAGGAATATAGGTGACTTTCGCCTACCCCTATACAGAAGGGAAAGAAGTCAAAACAATATTTTGTACAAAGGAGTTCAATTATTTAATAATTTAGAAAGAAATGCTAAAGAAGAAAGAAATATTGTAAAATTTAAAAAACAAATTGTTCAATATGTAATAAGTTATTATTAATTGTAAAATTGTAATCTATAGAGTTACATCTGTAACTAATAAAGTTTAAATCTAATCTAAATCTAATACAAATTTCCATTACTCCTTGGAAACATTTTGTATAATTTAACTTCACAAAAGCTCATAGGAAGTTGGCTGATTTCCGCTTTCATTTGATCACACCATTTGAGGCGAGTTCTTCACTTATTACAGCGTCTATTGTTCTAAACTGTTCTTAAACCGATTTTATGGGACAACGCTTAAAAGGGTCTATATAGGCCAACGTTGTTGAACGATCTGGTCTCCTCCAGTGTTTAAATTCAAGATGACAACAACTATGATTACATGCCAGCTAAAGCCTATTCTTCCACAGCACAAATTAGGACGATGTCTTTCGCAAAGATGTGAGTATATCGATATGTATCAGGTATATCAGTGGGAAACCGCCGTTTTCTAATAGATGGCGCATCCGATACATGTTGGTCAGAAATGTCAGATGAGAGTGGTCATAAGGTATGCTTGGCCCTATCATTCGATTTGTGAATTTTGATCGGCGTCATACGGGGGTGGTCCGATAAGTACTTAGCCTCAAAAAGAAAAACAAACATTTTGGGGGAATGGCGATTTATTTTTCAATATAGTCTTCCTTTAGCTCGATACACTTGACCCAGCGATGCTCCAACTTCTATAACCCGTCTGAAAAATACGTTTTCTCGAGGTCTGCAAAGTAGGCCTCCATAGACCTCCTCATTCGACTGAAATTTCTGCCCAGCGAGTGACTTTTACAAGTTTGGAAACAAAAAGAAGTCGCACGGGGCTAAATCTGGAGAATTCCGTTGGTTGGGTAGCAGTTCGTAGCCCAATTCGACCAATTTGGACGTGGCGATGGCGGAGATGTGAGCCGGTGCGTTATCGTGGTGGAAGAGTACTTTTTTCTTCGCCAAGTGGGGCCGTTTTTTCTTCAATTCGGCGTCGAATCGGCCCAATAATTTGGCACAGTATAGCCCTGTGACCGTTTTGGTCTTCTCCAGGTAGTCGATGTGGATCACACCTTGTAAATCCCAGAAAACGGTGGTCATCACCTTTCCGGCCGATGGGACAGTCATCGCCTTCTTCGGAGCACGTTCGCCGGGTGAAGTCCACTGTTTCGACTGTTCCTTGGTCTCTGGCGTGTACCAATGGATCCATGTTTCGTCGACTGTCACGAAACGACTCAAGAACTCCTTAGGATTGCGCTTAAACAGCGTCAAACACTGTTCTGAAGTGGTCTCACAGTTGCGCTTGTTGTCCGGAGTGAGTAAACGCGGAACCCATCGCGCCTACTGTCTCAGCTATCTCGCGCACGAGAGATCGTGGATTTTTGTCACGTTATCCTCCGTGGTAGCCGTTTTCGGGGCACCTGGAGGTGGCTCATCAAAAACCGACGTGCGACCACGTTGAAACTCGTAAAATCAAATTTTGATGGTCGCCATCGAAGGAGAATTGTCACCGTACACAGCATCCAAACGCTCTTTGATTTCGCTGCGCGATTTCCCTTCCAAAAACGTATGTATGTTCAGAAGTATACGGTTAAAGAGGGGATGCCGGATTCTGGCCATCGATATTGAATCGCTGTAAAAAACTGTTTTCTTTAAGTTCTGCACATTTGTTACTGATAAAGTGTCCTATTCCAAGATTGTGGGTATTCGTACGCCCATCAACGTGGCGTAGTCTCCCTTAAGAATTGTTTCGTTGGAATATCAAACTTCTTCTGCCATTGTGATATCCAATTTACTCCTTATTTTGTTGGGTACAATACGAGCAGAGACAAAATTATTTTTCAGCACTCGGTCAAAAATTGCTAAGGTCAGTTAAACTTACATGGAAACTGGAATGTCTTACTCCACCTTGGAGTACTAGGTGTTTCAATCAATGACGCATGACCTGTCTGAGCAACTCTTTCGATTTTACGATGAAGCTAAAAATGAGGTTAGAATTCGTCTGCCAAAAAGGTGGGCAATACTTTCAAGAGTTTTAAACTAAAAAAAAAAAAACGATGAATTCTCTGATGTATACCAGAGAGCTGTCCATTATGTGGATTTTGTCTATTTAATTAATAAAATTCCTCTTTTTTAGATAGCAGGTCTGTCCTCAGTTATCGCAAATCTAGAATTGTGTGTGAGGTCTCACTTCAATACAGAATAATTCCTGGCATTGAGCCCAACCATTTATTCGTGGCAATGTGTAATTAAGTTTGAGCCCATAAACTTTATTATTACCGGCCATCGGAAGTTCAGAGCCTCATTGACAATACTTCACCAAGTTTTCCTGTCATGAGTGTGTTCCTTCCATGTTCGCTGTTTTGTTCCAGCTCTTCTAGGTCCATCCAGATATTGTATACCCATCTACTTCTGGCTGACTCAAATTATTCTTTTGACCGTTTGTCCACTGTCCATTCGTTCTACATGCTTTGCCCATCTTAGTCAAGTTCCTTCATTGCCAAGAAGCACGCGTTGCTTATTTGCAACATTTTATTTCTGCCAGTCAAAACGGTTTCCACTTCAATTGAATTGAATAGTTCTCAGGGTTATTCCAAGTCTGGTAATCATTCCTCTGACTCTTGCAATATGACTTTGAAGCCAAACATGCAACTTTAGTTAGAAGTGTTCGATAGGATATCTAATCAATCAAGAACCTCTTTGACAACAGGCCCTTTTCATCGATGCAGCTTTGGCAAAAGTCATTCGCAGATCGACTAAAATTTGTTCACTGCCCTGGGTTGCAGCTAGCGATTTGACACCTTATCAGACATATATAGCTTTTTGCCGATCGCTGGTTGATAATAAGTTTAATAGCTGTTTGACGGAACAGTGGCAAGGGACCTTCCAGCTCGGCGAAACCTGAACCTGACATTTCGATTACAATAGAGTCTAATGTAGATTTTAATGTCCCGTTCCCAAGTAAGCTATAGCCTTGGCACTTTCTAAGCGAATGAAGTTGGAGACAACAATAATTGTTTTCCTTGGTAACCTGCGCTCTTTAAAAAAATATTAACATATTACCCGTACCCACATCGAAGAATAAATTCTTTCTTACAATGACGTCAGTGGAGCTTATAATATTGTGTTAAAATAAAGATCGTTAATAATTCTTAGCGCGATGTCAGTACAGCTGTGTCAAGTCGAGCCGGTGCGATTTATAAAAATTCTTGATAGTATTGACGCAAATCTATATTGGCGCGTTATCTGTAGATAATTAGCTTCTAGTTTCATGAATCAATCAAGAGAATAAACAACATAAATAGCCAAATAGCCGGTTTCGGTGAGTGAATCAAAGTATTTGACCAGCTGACCTACTTTAATCAAGGATTTATTAACACGGCTATCAAGTTGGATCAGAGACCCTAGATGATCTCACGCACTTGTGTCCGCCTATTTTTAACGACCACCAACTCTCTCGACTATCCACCTATCAATCAAAACTCAGTAGTCAATAAATTCTTAGATGAAATCAGCATCGCGATGATCGTAGAAACTTAAGGCGAAACCTCATCACCTAAGCTGAATGTTAATCGCCCTGTAACCGAATTTCATTTGCCAATTACTCGCCTCTAACATCTATCTCTAACGCCTCCAGCATACCGAACCGGGCCCAACCCAGCCGCACTATCTATCGCTTAACACAGAATTCGCTTGGTAGGTGTTGTGTTTTGTTGATTATGCTTGAGAGGAGAAATAAAATCAAAACAAACAATTTAAGTGCCAACCAGATGGTGAATCACTGGAAAGATATTGCGTCGTGAATGGGCCGATTGGTAGGGGTTTTAAACAAATTGATGAGCGAAGACTGCAGTGTGGTTTCGAGTTCATGGTTGGCATTAATGAGTTTTGATTATTGAAGCTATTGAGTAGTATTTTTAGAGCCGGAAGCCAGCACACGGGCCCGGGGTTATTTTATTTCTAGCATGGGTATAAGATGTATGGGAAGTGTGTTTCCTCATTTATAGATGTGAATGCTTCTGCTTTGTCCATAAATACCAATAAGATGCAGTCATAAGTTGTCAGTCATCAATCATCTGTCAACGAATAAACCACCTACGAAACGGTTGCAGATATGGCAATAAATAATTTGCACAAGGCTTGAAAAGCTTAATTATTAAAAGTTTATGTGGGAAAATTGAACAGAACAACATGGCGTGAGGGAGAAACATTTAACTCACTAAATCGTGTTAACGATTAGTTTGGAATACCGACAAATCGCCAAAATTCCTTTCGATTTAAACCTACTCTGAGTTATTCGGGTTTTTGGGCCCATACATATGTCAGGAGGCGGATCGTATGGAGATTATATTTAAGTATTGCAAAAAGTCCATAACTATCTTCGCACATGCCTGTTCATCTTGACAAGATGGCCACGTCCTCTATCAATAGTTGTTCTAAACCTAACATTAAACCTTCATTTTATTGCACTTGATGGTGATGTTGAGAGCTATTCATGGGAATTTAATTTAATCCTTATTATGACTTGAAATCGATTTTGAAAAATTCGCGGTGCGTCAAAAAAAAATGAATTTATATATTTTTGATAATGTTACCCCTTTTTAAGATGTCAGCATTAAATGTAACACGCTTGTGTTAGCACTTTTTCTAATCCATTTAAACATTTCCGGAACTCGATAGCATTAAGTGCTGTCTTTTAAGTCTCTTTTTTTGCACAGCTATCGACATCAGATAGCGACTCCTATGATGATTGGAGATACTTACCTGGATCTTATATTACTAGTGGTGATTTCCAGGGCACTCATCATCTTCAATATCTTTACAAGCTTCTCGACCCATTTACATAATTTTACTCATAGTTGACTCTAACTTACGATTCTCAGACAGCCAAACGGTTCTTAAGGCGCTAAAGAGGTACATTTTCAACTCTAAGGCTGTTTGGGAATGTCATAAACAGACTAAAGCTGATCTGGGTGTAAGGTTATGAAAACCGTGAAAGCAATAAGCAATACAAGTCAAGAAAGGTGCTCAGATACCTTTTACGGGGCCATCCTTTACGGCTTCGACAATTCGGACATAAACCTATGTACATCTAGATAAATGAATCATTAAACAAAAGAAACAATTCTGGAACAGACAGCAGGGTATTAGACACTCAAGAACCTTCATGGAACGGAATCACAATCCCAAACCAATGCCAATGAAAGATCTTAATAAAGCCGAGTGCTATGAGACGCACTCACAGGACGCGGGGATGCAATTACCACCTTTATAAAATGGGTCTTAACAGCACAGAAATCTGTAGGCGATGTGAGCATGCTAGGTTTGGTTAGGTTAGGTTAAGGAAGGGTAGTGTGATGGCTGAACATCACTTCCCCTCATTTGTGGAGTACACATTGTCTTAATCTGTCTTATCACATGGTGGCTAAACCACCCCGTGCTCTTTATGAATTTTAGAAGATCCGATATATCTGCATTTGTTACGTCCGCAGTCTCTGTGACAAATCTATGACCCAACTGCCCAGCTCTTCGTCGCCGCAGCTCCGACAGAGATCGCTGGATCCCGAGTTCTATTTCCGCAACATTGCTCCGATGGGAAAGTGTCCTGTGATCCCTCCGACGAGCATACGGATCGAGTTTCGGTTCAGCGCCAAGAGCTTCTTTGTTTTGCCGATATTAAGCTCTTGTCGTGTGACAGTCGTTTCTTGCAAGCCAACACGAGCTAGCTTTTTTTATTATTGTGTCATTTATGATCCGGTATAATGCACTGATCGGTGGTTGCAGTGACGTGTCCGCTTTGCTGATGTCTATTTCAGACCCCTGCCTGGCCAATTCGTCCGCTCTTTCATTCCCTGCAATTGAGCTGTAGTCCAGGACCCAGCAGAGTTTGACATTGCGGTGTCTGATGGACTTCACTGAGTCGCGATATTTCATGACACCCTTTGATCTCGTTGTACAGGATCCTAATGACTTCTGTGCAGCCTGGCTGTCTAAATAGATGGTGGGATATCGGTTACATGTAAGTGTTTGGCTGTTTTCCCTATTGCTTGGAAGACGCTGTACAGATCCTAAATGATTCCTGTTTGTGCAGGGTGTCAGAGTAGAATCCGGCCCCGTGCATGTGTCCATTTTCGATCCGTCGGTGAAAAGGGTAATCTCGTGGTCGTTGATGACGGCTTTCGATAGCCACACCACCACGAATGTGGCTGAATGTGGGCAGGCTAAGGAAATTATGAAACGTCCAAGCCTTATCCGAGAAAGATTCAAAATGACATGCAAAAGAGGAAAGACTTCTAGAAAATCCCGCCTACCGAAGTTGTCAAAATTTGAAGGTCAAATCTTGGACCAAAGAAAGGTTACAATAGATCTGTATAGTCGCAGTTCTAGTGTTTCTATGCGACACACCTCGAGTTTTTCAAATCAATTTAATACGATTTTACAATGCGTTAAAGTTCGGTGTGGACCCGGACCTCAAGGTTAACGTTCTCAAGCGAGGAAAATCGACAAGGCTGGATGTACTCAGAAAGTCCGAGTCTAAAGCAGAAACTCTTAGTTTACTGTTTCAGACCCATTTCCCGGGAAATCAGACTGTCATCGGCTCGTTGCACACTCCCTCTTCTTCTTCTTCTTCTTTTCCTTTTTTTATCCCGGCGTCGGGTAGTTGCACACTTCCTCCTGCGACTAAAACGATGAAAACAACTCGGCGTAGCTGGTATATTGCGTCACGTGTGGCAACTACTGACGCCATTGAATTTGCTGTGGCATCTTTCGATGGCTTCCAGTTGCCGTGCACTGATGGGATATACCCTGTTATGCTGCAAAAAGGTATAAGAGAGCTGCTTCCTATTCTGAAAATAATTTTCACTGCTAGCCTGGCACTTGCCTACATACCTACATATTCCTTGGCGCGCGATGAAAGCGGTCTTTATTCCCAAAATAAGGAAAGAAGATTACTCACTCGCCAAGAGTTTTAGACCAATCAGTTTAAGATCCTTCTTGCTGCAAAGCGTGGAAAGTTGTCCTTCGAATGCATCCTCTCTCGGACATGTAATATGCTTATCAGCGCGGAAAATTCTACGATACTGTGCTTCAAAACCTAGTTGGGACAATTGAATGCGCTCTCGAAAGGAAAGAGTATGTACTAGGCACTTTCGTCGACATTGAGGGAGCTTTTGATAACGCTACATTGGACCAGCATGTGTAGCGATGCTAGATGGCAGGGGGTAGATGAAGCACTGGTCTTGTGGATCAAAGCAATGCTTGTGCACAGGATATTGATCGCTGATGCAGGCCTCGGACAATGTGTCTAGTCTGGGGAAAACAGGGGCTGCCCACAAGGTGGCGTCTTGTCTCCGTTGTTCTAGTGCATGGTGGTCGACTCTCTGCTCGATGCTCTCAAATGCCTTTGGAATCTGCGCCCAAGCCTATACTAATGATGTTGCTGTTCTCTCTGTCGGCTCATGTTTAGCGAGTGTCTGTTTCAAAGTGCAGGCGGCGCTAGATGTCATCGAGGACTGGTGCATGAGTAATGGGCTGTCGGTTAATCCTCTTAAGACTGATGTCGTTCTCTTCCCGAGAAGGAGGAAAAATACTGGCATTACTCAGCTGGTGTTTAAAGGCATTCCCATCCTGATATCCAAGGAAGCTGAGTACCTGGGAGCCATCTTAGATAGCAAGCTTCTTTGGTCAAAGCATGTTGAGCCCAAAACCACCAAAGCGCTGTCAGCTTTTTGGCAATGCAAAGGTGCCTTTGGCTTATCGTCGAAAAAAGTCCTTTGCATCTACACGGCCATGATAAGACCGATAATCTCATATGCATCAGTTGTTTGGTGAAACAGGCTAACATGCAAACACGTTGCGTTTGTGTCTCTTCCACCAAACTCCAAAGAGCGGTCTGTCTCAGCTGCACGGTGGCTTTCCCCAGCACACCGGGAGCTACTCTAGATGCTATGATGAATCTTCCACCCCTTGACATATAACAGGGTGCGCACTGAACGCCATGTCTCGTCGAAAGAGAAATGGTATTTGGTAGAACTCGCATTGGAGTGAAAGTGTACTTGCGCGAGAAATACCCTACGACCCCTCTCTTTTGGATATGCCTACTGACGAAGTGACACCTGCTATCCTACTGCGCTGTAATTTTTTCTTATCCTTAAGGAGAAATGATTGCAGAAGGCTTACGGGCGTCATTACGGGCCATTACAACGAAAACGAAGGACGGGGTAGGTATTTATAATTATTAATAAACGCATTTATATTTTGTATAAAAAGTCACTAAATTCTAAGAAATTGTGTCATTATATATATACATTGTTTTTCTAATTGAAATTAAAAAGCAGTCAAACTGACTTCCTTGGACAATCTAGTGTTAAGGCAGCACGATCTTTAGCCAGCTGATTCCAGTGTCACATGTCAAGTTGGTTTTGGTCTCTTTTTAAATATAGACCTTAAATACCTTAAGATTTTTCAAGCCTAAGAAGTGGTCAGATCCATAAATGCTTGACCATACTGATGTTCATGTACAGCTCATAGAGTTCTTGATTGTATCTTTTTCTCTACTCTCCGTTCGGAGTCCGGAGACCAACAACAGGACCAACGATTGCACGCAGATTTTGTTTCTCAAACCGCGCAAAGGCCTATTTCAAAACCTCTATGCTTTCGAGGAGAACTGGAATGATTAAGGTTTACCACGGTTTTTGGGAAGAAGATTTTCCTTTGCTTCTTGAATTCAAAGAAATATCCTGGTGTGATACCCGCTAATCACATGGCAGATAAAATTCTGGACTCGCTGTGTTCATCCAATCACGTCAATATCATTTGGGATAGCAAGCAATTGTGCCATGAAGGATAATGTTGAAGGAACTACATGATGGCAATGCGTGCCCAAATTGAATCAAAGGCCAAAATTATTTCATTATCGAAGGATTTTAATCGTGAGGCTTGACATGTTTTTAACCAACTCATCTCAAGCTGGTTAACATAACTTGGCAGACTAATTATCTGCGCCAGTAGCTTTCTTTCAATCGGAAGCCATTCTCTTCTCTTTGTCCGGTGAAAATTGGCCGTTCTGCCATTCTGACAGCGGTATTTTGACTCTCATACCCAATATAGAGCTCGCAGAAGTGGCATATTCAGCAATCTATTGTCAGACGTAAAAAGGTAATCTACAATTTTTTTTTATTAAAGTTTTACCTCTCTAGAATGGTTTTGTTCGTCGGCGGCTACTACTCATGGCCATGTTTTTTTGCAATATTCGAATTGCAATTGTTGCCCTTTTCGGAAGAGCGGAAGCGTTGCTCAACCAGGCCATAAGCCATAGATCAAAGCAGGTGGTAGTTGGCCGGGGGATGCCTGATGATTACGACGAGTGGAGTATAACGCCCTATTTCAGTATTTCCAGCTGGGTTTTAATGACATGAGTAGTCAAGCGTAGTCGTACAACAAAGTCATTTACTCCGGTCTTTGCTATTCTCTTAGCAGTTTTTCCTTCAATGCTCGGCTTAAACGATTAGATTTTGTTTGGTAACGCGCTCCTATGAAGGCTTCACCCTGTTGTAACTACTCAAAGTATTCCACACGTAACTGATCCCACCAAAAACCAAAGGATGGGCGTCGATCTGTTGATCTTTGCCAAACATTTCCATTGCCTTTGGATTATTGTAATGGATCCACTTTTCACTACCCGTCGGAATACGAAGCAGGAAGCGCTACTTTATTGCCAATGGTACAGAAAAAAGTGCCGTTCTCACCACCCACTTGCTTTCAGACCTGTAAAGGTTTTCAAACGATAGGAAATTGGTTGCCCTCAGCGATCCGAAACGTGTCAGTCATTCAACACGCCTCCGAGAATTTTTGTAAATGGAAACGGAAATTTAATCTTCCCACAACGTGGATGTGTCGTCATCGTCACTTACGCGAACTAAAAGAAATAAATGACGCCAATTAAAACTCACAAATGATAAACAATTATTGACGAGTATCCAAATTTACCTTGTGATGTTTCCGATCCGACATTTCTAAACAGCATGCGTCACTAGCAACGTTTATTTGAACGCCTGATAGGAGTCTGTTTTCATCCCTACAAGCTTCCACTCATCCTCATGATACCCTTTAAGCTTTTCCTGATGCCTATAGGATTCAGAGATTGATAGTGTATATGCATCACTTAGAAATTGTAACATTCGCTTATCATTCCCACCGCAACAATTACCGATGAATATCACTGCTATTAAGGTGTTGCAAGGTGTCGTCAAATATTCTCTTAACGAGACTGACTTCATATGCTAAGGAAGAATCGGTGACTACCGATGTGGCTTCAGGGGGACCGCTTGGTGAGTGACTAGATTTTCACTATACTAAACGGTCGTTCCACAAAACGGTTCACCAGCCAGGTTTCGAAAAGATGTCCACCTCTATACACCGATGATACAGTTTCGATTGACTGTAAGGCTAGGAATCCAAAAGAAATTGGTGAAAGTGATACAAAGGATGATCTAAAGTTGGAACTACCTTATCTGAAACATTCGAAGACACGTAAAGGACTAAAAGACACCTTGTCCGAGTAACAAAATCGCGAAGACTAAGCACTGTTAGAACGAATGAACCGTGTACGAAAAGTCTAAAGAATAAGTAATGGAAGCCTGAGGAAATAAGTCCGCCAGGTAGGCCGCCTGGACATAGAAGATATGAAACCGAACAGGAAATGGCAGGCAATATATATTTAAAGCAGTCCTCTGGTTAATAAACGTGTCGAAGAGGATTATTTGAGCCAAGTTAACGTACATGTTTCTTCGACGCAGTCTATGGTAGACTTGAAACCACTTTTTGACATTAAGACCGAATATCTGCGTCTCAGAAAAGTCTACTATTTCTCCAATACGAAGTTAGTGTAAATCAGGAGTCCACATAGTAACCGGCTGACGAATTCGTATGACTCAAAGGCAAGAAGCCATGATCATGCTTTTTTATATTTTAAAGCTTTTTTTATAATTTGTCAATACCAGAACTCATATAAACTCAATAAATGCTCATTTGCTGATTATAAGTGTAGCTCACGCTACTCGTTCGGAAATTGTAGAGTCGGTGGCTGCAACTTTTTCGGTCGTAATAACCTTGAGTTCCTGTGCCATTAAAACAATGCATCGGTCGAAGTATCGAAAATATATCAGCCATAGGGTTTGATAAGTTCACAAGAACCAAAACAGTGGATTCCACGCTTGGGCGTACATCCTTATAAGATCAAATTAATTCAGGAACTGAAGCCTATGCTGCGAATTACAGGGTGGTCCAAATACAAGTTTCTTTTTAAAAGTGCAATAAAGTGAACGAAATATTTTTTTTTCCATGTATTATGGCTTTATTAGTAAGAACAAATATTCCCATTGATTATAAAATACAACGTCGTTAAAGTAGCTGCCTCGGCTGGCTTCGCAGCAGCACATTCTGTCACCCAAATTTTCCAAGACCTTGTTGATGGTTCCGGGCTGTAGCTCACGGAATACTTGGATGATATTGGCCTTAAGTGCTTGAATCGTTTTCCGATTGTTGGCATAACATCCGCCCTTCACGGTTCCCCACAAAAAAAAAGTCCAAAGGGGTCAAATCGCAGCTCCGAGGAGGCCAATTGACATCGCCAAGAAGGCTGGTAGCACGATTTGGGAAATTTGTGCGTAAAAGGTCCATTGAGGCATGGGCTGTCTGGCATGGCGCGCCATCCTTCATTAACCAGGGGTCGACCAAATCCATGTCTTCAATTTCAATAAAAAGTCGGTTAACATGGCTCTGTAACGCCCACCGTTGACCAAAACGTTGTTCCCATCCTCATTTTCAAAGAAAAATGGCCCAATTATACCACCACTCCACAATCCGCACCAAACTGTCACTCTCTGTGGATGCATTGGCTTCTCGACAATAACGTTCCGAGCCCCAGATGCGGCAATTTTTTTTTTGTTAAGGTAGCCACCTATCATTTCTGCGCCTCGTCACAAAAGGTTCAAGCTGCTCTAAGACCCAAACAAACTGCGAAGCGATAAGGAAGCGGATGGCATCGCGCCTTCAATTGCTGAGTCAAATTAATAAGACTAGTGCGTGAAATGTTGAATGAGTCTTACACTCTCGGCCACAGCAGCCACATTCTCAACGTGCCATATCTGTGCGCACCGTACAACGACGGGGACCATCAGTGTCGTCCACTAGCATACCAGTCTCACTAGCTTTTTGCTCAAACTTGCGTACAGCAGTCGCGGTGGGTGCTTAATTTCGGCCAAAACTTCTTTTTAAAAAACGCACTGTTGGGGGTACATAGGACTCATTTTGGAAATATGTAAGTTTTGAAGGTTGTTCAAGCGTAAAACGACTCATTTCGTTCCGCAGAGGTATAATTCTGACTTTCTGTCTAGATTTCGAGCAGGAAACAGCTGTCAGTGTCAAGATAACGTATAATTAGAAAAAAGACTACATGACCCACCCTTTAAGCTTATCTTTCGCTAAATGTTCTCCATTGAACCCACAAAAAGCGGGCCTGTGGTGTGGATTTCATCCCGGTAGCATGTTTGGACCGTACTTTTTCGTCGATGAAAATAATCTGCATGTTATGTGCAATGGAGTTCGCTTTCGTGCCATAAGAGAAGTCTATTTTTGGCCGGATTTTAAAGGACTTGATATCAGAGATATGGGCTTCCAACAAGGCGCATAACTTAAAGTTGCCGTAATTGTCCAGTCGAATATCCAACTGACTCAAGCGATTTAACGCCGTTGGATTTATTTTTATGAAGTCGTTGATTTATGTCAACTAGCCGACAATATAAGAGGAACACAAGGACAGTTTCGGAATTGTGAACCGATATTGGTCCGGCCGATATGTGTGGAATAGTGGTGAAAAATTGGCTCCAACAAGCGATCATTGTAGACGTGCTGGCATTGGTCATGTGAACGAACTCAAATTCCAATCTCGTGTACAACATCTGAAATAATTTCTGTTTTTTTTTTTGTTATATTTCTACTAAAAAATAGGTACGGCTGGTTCCATTCAGTGCAGAAAAGAAGAAGCTCTAATGGCCATAATCCAACTGATCATAACCTTCAGTTGGTTTTAGACTAAAACCCCGATGACAATGTCATGGATCTGCTTCACTTGGTCTTCGAATTGGTTTTTGCAGGATTGTGTGTGTGAGCAATTCAAAAGGGTGAATGGCAACAAAGTACCCGCGGACAAGAATTAATCTCCACTTTCTGTCTAAATCAATACGAGTGTGACATTTATGGCTTAAACAATCTCTCTTACCGTTAAAGTCAAAACATCACATTCACATGAATATACAACTCATAAGCCTCAAGTACTTGCCGATAAATTAAAATAAAACACATTAACGTAGATTTGACTAATTAAGATTAATGTAACAGACTGCATGTGAAAACGATACAAAACCAAGGTAATGTAACCTGACGGTATTTTAATTGTCTGCCGTATCATTAATAAACGCTTTTCATCATGAGCGAAGTACAGAAATGCTGTAAATAAAAAACAAACAAAAAGAAAAAAACCTACAAGAAATGTGGTAGAAAGTCGTTAGGTGTTACTACACACGTCGCGAGACGATGGGAAGCCAATTATGTTTCAGTTTTTCGTCTCTTGCGGAAAAGCATGAAAGGGAAACAAAAAAACTGTAAACACATTCCTCTTCCATTCAAATCTTTCTTGAAACGTCCAATGAATGGTTCACATCGTTTGATAACATATCTCCCAGATTACATGTGGATCGAATGGCACTTGAAAAAACACAAATGGAATTCATTTCCAATCGGTTTCTTGTGATTTACTGGCCAAAAAGAGGCATTTTACAACAGAAACCGCTCTTACTTTCCTTTCGAAACAGCAAATAGCTATTTCGAACAATGTGATCAAATGGAATATTTGGTCAACCGCCACACCCGTTTATCACATTCAAATCAGAAGAAAAAACTTGTCGAACAAGCAAGTGATTTCGGACAAAACGGATTTCCAGCAATCACTTTCACAAGCGTAAACCGACACCGGTTGGAAGCCCTGAAGGTTGATTGAGTCTTATACGATACGCAAGACACAAAGTAAGTGTCTGTAAGTGCACTTCAAATGAAAATCTATCTGAAAAGACGTAAACAGATTTAATGACTATGAGCAAGTGGTTACGAGCAGCCTAATGAAGTTCCCGCTCTTGCAGGTCAACACACATGGTTATGATGATTCTGCCATGTCATCGAGGATTTATGGATTTTCGTTGAAGACAATTTATTGCCGCGAATACGTGAGAGTGCATACGACCTGATTGGTAGCTTCGATCAGGTGTATAACTACCATTGACTTTCGCAGGTAGAACTATGTGGTCCGAGGTGGTACGATCGTTTCCTCGCTTTCACCCAAGTACACATTCTTTCGGCATTGATCCAGATCGACGATGGGTATTGTGCTAAGTGCATTCTAATGAGCTGAATGACCTCGCCACTAGACAATTGCAGTGCCCATTATATGTACGTCCTGCAGGGAAGTATGCCAAACATAGCATATGAATGAAAGAAGACATGCGCGTACCACGTTTCGCTTTGGACGTTTTACTGATTGTGGAATCTGAGTTAAATGATAATTTAATTTACACTTTCCCCGTGACAGCGATGTCGGGTCGAACGTGATCAAATGGTCGGATTCCGCCGCCAATAAATTCAGACCTCTAATGAGAATTTTCATAAATTTTTTTCTTGTTTGTTTACTGAGTTGTGAGTAGAAATTTGGACAAAGTTGTCGGAAGGCATTTGGGTATGCATTGCGTACACGTGGAGAAAGTTAGGGGGTTTAGGAAGAAATTCATCTGTTTGTTATTGGTACATTGGGGGGAGTGGATTTTCAGCTACTTAAGTGCACGTAGTCGGTGTGGATATAGTGGTATGACAGAGGTTTCTTTTGTTTGTCACTTTGCAACTTTGAAAGTTGGTCGCGAGATGATCGGTTCAACGGTGGTATATTGATCTAGCTGAAGTTCGGAGAAATTATGTTTAACATGTCTTGGCGTATTAGCTCCCTAGCCACTTAGATCTGATTGTAAATTGCCTTACAATAAGCATACAATACCAAGGTTCATGGTCCTTATCAAGATGTGAAAATCAAAACGTATTTCTATTCATATCACTGTCTAGGCCCCCGACTAGATCTAGAACGAGTTTGAAGTAAATAAAAAATCTACTGGAAAACCTGGCTTTTTAATATATCATTTGACTCTTTACTTGTAGGTTCGGTGGTCGTGACCCACATTTTGTTCACCGAGGCAATTTGGACGTTCACTATCTTTCTTAAGTTTTTCGTGGACTTCTCAGACCACTGGCAAACCTTAATTTTGCAGATTCTAGACTATCTAACGCGTTGCTGCTCTATTCCTTTCTTGTAGAACATTTTAATGAGAATTCTGTGATCTATTTCAAACGAAAGAATAAGTTTCGGTACGCTTAACGGTTCGAAAGCTTCAATTCGCAGTTTTTCTTCATACATTTAATGAGAACCTGAGCGACTCTTTACTACGTGATCGAGTTGAATAAAACGCCCGGTATTGATATCTTCACTGGTTCCCAAAATATGTGCCACTAAAAAAAGTTTGCGATCGCAAACGATAAATTCGAACTTAAGAGGCCCCACAACGTGATGATTTGTAAAAAAAATTATTTAAAAACTTCGTCGACTGTATTTGTAACCTCGTATATACAGCAGACGAGTTTAACTAGCAATGTGCAGGTGTATTTTGTCAGCATCTTTCAAACATGTCTACCAAGATTTTCCAAATATATAAAACTCCCAAAATTATGCTCTTCCTCTTACTTTTTGAGCAAACCTATCACACATATACCAGTTGAAGAGGTCCTAAGGAATAGAGTTATTTGTGAATCATATAACAAAAATTCCTTTTCTACTCTTGAAAGACCATAACTCAATACAAAGCCCGGAAAGGAAAAAACAAACAACAAACAAAGCTGGTCCTGACGTTTACTGTGTCAACCCTCACTATGTAAAGCACTCCCTAAACAACCAAAGGGCGATTTTTCTGCTGCTGGGTTTTCCAATTATCTATTTTTGATAGCTCACGTATGATATGTGACATTCGTCAAAGTCAAACGTATGTAATTAACAATGCCATATAATTATAACGCTCACAAACTATTGAATTTTATAATCGAAATCTTTGCTCTATGAAAAATGTCTTGGCGCACTTCGAACATTTTACGGTCGTCATAATCGACCTACTGAGCAAGCAATCCCAGCCATACTGACCAAATTTTACACCATTGGATAGCAAGCCACATACCCGTATGAGCAAAGAGAAATATTGTTTTCGCAACAATTGGGATTTGGTTAATCGATCACGTGGACGGTTTTTTACAAGGATCTTAGTTTTAAACCTTACAAAATTCAGTTCGGGCAAGTACTGAAGATGAAAGACCTGCCACAGCGTCGAATTGCCGGTCTTTAGAGGGCCTTAACTTTTTTATCGTAACTTGTCTTCGACGACGAAGCTTGTTTCTGGTTGAATTGGTATGTTAGTAAGCAAAACCGGGTATTTGGTCCGATGAGCAGCCTCTGGCAGCAGGTGCCGTTATGATCTGGCAGAATCTTTGGCCCGTATTTTTCAAAAATGATCCTTAAATCAACGTTACCGTCAATGGGCCCCATATTATTCAATGATTTTGAAGTTTTTTTTTTGTTGGTCATCATGTGGTTGCAGTAAGACGGTGCTATGTGGTATGTCACAGAGCATGCACATTTCGAAACAATTAAGAAATGAGTTCGGTGAGTAAATTAATTTATCGTTTTGGGCCGCTGTATTGGACGGCTGGATCCTGCCCTTTGGCACCCTTATATATCTCGTCAATGTGGATAAACCAGAGATACTAACCAATATGCTCAAAAAAGTGACTGAAAATTGAAATCTTCACGTGTACCACTTAAAACGAAGTCATGGTCAACATTTACATAAAATAATCTTTAAAAAGTTCATTATAAGCATTGATTTATCAATTTAAACAATTAGGACAAAAATCAACTGAAAAATTACGTTAGGTTCGGGGTTGCAACTGGTTTATCCAAATAGCTTTATACTTTTCGAATATGCTTTTAACCTGACTAAAAATTCGTTTTAACCCCTCTATTAACTTTGGCTCTCAATTTATCCAAATTCCTAACCTTATGAAAGTTATTTTTATTTTTCATG
The DNA here is from genome assembly GCA_958301585.1 of Merodon equestris. Taxonomy (NCBI): domain Eukaryota; kingdom Metazoa; phylum Arthropoda; class Insecta; order Diptera; family Syrphidae; genus Merodon; species Merodon equestris. The sequence goes on from OY284415.1 coordinate 104,872,985, forward strand.
CGATCATCGGAGGCTGATCATGTACAAAGCATCAAGGCAAAACTAGGCCCTGATTAGACCGTGTCGAAAATCTCACTGTACTCATTCTCATTAAACCCAACCATGATGATTGCTAGGCTTCATCACATTCAGTACTAGGCTCGATGCTATTAAGTGCTATTAATAATTGGTGCTCCTCTAATTAATTTTTTCCATCAAGAAATGAGCGCATCTTCGTTGTCCTTACTTGAATAAAAACTGATGAAGGGCCGAGCCTCCCAACTCTTCAAACTATGCATCACAATCTCTAGCTGCCTTTGACCGAGTATTTAGGATACCGATTTTTAGGTCTGCTATAGTTTCCCTGCAATGACAAATTTTATCGCGTCCATAGTCGAAAAATTGAGTCTTAACCGCAATTACTTGTGCCCGATTGGTGTGACTCTCTTCTGACTACTGCTCACTTGCACAGCTTCCGTCTTATGCACCACCGGTTCTAACTCAACTGAATCCACCCATACCTCAATATTTGTATGTTTCCATCCCTACAAAATATGTCATGATGCTCAGCACTATCGTCAGCAACAAATAGAGGAATTTATTTTCTGAGAATTCGCCTGTAGACCAATATGTTAGTTAGGGGATTAGTGGATAGTAAACAACCTTTACAAAGGTATTCTTGTCAAATGGCATACCGTGAAAATAGTTATTGGGAAACTATGGTATTCATGTTAGCTCCTTGCAAAACGAGTTCAGTTTTTGTTCTTCCTTGCTTGTTGATACCAGACGAGACTGTAAGAAACATTCTAGAAAAGGAGGCTATACCGTTCGTATGGCTTTATCATTGTTGCACTTTTGCCCAAATGAGATGACTGCAATAAATTCACTAGAACGTAACACTAACAACATCAAGGGGCTAAACTACTCTAGCTTACTACTACCCTAGTTTGACAAAGTCGCAGTAATGTGCAACGGGCGAAAATATTGGGTTCCCTACTTTGTTTTAAGTCTTTGATTCTTATTTACTAGACAACAACGATTAAATCTAGCTTTAAAATATCTTAATATCTTACTGGCCCTGTTCGAGCACTCCAAGTCTAACTATTATTTATTTCTTAATTAATAATGCCTTTCCGTTTAAACTTATCTATTCTACTTTTATATAACTACATTTAAAATTGAACTTTCTACGAAAATCTTTTTTTTCTTTGTTGAAGGCTTCTCCTATCTGTTGGAGGACTCAGAAACAGGTAGGCGTCTCCCTGATGCTGTCTTCTGCAATCAATTCCCCTTAAGCATAAGAAGACACGCTTAGTCATCATGCATTCTGAATATTTCCTCCATCTACGATTGTGTGCATTAAAAACCCAATCATTGATGTAAGATTTGACCGTGGATGCAGGTAGGCCTAAAGTGGGTTCAGGTTCTGATAAACTCTGCTCTGAGTTTTTTTTAGCGAGTTCATCAGAGATCTCATTCCCAGAGTGACAGGGCGCCTATATTTCTCGCACAAGTACATCTTCTTTCCAGTGCGAGTTATACGAAAACCTGAGGCTAGACATGGCTTTCATGCGCCCCCTCTGATAAATATATCAAGTGGAGGGGGTTTCATCATAGCATCTAGCATCCAGCCCGGCTCGTGCTCGAAGACTGATTTTGTTGAAAGAGCCAACGACGTGTTTGCGTGTAAGCCTGTTACACCAGACAACCGATAAATGTGAGATTATCAGTCTTATCATTGCTGTGTGGAGCCAGATGACCTTAATCGGCAGTAAGCCCCATGTTTTGCCAAAAGCACCTTTGCATTGCCAAAAAGCTAACAGCGCTTTGGTGGTTTTTGACTCAACAAGCTTTGACCAAAGAAGCTTGCTATCTAGAGAACGACATCAGTCTTAAAAGGATTAACCGGCAGCCCATTTCTCGTGCACCAGTCTTTGATCACATCTAGCGCCGCCTGCGCTTTGAGACAGACATTCACTAAACATGAGCCGACAGAGAGAACAGCAACATCATCCGCATATGCCTGGGCATAGATTCTAGAGGCATTGAGAGCATCGAGTAGAGAGTCGACCACCATACCCCATAACAGCGGAGACAAGACGCCACCTTGCGGGCAGCTCCTGCTTACTCCAGACTTGACACATTGTTCGAGGCCTGCATCAGCGATCAATGTCCTGTGCACAAGCATTGCTTTGATCCACAAAACAAGTGCTTCATCTACGCCATGCCGTCGAGCAGCGTTACACATGCATGAAAGCAGCCTTATCAAAAGCTCTCTCAATGTCGACGAAAATGCCCAGTACGTACTCTTTCCTTTCGAGTGCATATTCTATTCTGACAACTAGGGAATCTCGCAGGATTTTTCGCGATCATAAGCATTCGAAGAGCAACACGTGCAACTCTACTAGTCTCTCCATGCTTTTCAGCAAAAAGGATGGTCTACAATAATTCTTGACGTTAGTAATCTTCTTTCCCTATTTTGGGAATAAAGACCACTTAAGCACATAAAGACCCTAAGCCGATTAGTTCTGATCTTAAATATAATCAAGTTAGCTAGCACTCATGTGATTCGTTCTGAGTCGTTTTCCTCTTGAGTGCATCTTTTAGCAACTGGACTTCGCCATCTCCCTCACTGTTCATGCCCGAGACTTCACCAAGGCTAACAGGCCTCAGTAACTTCTCAGGTCCACCTAAACATGATAACGCGCCCAGCCTAAAAAACACCTAGTCTAACTTACGAACTAAGGAGTGAGGAGGATTTCAGCGGTTTAATGCTCTGGCAAGCCAACAACCACCAATAATCGATTTGCTGTTATCAACAACATCGGCGAGATCCCATTCCGCCATTGCGGTACTAAATGAGTGCCGTCAACGTACCCGTCGCGGAAGAGCCGTTTGACCCTGGCGTCCCGGACGCGATGGTTAATTACCATCTCTATTTTACAGTAACCTTTCGGAATCTATATGGAGAAATGCTTCTGGTGGAATAAAGCTCGATGGGAGTGTGCTCTCGTGGTATCTATAACAGGGGTATCTATATCAGGGGTTAGCCCGGAGATTAGGTTATTTTCGATAGTCATTACCTTTACGAAAATTGTGGATTCATTTTAGGCCCGCTCCGTCGTATTAGGTTAATACTTATCGAACTAGGTCTCTGGCGTTCTGTACATTCTAAGACAGATCCTAAGACACTGCCTCTCGAATACACGAATCTTTTCCATATAAATTGGCGCTACATTAAACCACACCGGCCTACCATACTCGATTGCCCATCCATCGATGTGCCATCATTAGTAGCTTTTGACTTTAACCCGGCGGCCAAATTGACTGTTGTGAAACAGTCTTTTTTCACACCGAAGGCTTTCTTAGCTCGAGCCAGAAAGGCGTCTATGAGCATATTGTAACTGCAATTCTCAGCGCTAATTGTTGTGCATGTTGCCCGATGATCCTGAATTTCCTCCAATTCTTTCTGGTATACCTTAAGGCACAGTTTATAAGGGTGGACCATCTAGTGGTTTTTTTTTTAATCATAGATTATTTTGAGAATGGCAGCTGTTTCCCGCTCGAAATCTTGACAGAAAGTCAGCATCTTACCTCCGCGGAACGAAATGAGTCGTTTAACGCTTGAACAGCGTTGGGAAATATTGAAAACTTATTTCCAAAGTGAGTGCCAAAACGAAGTACCCACCGCTGTAGACAAGTTTATGAGACTGGTATGCTAGTGGACAACAAGTGATCTTAAATAACAGATCTTCTAACCAAACGGTATCGGAAGCCTTTTCAAAGCCGACCAGGCAAGCAACCGTTTTTTGTTTTATTCCGCTGAAGGTATCCAGTTTTGACGCAACATGAATAGTATCATGCCTCGCCTTAAAACCGAACTGGTTGTTCGGTACTATTTTCTTTTCCTCAACTCATTTGATCAGGGCTCTACTTTTCACTTTTTTCAAAAACCTTGTTAACATTCGGAAGCAAACTAATTGATCGACTACCACTGTTTTCCAATGCACTGGATGATGAATGCTATTTATGGTAGAGCGTTATTGAACAGCGTGAATCACTTTGTTGTGTCTTTTGTCTTCATGCTCTTTTTGCTTCAATATATGGCTCAAGCGCGATGAAATGCGATGATCACTTCATTCGATTTGAGAAGCTTATAATACTCGTACTAAATGAAGAGAATGATCTTAGATCCATGGAAATTTGGCTTCGTCGTTAACCTTGATAAAGAGCCGAGCTTAACCAATGGCGTTCGGCGCTGAGGATTATCGTAATGGACCCTCTTTTCATTGCCAGTGTCAATTCGATGCAAATTATCTTCCTATTCTGCCAGGACCCTAAGGTTAAATTGGTGTGCAACCCAATTTACTTGATTTTAGGTTATTTATTTAAAACGTTTTCTTACAGAGTCCTTACCGACCAGATGCTTGAGTTCTTCAGTTTTGAACTTTAAGGTCTCTCTAGATCGTTCCTGACTTTCAAGTTGAAATGACCACTTTTAAAACGTGCAAATCACTTATTTCAGGGAGGATATAAATCAAAAAGGTACTACCTGCTGCGAAAGGTAGTGATATTGAAACTTCATCCGTTTTTCTCCTGCATATCCTTTCTAATTGGAAAAATCTATTAAATATAAGAGAAAAGTTCAGGCAAATCTAAAGAGAAGGTGAGGGTGAGGGTGCTTTTGAATGCCGGTGTGATCAGACTTAATAGCTTAATTTTTTACCATTCGTCCACAGATGAAAAAGTAGGACTCTTTAAAGCTATTTAATTTATTTTCATCCATTAATCTAGTTAAACACTTCCACCACTCAAATCAAAAGTTAATTCCACGCTCCTCTCCACCTTTCGAATATGTCATTATCTATTTTCAACAACATTAGCTGATCAATTACACCAGATTGTTACACGTATTGTCTAGTTAAGCAGAAGAAGAGAAAAATAAATTAGAAAATCGCTGTAAATCGTCAGTTGGTAGTCGTTAGCAAGTGTCATTCAACTGAAATCGGATAGAGCGACCATCCGACAGACAGTTTACGACGAGTATCGTGGGACTGTTAGGTGCGAATTAGTAGAGATGCTCGCACGATTTTTTTTTTCTGCTTCCCTTTTGGTTTGTTCCAAAATTAAGGTCAATGAAAGTCAAGGCGTTCATATAACGTTCCCCTCCTCCTCACCCAAAACTCCACATTCAACGTCGCATGTTTTCTGTTAAGTCATCCAAGTGTAATTCATGTAATCTAATAAGTGACTTTGTTGTACTTTCAGTTATGAAACGTTGATGAGCAACTATCTATCGATGATCGGAATACAATTGTGCTTGGACAGAAACGAATTCCCAAACTAGAACAGAAGACGAAAGCGATTTAAACGAGAACGCAATCATGGATTGGGTCGAAGGCGATTTGGTCTGGTTCGATCCGGGACTGGGCCACCCGATTCCTGGCGAGATTCAAGAAGTACATCGTGCCGCACAAGTGATTGTTGTGCAGGCGCTAATTAAAGGCAAAGTAAGTATCTCTTGGTCGTGGTGGTTGCCGATGGCGACGGAAATGGTAAACTATTTTCTGTTTGTATGCGAGATTGTGTGTGAATGGCTGTATGGTTGCTTTATTCCGGTCCAGTTTTAGCGAACCGGACAGTGGGCACTTGTGCATTCTTGACATTCCTCGGTAGAAAGAAAAGTGGCCAAGCCCGTAGACAACGACTCGGGAATGTCAGGTGTACGAGTATGTGCAGCTTATGTTCGGTTTTGGGCATGGGCATGAAATGTGTGAAAGAAAAAAAGTTTTAATCGATGCGGGAACATGAGCGCAGAGCGTCGAGTAGACAGTTAAGTCGTGAAATATGTGGACGAGAACTACTGTGGACACTTTTATGATCTCGACTACATCGATTAAATTGGTTAACTAAGGTGGCTTGTTTGCTTTGTTTCTCTTCTTTTCTAGATTATTGTGATGGTGAATGATTTGTTTTCTAAGTAGCCCCCATTGTCAGTGAACAAATTGGCGAGGCACATTTTCTTTGAAATTTTCTAATGAGGATGAAGGTGCTGTTTCTAGATCTAAAAGCCTCAGTCAGTTCTCGAGTTGATGCAAGCATGATGACGCGTCTAGCCTCCTAGTCTAACGAATTAAGGAGTGTGATAGATCTTACCGAGGTAAGACACTGTTCTGGAGAACATCTTTATTCACCAAAAATTTTCGTGTTTTTAAGCAACATCGGCGAGATGTCAGTTGATGAGCTCCTGAGTACTGAAAGCAAACCCTACGCGGATGAGCCTTTTGTCTCTAGCGTCTCGATCATCGCTACTGTGTACTACCCTTCCGTCGGAGTAAATATGGAGAAATATCTCTAGAAAAATTAAGGTCGACCAGGATGTGCTCTCGTGATGTCTATAACTGAGATAGTGAGCCCCGAAGATCAAGTTGTTGGAGTAATACATAATGAACTTGGACTCTGGCCTTCTCCACATTTTAAGACACCTTAAGGCACTCTCGACCACACGAATCTTTCCCGTATTAAAAGGCACTGCATCCAACCAGACCGGACAAACAAAGAGTTTATTAATGCCATGAAGCATATGATTTTCACCCTGCAGTCATGTTGACTGCTTTGAAACAGGTTCCCTAACATACCGAAGGCTTTCCTTACTACAGCAGGACAAACGTTTAGGTGTCTACATGTCTATTCTCTATTATATGTAGATACTGGTCAAGACACCAAAACATTTAACCATGTAAAAGAATTTCCGTTTCTTTTGATTTTTCAATACCAGATTTTTCCATACTCTGAATGTTCAAAAAATAACAGGAATGTTCAGTTTTTTATAGAATTTTATTTATTTATTTACCTGTTAGCCCAAAAGAATTATATTATTTATATATATGTACATAATTATAATTATAAGATGATTCTCTTAGGCTAACGCTTATGGTGCCTCTAGAACACGATTTTAGGATTGGCCTTAAGGTTATCTTAATTTTTGGGATCGTACCAAATGACAGGGAATAATATCTGCCATCTTTGTAGGGTTGTTTTGACCGAATATTTGCGTGCAGCCCAAGATGGAGTGGTCGTGGTGCAATGGTAATCACCAATCACATAGTCCAAGTCTGTCCATAACCAAGAACAATTTCTATACGGAAAATCTGTTCAACAAACGCATGAACAAGTGTCAAGAACAAAAAAAAAACAAAGTTTCTGTGAACTACAACCAATGCGACAAATTCAGTCGAATCTCTCTCTTTGTATCTAGTATAACCACCCTCAGAGAGTAGTGAACGAACATTTTCGTTGTTTGTGTGACAAACAACACCATAAGAGCGTAACTCTTGAACTAGCGAACCTAAACGGCTACAAATTTAAGACTAAATTTCGATCCTGACAGCCTAGAGCAATTTGGTTCTAAACACACTTGAAAAACTTGGTAATCGTTTATTACAGCAAAGCACGAACGAATGAATAGCCGTCAAGATATAATAAATTCAATCCGAACAGCTCGTTGCAGAAAATTCTGCCGTACTTGCCGCTGAAGAAGAAGAAGATCGTGAAAAACGACGTTAGACGTCTGTCGGCTTCAACTCACAGTCTTGTTGCATTTGACATAGATTTTGATCCAGCAAAGCCTTAAATTCTGCGTCTCCTTCTTCGACGCTTCTTTCACGTTGGAATCACCCCTTTTTTTAGCGCTGAAACCATTCGCGACAAACCCTAATATAAAGTGATTTTATAAGTGTTTGTTTTTTAGGCGTAAAAAAATTACTAGAAAAAGTGCAGAAGTATACATTTTTTTTATCTTGCATAATATGTAGACTTGCTCGCCATTTATTTTTTAAGAATTATTTTGGGCCGATATTGAGCACTACTATGTTTAGAAAGATCCAAGCAGATAGTCCACTTTTGAATCACTTCTTACTCGCTGATAACACGTGTAATATTGTCTTCTAAGACTGCAACTGACGCTAGCATATTGGCATGACTAATTTGACGTATTCCTATAACAATAGTCCGGAGTCAAGTCGCACGATCTAGTCGGTCAATTCACCGTCCAAAACGAGAGATAAATTACTCACCGAACTGATTTCTCAATTGGTCCATAGATTCTACTACAGATCAGTTTATTAACATGCCCACTCAACCAGAAATGAGCTTCGTTTTTCTTTTCTTAAGTACTTGTTAACCTTCTTCTTAGATGGCGCTACACTCCCCTCCACCTATGTGCGCTACCTGTGTGGGCCACCTTAGGTTCGGTCTTCCTCTGCTGCATCGTCCCTCAGAGTTGGATTCGAAAACTCCTCGGGCCGGAGCTCTGGCACTCTACATGGCCGAGCTATCTTAGACGTTGGATCCGAAGACGTCGTACTACGTCGATGCAGCTGTACAGCCCGTAGAATTCGTCGTTTCATTTTCCCCTCCACTCTCCGTTTATATAAACGGGAAGATAGGTTGAATGCAGAATTTTCCTCTCAAAGCGGCCAAGGGCATCGTCATCTGTTTTCGTTAAGGACCAGCCCACTGCGCCGGAAAGGAGGACCGGCATGATCAATGATTTATAATATATAGTGCTAGCTTGGCTTTTTCAGAGAGGGCTCTACTTCTAAATCGCCTCTTGAGCCCAAAGAAAAGAAGCAGCGATAGGGGAGAGTAATTCTTCGTTCGATCGCAGCGCTGTCGCGTAGTCGGCGACAACTCTGCCGATCCGGATGGTCGCGAAGTTCTCTTAACTTAACTAGTGCCTCAATATCTCCCTAAACGGAAACTTTATTTTACCTGCTGTTATTTAAAACCCTCGCAGCTCACACGTTGCTGTCGCCGTTGATTTCTTCGACTCCATATCTGATATTGCCGAACCAAATGGCATTATCATCATCTGTGGCGAACCCCTCCTCAGGCAAAGAAATTCTTTTCACGGATCATCTCTATGACTCCGGCCTTATGAACCTCAGTAACATCACCAATATAATGAACAGACAATTCGACCTGTTTTTCTGATGCCATTAATTGTGTTATTACCCAGAGTAACCAACTTCATCCACCTTTATCGGTAACTCTTTCACTCGAGACTCAATTCACTATTCTTCCCTCCGAAAATTCGTACTGTTTCAATTTCCGGAAAGCTGACTTAGCGAAACTAAATAATCTCTTCTAACGAACCCGAAGTAATCGCCAACTTCTTTGTTCATTTCTTCAGCCAACCAGGATCTTCAACCCGATCACGACTATTTTCGATATTTGAAAGACTGCCCCAAATGTCTCTGTCTCACTGAACATAATCCTAATCGCCTAATCGCCGACAAAATACGCAACCTAAAGTACGACTACTCTCACGGTCCTGACTGTCTGCCTGCCATAGTTTTAAAGAAGTGCGCGAATCATTTTATTTTATACCTTACCGCTCTATTTCAAAGCTCTATTTCCCAAGGACTCTTTGCTCAGCTTTGGAAATATGTTTATATCATTCCAGTCCACAAAAACTACTGAAAAATGAAACTTTTCGAGAGCATCGTTTATGATGCACTATTCTTTCACTGCAAACCCAAATTTTCTCCTAACCAACAAGAGTTCCTAAAAGGTGAACCGACAACCACTAATCTAGTCGAGTTTGTTTCACATTGTTTCTGTGCCTTTGACGCCGGCAAAGAAGTAGACGTTGTCGCCTCTGACTTTAGCACAGCCTTTGACCACATGTCTCACCAAGTTATTCTCCTCAAGCTCACCGCCCTCGGTTTCTCTCCTTTTTTTTTTTCATGGAACAAATCTTATCTAGAAGATCTTCAATATAACGTCTTCATCAGATCTTCTATCTCTGATCCAATTAATGCTACCTCCGGTATCCCACAAGGTAGTCATCTCGGCCCATTGATATTTATTCTAACCATTAATGATGTCCACGGCGTTATTCTGAACTCTCAGCTCTCCATATATGCCGATGATATGAAGATATTTAAACACATATCTTTCCTTGGTGACTTGTGCTCTCTCCAATTAGACAGGCTCACTAATTGGTGTCAAAAAAACCATCTCGAGCTCAATGTCATTAAATGCCAAGCCACCACTTACTCCCGCAAACTCTCTTCCTCACACCACCTCAGGACCTACATTATTCGTAATTTCCTTACCTTAAGAATCCCATGCAATCCGTATTGAAGCCATTCAACCTTTCGCCCTCCATGACCGTCCCTGGGCGAGGTCACTCCTTAATTTATCACCTTATACGAATCGCGTAAAATTAATTAACCTCCAACCCCTATGAACGACGCGATGTTGCAGATATTCTTTTCATTCATTACCTTCCCGGCGGTAACATTAACAGTCTCACATTAGTGCACATGATTTCCCTTAACACCAACCCGCATAACCTACGGTCCATGCCCTTTTTACGTATAAACACTCATCGCACCTATTGCACCATTCTGCACCAATGACCAGAATGCTGCGCAAAGCTAACACCATTCTTTTCGATTTTTTTTTATCCTGCTCAAAAAAATTACTGTACCCGGAACTGAAGATCTTGGCGTCCCGGGTTATGTGGGACTCAGCTGTTGGGATCTATCCCTTCAGTTCATATCCACTAAAACAACCGCAGTTTACTACATCGCCTGGGAAGGCAAGTGTCGGCTTTTTTTATTCCACTTAGACCGTTTGGTGTGGCTGCCTTGGAGCACTCTTAGTGTTATAAATCCCAAGAACCTCCGTGACAGCCTCATAGCCAAAGGAAAGTCGGCGGATTTCGAGGGCCAGATTCCTCTCCAAGAGAGAGTACAGGAGGAAAAGTGGACGTCTGATGATCTGACATTGTATTTTTGCGCGATCGTTGATGTGATATCGGTGTTATATGCCGATAACTTTTGCCGATTTCTTTTTCCTCTCATAGGCCCCGCTTAAAGATGTTGCTCCGCTGACCAATATGATAGCCAAATGGCTATCAATGACACTGACTTTGCCATCTCGAGCCACAACGAGGTCGGGTTTACGGATATCTTGTCTCGTTAGAAATTGTGGCTCATGCTCCACTGACCATCCCTTACCACACAGGCCCGATGAGAGCACTTTGCAAACTGCATCATGTCTCAAAATACGTCCGCCGTGCGTCCTGAAGCAGTTTTGAATTAGGTGCGCGGCAGCCGGCGCGACATAAAACATCACGATTCGCTCGTTGGACGCCACGAGATGTTCGAACTCGTGAGAGGAGGCAGTTAGTGCGGACGTGTTGGCACTGGACATAGTCCCGTCCGGAAATATACACCAGGAGCTCGAGAAATTGGTCTTCCACTCTAGCGTAGTTCGCGGCCGCCTACGGAGTTATATAAGGATAGGGCCCACCATCTTTCTGCCTCTTTGGTGTTGTAGCACTCTCTGATTTGGTAAGGGCGCAGACAGCCCAATGGATTCGTTTTCGGACAGAGAGGGTTTCGCGGGCGGTTCTCACCGCTGGTGAGGTAGAGTTCCCCAGTGTCTGAAGTCTGCCACGCATCAAGCAGGGGACGAAGGTTTCGAAGGATGGTAGTCCCAAACCACTATTGTTAGTGGTTGTGTGGAAATAAGCTCTCGGGATATCGTGTGGCAAACTGAGCCACTGAACCTTTGTCATGGCTTTAAGGCTTTGGTGAGATTTTCAAGTTCAACCGCCAGTATCAAATTGACTCCAAGATACCGCCATTCTCTGCTTAGACTGGACTGCTCAGGACTTTTATTTTCTTGTCCCGGCCCGACTGGACAATGGACAGAGCGGTGCACTTGGAGGCATTGACCAAGCTTCTGTTCTTCAAGCTCGGCTCAGGCTCAGTGCTCGTCTGCCTAAAGCAGTGCATTGATACGCGATCCGTTCAGGTCGTACCCTATATCATAGGTTAAGGCAAGGACGAAACAATACGAAGGTGGTCCTCCTGGCAAACTCCTTTGGAGGCTTGGATGAGTTCAGATGTTTCCTCAATAACATCAAAAAGTCCAGTCTAATAATTGCCCTATATCACAAGGGTGAGGGGCACTCTCTACCTAGTTAATTAGTTAATTAAGCTTTTTGTTTTGTTAAGGCTTGCATTAAGCTAATAAAGGGCCTCTTTGGGGTGTCAAATCAATTCTTTTCACCTTGCCTAAATTTTTTTTAACATCGTAGCTCTCGATTAATTCGCTACCGACCCTAATGGAGTAGCGAAAATTCTCTAATGTCTTCCTGCACGATCGGACGAGGTTGGCAGGGATAGTAAGCCATGTTTACATGGCTCGGTATAGCTCGTTCCTGTGCAAACTGTCATATAAGGCTTTAAAATCGACAAAAAGATGGTGTGTGGTCTGAAACTACACTGATAGAAACCTATTAGATCATCCACAATGGGTTTGAGGCATTCAGACAGTACGATAGAGAAGATCTTGTAGGCGATATTAAGGAGACTTATTCCCCGCAGTTATATGGGTCTCCTTTCTTTTGGACTGGGCAAGCGATGTGAGATTGCGCTGGCAATGCTCCCATTATTGTTCTGTGTCATCCTGGTGTCATCCGACTTTGCGAGAGGTTGAAACTCGATCAGCGAAGATGAAGATCCTAGCGGTCGTACACTAGTTTTTTTTTTATAGGGTTCTTGCAGGTTCAAGAGTGTACGCTCTTATGGTGATTGTCACACAACCTGGACGGGGTTCAGATGGTTTGTGTCGAAGATGTTCGTTCACTACTCTCCAGGGGTGATTGTCTTAGATAGGATTTTTGAGAGATTCGACTGAATGTTGTGGCGTTGGTTGTAGTTCACAGTAACTCTTTTGTTTCCTTGCATTAAGGTATTACATATATTGGAAATGCACACACAGGATATGAATTTTGAAGTGATCTTATGCTGCGAGTGTTACGCCTTCGCTAGCATTTACTGATCATCTCTCATTCACAACTGATGTTGTTGCACAATTTTTCCGTATAGGAATTGTTCTTGGCTATGGACAGACTTGAACTACAGACCTTCCGCTCAACAGTCGATGATGATTACCATTGCACCACGATTTTTGTGAGGCTGTAGACCAAGATCCTGGCGGAAAATTTTCCACGTAATCCAGTAACACAATCCCAATTGCTACGAAGGACGATGAAGGGACAAATCACGGTCTCGATTAAGACTGACGGATACAGCAGCAATATTTTCCTCTATACGCATTTTATGCATGTATGTAGATGGCTTGATGTCCAATAGAAATTTGGTAACTATGGCTGGGATTACTTGCTCAGTAGATCGACTATGGCGGCCATAAGATTATCGAAATGCATTAAAAAACATATTTCATAGAGCATGAGTTTTGATATTAAAAGTCAATAGCTAGTAAGTGTTGTTCGAGTGTACATCTTTCCGTGTTCGAATACTAACTGATCATGTTATGACACAGGTCGTGAATCATACGCGAGCTGTCAAAAAAAGGACACTGAAAAACCATTGGCAAAAAAAATCACTTCTTAAATTATGCTCCCTCTACCTAATCAAGCATCATCATACAAGACGGACAGAACTCAGTGCTGTATCAGCGTGAATGCGAAGGCATCAACGGGTTTATGTCGTAACATATCATCAACTTACCTGTTTCCTTATCTGAATAATTAATACTTTCCCTAAACCTCGCTTTAAAACCCGCAATCTTCGTTCATTTCCCCAATCCGGTATTCTACGAAGCTGCATACAGCCCGCGGTTATCCTTAATCCAATCCACCTCTCAGATTTATGCACCAATTCACCCAATCAAAGCAATCAATTGCCTCTAGAGCCATCAACATACTCGTATATAACGGTCTCGTCTATTGCGTGCCACTTCCAGGCATTTTGATTGTCAGCAATGCAACATAGGAGGACCCCCGATCTATAGCAAGTTCTTCTTTAATTTTTCAAATTCTTTAAAGAATGAATCGCGACAGCAACCTGCAGTAGGCACTGGTCAAACTGGTATTCGCACGAGTCAACGGTTTCAATTGAAAGATATCTCACGTAGTATCTCAATCTGGTTTCGAGTGAATAAAAAGCAAAACAAACCAGATGCAATAAAATGTATTTCTTTTCTCTCTTTTCGTTCTCGTTGTCGTTATGGTTGCTGAAGCCTTGCATGAAGCCTGCATTATATGGCTTGAACGTCGAGGAAAGTTGTCACCGTACGGTTCTTAATGTGGATCATCTAAGAATCGTCATTTCATTATTTCTTCTCAATTTTTTTTTGCCAAATTGCTTTCTTCGCTTGTCTAGTGTGCTGCAGCTGATGTAGAAAAAACGTAGCTAGCGAACGAGTTTTACCAGATCCAAGCCTGCTGTTTGCTTCTTGCCACTCACTATTTGACCAAGCTCGGGTGTTTGCCGCCTTGGCGGGTTTATCAGTTTCTTGCCAGAAGTGCTTCATCCTGGTAGCGCTTGACACTTATTTGATTATTGCTTTCACAACCTCCTTGAACGCTTGACAGTGTTTTCCTATTTTGCTCTCGAAAAGCCATTTGAAAAATGTGTTGATAAGTCCATCGCGTCGATGCGCATTGTACGGTTTCACTTAGATCCGTGGCAGAAGTGCGGTTCAATTAGTCCCAGTCCATTGTCGTCGCCATCCGTTCAGATCTTATCGCCGCATGTACTGAGACGACAGCGCCCGCCTAGTGTCGAGGACATGTCAACATCGTCATGTGAACGGAATCCGGACTCGACGAAGAGCCTACGATCGCGGGATAAAATGCGTAATCGGTATCCGCAAGTGGTCAAGAGGCTGTCGACGCTATGCAGCGATTGCATTGCAAAGCATGTCAGTTGTGTTTGTTTTATTGCCATGTCCGCGTTTTCCATCTTGACCCTTTTAAATAATCTTTCTTTGGCATGTGTCTAATGCGCGTTTTGTTTGTTTCGTTTTAGGCACAAACATTTGCTCTGCAACCGGGCGAGGGCAGTCTACGTCCCAGGCAAGACCTTGGAAATAGCGGAGTGGAGGATATGACCCAGTTAGATGATCTACATGAGGCATCACTACTATGGAATCTACGATTGCGGTACGACAAAGGATTGATATACACGTTTGCCGGCAGTATCTTAATAGCAGTGAATCCGTACAAAATGTTTCCGGACTCATATGGCCTGGAGGTGGCCAAGCAATATGCTGGCAAACCACTTGGAACACTGCCGCCACATTTATTTGCAATTGGAGCAGCGGCGCATGCAGCACTTCCATCACCACAAGTTGTGGTGATTTCTGGTGAATCCGGTTCGGGCAAAACAGAATCGACAAAGTTGGTGATGCAATACCTGGCCGCAGTGGTTCCGGGTGGAGGATCTGCATCGGCAGTGATTACAGAACAGATTTTGGAGGCAGCACCATTACTCGAGGCATTTGGAAATGCAAGGACAGCTCGGAATGACAATAGTTCGAGGTTTGGAAAATATTTAGAAGTTTACTTCAAGTCAGGTGCCATTGTTGGCGCCAAGATCACGCAGTATCTGCTAGAGAAGTCAAGGATCGTGACACAGGCACCAGGCGAGAGGAACTACCACGTTTTCTATGAGATGCTTGGAGGACTATCGGAGACAGAGAGGACCAAGTATGGTTTACTGGAAGCAGACAAATATTTTTACCTGAATCAGGGCGGATCAGACTGTGCTCCAGGCCGAGTTGATTGGGGATCATTACAAAGCGCCATGCAAGTGCTAGGCGTTTCCGAGGGCGAACGTGAAGGAATAATCAGAGTGCTGGCATCCGTATTGCATTTGGGAAACGTATACTTCCACAGACGGCAACTGCGACATGGACAAGAAGGAGTTGAGGTCGGCTCGGATGCAGAGATCAAATGGGCAGCCCACTTGTTACATATTTCCGCTGAAGGACTACATCGATCGCTTACAAGCCGCACGACTGAGGCACGATCGGAACGATTATTTACTCCATTGGGTATAGACCAAGCACTGGACTCGCGAGATGCATTTGCGAAGGCACTGTATGCTGGCCTCTTCAACTGGTTAGTATCCAGAATCAACTCTATCGTACAGAAAGGCGGCACGCATGACGCACACCGAATATCCATTCTTGATATATTTGGCTTCGAGGACTTGGCCGAGAACTCCTTCGAGCAACTATGCATTAATTATGCGAACGAGAACCTCCAGCTCTATTTCAACAAGCACGTATTTAAGCTGGAACAAGCCGAATATGCCCGAGAGCGCCTCGAGTGGACACCTCTCAATTGGGATGATAATCTCCCGGTGATCCATCTTCTAGCTAAGAAACCAGTTGGCGTATTCCATCTCCTAGACGATGAGTCGAATTTCCCTCGAGCATCTGACATGAGTTTTCTTGAAAAGTGTCACTACAATCACGCACTAAACGAACTATATTCCAGACCACGGATTGGTGCCCAAGAGTTCGGAATCACTCACTATGCTGGTCAGGTGTGGTACTGTGTCGACGGATTTCTCGACAAGAACCGTGATGCACTCAGAGGGGATGTGCTAGAGCTTTTGGCTTCCAGTAAGCTTCAACTGGTCGTCGACCTCACAAAGCAACTTCGGGCACAACGAGACTCAGGCAAGTCCCTTCCAAAAGGATCGAATGGTCGATTCGTCACTATGAAGCCGCGAACACCAACAGTCGCGGCACGCTTCTCTGACTCATTGCAACAGCTCTTGCAGTCCATGGGTCGCTGCAATCCCTGGTTCGTACGCTGCGTAAAACCAAACAACGAGAAGCATGCTCTGAAGATGGATATGCCGTGTGTCCTGCAGCAACTGCGGTATCTAGGAATGTTAGATACAATTCAGATCCGCCAGAGAGGTTATCCGGTTCGATTGAGGTTCCAACATTTTGTGGAACGCTACCGTCATCTCATGAAGGCGCCTCTACCCCGTGGCACGCCTTACCGAGAACTCTGTAGGACAGTTTTGGAATCACTCCCACGAACAGGAATTGAAGGTCCAGACTTCCAGTTGGGTGCCACTAGAGTGTTCCTGCGCGAGGCACTCCACCGAATGCTTGAGACTGGACGATCAGATCGACTCAAAAACGCCGCTGTGGTGATTCAGAAAAGCGTGCGTGGAATGCTTGTACGTAGACGTCTTGCACGTGAGAAAAGGGCAGCAACCAAAATACAGTCCGAGTGGCGTGGCTACCATGAAAGAAAACGCTTCAAGAAGCTACGAAAGACTGCAGTCCAAGCACAGGCATTATGGCGAGGAAAATTGGCGCGAAAGCGTTTTACCAAACTTAAAGCGGACCACAAGCGACGTCTGGAGGCGCAGAAAATGCAAAAAGAGCGCGAGGCAAAGAAAATCGCCAAGGAGAACAGCGAACGAAGTCAAGTCGCCTATCTGGACATACCAGCCGAGTTGGCATTTATATTCTCAAAAACCGAAGGATGGACACCGGTTCACGGCGACCGTCACTTGGTCAAGGTTGTGGGAACCGTTCCCGGTCCCCCGGTAGCTGGTGATTTACCCAAAGACTTGGATCAATTTTCATTTGGAAAATTCAGTTCAGTATACTGCAATGGCTTGAGACTGTCACCAAGACGGGAACCTATCACGACACCGTTCTTAACTCGAGCGGCATCGCGCGATCAAGATTTTCAGGATTCCCTTGCCGTTTTCAAGCTCATCCTGCGTTGGACAAACGACACGACTCTCGATGGCAACAAGGAGAAAGTGCTTTCGGACTATATCGTTCACAAGGGACTATCTTCCCGAGGTCTCCGTGATGAAATTCTTGTACAACTCTGCAATCAGGCATATCGTGTAGAGGAATCACAGGCCCAGAGGATTTGGCAACAGATGGCGCAATGCTTATCCTGTTTCCAACCCGGCCCGGCCTTCAGCAAATATTTGATGAAATTCATAAGCGACAACGCTCCTGCATCTATGAAGGAACTGCTTCTGAAGAAGATTCTCCGAACAACCAACAGTACCCAGGCCATGGCCTGTCGTAGCTTTACCCCATCCTGGGTCGAATGGCGTGCTATATCCCGGATTTCAGACATCGCCGTCGCCTTAACTATGCCGGACGATGCGACACAAACCGTAGCTATCGATTCGTGGACCACATGTGAGGAGGCAGCTTCTCTCGCCATCTCAACCCTTGGCATATCCAACCGCGGATGGACTGTAGTACTAGATGACGGCAAACTTCTTTCAGATTCATGTGGCCTCGACTACATTTTGGACCTGATTTCAGAGAAGGAACTCTGCCCAGCTTTCCCGGCAGCTCGTAGTGATTTATTTAAAACTGGTTCGAAATTCTCACGCACTCTACTTCCAGATACAGAACCAAGCAGTCCGAAACGCCCACAAGTGCCGCCACCCGAGCCACCACAGGCAAAGTCTACTCCCAAGCCAGTTGAAGCACCAATCCCTGAACCGGTAGTTGAGAAGAAAATCGAATACAACCCCGTTCGAAAGAACTCTCGAGACCTGTTGTCCAGGAGCTCTGCGCTAAACGAACGCTACTTCGAAAAAGAAAAGTCCAGGTCGAAGTCACTTGACGATCTGCTAGCTGGTGATGATGGAGATCTTGTCACTACTCCGGAACCTGAACCACTCACCAATCTGGGACTCTCTGAAAGTCGTCTAAATGACAGATATCACTCAGCTGAACGGCTGGCTCCTATGGGAAAGGAAACTGCTCCACGATACCAAAAGTCCCAACATGCTGGCCGCCGATCCCATGCAGGCTCTCATTCCAGCAAATATGTGGAAAAATCCGAATACGCAACTCGGTCGTCAGCCATGTCCGATACGAGCGAGGCACCATCATTGGCAAGCCACGTGCGTAGAGTGCGAGTACCATCACAAGCTTCGGATGTCGATCAATTCCTTGATGACCTCTTCAGCCCAGTTCTCGACGGATCGCTGGACGAGCTTTCTGATGCTCGATCACTGGCTGCTAGTATTCGTGGCGGCACAACAGAAACTGACTTTCTCGAGGCGCCAATCATAGAGAATTCAATTGATCGGCTGACTAGCGCAGCCTCCCTGAGCACCAAGATCAAGGGCGGTGGCAAGAAAACGCCCGAAAATAAAAATGAGGATGTTAACCTTGACGAGTACATCACAGGACTTTTCAATCCAATTTTTATCAACGAAGCCATCAACAATCTGACCGACAAATCCGAGCTGATCGAAATAATCAAAGGGGGTGGAACCACACATCAACAATCCACAACCGCATCAGGCTTTGTCACCAGCGCAGGCATGGTGAATCCTCTCAACCCCCTCATGGCAGGTGTGAGTCCCGAAAGCCTCATGCAAATGATAAGCATTCCACCGGAGGCAGATCCATCGCATTACCAGCATCAAGTCCAACGAGCCTTCCTCCAGTCCGCCATGGCACAGAATTTGCAAATCCAACAGCAGCTCCTAGCTCAAAATCAAGCTCTACAGACCCTTCTCAGCCAACAGGATAGCGCAACCGCTTCACCAGCTTCTCCACCTCATTTACAGTCCTCCCTGACAACACATACAACAACAAACAAGATCAGTTTACAGACTGCCACTTCATCCTCGGCACACCGGCAGAGCTTTAAAAATCGGATTTCACAGTTCGCGGATATCGATCGCAATAGAAAGACATCATCTGACAGTGGAGGATCGCTGATACCTCCACCTCCTCCGCCACCAATGCCACCACCAATCGAAGCCAAGGATCCATCGGAAACACGACACTTCCTCGATCCATACGGCCGCGCCAAGACGGTACGCATCGGAAAGTGGAGATGGCCACCACCACAGGATGGACCACAGCCAGAGAACGAGGAAGATTTCTTTGTGTTCAAAATGCGCCAAAGCCAAAGGAAGACCACTCCTCAGTCACAGTTGCACAGCAGCAGCGGATCCCTGAACGGATCCACTATCGAATGGGAAGAATTCGAGGTCGATTCGTCGAAAGCACCATCGCCTCCAGCTATCCATACATCACAATTCGTTCGCACACAAATTAAAATCGAAACCTCAAATGGAAAGCACATGAAGGAATCCCATGAGCCAGGTTTACCAAGTCCATCAACAAAGATGTCACGGAAGAGCTTTGAAATTGGTGCCGATCGTCCGCCACCGGGAAGCGTTGGTAAACTGAAGCTTAGTTCGGAAATGAGACAACGACTCGAACAAGTCACAGCTGGACATTCAGTTAGATCATCGGTTAGTACGAAATCAGAGCAACGAGCGCCGGCCAAACTTGAGGACACTCGGAAGCTTATGTTGCAGCAACAACTTAGCGGACACTTTGGTGGTTCCAATGACATTTCATCAGTGCGATCACAAATCGAACGAATGGAAGGAAAACTATCGCCTCCGCCCCAGTCTAGCTGGCCGGCAGTGGTGCCTCCAGCGCCATCCGTTCCAGCACCACCACCACCGATTCGTCCTCCAACAACAGCTCCTCCTGCTCCGCCACCGGTGCCAAAGAGTCCACCCGTTCATAAGGACCGCAACGATGAACGAGAATATCGATCACAATTACAGCAGGATATACCGGCGTTCATTCAGCGCCAGGAACGAGACACATTCGGCGCCAGGCACAACTGGAATGGGTCTGAAGTTTCCAAAGACACATATGACTCATGGGGTCGTGCTGAAGCCGCTAAGTTGGACATGGTCTATGAAACGAGCTTCAAGAAGGAAATTCCCAACAATCGTGAGCGCTCGCGATCCCGATCCCGATCACGCTCTCGCGACCGAGATGATTTCTCCGAATCGGTTTGGGACCGTACCGAAGTCGAAGGTCCTCCTTCAACAGGCAGCGAGAGAGAACGAGAAAAAGAACGAGAGAAACGTGAACGGATCTATGAAATGCGTCAAGTCGAAAGAGAGAAGGAAGGTAACAAGGTCTACCATCCTCCGTCAAAATCCCTCGCCGGTCAATCGGAACGCGAATCTAACACCCGCAAGCAGTCGCACAGTCAATCGCACTTCACATCCACCTCTACAACCACGACCAGCACTACGCCTCCGACCTTCAAGACGCACATGGTTCAAAAATATGAAAAAGAACGCAAGCGGAAGACATCTGGATCCACTATGGTCTCCCAAGGCACGCGTAAAGACGACGAAACCGACTATGGCGACGAATGGCCAGTGCCATCGATTCCGGCACCAGTCCCCGCACCGCCATCACTCAAATCACCAGCCACTGCATGTCTCACTTACAATCGCGTCCCATGGAAGCTACGTGTTCGTAAGGAAGTCTTCCATCCAAACGAACCCATTGGCCCACCAATCGCATTAGACCTTCTCTTCGCCCAGGTCGTTGGCGATGTGTTCGGACTAACACCATGCCTCCGCATCACACCACAGGAGAAATCGTCGGCAATGAACATGCTCAACGGACACGGTGTCACCGTCGACAATGTGCGCGGTCAAAATGTTCGTGCAATTGTCAAACGGCACTTGGTCGACATGGCACGCAGCTGGCCGTTATATTTCGCTCGCCTATTCGCCGTCCAGGGTGCTCCACAATTTCCCGACGTATCGATTATGGGTATATCGCATAATGGCGTCTATTTGGCGAGACGTGATGCCGACTACTTGATTGTGGTGCAATCGTTACCATTCAATGAACTGCAGGGCGCTGTTACATTGCCGCGACCTGCTGCATTGCAGTTGAACATGAGGAATGGCGGACACCTGACGCTGCATGCTGTACGTGCGTCTGCGATACAAGCTATGATACAGACGTTCTCACAGGAATTCAGACAGGTAAGTGATCATTTTTTTTTTATTTTTTGACATGTGAAATGACATTAATGTTAACCGGGTCAGGAGTAGGTAGAAAACAAGTCGCACTAATGCGTCGCCAAAGCTAGTATTAATATGTTAGAACCATTGATTGAATTGATTCAGCATGGACGAAAGGGATACTACGGTACCTCCAGTTGCTCTTCTTCCTTCTAGGCTATCACCAGGTTACTCCAAATAACTGCATTGGCTCCATCGTTCAACCATTATTACGTTCACAGCCATTATTACTTGAATCAACTGATGCGAAAGGTCTCGTTTCTCAGCTGTTGGAAATGATGCCCTGATAGCCTTCCTAGCACCATGGCTTTTTTGATCATGCAGAGGTTAAACTTTCAAATACTTCTATAAGCCCCTGACACGTTGTCACCTGGCTATCTTCAGCTACCTGGCTACATATATTCTCCTGGTTAGCTTCAGCTGCCTGGATACATATAGTCGCCTGGCAAGCTTCAGCCGCTTGGCTAGCTTCAGCTGCCTGGCTACATATAGTCGCCTGACTAGCTTCAGCTGCCTGAATACATATTGTCGCCTGGCTAGCTTCAGTCGCCTGGCTAGCTTCAGTCGCCTGGCTATATATTGCCTCCGGGTAGCTTCAGCTGCCTGGCTACATATTGTGACCTCGGCAACTTCAGGCTACATATAGTCGCCTGGCAAGATTCAGCTGCCTAGCTACATATAGTTGCCTGGCAAGCTTCAGCTGCCTGGCTACATATAGTCGCCTGGCAAGCTTTAGCTGCTTGGCTAGCTTCAGCTGCCTGGCTACATATAGTCGCCTGGCTACATATAGTCGCTTGGCTACATATAGTCGCCTGGCTACATATAGTCGCCTAGCTACATATAGTCGCCTGGCTACATATAGTCGCCTGGCTACATATAGTCGCCTGAATACATATTGTCACCTGGCTAGCTTCAGCTGCCTGGCTACATACAGTCGCCTGACTTGCTACAGCTGCCTGGCTACATATAATAGCCTGGTTAGCTTCAGCCTGGCTGCTTATAGTAGCCTTACTAGCTTCAGCCTGGCTACATATAGTCGCCTGACTACATATTGTCGCCTGACTACGCTAGCTTCAGCTGCCTGGCTTCATATAGTCGCCTGGAAAGCTTTAGGTGCTTGGCTAGCTTCAGCTGCCTGGCTACATATAGTCGCCTGGCTACATATTGTCGCCTGACTACGCTAGCTTCAGCTGCCTGACTAGCTTCAGCTGCCTGACTAGCTTCAGTTGCCTAGCTACATATAGTCGCTTGGCTAGCTTCAGTTGCCTGGCTACTTATAGTCGCCTGGCTAGCTTCAACTGCCTGGCTACATGTAGTCCCATGGCTAGCTTCAGCTGCCTGGCTACAAATAGTCGCCTGGCTACATATTGTCGCCTGACTACGCTAGCTTCAGCTGCCTGACTAGCTTCAGTTGCCTAGCTACATATAGTCGCTTGGCTAGCTTCAGTTGCCTGGCTACTTATAGTCGCCTGGCTAGCTTCAACTGCCTGGCTACATGTAGTCCCATGGCTACATATAGTCGCATGACTACATATAGTCGCCTGACTACCAATAGTCGCCTGGCTACATATTATCGCCTGGCTAGTTTCAGCTGCCTGGCTACATGTAGTCCCATGGCTAGATTCAGCTGCCTGGCTTCATATAGTCGCCTGGCAAGCTTTAGCTGCTTGGCTAGCTTCAGCTGCCTGACTACATATAGTAGCCTGGCTACATATTGTCGCCTGACTACGCTAGCTTCAGCTGCCTGGCTACATGTAGTCCCATGGCTAGCTTCAGTGGCCTAGCTACATATAGTCGCCTGGCTAGCTTCAGTTGCCTGGCTAGCTTCAGTGGCCTAGCTACTTATAGTCGCCTGGCTAGCTTTAGCTGCCTGGCTACATATTGTCGCCTAGCTAGCTTAAGCTGCCTGGCTGGCTTCAGATTGCTAGCCAACTTGAGCTGGCTAGCTTGAGATATCTAGCTAGCTTGAGATATCTAGCTAGCTTGAGATATCTAGCTAGCTTGAGCTGGCTAGCTTGAGTTTCTGTCGCCTGGCTATATATTGCCGCCGGCTAGCTTCAGCTGCCTGAATACATATAGTCGCTTGGCTTGCTTCAGCTGTCTGGACACATATAAGTAGACGCCTGGCCAGCTTCAGCTGTCTGGCTACATATAGTCGACTGGCTAGCTCCAAATCAAAACGATTTCCACTTAACATCATCGCTGCAATGCCAACTTCATCGCAACTCGCTATTCCAAAACTACACCATCTCGGCTGAATCCATTCAGTAAACAACCGATTAGTTCCTGTTTACACCAAGCCCAACTCGCCCCATCAAACCTAGCCGAGTCACAGAGAAATGCCGCAAGTGACAACAGACACGATTGGTCATAAATCAATCAGTGGAGAAATTGTGGCGCTGACAATCTCGTAAACACGTTTAAACTGGGCTTAGGCTGTGACCAATTCCATCGAATCCGTTGCTAATTTTATATTTTTTCCCTCCTTTTCCGTTCAAGATACTTTTTTTTTATTTTACTTTTGCTCGGAGGGTAGCTTGGTGCGCGTGCACATTGACTGCACACAAATGGTTTGAATCGATGTACATACAACGTGCGGAGAAGTAGAAACAAATAAAACTTTAATGAGAATCAAAAACAGCAGTGAATGATGGAAAAGAAGGGGGAAAAGGCGTAATGAGTAGCGTTTTTCTGCGAGGCGGTTCGGATGCAATTGCACGGATTAAAGGAAAGTTTTACGACTACAATGATTGGAATTTCATGAACGACGTCCGACTAATGGGTCCAGAAAATTGTTGTAAAATTTTTAGAGCAGAGTTTATGTTACATGTTGAGCTTACAAGTGTGTTGAGTTCAGTGTCTGCATTAATGCGATGCGCTCATGCAAGACTTAATTGATTTGGTCTAATCGCCTAGTCTCTAGGAGAGAAATCAAGCTTAATTCGGTTTTATTGGTATTTTTTAAGTGTTCATAGAGAAGGCAGTAAAACGAACGTTGTGCTTAGAAGACTTTCAGTGACAGCCATATACGCCTCCACTGGCTTATTTTTAGTTTCATCAATAGGGTTAGTAAACACGATTATAGTCATTAGGAGTTGAGTGCAGAAGTTTACTGGCAGTGTAGCTTGGAATGAGAGCTTCACGGCTCTTTACTGTACGGGGATTTTTAAAAACCAGTCGACTTTTTATTTCCAAAAATAAAAGGCGTTTTGGTATAGCTTTGAGCTTTTCGAGCGATGCGGTCTTTACCTCCTTAATCGTGGAAATTCTTCATCCCTTCATGGAACCTTTCAGTTTTGGAGAAAAAAAACGTCGCAGGGGCCAATAAAGTATGCGTAAATAACAATAAGCGAGCAGGTGCATTACCGTGATTCAGCAGCCCATAAAGCCAGATGTTTTATTCTTCTTGCTTCATGCAAACGGCTCATAACTCAATGGTAATATTCCTTATTATATATATATAATATACCTTTTATATAGTATAATATACCTTTCCGACAAGAACTCATGACGAACCACGACATGGTAATCGAAAAAACAGTGAGCAAATCATTCACATGTGAAGAACTTGACGTGATTTTTTCAGTCTTGACTCTTCTCGTCGTTTCCATTGGGATGATTGGGATGATATGAACGTCATAACCATATACCCATGTTTCGTCACCAGTGATGACCCTTTTCAACTAATCTGGATCATTATCGACCAGCGACGGTTCTTTTGGTCAAAATTTAGCAATTTCACAACAAACCTTGCTAACCTACCTTTCATGCCCAAGGCATCTGAAAATATTTAATGGCATGAGTTCCTCATTCCCCCGAATAGTGGTTCGATGATTCTCAATAACAATTTTCTTCACTACTTCAACCTTCAATCCATTGTTGACGTGCTGTGGCGTCCAAGGAGGGCGTCGTCATTAACATCTTCTTGTAAAGAGCTTGTATAAGTATATAAAATTTTCTTTTGCTCAGAGTAGACTCGCCAAATGCTACAGACCCACAAAAACTTTCACACACATTTTTTCAATAGCAAAAATCGTGAAGCACCCCAAAACCTCTCTTATAACCTTTATGTCTGTGAAAAACAAGAATACATCGAGTGTGGTAGGACGCCCTATTTTAGTGTTTTCATATAGGTTTTATCAACCTAAGTAACATGTGGGCGAGCCTCGTCGTGCTGTAAAATTACTTTGTACTGTCTTTGCTGGTAGTGTGACCGTTTTTAGTGTTGCGACTAATGTTAAGGTGTAGACCGTTAGCGCGGGACCATCCGGTTAGACTATTAATGTCATGTTGTAAATCTGTAGCGTCAGAATATGTCGATATCGACTTAAAGATTTTCAGGTCATCAGCAAATAGTAGACAATTAGAATATGGTACATATAAAGGTAGATCATTTATGAATAAAAGAAAAAAGAGTGGGCCTAAGTGACTGCCTTGAGGGACTCCTCAGTAATTAACATATTGTGTTCGACCAATGAGATAGCTTCGAATCCAGAGCAATAAATTGGAGTGGAACTCAAGAAGACGAATTTTCGAGATTAGCACATTGTGCTGAATCAAACGCTTTCGAAATGTCGGTGTAGATAGAGTCAACTTGACAATGACTTTCCATACTTTTCATTATATAATTATAATTATAATTTATAATAAACAATAAATAGATAATAAATATGTAAATAAGAAACAGATAAATAAGCGATATGATAGGAAAAGTTATAGCTAATAGCAAGTTTACGTTACTAAATTATTTATTAAGACGTTGTCGGCGTAAGCGCAATTGTTTGTAAATTTTCTTGTCAGTTTTTGAATTCAACATTCGCTCTTTGGTGTAGCTTTAAAGTAGAATAGTGCCATGGGAGGTCAAGCATGAGTTTGAGTAGCTTATTTTGCGACACTTGTAGCTTTTGGATGCGGCATTTCGCACAATTTCCCCATACTGGACAACCATATAGTAATAAGGCTTGAAAGACCGTTTTGTGTATCAGCAGCTTATTTTGATTTGTTAGTGCAGATTTTCTGTTTATGAAGGGGTATAACATCTTTATCGCTATATTTATTTTCTGTAAGGTTTTGGAAATATGTTCGTTAAATGTTAATTTGGTGTCTAGATGAATGCCTAGGTACTTAACCGAATTGCTCCAGCTTATTGCGGATCCAAAGATTTAATGATTTAAAAACGGTTAAAATAATGTTCTAATACTTTCAACGCATTTCGAAGATTTGTCTCAATATTGAGAGCAAACTCGTGCGATGCAAGTATTGCAGTATCATCTGCAAAAATAGCCGATTCGCAGCTATCGAGGCTTGGAAAGTCCGACGTAAATAGATTGTATAAAATGGGACCCAGAACGGAACCTTGCGGAACCCCTGATTGGAAGCAAATTGGACTAGAAACTATACTGTTGACACTGACCTTGAAAGAACGATTTGACAGAAAACTTTGGTCAATAAATCCTTGAAAATATTAAAGGCTTTAGCTGTATTCACCAGACTATAAGACTTTTCGTTCCTATGACGAGTTAATGCCTGGAATCATAGCATCTTTTTTCCCACATTAAATTTTTTTGCAAGAATTATGGTTTTCTTGTTAGACAAGTCTAACTACAACCCCTTTGTTATTTTGATAGCTGATCTTGATGGTTTCAGAGAGATTAACCGTCTGTCAATTCAGTGTATATCACTTAGAGATTCATATAATTAAAAAAAATGTTTTTTTATTTTATGGAACATGTCAAGCGTTAACTTGTTGTAAATCAGGGAAATAATTCAGAAGCCCGGCAACTGGGTTCCCCATGAATTAAAACCGAAAGATATTGAAAGGCTTGTTTTACTTGCTAAAGGCAAAAAAGAAATGCTATGAATCATTGAATCATTTTCATCGACCACCAAAGTAAAATTTGAGTTGAAGTTATGCTGTGTACCCTTGATTGTGAGACCAAATAATTGTCGTGTACAACCTGGAAAGATACTTACTTCTTACTTCTTGCGCAGAAATCCAAAATTGGATCGCCTCAAAAAACGAAACCTTTTTTTCGAATTGCTTAAGAGGTTAAAAAATACAAAAACCAAATACAAGTTTCTCTTTAAAAAATGCAATAAAATGAACAAAATTAAATTTTGTCCATGTATTATAGCTTTATTAGTAAGAACAAACATTCCCATTAATTATGAAATGCAACATCGTTCAAATGGCTGCCTCGGCTGGCTTCGTAGTAGCGCATTCTCTCGCCCCGTTTTTCCAAGACCTTGTTGATGGTTTCCATGGTAGCTTACGGATTGTTGGCATAACATCGGTCCTTCACGGTTCCCCACAAAAAAAAAAAAGTCCAAGGGGGTCAAATCGCAGCTCCGGGGCGGCCATGACATCGCCAAGGCGGCTGATAACACTATTTGGGAATTTAGTGCGCAAAAGATCGATTGTGGCATGGGCTGTGTGGCGTGGCGCGCCACCCTCCAGAGAAAAGGTCGTCCAAAACCATGACTTTAATTCATGTAAAAAAAAAGTCGGTTAACATGGCACTGTAACGCCCAACGTTGACCGAAACGTTGTTCCAGCCTCATTTTTGAAGAAAAATGGTCCAGTGACGCCATCACTCCACATTCCGCCCCAAACTATCACTCTCTGTGAATGCATTGGCGTCTCGACAATAACGTCCGGGCTTTTCGAACCCCAGATATTTTAACGCAGCCGCCGAGATGAAAATGCGCCTCATCAGAAAAGATGATTTTTAACCCAAAATCGTTGTCCAATTCAAGCTGCCCATATTGCCCAAACTGCGAAGGGATAACGAAGCGGATGGTCGCCCGCCTTCAATTGCTGAGTCAATTGGACCTTGTAAGCGAATAATCCGAGATCTTTTTGCAGAATTCTCTTTGGGCTAGTGCGTGAAATGTTGAGCTGTTGAGATCGATGGCGAGTTGATGTTCGTGAATTGAATCTCACACTCTCGGCCACAGCAGCCACATTCTCATCTGTGCGCACCCATACGACAACGGGGACCATGAATGTTGCCCACTAACATACCAGTCTCACCAACTTTTTGCACAAACTTGCGTACAACAGTCGCGGTGGGTGCTTCATTTCGGCCAAAACTTCTTTTTCAAAAACGCACTGTTTCTCATCATTTCGTTCCGTATGATACTGACTTTCTGTTAAGATTTCGAGCGGGAAACAGCTGTCAGTGTCAAAATAACCTATGATATATTTGACATATTTGATGCCATCACACAGAGATTTTCTAAGTTGTTAATATTTCAACACGTTCACGATTTCGATTCAAGTTACACACCCTCACAAAATCATTCGCACAAAGACTTTACAGCCGAATATATTTAATATTTTTTATATGTATTCTTCTTTTCCTTTTTTCCTTTTTATCCCGGCGTCGTTATGGTCAGAAGTGTAGGACCATAACCTTCCCACTTAACTGCATTCCTACTGGTCCGCTTGTGGGGTCCGCCGGTTTGACCTCAGAAAGTAGCGGCAGGCTTCCCGGTTTGGGATTACTTCATCGCTGAGGCCAATCAAATGCTGGTGTTTTTGCATTTGTTCGCACCAATTGTTTTTCGGCCTGCCTTTTTAGCGTGTTGAAATTGGAACGTTGATTGATATTGCCTTTTTGACGGGGTTCAAAGGATCTCTCCTTTGAACATGGCAATACCAACTGAGTCTGTCGCGCTCTATCTTTCTTGTGATGGTTTCTTTTACGTGGAGGCTTCCTCGGATCTTTGAACTTCTAATTCTGTCACGCTTTGTTACTCCCGCTGTCATGCGAAGCATCTTCATCTCAGCTGCCGTTAATTTGCTCTCATACTTTTTGTGCATTGTCCAGCATTGTGAACCGTATGTGAGCGCCGGACGTACAACTGAAGTGTAGAGCCTTCCTTTCAGCTTAGGGGGCATTTTTCGATCACAGAAGATGGCGGAGTTTTCCCGCCACTTCATCCACCCTACGCTTACGTGATGTTTGATGTCGTCATCACAAGTTGCTTCTCTATTAATCATAGATCCCAGATATTTAAACTTTTCACACTTGGGAAGCACTCTTCCATTCAAATAAATGTCTGGAATAGGCTGATTAGGGTCAGAGAACGGGCAGCACAGATACTCTGTCTTCTTTGAACTAATACGATACCCGTGTCCCTCAAAAATGTCCACCCACACATCAAGTGCTCGTTGTAGGGACGCCTGATCATCACTTATAATGGCCCCATCGTCAGCAAAGAATAGCTGGTGCACATTAGGGGTCCGTCACTTTTCCTTCAAGCAAGCAATCAAGGACTGCTATAAAAAGCAGTGGGCTGAGGACGCTCTCTTGGTGTACACCGACTTTGATTGCGAGCTCTTCGATGACTCCTGCGGTGCATCTTACTCTTGTCGTTGCTCTCTCGTACATGTCCATAATCACTCGCACGTAGGTTTCTGGAACTCCTTTTTGTCTTAGCGCTACCCATAAAAGATCTCTTGGTTGCCGGTCAAAGGCCTTCTCGAAATCAACCAACACCATATGCAAGTCCTTTGAAGAATCACGATGCTTTTCCATCATGATCCTTATACTTTGGATTGCATCTGTTGTTGATTTACCCGAGACAAACCCGCACTGGTCATCAGATAGTCGTATTATTTTCCGCAGTCGGCTATCTAATACCCGTTCAACGATCTTCATGGTGTGCGACATCAGCTTGACAGAACGGTAGTTATCACAATTTCGCGTATCACCCTTTCCTTTGTGCAATGGAAGAAGATAGCTTTCCCTCCATTGATTAGGCATAGTGTCGCCTCTCATAAGTTTAGAGATAAGAACCATGAGCCATCTAGACCCGATGTCTCCCATCTTTTTCCAGAACTCAGAGGGTATCCCGTCCGGCCCAACAGCTTTTCTTTTCTTGGAGTTTTTAACCGCGTACCGAACTTCTTCGACTGTGATGTCGGATATTTCGGCATGATTCGGGGCGGCTCTTGGAAAGTACATTCGGGGAAACTGTTCGTTCAGAAGTTCCTCGCAATACTGTCGCCATCTGTGGAGAATTTTTTCGTCTTCCACAAGGAGTTGGCCTTCAGCATTGTTAATAAACTTTGGGAAACGAATCTCCTGAGCATTTCTTCTTCTCTGGGCGGCTATCTTAAAGATATTTGCTCCTTTGTTCAAATTGTTTTGTCGAAGCTCCTGGGTAGCCTGGTTCCTGTCAGACGCGGAAGACAATATTTCTTCCAACTCCTGATAGAGGCCTTCCATGCTTTTCGCTTTGAATTCGGCGCATTTTTTCTTCGCGATACCTTTGCAACATCTATATACCTTTTCACGGCGAGCTTTTTCCTCTCTATTAGTAGAAGAGCACTTTGACCAAGCTTGGAAAGCCATTTTCTTTTCGTGTATCACTGCTTTGGCTTCGTCTGTCCACCACCAGGTTTCTTTTGCGTGTTGGCAGGGGCCTTTAGATGTTCCGAGCAGTGATTTGGCTTTCTCCAGGCCAGATTGTTGTAGGGAATCCCACATGTCTTGTGCTCTGCACTCCTCATTACCGACCTCACCGATAATGGAAGAGAGGTAGTTTTCCATGATGGTAATAAAAGCTTCGCCTTTTCCTTTATCCAGCTTATACCACTTGATTCTCTCAGACACCTTCGTTTGCTGCTTTGACTTCTAACTCGCCTCCATAAAAAATTCAGTCAGGAGGAGACGGTGTTGAGGGGCGATCACGTCTCCCAGGATCACTTTGCAATCTTTAGCTCGTGGCTTCATGAAACTGGATACCAAATGATAGTCTATTTGAGTTTCATTTCCGCCGCTGCTATAAGTGATCAGGTGCCGGCTTTGTTTGACGAACATGGTATTTAGCACTATAAGACCGTACGACTTGCACATGTTTAGGATATCTTCACCTGAAGAGTTCCTGGTGCCGTATCCCAGCCCTCCGTGGTAGCCTTCATAGTCTTCGCTTGTCTTCCCGACATGTCCGTTTAAATCTCCCCCAACAAACAAAAGCTCTTCCTTTGGGATGATTTTGACAAGGTTGTGGAAATCTAGCCAGAATGCATCTTTTTCTTTTTGTTCGCATCCTACTTGAGGGGCATATGCGCTTACGATGTTCCACACCTCACCATGCATCACCAATTTGAGAGCCATCAAACGGTCACTGGACTTTGAAATGGTTAAGACGTTGCCAAGTAACTCTGCCGCAAGGATGATGGCGATTCCGTTTTTTCCTTGTTCCAATCCATAGTAAAACATCTTGTAGGCTTTTGTTTTAACGTCCAAGAAACGTGCCCGATTACCGGTGTTTCGCCATTTCGTCTCTTGTACGCACAGGATGTCTACTCGCCTTCTAACCATCATTTCTTCAAGCTCATAGCTGCGCCCACTTATGCTTCCAACGTTCCAACTCGCGACTCTTAAATGTGGCTTACGCCGTTGCATTACTTTGCTATCCCCCGGAAATCCTATAGCTCTGACCCGAGCATTGCTGCTCTGGCGGGCCTTTTTAGCGTTCTTTTCCATAATGCTACGGTTTGACCGTTTTCTTTCTTCTCCTCCTTTTTTTGACACGGGCATGCTCCAGATTTTTTTTTTTTTTTTGTTTGATCTTACTCTTACAACACCGGTGATCTCCAGTCGTGTCAACCCACTGATTTGCATGCACACTTGTGGGGCAGTTTAATGGTGGTATATGTGTCCCTAGGCTCACCTTAGTGTTTTCTAAATTGCCTAGATGTGAGTTTTGTTTACCTTTGTTTAGTCGCCTTTTACGATTTTTTATATGTATTACAACTTAAAAAAGATGTTGACTGAGATGAAAAATTAATTCCTGGTGAGTCGCGGCAAAATTTTCCATGACTCACTTTGATGTTTCTCTTTCCCTTTGTTCTACGTTTTCTAATGGACACACCAGTCAAATGAAAAATAACCGGAGAACTGTCAAAGTGCTCGCCTGGCGGACAAAATTCGAAAGAAAAAATTGAAAAAGAGCCAGTTAGGGACTTAAATATATAAGCTCGCGTTGTGGTTTCAAAGTTTGTGTGTGTTGATTTAAACACGATGTTTACGGACTTTCTAGGTTCCACTATTGACCACCCCGGATACTTCTATATGGAGGTTTTTCGTGGGTATCTGTAACAATTGTACTGCATTCTCGGATATAAACGTCGCTTCCGATCCAGGATCGACCAAAGCTGTCAAGTTGAAGAATTCTCCTCTTGAAGATCGAACCCTTATTACAACTGTGGCTAAAAAGATCTGTTGATTATTTTGATGCAGAGTGTGAAACGTTTTTATTTTAGAGCTTGATGTGGGATCATTTTGTGTTTGGTGGGTTGATTGCATGATGACCTTAGACTCTTTATGCTGTTGTATAGGTTATGCTGTTGTATATTAAAGAATGGTGCTGACAATAATAACAGCGTACATTGCTTTGACACTACGGTGTCGTGTGGCTATAAGCTAAGCAGTTCTTGCATACCTTGATCTTATCCACGATCTGCGACCGTTCGATCATACTCATTTTAAGGAAGCGACTGCAAGTTCTAAGTGCTGACCCTTATTGCATACGGCGCAACTATATTTTTCTCATGGTCTTGGCTGGAGATGGAAACTATTTTTTGTAGATGTATTCTTGCTCCTGTGACCACCTTGGTTAGCTTTCTGCTGCTGACAACTATTTCCAATGATGTTCGGAATTTCGTAGTTCTTTTCTAGCACCTAAACGTTCTTCCCAAGACTGCTGTGTCACAGGGGGTAACTTCTGCAGTAAAACGTGTATCAAGATCAAATCCCATTGATCAACTGGAACATCGAGGTTTTCTAACGAATGCATACATTCGGTGGACATGTCAAGTAACCTTTTATGTCCAGCAGCATTCTCACTATGGTGTGTCGGTTTATTAAAAAATAATTTTAATTGGGTGTTCACAAGAATGCGTTTATGATCGTAACGCGCTTTGAGCTTTATCATAGTTGCCCTTATCTATACATGTACAGTTGCTTTATCAGCCGTTCAGCTTCTCCAGATACACTCGACCTTAAGTAGTGTAGTTTTTGAACTTCGCTTAATGAGTCGTTTTCATGAATCAACACTTCAAACATGTCATGGAATGATCGCCAATTCTCATAATTACCTGAGCAATTCGGCAGGTTGATGTTTGGTAAACGAAATTCACACTGTATAGCGTTACTTTTAACACTAGCGGGAGGTTTTGTGAATTTATCTAGACAATCCATAAGATCGCTTTTATATTCTTAATAAATCTCACGAATTTCGTCAAAAAACTCATCATTCTGATCATCATCTGATGTTCCTGATGCGCTAACTGCCTTTTCATTATACTTCATCCCCTGTTTGAAGTTATCTTCTAAAATGGCGAGGCAACCACTAAGATAATTCTTCGTTCGCTTGGTTGCGCTTGCTTTCCGGAAGTTAGTATAATCCTTTTGGATAATTGTTAACGTGTTTTTGTAATAGCTTTGTGTCTTGTGATGTCATTTTTATGGGTAAATTCTCGAAAACGGCAAATATTAAAATAAAATTAAATCACTCACCGTTTTATTGATTCCCGTTGAGTTTCCTTTGTTCTTGGTTGAGTTCATTTAAATGTACGGTTTGGTCTCCTGTTTGCACGACGCGTTAACCCGTTTAGCACAATCTCACTGTAGTGAGATTGTTTTTTATTTTAAGATTTTAATTGTTTTTATTTTTTTTTTTTATCGCCAACACAGACCCTATTGCGATAGGGTTCGCCTTATGGGATGAAAAATGAATGAGGAAATTGAAATTGAGTTGTGTGTCGTGAGGCTGCACGTTTTACACGCTGCAATATTTCCCTTGCATGTTTGACGATTTCCCTTTAAAAATAATCTTCCATAAAATCACTCACCTTCACATGACAGCACTCTAATTTGATATTTGTTTTCCCAATTTTCCAAGTATTTACTTCTGTTTCGTGGTTCAGTGAGTGCACAGCAGCGAACAAAAACAGAGTAAGGAAAACTAACCGTCCGACGGTGTGCACCCCGCAGATGGCAAGCGAACATGGAGCACACAAATAAGGACACTCGGAAAACAAAACGTCAAAAAACATGCAGGAAACACTTACCCGTGGGTGGCCGGGCAGTTGATCTTCCATTTCGTCCCCAAAAAATAGTCATTTCGAGTCTTTTTTTTTTTTTTTTTTAGTTTTTAATTCATTTTTATTCATAATTTCTTAGATCTATCTTACCCTAGACAAAAATGCTTAAAAACTAGCTTAACTATCTTAACAATCTAGATATCTTACTGGCCCTAGGCGGACACTCTAAAATAGACGTAACAACTTAAATCTATGTCTTTCGACTACTATATCAACTTACCACTAACATTACTATATCAAGCTTAAGCTAAGAAAAATGTTTTTTATTAAAAACTTTTTTTTTTTTATATACATACTACCCTACTACTACCTACCCTACCCTACCTTACCCTACCCTAGCCTATGTAAGCCTGCCATTGGTGTTAGGCAGGCCATGCCTTGAAGAGGCTGAAGCTCTCAAAGTGTCCACTGACGTAGCTCTCTCCAGCCACCAAAAGCGTTGATGCTGGCGGACTACGTCTCCTCGATCCCGGCGTGAGACCGATCTACAGAACCTGAGGCGCTCGGGCTCACGGAGCGCGACATCGGGTTCGTAGAGGAATCGCCGTTCCACGGAATTGCGACCCACGTGGAAGATTAGCGGCACCGCCAATCTATCCTGGATCAGCCCACATCTATCTAAATAGAGGAATGCTTCTGGCGGAACAAAGCCATTGAGGCGCACTCTCTCGTGATATAAGTCGTTGGGGTAGTAAGCCCCGAAAATCAGGCTATTGACCGAAGTCATTGCTCTCGCAACGTGGCTTCGAATCAGTTTGATCAAAAAATTATCTATCCGTACAATCCTGGCCCTATCGTATAGGACCTCGTTCGGGTAAAATTTTGTGTACTCAGATTCGGGTGTCCTATGTAGCCCCAGACACGTCCTGAGACATTGTCTCTTAAACACCCGAATCTTTTCCATTAAGCTGGCTCTCACATTGAACCAGACGGGACATCCATAGGCAACCATGGGCCTGATTAAGGCCATGTAGCAGATTACCTTCACCCTAGAATCAAGTTGGCTGCTATGAAACAGCCATCTTGTTAGAGCGAAAGCGCCCCGGGCCCTTGCCAGAGCAGCATCTACATGTTTGTCAAAATATAGATACTGATCCAGCATGATCCCAAGGTATCTGACTACACTTTGTCTCGCCAGTGGACGTCCGTCCGGTCCTAAAATTAAGAACCTGCGCCAGTTTTTTCTAGTGTCCCGAGAGGCCCTAGACAAAGGCGTTCTGAACAATATAGATTCTGATTTCTGGAAGTTGATTTTCAACTTCCAGTCATCACAATACTGCTGAATTTTTTCGAAGTCACGCTGCAGAAGAGTAACAATGACGTCGATCGTTGGACCTGATCTGTACGCGATTAGGTCGTCTGCGTACGCTATTGAATGGTGAAGAGAAACTAGCAGATCGCTTAGGTAAATGCTGAAAAGGATCGGCGAATTTACCGTACCCTGTTGCAGTCCATTTTTGATTTCAAATGTTTGGGTAGAAGTCACGTTGGCAATTTTCACTACGAACTTTCTACCTGTTAACATGTCAAAAATCGTATATAGCAGTGGTTTACTTATGCCCAGCCGACTGAGCTTGTAATAAAGACCTTCTAACCATACGGTGTCGAAGGCTTTTTCTAAGTCAATCAGACAGGCACCCGTGCATTGGTTCTTGCATTTATTCCATTGGACATCCGACACAAGCTTCGACGCGGCATGAATAGTGTCATGCCCCGCTCTGAAACCGAATTGGTTATCCGGGATGATTTTATTGTCCTCAACCCATTTAGACAGGGCCCTATGGATCACCTTCTCGAAGACCTTGCTGATACTCGGAAGGAGACTTATTGACCGGAGATTTTCCGGGTTAGATGTGTCTTTACCCCTCTTGGGAATTGGTTGCACCACCGCTGTCTTCCAGTGCACTGGATAATATGCATTATTCAGTGCATTGTTGAACAGGATGGTGTACCTCTCTACAGCCACTGGCGGAAGGTGCCTAAGCACAGCATTGGATATACCGTCAACTCCCGCGGATTTTTTCTTCCTCAATGACTCGAAGATCATCTGAAGATCTTCCGTCGATATGAACAGGGTATTAACCCCCTCATTGGCGATGACATTGTTTGCCATGAAATCTTCATTGAACCTTGTAAAACCAAGGTTCTCTGATCGCCAATGATCGATATCATTTCGAAGATAGAAGTGATGAAGCAGGGTTCTATCTTCCAGGTGGTGGTTCGGGCGAATACTATCATTCACCTTGTACACCTCCTGGAAGACAGCTCCCACTGTCGCCACCTTCTCCTGAGGATCCTCGATCACGAAGAAGTCATCATCCAGGATGGCGCTCTCCGGATCGATGCTAACTGTTCGTAGCAAGCGTTCATTGTCTGACGTTCTCGGAAGCTTTAGATCCCGAATGTCATTCTGATTGCTTCTCCGAAATATTTTATTTATTTGCGGGAACATACTCGCGCTATTGGATTTTACAGCACGAATTCTTTTGTTCCAATGCAAACTTACAGATGTTCTGTAATTTTCCTTGATTAACTGTTGGATATTTTTAATCAGTGACTTCAGTGTCCTGACCTCCGAGTTTTGTCTGTCGGTAAACCGCCCGTATAAGAGTTTGAGTCTTGTCAGGAGTCTACTTTTTTGTCTGTGCAGTGCGTCGATTGTCGCGTTTCGGTATACGTTTGTGGTATCGTGCTGTCTTTGGCGTGGTATCGTACTGTTCATTGTCTCTTTAATGACATCGTCCATTTGTTTGAGATACCTGTCAATCTCGTAGTTTGACAGATTCCTATTAGTCGGTGGAAAGGAGGCGCTCGAAGTGAACGTTCTCGTTAGGGAATTGGCAAAGCGCGGCCAGCACACCCTACTGTAATCGTAGGGGTGCGTTTGGACACACTCTGCCATCTCCGCGAACTCGTCAGGTACTGTGATCACGGCACATAGTCCGCAGTGGTCACTGTCGTATACAATGGTCCGCAGACAGTTAATAGACCATTCGTTCGTGTCTGCCAGTCTCAGTCGAGAGTCCATTAGCATGAGATCCAGATAGGAGCCGCTCCTAGGATACGACGGACTATCCGTTGCGAGCAACTTGACTCTATATTCAATGCTGCGAAGAATCCACCAATGGCTTAGTAGGCTCCCCCTAGTGTTGGGAATGTTATTTCCCCAATCACTATGTTTGGCATTTAAATCGCCGGCCAGAATGTAAAAGTTTTCTAATGAGTTTAAGCGCAGAGATCGAAAAAGTGTCTCGAGTTCTGCGATAAAAATATTGGGTTGAGGTGCTTCAGGTGCATAGGCTGATACAATGTACATTCTCTTTCCATATCGGAGAGGAATGCACACAATACAGGCCTCTAACACCTGGAACCTCCGCACTTCACCGCTATATATGACTTTATGTTTAAAATTGTTTTTAATAAAGATCGCAACTCCCCCGCCATGAATAGCGTTGGGTCGGTCCCTTCTAATTATTCTATAAGAACTGTGCCGGATTTTGTGCTTCTGGTTTAGCTTTGTTTCGCTAACCAAGAGTACATCGGGGCTTTCGTCCTGCAACAGGTTAAAAAGTACGGCTCGTCGCTCGATCCTTATCAGTGAATTTACATTCACCGACAGGATCCTCAAGGGCCTCTCTACCAGCGTACCCATCACGACCTTAGGTGCGCTAGGCCCGGCAGAAGCGAGTAGATACTATCTACTCGGGTCGCCGTCTCCAGGATCTGTTGCTGGAGCTGCCCAATCTGCCCTTGGATTGCGAGCAAGATCGAACAGACATCCACCTCGGCCACCGGTGCCTTAGAGACAGGCACTGGGGCTTTAGGAACAGTCATGGGCTTTTGTACCGTCTTTCCCGAACCTGCCGCCATTTGGGCGTAGGTCAATTGGGATGTGACGGCTGGTGTTTGGAAGCGACCCGAGGGACGCTTCTCCTCGACCTTCTGCTTACGGGCCAGGTTTTCTTTCTTGATGTCCTGGAACTTAGGACATCCCCGATAGTTTGCAGGGTGCCCTCGGTTCCTACACAAGACACACTCGAGCTGCTCTCTATCCGCCACCTTGTCTTTCCCAAGGTCGCATTCCTCGTTCTTGTGGTTCTTTGCACACTTAACGCATCGAGGCTGCATTTCGCAGTTCGACGCGGCGTGCCCGAACCTTTGGCAGCGGATACATTGCAAAATGTTTCCGCTCCTCTTTAATGTTTCCCAAGTGACAGTCTGGGACGCTAAGGTGGTGATAGTCCTTAACCTCTCCAGCTTGCTGCTGGGTGTGAGCTGTACCAAGAAGAAGGGAATAACTCGCTTCTCCCGTCGGGAGCTCACCGTAGAGAATGGCTTAACCCCCACGAATTTGAGGTCGTCACTCTCGAACTCTTTGAGCTCTGAGAGCATTTCCTCGGGGTCTGCGATCGACTCCACGCCTTTAAGGAGCATTGTCCGCAGCCTCTCTGCCTTCGGCGTGAAGGAGAAAAACTCCGTTGTGGACTCCTTTAATAAGCTTTTAATCCGCTTATGCTGTTCCAGTGTCTTGCACTGAATAGCATAGCGTTTTTGGCCTAAACATTTAATTTGAAAATTATCTACACCAATAGCATACTTACAGAGATCGATGGTCTCTCGTAGGGCCGTGGTATAGGTGAAGATGGGTGGCACTTTCTCCTTTTTAGGACGTTGCTGCTGCTTCTGCTGTTGCGGCTGTTGTTGTTGCTGCTGCTGTTTCTGCTGCTGCTGTTGCGGCTGTCGTTGTTGCTGCTGTGGCTGTTGTTGTTGCTGCTGCTTTTTCTGCGGCTGCTGTTGTTGTTGCTGCTTTTGCTGTGGGGCGGCTGCTGCCTGCTCTAAATCCCTCTTCTTTATCTCCTTCAGCTTATCAACTACGGCCTGCAGCTGGGCACGTAGGATACGCTCTTTCTGTTCCAGTTCGCTACGCTCTTCCTCCGTAGCTGAATATAAAAGGGGGGCGAAGGGGTTATTGTCCCCCGTGTAGCGGCTTTCCCTACTATAGGAAAGGTAGGCAGTATCCGCTTCCACGGGGATCGCTGGTTTTGGTTGAGCTGCTTCGGACGTCGTTGGTGATGGCGCCCCTTTCCTCGCTTCGACCTGCAGCTTTTCAGTCGAAGTAGTGAGGGAGGGGCGCTTAGTTAGATTGGGCTTCTGGTTGGCCCTTCTGCGCCTCTTCATGACGACGGTCGGTGTTGCGAAATCGGATGATAAATCACCCGATTCCGACTCCGTACGACGTACGGGTTTTCCCCCGCCGTCTCCCGACATCTCCTCCTGCTACTTCCAACTAATTCAGAAGCAGCAGAAGAAACAGAGAAAAACGCACACGAAAAACTTTCCTCCCGACTTGGGATCCGAACCGGTAACCTTCCGACTGCGGGTCGGGCACTTAACCACTGGGCTAATTCGAGTTCCGCGAATACTTCGCCTAAACGCGCACTTATATTGTTTATAATTGTTTTTACACTTTTCTAGCCGAAACACTACCTACTCCTTCACTGGTCTGTGATCAACTGAGTCATTTCGAGTCTTTTTTCGAGTCTGTGTACACAGGCTTAAAAATGCGGAATTTTTGAACTCTGAAAATAACGGTTTCACCGTATTCAATGATAACAACCTTGCGAATGGCATTATCGCCAATGACGGATTTATTTGTGGGAAAATATGAACTCCTGTACCTCCTAGACCCATTGGGAAGTCGGGAAGTCTAAAGCATAGTTTTAAGGCACTTACTAAT
The DNA here is from genome assembly GCA_958301585.1 of Merodon equestris. Classification (NCBI taxonomy): domain Eukaryota; kingdom Metazoa; phylum Arthropoda; class Insecta; order Diptera; family Syrphidae; genus Merodon; species Merodon equestris. Next base: position 104,913,534 of record OY284415.1, read on the forward strand.
TGAAGCAGTACGTATTCTCATCACGCTATTCAACACACCTATGGGTAACATTCACAACTACAAACGCAAATTCAGTCGAATCTGGCAAATCCTATTTAGGACAATCACCCCCGGAGAGTAGTGATCGAACGTCTTCGACACAAACCTTCTGCACCCCGTCCAGGTTGTGTGACAAGCACCATAAGAGCGTACACTCTTAAACCTGCACGAATTATAAAAAAATAAACTAAAAAAAAGCAAGAATAATAGAGAAAAATTCAAGAAGTTTTTTAATAGACAAGTTTCACTACATATTTTGTCAGTAACCCAGTGAGCAAAAACATCGCGACATATTATTTCTTTTACTTGACTTCTGGCGATCTCCGAATTACTGGCGTCTGGGAATACTTGTCTATTTATATGATTTTTATGCTAACCTAGTGGATATAAAAGCAAGCAGAAAACACCTTTATTGGATTTTTATGCGAACTAGAAATAACCAATTATCAATACTTTTGGATTACCCTTCGCAGATATGTAGGTAGATATTTCTTACAACAATAGTTGCTACAGGAATCTCGCACGGAGATTCGATATTATGTCTTTGTACCGAATTATTCTTTTTAAAATTTTAAGTACTGAGATCGCAAAAAACACGATTATGAAGGAAACTAGGAGAAATCCTCTCATATGCGTATGTGATATAATTATAGTGTGGTATTCCACACATGATTTCCAATTAATTATTACTCTACACACGTTACGTTGATTGTTTGACAGAAATCTGTTCTTTCTACTGAAGAAAATAGGTTGCACTTTTTCAGTATTAATTTTTATTTTCCATTTATTGAAAATATGTATCCCGCATTAAAGATTAGTTTCAATATTGAGACTAAACTCGTCAGAAGAAAATATGCTGGATCATCAGTGTAAAGACCTATTCTGGGTGCTTTGGGATATCAGAAGTAATTATATTGTAAAGTATTGGGCTAAAGACAGAACCTGTCTTTGCGGTAGGCCCCCTTGTGGGAGTATCGTGGGGGCTGTGGTTATCCCAAAATCGCGGGAATAAAGCTATAATGAACAACAAGTAAGAAATTACTTAGTTGTTCAGAGGGTGCCGGTACCCTTAATATCGGCAAGAGGTTTTAGGTAGGCCTCGCCTCGTACCATGGGGGAACCATGTCCCTATGCATGGACTCAATTTGGTACTTATTAACACAGGTCTGTGAATAAGGACGTTGGTTGTCCCTTGCGGAAAGGCCCGCCGTGGAATTAAGCCGACAAGGCAGGGGTCCACGTTAAACTGGAATTGACGGATCCACTCTATTGAATGCTGCGATCGATTCAACAAGTAGTAGGAGAGAGAATATTTGTGTTAAAACAAAAAAGAGCTAAATAGGACGAAAAAAAAGGAAGCTAATTTCAAATTTGGTTTGCGATGACGAAACCTGCTAAGAGGCTGTTGAACTTGTTGGGAAATACTGTACCGAAAAAAAATCAAGCAAAACGTTAAGGCGCCAGTAAAATTATTGACCGCAGAAATGTCCGGAATCATTAAAAAAAAACACTTACTGTCGTAACAGTAAGGCGGGTTTTAAGGTCAAATAATTTTAACGGCATAGTTGCAGCTCACAAACCACTTATTTCCAAAGTTAACAAAGCAAAAACGACTCGCATCCGTCAAGAGTTGACAAGACTCTATACTTTTGAAACAACGTTATTTTTAGTAACGAAAATTTAACTTCTTTGGCAATAAAGGAAAAATGAAAATAAAAATGCATTAAATAAAAGCCTCTAGCTAGATCCTCTAGCTAACCTTAATCTAACTTTTGAACTAAGAAATGAGAAGGATCTCACCGAAGTAACGCACATCTCTGGGAACCGTTTTCACTCGACAACGATTGCTGTTTAGCAACAGTCGATTGGCGACTAGTTCGCTATTACTCTTGAACTCAAAAGCACTGCAACGTACCGGTCGTGGATGAACAATTTGTCCCTGCGCACCGTGCTAAATTAACGGGATACCATATCTATTTTACTCGTACACTAACCTTTCGGAATCAATATGGAATAAAGCCCGATCGGAGTGTACTCTCGGGGTAGTAGGCCCTGGGAATCAGGTTATTGTCCTGAGTCATAGTCCTTGCGATGTGCATTCGATTAATTTAAGCTTCCTACGGTCCTCAAATTTGCTGACGCGAACGGGCTTCGAGTCATATTTGACCCAGTTTTCATGGTTTATTTTAGATATTTGATATTTTTTTGCTGCGAGGTTTTGTAGTTTAATAATTTAAATATTTAAAATTGTATGCTAATTACATTCAGTTCAATACTTTAGACAAAGTCAAGAAACATCAAGTCCTTAAAAAACGTAGTCGTAGAGAAAAAAATATTTTTTTCCCAAAATGGGTCAAAAATGACCCGAGGACCGTAGGAAGGTTAAACAAGAAAATTGTCAATTCTGTTTAGGACTGCTAAGGTCATGTATTAAGGTTATACTTAATGAACTGGTACTCTGGCGTTCTGTACTGTTTAAGACAGACTCTAAGGTACTGTCTCTTTTCCATATAAGATGGCGCTACATTAAACCATACTTAACAACAACCCACGATGATGGGCCTTAGTAAGACCACTATGATTTTTACCCTTCGGTCAATTTGACTGCTGTGAAACAGACTCCTTGTCATATCGAAGCCTTTCTTGCGTCCAGCGGACAAGCGGCTATATGTCTATTGAAATATAAACATTCTTCAAGCTAGATACCAAGATATCTAACTGCATTTCTCACCGCTAATGGTTGCCCTCTGGTATCCCTTGACGTCCTATACAACAGAGTCTTAAACAGTATTGTTTCCGACTTTTTGAAGTTTATTTTTAACTTATAAACACCGCAAGATCTCCTAATTTTTCTACCTGTTCTGTGCGCTGCTAAATCATCTGCATGCACTTTTGAGTGGCTGAGAAAATCTAAAGACCGCCTGTATAGATGTTAAACAGTATCGAAGATTAACCGCTTGAAGTTACGTTGTCACGTTTACCAACAAGATTTTCCATAGACATAACGTAAATCATGTGCAGAAGGCAATACGGCAGAAGCCAGATGAGCATGATGAGCTTGTAGAACATACTTTCTGACCATACTCTTTAAAGCCGACCAGGTAAGCACCTATTCATTGCTTTGTCTTATTCCACTGAATGTCTGAAACCAGTTTTGACGCAGCGTAAATAGTATCATGCCTCACCTAAAAGCCAAACTGGCTGTCGAAAATTATTTTCTTTTCCCCAACTCTGATGTGAAGGTGTATGTCTGGTCAAATGGACTTTTTTAAACTTTACAATGAATCAATATGCCAACCTCAACATCTAAAATGGGTCTGGGGTCAAATCATGATCCAAACTACACTATGTATTCACAATGACAAAATGTGGCTGCTTTTTAATGCTTGCTTGCAGTCCAAAATGCTTCTACAGCCACCCGACATCAATCCTATTGAACATTTGTAGGCCGAGCTTGAAAAACCAACGAACGAACCCTATAGTTCGTGCAGGTTCAAGGGTGTACGCTCTTATGGTGTTGTCACACAACCTGAACGGGGTGCAGATGGTTTGTGTCGAATATGTTCGTTCACTACTGGCAGGGGGTGGTTGTCCTAGATAGGATTTGAGAGTTTCGACTAAATTTGCGTTGGTTGTAGTTCACAGTAACTCTTTTGTTTTCATGTCCTTAAGGTGTTATATTAGAAATACACACACAGAGTATGAATTTTGAACTATCCGCAGCAACAAATCTCTCAGAAACTATACAACGAGAACTTCCGAGAACTTTTAAGCCCGATTGTCTGCAAAAACTTGTCGACAGTATGCTAACATGACTAATTGATGGCGCATCTAGATACTATTGTGTCACCCACAAACTTTATTTTATATGATTGTTCTTATTTTTATTGTTGGGCGAGTAACTTTGTGAGGCTATGTCCATACCACACACATCTCAACAAACTAGAAATAGCAAGTAAGACCCATGGCCATTCGGTACTCAACGCCGACTGTTTTTCTTCTCGACTCTTTTTAAATATTAAATAATTTACTATCAGACATGTGTTTTAATATGAAAGGAAATTTTTCTCTAATTATTGATTTTTTTTCTTATCGATTTTGCAAACAATTGTTAGTTAAATAAAGTCGATTAGTCAGGAAAAAACAGATGAGTTGCTCTAGTCGGTTCCTAGAAACTCAATTGCGGTTCGACTGTTGCCACAGATTTTTCTGATTTGTGGCTATTCTATTTTCTAGTCAAAAAAAAAACTCTCAAAATGAGATGTTTATTCAATAAACGAAAAATCAATAGATCAATTAACAAAAGCCGATGTCGATCTCGGGGAAGAACAAATAATTTAAAAACTTGCTTAAAGCTTGCCATGAATCCACCCATCCCCTTTACAAAAACGAACAACTCCACGACGCGCCTCTCTATTCAAAGTAAAGACCAAAATCAGCTTAAAATGTACTTATCCGCCCTCTGGGGAACTGGAAATCTATTAATAATGAGCATTTAGATTACAAGATAATACTTTTGTTGTCTGTGGGTTTATAGAGAGGTTTTATAAGACAGCTTAAGTGAAAGATGATGAGTCAGTTTCCGAAGAATACCACGTACGCCATTAAAAACCGTGTGGGTTTCTTCCTCCTTCCGACATGCCGTCCACATTTTCTTCCTACTATCGACATTTCAAAGATGATGAGACCTTTTTTAATTTAGTGAATTAGGAAGAGCAACCAATGCGAATTCCACAACCACAGAAAATTGCACATCCGCGTCTGCAAACAGAGGCACAGCGAACCTGCATCAACCCAAGATTCACTTCCAATTTCACCAAAAACAGAAACAAAATCGAACCAAAACAGAAATGAAAATCTCAAACATTCTTCTAATAAAAAAAAAAACAAAAACGCATAAACAACGCTTGACTTCTTTTGCCTGCGCGCCATGTGATTACAATTACTAATTACTTCGATCAAACTTATGATAGTTGGGATAGAAAATGCACGTTAATCCGAGCGATACGCCTAACCCGACTACAGTTACCCACAAATACGACCACGAAAGCAATGCATAAACAGAAAGATACATCACCCAGTTGTTAACTGCAAAAGGTGATACCTATACATAGCATAGCGGCTAACTGCCCAACCGCGCCGATCTTCATCCAATCCATCTAAAAAAATGAAAAAAAAAAAAAATTAAATAAATAACAATAACAACACTCACCTGTCTATAAATGAATTTCATTGCACATACGTAGATAGGTAGATACTGGTTACTATGTACTCGTATCCATCCAACCCGACTTAGTCAAATGAAACGCCATACACTAGCCATAGCCATCACTATCGCCGTCGTAGTACCGCAATGCAGAAGAAATACCATCAACACCGTCGAAGCGAACTCCAGCTCGAGCTCAAGCCATTCCAATGGTCGAACATTGCTTTTAGTTTAAGCGAACGGGTTGATCGGATAGCATACCGCCGCCGTCGCGTATTGAGATAGAAAATTGAACGGATACTATTTGTGTTTTTTTTTTTTCGTCAGATTGTTTACTGAAAATGTCAGTCGATGGTTCGAAAGAAAATAATTTCGAATTTCAAAGAAACTTCAATATGATTCCACCTCGTCCGTGAGTGGCTTCGCAGAAATCTATCTATTGGCGATTTTTTTTTCACCAATTCAAATTGAACTTTCTAAAGACATGTGAATGAGTCTATTTTGATTTGAAGAGCTGTTATAAAAGACCCAGAAGATACTCAAATCATTATTCTATCCCATTGTGTGTTTCTTTTTTTTTGCACTGTAATTTTGATTCGTACATAATCGAGAATACCGCTACGGTCTGGCGGACCCTAGTTATGATAAACGAAAAAAAGTCCATTAACTGACTGCTCATTGAATTCGTGCCTAACAGCCGTCATATGATTTTGTTTTCTGAAAATTTGCAGGAATGAGATTGTTTTTTCATAATATTACGTATCGGATTTCCGTAACAACACGTACGTGTATATCGCTGATTGCTTGATTAGGTTCGTACCTCCGCGATCATCTCATCGTAACGTGGAAGTAAAAATAACGTAGATTTATCGGAAGTATGAGAGAAATCTTACAAATATAGCGTAATTTCGCAATTGTCAGTGAAGTGTTTGCATGACATCGAAACGGGTGTGTTGACTAACTGCGTATTTAATTTAATCTCGGACCGGTATCCGTCTGATCCCTAATTTGCAAATAGAACTAGTTAATTCGAAAACAAATAAAACAAGAAAAAACCTAGCGTAACCTTACTGAACGAAATTGGATGATACGGATACAGTGTGAATAATTTCAGATGCAAATAGCTTTTGAATGAATCCATAAACTTTCACCGCTTGGGTAATAAATTTAATTAATTCATCCAGCGGTAAACCTTCTAAATACGGTAGATACATTCATTTTTTATTGTTTTCGATCTACAAATCCGTCATAACTGAACCACAACTGTCAGTTGATCTGTCTATCATCTGATCTGTCGCGTTACCGCTACAATATGTCGGAAAGTGTAAAAAGTTTCAAATCGATCAAGTCAACAAAATCCTCGAAATCCTCGACGAAATCAAAATCGTCACGCGATGCCCGGAAACTTACCGGAATCGTCCACAAAGTGGAATCATTAATCACAAAAATGAACCACGACAAATCGAACAATAGCCACAAATCGAAATATAGTAACTCAACCGAAAACCTCCAACACAGCCAGCATACCAATAACAATGCCGACAGCAAATTTATTCAACGATCCTCATCGCTTGACAGTCTGAACAACCTCACCGATCCGGACAGTTTCGACGACAACGATGTACTCTACTCCGATTCTGATGCGGAAATCGCGCACATTACCGGAAAGACATCCGCTCAAGTGCACCACAATTACCATCAACACCAGCAAGAGCAACCGTCACTGCACCACAACACCGCCTACCATCGTAATCGACATGATCACCGAACCGCAACCACTGATCTCGACGGACTCAACGATCAGGCGATAAGAAATTGCACCAAAGACAGTGGCTTTGATTTCGACAGCGCCTGGAGCGCAATCGACGAAGATGACGATGAACACTACAACGATCAGTGTATCTCGCCAGACCGCGATCAGTCCGCGATCGATCATTTATATAAAACCAGTAATCCTAAGCACTCTTATAAAAACCAAAGCGTTAGCAATAGTTCTAGTTCTAATTCATATAATAACTTCAGTCCTTGCAAAACGAACAACAACCGAACGGATACAAATAACAATTACAACGAAATCAATTTGGCCGAAGATAAAAACATCAAGGGAAACGATTCGATTTCATCGGGATCCTCGATTGCCTCGTCGTCTACGTCGAAAAATCGCCGAACCAGTATCACTAGTAGCGGGTCGGTAGGCCGAATGGAAACGATCCTCGAGGAGCCGATCGAGGCCAAGATTTCGGTGAAAGAGATCCTGGCTCGATTCGAGACCATGAGCACATCCGAGGTAATTTCTCTCCTACTTTACTGTTGTCCGACTATCTAGCCTTCCAGAACGCAAAAAAACGCCAGTAATTTGAGCTATTTTCCATTAGCCTATTTTGCTTTTGTTGCTTATGTAGCGTTATCAGGTGATCTTCAGTCACTAAGATGTATAGTGGCGATCTGTGATCAAGATCGAACGATCAGTAAATTAATCTACGAGCAAGAAACCGATGAACAAAAGAACGGCAAGCAATTTGAATTGTGTTAAGAGAAGGTTTTGTTGGCAGAAACATAGACATTCTGAAGAAGAATTGGATGACCGTTAGTTGCAAACCGACGTGCTACTGTAAGAGGGAAAGAAAATAAGAACAGTCGGTCGTGGCCTTCGGGTCATCATGTTGCCAAATAGGTTGTTAACGTGCTTCTTACAGATAATGAAAAATAACGAGGAAGGCCAGGTTATAATTTGCCATATATTCGTGTACTTGCATTGTATTTCATTCTATACCAAGACTAGTAGTTGCGTAATAGGAATGCAGTTGAAGTGGGGTCATGAGAAGATCGGAGGTATAGTTACGAAGATCGGTCTGCCATATATAGGATTTTCATTTTGTACTTGTGAATCATTTTTGGGAACATTAACAACTTTAGGTCGCATATTTTGAACCTGTAAATTAACTTTCTCGATCTTCGAAAAAGTAAACGATCAGACGACCTTTTACAGCCTGTATGTGACTGCATGTGACTTTATGTAGCCAGGCAGCTGCAGCTAGCCAGGCGACTATATATAGCCAGGCAGTTGGGGCTAGACGACTATATGTGGCCAGGCAGCTAAGGCGAACCAGGCGGCTGAAGGGTTTTTCAAAAAGGGCGGGTGGGTGTTGAAATGAAATAAGACAAGCAGTGTAAGAAGTATTAAAAAAATTCTGTTTTTATTTCAAAAACATATGTGTGCCGGAATATGACATCGTCCAAATATCCGCCTTGGCTTCTTACGGTGACACGGATCCCTATGGTCCAATTTTCAATGACTCTTCCGCATAGATACTGCTGAATTTGAGCGATGGCTTGTGTTATGTTCACCTTAAGGGCTTCGGTCGATTGTGGCTTATTCGCATAGACTTGTAACTTCAGTTCCATTGGGCTCAAATCGCATAAACTTGGTGGCCAAGAAAGGTCACCTCTGCGATAGATAATATTACCCTCAAATTGTTCGTGCGGAGTGTCAATCTCTGCGTCCTCTGTATGGCATGTGATGCCGTCCTGCTGGAGCCACATGTCGTCTAGGTTCATATGGTTCAATTTGGGCCATAGCACACCCAATTGAGGTTACAGAAAAAATATGGACCAATGATGCCGCCGGCCCAAAATCCACATCAACTGGTGAACCTCATGTGGTTTAGAGTCGTCCCATATCGCGTGATTTTACTTGTGAACACAGCCATTCATCTCAAAATGCGCCTCGTCGCTAAAGATGATTTTTCGGCCAAAATTGGGTCCCATTTCAAACGTTCCGAAGTCCGGTCAACAAGCTACGACGTTGGCTATGGCCCTGAACTTTGAGCTCCTGGCTCAGTTGCATCTTGTACGGGTGTAAGCTCAAGTCCCGATGCAAAATTCGCCAAGTTGAAGTCTGCGAAAGGTTGAGTTCTTGTGCCCGGTGAGGAATCGACTGCCTCAGGTTCTGCTGTATACTTCCACGGACCGCGGCAATGTTCTCGGCCAACCTTATGTTCCTTTGACGTACAAATATTGGCTGATTGATTACCGAATCGGTCGTCTCAAATTTGGCCACCAAACGTCGAAGAGTCGAATGTGAAGGGAGATCACGACTACTGTAAAATGGGCGCAACGTTTGCACTAACGTACACTCGTTTTGATAGTAAACTTTTATTATTTCGGTGTCTTGTTCAATCGTGTAACTTGCCACGGTGAGTTGGCATCAGTAATTGAATAATAAAAAACAAATTTGACAGACGTCACCAAAACAACATGGCCGCTAAAATCTAGCCGCCCCAATTGAAAAATACTTTAAATATGGTCAGACAGTTGCAGCTAGCAAGACTATATGTGGCCAGGCAGCTGAAGCTACCCAGACGGCTATATGTGTCCAGGCAGCTGAAGCAAGCCAAACGACTATATGTAGCCAGGCAGCTGAAGCTAGTCAGGCGACTATATGTGGCCAGGCAGCTGAAGCTAGTCAAGCGACTATATGTGGCCAGGCAGCCGAGGCTAGTCAGGTGACAATATGTAGCCAAGCAACTGCCGCAAATCAGGCGTTTATAAGCAGCAACTATGTGGCCAGGCAGCTAAAGCTAGTCAGGCGACTATATGTGGCCAGGCAGCTGAAGCTAACCAGGCGACTGTATGTGGCCAGGCAGCTGAAGACAGCCAGGCGACTTATTTTTTTCATGATACCCTTAAACTGAGGTTATATTATTTTAGGACGTTTTCTAGAAGGCGGTGTTGGAAAAAAACACTTTCGTTATTCACTGTCTCTCCCTTAAGCCCTTAATTGCAACAAGTAGTAATTCTTCTACACCTATACGGTCTTGAGTCTAATGTCTCTCAAGAAGGTCAGTGTTAACATCTGTTTCGCCTCTAGAATTCGATATTGTTTATCTCTATTTTCCGGAACTTTCTCATAGCATTTTTCGTTAATAAATTTCGATATAAATAATGTGAAACTCGCGTAGAAAGTCGGTGAGAGGGAGGCTATAAAATCGAAATCTGTTCCTTTTCACGCCTTTTTGGATAAAGTGTAGATTGCACACAATTTTAATGGTCTTGCCAATATGTATTGACCATTAATTTTGTTTTTGATTTTAATTTCAATGTGCTTGCACAACACCTGAACAGTTGCGCGTTTCAGAAGCTGCATTACCGCTATTTAAAATTGCCACACATGGTTTGAAATTCCACATAAGCGTTGCTAAATGCCGGGTGTGCACATGCCGTCTGATCTATCAACCATAAACTGAAGCCGCCAACACTTTAACGTTTTTTCTAACCGTTAAAACTGCACTCGAACGCCTTTTCAAGTACATATGTAGATAAATGTTGTTTCCTTTATTTTTTTTTTTTACTTTGTTATCTGCGATTTTATTTATGGACGATAGATACTGTTTAGATAAATCTCTATCTTCCCCTTCTGATCTAGCCATAGTGAATGTGAACAAGTTAATTTCTTTTACTGTTCTTTCCGTGCACACGCGCCGCTTTGTCCAAGCAAACCGACGTGTACCTCTGGAAATGAAGATACTCGTACAGATGCGCTGGCGATTTAATCCAATATACGTGCAGGGTAATTAAAGCGGTCAGCAGAGATTTATTAGATATGCTTCTCTCATGCACCTAAGTCGGATAGTCTTCTTCATTGTTTCAGCCGTGCAATGCTTACTATGGATACCATTCAACGTCTAACTGATCTGCATGCGCGTTTTCTTTATAGAAGTATTCTATAGGTGCATCGAACTTGAGGCCTCTAAGATATATGGAACATCCATGCGTCAGTATATCGTATCGGAAGCAGGCATACGCATATATCTTTTTCCTGGTGAAAGTACAATATCTGCAATGAATAATTAAAACCCATTTGAATTATTCAATATGTAAGACATTGAATGACGCAGCTTGGATTGACGTATGTCATTTCAGCGAATTATCATTCAAACCTGATGATCGTCTTTATCTCTCAGGTGATCATAAAACATTATGCAAAATATAGGCTATGAATAGAAAGCTACTGATGATATAACTAATAGATACGAGTGTGTATAACTCTTTCACATTTAACCACCCGCTATTTAGCCTTTTCCTAAAACCAAACGGTAATGAGCACCCTAGCTCAACGAAATTCGTAGGAAATTTGGTGTAGTTTTACGTTGAAATCGGATGCAACCACTTGATCGATGGAGCTCTTCCGAGAAGTTGATGGTGATGCAGATTTCTAATGAAGCTTATGCCGCGATTGACCACGATTTCGCCGAATGAGTAGCTTTTATGCCCGGCTCTTTACTTATCGCAATATGCTAAGTTTTGCTTATGTAAGAGGAATTGATGACCGCGCTACGGGTCTTTAGCGCGATCATAACCAATTAAGGCTCTTATTAAGCTTTTAACTATACATACATATGTATGTAAATCATTCGGTTTTAATATTTGTAGCGACTCAAGAAATTTGAAAATTATAACAGCGTTAAGTAGCCAAAAGCCGGTTATTTAAGTTTTTCATGAATTTAAATCGGGGTGCTAAGGAAACTCTTTGCGGACATTGGAGAATTTAAAGTACATTTCTTGCTAATGTATATGCTAATTCGTTAGATTGGAAAACAGGATTCGCATTTGCAATCTTGCTTCAGGAGCAAACACAAAGTGTTTTCTCCTAATCATCCATATGCATGTGACCCCGTTTATTAGACCACCACCACCACCACCGATTTTTTGCCAAAGACAAGTTGTCCGTTTTAATTGAACTTATGCACAATTAGCATATGCCGATTTTTTGTTATAGTGTACCAAAGTTTATTCCAAAAACCATCTCCATTTATATCTATCGTATTCTTCCGACGTTCCATTTAAGCAAATAAGCCTCTTTACTAAAAGAAGGTCTTAAAATGTTGTCTTATGTCTATAACTGCGTCAGCTTCAGGAACGTTGTCTTGCAACAGTGCCTGTCATGCATCTTTGCCGGTGGAGCGCCATCTCTTTAGTTTATTTTACCTGTCCCTTGGCTGAAAGGTAACAGCTTATGGTTGCGGCTAAGACTTTGGACCTTGCAGCAATGATAAAAACTCTGATCCACCTCTTGGCTTATTTTCTAGTGAGATTTTTGCCTTAAATTTTTTTTTCTACCTAAAAAGGGTGCCCTTAAATGTATCCTTACATTGTCCCCCCGTGAACACCGCGGTGTTCTTTGTAATATTTTCCTCTTGGGTTTTCGACTCGCAAGTCAGAGACCAAGTTTTATATCCGTAAAGTGTCACTGGTTGTATTGAATATTTCCTTCTTCGAAGAAGCACACTTTGCCTACATACTTACTTACTTAAATGGTGCTACAGTTCGGGGTGAACCAAGGCCTCAACCAACAAGCCTCTCGAAACGCAAGCACGAATTTTGACTAGCTGCCTAAAGTGCCGCACGCCCAGTTGGCTGAGGTCCCTTTCCACCTGTGCGCGCCACGTTAAATGCGGTCGTCCTCTGCTGTGTCGCCCCTCGGGATTGGAGTCGAAGACTCTTCGGGCCAGAGCGGTCCATCCGTTTTATATGGCCCAGCCATATTGGACGTAGGATTCGCAGACATCTAACTAGGCCGATGTCGCTGTACAGCCCGTACAGTTCTTGATTGAATCTTCTCCTCCACTCTCTGTTTACACAAACGGGACCAAAGATTGCACGCAAAATTTTCGCCCAAGAGCCTCTTCATCCGCTTTTGATAACGTCCAAGCCTCAGCAGCATAGAAGAGAACCGGGATGATTAAGGTTGTAGAGGGATACCTTAGTTTTTCGAGAAAGGGCTTATACCTAAAGAAGTAGCGGTTGGCGAGAGTTATTCTGCGTTTTATCTCAAGGTAGACAAAGTCCTTGACTACCTCAAAAATATAGATGCCGAAGGTGACGTTGTGACCAAGACGTCGGTGTTGCGCGTCTTTCTTTGATGACAGCAAATATTTGGTCTTGTCCTCATTTACCCTTAGGCCCCTTCTGCTTCAATGCTTGCAAACGCCTCATTGACGTTTCGTTTTGTCCGTCCAATAACGTAAATGTTATCTGCGTAGGCAAGCAATCGTGTAGACTTGAAGTAGATCGTACCTCTTGTATTGGCCGCAGAGTCCCGCAGGATATTTTCAAGCGTCACCCTGTCTAAATCCTTTTTTAACGTCGAAGGTCTCGGTTAGTTATCCTGCATGTTAAAACATGACATGGCTCTGTTTAGCTCGTCTCTATACGTCTCTTTAAACACTGTCATATGCGTCTTTAAAGTCGACAAAGAGGTAGTGCGTGTGGACCTGAAATTCATGGGTCTTCCCAAGATCTGCGGTAGTGTAAATATTTGGTCTATCACGGATTTTCCTGGCCTCAAACCACAGTGATAGGAACCTACCAGATTGTCCACGAACGGTTTCAGGCGCTTACACAGCACGGCAGAGAGGATCTTGTACGCAATGTTCAGGAGACTTATCCCTATGTAATTGGAGCAGTCGTAGGGATCTCCTTTCTTATGGCCCGGGCAAACGATGCTGAGATTTCATTCATCGGGCATTCTTTCTTCCGACTATATCTTGCAGATGAGTTGGTGCATGTTCCTGACTCTAAATAAGTCAGCGGGGAGTCTGTCTGCTCCAGCAGCTTTATAAGATTTAAGTTTCGATATCGCTATCTTAACATCGTCTAAGTCGTATGAACGGGATTCTCTTTCGTTTTCGTCCATTATGGATGGTTCGTTCGTGACTATAGAAGTGATTTTTTCACAGTCTCAGCATCGATTATGACTCCACTATTAGCTCTCGGTGTTCATCCCTGCAGGTTTCCGTTCTGGTTTTATAGCCTTGGCATGTTTATTTTACTTTTAGTAAAACTTTCGAACGTCGGTCCTACAATAGCATCTCTCTATCTCCTCGATCTCGCGCTTCCCGTGCTCCTTTTCTTTTCTTCTACTCTGAAGCGCATTCTTCTCCATCCTTTTCTGTTCAAAGTGCTCGCGTCAGCTCTCGTCCATCGATGCAGTGTAGCCATGTATGGATTCTGTTTATCTACACGGGCCGGTCTGTACTCATCATCAAACCAGGGGTTTCTCGAAGGTGGTGGCTTGAAACCGGCGTTCTGACAGCGTCTCCATTGCTGTTCTAAGCTTAAGGGAAACTTGATCGGCGATGGTCCTGGCGGTCTCTTCCGATTGCAGCTTTTCAACGTTAAATTTTTGTGTTCTTACTCGACTCTGTTGATTCCGAGAAATTCGCATCCGCACTTTGGCTGCAACAAGGTAATGATCCGAGTCAATGTTGGCTCCCCGAAAGGTGGAGGATGCTGGAGGAATGTCTGCCATCGATTGCAGTGTGATCAATTTGATTGGTTGTCGATAGATCGAGAGACCGTCAGGTCCCCTTATGGATTTTGAGGTGTGGGAATCGTGTGCTTGCTACTACGAGATTACGTCCCGGACTAGCCTTAGTCCGTTTTCTGACATGGTGTTATGTAGGCTGTGCTTTCCCACAACCCGTTCAAAGATAGCTTCCTTACCGAGCTTGGTGTCATATCTGGGACATTGGACATACATATGTTCTGTCTAGGAGATCATAGAAGTCATCTTTATGTCGATCGTTTTTCTCCTCCATACAGAAAGAAAAAATACGATACAACATGTTTCTTAGAAAGCTTTTTTGATTGACTCACTAAAAAGCAAACGATTGAAACCATTAAAAAATGTATGCCATTTGGCATGAAACGGGCTAAGAGAATATTTGGTGACACCTTGTAATGGCTTGATAGTAGTGATATTTCAAACCGAGTTTTTCCACTCCTCAAGGATAGTTTCCTAGTTCCATATACATGATTTGTTCAAAAAATAAGGTGACTTTCTGTCTTTTCTCGAAAATTATTTATTTATTCATCAATATCTTTACCTCCTCAATGGTGGTAGATCTCTTTCCTTTCATGGTCTTTTGAGTTTTGGGTGATAAAAAAATCGCAAGGAACCAAGTCTGGTGAATACGTCATCTGAGTTTTGATTATGGCATTATTTTGGCAAAAAAATTATGCACAAGCAACGATGAGTGAGCAGATACATTATGGTATTGCAATAACGGCTCATAACTTTAAGGTCATTTTCCTTACTGACCCTACGACCTTTTCTGCAAGAACTTATGGTGAACCATGAAATTGTAATCTAAGAAATCACTGAGCAAAACTTTCACATCTGACCGAACTTGGCGTGCTTTTTCGGATTTGCTTCCATTGGGATGATTGGACTTTGGTTTGGCGTCACAACTACATACCTATGTTTTTTTTTAAACAAAAATTATTTAAACCTACCCACCCCCATAGCCTACCTAAGCCCAAAATAACCTATGTAAGCCTGCCATTGGTGTTTGGCGGGCTTTGCGCTTCAGAGGCTGGCCTATCAACATTTACCACTGTGGTAGTCTGCTCCAACCACCAAAAACGTTGATGCTGTCGGACGAAGTCTTCTCGATCTCGGCGTGAATTTGATCTACTGAAACTGAGGTGTTCGGGCTCGCAAAGCCCGACGTCATGTTCGTAGAGGAACCGTCGTTTCACGGAATTGCAGGTCGCGTGAAAAATTAGCGGTACCGCCAATCCATCTTGGATCAGCCCACATTGATCTAAATAGAGGAGCCTCTTGTGGGACAAAGCCGTTAAGGCGCATCATCTCGTGGTACAAGTATGTAGTTGGGGTAGTAAGCCCCCGAGATCAGGTTATTGTCCGAAGTCATTGCTCTTGCATCGTGGCTTCGAATCAGTTTTATCAGAAAATTGTTCTCCCGTAAAATTCAGGTCCTATTGCATAGGACCTCGTTCGGATAAAATTTCGTGTACTCAAATTCAGTTGTCTTTTGTAACCCGAGACAAGTCCTGAGACACTGTCTCTCAAACACCCGAATCCTTTCCATTTAGCTGGCTCTCACTTTCAACCAGACGGGACATCCCTAGGCAACCATGAGCCTGATTAAGGCCATGTAGTAGATTACCTTCACTCTGGAATCAAGTTGAGAGACATCATGTCAGGGCGAAAGCACCCCAGGCCCTTACCAGAGCAGCATCTACAAAATATAGATACTGGCAAGATCCCAAGGTATCTGACTGCACTTTGTCTCGCCAGTGGACATCCGTCTGGTCCAAAAATTGAGAACCTGCGCCAACTTTTTCTAGTGTCCCGAGAGGCTCTAAACAGAGGCATTCTAAATAAAATAGATTCTGATTTCTGGAAGTTGATCTTCAACTTACAATCACTACAATATTGCTGAATTTTTTCGAAGTCACGCTGCAGAAGAGTAACAATAACGTCGATCGCTGGACCTGGTCTGTACGCAATTAAATCGTCCGCAAATGCTATTGAATGGTGGAGAGAAGCTATCAGATCACTGAAAAGTATTGGCCAGTTCGCCGTGCCCTATATTCCAGTGATGACCCTTTTCCGCACATCTGGATCATTAATCAGCGACACTCATGCGACGGTTATTTTATTTAAATTTTAGCTGAAAATATATGAAAATATTTCATGGCCAATCGTAATACAAATATCCTCAGTAACCTCTCTGACAGTGATTGGACGGTTTTCCATAGCAAATTTCTACGCTGCGACAACGTCTTCATCCGTTGTTGACATTCTGCGGCGTACAAGGCGTACATCGTCGGTAGCACCTCCTCGGCCTTCTGTAAAGAGCATGTACAACTTATAAAATTTTTTATTTTTGCTCAGAGTAGACTCGCTAAATGCATTCAACATTTGAAGCACTTGGAGCTCTTAATCTTCTTATGAAATTTAATACAGATTATTAGATCCATTTTCTTCAATAGCAAAAAATCGCCAAGCGCACCAAAACGTCGAAACGTCGAACCTTTATATCTAAAGTAACTGAATATACTAATATATATTAAGGAACATGGGTACCAACATAACAAAACGAAATTCGTAAATCGCATGTACTTAGGTCGCGAAAAACAAAAAGTCACCTTATTTTTTAAGCAAACCTCTTATGTAGCCCATGTAACCGTTCTGTTAATTCCTCTCCAACATATTTTCATAATTTCGGCGGTGTAGAGTTGATTCCTGCGACTGATACTATCAGGAAGATTAAACTGCACTCTTGATTCCAATTCAATTTTGAGCGAGAAGTTCATGGACTCTTTTTGGAGCTTCATACTGTGGAAGCTTGTGAATCCGAAAAAACAGTCAGGAGCGATTAGGTCGGGCGGTCTTGCCAGCCAGTACAAATTGCCAAAAACGAAACATTAGCCGACTCGGAAACATGTATGCAGTGACTTTGAGTAAATGAAATGGCTCATGGTGATCGATATGTAGATCGGTGCCTCAGTGCATATTTTTTTTGTTTATGCATCCACTTTATGGGCCACTTTTGTCATTTTTGAGCTTATGAACTGTCTGCAGTTTGATAGGCAACATTTTCAAAACCAAAATGTGCTGCAAAGACGTACTTGTAATGGCTAATCTACAAATTGCGTGGCACTTCTTCTAGTCGACGCTGACTGTTTATTCGTGACTTCTTCAGCCACAATGGCGATAGTCTCGTCGGAACGAGCAATATGAAGCCTGTGGCGCCTCTTTTGTCACGAGTGGTTTCAGCCGCCTTAGAATCTAAACAATTGACGTAGGACGGTCGGGAAATCTGCAATGAAATACAAGTTACGTCAACATGATTGTGGAATTACTCCGTAATAAAATAAAAGTGTATTCCGCGATCTTGGGGGCTTCAGTGCTCCGTAGCTTGTCGACATGTATTCTGCATCCGTTTACTTCACAAATATCAAAACAAAACTGAGAGTAGCCCCATTTGCACCCCAAAAGTATAATACACTTCTAGTTACGTCATTACAAATACCAATAAAAACATGATATATCACTGGCTGGCACCCTAACGTGGTCGTTTTCCAATTCGACTTTTTTTTTGCCATCGTACCTTGACCAGCAACAAGAAAAATTGTCGAAAAGTGGACGAATCATGGACAGAAGGCACCGAAACCGAAAATTCCCACTACTTTTTGAACCAGTCGTCTGTTTAATCTGCTATTGACTTCCTAAGGCTTAACGTTGTTTGTGGAAAAATTATCAATATGATAGATAGAATAGGCATATGATAACAAGGCTATAGTTTAAGCTAAATTCAGGACCAACGAAATGTAAACGATGAAGAAGCTCCACAACAGAGGCTTACTTACCACTTACCAAATTATCACCTTTCAATTTTTTTGTTTAGACCTTTGAACAGCGATATAACGATACAGCAACCTGATCTAAACTGGACTGTATCTTTACGACGTCTTAACGTATTCATTTTGCCACATGTCTATTACGTTCCCTAATTCTCAAAATCCGGTTTAAGTAATTGGTCGTTGCAGCATGAAACCTCTGCTCGGTTTGGTTTTTAATTAAGCATTCAACTCTCTTTAATTGTTTTACGACGGGGCCTAGATGAGTATTTTAATATTTTCGGGCGATGTTCCGGTGCATGTCGGAGACATTAGAAACCATAAAACCATACAAGTGGTCATGCCTTTCATTTTCATCACATTTATTTCCTCCGTCGTCGAAATGTAATTGCACCAGTTTCACTTTGTCGATTTGATTGAACTTTCACATCGAAAACGAATCGCAAACAATCCAAACGAACAGAGATACAGATAATTATGATCGAAAACCATTATCTCGAGTTTATCTGTAAAATTCGCGAACATAAAAACATGAGATCACACTCGCAAGACAAAGGAAAACCAGACCATCCCGACCAGTTTTAATCAGTGCCACATGACACAACATTTGAGACGAAACAGGTGCTGTATCTAGCGAATGGGATTGCGATCATTTTCACTTTATCGATGCGCAGAGCGTGGAAAATGACTTCTCTCTGCTCTGGCGTCACTGCATCGTAAAATTACTTCACTTTACTACGTTTTCCCAATGACGCATCGCCACCCAATGGTTATAGATCCAAATAAAACCTGTGACATGGGGATAGGGAGGAAGCTAAAAAGGCAAATCAAACCAAAGTGATTGTGATTGTATCTGCGTTTTACGACGCGAAGGAAAAAAAAAAGTGAAATGGCCATAAATTGTCCAATGAGTGGCTAGAGACTGTGCCGTCCAGCGTTAATGCTTTCTACTGCGTACGGTGTTTGGTTTTGATTTTGATCGCTCTTTGCCTTTTTTAATTTTTTTATTTTTATTGGAGAAGACATCTTGGATATCAAACTTTGTCAGAATGTAACGAGCTCGCGTGGAGACCCATTTGAAAATCTCTGCGGACGAAGGAGCACGGGAATGGTTTTTATATAGCGATAATTAGGAAGAGAACAATGGGGCTTATGAGTGACGGCTCAGTCAATAGGGGAAGAGCAGTGCGCCAGTCAGCCGTTTATGATTTGTTTATTTAACGAATTTCGGGGGCAGTGGGAATTCGTCTTTAGGTAGTTCAATTAGTTATACTCACATTAAGATGTGAGTGACAGGGCAACTGTTTGCTTAGGTCTAAGTTCAAGATGGACTTTCGCTATAGTTATTGCTATTGTTGAAACAGCTTTTGAGTACTGGTGATAGGCATAGGTTAAACCTCAACTTTTTAGGGCTTAACTGATTTAATGGTATTATTCACTGAGTTGCCCTAGGTAGTGTTTAGTAAAGGATGTCTGCTAGAGCTGCTCGTTGTTGATGGAGACAATTACGTAGAACCTCCCTTTTAAGAAGACAACAAATGAAAAACCTGAATATAAAAAAAAGTTAAACAATAATGGCGTTAAGGCCATTACTTAGGCTTCAAGCTTTCTTTTTGACAGTGTTGTACCATTTTCGGGGATGAAGTCTTAATACCATCTGTGAAGAACACCGGGGCCTGTCTGGAAGCCAGGTTGTTCCCATTTAGTCAGCAAGAAGGCAAATGTCCTAGATACCTAACGTGACAAATGAGTAAATTGCACAAGGATGCCCTCAACATGCACAGTAGACTTATTAGAAATGAATTAGAAGAAGATTTCAACCCAATGTTGCTCGGGGTTTTATGATGAGAAATTCGGTTAGGTTCAATGTGCTTTATGGGCGACTTGTTAAATATTTGACGATCAGTAAGGATTGTTTTTTCCAAGAAATGTTTGGCGAGGAACTGATGTCATTGTTTTTTTTTTTTTTTTTGTTGGAGCACTCCGACAAACAATAATGGTCCATTGAACATACCAGCCCAGCCAGACACCTTGTCTTTATTGTATTTCGCAGTGAAAGTGTTCTGTTGTGTCATCCTCCTCGCAACATGCAGCACAAGTGGGCGTCTCACGTAGACCAGGCACGTAGAGATACTTGACAAAAGTGCAATGGCCCGTAACGACGCCCGCGAGCCTTCTGCAGTAATTTCTCCTTAAGGATAAGAAGAATGTTGCGAACGTTCTTGCAGACATCAGGGCGTACGCGCTTAGTCTGGATATCCCCTTCATCTACGACTGTGTACATTAAAGACCCAGTCGTTGATGTCAGAATTGACCGGGGAAGCTGGTGGACATAAGGCGGGTTCACGTCTTGAGAAACTCTCCTCTGAGCCCCTTCTAGCGAGTTTATCAGAGTTCTCATTTCTTGGGATACCAGATCCCAGAGAGGGAGCCAGGCAAGCCTTAGTGAATTTAGCCTTCCGACTTTGTTCAAAAGGATCTTGAGCTCATGCACTAATTTGGAGTTGGATAGAGGGTTGGACACAGCTTTGAGTGCAGCTTGGCTGTCACTGCAGACGCATATGCTTTTTCCCTTCCATTTGTGCTTCACAATATAGTGCATGGGTATTAGGATTGCGTATATCTCTGATTGAAACACAGACACATATTTTCCTAACGAGAAGTGCAGTCGAATGTTTTCGCGCTCAAAGAAAACTCCAGCGCCGGACCTCTGCCCAGTCTTGGAGCCATCTGTGAAAATGCGAAGACAGTCCATTCCAGGTTCAGTGTCTGGCCAAAGCAATGTGACTGGAAATGTTACAGCGCAGTAGGATGGCAGGTGTCATTGCGTCGGAAGCCATACCCATGAGACAGGGGTCATAGGATATTTCTCGCGCAAGTACACTGTCACTCCAATGCGAGTTGTACCATAAACTATTTCTCTTGAGGCGAGACATGTCTCTCAGGGCACACCCTCTGATATATATGTCAAGAGGTGGAAGATTCATCATAGAATCTAGAGCAGCTCCCAAAGTGCTGGGTAAAGCCCCCGTGCAGCCTCCAGACCACTCTTTGGAGCTTGGTGAAAGAGGTCACGACGTTCTTGTGTGTTAGCCGGTTCCACCAGACAACCGATTTATATGAGATTATCGGTCTTATCATTGCCGTGTAGATCCAGAGAACTTTTTTGGCGATAAGCCCCATGTTTTGCCAAAGGCACTTTGCCAAAAAGCTGACAGCGCTTTGGTGGTTTTTGACTCAACATGAAATGGAAGTAGTCTCTACATGGGTTTATGATCTTTGTTGGTATATAAATGTAGGATATTAACATTGATTCTTATGTTTATTGGTAACTGTTTTGATTTTCCATATTGAACATAAATGACATTGAACAATATTGACAAAAATAGTAAGAGTGATGCGTTTAGTCAAGACTGCGTCTTCAGGTGAACTAGAAACTAGAATGGAACCTCCAATTTTCGTACATCTTTCCTTGCGAAACGCATTTGTTAATATTGACGTTCAGGTTCCAAGGTATCAAATCCGTTACAAACTAGCTTCAATCCGGGAATACGTGTGATTTAATTTTGACGCAGTGGGGTCATTTGAATTGAATGCTCTCCCGCGACGTACTCGGGGAGTTATAACAATGTGCGTGATTGTTATCATAATTTTGTCATACCCGGGCCCCCACGTGCTCACTACAGCTTGTAGGCAAACATCAGCGATCATTTTATGTCGGAGGTCTCATTCCAGTTTTTGGGGTGAACTCTCCTGATCAACTTTTCTTTTCTGTTCAGTGAATAAAAAAAGTTCGATTTGAATGTCTAGAGTCTATACAGTTCGCTTGTATGCCTATCAGTTGGTAACGTCTATTTGGTTGTCAAAATAGTTGAGTTCTGGTTGTTTAGTTCGAGGACAGTGAAGAGGAAAAGTAGAAGATGATAAGAGCCGCAACCACCAATAGGTATGTCCGCAGAAGTGGGGCTTGTTCTTTGCAATATTATCGAGCCACTAATCTGACAAGTTGATATTATCTCCTAGGAATATCTGTTAATCAAGTACAAAGTGTATACCTAAATACCAGATTGCTCCCGCAGAATTAGAGGTAAGCTCCCTACCTTCTTAACATAGGAAAGTACTCATCCTAATGTGCCACAGGACCGTAAACTCATATAGTAAAAATTCTGCAGTCTTATCATTTGGCCACTACACTTTGAGCACCTCTTTGAATGTGCTTGTCCAGACTCCAGATTTATGTTGACATATGTATGTATGTGTAGATGGCATATAGCTCAACTTGCAACACACTGGCGTGTAGTCGTAGTGAATTAGAAAACTCGCAGTTTGGGCCAAAAATATCAGCGCCAGAGTCCGATTTTAGGAACGTTGACAATTATCTGTGAATCTCACAAAAATTATTTTTGTTTTTAAAACATTTTTTTCTTTTCTTATATCTAACTTATTTTAGACAAAAAAGCTTAATTTCAAATATCTTAATTAAATAGAAGTTCTTTCCTAGTCCTGTGCAGGTACTCTGAAGCAGACAGTACATTGTTAAAACTATGTCTTTCGACAGTGTAGGAGCTTGAGATCAATATTAACCTTGTACATATACGTAACGCAGTTTGCATATGCCTCCGAATAGGTCGGCCTACCCGTTGACTATGTAACTGGGATCGGATAACATGTATAGTACGTCATTGCTAAAATTGGCACCAGAATTGATGAAAGAGGGCACCCTTTTGCTGTGAGACCCCTTCACATTTAAGTAAGAAAATATGACTTTGCCAATCCAATGATTAGAGTGAAGAACGACGCTTTTATGAGATAGGGCTCAGGTTATCGGGTAATCAGAATTATCGAATGATATTCAGAACGGCGGAAACGGCAATCTCGTTTGTATTTAAACTATCAGGAATTTCAATAAGTTTTCGCTGTTTTTTGTGAACATGTTACTCAAAGTATTACCCATCGCTAATCAGTCGTTTTTTTCCCCCATTTTTCTGGCACCATCATACAGAACAAGCTATGGAAAGAGGAATATCTGGTGAAGGCGGCAGATGTAATTTCCCATGTAGGCATTTCTAAACATGTTTTAAGTAATTACAACATATGTGCGAGCGTTGCCATGTTCCTGCTTGTACAGTTTCTTCTACTATATGTTGCTCGGTTCAAACGCATCAACTGCAGTCGAACGCCCATGACTGAGCTGCTCATAATAAACTACACCCTACCGATTCAACTAAACAAAGAAGATCTTTGTCGATTATTACTTTTCATCGCCAGTCGCGATACGATTCAAAAATCCTTTCCTTTTGAACCAGCACATCACACCTGAAGAAATGCCTTCTTTTGGTTTCAACTTCCGCCTGTTTCTTTATCTTCAACATCAGAATCGATATTTTTGAAACGCATGTCGTCTCCGACAGAGCATGTCATAAGTCACAGCCAGCAAAGTAGTGTGCGCTTACTTGATATAATGGTACATTTTGTAACATTTTCTTTGGCATGGCTTTCGAGAAAAAATCCTCCAAATTTCAGGGTTGAACCGTAGTTGAAGCTGGTTCTTAATATACGTTTCTCTAATTAGTTCCATCTTTTCTAGATCCACCCTTATCGCCCTTCTATCTACGGCGCGGCCTTCCTGAGAGTCTTTTTTCCACTCATTACTCTTTCGACTGTTCGTCCACTGTACATTCGTTCTAAGTGTTCTGCCCATTTAAGTCTTCGTAATTATTTACTCGGACAACTTGGGTCTGAATAAAAATCCTTTCTTGATTGTGTAGTTTTCTATAATCGCCTGTTTCTTCGTACTGTTTTCTCCTTAAAATTTTGTTTTAAAGACCCGAAATCAATTTTCGTCCTTCTTAGTCAAAGACCATGTTTCACATCCGTAAAGTTTCACGTTATTATAGTTTTATAAATGCGGAAGTTTATCTTGAGTAATGCCTTAATGGTTTCGTTTTGATTGGCAGTGGAAATTTTCTATGATTTACGGAGCAGTCCCAACTCACTGTGTGATCTTTGGACAGATTTCTGTGGATTCAGGCTGGGGCAGATAGCGTGTCAAGATACTGCGTTGGGTTTCTTATACTCTAGATTGTAATAGGTAACAGCAGATTTATGTATATACCGTTCCGTCTTAGTGAACAAACATTTAACTCTTTTACTAAGGAAGATGTCTGAGCCTTTTTTGAACGCAGCAGGTATGTATCCTTATTTGATCAGCATATCTTCATGGATGCAAGATGTATGAGAAATTGGGAACTGTTAGTGATCATTATGTACTCGTATGTCCGGGGATAACTATAATTGGATTGTGTGCAGCCAACCCTTGCTGTTTCTGAAATTTCTTAGGAGTCGAAGGCTTGGCGTGGTCTACTCTGTCCATTACGTTTTCCGAACTTATCTTTCGAAAGAACCTACAGGGGTAAGGCCTGACAATGAAAGATTACGATTTTCAGTTAAAAAATGATTTTATTTTTCTACATAATCTCCCTTAACTTCAACACACTTGGTCTAGCGTTTCTTCAATACCAATATTCCTTTCTTGAAGTAAGATTCTGGAAAGCTGGGAAAATATTCATTGACGGCTATCTCCAATTCGTCATTGGATGCGAAGCGTTTCCCAGTATCAAATTTCTTCAAGTTTGGGAATAGATTGAAGTCTGAGGGTGCCAAATCAAGAGAATAGAGGGATGGCCGAGCAAATCGTACATTGAATCCCGTAGTTAATATTGCCAATGCACCCTTGTATACCGGTTTTCTTCTTCAACCCAGGCCTCTTCTCGCGAATTATAGTAATAAAGGATGTTTTTTTAGAGGTATTCAAGTTCAATATGAAATAAAATTCTTGAAGCTAATGTTGATGTCTATGATATTAGCTTTATTTAATAGACAGTTTTATGCCACTAGTGCATATGATTCACCTATCTAGAATGAAGCGCAACCAATTTTCGACAGCTTGATTTCCAAAGATAGTGGAGATCAGTTCACAAGCCCATTACGCGAAATTATGCGCTCAGCAAATATTTCCCACAATCAATTGATGGTGTCGCGCGCCGTGTGGCATGTTTCGCCATCTTCCTGAAACCAAAGCTCAAACTGAGGAATGAAGAAGTCAGTAATCATATTTCTATAGCCTTTTTCTCCACTCCAAATTCGGCAAGTTTGCTTTCTTACATATCCATGAGGATAGCCACGAGGTTTCAGCTCTTGCACAAGCTTGAACTTAATAGCTTTTAAGCCAAAATTTTTCGGAAAAATCTTACACAAAGTGAATGCTGTGCACAATTGCGAATTGACTCATACGGATTTTCCTCAACACCTCGCTCAACAAAGGGCAATAACTTCTTCTCTTCGCACTATTTGTCGTCTTTGGGGTTGCATTTCGTCCACGACTAGACTGTATGTGGTGCGAAAACGATTTATCGTGTTTCGAATAACTTGCTCAGATGGACGGATATGTCGACCGCAAAATGGACGTAGAGTATGACAAGTTTGGCGAGCCGAACCATGGCTTTCAAAATAAGTTTGCACAATTTGCATGCGCTATTCGGCCGTTAATCTATTTATCGTAAAATGGCAACACGTGCTTGCCGCAAATCAATTTTCAACTCTCAAATTGAGAATCTGTAGAAACACCCTTTATTTATCTGCAATTGTTTTGCCTTTTGCAAGGAGATCAATCAACAGGATTCCTTTCGCTGAACCATCGACCTCCACCACCTGGACTATTATATCGTTTCTGGCATAAAGTAGTCGGAAATCGACCCAAAGATTGCTGAAAATCGTTTGTGCATTTGCTCTAGATCAACATTCAACGAATGCGGCATCCTTCTCAATCAGAGCTTTTGCATCCCTAATTCTTTGAAGAAGATGTTTCACACTTTTTTTTCCGATATCCACATATAATCAGCTATCTCGTTCACCTTCACTAGCCTAACATCCAACACGATATCATGTACTTTTCCGATGACGTGGGCCGTTCGTCATGCGGATATGTGCACATTTTAATTCAACTGCCCACTTTTCAACGGCTGACATCGGAGACCGGAGTCCCCGTAAAAAATTGTCAACTTCGAATGAATTTCCTTAACTAACGAAAAACACTCAAGACGTCTATTGTAGAAATTCGTGTACTACGACTGCTACTACTTGAGAAAATACGTTTAAACTTGTCATACGAACTAATCACACGTGTACCCAGGCAAGAAACACACTTTTTTGCTGATTAGAACACCATCTATCTGTTTTCTTCTTGTGTATTCAGCGTTCTATAAAAGGTCTAAGAGTCTTGGTTTCAATGCCGATATTGTCCAAGCTGAATGTCTGTTTTGAATTACTTCGTCAACAAATGAATTAACTCGTAGAGTTACTGGACGGACATAGATCCGGACCTTCTCCCATTTTACAAACAAATAAACATTAAACCTTCTTGATAGTTGATAGTAGACTAAGTATCCGGTTTAAATATGCAAACTCTTTCGAGATATATTTACCAACACAGAAACAAATAATCGCATGAATCGGACGACAGTAAGCTGGAATATTACAAAATTCCCGAAACTTTTTGAACATACATTGTACATATGCATAATAAACTGCATTGGCTTTGGTTTCTTGTTATTCATAGTTCAGGCCACAATATAAATCCTCGTACCCATAGACATAGTATCCAAAATAAGGACCCATTTTTATCCACAACAAAATAGTGGGCAAACAGGCTAGCCTAGCTTTTAACGCCTCGTTGTTCCACTATTTACCAACTATTAACGCTATCATAATAAATACGATAGCAAGTTCCACACCGTCGAAAAATCCCGTACTCGCCTTACAAGTCATCCACTTAACATTCAACATATTTAGTGCGCCTAAACCATAAACAACCTGACAAACAGTGGGAAACATTATATGTGCAAATAGATATTACCACTCTATAAGCAAGCTCCATCTACAGATCATTAAAATGATCACTACAAGATCAATTCACATTTAACCTAGTTCCATCACCGCCAAATGCGGAAATTCAACATTTCATGCAATAAGAGAGAACATATACTGGTTACGGTCTAGACGTATGGTAGATGAATTCGAATGATTTTCATTCATTCCCTTGAAGAGCACGGTAGTTTTAATCGTTTTTATTATGCGGTAGACGTTGGATGTGGTTGGAGAAATTGACATGACAAAGTGATGTGGGAGCGTGACGTGTACTGCTCATTGAATGTTGATCGACGATCGACATGGATCATGGTACTGCACAGTCTTGAAATGAAGTAATTAATGTTGGGATAGTATAAATTATGTGTCTAGTTCTGCTCATTCCCTTGTTTCGAATACCTTTTGCCTCAACAAAGTACAAATGTGTAGATGCCAAGCACGTTATTTTACAACTGACATTGAATGCGTGGCCAGCATTGCATATCAATCGTGTGGTATTATACTCCATCATGAAACAAGTAACTAATGGACCGCACCCCATCATCAGCACAAGTCGCAAACACGTCCGTGCTCTTCCCTGACTCCAGCTCGTGCCTCTTTTAACGCTTAACACAGGAGCTTTCTAATTAATCTATTCGCCGCCAGCGTTTCTTCATAATCGCCGCCATCCATTTTACGAACAAATTCTTCTCAATTTGATTGATGAATACCACCTGGAGTCATTAACTCTTTTTCCAGGACACCTACTCACGTTCATTTCTACTCACAGCTGTGGCCTTGGTACTTAGAAAAAACACGATTGATCACTTGATCATTCACGAAATTCTCCATTACCCTAAGGCATCTGTGCATATAATCCTCGTATGAAGGCGTCACCGTCATTATTCTGTCGAACCGGTAACAAATGATCGTCAAAACAACAAACTCTTGTAAGTTGACAGGATAGTAGTAGTGCACGGTCAATGGCATGAGGAACAGGTCTGCCGCAACCACAATTGAGCAACTTTCACATCTCGTCTTCAGTTTGAATGTAAAAGTCCCGTAAACAATAACCTTCGATTTCGTGGTAATACTCGTATATCTTGATCTTTACTTTCTTGTTTCGGTTTATTTGCAGGCTCAGTCCAAGGCATCGACGATTTCATCAGGTGCTCGAGCTGCTGCACAAACTCTAAACGTCCCAATCGAACGTTTGGAATCCCGTCAATCGAATCATCGCGAATCATCAAACGGCCGAGACACAATCGAAACGCCACAACACCGTAGTAGTCGACAGGATATTGTTGAGAATCACGTCAGTCATCATTCTTATCATCAGCAACAGCAGCAGCAGCAGCAACAACAGCAACAGCAGCAACAACAGCATCAATCACATCATCGTGGGCATGGTAATGACGTAGAAACGAATGGTGGACACAATGCCAATGGCAGCATGTTAAGCGAGTCCCAGTTAGTCCTCGAGAACCATGCGGAACAAGTCGATCGTCATCATTTCCCTAAGCAACAAAGCTATTTGCATTCACGCAAGACATCATCCAGTCAACAGCAGCAACAGCAACCACTGCAGCAGGTCAATATGGACGCGAATTACATGACCGAAGAATCACACCCTGTCACTCCGCCATCGGTCACGAAGTACTCATTATTGCAGTTTGCCATGCAGCACTTCAGGAACGAGTAAGGATTCTCTAGATTGTTGTTTGCCAAAGGCGATCGTGACATGATTTCTTTTTCTTTTTCCAGTTACACAGGTGACCATCGGTCAAATGATCGTGGTGATCGTCGAGCATCATCGAATCGCTCGTATGCCGAACTGGTCAAATGGCAGGGTACACCGATCAGGTCATCTCTACTGCGGTTGCCAACGGACCTATCCCCTCTTGCTCTCGAGTGCTTTGATTGTATTCTTCGTTATTGCGGTGATGTACCGCTTGACCCAGAACTAACCGAAGTCAAGTGTGTGTACACGGTCCTCATGGTGAGATCTTCTTTTATGACTGCTGCCTGGTCATCTTCATTCCTCTTTTCTTTTTCTGGTTCTGTAGCACTGCCACAAATACCTGGCGCTTCGTGACGAAGTCTATTGTCAACTGATGAAACAAACCACAGCAAACAGATCACCATGCCCGGATTCGTCCCAACGAGCATGGCGTCTTCTCAGTATCCTTGCAGCATACTTTGGCTGCTCGGACGCTCTACGACCGTACTTAATGGAACATCTAACATCAGCAGCCTCGGATCGGCGTCGATCATGCCACGGAACAGCTGCCGTCTGTTTAACGAATCTCCGCAAAACAGCACGATGCGGAGGACGGAAGAATGTCCCGAGTGTTGAAGAAGTCACTGCAGTCTCCGCCGGACGTTCGGCACGTCGTCAAATCTACCGCCTACCCGGTGGAGCCGAGCGAGTTGTCAATACTCGTTGCTCCACTGTCGTCGCTGATGTCATATCCGAGCTCTGTGCCTTGTTGGGCGTCGAATCGGAGGCCGAGCAGCAAGAATTCTCCCTCTATTGTATTGTTCAAGGAGATGCCTTCACCATGCCTCTGGCAGCTGACGAATATATCCTGGACGTGACCACCGAACTACTCAAGTCCGGCCAACCATTCTATTTGATTTTCTGCCGATCCGTATGGCATTTCCCGCTGAAACGCGACCCGGCACCGACTCCACTCTACATCGAAGTGCTCTTCAATCAGGTCGCACCCGATTATTTAGAAGGTCTACTGCTCGAACTTCCCGGTAGTGGTGTTCCCATTCCCGAAGTAGTTCGCGACATGGCACGGATAGCAGCTTTACTCCATCGCGCTGCCGATCTAAATCACGTTCCTGCTATGAAGGAAATAAAATTCCTCCTACCCAAACCAGCGCTGGGTATTCGAGAGATTCGCCCAGCTCAATGGGTCAGTTTAGTGCAATCGGCTTGGCCGGCTATTGTCAACCTCAGCCCCGGGCAGGTGAAGGCACAGTTCTTAAATGTGCTATCAGCGTGGCCACTCTTCGGCAGTAGTTTCTTTGCTGTGAAACGCATTTGGGCCGAGGAGGGACCACACGTCGAGGACAGCAATCCGATGTGGCGCGACTTGATCTTGGCGCTCAACCGACGAGGAGTGCTATTCCTTGATCCAAACACACATGAAACGCTACAACACTGGCCCTTCATGGAGGTCATATCAACAAGAAAGGTATGTAGTGTCATCCAAATCAGATTTGACCTCTTCTCACTTATATCCTATTTGCCTAGGTTCGTTCCGAGGACGGTGCCCTCTTCCTCGACATGAAGGTCGGCAACCTGATGCAGCAACGTGTTATCCGAGTACAAACCGAACAGGCTCACGAAATATCCCGTCTTGTGCGACAGTACATTACCATGGCGCAGATAAGTCAACGCGAAAAGCTCAACTGATGATCCACGTCCTGCGGATCACACACACACACACACACATACATTGCAGTATATATACTCATCCTTGTATAATTGGTAGCTTATAAGAGACTGCTTCGAAACTTTGTTCTACGGATCAGGACGGATCAGATACATCGAGTTTGTTTTTTGTCTACTTAGTTTTGGGGAACGCGGTCGTGGTTAGTCTAGACTCTAAATATCTTTTATATCCTTTAGACCAATGCCATATTCAAAAAAAAAAAAAAAAATGTTTTTTTGTCAACAAAAGTTGCATTGCTCACGCGTCCGCGGAAATTCGCGAAATCTTTAGAAAAAATTAATTTTTTTTTTGTTTTGTTTACTTATTTAGAGAAAAAGACCGTTAAAAAATCTATCTGAATTCGGTTGTAATTCAAGAATATTATTTGTTTTCGTAAAGGATAAACAGTATATCGTCGTTCGCATAGATTTATATAAATATTTACATTCTCTATGCATGTATCGAGGTAATTTATGTTAAAATGTATGTTATTCATTCAGAACATAAATTGTTGTATGTATTTGAAGTAAAATAAATTTTTATACAATAAAGAACGTTTGCTGTATTTTATTTTAACGTTGTAAGGACAACGAAACCTAACTGGGCATATCCTATCCTAGCGGGTACCTAGTGGGTACCTAGCGGATGCCTAAAGGTTTTATAAATACTTACGAGTAGATAGGTCAAATTAATCAAAATTCAGGTACAGGAACTCATGGTTGTTGCCAAAGCCCCAGTGCCTGTTTCTAAGGTATCGGAAGCCGAGAAGAACCTGCATTCGATTCTACTTGATCCATGAGCATGCGACCCGGGGCTAGCGCAAATATGTATAATCGTAATGGGTTCGCCTGTAGAGAGTCCTTTAAAGATCTTGTCGGTGAATTTACATCATTCATTGATAAGTATTGAGCGAAGGGTCGCATTTTTCAACTTGTTGTATGATGAAAATCCCGATGTACTTTTCGTTAGCGAAACAAACCTAAACCAGAAGCATAAAATCCGGCACAGTTCTTATAAAGTAATTTAAAGAGACAGCCCCGACGAGGCGGGGAGTTGCGATTTTCATTAGAAATAATGTTAAACAAAAAGTTTTATATAGCAGTAAAACTTACGTGCGGAAGTCCTAGGTGCTGGAGGCTTACATTGTGCATATTTCCCTCCGAAATGGAAAGAAAATGTACATTATACGTACAACAGCCTATACACCTGAAGAACCTCAACCCAATATTTTTATTGCAGAGCTCGAAACACTTTTTCAATCTTTGTGCTTAAACTCGATAGAAGCCTTCTTCGATAGAACATTCTGCCCGGCGATTTAAATGCCAAATATAGTGATTAGGGAAACCAACACTAGGGAGAACTTATTAAGCCATTTGTGGATTCTGCAGAACATAGAGTAAAGAGTCAAGTTATTTCGTAGTAAAATTAGGAGCGGATCCTATGTGGAACTCATGCTGCTTGACTCTCAACTAGCTGACGCGAACAAATGGTATACGAACAAATGGTATTTCGGACTTAGTGCCTTAACCACATTACCAAATGAATTCTACCATTATACGAGGGTGGTCCGATAAGTACTTAGCCTACAAAAGAAAAACAAAAATTTTGGAGAAATGGCGATTTATTTTTCAATATAGCCTCCTTTTAGCTCGATACACTTGACCCAGCGATGCTCCAACTTCTTTAACCCGTCTGAAAAATACGTTTTCTCGAGGTCTGCAAAGTAGGCCTCCGTGGCGGCGATGACCTCCTCATTCGACTGAAATTTCTGCCCGTCGAGTGACTTTTTCAAGTTTGGAAACAAAAAGAAATCGCACGGGGCCAAATCTAGAGAATACGGGGCGGCAGTTCGTGGCCCAATTCGACCAATTTCGACGTGGCGATGGCGGAGGTGTGAGCCGGTGCGTTATCATGGTGGAAGAGTACTTTTTTCTACGCCAAGTGGGGCCGTTTTTTCTTCAATTCGGCGGCGAATCGTCCCAATAATTTGGCATAGTACAGCCCTGTGACCGTTTTGCCCTTCTCCAGGTAGTCGATGCGGATCACACCTTGTGAATCCCAGAAAACGGTGGCCATCACCTTTCCGGCGGATGGGACAGTCTTCGCCTTCTTCGGAGCACGTTCGCCGGGTGAAATCCACTGTTTCGACTGTTCCTTGGTCTCTGGTGTGTACCAGTGGATCCTTGTTTCGTCGACCGTCACGAAACGACGCAGAAACTCCTTCAGATTGCGCTTAAACAGTGTCAAACACTGCTCTGAAGTGGTCGCACGGTTGCGCTTGTTGTCCGGAGTGAGCAAACGCGGCACCCATCGCGCCGACAGCTTTCTCATGCCCTAAATTTCATGCAGGATATGCCCCACGCGATCTTTTGAAATGCCTACTGTCTCAGCTATCTCGCGCACCATCAATCGGGGGTCTGCCAATACGAGATCGTGGATTTTTGTCACGTTATCCTCCGTGGTAGCCGTTTTCGAGGCACATGGACGTGGCTCATCAAAAACCGACGTGCGACCACGTTGAAACTCGTTAAACCAATTTTTGATGGTCGCCATCGAAGGAGAAGAGTCACCGTACACAGCATCCAAACGCTCCTTGATTTCGCTGCGCGATTTCTCTTCCAAAAACAAGAATCGAATCACCGACCGATATTGCTCTTTTTAGATTTTTCTACAATCAGCGGACACCCGCTTCCACACGCGGTCAAAACAAAACTACGAGTCCGATCCGGCTGACAGTAGCCGTCTACTAGAATGTACTACACGATAGTAAGTTGCTCTTGCGATACTGGCGCCATCTGGCGGTGATGCTAAGTACTTATCGGACCACCCTCGTAAGTTTATCGACCAAATGGTTTTCATGTCTTCGTGTAAGGGACTCGATTCGAGAGGTCTAATTTTCTATTGTATGACTCTGTTTATATGTATGTAGGTCGGGCTAGAATTCACCAATGGTTTAACCCTTTGATGCCCGAATTATATTTCTGTAGAAATAAAAAATGTTTCTATTAAGAGTGATGCAATGGGCAATAGGTAGATACAAAATGTAAAAAAAAAGATTTGGGTGGGTGGTTAACAGAAGAGAAGGAGGATATGAATAACGGTCTTTGTTTACTTCTGTTTAAGAGACATTTCATGACTTTCATGTTGCCACATGGCAACAGTGGACATCGAAAGATTAAATGATATTGTTTTTAACTCCAGAAACAGAGTCTTTTTTTGGAAATAATGCGTTCTTAAAAATCACTTATATCATTGTCATTGGGTCAATTATATTTACCATATACGGATGCATGCTCAAGTTTTTCCGCTAAATTTATCAAATTTAGGTCACACAAAGTCCAACTTCTTATTCGCGACGAGGAACCGAGAGATCTAGATCTGGATCTGGAGTAGTAAAATTGCCACAATGATACACCCCACATGTCGAAGAATGGCAGCATTGCCACTTGAAACGTCTGTGCAATAAACTGTTCCGAGGACTGCTGGCTAGTTCGCATATATAGTAGTACTCGGAAACTCATCATTTGTACCCAATTATGGTATAATATGTTTAAAGAAAGTGGGGAGTGGCAACAGGGCATTGAGGGCCAAAGCGCCATTTTGACGTTACTTACCGATCTTTGAACCTTGCTTAGTTTTTTTCTGTTATAGAGTTGTTTAACGTAGGCCACCGAAGAGGAACTGTAGATAGAGCTGGAGCGGCAGCGAATTTGGCGAGAAGACTATTCTTTTATTGCTATTGGACGAGTCTGATTTCGAATATAGAAATTATTGAGGTAGGATCCACAGAAGTTTGGTTAATTTTGTCTTCAGTTACTCCCTTTCCATGCTTTCTATGGACAAGTTAAAGCTCTTTCGGACTTAGTTACTCGGCCACGTACATATTTCATGGACAAGATTTCAGCAATAACTTTGTTTACCGTTTGGGCCAAGCCTTATAATGAGATTTTTAAGTACTAGCTTCTTGATTTTGTTCGAGGTCGACCAGCGTGATAGGTAAAGGTACTTAGCTGCAGCTCATCAAAAACACATAAAAAAGCAACAACTGCGATATACACCTGCAAAAGTGCCTTGGGCACCAGATAGGATATCAAACCCACTGGCACACTGGCTGTATACGGCGGTTGTTAGACCTATATTAATGTACGGCTGTTTAGTCTTGTGGGCGACACTGCGCAGCCAAAGTATCAAAGTAGCCTCCACTGCAGCCCTCGAAACGATGCTTCACCTACTTCCTTTGGATCTCTCTGGCAAGGAAAAGGCAAAGAAATAGGCGCTGCGACTTAAGGAATCGGTTCATTGGAAGTTCTACGAAAACACGCTGGTATTCTAGGCCAAACCAATGATCCAAGTGAAGTCAGGGACTACTTAATCCCGACCCTTCAAGATTCTAACAATTCCCAACCGACAACAATGCAAGGGGAATTAATTTCCTAGAAAAGGCACTGCACTTGGGATTTGCACAGACGGGTCATGGTGTGGATGCCGGTGTCTATGCACCGATCCTAAAACTCAGCCAATCCTTTAGACTAGTCAACCCCTGTACCATATTCCCAGCTGAATTAAAGGCAATTCTTAAGGCTTTCGACTAGTTGTCTGTGAGATCGATGAACAATAGAGACATCATCATCTATGCAGATAGCCAAACGTCAATAAAAGCACTCGAACCACCAATAATAAGATCAAAATTGGTCAGGCACTGCCGCACGTTTCTAAATGAGATATCGAGCAGAGACGCTGTAACGTTGTGCTGGGTGCCTGGGCATAGTAATATACCAGGTAACTGTGAAGCAAACGAACTTTTCAAAATAGGCACTCCACTGAAGCTCTCGACTGTTAAAGGGGAAATCCACCCACCAAAGGAAACGCAAAAATATAAAATCTCGAAACAAGCACTGCAATAGGCTAATGAAAGATGACGCGAACTTGTAACATGCAACTACGCAAGACAAATCTGACCAAGGCATTGTCAACGTTAAACCACAACTTCTTCTTCTTAGATTGCGCTTCTGTCCGATGTGAACCTGGGCCTCAACCAACAAGCGTCTCCAGCTGGCACGATATTTTGCCAGTTGTTTCTAGTGCCGCACTCCCAGTTGGTTAAGATCCCCTTCCATCTGTGTGCGCCACCTTAGATTCGATCGTCCTCTGCTGCGTCGTCCCTCAGGGTTGGATTCGAAGACTCTTCGAACCGGAGTCATCTTAGACGTTGGCTCTGGAGACGTCGTACTAGGCCGATGTCGCTGTACAGCCCGTACAGTTCGTCGTTGTAATTGAACGCAGAATTTTCCTCTAGCAGCGACCAAGGGTATCCTCAGCCGTGATTTATATAGTGCGACCTTGGTTTTTCGAGAACCCAAAGAAGCCTCTTGAGCCCAAAGAAGCAAGAGTAATTCTGCGTTTGATCTCAGCTTTAATATTGTTGTCATTGGTCACTAGTGAGCCAAGGTAGACGTAGTCCTTGACCAATTCAAATTTGTAGCCGTCAATTGTGACGTTCTGGCCAAGACGTCGGTGTTGTGCGTCTTTTTTGGATGACAGCAAATATTTGGTTTTACCCTCGTTCACTGATAGACCCATTTTAGCCGCTTCTGCATCTAGGCGTACGCAAGCAATTGCAAAGACTTGAATTAGATCGTACCCCTTGGTCAGTGAGTCTCGTATGATTCTTTCAAGCACGATGTTGAAGAAGTTATGTGACAATGCGTCACCTTGCCTAAATCCTTTTTTAACATTGAAGGTCTCGGATAATTCGCCACCAACCTTAATGGAGCAGCTAGAATTTTCCATTGTCATCCTGCACAATCGGACGAGGCTGGCAGGGATGTTAAAACTAAACATGGCTCGGTATAGCTCGTCCCTGTGCACACATGCGGCTTTAAAATCGACAAAAAGATGGCGTGTGTCGATTTGGAATTCTTGGGTCTTTTCCAAGATCTGCTGCAGTGTGAACATTTGGTCTATTGTTGATATATCTGGCCTGGAACCACACTGATAGGAACCTATCAAATTATCGACAAAGGCTGTCAGGCGTTTACACGGCACGGCTGAGATCTTGTACGCGATGTTAAGGTAACTTATTCATCTATGGTTGGCGCAGTTATAGGGGCCTCCGTTCTTATGGTCTGCATGCTTTCCTCCGACTATATTTTACAGATGACCTGATGCATGCGGCCTACCAACTAATCTCCAGCCGCTTTAAATAGTTTAGTAGTCAGGCCGTCTGCGCCCGTGGCTTCGTTAGTTTTAAGCTTCGAAATAACAAGATTAATTTCGTCTAGGTCAGGTGGACGGAATTCTCTTGTACCTTCGTCCGTTGCGAATGGATCATTCTGCCAGACAGCGGTATCGGATCATCATCGCCGTTATACAGTCTACAGAAGTGGTTTTTCCATATTATCAGCATCGACTGTGACTCTACTACTATTGTCCGTCTTCATCCCTTCAGCTCTGGGTTTATAGCCCTGGCATGTCCGTTTTACTTTTTCGTAAAACTTGTGAGCGTCATTTCTATGGTAGCATTTCTCCATCTCCTCGATCTGACGCTCTCTATTTTTCTTCTTTAAAAGCGTGTGTTGCTCTCTCCTTTTCTGCTCGAGCTCTACGGCTCTCGTCCGTCTATATAGCATGGCTTTGTAGGCGGTTTGCTTATCAAACCAGTTTCTAACTGGAGGGATCGTCTCTGATGGCGCGCTGGCAATTCTTCCACTGTTATTCTGTGTACAATTCACAGACTTGTTACCGTGTTACCGGACTTTGCGAGAGGTTGAGGGAAACTCGACCGGCGAAGGTCCTAGAGATCTGTTGCGATTGTAGCTTCCGAAGTCAAACTCTTGTTATCTTGCTCGACTCCGTAGCATCCTTCATATCCTCATTCGTACCTTGGCTACAACAAGGCAGTGATCCGAGTCGATGTTGGCTCCTCGGAAGATTCATACATCTAGGGCGCTGAAGTTGATGGTTGGTGGTCAACTGTTAGGAAGTCAATTAGCCCGAATCCGTTGTCAGAAGTGGTGTTGTGTGGGCTATGTTTTCCTATGGTCGACTCAAATATGTCCTCTTTGCCCGGTTTTTCGTTAAAATCCCCTAGTACAATTTTTCGTGTCATAACTGAGACATTGGCCGTACGTTCGATCCAGGAGATCATAAAAGTCATCTTTGAGTCGATCTTATTCCGTAGGGGCATGAACGCATATATGTAAGTCTTCTTATAAGGCGTTCGATTACATGCCGGAAGCTTTTTGTCAGAGTCTTCCTCGAATAACAAATCCGCATCCGAATAGGTGTTATTTATTTTCCTTGTAGCAGTTACCGTAATGTATATCACAGTTTTTCATCCATTTTTTGCTTGGTCCATCCCATCGCACTTCTTAGAATGCGGTTATATCTGCTTTGAAGTAGTCGAGGGTTTTCTTTTGTTGGTTGTCTGCACCTGGTCTGTTAAGGAACCGCTCATTCCAAGTGCAGATTCACAGATCTTTTCGTTTATATGGGTCGTCAACATTGTATCAGTCCATATGATACTTGTTGCTTCGTAACGAGATTAGTTTTCCGTAATAGGGATGCACAACCCCCAACCTAAAGTTCAAGGTTCGCTGCACATTACTCGGCGGACGCCAGGCCAGCTATCCATGAGAGGCCGTGTGGAGGCTGTGTTTTGATTGAGCAGGGAAAAGATCGAATCTGGTGTTTGCCATGTTAAAAACGATCAACTTCTTTGCTCTGTTTGCTCGCTCCTTCACTCCGTTAAACCACAAGCCTGCTAAAAATACGCAGACAGATTATAAGCAGCCTAATTTGAGTCCTAACAGGACACTGTGCTTTAGAAGTCATGATGAGGAAGAGGTAGATCTCCATCCTATCTCCTATGCAATCGTCCTCCCCTAGCTTCCACAAGAAGATTTCTGGGAGAATACTTCTTTAATGAACTAACAGATTTATCCGAAACGGAGGTCTACAAAATATGGAATTTTATTCTGCACTTAAAATGGTTCCAAGAGTAAAGGTGACCAAATCGACTCAAGTGCAATGGACCGATCTTGGTCCAACCATCTAACCTAACCTAACTGCAGTTCAGTAAGGTATAAGTAATGCTGAAAGGCTATTAGGGTTTTTAAAACCAGGCTGTGGAGTTGAGGAAGTTGATTATATTGGTGAGGCTGCGACCTTAGACATATGATTAAAGAAATGTTTGCCAAACGAGGGGAGCCAAACATATTTGTAAGTAACTTCTTTTGCCGTAATATAGCACTATCGAAACGACGACTTGTAGGCCTCCGTACATATGTAACTGTAAACTTGATAGTGACGGAGGGCAGCACACTCACGTAGTAGTATCAGTCTTATAAGTTCAAGACAAAGTCTCGGGGAAGATGTTCATTTTATAAGAGCGATATCACAGATCACAGTGGCCCGATATGAACCGACTTTTTTTAGAGTTTTAATATGCTTTATGATCAAGGGAACCATTGAGACAGAGTGTCATCCGTTGAGAAAAAATGTCGGCGTCTTTGTACTCGCATATATTTATCAGAGGAGCCTGGCTAATAGTCTGTAATTTCGGTGCCTTTGCTGTCTCTGTATTCAGATATGAATATGTCGTGATATAGTGCGTTTGCATATGTGTGGACAACGTAAGTTCAATTAGTGCCTTTGGGCAGATTGTATGGCTTCTGTTTTGCCGAGCCATGCAAGCCCATGAAGACGCGGTAATTTGGCGATTACAGTTTTTCGGTTGAGATTTTTTTAATACTACAGTTACTACCATGATTATTATGTCGAGTGTTGCCTGCACTACATATTAGTGTTAATGGATTTTCCCACTGTGGACTCGATTCTCTGTTTGCCCTGTATAGAAGCGCTTTCTAGTTACTTATCCAAGTCAAGGCAGAGATTTGAATGTTGACAGTACAATAACTATGCGGAATTTAATGACTCCTCTGGTTTGATGATCCTTTAGTACACTAACCTAGCACAAGCTTCGGGAAGTTTCTTTCAGCTATAAGTAAAGCAATTCATTCATAACATAGGTGATTGCTAAAAACATCGGCTCTTGCACATATGGGTTGTAAAACGAGGTTCCTTTGTTAAAATGGCTAAAATGCGACTAAATTCATTTTAGAACCGTATGAAGCCGGAGCCATTGCAATGTAAAGGGTTAGTGATGTTCAGTGTTGCCAAAGCTAAGATTGAGATTCTATGTTTGTTCTTAATAAAGACCAAGAAAGATTTCAGTCTTTTTTTCCAATTGTCTAACGAAAAGTGGGCGAAGGCGATTTTATGTTACATACCTTGGATTTTAGTTTGGAACAAGTTATCAAGTTTTGATGTAATAAGAAGAAACGCATTGTATATACTTTTGTTTTTTTTTATTATTTTTAATTCAGTTTCGTTCTGTGTTAATTAATTTATTTTTACCTCATTCGTATCATTATTACTTCTTTTGTTTAAAAACTCTACACATTATTAGCTTATCGAATGCTCTAAAACTTTATATATAAATTATATATGTATTTATAGTAGATGTATATGTATAATCTAAAATAGTTAAATGTACTCTTGTATCTCTTTGTTAGACTTTAAAAGCCGAAAAAGGTTTGCAAAAAGTTACACGCGCTAGGTACTCCTAAATAAACTTTAAATATTATTAAATATAATTTAAAATGTATTTCATTCTGTTTTTTTTTTGTTTTTGTTTTCTTGATTTATTCATGTCACAGCACTACTAAGTCATTTGAATTCATAACGCACGTATGTAGAGTTAATCTTTTATTTTCCTTTAAGTTATTTGTCTAGTTCGACGTGCGATACTTTTAATGCATCGAATGAAAAATATTTATGATCGTATATCTAATTAAATCTAAAACAAATATGTATCTATCACTACAATTAAAATAAAATAAA
This sequence comes from Merodon equestris, assembly GCA_958301585.1. NCBI lineage: Eukaryota > Metazoa > Arthropoda > Insecta > Diptera > Syrphidae > Merodon > Merodon equestris. Next base: position 104,954,205 of record OY284415.1, read on the forward strand.
AATTCTGTCTACTTCGGTTTAAAAATTACAAATTAAAAAAAAAAAAAAACGTACTAAGACGAAATTTTTGGTTTGAGTTTTTTTTTCGTTTTCTTTAAATTTACGTTTATGTCTAAATAAATATTTTCTTAAACTTAGCATTTACAGTTCGAAGCATGATTCACTACCGCTGCATGCGACGTGGCCCGTAGTTCATGCCTTGGTTGGGACCATCGCCCCGGTACGGCGGCGGACCGAAGCCCATTCGATAGTTGCCCTCATTGTGAGACGGATTTCGCATGTTGTTGTAATTGCCGTTGTACATCATTCGGCCACGGGGCGGTGGACCGGAATTGTATTGAGGACGGGGTTGTGATCCGCCGCCGTCCATTCGACGCACGTCGGAATTGTAACGCATCATGCCGATATAAGCCGGATGATGACCCATTGGCTTTGGATTTGAGGTGTGATGCGAAGGCGGCTGATTCGATTCGGACGAGCCGATTGAGGACGACGCGTTATCATGTCCATTATCTAGTTTTTATGAAGAGAAGATTACTTTTTGATTATTTCGATTCCCCAAATTTTAAGGTCGATATTAAATTATGTTATCATGAGTTAAAGTACCACATAAGAGGATATTGTATATTGACAAGAATGAGAAATACAGAAATATATTTTATAAAAAGTGGTCTCGCACGACCGATGCTACAGATGGGCAGGTAGTACCTATTCTGAAAATACAATTTTATTACTTAAACCTAGGATTAAAAAGATATCAATTTACAATTAGAAATATGAATTTATAGAATATATAGAAAATGGGAATGAAAAGCCAGTGAATTCACAGCTGTGAAAAGTTGACTTATGACTAAAGGAAAACTGTTTAAAAAAAATTAAATATTATACAAATTATTTAAGGGCATCTACCAATAATAATGTACACAAAACTCGTCTGATGCTGATTATCTTCTGTAAAGGTACTACATTTGTCACATTAATGCTAAAAGTCTGAAACTGAAATTTCGATAATCTGATATTCAATGGGGAAAAAGTCGATATTCTATTCCCCAAAACTTAAGTTATTTGCTGCATTGAAAATACGGTCATTTATTGAGACGATCGTCTCGAAAATCAAGTGGGCGGAGTTGAAGGGTGGTATCAAGTACCTCCTGCTTGAAATTATCTGCGGATTTGATAAATATCTCTTCGGAGTCATCTACAAGCCCCCAACTTTAAGGGACAGTTTGTGAGGGCGAGGTGGAACAGAGAAATACTGCACAGTAGTAACGCTAGACGTTACGAATGCCTTCAATTCCGCAAACTGATCCTGCATTAGGAGGTCTCTGACCTGAATGGATGCCCAACATTACCTTGTGAAGATAATTCTTAACTTCTTCACTAACAGGAATGGATGATGGCTTTAAATATTACAATATTTCCGTGGGAGTACCCAAGGGATCAGTCCTTGGACCTCTTCTGTGGAACATAATCTATGATGGAATTTTAACGCTGCAACAAGGAGTCAACATTATCGATTTGCTGACGACATCGCTGTAGTCACAAAACATATACACGAGGTAGAGACCGCCACAAATAAGGAGATCGCCATGATCAAACATTGGCTTGAGTCCGCCGAGCTTGTACTAGCTAGGCACAATATGGAGGCTGTCTTAATAACCAGCCGAAAGACTTTGGAATACGCAAATTCCCGGGTAAGAAAACACTACAATATTAGGTTGTACCTCATGAAATTATTTTTCACTTGTCCTCAATTAGAAGCTGTCGAGTGAACATCTGTACATCATAGTGATTTTTTTTATAAGATAAAGTAGTATGTGTGTTTGATGTGTGCGACTTTTAGGGTCCGTTGCAAGTACAGTTATTTTTTTCTAGGAATTTTTATATCATGCTGTCGACGATTCAAATTCGTACTCTTTTCCTTAACGAGTTCAAACTGGGACATATGTAATGCGTCTCTGGCAGCCTAAAACATACATGACGCGTTTGAGAATATACGAGTAGTGGTGGTTACCGCACTCAGACACAAGTACTGGTCCATTGACTGCCAGAGAGACACCGTAGATGCCGTTAGAGCTCATGAAGAGCCAGAGCCAAGCTTCTTTTTTATTCACTATGTTGTGTGCGATTTGTTTTTTACACAAGTGAACGGAACCTAAAACTTAACGCCGATTCCGAACGGCGAGAGCCTAGAAGCTTTTTAAGGCAAGTGTACAACGCATGGTTTTGCCAGTACCCCGCTGAGGAGGGAAGCCACGAAATAATCATTCGATGGCGTTGGTGTTGTCGGGATCCGATCTCGCCCATCTTGCGTCAGCGGCCGACACACTACCCACTGCGCCACGGCGCTCCCTAGGGTGTGGTTTAAGTGGTTTATTGCATTGGCGTATTCCTAGCAACGAGTATTCGGAAGGGACAGTACCATTGTAACTAAGATCATCGAACATTTCGGGGCTTGCTCTTAACATTAACCCTCTAACTTGTAATTATTCAAAAGTAAATCGTCTCAAAAACTTAAATTTCGTCGACCTATTTCTAGTCAACAACTCGACTTCCACCCACTTTAGTCTTACAAACTTGTCAACAACACTGATCTCATTAATTTCTATGGCCCTTCTCAAAGCATTTACTCATTATACTCTTCTATGCCCTCAGTTTCAGTTTCAATCAGCTAGCGAGACTTAAAATCTATCAATACGACTACTCTTTTCGAAGACTTTTTCAATTCTAATTAGCATAACCTGTTTGAGGTTGAGTTTTTTACATCCACCATTAATAACCTATTTGTCCCAACCGAAAACCCCACCATTCATAATGCCAATTCTCAATGGCTAACTACGAGACAGTGCCTACAAAAGATGGAACAAGTTTAAGCTCCCGGAATCTCTATGCGATTTCAATCACCTCAGGAATCTTATTACAAAGGAAATCAGGAGGTCAAAAACTAAGTTTCTTACATCCAAATTCAAACCCGGCTTAAACGTTAAGCAATATTGAAGATCATTAAGATGCTAGGTATGGGGAAATAAGTCGAAGCTGAGGCTTTAAAAAACACAAGTATCGATAAACCAAATAAGAAATTCGCCTTAGTCGCAATTCTGGGGATCCGAACGAGCGTGACATTATAGATCTTGACTTATAGGTTTGGTTTTTCTAGAGTCTACAAAGAAGATGTGTGTAAATCGGCCCTTGCAATCAAATGTAACGCTATTGGCTTGGATTTTACGATCCCCAACTTTTTAAAACTAATCATCTATACCTTAGCACCTCTCACATATGTATTTAATATTACTGCATCCTTACAACATCTCTACCTTAATATTATACCTGGCCATAAACATAGGTATAATCATGATATCGTCCGATCTCTATATTGCTGTTCATATCTAAGGGTTTCGAAAAGATTCCGAGCACGCATTTGCATTCGTTTTTAAATCAACAAAGGCTTCTTTGACCGTTTCAGTCAGATTTCAGGCCGCAAAACAGTTGCCCCTCCGCGATACTAGAAATTTCTAAGGACCATGCGATATTGTTTGTAATATTAGACGTTTCTATAGTAGACTTCTATAACAGGGACAGTATCGAATGTCCCATATGAAATCCTTCTCAAAAAACTCGAACATTACTTCCATTCTAAGACTCATTAGGAATTACCTTAGAGATCGCAGCCTGTCTCCACTTTTCTCAAAACGGGTGTACCTCAAGTATTTATCCTGGGGCCCTTACTGTGCTCAAACACTATAAGGTATATATGTACCTTCTTCTATCAGCTACCCATTTTACCCAAAGTTGGATGTTACTGCACGATTAAATAAATATCGCCAAGTCATTACACGAAGGTCATATAAAAACAAACTTATAATCGACTCCATCAAGAGCAAGGCCATTAAGTCACACTATCCCAGACGTAAGTAACTTCTCATCAACCCAAGCCAATGGAAGCAACGTCGACTTTGTAAAGACTGTTAAAAATCATGGTATCATCTTAAATTAACAACTTACGTCGGGGATCACATCAACAACAGGTAGAGTTAAGGAAGGCATATGTAAATTATGCTACTCTAGAAATTGTCATCCAGTTAGCATTAAATCAATGTGCGTCAAGACGCTGCTGATCCCTATTTTAACGGACGCACTCCCAGTCTTCTGTGATTTCGATAGTCACAGCTCACGCAAGCTAACAGTTGCGTTTTGTCACAGTGCGTTTCATGGCAATGGGATCACATCTTGTAATTTTTTAAGACCCTGTTTGGCATGGGTTCAAAGCTTCCTTTGGGATACTAAACTTCCTTTTCAGACTCAAACAGGGCAAAACTCTACCATACTTTTACCAGGCATTAAGGCTCGCTACATCTGAGAGAAATCGAACATATATATTGCCTTATTTTAATTAAAGAGTGGCAGAAAAATAAATTTTTAGCTTGCTTGAGGATATTTTTAGGGGCATCTAGAGTATTTTTTCTTTTCTTATTGATTATAAATTAACTGTTTTCCGAATATTTGCATCCTGTTTAGTTTAGTTTTGTCTTTAAATCATACTTCAAACATATAAATAAATATAAAAAACTAAAATCAAGAAAAGAATTGGGTTAAGTTAGTAATGTGAGTAACCTGCCCACTTTGATATTATTTTAAATTATTTTTTCAATATTTGATAGGTTTATATACAAGAGATTTTGGTATAATACTGTTAACATTGACCATAGGGTAGGTATAGATGAAAGCTACAAGCTTCGAATTTATAGATACCGATCACTGTGATTTATTTTTATTTTTTAATTGTCGGTGAATGATTACAGTATTCACTGGTCTTGCCAACATTTTTTTTATTTGAAAGATTTTTAGTGCAATACAGGAAGGTGCTAAAGTAATACAAAGGCTGAAATTTTTAAATAAACATTTCAAACAAATTTGAAGTTAAATTTTTATTTAAGATTTTCAATCAGAAGTACAAGTAATTGGAGAAAGACGATTAATACTTTATGTGACCATGAGCCCAGCAAGACGAGGAATTAAAGAAAGGTTCTACGAAATAATGAAAAACTTGACAATTTCTAATGCCAATAATAGGAAGAGAAAGTCTCCATGCGTTAACCAACGACAATGATCTTAGGAGAATAAGTTTCGCCAGCTTTAGAAATTATGATCGTGAAAATCGCAACATTAAAACACAAGAGAATACGAGATTTTTTAAATCTAAGGGCATATTTGACATCTCCATTCGACGCTGATCCCGATAACGAGCTCTATCTGCAAAAAGTGATAAATTACGAATCATGCATACAAGAAATTAAGGCAGCCGTTCTTTTGGGATAAAAAACGAAAACGTGGCAAAGGAAAAAGTATGCTAACATGGAGGAAGAATGTGCGGCTAAAAACACGAAAGCAACGTACGTATGGCTGAACGCTGTACGAAAAGGATACTATGACAGATCAGGATTTATACTCAACGATAATGGAAAGCTCATTTCGGATAATGAAAGGTTTGCAGCCCAATGGAGGAACATTTCGATAAACTGTAGAGAGCAAGCAGCATAGAGCAGGTTCAAGTCGTTAAAAGAAGCAATCCAACGGCTTAAGAATAAAAATATATATATAAAATGCAACCAATTCAATCAAAAACTTGAGGAACTTTATTTAGTCTCATGCATTGTCTGAGTAATAAAATCGCGAAGCCTAAGATGGGCAGGGCACATAGAACGAATGAACAGTGGACAAACAATAAATAAAAAAACGCCGCACCTTTGATGGAAGGACACTATAAGGATGAACCTTGAAGAGATGAAGCATAACAGCGAAATATGGAAGACGTTTGGCCAAGGGTTCTAAGGTAGGCTCCAAACTTCCGGGTACTAAAAGGCTTTCAATAAAAATTATAATAAAGAACGCGCTCTTTTTATTAATCTGATTTCGACAAATTGCAACCTTGTAGCTGTAATTTTTGGGATCAAATATGGTTTCTTTGAGATTTTCTTGGTCTCTTTGCAACCAACCCGAGTGAAGCCAACCTTACCGCAAGACATTTGTTTTTTTTTTTAATTTGGTTTTCTCATTTGGTCGTCTTTTCGCCTGTTTTCCTGACAGAAGTTCCATATACTTAAAATTTTTTTGGGTAATTTTAGAACTATCACTTGGCTGCATCAAAATCTGTTAGAAATAGTCCGGACTGAACTTATGAGAAAAAAAGCATAATAATGTAGCTTCTAGGACAGGAAAGCAAATAAGATGGGAACCTATCTAAAATAACGAAACGAAGTCGTTCAACAATTCTTTAGAGTCCGTCGTTCAAGCAATCTTTCACTCAGCATCACCTTAATTTCTACGACTATTCTATAGTAGGTGCGGCAGCCGCAAATTTCTTCAAATTAACGGCGAAAAACAAAACTTCGTGGAAAATTTCACACACAAAAATAAGTTGACACCGGTGAAAACCACAAATAATGAGATGACCAAGACCATTATGTTGTGTTTTTGATTTAACTTCGATTTCTGATCAGCTTGAACCGCTAGCTCCATCTATTAGAAACCGGCGGATTCCCGATACATCTGATACATCACGAACACAAACACAACTTTTATGGATTGGTGTATACACAACTCTGATCTTATTCTATGTTGGCAGTTATAAAAATAAGTTTAAGGACCAAAACATTAACGTACATGGTACATCTGGGAAGATCTACCAGTATAGAGATGTCATACTTTAGTGTAGAATATTCAGATATTTACTTTATTTTTATTTTTTTTTTTTTTCTAAAAAACGTAAAAAAAGAGTTTAGTTTCATATTCCACTCGGCAGTTGGTAACGCCACAAAAGTTTGTCTAAAAAAAAGAATTTAGTTTGCTTATAAATATTAATACATATAAGCATTACAGAACTCAGAAACCTTTTTCAATAATAAAAATTATTAATTTGGCACACACACAAACACACAACCTTCATTCCTAAATTAATTTTTTTTTTTAGAAATGACTGGATTCAAAAAACATGTAAAGTCCAGGATAAAATGATAAGACACCCTCTAAATTTTTTAGTAACACGAGTTGTGTGTAATATACAGGGTGCCCCACGAGCAGTGTGCCAAAAAGCCAGAGCGTGTAGGTCTGGTCAAAAAAAAATCATTTGGTAGGGGGGGTCTATTTCCCCCCATTTAGCCGGGAGGGGCAATTTTCTAAAAAAAATTACTTAATTTGGAAAAAAAATTATTAAAAATCAACAATGCCGTGATATACCTTTTTGTAAAGCCAGAAACCTCTTCTTTCATCTTGATTTTAAATTAAGCTGTTTTAAGGAGAAGTTTTTGAGAAATTAATTTTCAAACTCAAAATTTTGAACTACTTTTTTTCAAAATTTTATGTAATTAAGTAGTAATTTTTTTTCAAAAATTCAATGCTCTTATTAGTTTTTAGTTAAAAACAGAAAACCGGATGCAAAAATGTCTTGTAGTTTTTGAGAAATTAAAAAAAAACCCGAACCATTTTTTTCTAAGGAAAACCTTTTTTTTTTGTTTTAACGCGGCTGGACTTGTGGACAAATTAATGTATGAAACATTGACCTCTTTTTTATTATTTTTAAAAAAATTCGGAGTTTTATTATAATAAATTTTCAATATGATCCCCATTTTTTAGAAGGCAAAGATTATATCTCCTTCTAATGGCTGCACATAAGTCTATGCTTGACAAATTTTGCTGCAATTTGACTCCAGTGACTTCAATCCGTTGTTCCAAAGATACTATTTCCACTTCGCAAAACATAATTTTTCAGGAATCCCCACACATAAAAATATAGAGGAGTTAAATGTGGTGATCTAGGTGGCCATTCCGTGGGGCCCCTTCTTCCGATCCAACGGTCACTAAAATTATCATTCAGCCAGTTTCTAACCCGTAAGCTCTAGTGTGCTGGTGCTCCATCTTGCTGGTAGATTAAATTATCTGCTATGGCCAAAGGAACGTTGTCCATCAAATCGGGCAAAAGGTCTCGTAGGAATTGCAGGTATGATTCTCCATTAATAAAGGCATTCAAAAACCGGGGCCCGATTGCAGTTTGTCCAACAATACCAAGCCAAACATTACAGCTAAAGCGGTGTTGCGATTTATTTTGTTTCTTGTTGTGTGGATTGGTGCTATTCCAATGATGCAAATTGTGGAAGTTAGTAACCCGATCTCTGGTAAACTGTGCTTCATCCGTCCAGAATATCCTTGCAAAATAGTTTCGTTCAGTTTCATCTCGAAGCAGTAATGATCGACAAAATTCTGCTCTCAAAAACTTGTCGTTTGAGGTGAGTCCCTGAACTGGATTTGGGCACTCCAAGCATAATAGCCATCCTCCTTGTACTAAGGGAGGGATTGCGTCGGACCAAATCCAAAATTCGGGTAGAACCCATCGGCGGCGGGCGTACCCAGACGAAATTCGCAGGTCAGTTTTCAGGCGTTATCAATGAATAAAAAAAATTAATCCAGGGTTATTCCAATACTGTGTCACTTTAATGTATCCTCATAAAACTCCGAATTTTTTAAAAATAATAAAAAAAGAGGTCATTGTTTCATACATTAATTTGCTTACAAGTCCAGCCGCGTTAAAACAAAAAAAAAAAGGTTTTTCTTAGAAAAAAATGGTTCGGGTTTTTTTTTAATTTCTCAAAAACTACAAGACATTTTTGCATCCGGTTTTCTGTTTTTAACTAAAAACTAATAAGAGCATTGAATTTTTGAAAAAAAAATTACTACTTAATTACATACAATTTTGAAAAAAAAGTAGTTCAAAAATTTTTTTTTTCAATTTTTTTTCAAAATTTTGAGTTTGAAAATTAATTTCTCAAAAACTTCTCCTTAAAGCAGCTTAATTTAAAATCAAGATGAAAGAAGAGGTTTCTGGCCTCACAAAAAGGTATATCACGGCATTGTGGATGTAACTGTTGATTTTTAATATTTTTTTTTCCAAATTAAGCCAATTTCTTAGAAAATTGCCCCTCCCGGCTAAACGGGGGGAAAGACCCCCCCCCCCCTCCCAGACTTTTTTTTTCTTGTCTTGACTAGACCTACACGCTCTAGCTTTTTGGCACACTGCTCGTGGGACACCCTGTATACCAATTTTAATTAAATCATTTTTTTAATTTTGCAGTATGCAGTTACTGCGACCTGCCATGAAATAATGCTGGAAAAAACCCTTCAATCTTTTTTTGGGGGAAAACTCGGAAAGTAGTTATTATAGACTAAAAAGATATGGCATGCCAATTATTTTGAGTTCATTTTTCGTTAAGCGCGGATGTATTGAAGTAAACATTGATGAAAATAATTGTGCTCTTGTTTTATTATCATTGCATGTTAATTTGATTGCTTCTTTTAAAAAGAGATAATATGGGACACGGAAAAATGTTAAATTCAGCTGAGATACAAACAATTTTGAAATATAGGAGTGAAGGTTGGAGTATTGCAAAAATAGCAAAGTTAGTGAAGAGAAGTCGAACAGTAGTGACAAATTTAAAAAACGATCCTGAAAATTATGGCAAAAGAAGACCACCAACATTAACTCCAAGAGAAAAACTTGCAATTTTTCGGGAGGCTTCAAATCCTTCGTTAACGGCTCGTCAAATTGTAGCTAAAGCGGGCGTTAAAACAACCATTAAAAATGTGAGGAGAGTTTTACAACAGTTTTTGCGAACACCCCCAAAAGTGAAAATTGCTCCGGAAACCACTTTTAAACGAACTTTACAAAACATGTCGTTTAGCATTTGTTCGCAGCCATTACCATTGGAAGAAAAAGTGGAGGAAAGTCATATTCGCGGATGAAAATAAGTTTAATTTAGATGGACCTGATAGCTGGGATTACTATTTTGATAACATGCGTAAGGAGCAACAAATTTTAAGTCTCCGTCAAATGGAAGGAGGTTCTACAATGGTGGGCTGTAATTGGCTACAACGGGAGGACCGAAATAAAGTTTGTTGGTGCAGAACCAACAGCACCATATATATTGACATAGTTATCGAACAAATTGAGAGGTTTGCTCCAGTTAAAGCCGAGGAAAACTTTATTTTTCAACAGCTTAATGCGGCAATGAATACTTCCCGCCAAGTTAAGGAGTGCTATAACTCAAAAAACATACCCCTTCTTAAATGACCGGCTAAATGACTAAATATGACTGAATCAAATTGAGAATGTATGGGGAGAGCTAGCTAGCAGGTGGAAGGCAGTATAACAATATTGCGAAATTGAAAGAATCCATTAGCACAGAATGGAACGGGATGGATCAAAATTACATATGTGCAAAACTTGTTTAGAAGTATGCCTAAGCGAATGTTAGAAGTCATAGAAAATAAAGGGGCTAGTACATATTACTAGTAAAATAAAATCATGAATTCTGCCTGTTGTTATTTAACTTTAAAGTTCACATGTCCTATCTTTTTTCCTACCTACTTTCTGAGTTTTTCCCAAACAAAAAAAAATTTAAGGGGATTTTCCAGCATTATTGAATGGCAAATGCATAATGTTAAAAAATTAAAAAAATGAATTAATTAAAATTTGTATATATTACACACAACTCGTGTTACTTAAGAATTTAGAGGGTGTCTTATCATATTGTCCTGGATCAAAATTTCCATTTTAAAATTTGGGTATCATTATAATGTCAAATCCAACAAAGAAGTAAATAAAGTTTCAATAAGTTATTAACTAGATATATGCCTACGTATATACATCCTGTAAAAGTTATAATAAGTTATTATGCATTTTAACCTATCATGAAAAGCTGAAATGTTTTTTTTTTCTTTTTTCAAAAAGTTTTAAATTAATATAGAGCTGCGTGCAACTAATAAGCAAAGGCTTAATCATATGTGACTATTTTTATTTGTTTTGTTATTTTATTTATTTTTATTCTTTCTTTTTAACGCTAGATCACGCTAGATAAATAAAGTATAAAATGTTGTAGCCATAAGCAGTATATGATCTGCTGCAACTAAGTTCTCGCTGTCTATCAAGAGATGGCTCCAGTAGAAAATGCTGGTCGATTGTGACGTATCCAAAACGTCATGAGCCAAGCTTAGACATATGGTAAACTAAGCGCTTTGACACAGTAGTGATTTTGTTTTTGCGTCATATACTTTTGATGTGTAAAAATGTCTGATTTTATGCCAAATAATCGTCAGTTGTGGGAAGTATAACTTTTCTTCTTTCATTCGAAGAAAACGTCGACTGAAGCGCATGGAGAACTCCAAAACAACGTGCCGTGATGGATTCCGTCGCTTCAAAGACGGTGATTTCGATGTTGACGACGACTGAAGAAAGGCCAAAAACCTTCGAAGAAGCTGAATTGGAGGCATTGCTCGATGAGAATCCATGCCAACGCAAAAAGAGCTTGCTTCAGCAATTTATAAGCGATTGCATGCGTTAGGAATGATTCAAAAGCAAGGAACTTGGGTTCTGTTCCAGCGGCAAAAAAGCAAGGGTTTTCTTCATCGCATCGTTACAGATGATGAAAAATGGATTCATTACAGCAACCCAAAGAGAAAAAAATCATGGGGACAGCCCGGTCATACTTCTATGTTGTCGGCTCGGCCGAATATTCACGCTGCGAAGGTTATGCTGTGTATTTGGTGGGAACAGGGCGATGTTATTTAGTATGAGCTGTTGAAACCAAACGAAACCATCACTGGGGAACAGTTATTCTACAGCATGACAACACTCGACCTCATGTTGCCAAGCCCGTTAAAACCTACTTAGAAACGCTCAATTGGGAAGTCCTACAGCAACCGCCATCTTCCCCAGATATTGAGCCGTCCGATTATTACTTGTTCTGTTCGCACATGGTCTGGCCGATCAGCAGTTCCATTCATATGAAGACATCTCAAAATAGCTTGATTCGTGGATAGCCTCAAAAGACGAACACTTCTACCGTGACGGTATGCGAGCTCTACCAGAAAGAAGGGAAAAAGTTATCGCTAGCGAAGAGCAATACTTTGAATGATTCATTTGTAACCGTTTTTTCCAATAAAGTTGCATTTTCATCAAAACAAAAAAAAAGAGAACTTAGTTGCGCTCCTAATATAACCAATTTCAAAAAGGACTCCTTAGACAGGGAAAGGCCAAGGAACTGCTTTAAAGAACATCTCCAGCGCCTACAAGAGCACTGGAGTACGTTTGAAAACACAAATTCAAAAATAAACTCATTATAAAACGTCCCGGTCGAACATGACTACTTCGTCAATCGATATTTCTACAAAATCTCAGCATTAGCTGAAGAGTATAAATGTCGTTTCGAAGACGGGATACGGTCGACATTGGACATCGAAGAACAATCAACCACATCAAGGGTTGATCCACTGAAGGCATCGAGCGAAACAGTAAAAGAAAATCCACCAAAAATCAGTTCCGAGGAAGGAACGAGCAATCCCTTCAGAAGCCTAAAGAATTGCAGTCAATCAAGGAAGTTCTAACGTTTCTTGAGAACCAATTCCAATCACAAAATCAATTGGACAAGGGAAAAGGAAGACTTCACTTCGAGCTTGTGCATCATTAACATCCAGCCACGGTAATAAGTCCTTTGCAAGAGTTGTGGAACCGGAACACACCCTTTATTTGCCTGCAAACAGTTTATACAACTAGTCAGTGGAGCGTATACGGGTTGTGCAAACGCATAAGCTGTGCCTTAAAAGCTTAAGAAGTGGCCATGGGGCGAACACTTGTGTTTCAAGAAGTTGTTCACGGTGCGATAAAAAGCACAACACGGGTCGACTAACAATAAACAACAAATAAACACTGCAAATAGGATTAACAATCTTCACGGTGGAACAAGCCCATCAGTGACACTAGCCGCATCCAAAAGCCCAGAAAGGCATCATTACGTTCTCCTCAGTACAGCCATATTTGAACTTGTAGCAACCAATGGACAAAAGTTAACATGCAGAGCCATTTTGGATTCCGGCGACCTTAATTACCACACGCCTAGTGAAGAGATTGTGCCTTCATACAAGAAATACCGCAATGAATATCCAAGGTATTAGCAATGGCAGGAAAGAATTTCATCAACCTGTAAATGTACAACTACAGTCAGGAACAACTGCCTTCATTCCTCGCCTTTGTCCTGCCACATATCATAGCTGCCAACTTTCGCAACAATTGGCCAATACCAAAAAATATCCCGCTAGCAGATCCAAACTTCAATCATCCAAACAGAATCGATGTACTTCTCGGTGCAGAGTTTTATCATCAACTACTCTCCATCGGGCAAATACGTTTAGCAGACGATCTACCGATCCTTCAAAACACAGTTTTTGGTCGGATATTAGCTGGTAAAATAGGTGAAACCAGTTCAATCACAGCAACATGCAGAATCTCCACGTATGATGACAACGACCTACAGTCAGTCACGAAAATCTACATATAGCCCTGAAAAGTGCTAGATCAGTACTTATAGACGAAATTTCAATAATATTTTTTTAAAGGGTCCGCCATCTAACGTTTTTTTTTTTCAAGTCGTGCTTATTTCGTGAATGGTAACACTTAGCTCATGTCTGATTTGACAGATAATTAGTTTTATCCTTCCGCTGAACGAATATGGTTGTGTATACGCTTGAACAACGCTGGGAAATATTGCGACATTACTTTGAAACAGAAGATGCCGATTTTGGCAAAAAAATCATCTTTTCAGATGAAGCTCATTTTGATCTTGGCGGGTATGTAAACAAGCAAAATTGTCGCATTTGGGGCACAGAAAACCCGCACGCATACATTGAAAAGCTGGTGCACTCAAAACGAGCCACTGTTTGGTGCGGATTTTGGTCCAGAGGCATAATTGGGCCAGAAGAAGAGGAGGATATTGGCAACATTTGGTTTCAACAGGACGGCGCTACGTGCCACACAGCCGAAGCTACACTCGATGTTTTGCGCCCTGTTTTTGAAGATCGCATTATCAGCCCCAGAGCTGATGTCGTTTGGCCACCTCGGAGCTGCGATTTGACACCGTTGGACTATTATTTGTGGGGTGCCGTCAAAGATAAGTGTTACGCCGACAAGCCAGAGACAATTGACGCTTTAAAGGACAATATTCGTGAAGCCATTGGTGAAATACAGCTGCACACAATCGATAATGTGCTTAAAAATTGGACCGATCGTGTAGGCTACTGCATGACCAGCCGAGGCAGCCATTTGAATGAAATTATTTTCCATTATTAACCGGAAGGATTGCACTTTCAAATAAAAAAAGAAATTTGAGAAAATATTCAGTAGTTTTTTTTATAGCATTTTCAAAAAAAAAAAAAATTATTTGGCGGACCCTATATTAGATAACATAGTATTGTTCTAAAACAAGTCCTTTCCTCTGAATAATTCAACGAAAATAAGAAAAAAACAAAAAAAAAATAAACTCACGACAGTCTACATACAGCTGTGTTTCAAACGAATATCCTAGTTGACGGAACAAAGTACCGTTATTTTTCCAAGCAAATGCGAATTCTTCCTCACAGAAACTCAGTTGCGTTTCATTTGTTGTAATAACCGCCTCCGTTTGCGTAAGAGTTTGTCAAAATGGAGATCAAAAGAGAAATACCAGTGGAAGTGAGAAATATAATCATAAAACTTAGAAATGAAAAAAAAAGTTTTGGCGAAATTTCGAAAATCGTGGGTAAAAGTGCTGCAACTGTGCAGACAATAATAAAAAATTTGAATGACAGAGGACACGATTTAAATAATCCCCGTTTTCGAAAAATTAAATTCCGAAAAAATTAAATAGTCGCGATATCCGAACTATCATCCGCAAAATTACCGCTAATCCTCGAATTAGTGCTCCGAAATTGGCGGAAGACATTGCGAACACAACAGGTAAAGAAATTCACCCAGAAGCTGTGCATAGAGTTCTGAGGTCGGAAAGTTTTAATGGAAGAGTTCCAAGAAAAAAAACCGTCGATAAGTGAAGCTAACCGCCAAAAACGCTTAGAGTTTGCAAATCGCTACATATCGGAGGATCACGATTTTTGGAAGAGAGTACTTTTCACGGACGAAAGCAAGTTCAACATCTTCGGATCCGATGGCAGGGGAAAAGTATGGCGCAAGGCTAATCAAGAAATGGAAGCGAAGAACCTGGCTCCTACTGTCAAGCACGGTGGTGGGCATGTGATGGTGTGGGGGACAATGGCAGCCTCTGGTGTCGGAAGGCTATTTTTTATTGAAGGGAATATGGATCGCTATCAGTACCTCAATATTTTGCGTGATAATTTGCATGCCTCTGCCGAGTCGCTGGGACTTGGAAGCAGCTGGATATTACATCAGGACAACGACCCTAAGCATACGGCAAAGATTGTAAGAGAATGGCTAGTGTTTAGGGTCCCAAAACAACTTCATCCACCTCCCCAATCCCCAGATCTAAATGCAATAGAGCATATCTGGGATGAACTGGAACGCAGGGTTCGTAGATATAAATTTACGAATCAGACTTCCTTAAGAACGGCCCTTTCGAATGCCTGGGCTTCAATTACCCCTGACGTCACCGAAAACCTAGTTCTCTCTATACCTAGAGACTTAAAGCAGTCTAGGAATCAAACGGTGGTCCAACAAAATATTGATTTTATTTTATTTCGTTTTTTATGAATTAATTTATATTTTAATTTATTTATATGTATGTAAACTTTCGTGAGCTGATTTTTTTTTTGTTTTTTTCTTGTTTTCCGTTGAATTATTCAGAGGAAAGGACTTGTTTTTGTTTTAAATCATGTTTTTGAACAATATTATCTTCTTCTTCTTTTCCTTTTTCCGGCGTTGTTATGGTCAGAAGTGTAGGACCATAACCTTCCCACTTAACTGCATTCCTACAGGTCCGCTTGTGTGGTCCGCCGGTTTGACCTCAGAAAGTAGCAGCAGGCTTCCCGGTTTGGGATTACTTCATCGCTGAGGCCAATCAAATGCTGATGTTTTTGCATTTGTTTGCACCAATTGTTTTTCGGCCTAACTTTTTTTTTTTTGTGACACGGGCATGCTCTCCAGTCGTGTCAACCCACTGATTTGCATGTACACTTGTTGGGCAGTTTAATGGTGGTATACATATGTGTCCCTAGGCTCACCTTGGTGTTTTCTAAATTGCCTAGATGTGATTTTTGTTTACCTTTATTTTAGTCGCCTTTTACGACAAGCGAGAGGTATCGCTGCAGGGATATTCTTAACCCGTCCCTGCACGGTCTTGAACAATATTATGTTATCTAATAAAAAAATATTATTGAAATTTCGTCTATGAACATTGATCTAGCACTTTTCAGGGCTATATATAGACTTTCGTGACTGACTGTACATCAGATTATTGAACGCTTGTGGATTCTCTAGGAAATTGAACCAGCACGTAGTAATCTATCAAAAACCAAAAACATGTGCGCAGCTCATTTCGCGCAAAACACACATAGAAATACCGACGGCCGCTTCATTGTCAAACTTCCATTTCATGCAGGTCCGGAAGCTTTAGGCAAATCCAGAAAAACAGCAATTAACAGGTTCCTGAGCCTGGAGCGACGTTTAGAGAAAAACATTTTTTTTTATAATTCGTGCAGGTTCAAGAGTTACACTCTTATGGTGTTTGTCACACAACCTGGACGGGGTGCAGATGGTTTGTGTCGAAGATGTTCGTTCACTACTCTCCGGGGGTCGCGTTGCTTGTAGTTTTACAGTAATTTTATTCCATGGCATTAAGATGTTATATTGGAAATGCACACACAGAGTATGAATTTTGAAGTGATCTTATACTGCGAGTGTTATGCCTTCGTCAGCATTTTTTGATCATCTCTCATTCACAACTGGTGTTGTTGCAGTTTTTTTCCGGATAGGAAAAACATAGAAGTGAAGGAGTAATACATCCAGTTTATGAGGGAATACGAAGAATTGAGTCACATGACAGAAATGGACTTCAGTGACATATTTGCACCAAACTACGTAATTCCTCATTATTGCGTCTTTAAGGCCGCAACACCACTAAACTTCGAGTTGTTCTCGATGCTTCGTGCAAGACATCGTTCGGAAAATCGTTAACCCTTGTGTCAACAGCCAAAAAATTATACATAAACATACACCCAACATACCCGGGTGTCCCATACATTTTTGTATGTGTATGAATAAATTTTACATTTTGTTCGCCTTTTTTATTTCTTATATTGCAACCGGCTATTTATGTATACAGTATAGTGTCGATAAAATCCCGGTCGTCAATGTACAGGCAGAAAAATATGACCTAATAAGAGCCAGATTAATCTTCTCCTTCCGATGGTTGATGCTGGGGAAACCTCTTTAAATAACAGCTACTATTTGTATTATAAATCATTCCGTAGGGTCATTTTTAAGTACAAAAAGTATAATAAAAGTCCAGTAAGCCATCCTTAAAATAATATGCAATAGTTTATGACAGGAAAAATACGCTAATATTCGAACTTCCGCATTTATAAATGCACCAAATAGATTTATGACTGTCATTATTGCTTTATTTTAGAGTTGGTTGTGTTCCTTCCAATTGTGTTCTAGAATTGTTTGAAGTGTTTTCCCTTGTTACAACATTTGTTAAGGCATTTGGATACAAAGATGCTTTTTTTATCCACGCAACGCATTTGAGAAAAAATATTTCGAGGAGCATACGTTTTTTGTAGTTATTTTATATTTACAGGTTTTTAAAGAAACTACATAATAAAAAAAATAAAATAAAATTATAAATTAAATTTTTTTATTATTAAAAATAAAATTATAAAAAAATAAATCCAAAGATTGGAGGAACTTTTGGAAGCTGATAGTGACACTTATGGACGTTCATTGCCAGACGAAGAGGGCGATGGTGAACACAGTAATGTGAATGTAGAAGTTTCAGATGCAGAGGGATTGGAGTAACCAAAATATGATCCTGTTAGTGAGAATGAGTCGGACGAAGAATTAGAAGTAGCTTCAATTAAATCTTCTACAAATAATTATACGGTTAGAGATGGTACAATTTGGTCAGACCAACCACCACAACCTCGCCGATTTTTGTTGCATAATATTCTTAGAAGCTCGAACACTGGACCAGAACAAAAGATCTTAGCATTATACAAACATTCAAAATGTTGATGTCAGCAGAAATGTATATAATAATTCGCGAAACCAACAGAAAAGCAAACCAGTGCTACGAACGTGAACATGAAGAAAATCCAGCAAGACCACTTCATATATGGAAACCTATTACTATAACTGAATTTGACGCTTATCTGGGCATACTTTTGTTAGCTGGTGTTACACATTCTAATTATGTACATACAACTGATCAATGGAAAACTAACTCAAATCCGTTGTATTGTGCTTCAATTGGTCTCCGACGTTTTTGGGCTATCAGTCGTTTTATCAGATTTGATAATGGAGATACGCGCCAGCAATGTAAACAAACTGACAAAGCAGCCAGCCATATCAGACATTTTCCTTATGTTGAATAGAAACCTCCAGGATAACTATACAGCAGGAGCCAACGTCACTGTTAATGAACAAGTTTACCCTTATCGTGGTGGGACGGGATTAACTCACTATATACCTTCAAAACCGGCCAAGTATGGAATTAAGATTTGGGGGGAATGTGACGCTATTACATCTTATCCCGTCAGAGGACAAATCTATACTGGTGTCACCCGACGTATAGAGCCCAATATCAGGGTAGCCAATTGACAACGCGAAACATTACACTACTATGCAGAACTGTCAAAGATAAAACGTAATAAATTCATTCAACGTTTGAGTTTCAAAGTGTCTGGTGTTTTATTGCTTTTGCTCCGCATCGTGACAAAAATTCAGAAGTGGGATGAACATGCCTGTCATCAAGATCAACGAGCTAACGGTAAGAGAATTAAAAGAACGAGCAACCAGTCACCGGCAAGCGAGCGGAACTCATCGAATGCTCTAAAAACGGATGAAATCAACACCGAATATCTTCTTAACGACGACGAGGAAGAAGAAATGGCGACGGTGCGAAACAATGTTAGTAATTTGACAAACATGGTGCAAAGCCTGCAACTGCACGTAGCTTCCTTGGTTACCGTTCTAAACCATCGAGACATGCATCCAACGCCGACGCCACAGACGACAACAGCAACCGTTATATCGACGCAATCCTTACCGCCAACGACACACGCTTCAACGACAGAATTTACGCCATTGTCCAACGTCAACGAAATTCATGCGATCATACCAATGCTCTCCAACCGCATAACAATACGTGCAGCGGGTTAACGCACTGATTGCAGGATACGGCTGGGACGACAAAAGCGTACTATTCGTCGCCCAGTCAAAAATTAAGGGTCCAGCGAAGTTTTGGTCGGAATCGCTATTGGGAATGATAAAGACCTGGAATGTATTTACAAATCGCCTTACGGAGGATTTTGGCAAAACCATAAGCGAGGCGGACGTCCATTTTGAGATGGTGGGAAGTCTTCCGAACCAGTCATGGAATATTTTTTTCGAATGAGAGCGATGGGACAGAAATACGGTTTGTCCGACGCAGCGATCATAACGTACATACGGAAGGGGATGAAGCACAGCGAACTTCAAACCGCGCTGGCAAGTTCGAAGTTTGTCACCTTAAACGATTTGAGAAATGCCATGGACCGATTCATCACGAACCACCCAACAGGACACGTGCCGTCGACAACTACGAACTTTAGATATGCAACACAAGAACCACAGCGAGCCGTGCCAACGAACACCACACGGGCAGTGAAATGCTTTAATTGCCAGCTAAACGGGAACATATCAATTAACTGTCAACAACCCCAACGTAAGCAACGCTGTACGATCTGCCGTCGTACGAATCACACCGACGAAATGTGCCCAGAAAGAACCCGATCAAACACCAACACCCAACGAAATAATGTTCTTCACATGTCATCAGAAGAAGCTGTCGATAATAGAATGAACGGCATTCACGTCAACGGTAGCAAAATCATTGCGTTCATCGACACAGGCAGCGACCATTCTCTCATCAAACGAAGTATTGCAACTGAAATCGGATCGATCATTCCATGCGAATCCTTCCTCCTTCGCTGGAAGATTCGCTGGTGGAACTTGGTTGGGCTATAGTTGTATCGACGTACACATCTCCACCGACTGTTCAGCCATCAGCGCCGTCAAAGAAGCAAAGACATTAATTCCACGAATAACCCTTACAGGAAATCGATTTCTCCGTTGTTCATCGCGGTACACGCCGCATGGCGCATGTCGATGCACTTAGCCGATCCCCAGTGGATCCTCCTAGCACACTTTCGACTGTAGCTGCAAATATACTAAAGGTTGACATCAAGTGCGAAGATTGGATCGCTTGCATGCAACGCCAGGACCCCAGACTCGTCGCTATTGTGGGTGCCCTGCGAAGAAACGACCAGATGTTTAAACGGGACTTCGTGTTAAAGGATGAACAACTTTTCAGGAAAGATGGGCGCGATACCAAGCTAGTGGTGCCATCAGGTGTACGTTGGCGTATCGTAAAATATTTTCACGACGACATGGGCCATTACGGCGTCGACAAAGTGATGCAACTAATCAATCAAACGTTTTGGTCCCGAAGGATGAGGAACTATGTGAAATCCTACCATTGCCACATGCGTGCAGTGTTGCTACAACAAAAGATCACCAGGGGCATCGGAAGGACGAATGCACATTTACGACGTCAATTCCATCCCTTTTCGGACGCTACACCTCGACCATCTCGGGCCTTTCCCAAGAAGCCGACGGGGAAAGACACACGTTCTGGGAATCGCCGACGCCTTTACCAAATATGTTGTGGTCAAGGCAGTGAGAAGCACGAAGACGAAACCGGTAATCGAAGTACTTAATGAACTAACATCTTTGGTTTGCCAAACGTCCTTATAAGCGACCGCGGGACGGCTTTCACCTCCAGAGAGTTCGAAGACTACTGCGAAGGTAACGACATTCAACACATAAAAACGGCAGTGCGTACCCCCCAGAGCCAACGGACAAATCGAACGATTTAATCAAACGATTTTGCAATTTCTACGCACCTCGGACAAAAGCGAACTCGATTGGCATTTGGGATTAATATGCAACGCAACGCGACGACCGGGTTTTGCCCAACTGAACTGGTATTCGACTTTAAGATGAAGGACGTCATAACCAACCAATTTGTGCAAGCAATGCACGCTTTCGACGACAATCAGCCTGTAGCTGCAAAACGGGAAGCCGCTGCAGAACGAATTCGAAGGGAACGGGAAAAGTGGAAGCTGCGATTCGACGGAAAACACAAGGCGCCGACGATATATCACGAGAATGAACTGGTGCTTGTAGAGGTAGTGCCAAAACCGAGCGGAGAATCACACAAACTAGAGCCGCGTTACAAAGGACCATACGTTGTGAAGAGGCGTCTTCGTTATGATCGATATCTTTTGGAAGACATCAACTCAAGAAAGCAACGCAAGTTTACAACGGTGATGACCAGCGACAAGATGAAGCCTTGGTGTCTCTTAGGGCCCGAAATCGCAAGCGAAGGCGACGACGAAGAGGAGCCGGGGACGTCTCTGACGCCAGGTCTGGCCGAACTGTCACCCGACGAACAGAGCCCAACATCAGGGTAGCCAACTGACAACGCGAAACATTACACTACTATACAGAACTGTCAAAGATAAAACGTAATAAATTCATTCAACGTTTGAATTTCAAAGTGTCTGATTGTGTTTTATTTCTTTTGCTCCGCCATCGTGACACTGGTATGGCACCTTCTGGAGAAAGAGAAAAAAAATCAAGGTGAACGTGATGTCACAGATTTGTTTTGTAATCTGTTCCGTGGAAGTGGTCGAAATATCGTGTGTGACAACTTTTTTACAAGCTATAATTTGGCTTCTACTTTGATGGTAGACTACAATTTGTCAATATTGGGCACTGTAAACAAAATTTGTACCAGCCGAATTTTCTAATCCAAAAGGAAGAGCAGTAGAATCATCAATATTTGGATTCAGAAGCAACATAAGTACATATGTGTTAATCGAACAAATCGATTGTGCTTCTTTCCACTTCCCATTATAATATCGATATTGAAGGTCCTAAAAGAAAGCCAAAAATTATAATCGAATACTACAGAAGCAAAGGAGGTGTTGACAATATGGACAAATGCCTTGGTGAATATACAACGAAGAGAAGAACAAAGAGATGGCCTCTGGCTTTTTTTTATAACATTGTGGATGTGGCTGCATTTGCAGCATTCGTGATCTATGTACATTCATGGAAAATAATCCGCACTTGAAGACATCTACAAACCGAAATCCCATGATAGACAGTTTTAAGAGTTTGCAACATTTACTGAGACTATAAATGCATCGTAGGGAGGATCGCAAGTACTGTTTTAATACTGAAATGTGTTCTGTCCAACTCATGTTGTGGTCGATAGTAGTACCGAGGTACTTAAAATTCGCAACTACCTTCATTTGAAAGCAGTTGGAGTTGCAGGTAGCATTTTCTTTAAATGCTTCTTCGGTGCAAGCACCGGGCAATGAAAGGAGTGAATATTGATATTAACATCTGGAGGCACGAATGAATTCAGTTTAAAAAACATTAATTTGGTCTTATCACTCACAACTAACCTATGTGCAGCAAACCATATTCTCATCATATGAATATCATGATTGACTTCTGCTATCAGATTCAGAGGGCTCGTTGAGCTATATGCGATGCCAAGGTCATCCGCAAAGGCCGTAACTTTACATGTGGAAGGCAGGGAAAACAAGGAGTTGATAAAAATTAAAAATAAGATGTGACCCAATACAGACCCTTGCGGAACTTCTAAACTAAGCTCGCGAGGATTGCTAAAAACATATTTTATTTTTCTCTTTGCTTGCGATCCTTTAAGTATGACGCAAACCCATCAAAGATAAAGCCACGAAATCCTGCACCATACAATTTATCTAAGAGAATGTCATGATCAACCATGTCAAACGCTTTCTTAATATCAACAAAGAGGACAGCACAATGTTTATTTTCATCCAGTGTAGGTTGTTCCATAACAGAACAATTAGCCATGGCAGAAATCCAGCATCGTTCACAAAATACGAAATTTTCCATCACATAGTGGAATTGAAAATATGTTGGGCCACCCAGTAACACCGACTGTTGAAAATCTTCCAGTAAGGGCGCAAGGAGAACGTGACAATTCTGGCAGAATCAAGCAGAAGGAAAATTGTTACCTATGTCCCAGAAGAACACCAACACGAAAAGCCCTTAAAAAAATACAAAAAGCCAGTTTGTGCTGAACATTCAGTAGATACAACCCAATGTGATAGATGTCCATAATAAATTTTTTTTTTTTTTAATAATTCGTGCAGGTTCAAGAGGGTACGCTCTTATGGTGTTTGTCACACAACCTGGACGGGGTGCAGATGGTTTGTGTCGAAGATGTTCATTCACTACTCTCCGATGGTGGTTTTCCTAGATAGGATTAGAGAGATTCGAGCCACGTGCAGGGACGGGTTAAGAATATCCCTGCAGCGATACCTATCGCTTGTCGTAAAAGGCGACTAAACAAAGGTAAACAAAAATCACATCTAGGCAATTTAGAAAACACCAAGGTGAGCCTAGGGACACATATACCACCATTAAACTGCACCACAAGTGTGCATGCAAATCAGTGGGTTGACACGACTGGAGATCACCGGTGCTGTAAGAGTAAGATCAATCAAAAAAAAAAATAAAAAATCTGGAGCATGCCGTGTCAAAAAGGAAGGGAAGAAAGAAAACGACCGTAGCATTATGGAAAAGAACGCTAAAAGGAAAAGCACTACCCCGCCAGGCACTACTAATGGTCGTGATCCTGGGACGAGCAGCAATGCTCGGGTCAGAGCTATAGGATTTCCGGGGGATAGCAAAGTAATGCAACGGCGTAAGCCACATTTAAGAGTCGCGAGTTGGAACGTTGGAAGCATGAGTGGACGCAGCTATGAGCTTGAAAAAATGATGGTTAGAAGGCGAGTAGACATCTTGTGCGTACAAGAGACGAAATGGCGAAACACCGGTAATCGGGCACGTTTTTTGGACGTTAAAACAAAAGCCTACAAGATGTTTTACTATGGATTGGAACAAGGAAAAAACGGAATCGCCATCATCCTTGCGGCAGAGTTACTTGGCAACGTCTTAACCATTTCAAAGTCCAGTGACCGTTTGATGGCTCTCAAATTGGTGATGCATGGTGAGGTGTGGAACATCGTAAGCGCATATGCCCCTCAAGTAGAATGCGAACAAAACGAAAAAGATGCATTCTGGCTAGATTTCCAAAAATCATCCCAAAGGAAGAGCTTTTGTTTGTTGGGGGAGATTTAAACGGACATGTCGGGAAGACAAGCGAAGACTATGAAGGCTACCACGGAGGGCTGGGATACGGCACCAGGAACTCTTCAGGTGAAGATATCCTAAACATGTGCAAGTCGTACGGTCTTATAGTGCTAAATACCATGTTCGTCAAACAAAGCCGGCACCTGATCACTTATAGCAGCGGCGGAAATGAAACTCAAATAGACTATCATTTGGTATCCAGTTTCATGAAGCCACGAGCTAAAGATTGCAAAGTGATCCTGGGAGACGCGATCGCCCCTCAACACCGTCTCCTCCTGACTGAATTTTTTATGGATGCGAGAAAGAAGTCAAAGCAGCAAACGAAGGTGTCTGAGAGAATCAAGTGGTATAAGCTGGATAAAGGAAAAGGCGGAGCTTTTATCGCCATGATGGAAAACTACCTCTCTTCCATTATCGATGAGGTCGGTAATGAGGAGTGCAGAGCACAAGACATGTGGGATTCCCTACAACAATCTGGCCTGGAGAAAGCCAAATCACTGCTCGGAACATCTAAAGGTCCCTGCCAACACGCAAAAGAAACCTGGTGGTGGACAGACGAAGCCAAAGCAGTGATACACGAAAAGAAAATGGCTTTCCAAGCTTGGTCAAAGTGCTCTTCTACTAATAGAGAGGAAAAAGCTCGCCGTGAAAAGGTATATAGATGTTGCAAAGGTATCGCGAAGAAAAAATGCGCCGAATTCAAAGCGAAAAGCATGGAAGGCCTCTATCAGGAGTTGGAAGAAATATCGTCTTCCGCGTCTGACAGGAACCAGGCTACCCAGGAGCTTCGACAAAACAATTTGAACAAAGGAGCAAATATCTTTAAGATAGCCGCCCAGAGAAAAAGAAATGCTCAGGAGATTCGTTTCCCAAAGTTTATTAACAATGCTGAAGGCCAACTCCTTGTGGAAGACGAAAAAATTCTCCACAGATGACGACAGTATTGCGAGGAACTTTTGAACGAACAGTTTCCCCGAGTGTACTTTCCAAGAGCCGCCCCGAATCATGCCGAAATATCCGACATCACAGTCGAAGAAGTTCGGTACGCGGTTAAAAACTCCAAGAAAAGAAAAGCTGTTGGGCCGGACGGGATACCCTCTGAGTTCTGGAAAAAGGTGGGAGACATCGGGTCTAGATGGCTCATGGTTCTTATCTCCAAACTTATGAGAGGCGACACTATGCCTAATCAATGGAGGGAAAGCTATCTTCTTCCATTGCACAAAGGAAAGGGTGATACGCGAAATTGTGATAACTACCGTTCTGTCAAGCTGATGTCGCACACCATGAAGATCGTTGAACGGGTATTAGATAGCCGACTACGGAAAATAATACGACTATCTGATGACCAGTGCGGGTTTGTCTCGGGTAAATCAACAACAGATGCAATCCAAAGTATAAGGATCATGATGGAAAAGCATCGTGATTCTTCAAAGGACTTGCATATGGTGTTGGTTGATTTCGAGAAGGCCTTTGACCGGCAACCAAGAGATCTTTTATGGGTAGCGCTAAGACAAAAAGGAGTTCCAGAAACCTACGTGCGAGTGATTATGGACATGTACGAGAGAGCAAAGACAAGAGTAAGATGCACCGCAGGAGTCACCGAAGAGTTCGCAATCAAAGTCGGTGTACACCAAGGGAGCGTCCTCAGCCCACTGCTTTTTATAGCAGTCCTTGACTGCTTGCTTGAAGGAAAAGTGACGGACCCCAATGTGCACCAGTTATTCTTTGCTGACGATGGGGCCATTATAAGTGATGATCAGGCCTCCCTACAACGAGCACTTGATGTGTGGGTGGACATTTTTGAGGGACACGGGTATCGTATTAGTTCAAAGAAGACAGAGTATCTGTGCTGCCTGTTCTCTGACCCTCATCAGCCTATTCCAGACATTTACTTGAATGGAAGAGTGCTTCCCAAGTGTGAAAAGTTTAAATATCTGGGATCTATGATTAATAGAGAAGCAACTTGTGATGACGACATCAAACATCGCGTAAGCGTAGGGTGGATGAAGTGGCGGGAAAACTCCGCCATCTTCTGTGATCGAAAAATGCCCCCTAAGCTGAAAGGAAGGCTCTACACTTCAGTTGTACGTCCGGCGCTCACATACGGTTCACAATGCTGGACAATGCACAAAAAGTATGAGAGTAAATTAACGGCAACTGAGATGAAGATGCTTCCCATGACAGCGGGAGTAACAAAGCGTGACAGAATTAGAAGTTCAAAGATCCGAGGAAGCCTCCACGTAAAAGAAACCATCACAAGAAATATAGAGCGCGACCGACTCAGTTGGTATTGCCATGTTCAAAGGAGAGATCCTTTGAACCCCGTCCAAAAGGCGTTATCAATCAACATTCCAATTTCAACACGCAAAAAAGGCAGGCCGAAAAACAATTGGTGCAAACAAATGCAAAAACACCAGCATTTGATTGGCCTCAGCGATGAAGTAATCCCAAACCGGGAAGCCTGCCGCTACTTTCTGAGGTCAAACCGGCGGACCCCACAAGCGGACCAGTAGGAATGCAGTTAAGTGGGAAGGTTATGGTCCTACACTTCTGACCATAACGACGCCGGGATAAAAAGGAAAAGAAGAAGAAGAAGGATTAGAGAGAGTCGACTGAATTTGCGTTGGTTGTAGTTCACAGTAACTCTTTTTTGTTTTCCATATCATTAAGGTGTTATATTGGAAATGCTCACACAGAGTATGAATTTTGAAGTGATTTTATGCTGCGCGTGTTATGCCTTCGTCAACACTTTTTGATCATCTCTCATTCACAACTGATGTTGTTGCATAGTTTCGGCTCAACAGTCGCATAAATCGGGGTAAATCGCAAAAACTACTTGTAAACTTCGACCCAAAAAGAAAAATTTAATTTTTTTTTCGAATATGATAAAACAATATTTTAGGAGGCTTTTCAAAATTTCAAGTCGATACGGTACCTAGAACTCAAAATATAACAATTTGAAAATGAAAAACGCACCCGGGTATGTGGGTGTAGACACAAAGGTTAAACGACATCATGTATACTGGCCCCACGGTTCAGGGTGAATTATTTTCGTTATTACTTCGATTCCGGTTACCACGATATGTCTATTGCACCGATATTCAAAAACTGTATCATTTTTCGGTTGCCATGTCAGTCCTAATGCCTTGATTGACGCACTGTCTCGTTGCTGAAGTCGAGATCGATTTTCTTATCCCCTATTCTAACAATGCGCATTGTTAACACATAGATAATAGTTCAGTTCTATACAAATGTTATCTTTAATTCACCGTTCAACCACGCACTGTTACTGATTTCAAAACGGTCTTTTATTCTTTTCGCTTTGAATTTTGAAAGAAAGTTTTTCTTGAATACTTGCTATGACTATCAGATCTATGACTATCAGGTGATAGTGTAAAAATATCCTTTAAATATTTTTTTTTAATTCAGTATAATAAAGCTTAAAATAAAGATACACAAAATCCCATGAGCGCAAAAAAAGTCACTCTTTGTGGTAAATAATTTACTGAATGACGATCGAGCAGCTAAACTGTACTGTATGGTTTTACAACATAAAATTATTGACACAGCATTTCTGGTGAACACAGGCTTTACAGTTTAAAACAATTGTGCTTTTGTCAAACGTAAAATTGTGGGTGGGAAATAATTGTGCATGCGAAAGTAAATATATTTATCAGCGAAGCGAACGGAGCTATTTTCGGGTGTCTCCTATGGCGATCTTGGGTATATTGTTTTGGAGCCATTTCTTAAACGACTTTCAAAATTTGTGTTAATAGAAACAGACGAAATGAAGGTTCATGCACGACCGGAATTTTGATTTTCGACTCAATAAAAAAATTCAATTAAAATTTATGTTCAAAACGACTGCGCGACTGTGGCAACCCTAGTTTAGCTACCATTATAGCTGTTTCTAACAGTTTATACCACTAAATTGGTTGCCTTAAGTAATTTTTTATTTTTAATGATCAACTAGTAAGCAAGCTCATAGAAGTAATAACTTTTATTAAGGATTTGTGTTGGGTATGTAATCAGAAACGAATAATGTAAAAGAAGATAATTGTACTTTGCGATATACATATTTATGTTGATCCCCTTGGAATAAGGACTAATTAAATATTTTAATCAGACAAGTAACTAGGCAGCGGCAAACAGCGTTAAAAATGTATAACACCTATACAGTCTGAATAAAAGATTTCCAGGAAACGCTTTTGAAAAGTTTGTCCGAGTAATTCAGTCAAATCAATATTCTGACTCACTGCACTTCGGCAATCGATTTTACGAATTTCTTCATAAATAAATAAATAATTAATATTGAAACCAAATTATATGTTAATTTAACAAACGATTTTCATCAAAATAATTTAGGCAACTTTACTTTCGTAAAATCCATTTATGAGATGGCGTTGTATCGAGAGTTTCCACTGTGCATAGATGGGGGACCAATACAAGGCTGGATCTAGAACAGATGGGACAGAACAACGAAACATGGAAGGAAGAGACTCGTAAGAGAGAGGCTTGGCGAAGGGTGGCCAATTATGCTTGGATTACCCATACGTAGGACAAATGAAGTGTTACTATGTTTTGAAGTCCGACTTCAACATTTTATCTATTTTTGACAAAAAGTAAGATTGAATCGGCTCGCCAGATGACAAGTTAGAATTCAAGGTCTTCTATCTTGAATTTTGCAAACTTATGCAAAGGCTTTCCCGTCTGTCTGTACGCATATATCACATATCTACAAACTTGCGCAAAGTGAATGTGAAATATAAATGAATTGAATGCATATTGGGTAATGAGCAATTTGTCATTCTCTGCATTTACCGCCTACATCTAAATAATTTAAATAAAAATGTCTTTCTAGAACAACTGGGTACAATACTTAAAGGCATAAGTTGTAAAAATTTGTTAATATTAGGAGACATTAATATTGATATACTTGTTAGTAATCATGACTCCGTTAGTTATCTTTCATTAATGTCGTCATACGGCTTAGAGTCGCTAATAAATGCACCGACTCGAATAACAAATTTAACCCAAACATGCATTGATCACATTTTTGTAAGATTTCGTCAAAACTGCGTTACAAAAGTAGACAGCGACATATTGGACCTTGAAATCACAGATCATTGTATGTTAAATTTGAAGATTGAACTTTTAAAACCAAATGAGCATAACTCTTGTAAATATATACCATTTCCAGTACAAAAACACAAAATCAATTTCGTAAGACTAATTGAGTACTTAAAATTTGAACTCTGGGAAGAAATTTATTTAGAGACTGATCCTTCCTTAGCTTTTGATAACTTTATGAAAATTTTGCAAATTGATATCGAAAAATCGACCGATTTGCATACAGATTCGAGTAGAACTTGTAAATTGAAACGGCTTCGACCATGGATTGGGAAGAATTTACTTCTAATGATAATCAGGAAAAATCAGTTAAGGAAAAAATGTAAACGTCACCCGAATGTTTCAAGACTGAAGCATCAATATATTAAATTAAGTCAGGATGTAAAAAAACAGGTAGAAATTAGTCGTAATAGGTTTTACACTAATAAATTTGAAAACTGTAAAGGGAACATCAAGGAAGAATGGAGAGTTGTAAACAGTATTCTTAACAAACATGTGAATAACGATAGAATTTTTGAGATCGAAATTCAAAATGGTTACACTTCTAATAAAATGGAAATCGTTAACACCTTTAATAAATATTTTACATCTATTGCAACAGACTTGAAACCCTGTCCTCCCCTTAAACAATGCAGTTGTGACAGTTATTTGGACCTAGTTCCTGACGAAATTCAAAGCAATACCTTTGTACATCTGATGGTATCACTAATTGCTTGCTTAAGCGTATTTCATGGTATGTCGTTGACGTGTTAACTCATATTTTTAACCTGAGTGTCAGTTGTGGAATTTTTCCCAAATCACTAAAAACTGCTGAAGTGATTCCGCTATTTAAAAAAGGAAACCGAAAACACATGAGCCAATATAGACCTATATCTATTTTACCAACGTTTTCTAAATTATTGGAAAAACTTATGAAGTGCCGGATACTTTCCTTCCTGAAAAGAAATAAGTACTTTAGCAGTGAACAATTCGGCTTCCGTGAGGGTAGGTCCACGGAGGATGCGATATTGAAATTATGCAGTGAAATTAGTGAAGGTTTTAATAATAGTAGTACACCAATAGCTTTATTCATTGATATGACGAAGGCTTTTGATATGGTGAACCATAATATTTTATTGGATAAACTCTACAAAGCTGGGTACCGAGGGTCGGTGTATAATTGGTTTACCTCATATCTGAAAGACAGATCACAGAGGGTTAAACTAGAAGGGGTTTTTAGCGATGAAATAAAAATACATGTTGGTGTACCCCAAGGTTCTGTCCTGGGTCCTATTTTATTTTTAATATATGCAAATTCACTATTCTGTCAAAATTTTAGAAGTGAAATCACAGCATTCGCAGATGATATTGCATTAACGTACGCTAATAAATCCTTATTTGAATCGATGGTGAATGTGCAACATGATATACAAATATTGAGGCAATGGTTCGCCAAACACGAGCTTCTTATAAGCGAAAAAACAAAAATTATGATTTGCAGCTTAAAAACTCTTCACTTAACTGACTGCAATATACGTTTTCATTCTGCTGCATGTAAAAAACTTTATTTGTCTTCTCATGTTTGTGGCAGATCCAATTACGTCTCAAATGCTGCTTGCACGGCCCAGTGCTTTAACATAGAATCAGTAGAAAACTTTAAGTACTTAGGAGTTGTTGTTGACAAAAATATGAACTGGAAACCACATACAACGGAACTAAGAAAGTATATGTTGTCCGTCACGCGAAATATATTTATGCTACAACCGTATTGCTCACAAAAACTCTTAATGAGGATATACTACGGACTTGTTCACTCGAAACTGCAGTATGGTATATCCAGCTGGGGAAGTGCTTATTCTAACACCCTTGAGCCCATCGTTTTAGCCCAAAAACATATTGTAAGAATTATATGTAAAAAGGATAGATTTAGCAGAAGCTGGCCGCTGTTTCGTCATCTCCGTGTTATGCCGTTAAAACATCTTTATGTCTATAAAGTTCTAAAAGTCTTTTTTATGCGTAGTGGTTACTCTTCAACTCTTAGAGGCTCGAACACATATAGCTTGAGAATAAATAATAAGGCCTTTGTCAACATACCAACTTCACTCAAAACTCACCACTCGAATTTTTTTACTGTATCTGCACCTAAGCTATTTAATAAACTACCGTACGAATTGAGAATTTTAAATGTTCCTACGCTGTTTTTAAATAAAGTTAAAAAATGGCTTTTTACGATGGACAGCTCAGAAGTCAAAAATCTTCTAATTAATAGAGAATAGTCAATGTTATTTTATTATGTATGCTTATTAATTATGTTTGTTGTCATCACTTAGACCAGCCAGATTCATTTTTTCCGAAACTTAAACTTTAATCTTATATCAATAACCCCACAACCAAATAAATCTTGTGTAATTTGTTGAAAAAGTCATTCGCCTCTAGTTGTTTTACGACTACAGAATTGACTTAAAAATATTCTTTTAAAATCATCATTATGATTGTATACAATATACTTAATGTTACTTTAAGATATTTGTCTAAAAATCAAGTTAAAAACAATGTAAACTTTATAAAATTGTAGATGAAAAGAATAATAATAATAAATAATAATAATAAAATATAAACTGTGAATGGAATATAAATTATAAAATCCAATACATGAACCGTAATGACGAATAAACCCAATTCACGAACCGCTTATTTTTACGATATGATACATTTTCATTTGCATAAGTTGTTCCTGCCCCAACTTTGCAAGGTAGAAGACGAATAAAAAGGAACACAGGCTAAAAATTGAGAAACACCTCCAAATCGCCGACAAAAGGAAAAAAAGAAAATACTCAACGCCTTCGCTAATTAGTTGCACGCCCCTTTATACCTTAAAATCTACATGTTTTCCTTGTTATTTAATTAAAATAAAATTGATTCGTTGCAAAAATACAAACCTTGTCCGATGCCAACACTGCCTGCTATTGAATTGGCATTAGAACTTGGCGGCGGAGGTGGTGGTGCCGTGGTAAAGTCCGCTAGTTCCCGCTGTGTTCTGTTTATAATATTTTTATTTTATTTTATTTTATAAAAAATATAAATGCATTTCGGTTTCTTATATAAATATTTTAAAATGCACAGCAAACGGTAGATTAGATAAAAAAAATTTAGGAAAAACGTGTCATAAATAAATGAAAGCAGAATGTGAATTAAAATAAGTAATTTCGCAACACTACGGCAAGAGAGATTCATATACATAGGTAAATCGCTAGATTCAAACGCTACGCAGAAGTGTTTACGCTTACTTGGAATAACCGGCAATCGCTCGCAGTTGGAGAGAAGGCGTCTCTCTGGCATTTGCAAAGGAAACTTGACGCTGGATTATCGCGAGTAGACGCACGAGATTTTTTTCAATGAAAAAGTAGTAACTTTGCGCTATAAATTGATCAAACACTATTCAAAAAATATTAAAAGCTTGATGCAGTGCTCTTGCAAAGCATTTCCTAGAGATACCATAGAGCAAAGCATCCCTTCGAATGCCTTACTATTGCTGCTTAGCCCTTGATTCAGTCAATATTCCTGACGACCGTCCGTTAATCCAATAGTCTACAAGGCACCATGACAGCTGGTGCAGATCGACATCCAACTGAACTCTTATTATTTGATGCTTAACTACAATCCCAATTGCGTTGAGACTAGACCGAGAAAGACGCAATTAAATTACAAGCAAACGTTGACGAAGAACCTCATAACGCAGTAGGACAACACGCTTTTCGCTGCATCTCTATAGGAACTTAAAAAAATATTGTCAGAAATAAAAAAACAAAAAAATTTCCATTCCATTCTACCTAAGGTGTCGAGAGCTGTTTCTAAAATTAAGCAAAGTACGCCGGTTCTAATAGTTTACGCAATAAGCTTTGGAAATACACTACGCAAAGCAAAAAGACGCCGCAAAATCGACTGCCTTCTCAGGCAGGCTCAAGAGCTAATATCGCACACATCAACCGGCTTCGATACACGATCACGTAACATATAATGCAAATTTACGATACGCGTTTGCATGGTACGAATAAGTAGCAACGCCAGTGCTCATTACGCAGGCTTATGTACAAGAGCTATCTACTGAGTTTGCTTGGAACTTACCCAACTCCCAGACGGGACTGCATAAGCGGAGGAGCATCCGACGTATCGCTGGTCGATTTGCGTTTATGTCCAGCTCGTATCATCATCTGTTCGGCGTACTAAAAAAGAAAAATCGAGTTAGCAAACGATTGTCAGCAATTGATAGAGCGTCTTACTGGCGGTGGAGCTCTTAGTTGCTGTTGAGGCTGTTGTGGTTGAGAGACGATTGTCGGTGGAAGAGTAGTCGTCGCTTGGGCGTAACTCATCCCATTCTGACTGACCCCAATGAGGCTCATGGCTGTTTGCTGCTGGTGTTGCGCATGATGTTGCTGCTGGAGTAAGGCATGCGACGGAGGAGGTTGCGTTTGGATAATGTTAAATTGCTGCGTAGTCGGCTGCGCCTGCATCTGGACTTGCTGCACCATCTGCGGTTGTAATTGCAGCTGCAGTTGCTGTTGCACCATCGGTTGCGAGAATGTCACTGCAACAGGGCCACCTTGTTGCACGGAAGCTGCCGATACTGGAACACCGCCCATTGAAACCGGTGGCGGAAGAGTGTGTATATCACCCGTCGTGGTGATTTGCTGCGTGACAAATTGTGTCGGCTGTTGGCAACGCGTTTGCCATTGGGTGGCTGCTGTGGCGTTCATGACGTAATTCTGGCCATTGGGAGCAGTGTGAATGAATTGTTGCGTCTGCTGTTGCTGTTGCAAGGGGATCACCTGCTGTTGGAACTGTTGAATGGCACCTTGGTTCGCTGTGGTTGTCGTGTAGAGCGTATTGCCAACGATATGTTGCTGAACACCGTTGATTGGCGGTGGAACGGACATTGTGATTGTTGGCGGAGGAACGTGAGTCATTGACGGTGGTGGAGGCGGCGGTTGGCGCATTAGCTGTTGATGCGTTGGCGGCATTGTCGTCGTAAGAGTACGCATAAGTGATGTTCCTTCCGATTCGGAAGCATTCGTCACGTTTTCGTCTTCTCCTCCTTGCGTGTCTGTTTCCTCGGATTTCTCGACGTGGTACTCGTCTGTTTCGCCCGGGAGATCAGGCCGTACATGCGCCTGTTCGATCTGAGGTACTGTTTCAACGATCGGCGCTTGCATTGATATCGATCCAGCGGGTATCTGCATATGTAACGGCGGCGGGTGTTGAATAATCGAAAGCTGTGTAGGCTGCGGTCCAGCCTGCTGGATTATCGTTGGCGGAGGCACCATATACGCCGTACTGCCCTGCACCGTGATGTATTGTTGCTGCTGCTGTAGGTTGTGCGGCGGCGGCAGCGTCGCCTGCATTTGGATCCCCTGGATTTGCTGCGGCTGCGAATGGTACATTTGCTGAAGGGTAAGCTGATTGCCCTGTGCATCACGCGCAGGCTGCTGGATGTACTGGTACTGGATCGACGTTTGCGGCTGTTGGTTGAGGATTATGGGAGAAGACGTGGTCACCTGCGTGGTGGTCTGTAGTGGACCAGCACCCGCTTGAATTGTCGGCGGCGGTTGATGAAACTGAACGATCTGCTTCATCGGGGGCGGTATGCTCAGATTGTGTGTTGCTGGCTGTTGTTGAATCACCATATTCCCTTGGGGCATGTGGATCGGTATGCCGTTTTGCGTCACAAATTGGGGCTGTATGATGCTGGTCTGTTGTACTTGAGCAGTAGGAACTGCATTCGATTGGATGATCGACGGCGGAGGTACACTGATGATAGATGGAGGCGGCATGCTGATTTGAGGTAATGCGGGCGATTGTTGCTGTTGAAACTGTAGGAACTCATTCTGCAGGGTTTCGATGAGATTCTTGGCTAGTTGTTTAGCTGAATTGAGATTTTCGAAGCGCTGATGCTCGATATAGAAATGCAGGGGCTCCTGCGACTCGGCTCCCGTGTTTGGATCGATGAAAAGCGAACCAATTCCGCGAAGTGTGATGTTGACGCCAGTTTCTTTACGAATATACTGCAAATTCGCGCCACCCGCACCGAGAAGCTGCTCGCGCAAATTAAATGCTGGCGGTGCATGGTCGAGACCGATGATTATCTTCTCGCCAAGCAGGTGAGTGTTATTTTGCTTGATTGTCTGTTCTCCGTTGCCTAGTGGCTGCTGTTGCTGTTGTTGATAAACAGGCTGGCGAATGTTGTAAATCATGCTGTTCATGTTGCTCTTTATCGTCCTCACTGTTACATAATAGTTCCTAAAGTCTTTCGAGTCGAATGCGGATTTGTTTTCCCCGTTTTTTTTGTTTTTTCCTTTTTTATTCTATTTCACGTTCCCTTGATTTCGATGAAAACATCGTTTGCTGTCATTCGGGAAAGCTTTTACAGTGGCACCATGCAATCAACTACAGTCTTATGTTGATGAGGATTTAACTGCACTTTCACGTTTCGATGCGCCACTATAAAGACGGCGATGTGTTCTTGATTAGACAAACATATTTATTTCTGCATGGGAAATGTATTTATTGACGAAAAGATGGATTTATGCACTGAAAACGAAGCGGCAACTACTCTAACTCCCATTGGACGTTTCTGACGCCATGTTTGTACGTGCTTGACAGCGGGAATTTCTAGGGTGCATTCAGGGATGTTATGAAGACAGATGGGATATTTTGCCAATGATTATCGTTTTTTAATTGAAAGTAATTTTCTTAAAGCTTATTATAAATAAAGTAATTGCTTCTCAAAGGCGATTATGAGTAAATAGTAATGTTTTTCTATTCTGAAAAAAAATATATTCAAGAGATTGAATATAATCCTGCCCGAAGTACAATAATCCCACTGCTATTCAAACTGTATCGAAATTTACATTTGTGTTCGTATAACATGCTGAGCGCATTCAGTGCGTTCAGTACAATTACTTAAGTTGCTCGTGCGGGACAGAATTAAAGTTCAAAAATGTCAGGCAGAAAAATGTAAATGCCTTTAATCAAACATTTTTGTATAGTGGGAGCGAAGGATCGTGTTTCGTTAAAATTCTCCGAAATTAACGAAGGATAAGCCACAGTATCCCACTCCCTTCGAATGTGATGGTTTTCAAAGTACCATATCCTTGAGAGAGAACTTGCCTTAGCTTGGAAAATGAGAGCTGCTCGTGAGCTCATTGAGACGAACGGGACGAACATAGTCTTCGCAAAAAAGAAGAAGCACGCGATCGATGAGTGGGCGAGATGATCCATCAATATGAATGGTCTATTCATGACGGAGGCTCATATGTCTAACAAAATCCATCTGCTGGAGATGAACTGCCTACTGAGGTCTTCAAAGCAGCTGGATATGGACTGACAGGGATAGGCATCAGCTCGTTCGAGGTATATGGCTAGTGGAGAGCTAGTTTGATGGATGGAAGCTGAGTATCGTTTCCCCTATCTACATGAAGAAAGGCCCTTTTGACTGCGCCAACTACAGGAGGATTAGTCTCTGGAACATAGCGACCGCCTAAAACCGTTTGTAAATAAACTGATCGGTCCTTACCAGTGTGATTTCAGGCCCGAGAAGTCCACCATCAACCAGATATTCGCACAATGTCAGATCTTGAAAAAAAAAGACGAATTCCGGATCACCAGTTGAGAGAGGGCTACAGAGTTACGAGTACATGTCCAGCCTTGACATCTTTGCCCATTTCTTCAAGAGTTGGGACCGAGCTACCGACGCTTTCAATGCCAAATACGGGCTATTTTTAATATTACCTTTTACGCAGAGATCGTTCGCCAACGCAAGATGCATAAAGTATTTGAAGTTCGCCAAACCTGCTCAACGATACGTCAATGGAACCTTTGGACCTTGTCAAGGGCGGGTGAAAAAGCCGTTGGTTTTATGAAGATATATCCAAGAAATGTACGAAATGTTCAGTGTATGCCCGACTTTTTTTTATAAGCGTTGTATTCAAGCTTGGGACGGACAGAGACTGAAGCCAAATCAGAGAGGTGAAATATTTCTGGCATAGTTAAGGAAGCCTGGATCTTGGCGACCTAGAACTAAGTGTTTTATTAACGCACATACCAAGGATGTAAAGCTTTCTGGCTTCAATGACGCAAGCTGATTACTAAGGGTTCGCTTAAGTAGCATTATACGCATTGGGTTTTAGAAGCATTGAATTGTTTTTACCCCACTATGCTATCGAACTCAGAATTTAATGGGCTTAACATACGTTGCGATTCCAATTTTACTTCCGAAGTGTAAAGACGTGAGTCTTGAGCGAATATGAAAAACTGAGAGTACGGGTCATCAGCCAAGGAGTGGATCATTAATTAAAATGAGGAGGAGTGTCGGTGATAGAACTGAGCTTTAGAAAACACCAGCATTTATTTGATGACCAGACGCAATGACCTTCCTTTAACTTAAGTTGTGTAATAGTTTGGTCACTTACAGCTTAGGTAAGATGAGTGTTGAGACTATGAACATCACTGGTCCAGTCCGAGGGATGTTTGGGTCCAACGGACGCAGGAGAGGACGACCGTATAGACACAAATAAGTATATGGATGGAAACTTCAGTCAACTGGGAGTTTGACACTGGAGACCGCTAACGCAACACTAGGTTTGCTCGAGAGGCATCTTGATTGCACGCTTGCTCTACCCCGGATTGTAGGTCTACCTAAGGTAAGTGACGTATCAGCACTACCGCTTTATTCGTAAGATAGGTTAGGTTAGGTGGCTACCCTCCATAAAAGCGGTGGGGATCACTTAGACCGAGATCGGTCCTTGTGCTACAAATTAAGTCGGCTTGGTCACCGTTACGATTTTTTTTATAGGGTTCGTGCAGGTTAAAAAACACGCTCTCATGGTGTTTGTCACACAACCTGAAAGGGGTGCAGATGGTTTGTGTCGAAGATGTTCGTTCACTACTCTCCGGTGGTGGTTGTCCTAGATAGGATTTATGAGAGATTCGACTGAATTTGTCACGTTGGTTGTAGTTCACAGTAACTCTTTTGTTTCCATGTCATTAAGGAGTTATATTAGAAATATTTTGTAGATCTCCGTTTCGGATCGATCCGTTAGTTCATTAAAGAAATATTGTCCCAGAAATCGTCTTCTTGAGGAAGCTGGAGCAAGGTATAAGAGATGGGATGGAGATTCTTCCTCTTCCTCATCATGACACCTACTGCAGTACTCGTCATATGGCAGTCCTAATCTTGCGGCATGTTTTCCTAAGGCACAATGCCCTGTTAGGACTCCGATTAGGCTGGTTATAATCTGCAGGCTTGTGGTTTTACGTCGGCAATAACTGGACCAGGTTTGTCTCGCGTAGTTGCATGTTTCAAGCACACGCCATCTCTCATTTGCGAGATTTGAGATTTTATTTTTGCGTTTCCATTGGTGGGTAAATTTTCCCTGATCAGTCGAGAGCCTATTTTGGCCAGTTCGTCTGCTTCACAGTATTATACAGGGTGTCCCACGAGCAGTGTGCAAAAAAGCTAGAGCATGTAGGTCTGGTCAAGACAAGAAAAAAATCGTATGGGAGGGGAGGGGGTCTATTGCCACCCGTTTAGCCGGGAGGGGCAATTTTCTAAAAAATTGACTTAATTTGGAAAAAAAAATTATTAAAAATCAACAGTTACATCCACAATGCCGTGATATACTTTTTTGTAAAGCCAGAAACCTCTTCTTTCATCTTGAAAGCTTCATCAAACGAAGCTTTTTTAAGGAATAGTTTTTGAGAAATTAATTTTCAAAAGCACAATTTTGAACTATTTTTTTTTTCAAAATTATATGTAATTAAGTACTAATTTTTTTCTCAAAAATTCAATTCTCTTATTAATTTTTTGTTAAAAACAGAAAACCGGATGCAAAAATGTCTTGTAGTTTTTGAGAAATTAAGAAAAAAACCCGAACCACTTTTTTCTAAGAAAAACCTTTTTTTTTTGTTTTAACGCGGCTGGACTTGTAAGCAAATTAATGTATGAAATATTG
Organism: Merodon equestris; assembly: GCA_958301585.1. Lineage (NCBI taxonomy): Eukaryota > Metazoa > Arthropoda > Insecta > Diptera > Syrphidae > Merodon > Merodon equestris. The sequence continues at coordinate 104,993,622 of OY284415.1, forward strand.
ACCTCTTTTTTATTATTTTTAAAAAATTCGGAGTTTTATGAAAATACAATAAAGTGACACAGTATTGGAATAACCCTGGATTAATTCTTTTTTTTCATTGATAACGCCTGAAAACTGATCTGTTAATTTCGTCTGGGTCCGCCCGCCGCCGATGGGTTCTACCCGCTAGGACCTTAAGACAATAAAACCGCAATTTTTCTTTATTGAAAAACAGAATATTTGCAACCCAAATGTAAATAAAAGGCATCGCATTTTTAACAAAAAAACATTTCCAAATTGGATGTTAACTCATAAACACATTACGATGTCAAACTAATACTCTCGAGAAGAATTAACGGACATGGACTTCTGCTACGGTTTAGCTAATGGTCGAGATCGTGAAGCCGAAAGACTCTACGCTGAAAGATATCCCAATCGGAGGTGTTCCAGTCGTAGCATGTTTTCAAGAATCCACCGACGTCTGCAAGAGCACGGAGTGCTAGAGCATCGAAGAAGCGAAAGATCAGTTACAGATGGATCAGGAATCTTACATGAAAGAATTTTGGATTTGGTCCGACGTAATCCGTCCTTAGTACAAGGAGAATAGCTATTATGCTTGGCGTGCCCACTCCAAATAGAGTATGGAGAGTGCTTCATACCGAAAACTTACACCCGTACCATTTTATGCCAGTTCAGGATCTCACCTCAAACGACAAGTTTTTGAGAGCAGAATTTTGTCGATCATTACTGCTTCGAGATGAAACTGAACGAAACTATTTTGCAAGGATATTCTCGACGGATGAAGCACAGTTTACCAGAGATCGGGTTACTAACTTCCACAATTTGCATCATTGGAGTAGCACCAATCCACACAACAAAATAAATCACAACACCGCTTTAGCTGTAATGTTTGGCTTGATATTGTTGGACAAACTGTAATCGGGCCCCGGTTTTTGAATGCCTTTATTAATGGAGAATCATACCTACAGTTCCTACGAGACCTTTTGCCCGATATGATGGACAACGTTCCTTTGGCCATAGCAGATAATTTAATCTACCAGCAAGATGGAGCACCAGCATACTACAGCTTACGGGCTAGAAACTGGCTGGATGATCATTTTAGAGACCGTTGGATCGGAAGAATGGTCACCTAGATCACCAGATTTAACTCTTCTAGATTTTTATGTGCGGGGATTGATGAAGAATTATGTTTACGAAGTGGAAATAGTATCTTTGGAACAACTGAAAGAACAGATTGAAGTCGTTGGAGTCAAATTGCAGCAAAATTTGACTTAGACTTATGTGCAGCCATTAGAAGGAGAAATAATCTTTGCCTTCTAAAAAATGGGGATCATATTGAAAATTTCATATTTGGAGATTTCGACACCAAAAGCAGAGCTACAAAATCCAGTGGAGTATCCGCCCTCTTTCGATTTGAGTTCGCTTTCGGAGGGCAGCTTACAGTTAGGAATACGGTTTGTCCGAATCGTCCCCAAAGAATAAATACCTCGAGATCTTAAATATACAAGTAATGGCAATGATGTATAGAAATTGTTGAAGTATATGGTATATGATGTGGTTTTTGAAATCGGGAACAATTTGCGACAGGCGAATGACCACATTCGAGGAAGCTCCTATATCAAGTGTACCCGGCTGCACTACATTGTCACCTGCACCGCAATATACTTCGAAGCTATAACAAAATCCTTGAGAATCTGACAACACAAAAAGTTTGATGCTCCATTTGTGTGGTTTGTTCGGCATGTATTGTCGAAGAAAGGTACTCATCTTTGTACCACACATTGTTCATCCACACATCGGGACTGACTTAAATTTATTATTGAAATGCTGGATGATAGGTCGAATATTATACAGCTGATCATATCCCGGTACCTCTTTTTCGGGCAATTTGCTGTCGTCGTTGAAATGCAGATTGCTCCGAATTTGGTCAAAACGATTTCTGGGCATTGTGTTTTGTATAGTTTGAAAAGCATATTCGCTCCAGTATAATCGAACGTTGGGATATCTATAAACTGACATGAAAAACAAGATCCCAATATATTGCCGTATTTGTAAGGTATTCACGGAGAAAGACGTCGTAATATTTTTTTGAGCCGCATAAAGGTTTGTATGATGGGCAATATGTTCAACTATGACATCGTCAAAAAAATAAGTGAAGCATTTCTATGGAGTATCGAAGCCTTGAACTCATCTCCTAACTCCGTATCACGAAATGCTAAAGCAGACTTTTTAAGTAACAGGTTTTTCTGTCTCCACAACATCTTCTTGAACTTGCTCGATTTTGGGTTGATATCTAAAACAGATTCAACAATAATTTCTGAGCCTTCCACTATCACTTGTCCAGAGTGATTCACGCCTTCATCAATAACCGCTTGCTGGTTCGATATTTGTTCAGCAGGCTCAATTCGCATACGCTTTAGTAGTGGTAAGTAGGAATAGAATAAATACCAGACGAAGAAGGCATATCACAGAACGACTCTTTTCTTACGTTTGTATCCACAACTGTTTCAGTAGCTAAGGTAGACTTGGACATATTTAATGCTTCATCAATCACATCTACATATATAATCACTATCTAGCTCGAAGTTCAAATCATAATCGCTTTCAAAATCTTTCTCTTCATCCACCTCTCCAGGGACGGATTAAGGCGGGGCTAAAAGGGGCTATAGCCCCGGGCCTCACTTGTGAGAGGGGCCTCATGAGGTGAAGAATATATTTTGAGACAATGCCATGAAAAATCCAATTAACTTGTCCCCAAAGCTGTTAGCCCCACAAACCCGGGGCGCAACGAGGCCAATCTCTCGGAGACGATGCCATGAAAAACCCATGCAGCTTCTCCCCAAAGTTGTTAACCCCACAAACCCGGGGCGCAGGAAGGTCAAGCTAAAAAAAAAAGAAAAAAAAATTAACTGCTAATAGAAAATATATATGAAACTGCATATATTTTTTAAATTAACATGGAAAGAAAATCTAAACCTTATTCAATTTTAAAACGATGACAATTCTAAAATACTCGAATAACTGTTTTTAAATATAATTAAAAAAAATATATTATTAGTATTACGTAAAGAATGTATAATTTGTATAAATAGAAAAACTAGTTACAAAATTATACAGTACGCTTTTATCCATCAATATTTAAAATTCTATTAATTTTATAATTCCGCAACTTTTAATGTTAGAAATTTTGTAAATCAAACTCAAATCCTTTTCAATTTCTGAAAAAGATTGTGTATACATTGGTATTAACCTTGAAGCACATTAAATATTTTTTTTTATTAAACTTTCAGTAACTAAATGAATGTTAGTGATTTGAATAAGCCAAGCAATTAACTTGCTTGATTAATAAAGACTACACTCAAACACAAAAAAGAATAATAACTAAAAAATTATCTAGTGGTGAAAAGCAAGTTGTCGATCAAAGTGGTTCTGATGCATTTCGAGTGCATACTTTTTATGTCATCATAGATAGATTATCTGCCGAACTTGAAAAAAGGCATGAAGCCTATAAGTACATACATAATAAACATTTTTGGTTTCTTAACCAAATTATTATTTATTAATGAGGATGAAATACGTCTCAAAGCAAAAAATTTAGTCGATATTTATTCCGAAGATTTAGAAATAAATTTATTAAATGAGCTTGAACAATTCGTACCGTTATTGAAAAAACAAAAAACGGGCTTTTTTTCAAATTATGAGCACAAGGATAATACTTTATATTCTTTAATTGTATTGAATTGGATGATGGAATCGAAATTGACCGATATTTTTCCAAATATTTATATAGCTTATAGATTATTTGTAACCATTCCGATAGCCAACACTGAGTGCGAATGATCTTTTTCTGTATTAAAGAGGATAAAAAATATGTATAGATCATCAATGTTAGAAGATAGACTTTCGGCTAAAAAAGAGGATCTGATGCTAAGTTTTTTAAAATATCACTTTTCTTGGCCTAAAATATTTATTTATTTTAATTGTTTTAATTATTACAAATTAATCGTAAGGCCGAAAGGTATAGCCTTAAGTAGTTCTATTTGCTTTAGAGTGTCCGTATAGGGCCAGTAAGGTATTTTATATCAGTTGTTGTTTAAGCTAGTTTTAAGCATTTTGGTCTAGGATAAGTGTGTTCTACAAAATAATAAAAACAAAAATGAATAACACAAAAAAAAAAAAAAAGTCGACTTTCGGCTTTGACAATCATGTGTATAGAAAAAGATTTATTAAGATTTTTGGATTTCACCGACATAATTAACGACTTCGCTCAAAAAAAGCAAGGAAAAAAATGTTTAATTGAATTTGTTATTTTCATGCGTATAATTAAATTGGAATATATCTATACATTAATTTAATCGTATTATATTTAATAAAATGAATGTTGATAAAATGATAATTGAATCTTATCCCTATTTTTCATCTAAGCCACTTTTTACATTAAATTGTTATTGCGAAAAATAAATTGGGGGAGGGGGGGGGTCTCACATTTATGTTAGCCCCGGGCCTCATGCACCTTTAATCCGTCCCTGCACCTCTCCATCTGTATCGACTTCAGAGTCAGGAGCTTCCATGATTTTTTGTATTTCTTCGTCAGTGACGACGATAATTTGTATTTTTGTCGTCTTTCCATGCCTAAATAAATGCAAAAAGCTAAATTTCAGCAAAAAATATAATTGAACGATTACATAAAATTATCAATTCTCATACATTCTGTATAGGTACTTTTTAACAGTTCATGCGTGAATAAATGTAAAACAAAAGCATAATTTCAAATAAATATGGAAAAAACCCGTAAATAACAAAAAAAAACAAAAAAAACGGTTGATATGTTTTTACACTTTTCATCCCAAGACTGCCTGTAGACCGTCCACCTTCTAAGTCAATTTTGGTACTTGGGAAACGTTCCGTTTCTTCACACAAATATCTTTACTGAAAATATGTATTCACAGCTACTCACCGGTAATTTTTTAACAGAACTATTGTACGAGCAATGAAAGTATTTTATTATTATTATTTTTGTTGGCACAAATTACAAAACAATTATTTCTTCGGTTTTTCGCGAAACTTCAACATCAACTGCCATCAGCAGCCGTTCTACGCAATACAAGTGAAAACTTTTTTGCCTGTAGGCAAGTTTGAAAATTCTTCTATAAACAGTTCTAAACATGGATAGGCAACAAGAATTTGTGTGACTTACACATGTGTGTAGGTGCAGACGGTCTAGAGGCCCGCTTGGGAACTAGAGGGTTACAGATGTCCATTTTAAATAATTTTTATACTCACATTTATATATTGTAATACTATTTCATTTTCTTCATATTCTTTAATTTTATTGCTTATATTTGATTTCCTGTCTTTTCCATTGTTTATATTTGATTTTATGTCATTTTCACTTTTCTTTTTTCCTTTTTGATTATTTTCATATTCCGGTTTAATTAAATCTAACATTGTTCTTTGTTTATAAGAAAATACTAAATCAGAAGGTGTTTTACATGTTGTTGTTGTTTGCGTGTTTCTGTAATTAAACAATGCTGAGTGAAGGACTCTCTGAAAATCATTTTTCGTACGTGGTTTTTCACCCACATTTTTTTAAAGATCGTTTTAATCGATTGTACGCCTCTTTCCGCGAGCCCATTTGATTTAGGGTGGTATGGTGGGCTTTTTAAAGCACTAATGCCATTGGCCTTACAAAACTTCAAGAACAAACCTGAGCCAAATGGTGGACCGTCGTCCGAAACCAATTCTTTAGGCAATCCATAGATTGAAAACCAGCAAAACATTGCTCTATGACGGATTCTGCGCTGGTTGTTTTCATCATTGCAGCATCGATCTATTTCGAGTAATGCTCGATCAGAATCAAAAAATCTATCCCTTCTAACTTAAAAAAATCGATGTGTACTCGTTCATATGGATAAAAGGTTTTTGGCCATTTTACTTTACTGTTATCAGATAAGTTTCCTTGAGTTAAATCAAAAACTGAACAGTACCTAATATATTCTTCTATATCATTATTTATCCTTGGCCACCACACATGACCACGGGCAAGAACTTTAGATCGAACAATACCAGGATGTCCAGCATGCAACAACTCTAAAATCCTTCCTCGCATTGTACAAGGTATAACTACTCTCAAGCCGTAAAATAAGGTATCATCTTCGCATGACAACGAATTTCCTTTTGTATTTAATTTCATACGAATATTGCCTGGAAAAATGGCCCATCTTTGTAAGCGAGCAGCCGTTACTGCAGGCGTTTGTTTATTGTGTCCGAAAATTTCTCGAAGAGGCTTATGATCGCTTAGTAAGATGAATTTGTTGCCATACAAATGTCTATGAAATTTTCGAATCGCATAAATAATTGCTAAAGCTTCACGGTGAAGCTGGGAATATTTCTTTTCTGAGTCACTTAGGGTAGATGATGCAAAAAGTACTGGGCGTTCTTCGCCTTTAATCATATGAGAGAGGATGGCTCCTACACCATATGGGCTAGCGTCACATGAAACTCTAATCGGCTTCTTTGCATCGAAACATTTGGTTCTTCATAAGTAAGTCCTTACTTCTCTGAAATGCTAATTGACAATCATTTGTCCAATCAAATTATGAATTTTTACGCAAAAGATCATAAAGTGGTTTTAATTCGGATGAAAGCGATGACATAAATTTTCCATAAAAATTTAGTAGCTTTAAATTTTTTACATATATGTACATATATGTACATATATAACTTAATTCGTGCGGTTTTTTTTTCAAAATTTGAACGTTTGTTTAAGAAAAACATTTACAATAGTATTACTCAAAGTATTGCCCATCTGAAGCTATGACTTTTTCCCATCTTTCTGGCAATTTGTGGATCCCATCCCAAAAGAACTGCGCCGGCTTGGCAGCCAAGAATGAATCAAGGCAATTTTTGATATTCTGCTCTGATGTGAACCGTATTTCAGTGAGGGCGTTCTGCATCGACCGGAACAAATGGTAGTCAGAAGGGGCAAGGTCTGGGCTATAAGGCGGGTGGGGTAAAACTTCCCATCCACTGTTTTTCAAATAGTTCTTAACCGGAATAGCAACGTGGAGCGTTGTCATGATGGAAAATTATTGCCTCGTGTCTGGTCGCATATTCCGGCCGTTATTCGGCTACTGCTCTCTTCAAAATGGATTAATTGTGTTCGGTAGCGTTGTCCATTGATGCTTTCACCCGGTTTTAGCAGCTCATAATACAGCACACCCTTCTGATCCCACCAAATACAGTGCAATACCTTCGCGCCATGGATATTTGCCGTTGATTTGGCTGGTTGGCCGGGTTTCACATATGATTTTTTGCGCTTGGGGTTGTCGTAATGGATCCATTTTTCATCACCAGTAACAATCCGATGCAAAAATGACTTCCTTTTGTGGCGTTCCAGCAGCATTTCGGACATGCAAAACCGCCTTTCGACGTCTCTCGGCTTGAGTTCATGTGGAACCCAATTTCCTTGCTTTTAAATATATCCAGCTTTTAAACGTTTTGAAATGGCTGCTTGAGTGACACCCAAAGATTCTGCGAGCTCTTCTTGTGTTTGGCAACAATCTTCATAGAGTAATGCTTCCAGTTCTTCATCTTCAAACTTTTTTGGCTGCCCAGGACGTTAATCGTCTTCCAAGCCAAAATCACCACTTTGAAATCGTGCAAACCACTTTTGGCACGTTCGCTCAGCTAGCGCATGTTCACCATAAACTTCCACCAAAATACGATGACTTTCGGCAGCAGTTTTCTTCATATTAAAGTAATGAAGAAGAACTCCCCGCAATAACACTTTTTCAGGCACAAAGTTCGACATATTTGAGTGAAAAAAAAATATTGTTGTTTACGCTTCAAATGAATGACATATACTGAAATGACGTACAATGACAGTAGCTTTCCAACGCAAGTTCCAATGGAATAATACAAGTTACGCCATCTCTTAGCAAACCGCACGAATTAAGTTATAGACCCAATATTTCGTGACCTAAATATTGTACCCTTTCTTGGAAAAACTTAAATTTCGCTTCATTTACTTTAACATGGTATCATTCAGTGGATCTAAAACTTTTTTAAGTTTCTTCTCACAATCCTCTAAGTTTGTGCCTCCAATGAGAATATCATCTAAATACCCAAATACCTTTGGTATTCCCTGTAAAATTTGATCTATAATAGATTGAAAAAGCGCGGGAGCTGAGCTCAACCCAAAAGGAAGTCTAGTATAACGATATAGACTCTTATACGATAAGATGTTCTTGAGATTTTTCAGAAACCTTTACCTGTTGGTATGCACCCGACAGGTCAAGTACACAAAAATATGCGCAATTACTGAGCCCTGCGAAAATCTCATCGATTTTAGGTAAAGGATAGTGTTCAGTCTGAACAAACTTGTTTATCGAAACTTTACAATCGACACAAATACGCAATTTATTATCCTTTTTTGAGACGACTACAATGGGTGATGTCCATCTACTGTGACGAACTGACACTAAAATACCCTCTGAAGGTTAGGTTAGGTTAGGTTAGGTTAGGTTAGGTTAGAGAAGGGGACTGTGATGGTTAAACATCACTTCCACTCGGAGGCCAAGAGGCCCATTGTGATTCCCTTCGTGTGTGTGGGTACACATAAAATTAACCTGTCCTATCACGCGGTGGCTGAAACCATCCCGTGCTTTTAATGAATTTGAGGAGATCCGATATATCTGCATTAGCCACGTCCGCAATCTCTGTAAAGAATCTTTGGCCTAGCGACACTAGGCGTCGATTCTGGAGAGCTGGGCCGTGGCAAAGCAGATGTTGGATCGTCTCAGTTTCTTCCCCATCGCCGCAGCTCCGACAGAGATCGCTGGATCCCCAGTCCCATTTCCGGAGCATTGCTCCAATGGGACAGTGTCCTGTGATCACTCCGACGAGCATACGGATCGAGTTACGGTCCAGCGCCAGGAGCTTCTTTGTTTTTCCGACATTGAGCTCTGGCCACGATGATCTTGTCGTGTAGCTGTCGTTTCTTGTAAGCCAAGACGAGTTGGCCTCTTTGATGATTGTGTCGTTTATGATCCGGTATAATGCGCTGATCGGTGGTTGCAATGACGTGTCCGCTTCGCTGATGTCCATTTCAGAACCTTGCCTGGCCAATTCGTCTGCTCTTTCGTTTCCTGCGATTGAGCTGTGGCCCGGGACCCAGCAGAGTTTAACTATTGACTTCAGTGCAGCCTGGCTGTCTACGAAGATAGTGATATCAGATGGTGGGATATCGGCTACCTGTAGGTGTTTGGCTGCTTTCTCTATTGCCAGGATTTCTGCTTGAAAAACGCTGCACAAATCAGGGAGTCTGAATGATTCCTGTTTGTGGAGGGTATCAGAGTAGAACCCGGCCCCGGTGCCTATGTCCATTTTCGATCCGTCGGTGAAGAGGGTGGTCTCGTGGTCGTTGATTACGGCGTTTGATAGCCACTCTTCTCTGTCGGGGAAAAGGATAGGTATTCTGAGAGAGAAGTCATTTTGGGGGGAAATATAGGTCGTAGCTGCGAGGCTACTTAAGCCATGTTTCCTTCCCAGGTCGTCTATTATTCTAAGTATGGCCGCATGTCCATAGTTGGCTTGCTTCCACAAAGAGGACTCCCTTAGTCTGAGAGCGCTCTTTGCAGCGCAGCCTTTTATATCTATTCCAGGGGGAGGAGATGAAGAATCATGTCCAACCCTGCTTGCGGCGTGCTTCTCATGGCTCCCGTTGTACAAACAGCGGCTGATCTTTGTACTTTGTTGAGCATGTTCATATAGCTTTTTGTGCTGCTAGCAGTCCACCAGACTAGGGCCCCATAAGTTAAAATAAATCTGATGATTGCTGTGTACATCCAATGAATGATGTACGGTTGCAAGCCCCATCTTTTTCCGAAGGTCTTTTTGCATGCATAAAAGCGTTCAATCCTTTTTTCATCCTTTCCTCCAGGTTCCTTTTCCAGGAGAGTTTTGTGTCAAGAATGATGACTAGATATTTGGCTTTGGCTTTGAGTTTGAGTGGAGTGCCCTCTAACTTTGAGGGAGCAAATATCGGAATTTTCCTTTTCCTGGTGAACAAGACCAGCTTCTGGGGGTTTATTCTCAGACGGTTCTGTCTTGAACACGAGGAGAGTTCTCTCAGCGCATATTCCTCTAGCACACTGTTAGTTGCTAGAAATTGACCTTTTATCAAGATAACCAGGTCATCCGCATACGCTATGATCTTTGTGTCTTTCGATGAATTTGAGGATTTTGTTGACTGTAAGAAGCCACAGTAGGGGGGAGAGAACTCCTCCTTGTGGTGTGCCTCTAGTTGTCACTTTCCTTATAGAACTGTGTCCAATGTCTGCATTGATAATTCTGTTCTTCAACATATTTTCAATCCAGATTACGATGGATTTGTCTACTTTTATGTCCTCAAGAGCTGTTATTATGGCCTCTGTTGAAGGCCCCCTCTATGTCGAGGAACGCTGCCATTGTAAACTCTTTTAGGTTCAGCGAGCCCTCAATTTCACGGACAACACTATGCAGAGCACTTTCTACTGATCTGCCTTTAAGGTAGGCGTGTTGGGTGTTGCATAAGTTGCGTGAGTTGATGGGTTCTCTGATGTATAGGTCAAGGAGTCTCTCTAAGGTTTTTAATAGAAACGACGAGAGACTAATTGGCCTACAGTCCTTTGCGGCAGTATGGGATGGTTTACCTGCCTTAGGTATGAAAATTACCTTTATTTCTTTCCACTGTGTTGGGATGTACCCCGCGCGCAGGCAATTGGAAAACATGCTTACGAGGTGGGGTACAGTGTGGGTCTGTGTTTTTTGAAGCATCGCTGGCAAGATATCGTCCGGCCCCGGAGATTTAAAGGGTTTGAACGAATTTATTGCCCATGATACTTTATCCGTTGTGATAATCTTGTTTATTACTTCTTCGGTTGTGTGAACCGCAGGAACCGTCGTCTCGAAGGTGATTGTGGTTTCAGGGGTTTTACAGCCTGGGAAGTGGGTTTCAGTCTGCAGTTCTAGGGATTCCTGACTGGATTCTGTCCAAGAACCATTTGGTTTAAGGATGAATCTCGGGACGCAGGGGTCCTTGGATAGGATCTTCCTGAGCCTTGCGGCTTCGTTGAGGTCTTCTATTGATTCGCAGAACTCCCGCCAGGATTTAGATTTTGCTGCTCTTGTTTTGCTCTTGTATTCGTTGAAGCTGGATTTGTAATAATTCCAGTATTCGGTTCTTTATGAGATCTTTGCTCTATTGAATAGAGTTCGGGTCCTGGTCCTGAGTTGCTCTAGCTCTGTGGTCCACCAGACTGCGCTGGTCTTCCTGCGAGCACTTTGCAAAGAGAGGATTTGTTGAAAGCCGCTTTCAGAATACTCACAAGATTTTCGACTGAATTCTCAATGTAAGTTGGATCAGTATTAGTGGTGGCTTGTGGCGGTACTAACCTGTTGGCAACTAGGTTTGAGAAAAGATTCCAGTCTGTCGTCTGAGGGTTCCTGAAGAAATACCCTCTGAAACAAGTCGATCTAATTCCCTTTCTACAGCTTCACGTAAGCTAAACGGCAAATGTGTAAGGCTTGAAAAAAATGGGTGTGGCATCATCTTTAAAAACACCTCTACCTCCAATTTTTTTATGGCACTATCAAAATTTTGCGAAAACATATTTACACTCTATTTATATTTCATAAAACCCATGTCTTTAAGACTGTTACCTATTCACAAAACGTTCCCGCCAATTGGGTATGAGAATGTCCAACCAAGATCTGCCGAGTAACGGCGTAAAATTTAATTTCGATTTAACCACAATAAATTCCAACGAAAAATATTTAGTTTCATGCAAATCCTTACCTTGAACATCACACACACCTTCAACATATACATCGTCACCTGTAATCAAACATAATTTTTATCAGCCTTTTTCAAACCGCAATGTGAAAATCAAGGCTACTCATAACTGAAGCAGAACCCCCAGTATCAACTTCCATGAATACTAAGCTACTATTAATTTCTATACCTTTTTAAATTGCATGCATTATTAATGTTAAAAATATGATTTAAATGTCCTAATTGTAATTTTTCTAAACTTATACAATTTGCCTGTTAATTTTGTATGTTGCGTTTTGCTCTCCGTGAGTGTGTGATGATCTTTGGAAACGGCAGTATTTCTGGCATAATGACCGTTGCGTCCACAATTAAAACATTGAAAGGTCGACTTACTGTTGTTACTCTGCACTGCTCTACTTGGAACTCTTGGTGAACTTCTTCTGTCATCTCTCTGCTGACAATTGTGTTTCTTCTGGTTCTGCGGTGTACGGCAACGATGAGACTTGTTGGCGTATTGATAATCCGCATAATTTATGGAACTGGGATGGAGTAGCTGCATGTTATTTTTCGTAACCGCCAAGGACTTTGCAACTTGACATGCTTTATCAAAATCCATCGATGATTCATTTAATAATTTTTGTTGAATTGATTCGTCTTTAATACCAACAACAAACTGGTCTCGTAGTGACTCATCCAAGAATTGTTTAAAGTCACATTTTTCTGCCAAACTCTTTAACTCGACAATGCAGTACCCTATAGATTCTTGATTCTGTTGAAATCTTTTGTGGAACCGGAATCTTTCGGCAATAATATTTTCCTTTGGTTTAAAATGTGTTTTTAGAACTTTAATTACTTCTCTGTACCCTTTTGAGTGAGGTTCCGTAGGAGCTACCAACGACTTTAAAATTGTATAGGTGTCGGGCCCCACTAGTGTAATTAGATATGATCCTTGCAGGGTATTTGTTAATAGCTAGTAATTGATCGAATCGTTCTGCATAGCTATCATAAATTAAAAATTTTAAAATTTTAAGTAACCCCCGACAAAACAAAAACTCCAAAAAGTAAAAAAATATTTATTTTTCTCTCGGCCTTTTGACTTCATGAAAAGAACCTATTAATATTTTTAAGATAACGTCGCCGCGTCAGGGGACCGCACACATAACACCCCTCTTTTTGCGTCGGGGGTTAAAAATCGTCACGGGTGAAAAAAATTCTATTAAACCAAAGAATTGCGTCGTGCTGCAGTCATCCACGTGCTTTTTTTGTTCTGTGTCAAAATTGTCGTCTGTATCGTCGAACTGATCAGAACCAGAAACCAGAACGAGACGTGCGTCTTTCATACGTCCCCCGTGACACCTTGAAATTTTGAAAGAAGTTCAGGTTCGTAGCGACAAAACCCGTTACAAACGAGCTTCTTTCCGTGAATACGTGTGAGCTCATTTCATTTTACCGCAGTGTACTCCCACCACACACACTCTTGGAATTATAACAATGTGCGCGATTGTTTACAAAATTTTGACAGCACTTGAGGTTCCCACGTGCTCGCCCGAGCTTGTAGGCAAACGTCGGCGGCCATTTTAAGTGGTACATACGTCTCATTGGTGGTTTCTGGTTACAGCGCATCTGCTCGATATCTCATTTAGAGTAGTGCAGCAGTGTCTGACTAATTTTGATCTTATTATTGGTAATTCGAGTGCTTTTATTTCCGCTTGGCTATCTGGGTAGATGACGGTGTCTCTATTGTTCATAGATCTCACAGACAGCCATTCGGTAGCCCCACGAATTGCCTGGAATATGCTAAAGTGGTTCGGTAGGCTATAGGATTGGCTGATTTTTAGAGTCGGCGCATAGGAACCGGCTCCCACACCATTACATGTCCTGGATCCTTCCGTGTATATTTCCAATGCAGTGCCTTTTCTTGGAAATTCATTCCTCTCCCAATGTCGTCAGTTGGGAATTGTTGTTTTATAAAGGATCTTGAAGTCTAGGGTTGAGATTCGTTCGGTTGGGTTGGTCCGTGACTTCACTTAGATCATTGCTTTCGCGTAGAATACCTATTTCGGAGAACTTCCAATGAGCGGATTCCTTGAGTCGCAGGGCCACTTCCCAAAAGATCCAAGAGGAGTAGCTGAAGCATTGTTTCAAGAGCTGCAGTGGGGGTTGTGCGCAGTGCCCCTGTTATCGCGATGCACGCCACACTTTTCTTTTAACTCTACTTAGAAGTTTGACATACATATTGTAGTTAGATCTGCACAGTGACGGCCACCAGACTAAGCAGCTGTACATTAATATAGGTCTAACAACCGCGGTATACAGCCAGTATACAACAACCCATAGGGGGTTTGGTACTCCATCTTGTGCCCAAGGCTTTTTTGCAGGTGTATAGCGCAGTTGTTGCTTTCTTGATGCGTTCTTCAGCACTCAATTTCCAGTCGAGTATCACGCCAAGGTATTTGGCGTGGTCTGCGAATCTAAGGTAAGTCCCATTGAGTTTTAGTGGAGTGATTTTAGGAAGCTTTCTTTTGAATAAAACTAGCTTTGTTTTGGAGGAATTTATTCCAAACCCGCAGTTTGGAATAACTGGTCCAATTGGCCAGTTTGCCTAGGCCTTTTTCAATCTAATTTCTGATTATTAGGAGATGTTTCCCGCTGACTGCTAGTGCAATATCGCCTGCATACGTAATAACTTTGCACCCGCTGTCCTCCTGGGATAGGAGTTTACAACAAGCATCTACAGTTGCGGTGATAATACTCCTCCTTGTGGTGTGCCATGTTTTACTGCCTTTTTTGTATGGTAGCAGTCGAACTTCGAATGACATTGTCACCTAATCACTGCGGCCTTTAAGGGGCCTATTGCGATGTCCCCCATTTATCTCAAAATCCTCAGTTCATGATAAAACTTAGTATGCTTTTGAGTGAACTAGCAGCGATTTCATCTGCTTCAAGATAATGCAGGCCTGGTGTTTGTGTCGTGTACTGATGAGGCAATTACAGTGGCACATTATGTGCTCTGCTGTTTCCGCCTCTTCGTTACACATTCTGGAGGTATCATCTTGTGTGATGCCCATGGTTTTAAAATGTTTGTTGACCGGGCAGTGTCCAGTGACGACTCCTAGAAAGTTTAAGGAGTTGTTTCGTTCTTTTAAGGGAAGTGGTTGGTAGGAACATCTTGGCTTGTCTGCTACCTTCCGTGTGTGTCCAGTAGTGGTTGGCCGCGTTCCTTAACCATTCCTTTATGTAGCATTTTATGGTGCTGATACGTATGCCGCAGAATAGTCTTGGCATCATTAATGGTGATGTAGAGCCTTTTCTTGCTAATAGGTCTGCTTTTCGTTTCCTATATGGCCACTGTGTCGTGGTATCCACATGAGGTGCACTCTGTTTGTGTTGGCCAGCTGGCGTAATAGTTGTTAGCAGTCCCATACCAGAGGTGACTTCGTAGCTCTGGAGGGCTAAATGTGCAGCCTTGCTGTCAGAGAGAATATAATTGTTTTTATTGGTTATACTCGTAGCTCTGTTTATACATATTTTCTCTGAGGCAGAGTTCAATTGCGAATATCTCTGCTTGAAATACGGAGTTGTATTTGTCTATGCTGTGATAGATGTGTGTTCCAGTGTTAGCTCCGTATACTCCGGCCCCAACACCTTCGTTCGTTTTGGATCCATCTGTGTACCATACATAGGATTGACGATCGAAAGAAGGACTATTTTGCTCCCAGGTGTGTCGGGAGGGAATTGTGACCTTAACATTTTGGCTGAAGTTGTACCTTGGAAGACAATTCTCTATATGGCGTATTTTTAGGATTTCATGCCTGTTTAGTTCATTAAGAATGTCAGGATGAAATAGTCTGGAATTAGAGTCATCCTCCGCGATAAGTTTGTTTGAACGAATGTTATTGCTTCTTTTTTAAGTTGGAGGTGTACAGGTGGTAGGTCCGCGATGACTTCTAGCGCTGCTGTGGGGGTTGTTCTCATAGCTTCTGTAATACAGATACAAGCTAGTCTTTGTAGTTTGTTGAGCTTGGCTTGTACTGTGCGTATGTGAGAATCGGTCTGGTAATGGCTGTGTATAACCAGCGAGATATTTTAGGATTAACGCCCCAAGTTTTTCCAGTGAGACTGGTCCATATGCAGATCCTGGCTTTCTCATTGGTTTTTGTGATCTGAGAGTTCCACGTGAGCTTTTCGTCTACTGTTGCACCTAGATATGCTTCGTTTGAGAACTCTATTGTTTCACCAAATAGATTGGGTTTTTTAAGTATATGTTTTCTTCTTCTTTTGGTGAAAGCGACTATGGTGCTCTTTTTAGGTTTGACATTTAGTCCAACTTTTATGCACTAGCTCGCAACAAGGTTGAGTGCCCTTTGGAGGAGTTCCGAAATTGTGTCTTCGAATTTTCCTCTAATTAGAATCACAATGTCATCAGCATAGCCTTGGACATACAAGGCATTGTTGCTTAGGGGTGAGAGGAACCCGCCTTGAGGGTAGCCTTTCGTAGTTTTTACACTGATTTTGTCATTGCCTAGTGAGGTGTTTATTTTCCTGTTACTAAGCATGTGTTGAATCCGTCTGTATGTGGTATTATCTACCCCTGTGCTGGGGATGCAGCGTTGTATTTGAGCGTGATCGGTATCGTCGAGAGCATCCTCAATGTCAAGAAAT
The DNA here is from genome assembly GCA_958301585.1 of Merodon equestris. Classification (NCBI taxonomy): domain Eukaryota; kingdom Metazoa; phylum Arthropoda; class Insecta; order Diptera; family Syrphidae; genus Merodon; species Merodon equestris. The sequence goes on from OY284415.1 coordinate 105,010,099, forward strand.
CAACCTATCGTTGATATTTTGAGATATGTTTTTAGGAAAAATGAGGTAAGGCTTATTGGTCGGTATGATTTTGGCAGATCCTTAGGTCTGCGGCCTGCTTTTGGGATAAATTTTACCTTTACCTCGTTTCAGCTTGTCGGTAAATACGATCATGCATAGCTGGTCCTGAAGATGTTAATTAGCATGGGGGTGATTTGTGCACTTCCTTTCTGAAGGAAAGCTGGGAAGATATCGTCTCTCCAGGAGTTTTGAATGGGTCAAAAGAGTTTATGGCCCATTTTATACTTCCTTCATGAAAGTCCTCTCTTCCAGTCCTTTCTGTTGGGTCTGGTTGCCCTGATCTGCGGAGGTATACTGGAGAGAGTGGAGGGAATGATGTTGGTGTCAGGGAAGTGTGTGTTTGTTAGTGTTTGTGGTGTTTCTGGACCGTTTTCCGCATATGTGCCATCTGTTTCTTCAACAGACCAATTTGATTAGTGTGCGTTTTGACGAGTACTCTGTGGATGCGAGCACTGCTTTGCATGTCTGTGAGATTACTGCAAAACTTTTTCCATGAATTTCTTTTAGCACTTCTAATCTCTTGGTTGTAGTTGGTTAGTGAGGCGCGGTATGATGTCCAGTCTCCATTGAGCTTGGCTTTATTGAACAGTTTTCTGGTCAATGCTCTTAGCTTGGAGAGTTTATTATTCCACCATGGGGTGGTGCGGTAGCCTACCTTAACTTTTTCTGGGCAGGCGTTGTGGTAGGCAGATATGATTGTAGCATTGAGGCTGTCACAGCTAAGTTCTAGACTGTCTATATCTCTGATGCTATTTGGACAGTTTCTGATCGATTGCTCGAGTTCTAGGCTATAGATGTCCCAGTCTGTCGCTCTCGGTTGTCTGTATGCTTTAAGTATTTTAGCTTTTGTTTGCATGTCAAAACGAATCTGTCGATGATCCGACATCGATGTTTCTGCCGAGACATGCCAGTTCTGAATGGAATTGCCTATGAATGGGGTGGTTAGGGTGAGATCCAAGACTTCTTCCCTGATTCTGTTCATAAAGGTAGGGCTGTTTCCATGGTTTAGAATTTCTAGATTGTTTTTAAAAATTAATTCTAAAAGGTACTCACCTCTTCTGTTAATGTCCGAGCTTTCCCATGCTGTTTGGTGGGCGTTGGCGTCACAGCATATGACGATTTTTGACCTCTTCTTCCACAGTAGTCGAAGAGTTCCTGCAATGGTGAGAAGTTGAGGTAAGTGGAGTCGCCCGCAAGGTAGGTTGAGCAGATTACTGCATCTGACGTACCTTCCTCAGTTGGTAGCTGTATGATGGCAGCTGCCATGTCCTTGTTGGTGTGTTCGTTGTTGAATAGGAATAGCTTTAATGGTTTTATTCATCATTATGCAGGCTCTAGGTCTTCTTTCCTTAGTGGAGTCGTTGAACGCGGTATGTTGCAGCTCTTGCAATTTTTGGATATGGATCGTGGCAGCACTTCCCCAAGTATTGTATTGTATACCTAATAGTAAATAGAATACTTGTTTAAAGGATAGACAATGTGGCATGTTATCGCAAATGAGCTAATGCATATTAAGCTCAACTGAATTTATATTTATATTTATGCTGATGCTGATGTCGATATCGATGCTGTTACCGATGTTGATATATTATTTGAGTTGATAATTCTCGCCATTTGGCTTTTAAAGTTTATTTGTTGGAAATGTTGACCACATTTAAATGGTTCATACGGATAATTCAATTTTGAATAACTTTTTCAAACTGGTGTAATGTCGTCTTCCAAGGCTACAACAGAGACTAGCTTACCGGTCTATTAGTCTTACGGCATAAAATGGCACGTTGTATCTGACCAATTCACTGGTCCACTCGTAATTGATGGTCCATTGATTTGCGTATATAGCATATGGTGCATATGGTGGAGGTATCGTGGAACCACATGTTGACCAGGTTCAGATCAAGCATTTTGGGCAAGACAAAGTTCGAAATCTTTGAACGATAACGGTCGCCATTGATGGTATCGTTATTCTCACGGTCATCAGTGACATGGACCAATAACCGCACCACCGCCGGACCATAAACTGCACCAAGCAGTGCATTTTTCCGGATGCATTGGAATTTCTCCTGTATTAACCCATCGGACCAAATGCGGTAGTTTTGTTTATTACCTCGTCGCTAAAGATTGTTTTTCTTTAAAAAAGCGGATTTTGCTTCAGCGTTTCTAAAGCTCAACCCCCGAAAGTGAATTTTACCTTATATGATACCTTTAGCTGATAGCGGCAATTCTATATTTTGAGTCTTTCGCCTAAAACTATGACTTGTGCAGGCTTTTCTTTTTAAAAATTTTCGAAAAGAAATTTATCTTTCGTTGCTAATTATAATTCGGCGATCGTTCATACTCATAACACATAACAATCAGTTTTTTCATGTTTTCATTTGGGCTTTGATATGTTGCACGTTGGGCAAGTGACGAAAAGCCGAATACAAATCCACAGAAACGGAACACGGAAATGTATAAAAAAATTAAAGTTCAAAAGCTAAAGTTTTTTCTTAGCTGGCACTACAGTCCGGTGTGAACCTGGGCCTCAACCAAGAGTCTCTAGCTGGAACGATCTTTTGCCAGTTATTTCCAGTGCCTCACTCCCAGTTGGTTAAGGTCCCTTTTCAACTGTGTGCGCCACCTTAGATTCGGTCGTCCTCTACTGCGTCATCCCTCGGGTCTGGATTCGAAGACTCTACATAGTCTAGTCATCTTAGACGTTGGATCCGAAAACGTTGTATTTAGCCGATATCTCCAGAATTTTCTTCTCGAAGCGACCAAAGGCATCCTCATTCGTTTTCGTCAAGTTCCAGGCCTATGTGTGTGTGTAAAGGAGGACCGAGATGATTAATGATTTATATAGGGCTACCTTGGTATGTCGAAAGAGGGCTCTAGAGAGTGGGCCAAATACAAGTTTCTTTTTAAAAATATGTATATAAAATAAAATGAACAAAGACAATTTTTTATGTGTTATGGTGTTATTAGTAAGAACAAACGTTCCCATTAATTATGAAATACAACATCGTTCAAGTAGCTGCCTCGGTTGGCTTCGCAGTAGCGCATTCTGTCACCTCAATTTTCCAAGACCTTGTTGATGGTTTCGGGCTGTAGCTCACGGATTGCTTGAATAATATTATCCTTAAGTGCTTGAATCGTTTCCGGATTGTTGGCATAACATCAGTCCTTCACGGTTCCTCACAAATAAAAGTCCAAAGGGGTCAGATCGCAGCTCCTAAGCGGTCAATTGACATCGCCAAGAGGGATAACACGATTTGGGAATTTGGTGCGCAAAAACTCGATTGTTGCATGGGCTGTGTGGCATGGCGCGCAGGAACCAGAGGTCGTCCAAATCCATTCTAGTAAAAAAAAAATCGGTTAACATGGCTCTATAACGCCCACCGTTGACCGAAACGTTGTTCCCAGCCTCATTTTTGAAGAAAAATGGTCCAATCCTACCACCATTCCACAATCCACATCAAGCTGTGGCTCTCTGTAGATGCATTGGCTGCTCGACAATAACGTGCGGGTGTTCCGAGTCCCAGATGTGGCACTTTTGTTTGTTAACGTAGCCGCCGAGGTGAAAATGCGCCTCGTCAAAAAAGAAGACTTTTCGCCCAAAATCATTGTCCAATTCAAGCTGCTCTAAGGCCCAAATTGCGAAGCGGATGGTCGCGGGCCTTCAATTGCTGAGTCAATTGGACCTTGTAAGCGAATAATCCGAGATCTTTGTGCAGAATTCTTCTCAGGCTGGTGCGTGAAATGTTGAGCTGTTGAGATGAATGGCGAGTTGATTTTTGTGAATTGAGCCCCACACTCTCGGCTACAGCAGCCACATTCTCATCTAGCATACCAGTCTCACGAACTTTTAGCACACACTTGCATACAGCAGTCGTGGTGGATGCTTCATTTCGGCCAAAACTTCTTTCTAAAAAAACACTGTTTGGCTACACACCACTCAATTTGGAAAAAAGTTTTCAATATTTCCCAACATTGTTCAAGCGTAAAACGACTCATTTCGTTCCGGTATGATACTGACTTTCTGTCAAGATTTCGAGGAAAAACAGCTGTCAGTGTCAAAATAACCTATGATTTAAAAAAAAAAAACCATTAGATGGCCCACCCTTTACTTCTCAATTACCTCTTGAGCCCAAAGAAAAGAAGCAACGGTTGGCAAGAGTAATTTTGCGTTTGATCTCAGCGCTGGTGTTATTGTCGCTGGTCATTAGTCAGTCAAGGTAGACGAAATGCTTGACCACTTCGTATTTGTAGCTGCCAATGTTGACGTTCTGGCCAAGATATCGGTGAGGTGCGTCTTTTTTATGATGACAGCATATATTTCTTCTTTCCCTGACCGAATGACCCATTTTAGTCGCTTCAGTTACAGGACTTTCGAATGCTTCATTGACGTCTCGCTGTATTCGTCCAATTAAGTCAATGTTATCCGTTTACGCAAACAATTGCGCAGTGAGTCTCGTATGATCTTTCCAAGTACGATGTTGAAAAAGTTACATAACAGAGCGTCACCTTGTCCAAATCCTTTTTTAACATCTCCTCCTTTTTTAAGGTCTCGGTTAATTCAAACCGACCTTAATGGAGCAGCAGAAATTCTCCGTTGTCATTCTGCACAATCTGACGAGGTTGGCACGAATTTTAAAACTAGACATGGCTCGGTATAGCTCGTCCCTATGCACACTGTCATATGCGGCCTTAAAATCGACAAAAAGATGGTGGGTGTCGATTTGGAATTCTTGTGTCTTTTCCAAGATCTGCCCCAGTATGAAAATTTGGTCTCTTGTGGATTTACCTGGCCTAAAACCAAACTGGTAAGAACCTATCAGATTTTCCACAAAGGATTACAGAGGATTTCGTTTTTCTGTTCGTAGAGCTTACGAGGGGCTCTCGTCCTTCTCTGTAGCATGGCTTTGTAGGAGGTTTGCTTTGCTCATCAAACCAGAGGTTTTTAGCTGCCGGCGGTTTGAAATCCAGCACGTCAGAAGTAGTGTCTCTGATGGCGCGTTGGCAATGCTCCCACAGTTATTCTGTGGATTGTGGCGGTGGACTATGCGAGGGGTTGAGTGAAAGATCCTAGCGGTCTTCTGCGATTTTCTGCGATATTTCCGATGTCAAACTCGTGTTGTCCTGCTCGACTCCGTAGCATCCTTGATATCCTCATTCGTACCTTGGCTGGCTACAACAAGCTAGTAATCCGAGTTGATGTTGTCTCCTCCTAAGGTTTGCACATCTAGGAAGCGGGAGGAATGTTTGGCGTTGATCGCAAAGTTGCCAGGTTGCTTTATGGATGTTGTTGTGGGAATTGTGTGCTTGCTACAAGGAGATTACGCCCCGCTAGGAAATCAATTAGCCTGAATCCGTTGTCAGAAATGGTGTTGTGTGGGCTATGTTTTCCTAATATCGACTCAAATATGTCCTTTTTGCCCAGTTTTGCGTTACGATCCACTAGTACGATTTTCGTGTCATAACTAGGTCCAGTAGATCATAGAAGTCATCCTTGAGTCAATAATTTTTTCCTTCGGTAGGGGCATGGATAAGGCTTATATTCTCGAGGTTGCCTTTGATCTTCTCGAAAAACAAATCCTCATCCGAATAGGAGGATTTTTCTTGCAGCAGTTGCCGTAATAGATATCAAAGCATTTCATCCTTCTTTTATCTGGTCCATCCCATCGGTAAAAGCAGTACGATCAACAATAAAAGGTATCGTAAGGGAAGCAGTGGAAACCAAACTGGACTATCGCAAAGCTCTCAAAAAGAAGCCTGAAAAGTAAAAAACCGCAATGTTCTAAAACTTCAAGCTCTGGATATTAGTTTAAAACGTGTAATTATGGAGGACTATAATAAATTGATGTTCACTAATAAAACAAAGAAAAACGTTGCGAATTAAATTAATACAGCCAGTGAAACCATAAAATTCCTGTTACTCATTAAACACATGGGGGATGCGCAATGGCAATCATCGCCGACTGTTGAGACGAAGGTCTGTAGTTCAAGTCCATCCATAGTCAAGAACAATTCCTATACAGAAAAAACTGTGCACAACATCAAGTGCTGACGAAGGCATAACACTTGCAGCATAAGATCACTTTAAAATTCATACTATGTGTGTGCATTTTCAATATAACACCTTAATGACATGGAAACAAAAAGAGTTACTGTGTTGGTTATAACCAACGAAAATTCAGTCGAATCTCTCAAATTCTATCTAGGACAACCACCCCTGGAGAGTAGTGAACGAACATCTTCGACACAAACGCCTGCAAGCAGTATTTCATTTAACTTTCTCCCCCAAATTCCATTCCCATACGGCGTAAAGTAATCTCGAAATTGTCACAACTAGCAACCATCATTACGCACATCTCTAAAAGACCCCACCTAGAACCAACTAGATACCCTATTCCTCTAACATCAATTCTAAATGCACTCGTGCACCGAAGTGCACGCTCATAATGCGCAACCCTTTCAAACTACCCGCAACAATACTCCACATCAGTTTGCTGTACAAAAATGACACCCACCGCTTCCGGAAAATGTGCAGTCATCGTGCAGTCAATTGCAACCAACAATGCCTCCGCGCCACGCAAAACAATAAAAACAAAAACAAAAGCAAGAAAGCAGAACAAAAAAAGTTTTCGATGAGTGCCCTCTTCACAAACACCATCAACAATATTGTTGTTAAAATTAAAACAAAAGAAAAACACTTTTAAATCCTCTCGTCCTTTTTTGTTCCTCCCATATCCTCGGCCTATCGCTACACGACCAATTTATAAAATTTGAATTACTCTAGTGTCAACGACTTTATTTTTGGCATAGGCAGAGAGGCTCTGCGAGTCTATTTAACGACAATGAAACCCCCATTCATGCACTCCAGGCATGTGCCTAAGGAGGAGGAGCTCGTTATGTATGTTATGCTTAATGCAGCCAAATATCCTTAACCGTGCCGTCGAGTGGAGCTATTGCTGCTATTTCACTGCGGACTAAACGGCACACAATGGCAATCTGGAGCATATCCATCATCGGAGGAAGCACAAGGAAAACGCGATTCCACTTACCATATCGCCATATAGGGTGTCGCCAAGTGCATCTGCACGAAGAAAGCTCGACACAATATGGAGTTTACTTGCACAACCGAAGGGGTGATTCATAAGTTCGGGTTATGATCTGAACCTTTGCCCGAATGTATAGGGACGAACGAGAGCTTTTTGCCGACCGGACAACAATCAAAAGCCGCTGTATCGGATTTCTGGGTTGAACACAGAGAGCCGTTCGAACCATATCCATGTGGTCACTCCATTTGACAAGATAATAACACTTAGGGTACTGGACGACCGACCGGACTAACTTTCGATAGTCCTTTTTCACAACAATAGGAATGGGGTCACATTTATTAGCTCAAGGAAAATTTGAAGAGCGACTCCGAGTGTGTTTTGTTCCTTTCTTCCGTTCCAACCGTCCAATGCTCTTCCGTTCGAACTGTCTGATTTCCCCTTTCCTGCTTTGGCGATGTTTTTCGGCGACATTCTCTCAGTGTTTGAATGCACCTTCTCTGTGAACCTCTTCCATGTCACTCTATGGGCATCTCATTTCTTCCAGTTACAATCAAGAGCAACGTGGAAGATCCTTTTTTCGAAAATTCAAAACATTCGAATAATTCCAATTTCGAATTTCGATTCGATGTGATTCGATATAGTAAAATCATGTAGGGACGATAGTTTGTCGTCGGGCGACGACATGGTCATTGGAAGGATGTGAATGGAAAGGTGCTCTGTAGGTTGTTGTTATTCTATGACAAAGTAAATTTGTTGTTCCTCTCCTCCTCTTGGTCGTTTTCGTGTGGTTGTTTTTGTTACTGCTGCTGCTGCTCTAATGCTGCTTCACTTCTGTTGTTGGTGTGCTGTAGGGAACACACTTGGCAACTTGGTAATTACATGCTTTCTCGAGTATGATGTCATCGACATTGTCGTGTAGTTGTGGTTTCGTATGTAAGTCAATCTATTGAGCTTTTTTTTTTATTTTACTATTTTTCTTTCCTTTCTGGAGTGCACGAGGACATTTATTTATATTTATTGATTTTTTTTTAATGTGAAATGTTTAAGTGCGTACCTAATGATTTGGTTGAAACGAATTGGGAATGTGCACGTGTGTGGAATTCCTTTCGACAGCAAAACGTCAATCGATGGATTGATCTAGCCTACACTATGTAAACTTACTTTTATTGGAAACAGAAAAAAAAATAAAGACTCCAAGAGCCCTGGATGGAACCCGAACTCAGTATTTCGGCGTAGATTGTCGATTAAAAGCACTTTTCATGCAACGTCGCCGCAACGTAGGAAAACATCGCTCACTGGAATACTGTTTTAAGTCCGTTTCAATTCGGCGTGAATCTGGGTGTTAACCAACATACATATGTACCTCTCACACCAAAACGATCCCTAATGAACATCTTTGAGTATCGCGTATCGCAGATTAGTCAATGTCTTCTTCTATTTGTGCATGTCAGGTCGTTATCGTTTTAACTTTAGGGTTCAAAATAAAGATATAAAACCAGGCTCGTCCATTAGCCATTCTGTGTCTATGCAAAAGCGAACGAAAACCATATTTTACTCTACACCAAATCTTAGGGCTGGGAAAAAGGATTTATTTGACCCTAAAATTGCGGAACCAAAGTTCTACAAATGAATGATTTCCTTGACTGTAATTTTTCACCATCAAATATACATACACATATGCCTTATAAAGGGTGGGCCATCCAGTGGTTTGTTTTAAATCATAGGATATTTTGACACTGACAGCTGTGTCCCGCTCGAAATCTTGACAGAAAATCAGTATCATATCTATTTTTTTAGTTTAGTTTTAAATTCATTTTTATTTCATATTATCTTATATCTATCTTACCCTAGTCAAAAATGTTTAAGACTAGCTTAACTATCTTAACAAATGTAACTATCTTACTGGCCCTAGGCGGACACTCTAAAACAAACAGTACAATTGAAACATATGTCTTTCGACGACTATATAAATTTATTATTAACATGATTATAACTAACTTAAGCTAAATAAAATGTTTTTTTTTATTAAAAAACTTAGTATATTATGATCTTTTTTTTTTTGTAATATTTTATATAAAATTTAAGCCTACCTTAAACTAATTAAACCTAACTAAAGCTATCTTATTCTATCTTAACTAAAATAAATATATATGTACACTATATGTATTTTATATATATATATAATATCTTTTATATATACATATATCTTTTTTTGTTCACATTTTATATTCATATTGTTTTTTTCGTTTTTAGTTTTATTCTTTTTTTTTTTGTGATTTTTTAATTTTTTTTTTCGTTTTTGCCCTAGCCTACCCTAACCTACCCTACCCTACCTTACCCTACCCTATCAAGGTGTTCGTTGATGGAGTTCTCTCCAGCCACCAAAAGCGTTGATGCTGGCGGACTACGTCTACTCGATCCCGGCGTGAGATCGATCTACAGAACATGAGGCGCTCGGGCTCACGGTAATCGCCGTTCCACGGAAATGCGACCCATGTGGAAGATTAGGGGTATCACCAATCTATCCTGGATCAGCCCACATCTATCTAAGTACAGGAATGCTTCTGGCGGGACAAAGCCGTTAATCTCATGATATAAATCGTTGGGGTAGTAAGCCCCGAAGATCAGGTTATTGACCGAAATCATTGCTCTTGCAACGTGGCTACGAATCAGTTTGATCAGAAAATTCTCTATCCGTACAATCGTGGCCCTATTGTATAGGACCTCGTTCGGCTAAAATTTCGTGCACTCAGATTCGGGAGTCCTATATAGCCCGAGACAAGTCCTAAGACATTGTCTCTCAAACACCCGAATCCTTTCCATTAAGCCGGCTTTCACATTGAACCAGACGAGACATCTATAGGCAACCATGGTCCTGATTAGGGCCATGTATCAGATTACCTTCACCCTGGAATCAAGTTGGCTGCTATGAAACAGCCATCTTGTCAGAGTGAAAGCGCCCCAGGCCCTTACCAGAGCAGCATCTATATGTTTGTCAAAATATTGATACTGATCCAGAACGATCCCAAGGTATCTGATTACTATTTGTCTCGCCAGTGGACGCCCGTCCGGCCCAACGATAGAGAACCTGCGCCAATTTTTTCTAGTGTCCCGAGAGTACTAGAGGAAGGCGTTCTGAACAATATAGATTCTGATTTCTGGAAGTTGATTTTTAACTTCCAGTCATCATAATACTGCTGAATTTTTTCGAAGTCACGGTGCAGAAGAGTAACAATGGCGTCGATCGTTGGACCTGATCTGTACGCGATTAGGTCGTCTGCGTACGCTATTGAGTGATGAAGAGAAACAAGTAGGTCACTCAGGTAAATGCTGAAAAGGATCGGCGAATTGACCGTACCCTGTTGTAGTCCGTTTTTGATTTCCAATATTTGGGTAGAAGTTACGTTGGCAATTTTCACAACGAACTTTCTAGCTGTTAGCATGTCAAAATCATATCATATATAGCAGTGGTTTACTTATGCCCAGCCGACTGAGCTTGTGATAAAGACCTTCTAGCCATACAGTGTCGAAGGCTTTTTCCAAGTCAATCAGACAGGCACCCGTGCATTGGTTCTTGCATTTATTCCATTGGATATCCGATACGAGTTTCGACGTGTCATGCCCCGCTCTAAAACCGAATTGGTTATCCGAGATGATTTTATTGTCCTCAACCCATTTAGACAGGCCCCTATGGATTACCTTCTCGAAGTCCTTGCTGATACTCGGAAGGAGACTTATCGACCGGAGATTTGCCGAGTTAGAGTTGTCTTTACCCTTCTTAGGGATTGGTTGCACCACCGTTGTCTTCCAGTCCTCTGGATAATATGCATTTTTCAGTGCATTGTTGAATAGGATGGTGTATCTCTCTACAGCCACTGGTGGAAGGTGCTTAAGCACAACATTGTATGTATATACCGTCGATACCCGCGGATTTTTTCCTTTTCAATAACTGGAAGATCATCTGGGAATCTTCAGTAGAAATGAACAGGGTATTAGCCCCCTCACTGGCGATGGCATTGTTTGCCGTGAAATCTTCATTGAACCTGGTAAAACCAAGATTCTCGGATCGCCAATGATTGAAATCATTTCTAAGGTAAAAGTGATGAAGCAGGGCTCTGTTCTGCAGGTCGTGGTTCGGGCGAATACTATCATTCACCTTGTACACTTCCTGGAAGACAGCTCCCACTGTCGCCACCTTCTCCTGAGGATCCTCAATCACGAAATAATCGTCATCCAGGATGGCGCTCTCTGGGTCGATGCTAACTGTTCGTAGCAAACGTCCATTGTCTGACATTCTTGGAAGCTTTAGATCCTGAATGTCATTCTGATTGTTTCTCCGAAATATTTTATTTATTTGCGGGAATATACTCGCGCTGTTGGATTTTACAGCACGAATTCCCTTGTTCCAATGCAAACTTACAGATATTCTGTAATTCTCTTTGATCAACTGTTTGAGATTTTTATTCAGTGACTTCAGTGTCCTGACCTCCGAGTTTTGTCTATCGGTAAACCGCCTGTACAAGACTTTGAGTCTTGTCAGGAGTCTACTTTTTTGTCTGTGCACTGCGTCGACTGTCGCGTTTCGGTATACGTTTGTGGTATCGTGCTGTCGTTGTCGTGGTATCGTACTGTTCATTGTCTGTTTAATGATATCATCCATTTATTTGAGGTACCTGTTAATCTCGTGGTTTGACAGGTTCCTATTAGTCGGTGGGAAGGAGGCGCCCGAAGTGAGCGCTCTCGTCAGGGAATTGGCGAAGCGTGGCCAACGCGCCCTACTGTAATCGTAAGGGTGCGTGTGGACGTATTCTGCCATTTCCGCGAACTCGTCAGGTACTGTGATCACGGCACATAGTCCGCAATGGTCACTGTCGTATACGATGGTCCGTAGACAGTTAATAGACCATTCGTTCGTGTCTGCCAGTCTCAGTCGAGAGTCTATTAGCATGAGATCCAGATAGGAGCCGCTCCTAGGATACGACGGGCTATTCGTTGCGAGCAACTTGACTCTATATTCAATGTTGCGAAGAACCCACCAATGGCTTAGTAGGCTCCCCCTAGTATTGGGAATGTTATTTCCCCAATCACTATGTTTGGCATTTAAATCGCCGGCCAGAATGTAGAAGTTTTCTACCGAGTTCAAGCGCAGAGATCGAAAGAGTGTCTCGAGCTCTGCGATAAACATATTGGGTTGAGGTGCTTCAGGTGCATAGGCTGATACAATGTACATTCTCTTTCCATTTCGGAAAGGAATGCACACAATACAGGCCTCTAGCACCTGGAACTTCCGCACTTCACCACTATATACATATGACCTTATGTTTCAAATTATTTTTAATAAAGATCGCAACTCCCCCGCCTTGAGTAGCGTTGGGTCGGTCTTTTCTAATTATTCTGTAAGAACTGTGCCGGATTTCGTGCTTCTGGTTTAACTTTGTTTCGCTAACCAAGAGTACATCGGGGCTTTCGTCCTGCAACAGGTTAAAAAGTACGGCTCGTCGCTCGATCCTTATCAGTGAATTTACATTCACCGACAGGATCTTCAAGCTGCTCTCTGTCCGCCACCTTGTCTTTCCCAAGGTCGCATTCCTCGTTTTTGTGGTTCTTTGCGCACTTAACGCATCGAGGCTGCATTTCGCAGTTCGACGCGGCGTGCCCGAACCTTTGACAGGGGATACATTGCAAAATGTTTCCGCTCCTCTTTAATTTTTCCCATGTGACAGTCTGGGATGCAAAGGAAGTAATAGTCCTTAGCCTCTCTAGCTTGCTGCTGGGTGTGAGCTGTACCAAGAAGAAGGGTACTCCCTTCGGGACCTTACCGTGTAGAATGGCTTAACCCCCACGAATTTAAGGTCATCACTCTCGAACTCTTTGAGCTCTGAGAACATTTCCTCGGGATCTGTGATCGACTCCACGTCTTTGAGGAGCATCGTCTGCAACCTCTCGGCGTTTGGAGTGAAGGAGAAAAACTTCGTCGTTGACTCCTTCAATATGCTTTTAGTCCGCTTATGCTGTTCCAGTGTCTTGCACTGAATAGCATAGCGTTTTTGGCCTAAACATTTAACTTGAAAATTACCTACACCAATAGCATACTTACAGAGATCGATGGTCTCTCGCAGGGCCGAGGTATAGGTGAAGATGGGTGGCATTTTCTCCTTTTTAGGACGTTTTTGCTGCTTCTTTTGTTGCGGCTGTTTTTGTTGCTGCTGCTGTTTCTGTTGTTGCGGCTGTTGTTGTTGCTGTTGCTTCTGCGGTTGTTGTTGCTGCTGCGGCTGTTGTTGTTGCTGCTGCGGTTGTCGTTGTTACTGCTTCTGTTGCTCCAGCTTTTGCTGCTGCTGTTTCTGTTGCTGTGGTTGTTGTTGTTGTTTCTGTTTCTGCGGCTGCTGTTGTTGTTGCTACTTTTGCTATAGAGCGGCTGTTCCTTCTTTTTTAGCTCCTTCAGCTTTTCGACTACGGCCTGCAGCTGGGCGTGTAGGAAGCGTTCTTTCTCTTCAAGTTCGCTACGCTCTTCCTACGTAACCGAACTTGAAAGAGCGGCGAAGGGGTTGTTGTCCCCCGTGTAACGGCCTTCCCTACCGTCGGAGAGGTGAGCAATATCCTCTACGGGGACCACTGGTTTAGGTTGTTGTTGTTGTCCAGCTGCTGTGGACGTCGATGTTGATGGTGTTAGTGATGGCGCCCCTTTCTTCGCTTCGACCTGCAGCTTTTCAGTCGAAGTAGTGAGGGAGGGGCGCTTAATTAAATTGGGCCTTGGGTTGACCCTTCTGCGCCTTTTGATGACGGCGGACGGTGTTGCGATAATAAATCATCCGATTCCGGATGACGAACGGGTCTTCCCCCGTCGTCTCCCGACATCTCTTCCTACTACTTCTAGTTTGATTTAGAAGTAGCAAAAAAAAGGGGCCTTAGAGCAGCTTGTATTGGACAACGATTTTGGGCGAAAAATTCTCTTTTCTGACAAGGCGCATTTTAATCTCGGTGGCTAAGTTAACAAACAAAATTGCGCATCTGGGGCTCGGAAATCCCGCACGTTATTGTCGAGAAGCCAATGCATCCAAAGAGAGTGACAGTTTGGTGCGGATTGTGGAGTGGTGCCATCATTGGACCATTTTCCTTCGAAAATGGGGCTGGGAACAATGTTTCGGTCAACGGTGGGCGTTACAGAGCTATGTTAAGCGACTTTTTTTTACTGAAATTGAATACATGGATTTGGGCAACCTCTGGTTCATGCAGGATGGCGCGTCATGCCACACAGGCCAATATCATCCAAGCAACCCATGAGCTACAACCTAAAACCAACAACAAAGTCTTGGAAAATTGGGGTGACAGAATGCGTTACTGCGAAGCCAGTCGAGGCAGCCACTTGAACGACGTTGGATTTCATAATTAATGGGAATATTTATTCTTACTAATTTGATTTTGTTCATTTTATTGCATTCTTAAAAATAAACTTGTATTTGGCCCACCCTTTATACCAAACGGACAGAATTATGAATTTTGGGAGTCTTTTCTAGGCAGATTTTGCTATTAGGGATTGTATTCGAATTTTAGTAAATAGAAACACAGCAAAATACTGTCTCAACAGCTTAGCTTAAGGGACTCTTTAAGCCATGGTGCTCCTGGCGTTTCTATTCCAAGCCATTAATGCGAGTTGATATTGACTCCTGGGTTACCATTGGGTTAATTAGTGGATTACCGAATCACTTTTCGAAAACGATTTTCTTACTCTTCCCCCAAAAAAAATAAAAAAATAAATAAGTCAAAACAGGTTTCATAGCTGGAGCACCAAACTTTATTTTGTTATGATTGGGCTTACAGCCCGTGACCGAGCAGAGCCTAAGCTTCTCTCTGTCACTTACTAGAGGTAATTCAAAACTCATTATAAATGGTTATTTTCAGTCCGCATAATAATCCAAAAAAGGTTTGCTGCTGGTTTATGTACTATACTATTGTGATCCTGAGACCAAACAACAATCGATGACTGGGAACCGAGCCCCACCGACGCCAAAGAAATTAAAAGTATAAAGTTCGGCGGGAAAGGTTAGGGCATCCGTTTTTCGAGCGCTTAAGGAATAATTGTGGTGGAAGATTTGGAAAAGGGAGCCACTATTTAGGGATCTTATTAAGAAGACCAAATAAGAAGATTGCGGCAGGTCATTAAAGAAAAAAGTCGCGGCAAACTTCAGTGGTTTTTCACCAAGACAACGCTCCGGCTCACAAAGCCGCAGTTGTGATGGCTGCCATTAAAGGAACGGGGTTCGAACTGCTCGAAAACTCGTCTTATTCGCCAGATCCCAGTGAGCTTAACCTCCTTCTTCGGCTCAAGGAACGATAGCAAAGTTATGGCCTCTGTTGCGGCGTTTTGAGATGGTCAAGCCAAAGAATTTTTTTTCTAAGGGAATCCTGGGATTAGAAAAAATAATGGACTAAATGAATTGACTTGTTAGGAGCTATGTAGACTGTGTTCTAAACACCCTTTCACTAATCATCGAACTGTCATTGTCAATTTATTCAGTAAACTCAACATTTTCATCATGGTTAAGTACACGAACGAGCTATAAAAATTTTCTACCGAAATTCGGAGTCAGTGACCGCAACTTTGAGAGCGTTAACTACAATTTTCGGTCGTAATTCTCGCCCTAGTAGACAGGCAATAACAAGCTTAGTGCAAAAATTTGAGTCTACATATTCGTTGTGTGATGTTGCCGTGTCAGTGAGACAACGCTGCCGTTCAGGCGTCCGTAGCAAACGATCCAATTGGCAAACGAGAATTGGGCATCGCTCAGACCACATTATGGCGTATTTTGCGTAAGGATCTTGGTTTACACCCATACAAGATCAAGCTGACTCAAGAATTGAAGCCGATGGACCATTTGAAGCGACGTACGTTCTCCGATTGAGCTCTGGAGAGATGCGCCAAGATGATGAATTTCATCGCAAAATCATCTTCAGTGACGAAGCTTATTTTTGGCTCGATGGGTTCGTCAATAAGCAAAATATGCTTTATTGGTCGGGTGAAAATCCACATGTGCTTCATGAATCACCACTTCATCCACAAAAAATAACTGTTTGGTGCGGTTTGCATGCCGGCGGCCTTATTGGGCAATATTTTTTCGTCGACGATAACGATCGTCACGTTACTGTGAATGGCCAGCGTTATCGCCCCATGATTGCCGATTATTTTTGGCCCGAATTGGAAGATATGGACTTGGACGACATGTGGTTTCAACAGGATGGTGCCACAAGCCACACAGCACACGTTAAAATCGATTTATTGAAGAGTAAGTTTGATGAGCGTGTTATCTCAAGAAATGGGCCAATCGATTGGCCGCCTCGTTCGTGCGATTTAACGCCTCTAGACTATTTTCTTTGGGGCTACGTTAAGTCATTGGTTTATGCCAACAAGCCGACGACGTTGGAAGAGCTAAGAGCCAACATTGAACGCGAAATAGCGGCCGTTTCGGCCAAAATGTGTGACCGAGTCATCGAAAATTGGGTCCAACGAATCGACCACTGCAAACGTGCTCGCGGCGCCCATATGAACGAAGTCGAGTTCCATTCATAAATGTTTTGATTGTACTTCAAGCCGATAATAAAGTTATTGAAATATCTCAAATGGTTTGCGTTTTATTTAAAAAAAAGTTGTCAAGTCCTTTTTGGAAAACCCTTTATATATTCTATACTATATTCATTATGTATTATTTTCATTATCATTACTTTTGAATCATCCCAATTATGAAAGAAAGCATTTGTTTATTGCCGACACCCAATGATGGGGCTAACATTTGAGCTACACAAATCACTTTACATGCGTTCAATTTAGGCATTCGTCCTTGTCCTCTATAGAAGTAACATCATTAATTTGGATTGTCATAACATACATAACATGACATAAGTACTCTTTGCTCAGCCCTGTCCATTTAGGTCGTTGCATCTATTTGAGTATGTGTTCGAGAAGCCTTTGGAAGGTAAGGAGGCTTGTTGCTCTCGTAAGTAACGTAAATTCCAAATTTTTGAGAAAAAGTCAAAAAGGCAAAAAAGGGTAAAAGAAAATGCATATATCCGGAATCAGGACGACATGAAACGTGTTTGCGCAAAGTCGATACTATCTTCCGATTAAGCAAAGAAAAGAGGCAAAGTTAGTAAAATCCCTGGTCATGACCAATACGAGAGGCACGATCTATTTCAGGCTGTCATCATTCTTGATTGGATGACCATTAGAGCGGAGCGCAGTTGTATGGAAAAAAATAAAGTTGTGAAAATGAAAAACATACCCCTCGCAAAAGTTGTATTGGGTCCTAAAATGAATTGTAAGATTTTTTTTGAGTTTTTTTAAAATGACCGCTAGGGGTCGCGCATAAGCATTAAAAAAACTAAAAATGACCCAATCACTTAAATGCTCTGTAGATTAAAATTGTAATTGTTATTTATTTGTTTAAATGCTTAAAAGCGAAAAACAGAAATAACGAGCCAGATTATAATATATATATAATAATATACATATAATAATATGTATATAAAGGGTCCGCCAATTAATTTTTTTTTTTTTGAAAATGCTATAAAAAAAACTACTGAATATTTTCTCAAATTTCTTTTTTTATTTGAAAGTACAATCCTTCCGGTTAATAATGGAAAATAATTTAATTCAAATGGCTGCCTCGGCTGACCATGCAGTAGCCTACACGATCGGTCCAATTTTTAAGCACATTATCGATTGTGTGCAGCTGTATTTCACCAATGGCTTCACGAATATTGACCTTTAAAGCGTCAATTGTCTCTGGCTTGTCGGCGTAACACTTATCTTTGACGGCACCCCACAAATAATAGTCCAACGGTGTCAAATCGCAGCTCCGAGGTGGCCAAACGACATCAGCTCTGCGGCTGATAATGCGATCTTCAAAAACAGGGCGCAAAACATCGAATGTAGCTTCGGCTGTGTGGCTCGTAGCGCCGTCCTGTTGAAACCAAATGTTGTCAATATCCTCCTCTTCAATTTTTGTGAACAAAAATTCGTTCAACATGGCCCGATAACGATCGCCATTGACTGTAACGGCCACTCCTTGCTCATTTTCGAAGAAAAATGGCCCAATTATGCCTCTGGACCAAAATCCGCACCAAACAGTGGCTCGTTTTGGGTGCACCGGCTTTTCAATGTATGCGTGCGGGTTTTCTGTGCCCCAAATGCGACAATTTTGCTTGTTTACATACCCGCCAAGATCAAAATGAGCTTCATCTGAAAAGATGATTTTTTCATTTTTTCACATTCTGCAACATTACCATGATTTTCAAAGTAATGTCGCAATATTTCCCAGCGTTGTTCAAGCGTATACACAACCATATTCGTTCAGCGGAAGGATAAAACTAGTTATCTGTCAAATCAGACATGAGCTAAGTGTTACCATTCACGAAATAAGCACTCTTGAAAAAAAAAACGTTAGATGGCGGACCCTATATAATAAAAAATGTATTGTAGCAAAACATCAACAACATCAAAATCGATTATTCTCATTAGTATGTTGTTTTATTTTTTTTTAATTTATTTCAAATAATCTTTTTTGGTTTCAATTTTTGTAAGTTCTTTTCGGGAAACAAATGTATTTTTTATCAGTCCGTCTCTGTTGGTGAATCCACAGACTGTTTGGGAGGCCTCGGTGACCAATTTGACTGCCCTTTCAACTGCTTGGCTGTGGCATGAGAGACTTGTGAACAAATTTGATTTGTTATTGTCGTTTTGGCTGGCAATATCCCAAAGCCCTTCGCCGTAAAATCCATTACCACTGGAGGTTCAGTCAAATGATTTTTCTTTATCTGCCACCAATCAATAAGTTCGAAATATTCAGCTGCTTCAAAATTGAATTTTGGGAGTTCAAACTGCCTGGGATTTCCAACATTATTGTTTGTTGCTCTTGCTTTAAGAATGCGTCGAACAGCTAGTTCTCAAACGTTTTTACGATTATCCAGTAGCATGGCTACCAAAATATTTTCGCAGTGTCCGAAGTATCCATTGCGAGCGAAAACTATCTTGTTAGTTGAATGGCTTTATGAAAATGTTTCGCACCGTAGACAAATGAAGGTTTGGACTTAATCTTAAACCACATCACTGCATAAACTTTGCAAATAAAGTGCACTATTTGTTGTAATGGCTCTTCTGGGTCTTGTTTGGAAACATAAACTCTTAAAATACGGTTAGCTGTCGTCAACCATCTTGAATGGACCATTGCTCCAGGATTCCTTGAAAAAATTGATCCTTCTTTGACACCATTACTGATGGCCATACAAATTTCATACAGATATTTTTGGTCTGAACTCAAGCATTGTAAAGGTATTTCCGGTAAGTTCACTTTAATGATTTTGTAATTTGCGACGGTTAGATTCTGATAGTTTTTAAGATCCTTTCTACCAGGATAAGCGTTGGGACCAGATGTTTTTCCATACAATTTTTCGAACAGGTAAATAGCAAATACACCATTGCAAAGGTCGTTATTATCATTTCGATTTTTCGGATGATTCCATTTTCTTATTCCGGTGTTAACATTAGTCCCATCGCAGCCAATAAGCTTTAAATTGTTTGCTGTAACTGGAGATTCTTTAAGAAAACCAAATATTACATTTGCTATGGTTTCTGATTTCCCATTTGGTGCCGTTACATGCCCTAGCTATCGCGAGCCGGGTTCTATTATCAAAACAATTCTTCGGTGGAAACAAGTTCTTCGGTGGAAAAGCCTCCAGCATTTTTTGTAACGTCCTTGCGGCCGTCAAAATAAAGACCAAAAAAGTCGAGTTCGCACACACCTTTTTGTTGAGACCTTGATTTTGTCCTTTCCCTTCGAACCTTACTTCTATCGATCATTTTTGAGTGATCTGTTTCATTTATTAGACCATAATCTTGCAAGACCGCTCTAACAAGTGTTACTGTTGCTCTGTCTGATATTTTGAATCTATCTGCCATCTTCGCAACATTAAAAAGAGATTTTGGATTTGAGTTAAGAGCTCTATCTGCCACCTTCGCAACATTAAAAAGAGATTTTGGATTTGAGTTAAGAGCAGCAGTAGAGGCAATCTGTTTTGGTAATGTTGTTGAAGCTTCAGTTTCAATGTCTTCATCGGTATCTGAAGGGGTATATTCTGTTTCATTGTTACCTGTTTGTGCGTCGGTCGGTATTTCAGGTGTGCTTGAAGATGAAATGCATAGAAATTTTCTTTTAAGGGAGTTTTGAAGCTTGGTGGTTTCCGCTACATCGATACTCCTGATCACTATTTTTCTCTCAGATGTTTGGTCTTCCAAAAACGAACGTTCTTTCTCTGGCACTTCTTTTTTTTTGGGACATCGACAAAATTTAATCTCAATACATTTGCAAGCAGCTATATCAAACAGTTTTTCTCCTTCGCTTTTCAATTTATCCATTTGAATCTCAAAAAACCCGGGTACTCTTCTGCTCTTAGGTGTTTTAAGAAGAGCAGTTCTTCTGTCGTTGAATTTAATAATGCCTTTCTCAACACAGAACTTACCAACTGTCGGAATTGAAGCTAAGTCATAAATTTCCGTAACTCTCGCAGCTGTAAGTGCTATTCGCTTTTTCAATAAACTTTCTTCGTTTTTCAGAAAAGTAAGATGAAGAGCAGTATCTCTGTAGGTCGGCAATGAACGCGTCGACATTGTCTGTCCCAGTCCAAATATTTGGCAGACTTGTTTTTGGGAACGAGTTTCCATTTTTACTTCGGTTTATGATTAAAAAGAGAATGATTGATGAAGTTAATTAAACTGTCTTTTATTTTGCACTCTTTGTAAGCAATCTCACATTTACGAATTCAACTTACCTTTTTCAAAGTACACTTTTATTAGAAATACAATAAAAAGGCCTGGAATAACACACTAGACAAACGTTTAAGAACCAAACACAGATACTAAATAAAATAATTTGAAAATTTTGATGAAATTGCCACAAAGTTCATGGCCTGCTTAGAACTTTCACAAACCCTCTATTTGAATTCGAATTATTGCATTTATTAAGGACAAATGTTTTAGAAGGACCTAATAGAAAAATTTAAATAATTTAAAATTACGAGGAATATGGTTTCCCGTTATTGGAAAATTCTTGTAGTAAAATTTTTCCATAGATTTAAAAGCTGAAGACATTTAAAAAAAAATTGAAAACAAAGGGAAATTAAGAAATCGTTAGTTTTAATTCTGCATTGCGCGACCTCTAGAGGTGGAAATAAAAAAAAATTAAAAATCTTAAAATTAGTGTTAAGATTAGCCATATGCAACTTTTGCGGAGGGCATAATTTTAGTTTTCAAAATTTTTTGAAATCGCTCCGGTCTAATGACCATAGCAAGGTGTCACTAAAGCCAATGAAGTCATCCAGAAAAAGGCGACTAAAATGGGTCTGAGGGTTAATGAGGCTAAAACCATATATATGCTACCATCCAGGTAACGTCAATTTTGATTTCCAGGGATTCCGTCTACCTTGGCTCACTTACAACAAGCCGAAAAGACTCTGTGTTAAGATCAAACGCAGAATTACTCTTACCCACAGCTGCGTGGAGCTTAGACACTATCGAAAGTGGATAAAAACGCCCGTTTAATCATTTTTGTGTTCGCAAGGAGTGGAGAAGAAAATGCAACGAACATCAACTATATCGGCTTAGTCAAGCAGAGTGTTTCAACCTCGAGTGATGACGTATCAAAGGATGACCATATTTAACACAGTTTAAAACAGATCTCAACAAACACGGCGTGCATACAATCCCAATTCAACAATTTGCCGCAATAAAAACTCGTTGATCATAGTTCTGTATCCGAGTAACCTACGGCGCCGCGTCCCTGGCAAAATGAGGATTGATGACATCATCGGCGTACTTGGTGGGCCAGTGACTTCGAGTGTTCAAGTGGAAGTGATTACTTTTCCTGAATAATAGTGTCTCGAGTTCCAAACGCGCAAATTTTGTTTGTTTACGTTGAGGTTTAAGAGAGTGTGAGCGTTGTTTGCACGTGGTTGGCGACCTGCAGGGAGTAATTGATAAACTACATACCTGTACCTTAAAAGGAAACATTTTCATCGAAATGCTCCGCAGTGACTAACGTGTAAATTCCAATTACTGGCACGTAGTCTATTCGACGTTGAAACACTATGAGGCTTTCCAGTCTTTTCGAGGCAAGATATCTTATCATCATTCATCTCCCACCTTTCCATTTTTTCTTCCAAAAGAATGGGACATTTTGGGCTACTTATACAATATAAGAAGCTTCTCAAAGACAAACTGTCAGAAATGGAGTCGACATGTTTGATTTTTTTTTTTTCTTTAAGAGGCACACAACGCGAAACCCTTCTAATTTCACGAGTACAAACGTAAAGGAACAAAGAGTCTTAGTTTTTTAACCGTGTTAATATTGGTTCCGATAAGCCAAAAAATTGATCTAAAGCCTAAAATGGTCTTTAATTTCAGACAGAATACCTGATCAATATCGATGTCAGAAGCTTTGCTTTTTTGCAGGGCATGTATCATGCATTAAAAGTGGAGTACATGTCGTGCGTCATGTCCTTGTCATTGGCTTAAACAATCCGAATTGCAATATAAAGTCGATCATTAATTATTCCTCATCGACCTTTTTTGGATGACGCTATAGATCCGGATGAATAAATTATTTTATTACAATTATTTATCTTTAACAACCGTTTAATCGCCTATCCACATTGTGGACTTATGTAGCCTTATGCAGATTAGTTTTTTCTACCTGGTTCGACACCTGGAAGCCGTCAATTTTTGATACTGTGGAATAGAAGATTATAATTTAGAATGTAAATAGAAAATAACAGAGTCTCATAAGTCTAATAGGTTAGGTGAAGCTATCAATAGTGCAATTATATGTCTTGGCTCCTAACGCAATAATGCCATATAAAAAGCATTTAGCTATCTCATAAAAGAGATAGTTATGTCGATGTAATAAATCGGTAATAAACAGGAATCGAATTCCGGGAATTTTCAAGTCTATAACTGTCAACTGCATTTCGTTGAGCTTTTCTCCTTAATCAGCTGCTTGACAAAACTGGTCAATAAAGATAATTGCAAAATGCTTTGGCTCTGGCCTCTAACGAGCTATATCACCGGCTATATACATATATGCTGCAGCTAGTCCGGATCTTATCGTTAAATTAAAAATGTTGATTTTCAGTGGAACATTGTTGTCACTGATGTCACAACATCATTCATGTGACCAGAATCAAAACCCGAAGGTCAAAATCATTAAAGAATTTTTCAAGAACAAGTCAGTCAATGTCCCGTTTCTCAAGTACTTTCGTTACCCAAATCCTTGCTATTAAGCTGGCTCTAACATTGAACCTGATTGTGGCTATGTAGCAGATTACCTTCCCTCTGGAATTAAGTAGGCTGCTATGAAACAGCCATCCTGTCACAGCAAAAGCGCCCCGGGTCCTCGCGAGAACAGCATCTATATGTTTGTCAAAATATACATACTGGCCAATATCCTAAGGTATCTGACTACACTTTGTTTTGTCAGCGGCCGCCCGTCCAGTCGAAAAATTGAGAACCTGAGCCAATTTTTTCTAGAGTTCCAAGAGGAACTAGACAAATGTGTTCTGATCAAAATAGTTTCTGATTTCTGGAAGCTGATTTTCAACTTCTAATCATCACAATCGCCAACGATCGATATTACCTCTAAGATAGGTGTGATTAAGTAGGGCTCTGCTTTCCAGGTCTTGGTTTGGGCGAATGATGTCATTCACATTACACACTTCCTAGAAGACAACTTCTACTGTCTCCTGGATTATGTCGATCACGGCGAAATCGTCATCCAAGACGGAGCTCTTCGGATCAATGCTACTGTTCGTAAAAGGTTCATTGTCTGACGAACAGGAATTTCTCTGCGTATATGAGAGTGCTATGTGAGAGTGACTCATGTGAGAGTGCGATCATCAAATTCGCGATCCGGATTTGAAATCTTTGTTTCAATCACATAGTCAAATTGAACTATCATCTGAGATTGTATATGATTATTTTGAGGCTTGCCATTTTACAATACGTATCGTTTAACGATCCCTGACTGTGGTATCATTTGAAGAGACTGCTCCGTAATAAATCCTTAATTTTTTTTTTCTTTTCGTGGGGGCAAACGCCCCCATTTATTGAGCTTAATTCAAGCTATCTTAATCTTATCTCACTTACTAGCTAGGGAGAACGGGAGAGAGGGGAGGGTGGTTAAAAAGGCGGATTTTTAGGCATCGAGTGCTGAGGTTGAAATCGAAGTAAGGATTCGAATTAACACTTCCCAGCATGCGAGAAATGGATTTATTGGACCCATAGACAGTACGGGGGGTGGGTAGATAGAAGAGACGGGAATTTCGTACATTGCGGGGGTTAGAGACAGAGTTGTAGAGGGTCGCGCAGTCAATGGTACCTGAAAGGAGACGATGGATGAAAAGAATGTCAGATACAATTCTTCTTTCTTCCAACGTGTTCATGTTGATTATTTTAAGGCATTCTTGGTAGGGTGGTAAAATCAAAGGATTGCACCAGGGGAGACCTCGAAGAGCAAAACGTTAGAATCGGCGTTGAATGCTCTCGATTCTAGAAATGTGTGTTTGTTGGTAAGGAGACCACACTTGAAAGGCGTATTCAAGAAGGGGCCGGACAAAGGTTATGTAAAGAGATCGGGTAACGTAAGGGTCCGAGAATTCTTTAGACCATCGCTTCACGAAACCGAGTGCAGAATTAGCTTTAAGGATTATCTCATTGATGTGTGCGCGAAAATGTAGCTCCTTGTCACATAATATGCCGAGAGCGCGAATAACTTGAACCGTGGAGATGGGTTGATTATTGAGGAAGTAGAGACGAGGAGGAGGTTTGATTCGTTTACGTGAAAAGGTAATTGAGTGGCATTTGGAAATATTAAGCTCTAAGCAATTTTTGGCGGACCCCACAAGCGGACCAGTAGGAATGCAGTTAAGTGGGAAGGTTATGGTCCTACACTTCTGACCATAACGACGCCGGGATAAAAAGGAAAAGAAGAAGAAGAAGAAGAAGCAATTTTTGGAACACCAGATGGAAAAACTATTGAGATCAGATTGAATAAGGGAAGATGACTGGAGGAAATGGTCGTCGGCATATAATGAGATGTGAGAATGTTTGATCACCATTTCAAGATCGTTTATGGTAAGAACGAAAAGAAGTGGACCTAAGTGGCTGCCTTGGGGGACGCCGGAGGAAGCTAAAAAGGGGTTAGAGAAGGCAGATCTAAAACGAACACTGTAATAGCTATTTTCCAGGTAAGATGATATCCACTTCAAAATAAATGGAGTCGAAGCCAAGGGAGGACAATCTGAAGAGTATCAGCCTGTGAGAGATTTGATCGAAAGCATTACTGAAATCGGTTGAAACTATCATCGAAATACACGCTGGTGTCTTGGCCCATACTTCTTTAAAAATGAGGAAGGTGCAACCGATATCATCAATTCTTATTCCTATAGCCAAAGGTTAGCCGAGGTTTTTAAACCTCAAAGGTGCCTGGTAATTGAAACTGGTTATATACTGCGATAGTATGACCTATCATCACTTATGGCAATCAATATGGGCAAAAGTTGAACAGAAAACTACAGTAGTTATACTTGAACGCCTTCAGAGCCTGTCTCGGCATTACAGGCTCCATGCCAACTTGCCCAAGGGCAGTCCAAGAGGCACTGATAGGAATTACTTTTATTATAAAGATCGCAATATGTAATGCAATCAGACTGCTCCGCTCATTGATTGCTATTGGGACCACTGGATCACATGTCCATCCTTCCATGTCCACAACACCTTCCTGAGCTGGATATGATTACCACAGTTCCCGACGCATTACCACACACCTTCCTCTTTGAAAAAGATTTTAGATACTGATCACAAACCGCACAGCATGGGAAAGCGGTGATCCCTTGCTAAATATCAAAGACCTCAGTTGGTATACAGATGGCTGTAAGATGGATTCCGGTGTTGGCGCTGGCATCTTTGGAAGGCACAGGAAATTAGTCCCAGTGTCTTCCAAGCTGAACTATACACCATCCCGACGTGCGTCAACTTTAGAGACTGGTATAGCCATCAATATACAATCAAGCAGCGCTCAAAGCGTTAGGCTCGTATAGTACGAACTGAAAATCCGTCAAGGATTTTGCCCTGCAGGAGCTAGGCAAAAGTAATAGAGTCAAACTCTTGTGGATGCGAGGTCAGAAGGGCATTAAGGGTAACGAAATCGCCGACCAACTCGCTAGGAAAAGTTCCAGCAAAAGGTATGTAGGTACCGAACCTTTCTACGGAATTCCCAAGTCACAGAACGCTTTTTTAACAGCGTTCAAGGACTCCAACAATCGAAGAGATTCATACGGCCTCTGAACAAATACTCTATCAATATCCTCAAATATAATAGAGTCAATGTTAGAAGACTGGTCTGTTATCTTTCGGGCATTGTAGTCTGAGATATCATCTTAATAAAATTAATCTCTCGTCTGAAACCGAGTATCGAATTTAGAGGACGAGAAAATTGCAGAGCATATACTATGCGAGTGTGCTGCCCTCTGCCATTTTAGGAAGCGTATCCTCCTCAGAGAAATCATGACTCCTGAGAGGATCAGCTCAGCTTCCATGAGGGACATCCTCAGCTTTATTAAAAAAGTAGAGGAACTCTTCGTCTAACGGCTAGCCAGCATAATACACCTACACTGGTCGCAGTGCTCTATGCTATTTGTTAGCATTAGTCCCCTATTGAAAAAAAAAAGAACCAAAAAACCTCAAATTGACGATATGGGTGTCAAAAAACCTCAAATTGACGATATGGGTGTCGGAGACATGTGATTTCAACAAGACGGCGCCACATCTCATACAACACGATTCGTGTTTTGATTATGCGTACTGTCCACCAAGATCTTGTGATTTGTCATCGTTGAATTTACGTTTGTGGAGCTATACAAAATGTTGTATTTAATATAATCCCGACGATTTGAAAATGAGTATTCCTCAAGTTTTTTGTCATCGAAAATTACCTGGTCAGAACCGAGCAAGAACTTCTGTGGAAAACTGTTCTATCCAAGCAATTTATTGAACTGAAAATTTTATCGAAGTATAAATCATAAATGTTTTTTAGTTAACTTTACTCTCGGAAGTACCAATTGGATCACCGTGTATAAACTGACATAATAATAAAAACGTGTAGTAGTTCGTGTTTACCTTGAATTGCTATCAAGCTCTTGTTAAATACAGGATATTGAGTGAAAAACAGGAAAAGAGTGTCTAATAAAGGCACAACATTTTAGGTTCATTTTTTTCTACATGAAACCTCCTAAATTGGTAGTTGTCCAGCACTTAAGAATTAAAAGTAAAACCACTTCGTAGTCCCAATGAATAGCTAACGCTCTACCGCATACGTAAAATTGACTTATATAAGCTACATTTGTTAGACAATTTTCACTTTCATAAAATGCTTTCTCCAGTGCTATGGCAACAATCATAACACACAGCACTCGCAAAATAGCACCCCGGCAGCTGTCACTTGCAATTCAAATCAAAGGGCCATCCTACTATAGCTTTCAAAATAAACCCCACGCTTTCTACCGCTATCTTATGTAGATTCATAAATAGGGGAACAAAAATCACTGTTCAGATTAAAAGATTGACATTCGTGACAACCTTTCAAACCAAACAGAGTCTCCTGCCCCTTCAAGGGAAAAAACAGAACACAAAATAGACATGAAAGTCAGCCTAATCGATAGAGAGTAATTAAAATAAAATACTTATTCCTCCATTAGTCCTATAAAAGACTTAATAGCCTGTCGGGGGAAAGTTTTCTCTTACATTCGACAGTGGGTTGTTGGAATGAAAAGTCAACTTCACACCTGAACACTGGCGCCAGCTTGGCTATAGATAGTAAGCTATGTGACTCTGTATTTATAAATTTTCCATTACCACTTTTCGTCGGTTGACTTTCTGTCCTGCCTCACTTTGGTGGCCAATTCGGTTCATGTGTTATCCGGTTGGACGTTGCCATGGAAACGACGTTCATTATATGTCGTCAGTCTTTTAGTCAGTCAGCGTGGCACAGTTCTCTTGCACGCCTGTATCGGGCCCCGTACTATATGCCTTTGAATTTTTGATTGCCCTCTTTTTAATCGTTCTTCGAGTTAAATTTCAAATCAAACTCGAAAATAAAAACAGAAAACAGCAGGACAGCATAGAGAGAAGAAAGAACCGAAAACTATTACGTATACGCAACCGTACACCATATGATGTCAACTTGGCCTCACGTCACAAGCCAAATGGAAAGGGAACATGATGTGTGTGTTTAGGGCTGACGACTGTCCTACTGTCAATGTGTCATGTGAAAAAACCGAAAGCACATTCTCATGGAAGGATTTTCCGAATTCCGAAAAGAGAATGTGATTCGTAAAGAAAGACCGAGAGAGAGAGAGTAAACACACCCTTATGCACTTTGACTGGAATCGATGTGTGTCCTCGACAGCATTAAGTCGGGTCGTAATGCCAACCTCGCCACGAATAGAGCCTCGAAAAAGAGAATATCTCCCTCTTCCCCATTGGAATCTGAAGTTCTTCACTCGCTTTTCAGTTCGTTCAATTGCTTTTTGGAAAAACTTTTCCGAATCCGTGGACTCTGGAATTGCTGAACACATAATGCGGACTGCAGTTTAAGCGAACCACGGAGAAGAACGGATTTCGGGTATAGTGTCTCCATAACTTTACATATTGGTTCCTTTGATTTGCTCTCTCTTTCCCTCTCATCAGAAATTATTATTATTATTATTATTTTCCCTATACTATATGCATATCCTATTACAAGGAATATAATTATTAAAATTTCAATTGAAAAAAACGCGAAAAAAGTGTTGAAAATCGTGTAAATCCGAATGAAAATCGTGGACATTTTCAGTTTTCTTAAACGAGACATTCGATTTTTCCGTCGTGTTATGTATGTATAAGGATAAAATGTACACACATTCATATCCTCCGCAATAGGGATACTCGTATATATGGGAAAGGCACAAGTAATATGACGAGAGAAGAATGAAACGAAATTTATTGTGTAATTCCTATAATTATTTTTCTCAAAATTTTGCGATGCAAAAATTTTAATTCTTTTAACGGAGGAAACTACATCAAATCCTTTTTTTTTAATTATGATTTTTACATTTTTTTTTTCAAATCACAGTGAATATTTAAGTGAAGATGGGAAAAAGTGCAGTTTTTTTTCAACTTTACTTTTTCAATAAAAAAAAATTGTTTAATTGATGGCAATCAATTCGACGCAAATTAATCGAAGAAAATCCGTGGAAAGACCTCGCGTTATGTAAATTTTACTCTGCCAAAAAAGGGAAAAAATATCTCCTTGCCACTTATAAGTATTAATCTGTGTGTGTGTGTGTGCGTGTGCACGAGGTGTATGGATTATTTGCCTTTTTGCTAGTGTGCGACACTTCCTCGAATACACAGAAAAATGTTTTTTTTTCACATTTTCTTTATTATTTTATTTTTATTTTCAAATATATATATTTTATAAATAGTGAATATATTTTTCATCAAAAAGGATATTCGACATGCGTGTGGAAATTATGAGATAGTGTAAATAAAATATATAAAATAAATTAAAACCAAAAAATTCTTAATGTAATCAAAAAGTGCTTATTCGCTTATTTTTGTAGTAAGTTTAAATAAAATTAAATAAAAAAAAAAAAACAAGAAAAATAAATATATTTAGAATCAAATCGCTTTTTATGAAGAAATTAAAATTATTTTTGCGAATTTTCGAGTACGGGTATTTTTATAAAGAACTTTCTTAGAGTAAATAATTATACACATAACCTTGTATCTATTGGGTAATTATTAAAGTTGTTCGCAAATAGGAATCATAGTGTCAATGGTGTATCATTATCTACTTTATTCTATTTTATTTAATATTTTCTTCGAAGGAAAATCTTTATTTGAAAGGAAATCCTTTATGCGATGAAAATTTTCGTTCGAAAGTTACCACCCTCACCGTCCTTCGTATTGCTGCTGCTGCCATCCATCGTTCATTTCATTCGTTTCGTCCGTTCTCGTCGTCATGTCATCCTTCCCAGATTTCCCCCCTTTTTTTCTTTCATTTTCCATTCTTGCTCTTCCTCGCCTCAATCGGAGTCATCCAGTGCGGTGTTATCCTTTATTCGATGTTTATATCAAATCGTCTCTTCTGTTTCCTCTCCATTTCCATGCTTCCACTCTTACTCGCCGTTTTCATTCTCTCATTCGTTTCATATGATCCTTTTCTATTCGTTTTGTTACATATTTGTGTTGTTCCCTTATTCGTTTTCCCGTGTTTCCTGTGTGGTGTCCTTTCTTTCCGTTCTGTGATACTCCATTGATAAAATTCTTTTCTTCACTCGGTGCTTTAATATACATTTTCAAGTATCCCCTTTTTATTTTCTACTCATAAAGGAAACAAAAAAAATGAAAAAACAAGTAACATGACAAAGAAAAAGTGTTTTCAATAAAATATAAATCCAAAAAAAAAGTAGATCTACTATACGTATAAGCACAACAACACAAAGTGTAAATAATCCGTCAGTAACTATGAATGAAAAAAGTTTCAAACTAAAATAAAACCAAAAAAAAAAAAATAGAAAACAAGTTCAAATAAATATTTAACAGCAAATTAAAATAAATTACTAATCGCACCTAGTTAAATAAAATAATTCAATAAATTAGACAACAAATAAGCAAACACCATTTGAAAACTGCAATTAAACCTCAATCGACCGACCGACGTGAAATTGCTGATAGTTAGCAGTTGGGTAAAGGCAGAAAAAGGATACCTGGTCAGTTTACGTCACTTGGTCGTCATCAACCGTGGACACCATTCATTTCTCGAATCATTAGTTCGCTGAACAATACACGAATATCTACGGTTTGACGGTAAGTTTTATTTTATATATCATGTTAGGCCACAATTTTGGGTCTTATTCCTTTGAACTCCTTAAAGAATTCCTTTCAAGAAAACTCGATTAAAATTTTGTGATCAAATATTCAAGTTCCAATTAGTTCCTGAACAACAGCTGAGCCTTAACATGTTAATGAGAAGACTGCACCTAGTTAATGAAAACCTGTTTATGGTGTTTTTTTATTTTTATTGGTTCATCCATGTGTTTTTCTGGTTCATCGTGAGTTCATCGGTCTAGAAACGTAGGTCTGCTATTGATTGGCATTTAGTAGTCAGTTTTGAATCAGTAGGGCTTAAAACCTCTCGTTTTTGTAAAGTGATAACTTTCGTGTTCATTAAGTTTTCTGACATCTTGTTAACTAGCGTGTTCATCCCTTTTTCTTACATCTTACCACTTAATCAAGTCCAAAATCCCGCTTCCCAAAAACCATAAAACTAAATCCCAACTATTTTTAGGGCAATCAAATTCGGTAGGAGTTCATTCGCTGGTTTATCGGTTCATCGGCGTAGGCTATAAGTCCCGTCTTTGACTGAAAATAGCTCAGAAATAAAACGACCAAATGCAAAGAATTTTAGTACAAGTTTTGATTTCAGAACTTTTAAACAGCGTTCATTTGCAAGTTCATCCATCTGCCATTTAAATTTGACGGGGTTATCCTAGCGACTTTTTAAGTCAGCTGTCACATTATGTATGAAATAAATTTTATAATTATCGTCCATTAGCTTACCATCGCTTAATGCAGGAGAATTTAAATATAATTAAAGGGAGGAAGGATTATAGGCATCAACATGCCTTGTACCTTCAATATAAAACCTTAATCCCTCAATAATCCTGTATTCAAGGGTATTGAATACGTATTTATACCCATTAAAACGAGTTCATCGACCAATTCATCCATTCATCAATACTGACACAAGTGGTTACTGTCAACAACCAAAAGAAAAGACATAAAACGATTTATGGGCTATGTTCACTAATTAACTTCTAATTTTAAATGTTGGTTTCGCTGAATAAAAAGAATTGAGTCAACCTTGAATATTTTTCAAAGTTTTTAAACTCCATCCAACATTTGTAATTTTTTTTCCAACAAGCATGAAACCATGTTCTCTGATTAAATAGCTTTACTAATAACCTTATTGTATAAGGCCCTTCAATTCCCTAAAGAAAAAAAAAAACTCTTTTCCCAACCAATTACGTCGATGCATTTCCTAGAAGAAAAAAAAAAGGACGAAATAACACCATTCCAAGTCAGACTCATCCTCATCCTTCCTTCCAATTTAGATGCGTTCTCTTTAATCCCGCGTTGACTAAAGTAATCCAACTTCCATTATCCAGAGAGAGGGGAGTGAAATGACTAAGTCAATAGAAGAAAAATTCACATTCACATTTTACCTCATGAATCGAAAACATACGGATAGGACCCCAGAACACTTTGGCCCATTATACAATCAATCCTTCGTTGTCCATCTCTGCGTGTTGGGGTACATTCTATGTTTTCTTCGTATATCCCCAATTTCCATTCGCTCTTTCTCCCCTATTCATCGCGGTCTCTCCATTGACTCTCTTTTCTCGGGAAATGTAGACCAAAAACAATGCCCCGTAAACGCAAAGCTTATTTCTGTTGACATTCGTGCGAGTGTACTGGTGCATCGTGGTATCCGCAAATACAAAACAAATTTCTAGTTGTCAGTGTGATTGTAATACGGCTGGGTTAAATCGCTTTGACGGGGACATTCGAGTCAATTGGAGATTTAGTTCCTTTTCTTCGAGTAGACGTTTTTATTTTATTTTTATTTTTTTTGTATTTTTGGATTCTATTTTTTTCGTTTTCTGAATTTCCTCTTCCATCTGTGGAGTTTTGCGTGCGTGCATTTTAGTGACCAGTGCATCTGAACTTGGTATGCCTTCGTGACCTAGTATCTTTTTGTCGCAGCGCAGTGGACATACTTTAATTACCTTGATGGTTGGTTACGCTTCGATTCAAGGAATACCTGGTTTGGATTAACTGATGTAAGTAACCATAGACGTTTGTGTGTTTGGTTGTGATTT
Organism: Merodon equestris; assembly: GCA_958301585.1. Classification (NCBI taxonomy): domain Eukaryota; kingdom Metazoa; phylum Arthropoda; class Insecta; order Diptera; family Syrphidae; genus Merodon; species Merodon equestris. The sequence continues at coordinate 105,043,218 of OY284415.1, forward strand.
GTTTAATCGGAGGTAGGCCAGTGTGCTTTACATTCACTTAGTTCGGCGACTGAATGTCTGTTATCAAGGTTTTACGTCAATGGAGCCAATTAGTCACTTTAGTGCGCAAATTCAATTTCGAAAATATTCTCTCTCTCTTTTATGTTCCACACCAAACTTGCCATGAAAATTGTGTTTGGGAAAACTCACAAAAGGTTGGCTTTCGTGGAATTAAAATTGTCTGCGTGAGTCATGCCTTTAGAAGCTGTGAGCACGTTACCTTAAATATTTCATTTTCTTATTAGATATTGAGCTTCGAAGCTGACTGTAGCTTCAGATTCCGACGAAAACCATTTCGGTGTTAGACATAGTATTTTATATATGGAGGCAAGGATCACACTACCGGTTTTTTGAAAAATATATATGAATGAAGCAAGTGGACCATTTTAGCTCTTAAGTAGCTTATCTACTCATATTGACATATTCACATCATAAATATAGCAGTCTTCAAGGTTAATCTGAGATGCATTTGTTCTTAATGTCGTTTTTTTGTGCTGACAGCAAAGCTTTAATAAGAGTGTCGGTTTGATCGTTTGATAATGCAAATTTTAGGTCGGCTTATACCATTTATCGGAATCATTTAAGGCTAACGAGCTGAGCCGATTCTACTGGTTAGCTTCAGTACCATCGGTGGAAAATGTCAAAAACCAAACAACTTGTACATAAAATTGTTTGAGACTTAGATCTGGTTTTGAGTCGACATGACCCGAAACTCTTCTATACGTAAAGCTATTCGCAAATCAAGGTAGTGAACTTTTAGAAAAATTCTGAAGCTCTCGATTGAAGCCATCTTAAAGACTCTTCGTTTTCACTTCATCCCGTTGGAGAGAAACACCGTGAAATACAATATCAATGACGTGGCTGTTATCGAAATTTGATCACCGTGTCATCAGCGTCGGAAGGCCAGATATTACTCGCAAAACTAACGTCAGTCATTTTTAATTTTTTTTAAAACCTTGCCCTTCTTGCTTTGTTTCTGTTACTCATACTTAAAGTCGGACAGAACGATAAAAAAAACTCAAAAAGTAGTCACAAGCTGTCATTCTCTAATGTAAACCTAGGTTGAGGTCTTATTTTTGATCAAAGTTCCAGTCAGAAAAACAAAAACAGCTTTCATAAAAACTAAGACTATAGACCGGAAGGAATAGTTTTATAGTTTTTGGATTTATGCCATAAATCACAACTCTTCAAACGTATCCTAAACGCTTCACATCATTTACTCTCACTTCCTGCAAAACAAATGCTTTCAGATTCAACTCAGTATGACCTACATTCGGTTTCTTTCCGTCATCCTTCTACTCTTCCTTAAGCTATTCTAATGCGAAAGCTAAAAACCTCATATTCATGATTAAGATACTCCCAGTTCGTTTTAAAGGTCTTTTATCTCGTCCGAGTACACTTTATATATTTTGATTTATAAGGTCCATTAGCATTGTTTGTGAACGGGTTTGAATTTCCTGTAAAAAAAATCTTAAAATTATCCATCCGTACTCAGCCCCAATGCACCCTCGTGCTCATCGATCAATTATGGTACCGAATACCTGATTCAAATTACATTGCATTACATCAATGTAAAACACAATGACCTTCCGACTTGTCTATGGTATACATAGTCACAGGAGTAGCAAGAGGGACGGGGTGTCGAGAATAATCGATGACGAAGGAAACAATTAATGATTTACGATTCCAATTAATCATTTATTGTATGTCACACAAAATTGCGTGGAATGTGGTCTTTGGATAGAGATTATGTTTTATGAGCTACAAGGGTTGCAAGGGCATCTGGTTGGCTGGAAAGCTATTGAAAATGTTTGTATAAATGACAGTATTTGAACAGGATTTGATAAGGAAGTTTTCTATGTTCCTAGTTGGGACACAATAGGAAACGTTCATACCAGTCGAACTATGTACGTATCAGGGATGTAAAACGTATGTATTTATAACAATCGATTTAGCCTCTTACGGACGTCTAAGAACGAGAAACCTGCCTCTTATAGGTTTACTTAAAAAAAAATCTTTAAGCAAGGCTCATATCTGCCTTTTTAGTACTAAATCAGACTGTACTTAGTTCCTGCCATACCTAGGTCTTGAGAAATCGACCTAGACCGAAGGATAAGTTTACCGACCAATATAGTGAGTTGGTTTCTGATTGAAGAGTTGGTTATTCTAGTGTCGCCCTTACCCAAAGATAGCTATATAAAAACAAAGCAATTCTTTTTCATTTAAATAATTCGTTCAAAATACAGGTAATCCAATTTGTGCTTCCGAAAGTAAATTTAAATAGAACACATTTCTAAAGACTCGCAGGTCTAGAGTTCAATTTTTTTGTATTGCCTGAGTTTTGCCATTACGAGTGGAATATAACATTACTCAAACTCACTCCACAGGACGCCTTATGTAGGGCTTAAATCCTACAAAGTAGTTTTCAATGACTTTTCGACACATATCGGACAATAACTCGGCCATATTCGAATGGCGAATATTCCCTTTCAAATCGTCAAGAGCTTTTGGATTGTGTGTTCAAACTTGATCTTAGGCACAGCCTTACGAAATGGAATCAGCAACTCACATGATCTTAGTGATCATATTGAAAAAGAAAAAAAGGCAAGTCGTCCAGGAGAATTTTCTTGCAATAAAACCAGAACGTGTCGTATTGTGTGAGATGTGGCACCGTCTTGTTGATAATACATGCCTTCGACATCCCTATTTTGGGTTTGAACCCAAAATCGGTTCACATTTGGTGACGGAGATGCCGGAGAAGGCGATGAGAACTGGCCTTCTCCTTCATTTTCGAAGAATTATGAACCAATCGCACCACGAGACCAAATTGCACACAATACAGCGACTGCTTGTGAATGCAATAATTTTTCGATAGTTATAAAAGGTGGACCGTCCAATGTTTTTTTTTAAATCATAGGTTATTTTGACACCGACAGCTGTTTCTTGCTTGAAATCTTGACAGAAAGTCAGTATCATACCTCCGCGGAACGAAATGAGTCGCTTTACGCTTGAACAAAATTGGGAAATATTGAAAACTTGTTTCCAAGGTGAGTGCTGTGTAGCCCAAACAGTGGGTTTTTTAAAAAGAAATGAAGCACTAATCGGGCCTTTGAGCAGCTTGAATTGGACAACGATCTTGGGCGAAAAATCATCTTTTCTGACGAGGCGCATTTTCATGTCGTCGGCTCAAACCTTTATTTGTGTGGAAAACAATCGAATGAGAGAAGCTTCAAGAGCTGTGAAGCCATTTAAGAAGAAGAGGCGCTTAAACCACCAAAGCTTATTTTAGAAGTGTCGTGGTGAACTAGAAGGCTCTACAAATCTGTACAGAGATATTTCAAACGTACTATTTTGTTATAAAAGCAATGATTAATGTCAAGAAGTAGAGAATAAGCGAAAGTCAACCAGAAATAGGAAGCTCTTGGTTCTAGATAATAGGTTCATTGGTGCGACTTCCCATTTGTGTTGTTTTTGAGATATGCGAGATGTGAAACACTTTACAATAACTTAACCTTCTTTTTAAGCCTTATCCCATATTTCCTTTTGTAATCATGTCTCGAAAATGATCCGGAGTCGAGTCGCTCTTGAGATTCGCGAGGCGAAGGAAAGATTTTCGAGCTCACGAACGTCTCTAAAAACGATGAGTTGAGCTGAGGGTCTTTAGTTGAAATATGTTAAGTTGTGAAAATGAGTTCTGAGAAGAGACATTCTTTGGCTGCTGTGGGATAGGCAATGTAAAACGATTGATCGTCTAAAAAGATCCATTTAAGATGAGGAAGGTTGAAGTCACCGAAAACTAGGATCTCGTCTTGGGGATCCCGCAAATCAATTGAAATACCAATTGCCAATTTATATGGTTCAAAAGGTTGTGATGGCAAAATGTAAAAGCAGATGACGTAGTGTGATTTCCGGGATAGTACAATCTTATTAGAAACAAAGTCGAGACACGACGAAGATGAAGTTGCTACAAGGGAGGAGTAAATTGAGTTTCGGACGACTAGGAGGACACCGCGGCATGGTCGGTTAACATCATCGTCACGATAATAGTTAAAGTTCAAGGTTGTTTATACTGCGGATTAGGTTTGTTTCGCACAGAGCTCTTACGTTCTGATAATAAAAAGTAAAAGGAAGGTTTTACGGGTGTGTAAGAGTGGCAGGGAGGGAGAGACTTTTAGGAACGAAAAAACCTATCATGATCAGCTTTGCTACGCTGAAGATGTGGTATACACTTTGAGTGTATGAAGGTATCAAGATCGTTTGACACTTTTTTGGGTGAGATATTGAAAAACTCGTGATAATTAATGAAAATGTTTTTGAGGGTAGTGAAGTCGTTGGGGAGACCTTCCTGTTGAATTGTGACCATTACGCTAGTGCTTGTTTCACTTTCATAGCAAACCAAGTCGGATTTGTCATGAAGATAAGCCAAAAAGAGACAAATTTTCTCATCTCTTTTTATCACAGATCACAGATCTTTTTATCTCTTAACCTGGAGAGAGCGTATCGACATTCGTTGGGATCAATAGATTGTTGGGTAAGTTTGACTGATGGTGGAAGTAAGGGATCAACGAAAGATAGGGCGGAGACAGATGTTGACGAAGATTGGTTTGTATATGGTGGGAGAGATGAGGAACTGGCTGTAGCTGAGGTATTAGAGAGGGCGGTTGCTGAGTATAGGCTGTATATGGGAATTTGATGGGTAGGTAAAAAGTGGAAAGAGTTTGGTTTTGAAACTCAAAATATCGTGGGGATTAGATAACTTCAACAATTGTCAACGGTTTTTCATACTCGTATGTCATAGCATTTTGGAAACGTCAATTCCGTACAATTTTAACCATGAATCGCTTCGCACCAAAAGTATGTGCGGAAATAGTTTCAATGTTCATTAAAAATGAATGGTTGATTCTGCTAACTCAACGTGCGTATCGTGCAAAATGTCGTTATCGTGTTGCGCCCAAAAAAGATACAATTCGTCGTTAGGCCTCGAATTATTTTCAATTTCGTTTTGTGGCAAGCCCTCGTGAGCAACCTAGGTGTCGTTCAAACTCATCTATTCAGTCAGTGAAGGCCAGTGTTCAAGAAGACCCAAGTTTGTCATATCGGAGCCGTTCGCAGCAGTTAGGCATTCACTTATTTCCATACAAAGTGCAGATAACTCAAAGAATTTTGCAACAAGATGAGCTACGGCGCTTGGCATATGAACAAAATGTCGTTGCAATGATTAATGCTGAGCCGGAGTTCTGGCAGCAAATTTTGATGACCGATGAGGCACATTTTACGCTCTCTGGCTCAGTTAATAAACAGAATTGTCGCTTCTGGGGCACTGAAAATCCTCACATTATTCACGAAGAGCCGCTATATGATCAAAAAGTTACTGTTTGGGCCGGTGTATGCGCTAAAACCATCATTGGACCAATGTACCAATCATCTTCAAAGTTGGCGATACAGTGGATGGCGATCGATATCGGTGGATGATGGCCCATTATATGGTCCCAGAAATGCCTAAAAAAGGCTTCTTTCACTTTTGGTTTTAACAAGACGGCGCGACATGCCATACTGCGGACAACACAGTGAACATTTTGCGTAAGAAGTTCTCTGGAAGATTGGTGTCAAAAAAGGGCGATATTGACTGGCCTCCGAGATCGCCGGATTCGACTCCATCAGACTTTTTTCTTTGGGAATACTTGAACAGCAAGGCGTATGCTAAAGGGCCGAAGACAATAGAATAGCTCAAAAGAAACATTCGTGCGGAAATCGCAGACATTTTAATCGAAATGCTCGAAAACGATATGGGGAATGTGCTAAAACGGGTCCATTTTTGCATCGGCAATAAAGGCGATCATTTAATTGATATTGTTCTCAAAAATAAATTCTAAAAGTTTACATTGAATAAAAGTTTTTGAATTTCCAAAATCGATTGAGAATTGTTGAAGTTATTCGAAATTACATCGACCCATATGAGATAGCGCACGCTATAGTTGTACCGGGAGTAAGTGGGCGGCCATCGGAGTTCAGAAATAGCCAAGCATATTTTCTTGCAATGGAGAGCCTTAATTTGTTCAGTCCGAGACGTTTAAGCATTTGGCAGCTGAGTATTGGGATTTTGATGTGCTTCGTAAATGCTTATACCCATTGTTCCTTAGCGATGGGGTCCCGTCCTTCACCCAAAAAAGTATTCTCGTTGCTGCTTTGAAGCTTTTGGAGGCGCTGATTCCATTCTCGTAAGCTCCCTGTTTGGCCAAAACGTTCGATACTGGTTTCCACGGCTGGTTCTTCTATTTCAGGGAGTTGGTTTGTTTGGGTGTAGACAGAAGATGTTGTTTTAGGTAGGGAGGCGCGTATTAACGGGTCGGAAGGATTAGCTTCGAGTAGTTCGTCACGTATAGAAGCGTTACCAAATGACGGATTGGTATGACACTGTCCTAGTAGTGGTTAGCTCACTGCTAACATCGTTTAATTTGTTAGCCATAGCTTCAAGTAGAGGATCAGGTTGATATGGGGGAAGTATACTTTTTTTCGATGAGTGACTGAAATGAATGTCAAGGTTGGATCGAAAGGAATTATTTTTTTAAAAAGAACAGGGTTAAGGTGGGAGTTGAGAGTGGAAACCAAGTCGCGTTTTAGTTCGGCGCTACGGGTATTGTGTGAGTTGAATTCAGGGATATCATTGACCAGTTTCACTAGGGCAGTTAAGAGTTTTTCCAAAGAGTTAAATTTTGAAAAAATTGAGCACTCCACAAGGTTACTTAAGTCTTCAACGCATTTCGAGATTAGATCGAACTTCGCTGATAGTTTTTTAAGTTGTTGGCGTTTGAGGCGGGGTTAATATTGTCATTCTTACATTTGATCGCGAACAGAACATCGGAGAGGGATATCTTTTTGCATTCTTCACAATAGAAGAAGATGGATCTTTTACTAAGCCCGATGCAGGGAAGGCGGAACGATTCGCCGCAAATACCTCGGCATATAACACGACCAGCATTTTTGTTGTCGGTGGCACAGTGGGCTCAATCACAATGATCCATATTTAAGGATTTTGCACTCATAACACAAATAAAAAAAAGGGGGCAGAGAATCACGTGGGTTCGGATTTGGAGTGGGTCAGTAAAGAATGCACCGGCGACAGAACTGGGAAGTGGAGAGAAAGAACGGGTATTCATTTTCGCAGTAAACAGAAAAATTGGCGAGAAACAATTAATGTTCGGAGCGAAATATCACAGCGACTGCACACAATGGGGGTTGTCGAAGAACGTTAACAATCGCTAAACGTTTATAGGTACGGAATTTGAGCAGATTATCCATCTGGGCGTACTATGCAAAATTCGTTCTCTTCATGGTACACGGGGGAAATCGATGTAACGAGGATCGGCTGTGTCGGTATTTCGCACAGAGCTTGTAGAAATAAGAAAAATCTTGGCAGGAAAACCTCATGAAATATGGACTTAGATAGCCAATAGAATGGTGTTTGTTTTTTACAGAGAAAAAATCCATTTAAAAATCGAGTGCTGATGATCTTCGCATACTAGATGAACAGGGAAGGGCGACCAGTACACTTATTTAAATTCGTTTTCTTATGCAACAAGAAATGAATGTCGTCCTGGCTGTCATGATCGTCTCAGCCGCATATGCCATAAAGGCCCTTAGAATCGATTACACTGACTTGTCTGTCACTAGAGACTGTGGCAAACATTATCAGCTATAAAGTTCAAACTTCATTTGTATCACTTGTAGCCGATAAAGGCATGACACTTGCAGAAGGCAGCAAATTTGCATCTCGACTGCACTCAAGTTATCAAAGTCAAACACCGAACGGCATAGATTACCGTGAATTATAAGCCCCATTCAAAAAAACACTTTTAATTTTCCATCCCATCTTTCACTTGGCGCATGCTGTGTCTCAGCCATATAACGGTACAATAAAGAATCAAATACAATTAATCAACCATGAAATCAGGACATTTATTTGTACATGCCTCACTGGGGAGTCAAATGCTTCCGTCTCTGTATACCACAGTATGACCGCTAAATACAACAAATGTCCACCCATCACCACTTGAACATAGATACATACATACATATATACATACAGACGAGATATGAATATAATCCACACTATAACGAGGATATTCAAGAAGCACTTAGAACAACTTCTCGCATTAAAGCGAACGAAAGAGCCCATTCGTGGAATTGCCTTGTTTGTTTCTTACAACTAACAAGTGCGTCACATCCTTCAAATGTCAGTGAATTTAAAACAATACTGACATTTCGCCCATTTCGTCGTTATCGTCATCACTTAAAACGCTTGCCAATTCGCAAAAACAATAAAAAGATTATGACAAGGAAACCCAGAATGAAAGTATCTGACTCACAACCTAATTCATGCGTCGTCGTCTCCTATTTGGTAGTCTATTTCTCTCTCTCCCCTCTTTTCGTGTTTTCATTTTTATAATAAGCCACAAATCAATAGATGAAATCGGGGGTTTTCCGTCCAGGCAATTGCATCAGGAAATTCCTCAGCTTGTTTCGGGTTGCGATGATACTGTGACTATGGGCCATGAGCTTGTTCGGTACGACTAGTGAGCAAAAGGAAAAATGTCATTACTGTTTCCGTTTATTTTTACTTTTCTTTTTGGACGGAAAAAGAACATGTCGAGGGAATGGAATGAGGTTGAGCGAAGACATAGTCAACTTTAAGCTCGCCAGTGAGTCACACTGAAAAAAAGAACGAAAATACAAAAGGAAACGAATAAATAAAAAAAAATCTGGAAAACTGTCGGATTTATCCCCTGAGGCCATATACAACCTATTCGAGGAATCAGCCAATTCCGCTCCGGCTCGCTTCATTTCACCAGTCCTGTGCTAGTTTTTGTTTTCAATTCGCTTAATTTCATTTCACTTTTTTTTTGCTGTAAGAATGATAATTAATATTAACCACAATTCGCATCAGGACCCAGAGGCCGTTTTCGAATCCTTTGTATCCTCCTAACCGCTTTTGTTTTTCGCTGTTCTCGGATGGCTGTAGAGAACAAAAAAACGGATCATTTGTCCTTTTTTGTTTTTAGTTCCTTTTATTGTAATTTTTTTTTATTTTTGGGTGAATAGTTACGGTCGTGTCTCCTTGTACACCACTACAATCGAATGAATATCCTTTTCAGCTGGTAAAGCTTTCACACATATACCGGCCTCCTCCCCCGCACATATACGTACAAGCCCCGTTTTCATGCTTTTGCTTTCCAGTGTGCTCGATTCCTCTGCGTATTTGTACGACGAGCAGCATTTCAGACACTTGGCGCTGTGTCATACAAGAAAGGATATTGATTTTTCTTAACTTACCGTACATCAAAAGTTAATTAATGTTTTTTTTACCAGCCTTCTTCTATTCTCTTTAAGCTCTCATTCCTCGTTCTATCCGCTCATTCTATCGTTTACAATGGAAAGGCTATATATTCATCTTAAAATCTGTAAATGCACACATGCCTACCTAGTACCTATACCTAGGTGAAATGATGGGTTTTGAATGGTAGTGTCATTTGGATGAGCACATGAGGATTTCTTGGGCAAATTCAAGTGCATCCGTCCTACTCTTAACTTGACCCTTCGAACTTGAAGTAGAAAAGCAATTGTCTTGCATATACGAGTACATATTGCACTTCAATTATTAGCTGGGTTGAGCTTGTCTTCTCCCTTTTTTTATTTTTTTGTTGGTTTTCCTTTGTCACTGCAGCAGAAGGTTCGAATTGATTTTATTTTGATTTGAAATCCAATTGGCCTAGTTACTCGTAGTGAGCAAATACAATACGGTCTCTGGGGCGCGTTTCACGGGTATAAAATGAATAACCTTGAACAGGACTTTTGTTGTTCCTTTTTGCACGAATAAGCAATTAATTTTAATTAGAAAGATGAGGCAAGACGGCCGACCCCGGAGTCTTGTAATTAAAAAATTTAAATTTGGAGACTTAGGTCGCCCATTTAAGTCGTACAAAAGGGCACCAACAAGGAATCACTACAAGGAATTAGGGAAATGGCCTTATAGAAGGGTTTTCGAATGGTTTTCGGGAAAGGACCATATTACTAGCTTCTTGAAATGAGATAAAGAAATTGTGATACCAGGATGCAACCTTTTTAGTTTTAATTCATTTTTATTGTTCTTATTTCTTAGACAAAAATGTTTACTGTCTCACTGGTACTGTGGAGGCACCCTAAGTCTATTTTTTTCTGAATTACTAACGCCTTACCTGATCCATTTCCATATAGTTTAATTTAAAATTCAAATTACGAGGAAAATTATATCAAAAAACTTAAACTCATTTTTTTCTCATTCTCGTATGTTAACCAACCCTAAGCTGCTTGATTCTAACCTTAAATATAATCACATTGGCTAGCACTTGTGTGTTTTGTTGTGAGTGGTAACCCCCGGATCACGTCTTCTAGCAACTGGGCTTCACTCTGTATGCCCGAGATCTTACCATAGTTAAAAGGCCTCAGATTCGATCCAGGAGGTCAATTTTTTTATCACTCTGTTGTATAAGACGGGCTTTAACTATGTAGTCAATTGTTCTTGCCTTCGACCAGGAACTTAACGTAACCCTAGAGAAAAATTCATACCGATACGGACTGTTGCTAAACTCTCCCAAAATGCGGCAATTCTGCTTGTTCCCGAAGCCGTTCTACAAAAAATATGCTTCAACACAGATGAGCCAAGATTTGGATCCATTGGTTCTAGTTCTTGCGGTAATTGGAGTCTATACCTTCAAGTCCGTTCATACAATTCGTCAATTTCTTCAGCCACACCTTGAGCTTTTGCAACCATATTCTCGCTTGACTGCGAGTTTCGGCATCGTAGAAGAGCTGCTCGATAAGCAATTGAATCAGTTTCCATGAATTGTTGCGTTTGCTGTTTCCATCCGTCAGGGACTGTCGATCGTAATTTTCTTCAAGGATTATTTGTTTGGAATACAGCTCTGTAGTCTTTAGTTTGGCGAGGTAAGCTTTCGTCAGCTTGACAGTGAAAATTCTTCCCGCATCTGCCTCGATTTGTAAATCTGACGATAACGCATCCAACTTCTAAAAGATCCCCTAGTTAACCCTACTCTTTCCAAGTAAGGAGTGAGGAGGATCTCACCGGAATAACGTACCTTTATCAGAAGCTGTTTAACCCGACAAAATACATTATTTAACAATATAGCCCAAGTCCCACTCCGTCATTGCGGGGCTAAAACTCATTAGCTCATGAGCATTGTCAATGTACCCGCCGCAGATGAGCCGATTGTCTGGAGACAGTGAGACAGGACATACAGGGTGTATTGTACACTAACCTTTCGGAACCAAAATAGATAAGCGCCTCTGGGGGAATAAATCCAGATTGGAGTGTGCTCCCGTGGCATATTTTCGATTCTGTTTAGGCCTAATGCATCATAATATTTCAGAACGGAGACTCTGGCATTTGGTACATCCTAAGACAGACCTTAAAGTACTATCTCTCGAACACAGGAATATTTTTCAATCTAATCTTCATCGGCTAAGAGCGAATTTCTTTGCTGTATGTGCTCACCGTATCCACCACAATCTAACGAAACTCAGGTCTGTGAGAGTACTAGTTATCGGATTTAAGCCTGCCTGGATATAACTTGGTTCCATTATTCTTCCGAAATCGCAGTTTCGTCATAAACATGCGTAGATTACCAACTTCAACTCAATCATCTAATCCCATGTGGTTTAAATTTCATGTCTCAGAAGCCCAAACCTGGATAGAAACTCAACCTGTAATGACATATACTCGCTATCCGAATCCTTTACAAGAATTGTATCCCTGTTTCCTTACATATTTTTTACTGCCTTCAACCCTCACACAAGACAATATCCGAAAGAAGGATTGAGATCTAGTCTAACCCAGCTAGTGAATAAGTCTACAGGACTAATATAATACCTGTCATTGCAGATATTTCGGTTAACACCTTTCATTTGTTTCTCACCTCTGATCCTGACGAATATTCTATCGACATATTGTCACCTCTTGGTGTCTTATAAGCTTCTCGGGGTCAAACTATAGTTAGTTAGAAAATAAATTCCAAAACGAACAAAAAAGCTTAAGATTTTTCATTCCTTATAGAGTGGAGTGAATCAAATCCAAAGCAAATGCGTGGTACGACTCAAGCTGCATAGAGGTTATTAGGTGAAGAGAGCTAAGTTTCCGGCCTTCCAAAGCCCTCTGAGGAAAACCAGAATAAGCATTGTGCCTGTGATTAAAAGTTAAGGCAAAGAGCCCCAAGCTTTTGGTCGTTCGTAAAGAATATAAAAAAATTCTGCCTCGTCTTCAGCCCCCGCGCTCATCCTAGCCCCATCTGCTTGCGACAAATTATGCAGCCACCTCAATGTTTCAATGTTTCCAAATTGTACTCTGTTTCTTCCTGTTCTCGAGAAGGTCGAACCTTATATGAGATAAATCCACATTCGCACTCGTACAGTTGCAAAATTCTTAAAGACCTCAACGTAAACAAATCCGCTGGCCCTGATGGTATTCCCTTCCTACATCTGAAGAGGTTTTCCTCCACACTGGCAAAAACACTGCGTGAGCTTCGTCATCTGTTCTACCCTTCTGGTCTCTTCCGGAGTAGATGGAAAACAGTATTTGTCCAGCATATCCCTAAAAAGGTCGAATCTTCACATTCTTCGATCTATTGACCCATAGCACTAAGGCTCCTTCTTTCTAAGGTTATGGAAAGGCTGATAAATCGTCAGTTTATGAAAAATCTTGGATTACGGAAACTTCTTAATGACCGGCAGTATAGCATGTATTATAGTGAGAGGCTCAGTGGTAAACCCGTCTTTGCAGAAACTTCGTGAAAACAAGATCGTTGCGCTTGATATCACAGAAGCATTTGACAGGGTTTAGCATCGGTCGTTATGAATCTCTTCTTCTATGAATCACAAATTACTTTCGAACCGCTCAATTCAAGTCGTTTTGGCTGGTTTCAAAACTGGTATCTACCAAATAAATGCTGGTGTTCCACAAGGCTCTTTTCTGCCACTGACTTTCTTCCTCATTTTAATAAATGATCTCCTATCTGCTACTTCTAATCCAATCCAATCTTCGCTATAAAGTACTCTCAGCTTTGCGTATTCGTTCCAAGACTCATATCCCTGTTCTTTGACCGAAGCATTGGAACGGCAGAGTATGTTAAGCCCATTAAAATCCGAGCTCAACAATGTTGTCTACTGTCACTTAAGCGAACCCTGGCCATCGGCTATTATCGTTTCTCCCCTTCTCACTCTATGTCTATAAGCCTATTATAAAAATCAAAAAAACAAGCCTTCGTGCATATTGAAATATAAATACTGGTTAAGCTAGATAGAAACACGTCTACGCGCGTATATTGCCTAATGATCGCGAATTTCTTCCAGTTCTTGCTGGTATTACTTGAGGCCCTACACAAAGGAGTACTAAGCAATATGGCTTCAGACTGTTGTGAGTTTATTTTTAAGGCCTCCATTTCTTCAGTCTGAGGATAGTATGCATAACAAGTGACTGGGACTTACTTGCATTGCGGTGAAGGTTGTTAGTTTGATCCCAGTTAAGTATATTCTGTTTATCCTCATTCATTTGGTGCCGAGCTGTGTGGGAACGATATTTGTAATTGCATCTCGTTTGAATGATTGTGTACAAAATAATGTTTCGTTGTGTGTTGTACGATTTTGAGTAGTTGATTAACAGGAGGTACAGAATGGGACCTAGGATAGACCATTGCGGTACCCCTGTTTTCATAGGAAGAAAAGTAGACAATTTTTTCATTTATAAATCCAGTCTACTGTCTGGCAGCGATATATGGGAAGATCAGCCTTGATTGATGCGAGAACAGAGTGGTTAAAAGTATCAAAGGCTTTAGAAAAATCGAGCATGGTTGGGATAATTGTCTTTCTTTTATCAAGACGAGCAAGTCCGTTTTACAGCGACGTTTGGATCGAAACTCTGACTGGTTGTCATTAGTAAAGTTTTCAACGGGCAGATGTTTAGTAATTGAGGCAGGCTGGCTTATCCAAAAAGTTTGGGGTAGAGAGGCATAATGCCTATGGTATTTAGTGAGGCCGCAATTTACTTTTTTGGGAACAGGAACAATTTTAGCCCTTTTTAATTCAGATTGAATAATATAGGTGCTGTAACAGAAAATTATAGCTTTACTTAGAGACTAATTAGAAATTAGTCTTAGAGTTAATTGTTACGTTGTCACATTTAACAACAAACTTCTTTCCATAGTCTTTATATAGATCGTGTACAGCAGGTGATTTTGCCTGTCTAACCTGATGAGTTTGTAGAATAGACTATTCAGAGTGGAAGAATTCTTTGGCCTTGCAATGCGCCCTGTTATCGTTCTACACTTTGGCTATCGCGCCCCGCCCAATACTATTTTATTATATTCAAATTATATTAATTTTCAATCTTCTTCGAGCAAAGATCTAGTGTCAGTTCTATTCTCAATGGTATACCCTTATTCTTCCCAACTCTCTGCAACAAACCAATAAGTGTCGTCATTCGGCTCAATAAAGTGAGATTGCCAGACAAGGATTCGATTGAGTAACTTTGAGTTTTGAAACTGTAGGATTTAGGTTGAATCATAGACAGTTGTTCTAGTTGAACCATAGGAAAAACCTTCCTGATTGTTTGCATAGTGACACGCAGCCCGAGGTGTGGGGCGAGATATTCCTTGCTCGTTCACCACGGATATTGCATTTTGTCCTTGTTTAATATCATTTGCCTTCTCGTCAATAGCCACGAACGACTATCCAGTGACACTTTGGGAACATGCAATAACGTCTTTAAATGTCCTTTGACCATGAAGTGCTTCTGAAGATAAGAGTAATCCATCCAATGTGCCAAAGTAGCATAGCTATCTGGATCTCCTTATTTATCCTGAGGGCTCCAGAAGGTAGCAAATCATACATCATCTTTGGATGTTATTTTAATGGATAGTGGTGTGCAATATATACTGCAGGTGACAAAACGCTGGATCATTCGGCAAAGGAATGCTTTAGGTTGGGGTTGATACAGTGAGTAACAACTATTTTTTTCCAGGGCTTGTGCTATCTTTCGACTTTCTAAGAAATAGACTTAACATTAAATTTTTCGAAAATAACTATTTTTGTCTGAAGTAGTGTTTTGTTCTGTTTTCTGTGTTCAACAAATAACAGGAAACCTATAATTTGGTGTGTTGTATCTAAGATGGCCGGGTGGTATATGCTGGTCAGATATGTCAGATCCGGAACGTGATGTAGTAGCATAAAGCAACTTCTCATTACCGTTGCGAATAACGCTATAAAACGCGTGGTGATTTCACTGAAGAGATAACTTGCAAATTCATTGGCTGTAACTCAACAAGCCATTTCACATCGTTTGAAAGCCTTGAACAGGGTGCAAATGTAAAGAAATTTGTTGCCATACGAGTTGAAGCTTTGAGACGCGGTAGAATGTTTTTTTACGACCGACCTACTATTCCAAAGTCCGGAAATGAGTACTTTTTGTATCGTATTGTTACTGATGAAGAAAGACAGATTTATATGGTTTCATTACAAGAACTCCATACCGAACACAAGCAATACGTTTTGATCGAGCATTGAAGGAAAAATGGCCTCAATACGGGCAAAGGTACAACAAAATTATTTTGTAAAACGATAACTCTCGGCCATATGTTGTTCAGCTCATTAGAACCCACCTGGAAACACTGAAATGGAATGTCATACCTCAATCGCCTCTTCTGACTACCACCTATTCCTGGCATAAGTCAAAAATTAGGTCGATTCGGGGATCGTCTCAATTTCGTATTCGTTTTTCAGAATTCGTATAATGCAACCATTTTTCCGAAAATGGTTTAAAAACATTAAACGATGGATTCCCATGGGTATGATAATAGTTATTACTAAACATGTATCTAACAAGCTGGTTAACATGTATTCGCGCCCGTAACGTGATTGTTATGTTTGCTCTCAACTCTTAAAGGGGTTGCATGTGGTTTGATGCGACAAAATTAGAAACGTTTACATATTTTCAAGTAATGAGGACTCTTGAGGTCAAATCTGTACCTTTAGCCTGTGTGAGGCTGCTCATTTTTTTTTTCATTCCTCGAAGCAATTGGTGTGCTCCCAACAATTGATTGAGATAACAATTCCGGAAGCGTTTTATGGGAAGTATTCTAGGTAGATTTGGCATGTCAGTCGCACTCAAGCACTCATGTTTTTGGATTCGAGGCAGTGTGATCAATATTTTTAGTACAACGTCAGCAACCTTGCTACCTTGTTCAGATTGATGTAGGTTTCTCACATACATAGATGGCTTTGGGTTCGAAACTCACAACAGTTATCGAAATCGTATTTCATGGTTTCTTTGTCTGAGAATAAGCTTCTTGCCGTTCTGACTTGGCAATAAATAGAAGGTTCTTTTAACCTATGTGCCTGTAGGAAGAAATGAATCATACACAATATTGGCGAGATACGACTGCGACAAAATTGAAAGATGACATCGATTTGGAAACATATTTTTTTGTAGGTTGGTAGAAGTGTCATTAACGATTTACTTAATGCCAGATTTTATTGAGTGAAAAAGTTGCATTCATTTTTCCTTACGGAATAAAATATCTGCTTCAGAAGGAGAAATCCTTTGGTGACCGGCCTTCACAGAAAAATAAAAGTTTGCAAGTGGTACAAATAGTTTCAATAAAACAAAGAACGTATTGAAAAAAAGTGATTTCCAATCACTCAAAAAACAACAACTGATGAACAACATGTTAAGAAAATTAAAGACTTGGTACTGAAACATCGTCGATGGCCCATTATAGACCTCATTGCTATATTATATGGATCAGTTCAAACAGTTGTGAAATACGTAAAACAAACGTAGTTTCCTTGAAAGAGAGCGTCGCGTCAAGAACTGTTGAAAGATAATTTCTGACTGACTGGCGGTCATGAAGCGCATAGTAACTGGAAACGAGAGTTAGCTGCATGAACTGAAGGCCACAACTTCTCTGAGAATTGAAAAAAAAAAAAAACGAAAAATGTTGGCATAAGTGTTTTTTGTCGAAAGGGGATTACTTTGAAGGGGAGACAAATCACCTTTCAATTTGATCACGGTATCTAGTCAAGAAGGCGGTGAAATGGTTGGAGATGAATAACACCCTGAATGATCTAGGACATCAACAGCCTGTGAAAATTTGAAAAAAATTAACGAGCGGTCCGAGCCTAAATTTGAAAAGTTGCTTCATAGTTTGGCATATCATTTGACTCTTGGCATTTTATTCTATATTTTATGTACAGCAAACCGAGAAAAAGAGCATGCAGATTGGTTGACACAACGATAATGTAAAGCTCACGTTCACACTTTGTTTTCGCAAATATTTATTGGCCTAATGGTACATAACCATCACTCTTCAAAGTAGGTTTTTTTACAATATGAATTAACAGGGAAGTTATATGGGCTCATCACAACTATGTCGTTGGTAATGAATGGTAATGCAATAAATACCGGGGAATATCACTATTAAGTTGTAACAACTTCTGATCACGCTCGACGTGTGTCCGGGTTTTCATTATAAGATAGCTTTTAGAAAAGAAATAGGAATTTCACGAAACGGTGCACCAACTATTTTAAGACGGCGTATGACGCTAGAAACCGACCGAAATTGTATAGTGTAAGATTGTAAGATTGGGAATCCCGAAAACGTCGGTGAAACTGATACAAGTATATCTAAAGGAAAGCAAAGGACAAGCCAAAGTACGTACGCCTTATCTGAAACATTTGAGGTACTCGTAAATGAACGTTTGAAAAAAGGAGACGCCTTGTCACCATTGCTCTCTAATTTGGTGCTGGACTATGTAATTAAATTCCTTGAGGAAAATTATAGGGGAATAACCTAAGTCGTCTTGAGCTGGTGGCACACACTGGGCCGATTTAACAGTCGTGTTGGCGGTGAGTGCGCACACTAGACAACAGCCGGCCGACTGGTCTCGAAAGATGTGTTCGTTGGGAAGTGGGTTTTGCATAAGGCGGTGGCAAAATGAAGGTTATTTCTAGAAGTATTATTATTGCTTTTATTATACAGCGGAGGAGAAGGACCAAGACTTTCAGCCGAGTACTCTTTTAAAGATTTTTTGTACAGTGCGGGTCTTGTTTCCACTTCCTCTAACAAATTTAGATGTTTGTTTTAACAATCAGCGCTGATGGACAACTTAGCAGAGCCATTAATAAAAATACGACCATTTAGCATCAAACTACGGAGCGAAGTTAACTAGCGGTCGACTATAGAATTGGTAGTATGCGCCCGTACACAAGAATGTACGCTCTTATGGTGTTTGTCACACAACCTAGACGGGGTGCAGATGGTTTGTGTCTCCGGGAGAGGTTGTCCTAGATAGGATTCGAGAGATTCGACTGAATTTGTCGCATTGGTTGTAGTTCACAGTAACTTTCTTCTTTGTCCCCATGTCATTAAGGTGCTATAATGGAAATGCACACAGAGTATGAATTTTGAAGTGATCTTATGCTGCGAGTGTTATGCTTTCGTTAGCACTTTTTGATCATATCTCATTCACAATTGATGTTGTTGCACAGTTTTTCCGTATAAGAATTGTTGTTGACTATGGCGGACTTGAACTACAGACCTTCGACTCAGCAGTCGATAATGATTACCACTGCACCACGACCACACTCGTGGCCACCATTGCGCCCGTACAAATTTAGCAGTTAGCCGATACTTTAGTTGGAAGGTAATCGGTAACTTCAAACTAAAATTGTTCAACTAGAAGAACAAGAACAAAATTTGGTTGTAGTGTGCGCACTTCCATATACATATTTTGATATTGATTAACATCCCGACCCAACTATCGGCCGACAGAAAGTCTGCCGTATGCGGGCGCTCTTAATGGAATCACACCCACTCTAGCTTACGCTGACGATCTGGATCAACTGGGAGATAGTGAGAAAACAGTTATGAGAAAGGCAGAAAGTCTAATAATGGCCGAAAAGGAAGAAGGTTTAGAAGTAAATAAAGAGAAAACCAAATGTATGTCCACTGACTGTCAGGGATCGATCTAAACCTTACATCCACACTACCGCAAAGGACTATAGACCAATTAGTCTCTCGTCGTTTCTATTAAAAACCTTGGAAAGGCTCCTTGACCTATACATCAGAGGACTTATCAACTCACACAACTTATGCAATACTCAACACTACTACCTTAAAGTGGAAAGTGCACTGCATAGTGTTGTTCGTGAAATTGGGAGCTCAGTGAATATAAAAGAATTTACAATGGCAGCCTTCCTCGACATCGAGGGAGCCTTCAACAAGGTAAGTATAGATGCTATAATAACAGCTCTAGAGGACATAAAAGTAGACAAATCCATTGTAATCTGGATTGGAAATATGTTAAACAACAGAATTATAAATGCAGACATTGGATACAGCTCTTTAAGGAAAGTGACAATTAGAGGCACAGCACAGGGTGGAGTTCTCTCTCCCCTACTGTGGCTTTTTACAGTTAAATCCTTAAAATCTTCATGGAGATTTTACAAAAATCAAAGATCTGCATATGCAGATGACTTAGTTATCATGACAAAAGATACATTTCTACCAACTATCAGCGAACTAATGGAATCTGAGTTGAAGGAACCCTCCTCGTGGGCAAGACAGAACGGTCTGAGAATAAGTCCCCAGAAAACCGAGCTGGTCTTGTTCACCAGGAAAAGGAAAATCCCGATATTTCCTCACCCAAAGTTAGAGGGTACTCCACTCAAACTCAAAACGGAAGTCAAGTATCTAGGCTTCATTCTTGACTCCAAACTTTCCTGGAAAAGGAACTTGGAGGAAAGGATTTAAAAAGGATGGAATGCTTTTATGCCTGCCAAAAGACCTTCGGCAAAAGATGGGCCTTGCAACCGTACATCATACATTGGATTTACACAGCAATCATCAGACCCTTTCTGGCCCTTGAAAACAAGATCTTAAGGAGAGTTTATGGTGTAAAAGAGGAACAAGAAATAGGATATTGGCGAACTCTATACAATTTTGAACTCGAGGGACTTTATTCAGCCCCAAGCATTACCTGAGTAATAAAATCGCGAAGATTAAGACAAGACACATAGAACAAATGGACAGTGGACGAACAGTCAAGAAATATTGAGCGAAAAATGCGAGGGAAAAAGACCGACTGGAAGGCCATACCGTTGAATGGACTTAGGAGACATATAACTTAGCATAAACATGACGAAGCATTGTCAACTAGATTTTGAAGTTTCAAATGGTCGGTAATTATAAAAATAATAATAATAATGTTGTTTTATAAACATAGATGCGATCAAAAGGTTATAAATGCCTTAGGGGACTGGAAGAAATGTATAATATTTAATGGAACTTGTGTGAAAGTGTAATATAATCAACTTGGATTTTACGATGAGTTTGGATAAGAATTTTCAGTTCCCTCCAATTTTAAACTCATATGTATTCGAACAACTATTGTCTGCCAAAGGGGCTCACTGAGGATATATCTCGGCGACATACGTCCATATCACAATTATTTGTTCTCTAAGCATTATCCAGAGAGGAAGTGAAAGTCTTATTCTTAAAGCTGGTTAAGGAGACCTCTTAAAATGAAATAGGACATTTAACATTCTCTTACTTGATTGTATTCTATCCGTGCCTCATTTCAATGGGGCTTGATAGATCCTCATATCCTTCACTAATAGGAAGATAATGACTAGAAAGATTACTGCTTTTGCGAACGTAAATCTTATAGCAGCACTATTAAATATGTTCGAAATCTAATATTAGATTTCGCTCATACTCTCAACGGAGGTCAATTATCTCACCCACTAATCCAGTCTATTATGACACGTCTCCCTATCTTTGGGCTCCTTTATATAATTTTTTGCAATACGCAGAGGTGGCAGATTGATCATCGAATATCACATCAACCCAAGTATCAGCACTTTGAAATCCCATACACCTTTACATATTCGATAACCTCGAATCTTATGGGTTTTTGGATCATAAAAACTTCATTATTTTAATTACGTTTAAAAAAATGCTACTTTAGGGGTCCCATGGTTTTTTATACTAAAATTGGAGTAGCAACTGCTTTTACACATTTTTAGGCTTGCAGATCAATAACAATGATAAAAATATCAATGTCTCTGCCCGGGCGCCATTTATTACTGCGGACATATGTAGCCTTTATATTCTTTCGTTGGTATTACTGGTACCATCATGTCTATATTCTTATTCCCACTCTATGAAAGAGTGCCAATTTCTTAAATCAATTCTACTTGTCTTGACTTGCTTTTTCCGAGCTTACTTAGGAACTTCTTCTCTTATTCCCTTCTCTTAAACATTTCCTGTTGGCACAAAGTCCAGTCAATTGTAGTATGAACCCCAGCATTCAAACCTCCCCTAATCAATATTGATTTCTTAACTGAATTTTCTAAAGAATTTTGAAAGTCTGCCTGGCATTTCATTGTATTATCGTCAAACTCAGACGGTGACCCTAACAATCTTTGGTTTAATGAGAATTTAAAGTGCATTTCGTGTGATGGATTAGGGAGTAATTCATTTCTTCTTCCTATTCCCACAACGATCAGGACTATCACTAGGTTCGATTTTAAACCTAGTCCTTAGCCCTTGCCCATAGCACCAATTGCTAGGAACAAAGTCACTTCACCGAGAGCGTTAAAGCAGACTAATAAACATAAAAATAATATCTGCATTCATTCATGCAGATAGTTGTTGACCTAATTAAAAAGTACAAGAACGAAAAAAAAAACGATAGAGGATAGGAGAAGGAGCGAACTTAAAGGATAGGCATGCTCATCAACATTCTCGTCACCGATGTGTTGTCACCGAACGACGAGAAATGGCTGCTACTGTTTACTGAATCCACGTTGCTCAGTGCTGATGCAGTAGCAGATGATAGTCAAATGATGGTAATAGCCAGGCAAGGCAAGGTTGTTGGGTGTTTTTTTTTTTCTTCTTCTTCCTCTTTTTCTCTCTTTCTCTTAGGCTACTCCTTCACGGTTGAGTTGTAAGAGTGAAGGATTTACATCACTTAGAGACGAAAGGGCGAACGAGTGCTAGTAAAGCTCTCCTATAAATAGTACTATGTGCATTCAGTTTTACGTACTATCACTTACTCGTGTCGCTATGCTGTAGATATGATAACACCACAGGAACGATAGGGTTAGGTTTATACCAACCTTCGACATGGTGGTGTGGTTGTTTTTTTTTAACACAATTACTCTAATAACTACGATAGGTTAAAGGTGGAGATCCATAGTCACACTTAAGGGTTGGGCGCAGCTATGGATATAGTTGCTCGTTGTATTTTTTTTTTTATTAATTAATATATATATGCGAGCTGGTGGCTATCCACCCGGTTGAGGAGAAGGAAAAAGGCACTCGGTTCTATTTTATGGCATTTAATAAAGTTTATGGTTTATGGTCCGTTTAGCTAGTGCGCATTTAAGGTGGCTTAGGGACGGTGTTTGTTGTCTCTGTGGACATTGCTTTACAGGTTACATGAATTTGGTATTAATTACTAGTTGTCGTTTGCGATGTTTTTTTTTTTTTTTCATCCGACGGGAAAAAAGTGTTATACGTGTTGGATCCAGTGGGACTTGAGCAGACGTGATGTCATCTGTTGATGCGTTCTAGCAAGTCGGATGACGGATGTCGTAAATATTATCTTAATGTGTAGGCCGTAAAGGGAGGGGAAACTGCTATGCAGTTGATATGGAGATAAGAGGTCTGTTCTGAAATAGTACATGATACGAAGGGCGGACATGCGAGTGCTACACGTGTCCAAAATAAAATCGATAAGATCGATTGAATTCTATACTTCCATGTATTGTTATTTTTCTATGAAAATATTCTTCGTCCTTGCCATTGAACATTTGAGTTTCTAGCTCTTTCCTTTGATAACTATTTGATTACCACACGTTTCCGCAGAATCAACTATCTAACGTCGCATAAGCAATTGAGACAACAAAAGGCTATAAATATGGACATATGTATTTGTCTTCTGACAAAAGTATTTTCGGCTAGTAATCACTTTTGATTGGTGCCTTCCTCTACAGTGCCAAGTATATGAGGAGGAGAAGGACGATTGTTTGGTTTATCATTAGCAAAATAAGAAAGTAAATGTCTGATTAATTAAAATTACTTCAGTGAATAACCAATTTTCCCGTATCCTTAATGGAACTCTGGTGTGATGCTAATTATAGGACTGACAATACCTTGAGCGTAGAGGTGTCCATTAAATCCACATTACTTATCTACTCCATACAGTTGATTGCAGGAAATAATGAAATTCGACGTTTACTTGTTTACCCGAAACCAAAATTATATGGTGTACGAAAGAGAATGGATTAAGGACTAAGTAACGGGTCACGAAAGACTAATCTATAATAACACTTGACAAAGTTTGTCAAAATTGACAGAAATTCAAAACCTATTCAATGTTAATTCAGTGACTTCATGTTGGCTTCCTAACAATGACTTAGTCCAGCACTGAAATGCCATCTTAATTTCAAAGTGGGTGTTTCTTAGGAAGTCTGCTCACCCACGATGCTCCTTCGAGTAGAAGGATGTTTATAGAAATACCGTTATTTTTTGGTTTGTGAAGAGAATCATAGTTATCTGTCTACATCAATGAAATGCCCCTTAAAGTATTTCTTATGAGATAGACATAGGAAGACATGGGACATTGAGATGGACATGGAAGTCCTTCTTTAAATCTCTGAAACACTTTTGAAACTTGATCTTTGGGATATTATTTAGAACGGCTTATAGCGATGCACTTTCAATCTCACGCGCGACGAAGGCTCTTTGGGGAATGTAGAGTTGAAAACACAAATTTCCTACTACATTTTGGACACACTTCATAATTAGTGAGTTTTCGAGCTTCCTTGGAGAATCCAGGGACTTATTCCACATACACTCGATTAGATCGTTTGAAAAATATTATATGATATATAGTTTTTTTTTTGTTGGAGGCTTCTACTATCTCAGACACAAATACTGGTCCATTGTACACCAGTCGGACACCTTTCTTTATTGTATTTTCTCCGTTGTCCGGAGGAAAGTGAGAAGCGGACACCACGTCGGGCCCAAGGGTGCGCCACCGTGCGCGAGCGAAGGCGGGACAGTGAAAGTGTTCTGCTGTGTCATCCTCCTCGCAACATGCAGCACAGGTAGGTGTCTCACTGATGCCTAGCACGTAGAGATGTTTGGCAAAAGTGTAATGGCCCGTAATGACGCCCGCAAGCCTTTTGCAATCATTTCTCCTTAAGGACAAGAAGAATGTTGCGGATTTGTTGCAGACACGCAAGAAGCGTACGCGCTAGTCATCTTGCATCCTGTATATTCCTTCCATCTACGACTGTGTGCATTAAAGACCCAGTCGTTGATGTCAGATTTGATCTCTTCTGAGCCCCTTCTAGTGAGTCCATTGGAGATCTCATTTCCCCTCAAAAAGATCTTGAGTTCATGTACTAATTTGGAGTTGAAAAGAGGGTTGGACACATGTTTGGCAAGTGTCCTTGCGTCAGAAGGCATATCCATGAGGCCGTAGGATATTCCTTGCGCAAGTACATTGTGACTCCAATGCGAGTTGTACCAAAAAACCATTTCTCTTGAGGCGAGACACGGGTTTAAGTGCGCATCCTCTGATATATCAAAGGGTGGAAGATTCATCATAGCATCTATAGCACCGGTGTGCTGGGGAAAGCCCCCGTGCAGACCACTCTTTGGAGTTTGGTGAAAGAGGCCACAACTTGTTTGCGTGTTAGTCTGTTCCACCAAACAACCGATGCATATGAGATTATCGGTCTTGTTATTGCCGTGTGGATTCAGAGGACTTTTTTCGAATTGCGAAAGGCACCCTTGCATTGCCAAAAAGCTGACAGCGCTTTGGTGGTTTTGAACTTAACATGCTTTGACCAAAGAAGCTTGCTATCCCTAGATAGGATGACTCCCAGGTACTTAGCTTCCTTGGATATCGGGATGGGAATGCCTTTTAGCACCAACTGAGTAATGCCAGTATTTTTCCTCCTTTTCGTGAAGAGTCTTAAGAGGATTAACTGACAGCCTTTACTCATACACCAGTCATCGATCACATTAAGCGCCGCGTGTGCTTTGTGACAGACAGTCGCTAAACATGAGCCGACAAAGAGAACACTAACATCATCCACATAGGCTTGGACATAGATTTCAGAGGCATCGAGAGCATCGAGCAAAGAGTCGATCACCATGCACCATAACAGCGGAGACAGGACGCCACCTTGCGGGAACCCCCTGTATATTCCAGACGACACATTGTTCGAGGCCTGCATTAGCGAACAATGTCAATGCACAAGCATTGCTTTGATCCACAACACCAGTGCTTCATCTACGCCATGCCGTCTAGTAGCGTTACACATGCTGTCGAAAGTAGCATTATCAAAAGCTCCCTCAATGGTCTCTCTGGTTGCATTTGCTGTTGCCCCAAACAGGGTTTTGAGCATTAGTATCGCAACAGATAATGAGTCCTCTGGCTTTCACGAGTTCAGAAACCGCCTTCGGTGGCGGAGGCAGTACCGAGTCGTAAGGGAAGTAAGCAGAGCTAGGTCCTTTATTGCATAAGATTACAGCATTGATGACACACCTTTAAAAAGAGTCATAAAGATTTTGGGGGTAATGCTTAAAAATCAGTATAATTTCAATATTCATTTCGACTTCACGATATCGAAAACAAATTTCATGCTGAGTTTTCTGTTTGGTAGTTCCAAACATTTTCTAGATCCTTACACGTCGAAATCTTTATATATTTCTTTAATACTGCTGTGTTTTATTAAGCCTGTTCTATCAAAATAGCAATCCAATTCGTGTAGGAAGATTTGAAAAACGATTCAATCAATTTCCTCTAAGAAGCTTGGCGTTGAATAGAGAAATTCCTGACTTCTAATCCAGATGTGTGCCAGTGAAAAATAAGCGCAATTTAGAAATCTATCATTCTCTTTGCTCAAGACATTTTGACTAAAAAATGTTCTCTGTTGAATATAATATGCCTCCGGCCGAAGTTTACGTTCTACAAATGGTTCTTACCAATTATATGTGTGAAATAACATAACTTAAACGACCATCAGGAACACATCTACATGCTTCCACGGACCGAACATTTTCAAATACTCGCTCACACATCAACAAATATTTTGTTTATATTTTTTTTCCGAATGTTGTTTTTCAACTGTCCAGTTATTGATGGCTTTTCCATTTACCCGTTGATCCCACTTTATAGAAAAAAAACGCAAAAGTAATCACCATTGAACTACCTGAAAACTTAGCTCAATGTTGGGTGATTTGTTCCATCGTTGTAAAAATAATGGTCCTCTGTCAAGTTAAAATCTTAAGGAAATTTTAATTATTTGGAGAGAGCTACAACTCTATATTGACGAGTTGTGTTGTCTTTCTTGCCGATAAAGTGCGGCATCCCGCATGAATCAGACACTAGCCCACTCTATTTTCCATGTATTATAAGAGTATTTCAGTGAATTTTCTAGATTAATGAAGTATTGCTGCGTAAGTAATTTGCGACACGCAAATTCACTTGAAACGTCCTCTTATCATGCAAACAAAGCCTGATGAATGAAGACCTCCAGCACATATTCGATATTAAAGCTATTGGCAAGGTTTACGGTGGACTTTGTGGTTTCTGAGACAACTCTTGTTGACGAAAGTTCTACTTCTACCAATGCTGTTGTATAGCTATGAGGTATTCTGTAGCCCAGATTAGGAATCAAGAAGGAAGCCAAATGTCGCTGGTTTGGTTTTTAATCTAAACTGACATAAACACGTTTCCTCATACTTGAAACAGATATATGATTGCATCTTTGACGTTCTACTTAAAACTGTCTCTTGCATAATAGCATGCAATCCGAAAAGCCTGATTACTTGTATATGTTGTCAAGTTTTCTTCAGTCAGATAGGTTGTGGATGCACTTGTATATACGGAACGTCAGTTTTTTGTTGATTCTATTCGGTTGTGGAATTCTCTACCCATTTATATTAAAAGAATTAGTAGCACTTATGGCTATGCATGCTTCCTCATTTGTTATCTGTCCGCTGACTCTACCACAAATCCTAATGTCTAGCCTACATTTTTGTCTGACAGATTTATTTCAACTTTCGATAGATCAGTTTGTTGGGTCTTTACTCGTTTTTCCTTCAATTTTCGTCTCAGGGGCATCAACTGCAGTCAATACAATCTCTAGCGATGTTTTCGTTAGGTTTGAGCAGCTCATAATGAACTGACTCTGCTGCTTATCCTGCTGACCCTATGCAAAGCAGAATCTTCGATCCATGTCTTTGCCGGGAATGTTTATACATGCGTTATCGTACAATATTCACTTTTCATCACCAGTCACCACGCGATCCAAAATATCTGCAGCAGTTTATACGTGAAAAGATGCCCTTCGACGTCTCACGGCTTTAACTCGTGTGGCTCCTAATTTCTTTGTTTCTGTATTATTCTGAAAGCTTTCATGGGCATGAAAAATTGTCTTTCCTTGATGCGAAACTCGACGTGTTTAAAACTATGGAAAAAGTTGTTAACACATCGGAAGTTCAAGCTAACCTATAGTCCTCCCTTGTAGATGCGTTACCATCTTAAATATTATAGCATGAGCTTAGTTCTGGTAGGCACAGACAGATGGTCATATTGGACGGAACTTTTTTTTGGCCGTAGTCCGAAGTGGTCGATTGCCCGTAGTTGGTTGCTTGACCGATTCGCGTTGGAAGAGTTTTGACTAAAAATCGACGTTGTCTGTCATGACTTAGCTGACGGTGGTCGATTTGTCTGATCCAGATTTTGAGTGACAGCAATACTAGGACCATAGTACCATGGTTTGTTTGAAGTTACATCTAAAATCTACGTGGACGCCAGGTATGATTTGTGTATGTAAAATATGAAAAGCGTTTGGTAAATGATAAACTTTTCAATTTTTTATTATTTAGACTACAACGTTTTAAGTGGTCCAATTTTGAGTCACTTTTTCAAACATATTGACTAGTATCTCGCTAATAAAACGTGTAATGTTGTCTTCCAAGACTGCAATTGAAGCTGACTTATCGGCATAGAAGAGTGATTTAAAACAGGTAACTCTAGCTGGCCAATTCACTGGACCAAAACGAGAGATAAATTGCTCACCGGACTCATTTTTCAATTGGTCCATCGATTTGCGTGTCTGACATGCACCAGGTTCGGGTCGTGAATTTTGGGCAAAAAATTGAAATCATTGAATGAGCGCCATTAGCGATAATGTTATTCACACAGTCATCTTTGAAAAAATACGAACCCAGGTGTATTGGCAGCTCATTGGTTGCCCATCGGTGTATAAACGACAGTTTTGTTTTTTAACATATCCATTTAACCAGAAATGAGCTTTCTTGCTGAACACAACTTTTCGATAAAAAAGCAAATCTTTCTCTAGATTTTCTAAGGACCACTCACAGAAAATTCGTCGCTTGAGTCATTCGGCTCCAGTTCTTGCACAAGCTGTATTTTTAAGTTTTTAGACAAGATCCTTTCGTAAAATCTTCCACGTAGTCGAGTGGCAATTGCTGTGAATTGTTGTTTTCATTAACGCTGGCGGAGACGGCAATAGGTGGCATGATGTCGGGTGAGCGTGGAATCGTGAATTTGCTTGCTCAGTAGGTCGATTACAACGTCCGTAAAATGATCGAAGTGCGCGAAAAATATTTTTCGAATTCAATTTATTAACATTGTTTAGATGTGGGTTTTTCCAAAACAAAATGGCAATGCTAGCTGAGTATTTCTGATTTTGGCATATGTCACGAGTCGTACGTGAGTTGTAAACTGAACTGTAAAAAAATCACTACTTCTTCCATGCCTTAACATCTTATGCACTAACATGCGCAACGAAGACCATCACGCATAAACAATTGCTTGCCTGGTTTATTTTTAATTTTACTCTTTTTTGAGGAGACATGGAAGGAAGGACGGATACACATTTTCGTTGATCGATATGCTTCATTTACGTTGTCTTTATAGGCTTAGCCATATGAGGGAATTATATCATAGTTCGTCCTAATGAAGGAAACGAATCCTCGTACAAAGCTTCCCTTCTTTTTCACTTTTCATAAAAAGGCAACTGAATCCTAGAAACTGGCATACCGTACGATTATGTGATGAGCGTTGTCGGTCAATAATATTTAATATTAAAGATAGGGAGCGCCGCGGCGCAGTGGGTAGTGTGTCGGTCGTTGACGCAAGATGAGCGAGTTCGGATCTCGATAACACCAACGCCATCGAATGAATACGAGGGTGGTCCGATAAGTACTTAGACTCACCGCCAGATGGCGCCAGTATCGCAATAGCAACTTACTATCGTGTAGTATATTCTAGTAGACGGCTACTGCGGAAATTTCAGCCGGACTCGTAGTTTTGTTTTGACCGCGTGTGGAAGCGGGAATGTCCGCGGATTTTAGAAAAATGGAAAAAGAGCAATATCGGTCGGTGGTTCGATTCTTGTTTTTTGAAGGGAAATCGCGCAGCGAAATCAAAGAGCGTTTGGATGCTGTGTACGGTGATTCTTCTCCTTCGATGGTGACCATCAGAAATTGGTTTAACGAGTTTCAACGTGGTCGCACGTCGGTTTTTGATGAGCCACGTCCAGCTGACCCGAAAACGGCTACCACGCAGGATAACGTGACACGATCTCGTATTGGCAGACCGCCGATTGAAGGTGCGCGAAATAGCTAAGACAGTAGGCATTTCAAAAGATCGCGTGGGTCATATTCTGCATGAAATTTTGGGCATGAGAAAGCTGTCGGCGCGATGGGTGCCGCGTTTGCTCACTCCGGACAACAAGCGCAACCGTGACACCACTTCAGAGCAGTGTTTGACGCTGTTTAAGCGCAATCCGAAGGAGTTTCTGCGTCGTTTCGTGACAGTCGACGAAACATAGATCCACTGGTACACACCAGAGACCAAGGAACAGTCGAAACAGTGGACTTCACCCGGCGAACGTGCTCTGAAGAAGGCGAAGACTGTCCCATCGGCCGGAAAGGTGATGGCCACTGTTTTCTGGGATTCACAAGGTGGGATCCAAATCGGCTACCTGGAGTAGGGAAAAACAGTCACAGGGCTGTACTATGCCAAATTATTGGGCCGATTCCAAGCCTAAATGAAGAAAAAACGGCCCCACTTGGCGAAGAAACAAGTGCTCTTCCACCATGATAACGCACCGGCTCACACCTCCGCCCTCACCACAGCCAAATTGGTCGAATTGGGCTACGAACTGCTGCCCCATCCACCGTATTCTCCAGATTTGGCCCTTCTTTTTGTTTCCAAACTTGAAAAAGTCACTCGCCGGGCAGAAATTTCAGTCGAATGAGGAGATCATCGCCGCCACGGAGGCCTACTTTGCAGACCTCGAGGAAACGTATTTTTCAGACAGGTTATAAAGAAGTTGGAGCATCGCTGGGTCAAGTCTATCGAGCTAAAAGGACAACATTTCTCCAAAATGTTTGTTTTTCTTTTGTAGGCTAAGTACTTATCGGACCACTCTCGTATTTCGCGGCTTCCATCCTCGGCGGGGTCCTGGAAAAACCCCCCGTTGTACACTTGCCTTAAAAAAAAGCTTCTTGGCTCTCGCCGTTTGGAATCGACATTAAGCTTATGTTTCCGCTCACTTGTGTGGAAAACAAATCGCACACAACATAAGTGAAGAAGCTTGGCTCTGGCTCTTCATGAGCTCTAATGCCATCTAAGATGTCTGTCTGGCAATACAATGGACCAGTATTTGTGTCTGAGTGCTCCAACAGAAAGCAGAAGCCTTCATAAATATCAAAGGTGGTACAATCCATTCAATCAATTCCAATGCCATCAAATTGTTTCCAAAAATATTCTATCATGTCCAATACTTCGAAAGTAAATAAAATTTGAATTGCTCTGCAATAAATCACAGAAGCTTTCCCTTTTTTACTCAATTATGTTTAAAGCACTAACACTTTAGCCTTGCATCAATCCATCGTTGGTAGCTAGTTGGCATAAACTAACTCTTTAACCTAACCCCAAAACAGTCGTAGGACGTTAAATTGCACGGTCTGTGTTGCAATTCCACATCGCTTCTTCTGTTAGCAACGTGCTGTATGGCACATTGTTGGAATCACCAGGTCCATGTCATTGAATTGAGGTGGGGGGAAAGTCAGTTATCGGTGGCATTGCAATTGAAAGCTTGCTTCTAGCTATTCTCATTTCAGATGCATGGCCCAAAATCGACACCAAAAAGAAAGTTTCTCCGTGTGCAACGAAAACTTGATACTACTGTGGATTACTCTCTCTCCTCGCTTTTTTCACTAGGCCGTTCTTCCAAAAATGTTGCTCTTCACTGAAGATGATTTTTTCGTTAAAATTTGGTTTCAATTTCATCTTATACAGGTGCATGCCCAAACTCAAAATTCATCAAGTCAATGTTGCAGAAAGGCCAACTTCTTGTCCATGAGAAAGAATCGAAAGGTTTAGCAAACCCATATACCACACATTTCACTGTCGTTCAGGAACCACTTGATAAGCAACTGAACCGCGCTCTCAGAACTTCGTGAAAATCCGCTGAACGATCAAATTTGGTGGACAAAATATGAAGTTTAAAAAAAAAATTTAACAATTTGGACTCGTTGGCGTGGCGCTCCATTATAAAATGGATAATATAACAGAACACAGACATCAAATATGACAGCGTTTCCACTTGAAACGTTAGAGCAATAAACTATAGAAAAGCCTCTATACATGATGGATTGCCTTCAATATCTTCTTCAACTAAAAACCTGTCTCGCTTCGAATTGGACCGAATCGATAGAATAACATTCTGTATCATCACATAAATGATTTATTTTAAGAATGACACACATGTCTCTGATATTTTCCATTCATGGCTGGCCTACTGGCTATTTAGCTGTGATATACACACTCCAGCATAGAGCATCATTAAAAATGAATTTAGCATTCAAAACTCCATCAAAATGTTGTTCCAGCTTGAAGGCTAATTTAATTTTGCAGCAATTTCAACGTCAAACGGCTGTCAGTTGAAGCGTCAAAAATACAAAAAGAAATAAAAAAACCAAGAGGGAAGGAAAAAAAGTTTTACACGCCAAGATTAATAGCTTTCCATTACAAGGATGTAGTGGGAGATTTGCCTGTGGGGGTTGGTACGCGGCACACGTCACAGGCTGTGCTCGTGATGTGTATGACGTCGAAGCATTCCTTGGGATCCTCTCTCCCATTTTTTTTCCTATTTCGTATTTACAGCACACTAAAAGGTCGCAAAGGAAAACCACTTGAACTTGGAATTGTTGTTGAGGTCGATTGATAAGCGCTGACGACTTAACGCAATAGAGCTTACGTTAGGCTAAATCGAAACGAAACTCCGATCGTTTTCAATACATTTATTTAGCCCTTCCGGTGGTCATTAAATTCGCCGCGTTCCGTAACCAGTTTTTTCTCCCCTTTTCCTTTAATGATAGTGTCAGTATAAAACTCACCAATGAAATGTGT
Source organism: Merodon equestris (assembly GCA_958301585.1). NCBI lineage: Eukaryota > Metazoa > Arthropoda > Insecta > Diptera > Syrphidae > Merodon > Merodon equestris. Next base: position 105,075,834 of record OY284415.1, read on the forward strand.
TATTTATTTTCAGAAATCGTGATAGCCGGTAGGCGCCTCACGAACATGGCGCCTCGGATATAGTTGTAACTTTAATGTAGCAGGCAACATCCATGTGCCTCATGTAAGTATCTAAAGTTAGTTTTCATTCTTTTTTATAAATTTACATAGTTTTCCTCGAATGCTCCTTGAGTGGGGAGAAAAGTTGAAAAGTTTTCGCGGACACGTCGAAAGTTGAAAGTGGATGAGAATCAGGAAAAACGAAGTTTCCTCAAGTGGAGGAACGTCGTCTGAGGGTGGTACTAAATCCCATTTTGGAAAAGAGAAACGTGCTTTATACAGTCAAATATACAACTTTTAACGTCGTCTTAAAACACTTAATTTTTGTGAATGTTATTTTAAGATAATGGAATGCCTTACGAACCAAACTTACTTCCTCACATAGGAGCACTTTTCATTAGCGAGCTTACCCGCTCTCAACGCAATCGTGAAATATTTGAATTAAAGCTTTAGCCAAATATTGCAATTAATATATCCGGAAGACAGAACTTTTACCATCCTTGACTTCCCGCAAAACTTCTCATTTAAATATGTTTTATAACAAAGCGATATTGTAGCTCCACTGATAGCTTGAGTGCTTTTTCTATTGAAATTTTGTTGCTTGTTGTTTGATTTTGGTTTTTTTGGAAGTCTTAGAAATTCGCTGGAATGTTTGAGGAATTTATTTGGGTTAAGAAGGGATCCCATAGTGACGGGTCAAGAGAAACATTTTCCATTGTTGTGAATATTTTATTCTAAAGAGCGTAGTCTCGAGATTAAAGGAAAAAATGTTTTCTGTTTGAATTCTTTTGAAGCACTAACTGTTATTAATCCTTATAAGATTCCTTAGAGAAATTTAACCCCAGGAATGGTAGGGAGCCCAATATGAATCGGTTTATGCAGCTCGGGTTATGGCAAAGCACACCTGATGGGAATCCATTATTTACCAATAGATGGCGCTACCAGTACATCCTGGTCGGAAAGGTCATAATACCTTATGCATAAGTTTTTTTTTTCCGGTTTTTTTGGTAAAGTATTGGCTATCGGCTTCTACACATTTCCCCATCTTTCAGGTAATTTATGAATACATACCATGCCAGTCTTTCTTGTCTTTCGCGGCAAACCATTCGTCGAGCTATTTTCCAAACTTCCTCGAAATTGCTGAAGTGTTGCTCTGCGAGCGCGTGCCCGATTGATACGAAGAGGTGATAGTCAGATGGCGCCAAGTCTAGGAAGTACGACGGGTGCAGAAGGATGTCCCATTCAAGCGATTTTCGAGGCGTCTTTCTCTAGTTTTGCCGCGTGAGACGGCGTGTTGTCGTGTAACAAAATCACTTTGCCATGTCTTCTGGTCCATTCCGGTTATCTTTCGATTAATGCCTGGTTTAAATTAATCATTTGTTGATGGTAGCGTTATACGAGTATATTAAGGGTTTCGGCGGGCTTAAAGAGTTCATAATATACAATACCGCTCTGGTCCCACAAGACACAGAGCATGGTCTTCTTGCTAAAGCGATTGGGCTTTGATGTTGAAGGATCGGCTTCGTCAGGTGAAAACCATGATTTTTTTCTGCTTCGGGCTTTTCGTCACCCGTGACAGTTCGATGCAAAAATAAAATGATTTCCTCTCGTAGCGTTGAAGCAGCATTTCACAAGTGATTTTGCGATTTTCCATTTGACGTTCATTCAACTTGTGGGGGACCCATTTATCGACTTTATTGATCTTTCCTATTGCCCGTAAACGTCTGCTTGTGACACATGTCAAAAAAAGCAAGTTTTGCGAAATGCGGCATTACAAAAAAATTACGATGAAACTTCTATTAATGAAGAAATGTGGTTTTTTACAATCAACAATGTAAACATTCGAAACGCGCAAATATGACTCCCGCTCCCGCTCCCATTCAGGCATCTTGTGCACACCCTTACTGTTTTTTCAACGCTACGAAAGTGATTTTGACGTAGAAAACAGAGAGCGACACATCCCGGTGGCGAAGTTAGAAAACGTATTATTACTTGATCAAATATCTTTGTCAAGAAGAACCTTCAGAACCTCAATAAGATTTTTTAATCGCCTGAAAGGCTTGGAAATGGTAAAAAGCAAATAAATTGGTGACATACGAGTTGAAGCTGAGATACGTTGAACGGCGTTTTATCGAACTTCTGACCAAGCGGCAAAAAACAAGGATCTTCCATTACGTTAATATCGACAGCCAAACCAAATATCCTTAGATGGAAGTCCATGCTGTACATTTGGTGGGACCCTTTGCGTGATAAATTATGAATTGTTGGAACTCGATACCAAACATAAGCATTGAACGAAAAACGGCCTCAATACGGGCCAAGACATAACAACCCTCGGTCACATGTTGCTCAAGTCGTTAAAAACTTTTTGGAAACACTTAAATTGGACGATCTACTTTATTCACCGTATTCTCTAGACATTGACCGTTCCGACTCACAACCGATCACTGACGCATGGCCTGGCTGAGCAGGACTTCTGGTCCATCGACTGACATACAGTTTTTTCAGCGCAGAATTCGTATGCTGCCAAAGAGATGGGCAAAAGTTTTAACCAGGTGCTTTCAAGAAAATGCATGAACCTGTTTTTCAAAAAAAGTAAAAAGCGGATTCCCATTCGTATACTTGGTATTTACCTTAGCGTTCAGGTAAAGAAACTTACATTAAGTGTTTTAATAATCTTTTCACTGTACTTAAAACTTATTCTTAAAAGACTCATATTAAAAACACCTAACCTATTCATACAGGTGGTGCAGTTGGTAGTATATCGGCCGCTGTGTCGAATGATTATTTCGCTGCTCCTCTCCTCGGCGGGGTATTGGCAAACCCCCCCTTGTACACTTGCCTTGAAAAAGCTTCTCGGTTCTCGCCGTTCGGAATCGGCATAAGGTTTTAGGCTCCCTTCACTTGTGTGAAAAACCGCACACAACATAAGTGAATAAAAGAAGCTTGGCCCTAGCTCTTCATAAGCTGTAACGCCTTCTCAGATGTCTGTTTGGCAGTACAATGGACCAGTATTTGTGAAGAAGCCTCCAACAAACAAAAAAAAAAAACAAAAAAAACTACCTACATTCTACAAAGATTCGATCACAGTAATTCAATCTGTATCCTTTCCCGTAAGCTGTCGAGCCTGAGTCTGACATACAAACTGACCCAGAAAAACAAAATAGTTTGGCTCTCAGAGTTTTTTTCTGATAGTTTTTCTTAATGCATTTAAACCACGATGTTTGTAGAAATGTTTTTAACCACATCTAGAAAAGTTATGATTCATAGAAGGCATGTGTGTCCAACAACTAACGAAGATTTACGCTCTATATGTGATATTGATCGCTTCATCCATCGCCGAAAAATGTCTGGAACCTTATCTTCGAGACAACCTTTAACTCTTTCAGCCATGCATTTTTGATCTAATCATTGTTCGTGGGACTCTTAAAATGTTGGGAACTCAGAAACGATATTCAACTAATATCGACGAATATTTTTTTTTTGTTGAAGGCTTCTATTGGAGCACTCGGACACAAATACTGGTCCATTGCACTACCAGACCAGACACTTTGTCTTTATTATATTTTCCCCTTTGTCCGGAGAAAAGTGAGGAGGGGCTTCAGTGATATAGAGCTAAGATATTCGGCACCCACCACCTCAGCCCAAAGGGTGCGCCACCGTGCGCGAGCGAAGGCGGGACAGTCGCAGAAAAGTGTTCTGCTGTGTCATCCTCCTCACAACATGCAGCACAGGTAGGCGTCTCACTGATGCCAAGCACGTAGAGATGCTTGGCAAAAGTGTAATGGCCAGTAATGACGCCCGTCAACCTTCTGCAATCATTTCTCTTTAAGGATAAGAAAAATGTTGCGGACTTTTTGCAGACATCAGGGTGTACGCGCTTAGTCATCCTGCATCCTAGGTATTCCTTCCATCTACGACTGTGTGCATTAAAGACCCAGTCGTTGATGTCAGATTTGACCGTGGAAGTAGGTAGCCCTAAGGTGAGTTCAGATCTTGAGAAACTCTCCTCTGAGCCCCTTCTGCGAGTTTATCGGAGATCTCGTTTCCTGGGATGCCAGAGTGACCTGGGACCCATACAAGTATTCTTCCCACTCTGTTCAAAAAGGTCTGGATACAGCTTTGAGTGCAGCTTGGCTGTCACTGCAGACGCATATGCTTTTTTCCTTTCACAACATAGTGCATGGCCATTAGGATTGCGAAAATCTCCGAAGTGCAGAAGTGCAGTCGAATATTTTTGCGCTCAAAGAAAACTCCAGCGCCGGATCCCTGCCCAGTCTTTAAGCCATCTGTGAAAATGCGAAGACATTCCATTCCAGGTTCAGTGTCCAGTCCTGACGCCATGGAAATGAGACTGTGAAATTACAGCGCAAGAGGATGCAGGTGTCATTGCGTCGGAAAGCATATCATAGGATATTTCTCGCGTAAGTACACCGTCACTCCTATGCGAGTTGTATCAGGAACCATTTCTCATGAGGCGAGACATGGTTTTCAGGGCGCATCCTCTGATATATATGTCAAAAGGTGAAAGATTCATCATACAATCTAGAGCAGCGCCAGGTGTGCTGAGGAAAGCCCCGTACAGCTAAGACAAACCGCTATTTGGAGTTTGATGAAAGAGGCCAGAATGTGTTTGCGTATAAGCTTGTTCTACCAGACAACCAATGCATATGAGATTCTCAATCTTATTATTGCCGTGTAGATCCAGAGGACTTTCTTCAGCGATAAGCCCCATGTTTTGCCAAAAAAAACTTTTGCATTGCCAAAAAGCTGACAGCGCTTTGATGGCTTGTAACTAAACATGCTTCGACCTAATATCGACCTATTATCTAACATGACTCTCAGGTACATAGCTTCCTTGGATATCAGAATGGGAATATCTTTTAGCAGCAGCCAAGCCGTCCCTGTATTTTTCGTCCTTCTTGTGAAGAGAACGACATTAGTCTTAAAAGGATTAACCGGTAGCCCATTCGATTTACGAATAATCTTCTTATATTCCTTCTGTTTCGTTCAATATTATTCCAGTTATCTTCCAAATTCGATTTAAGCGTTCTATTCAGGAGAATTCTGGTGAAGACATTGGAGCTCATCGTTCCACCATAATTTCCTGCAGGGAGGTTTTCTGACATGCGAGTTCAAAACAATTGGTGACGGCGCTACTGGGGTTATGAACGGCACCAATTGCTTCGTTCTGAGTTTAGGTAACGCTTGAATGGATTCCTCAAGCGGCCTTCTAAACCGTACCAATCTCGGATTTCGGTTGGGCTGTAAGGGGAAGATATCATACTTCAATTGGAATTCGATATATCTATGGTCTGACAACGTAGCATCTGGTAAGACTATCCAGTTAGTGATGGCCTTCACATGCCACTTCCTGTCATCTCACAAATATTGGTTTAGAGCCAACATTATTGATGATAAGGTCATACGAAAGAGTAAAGTTTAAATGATGGTTTCCTCTCCGGATTAATTGAAGGGAAAGTTCCGGATGCATTTTGCTGTGAAAATAGAAAAGAGACTTCGCAGCCTCCCAGGTCAAGGATATCGAAGAGGCCCAGGATAGACAGAAGGTTAGAGACTTCTACAAAAAAAAGCCGAAGCGCTTGCATCCGGCTATAGAGCGAGCGCCCAGGCTCCTCGATATTGTGAAGGTAATCTTGACTCGCAGGAAATGGTAATAGTAGCAGCACTGGTAGCTCTTTAAAGCTGGTGGTGATGTTCTACATAGTAGGGATCATGCACCAGATAATCTGGCAAATCACCGACTCTCTCTGTCCCATATTCAAAAGGGCGATTGTATGTTTTGCGCCAACTACCGAGGCTTAACCTTGCTCAAGATACTAGTGTGGACTGGCCTGGCAAATCGACTATAGACCAGATCTTCATATTAAGCCAGATCCTAGAAAAAACCAATGAGTTCCAAGTCGATATTCACTATGTTTTCAACGACTTTAAAGCCGCATACGACAGCATTCATCGTCAAGATGTCTACAGGACGATGGCCGATTTGGAAATCCCAAAAAAATTGATTCGGATGTGTCGCGCCGCACAATGCACAGTACATTTTGGACCCCATACCTCCGGTCCTTTCCAAACATGCACCGAATTTCGGCAAGGAGACGCGCTGTCGTGTGATTTCTTCAAATTAGCTCTTGAAAGAATAGTGAGGCAGACAGGTGTCAACACCAAAGACACTATCTTCTTCAATTATTCAACTGCTGGGATACGAGGAGTTCATTGACAAGATTGCAAGCTCCCAACGCGCCTTGAGCAGAACGTAATCAGCGACAGATGTCATTTTGAGGTAGTTGAGGAGTGTGTCTACCTTGGAGAAAATAATATCTCCTCAAACGACAACTTAGTAGGGACTCTCCATTTGGAAGTAGACTGCCCATGACCGATATGAGTGGAAGTAGGCTCTCGTTCAGGCTCAGTCCCTACAAGGTTCGTTAGCCTGATAAGTAAGTAATATTAAAAATAAATCTTAAACTATTTCCTCCGCCCCAAAATCATTGTTGGATGACGTTATTTGAGAACTCCAAATCCAATTTCGTTTTTAGGTCTAAATGATAATCCTGTCGTTGGCTATTTCGTTCAGACAACGTCGCTTCCAAAGTTCTTACTTAATGATTCAATCAACGAATGTGCAATATTCAAAATTAAATGTAAATTGCTGCCTAGGACGTTTAGATATTTAGTCATCTGTCTTACCATAAAAAATCTTCTCAAAGATTATAAACGAATAGTCCCACAAGAGCAGCCGAAATTAACATTATAGACTGTTTACCCAATTACTGCTTGGGAGATTAGGAAGGGACAATAAAAATTAAAAATGCAATAATTAGTAAAAAAATGTCAACAACAATAAGATGATATGGTCTATTTGCTTTAGATAGCAAAGTGTTCTTCGCGATTTCTTCGCTTTCTAGTAAACGACCTCTCATTAATGATCCGTATGTACCAGTGAACACGACGGGAGTAATACTGAGATTTTACTTGGTCAAGACCTTGAAACCTATTGCGATATAAAAATAAAGAAAAGTGGGTTTAAATTTTATTTAGTGAAAACAACTCTATAACCTGTATTATAACTAATTTTTTCTCTACATACTCGTTACAGGCCTTGGAAATCTGAGGCTCTCATCGTTGGCCGCATAGACAATGACAGAAGATTCCGACTCGATATCTGAGGAAGAACGCAGTTTGTTCCGTCCCTTCACCCGCGAATCATTGGTGGTTATAGAAGCCCGTATTGCTGCAGAACATGCTAAACAAAAGGAGCTGGAAAGAAAGAGAGCCGAGGGAGAGGTGGTAATTGTTTATATTATTCATCCCAAAAAAATTTAATAATTTTATGTATTCTTTCCGTCAACAACATTTTCATTATTTTCGTCCTCGTCTATCAATTATGTATTTTCATATAAGAATGAATCCAAAAAAAAAATGTTTTTATCCCCCCCACCTCCAGAAAATCATTTCACTATCTCTTCAAAAAATTTCAATTCGTGTTAGTTACTATATAATAATTACTGTATCTATCTGTTGTAGTTTCTCGTACTCTATACGTGTATAGAATAAGACAATCAATTCAAATTTATCTCAGTGTTACCTAGAATATTTCTCCTCACCATTTTGTTGTTTATATCCGTACTACTCGAATTTAAACGATTTTCTTCAATCTGTTTTAGGTACAAAATGTTGGATAATTGATATTTTTTCCCCTCCAATTTTTCTTTCGATTTGTCATATTTTCCGATGCACTAACTTAAAATGAACGTCCAATAAAAGTTTTTGTTTTTAATGGACGATTTAAATGTATCCTTGTTACCCTTCCCTAACAAAAAAAAAAGTTAAAATCAAAAAAAAACATTTTCATGTTCGTAAAAATAGTAGAAAACAATATTTCAGAACCCTCTTCTTCTTATTTCAGTGTCTTACTTGATGTTTAGTTTTTTATTTATTATTTTTTATTTTATTTTGGTTTTAAGTTTAACTTTTGATTTTGTAAATATTTAAAAGTCATAGCGAGCCGTATCGCATAACCCTAAATTATTACCCATAAATGTATATTTTTTCGTTCTTAAATATATCTGGTTCTAAAAAAAATAAATATTTATTCGTTCGCTTCTTTTTTACATAGATAAATGTCGTTTTATTAAATTCTAAAATAACAATCATACAAAACGACATTTGCTAATTAATTTCAATGAAAACGATCTGAAAATACGAAAGAGTCGAAAGATGATTGGCAATTAAAATTGACTTCGCTGCAATTTGGCATGATTGATATACTCGTAATCTACATATATCCGTATATATACTATATATTCCTGTTTTTTTTTTCTCTAAAAAACTTCGTTTAAAAGTTGTTGGTAATTGGCTTTAAAAATATATGTGTCGTGTCGATATTTGTTCTTATAATAATCTGTTTTTAATTTTAACTATCGTATATATTCTCATTTTCTTAGTTTTGTATTCGTGTGACGTAAATAAATAAGTACATTGGTGTAAAATTGTGTTTAGTATTTTATTTAATTTTTTTTTAGATTTTTGTTTATGTATAAATATGTTGGGTATTTTATTTTAAAAAGGTTTTGCTAATACATACGTAGGCATGTAAGTAATAAAGTATATAGTGGCAGTTAGGGGACGTACGTTATAATAAATTTAGATATGTTTAATGGCGATTCTAGATCCAAGTGTGTTTATTTTTTCCTAATTAGATTAATATTAGTTTTCAAAAGGTTTTTTTTTAGGATTTTAGGGAATTTTAGGCAGCTAGGAGCAACATATAAAAACTACAATACAAACAAAAAAAGCTGACAAACTACTATGATCCAAATACCTATTGCACAACCAAATCCAGGAGAAATAGCACCGTTCAATCTTCATCTTATTACTTTCGATTAGGCGGGTTTGGAAGTGAAGAATAAAAATATTGCCTTCTAAATTCGCTTCTATTCCTCTACACGAGGCTAGCAAGGTTAACAAGGGAAATATATTAGTCTTTGAACACTGACTCCCTCCCATCACAGGTTATGGTGAATATCAAGTTTCAAGTAGGAGTCACTCAAAAATATCGAAGCCATTTGCAAAAATCGAACAAACTATACCCAGGCGTCCGTACCCGGGCGCCATCGTAGGACATACTCTTGCTCGCAACATTTCTTGTTGTTTCTGATATTTACTGGCCGTTATTAAAATCAGACCCAACCGTACCTCCAGAAGATTTAGGTATGGTGCAAAATTCGACTATTTGTCGAGTTAAGTCCAACTGAACTTTGGTATAGGGTTTTCCATTAATGGCGGGTAGATGTTGAAATGGAATACACAAGCTGTGTATAAGGTTTTAACAAAATCCTTTTTTTTATTTGAAGAGCCCATGTGTAGAATATGACATCTTTCAAATGCCCGCCTCGGCTTCTTATGGTGGCATGTATCCGAGTGGCTCAATTTTCAATGACATGTTCACCTTAAAGGCATCGGTTGATTGTAGTTTATTCACATAGACCTGCGACTTCAGAAAACCCCGCAAGAAAAAGTCTAGCGCGATCAAATCGCATGACCTTGGTGTCCTATTCACGTTACTTCTGCGAGGGATAACCTTATCCTTAAATCGTTCATGCAATCGTGGCGTCCGCTCTGAACGTGGCACGTGGTTCGTGCTGGAACCATACTCGTCGTCTTTCAATTTGGGCCATAAGAAATTGGTTACTATCGTTCTGTCATTGACGGTGACCATCTCACCGTATTCGAAAAAGAGCGAACCAAGGACGCCGCCGGCCCAAAATCCACACCAAACGGTAACTTTTTGAGGATGCGTTGTCACCTGGTGAATCACGTTTGGGTTGGAGTCGTCTCATATACGGCAATTTCGCTTATTAACACAACCATTCATCCAAAAATACGCATCGTTGCTAAAGATGATTTTTCGGCAAAAATTGGGGTTAGAAAAACCACGTCAAATTGTCACTCATTGCGATTGAAAAAGAGAAAGAAAATTTCATTTGCTACACATTTTCCCAAAAAACAAAAAAAGCAAATACATTTTCCTACAAAATATTTCAAAATTTGACGGACGGTCAATGACAGTTCACAGCGAAGACGACCAATTATCGCTGGGTCACCGTTGACCGATCCAATAAACAGGGGAAATGGCAGTGACGACTGGAAGATTGCAGTTCACATTGCTGTTCAGCTTACCCCTATAAATGGTCGAGGTATTTAGCTGAGGGACAACCTTGAGGCAATCTTGAGTCAATCTCCCAATCTTCGGTGGGTCAGCTGAGCATACGTAGCGATAGTGTATCAAGAAGACAACAGTGTTGATCTTAAAGAGATATCTATTGCACGGAAATAAAAGAAAAATAATTCCTTTTTTTATAAACACGTCGCTTATATACGCAGTGTAAGTAGCGTGGCCTACAATAGCTTAAATTGCCGTTCGTTGAGTAGAGACTGACTCACCCTAGATTAATCAACTATAACCAGTAACTACTATCTAGTTACACATCACATGACTAGCACTTCGACTTGGGTTTTTACCCAGAAGAGTCTGGTCAAGGGTTGTACTCATTCCCGATAAAAGTTAGAGCTCCGACTCGGGTTTTCACCCAAGCGGGCTTGGCCTCACGCAACTCCTAACCATTCTTTATCAGAGTGCAAACTCGAGTTCATACCCGGAAGAAAACTGACTGGATACTGCCAACGCGACAGTGTCGATGCCACTCCAGACAAGTGTCTCGAACGGGTCATAATCCAGAAGGACAGAGTAGTGTAATCGTTGCGCCAACACAACTAGTGAGTCTGCGCGTGTTATAACAAGAAATGTATGTGACGGACCTGGACCTTGCGAGGATACTCCGGCCCAGAAAGCTCGTTACAAACAGCGCTCATGCCCGAATTTCTCTTAGGTTTTCGGGCTTTGACTACGAAGTTTGGCTTTTGATATCGATGACAGCAGGTTTGAATCCGAGCCCTCAAAGCTATCAATAAAATACTTGCATGGAGTAAGCTTCATCCCGTTCGTAATAGCCTATTGCCTTTCACATATTTAAAAATAAATACCCCAAAATACGTGATAATTGGATCAAATTTAATACAGCTGACCAAGAAAGTTCATGATCGCGACCAAAAGCAGTACATCGTTAACAAAATTTTGCCTTAACATTTTCAATATGTAGTAAATCTTCCCAGTTTTTACGTATCAAAAATTCAACAATAACCACAATTTAAAACGACACCTCTTGTTGGATAACTTTATTTTTATAAAAAAAAAAAAAATTATCGTTCAATAAATGACACCTTTATTCAAGCTTTACTCAATTTGTCTTATCGAGTTCGAAGGATACCAATTCCAAATATCCATTTTCTAAGTTAGAGGCGAAAATAAGAAAGCAGATGTTTTTCGCTGTATTTTTAGGCTTGAAACCTCAGAATCGCCTGCCAATTCTTTCGTCTTTAGAAGAAATTAAATAAGTTAACAATATCTAAACACACTCGGATCTAAGCCCTTTTTTGATTATTTTTTTATAGCAAATATGTACATTAAAGCAATGTTAAAATAGCCTAGGCTAGGAAAGAAGTAGCTAGATTCGTAGGATCTTACTTAGTTTCCAGGTTTTACAAAATGTTTGTCATAAAATCGTCCACGCACCCACATTCCATAACAAATGCAAAGGTTTTCAATTTTTATTTCACTACACATCTCGTATCAATAAGCGTATCGTCCTTTGTTCACTTCTCTTTAATTATTTCGACTTTCTATCTGACCAAGTGTCGTCCTAGTACCAGTGTCTTAATGTAAATATAGTTTATTCGATTTTCCAAGTCCTTCATTCACAATTTCGAAAAATCCAAATTAAAAAAAAAAAAGAAACATTAACACAAACAGCTGAAAAACACCAAAACACAAAAACCAAACCATTGTGAACGGAGGTGCCATCAAGAAAACAAAATTTTCAAAAAAAACAAAAACAAAACCCAGCACATCATCTTACAGATTAAGAATTAGTTCAAACAGTTTTTGCAACATTTCTACATAATGGGTCCTTGTTCTTTTTTTCTTTTCCTTTCTTCCTTCTTTAAACGTTATTTCCAGCCGCAATATGGCCGCAAGAAAAAACAGAAAGAAGTAAGACTTAGTCTAGCAAAAACAAAAGCAAAAAAAAAAAAACAAAAACAATAATCCTAGACTTATTAGAAGTTGTTTATAACAATATATGCATAAGAAAGTTATTCGGATTCGCCAAAAAAACCGTTAATTTGTAAATCCAAAATGTACATTCAATCGAAGCAACAATTTTGAGAAGATTTTGATTTTTTTTTAAATTAATTTTTGTATATTTGGTTTTGATTTTTTTAGTTTTTGGTTTAATTAAAAATAATTTTATTGAGTTGTGCATGTGCGTAATGCGACCCTGTCGATTGGGGTCGCCAAAAACCTGCTTAATAGATTCAAAAAAAAAAAAAACAAAGAAAAAGTAACGCCAATGTCTAGGCTTTAAGGCATTCGTGCATAGTAATAGACCCACTGGCACCATTTTCACATAGCAACTAGCCAGTTGCGATGAAATGCACGTGAACTAGTACAGATTGTTTTTCTTTTACTGCATTCACCTTTGATTCCACTCCTAGTTAGTCCTTGCACTGAAGTAGTTTTTCTTTTTTTTTTTTTGCGTGTTCAGAAAGTAAACCGTGACTGTTGTATTGCTAGATCAACTAGTGCACGGTTCCGCTTTCGAATTGAGTACTCGTGTATAGGAAAAAGGCTGTGAGTCCGTTTGTGCTGCTGCATTTGCTTTTTGCTGCTGCTTATTTATGTGGTCGTTATCACGCAATTAGCTTGCACTGTGAATATAGGTAATTGTGTCAATTACAAATAATCGGTACACGTGCATTTTTCCGACGTAGAATAGTTGTTGCTGTTGTTGCTTTTATTTGGTTTGCGTGTTATTTTGATTTTGAGCTTCATTTTCGAATTTTCCGTTTGGTTTGCCTGCTTTAGCTTTAGCTGTTGTTGAAATACTCGTATCCTTAACATGTTAATGGAAAAGTTGACCAGAAATTGAGCCAGACAATTTGGGTGGTGAAAATTGAATTCAATGTTTTAATGGAAAAATGTGATTAATGCGCATAACTATCTACACTCACTACATACACAATCACACTTTAGTCAAACAGATATACTCGTAAATAAACAGGAAATCGTCGTTGGATTTATTATAGATGCTGGGTTTATACCAATTAAAGCATGGCATTCATCTTATAGAAAAAGAACAAACGAAGCCAGCAGCCTCTGCTACGTATGTTTTATTTGATTAATCGAAATAAAATATTTATGCACAAAATGCGAACTCTGATGTTAATTCTTCCTTTTTAGTCTTCTACCTTGCAAATCTGGGGTAGGGAAGACTTATGCAAAGGCTTTTCTGTCTGTCCGTCTGGCGGTCCGTACAAATATATCAAACCAAACTAGCTGAAAAGCTATGAGTCTGAAATTTGGCTGTGTTGTAGAGTGCATGATTTCGAGCGTATAGCGACGGGTTTTAGAACCCTAGCTACTGTGGTTCTTGGGATTCAGGTAAAAGTTAAACAATTAAAGGTAGAAAACCTGGAATTGTAGCTTGGCTCCCAGCGAGCTGATCCCATCTTGTCTTAAACATATATTTGTAATATATCTATGAACATTTTCCACAATGGTCTTCGAATTCTAGCTATATCAGATTCTGTAACCAATGTTGTGTAACAAATAGGCTGTGCTAATAAATGTACGCAAAATGGCCATCGATATATTGTACATTAGCAGCTTGTCATCCCAAAATAAATAGCTATTAAGCTCATGTCTAACTTATTGAACTCAACAGGCTAAAACTATTTAAGGGCGCTGCCAAGGCCTCTAACGTAGACAGCCTTGAAGAACCTCAACGTTGCATGGCCAAGAAGTCTATATTTGGGAACTTTTATAATGACAGCATATACAAGGTGTGTCTAATCTTTTGCTCCAAATAATTCCGATTCGAGATTCTTTTAGGTCATTAAAATACGAATCCTTCCTTACCAGAAAAATGTATGCGCTTTCAGATTTATAACCTTTCTTTCGCCTCGTGTATCTCGAGAACAAGTCATGATATCGACTTCGGAGCAATTTCATTCAAAGTGGAACTCTATTATAAACAACCGATAAGGTTCGTAAAAAAATTTAATTGACTATTAAATTTTTGTAACAAGAAAATATTTAAAAAATGGTTGCAAAATGTCGACTCCCATATCTCGAAATAGAAAATGATAAATTGGTAGTTTGGGTAGTCCAGACATATTCATGTAACTAATTTCTACAACGGTGAACATGTCTTTAGATCGGGTTTTGCAATCGGGCAAGTTATAGAAATTTCAAGCACTTGTGTATACGAGTATATACGAGGTTGATCCAAAAATAATGATAATGAAAATAAGAAACATATTCTACATGGTCTCCTAACAAATCAATCCATTTAGTTTTAGGATACCTTTAGAAAAAAAAATGTTTGTCTTGATCCTCCAAAAACATCATATAGCGGCCATGTTCGTGCAGATAGAATCCAGTTCCTTGAATGGTAGCCTTCGCGACTGCGTCCTTGTGAGCCGATACGTTGTTGGTGAAATAGCACTACAACTTGCAGTTTGCCACTTTTTTCTTTAATGACCTTCTTCAATATTCGTGGTCCTCCCACATATTGTAGTAAGAACCGGAAATATATTTCAAATATTCCACCATAATTCCAAACTTTCCAAAAAACAGACGCCATCATCATCACATCTGTCGTCAGTGAGGGGGCTCGCTTCCAAGTTATCGACTGTTCTTTGGTTTCAGGATCAAAATGGTGGATCCAAGTCTCGTCCATGATCACGAAACGTAACAGAAACATTTCCTGATTGTTGAATTTCTCGAAATTCACCCTTGAAGTGTCGACTCGTTTTTTCATTTACTCGTCGGTTCTCAACACGCAGAGATCTTTTTCATATGCAATTCGTTCGCAAGGATTCTTTGAACGCTGCCATATGAGAATCCTGTGACCTGAGCTAATTCCTGCTGGCCACTCTTCCATCTGCCAATACAACATTTTCGACTTTTTTCACGTTATCTTCAGTGAGGGACATGGACGGCCGTCCTTCTCGATGTTCATCTTGAGTGAATGTGGGTGGATGTCTAGCTTAAACGACTTGGTCAAGCGTACTACTGTGGAGTATGGAAGAACAGAGTGCCACAATCTTTTCCTCCTGGGAATCGTGGTCTATTTATATGATAGCCTAGTAGGTATATAAGCAAGCAGAAGAAAAATTTTTTTTTACTTTTATGTGGATCACCTTACGTATGTATATAAACTGATGGCATATCACTAATAATACTCATAAAATATGGTTCAAAGTCGCCACAGCCGGCCAATTCATCGGTCGAAAATGAGATATAAATTGCTCACCGAACTCATTTCTCAATTGGTCCAGCGATTCGCGTGCTGTGTGGCATATAGCGTCGTCATACTGGAAAAACTTATTGACCAAGTTCAGCTTGTATATTTTGGACAAGAAAGGTTCGAAATCATTGAACGATTGCGGGCATCATTGACAACGCTACCGTCTCATTATCATAAAAAAACGTGGGTCAATGATTACCTCAGACCATAAATTGCATCAAATAGAGCGTTTTTCCAGAAGCATTGGCAGCTCAGGTATTCCCTGAGGTTGTTTATGGGGCCAAGCGCGGCAATCTTGCTTATAAACATACCCATTCAATCAGAAATGAGCTTTGTCGCTGAAGACAAGCTTTTGTTAATAAAAAGTTTTTTTGAGCTTTTCTAAGGTCTAGTCACCGAAAATTCGAACCTGTGCCAGATCGTACGGCTTCATTTCTTGTCCGAGATGTATTTTGTAAGGCTTAAGACCATGTCCTTGCATGAAATCTTCCACGAAGTAGCACAATCCTAATTGTTGCGAACGTCGGCAATTGGATAAATAAAGGTCTTCATTAACACTGGTGCTAACAGCACCAAAATTGTCCGCATCCTACGCATACGGCTAGGTAGCTAGATGTTGAAAAGCAAAAAAATTGATTTGAAATTTGGCCAATATAGCTTGAATTGCTTGCTCAGTGGGCGATTGTGACGATAATAAAATGGTCGAAGTGCGCTAAAAACATATTTTACAAAGCACGAGTTTTGTTAATAAAAATTAATAATGTCACATGTCACGAATCACGCGTGAGCTTTAAAAAATAGAACAGTCAAAAGCCAAAAAATAAAATAATCACCCTTTTTCTGCCGAATCTTAAAAATGTGAACCAAACGATAATACATGATCGATACGTCAATACCAATTCCTTAAAACCTTGGGTATGAAACCTGTTGCAATATTTGTTTCCAAAACTTGAATTTCGAACAGCAACACAGAGAGATGGAGAGAGAAAACGGAGAGAGTTATATGTTATTCCAAGGATTGAGTTTCAGAAGTGTTTTACTGTTTGGAAGAAGCATCTGGCATAAGTTTAATAAATTCCCGAAGTTGCATCGATATAATACATACTTGCCTAGGATAACCCCAACAAGCAGTAAGTGAATGTAAAGTAAAACATACTTCCTAAGTCGAAAAATCAAACAACACATCAAGGATAAAGAGTTTGGGCTTCTACGACTAAAGGAGGTTTTTTAATATCCCGCTGAAGAAAAGGTCTCGAAATACAGGGTTTGCCAATAGCGGTATAACGATTTTGTATTCTATGTAGCTCAAACGCACCTTTAAATTCTGTCTATGAACTGTCAATTCCAAAACGTCAGTCAAGGCTTACATTTCCATTGTGATGAAGCTCATGAACGAGCAAAGTTTCGAAACTATCAGAAAATATCACCGAAACTCTAAATCGGTGGCCTCAAGTTTAATAGCACTTTCTCCAATTTTCGGTCGTAATAATCGTCCCACTAAACAAACTGTGCGTGGTATAGCGGATAAATTCGAGCCAAAATATTCCCTACTGAATATTCTTGTACCAATGAGAAAACGTCCCGTTCGCAGTGCCGAACATATGGCAGCCATACGTACGTCAGCTCAAAATGGGGCCAAATCAGTCAATTTCATGTCTTTAACGAAAATTGGGAAGCTTTCAGTTCGGGGAAATTCTGAGTAAAAATTATGGCCCACATCAAGACCAAATTAACTTAACTGAAGCTTCTTATTCATTTGAAGTGCTGAAACTTCTCCGATTGGGCTCTAAATAAGTTGGAAGAAAACTTTGAATTTCGTCGAAAAACCATCTTCAGCGATGAAGCTCATTTAGCGTAATGGCTTTGTCGATAGTTAAAATCTATATTACCGGACAGCAACAAACCCACATATCTTTCAGAAGACTTAATTACATCCACAAAAAGTAACTTTGTGGCGTGGATTTCATGCCGGAGGAGTGATTGGACCTTGTTTTTTCATCAATGAAAATGATCTTGCCATGTTGGAGGACTTGGCATCAGCTATTTGTCTTTCCAACAAGATGGTGCCACATGCCACACAGCTGCTTAAACAACTTAACTAAAAAAAGAAAGTTAGAGAATCTCGAGAAATAATCGGGTCGAATGATCACCTTGCTTATACGACTTAACGCCATCGGACATGAAATTGCTAAGGACCCGAAATGTGCAAAGCAGTGGTGGAAAATGGGCCTCAAAGGATCGATATTTGCAAACATATTCGCAGTGCTCTAAATAAATTTAACATATGTGCTATACCATTGTGCTCTATTTAAATATAAAATTGTAAGTCCTTGTTGAAAAACTTCAATGGTTTCTCTGTTGCTGGGACTCGACCCCAAAGTGTTTGGCATGAGACATTACTTACTGACAATTGCCCCGGAATTTTATTTCTTCTGAGGTCTTTAAGATCATCGGACGAATGAATTTTCATACAGTGTACATTCATCCCATAGCCAAAAACTCAGGTCCACCTCTCTGGGAGATTCAAACTTACTTCCTCTGTTAACCTTAAAAAGGCCAACATTTCATATGACATACGTGCATTAGTCTAAAGTCCCGGCATAAAAACCCTGAATGTTTCGATGTACCTCTGGTAACGCTATCAACTTAGTGATCTCTTTCTCTGAAACCAGTACCTCAAGGCTTCCAGGTTCCAATACAGCGACAAACCTAAAAATTCGAAAATATGTAGATACTAACTCGATATGCGATTTTGCCTAAGGAACTTCGTTGTGTGTTTCCATTTCGAAATATTATGGAACTGAAGAAAGAATGCTCTTTTCTCGGTTCATTTTTGAAATGAGTCTTTAGTGATATTTGTTTTGTAGCCCCTGGCTTGTCAATTATTTGCTTCGATTTATCAGCCCACTTAAAAGCTGGCCTAAACACTAACCTTTTGGTCGTGTTTATCACATTGATTTCGGCCTGTGTCTGTTGCTGCAATTGGTTTTGGGCATTCAACCTATGCTGCTGGAGCTTCATATAGAAATTATTTCCTTCTAAGGTTATTCTACATCAAGTTTCACAGTGACATCCGTTGGCTTAGCACCAACATCTGGTTTGGCAGTTATTGCCTGCGTCTAGAAATCCGACTAAGGGACTAAGAATATAACCTTGTGTGCCTAGTAATCGAACAAGGTCAAGCTTAATATCGAACATAATAGACCTTAATCCCCGCCGACACATTTGAGTTCCAACACAGAATGTGTAAACAGGACTACCACGTGGTTTCCATAGACCAAAATGCGCGTTGCGACGATAGATTTAGTTCCATGAATCAATAAGTTCAGGATAAACATCTAATTGTTTGTCTGCCATCAAGATTTGAAATTTATGAAACGTGGCACCAGAATTAAGTTCCTGCACTAATCCATCATTCTACATTGCAGACATTAACTTTGACATCCGACCACACAAGTTCGGTACGATTTCAATGACACACACACACATACCCATCACACCGTGGGTCCTGCTTGGTGTCGCCGACCCAGATTAAACCACCAACCATCGGTGTGCAAATATCTCATATTACGCCCTGGAAAGGTACACATACTCGTATGTAAGGTGGTGGCACAATTCGGAAACTGCGATTCGAAAGGGTACTCGTCATTTGCCGGGCTCGGAAAGGGACTCTGTCCTATGTAAGGCATATCGCGGGTCATCAAAATGGTAAATATACTGCCGTCCTCCGTACACCCCTAACCGGTAATTTGAATTAGACACGAGATCATTGTGCCCTTCTCCCACATTAACATGGAAAACTACATTTTCGTTCGTTTTTATTTCATTTGAATCACGAACAACTGGTTTGGTCGTACGAGGACATGGTCGAACGGCGGGTGTGATATCGGGGGGGAAAGACTAAATTTATCGATTTCTTTCCGTTGGGTTATGATTATTTATTGTATTTGTGTGTGGTTAGGTTAGGAGCAGGAGCGCAGGAGAATTCTAAAAACAAAGAGAAAACGATGATGACGATAACAACTGGCATGAAAGGAACTTTCCATGGGAAAGTTCTGTGTACCATTGGGTCGGCTCTAAGAAATGCAATAAAAGTTCCACCTGAGAAACCTTATACTCGCTACGCGTGAGTGAATTCCACATCCGTTTACTTAACATATGCGGGAATAGTACTGTGTATCGTTGAGACATCTCCACGAAGCACTTTGGTTTATTAAAACATTTGTGGAGGAGACAAGGAAAATAAAGGCGAACCGTGATGGAACAGATTGTTGGGCTCTTGTTGATAGAAGATACGTCTTTGACGCACTTTCACTTTTAAAACGGTTTAGGTTTTTTTTCTTCTTGTTGGTGATGGAACACAAAGAGTTGATGAGTAGCGGTTGAGGACAGAATTGCTTGTGGAGCACTTGTCTAAAGTTCTTTGCACTGGTTTTCATAAATAAAATCTTTTTCTTCTTCTAAACAATATGCGAAATGTTTGCTGATGTACGTCTGCTTGACGTATTCTGCTGATCGCAGGGCGATATACATTTGTCCATGTCAGATGAAAAAATACGTTTTTTCTTTCAAACCGTGGAACTTTATTTCCTAAAAAAGGTTACCTTGTTATTTTTGTCAATCACTAACTACAACTTTTGTCAACTTTTCTGACAGCATACGAACTCAGCGTTAGAAATACTTGTTTTTGAGGCAAGCCATAACCGACCCAATTATTGGCTTCTTCGAAAGATCAGAAGTGCTCCTCAGCCAGGCCATGCGTCCAGGCCATAGGTGGTAGTCGGTAGTCTAGGCCATACGGCAGGTAATACGTCCCATTTCAGAGTTGTTACACAGATTTTAGCAACCTTGGCAGCATGTATGTGTTGTGGTTGTCATGTAGAAAAATCATCTTGTTGTGTCTCTCCTCGTATAGCAGTCGTCTTTCCTTCAATTTCCACAGCATCAATTGCGGACAGAAAATATGAGTTTTTGGGCGCAATTTGCCTACCCAAATTACCAACTCCCCATTTGTATCCTCGGAGATTACATACCGAAGACAACTTGTTCTCAAGATATACGTCACTAAAAAAGTCCACGATTGTATACTAGGATGAACTAGCAATATGCATACTCATGTTTGCCAACATTTTTCAGAGCTATAAAAATTCAATTTTCAATAAAATACTTGATGCTAATGTTAATGTCTATGATATTAGGTTTATTTATTAGATAATTATATGCCATTCGTGCCTAAATATATCCGGCATATACATGACATGCCTGGCTCGAATGAAGCGCAATCCTAGAGTCCAATTTTCGACAACTTTATCGAGCAACTGGGGCCGGGTATCAACTGTACCACGGAGAAGATCGGCAGAGACTAGTAACTTCACATACCCCCAAAGAAAGTAACCTAAAAGTGTGAGATCACAGGATCATTGAGGCCAGTTCACAGGTCCATTACGCGAAATTATGCGCTCAGCAAATGTTTCCCGCAATAAATTGATAGTGTTGCGGGACATGTGGTATGTTGCACCATTTACTGAAACCAAAGATCTGTCACGTCAATGCCATTCAACTGAGGACAGAAAGAGTCAGAAATCATGTTTCTATAACGCTCTCCATTGAAGGTAACATTCTTGCTGGCAACTTCTTTAAAGAAATATGGGCCAATGATTCCACCAGCTCATAAAGCACACCAGACAGTGAGCTTTAATGGTTGTAAGGGCGTATCGACAAAAGCTTTTTGGTTTTTTCCATTCCAAATTCGGCATTTTTTCTTGTTTTCATATCCATTTAACCAAAAATAGACCTCGTCGAGAAGTGTTACCATTAGCAGTATAAGACCACTTCTCTTCACTGTGTGTGCACTTCCAATATAACACCTTAATGACATGAAAGCAAAATAAGTTACTGTGGACTACAATCAACGCGACGAATTTAGTCGAATCGTTTGAAATCTATCTAGGACAACAACCCCCAGAGAGTAGTAAACGAACATCTTCGATACAAACCATCTGCACCCCGTCCACGTTGTGCGACAATCACCATAAGAGCGTACATTCTTGAACCTGCACGAACCCTATAAAAAAAAAAAATGTTGCGTTGAAAATTCACCGAACCTATCACGTCACGTGATTTCAACGCTTGCATAAGCTGGATCTTGTAAGCTTTTAAGCCAAGATCTTTCCGTAAAATCGTGCACAAAGTGGGCATAGCTCCAAATGCGGTGCATGTTGGTTGTCAGTTTAAAAACCAAACCTCTAAGAAAACATCTTATAAAATTCGCAGAATTATACTATTTTCGTTTAAAACATCTTATTATGTTGGCTGAAGAAGTTTAAGGGAATAGGAGGAGGGTAATTCGGGTAATTAGAAAGTCGAAAGACTTTAACTAATCTCTACCACATAAAATACTCCTTTGCCAACTATGTTGGTTTTTACTAGCTGCATTATAATGCCATTCGTTACCACTGGTTCCGTAAAATTATTTAAAAGTGGCTCCATGCAAGTTTATATCCAACATTGCAGTATTTAGAACACCATTTTTAATACATCACGGCCTGAACGTTATACCACTGAACCAAAAACTATTCGTATGCCGAATGTGGGGCTATTGGTCTGACAATCTACCTACTTCCTACTATCTATAGAAAACGAGGATCATTTTTCAATCTTTTCAATTTTACGCATTTTAAAAAAAACCAACGGTTTATTCGAGATTTTAGTAAAAGTTATCAACAACTCACTATGAAATTATTCGTCGAATGAACTTGGCCCGGGGTCGATATCGTTATTTATTCTCGAGATAGGCGAGACGAAAAAAAAGTTAACATACACATTGACATCTATCTGAAAATGATTGATTCGAGTTCTGTGGACATTGAATCATGGAGATATGTCAAAAGTTCGAACTCGAAAAATCAGGCACATTACATTAGTTTGTAAATCTGAAGGCAAAAAGGCACCACCAGGGCAAAAACTGTACCAACTATCACTTGGAATAGGATTTGTTCCAAGAATGTGTGGATACCTGTTTTATTTTATATATGTATATTTTTTTTTGATGTGCCAAACAGATGTGGAATCTTCATAAATACTAGTGGCCCGTACCACTGGCATACACGACTCACAGACCCTACCCAGTTGTTTCGAGTCTGCTTCTATGTACTAAACCGCACGCTTCTGCCACTCTCCCAGCGGATATTAATTTGCCGGGCCGGCAAGCATTTCATGTTACTCCTGGCTTGTAAGTTTTCTCCTGCTTCTACTACTCTTGTTGCCTCTGCTGCTTTTCTTGCAGCGTCTACTCTCTTCAGCTCTGTCTGCACATTCTTGGTTAGTGCGCTTGGTAGTACCATTCGCTGATTTATATTTTCTGGTCTTGGTAGAACACCCCTCCGATCTGCGAAGCGTCTACATTCGAAGATCACGTGCCCGTTTTCTTGGTTCGCACAGTCTGGAAAAAGAGAAGTATCGTGTCCGAATCGATATAGGTATTTACGGTAGCCACCGTGGGCAGAGACGAACTGCGTGATATGATAGTTGCAGTTTCCTTGTTCTCGATTTAATCATATGTCGATTGATGGAATCAGGATGTGAGTTCATCTTTCCTTTGTGGTGTTACTCCAACGAGATTGCCATTGGGCCATAGAGCGCCACCTTTCTTCCTCCTTCATTTTCCTTACCTCCCGGCTTCGGTTAGTCTTGACGGTTTTCGCCTATAGATCCTTTTCATCTCCTCGGCGAGATTTTGAATAGGGATCATCCCAGCAATGACAAATGCGGCTCCATCCGAAATCGTCCTGTAGCCGCTTATTGTCCTTAGGCTACAGAGCCGGAATACTATTGAAAGTTTTCGGCAAATTTCCTTCCTCTGCTTCTGCCCAGACTGGTGCAGCACACAGCATGACTGAGCTCACCACTCTACTCAGCAGAATCCTCTTTGCATGCTCTGGCCCACCAACGTTTGGCAGAATTGTGGAGTGTGCCATTTGCCTTTTTACTCACATAGTCTGCGTGTGATTTGAACTGCAGTCTGTTATCACGCATCACTCCTAGCTATTTAACCGCTTCCTTGGATCAGATATTCTGGTTGCCAACTCAATATTCTACCGTTTTCCTGCTTGTTATAAGGGCAGCCTCCGTCTTATGGTCTGCTAGTTCAAGGCCTGCAGAACTCCGTCATACATTAGGTTCCAAAGGAAGGGGCCCAGCACCGATCCTTAAAGAACCCCTGCGGGGATGTCATAATATTTGATCCCATCTTTAGTTATATGTATACCTCAACTTTCTAATTTTAAGGTAATGGAACACAATTCTTAGCAGATTGTAAGGTGTTTCCATTCTTCCTAGCAGTTGATTTCTGTTTTCGTTTCGAAGTGGAAATTTTTAAGTTTTCAGCTGACCTTTGCGAACGAATGTGAGTTATAACCTTCACATCACCGACTTGTTCGAGACTTTGAAAAGTATCGATTAAATTCCATATAGGCTGGAAGAAAAAGCGTTTGGTGGTGACCAAAAACAATAGGAGCTGCACGAAGGGTTTCCAGGATAATTTCATCATCGATCCATGCTTAAAAGAGTTCTCTTACTTCTTAGTTATAAAAAGTCATCGTGATGATGTATGTATGTTGAGATTCAACATAGCCGCAGAATTAAGAATGACACCTTATTACCATATATGAGCCTCAAGATATATAAGGAAAGAGCTGCCATTGATAAGCGGTGAGACGCGTGCTTATAGATCTCGGTACCTCGCTTGATCAGTATTAATAGA
The DNA here is from genome assembly GCA_958301585.1 of Merodon equestris. Taxonomy (NCBI): domain Eukaryota; kingdom Metazoa; phylum Arthropoda; class Insecta; order Diptera; family Syrphidae; genus Merodon; species Merodon equestris. The sequence goes on from OY284415.1 coordinate 105,100,086, forward strand.
TAAAGATAGGCTAGGAAGCCTTAATGCCCAATCGGCATATAAATATTATAAATTCGATTATTCAAAGACGGCGTGATGGCTTGAGCTTTGGGCTTCCTACTTCAAGTATAGGGAACCTGAAGGCGATATCTATAGAATGTGGCGTGGGTAGCAACATCTGCCATTTTAGTGTGGGTTTGAGCGACCTGAGCATGAGCGTTGTAGTTCTGCAAAATCATTTTGTCATGACTTTGTCTTTGCTCGTATTGTGTTCGTTTTGTTTTTTAATTCTCTGCTTAAAAGCATTAGCTGTGTGAGTGAGTGAGCTCCTGTGATGGTCCCGAGAACTCATAATACACCGCCCCTATCTGGTTTCAATAAACACTCAGTATGAACTTCGATGTTTGTCCTGGTCGTCGATATTGGAGCATTAATGCAGCGCCCATATGACTTCCACCTTCGCATTGGATTATTGTAATGGATTCATTTTTTATGGATGCAGAAAAGCCGCTGTGGCAGCAGTTCGCTATTCGAGCTACAATTCGTCTGTCATCTAGTTTCCTCCTTTTTGACTCTTCCCAAGGTTAATTAAGGATGGAAAATTACTTGTTGAACAGTGGCCGATGAATCTGTAAATCTTGCTGCATTTGACATGGATTTTGTTTCAGTAATGACTATAGCTTTGGGCCTTAAATTTTTTTTTCATCGGGCCGTGACGCTTCTTGATTTCAGCAGCAAAATCACATTCTTTTACTAAAACAATAAAAGACTCAACATAAATCTCTATAATAATTATTCGACGCCCTACTTCAATATCTATCAGAAGGTCCAGATCGTCAGCGTAAGCTAGAACGCGGATGGTGACAAGACGTCTCCTTCACGATTCTCGAATGAATCTCATATGAGACGTTTTGCACTTTAGCTCGTCTTTTGTTCCCTTTAGCCTTACTTGCAAATCTTGCAAAGATGTGACGAATTTTCGATCGGTTTATAAAAACATTTTAATGGTCTGTGATGCGGTAAACCAATTCCTAAAATTCCCATTTGTTTCCGGGAAGCTGTCGTATAGACAAAATCTAGTCACTCGTCGAGTGGTTCTTTCGGAAGCCCCATTGGCATTTTACGACGCCTTGTAAAAACCTGATAGTAGTGAAATTCCTCAGTAATTATTGGATTGTGTTCCCATTCCTCCTTGTGTTTCCATTCCTCGGGGATATGTTTATTATTCTATATAGCTATAATGAGCCCATGTAACGTCTCTGTTAAGTCGTCTCTATTTTTTTTTTAATTTTAACTTCCTTCTTGGGTTCTGATTTTTGCGAGGATAACATCGTGTTCCAATGCTGCTTGCTCTCCATGTATATTAAGCAGTTTATTGAAAAATGCCCTCCTTTGGGCGGCAACCCTTTCGTTATCCCAAATGATCGTTGCATATGAATCCTGATCTAGAATGGTAAACTTTTCGAATTCTAACCCAATGCAGGAAAAATAACAACTTTCTACTCTTTTGATAAAAAACGGGAAAACCGAGTCAGAAAGACTCTAAAGCATGATCTAACCTCAGAAACCTCGTTACATGTAAATTAGTCTCAGATCATGTCACTCATTCTATAAGCACGTTATGACTTCTATAAACGAGAATTCCAGCCCTCTGACACCACTTCTATTCTAATCACTCAGTCCTCCGTCATCCTACCACAGAACTACTTAACCATCGATGATATACACACCAAGCAGTTAAGGAAGGGCACTTTGACCTAATGTCATGGTCAGGATAACCATAACAACCCACCATCCTTCTCGTCAAATTAATGTAAAAATATTTTTGCTTCCCTAACATGTCCCACGAGCGCGCATCATTATCAAATAAACTTCAATATACTCATCGCAATCGCGGGCAAATAACTCCATCGCGTGTAGGAGTGTTTAATGTGCCTTCCCCTAAGTAAACCCGCCCTCTACTCGAACCAGTCACTTGGGTAATATGTATAATTACATTCAAAACCTATATATACATACCTATAATGGTTGTCACATGAAAACAAGTCGAAAAAAAAAACAGGAAACCTCGTTACTGTCATTTTTTTGGACTCATTTATATCCCGGAATCGAACCATTAGCTCAACTACTCTACCTAAGTAAATGACAAATGTTACCCGAAACGTGTAGGACTATTGGGAATACTTAACTACACAACAAAAGCGTGCTCCTTTGGCCACACCCTGAAAGACATACGAGTACGAGTACTATACCCCAACACAAGTCGCAGAGAGACTTGCAGCGCATAGGGCTTTCTGAATATCACCAACCTGTCAAGGACTAAGTGTTTCAACTCTAAGTCAGGACGAAAGAAGAAAAAAGAAAGAGAAATGAAACGAAATTTGTAACGTACTACGAGCATATTATCTGTGGACAATTTAGAGCGTGAATAATTAACGACATTTTTGGGTAAACGCAGCTGTTCGTGGTGTCGCCAAAGAACACGGACGCATGGCTCTGGTTGGTGGCTGCACGAATACGTGACCAGAGGTTGTTGTTGTTACTGTAGAGTGCTTCGGTTAGTTATTTATAAAATGGACAAAAAATATAACTTTACTGGAAATGAAAAATTAATGGAGTCGTTGTGTGGTAGGAACAGTTAAAGCCATTGTGCTTGCTCGCCAGAATGAACCGGTTAAACGTTGAATATTAAGCTGCAACCATATATTTGTAAAAGGCCGTGCGTTGACTAGGTAAAATACTTTTTTACATCGGTTCGACCATTACCATAATATCATAGCTCTTAAGTCACACTGGGTAATTTTTCTTTGTGATTTCGCCCGCGAAAATTATTTATAAAACAAAATCTTGTATCAAAATCAAATATTGGAAATGATCCCTAAAATAGCTAGACACGTGAGCGACCGATTGACTTTTATATTATAGTTCGTGGCAGGGTCTTTACTCCTCTTTCTAAGAAGCAGTCATGACGGAATGCTGTATAGTATACTCGTGTATCGTGGCATTTTTTTTTTTCAGTTTCAAGCAAAAAAAGAAAGAATGTGAGAAAATTCGCAATGACAAGGATGCGCAGGGATTCGCACCTACGAGTATATTGTTCACTTTGGAATATACCATGGTAACCACTTTGCAAGTGGACTCCGGGTTGACATTCGATTTTGCTAGGTTTTAATTTACAGCTTCTAGATAATGAAAGAAAATTTCATGATACAATGTTATCCAATTTGTGGTTCTGAAAGTTAATTTGAATAAAAAAATATATTTTATTTAGATATCTATACAATCTTTATTTAAGTATTTTGCCTAGTTCTTACCATTATGAACGGAATATAATATCATTCAAATATCCTCTATATGAGTCTTTGCAGGACTCGATTCTGACGGGCTAATTTTCTATGACTTTTCAACATTTATCGGATAATATGTTAACTCGTCCATTACTTGACAAATATTCTAATTCAAACCGTCAAGAGTTTTCGGATTGTATGCATAAACACGATCTTTTGCATAGCCCCACTAAAAGTAATTCAACGGCAACAAATCACAACGGATGAGCATTTCATACTACCAAAACGTAAAATAATTATTATTATAGATTATTTGCATATAATGATCTTCAAGGGTGCACCTCGACGATGGATAACCCTTAATATAATTTAGGCAACATTGTTCCAAGAAAATAGCTAATATAACTCGTCTTACGCTGGCTCTTACTTGGCATATACAGAGTCGTCTAAATGACTTGCCACTTTTCAAAAAGTTCTATTTTTGTTTGTTGGAAATCAAATTTTGTTAAAATACAAGGAACAACTATATTTTTACGATTTATTTTAAATTTCGTATGGCCTAACACTATACGAACATGAGTCCTTCATTCTTGTAGAAGGGCTTTCTTGAACGAATCCACATTTTAATATTTTTTAATGTTCTCCTTGGCCTATAAGAAGCCCCATGTGGAAAAGTCAAGCGGACTTGCAGCAGTCAATGTCATTATGTCGATAGAAGGCACGTTGTTTTTTACTGTTTATTTCAATTATAAAAATTGTAATGAGTCTATAACCTTCTCCCACAACAATTGAATTCCGCGGCGAAAGAATGCTCTATCCTTTGAAACTATCTAATCAGCAATCCATTTTTGTACTTCTTCATAATTTTTTAAATGCCTGTCTTAAAAATGCTGCATCGACCGACCGATGCAGCTAGGTCTGAAGAATACGCTGGATGGGGGAGCGTTCCACATTCAAACTCCAACAGTTTTTGTCTGATCTTCAAAGCAACAAGAGGTCGAGAGTTATCATCACTTTTCGTCGATTTGATGAATTTCTGTACAAATTCTCCAACTGTTTTTTATAACGCTCAGCGGTGATCGTAATAGACAACTCCTTCCATATCCCACCAAATACAGAGCATTGTCTTATTAGCGTGGACGTTCCGCTTTGGAGTCGATGTTGTCGGTTGACCAGGACCAACTCATGATTTTTTTCGTTTTGGATTCTCAAAATAGATCCATTTTTCATCTCCGGTCTCAATACGCTAATAAGAAAACTCAACACAAAACTCTTCTTTTTTTGCTTTGCAAGGAATGAAATGCAGATGCTTAGCCGATTTGCAATAGCACTGTCGGTCAATCGATGTAGCAGCCCACATTCTTCTGTATCTTTCCAATGGCATGCACACGTCGCAAAACATGTCTTCATTCATTATTTGAACATAAAAGTGTTGGTCCAGTACAGATTTTATTCAATAAATTTGACCAACACCATAGTATATAAAACATCTCCATAACATGCTGCCACCACCATGTTTCACCGTTTTTATGGCGTAAGGCTGTTTAAATGCCATGTTTGGAGGTCTTCGAACGAGATCCAACATCGCCAAAAAGCACTATTTCGCTTTCATCGGCCATAGAATGTTCCTTTACATTTGTATTGGCCAATCGATTCGAGTAAACTTTAACCTCTTAGTCACATAACATAGTGTGAGTAGCGGAACTTCTGTTGGACTACAGGCCATCAAATTTTCCCCTTTCAATCTCTGACGATTTTTTTTTGTTTTTTCAAGAGTGGACGCTCTTATGGTGCTTGTCGCACAACCTGGACGGGGTGCAGATGGTTTGTGTCGAAGATGCTCGTTCACTACTCTCGGGGGTGGTTGTCCTAGATAGTATTTTTGCGATATTCGACTGAATTTGTGGCGTTAATTGTAGTTCATAGTCACTCTTTTGTTTCCATGTCATTAAGGTTGAAATGCATACACATAATATGAATTTTGAAGTGATCTTATGCTGCGAATGTTATGCCTTCGTCAGCATTTTTTGATCATTTCTTATTCATAAATGTTGTTGTTGCACAATTTTTTCCTTGTAGGATTTATTCTTGGCTATAGACAGATTTGAACTACAGACTTTCCGGTCAACAGTCGATAATGATTACCATTGCACCACGACCACCACCTTGCCGAACATTTTTGTTTCGACGGCTGACTTGAATGGATCCTATTTCGAAAGCATTACAATTCATTTGACCAAATGTGATGATATTGTTGGTTTTCTACCGAGACTTTCTGCTTTTGCATGGTATTTTACAGCGTTGCTGATCTGTTTTTGGAGCATCCAAGAACCTCCCTGAGTAGGATTTGGCATCAGAAATTAATTTTTTGATAGCATTTCTCTTGTATGGAGTATAGTTGATAAGTTTTGTTTTTAAGTAGAAAGTAATTTTAACCCAATAAATTTACCTCAAAAGAACTTTCCAATTATTTGTAAAAAAATATTCGTTTTTGCGACTGGCTCTACTGGTGCTATTATTTTGACTGCAGAACAATGAACTTGCAAACGACAAAATCGAACGTTATAATTTCAAGCAGATTTCTTCATAACTTTAGAGAGCTCACTTTAGGTAACTACATATAAGGTGTCGAAAAAAAAAACATTTATAGAAGCAAATTCTTAGTTTGTCGTAATACGATCGTGGTACTATTTTTTTACCGCAGCTTTACGTTTTGAGAGATTGAATTCGCAGCGCAGCATTTTCTATCACTAGCTACAACATTTTGCCATCTTTTGTCCCGGACATGGGCACCTGAGGTCATGAGTCATCGATCAATTCCATACAACTGAAACTGAAGGTGACTTTGTTCTGTGTCTGGAAACAGTTGTTAAACAATTCAGTTCATGCAGCATTTCACTTTGAAACTCTCCTATGGATTCGAAATGACGCCTTTTTGTTTATTGAATAGCCAAATGTTTGTGGTCAAATGGTATTAATGCAGTGTGACTGGTTTTGCGACTTGTGAGTGAACGAAAATCGTGCAGCAAAATCATTTTATCACGCCTTTCGTATCAAATATTTTGAGTAAGTCAGCCATGTGAGTCCTTCAATTTACGGCTTGAGCGCATTAATTGTAGTCGGTGCGATCTCCGTTGGTGGTTTAATTCAGTTCGAGCAGCTGATAGTAGACCAGACACTTCTGATCCCATCAAATACAAAGCATGAATATTTCACTTCGCTGTAGATGTTGATGTACGGGGCTGGTAGCGTTTGGGATCACTTTTCATCGTCAGTGATAATTCGTGGCAAAATTCCCTTTCTATTCTGCTGTGTAAGCAATTGTTCACAGGCGGCAAAACGCCTTTAGACACCTCTTCTTTTCAATTTGTATGTAACCCACTTTTTTGCTTTTGGGTCGTTACCTCGGCTTAAAAGCGTTATTTTCATGTTTGAAAATTGAACTCCCAATGAGTCAGACAATTTTGAAGTGTTTGACATGGATTTATGGAGTTGTTCTTCCAATCCTTCATCTTCGAACTCTTGCCGATGCCGAGTTCATTCCATGTCTTTTAAAGGCGTAAACCACTTTCGATACGTTTGCCCACCATAAATTCCCAATCAAATTCGATTACTTTCGGCAGCCATAATGAAGTAAACTCCCCGTAAACGCATTTATCCGGAACAAAGTTTGACACATTCGATAAAGTGTTGTTATTCACCCCCCAACCAAACAACATACACATTCTCACAAAATTATTCGCAAAAGATATCGTTTAACGAAATAAGCAAAATTCCACCAGCAAAAAAAAATAGATATATAAAAACCTTTTTGTGCTTGTTATCTTTACCCTGGTACAAAAACGTCAAATATTATGAATTCCATGTAGGTATACGCAAAAATAACAAAAATGACTTAAATGAAACTGAAGACTTAAAAATAAAAAATTATTCGCACAAAAATATAAATAAAGGAAAATTACATAAAATAAAGTAGGTGGGCGGCACATCAGTACCTAGTAGCACTTACCTTACCTTCAGTAACGCCTCTTAATCGTTTTGACATACTATCGACAATTTTTTTTTTGTGGAAACCCGGGCTTAAACGTTCCCATTCTCGTTGTAGATTTTAAGAGTGGCCTTAGAGAGAACTTTATTTCGGATGATTTTTTCCAGCTCGACGCACAAATGTTCTGTAGGGTTGATGTCGAGTGACTGTGGAGAACAGGGTGCTTTGGGTCGCTGTCTTGTCGCATTGACCCATTTCAATGGCGCTTCGCTGGAGATTTTTTTAAAATGTTGAGGTATCACATTACCTGTGCAGGAACGGGTTAAGAATATCCCTGCAGCGATACCTCTCGCTTGTCGTAAAAGGCGACTAAAACAAAGGTAAACAAAAATCACATCTAGGCAATTTAGAAAACACCAAGGTGAGCCTAGGGACACATATACCACCATTAAAGTGTGCATGCAAATCAGTGGGTTGACACGACTGGAGATCACTGGTGTGGTAAGAGTAAGATCAAACAAAAAAAAAAAAAATCTGGAGCATGCCCGTGTCAGAAAAAGGAGGAGAAGAAAGAAAACGGTCAAACCGTAGCATTATGGAAAAGAACGCTAAAAGGAAAAGCACTACCCCGCCAGGCACTACTAATGGTCGTGATCCTGGGACGAGCTGCAATGCACGGGTCAGAGCTATAGGATTTCCGGGGGATAGCAAAGTAATGCAACGGCGTAAGCCACACTTTAGAGTCGCGAGTTGGAACGTTGGAAGCATGAGTGGTCGCAGCTATGAGCTTGAAGAAATGATGGTTAGAAGGCGAGTAGACATCCTGTGCGTACAAGAGACGAAATGGCGAAACACCGGTAATCGGGTACGTTTCTTGGACGTGAAAACAAAAGCCTACAAGATGTTTTACTATGGAAAGGAAACTCTTCAGGTGAAGATATCCAAGGAAAAAACGGAATCGCCATCATCCTTGCGGCAGAGCTACTTGGCAACGTCTTGACCATTTCAAAGTCCAGTGACCGTTTGATGACTCTCAAATTGGTGATGCATGGTGAGGTGTGGAACATCGTAAGCGCATATGCCCCTCAAGTAGGATGCGAACAAAAAGAAAACGATGCATTCTGGCTAGATTTCCACAACCTTGTCAAAATCATCCCAAAGGAAGAGCTTTTGTTTGTTGGGGGAGATTTAAACGGACATGTCGGGAAGACAATCGAAGACTATGAAGACTACCACGGAGGGCTGGGATATGGCACCAGGAACTCTTCAGGTGAAGATATCCTAAACATATGCAAGTCGTACGGTCTTATAGTGCTAAATACCATGTTCGTCAAACAAAGCCGGCACCTGATCACTTATAGCAGCGGCGGAAATGAAACTCAAATAGACTATCATTTGGTATCCAGTTTCATGAAGCCACGAGTTAAAAATTGCAAAGTGATCCTGGGAGACGCGATCGCTCCTCAACACCATCTCCTCCTGACTGAATTTTTTATGGAGGCGAGTAAGAAGTCAAAGCAGCAAACGAAGGTGTCTGAGAGAATCAAGTGGTATAAGCTGGATAAAAGAATAGGCGAAGCTTTTATTACCAGCATGAAAAACTACCTCTTTTCCATTATCGATGAGGTCGGTAATGAGGAGTGCAGAGCACAAGACATGTGGGATTCCCTACAACAATCTGGCCTGGAGAAAGCCAAATCACTGCTCGGAACATCTAAATGCCCCTGCCAACACGCAAAAGAAACCTGGTGGTGGACGGACGAAGCCAAAGCAGTGATACACGAAAATAAATGGCTTTCCAAGCTTGGTCAAAGTGCTCTTCTACTAATAGAGAGGAAAAAGCTCGCCGTGAAAAGGTATATAGATATTGCAAAGGTATCGCGAAGAAAAAGTGCGCCGAATTCAAAGCGAAAAGCTACCCAGGAGCTTCGATGCTGAATGCTGAAGGCCAACTCCTTGTGGAAGACGAAAAAATTCTCCACAGATGGCGACAGTATTGCGAGGAACTTCTGAACGAACAGTTTGCCCGAGTGTTCTTTCCAAGAGCCGCCCCGAATCATGCCGAAATATCCGACATCACAGTCGAAGAAGTTCGGTACGCGGTTAAAAACTCCAAGAAAAGAAAAGCTGTTGGGCCGGACGGGATACCCTCTGAGTTCTGGAAAAAGATGGGAGACATCGGGTCTAGATGGCTCATGGTTCTTATCTCCAAACTTATGAGAGGCGACACTATGCCTAATCAATGGAGGGAAAGCTATCTTCTTCCTTTGCACAAAAGGGTGATACGCGAAATTGTGATAACTACCGTTCTGTCAAGCTGATGTCGCACACCATGAAGATCGTTGAACGGGTATTAGATAGCCGACTGCGAAAAATAATACGACTATCTGATGACCAGTGCGGGTTTGTCTCGGGTAGATCAACAGCAGATGCAATCCAAAGTATAAGGGTCATGATGGAAAAGCATCGTGATTCTTCAAAGGACTTGCATATGGTGTTGGTTGATCTCGAGAAGGCTTTTGACCGGCAACCAAGAGATCTTTTATGGATAGCGCTAAGACAAAAAGGAGTTCCAGAAACCTACGTGCGAGTGATCATGGACATCTACAAGAGAGCAACGTCAAGAATAAGATGCACCGCAGGAGTCACCGAAGAGTTCGCAATCAAAGTCGGTGTACACCAAGGGAGCGTCCTCAGCCCACTGCTCTTTACAGCAGTTCTTGATTGCTTGCTTGAAGGAAAAGTGACGGACCCCAATGTGCACCAGCTATTCTTTGCTGACGATGGAGCCATTATACATAAGTGATGATCAGGCGTCCCTACAACGAGCACTTGATGTGGGGGTGGACATTTTTGAGGGACACGGGTATCGTATTAGTTCAAAAAAGACAGAGTATCTGTGCTGCCTGTTCTCTGACCCTCATCAGCCTATTCCAGACATTTACTTGAATGGAAGAGTGCTTCCCAAGTGTGAAAAGTTTAAATATCTGGGATCTATGATTAATAAAGAAGCAACTTGTGATGACGACATCAACCATCGCGTAAGCGTAGGGTGGATGAAGTGGCGGAAAAATTCCGCCATCTTCTGTGATCGAAAAATGCCCCCTAAGCTGAGAGGAAGGCTCTACACTTCAGTTGTACGTCCGGCGCTCACATACGGTTCACAATGCTGGGCAATGCACAAAAAGTATGAGAGCAAATTAACAGCAGCTGAGATGAAGATGCTTCGCATGACAGCGGGAGTAACAAAGCGTGACAGAATTAGAAGTTCAAAGATCCGAGGAAGCCTCCACGTAAAAGAAACCATCACAAGAAAGATAGAGCGCGACCGACTCAGTTGGTATTGCCATGTTCAAAGGAGAGATCCTTTGAACCCCGTCCAAAAGGCAATATCAATCTAAGTTCCAATTTCAACACGCAAAAAAGGCAGGCCGTGCAAAAACAATTGGTGCAAACAAATGCAAAAACACCAGCATTTGATTGGCCTCAGCGATGAAGTAATCCCAAACCGGGAGGCCTGCCGCTACTTTCTGAGGTCAAACCGGCGGACCCCACAAGCGGACCAGTAGGAATGCAGTTAAGTGGGAAGGTTATGGTCCTACACTTCTGACCATAACGACGCCGGAAAAAAAGGAAAAGAAGAAGTTGAGGTATCATATTGGATCATTCTACAGTCGATAAACTCCATTTGACCAACCCCGTTTTCAGACTTACACCCACCATGATATTATCACCGCCACGTATCACAGTCGCCGAAAGATTAGCTTGGAATAGAATGGATTGGAATATCAGGCTTTAGATATTTCCTTATTTCGTGCTGTGATATTTTACAATATGGTTACCACACAATTTACTTTCAACTGAAATATTATCTTTTGGGGTTATGAAATAATGTTAATTTAAGCAATAATAAATCTGAAGGAAACCACGGCAAAACCTTCAATGCAAAAAACAAAAAAAAAAAAAAATAAAATAAATAAATAAAAAGTAAATAAAAATATATAAACATAAAAATAAATAAGTAGATTAATAAGTACAGTAGTAATAAATAAATAATAAATTAACAATAAATAGATAATAAATAAAAATAAATAAATAAATACATTAATTAATAAACAACGAAGTAAAGGAATATGTATTGTAAATAAATTAATTCAGAAGTACAGAAGTAATGAATAAATAATAAATAGATAAATAATAAATCGATACATCCATTTATTAAATTAAATATTTAGTTGGTAGAAATCCATTCCTTAGTTTAACAATTCCTTCGAAGATCAATTCAACGCCTATTTGAAATGAAAGTCACAGGTAAAATGGTGTCTTGATAGACTAAGCATCATCTTCAGCAGTTTGTTTTGTAAAGTGTTCAATTTCTTAATGTGACATTTTGCAAAACTTCCACATACCTAGCAACCATACAGTAATATTGACTGGAAAATTACTTTATATATAATAATTTTTTTTGGCTTTATTTAGCGACGATATTAGTTTTATTACTTGTATTTGAAATATGTTCTTTGAAAGTTAGTCTTGTCTTTAGATGCAACCCCAGATATTTCACAATTGATTTCCAATTGAAATTTACCCCGCAGGTGTTAAGTGGATTATTGGGTAGACAATAACCTTTTTTTCTTGACTAACTTTTTCGGCATTAATTTTAATTTTCCACTTATTGAAATAATCAGCGAATATTCCCATTTTGCAAATTAGTTTCAATATTGAGACTATATTCATGTGAAAACACCCGTGTCATCGGATATTTTTATTAGCTATTTCACATGCTGGATGCCTGGGTAGATCAGAGGTGTATATGTTATAAAATACTGGACCAAGAACAGAACTTGTAAAAGTTTTACAGAGAAGATGCTTTACCATTAACATTGACTGTAAAACGTCTATTAGTCAGAAAACCTGTATGGATTTGACTAAATATAGGAGGAAACCGAAGCCAATCATTTTATAAATAATACCATTATGCCAAACACAATCAAAAGCTTTTTCAATATTTAGCAAAACCAAACCTGTGGATCTGCCCAATTCGAAATTTCTTTTGACGTGTTGACATATTCTGAGCGCTTGATGCGAGGTACTGTGATGACTTCTGAATCATCTGGGAAATTACGCATACTGCCGTTGAAATTATTTGTCCTTAAAATCCGTCTTGATTCCGGATATCGCTGTGGCCAATGACTTTACTGACGTCTTGGGGTTTTGCTTGATTTTATTGACATGTGTCTGTTATGTCACCTGCAATAGTATGTTTTTTCGATCCCTACTTTCCTATTTTTTTGAACATCCCTCATTTATTAATTTACTCATACATATGTATATACAACATTCCTAACTACGGTATAGGATTTTCCAACAAGTTCACCAGCCTCTCGCTGGGTTTTGCCATCGCAAACTAACTTCAAAATAGGCTTTCGTTCTTTTAAAGAAGTTTCTAATTTTCCGACCCATTTTGTTCTTTTTTCATTTTAATCTTTCCTTCGGCTTGCTGCCTCTATCACAGCATTCAACAGAATGGGCGCATATTATAAAGCACGGCCATCCACCGCGAATTAGTTACTGAAAATGTTTCCATCCTTGAACAAAATTCGCGGAGGATGGCCTGCTTAGCGCAACGTTTGAGATTGTATAGCTAATTTTGTGTGTCTACATTCCTCTTGCCATATTCGGAGAAGTCATTGGTGTGAACCACGTTGTTCAAAAAATTAAGTGGCTTTTTGCTCGAAAAATATTTATTTATAAATGTATACATACTTTATCCCTTCGAAGGTAATCCCCTTTACACTTGCGCATTTGCATCCTCGAAGCAATTTCTGATATGCGCTTTTTGGTATAGTCTGAAGCTCTTACAGCGATTAGGTCTTTATCTCTTCAATTGTGGCAAATTTCCATCCTTTTATGGGTCTGTTTAGGTTAGGGAAGAGAAAACAGTGGCAGGGGACCAAGTCCGGTGAATACGGTGGCTGTAGCGTGATTATGAAAAGTTTTTGAGCAAAAAATTACACACAAAGACCGACAGTGAACAGATATTTTAACGTGATGAGACAGCCATAAATGTTTCGTCCCATGAATCCGGGCATTTTTATCATATTGCAACGCAGACGGCGCTTATAAAGTGCATTCAAGGTAATTTTCTTTATACAACTCTTCCAGCAAGAACTCATAATAAGCCACGCCACGGCCTTGGCTCTTCTGGTCGCTTCTATTGGGATGTGAGCTTGGGTTCGACGTCATAAACGTCATAAATGTTTCGTTGACAGTGATGACCCTTTTAAGCAAATCTGGATCGTCATTACCGTCATTCGATATCTCCAGAGCGATAATCATGATTTTGGTCAAATCAAATTTAGCAAAAATTTCCAAACCAGTACACATCTGACTTTTATGTCTGTGGAAAATAAACTAAATATTCAAAATGACTGACAATGTCGAAATATGTACCTCGTCCTGCCATAAGTTCTGTAACAAATATAAAACGTTATAAAAAAAAGCACTAAACATATTGTATTCAAAATTATTTCATTTATTAGAACACAATATTGGTTATTAAAAAAAGTTGAGTTCATTCGAAATGACCGCCTTGTGCTTTAACACAAGCTTTTAAAAGGTGTGGCCAGCGGCACGTACGGTTTCCATGGAGATCGTGGACGCTGCTCTGGTTAATGCTGTTTTAAGGCTTTCCCAATTTCTGTGGGGAGTATTGCGGCCATTTTCTCCAATTCTGACCACAAACCATAATCCAGTGGATTCAGATCTGGACTCCCCGACGGCCAATCTTCTGCTGCTATAAAGCCAGGAATATTGACTCTAAGCCACTCCTGCGTGGTTTTGGCTTTGTGCGCTGGAGCAGACTCCTGTTGGAGTCCTGTGTCCATTGAACAGGGTATTTGTCAAACAACGCCCTCTAGCACATCTTCTTGGTAAACCTTTGCACCAGTTTTTCACAGAAATAGAGTGACACCATGATGAGAGAGCCCCCACCATTACGGAAACAGGATGGTGGCCACGTTGAACCCTTGAAACATTTTTTTTCGGTTCCTTAGATGAAGTGGCATAACTCTTGCCATTTTGATTGTTGAAAACTTCTTCCACGGTAAAAATGTTCTCGTCCGCCAGAATGTTTTCATGGCCATTGTCTGCGTGCCACTGCAAAAGTCGCTTGCATCTTTCCAGCCTAATTTTTTTTAATTGAGGAGTTAGAACATGACCCGTGGACCGACGACAAGCTTTCATATGCAGATCATCCCGAGTCAGCCTAGACATGGATCTGGTAAATATATACAATTCTTTGGACATGATCTTCTGCTTCCTAAGGGCATTTCTCCGAATTCGTTCACGTACTGCCTTTACTACCTACCGCACTCGTACGGACGACGCGCGGGCGACCACTTCTTGGCCTGTCCTCTACTCCAGACAATTCGATAAACGAATATTCTTGATATACCGAGTAGTTTTAGCTACTCGAACATTTGGCCAGCACTCTTTCCGCACTTATGCAACACTCCATGTTAATAGTTCGCAAACTGAAACAAAACTGACTAGTATTCTTCACTGATCAGTACATGTGTTCTGAGGTTCTATTCGCGGAAAAAGTTTTGAAAGATAAGCGCTGGAAATTGTGTAACAGAGCTTATGGCAGGACTAGCTACATGTACCATATGTATATGTACCAAAATAACAATCGACTATCCAATGTACTAAGCACGAGAAAATCAAAAAGTCCCTTTATTTCTTGAACATACTTCGTACAAAAATGTAGAGTACGAAAATGTTAAAATTGTACATAGAAAATATTAAACCAGTTCGTTTGTAAAGCATCTGTGTGAATAATTTTAAGATGTGTATACTGACTCTAATTTTAAGGATGCTAACACTGCGGTTCACTGCGATCAATGTAGATCTATTGCTAGCCGATCAGAAAAGTTCCTCTAGTTTCGGTTTCAGACGAGAGGCTAATTTCTCATCTAATGATAATCTCAGACTACAGTATACCGAAAGGTAGCTGACCAGTCTTCTGATATCGACTCTATTATTAATTAGAGTGTTTGTTCAGGGGCTGTTTAAATCTTTTACTTGTCGGAGTCCTTGAATGCTATTTCAAAAGTGCGGATGTTGCGATTTTTCCACTTGTCTAAGAGAATATTAATCTTCGACTTGGGAATTCCGCCTATACACCTATGGCACCTATGTATATACCTTTTGCTGAAACTTTTTCCAGCGTGTTGGTCGGCGATATTGTTGCCCTTAATGCCATTGTGCCCTAGCACCCCCAGAGTTTGACATTGTTTCTTTTGGCTGCAGGCATCGTGTCATTCCTTAACGGATTTTGAGTTCGTGCTACACGAGTTCAACGACTGCCTAAGAGTAGATTAATGGCTATACCTCTTATGCCAAGGTATATGATGGTTGGATTCGCAGGCCCATAGTATCTTAGTCGCATTTCTGAGTATAATGTTGGATTCCAATTAAGTTTACAGTCAAAAGAATCCTATGTTCATACCGTTTGCGGAGACGGAGCAAGGTTGTATTTTTCTCCTCTTTGTTAATAGGACTAAGATGGTCTTATTTTACAGATAGACCCTCTTTGAAACATCTGAGATAGGCTGAAGCGTAAGTTACATGCTTTCACAGGCAGACATTTTGAGTTTACCTGTAACAATAACTGCAAAATCATTGGCGTGGCGTATTAGACGACTTCAAAACCGAGGTTGGTTTACTTGTAGAGTAGTTCGTCGATGACTATCGACCAGAGAAGGTTAGGTTAGGTTAAAGAAGTGGAGTTTGATCATTGAGTATGACTTCTACATCCAAAGGGCCCATTGTGAGTCCCTTCATTTGTAGAGTACACATTCTTTTAACCTGTCCTATCACGTGGTGGTTGAAACCACCCCGTTCTCTTTATGAATTTTAGAAGATCCGATATATCTGCATTTGCTACGTCCGCAATCTCTGTAAAGAATCTTTGCCTAGCGAAGGTAGACGTCAATTCTGGAGAGCTAGGCAGTGGTACAGCGGTTTCTTCCTCATCGCCGCAGCTCCGGCAGAGATCGCTGGGTTCCGACTCCATTTCCGGAACATTGCTCCGATTTGACAGTTTCCTGTGATCACTCCGACGAGCATACGGATCGAGTTTCGGTCCAGCGCCAGAAGCTCCTTTATTTTTCCGATATTGAGCTCTGGCCACGATGAATTTGTCGTGTGGCCGTCGTTTCTTGTAAGCCAAGACGAGTTGGCTTCTTATATATCTTATATAATAGTGTAATTTACGATCCGGTATAATGCGCTGATCAGTGGTTGCAATGACTTGTCCGCTTCGCTGATGTTCATTTCAGACCCTTGTTTGGCCAATTCGTCCGCTCTTTCGTTCCCTGCGATTGAGCTATGACCCGGGACCCAGCAGAGTTTGACTTTGTGGTGACTGATGGAGTGAGTCGCGACATTTCATGACAGCCTTTGATTTCGTTATACAGGATCCCATTGATTTCAGTGTAGCCTGGGTGTCTACAAAGATAGTGATATTCGATGGTGGGATATCGGTTATTTGTAGGTGTGTGGCTACTTTCTCTATTGCTAGAATTTCTGCTTGAAAGAAACTGCACAAGTCAGTGAGTCTAAATGATACCTGCTTGTAGAAGGAGATGGAGTATCATGTCCAACCTTGCTTGCGGCGTGCTTCTCATAGATCCCGTTGTACAAATAGCGGCAGACCTTTGTACTTTGTTGAGTATGCTCATGTAGCTTTCCGTGCTGCTAGCAGTCCACCAGACTAGGGCCCCATAAGTTATAAAGGGTCTGATGATTGCTGTGTACATCCAATGAATGATGTACGGTTGTAAGCCCCATCTTTTGCCGAAGGTCTTTTTGCAGGCATAAAAAGCATTCAATCCTTTTTCCATCCTTTCCTTCAAGTTCCTTTTCCAGGAAAGTTTGGAGTTTGAGTGGAAAGGTTGGCTTCCGCTTTGAGTTTGAGTGGAATACCCTCCAACTTTGGGGGAGCAAATATTGGGATTTTCCTTTTCCTGGTGAACAAAACCAGCTCGATTTTCTGGGGGCTTATTCTCAGACCGTGCTGCCCTGCCCAGGAGGAGAGTTCCTTCAACGCAGATTCCATTAGTTCACTGATAGTTGGTATGCTATTGTCTTCGTGCGAAGAGTTTAAGGATTTTTAAACTATATTTTTAAACTATAAGAAGCCACAGTAGGGGAGAGAGAACTCCACCCTGTGGTGTTCCTCTAGTTGTCAGTTTTCTTATAGAGCTGTGTTCAATGTCTGCATTAATAATTCTGTTATTTAACATAATAATATTATAATCAATCCAGATTACAATGGATCTGTCTACTCTTATGTCCTCTAGAGTTGTTATTATGACCTCTATATTTATATGTTGTTGAAGGTTCCCTCGATGTCGAGGAAGGCTGCCATTGTAAATTCTTTTAAATTCAATGAGCTCTCAATTTCACGAACAACACTATGCAGACCACTTTCCACTGATCTGCCTTTAAGGTAGGCGTGTTGAGTGTTGCATAAGTTGTGTAAGTTGATAAGTCCTCTGATGTATAGGTCAAGGAGTCTTTCTAAGGTTTTTAATAGAAACGACGAGAGACTAATTGGCCTACAGTCCTTTGCAGCGGTATGGATTGGTATGAAAACTATCTTTATTTCTTTCCACTGTGTTGGGATGTACTCCGCGCAAGCAATTGGAAAAAATGCTTACGAGGTGGGGTACAGTGTGGGTTTGTGTATTTTGAAGCAGCGCGGCAAGATATCGTCCGGCCCCCGGAGATTTTAAAGGTTTGAACGAATTTATCGTCCATAACGATGAATCCCGGAATGCAGGGGTCCTTGGACAAGAACTTTCTGAGCCTGGCGGCTTCGTTGAGATCCTCTATTGATTCGCAGAACTCCTGCCAAGATTTAGACTTTGCTGCTCTCGTTTTGCTCTTGTATTCATTGAAGCTGGATTTGTAGTTATTCCAGTCTACGGTTCTTTTAGTGATCTTTGCTCTATTGAATAGAGTTCGGACCCTGGTCCTAAGTTGTTTTAGCTCTGTGGTCCACCAGACTGCGCTGGTCTTCTTGCCAGCACATTACAAAGGACAGGATTTGTTGAAAGCCGCTATCAGTATTCTCACAAGATTTTCGACTGAATTCTCAATGTAAGTTGGATCGGGGTAAGTGATGGCTTGTGGTGGTACTAACCTGTTGGCAACTAGGTTTGAGAAAAGATTCCAATCTGTCTTCTGAGGGTCTCTGAAAGGATGAAAGAACTCCAACCTGTGAACTGCCGATACTTTCGCAGACTCCGAACTTAATGATGGCTATTTAATGGAAAATATTTGGCGTATGTAATAGTTTATCAATGCCAACTCTGGAAAAACACTACGAACTAATTTCAATTCTTCGCCATTTAATTTTCAGGTCTCTGAAATTGTTGCGGGGTTCTCTCAGGGAAACCTTTTCGAAACTGGCCCTTACCTTACACCTTATGAAAGAACATTTCCGCTATCGTTGTCATGTACCAAATTTCAAAAGGAGGCCTAAATTTCGCAGTAGGCTTATGTGAAGTGTGAAAAATGGCAATGCTACACGTGAGCTAGTACTTTGAGATAGTTATTTAGGTACAGTGATTGTTTGAAAATTACCGTTGGATATTTTTTTTGGCAACATTAAAAAAATGTCCTTAATTGGAGTTATTAAGTTTCCTGTATGGATTAACACAGTTTTTATGATATTATTCGTCTGAATATCAAAATAATTGGAATCGAAAAAAAATACTGTTGGAAAGACAAAAAAATGGCTCAATATGGCAGAGGGGTTTTGCACTAGTGACTGCGCCATTGGCTCGGAAGGACCCAACCAATCATCACCTTAATAGAAATGACAACAAAGAAATATATTAAAGTACACACACCCTATCACACCCAAAAATAAACAGAACCACAAAGAAACCCGAACACCATCAATCCCACGTCTCAGATGCAAATTAATTCGCATCCCATAAATATTTAATAAGCACACCCCGCGAAAGGCAAAGAGATTCAAAATCAAATTCAATCTCTGGCCAAAATTTTGGTTAACTGACACTCTTTTTTTTTCGTTTTCTTCTTATTACCTTATTCAGTTTTTCGTTTCAACCTTTTTCTTAAAGCAATACATAGAGATCTAGGACTATGGATAGCAACTTTTCACTTTTTTGTTTTCTTTCTTATTTCCTTTTAACCGAAAATTTATAATTTGAGTTTGACTTCTCTTCTAAAAACAAATAAAATGATAAAAAACAAAAAAGTCCCCATTCGGAAAAAAACGTATAAAACTATCTGATTCGTTAGCAAAATTTTTAATTCGCCTATAAGATATAAGATACATTTTTATTAAACAATATCTAATACATATTTTTTCAATTTTGTCCTGCATCAACTTATACAAATTGACTTTGTAAAAATCGAAAACAAAAACAGATCCGATATGATGACGAGGACGAGGATGAAGGTCCACAACCGGATCCTACACTTGAACAGGGCGTGCCCATACCTGTTCGACTGCAGGGCAGCTTCCCGCCGGAATTGGCCTCCACTCCTCTCGAGGATATTGATCCATTCTACTCAAATGTACTGGTAAGTTTAATTCATTTATTTTCCATTCAATCAAGTGTCATTAGATCTTAAGCTTTCTATTCCGCTCGATAATCGGACTTATCCTGGCCAAAGCCCGGCTGAGTACGCTACCGAATTCATCATTAAATGTAATAAATCCTAAAAATAAACCTTCGATTGGAACATATAAAAAAAAATCGATTCGAATGAATCTTACGACCGCGAATATCCTTTTGTCCTTATTTATTCGCGCACGCAACCAAAACTCGTGCTCCCCTCGTTCTCCCCAGGTATACGAGCTAACCGAGCTGACAGGAGCTAAGATATCGTCACGTCGCCAAATGAAATTCGCCAAAAGCAAACGAAGAATAGCTGACGTTCCCCATTATCCATCCATCCGGTTCCGGTTCTTCTTGTGATTCTTCACCCTCTCTTCACCGCACTGCCGTGGTTTTCTACAATCAACTTCGATTCACGATAAATTCCAATATTGGGCGGTGGCGGGCCGGTAAGTCTTTGCTGCACGAATACATAACTCCCAATGCACACGTCATTATACGAGCATGAGTCCTCGCTTCATAGAAACCAGCAAAAAGGACTGCAATGCGATCGATACCATGTCCTTTGTGTGTTTTTTTTTCCTCACTCGAGTTTTTTTCTGCTTTTTTACTTATACCCTTTGCAGCAGTGCCCCAACGGGTAGATGTGTGTGGAAGTTGTTGAAAATTTTAGTTTCTTGTTCGGCGCACTTCATGCATTGGTCGCTAACTAAAGATAAGATTGTATGAGAGGCAGCTAACATAAGCACAAGATGCATGAACAGCAGATAGAGTATTTGTTAAGTTCTTTCCTCTATTGTTGTTTAAATATTTTGAATAACAATGCCTACGGGATGGAAATGGGAGCGCTGCGTCATGCCGGAAAACAGAAAGGTTGTTCACATAATCGTAAGGAAGTATGTGTGTGTTAGGTGCTCTGACTCGGTCCTGACAGGGCCAAAGGGAAAATTTAGGAAAGTTAGACAAAGTACGTCGACTGATAAGGAGAAAGGAAATGAAATGGATTTTTATTTGACGCCAAATGCAGCTACTGACGTCAAACGAACTTACGTGTTATATGGCTTCTGACGTTTTGGATTTAAATTGCGTTTTGTATTTTCCTTTTTTTATTTTAATTAGCGAATGTGGAAATCCAAAAAAATGTCAATCAAATCGAAAACAATTTTTTTTGCAAATCCTTTTTGTTGAACTGGGGCAGTAAAATTTAAATTGTGACGCCAGTGAATAATGAATAGCATTGTTCCACATCCATCCGCTAATTAGACACTTATGTATATTCAACCGCCCACCTCGTGCCCGAAGCACAAAGCAATACGTTGTTGTTAATCGAATGTCAGATTTCCTAGTGGAACTTTAAACGATTGCAGCTCTTTTCATATTTATTTATTATAGGCACTTATGGAACACACTTCTCCCAACGTATAACAGTTTTTTTAAAATTCAGATTTCTAGATTGAAGGAATTCTTCGAAGGCGTTCTTGATGACTTCTTCCTTGTTGAATCGTCTTCCCACCAACAGAAGATCACTAACCAGTCAAGATTGTTATCTTCCTTGGAACGTTTTATTAAGTGTCTCGTCGTCTCATAAGCATCTAGCCATTTTGCAGATTAGCGGTTATAGTAGAGAATTTATTTTTCATCACATATCACTAGTTCATGCAGATCTTTTCAGATCCAGACATTTTCAAACCTACAGCCGACGGGTCATGTTTTGCTCATTCAGCTTGTGAGAAACCCAATTTTGGAATTTTTTGACTTTCCAAGCTATTAAAGTGACGGAGAATTGTCGAAGAGTGCACACTCAATTTCTCTGCAATTTCGTTTACAGATTCGCGAGAGTCAGACTAAAGGGTGGGCCATCTAATGGTTTTTTTTTTTAAATTTTAGGTTATTTTGATACTGACAGCTGTTCCCTGCTCGAAATCTTGACAGAAAGTCAATATCATATCTCCGCGGAGCGAAATGAGTCGCCTTACGCTTGAACAACGTTGGAAAGTATTAAAAACTTATTTCCAAAGTGAGTGCTGTGTAGCCCAAACAGTACGTTTTTTAAAATGAAGTTTTGGCCGAAATGAAGCGGCCACCGCGACTGCTATACGCAAGTTTGTGCAAATAGTTCGTGAGACGTGCTAGTGGACAACACTCATGATACTCGTCCTCGTATGGTGCGCACAGATGAGAATGTTGCTGCTGTCGCCGAGAGTGTGAGACTCAATTCACGAACATCAATTCGCCATTGATCTCAACAGCTCAATATTTCACGCACTACCCTGAGGAGAATTCTGCACAAAGATCTCCGATTGTTCGCTTACAAGGTCCAATTGACTCAGCAATTGAAGACGCACAACCATGCGCTTCGTTATTGCTTCGCAGTTTGGGCAGCTTGAATTGGACAATGATCTTTTCAGATCGTTGAAAGAAAAATCATCTTTTCTGATGAGGCGAATTTTCATCTCGGCGGCTCGGAAAACCCGTACGTTATTGTCGAGAAGCCAACGCATCTACAGTGAGTGACAGTTTCGTGCGGATTGGTGGCATCATTGGACCATTTTTCTTCGGAAATCAGGCTAGGAACAACGTTCCATGGACTTTTTTTTTTGAAATCGAAAACATGGACTTGGACGACCTCTGGTTCATGCAGTATGGCGCGCACACAGCCCACGCCACAATCGATCTTTTGTGCACCAAATTTCGAAATCGTGTTATCAGCCGTCTTGACAATGTCAATTGGCCCCTCGAGTCACATACTTGGATCCAAACCCTTACCATATGCTCAAGATTTGCGTATTGCACATACAACAACCAGGTTAAGGTCAAGGATGACCGAACCAGGTTAAGATCATGGATGACCGAACCAGGTTAAGATCATGGATGACCGAAATTGTGTTGTGCATCATCTGCACACAAGAATGGCATATAAAGGGTCCGCCATCTAACGTTTTTTTTTTCAAGTAGTGCTTATTTCGTGAATGGCAACACTTAGCTCATGTCTGATTTGACAGATAATTAGTTTTATCCTTCCGCTGAACGAATATGGTTGTGTATATGCTTGAACAATGCTTCGCTAAGTGGGCCTGCGATCGACTTACAGAAGATGCCGATTTTGCCAAAAAAATCATCTTTTCAGATGAAGCTCATTTTGATCTTGGCGGGTAAACAAGCAAAATTGTCGCATTTGGGGCACAGAAAACCCGCACGCATACATTGAAAAGCCGGTGCACCCAAAACGAGCCACTGTTGCGGATTTTGGTCCAGAGGCATAATTGGGCCATTTTTCTTCGAAAATGAGCAAGGAGTGGCCGTTACAGTCAATGGCGATCGTTATCGGGCCATGTTGAACGAATTTTTGTTCACAAAAATTGAAGAGCAGGATATTGGCAACATTTGGTTTCAACAGGAAGGCGCTACGTGCCACACAGCCGAAGCTACACTCGATGTTTTGCGCCCTGTTTTTGAAGATCGCATTATCAGCCGCAGATCTGATGTCGTTTGGCCACCTCGGAGCTGCGATTTGACACCGTTGGACTATTATTTGTGGGGTGCCGTCAAAGATAAGTGTTACGCCGACAAGCCAGAGACAATTGACGCTTTAAAGGACAATATTCGTGAAGCCATTGGTGAAATACAGCTGCACACAATCGATAATGTGCTTAAAAATTGGACCGATCGTGTAGGCTACTGCATGGCCAGCCGAGGCAGCCATTTGAATGAAATTATTTTCCATTATAATCCGGAAGGATTGTACTTTCAAATAAAAAAAGAAATTTGAGAAAATATTCAGTAGTTTTTTTTATAGCATTTTCAAAAAAAAAAAGTTATTTGGCGGACCCTATATATACTTTGTATCACCCAGCAACATGCACTTTGTTCGACGATCTTGTTGCTATGTGAGTTTCGAACCTTTTATGTATCTCTGTTGTTTGTTTTTTCAAAATTATGTATTTGGAGTTGTTTTTAAGTTTGGATTATGTGTTAGGAATTCGGTTAGGCTAAGAGCGTTGTTTTCGATTCATTCTGTATTGGACTGTGAAAACGAAAAGAAGTAAAAATAACAAAAAAAAATAAAGTAGAAGAAAAAGTGGCAAAGAGTTTTTTTTCTTTTGGCTCCCAACAAATTTCACTCTCGGAGCTGCGATTCGACCCCCTTGAACTTTTTTTGTGGGGAGCCGTGAAGGACCGATGTTATATCAACAATCCGGAAACGATTGAAACACTTAAGGTCAATATCATTCAGGCAATCCATGAACTACAGCCCGAAACCATCAAGAAGGTCTTGGAAAATTGGGGTGACAGAATGCGCTACTGCAAAAACCACCCGAGGCAGCCATTTGAACGACGTTTTATTTCATAATTAATGGAAATGTCTGCTCTTACTAATAAAGCCAGAATGCATGAAAAGATTTTGATTTTGTTCATTTTATTGCATTTTTAAAAAGAAAGTTGTATTTGGCCTTTCACATTCTAGCCCTTTACATTCTAGCCCACGATTATGATCCAAGAGTTATCAAGAGTTATGTCGCCCGGCGGGAATTCTTCGGGCCATTGTAGGGTTTTTTCGCTCATTATGCAAGGCAAAAACGCACTGTTGATGCCCTTAGCTGCCCTCACCTATCACATTAATGTCCAGAATCGATCTGGCGCGGTTCGAATACTAAGGAATTGGCTGCCGGAGCTTATATACATATAGCGAGTGATAGATAACAGAGCGATGGAGAAAAAGGCTATAGATGTAAGAGCAACGGCTGAAAGGGCCACGGTTGATGGAAACGAGTGAAACATGATAGAACCATATATGATGGAGTGATAAGTGCTAGAGCGATGGAGAAAAGAGCAATATATGATAAAGCAATGGGTGATAGAGCGGTGAATGATAGAGCAATGAGTGTTAGGGCAATGGGTGATGTGCCTTTGAGACATAGGGCCGGGTGACATACATATGTAACAGTGATATTTAGTACAGCGATATAGGGGATAGGGGGAGGTGATAGTACTATAGGTGATAGATGATAAAGCTATTGATAATAGAGCGATGGGTTATAGAGCAAAACGAGATGGCTAACAAAGCGGGGAGCCGATGGCTTCTCATATGGCAGAGTAACACGTGCAAGAGTGACGGAGTTGCAGATGACAGAGTGCTATGAGTGAAAGAGTGATAGATGATAAAATGGGTGACAGAGCTATGGCTAGAAGAATTGATGCTAGGATTGCAGCTGACGGAGAACTGAATGAAGAGCATGATAGAGCAAATGACAAAGATATGACGATATGTGATTATTACCGGCTATTTGGAACTCGGAACTTCAGAGTCTCATTGACAACTCTTCATCAAGCCACCCTGTCAAGAGTGCGTTCCTATCATATTTCGCAGTTCTATTCCATTTCTTCTAAGCCCATCCTTATATTGTCCTCCCACGGTGCGGACTCCCTGGCGGTCTTTTTCCAATGGGTTTTCCACTCTTTATTCTTTTGATTGTTTATCCATTGTCCATTCGTTCTACGTGTCCTACCCACGTCTTCGCGATTTAATCACTCGGACAATGCTTGAAGTTGAATAAAGTTCCTCGAGGTCTTGATTGTGTAGTTTTCTTCATTCGCCAGTTTCTTCGCTCTTTTCTCCATCAAAGATTCTTCTTAAGATTTTAAATTCAATGACCCGAAATCTATTTTCCACCCTCTTAGCCAGAGATCAGGTTTCGCATCCGTAAAATGTCACTGTTATCATTACGGTTTTATAAGTGCGGAATTCTCGCAAAGTCCGATGACACCGGCACAATTCAGAGAACAACAGTGGGAGCATTGCCAGCGCGCCATCAGAGATGCTGCCTCTGATGTGCTGGGTTTCAAACCGCTTGATGAGCAATGCAAACAAGCTCATGTAGTGAACAGCGCCTACAAAGCCACGCTACATAGACGGATGAGCCCCGCTTGTGAGCTTTTCGAGCAGAAAAGGAGAGAGGAACACACCCTTTTAAGGAAGAAAAAAGAGAGAGAAAAAATCATGAGATCGAGGGGATGTAGAGATGCTACCACAGGAATGACGCTTGCAAGTTTTACCAAAGAGTAAAACGAATATGTCAGGGCTATACAACCAGAGCAGAAGCCTGTAGGGATATAGATGGACAGTCTGTATAACGCCGATGGTCTGATACCGCTTTCAGGCAGACGAAAATACAAGAGAATTCCGTCCACCTGACCTAGATAAAATTACGATTGTTAATTCCGAGCTTAAAACTAACAGAGCCACGGGTGCAGACGGCTTGACTGCTGAACTATTTAAAGCGGCTGGAGATGAGTTGGTAGGGCGCATGCACCAGTTCATATGTAAAATATGGTTTGAGGAAAGCATGCACGACGAATGGAATCTCATTGAAGCAGAACGGGCTAAAGTGGGTCTTGCGGTGAACGAGAGTAAAATCAAATATAAGCTCTTATCCAAAAAAGACGCACAACACCAACGTCTATTTTGGCACACTGGTGATCAGCGACAACAACACCAGCGCTGAGAGCAAATGCAGAATTACACTTGGCAGCCGCTGCTTCTTTGGGCTTAAGAGGCAATTGAGAAGTAGAACCCTCTCTCGAAAAACAAAAGTAGCACTACCTATATTAAGTTCTCCTTTACCTCACAGAGGCCTGGACCTTGACGAAAACGGATGAGGATGCCTCTGGTCGCTTGGAGAGGAAAATTCTACGTTCAATCTATGGTCCCATTTATATAAACGGAGAGTGGAGGAGAAGATATAACGAAGAACTGTAAGGGCTGTACAGCCACATCGGCCTAGTACGACGTTCCGGATCCAACGTCTAAGATGACTAGACCATGTAGTGTATAGAGTGAATGGACAACACAGCTCTGGTCCGAAGAGTTTTCGAATCCAACCCTGAGGGACGAGCAGAGGGCGACCGAATCTAAAATGACGCACACAGGTGGAAAGGGACCTTAATCAACTGGGAGTGCGGCACTAGAAACAACTGGCAAAAGATCGTGCCAGCTCGAGACGCTTTGGTTGAGGCCTAGGCTCACACCGGGCTCAACATTGCGAGACAAAGAATAATATCTTCATGCCAAAGAAGCACGAGTTGCCCATGAGTCTTTTATTTATTTTCATTTTATGTCGTTATGGGCAGTCAGTTTAGTACCCAGATATCCATCCACTTTTACAACGCGTTTATCGAGTACAGTCAGGTCTGAGGTTTGAATCGATCCAAGTCGGTCAGTGACTATTTGGTTATCTCTTCATTGACTTCTAAGCATACTTCCGTCCCTGCCATTGTTAGACTTTCTACATTTCCTTTAACTGTTTTCTCCCAGCCTTATAAGGAAGTGTTATATTTTTTTTCAATCGGTTTATATGCCTTTTAAAAATCTACGAACAATTTCATGGAATCCCCACTTCTTTTCTAAAAGCTGTCATGCAGTGAAAATCGGGTCACTCCTCGAGTGGATCCTCCTGAAGCTTCACTGGTAGTCTCTGATTATGTTCTTTGGGTACACTATTAGTCTCTTTAAGAGAATATTTAACAGCACCTCCTAACAACTTTGTAGCAGAGATATTCCTCGTGTTCGGTCACCCTTTTTAAATACGGGAATGATGACCGAGTTTTTCCATTCCTCGCGGATGATTTTATTGTTCCATATAGTTGTGATGAGCCCATGTAACTTCTCTGTTAATTTTTTGCCTGCATATTTTATTAAACCCAATGGTATAATGTCTTAAACCTGCGGTCTTCTTTTACTAAAACCAATGGATTGCTTCATTTACTTCATCAATAGTTCACAGTGCCGATAACGCCATTTTCCTTTGTTGCTGGCTCTTCATGTACATTTAGCAACTTTTTCGTTGTCCGAAACGAGGTCTCCATTATCGTTGCGAATAAAACCTGATCTTTCCTGGTATCCTCTTCGTAAAGCTTTAGCCCTGCATTGCTCTCGTGTTTTTAATCGCACATTCTTCCTGGATCTTAGCAAATGTTTCCCCTTGCCATTGAGCTTATTTACCCCTAATGAAGCGGCTAACTTCTCTTCATAGGATTTAATATATTTTACGCGTGATTTCTTCGCTATTTTTCAGGACTTGACTTTTCGATCACTACCGGCTTTTACTTTTTCCCCGCATTCTTCGTCGAACCAAGGCTTTCTTTTGTAGGCTTTGCATACTGCTTCTACCCGTCTTGCTTCATCTTTAGGGTAAACCGGTTATTAATTTCATCGAGATATTGGCCCTGGATGCGAAACTTAAATTTTTTTTATGCATTTCTATGTTCCGCTTCTATGGATTCGGTTGTGTTCTGAATCGCAATCCGTTTCTTTGTATGCTTCAGCCCCTATTATTCTCGTATGGTATCTTCGATCTTACAGAAAATGATCAATTAGGATGAGCGTTACTTTATCCTGTGATATCCATGTAGCCTTGTGTTTGAATGTTGTAGTTTTCACGATCATATTTTTTGAGCTGTCGAACCTTATTGTCATAAGACCATTATCGTTTGATGAGGCATGGAGACTTTCTTCTCTTATGGTTGATGATTGCCGGATCTAAATGTTTTATATTATTCTATTATTATCTAAGTTATTAAAAAGAAACTGAGAGCCAACATTTTTTGATGCGAGTTATGTTGGACTTATGGTGCCGAATTATTTAGTCGCCAGTTTTTCCCCATACCGTTCGCTGCAGTGATCATATATGTAAATCTGCACTAGGACTTAATGCTGAACTCCTAAAATAAGTTCTCCGATTTGCTATAGAATGAGGGTGCTACATATATATGTATAAGGTGTACAACTTTACTCCCGCCGTTTGCCGATAGGTGGCGATAACGGCTTGGACCTCGGTCAACAGAACACCATGCAAACATTAGTCGATTTGTGTCTAATTCATAAAGTTGTTCTCGGGAGGTGTTACTATTTTGTTTCAATATGAAGAAAACAGCGGCTGAGTTTCATCGAATGCTCTCAGATACGTATGGTGAGGACGCTATTAGTGAGAGAATGTGTCGTGATTGGTTTCAACGCTTCAAGAACGGTGATTTTAATGTCGAAGACCGGCATAGTGGTGAAAGAGAGAAAGTTTTCGAAAATGCAGAATTGGAAACATTGCTGAGTGAAGACTCGCGTCAAACTGAAGAAGAATTGGCACGATCAGTGGGAGTGACACAGCAAGCCATTTCAAAACGTCTCAAGGCCATGGGCATGATACAGAAAGAAGGAACTTGGGTCCCTTATGAGTTGAAACCAAGAGACGTTGAACGGCGTTTGTAAGTTTGTGAACAATTGCTTCAGAGGCAAAAACGGAACGGATGCATCGCATTGTGACCGGGGACGAAAAATGGGTTCATTACGATAATCCTAAATGCAAAAAATCATGGGGATATCCTGGCCATGCTTTCACGTCGACGGCCAAACCGAATATCCATGGCTCCAAGATCATGCTCTGCATTTGGTGGGACCAGCTCGGCGTCGTGTACTATGAGATGTTGAAACAATCACAGGTGCTCGTTATCGAACGCAATTAATGCGTTTGAGCAAAGCATTAAAATAACAAACGGCCGCAATACAGCGAGAGACACGATAAAGTGATTTTGCAGCACAAGAGGTCGAAACGTACTTGGAAACGTTAAAATGGGAAGTCCTACCCCACCCGCCGTATTCTCCAGGCACTGCTCCCTCTGACTATCACCTGTTTCGATCAATGGCGCATGGCCAGTTTCGAAGTTTCTCTTTAAAGTCTCGGGTGTATACATTAATTTTAAATTTTTTTTTGTTGAAAAATTCATTGTCTACAGCTGGCTATTACTTTTTCCCATATCTCTGGCAATTCATGGATTCCGGCTTAAAAAAAAAAAAAAACTTCTCAAAAACTTTTTTTGAGCCCAAGAACGAATAGAGCCAATTATTTTTAATACCTTCGGCTGAAGTGAAGCGTACTCCAGAAAGAGCCTTTTGCATGGATCGACCCAATGCAAGATCTGGAATGGCGAATGAGGCAAAGCTTCCCGTCCGATATTTTACAAATTTTAACGAGTTGCACAGCATTGTCTTATAATGTTGGTCGAGCATTGTCATAGTGGAAAACCAATTTGTAGTGTCTAATCTAATCTCCTATTCCGGCCGTTTTATCTTTATTGTTTGGTTGAAATGCATCAATTGTTGTGGTAAAGGGGTTAATCGATTGTTTAACCACTTTTCAGCAACTCATAATACGTTCTGATACGACCAAATACACAAAAAAAAATTCTTTTTATGGTGATTAAGCAGCATTTTGGACACGCAAAATGGCCTTTTGACG
Source organism: Merodon equestris (assembly GCA_958301585.1). Lineage (NCBI taxonomy): Eukaryota > Metazoa > Arthropoda > Insecta > Diptera > Syrphidae > Merodon > Merodon equestris. Next base: position 105,130,291 of record OY284415.1, read on the forward strand.
TCTCTCGGCTTTAACTCGTATGGTAGCCAATTCCCTTGCTTTTGAATCATTCCCAATGCCTTCTGGAAATTGTTTATTGACATCTCTTATAAATCCCTTAAAATGAATGCATAAACCCAATATATGTAGAGTGTCTTCGCTTATCTGGACACTGTTGATATTTTTAAGGGAGTTGAGTTGACGATGTATATCTAAAAGGCATAGTGGGCGTTAATTCTGTTATATAGTTTAAATCGATATATAAAATAAACATTTTATTGTAATATTATTAGAAATGACTTCAAATAACATAATCTCATCTCTTTTCAGACATTTGTAGTAGTAAGCAAAGGAAAAGATATTTTTCGCTTTTCTGCAACAAAAGCAATGTGGTTGCTCGATCCGTTCAACCCGATACGTCGTGTAGCCATATATATTTTAGTACATCCGTTATTTTCATTATTTATTATTACAACTATTCTTGTTAACTGTATATTGATGATAATGCCGACAACACCAACGGTCGAATCAACTGAGTGAGTATCCTTCCACCTACTATTGCTTGAACGTATTTTCTTCTTTTTATTTACCTTGTTTCCTCTTTCTTAACTTGAAATTGTTACATTTTCTTTTCATTTTATTTTCCAAATATATGTAACAATTGCAAAAAAAAATATTTTTAGGATATATTTTAAATGTTATGAATATAAACATATAACCCTGTAAGAGTTTTTTTTTTTTTATACAAACGTATGTGCAAACAAAACCAAAAATTGAGTACAAAAAGTGTTAATTTTATTCTTAATCTTAATTATATATTAATGCAGTAATTACTTGTGTTGTTTGAAAGAGAAACTGTATAACGATATATATTCCTTTACTAATACTCTGTTTATTTTCAAGGTAAAACAAGCTTTTTTCTACTCTAACGTTTTGCGTAGTCATTTTATTTGAGTTCGTTTTGAAAATAAATAAAAATTAATGTGTGAACAAAAAACACGTTTACTCATATACGAAATTTGTAAATTGTGTGAATAGTTGCGTTTGGTTTTTGAATTTTACTCAACTTAATCATTCATGAATCAGTCAATTTCAATCCTCATCAATTATTCACTCCGTGGTTTTGGAATTTCTTTTTATTTTGTTTATTAAAAATGTTCGAGCAAATAATAATAATTTTTCTACCATCAGTCCTGTTTTGACCTATCGTTATTTTTGTTAAAAGTAGATTTTGTTTTTGTGAGCGTTGAAAATATAACAGAAAATTATATACCTCTCTAGTTGGAATTTATATAAATATATATCTCAATAGAAAAATATATAACCGTATTGTAGGTAGATAATAAAATGTTTTGTACAAATAAGTAGTAGAGAAAATATATTTTTTATTGTACTATACATTTTAAATTAATACGTAAACAATGTAGGAGAACTGTAATCGTTCAATGTAGTTTTGTGGTTCATAGCTGAAAATATTTATTGTAGTTTTGTAAAAAAAAAAAAAAAAACAAGTCGAACGTACATATAACATTTTAAAATAATACACATTCAAATATGAAAAAAAAAACTAATTTTAACTGGTGCAAAGAGTCATTGCACGTATCTTAGTGGTTCACATGTAAAAAAAAGCTGTTTTGGGCGACTATTCCAGCCTAAAAAGATGTCCAAATTAAAAAAAGAAAAAGAACCGAAAATCAAATATAGTCAAAAGTTCCACTTCTAGTGTTTTTTTTAAATCTTCTGATGACTTTTCCCGTTTTAATTGCCTCCTCGTAAACCACGCTTTCGTTATAACATCTCCCAAAGACTTTCCTTTGTTTGTAACCATCTTACGAGTAATGCATGGTCTGCTTCTGAGAAGATACCCACTCAAATGACTATTGCCTAAAATAATGTAAACTTCAAGCAAGAAGCTTGTGCATTCAGCACGGTTTGTACTAGTATTTCTCGCTATAATATAATAAGCATGCCTGAATAAATCATCGGAACCCCGTGAGTTCACTGTCTCTTTTGGCCTTATTTTGAAAGGCCTTTGTGTGTTATTTAAGAATTCCCTCGTTTTCAAGATAGGCCTCTGCATCTCCGTTGCTTTTTAAGCCTATGTAGAGAAGCACCAGTTTTCGACAGTTACCGCTTGTGGGCCAGGGTATACGAAATCGTTGGCTACTTCGAAGTCATAACTGCCAAAGGTGACCTAGACATCGGGGTTGTGAGTCTTTCTTTGATTACCGCATAGATCAATGCAGCAACGAGCATCCTTCATTGTCGTTCTGTGCAGACTAATGTTTGTTTTTATTAAAAGGGTTAGTGCTAACATATAGCATGGGGCACTGCGACCCGTGTAGATCTATTGTGCCCGCAATCCGATTAGACGAGGATCCCCTATACCTTCTTTATAAAGTTGAGGATGGCTCTCGTAGGAGCTGAGATGATCCCCTCAGGTGTCAGAATTTGTCTGAGGAGGATGCGCTTCCTAAGATGACAGAAGACAGCATACTCACATAGTATGTGCTCTGCAGTCCTCAAGGCAGAGTCGACACTCGGTTTCAGACGAAAGGCTATATTTGTTGAGATAATATCTCAGACCAGAGGTAGTTGACCAGTCTACTGATATCGACTCTGTTATATTTAAGAATGTTAATAGTGTTTGTTCAGTCTTTGAATGCTATTCCAAAATGGCAGGTGTTTTTCCTTGTCATGTCTAGGAGAAAATTAATCTTTAATTTGGGAATTCCGCGGAAACATTCGGCACCTATGTATCTTTCGCTGGAACTTTTTCTGGTAAGCTGGTCGGCGATTTCGTTGCCCTTAATGTCCTTGTGCCCTGTCACTCGCCAGACTTTGACTTTGTTTCTTATGGCTAGTTCCTGTAGGGCATCGTGGTATTCCTTAATGGATTTTGAGCTCGTTCTATACGAGGTCAACGCTTTGAGCCAACCTTGACTGTTTGAAAGGATAACTGGGCTTAGCTGGAATTCTAAAATATAGTATAGACCCCGTCATATGCCGCCTTAAATTCGCAACGAGTGATGTGTCGACTTGAAATTTGTTCGTCCTCTTCGACATTTGCTGTGTGAACATTTAGCGTATTGCCGATTTTTCAAGCTTAAAACCTATTGATTGTTCACGAAAGGTTTGAGGTGGCCACACAGCATGGCAAAGCTTATATCATTTGTGACACGAGATCCCCTTTCTTATACCGATGCTGAGATTATATTCACCTCCTCTAAGTCTATTTTGGCCAACTATTCACAAGAATGGATGAGTTTAGTTTTCTAACTTGTTCAAGGAGTCCTTGAGTACACGAACTAACTTGGTTTGGCTGTTACTGCACATGCAAATGTTCCTTCCCTCCGACTTTTACTTCGCTTCATAATACGTAGTCATTAGTACAGAAAACATTTTTGCTTCGAAAAAAGATGCATACTTGCCGAGTAAGGAGCTCAGTCCAACATTGTCGCGCTCCAGAGAGACCTCAGCATCAGATTTGGGTTGTCCAGAAGTTATAAAAACATCTTACGTTTTATCTTTCTTAAGGCGAGATTTGTCGTTCGGTGTACACTCTATGATAAAAATATGCAAGATGGGGATTTAGCATAGAGAAGAGCTAGGCAAAGCCTATAGTGCAGCCGATACAGAGCGTTCTTTGGAGTGTGGAGAAAAAGTACGAAAAAAACAAAAATTTTGGAGAAATGGCGATTTATTTTTCAATTTAGTCTCATTTTAGCACGATACACTTGACCCGGCGATGCTCCAACTTCTTTAACCCGTCTGAAAAATACGTTTTCTCGAGGTCTGCAATGTAGGCCTCCGTGGCGGCGATGATCTCCTCATTCGACTGAAATTTCTACCCGGCGGGTGACTTTTTCAAGTTTGGAAACAAAAAGAAATCGCACGGGGCCAAATCTGGAGAATACGGTGGATGGGGCAGCAATTTGCCCGTGGCGAGGGCGGAGGTGTGAGCCGGTGCGTTATCATGGTGGAAGAGCACTTTTTTCTTGGCCCAGTGGGGCCGTTTTTTCTTCTATTCGGCGTCGAATCGACCCAATAATTTGGCATAGTACAGCCCTGTGACAGTTTTGCCCTTCTCCAGGTAGTCGATGTAGATCACACCTTGTGAATCCCAGAAAACGGTGGCCATCATCTTTCCGGCCGATGGGCCAATCTTCGGAGCACGTTCGCCGGTGAAGTCCACTGTTTCGACTGTTTCTTGGTCTCTGGTGTATACCAGTGGATCCATGTTTCATCGACTGTCACGAAACGACGCAGAAACTCCTTCGGATTGCGCTTAAACAGCATCAAACACTGCTCTGAAATGGTCTCAGGGTTGCGCTTGTTTTCCGGAGTGAGCAAACGCGGCACCCATCGCGCCGACAGCTTTCTCATGCCCAAAATTTCATGCAGGCACCCACGCGATCTTTTGAATTGCCTACTGTCTCAGCTACCTCGCGCACCTTCAATCGGCGGTCTGCCAATACAGGATCGTGGATTTTTGTCACGCTATCCTCCGTGGTAGCCGTTTTCGGGGCACCTGGACGTGGCTCATCAAAAACCGACGTGCGACCACGTTGAAACTCGTTAAACCAATTTTTGATGGTCGCAATCGAAGGAGAAGAGTCACCCTACACAGCATCCAAACACCCTTTGATTTCGCTGCGCGATTTCCCTTCCAAAAACAAGAATCGGATCATCGACCGATATTGCTCTTTTTCATTTTTCTAAAATCCGCGGACACTCCCGCTTCCACACGCAGTCAAAACAAAACTACGAGTCCGACAGTAGCAGTACATTAGAATGTACTATACGATAGTAAGTTGCTCTTGCGATACTGGCGCCATCTGGCGGTGAGGCTAAGTACTTATCGGACCACCATATACCTGCGGACATGGTGGTCTGTTTAGCTAAATAACTGGTCTTTTTAATGTGGTATAGATTCAGAGGGTGATAGTTCACGATAAGTGCCACTACCATGAAACCGTTTTTCAACGTCAACGCTTTAAACGGTTTTGACTTGGGTGATTCTCAGAAATGTAGTTTCTCTGGAAATCAGGAACTTTTCGTAGAAAAAGAGAGTCAATTTCTCGAGCACCACTTCTCGATCATTCATAACGATGCCTGAGTCTAACGACAGATAGTCGCTAAACATGAACCCACAGAGAGAATAGCAACATCTTTCGCATGGGCCGGTTGTAGACTTCAGAGCACTGCGCACTGGCATAATATAGGGCTCAGAACACCTTACGATTCCGTAGACCTCAGGTTCTAATAGACCTTAGTTCACTAAAGAACTATTCTCCAAGAAATCTTATTGAGGAGGCTAGGGCAGGACAATTACATGGGAGATAGGATGGAGGTTTTCCTTTTCCTCATCGTGACAGCTACTGGTCGTTATATGGCAGTCTAAATCTTCCTGCATGTTTTCCTAAAGTGCGATGTCTTGTTAGGACTCCGATGAGGCTGCCTGCGTAGCAGTCATGTGGTCTTCCGTTGACAAGGTTTGTCTCGCGTAGTTGTAGGTCACGCCATCTCTCATTTGCCTGTTGCACTGCTTGCTTCGAGATTTTAAATTTTTGGGTTTCCTTTAGTGGATGGATTCCCCCAGTAACATTCGTACCTTCAGTGTGGTGCCTATTTTGGCTAGTTCGTTTGCTTCATAGTTACCTGGTATATCACTATACGTTACAGTGCATCTGCTCGATATTTCATTTAGAGACATGCGGCAGTGTCTGCCGATTTAGATCTTATTATTGGTGATTCGAGTGTTTTTATTGCCGCTTGGCTATTTGTGTATATTTGTGCCCCTGTTACAGCGACTAAATATAATACAGAATCCGTGGTCCATTTTTTTAAATACCAACAACAAAACGCGTCTATGTGCTTAAAAAAGTCACCTTATTTTTTGAATAAACCTCGTATTTCGAACAAGTTAATTCTTCGCTGGTATCTTTAAAAAAAAATTTCAATTCGTAAAAACTGACTAATATCATATAATGTGTACAGGTGATGGCGGAAAACGATCGACCCATAAACTTTTAAGATGGTTTTGGAGGGTTATTAAGGGTTTGTAAAAAAAAAAAAAAACATTACATATGTTTTGGGCCGTTCATAAAACTCGGCAGAAATGAAAATTTCCTTAAGTTGTTAAACAATAACAGCTACATAACACCTATTTCTGCCTGAAGTTCGCAAAAATCAAATTTCATGTTCATCGGCAAGAGCAGCTCTAAAATATCACTCCCACATTTTTTATGAACTACTTCTTCCTTTAATGTTTTTACCTCGAACATATGGTATTTGAATGTGCATTTTTTAAAGTTTTCGTTATAATGTCTTTGTTTTAATTTAAAAAAAAAAACATTAAAAACAAAAATATAAAAACCAAACATAGTTTATAAAATGTAGAAAACGTTTTTAGTCCAATATATCTGTAAATTATATACATCTTAGAACCCTAGAGCAAAAAAAAAGTATGCGTTCCGTCATCAGTTTAATGTAGCCAAGCTGTGCAGTGTAAATTCCTCATAAAACTAAATCAAACCAAAAATACACCAAAAATTAAACAAAACCAAAAAAACAAAGCACTAATCAAATATTAATTTCCGTTGTACACGACATGTGTGTAAAAAGCAATTTGTATTTAAAATTTGTCTTAAAATCCATTTAAAAAAAAAAAAAACAAAAACAAATGAACCCCTAGCGTTAGACTTTCAGTTAATGTAAATGTTTAAGTAAAAGTGTTGTCCTTCAACTAGTTTTCTTTAGTACTTGTTAACGGTAATGAAAACATATAAAAAGAAAACAACTCGTACAATGCAAAGGAGACTATCATATAGAACAGAAAAAAACGTCATTTTTTTAGCTGATATCAAAATTGTCATCGTAGATTTGGTATCAGAATTAACCACCCTTAATTCTAGCTAGCCATTCATTGGCGCGCCCGAGAATGGCACAATCTGCCGGCTGGCTGACAAGGACGCGGCTGAAGTGGATCATGCATGTGCCACGTGTGGCACACTATCTACTATCGCTGTTCATCATCGAAATGACAAGCAAAAGATGTATTCGACACGATTATGTTTTGCTATTTTATTGGAATAATAACAATGAAATACGTGTTATGATAATGATCAGAAAGTGTCAGAAGTGCTTTGAGCACAAGTGTAAAGTGAAGTACTGCAACAGCAGCAGCAAGACTCTTCAGTTAATGCAATGGATGGAGGAAACGGAAGGAGGCAACGAAACGAGAGTAGAGAAGAATTAAAAAAGGCTATAGTATAGGACGTGAAAGAGGGTCGTGAACTTGGCGCCAAAATGTGTGTGTGCATTATCATACCAAGCAGAGAATGAATTCTGCCAAGTTGTTTTAACCAAGCACGGTCTTGCAATTAGTACGAGCATCAAGTGCACTTGCTGGGATTTGTGTCAGATGTGTGTGCCAGTAAAGTTCTTTTCTCTCTAGGTTTTTTACGTCTCTACGGCCACCTACTGCAGGAGTGTTGTACTCGAATATCTTGACTTTGAACTCATCAGGGATTTATATATAGACTGGAACACCTTTTTCGAAACTAGGTTAGAGCGGAGATGCGAGCGTGTATCAAGGACGCGACGGGGAGTGATGAAAGCGTGAAAGAGAGGATGATGAAGTATCTGTTGTGATTTTCGAAAAGAGCGTAAAGGATTTTGAATTTTGGAACAAATCTGTGCGATGAGGACTCTGATCTGGTTGGTTGGATTAAAATAATGAACCAACAACGCATATATTTTTATGATAAAATTGCCTTAATTATGGCGAAATGCGTCATTTTATCCAAAATGAATTGCCGCTATCAGTGCGATTATTTTTATTTCATGGGAAGGCACTTCTCTGAATTCTACTCCCACTTTGTCGAAAAAAAATGAAAAAATTTGGTGAAATAAGATCTTAAAAACTGCAACCTTAAAGCTGCTATTTTCATGATATGACTCTACACAAACACCATTTTTGCTTCCACAAAAAAAAAAGGAAAAACTTATGTCTAGGCAGATTATTTCAGCAATCAAAAGTCGTGGCTTAATTTGTTGTGGATTCCAATTTATTCATCCAAAATATAGAATGCATACGAATATCTATTCATTATGTGCGACAACTTGGAATTGACAGGAAATCATTCAAATTCAAACTTTTTAAGGTTGAAAAGGTATGATGAAACACGACAATGTCGATGATGAACTTATATCCAGATTTAATATCTACAGCACATTGTAGGAATTCCTTGTGCGCCTTATTGTTAGGTTAGTTATGGATTTCTACTTTTTTATTGACTGGTCTGTTAATACATACGATTTTCGTTCGAATTCTGGGAATTTTTTTCACTTAAGAGCAAAGTTGGTATGTGTTGGTTGTGCTGTTTGCCTGGTAATCTCTTCTTCGTCTTACCCTCATTTTCTTATTCACATCTGCTATCGATAAATCCAAGAGATATAATATTTGACCGAGCACTATGCCCTTCGTACTATTTAGGACAAGGTTTGCCATTGAGCTTTAAAATTCAGTTCATAATTAAGTTCATTTGATGGCAACGTTTGAATCAAAATGCGATCTACCTTCGACGGTGTAGAACTAGTCCTAAAAATGTACGAAAGAATAAGACGAAAACTCAGTTTAAAAATAAGAGTAAGAGCATAGTCTACGAGGTGTGTTCAAAAAGTAACAGGAATCGTTGGCTTTGGAAGCGTTTTATTTTTTCTTTTGTCTTCGTTAGATATTATACATATATTCCAACACTTTTAATCTCAAAATATTTTTGGAATACCGTTTTACCTACGCTTGGTGGCCCTGTAAGGTCGCTCATTGTTTTAGACGACAGAAAGTATTGCCCGAAGCTGGCCTGGCAGATATGATGGCTGCAGCATAACACTGCTTTGGATTAAATATTTACAAATATATGGTGAAGTATTTTCGGATGGGCATGGGTGGAATTTGGTTCACGAATAAGGTGTTACTTTTGTAGGCAGTTTGACCTTAAGCAAGAATATTTGAGCCGTCGTTAAAATCCAAAAATAAAATCAGCATGGCCTTCACATTTTACAAAGCTTTTTTTCGGATCTGATGATGCAACATACCTCCACTCAGACGACTGAGTCTTAGTTTTGATGTCACATACTTGTACATAAAACGTTGTTTCATCAATCGTTCTGACACGTCCGAGCAGTTCTGTATCATTATTGACATCATTTAACGACTCCTGTATAATTTCCATCCGCCGCTGTTTTTGGAATAAATTTTGGAGTCACACCTTTCTTACCCAGCACGTGAAATGTCATAGACCATAGCATAGATTATATCTTCAGCTATTTCTCTAATTGTTTTTCGATGATCGCTATTAAGTTTTCACCCGATATTGTCCATTTTTGCATCAAGGATCGTTCGAAATTGTTTATCAACAGAATAAAGTAATAAATCGCTCCATTCGGACGAAATTCTCGTTACTTTTTGAACAAACCTCAATTGTATCAGGCTGTAACTAGGACATGTCTGGCTGTTCAATGTTAAATAATTTACACCAAATGCAAAACTGTAGTCCCTAATGTGATTTACTTCTTTGGACAACACTTTTGTCCACCTCTCAGGCAACCTTTTAATGGTGTCACTAGAAAAACAATTGGCTTTGACGAAAAAATAGCTTTCATCGAGAAAGTTTTGCAGACTTCGGAACGGTTGGAAATTTTGAGGTGCTCAATCTAAAGAATAAGGTGGAAGCACCATTTTTCCAACCGGACTCCTTTAACTTTGTGCTGGTGGTCTTAGCTGCATGAGGGCGAGCGTTATCCTGATGGAATAAAACATTTCTTCGATTAACGAGAACTATCCGTTTCTGGTCTAGTGCTGACCTTAATCTGTACAGCTGACTTCTGCAGTGATAGTCTGGCTATGAGGCAATAACTCCAGCATCCCACACAAACTCAGTAACACCATGATTGGGTGAAGTCCATCTCTGTGATATTGTGCTGGTCCGTCTTCTGGACTAAGCCATTTCTGGCGATGTTTAATGTTATGTAAAGAACCCATTCCTCATCCCCGATAGCGACGAGTTCAAAAACACATCACATAATCGCAGTGCAACCTTGACTCTTTGTTGAAGATTATTTTGAGATAGGTTATATGGTACCCATTTTCCTTGTTTTATGACTTTTCCAATTTTTGTTAGGCGTCGGTGGATGTTCCTATGGCTTACGCTGAGTTCGCTGCGAGTTTCCTTACCGAAACATAGGAATTTCTTTCGACGATGGACTTTAGGAGGTCATCTAGCTCTAAGGCCTACCCCAACGAGGTACATCCTTTAAGTCATATTTGACATTTCTAAACTTTGCGAAACAGCACTTCGACTTGCCGAGAAAACCCTCTCCATACACATTTTGGATTTCTCTAGTGGCTTCACTTCCATTCTGGTTTTTCCGGAGCAAAAACAATAAAATATGCCGAATATACTTTGCCGACACATCCATTTCAAAATTCAGTTAAAAATGCTTAAAACGATGTTGGCATAATGAAACTTGCTCGTTCATTCGAGCAATATATTCCAAATACTAATTTGAATAATCGTTTTAGGGTTTTTTTTTGCATTTTATGGCAATTGGGCAATAATCTTCGAAGAAAAAACTTTTATTGCAACCTGTTACCATACTACGAGGGGTGATCCAAAAGTAATGATAATGAAGATAAAACACGTTGATTATACTGGACGACAAAATTTAACTTTTTGTATGTTAAATTGGTTTGAATGGCTGCTCCTTAGGGTATTTGTTGCCCTGATTTCAATTTTGCATACTATTTGTTTAAGGTAAGGTAAGGTTTTTCTGTAATACAAAATTAAAATCCTTATTCTTTGTATAGTAAGTTTTATTGATGATTATTGATTGATATTAATCTAAATCAAAATGTAGTTTTTGCTTGAGGAGTATCTCTTCTAAGTGTCTGAAAGCATATTCGTGTTTGTGTTTCATTTTCCCTGATAACGTGTTTCCGTCGTTAAATTTTTTTCATGGAATCGCTCACCGTGTTCATCGCTTACTGCTAATCGGAGGTGTATTTCTAGAGACATGTTACATCCCAGAGCTTTATAATTTTACAGTAGTTCTGAAACCAACTCTCTATAGTTCTCAGCTTTCTTATTGCCAATAAATTTGGTGATGACATGTTTTAAAGAGTTCCATGCTTTTGCAAGCTCATTCAAGCTTTTGTGAAAGACTTGGTCATTCATAAGTTCCCTTATTTTGTGGGCTTACAAAAATACCTTCGTTAATTTTGGCCTCACTGATCCTAGAAAAGTAATTCTTTAAATACAAAAAACCTGGACCACTTCTATCCAACACTTTAACAACATTTTTCATTAAATCAAGTTTGATGTGCAAAGGGGGAAGATATACGTGTTCAGGATATACAAGTGGTGGAGTAATTACATTCTATTGTCCAAATATCAGAGTTATTTTAAGCCATTGCTTCTTGAAAAAATGATTTTCAAGAGATTTGATTCGATCTCTGCTATCTCACTGACACAGAAAACAACAAAATTTGGTACATCCTAGTTGGAGCCCTAACAAAAGCGCGGTAACTTTCAAATCACCTAAAATACCGCTTGTATTGTATCTTCGAAAGCAATATCTTTATGTTGTCATACATCTCTTTCATATGGGCTGCGTAGGGATGAGGAATCGGAATTCTTTTATTTCCAATATGCAGAAGGACGGCTTTTGAACTCAGTTTAGAAAAAACAATACACAACCTCATTCCTTAGGATCATGGCGATCACCTAACTCACTCAGTGATGAATCAATATCAGTACAATATACTGAATTGCCTTCTGCGGAGTACAAACAACTTTGGTCTTGTTCCATTCGAGGATGAAAACAATTCTGCCTGATTTTTCGACAAGTGTAGGTCACGAACTAGATCGTTCAGTTCAGTCTGATTGATTCTATGAGGTTCTATAGATGTTCCACCAAAAGCTCGGTATTCAATATCGTCTTCTTCTGGAGTTACTGGCAAATGTTCATCGTTAGAGTTTTTTTGAATCTAAACTCCAATTTTCATGTGGCGCTGATACTGAAAGCTTATCGCTGGGACGAACAAGTCTGATATACAGAGATAACAGTTCGTGAAGTGGTACTTCGGTTTCCTCTATACCACTGGAACTGCAAATGGCATATGTCGCGACTTTCCGTTAAGCCAATCACTAACTAATGTTGCATAAGATCACTTCAAAATTGTGTGTGCATTTCCAATATACATATAACACTTTAAAGGCATGGAAACAAAAAAAGTTACTGTGAACTACAACAGATTCAGCTGAATCTCTCATCCTATCTAGGACAACCACCACCGGAGAGTAGTGAACGAACATCTTCGACACAAACCATCTGCAGCCCGTCCAGGTTGTGTGACAAATACCATAAGAGCATACACTCTGGAACCTGCACGAACCCTATAAAAAAAAAAAAAAAAACAAGATGCAGAGCAAACGTGAGGGGCCCAAGATTTTTCCTGATTACAGATTTTACGAGTGTGGTCCGATAAGTACCTACTTAGCCTACAAAAGAAAAACAAACATTTTGGAGAAATGGCGATTTATTTTTCAATATAGATCGATACACTTGACCCAGCGATGCTCCAATTTATTTAACTCGTCTGAAAAATATTTTTCTCGAGGTCTGCAAAGTAGGCCTCTGTTGGAAATAAAAGACGATTATCTTTTATTATAATGTATAGAACGTGTTGACTTATACGAATCCAATGAGGGACCTTTTTTACGTTCCTTTTATTGTTACATTTCTGACAGTTGAAGTGCTGCCAGATGATACTTTCAACAGCCTCCGTTACGGCGATTACCTCCTCATCCGACTGAAATTTCTGCCCGGCGAGTGACTTTTTGAAGTTTGGAAACAAAAAGAAGTCGCACGGGGCCGAATCTGGAGAATACGGTGGATGGGGCAGCAGTTCGTAGCCCAATCCGACCGATTTGGCCGTGGCGAGGGCGGAGGTGTGAGTCGGTGCGTTATCATGGTGGAAGAGCACTTTTTTTCAATATGCCCAATAATTTGGCATAGTACAGCCCTGTGATTGTTTTGCTCTCCTCCAGGTAGTCGATGTAGATCGCACCTTGTGAATCCCAGAAAACGGTGGCCATCACCTTTCCGGCCGATGGGACAGTCTTCGGAGCACGTTCGCCGGTGAAGTCCACTGTTTCGACTGTTTCTTGGTCTCTGGTGTGTACCAGTGGATCCATGGAAGAGGTAGGTCACTGATCTGGCGATCAGGGTGGGCGTTCGGGCAGTTCGAATCTCGTTTTTTGAATGCCAGCCATCATAACTACGACTGTGAGCTGATGCGTTGGCTTGGTGAAAAAGCACTCTAGCTCACAGTTTGACTCGCCTTTTTTCTTTAATGACTGCCTTGGACTGCAGAACAAGATTCCGAAATAGTGGCTCCATTTTCCGAATATTCCGCCATAATTATTCCTTCAGCGTCCCAAAAAAAAACGGATGCAATGACCTTTCCCGCCGAACTTGACAATTTGAATTTCTTTGATGTCGGTGAGGAGGTTCGTTCCAAGTCATCGATTGTTCTTTCGGTTCAAGATCAAAATGGAGGATCCAGATCTCGTCCATGGTCATGAAACGTAACAAAAACACTTTCTAATCTGTTTAGAACTTCTCGAGATTCACCCTTAAAATGTCGACTCGTTTTTTTTCTTTTGCTTGTCGGTTAACATTCTCGGTACTCAACACGCAGAGACCTTTTGCATATGCAATTCGTTCGCAAGTATGTAAGTTTATGATCACTTTTCGTTATCTTCAGTGAGAAACGTGAATGGGCATCCTTTGCGATCTTCATCTTCAGGGGATGTTCTATCCAGCTTATACACCCTGTCCCAACGTGTTACTTTGAAATAGGGAGGAGAAGAGCCGTCCAATGTTTTCACCAAGTCGAGGTGTATGTCTTTGGTAGAATATTTTCAAATAGAGGACAGCTCTAATTTCGTTTTCCCTTCGACGGTTCGTACTTAATTGAAGGTACCTCCTGGAAATCGTGATCTATTTATATAATTTTTTTACGCAAACCTAGTGAAAAAAAATTGGATTTTTATGCGGACTGGCAACAACCGAGTATCATTACTTTTGGATCACGTCGCAGATGCTAGCTCGTTCCTACATATTTAATTCTTTATTTCTAAGACATGTTTGTAAATATCATTTCAATTCCTCTTATCCATAAGGACAATGGGTTGTAGGTATCAATATAAGGGTTAAAGGCTTTATGCAGTGGTATTTTTTTAAAATCCTCATGGGTGAATGGTCCACATTGCTTTACTTTTGATTTGCTGCTTTGTTTTATTTTCTTAAAACATACTCCAATCGGTCTTTCGCAAGGTTTAAATAAGCATCTAGTGCAATCGTCAAAAGAGGCGAAATCGCACACAGGATTTTTTTTAAATGGACTGACCAAAGGCATAAAAAGAATAAAATAAAAAGCCGAAAAACCGACGAAAAAGAAAAGTGTCGTTAACAGAAGAATTTGCCGCTAATTATTAATTAACAATGAGACGCACTACTCGACGCAACCAGGACATCAAAAATTAATAACCTAAAATCTGTTTTCTCTTTTTATACCGAGCTAGCTATGTATGTATCTACCTACAATGTACAAACTAAATTTTGTTCATATATTGTTAAATCGTTTTTTATCCCAAATTAAAAAACAGAAAACCAAAACTTACATCCCAAGAAAGAGCTTAAGTTCAATTTGAATTTAGAATAAATTATGTATTTTTTTAGGCTAATTATATATCTCTATATCTGCTTTCTAAATTAATATCAAATTTAATTTGCTTATCTTACCATTTCTTCAAACATTAAACGATTTTAAAGAACTTAAAAAAAAATGAAGAAAATCTGAAAATTAACAAAAATAAAAAATAAAAAAAAAAACAGAAAGTAAATAAAATTCAAACAAAAAACAAACAATTCGTTTTTAGGGTGATATTCACCGGAATCTACACATTTGAATCAGCTGTTAAAGTGATGGCACGAGGTTTCATTTTATGCCCGTTTACGTATCTTAGAGATGCATGGAATTGGCTGGACTTCGTAGTAATAGCTTTAGCGTGAGTTTTTTTTATCAACTTTCATTTAATTTCATTTTGCGTTTTCATTTTATATTTAATTTCTATTTTATATTCATATATAATCATGAAATAAAAAAGTCATCATTTTATTTTGATGTAGTATTTATTTTATTTTATTTTTTTTAAATATTGTATCAACTATTTCAATGTATAGAAACAAAAACGAAAAGAAAAACCCTCAGTTCCTGTCCCTTGATCCGATTTTATATACCAAAAAAAGAAGATTCCATTCGCTAGTTGGTAATTGTAATCCCGTAGAACATTGGATTAACTATCTATTTACTCTTAAACTCGATATACTCGCATACTATATACTCGTATTTAATGTAATTTCATAGTATCGTTTTTGGAACATAGTAAACGTAATCAATAGTTGTACATTTCGTTTTCTTTTTTATTCTTAAGAACTTAACTTAAATCTTACACAAAAAACTAAAAAACATTTTAAAAACATTTTTTATTTTTATTTTGTATATTTTCGTTCCTAAGTGAACGAAAACCACTATTTTCAGCACACAGTTTCTCCCTCACTCTCTCACATTTTGATTTTTTTTTCTCTTCATTTGAACGCTGCTATTCGTATTCGATACTCATTGTAAAATATATTTTTCTCTTAACTTCTTCCCGTTTTATTAAAAACTAATATTTGCTATATAAAAACCTAAATAACTTTTAAGATAGATCACAATAGTTCATGGTGTTCAGAGATTAATCTCCACGAACAATAAAAAAATAAAAAAAGATATTTTTTAACCTTATTTTGCAGGGATTCGTCGTGGAACGAAATTACGGTAAAAATAGATTTATATAAAAAAAAATATATAAAAACTCGATTTCATACAATCCTTTCCACATGTATATATTTCTCTTATATGCATTCAAATCATAAGTCCCCCATGAACCAATACCTTGCATCGGGATCTACCTTCAAGTTCCGCTCCGAAATAATTACGTGTACCTAGGGTACCTTATGCTACGACGTACTCATTTGGATAGGAAGGTCTACACAAGTTCAAATATTTTCCTGTAAGCTGTCAAAAGGAGAAATGTTAAACGAAACCGAAGTTAATCGTGCTTGTTAGAAGCCACTACCACCGTCGCAACATGCCTATGTTAAATAATTCAAAAACAAGCTTTCATCCTCCTATCCAAATAGAACAACATGATAACTTGACACATGTCGCGTATGCTACATCCTCCCTCCGTCTACTGCGCTATGAGACTTTTAGAGTAATAACTTGTTGTACATTTTACGAGCTACGAGATAATCGAAAAATGTATAATATGTTATACTTTAAAAGTCGAGTATGCAAGCAAGCTACGAACATCATCAAAGGGTGTAATAAGAAAAAAGCAATTTTCGTCAATCTTGGGTCTACGCCATCATCGGTTTCTTTGTTTTAAATCGAAATCAATGAAAAATATCCTATTGTCCTGCGCTGCATTGTTATGTCCAGCGAACCAATTAACTTGTGGAATTTATTTTTGGATAGTACAACGTTCCTCTAACTAAAAGAACCCGGGCTTTTGTTTTCATTTTTCTCATTCGATACATGTAATTTTTATATATAAGAGCATAAGTAGAGCAATTTAAAATTAGCTTTTCGGTGTGTTTAGAAAAGCAAATTGAATCGTTATCATTGGCTTAGTGTTGGTGTTGTCAGATGAGGGGTAAATAGAATTAAAATTTAAAATTAGAATTAAAAAACAATTACTTTTGTACCATATTTAAAAGCGCCCTATTCAAGCAAGCGCGATCGATCATTATAACAACTTACATATATGTATATATTCTTCCTTCCCTATGTGAAACTGCTATCTACCTTTACATATGTTACATACTCGTATTGCCGTTCCCAATTATATATCAAGCCACATCACTAGTTTAGTGAACTTGGCTCTCAACCAAAAAGCTCCTCCAACTGGCACAATCTTTAGCCAATTACTTATACCTAGCGCCACAATCAGTTGGCTTAAGAGCTACCTTCGATGTGGTGGTTATTTGCTACAATCGTTTCGCCAGACTAGAATTGAAGACCCGTCACACTGGAGCTGTGATGTCCATTCGTTCTACCTGGTCCAGCCAGCTTTTACACTGATCCGTAGAGGCCTGACTAAGCCAAAGCTGGTGTATAACTCCTACAGTTATTGATACTTCTTCCTTCACTTTCCAGTGACAAAACGGAATCAGAGATTGGGCGTTGAATTTTTCTCTTGAATCGGTTAAGAGCAATTTCGATCATTTCCAAACTCCTCCGCCCTTGAGGAGGTGATTAAGGTTCTCATTTGTCTCACGAACCCTAGAAAGGCTGGCAATGAGGTCAATAATCACTAGAGAGCCAAGGTAGACGAAATCCTTGACTACTTCAAAGTTAAAACTGCCAAAGTCGGCGTTTATGAAAAAACACTGGTGTTACGGCTTTTTCTTTGATACAGGGTTATCCAATTTGAATTTCCGAAAGTAAATTTGAATAAAAGAACATTTATGGTTTAGATTTCGACAAAATATTTATTTCAACGCGTTGCCTTCGTCTTGCCATTATGAGTGGAATATAATATCATTCGATTATCTTCACAAGACTTCTTGCAGGACACGATTCTGACGAGGTAATTTTCAATGCCTTTTTGACCTATATTGGGCAATAACGAATATTCGTTTTCAAGCATCAGTTTGCGGATCTTGTGCATAAACACGATCTTTCGCAAGACTCTACAAAACAAATTGAACGGCTACAAATTACTCGATATTGGTGGCCAAATCACATGCTAAAACGCAATTTCGTTTTCTTAAAAAAAAAAAAAGGTTGTGTAAGATGTGGCATCGGCTTGTTAAATCCACATGTCTTGCACATCACGATCTTCGAGTTGAGGCCAAAATAATCAGTTAACAGTTTCTCAGATTCTGCGTTCGCCGCGAATTCGATGGATTCGAATCTTGTTCAATACTTTCACTCAGGGTAGCCATATATTTCACAGAGCGTGCATTTCGATGATGGATAGGCCGTAACAGAGCCAGTCCTTTTGAATTTTTTTTATAATTTTGCCCCATGGTACGCTATGATAGACGATTGTGTCGACCATAATCTGTTCATTGTGTGCGGAAGGTACTCACTATAGTATAGACTATAGAGTTTCATAGTTTTAACACTTTCGCCGATTACTAAGCGACCAATACTGCGAAATGGCAAACCTTAATGTGGTACTTCGTAGTCTCGGATGACAGTTCGATTTTATGTGTGTCGAGATGGTAAATCAGAATCACGACCTGGATGGCCCTTATAAAGGGTGTTTTTCTAGAGGTATACATATTCAATTTGAAATAAAACACTTGTAGCTAATGCCAATATTTATGATATTAGCTATATTTAATAGATAATTTTATGCCATTATTGTACTATGATTTCGGGCAAATGCGTGCAACAGTTAGCTCGAATAAAGCGCAATCGTGAAGTCCAATTTCGACAACTTTTTCGAGCAACTTATATTGGCAATAACATGGCGAATGTTGACTTCCAAATCGCCCAAATCCTCTCTAATTTATCGACATAGACTAGTGACTTCACATACCCTCCAAGAAAAATAAAGCTGTGTGTTTCCCGTAATATATTGATGGTGTCGCGCGCCAAGTGGCATGTTGCGCCATCTTTCGAGTCAAACTGAGGAACGAAGAAGTCAGAAATCATGTTTATGAAGCGCTTTCCATTGACGGTAACATTCTGGCCGTAATCGTCCTTAAAGAAATATGGCCCTTTATGACCATAAAGTACGCCAAACAATGATTTTTAATGGTTAAAAGGGCGTCTCGACAAAGGCTTCTGGGTTTTTTCACCTCTAAATTCGGCAATTTTGCTTTACATATCCATTTAATCAAAAATGGGCCTCATCGAATAACAAAATTTCGCGTTGAAAATAAGGATCAAGCTGAATCATTTTTTCGGTCCATTCACTACGACGCGTATAATAGTCACGCGGTTTCAACTCTTGCACTTCAACTTCACACCAACTTCAGCTTCTTTGAATAGTTCGGGAGGGAGACAGCTACTGCGCCAGCAGCTTAATTAGACCTCGACTTGCATGTGGCTGTCTTGATCCATCAGTGTCCGCCATGAACGTTTAGTTTCGCCTGACAGCGATATTTTAGCAATTGACGACGTCATACAGCCTGCAGATGTTGCTTTTCTATATCCCCATCTGCGACTGCGACTCTACTACAAATCCTGCAAGTCAATGTAGAGACTTTATAGCGTTCCGTTTTATTTTTCAGTAATATTTTGCCGGATTCGCAATAACTCTCTATCTTTTCCCTTTTCATAAGCCGATTTTCCGTTCTTTGCTCTTTTGTGTTGGTAGAGCTCACGTCTCTCGGTGCAGCGGAGTCATGTGTGCATTTCTTTCGAAAATGCATAGGGCTGTCTGCGCACCTCATAAAAACAGGGATTTCTCTGCCAACTCCTCTTTTTCTTCTTTTTCTTTCCTTAATATGGTTTGTGTAGGTTTTCTGAGATCTTTAGAGAGCTTACAGTGAACATGGTTGGCAGAAGTCCTGCAATATTCTATTTCAAATCCTTTATGTGCATTTTTATATCCACCCAACCTACAGAAAGTGGATAAAAACGCATTTTAGCTAAAAACTAAAAAAGAAAGGACCGAAAGCACTACCCTCGGGTACTTCAAAAAGACATGAACAAAAACAAAAATTTGCAGAATTTCACGGCGCATTATTGCACTCGAGCAGGGTCTGCATATGGAAACACAACGGCGCACTAGCAAATGGTGCCTAGAGTCTCTGTTTAACTCGAGCTTCAAACAGTATGTGTTTTCGAGTATATAAATACAGCTTTTTACGATTTTTTCTTACCTTGATCATCAATTAGTTGTTCATGGAAAATGATGATGTTTGACGTTCAAGATTGATTTAAGACTTAAGGATTTGGTGGAAATGTTGTTTTAAATTTTTTTTTTGTTTTTCAAGCTCTGATTTAATAAATGCGTTATGGGGATATTAGGGAAATTTGATCCCAAAATGATCGGAGGATCTGATGATGATGATCTATGTATATGTGCGAAATGCAAATTTGGCAAATTTTTTTTTCTTTTTTTTTTACCGATAGTACCCATCTGGCAGCACAGGCACATGCTTACATATCCACATTCTGACACTCAATTTCAAACTTTTATCGTGTCCTTTCGTCGAATACGAATCAAAATATACGTGTGTGCGTGTGCATTTAATCCCTTTTATTATTATTATTTTTATCCAATGTTCCACAATCAACAATATCGACTGTTGAATTCAAAACAACAACAGATTGTTACAGTTTTTATGTGTTGTTTACAACTCATCGACAGGAATCTTTCTTTTAATTTCGTATTTTGTTTTTACATTTTTTTTTGATAATTTTTTTTTTATATTTTAAAACACTGCTTCTTATAAATGTTCATAAAAACAAATTCAAACCAACAACTAAACATGTTTAATCCAATAACAAAAGATGTGAAATTAAAACTCTTTTAACTTGATCTTTTTCAAACTCTTTAATAGCTATGTGACGATGGGTATAGATTTAGGTAATCTCGCTGCCTTGAGAACGTTTAGGGTATTGCGAGCACTTAAAACAGTAGCCATTGTGCCAGGTAATTATTCAAAATTGCAATTAACAATGGCTTCCACCTACTCTACAATAAAAAATTAAAAATTAATTTTTTTTTTTAATTGAAACGATAAAGATAGATACGAAAAACCATATGTTTACGTTGTATATGTATTTTTTAAGGCTTGAAGACCATTGTGGGCGCTGTCATCGAATCGGTTAAAAATCTACGCGATGTGATAATTTTGACAATGTTTTCACTATCAGTTTTCGCACTGATGGGTCTGCAAATCTATATGGGTGTTCTAACACAAAAGTGCATTAAGAAATTCCCCCTAGACGGCTCGTGGGGGAATTTAACCGATGAAAATTGGGATTACCACAATCGGAATAGTTCGAATTGGTTCACCAATGATGGTTTAACGTATCCGCTTTGTGGTAACATCTCGGGAGCAGGGTATGTTACAATCGAACCAATATGCATCTATATGTTTCATATATATATCTATATATATATATATCACGCAGTGTATATGATTATACAATACATATTCGGGTACATATATGTATATGTATATATATATATGTGAAATTGTTTTTTGTTGAATTGTGTTTGTTTGTCGAAAGCTTGGTTGCTTCATGTTCTGCAAGAAACAATTCTCTCTTCTTTCTCTCTTCTCTCTATCTGTTCTCTATTCTTCTCTCTCTCTCTCTCTCTCTTTCTCTCTAAATATCTATTTCTGTTTCTGTTTTCTTCTCTGTTTGTTTGTTTTAATGATATTACAGACAATGTGGTGAGGACTACGTATGTCTTCAAGGCTTCGGTGAAAATCCGAATTACGGCTACACCAGTTTCGATTCATTTGGCTGGGCATTCCTGTCGGCGTTTCGTCTCATGACCCAAGATTATTGGGAGAATTTATATCAGCTGGTGTTGAGAGCGGCTGGCCCCTGGCATATGCTCTTCTTCATCGTGATCATCTTTTTAGGTTCGTTTTATCTCGTGAATTTGATTTTGGCTATTGTTGCCATGTCTTATGACGAATTGCAAAAGAAGGCCGAAGAAGAGGAGGCTGCCGAAGAGGAGGCTATAAGGGTATATTCACTTAACATTCAATTCATTGGCAATCATATCCCGGGCGCCCCCATCCCCCTGGACTCATTCATTCATTGGGTTTTATTATATTTATAGGAAGCAGAAGAAGCTGCCGCAGCGAAGGCTGCCAAATTAGAGGAGCGTGCAAATGCTGCTGCTGCGGCCGCACAAGCGGCGGCCGATGCTGCCGAAGCGGCCTTACATCCCGAATTGGCGAAAAGTCCAACGTATTCGTGTATCAGTTACGAGCTATTCGTTGGCGGTGAGAAGGGCAACGACGACAACAACAAGGAGAAAATGTCGATACGTAGCGTTGAAGTGGAATCGGAGTCGGTGAGCGTTATACAAAGACCACCAGCACCTACTACAGCACCTACAGCCACCAAAGTTCGTAAAGTGAGCACGGTAAGTATGAGCTGGCTATGTGCTTTTAAGTCGTTGTCTCTTCAATTTTTATTTTTTCTTATTTAATTTGTTTTTTTTGTTTTTTTGAGTTCTCATTTGATTTTTGTTTTTTACTTTATTTTCGTTATTTTGTTTTGTTTTTATTTTTTATTTAAGCTCCGCTGTGTAATTCCTTGGAATGTCTTACGTGAAAATTTGCAAGAATTGCAAGATTGTGTATGGGAATGTGTCCTTTCTAAAAAAAAAAAAAAACAAAATTCTATAAAAGACTAACGTTTTGGAAAAGAAATGCTTTGCCAGCTTATGAGACGTTTATTTTGATATTTCCTTTATTTTTCTTATCCCTTGTTTGATTTTTAATTTGTTGTCTGTTTTCTTTCTGTATGGGATAGAGTACAAATCGTTTGCATGGTAGAAAGTGCCTTCTCTTTCCTCTACCGTAATTGTGTGGCGATATCCTTAGAGTTTGGGAGTCGTTTTCAGTTCAGTAAGAGCAGGTTTCCTTTTTGGTTTTTAAATGTTCAATTATTGTTCGTCTTTCTCTTATTTCAAATACTTGCTAGGGTATACACAACACAGTTATTTTGATTTTACTCCGGGCTTGGATTTGGCTTCAATGTCGAAATTTATTTTTGAAAGCCTTAAAAAAACTTCCCTCTAAAAACCGAGAACATATAACTCAAGGTTTGTTCAGGAAAACAATTTTGGGTTGTTTTTTGATTTTTGTTAAATATTTTTTTCTTTCAATTCCTTTTATTTAATTTTTTATATTAATTTTTCAATAATTAAATTAACACTGCGGCAGCAAGACAACTAGAATTTACTTTTTTTAAAGACACTATTGCGCAGATGTCTTTAGTTTGCTCAAAAACACCTTTTCGCCAAATAAAAAAAAATGTTGCCTACAAACAAAGCTAGCTACCAACACTTACTAAATTTAAACAATTATAACACAAATTAAAATATCAGAAAAAAAAAAAGAAATTCGAATAAATTTTTGAAAAACAATTCGATTCTATTAATATTTTTCTCCACTTTTATGAATTATGAATGTTTTAAAAACGCTTTTATTCAAAACGAAGCAACGTTTATTAGTAAATTACTTTGTTGCTGTGTTAGAGTTTATGAAATTCTCTAGATATTTTGAAAGTTTTTTTTCTAATATTGACTTTTCGTATACAATAACCATTATTAACAAT
Organism: Merodon equestris; assembly: GCA_958301585.1. Classification (NCBI taxonomy): domain Eukaryota; kingdom Metazoa; phylum Arthropoda; class Insecta; order Diptera; family Syrphidae; genus Merodon; species Merodon equestris. Next base: position 105,153,722 of record OY284415.1, read on the forward strand.
CGAAGTTAAATGAAACACGAGCTATGAGATGGTTGTTAAACTTAATAAATGAAATTGGAAGAACAATAAGTTTAACAATTATTATTGAAGCTCCATCAGAAAAAAGGTAGGTTATTCTTGCTTATCTTTAAAGTAAATATTAAAACTTGTAACAGGATATTAATAGGAAATTAAATATGTTTGAATAATTAAAACTGAAAACACTGAAGAACACTAGAAATTTTACGTTTTTTATTTTTCTTTTTTTCTTTTTTTCTTACGTCTGAGTTGGTTTTTAAATTCTGTTGAAATTAACCTTTTTAAGTAAATAATACACATGGATTTATTTTTAGTAGACTCTTAGTTTGTAAAGTATGGTAACGTATCCAGTTCCCTCAATCTATTATATTTTAACACGGGCATGGTCAGGGCATAAACTCGGGCAAAATATAATCTCAAGGAGGATCCTCCTCGAATTTACCATTTTTATTTTAAATTAAAATAATTCAAAATACGACAAAAACTCCAGATAATGCAAGTAATACGATATGTCTTAGCTACCCAACTTACTAAGGAATTAATTGAAAAGTATGGCGCCCAACACCGAACCGTCAACATCTAAAACATTTATGTCCTAAACTAGAGCTCTTTGCTAAAGTTATGGTTTTATTAATTTTTTGCTACTAAAGCTTTTCTTCCAAGATATTTAAATCAGATCTCTTTATAACTGAAACCTATTTCTACAATACTCGATGGAATCATCGTCTACCTCGAATATTGGTCCTAGTCAGTAGTTCCTTTGATTCCTACATAAAACCCTTAATAAGGATCTTATATTTTTTTACGAGTATATCAAATTTTTATATATCATTTGATAATTTCTAAATTCTTAAATTTTTTGACTTCAAATATTTTGGAAACTCCACTTAAAAGTTCATATCGAAAAACTGAAAACGAATTTTGGGCCCAATTTTGGGATAACCCCATTTTCATTTCTAAATTCAAACGCGTTTTAAGCTTAAGTATAGCTAGTCAATTTTCTTTTCAAATAAAGGTTTTTCAATAAGGGCGGGTAGATGTTGAAATGGAATAAAACAAGCTGTGTGTGAGGTATGAACAAGATTATTTTCTTTATGTATGGAATATGGAATATATAGTTGAATTACCCGTCTTGGCTTCTTACGGTGGCACACCAAACGGTAACTTTTTGAGGATTCGTTGTCACCTGCTGAGCTTCGTGTGGGTTGGTGTCGCCCCATATACGACAATTTTACTTTTTAACACAGCCATTCATCCAAAAATGCACTTCGTCGATAAAGTCAATTTTTGGGCCGAAACATTGTCTATGGTCATGAACTTTGGGCTCCCAGTTAGGTCTTGTACGGTTGTAGGTCCCGACACAAAAATCGACAAGTCTGCGAAAAGCTGAGTAATTGTGGACGGCGAGGAATCGACTGCCTCGGGTTCTGCTGTATACTTTTACGGACCGCGACGACGCTCTCGGCGATCTTGGGTTCCTATGACGTACGAATGTTGGCTGATTGATAACCGAACCGGTCGTCTCAAATTTAACCACCAAACATTGAAGAGTCGATTGCGAAGGGCCACCACCTAAAATGGGCGCAAAGTGCGCAGTGTTCGAACTAACGAATACTGAGTTTGATAATAAGGCTTTATCACTTGGACGTGCTGTTTAATCATGTAACTTTCTATGGTGATTTGGCATTAGTCACTAAATAATAAACAACAGATTTGACAGATGTCACCAAAGCAACATGTCTGCTACAGGCGTCCAAAATCTACCCGCGCCAACTGAAAAACTCTTTAATACATGTTCAAATTTGGAATTAGATACTATTCTAACTGAAATCTCGGAAACCCTTTGCGATCAAAATCGCATGATAGCAAGATAGCTCTATTTCATTTCCAAAATTGGAGACTTTCTGATCTAGAGTACCGTCGGCGATTTCAATTTACAGACAAAAAAAGTTGAAGTTGTTCGATGTTCATTGCTCATTTCATAGGTCATCTTCGATTAGGCAATTAACTGCCAAGGTCTGTTGGTATCCATCTACTACTTAAACAGCAAATCTGGCGCCCAACGCTAGAGGACATTATTTTTATTTCTAATTGTATGCATCCTAAGAATTCAACTAATGCTAACCATTTTTGTTACGTTGCACATATTAAGCTTTAATTGGACTTGTTTTCTGAGAATATAAAAACGAAATACATTTTGAAATTTCGACTCCAGGGAGTGGATAGTAATTCCTAAATTTAAGTAACATCAAAGGTGAAGTAAATTTAGGCGCTTGTACTCTCAAATGTTCGATCAGACTACAATATTAGAATCCAAAAACTGGTTTTCATTCTCAGATTAGGTATCCAAAACTTGACAGTTATCTTCGTCCTTTATTTTTATTACCTTCTTACAATTTTATTACCTCGGATTTCATTAAAATCCCTCAAAAGGTAAGAAATATTGAAACTTAGTGTCCAACGTTGGATTACTCATTCCTAATCTCTAATTCCGAAGACCTTGACACCAAGTTCGTGTAACTTCTTTTTATGTCACGCAACCTTAATTTGTCCTGGATTTTATCAATTTCCAAGAATCACACATTTACCAATTTGGCGTCCAACGTCGCATTCCGAGACTTCAGTTCAAGCAGCTACTTGATTTCTAGCGAACTTCATTTGGACCCCACTCTAGCTAGGTTCGCAAAAAAAAATTAAAATTGGCGCCCAACGTTGGATCACTTAGATTTTTACTTAATTTCGATTAAGGCAAAATCTTCTTACCACAAGGACGGTCTGTTATAGCAAGCTTTATTTGATCTCATCTCGTGCTAGACTCCCAAAAAATACAATCAAATCTGAAGCTTGGTGCGAAATGTGGAAGCACATACTTTTAGTTCCTTAATTCGAAGACCTTCTGACACCAAAAATGCTTCGTTGATTTACTTTTTATTTCTAGTAAGCATCACTTATTTTCGCCCGTTGTCAGATTCTCAAAAATCGAACATTTTTTAAATTGGCGCCCAAACTCGGACTAAAATATTTTTTTTATTTTAATTAATTTCAATTGAGGCCCAAAGATAGTTAGCTGCTCTTATTCCAAAATGTATAGCAAAGCCCCATTTGAAATTGTCTCGTACTAGATTCCATAAAAAACATAGAAAAACGCTTAATGTTGGAGAACCATACCCTCATTCCTAAATGCGAGGACCTTCTGAACTCAAGTATGATCCATCGCTTATATTCGCCGATGTTTAGTAATTTTCATCTCATATTAAAATCCCCATAAAGAATATGTTTTGAAAACTGGCGCCCAACGTTGGACCAAGTCTTCCGCATTGTATGTGTCTTCCTCATGTGTATTTTGAATGTTGTTGCCTCGGAGTATTCAAGCTCAATAGGACTGCTTATGCATTTTCAGGTATTAACCAAAATCCTTGTGAGCTTTAGATCAGGCACTAATTAGTCTTTCAGACTTTTAGAAAAAAAAAATAATCGACCACTTGATTAAAAAAATAAACTAATTATGTGAGTTGATAAACTCATAGATAGTTCTGTTAATGTTTCAGTTTTATTTGATGTTAATTGTTAAACACCTTGTTAGAGTAGAATAGCGTCCCCGAGTAAGACTGAGCAAGTGTAATATCCCTTTAGTCGTTTTGTAGATATATATTCAATTTTATTCCATTTTGTTTTCCTGTTTTGTTAATTTTTATTTTAAGTTAATTCAATTAAAGGAAAAAACATGTATCACACATGACAATTTACTAAAACCATTCTACACTCCGCTCGACTTGTTTCGAGCGATCAAAACAAATCAAGAAAGTAAAAGTTTCTCGAAACGATTAAGTATCTTTTGCGTTTCTTCTCTGTGATTTGATTTGATTATTTTCTTGTTTATTTTTTTGGTACTTAGACATCCTTATCCTTACCCGGTTCACCGTTTAATATTCGAAGAGGGTCACGTAGTTCGCACAAGGTAAGCATAAAACTACAAAGCAATTGTACTCTTTTATTTTTTTTTGTTTTTTCATTTCGTAAGTACATATACGTATGATCATAAGATTAAGCATTTATCTACATGTATGTATGTATGGATATCACGCACCTTTCTCCATGTAATCATGATTTCATGTCACACCGTTATTTCGAGTTATTTAATTTTATATTAAGTTTCTTATTTGATTTTTCATTTATTTTCTCTCTCTCTGTTGCATTTCGTACACATCTGATTTGATTTTGGTCTCACGATTTGGTTCCTTTATTTCATGTTGTCCTGTATTGTTGCTATCATCTACATATTAGATACATATTTCAGCTTAACAATATATTACTTTTTTTTAAATGAATTTTCTGCAAAATCAAATAATAAATAAAAGAACTTTCTAAAGTATAACTTCCACCATCAGTACACAATACGAAACGGTCGCGGCCGATTCGGTATACCGGGCAGCGACCGAAAGCCTCTCGTGTTATCAACATATCAGGATGCCCAGCAGCATTTACCATATGCAGATGATTCAAACGCGGTAACGCCCATGTCCGAGGAGAACGGTGCAATAATTGTGCCTGTCTACTATGGTAATTTAGGTAAGTTGAACGGACGAGGCGCATTAGGTTTTTGTTTATTTAGTTTTGCGTTCCCTTTTTTGGTTTTTCGCATTTTGTTTTCTTTCGTTTTGGTATGATTGTCTATTTATTTGTTTAATTAATAAATTAAACAGGATCTAGACATTCATCGTATACCTCGCATCAGTCCAGAATATCCTATACATCACATGGTGATCTCTTAGGTGGTGTAGCAGCCATGGGTGCTGGTCCAATGACGAAAGAAAGCAAACTACGGAATCGCAATTCACGCAATCAATCGATAGGCGCTACGAATGGTGCAAGTTACGCGGATACCAATCATAAAGAACATAGAGATTACGTGAGTCTCAATTGCTTTTTGAATTAGTTTGTTTTTCATAGGGATTCTGTGTCTTTTTTTTTCGTTTTAGGAAATGGGGCTAGACTGTACAGATGAAGCTGGAAAAGTGAAACACCACGACAATCCTTTTATTGAACCCGTCCAAACGCAAACAGTGGTTGACATGAAAGGTATTCAATGCTAGAGATGTTTATTTTATTACATTGACCATGGTTACTAATGACATTAAATTTCTGGCTTAATCTAGACTATAAATAATCGCGAGTGTAGTGGTCTTAATAACACAAGGTCTTTCAAAAGTTCGTCTAGATTTTTGTGTTTTAATAAGACATGCAAATACTCGTGCTTTTATAAAGATGTCCATGACGTATTTACAGGCTTCCATGTAAAAAACAACATTTTTATTTATCTTGTTTTTAAACTGTACTATTGTTCTCGGGTCATCCCAATAGACTTTACTTTAAAAAAAAAATTAAAGAAAGTAATTCAATAGTGTTAAATCGCAGGGTCAAATGGCCACCACCATCAGGAAAACTCGGGCCGCAGTAGCTCAACGTTTTGACATGTTTTGTGGCTTCTATCTCCAATAAGAGACTATTAAAAATCTTCGACAGTGACATTTGTTATTCGAGGTTTTTCTTCTCTCCAAATGCGACGATCTTGTTTGTTGATGAATCCATCGCGTACAATTTTTGCTCTGCCAGACTTTTTTCGATCCACGACAGAATTATAAATTGGACGACGTAGCAAATATTCACACCAAAAAGATTACGAACTAAACAAAGTATTTTTTAAAGATCGACCGTGTTCGTAATATTATTATTGTTAACGGCATTTTGAAACTCGGAAATTAAAAGCCTCCTTGACAAACTTTCGCCAAGCTTTCCTATCAAGATAGTGTTTCTTCCATGCTTTGCTGTTCCTTCTTTCTGTGTCTATCTTTATATTGTCACCCAATCTACGGCGTGACCTTCTCGGTGGTCATTTTGCCTTCGGGTTTTCCACTCATTATTCATCTTGCGGATTTGTTATTCTTAAGTCGATGAGTTGCTTCACTTATTTTCTTGATGGTTTGCAGCTCTATCAAATATCTGCTGTGTGAATAACAGCCTTTTCCAATGCTTCTAAATTCTTCTTCTTCGATCGGGCTGCGACGTTCGGAACGAGCTCCCCATTATCGATACGTATAAATCTAGATCCGACCTGATATCATTTTCGTACAACTTTTATTCCTACATACATTGCTTTCGTGTGTTTTACCATCGTACATTTTTTCTTAATTTTAGCTAACTTTTTGCTTCGCCATTATTGTTATTCCAAAGACTTTCGTTCGTAGGGTTTCATATTGAAAATTATCCGCGTGATCTCATCAGTATTTCCCAGAGCTTGAAGTCCTGGAACCTTACGGGCTTTTACATTTTCCTCTTCTTCTCGTCTTCTGATATCGCCTCCATTATATTTAAAAATATTGATAGAGTGTTTCTTCAGAGGCCGTATGAATCTCTCCCACTGTCAGAGTCCTTGAACGCTGTTCCAAAAGTGCAGGTGTTGCCATTTTTCCGACTTGTCTAAGAGAAAATGAATCTTCAAGGGGATTCCCCAGAAAGGTTCGGCACTTATGTATGTACCTTTCGCTGGAACCTTTCCTAGCTAGTTGCTCGGCAATTTCGTTGCCTTACGATTATATGCCCTTGTGACTTTGGATACGAGGCTTATTTAACTTTTCAACGTTGATTTTTTCTACATTCCTGTGTTCCACATCTGTGAATTTGGATTGGTTTTTTGATTTTGGCGGACGTGGGGGTGGTCGTGATCATCACCGATTGTTGAGCGGAAGGTCGCCCATAGCCAAGAATAATTTCTATATGGAACAAACTGTGCAAAAACATCAGTTGGGAACGGGAGATGATCAAAAAAACGCTGACGGAGACATAACACTCGCAGTATAAGATCACTTCAAAATTCATACTTTGTGTGTGCATTACCAACATAATGACAAGGAAACAAAAGAGTTACTCTGAACTACAACCAACACAAATTCGGTCGAATCTCTAAAATCCTATCTGGGACAAGCACCCCCAGAGAGTAGTAAACGAACATCTTCGACACAAACCCTGTGCTCTGTATATTCCCTTGGGCTTGTCGTTTTCTCGATCTTATCGTGTGAAACTGACAATACCTATTCTAAGCGTTTTTCTAATCATCTGATGAAGCATGGGTTCTCCCTCCTATTGTTGGCATGTATGTCATTTCTTTTCCTATTTTCGGGTTGAAATTCCCGAGTACGATTTTCCCACTGAAGGATGAAAAAATTGTCAAACTTGTAAAGTGAGCGATTCACTGCGATTTTCAGTTAAAAATTGTTTTATTTTCCTTCTTAATCTCCCTTGATTTCAACACACTTGGTCCATCATCTCTTTCCTGGAATTGTGGGCCTGGAAGACTATGAAAGTATTCATCTACTGCTTCCTCAACTTCTTCATTGCATGCACAGCACTTCCCAGAAATAAATTTCTTCAAGTGTGGGAACAGATAGAAATCTTAGGGCGCCAAATTAAGAGAATAGGGTATTCGTATCTCTATTTCCGCAGTCTTCCCATCTACTTATGCGTTGTCCTTAAAAAATACGATTTTTTTCTGCTTCTCCTCTTCTCACGAATTTTGGCATCTTGCTAGTCAAGAAAGTTGGAGTCTGTAATTGTTCTGCTTTTGCAAAACACGGTGATCTTTCCGGCAGACGTGATCGACCTCGCTTTCTACCAGCTTGAATGCTTCTGACATGTACAGTGGCCTCATACCTCATCCATGGTGACAAATTGTCGCACAAAATTGGTCGGATTCCTATTGAATCAGTCCAAAGATTCCCGAGAAATCGTTTGCCCATGTGCTTTTGATCGGCATTCAGCACCCATCTTGCGCAGAGCTTTCGCATCCGATAAATTCATAAAAAATGTATGACCTCACGATATTCAAGTTTCGTGTAAATAACACTTGCGGGAAGGACTCTATACGCGCTCAATAAAGTCTAGTTATTTCCATGAGACTTAACGTATCCATAGCGTTGCATACATTCGTTTCTGGTCCAGAGATTTAATAATAATATAACAAAGCGAAATTATAAAATTATTCATTCATTCATACTGACCATATTGGTAGTTATAAACATCCAGTAAAGAAATGCTGTTATGAGGATGTCTAGATGTGTAGATTGGCTCACGAATAATCCAGGGGATTAAGCTCGTAAGGCGAGGTGAAATGAAAATATTCAACCATCCAATCACTGTCACTGTCTCCTTGTGAGTCCTACTGGAATATGTTAAGGTGGGCCAAATACAAGTTTCTTTTTAAAAATGCAATAAAATGAACAAAATTATTTTTTTCCATATTATTCCATGTATATGTATATAGTAAGAACAAATGTTCGCATTAATTATGAAATACAACGTCGTTCAAGTGGTTTCACAGTAGCGCATTCTGTCACCCCAATTTTCCAAGACCTAGTTGATGGTTTCGGGCTGTAGCTTGGATGATATTGGCCTTAAGTGCTTGAATCGTTTCCGGATTGTCGGTCCTTTGGGAATTTGGTGCGCAAAAGATCGATTGTGGTATGGGCTATGCGAAATGGCGCGCCATCCTGCATGAACCAGAGGTCGTCCAAATCCATGGCTTCAATTTCAGTAAAAAAAAAAGTGGGTTAACATGGCTCTGTAACGCCCACCGTTTACCGAAACGTTGTTCCCAGCCTCATTTTCCATGGTCCAATGATGTCATCACTCCATAATACGCACCAAACTATCACTCTCTGTGGATGCATTGGCTTTTCGTCAATAAGGTGCGGATTTTCCGAGCCAAGATGAAAATGCGCCTCTCAGAAAAGATAATTTTTCGCCCAAAATCGTTGTCCAATTCAAGCTGGCTTAAGGCCCAAACTGCGGATGGTCGCGTGCCTTCAATTGCTGAATCAGTTGGACCTTGTAAGCGAATAATCCGAGATCTTTATGCAGAAGTCTCCTCAGGCTAGTGCCTTGAGATGTTGAGATCGATGGGGAGTTGATGTTCGAGAATTGAGTCTCACACTCTTAGCCACAGCAGCCACATTCTCACCTGTGCGCACTGTACGTCGACGGAGACCATGAGTATTGTCCACTAGTAACCAGTCTCACGACCTTTTTGCACAAACTTGCGTACAGCAGTCGCGGTGGGTGTTTCATTTCGGCCAAAACTTATTTTAAAAAAACACACTGTTTGGTCTACACAGCACTCACTTTGTAAATAATTTTTCAATATTCCCCAACGTTATTCAAGCGTAAAGCGACTCATTTCGTTCCGCAGAGGTATGATATTAACTTTCTGTCAGAATTTCGAGCGGGAAACAGCTGTCTGTGACAAAATAACCTATGATTTCAAAAAAAAAAAAAAAAAACACTAGATGGCACACCTTGTATATATGGCATGCCCCCGCGTACGCTATCAATCCACAAAGTTTAAATGTTTCCTAAAACTTCGACGTGATGGTATAACATGTCATAAAGACCATGGTATTAGCTAAAAATTTAATGTTTAGCATGGTATAGCATGGATCTTGCAGGATCTGAAGATAGCCATCTATTTTTGTGAATGATTTTTTGATCCTGATCAACAATTTTTTCGTTTGAGAAAAATCACAACATTAAAGGAGTTTCATGGTTCTTAACCTTGCTCAAAAGACGTTTTGCACGGACGGTTCTCTGTTCCCGAAATTGTACTCTGCGCATAAGGTAAGATTTATAGCGAAAGTCTTCGTAGACAAGTCGAATTAGGTCCTTCGAAACTTTATGGTCTCTCGCAATGGCTCTCATTAAAGACGGTCCATCAACGATCACTTTTCTTTTTATGATTATGATTGTTTTTTACGCTTTGCATCAGCTGATGATTGCGAACCTTATAAACGAACGACGGGGCGCAATTCAGAAAAATCAAATGTACAGTGACGGTAACAACGTAGTCTTTCATTGATAATGTAATAAGAAAGGGAAACAAAGAAAATTACCTTGAGAACGTAACACCACTGATATGGATGTCTTCAAATGTCAAACGCACCCTGTAGATATGAAACTCGTGGCAAATGAACAGTCTCTGTTGATTTTAATTTGATTTTTATTTAAAAGCATAAGCTAACACATAAGATGTATAATTGTGAAGCAAACATATATGAAAGGATAATTTAAAGAACAAAACTATTCTAAACAGATAAAAAGAAACGGAAAGCGGTTAATTTAAAATATTAAAAAGATTTTGTTAAAAAATGTTGACGTTCGCTAAGGAAGGTAGTGCTAAGCATGCGAGGCTAACTGACCTCGTTTACCACCCGCGAAAGTGTTTTAATGCGAGGTGTTGGTCTTAAAAATATGGTCAATCTAATAACTCAATTTAATTTAATTTAACAGAAAAAAATAATTAAAATAAATTCAATTTTCAGACGTCATGGTACTCAATGACATAATCGAACAAGCTGCAGGTCGGCAGAGTCGAGCAAGTGATAAAGGAGGTAATTGTTTGACGTTTTACGCTATAAACAAGCCAAAGAAAACAAAACATTTTTTTATGTATTTCGTTCAATTATCAATTGTAAAATAAAATTATTTCCTTTATTTGTCGATGTTGATTCTAATCTGATTTTCTTTCAATAATACTATTATTCTACTGTTTGTAAATATATTTCCAAAACGAAGTGAAAATTCTTTACTTCAATTTATTACTCATATCAATGTTTGTTCTATTTGTTGTGGATTTTAATTTTGTTTTATTTAATTTTTTCTTATTAATTTTTTGTGAACAAAAAATTAATTAAATCTGCATTAAAGTGCTTGATATGTCAAGAGAATGTGTTTCGTTTTATTATGATTTTTTGATTCAGGTTATTTGTTTCTGCAAATTTTATTTTTTATTTTTTGGTTCGTGTACGACTTTTTTTGTGCGTCTCTATGTGTCTAAATTATGAATAATTGCCATTTTTCTGCATTGAAATTGTTCAATTTTGATTTGATTAGGTCGCTGTATTGTTGAGTTCTTTATGTTTTTTTTATTTATCTATATGTTTTACTCCTGTGTGTAGTGGGGCATCTCAAAGACTTCTTTATAAGAAAGAAAAAATATTTTTTTCGGAAAAAAACAAATTTTGGCATCGTCTATGAGATGATCTCGTATCTGTACCCTTGTACAAATGCTACTTTTCTTCGTACTATCGGCTTTATGTAAATACCAGGCTACTGTATAGGACTATTCAATATAAAATTGCATAATGTGTTTGTATGTATGGACTCGTACTACATCGCTACTCTAGCCATCATCATAAAGTTGAGAAATTTCCTGCTTTGCATTTGCTCTCACCTACATATCTTCTATCCTTCACTAAATTCTTTATTCAATAAAAAGTATTCGGAATTAAAACTTTGATTGAATTTTCATGTAAAAAAAAATATACAATATATAAATGTTTTTCTATATATATATATGAATGCAAATATATATTCCTCGTGTTGTGCGTGAATATTTTATTCAAGATGCATCTGTGGAATCTACAATAAGTGGAGAAAATTAAAGAAATAGTAGCATTTATCTTTGTTTTATATCCCATTCATTTAATTATTTTTTTCTTTAATAACCATGAAATATAATTTATTTTTTACTGTATACTTTGTTTCTTTGAAAGCTTACCACATGTACAACTGACTCTTCTTTGACTCGTCCAAAATTCCTGACGATGTTTCGGATTACAAATTAAACGCACGTTCGAATAAAGATAAAGAAACATGCTAGCGTTATTACAAATTTTTTGAATAGATTTCAATGGAAAAAAAAATTAAATTTAGATATACTTAGTATCTGAATTCAATCTTCTTTGTATTTTGCTGAGAAAAAGAAGATTTTTCTTCCCGGATTCGATTTTTTGTTAAAAAGAGAGGTTTATCGCCAATTTTTGTTCTTTTTATTTATGATTCTAAAAAATGTTCAGGAGAACTTTCAACCTTTTCTTTTTAGTTCGTTCCTTTCCTTTAGTTTATGTTTTACTTCCAGTTACCCCATGTGGATATCATTTTTTTCGAGCGAATACAATTTTCTTTTCTCTTTTTTTTGGCAACAATATATTAACCAGAAAGGGAATGTAATTTTGCATTACACTTTTCGCAGATCAAGAAGCAGCTCAAGCTCAATCCATTAAATTGTACGAGTAGTATTCATCCAACCAATTTTGCATGATGCGAATTACTTAAGATATTTTTTCTAGATTCAACCTTTATTTTAGAATATTAAACATTATTCAAGCAATTATAATCGCTTATTGAATGAAGAAGCTGATAGAGAAAAAAGCCACACCCTTTTCATCCGTTTGTTTTCTTATTTTTCATTTAACTTTTACAAAATTAACCAAGTAGTAAGTTAGCAATTGGAATGCATTTTTTTTTCGTTCAATTATTAGCAGTATCTGCTTTAATTTATTTAATTCTACTTTACCAAAAATAATTTATTTCTTTTAAACAATTAATAAAACAAAAACCTTAGTGAAAGTAACTGAAAACACTTTGAAAAACTGTTTAACGTTCAAGATAACTAGAGGCTATCTTAACCGCACCTAAATGCATATACACATTAAACAAAAGTACTTTTACTCGTTATCTGTTGGCTTACAAGTAGTTAATAATTAAATACATAAATTATTTACAATATTAATACAATTTGCACAATTCAACATTGTGGACTCCTCCTCATAAATTCAAAAAAAAAAAAAAAAAAAAAAAACATTAACATATTGACTTAGAATATAGTAAATTATTCTGTTAGAGTATTTCAGAGTAGTTTATCATTTTTACCTTCCATATACCCCATAGTTACAGGAGCTCTTCCCCAATTACCTAGTAAGCAAAGAAAATTAAGGAACCATGTGATCTTCTTTGAGAAAATTTCGAAAAATCATTTGTCAAGGTGATCGCCTGCCATTTATAAGCCATATATTGTGAAGAGCTATTGCCAGAAATATTCCTCATAAGATGATGCCAATATCCAACTTTGGGGATATCACCTCCCAGCAATAGTTTACAATTTTTGTCTTAATTTTACGAGGCAGATAGAAATTATACGACGCCATTTCTGGAACACTGCGGAGGTTATTTGTTTAGCATTCTTTCATACCTTTGAAGGCAGTACTTCATATTGACCGACTCAAAGACTCGAGGCTTACAATGAGAAAACAATTCATGTCTAACCTAGGCCTTAAGCAGCAGAGCTCTCCAGTTGACACGATCGTATGCCCAGTTGATTGGGACCCCTTTCCACCTGCGTGTGCCAGACCTGAAATATCGAGCCGGTACAGTTATTCTACACGACCCGGCTATCTTAGAGGATCCTTAGAGGTACCGATATCGCTGTACAAACCGTACAGTATTTATTTATGTCTCCTTTTCCACCCATCGCTAACACAAACCGGCCCAAAGAGTGCACACATGATCGGCCTAAAATGAGTTTATGATAAGATTGGTTGGTTATTCGAGAGGAGGCTTTACTTTACAATTGCCTTCTGAGCCCAAGAGTTTGATCTCGACGGTGGTGTCGTTACCACTTGTCGCTAATGAACTAAGGCAGACTACATCTTTAACTGCTTATCAGCGTTCTATTGGGAGTAGAAATTAGTTCGGTCCGTTTTTAAAAAAATGGCTATGGCCGTTACAAATGTTTCATAATGACAGCTGATCACGGTGGTTTTAGACTGTAAGCAATCGCCAAAGAATAAGAGGCATTACTAGATGAAGTTCCGAGTCAAAAGCAAATGGAACTTGCAAATTAATTCCACCAGGAAGCCCTTGTACGATTAAAATCGATGGGAATGACCACGTATCCGAAGCTGATTCAAAGGTAAATGGTTATTTTACGATGATCCCAAGAAGAAAAGATACTACGCTAAACGTGATTAACCGACCTTAATATCAACACCAAAGCAAAATTTGAATTCAAATATCATGCTGTGTATCTGCTGTGACCAAAAGCATCTTATGTACTATGAGCTGCTATAACCTGACGAATTTATTATGGGCGATCAGTATAGGCTACAACTGACTTGTTTGAAACGTGCATTACGAGAAGAACGACCGGAATACGAACGAAGACATGGCAAAGTCATTTTCTTGGACGACAGTGCTCACCCTCCTAGAGCAAACGTCGTGAAAAAATGTTAGGAAACGTTGAAGTGATGTATTCCACAGCACCCGCCATATTTTCCGGACTTTGTTTCTTTTGATTACTGATTATTCCAACAGATGTAGGACGATTTGGCAGGTCATTGGTTTACTTCTTTCCCAGAAAAAGAAAGTAGGATCGCCTCAAACGACGAAACATTTTTCGAGATGAAATTAGAAAATTGCCAGAAAGATGGTAAAATGTACGAGTAGTAATCAGCGATGGACAATACTTCCATTAGCATCACCATTTCATCGCGGAAAGACTTACACCTGAACAACCCTTACAAATTACTGAATTTCATTATCTAAATTCGCGCTCTGGGAAACCTATTTTCACGGACATCGATCATTTTACGGTCATCATATACACGTTCACAATTTTCCTGTGTTTTTTGGCAATTGAAAATCCAGCACTTAAGAAGCCACGTATTAATACTAGGAACTGACGTTTTTATGACCGCATAGATCTGCCTTTGCCCTTGAGATCCACTTTAGTCTTTTCTGCTTTAATGCTCTCAAATGCTTCATTGACGTCTCGTTGTGTTCGTCCAAGCACGAGAATATCATCTGTAATTACAAGCAACTATGTAGGCTTTAAATATTTCGGGCTTAAGTTAAGTCTGCGTGAATCTCGCACGATCTTTTTGAAAATGTTAAAGAAATTACATGATAATGCGTCACCTTTCCTGAATCCTTTATTTAGGTTAGGTTATTATCGACCGAATAGCTTCTCTTTATATATACAGAGATATTGCTTCTAAGGCGACAAAAGATGATGTGTGTCGACCTTAAATTTGTGAATCCATTCCAGAATCTGTCGTAGTGTCAATATCCGTTCTATCGTGGATTTTTCTGACCTGAAACCACATTGATAGGAACTTATCAGATGTCCCCAAGTGGTTTGATGAGTTCGTACAATATGAGGAAATCTTTTAAACGATGCTTAGGAGACTTATGCTCCTAAGGTTTGGCAATTACTTCTTAACGTCGACGGCCTACCAGTTCTGGTCTCGACCTCAACATTCTCTCAGCCATCTTTGACGAACTTGTGCCACTTAAAAACTGCTGTTTTCGATATGAGTTCAATCCTAAGCACTGAGCGATTTATGCCCAACTTCTCCAATACACAATTCGATGACCACTGTTCAGTCGTTGGACAAAATTCCACTGAGAACTTGATTTAGTCTGAACAGGTGACTGAAGCTTGGTGTTCTTTGAAGTTCGGACCACTCACCACCGAGCGATGTACAGTCATTATGACAAGAAAAAAAGAGGTTTCTACAGGTTATCTCCCATCATACCTTATAGTAAGTACATGTCAACAATCTCATCTTCATTAAATAGATTTGGTTTAGCAACATCCTTAATAGACCGTCTAAATCGGAGTGGACACAATTTTCTCTCGTTTTCGTCTATTGTGAATGATTCGTTGGACATTGGTTCATTATTGCCAATATGGGGTTTATACAAGCAATTTTTAGCACCATTTGTGACCCGACTACAAGTAATCCGTGCTTCTGCATTCGTTTTACTACTTGGTAAAAAATCCGCTTCCTCGACCTTAAACTCTCTCCAGCTCTTTCTTTTTCCTCAGAAGCGCTCCTCCCTTCGTTTCGTAAAGCTCACAAGCAGCTCTAGTCCCTCAATGCAATGTAGCTATACAGAGTGCCTCCAGAGTGTCTCAGAATTCAACAGTTTTGCAATCAACTTCGAACCTACACCTAGTGAGAAAATTTCATGAGTCAATTGGTACAACGACATCAGCGAGATCTCTGATATTGATATCTAGCGACAGGCTAATCAACCAGCTTGACTAACAATATGCAATACTCGTTAGCGACGTGCTTGCCAAGAGACAACGAAAAGATGGCAAGAAACAAACCACATCCCGTAATTTTGTATTAAAGGGAAGTGGATAACATGATCTTGAAGCCACCATCTGATATTGTCCTCATACCCACTGAAACAAGCGTACAAACAAGCGTGTTTAGTGTAAAATAGCTGACTTTCTTATGGCTTCCGATTACACACCAAAAGAGTAGTAACATGTCTGTGAGCGAATATGCTATCATCCTTCGAACTGGTACGTGGTATGCCGTTTTTTCTACCTTTTTGAAGATATGATGAGTTTCCTGCAAGCAATTTTCACATATTTCACATCCAGCTTATACTAAAAACTTGCTGAAAGTTCGAAATATTCTCGGTACATTTTCTCTACACTTTGCCCCACAACGCCCTACTTTCCGTCTCTTATCGTAGTAGAGAGTTTCTGATAATGCTGTGAGTGGTCTATCGAAACGGATATAATTCAAAACCACTCACTGGGCCGTCAAATTTTTAGTGACAGCTTTTTGTTCTGTGCACTATTGGAATATAAAGATGATCTCTGGCCTACCCCGTGGATTTATTTATTAATAATAAATAGTTCCATTTAGAACTCGGAAGCTCAGTGCCTCGTTTAAAACCTTAAGATTTCCACTCACTACTCTTTTGTCTGTTCCTCGAGTCGTTCTATGTGTCCTGCCCATCTTAGTCCTTGCGTTTTTATTATTGTACTCGGGCAATGCGTTTTATAAATATGGAGTTTGACATTGTGGGACAAAAGAGTTGTTTTGAATAGTTCATCCATCTTGAGCATTTTATTTATTTCGATCTTCATGTCGTTTTTGACAGTCAGTAAAATTGCCAGATATTTGAACTCATCAACTTTCTCAAAACCCTTATCGAATACAGTGAGGTGTCAGGTTTGGATCGATCCAAGTCGGTCAATGACTACAATATACTATTTTTTTTGGTCTTCCCTTCTTTTACGCGTTTCTCTAAATGTTCTACCCCTCAGAAGATTCAAATTCTCAGCGTAAGCTGTGATGTGTGTGTAAGAGTGATCCCTTGACCACAGGACATCTTTTATCTTAAATGGGTCTCCTCTCATTGTAAATGACATCTCCAAATTCAATTTGAGGTTGACTTATCAAACAGTCGGTTAAGCACGTAGCGCTGTTAGATAGAGACTATCAAAGCTTTGATTGTTTTAGCATGTCAAGAACTGAATTCTAATTAACCTTCAATCTTCGCCTTAGAAGTAAACTAGTTTAAATAAGTGCAGGGTGGCCTTAAAACCATAATTTGATGTGGATTTTTCATATTTTTTTTAAGATATTAACATTAAGTTTTTTCCTTTACTTTTGTAAACAATATCGACGACGCCTACCGCCATTGTTGGTAATCATTTTTTTACCACATTTTCAATTATTCCGGCGAGAAATTCGGCCGATAAGTTCTGGCAATCTTGTAGTATATTTTCTTTAGATTTTTTTCGAATTTTTTACTTGAACCATTCTCGATTCTCATCTCCTCATTTAACACCCCTATACCCAAACCTTGTTAAATTGTGTCCTTTACCCTTTCAGCCTTAAAGAATGGCAAAGAAGTCGACGTTATTTCAACCAATCAGTAAAGCTTACGATAAAATCTCCCACAGAATCCTACTCTTCAAAATGTCCTCCCTTGGCTTCGACTCCATTCCTTTGAAGTGGATATCTTCTTACCTGGAAATTCGCTATTAAAGTGTTCGTTTTAGATCTGCCTTCTCTAACCCTTTTTTAGCTTCCTCAGGTGTCCCCCAAGGCAGCCACTTAGGTCCACTTCTTTTTGTTCTTACCATAAACAATATTGAAATGGTGATCAAATAATAACATATCTCACTATACGAGTATGCCGACGACACCAAGTTCTTCAAGACCATTTCCTTCAGTCCTGACTCTTCCCTTATTTAATCAGATCTCAATAGTTTTTCCACCTGGCTTTCCGAAAATGGCTTGGAGCCTAACATTTCCAAATCCCAATTAATCACTTTTTCACGTAAACGAATTAAACCTCCTCCTCGCCTCTGCTTCCTCAATAATCAACCCATCTCCACTGTTCAGGCCATTCGCGATCTTGGCATATTATGGTCTAAAGAATTCTCAAACTCTTACGTTACCCAATCGCGCTACATAACCTTTGTCCGGCCTCTTCTTGAATACACCTCTCAAGTGTGGTCTCCCTACCAGCAAACCCACATTTCTAGAATCGAGAGTATCCCACGCCGGTTCATACGTTTTGCACTTTGAGGTCTCCCCTGTTGCCATCCTTTCATTTTACCACCCTACCAAGACCGCCTTAAACTAAGCAACATGAACACGATGGAGGAAAGAAAAATTGTATCTGACATTGTTTTCATCCATCGACTTTGACCCTCTTGCCGGACAGCGAAAATCGCCAAAAGGAGACATTTAGCAACCCGAAAACGCATCCTTCAAAAGATATATTGTCCCTAAGGTTGTGTTGGACGGGCACGTTGTAACCACATGTCCTTCAGTCCCATATCAACAATTTGTGGCAATAATCCTCTGTGTCGTCCACCAGTCACATTTATCATGCCCTGCAAAAAATGCGGTCCAGAGCATCACCGCAGGGCACATTATGCAGCTGCTTTGGCGCCTCGTGAATTATACATAGGCTCTCAGTGCCTCTAATTTTGTTTGAGTATTCGTTCAGGTGAAAATAGACCTCGTCGTTCATGATTAATTTTGACTGATAATCGTTCAGTCATTGTGGTTCAGGAGCTTGAGCGCAGTTAAGACGCGGAAGATTGTCTGTACTCTGAAAGGGAACATCTCCAAGTCTTTCAAGTTGTGGGCGAACTGTCTACTGCGTGGCACCTTGTCTGGTCGACATGGACCGGTTTTCCACGACATCTTCAACCACAGCAGCGATATTCTCGTGGCAACCAGTATTACGAGGTCTTCTCGGGATATTTCCTCACGTTTTGTTTCGATATCTTGAACGCGGTGATCGGAAAATCTGGGCCGAAATTTGTGCATCAAAAAAATTCCCACCAGTATTCCATGTTCTTGAGGAGTATAGCGTTCCATGCCTTGTCGACCATGATAAGATGATCAAATAGGTTTACCTGTTAAAGAACATTTAAATATTCCTCTGAAAATGATGTACATTAAGGCTAATATGCTTATGACCTTTTCACGTTGGTCATCACTGCGTTTATGATAGAGGGAATGGACTTCAAGTTAGGGATCATAGTTTATTACTAAGTACCCGGCTTTTTAGAAAGACTTTTCATATAAGTCAACTGCCACCAACCTGTTGCGCATCGTCTAAGTTTCTTTTACCTCTCTACTAGGCTATGGTAGCATAGCTGAAAAGCAATTAAAATTAGGAACAAACCTTAGTTTCTTTTTTAACCGTCAAGTAGATAGTTTTACAAATTTAAGTAATGCATTTAAAGCATAGTATTATTAGCAAGTAGCTAAAATAAAAGATCACAGATTTTGCTTGGGTAGCAACTAGGCTAGCATAATTTCTTTAGCTCATATCACTAGGAACTAACAACATAAGCCTCTCTTTAACCTTATAAGCAAATGAAAAAAGAAAGTTAACTTTAAAGTAAAAATACATTAAGCAAACCGAAGAACACTGAAAAAAGAAAGGCTGAGTCAAAGTTTGGTCAAATCATAACTAATACACGACTTTATATTCAGTCTCCATTTACTACTTTCCAACAGAAGACGACGAAGAGGAAGGTCCAACACTTAAGGATAAAGCCATCGAGGTATTCTTTAAGGGTATAGATTTATTCTGCGTTTGGGACTGCTGTTGGGTGTGGTTGAAAATCCAAGAATGGGTATCGTTCGTTGTATTCGATCCGTTTGTCGAACTCTTCATTACGCTTTGCATTGTCGTTAACACAATGTTCATGGCGCTGGATCATCACGATATGAACAAGGAGATGGAACGGGTGTTAAAGAGCGGCAATTATGTAAGCGGATCATCACATTATCACAATGATCATGCAAGGTTTAATGATTTAATGTTTTCTTAAGTTTTTCACAGCTACATTTGCGATAGAAGCTACGATGAAACTGTGTGCGATGAGTCCGAAATACTACTTCCAGGAAGGATGGAATATTTTTGATTTCATTATTGTAGCCCTCTCGTTGCTCGAACTGGGTCTGGAGGGTGTTCAGGGATTATCTGTATTACGTTCGTTTCGTTTGGTAAGAATCAAAATATTCTTTTTATTCCTTTAAAAATATTATTTTCTTATATTAAATTTGATATTTGATTTCAGTATCTAAGTCTTTAGAAACACATTATTAAGAATATGGATCTTTAAAAGTCTGGTGTCGACTGGAAATGTTGATTCGAAGGGCATATCGTGTCTTAAGGAGGGATGATAAATCCCCGTCTTAAAGGGTGTCTTAGTCTAATCGTTCAATAACAAATATCCTTAAATATTATTAAAATACGAATAATCTAATCCGAAATTGCGTTATACTAGTTTACATGTTTAGCATTAACTTCATACCTACATAGTTTCTAAATTTTGGAAACGTGTGAAAGTTTACATGGCAAGGGACAAATTTTGTAGTATTGGTTGGAAAATGATGTAAGACAATACCTAGTCAAAATCTGTGGCCGTATTCATCGGCCCAAATCATCGTAATCATATTTCGCAGTTTTTTTTCATTGGGGTAGTAGCCTTGTCTGGAAAATTTCTTCTAGAAATTTTAGTCATTTGGAGTCAGTAATACGCAGGAGGCCTCTTTCATCTGTATGACGAATGAATGACGCGCCACACAGGTGATTGAGATTACCTTCGACTTTTACCATTTACGGGCTACCATATAACACCATAATAATATTAAATTGAGTGTCGCACTCTTAGTTGATTAAACCCCAGTTTTGCCTCCGCGGCCTAATTTTGATGTATTCACTGTCTATTATGGCTATTATATCTTAGAAGATAGACCCCAGACTGTGATATCTAACATGGTCCAAATATTTTAAGCGTTGAGACCTTTATTCACGGCACACAGGCAATTTTCTTCTTCCGTTCTTGATGGTGTCTATGCTTCCACGCCATAAAACAAAATCACGATGATAAGGTTTATTCCAACATAGTTTTCAAGATTTTATTACAATGCTAATATTTTACAACAGCGATTGATAAGACTGATTGTGTGGCTCGTCACTTAAGGTAGATAAGGCCTTAAAGGTTTATCTCTTGTTTTGAACATTTCTTAGTGTATATTCAAGTCGACAAAGACATGTTCTCAATCATATTTTTCAAGCTTGTCACCCACAACGAAACAGGTTCTTTCGTTGAATCTGCTATAGGTTCTACATGTAGCCTGGTAGTCCTGACATAATCAACTTAGCAATATAGAGTTTTTGTAACATTTCTCTCTCAATTAAAAATGCGGACGAAGGCAGGAGGCATAACACTCGCAGTATAAGATCGCTTCAAAATTCATACTCTGTGTGTGCATTTCCAATATAATACCTTAATGACATGGAAAGAAAAAAAGTTACTGTGAATCGCGACAAATTCAGTCCAATCTCTCGATTCTTATCTAGGACAACTACCCCCGAGAAGTAGTGAACGAACATCTTCGACACAAACCATTTGCACCCCGTCCAGGTTGTGTGACAAACACCATAAGAACTCTTGAAACTGCGCGAACCCTATAAAAAAAAAATTCGATCGACCTTTTCTCATCCTTTTTTCTCTATCTGAGAAGCTTCATCCTATTCCGTACTTAGAAGACACGAAGTACATACTCTTATCCTATTATTTTGCGTAGAATTTTAAGCCAAGAATTGCCTGCGTCATTAGAAAGCGATTTCTTGATGACAACATCTCTGATAATACGTTGAGGATATTCCCAATGTTGGTTGATTTGAGCTACTAGGGCTACATTTTGTAAGAGCTTGATCATCTAGAGCTTGCCTCAATCTAAAGCCTAATAAAGCTTTCTCGACTGTATCGTGGATTTATTATGCATACCTTTACGCTGACTACTAGAAAGTATGTCCAACGAATATCTAGCTATACATGCTGCTGGCTTAACATGCTAGTTACTTAGAAGTTGCGCCGCACAACACAATCCTAGAGCCTTTTTGGATGTTGTTGCAACATATGTTTGACTAGGACTTGTTTGGAAATGAGCTTAATCTAATACTGTCTTCTATCACACTTTTTGTATCATCCGTCCATATTGAGACTTAAGATCAGTACTCAACTACAACAAGTCAGGTTTCTTTCCGCCACTATTTTTGGAGTATGATTTAGTATCACTAGTCTCATTGAAATTGCTAACGCCGCCATTGGTCAATGAAGGATTTATCTAACATCAGATATCCACTCCATAGTCCCGACACAAATGTTTGATTTGCGAATTGTCGCAGTTACTCTGACGGCTTAAGTTGTAAAGCAAGCAGACCTGACGCCGACATCAATTGTACAATTCCTGCACTGTCGCGTTGATGAAAGCAGACTCATATTGACGCCAGCACTCTCTTTTTCTCTTTTGTCTATAGCGCCCAGTCTACCAGATTACATTGTCTGGATTTTGGAGCGTTTATACTTATCTGATTTATACTTATCTCATATCTATGACCACTCACCTGATTATCCAGAACTTTCACTAAAAGGATCTCAGCTTGTACATATATATGCTAGAAGATCTGCATCTAAGGATCTTCATCTAAAACGTATAATTTTTTCTACCTTTATTCTTAAATGGAGCAAAATTAATCATTCAATTTTGTTTTTGAATTACATTTTTACTGAATAAAAAAAAATGATTTTGAGTGATGGAAATCTATATTTGGACCGTTTTATCGCATTTGATAACTGTTCGCATTCCTGTCGAATATACTCCTTAAAGGTTGCGATTGTCTGAGGCTTGTTATCATAAACCTTCGACTTTAAGTATCCCCAAAGAAAGACGTCTGGGATGGTTAAATCGGGCGATTTTGCTGGCCATGCCAAACAACTAAAAAGGGAGATTACGCGACCAGGAAATGGTTCCTTCACAATACCCATTGTGCCTGTGAATGTGAGTGCGGTTGCATCGTCTACATCTTCATCAAGCCCCGCTCATCCAAATCCGGGCGTAAGAAGTCGTTTATCATGGCCCTGTGACGGTCGCCAGTAACAGTGACCGTATTGCCGATGGCCTCCTCAAAAAAATACGGCCCAATCACTCCTCCCGCGTGAACGCCGCACCACACAGTGGCGTTGAGTGAATGTAATGGCTCTTCGTACATCACAGGCGGATTTTCAGTGCCCCAGAAATGAACATTTTCCTTATTGACGAGGTAGAATAAACCTCGTCGCTCATGATGATTTTCGACTCAAAATCGTCCTCTTGGTTGTTGAGATTAAAGATGGTTTGACAGTTGCGTGGCCCGTCGTATGGTTGTCTGGTTGTCCACGCCATGCATGGTCTGCTGTTGTTCCAGTCTGTTCGAGTCGAGTAGCTGAGAAAATCGACGTTGAAATTCAGGCTGCTACACCACCGATCAGGGTCTTGCGGAATATATGGCTCTATTGCTTATCAGTTGGTATACTCCAGCTGTCTCGTTCACAAATGTCAAACACGATTGTCGTACGACGCTATTTACACAAATTATAACATTTTCCGATAGGGAGATTAATTTTGCGCCACCTTGTATTATCCTCATTTATAAGGTGCTACTTTCGTGGCGATCATTTTCCCTCTGATTTTCCACTCATGCCTTTGACTTTTCGTCCACTGTCCATTCGTTCTCCGTATCCTGCCCATTTTAATCTTCACGATTGGACTGAATAGAGCTCTTCGAGTTCTTAGTTATGTAGTTGCCTCTGCCTTCGCCTGTTATTTCTTCCTATTTTTCACCCCAGATTCTCCTTATGATCGTATTTTTAAACACCCGTAATCTACTTTCCTCCTACTTAATGAGAGACGAATTTTTACATCCGTGAAGTGTCACTGGCATTTTTTAACTTGCGGGACAAAAAAGTTCGATCAATACGGTCCAAGATATTTGAACTCGTCCACTTTCACAAAGCTTTTATCGCGTACAGCCAGGTGCGAAGTTTGAATCGATCCAAGTCCATAGACTTTATGTCTTTTTCCTAACTGACTTTTTACTTACAGAAGGTCCAGACTGTCAGAGTGAGCTAGAGTAGAGGCCTTATAAAGGGTTATTTCCCCATCATTTTTCTGAAGGTATCGCCTTATGTAGTCCAGCATAAAATTAAAGAGAAGTGGAGCCACATGGTGAATGTTTTAGGCAAACAGTTTAGCAAACCTTACTAGTAACTCATCCTTTGTTTCTCTTTGCCAATTTTTTTGGGATTCCCATCCTTAAAAGGACATGACATGAAACATTTTCCATCAGTTTACAGAGCCATCTGCATATAGTTGATGGATTGTTTTCATTTCTTTTCTAAAAGTCGTTTCATTCCTTGGGGATAGTTTCTTTGTACTATATAGTACTGATGAGCTTATGTAACTTCTCTGTTAAATTATCTCCGGCATATTTTATCAATTCAACTGATTTCTGCCTAAGTCGACGTATTGCTTCTATTTCTTCCTCGACGTTTGTCAGTTCTTCCTGAATTTCTGCGTGAATAACGTCGTTTTTCAATACTGCTTTTTTCTATGTAGATTAGCCAGTTTATCGAAATATGTGTTCTATTAGGCTATGTTCTACCCCAATTTAGCTACATAGCTTTAGCTTATTTTATCACACAATAGAATTGGGACCTAGTCAGTGATTCTAGGAATGCAATCCTTGCTCCAACTGATCTATGAGGTGTCTGGTTTAAATCAGTCTTCCTCGACATCCGTTTGATAAAATTTCTCATCGAGTTTTCGCCTAATTATGGCCATATTTCTTAAGTTCTGACATTTTTTAGTGTACGAATATGTAGTGTACGAGTGTAGTTTAACTTTAAGTTTAATGGTCATAAACCGCACGATCTCTACGGTAAGTTAGTCTATTTTTCGAGAAATTACAAACTCAAGAAATCTGACAATCAATTGAGCTTACACGGTATGTCATGCGGCGCCATCTGCTGTAAATGGCAACAATTTCATGCATAAGAAATGTCTCTCAGTTTTGTTTGGAAACACAATACATTCACTGAAATGATCGCACCAGGATCCTTTTCGAAAAAAAAATTGGTTCAATGACACCGACAGCCTAAAAGCTATCTATCTCTTGCTGTAGATAGAGAGTTTGTGCCACTTGGCTTTTCGGAGAAGGGCGAACACACGTTATTTATCCGGGATATTCAAATTTAAAGATCAAATTCGCTACAGTTGTGTGATGAACTCTTCACTATTTCACTATTTCAGCACTTGGTGGTAGTATGTATTGACCCACATTTAATAACCTCCTAGTTTTTACTTATCAAAAAAACATGAGAAAGATAATTGAACGCTAACAGATTAACAACGATGCTATATTTAAAATGACGCCTCTTGTTGGATGACCCTTTATTTTAGGTATACGCGATCATTCCATTGTTTCACTTTGAATTTTACGATTTAAGACTCTCACACCCTTTGCCCATACACGTCAGCATTTCCATGTCACATCCAGTCAAGAAAAACCAAGTAAACCCAATTCTCACATTTCTCTTCAGCTACGTGTTTTCAAATTAGCTAAGTCATGGCCAACATTGAATTTACTTATTTCGATTATGGGCCGTACAGTCGGTGCCTTAGGCAATCTAACATTCGTATTATGTATTATAATCTTCATATTTGCCGTGATGGGAATGCAATTATTTGGCAAAAATTACACAGGTACCGTTAAAACACCAGCCTAAACCAAATCAAAAAAATGAATATTTTCAAATCAGATAATTCACGTTGCATTTTAGCAAAAAAACTTAACAAAAAAAACCAAAATCTCGTATATTTAAGAGAAAATATTTCTTCTTCTCTCTTCACTTAATCTCTTCTCTCGCTGTCTTAACAAAGTAACAACTTAAGCCATTTTATTAGTAATTTTGTAAAAATACTTATAAGTGCCGTGCCCCTTCATCATATACTAGCTTTTAGCCTTTAGCTTGGTGATCCGCGGCAGACCGAACTTATAGCATTATTATTTGTAATGAACTCTATTATATATCATAAGCTCTTAATCAAACTCTACTGATTCACATTTCTCTTTCTTGTTTTCATTTTTTATCTGTTTGCATATCATTTTGAATTTTCTTAAACCAACTCCTCCTTAACGCTTATGTGCCCGGCTTGTGATGATACCATAACCACGCATTGGAATCATTTATATTTTTTTGTTCGAAAAACATCAGCTTCGTGTATTCAAATTAGCTAAGTCTTGGCCAACATTAAATTTACTTATATCGATTATGGGACGAACCATGGGTGCATTGGGTAATCTGACATTTGTCCTATGTATTATCATCTTCATATTTGCTGTAATGGGAATGCAACTATTTGGAAAAAACTACCATGGTAAGTAGAGACTGTTCATCTCGATGTCGTGTATGTTGGAAACTATTGTAAATGTGTGTTTTGATGTATCGCACTGTTTGGTTATTCATTGGATCTGATTTTTGGTTTTTTTTATTTTTATTTTTTTTTGTGTAGAAATTGTTAATATTTATGTTTGTTCGAAAGTTGATGTTGTAAATGTAGAAATCGATAGTTGGCTTTTGAACTGCGTAGGTTGAAAAGTTAAAAGTCGTTAAAAAGTTTATATTTTCGAATTTATTTTTAATTACTGTGGACTTATATAATTGCTTTGTGCAACATGCCCTTGCATACACAAGTCTACGAGCAAACTATTCGTGCGTGAAAAACGATATTTTCTTACTTTAATCTCGTCCTACCTCTAAAGTGTATAAGAAATCTTAGCTTAGGTAGTTTCAGCTTCTTGGTGTTCAAAAAGTACCGGGAATCACTGGCTGCATTTGTCTGATTTTATGTCATTGTTGTTTAATTCGCTGTCAAAACTTTACAATTTGGAACTCATGAAACGTACATGTGATGAAACAAGGGCTTGTTTTTGTTTAGTAAAAGCCTAATAATGTAGGTTTTTAAGGTGAGATCTGATACCGATTGTTCCAAAGCAGTCCAATTAATCAAGGACGTCCTCAACCTTCTTAATGACGATGAGAAGAACGCTTATTATGGTGGCAAAGGGCAGCACACTCACATGGTACATCTCTGTAGTATCATTAATTCTCAGAATAGAGTCTGCGCACTGTCTCTTGAATTTCAAAACTATTTTAGAGATATGATTCAAGAAGTGTAAAGTTTTCTTCGATTGTCCAAGTCTTCGAACTCTGAGAGGAACAGATCTTGTGATTTTCTCCATATAAAAAAAATTATTTTCATCTATTTATCGGAATGTACGTTAAGGTGTGAACCTTTTTTAGTACTGAGTAAATTAATTACAGAGAGATTGGATTTAATTTTACTTAAAACTACTTAACAATGTATTTCAATTCACTTCCGAACCTTAGCCTGTGCAGTCGCATTTTTAACCTCCTCTCTTAGTTGTTTTTCTTTTTCTTCTTTTCTTCAAAATGACCCATCTTTTTCTTCGACACAATCAAAAAACGCGAGTGTCCAACTGTGCCCCCAATTTGTCACCAGAACAACTAAAACTTCTACCTCATCCATAAAATATTAAAACGCGCGTGACCCGTCTTTCTCCAATCGAAACTCTCTGACGCAGCCAAAGAACGCGAGTGCTCCCAATTTATACCCATAACAATTTGCTCCCATAAATATGAATCACTGTGATTTGTCCACTGTGGCGCCGATACCAGAAATCATCTTCCCTGCATCGGCCTAAGCAAAAGGTATGTAGATCACGTATATAAAGAAATATGCCGAACACTTCTCCTTTTTTGTGAGGAGTGCAAAAAAATCACTTCCTCTGATGTCCTGTTTGCGATTAAGTGTAACAGTAATATTAACTCGGTCGCCAACAACAACAATATGTTCTTCAAAAACCTCGCGTCTAAGTTTGATATCCTTACTAAATGTGTAGAAGTTATCAATTCTACAATGGAGTTAAATTTCACAAACTAAACTTCCTGGGAAAGTTATTGGCCACCTTAACAAAATTAGCCAATGTAAGCTCCGAAAGCAGTTCACCCAACATCCGTAGTGTCGAACTTAAGTTCAATCCCTTAAACGTGAAAAAATTAAACAAGAACTTAAATTCCCTTCGGTCTAACATTGACATTCATTTTACCCACTCATCTAATAAAGGTGTTCCACCCCTTTCTCAACCCGACCCTCTGCCTGAAGCTATTGCAAACAAACTAAATTACGTTAGCAGTGACCCACCACTACCAGATTTACCATAAGCGATCTAATTGACGAAATGAGAACAGAATCTAATGAGACTGGGGACATCCATGTCCCCGACCACTTCCATACCAACCCATCGTTTGCCAATACTTTCATACGTGATGAATTTCTTCAAACCGATGTCTACACACAAACTGAAGGCCCAATTTCTGAAGACCCAACTGTTGAAACCAATATTGAGCGCTTTGGCCAAATATGGAGTTTAAGTGAATGGAACCAGTGACTAAAAACACTGAAAAATGGCAACGAAGAAATGTCTACCTTTATTATTGATGGTTTGACCCCCGACACTCATAAATAATGGGCACAAAAGTTCACAAAGGAAATTAAAATTCCAATGGTAAGTTGCCAAACGCTTCAACGGTCCAGATCGGTCAAACTGAAACTGTATATATCATTGAAATACGAGTGGTTATTCCTAAGCCCCGACACTTCACTCTTGGTAAAACTACCCTTACCAGTTGGAAAGGAAAGAAAGACATCCACCGCAAGCTGCTCAATAATTCTGGAAAACAAATCTATGTACTTAGCTCTAAGATGCCTAAAAATAAGTTTAACACTTGTGATAAAAACCCTAAACCTCAATCTGATCCCCACCATAACTGGAACTTCAAAACAAAACTTTTCCCATCTTTCACCCACCCCTTCATCTCCCATATGCTCCCACCTCTCCCTCTGCTCCACCAAAACCGCCACGTCAACGAGTTTCCTTCAATCTGAGACCGCTTGCTTGTTCTACCACCGCTAGCCTCTCGCCCCCAACACAACCACCCGTTCCTAATTCGATCTCAAATCTGGAGCCAAGTATCTTCAACTCCTTCTTCAACAACGTCTCCTCCTAACTCCACCCAATCTTTCATTGATCCTCTTCTGCCCCCCTCAATCAAAATTACCCAGCAAGTAAGTAACCCCACTGAATGCCACTGAATGTTAAACCAGACTATATGAAGGTTCTAAATGAAGGTAAAGCGAAGACTAGTGTAATGGTCTCCATTCAACAGGAAGGTCTTATTACTGACTTTGCCAGGCTTAAGTGCCTCTTTATTAAGTATCACGAGATCTTCAATATTCCCCCCCAAAAAGCATCAAACGATCTAGATACTTTTCGTCAATATATCCACTCAAAGCGGAGCAGAGCCAACCACGACAGATATTTTCGCCCCTAATTTCCATTCTCTTACTGCCCCTCATGCTAACCTTCCTCTCACCTTCTATTATCAGAACGTAAGAGGTCTTCGCTCAAAAACCCAAGCAGTCTTTCAACAGTATCATGCTTTACCATTCCAAATTTTCTCTCTGACTGAAACCAACTTGATCCCTAACATAAATAACCAAGAATTGTTCCCATCAAATTTTAACGTCTATCGCGACGACTATCTCAACCGACCTACCGATAGCTACCCTTGTCGTGGCGTTTTAAAAGCCGTCCTTAACTCAATCGACTCATCCCTTATTGCTATATCCTCTTCCCCATATCTCGACTTCGTTTCAATCAAGATTGTACTGCCCCGTAAAGCGCTCTATGTCATCTGCTATTGAATCATATAAACACGCCATTAATACGATTAATAGCATAAATGTTTTACGGAATCCCCCTCATGAAATCTTTCTCTTTGGTGATCTTAATCTTCCTTCTCTTAAATGGGCTCCATCAGACGATCAATTATTTTACATTGCCACTAATCCCTCTGCTGCCAAAGAATGAATGAATAAGATCGCCTTAGCCAAGTTAGTGGCATCACAAATTACATGGGTAGACAGCTGACACGATCTTCACAAAGACCCCCTTAGTTCCTCTACTTCCACTTCTTCTACCACTGAATACTTTCCCTCCGTTTAAGTCCTACGACTTCCACAAAGCAAACTTCAATGAATATCTCAATAACGCCTCCTTCAATTTTGACAGCCTTACAATAAACGATACCATATCTATTTTCTACAGAGAAATATTCAATTCTATTTCTCTTTACGTTCCCCTTTCCCGATCCAAACATTTACCTACCTACCCTCCTTGGTATAATCGCAGGCTAAGAAACACAAGAAACAAACTGTGGGCAATCTTCCTTCGTACTCAATCCCCCAATGACTTTTCTAACTACAATACATTGATATTTATTTGAAATTCACCGAGCTGCATAAGCCGCTCTATGAACGCCATTTGATTGAAACGCAAGCCAATCTTATTAACGATTTTAAGTCCTTCTTTCAGTTTGTCAACTCCAAAAGGAAATCTGATGGCTACCCAACTTCACTCCCATTCAATGGCGAAACCTCGAATGATCCCAAAACTATCACCAACTTTTTTATTAACTTTTCCAAACAATCTTTCGCCGATGACTCATTTGTACCGGACACTACCTACTTTGACCACTTACCTAATTTCTCCCTTGGACCATTTCTCCCACGTACTATTGACCCCCCTATCATTGAAAATAAATTGAATCAACTGCATGATGAATTTACTTCTGGGACCGATGGTCTCCCTGCCATATTACTAAAATAATGTTCCTCCATTATTTCTGTCCCTCTCAAAAATATTCAACTTATCCCTGTCCCTTGGAGAATTTTCTCAGATATGGAAAACCGCTTTTATAACTCCTGTTCATAAAAAAAGGTCCGAAGAACTACCGGCCTATCACCAAATTCTCCCACATACCCAAATTTTTCAAAAGTATCTTATATGACACTCTAAGTTTCCACTGCAAATCTCTAATCTGCTCTAAACAACATGGCTTCCTCAAATGCAGGTCTACAACCACACACCTTGTCGAATTTGTGTCTTTCACAATCTCAGCATTAGAGAATGGAAATGAGGTTGACGTCATTTCAACTGATTTCAGCCTTCGACAACATTTCCCACAAACTAATACTCTTCAAAATGTCTCTTGGCTTTGAACGCACTACGTTGAAGTGGATATCTTTTTATTTAAAAAACTTACTACAGTGTTCGCTTAAGATCTGCCTTTTCTAACCCCTTCTTAGCTTCCTCTGGCGTTCCCTAAGGCAGCCACCTAGGTGCACTTCTTTTTATTCTTGCCATTGAGTAAGACATTGAGTTTGTCTTCCAGCGTCGGTTCCTATGTTTCGCTCTTCGAGGTCTGCCCTGAAACAATCCTTTGTTCTTACCGCCCTATCAAGACCGTCTTAAACTAATCACCTTAAGTACTTTGGAGAAAAGAAGAAGAGGAGTTGACATCATCTTCGTTCATAGACTACTTACAGGTACTAAATCTTAACACTAACCCTCGTAATACACGCAATCCTCGTCTCTTCTATCCATCCAATCGCCGCACCTCATGCGGCTCCAATGAACCCATTTCCTTTATGCTGGCAAGTGTTAATTCGAATATTAACTTCGATTTCAGCCTCAGCACTCCATGCCTAAAACTCCGTCTTTTCAATAACATTCTCTCCTTTCAGTCTTTGTTTCTAAGGATCGAGCCCCCTCACCCGTTCTCATTTGTTATTAAGTTTAGCTTGAACAAATGGGGGTGTTTGCCCCCATGAAAATTAAACTAAGCACAGGAATAGCTGAGAGGCCAGTCTTATAGACTTTGACAGGTGAAATAGCGAAGGATTGCACTTATAAAATTGGGCAAGTTTGAAATTGAGGGCAAGAAGTTCCATAGCCTAATAGTGTGAAAGAAAAATAGACGTGACGAGTTGACGTAATTACTGCCGTAGGGAATAACGTTCGTGGTTCTAGAATATCGAGAGAAATTCAGTCTGTTGTTCAAATACGCCGGGCTAAGTAGGAACATACAGTTTCTAGTGTCGATGTGTTGTTGCAAGTTGCAACCTAGCAAGTCTCAAGTGTACTCAGAGATATGCTCGTAACGGCGAATACCATAGATGTAACGCATTGCATCGTTGAAGGCTATTTGTAGCTTACGTTGGAATAAGGCTACCTCCGAGTATGTTATGAGTCTGCGGCGTGTTTCGAGTGGAGTGAAGTACGCACTGGGCCACATTTTGCGAAGACAACAATAAACTCGACTAATGACCATGTGTGTGCGAAAGTGGTAACCACAGTCCGTTGCTGATCTTGGTGTCCAGACGATCCCATCTAGCTTGCCACGTTACTATGGATGCTGCCCGTTCTTCTTCCTTTATGCGCCTGGCCTGTTGTCGGTCAGACGTTAGCCTGCGGTGTATCCTCATGAGCTCGTCTGCCAGGATGTCGATGGGTAGCATTCCTGCTATGACGAACGCTGCATCATCTGAGATGGTCCTGAATCCGCTGATTGTTCTTGCACCAGCACATATCGGAGCAGCGTACAGTAGAACTGAACTGACTATCTTTGAGAGTAAGACTCTGCGCGCATATAACCACCTACATTCAGGAGCATTTGTGACAGCGCTCCTTGTATAAGTGATGCATTCTCGCTGGCATACCTTATGTGTTCCTTAAAGGAGAGCCTGCTATCAAGCATAACCCCTAGGTACTTCACAGATTTATTAGACCTAATCGTTTGATCGCGGACTAAAAAGCTCGCATGCTTCACCTTCTTGCGGCTGGTTTTTGAGCACAGCCTCCGTTTTGTGGGCAGCTAGTTCCAGGCCGGCACTTAGCAGCCAATCTTTCACCTTAGAGATGGCTGTGTTCATGGAAACCTCCACTTCCTCTATATGTTTGGCCAGCTGTGAAAATGGCAATGTCGCAAGCAAAGCCGGTGATTTGTACTCCAATGGGAAGCGCTAGTCGTAGAACGCCATCATACATAATGCTCCACAGTAGAGGTCCAAGAACTGATCCCTGCGGAGCTCCCGCCGTTATGCTATAGAACTTGACGCTCTCATCGATGCCTCCTATTGTTGAAGTAGTCCATGACTATTTTCAGCAAATAGGAAGGGGTACCATGGTAATTAGGGGCATGTGCGTCTAGTTTGCTGAGTTAAAAGCATTTTTAACGTCCAGCATAACTACTGCACAATATTTCTTCTCTCGCCCTCTCCATCTCTATTCTTGGACGGCATCTGCGGCCAGGTTGACCACGGATTCTATGGCGTCGACCGTTGATCGTCCTTTTCTGAAGCCAAACTAGTTGTTTGACAGTGCACTATTAATTTCCGCTACCGCCAGTAACCTACTATATATGATTGGTTCCAGTACCTTACCTAGTGTGTCTAATAGACAAATCGGACGATAAGGGGACGGTTCTCCAGGTGGCTTTTTACTTTAAGGGAGTAGTACCAAGTGCTGCAGTTTCCACTGTGTGGGAAAGACTCCCTCTTGTAAGCATTTCCCCAAAGTGTGCCGGGAAGCGTCAGGCCTGGCCTTAATCGCCACTTTGAGGGCCTTATTTGGGATGACCTCAGGTCCGGTTGTTTTGCTGTTTTTCACCTTAGAGTCAGCTTTGTATAGCTTCTCTAGAGTAATTAGAGGGATCTCCTCTGTGCTGATCCTTGCCGTGTTGCCACTAATAAGCGTTTGACTCCGAGGAAAGAGGTGTTTTACTATTTGGGTGAGCATTTCAGGGTTTGTTATCGGCGGACCCCTGTTATTTCCCATCCTTTTGTATGCTTTGCCCCAGGGGTTGAAACACCTTGCTTTGCTTACTTCTATAGTTTTCACCAGCTCATCTCTCGCTAGCTTAAATTGGAGAAGCCGCTCTTGGAAGTCTGGCCTGTTTCTGGATCGTTGGGATTTCATTCGCGCTCTTAGCCTCTGGATATCCTCGTTCCACCAGTAGGATGAGGAGTCCCTTTAGTTGGGTTTCCTCCTGGTCATCTTTGCGTCACATGCTACAGTTAGCGGCTTCTTGGTTTCACCACTCCAAATTCGGCAATTTGGTTTGCTTACATATCCATTTAACCAAACATGGGCCTCATCGAAGAACAAAATTTTGCGTTGAAAATGGGGATCAAGCTGAATCATGTTTTTGGTCCATTCACCGAATCTATGACGCATATAATGGTCACGCGGTTTCAACTCTTGCACAAGCTGGACCTTATAAGCTTTTGAGCCAAGATATTTTCGTAAAACTCCAATTGCTGTGCACGATCGACTCATTCGGATTCTCCTCAACACTGTGCTCCACAACGGCAATAACTTCTCCTCTTTGCACCGTTTGCCGTCTTTATCCACTAGAGTGAACGTGGTGCGTTTGTTCTCCGAATAACTTGCTCAGATGGACGATTATGTAGACCATAAACTGGACGTAGCGCACGATAAGTTTGACGAACCGAACCATGGTTTTCAAAATAAGTTTGCATCTTGTTTTGGCGTTGGTCTATTCACTGTAAATGGCAAAATGTACTAATTACAAATCCATTTTCAACGGTCGAATTGATAATCTGTTGAAACAGTGTTGCCAGTCTAAAAACAAAACCTTTAAAAAAACACCCTTTTCAATGACATTTTAGGCCAGATATAATGTTAAACCCTAACTCCTGAAGGCTGTATAGCAATTTGCCGAGTATGTAGAAAGATTGAGAAAGTAGTCATTGGTTTGGATGGTTCATTAGACAATTTCTGAGGAGAGTTAGAAGCCTACTTGCCCATATCTGTATATATCTATAATGTTATTTTCGTTATTTGTATGCGTATGTAAGATAAAAAATAATTATCGCCATATCCGTATTGTGTTACAGGTAATTCCATTGTTTTTTGTACTCTTCTTCTTTCTATCTTTTTCGTCCTTCCTTCTTACACATAACTTTATGTAGCTTTTATAAATATTTCAATGCTTGAAAATGCTTTTGCTAGTTAAAAAGTGAAAAGACACAGCTTTGTGCAAGAATATCTCACGCATTTCTTTCCATAAACAATGTAGACATAGAAGATATATTTTATTCCATTAACTAATAAATGTTTATTTTCTTCAATAATCAATTCGTATTCCAGACAATAAAGACAGATTCCCAGATGGCGATCTTCCACGATGGAATTTTACAGATTTCATGCACTCATTTATGATTGTATTCCGTGTCTTATGTGGTGAATGGATTGAATCAATGTGGGATTGTATGTACGTTGGCGATGTGTCCTGTATTCCATTCTTTTTAGCTACTGTCGTGATTGGAAATCTAGTCGTAAGTATCTAAACTACACAAAATAACCACCATAGATTACTATTTATTTTCTTTCGTTTAAGGTACTTAACCTTTTCTTAGCTTTGCTTTTGTCAAATTTCGGTTCATCCAGTTTATCAGCGCCAACCGCAGACAACGATACAAATAAAATCGCTGAAGCCTTTAATAGAATATCGCGTTTTTCAAATTGGATTAAACGTAACGTAGCCGATTGTTTCAAATTAATTCGTAACAAATTGACAAATCAAATTAGTGATCAACCACCAGGTGAGAGGACCAATCAGATCAGTTGGATATGGAGCGAAGGTTTTTATCCACTTGTTTTATATAATTTACAAAACAAAAAACCAAAAAAAAAAAAAAACCAAAAACGAAAATTAAGATTCATAAATTATATACATATAGATGAGTATATCTCTATCTAGATCCCTAGATGCATATGTAATCAAGTACGGAATTTTGATGAAACATTATTGATACTCAGTATGCATATGTACGATAGACCGAACTGGTTGCATCCGATCAATTCGATGCCTACATATGTATACGGACTCTGTTATACATTTATCTGAACATACCTCTGCATATTTTTGTACTCTCTCATGCGATCATGAAACAATGTACGTGTTTTGTTTAGTTTCTTAATTTGTTTTCGTTCGTTTCCTAATCGTAACAAGTAACTTTTAAATCTTTCTAAGTACTTGTAGAACGTAAAGTATCTAACAGTAATGTAGATTAGATAATGTTGATAGACATTTTTACACACTCGTATATATGTACCTATAAACCAGTATACGATTGAGTTCGAGTTCGAGTTGAATATAAACTTACTCGTATCCGTGTAGACCTTGTTTTCCACTCGAGTAATTGTTGATTTTCTTTTAGTCCAAGTAATACTATAGAAATATCGGAGGTATATCAACGCTTATTGTTTCCATTTTTGTTTTTCTTTATGTTTTTTCTCTTTGTATATTTGGTTCCCTTAGTTTTGTATCCTTAGTTCGTATTCACTCAATTTTATTTCCTACCTATCATCGAGGTCAAAGAGTTATTTTCGGCTCAAAATCAGGCCTCGTGTCTACATGTTATCCACAAAGCTTTAATATAAAAACCACAAATACTTATCCTAAATTTCGTAAAATAAAGATATACAGTCAGCGTCAAAAGTGAGTATTCAGTCAGTAGTGGGAAATTTGTCTCCCGAATTAAAATAGTGAGAAATGAGCTACGCCAGGCATGAATACCTTAAATTATAGCTCTGAAATCATACTTAATAACATAATCTTAATATAAAAGTTAACATAAAGTAGTAAATGCAATTCAAAGCAAATAGATCTAAATATAAGGGTCCAAAGCGAGTTTACATCTGATTGGTTCGGTGATTTAAAGACATAACGACTCTTTTTCGATTGGAAATGTAACGGCCCAATTATTTTAAAATATTGAAAAAAAAAAAGTCTGCCAGACAGTACTTGAAAGTGAACCCATAATATTTGCCAAATGCCCGAAATTTGCACAAAAAAGTAAAAATTGCCACGAAATTGGCAAAATTGTGAATAGACTTCATAATGCTATAAAAAAAATCAAGATGACAGAAGCGATTGACTGAAAAAGAAAGTACGAACAAATAATGTGCCTTTTTGAATTTGAGGAGCTACAATTTTTTTATACAGCCATTTTGAAAATTTATAAAAAAAGATGTTAATAAATTACACAAGTTTCTCACAAAAGGCGAGAATATGTTAATGATGATGTCCACCCTGGACCCAGGCACGTTAATAACGGATGAAAACGTCTAACCAGTGAAGAAAATTACTATGCAGAATCGTTGTATTACTTTCAGAGAAGTTGCTGAAGATATTGGTATATCATTTTTCTCTTTTCTCTGACATTTCGGGCATGAAACGCAATGAAATTGCTAAATTTGGAACAAAAGAACCGTCGCATTAGCTTCAACCAGAATAAACGACGTGAACAACGATCCAGATTTGCTGCAAATCACGCATCACGCGTTGCGAAATATGACCATATGGTTATGACGTTGAAACTAAAGCTCAATCATCCCAATGGAGGCGACAAAAAAGCCAAATACCAATAAAAACACGCCAAGTTCGGTAATATGTGAAAATCTTCCTCTCTGTTTTCTTCGCTACAATGGCTTGGTTCATCATGTTATACAGTCAATAAGGAAATTATGCGCCGTTTACGTGAAACAATACGAAAAAAAACGTCCGGGCTTGTAGGGATTAAAATCATTGTCTGTTCTTCTTCTTCTTCTTCTTCTTCTTTTCCTTTTTATCCCGGCGTCGTTATGGTCAGAAGTGTAGGACCATAACCTTCCCACTTAACTGCATTCCTACTGGTCCGCTTGTGGGGTCCGCCGGTTTGACCTCAGAAAGTAGCGGCAGGCTTCCCGGTTTGGGATTACTTCATCGCTGAGGCCAATCAAATGCTGGTGTTTTTGCATTTGTTTGCACCAATTGTTTTTCGGCCTGCCTTTTTTGCGTGTTGAAATTGGAATGTTGATTGATAACGCCTTTTGGACGGGGTTCAAAGGATCTCTTCTTTGAACATGGCAATACCAACTGAGTCGGTCGCGCTCTATATTTCTTGTGATGGTTTCTTTTACGTGGAGGCTTCCTCGGATCTTTGAACTTCTAATTCTGTCACGCTTTGTTACTCCCGCTGTCATGCGAAGCATCTTCATCTCAGTTGCTGTTAATTTGCTCTCATACTTTTTGTGCATTGTCCAGCATTGTGAACCGTATGTGAGCGCCGGACGTACAACTGAAGTGTAGAGCCTTCCTTTCAGCTTAGGGGGCATTTTTCGATCACAGAAGATGGCGGAGTTTTCCCGCCACTTCATCCACCCTACGCTTACGCGATGTTTGATGTCGTCATCACAAGTTGCTTCTCTATTAATCATAGATATTTAAACTTTTCACACTTGGGAAGCACTCTTCCATTCAAGTAAATGTCTGGAATAGGCTGATGAGGGTCAGAGAACGGGCAGCACAGATACTCTGTCTTCTTTGAATTAATACGATACCCGTGTCCCTCAAAAATGTCCACCCACACATCAAGTGCTCGTTGTAGGGACGCCTGATCATCACTTATAATGGCCCCATCGTCAGCAAAGAATAGCTGGTGCACATTGGGGTCCGTCACTTTTCCTTCAAGCAAGCAATCAAGGACTGCTGTAAAAAGCAGTGGGCTGAGGACGCTCCCTTGGTGTACACCGACTTTGATTGCGAACTCTTCGGTGACTCCTGCAGTGCATCTTACTCTTGTCGTTGCTCTCTCGTACATGTCCATAATCACTCGCACGTAGGTTTCTGGAACTCCTTTTTGTCTTAGCGCTACCCATAAAAGATCTCTTGGTTGCCGGTCAAAGGCCTTCTCGAAATCAACCAACACCATATGCAAGTCCTTTGAAGAATCACGATGCTTTTCCATCATGATCCTTATACTTTAGATTGCATCTGTTGTTGATTTACCCGAGACAAACCCGCACTGGTCATCAGATAGTCGTATTATTTTTCGCAGTCGGCTATCTAATACCCGTTCAACGATCTTCATGGTGTGCGACATCAGCTTGACAGAACGGTAGTTATCACAATTTCGCGTATCACCCTTTCCTTTGTGCAATGGAAGAAGATAGCTTTCCCTCCATTGATTAGGCATAGTGTCGCCTCTCACAAGTTTGGAGATAAGAACCATGAGCCATCTAGACCCGATGTCTCCCATCTTTTTCCAGAACTCAGAGGGTATCCCGTCCGGCCCAACAGCTTTTCTTTTCTTGGAGTTTTTAACCGCGTACCGAACTTCTTCGACTGTATTTCGGCATGATTCGGGGCGGCTCTTGGAAAGTACACTCGGGGAAACTGTTCGTTCAGAAGTTCCTCGCAATACTGTCGCCATCTGTGGAGAATTTTTCGTCTTCCACAAGGAGTTGGCCTTCAGCATTGTTAATAAACTTTGGGAAACGAATCTCCTGAGCATTTCTTCTTCTCTGGGCGGCTATCTTAAAGATATTTGCTCCTTTGTTCAAATTGTTTTGTCGAAGCTCCTGGGTAGCCTGGTTCCTGTCAGACGCGGAAGACGATATTTCTTCCAACTCCTGATAGAGGCCTTCCATGCTTTTCGCTTTGAATTCGGCGCATTTTTTCTTCGCGATACCTTTGCAATATCTATATACCTTTTCACGGCGAGCTTTTTCCTCTCTATTAGTAGAAGAGCACTTTGACCAAGCTTGGAAAGCCATTTTCTTTTCGTGTATCACTGCTTTGGCTTCGTCTGTCCACCACCAGGTTTCTTTTGCGTGTTGGCAGGGGCCTTTAGATGTTCCGAGCAGTGACTTGGCTTTCTCCAGGCCAGATTGTTGTAGGGAATCCCACATGTCTTATGCTCTGCACTCCTCATCGATAATGGAAGAGAGGTAGTTTTCCATGATGGTAATAAAAGCTTCGCCTTTTCCTTTATCCAGCTTATACCACTTGATTCTCTCAGACACCTTCGTTTGCTGCTTTGACTTCTTTCTCGCATCCATAAAAAATTCAGTCAGGAGGAGACGGTGTTGAGGGGCGATCGCGTCTCCCAGGATCACTTTGCAATCTTTAGCTCGTGGCTTCATGAAACTGGATACCAAATGATAGTCTATTTGAGTTTCATTTCCGCCGCTGCTATAAGTGATCAGGTGCCGGCTTTGTTTGACGAACATGGTATTTAGCACTATAAGACCGTACGACTTGCACATGTTTAGGATATCTTCACCTGAAGAGTTCCTGGTGCCGTATCCCAGCCCTCCGTGATAGCCTTCATAGTCTTCGCTTGTCTTCCCGACATGTCCGTTTAAATCTCCCCCAACAAACAAAAGCTCTTCCTTTGGGATGATTTTGACAAGGTTGTGGAAATCTAGCCAGAATGCATCTTTTTCTTTTTGTTCGCATCCTACTTGAGGGGTATATGCGTTTACGATGTTCCACACCTCACCATGCATCACCAATTTGAGAGCCATCAAACGGTCACTGGACTTTGAAATGGTTAAGACGTTGCCAAGTAGCTCTGCCGCAAGGATGATGGCGATTCCGTTTTTTCCTTGTTCCAATCCATAGTAAAACATCTTGTAGGCTTTTGTTTTAACGTCCAGAAACGTGCCCGATTACCGGTGTTTCGCCATTTCGTCTCTTGTACGCACAGGATGTCTACTCGCCTTCTAACTATCATTTCTTCAAGCTCATAGCTGCGCCCACTCATGCTTCCAACGTTCCAACTCGCGACTCTTAAATGTGGCTTACGCCGTTGCATTACTTTGCTATCCCCCGGAAATCCTATAGCTCTGACCCGAGCATTTCTGCTCGTCCCAGGATCACGACCATTAGTAGTGCCTGGCGGGGTAGTGCTTTTCCTTTTAGCGTTCTTTTCCATAATGCTACGGTTTGACCGTTTTCATTCTTCCCTTCCTTTTTAAGGCATCTGCTCACTGATTGTTCTTGGTACGTAATTTTTTGCGGCAGTCGTGCCCCACCCAGCGCATTCAGCGGATTTGAGCCCCTGCGAATTTTTTCTCTTTTAAAAACTGAAACCCCTAGAATTTTTCTAACAACAGCATAGTGGTACAGCAATTATAATAAGACAGAAAAGAAAACACACTTGTAAGGGCACCTTATTCACTAAACATACATTTTTTGAACGCAGGGGAACCAACATACTGGCCCGCAGACATGAATAAGAAACCTGACCTCAAGGGGATACCGCGAACAAACTTAACAGCAAAAACTTGCCTTGAACTTTCATCTGACCGCTCCCCCATTATTATCCCCTTCGTAACCTAAGTTACCAAGCTTACTCACCACACAAGGCCTTACAATAAAAGAACTGATTCTTCTTCTTCTTTTGATGGCGCTATAGCCCGGTGTGGGCTTGGGCCTAAACCAAGAAGCGTCACCAGCCAGCGCGATCTCGTGCCAGCCTTCACCAATGTCGCACACAAAGTTGGTTGGGGTCCTTTTCCACTTGTGTGCGCCATTTGAGTCGAGGGCGTCCTCCGTTGCGTCGTCCCAATGGCTCAGATTCAAATACTCTTCGGGCCGGAGCTGTGTTGTCCATACCCTTTACATGGCCTAAGCGTTGTATCCATAGACGCTTAACCAGGCGCATGCCGCCGTAGATCACATATAGTTCGTGATTGAATCTTCTCTACCAAGGATCGCACGCAGAACTTTTCTCTCGAAAAGTCGAAGAGTTTCCTCATTCGCTTTTAAGAGCGTCCATGCTTCAGCACCATAGAGCAGGACTGGGATGATTAGAGTATTATATAAAGCCAACTTGGTCTTTCGAGAGAGGGCTCTATTACTCAATTGTCTCTTGAGCCTAAAGAAACAGCGATTGGTAAGAGTGATTCTGAATTTGATCTCGGTACCGATTATGTGTTCGACCAATCACATCAATATCATCCGCGTAAGCCATCAGTTGAACGGACTTTTGGAAAGATATGCTTCTGGTGTTAACTTGTGAGTTTCGCACGATCGAGTATTAAGTTAAAAAAGTCACATGACAGCGCGTCGACTTGCCTAAACCCTTTTTTGACATTGAAGGTCTCGGTACGTTCTTTGTGGACCTCGATGGAGCAGCGACAGTTCTAATACACATTCTGATGAGCTTGGTAGGGATGTCAAAACTAGACATGGCTTTGTCATATGCGGCCTTGAAGTCGACGAATTCCGATGAGTTCCGCGGGCAGTCCAGCTTTGTTCGACTTAAGTCTCGATATTGCTATCTTGACTTCGTCGAAGTCGGGGGGACGGAGGAGGGAGGCCCCAAAAGAACTGATTGACAACCTTTTCAAGACAGATTCACCAAAGACCTGCCACTAAATATTCCCCTAAAATACACTGACAACCTGAATAATGCAATAAATTCAAGTTAATGACTCAGGGGCTTTCTTTGCCAACTTCACAAACGAAAAAAAAAAAACAACCCACATCACCTACACTTCAACATAATTATGAAACCGTACCAATCACACCAACGAATATAGAAGAAATAAGCTTACATAAAGCGCAGTATTAAACAAAATCTTGGATACACGAAAAATTCCTAAAAGAATTGCCATACCATGGAATTATTTATAATAAAAAAAAAAAACTAGGAAAATACATTGCAAAAGCATGTAACTACAACCCAAAATGCCGTTCCAATCCTATACCCTTTTAAATCATACCCATAGTCTACAACTACGAGTAATAACCGACCATAACAAAATTGTAGCGAAACAGCAATTCGGGTTCAGTCAACGTCATGCGACTATACGACAAACGCACAGAGTAATAAATAAAATTTTAAGTTTCTTGGAAAACAAAAAAAGTATTTCTTGATGTATCTAAATTTCTGGTAAAGTCTGGCATATAGAACTGCTTTACGAACTCTGCAAAACCTTGATTCTAGACTTTTACCTGCTACCTTGACTAACGACATTTTTCCTTTAAAACACTCCATACTGCACATCATACAAGCTGGCGTTCCCCAGGGTAGCGTAATAAGTCCACTACTTTACTTGATATACACGGCCGATATACCTACCCGGAAAACGCAATACTCCATGCTAGCCACGTTCGGAGACCACACAATTACTTTGCCAGTTAGCAAAGACGTAACGGATGCATGCAATAAACTTCAAAGCCGTTTTAACAACACCATACTTTGGATCACTAAATAGGGTTCACGGCCGATAAGAAAAGACTCATTTAAATCATTACAGTCCTTACGGAAAATCTTAGCAAGAGAGCGGGCTCAAATTCCAGAATTACAAAAAAACCTGTTGAATCCATACGCCATTACGAAGCAGTAATGTAATCCATAGGAAAACATTCTAAGTATTAGTAAAATTAGCTTTTTTAAGAGGTGTCCATGTTTTGCGTAGGTCATTCCGGACAATTTTAATTTAGAGGACAAACTTCAGCTAATGTCTGTACACTCACTCTTGACTGTGACTGACTAACACTATATCTTCTCCAATCAAAAAGTCAATTATCTTTTGCCCTACCACGCCCTTAATGAATATCTACTTCCATGGTTGTAAGGCGAAACTGTAATTTAAAGTATAGGGTAGGCCAACATCTAGTTGATTGTTTTCGTCAAATTACACATACGATTTAGTTCGGTCGGTGGCAATTACAAATGAAACCAACACGGTTTCGCTTGCACGTGACCATTCGAAAATTTTGTTATTATTTTCTTTAAACCCACATTCGATATTATGTTAGAGGTCCCTAATTTTTGGTGGGTAATTGGCAGAGGGCTCCTTCCAGACAGAAGACCAGACAGAAGAAGTCTAAAGATGTTGAAGGAGGACTTAGGAGGACAATCAACTTCTCTTTTAACTGATATAAAACCAATTTCAAATTGTTTGGAAGCTTGTGCGAGCAGTAGCGACATCTTGTTGATATAAGAAATCTTTCAGACCCAATTATCTCATGTAAGGCAGTCAGCCAATAGTCAATCAATATGATGCATTAACGCTATCCATTCGCTGCAACTACCTCTCCAGCCTCATATTCAAAATCAACGGGCCAATGAGGTCACGAACTCATAATCCGCACTACAAAGGAAAAGCATTTGCTTTTCGAGAAGCTGGTGTCGAGAATTTCTGCTAAGCACGTAGAGATCCTTACCAAAAATATAATTGCCCGTTATAACACCTGCAAGTCTTCTGCAATTAATTTCCCTTGCAGACATCGCGTACGCGCTTACATTTTGGATATTGTTTGCGTTAAAGACCCAATCGTCGGATTTGACCATTTAAGCAGGTACACCTAAGGCTGGTTCAGGTCTTGAAAAACTCTCCTCTGAGCCCACTCTAGCGAGTTCATCATACATCTCATTTCCTTGGATCCAAGAGTGATACAGGTCAAAAAGGTTTTAGGGTTGGACAAAGCTTTGAGTACAGCTTGGCTGTCACTACAGACGCATATGCCTTTTCCCTTACACTTGTACTTCACAACATAGTGACGCATATTTTCCTAACGAAAAGTACAGTCGCGTTCAAGGAAAACCCCAGCGCCGAACTCCCGCCCAGACTTGGAGCCATCTGTAAAAATGTGAAGACAGTCCTTTTCAGGTTCAGTATCTGGCCAGAACCAACCCTGACGTCATGGAAATTTTTCTGTGAAATTATGGCGCAATAGGATGGCAGGTGTTATTGCGTTGGAGGTCACAGTCATGAGACAGGGGTCGTAGGATATTTCTCAAGTCATTGTCAGTCGAGTTGTACTCTTGAGGCGAGACATGGCTTGCAGTGTGCACCCTCTGATAAAAATTTAAAGAGGCG
Organism: Merodon equestris; assembly: GCA_958301585.1. Taxonomy (NCBI): domain Eukaryota; kingdom Metazoa; phylum Arthropoda; class Insecta; order Diptera; family Syrphidae; genus Merodon; species Merodon equestris. The sequence goes on from OY284415.1 coordinate 105,198,416, forward strand.
GAAAGTTCAGCATAACATCTAAAATAGTTCCCGGCGTGATGGGGTAAGCTTCCGTTTAGCTGAGGTTAATTGCTCTTTGAAGTTCGGTGAAAGAGGCTATAATGCGTTATTTTGATAAGAATATCGGTCCTGTAAATAGAGATTAGTACGGCGATAAGCACCATGGTTTGCCAAAAGCATCTTTGCATTACCAGAAAGCTGACAACACTTTGGTAGTTTTTGACTCACGATGCTTTGAGCAAAGCAGCTTGCTGTCTAAGATGATAGATAGTACCTCGTATATCGATCAAATTTAACGCCGCTTGTGCTTTGAGACAGATAGTCGCTAGACATGAGCCGACAGAGAGAACGGCAACATCATCCGCATAGACCTGGGCATAGATTCCAGTAGCATTGAGAGCATCGAGGAGAGAGTCGACCATCAATTCATTTCCCTCATAGCGTTCGCTCAAAACGTGAGTATGGAGCTTGACCTGGTGAGGAACAAGTTTTTTCAAAACGCTTCACAATTGCATTAATTTCGGAGTAACCCTTTTAAGGTAGACCCTGCTTCCAACAGCTTTGCAAGACTATTTAAAAGTTGAAATGCTCGTTTTGTTTTTTCTTGATATTCTGATCGTTTACCATATGATGGCCTCGTTTTCCTTGGACTGGAATATGCTCTGACAGAGTCTCTATAATATGTGCTCGGTCGAAGTAGTTCAAAAATATTGAATGGTAATGAATCAGTCTGTCAGCAACTTTCATAAATTGTGTCGCCCTATCAGCCTTACTTCCAGTCATCGATACGAAGAGTCTCTCAATTATCAAATTGTAAATTTCCAGTAGGAACCCTATCAAACAATATATTTAAAAATCATTGTTGGTGAGATTCGACTCCAGGTTCTTTGGTGTCAGTTTTCAATATCAATATACTTCTTTAAACATGAATTTTAAAAGCGGCAATCGTTTTTTTTTTTTTGTGGTAGCGTTAAACCTAGAGCACAATGACCCATCGATTTGACGTTTTGTGTGAACGCAAATGACAATGTTTTGACCCGACATGGTAAAGAATGATCTTTTCCGTATTTAATTTGGCCAAATTAATTGTTTAAATAATAAATAGGAATACCACTTATGCCAAACGTTTCGTACATATAGTAGTACGACAAATATCACACAAGTCAGATTTTAAATTTTATACAGCCACATCAGTGTTGTCCGCACATAAAATATGCTCGGACGTCACTTCACCTTACAAGTGGTCTTCCTCTACGAGTATACCATCGCTCGAGATAAGATTCGAAGACTCCTCGGAAGAATGGTATCCATTCGCTTGACATAGCCCTGCTATCTAAGGTCTTTGAATTTGTTTAAAGACGGCATATTTTGCACTATCTATCAGATATGGCACTGAATAACTCATTTCGAAACACTCTGCTGTATGTAGCCTTGAAGTCAACGACTTCTTCTTCTTCGCGGGCGCTACAGCTCGGGGTGAGCCTGAGCCTCAACCAACATGCCTCTATATCTAGCGCGATCTTTGGCTCCCTCTAGTGCCAGATTCTCATCTTAGGCGTTGGATTCGTAGACTCCTGACCAGGCTCCTGTCATGTCCTCCATCCCCCTCCGGTATTGATAGGACCAAAAATCAAACGCAATATCTTTCTCTCGAAACGGCCAGGCGTCTCTTCATCCACATAGGGTCCATGCTTTTGCACCTTACAAATAAGGGTCTTGCATAAAGTCAATCTGGCCGTACGAGAGAGAGCTCTATTACAAAATTGCCTCCTGAGCTATCGAAAAAACAGCGACTGGCAAGGGTGACCCTGCGTTTGATGATGTCGTTGTTCCAGGTAACTGCGGAGCCAAGGTATACGAAGTCCTTGACTACCTTGAAACTGTAGCTGCCAATATTAACGTCCTGACCAAGACGTCGGTGGTGAGCGTCCTTTTTTGATGACAGCATATATTTTGTTTTGCCCTCATTTACCGCTAGACCAAATTTCGTAGCTTCCGCCTCAATAGTTGTAAACACTTCATTGACATCTCGCTTACTCCTTCAAATAATGTCAATGTCTTTGGCGTCAGCGAGTTTCTAAGACAATATTAAAAAATTCACACGACAGCGCCTCACCTTGTCTAAATCCTTTTTTGGCATCAAAGCTATCGGTTAGGTCTGAACCGACTCGAATGGAGCAGCGAGCATTCTCCAAAGTCATCCTACACAGTCTGACGAGCTTAACAGGGATGTCAAAAATAGACATGGCGTTGTATAGCTCGTCTCTTATTAGGCTGTAGTATGCGGCTTTGACGTCAACAAATACATAGTTTGGTGTCGAGTTGAAATTCACTTGTCTTCTCCAGGATCTGCCGCAATGTGAAGATTTGATCGATGGTGAACTTTCCTGTCCTGAAGCCACACTGATAACGATCTATCAGGTGGCTTACGAAGGGTTTCAGAAGTTCAGACAAAACGGCAGAGAAGATTTTATAGGCGATATTGAGGAGACTTATTCCTCTGTAGTTGGCGCCGTCAAAGGGGTCTCCTTTCCTCGGGCATGCTTTCCTCGGACCATATCTTATAGAAGAGCTGGTGCTTGCTCACGACCAGGTTATTTACAGCTGCTTTGAAGAGCTCGGCAGGTAGTCCGCCTGCGCCATTAGCTTTGTTAGACTTCAGTTTAGATATTTATTTCGTCTTTACTTCGTCTAGGTCATGGGGCGGAAGTCGACGACTGTATTTTTCAGTACTGGCCGTAGTATTTAATCAATGATGGATTTGACGTTAAGCCACACTGATATGGAACGATTAGTTTATCTTTATACACAGGGTTTCTCGCGCTCGCCGGACGGCGGAGGAAGTCTTATATTGCAGCTTGATTCATCAGGCACGGTCATTTCCATCGGTGCCACTAATTTTGTGAACGGGCGAACAGAATTCACTTTAACCACCTCTTTTGAAAGGGTCATCCGACCTGATAGACGGAATCTTGTCTATTATTGTCAGCTTCGGAAGTGGTTTTCTTACGTCTTTAACTTGTTATTGAACAGCATATAGGGCTCGAAAATAAAACCGAATCGTCAATCGCTCTATACACATGGCATACCTCCACTAGGCGATGATAGATTTGATCTTATTCTGATAATCATCATTCAAATCGCCCCAACCCCAAGTAGGTTCCTCAGACTAATTTCTCTCGAAGGGATTGAAAATCTGGGCTGCTTTCCTACGATACAATGATTCAGACCCAGACTCAATGGAAACTAGAACATCCGTTCATTTATGTTATTTTCGTTTGTTTTATTTAAAATTTCCGTATTTTCGTTGCCTAGATAATGTATATAAGCAATATGTTAAGAAAACTAGTATAAATATAATTAAAATCAATTAGTTTTTGCAAAAAAAAATTATACCAAAAAATGAAAAGTTGAATACATATTTATATAATGTGAAAGTAAAACAGTGGATTTGACCCTTCTTAGTGTTTACGATATTGAATTATCTTAATTTGTTTTCTTCTTCTGTCCTTCAAAAATGTATTGGTTCTTCCTATTTTTCAATTGAATTTGTACATACGTTTTAATATTGGTTTAGGTTTTATTATTTTATTTTCCATTTTATAGTGTAGAAACTAATATTTTTGTTTTCTTATTTAATTTAATTTTATTTAATTTATTTTTTGTTTTATTCAATTTGTTTACTTTAAACTTTTTTCTAAAGTTGCTCTATATATATATAATTGTGTATTTCATCATTTCATTTGAAGAAATTAAAATTTACCTAACGAGAGAAAATTTTAGTTTTTTCACTACTCATTCAGTGAAAAAAAAATTGTTCACAAAAAACACATTTTTCATGCTGTATATGTAAATCTCATCAAAACTCCTTGCAATAAATCGTACTATAATTTATGTTTTCCTATATAAGTTAATAGAATAATTATGGTGTGCATAATATTTGAGACGGTATTGTAAAATAAACTTAGAGATGGTCTTAACACGTATGGCAATATCGAAGGCACAAATATTATGCACAGCTTTCAATTGACACTATATTAATCTATTTAGTTGACTTTCTGATTTATTAAAATTAAGCCTAAATGGTAATGGTGTTGAGCAAGTACTTTTTTTTTTATTTCAAATGCCTTTGTAGTAGCCAATTTGAAAACTTATTAGGAGGTCAAAGTCTGACAGTCCTGAAATGTAAGAACAGACACATAAATTATTATACAAATTAAATCATTATACAATAAAATAAGGTGTCGAATCGGTTGGTTAAAGTTTGGCTTGGAGCTTACCTTACAAGCTTATTATACAAAATATATTTGCCTGCATACAGGTGCTTAGAATCCCCAATTTCATAATCTTAGTTCTAAACCTAATTTTAAAAATTATATATTTTGAGTGACTTTTATGGTAGCAAACGTGTCTACCTACATAAATGTAGGATAAAGAGTTCCTACGTTAACGATCTCGTATAGCCCAAGATACTTTGGGAAGAGCTTCTGTCCTGCGACAAACTGTGTTTTTTATATTGCTACCAGCTCACCCAAGTGTACGTGTACGGTATTTTCCCCTTCCGGTCGTAGGTCTTCCTGTTCTCTTCTTGTACCTGTTTTATCTGCCTTTTCGCTTCCGCCCTCATCTGCTGGCGATCGTTTTCATACGTAACCAGGATCTCATCTTCCAGAAGCTGATGTCGTCTTCCATAATCATTTTAACGTCAAACAACAACTCGAAAGGAGTTCTTCCGGTACCATTTTGATGGATCTTCAATGGTAAGGCGCCTTAGCACTTGAATGATGGTCTTGTTCATTCTCTCCGCCTGCCCGTTGCCTCTGGAGAGTCGTCACGAAATGGTGCTCGATGTTTATCTCCAAGCAATACTTATCGAAGTCGTTGGATGTGAACGCTAATCTTTTGTCGGATATGATGCGTCGGGGATGACCAAAATCCTGCGAATATACATCCAATCGGTTGGTGGTTGATGACTTGGCTGGAGGATCCATTTTTTCACGGAATACATCCAAGTGAATTTAGCAAAGGCGTCTACCACTACAAGTATCGGTACTTCTTCGCTGTGGATGGTAGCGGCCCAAGATGATCAAGATGGTACATATGCAACGGTTGATCAACTTTGACAATGGGATGTAATAGCAACTCCCGCTTGCCGGTCTTCTTTGCAGCGACGATACAGGCACAACAAAACTCGTCCCTTCCTTGTGCATCCTTAACCGCTTTCAGAACATAAACCCCTATCGGATGGCGGCTTAGCGTATCGACTTAGCGTTTCGACGTGGCAGTGCCGGACCGATGATGAACTTCGCAATGCGACTATTCAAATTCTTCTCAGCCAAGGTATCCTTAAAGGCCTTGCGGTCGGTGAAAATCTCAACCCGAGCAAGTAGAGGTAGAGCACTTCGAGATGGTAGCTTTTCCGCGCTTGAGTTTTTGAAGCTTAAAAGGAATATTGGATAATATAGGTCATCGTCATGTTTTTGTACCAGAACAGCTCCGTATTCATCTTTAGAGGCGTCGGTGTGCAGCTGAGTGGGCAAATGCGGATTGAAAAGCTTCAATACCGGCTCTTGGCATAGGAGACACTTCAACTTGGCGTAAGCCTCTTCTTGGCAAGGTCCCCAAGCAAACTTGGCATCTCGTTTTGTCCGATAATGGCTTTGCTGGCGTAGCTGGAAATGAATTTTCGAAAATAGCCGGTCAATCCAAGAAACTGCATAACCGACTTATCATTTCTGAGCTTCGGAAAATGTTTAAGTGCCATTGTCTTCTCCTCCTTTCGTGATAACGTGTCCAAGAAACTTTACTTCAGTTTGGAGAAAGGCACACTTTTACCACTTTATCATCAGCCCGTTTGCCTCGTGTACCTCCAAAACTTGCTTTAACTTTTCAATTCCTTCCTCATCAGATATGGCCGGGATGATCAGATCGTCGACATAGGCTAGAACGACCCCTCGACGCTTTAGATCCTGAAGAACAAAATTTACGTATCTCTGGGCCACAGCGGGAGAGTTGCACAAACCAAAAGGGACCCTGTTAAACTCGAAGTGGCCATCCGGAGTACCGAATGCCGTGTATTTTATACTACTCCCTACGATGTCCACGTGTAAAAATGCATTCTTAAGGCTAAGGTCTAAGAAGACCTAGATCCCTGCGCCTTTTTTCACGTTAGCCTTGTATAATTGCTCGAGCACCTCCTCTCTGATTGGCAACGAATAACGGTCTTTCAGGACGTGTCGGTTTAATTGACGGAAATCGACACAAAGTCCACAAAGCGAACCATCTTTCTTTCGTGCCAGTACAATGGGACTGTTGCGAATAATCCCATCTCGCATTCATTCCGAGATCTGCTTGTCTACGATGTCTGACACCATCAGTCTGTTGGAACTAAGCTTCCTCTATGGTTCCATTAGCTGCTATTTGCTTCATCTTATAAAAGTATTCAAGAAACGATTCGCCTTCGTTCTTAGTTGTCTTCTCGAGTATTTTGTCTACGTTTTCGTGCTCCTTCAACAAAAATGCATGGAACGATCTCCAATTATTGACAGCCTTCTCGGACTCTAGTGCTAGCTTGGCCGCACCGAATAACAGTCGCCTTGAGTACAGACATTTCTAGACGTCTCCCCATCCGCAAACGGTGAACACATTTTCAAAATCCCACTTTCATAACCCATGCTTCGACACTCTTTCCATCTTCACCACAAAACTTTTCTACTTCAACGTCTTTAAATTGAAAGGCGTTATGAACGGTTCCGATTTCCACTTTAGCTAAAAACTGCAAATAAAACTATTTTTTTTTTACCTACAGTCACGCAAAGATGTTGAATATCGCTTTTGGATAGTCTACTATAAGTTGAACTAGGATTTACGAGGGGTGTAGACGTATCCAACAAGAGGTGTCATTTCAAATGAAAAAAAAACGCACAAATCTAATGAAAAATGATTATATTTTTAAAATATTCCAATGCACAAGCTCTGAGGTCAGTAATAGAGTACAATATTTGCGAAATGGCTCTACCTGCAAATAGTTATTTTATTGTTGAACATTTTTATCCCTTTTCGCATGAGTGCGGCTGTATTTTATGAATTCGTTTCGAGACTCACTTCCCTGTTCTTCTGGCGTAGAATTCGAACGGCAGTACATGAGGGGTGACCCAACGGTAATGATCATGAAATTAATACAGGGTGATTAAACGAGTAGTCAGAAAATAATTTATTCTTCCACACAGTCTTCTAATAAAAATATTAATTTCTTGACCCTCCCAAAACGCCTCAACAGCGGCTATAATTTCACTATAGTCTTCAAATTTCTTGCTTCGGATGTGTTTCTTGAGCCGAGAATAGAGGTTGAAGCCAGTGGGAGCTGGATCTGGCAAATAAGGCGGGTGTTCGAGCAGTTCCAATCCCGTTTCTTGAATGGCAGCCATCGCGGCTTTGTGATCCTACGGCTTCTTATTTGGTCTGCGTAGGAGGATCCCGAAATAATGAGAGAAAGCTCGCTTCAAAGTCATCGATTGATGTTTGTTTCATGATCAAAATCGTCGATTCACGTAGTGTCGTAACAAAAACATTTCCTGATCTTTTTGGAACTTCTTGAGATTCACCCCCGAAATATCGACTCGTTTTTTTTTTTGCTCGACCACAAACTTTTTTCATATGCAATTCGTTCGTAAATGCTGTCATATTAGATCCCTGCGACTTTTTTCACGTTATCTTCAGTGAGGGACGTGGATTGGTGTCCTTCGCGGTGTTCATCTTCAGTGGATCTTCTTCCCAGCTTAAACTCCTTGACCAAGCCTACCCAGTCGGCGTGTATGTCTTTGGTGATAACTCTATTTTCTAACTCTAATTTCATTTTCCTCCATTTTCATGGTATCCCTTCGGCGCTTCGTATTGAAATAAATATACCTCCTGGAAATCGTGGTCTATTTACGAGGGTGGTCCGATAAGTACTTAGCCTACAGAAGAAAAACAAACATTTTGGAGAAATGGCGGTTATTTTTCAATATAGTCTCCTTTTAGCTCGATACACTTGACTCAGCGATGCTCCAACTTCTTTAACCCGTCTTCTCGAGGTCTGCAAAGTAGGCCTCCGTGGCTCCTCATTCGACGGAAACCTCTGCCCGGCGAGTGACTTTTTCAAGTTTGGAAACAAAAAGAAGTCGCACGGGACCAAATCTGGAGAATACGGTGGATGGGGCAGCAATTCGTAGCCCAATTCGACCAATTTGGCCATGGCGAAGCCGTAGGTTTGAGCCGGTACGTTATCATGGTGGAAGAGCACTTTTTTCTTCGCCAAGTGGGGCCGTTTTTTCTTCAATTCGGCGTCGAATCGGCCCAATAATTTGGCATAGTACAGCCCTGTAACCGTTTTGCTCTTCTCCGGATAGTCGTGAATCCCAGAAAACGGTGGCCATCACCTTTCCAGCCCACGGGACAGTCTTCGCCTTCTTCGGAGCACGTTCGCCGGGTGGAGTCCACTGTTTCAACTGTTCCTGGGTCTCTGGTGTGTACCAGGGGATCCATGTTTCGTCGACTGTCACGAAACGACGCAGAAACTCCTTCGGATTGCGCATAAACATTGTCAAACACTGCTCTGAAGTGGTCTCACGGCTGCGCTTGTTGTCCGGATTGAGCAAACGCGGCACCCATCACGCCAACAGCTTTCTCATGCCCAAAATTTCATGCAGGATATGACCCACGTGATCTTTTGCAATGCCTACTGTCCCAACTATCTCGCGCACCTTCAATCGGCGGTTTGCCAATACGAGGTCGTGGATATTTGTCATGTTATCCTCCATGGTAGCCGTTTTCGGGGCACCTGGGCGTGGCTCATCAAAAACCGACGTGCGACCACGTTGTTAAACCAAATTTTGATGGTCGCCATCGAAGGAGAAGAGTCACCGTACACAGCATCAAAACGCTCTTTGATTTCGCTGCGCGATTTCCCTTCCAAAAACGCGGACACTCCCACTTCCACACGCGGTCAAAACAAAACTACGAGTCCGATCCGGCTGAAATTACGACAGTAGCCGTCTACTAGAATGTACTATACGATAGTAAGTTGCTCGTGCGATACTGGCCCCATCTGGCGGTGAGGCTATAAGCAAGTCAATTTTTTTTTTTGGATTTGTATGCAAAATTGGTATAACCGAATGTCAGTCACCTTTGGATCACCTCTTAATTAAGTGGGATACAAACAGTAGAGTGGAATTTAATGCTTCTAATACCCTGTCTACTGTCACTCAAGCGAACCATTATTAATCAGCCCCTTGTCCATGAATGACGCTTGCGTCCATTGAATGACTTTCCATCGGTATATAGACGCTTATGATCGCACATTCGAGGTCGCCAACAACGCTGTGAAATGTCTGAGTTTCCTTAAAGTATGCAACAAATATTCCACCTCCTATAATTTGGCTTCAAACTATGGATAAGGCCTATATTCATCTCATGCTCGAATACAACGCTTATAACGGGTCTGGTGCTCCCAAAACCTCTTTGTACCAACTAAATAGAATTCAAAAATGAATAGTAACACTTAATATTTCACACTTAATATTAATAAACATTGCTCAAGCCAACTAACCTATTGCATTCCTCTCCTTAAAGAGTTACTTTCTTCATTAGGAATGCCCATCCATTAACCCTTAAACTTATTTTCGAACATACAGTTCAATTTTTAGACTCACTTTTTAGCCGGACCAGCATCGAACATGCTCGGCTCTTCCAAGCCGAATATTTTCCGCACATTACATTCCGAACATTTTTAAAACCAATGTTGGTACCAAAACGCAAGATAATTCGCCCAAGACATTTTTCTTGCTTGTTAAGTTAAGTTGTGTGAGATTTTGGCACTGCCATGTATGCCTTTCACAACTACATCTTCAGTTTGAGCTAAAGACTTGCAGTCTCAGATGATAGCTCAGCTTGACGTATGTGACTGAAACAATGATGTCAAATCAGGAAAACGAATTGGATAACCCTATATATCGTTCCACATAAGACAAACTCCTTGGTTTTACTTATCACGGTTCATCGCAGTGCATCAGTTGTGAATGAGAGATGATCAAAAAAACTGCTGACGAAGGCATAACACTCGCAGCATAAGATCACTTCAAAATGCATACTCTGTGTGTCCATTTCCAATATAACTCCTTAATGACATGGAAACAAAAGATTTACTGCGAACTACAACCAACTCGACAAATTCGGCCGAATCTCTCAAAAATCCTATCTAGGACAACCACGCCCGGAGAGTAGTGAACGAACATCTTCGACACAAACCATTTGCGCCCCGTCCAGGTTGTGCGACATTTTTGTGTTTGTTCCTAAAAATTCAAAATCGAGAGAACCCAAAAAAGCCTTCCTGCAACGAATCATACGAAATTATAATCTCATGTTATGTTATTCCAAAAATCGACTTCACACACACAAGGGGAAATGTAGACAAATATTTTCCTTTTAAAAACCAACATTTCCTGTTACTTTTTGAATACACCGACCGACCCGAATTTCGATAAACAATTGTCCTCTTTAACGACGTAGATCACAGCAGCGAATAGCTCACATAAAGCGTTTTCAAGTAGATCAACTGAAGAAAACCTTGTTTCCTGTGTATAGTATTTATCCAACGCCATTATCATTTTTAATTTTGTTTTTTTCTTTCAAACACTTTTCTATATCAACATATGTAGTAAATTTTGTAATATTTTCGTTTCCCAATCTATTCGTTGTTGTGTTGTACTTAGCTAGCAATTGGTGTAAATTAAATAATTTTTAGAGCAGATTTATATTTGAATTTGGTTCCTTCTTTGTTTTCTCTCTTACTTCCTCATTTCGCCAACAATACCAAAAAAATGTAAAAAAAAAAAATTAAACAAAATTCCGTTTCGCAAATAATCAAAACCAAAATCGTGTGAATACATTGGCCACATCCGCTATTAATCATATTCTGCGCTTGTGCTATTTCCCATCAAATCATGCATCAATAAATAAATATGTAAAAAAAATCAAAAAAAAAAAACAAAAACGAAACGGATACGTTAGGCAAAGGGATTTGTCGTTGTATTTCTACAGAACATGGTGATAATGAGCTCGAATTAGGCGCCGACGAAATACTCGCCGATGGAATAATCAAAAAAGGCATCAAAGAGCAGAATCAACTCGAGGTGGCCATTGGCGATGGTATGGAGTTTACGATACACGGCGATTTGAAGAATAACAAATCGAAAAAATCAAAATATCTGAATAATGCAACGGTAAGTCTGATTTTATATCTATTATTACGAATCATACCTTTTGATAGCTTATAACACGTATTTTCGTTAGCCATAAGTTAGATAGATGGATAGATAGTATGTTTTTAGTTTCAGTCAATATGTAGGGTTTTTCAATAAGGGCGGGTAGAAATTGAAATGGAATAAAACAAGCTGAGTGTGAGGTATTTTCAAAATTCTTTTTTTATTTGAAAGGCCCATGTATGCCATTATGTATGGAATATAACATCATCTAGATGCCTCTCTAAGCTTCTTACGTTGGCACGGATTCAAGTGGTCCAATTTTCAATAACTGTTCTGCATAGATCCGGCTGAATTTGAGCGATGGCTTGTGTTATGTTCACCTCAACGTCATCGGTCGATTATGGTTTATTCGCATAGACCTGCAACTTTAAGTCTGGTGGGGTCAAATCGCATGTACTTGGCGGCAAATTGGAGTCACCTCTGCGAGAGATCACCTTACCCGTAAATCGTTCATGCAGAATGTCAATCGTGGCGTCCGCTGAATGGCACGTTGCGCCGCCCTGCTGGAACCACATGTCGTCTAGCTGCAAATGGTTCAATTTGGCCCATAAGTAATTGGTTATCATCGTTCTGTAGTGCTTACCATTGACGGTGACCGTGTCATCAACGTCGTTTTCGAAAAAGTACGGACCAATGATACCGCAGGCTCAAAATCCACGCCAAACAGTAGCTTTGGTCACCTGATGAACCTCGTGTGGGTTGGTGTCGGCCCATAGACGTCAATGTTGCTTGCACAGCCGTTCATCCAAAAACACGCCTCGTCGCTAAAGATGACTTTTCGGCCAAAATTTAAGTCCTCTCCGAAGCCCAGTCAGCGAACAAACAGCGCTGTCCATGGTCATGAACTTGAGCTCCTGGATCTTGTACGCTCAAGTCCCGACGCAAAATCGACATGACGAGGAATCGACTGTCACAGGTTCTACCCCGGCGATGTTCCCGGCCGATCTGATTACCCAACCGTTCGTCTTAAATTTGGCCACTAAACGTTTAAGAGTCGACTGTGAAGGGTTTGTGGAAATTCTCAAGCCGAATTAAGACGATGTCACCTACTCTGATATTCTCTGAATGCCGATGCCATTTGTTACGCGTTTGCAGAGTTGACAAATACTCGTCACTCCAACGTTTCCAAAAGTGTTGGTGGACCTGGCGCAGCCATTGCCATTGCTTGGTGAGACAAGGCTCTGGAATCGCTACGTGAAGCGCCGTGTCTCCTGAGAAAGTCTCCTGGTGCTTAAGCAAATTTGTCCTCCAGGTCATCGTGAAGTGGTATTTGTGGGCGGAAATTAAGGCACGCCTCGATGCGGACCGCCAGTGTTTGCAGCTGACTGTACCACAGGTGCTGTCCGCCATCTAACCGAACGAAATGTCGCTTCGCAGGGGAGCGCTGGGTATGATGAAATGCCACCTCGTTCCATTATTTGCCAGAGTCTGTGCTAGTCCAAGTCGCCAAGTCTTCTTGAAGCATTCGATTAGCACCCACAAAAGCTCTGCCGTTATCGCTATTGAGATCTTGACAAGGTCCACGCCTACCAGTAAATTGGGTAAAGGCATCCAAAAAGGCTTGCAAAAGGTATGTATGCGGCCTTCATGACCATTCATATGAAAATTGCCATGTAAGTTTTCACGGTCGCACGGGATCGTTTCGCTCCAATGCGAAGGGTGAAAGGACCACAGTAATCAACCCCTGAAGCCGAAAACTTCGCATGGCAACCAACGTAAGATGAAAGCGAACGTGTGAAGCAGGCGCTGAATAGAGCTGAAATGCTCATTAATTGAAATGACTTGACCATCTCTCCTTTTCGTTGTAAGTCCAAGTTTTACCATAGCGACCATTAGTCGCACAGGCATTTTCTCTTCGGCCAACATGGTATGTTCTTCTGTTGCCATCTTCTGTAGTGAATGAGTCGTTTGCCACCCAATTTGGCCCATCGTAGCCACAAACGATGCTTCAATAGTACTTCCGCTCCGATGTCGCGACTGCCGCAATCAGATTTTGTGCCGCCTGAACTTGATACCATCGGTCGGGTGATGTAGGTTCTTGAATTTGCTGGACTCGATTTGCTTCGTATGGCTTTAGCGTGGTAGGATGTTTACGTAGCCAATACAGTCCCATGTTTGAGTCCGACTACAAAAAATACGAGGCATTCTGCAGTTCCAGTACAACACGGACGTTGTGGAGTGTTGATGCCAAAAGATGCGCTGCGCACAGCTCTAGTCGAGGATGGTAGCGCCCCTGAGCGGAGCTACCTTGGTGCGGACAGTAAGTAGCCTCGTTTGGACGCATCGTCTTCACATAAATGACAGCTGCGTAAGCGTGTTAATTGGCGTCACAAAAGCCGTGGATTGATGTAACTTCTTTGCGGGACATACCTAACCATCTAGGCACACGAAATCGGTTTAGAGCCTGCAGTCCATTGCGAAACGTAAGCCAAGTCAAGGAAATCATCTGTAGACTGTTCGAATTCCATTTACGGAGTTTGAAATGTCTGACCGAAAGAAACTTGTCAAAAAGTCGTCGACGTAAAACGATTTAAATATGGAGTATCGCGCTACTAAAGCCTGGACAGAATCCACCACTTCGCCACAGTTGTCATACGCACACTGTCTAGAGTCCGCACTAAATGGGCTACAAGCTATCCCATAAGTTACCGTAGTCAGATGTTCTTGAGCCACCAGTATCTGGCGAAACATTTTTTCAACGTCTGCAGTGAAAACGATGAGAAAGCGACGAAAGCGAAAAATGATGTTGAACACAACTCTGAATTTAGATTCATCATCTCCAACATCATCTTCTGGTACCTCCTCTAGTTTCCAAAATTTGTGGACGAGCTCCTCCAAATTTGGCTCATCCTCAGACATATGAGCACGGAATGTGCGGATTGTCGGCGCTGATCCAGGTGATTTGGAAGCTCGACCAAAAACAGCCCATCCAAATTGGGTTCGTTGAGCGTGTGGTTCGTCTTGCATGCCGCAGATAATATCGCCTTTGACAACCAAACCCATCAGTCGTACCAAAATTCGGGTCAGCTAACTCTAACCCCGACAAATGTTGTCACGTTGTGACGTCGAGATGCACCTCTGGGGTCGTTGACGTTATTGATGAAATTACAAATATCTGGCCGAAGATGCAAGATCCTCGAGCATAAGGGCAATTCCGCACAGGAGGCACCAAACATGTTATGTCATAAACTGAATTATAATTTTATTTTCTATATTAAGTTCAATTACAAATGTTCATGTTCAAAAATCAAACGTTAATCTTTCTCCACGTATCAAAGAAAAAGCCTGATACTGCCGACTTCAGACATACGTATATCAATGGCACACATAAGAAAAGGAGGGAATGAGTTGAAGATGAAATGGATCATTTCCAAATCATTCGCCCAACCTTAGCTCGAATTTACATCATTAAGACATCAAAATTTAATCTTAAACATTGATAAAAAAGTTGTTCATTATTTGGACATACTGTTCAATCGTGTACCTTGTCATGGTGATTTGGTATCAATAATTGAATAATAAATAATAGGTCTGACCGGTGTAACCAAAACAACGTAGCCGCCACAGGCCGCGAAAATCTACCCGCGCCAATTGAAAAACCCTTTAGTTTTAGAGTTTTAGATATAAATAAGAAGAACGATAGAAAACTAGAAATTATCCAATTCCAACCAACCTATGTATAATATTACCTCGCAGATGATTGGCAATTCAATTAACCACCAAGACAATAGACTGGAACACGAGCTAAACCATAGAGGTTTGTCCTTACAGGACGACGACACTGCCAGCATTAATTCATATGGTAGCCATAAGAATCGACCATTTAAAGATGAAAGTCATAAAGGTAGCGCCGAAACAATGGAAGGCGAAGAGAAACGTGATGCAAGTAAAGAAGATCTCGGTCTCGACGAGGAACTCGATGAGGAAGGCGAAGGCGAAGAGGGTCCACTCGATGGCAATATCATTATACATGCGAACGAAGATGAAATATTGGATGAATATCCAGCCGATTGCTGCCCAGACTCATATTATGTGAAATTTCCAATCTTAGCCGGTGACGATGACTCGCCATTCTGGCAAGGATGGGGCAATTTGCGACTGAAAACTTTTCAATTAATCGAAAACAAATATTTTGAAACAGCTGTTATCACTATGATTTTACTTAGTAGCTTAGCTTTGGTAAGTAGTAATCCTATGTACATAGCTCGCAATTCTATATATTTTATTACTTGAATTTTAGGCTTTAGAAGACGTTCACCTTCCCCAACGACCAATTCTGCAGGATATTCTGTATTATATGGACAGGATATTTACAGTCATATTTTTCTTAGAAATGTTAATCAAATGGTTGGCTTTGGGTTTTAAGGTCTATTTCACAAACGCATGGTGTTGGCTTGATTTTATCATTGTGATGGTAAGTCGTACGATACTTAAGATAAGTATCTTTAGTTTTCTTTACAGATTAAATACCTATTTCTCTTAAATATAAATAAACTATACGACATGGGTGAATTTTTGATACGGAAATCGAGATAAAGAATATTGAATACACAAAGAATCACTTTTATACGTTTTGTATATGATTTTTTTTAAAGTTTATTTTTATTTTATTTTTTGTTTTCTGTTTTTTATCCGTATTCTTAGTTGTGTGTATAGTTTATAGAATTACGATAGTTTAGTTAATTTATTTTTATCAAACAGAGCATTTGCAAACAAAAAAAAATCATTTCGTTGTACAAAACGAGCATTAACATCGAAAATGTATTTGTTTTTCCCTTTTAAAATAATAATTTCTATTAATCTATAACGAAAACGGCAAAATCAAAAAAATACAAAAAAAAATTTAATATATATGTTGAAAACAAAAATTAACTGAAAATTATAAAACAAAATTAGTTGTCGCTTATAAATCTGGGCGCTATTTGGTCCGGCGCTGATGATGTTCCCGCCTTCCGTTCTATGAGAACACTAAGAGCATTAAGACCGCTTCGTGCTGTCTCACGCTGGGAGGGTATGAAAGTAAGTAACACAAACATACACCTTTCTGCAAAAAATTAAAAAACTTAAAAAAACAATGACAACAACGTGTATTTTGCAAAAGTGAAAAATATTGAAATCAAATATATATTTCTTGCCACAACGTTTTCTTTTTTACTTTTTGTCCTTCGTAAATGTAAACATATACATATATCTATACATAAATATAAATATTGTCTGCAATTATATACTCGTATCTATATATATCTACAAGTAAGGTGTTAAATATGTACATTTAGTCGTGAAGCAAAAAGTGTCTTAATTGTTCGTTTCTTTTTCTGTTCATTTTTTTTAACGGATATCTTTTAAATGTGTTTTCTAACATGTACATTTAAGATATGATATACTTATGCGATAAGTTGAATTTGTGCATAATATTCTTGAAATTGTTTACTCCAATCTATGTATGTATGTATGTACCTCTATTCTTTCTAAACAAATTCTTTTTGAAAATGTGTAATTTTTAACGTACATAGATAAACTTGTACGTATCGTATTCGTAGGCATGTAAAGGGTTCCGTAACAGTGTTTTAACGTTGAGCATTTTGTAAACGTATATCTGATACTGATACGGAATTGTCTATGTGTCTGCCTTGCTATAAATAAATGTTTTCTGTCTTTTTGTTTTTTCCTTCTCAACTGAACCTACTTTTGTAAATTTAAACTTAATATTTATCAGAATAACATTCAGGTCTATGTAGTTTGATGCGAGATTGTACAAGGAAGTCTTTTAACTCCCAGCTTACGGATATATTGTGATTAATAAATTTATATTTAACCGAGAGGTTCTTGAGAACGAGGGCTTTTCCTCCAAAACAAATAATTAAAAAAAAAATATTTGCGTCAACCTTGTTCATATATGACGCCAGAGTCAGAACCTCAACCCACTAAATTTGTATTTCCAAGCAGCACGATCAACAACATTTTAGTACTGTAACCTAAAATAAATTTAAGTCCTTTTTCACCTACTGAAATTGCTAATGTAATAATAAGAGCACATGTAATTTCCCAATTCTTCGTAAATCGCGAGAAAGAGCTCTTTTTGATGCTTATCGTCTATATTAGGAGTATAAAGGTGCCTTAAGAACTCAAGTCAGGCGCTTGTTTGTTAAAAATTAAAAGTCTTTTGTTTTTCGAAATTAGGAGGTCGAGATTTTGCGAAATCAAATGCCTACTTAGCTTCCCCAGTCTTCGGTGATCACTGGAAAGATTTATTATAGCAACCCAAAGAGAAAAAAATCGTGGGGACAGGGTGGTCATGTTTCTACGTCGTCGGCTCGGCGGAATATTCACGCTGCGAAGGTTAAGCTGTGTATTTGTAGGATCAGGGCGGTGTTATTTACTATAAGCTGTTGAAACCAAGCGAAACCATCACTGGGGAGCGGTATAGAATTCAATTGATGCGATTGAGCCGAGCACTGCGCGAAAAGCGGCCACAATACGAGCAGAGGCACGAAAAAGTGATTTTACAGCATGACAAGGCTCGGCCTCACGTTGCCAAACCCGGTAGGGAAGTCCTACCCCACCCGCCATATTCCCCAGATATTGCGCCGTTCGATTATCAGTATGTCCATTCATATGAAGACATCTCAATAGATAGCCTTAAAACACAAACACTTCTACCGTGACGGCATGCGAGCTCTGCCAGAAAGATGGAAAAAAGTTATCGCTAGCGATGGGCAATACTTTGAATTGTAACGGTTTTTTTCACAATAAAGTTGCATTTGCATCAAAAAAAACAGCGAGAACTTAGCTGCGCTCCAAATAATTTACCAGTCATTTGGAACTCCTAGGTTCAGAAGCTCGTTGACCGTCCCCCGCCAAGCCTCCGTTTTATGAGTGTTTTCCTGTTCCATTGCCCTGTTCTGCCCAACTTCATCCTTCCTTATATTGTCCTCCCATCTACGGCGCGGCCTTCCTTGCGGTCTTTATCCTACGAGTCTCATGCACTCACTATTCGTTTAACTGTACGTCCACTGTCCATTCGTTCTGCGGCGCGTCCTACGGTCAATGCTTGGGATTGAATAGATTTCCTCCAGTTCTCGATTGTATTTTTTCCGTCCACCAGTCGGTTTCCTCGGTCTGTTAACCATCATAGGTTCTTCTTAAGACCCAACATTTATTTTCCATTTTCTTAGTCAGAGACAAAATTTATATGATTTTACACCGTTTTCAGTTTATGAGCAGCTCCGGGTATGTACAGAGTTCTGGAATTCCGGGAGCATACTCGCAAATCGTGTTCCTTTTCCGTGCAGTGTCGTCGTCATGTATCCGTCCGTTGAAGCTCATTAATGGGCATTTAGCTCATTAAGTTGGCTTTTTTACGTGGACGGGTTGTTGGCACGCCGCACATCCGCCAGTTTGGTTGGAGTTTTGTAGCTGCATACATTTGTTCCCCTCCCAATGGTTGTTGAAGAGGCTATCCAGACGGCGTCCCGAGGAGGTTGTATGTCAACTTGACCCGGACACTCAAACCACTTAAACTGGGATCGTTCTCGCCAGGTTGAGAGCAATCAACAACTTGACCCTGTATGTCTGAGCCCATGCCCCCCAATGCGATCCCACTTCTTGCAAGAACTATAGAGGTATTTTGTGAACGTCTAAAGCCCTTTCGCATCGCACTATATACTATAACTATAAACTAACTTTCACACTTCGACAAATCCTGAAAAAGACCAACGAGTTTCAAATCGATACACACCATATCTTCATCGATTTCAAAGCAGCATACGACAGCATTCGTCGTAAAGAATTATTTGATGTGATGGCTGAGTCCGAGATCCCGGGAAAACTAATCCGGTTGTGTAGCGCCATGCTAAAAAAATACGTGACGCACCGTGCAGCTCGGTTCTGAACCGTTTGAAACATGCACCGGACTTCGGCAAGGAAATGCGCTGTCGTGTGATTTCATCAACCTGGTGCTGGAGCAGATAGTGCGAAGGGCAGGCATCCAGAGGCCACTATGTTCTACAAGTCTATCCAGCTGCTAGGAAACGCGGATGATATTGACATCATCGCGCGGTCGCGCCGTGACGTTGTGGAAGCGTTCACGGCGATTGAAGGACAGGCACAACGAGTTGGCCTTAAGGTCAATGAAGATGAAACAAAGTACATGCTGTCAAGCAAAAACTAATCCGTCGTTTACCACCTAGAACAAAACGTAACTATTGACAGATTGAGGTGGTTAAGGAGTTTGTCTACCTCGGGCAAACGTACATTTCACAAACGACATCACAGTGGAGATCCGGCATAGAATCGCCCTTGGCAACCGCTCTACTTCGGATTGACCAAACAACTTGGGTCAAAACTCCTCACTCGAAGAACCAAAGTCATGCTTTACCAAACGCTTATACTGCCAGTCTTGCTTGTACGGAACCGAAAGCTGGACGACAATCAGGACAGCGGAGCCGATTTTGGGTTCTTTCGAAAGAAAAATTCTGCGCCGGATATTTGGTCCTGTCTGTGAGGAAAGTGAATGGAGGAGGAAACATAACCGCGAACTCTACGAGCTACATCTAAAGGTAGTCCGTTGGCTACACTGGCTCGGCCACATCGAGTGCATGAACACCAATGCCCCAGCTGAGAGGATCTTCGACTCCGAGCCTCCTGGTTCGAGAAGAAGAAGAAGACCGAATCTCCGGTATAGAGACCAAGTAATCGCGGATGTTAGATAACTTGAAAAGGAAGCGGCTCGCCGGGACCGTCAAGGATGGAAGGCAGCCATAGTCCAGGCTCAGATCCTCCATGGATTGCTGGTCTGTTAAGTAATTAAATATATATATATGCAGATATTGCGAAACAAAAGAGTTGACGCAGAAGCACGATTTGCCCCTATGCAGCCAGTACCATTCCCAGATATTAAAACTTCTCCACTTTCTCGTTTATTGAGTAAAATCAAGTTACTTCTAAGCCTACTTCCTCCCCTACCATTATTAGACTTTCTACATTTCTTTTAACTTTTTCCTGATTATCTCCAAGCAGAACCAGATCGTGAACGTAAGCTTTGATGACGTGAACCTAAGGTTGTGATTCCATTAAGGATTATTGCCCTCTCCTTATTGTGATGAAGATGTTCATTCACTACTCTTCGGGTGGTTGTCCTAGATAGAATTTTTTGAAAGATTCGACAGAATTTGTCGCATCGGTTGTAATACACTGTAATATTTGTGTTTCAATGTCATTAAGGTATTATATGCACACACAAAGTATGAATTTTGAAGTGATCTTGTACTTACGAGTATGCCTTCGTCAGCACTTTTCTGATCATCTCTCATTCACATTGTTGCACTGTTTTTCCGTATAAGAATTGTTCTTGACTATGGACGGGATTGATCTACAGACCTTCGGCTCAATAGTCGGTGATGATTACCATCGCACCACGACCACCCCGTAACATATAGTATGGAGCACTGCGACCAATGCTTGCTAGCCGATCAGACGAGGAGTTCCTTAATAAAGTTGGGGATATCTTTCGTTGGAGCTAAGATAATCTCCTCATGTGAAGAGGTGGCAGAGGGCAGCACATTCCACATAGTATATGCTCTGCAGTTTCCTCGCTCTCAAGACAGAGATAGACGAGAGGCTAATTTTGTTGAGATGATGTATCAGACTACAGTGTTCCGAAAGGTAGCTGACCAGTCTTCTGATATTGACCCTATTATATTTAAGGATTTTTTTTTTTCAGGGCCGTATATCTTTTCGATTGTCGGAGTCCTTGAACGATGTTCCAAAAATGCAGGTGTCTCCTCGGTAGTAGTTTCATTGTTCCATATAGTTGTGATGAGCCCTTGTAACTTCTCTGATATGTCATCTCCTGTATGTCTTATGGTATTAGATCGATGCCTGAGGCCTCTTATTCTTAATCCGGCGGAGTTTTACTTCCTCAATGGTTCGCCATTGCTGCTGGCTCTCCATGTACATTTAACAGTTTTTCGAAATATCTCCTTCATTGGGCTGCAACTCTTTCAAGACTAGTACCCTTTTCGTACCGCGTTCAGCCCTACATACATACGTAGCTGTTGTTAGCCCCACATTCTTCCTGAATTTTAGTAAAACTTTTCCTTTGCCAATATCGTTTTTTATCCTGACTTTGTGCTGACTTTCTTTCCTAGGGTTTGATATCCTCTACGCTTGATCTTGAAGTCCTAGAACGTTTTTTACTTTTTTCTCACATTCTTCGCTGAACCAAGGCTTTCCTTTGCGAAATTTCGTCCGGGTATTGATGCTGCATACGAGGGCCCTTTAACTTTTCAACATTAAATCTTTTTATACCTCGCTTCCGTGAATTTGGATTCAGCTTTTAATTTTGGTGATGGTTAAGATGTGATCTGAATCGCAATCTGCTCCTCTGTATGCTTTAACGTCTAGTACCTTTGTGTCTTCATAGTGTGTTCTTTCTTTCAGAATGATTAATTTGGTTGCGCATTACTTCATTGGCGATATTCAAGTAGGCGTGAGCTGGCGAAACTTCTTGTCCTAAAACTATTATTGTCGTTTGACAATGCATGAATACTTTCTTCTTTGAAGGTTGGCCACTTTTCGCGTTGAAATCTCCGGATACTATGTTCATGTCGAAGGATTTCTCGAAAGAGAAATTGTCGAATATTTCATCCATCGTTTCGGAAATTGGGTCCTTTACCTCTTCGTCTTTATCTCCCGTAGGTAAGTGGACGTTCAGAAGTACATACTCGTAGTTATAGAATAGACCCTGGACCGATGGATGACCATCGACATTCGGTTGTTTTGTTGTTGATAAATTAATCTGTTCCAAGATTGTGGGTATCCGTACCACCACAAACGAAGGTATAGCCATCCCTAATGGTTAGGTGAGGTGGCTTCCCTCCGTAAAAGCAGTGGGGATCACTTAATTCAAGACCGGTCCATTGTGGTACCACTTGAGTCGGCTTGGTCACCGTTACTCTTGGAACCATTTTGAGTGCTGAATAAAATTCGATATTTTGTAGATCTCCGTATCAGATACAACCGTTGGTTCGTTGAAGAAATATTCTCCTAGAAATCGTCTTCTTGAGGCGGCTGAGGCCGAGAGATGGGACGGAGATTCTTCCTGTTCCTCATCATGACACCTACTGCAGTAGTCGTTGTATGGCAGTCCTAATATTGCGGCGTGTTTCCTAAAGGCGCAATGTCCTCTTAGGACTCTGATTAGTCTGCTTATATTCTGCCTGCAGGCTTTTTAGCTGCTTACATTAGTATAGGTCTAACCACCAAAGTATTATATTACCATTAATATCTTGTTTGCTTAATGCATTGGTGATGGCTAGAAGTTTTATGTTGTTGAAAGCTCCTTCAATAAGGCAATCATGGTGATTTTTTTGTTGGAAAGTGATTTTTCAACGGTTTCAACTAACGTGTGTAGATCTAATGTATCTACTACTTTCCCCTTACAATAAGCATGTTGCGTCTTCGGAAGCATACATTTTTGTATGTGTTTGCGAATCTACGGGGTACAGAGACTAACATTTCTGTAGTCGATTGCAGTTGTGTGGGAGATTTTGCTTGGTTTTTGTAAAAATGTAACATTTACCACTTAGTGGTATGTAGCCCCAGTCTAAACTGGATGAGAATAATACCAAAAGCCACGGTTCGAGAATGCCATAACACGTTGCATCTCTACCGGGTAGGTTCCATCCGGTCCTGCAGATATGTATGGAAGGAAGCTATTTCCTGCCCATTAGAGTTTCCTTTTGCTTTCTACATCCTTTGAAATGAACGAACTCGGTATGAGTTGTTTAAAATTGTAGCTACTAGCCTTTGCATTGTCGGGAAAGTGTGTATTGAGTAAAAGGTCTGGTGACCTGGCCAGGATTACGCCAGGATGTCTTTGCACCTTTCTTATCTTACTTTTATATAGTCTGAAGCTGTTCTTGTATCGGTTTCAGTCCTCGGTTTATTTAATTTTTTTGCTTTGTTGGAAAGCCGTCTGTTTTCCTTTCTAAGGGTCCAAGATCAGCAGACCACTATGGAGATTTGGTTCCCTTTGTTGGTCTACTACTTTATTCATTGCTCCTGTATCATGCGACTTGGGATTACTTAATTGAGCGAAGTCAAGGGTGCCTTTAAGGTTTTAAGGGATTTTTTATTGGGATCTCAAAGTTTAGATGGAAGCGAATATAACGGTGATCAGAGAAGGAGTTCTGTTCTGATACCGTACAAGTTTGCAACCGAGATATTGGAAGAATTGGATACCAAGATTATATCCAAAACTTCCTGCCTATTTCTTGTTACGAAGGTTGGCATATTGTCCCTATTACATACAAATAACAAGGTCTGTTTCAGTAATATAAGTTAGTATTAGTATTACCTCACCTCTTACCTCTTTTGTTGATATCGCTACTGCCCCAAATAGTGTGGTGAGTGTTCGCGTCACATCCTATCAGGACCGGTGCTTTTGTACGTTCTGCCTCTCTGACCATCCTTCTGATTGTTGTAAGGGCCGTAGGCCAGGTATGCTGCGGAAATCCATTAAACTTCTATTCTAGGTCACAGGTGCTGTAATTACTTAAAAGAAATATATTAATATGGGATTTTGCTAAAATGCAGGTTCTAAGGGTACCTTCGCAGTTAGCGTGTAGCAGTTTGTATTGCTTTGTCCTTAATCCGGCAATGCGATTATCCGTGGCTTCAGGATAAGTACTGGATAGTCTCCACTTTCTGCAAGGTAGAACATAAGTTTAGCAGGAGCAACCTTATTGTGGTGAAGGTTTTTGTGGGTAGCATTGGAGCTATCGCTTAAACCAGATGCCTCTGTCACAGTAGCATCCAGATCCTCTGAATCAGGGTTCTGAGGGAGGCTGAAGTGGTGGGAATCATGGCAATTGCCTGCCTCTCGTTCTGTTCGTATACCTTTAACCTGACGATTTTAAAGCCATATCGAACTTTGCCTTCCTTCGCTTTTAATGGAGGGAGGGAGTCTCTGTTCAGCAACAGGATAACTGTCCTGTCTCTCCAGTTGGTAGTCGGAAAATCAAGATTTTGCCTCTGCAACAGAAGAAAAATATCTTGTGGGTCGCTGGGTGGTCTTTGATTACAACCTCTGGCTTCTGGCAACTTCCGACAAATTGTCCGCCGCGGCGACAGTGGCCCTTAGAAAAGTTGCAGCGCTGTCGTCGTCGCAGGCAATAAGTTTGTAATGCCGATGGAGCCAGGAAATTTCTTTTCCGGGATATTTTTGCACATGGAGAGAAGGCTGAGGTTGATCTCACCTTCAAGGATTTTCTAGTGCTCATGAGTGATTTGGCCCTCCTCATGGCTCCGATCTACGATCAC
The DNA here is from genome assembly GCA_958301585.1 of Merodon equestris. Classification (NCBI taxonomy): domain Eukaryota; kingdom Metazoa; phylum Arthropoda; class Insecta; order Diptera; family Syrphidae; genus Merodon; species Merodon equestris. Next base: position 105,223,042 of record OY284415.1, read on the forward strand.
TACAGCTAGATGATCCCTCACCACCTCATTGAGAGTGGGCGCCGTAGCGGTGTTCCTATGGCTCTTTGAGATGGTTGGGATTTCATCGTTAGATCGAGTCCTGTTTATTAGTTGTCCATCCACTTCTTTTATCTGTGGTAGCGGACACGGAGGGTCCCTTTATAGGTCGACGCTTCCACTCTTCTATTGTTTCTGACGCCCAATGGTACGAGGCTGCGTCCTTCTCACCCCAATTGTCCTTGCCCTTTTTCTCGAATCGGCTAAGGACTTGAAAAAACTAGCACGTCTCTTTCTATAGGCCGTCGTGCTGGCTCTTATGTGCTTCCCTGGGGCCGATGTCGTTGCTTGGGAAGCGTTTTTGTTCTCAACCTTCTGAGAATTATGGAGGGTAGCCCCCGAGTGTTTTCGTTTATTTTTATTGGTCTCTATCTTGATCCCACGAATAAGCCGGCGCACAAAAGGTCCACCACAGCATTGCCGATTCTACTGCGGTAAGGCATATATGTATGTATACTATGGGCCTTGCCAAAGCACCCAAAGTTCGTTAGGACTGGTTTAATCCCCAGCCTTCCATCACTCGGTACGGTTCTTTCGGACACACTACCAGGGTGTCTATTGTTACCCTTTTCTTAATGGTCCACTGTGCATTATTGCTGCTTAGGTGACACTAACCGATGATAAGTCATTTCCAGCGGACGCCTACGAGGAGGACTAGAAGAAGAGAATTTTTGCCCGCCTAATGGTTGTTCCGTTCGAAAATCGAATTTCTTGTACCGCCATTTTTTTCATAGGGCAAGGATCCATGGAGAATTTAGTCACCTCTTACAATTGGCACTCCGAGCTGCGGGTATATTCTAGCCTCTATGCCAACATTTAATCAAAATAATCTTTAGAAATTTAATGACAAGCATTGGTTTATAAAAAATTCCGATCCTTAAGTTACTTTTTAATGTCAATAGCATTTAATTCATAACAACGGTTGTCAAAGTTCTCTTCATCTTTAATTGAGCGCTTTTTTCTGAAATTGTGATTGCGAGAAAGAGACCTTTTCGGTGGGAAAAGTCTTAGTAAGAGTGATACGGGAGCTTAAAGTATTGTACATAGTTCGGCCACTTATTTCTGAAAATTCGAATTTCCAGACTGGTAGCTTTATATTAAGAACTTTATAGCTTTATATTAAGGACCCTTTAGCTTGGTCCCGCCGTAAAATTGTGCGTAATCTAATTTTCGACGGATCAGATGTCATTTGTGTGTGTATCCCTATCACAAATTTCTCCTTAAACTGGGGCACCTTCCCTGACCAGAGTTTAATTACATTGGCGGTAAAGACGCAAACTAATTTTTTTTCAACAGGACTTTCAAGACTCAAAATATTTACCTGAATTTCAACTTGAAACCTAGCCTTGTACAATCTTATTCAAAAAAGGTTTGTAGTGCTATTTCTTAAGCTAACATTCTTTCGAAGTCTATTGTAAAATAAAAAAAAAATCTTTTTATACTTCCTCCATGTTATATATGTTTTTTTATTATGAATATTATTTATAGATGAATGTAGAAATCTGAAATAAACTATAGTTTGCTTCTATCTTCCCTGCTTCAACTACGTATCTCAGAGAAGAAACTTAGGTCAAGCTTTTTTCCCAACTAGGTTTAGTCCTTAGAATATTTCAATTTTATTTTTTAATAGATAATCAGTAGAGTATCGGATTAGATTAGCAAACCCCCGCTCGTACAAAGTACTGTACATACCAGTAGTACCATTAGTTTAGATGCAGTGAAAAAGCTCATACTTAGCGTGCTTGTTCTAGACCCGAACGAAGTTAGTTCGTTCAACACTAACAAAACCAAGAAACATCTTTTTCCAACGTCTATAGAATTGTCCGAGAAGAAGAATGCTTGTATAAAAGATTACAACGACTTAGTACTTTAGTGCTAATCTTAAGAGTCTTATTCTGTTTCAAGCTTCGGCAGATGTTCGTTCGTAATTCCACCGTAGATCCAGACTCCTACGCAGTGGTGGCAGTGTTTTACTTATAAAATGAGTTCGTTGAGTTCTCTCATAACCGCTTGGTCTTGGAGAAGATATTCAATAACAACGATACTAGATTAAATAACGATATATACGACTACCGTCCTGATAAGTATTGCAGCAAAGTTCAAGGCTAAACGCAACTAGACAAGCCGACCTAGTCAAAAATGTTTCAACAACCGACAAATCCGAAGTCATTTGTCGTTCTCATCCAATCGAGAATATTTCATTAAAAAACATTTGTTTGTCTGCTAATTATTGTAGATCTTGTAAATAAATTTAGAAATCACTAGAAGACATCGTGATAGATGCCAAAAACGCTTTGGGCATTTGATGACGTGTTTGTTTGTTGTTGATTCATCAGGGTGTCGCCCCTACAGCCAGTATAGGAGCCGAAATGTTTCCCGATTTAAAGACAAAGTTTTCAAGATCATTATACGTCTTGTACGAGCCATGAGTCTAATCTAACCTCTTAGCTACAACTGAATCTAGTTACCTAAGCTAGGGATAGGTATCTTTCTAAAGACTGTATACTAAGAACTAAGTGTCTTTTCTTCGTTTTTATTTTTTCGTTTTAAATTTATGTGTATTTATATATAATGTGTATTCGTATTGCTTAATGCTACTTGCAAAATATTCAGTGTATGCTTAAAACAAAATACTATACGTCTATGTATCCTTTTTTCAACTGGAATATAAACTGATCCCTGAGGAGTATTTTTGTTGCAGGGAATGTAAGGATTTTTTGTTTTAGCTATAACTTGGCATTGGTTAAAAAATTTTAAACAAATTAAAATGATTTATATTAAGAAAATGATAACAGATATCAACCTGAAAAACATTGGTGTGTGCACAGAAACGGCCTTAAATACGAATGAAATGAGATAAATGAAACAAAACGGTAGACAATGAGCGTCAAATATGTTTTTTTTTTTTTTTGAACTAGGCTTAAGTTGATTTTAATTTTATTGTTATCCTTTATTTTCTTCTTCTGTTTATTTAATTTTTTTTTCAAATTATTTTTTACCATAATCTACAACACACAAAAACTTTTTTTTTTCGATTTTGTTCGATAGAAAATTAAGAAGGAAACTTGATTCTTAATTTATTTTTCTCTCCTCTTTTTTACATATTCAATAAATAAATATCGTTAAATTCAATTCAAAATCAATCTCCACTCACCACTTAAATTAAAATAATATTAAAAAAAAACCTTATACGAATTATTAAAAATAAATAAAACCAATCAAATCAATGAATTTTCAAACATGTGTGTATATTGAATTAAACGAAAACTAGGTGTCGCTTATCAACTTCGTTGCTTCACTTGTTGGAGCTGGTGGTATTCAAGCCTTCAAGACTATGCGAACGTTAAGAGCACTGAGACCACTACGTGCCATGTCCCGAATGCAGGGCATGAGGGTACGTACTTCCTCCATTCATACCAATTCAAAAATATTTTATTTTTCTTTTCTAAATACTTAATTATCTTTAAAAAAGAACAATTAAAAAAAACCAATACATATATATATTTCAAGCATTTATTTATTGACTTCTTTATATATTTATTATCTTAGTAAAAAAAATTGAAATTAGATTTTTTTTCGTTGATTAAATAGACTTAACATTTCGTTGTCCTATTTTGCATTACAAAGAAAAAGGAATTCAATTATTTTTCATCATCTTTTTGAAATGCATTAGTTTGAAAAATTTATGATTTAAATTAGAGAAATCATAAAGTATAGAAAAACAAAACAAAAACAAAACCGCAATTCATTAAAAAACATTCCGACCGTTATTGTTACAATTTTTAGCAATAATTTGTTTTATTTTTTATTTAATCTAGTTACATTAGTAATGAACAGCTTTGTTTCGAAACGAGATATATTTAGAGTTCGATCTAGTTGAATTACAGTTAGTTAATGTTCTTCTTTTTATTTTTTTTATTATATATTTTTTTGTCTTAAAAACACAGAATTAAATCAATTTCAAACTTTCTTACAATGAATGCAAGGCAAAGAACAAAAAACAAAAAAAAATTAAATTTTTAAATTCAAGTAGATACACTGTAAAGGACACCATTTTTTTGAATTTTTTTTTGAAGTAAACATGACGTTCCATAATCAAGACAACACACTAATCAAATTATCTATGCTTTCAGGCACAACAAGTTTGCTCTGTTTAGCTCAACTGCATCTGGATGCATGAGCAGTATACAATTTTTTTTTCTAATTTATTCTGTTTTTTTTACAAAAATATTAAACTCGTTTTCATCATACATTGAACTTATATAAATAGTTATTTGCCATGCAATACATAAGCTTGACAACTGAAAAGATGTGTAAAATGTAGAGGATGTCAATAGCGACGATATTAGATATTCTCTTTTTTTGTTTTTTTTTTTATTTAAAAAGATAACCACAAAACGGGTGAGATGGAGGCCTAGTGAAAAGTTCTATCAGTACAATTGGTTCATTTCTTTTTATTAAGTTTAAAAAAACAAAATGGTCTCTTGGACACACTGTAACCTCGTTCACAAGTCTCGACGAAGTTTATATAATTCTCTAAACCATTCGCTATTAAAAATCCTAAGGCCTGAAATTCATTTAAAAATAAAGGGTGTTTTTTTAGAGCTATACAGATTCAGTATGATATAAAAAACTTGAAGCTAATGTTAATGTCTATGATATAAGTTTTATTGGACAATTTTATGCCTTTAGTGTTTTAATATGACCTCGGGCATATGCGTACAACAGTTAGCTCGAAAGAAGCGCAATCGTGAAGTCGAATTTTCGACAAAATGAGTAACTGGGGCCGTTAGGTATAATGCCGCGAATGTTATCTTCCAAATCTTCAAACGTTTTTAGTTTATCGGCATAGACTAGTAGCCTTGCATACCCTCAAAGAAAGTAACCTAAAGGTGTGAGATCACAGGATCGTTGAGGCCAGTTCACAAGTCTATTACAATAGTAAGTGTTTCTCGCAATAAATTGATGGTGTTGCGCGCCGTGTGGCATGTTGGGCCATCCTGTTAAAACCTCTGTCATGTCAATGCCATTCAACTGAGTAACAAAAAAGTCAGAAATCATGTTTCCAAGCGCTCTCCATTGACGTTAATATTCTGGCCGGCTTCGTTCTTAAAGAAATATGGCCCGATGATTCCACCAGTACATAAACACACCTAACAGTGAGTTTCAATGGTTGTAAGAGCGTCTCGACAAAGGTTTCTGGGTTTCCTCCACCCCGAATTTGGCAATTTTGCTTGTTCACATATCCATTTAACTAAAATTGGGTCTCATTGGAGAACAACATTTAGCGTTAAAAATTAGTATCAAGCTGAACCGATGCGTGTAGTGGTCACGCTGTTTCTATTCTCGTACAAGCTGGATCATATAAGCTTTCAAGGCAAAATCTTTCCGCAAAATGTTCCACAGAGTCGATGGGCATAGCTGCAATTGCTGTGCACGATGGCGAATCGACTCATTCGAATTCTCCATCCGGATCGGATGGATGACTATTTCGACCGTAAGCGCACGATAAGTTTGACGAACCGAACCATGGTTTTCAAATTAAGTTTGCACAATTTGCATGAGCTGTTCTGACGTTAATGTAACTATCGTAAAATGGCAAAGCGTACTAACCACAAATCATCTTTCAACTGTTAAATTGATAATCTGTGTTGCCAGTTTAAAAACCAAAACTCTAAAAAAAACACCATTTATATAATTATCAATACGAAATATAACGTTTACTTCTAAGCAGTGATCCTGCCTACTGTTTGTTGGTCCTTCTTTTCCTCCCAGTTTTAGTGTCTCTTTGGTGATCACAGAAATGATGTCTTTCGATGCTTATTGTCTTCGTAAATGGAAAAAAGGCGCTTGATGTCCTCAGTTCGGGCGCTTATTTCTAAACATTTGAAAGTCGAGAATTTGCGAAAGCCTCTCCATTTTTTGGTGATCACTTGAAAGTGCTCTTTTCGATAATAATTAGCTGGATAAAGCCACTCGAAATATTCAGTTGCGACGATTATTTCTATAAATCAGAAGATCGAGATTTTTGCAAAAGCGGTCTTGAGTGATCACGGGAAAGAGATCTTTTCTATTGTATTAAGACATGGTATAAAGGCGTTCGAATTACTTTGTTTTGCGCTTATTTCTCAAAATTATAAGATTGTGATTTTTGCAAAAGCGAATTCCTGCTTAGCTTGTCCATTCTTTGGTGATCACAGAAATAAGCTCTTTAGGGACTTGACGATCCTATTCAATGGGCCTAAGTCAAGAGTCGTGAATATCGCTCATATAAGACAATCTTTCGATTATATAAAGACCTCCACGAGTGATACTTAATTCGTCCTGAGAGTATAATAATAAATTAATTAAAACACCAGATTCCACTACAAGCATTTGCCAAATGGTATAACTACAAGAGGCAGATGTATTACATAAGTAAATACCAATTACCAAGATATGGGCTATTATTTATATAGAAAAAAGACCAAAATCTAGACGGAAAATGAAATTTTCGCCGAAATAATTTTTTTTTGAAAATGTGTATATATACTCTACATTTCTGCCCTCATTTTAATTTTTTAATATTTTATTTTTCTTGTGAGTTCTTTTTTTATTCACCCTAATACGAATGATGATAGTTTTTTTAGTTAGCATTTACACAATATTTTGATTTAATTTTTTTTAGGAAATCAATTTATTTATTTTAATTAAATTAAATTAGAATTTCGAAAAAAAGAAACAAAAATCGCAACACAAAAAAAAATCACGAGACTTTATTAAACACACAATACCAATGCCATATGAATCAATCATAATCACAGTTAACTAATGTAGATACTTTTTTATAGTAATTTTATGTATATTTTGAAAAAAAAAAAAAAAAAAAACAAATTATATATAACGCTTTCTATTGAAATAGCTTTTATGAACTTTAGAGCTTAGGCCCGATAGCAGGCTTCTAGTGCTAAATACCCTTTTCTTAAATTTATCATTTGGCAGGCTTTTACTTCCAATCTTGCTATCTTTAATTTTTATTTGTGCTGTTTGGATTGATATTGCTTTAGATGTTGTTTAAAATTGCGTGATGAATGTGCATGTTGTTTTGCTAAATGAAAAAACACGCTTGGATGTAGCATGAATCGTAGCAGGCTTTATTTGACGAAGTGAATGCATGGGCATGGGTTATTTTGCGCTTGATCTCATTCATTAAATTCAAAAATACCAAATTAAACTGATATATATACTCGTATATATGCTTTAAATATATTATCCATTAACTCATTGAAACTTGAAAACATTTGTAAAAAGAAAACATGAGAAGAGACCTGTTTATAAATACATCTATCTTTTCGTCCGCCCTCCTTTTTCCATGTCCGCTATGATAACCTGTTATCACCACCTCCTCCTTGAAATACCATCTATACAGGTCGTCGTTAACGCGCTGGTTCAAGCTATACCGTCCATCTTCAATGTGCTATTGGTGTGTCTAATATTTTGGCTTATTTTTGCCATCATGGGTGTACAGCTTTTTGCTGGAAAATATTTTAAGGTAATTCTTTCAGCTACTGAAAATGCATTTAGAAAGATATTTGGTATTAATTTTTGTTTCCTTTTTTCCTTTGTTTGTTTTTTTTTATTATCATTGCAGTGTGTTGATGATAATCACACGACGATCAGTCATGAGATCATTCCAAATAGAAATGCCTGCGAGAATGAGAATTATACCTGGGAAAATTCAGCAATGAATTTCGATCACGTAGGTAATGCGTATCTGTGCCTCTTTCAAGTGGCCACGTTCAAAGGTTGGATACAAATAATGAACGATGCAATCGATTCGAGAGAGGTAAGGTGTCTCATATTCCATTTATTTTTCTGTTGATCTTATTTTTAGTTTTTGGTTTTCTTACATACAACTTTGCTTAAGAAAATGGTTTTGCTATATTTTTGTTTGCTTTGATGCAGAAATAATTGCGGTAGAAAATGTTGATCGTTCGAGATCGAGCATCAAAAATAAAATTTTAAAAGTTTGTCTTAAATATCTTTATCTTCCATTACACTTGTTCAAGTAAAAAAAAAAAGTCAAAAACATTTAACATAGAAAATGTATAATTATAAATGAAAATTGCAGGACAACAATGTCACACATTATGTCATTCATCTCTTAAGACTTTCAAAATAACAATCGTCTCGGGTTATTTATTTGGTCAACCATACTACCGATTAGATCTTCCACTTTCATTATGCCATAAAGAAAAACAGGGCGCGGCCAATAAATGCCACTAGTGGTATTTAAATTAGAATGTTCGCCCCACGTTGTTCATTATCTCAGTCTGATAAACCAAAATTGACTATCAGGCCGTTATGATTCTCAATGGAATACATTGAAAAAAAATGTGACAAGGCCTTTGAAATACCATATATCGGGTGTATGCATTCATTTTAAATAATTTTTTTTTGACAAATTTAATACAAAATAATTCCTTCAAAGTATTGTCCATCACTGGATATGACTTTTTCCCATCTTTCTGGCAATTTATGGATTCCGGCTCAAAAGAACCCCTCAATTTTAGAGCCCAATATTCGATACCTTCGACTGAAGTGGAGCGTATTCCAGAAAGGGCCTTCTTCATGGATCCAAACAAGTATGGATCGGATTGTGCAAGATCTTGGCTATATGCCGCGTGGGCTATTTTCCAAATAAGTGTGCCAAGAGCTGCCCACAAGGTGGCGTTCTGTCTCCGCTGTTATAGTGCATGGTGGTCGACTCTCTACCGATGCTCGCAATGCCTCTGGAATCTATGCCCTATGCCTATGCGAATGATGTCGCCGTTCTCTCTGTCGGCTCCTGTTTAGCAACTGTCCGTCTCAAAGCATAGACGGCCCTAAAAGTGAACTATAACTGGTGCACGAGTAATGGGCTGTCGGTTAATCCTTTTAAGACTGATAAAAATAATAATAATACCTTAATGACATGGAAACGAAAGAGTTACTGTGAACTACAACCAACGCAAATTCAATCGAATCTGTCAAATACTATCTAGGACAGAGAGCAGTGAACGAACATCTTCGACACAAACCATCTGCACCCCGTCCAGGTTGTGTGACAAACACCATAAGAGTGTACACTCTTGAACCTGCACGAATTACAAAAAAAGAAATAGTTTTTGGTACAACTGGTATTTGACAAATATCCTGCGACCCCTGTCTCCATGGATATGCCTTCCGACGCCTGCCATCCTATTGCGCTAAATTTCCATGGCGTCAAGGCTGGCTCTGGCCAGATACTGAATCTGAAAAGGACTGTCTTTGCTTTTTTACAGACGGCTCCAGATCTGGGGTTTTCTTTGAACGCGGAAACGTTGAATTACACTTTTCGTTAGGAAAATATGCATCTACCTTTCAATCAGAGATATACACAATTCTAATGACCATGCACTATGTTGTGAAGTACGACTGGAAGAGAAAAAACATGTGCGTCTGCAGTATCAGTCAAGCTAGACTCAAAGCTGTGTCCAACCCTTTAACCAGCTCGAAATTGGTGCATTAATAGATCACAGATCAGGATATTAATTGGTGCTTGTATAGATCACAAGTCGCTCTGGGATCCCAGAAAATGGGATCTCTGATGAACTCGCTAAAAGGAGCTCAGAGGAAAGTTTCTCAGGACTTGATCCGCTTTAGATTTACCTGCTTCCATGGTCAAATACGACATCAACGATTCGGCCTTTAACGCACACAATATCCAGAATGCAAGATGACAAAGCGCGTACGCCCTGATGTCTGCAAGAACAACATTATTCTTGTCAACAGGAGAATTGGTTGCAGAACTTTTGCTAAGCGTGCTTGGCACCAGTAAGACGGCTACGTGTGCTGCATGTTGCCAGGAGCACAACATTTTCTTTGCATTTATTCCACTTTCGCTCGCGCACGTTGTCCACCGTTGTGGCCGACATGGTGTGTACCGAATCTCTTGGCTCTTCATCACTGAACCTCCTCCTCGCTTTTCTCCGGACAACGAGGAAAGTATAATAAAGAAAGATGTCTGCCTAGTAGTAGTACATCGACCATACTGTGGAAGCCTTCAACAAGAAAACACAAAAGTAAGTTTTAGCAGATTGCACAGCATTGTTCGGACATAGGCATGATGGATTGAGCCCAAAGAAGCAGCGGTTGGCAAGAGTTATTCTTTGCTGCTTGCCACTATCAAGCCAAGGTAAGCGAAGTCCTTGACTACTTCAAATATATAGCTGCCGAAGGTGACGTTCTGACCAAGACGTCGATGTTGTGCGGCTTTCTTAGATGACAGCATATAAATACATATTTACTCTTGGCCCCATTTACCCTTAGGCTCACTTAAGCCGCTTCTGCTTCAATGCTTGCAAAAGCCGCATTGACTTCTCGCTTTGTCCGTCCAATAACGTAAATGTCATCTGCTTAGGCAAGAAATTGTGTAGACCTGAAGTAGATCGTTCCTTTACCGCAGAGTCCCGCACGATCTTTTCAAGTATGATGTTAAAGAAATCACATGACATGATGTCCATTCCTTTTTTAACATCGAAGGTATCGGTTAGTTCACATTCGACCTTAATGGAGCAGCGAGAATTCTCCATAGTCATCTTGCACAGTCTGACGAGTTTGGTAGGGATGTTAAAATATGACTTGGCTCTGTATAGCTCGATTCTATAAACCTGAAATTCATGAGTCTTCTCCAAGATCTGTGCTAGTGTAAATATTTGGTCTATCGTAGATTTTCCTGGTCTGAAACATCGCCAGCAGCTTTAAATAGTTCAGAGAGGAGTTCGCTGCTCCAGCAGCTTTATAAGACTTAAGTTTCGATATCGTCTAGGTCGGGTGGACGGGATTCGCTTTCATTTTCGTTGGTTCGTTCTGCCTGACGGTGGCATTTGGCTATCATCGCCGTTATGCAGTCTGCAGAAGTGGTTTTTCAACAGTCTCAGCATCGACTGTGACTCCACTATTACGAGTAGTTGTCCGTGTTCATCCGGACATCTGGCTTTATAGCCTTGGGATTATCGTTTTACTTTTCGGTACAACTTTCGAACGTCGTTCCTACAATTGCATCTCTCCATCTCCTCGACCTCGCGCTTCTCGTGCTCCTTTTTTTTTTCTTCTCAGAAGCGCATGCTCCTCCCTCCTTTTCTGTTCATGATGGCGCTCTCTGATGGCATTTTGACAACGTCTGCTGCTCTCTGGTTTGTATATCTAGGAGATCATAGGAGTTATCTTTATGTCGGTCGTCTTTCTCCTCTGTGGGGGCGTGGACACATATTAAGCTTATATTGCCGAAATTGGCCTTAATGCGGATAGTTAGGAGGCGTTCGCCTACATGCCGGAAGCTTAAGACTTTTTGCCTGAGTCTGCCTCGTTCCATCCGCTTTTTACCTGGCCCATCCCATCGCACTTCTTGGAATGCGGTAATGTCTGCCTTATAGCAGTCTAGGTATTTGACCAGTTGTCCGGCCGCGCCTGGTCTGTTAAGGGACGTAACGTTCCAGCTGCAGATCCAGAATTCGTTTCCTTTTAGACGTTTGCGAGGGTCGTCAACATGTTATCCGTCCGTATCCGAAGCTATTGGTCGTCGATAGGGATGTTAACCCTTAGCGCAAGCCCCAACCTGGAGGACCAGGTTTTTACTTACCCTAAGAACAAAGGGTCGGCTGCGTCGTTCCATATCGGCCTGAACTCCAAATATGTTGTAGTAGCCCGAAATAAGGTGTTCACCAGGCAGCTCTTCTCCCTCGAACCGTGGGCGCTGCCGTTGACTCTATCTTAGGAATTCTTCCGCCGCCATCCTGAGGAAGGAGCTGAGTCCTGGTGGCGGCTCAGACTCTCCCCCTCTTTCGTTTGCCGCCCCAAAAACCTTACAAAGGGGCCCACCTGATCTACAGTTGAGCCACCACCGTGTGGAGGTGAGAGTAGGAGTTGGTAGACAGAGGCTGGAGTGTCAGCGCTTGTGCCTTCGCGTAGTTCTACCTCTTTAGCACCCATTTCTTAGCAGTTCATAATAGACCATTCGCTTCTGATACTATCAGATATACAGCATTATCTTGACACCAAGGATATTTGGATTTTCAGTCAATTTCGCTGGTTTGATATCTGATTGGGATTATCATAATAGATTCCCAACGCAGAATCATCTGGAAATTGCTGCTTGATCGACATTTAATGATTTTGGAAGTTCTTCTTATGTTTGACACTGATCTTCATCGAGTATTGCTTGTAATTCTTCATGTTAAAATATTTGACTGTCCCGGACGGTTCTTGTCTTCCGTGTCAGAATCACTACTTTTAAAACAACGAAAACAGTACTCATAGGTCAAAATCGATGGACTATGATCACCATAAGATTTCAATCGCACCCGACGACCTTCAGCAGCACAGTGAAACTTCCCGCAAATGGTCTTCCGACACATTGACAAATGGATACATACTACAAGCTGAAGCCAGATGACGTAGCTTCAATATGACGCCGTTGCAGTATGGTAATATACGTATAGTACCAGTAGCGCTATCTCTTATAAATCCTTCGAAATTAATCCAATGATTGAGTGTTTTCCTCCCATTTATGCGACTAATGGCAATCTCCCTTTTGGAGCATTTTTCTTTAAACGGTCGTTAGAAGGAAAACCATTTTTCACATCACATCGTGCAAGATCTGTGCTCACCTGTTGTTGATTTTGAATGCTACGACACACTTGAGATTTTACTTTTTGAACAACGTGAAATGGAAGTAATTTTTCCATGAGCGTGATTATGCTCCATTTAGAGAATTGTCGGCTTCGTGACTTACTTTAGCTAATTTACGCCATTATTTCTGCAGAAAACGCTTATTTAATTGCTCTTAATTGATATGAAAAATATATAAACTTTTACTAACAAATTTCCCACTTTTCCATCCCTCCCCTATAAAATCCTACCGTTTCCCATCTATTTGAATCTTTATATTATTTATAGGTGGATAAGCAGCCAATTCGCGAAACAAATATCTACATGTATTTATATTTTGTGTTCTTCATTATATTTGGATCATTTTTCACATTGAATCTGTTCATTGGTGTTATCATTGATAATTTTAATGAACAAAAGAAAAAAGCAGGTGGATCATTAGAAATGTTCATGACAGAAGATCAGAAAAAGTACTATAATGCTATGAAAAAGATGGGCTCCAAAAAACCATTAAAAGCCATTCCTAGGCCGAGGGTAAGGCTTAACCAAAATACAAATTAAAGAAATAAACACAAAAAAAAAATATCTAAAACAAGCAGTAATAAAAGAAAATATACAATACTTAACTGAAATAGTGTATAGAAAGATAAATACACTAGCAAAATAAATTAAATTATTTTTGAGAAAAAAAAAATCAATTTGTGCCAATTGTGTAAAAATTAAAAAAATTATTTTATTTTTATTACTTTTCTTCTCTAGTAGTGTCCATCCAATTCCTGATAATTCGTAAAAGTGAACTTTGTCATCCTCAATGGTTGGCAGTTCTACCTGAACTTCTGCTATGTGGATAGCGTTTACCAATGCTGCTAGCTCTCCATGTACATTCTGCAGTTTATCGAAATACCTCCTCCTGACTTGGTATCCTTTTCGTACAACATTTAGCCGTGCATATGTTGCTCTTGTGTTTTTAGCCTTGCATTCTTCCTGAACGTAAGCAAACTCTTTCTTTTGCTGTTGTCATTTTTTATCACGTAAGAACAGCTAACTCCCTATCTTGTCCGTGTGATCTCGTCAGCATTCTACAGAGCTTGAAGTCCAGGAACATTATGGGCTTTTACTTTTTTCTTGCATTCGTCATCGAACCAAGGCTTTATTTTGAGGCCTGCACAATCCTTTCAAGTAGCACTAAAGAAAGAAGTGTGGGATGGTTAAATCGAGCGATCTTGCTGACCATGCCAAATCGCCAAAACGGGAGATTACCCGACCAATAAATGCTTCCTTCCCAATATCCATTGTGGCTCATGCTGTGTGTTTAGTTTCATCGTCTTGCTGAAACCACATGTTCCCCGAGCCTCCCTCATCCAATTCCGGCAGTAAGAAGTCGTTTATCATGGCCCTGTAGCGTTCGCCAGTAACAGTGACTGTATGTCGATGACGCATGAACGCCGCATTACACAGTGGCTTCGAGTGGATGTTCATTATTCTTCTTCTTTTGATGGAGCTACAGCCCGTTGTGGGCTTGGGCCTCAACCAACAAGCATCTCCAGCCGGCGCTATCTCCTGCCAGCCTTCTCCAATTTTCCACACCAAGTTGGTTGAGGTCTTTTACCACTTGTGTGCGCCATTTGAGTCGAGTTGCTTTATCCCAATGGCTCGGATTCAAAGACTATTCGGGCCGGAGCTCTGTTCTCCATGTGCTCTACATGGCCTAGCCATCTTAAGCGTTGTACGCTTAACCAAGCTCATGTTGCCGTACAGCCATATAGTTCCAGATTGAATTGCCCCAACTGCCTTTTGAGCCCAAGAAACAGCGATTGGCAAGAGTGTTTCTGCGTCCTTTCTTAGTGACCATATGTACTTCATTTACGACTAGACCCATTTTAGCCGCTTCTGCTTCAATGCCAGCAAACGCCTCATTGACGGCTCGCTGTGTTCGACCAATCACGTCAATGTCATCCCCGTAAGCCAGTAGTTGAACTTTTGGAAGATCGTGCCTCTGGTGTTGAATCCTGAGTTTCGCAAGATCTTCTCCGGTATTAAGTTAAAAAGTCACTTGACAGCGCGTCGCCTTGCCTATACCCTTTTTTGACATTAAAAGTCTTGGGAAATTCGTTGCCGACCTTGATGGGGCAGTGAGAGTTCTCCATTGTCATCCTACGAGCTTGGTAGGGGTGTCAAAACTAGATATAGCTTTGTATAGCTCGTCTCCATGCACGCTGTCATATGCGGACGTGAAGTCGACGAATAGGTGGTGAGTGTTGATCTGCATCTCTTGTGTCTTTTCCAGGATCTGCCGCAGAGTGAAGATTTCGTCTACTGTGGACTTTCCTGGCCTGAAACCACACTGATATGGACCTATTAGGTTGTTGCGTTCACACAAAATGGCAGAGAAGATTTTGTAGACCATGTTAAGGAGACTTATCCCTCTATAGTTGGCATAGTCAAGGGTCTCCTTTCTTATGAATCGGGCAAACGACACTGAGATTCCACTCATCGGGCATGCTTTCTACCAGATCATCCTCAGTCCGTCCGCTCCAACAGCTTTAGCAGCTTTGTCCGACCTAAGTCCCGTTATTGCTATCTTGACTTCGTCAGAGTCGGGGAGACGGAAATCTTGTCTATCGTCGTCCAGATTGAGTGGGGTATTCTGCTTCACAGCGGTATTTCGGTCCTCGTCGCCTTTTAACAGTCTCCAGAAATTATTCTTCCAAATTCTCAACATCTACTGCGATTGTACCACTAGTTGTCTATTTTCGTCCCGACTGGCTTCAGTCCAAAATTTATATCCGCTGGATAAATATTTTATTTTCTGATAAAACGTTCCGACTTCAATCCTGCTGTAGCACCTTTCAATCTCCTCGGCCGCGCGCTTCTCATACTCTTTCTTTTTCTTTCTGAGAAGCTCGTAGAACTCACGAGCAGTTCCCGCTCTTTGAAGGAGCATTGCCTTGAGGCGTCTTGTTTGGCTGCATGGGCCTGTCTGCACTCGTCGTCAAACCACGGGTTATTCCTGGGTGGTGTGGTAAAACCCAGCACACCAGTGGAAGCTTCTTGAATGGCTCTTCATGCATTTTGCTTATTGACATAACCACTTGAGTGGAAATGCGCCTAGTCGCTCATGATGATTTTCGACATTTCGTTGCTGAGATTAAGGATGGCTTGTCAGTAGTTCACACGCGACGGTCAGCCAGCATTTACTGATGCACTGTTTGCACTTTGTACGGGAACATGTGTACGTTTTTCACTAAAATTCGCTATAGGGTCCGTCTGGTAATACCCAATTGTGTGGCCCCTCATCTGGTTGATGTTTCGTCGTTCTCAGCGACATCGGCAGCCACGTCCGCGAAATTCTCGGCCGAACCACCGCGGTCGCGTCCTCCATGGTCTTGTGTGGTTCCAGTCTGCTCGAGTCGAGTAGCTAAGCGCCAGAATTTTCTCCCACAATTAGGAAATCGACGTTGAAATTAACGCTGACACAATTATTCCAAGCTCTTCCGGAGTATAGCGTTCCATTGCTTGTCTGTCTGTATACTGCAGCTATTTAGTTCCTAAACGTCAATATGATCGACGTACGATGTCATTTGGCAAAAATTATAGCATCCTCCGATAGAAAGATGATTGAAATTTGCGCCACCTTGTAGTAGGGCAAACCGATTATTAATTTCGTCCTGATAGTGGCGTTGGAGCACGGGTCCTTTAACTTTTTAACGCTGAATTTTTTTAGACATTCCTATATTCCTTCTCTGTGAAATGAGTTAGGCTTGTTATTTTGGCCATGGTTAGGATGTGGTCAGAATGGCAATCCGCTCTCTGTACAATATACTTATATAATCGGAATATTATCATTTTTTTTTGCACGTTACTTCATCTGGTGATATCCAAGAAGGCCTGTGTCTAATATTGTGGTTTTAGCGATCAAATTTTTTGACCTGACGGACCTTTGACGAGGCATAGAGTCTTTCTTCTCTTATGGTTGGCCAATTTTCACGTTGAAATTCTAGATTTTCACGTCGAGAGATCATTCGTCTGTATCTTCCGTAGGTCAGGGCATGTTTAGAAGTACATGGTCTCAGAACTCTCTTGGATAGTTTCCCCCAGGACATTCAGTCGGGGTACTAGTTTAACTCCGTAATATTTAAGCCAGCCATATTTAACACCACGGTGTGCTTCATCAGCTCGGTGCCTACCTCTGTAATTTTTTGTCGCCTCTTACGATTGGTATTCCGAGCACCGGTTATGCAACTGGCATCTAATATATTAAATTATTTAAATTATAAGACTATGGCCTTTCAATAATTATTTTATTTTATTTAGTTTTTTCTTTTTAATAACTTTTGGCACAAATTTTTAAAATTTGGAATATAAAAATAAGTTAAGTTGAGCTTAAAAAAAATTCTACGAATTAAAAAAAAAAAACAAAAATTATAACAAAAATAACACAAGATTAAAAAAATTTTCTTCTTCTTCTAAAATTTTCTTACAGTGGCGTCCACAAGCAATAGTTTTTGAAATAGTCACAGATAAAAAATTCGATATTATTATAATGTTATTTATTGGTTTAAATATGTTCACAATGACACTCGATCGTTATGATGCTTCGACAACATATAACAATGTACTAGATTATCTAAATGCGATATTCGTAGTTATTTTCAGTTCCGAATGTCTATTAAAAATATTCGCTTTACGATATCACTATTTTATTGAGCCATGGAATTTATTTGATGTAGTAGTTGTCATTTTATCCATCTTAGGTAAGTAAAAGCCGATTAATATTCTTTCAAAACAAAACCAAAAAAAAAACCCCTTTCTCTGTCTATTATACCTCTGTCTATACATAGAATATATATGTTCTCTGCATATACTAAAAAATGATTTTTTAATATGTAAAGTAAATGTTGTGCTTCTATAAATGTTCTTATTTATACATATATTTATGTATCCTAGCCCCCATCTGTTTTTTATATGTTTAATGTTTGTTTAAGCTTAGAAGAGCTTAAATATTTAACATACTAATAATATTTTTTTAAATTTAAATATAATTTTTTGACGAAGACAGAAAATATGAAAAGCTTTTTTTCCCATTTAGCTTTGAATTTTAAGCTTGACTACCATTTTGAAATACATAATAACATTTTCAAGCTTTTAAATATCCTATAGCTACTAACATTAAAGCAAAGTTACTTTCATAAAAAGCTTTTCCTAACAAAAAAAAAGAAACATCAGTATAAAGTTCTAGTTGAAAAACTTGTTACGACCCCCCTTCCTCCCACTTAGTTTGTGTAAACTGTGAGTTTATTTTAAATATACCCCTTAGCTTTTACGAAAAATGTTTAACAAAAATCAATTAAAAAGTTTTCATGTATTTGAGTCCCCCATTTTCGATACATTTTGTATACATAGCTCTCCCGAATCCCATGATTTAAAGACAAAACTAAAGAAAAATCGGCTAAATTTAAGAATTCCTTGGATATATAATAAACTTTTGATATAAGCGTAAGCAACGAACTCTCACGAGGTAGTTACTTGTTAGCTTACGATCAGTTGGCAAACATTAGTAACTGCCTTGAAAAGTTCACCATTCGTGACGAAATACTACGAGAACAAAACCAAAAAAGAAATAAATAACGACAACAAGGATGGCATAAGATATGCTTTACTACATCCCAAATCAAAGAAGAACAAAACCGAAATCAGCCTTTTCACACGATCATCATTGATCGCGTGAAAATGTTGATCACTTTTCGGTTACGCGTGCATTCCGTGTCCACCAATAGGCTCTAAGCAACTTTAGCAACTAAGATTATTGTTGTTTTAGTTTGTTACACGTTTTACAATTTCCAATTGTTGTTTATCTCACTCTAGTTAGGATTATTATGTCTAGAAACAGCCTTTATCTAGCAATAATGTGTGCTTAATTTTTATTTTCCGCTTTAACTTGTACTTCCTGCTGAGTTTTCAATGTTTTTCAGTTTTCATTTATCTATTATCTGTTGTCTCTACGGAGATGTTGCTTTTAAAAACATAAACTTAACCGTTGAATCTAGGTTAAGTCTGCTTTAAATGTTTTTTGTTTTTTTGTTAAATTGCTTACAAACTTAGGTTTAAGTCGCTTTCCAACTCAACCCACGAGTTATAGTTATATAGAAAATAAAATCAAGAAAATCAAAAATAAGCTTCTTGCTTACAGCAAATATAATAAAAAAAAAAAAAAAACATTTCGACCCACAACACGTTCGATGGACGTGAGTTCGGAATCAAACTTAAACAACACAATCCAATCCCTAAGTGATATCAGACTAGCGAGATATATTAATACACTACACAAAGGTCTACAAAAAAAAAAGTTATAAAAAAACAACTCGAAACATAAATAAAATAAAATGGCTACAACAAAAAGAAAAATCAAATTTGAAACAATCAGAGAAGGATGTGCTCTTGCACACCTCTGTCAGTTTTTTGCCCAGTATCCTTTCAAATGAATTTATTCGCCGGGTAAGGTAAATTCCATCTTTATGCGACGAATTAATTCATTTCTTACATATTTGTAAAAACAAAATCAACGCCGCGATCAACATCGAGCTGACCAACCCATAGTACGATCATGTCCATTCGTACTGGTTGCGTTCGGCAATACCGGGCAAATGCTGAATCTTCTTAATGGTTTTTGTCCATTTTGGCAAATGGAGATTATGTACTTTAATATGAACCTTCCATACTCGCCGTAGATGTACGTGTAAAGTAGTAATCCATTTACAAAACCAACGTATCATGTGCATTAAAATAAAATGGTAAAAATTGAGTTTAAAAAAAAAAACAACATTTGCACATATCCTTAATTTCCCCTTCGTACAAATCCCAGAAAGTAGTTTATAGACTATACTACACACAAACATACATGAGTACATAGACACACATCTACATTTAGTTCTTGTTAAATGTTTGTATATTTAGTTACGTAGCATTGGGTTGTTTCGTTTTTTTTTTTTTTAATTTTTTATAAATATTTATTCGAATATTGAACCGATCCGTACTCGACCTCTTCCGAACTCTAATTCACTCGACAGAAGCTTATAGGCTCGCAAGTACATCACTTAGATGATGTAATACAAATCATGTCGTCAATAGAAACTACCACTACAATTACCATAGGTTAGAGTCTTAAACATGCTTACAATTTATATTGCTTACCTTAACTATGCTATAATCGATAAACATGTATTCCAGTACTTTTAAGCGTTGTTCAATTCGCTTGCTTTTTATAATTATGATAATCATAAAGGTGTCTTAGCTTACTTTAAATAAACAAAGCTTCCAAATCCAGCAGTTTTAAGAGAGCAGTCGAAAACTGTTAGTTAGTTGCAATAAAACATTCGCTTTGACTTTTTTTCATGAGAAAAGTCTATATTCAAGCTTGTTACTGTAACATGCTTTCTATAAATGCTTCTTCTCTTTATATATGAGTATTTTCCAGCTATAATTTTCACATGACGGCTTGAACTGCAGTCTTATATACCTCAAGGGCTTTTCATTAAATATGTTCTATATAACGTTGTTCAAATCTCCGTTGGTGGCACTTGTTCGGGGGCCTAGCTTCAATAACGTTGCTGGATTGCGCCTGTTCTATTACTTTGAGAGCATCAACTGTACAGACTTCGCTAGCTTCAAAAACCTCATCATTTAGTACGACAAATTTCTTCAACATTTTCTTCCAAAACAATCGACCCTGATACATTCCGGCAATAAATACAATTCAAAGCGGATATCCCCACTTCAACGTAGTAGACCTGAACTGATTGATTTTTTTTCCATCCTTACTGTCTCCCTCTTCCTGCCTCCCCTACCATCGGTCACCTAACCTCTTTCTTACTTTATCCCATCAAAATATTTATAAGAGGTCTTCGCTCAAAAACTCAGGCAGTCCTATCCTCTCACGGAACCTGAATCCTGGCTAAAATAACCTGAAACTATTCATATGAAATTTTAGCTGTTATCGTGACGGCGACCTCCATCGCCCTTGTCGATACCAGCCTTCCTAAACTCGTGCCTTCATCAGACGATCAATTTTCTTATAATGCCTCTAATCCCACTACTACGAATAAATGTCTATTGCTTGATCACCTAGTTAGTTCTAACCATTATAGGATTTGTGGCATTTACGAGACAATTAGACCTTATTCGCACGACCGATCCATTTAATTCCTATTTTGTCTCCTTTCCTATTATCGGTAATTATCGTTCACATCTTCTTTCACTCCCTCACGATTCTCCATTAGCCCTATCCTTAAAGCCCTAACTTTTTACGGCTATGAAGTAAAATTTCGGCGATTCCACGGAGATATGCTGTTTCCCATCTCTCTTTACGTACCCCTTTTTTGGCACCTACGAATATATACCGTATCAACGCAGACTTGAACTTATCAACTTGAAAATGCTGGAAGAACGAAGAGTAATATGTGACATCCTGCTTATTCATCGACTCCTTGCGGGGACCTTTGACAGCATTCAAACGGAGGCGTCTCCATTTTCAAAAATTGCTGACGAAAAAAGCAAAAGGATCTTTGCCAACAAAATCGCTTAACCAAGCCACAATGACAAGACCTCTTTCTAGACCTCTCTTCAAAAAATCTCGAAGGTGCATTCAAACTAATCAAATCAAAAACCAATTCTGCCTCCAAATTTTTGAATTCCCCGAAAGCCTAGATCTAGTAGGTTTCACACATACCCCGGACACCTGAAGGACATGGCTATAAGCTTAATCTCAAGCTTTCTGTATACCATACTCCCCTCTAAGTTTTTTAGGAGCCTCCTTAAGCTGTCTTTTTCTTCCATATAAGCGCGTCCACTTACATAAATGTAAACTCAGAAGTCAAGCACCACGTCTTGACCCCTCATTTGATTTTTCATAGAAGGTAAAATCATAGGTAATTTTCTATATTTTTTACTCTCGTGAGTGTCACTTTTGTGGTATTGAGTTTTCAATTCAGTTCACAACTGGGCTTTCCTTAAACATATTTTAAGAAACTCTATCCTTCTTCGAGTTTCCATCCCAGACTATCGTACCTATTGGAGTGTGCTAATGCCATCCGATGTCTAGGGTCTTCAAGTGTTAATTAGGTGTTAGTTGGCAGAAATCATCCATAGCCAAGTGTACGTCTGTATCCGAGCTTGTCTCTCGATTTTCTTTCCGTGATATAAAAGTTATAGCGCAATTCCAGGCCCTTATTAAAAGCAAGGATCCTAGAGTGTAATCAGATGTCTGCCTTCCGGGACCATAAAGTTCATCCGTAGCCCCGACATGATCAGAAGATAGCCCAGACTACCCGGCCTAACAGACGATATTGGCTTAATGACAGAAGGAGTGCATTACTGATAGAACTTCGAAAAAGGGGGCGCATTACCCACGTCTTATCATCTACCTCGGCTCCATAATCACGTGCTGTAAAGACCGATCATATAGGGTGTCCAATGGAAAATTTTCAAATTTGAAATAAAATAAAAAATCTGAAAATTGTAGGTAATACTTTATTTTGGAAAAATGTAGTCATGCGGATTCTATTTTTTTAAAACAATATTTTCTAAGCGAGGCCCGTTTCTTTCCAGGCAATAATTTGCAATAACGCGTGAACAGAGAGCTGGTTCAATGGCGACGGTTTCGCGGTGAATATTCTCTTGCAGGGCCTGATTTGTTCGGGGATTGTTATTGTAAACCCTTGACTTGAAGTATTCCTACAATAAAAAGTCGCATGGTGTGTGGTTCGGAGAGCGAGGTGGCCGGAGTATGTCTCCATACTTGCTGAGCTGAAAATAGCCCTCAGCTTCTCCATCGAGATCCTAGCTGTGTGGTGTAGCATCGTCTTGCTGAAATAGCGTTCGGTTGTTATGCCGGACCAACAGCTGCAGTTACGGCACCAGAAACTAGTCCATCATTCGGCAATACACTTCAGCAGTGACTATCTTTTGTTGGTTAAAAAAATAAGGGTCAATTTTCCCTCAGGCGGAAATGGTACACCATAACGTCGTTTTAGGACAATGTAAATGTTTTTGATGGCGTTCTCTAGGGCACCAGTAACGTAAGTTCTGTTTATTTACGTAGCCGTTGATATGAAAATATGCCTCATCACTAAACAATATGTTGCCAAGCGTTCGGGCTGTTCTAAAACGTTCGAGCATTGTTCTTACGAAGGTTTCTCGCAAACGATAGTCAATTTCCGTTAGACCTTGCGATTTGGATTTTGTATGGGTGGAACATTACATTTCTTTTTTTCAAAATAACGTGCACAGTTGATTGTATAACGAGCGACATGTTCCGGCGTCGCTGCCGATGTTGATGGTCCTGGAGGAGTTCTGTTCACCATTGTCCCTTCTTGTCTAAACCTTTGCACCCAAGACCAGATATGTTGCGTGTTTGGACCATCACTCAGTCTGCGTAAATTGAAGTGAGAACGAACATTGTGACGCGCATGAACCACCCGTTTTCAAATATTGCTCAACCGCGGTGTGCCCCCAACCAATCGCGATCAATAAATCCGCAAACAATGCACATCGAACGATGCGTCCCCCACTTACTCCATCTTGAACATCCCAAATTTAAAGCTGAAAAGCGGGAACGCTTTACTAAATTTACTTTACTAAATACCTATCCTGTGTGGCACTATTAGCGACTTATCTCTGCCAGTTACGAAAACCAAGTTGGACTTCCAAAGGATTGACTTAAGTCGATTCCGGAGATTTGCATTCCGAATTTTATAAAACTCGTATTCCTGGTCAGTAACAAGCAAGTCAAAACGTTTACATTGGCACCGAAACGTTTACATTTTTTAGGGATATAGGCTTTAGGAAGCTGGTCGAATTCTCCTCTATAGTGCACCTTTTTGCTCGAATTTCTAATGGTGAAGACGAGCTTACATATTTATAAAGCGGATGTCTATTTGAAAAGAAAGCTTGCAATCGTCTCGGCCGTCTAGATGGATCATGGTTGCGCCAAAGGATGTGTAATCTTCAAAAGATACTTGTATCACGGGCGATAGGTATGCACGATTCGTAAACCCGAATACCCGACCCCACGAATACGATAGCAATACGCCTACGTACTAACCCACACCATGTGCACTTCAACCACTCTCCCCGCGGGACTGTCGTCAGGTATTACTTCGCGGGGCTAGTTATGCTACGTACTCTATATCTGCCGTTTCAGTTCTTAATCTTTCGAGTCTACTTAGCTCTTTCTGCACACGAAGGAGCAGGTCTCCAGCCAGTAGTCAGTAATATTGCGTGCTTTGCGTCTTTCTCTTCCTCTGCACATTCTGGGCAAAAAGGCGAGCTATCGTATCCAAATCGATAGCAGCCGTCACCTGACGCCGAATTTTGTAAGGTGGCAATTGCAATCCCCGTGTGCTCCCCAAGCCTCGATCGTGGGCATCAGCTTGTAGATCTATCGCCCTTTTACCGTATTATCCCATCAGTGCCACAGATATTGCCTTTTCTTCTGCTTTTATCCTCCGGATAATGTGGGTCTCTTGATGGACCGTAGTTCGCCTAAGGTAAATCCTGTTCATCTCGTCAGCTCCTGTTCAGATCGATAAGAATCATACCCGCGATAACACAGGCTGCTTCATCCGAGATTGCCGGAAAACCGCCTACAATCCTTATTGCACAAAGCCTGTATGCAGACGAGAGCTTTCTTTTTACTCTCTTTCATTGTAAGAGCTACCGCTCAGACCGCCCCAGCATACAGGGTTATTGAGCTCACCACTCTGAAAAGCAGAATCCTCCTCGCGTAGCCTTGGCCACTGATGTTAGGCAGCATTCAGGAAAGCGCTGCCTGTATTTGTGATGCCTTTTTACTGCAATATTCGACATGGGTCTTAAAGCATTACACCCAAGTATTTAGTGCCTTTTTAGACATGATTAATTGACTCCCAACACGGAAGTTTCCGGAAGTTGAGTCTTTCGGCTCAAGCCTTCGTCTTGTCAGCTAGTTCAAGGTTGGTGGCTAATCTTGGCGATCGCTTCAATCATTGCGGACTCTACCTGGTGGATGTGTTTTATTACGGTGATGTCGTCAGCAAAGCTCCTTTTGGCAGCGTTAATCGCGAAATTCCATCATTAACAGAAGAGGTCCAAGGACTCTCGCAGAAACATTATTTAAAGCCATCGTCCGTCTGGTACCTCAGTTTCCTGTTAGTGAAGTAGTTAAGAATTATCTTCACAGGGTAGTAAATCCATTCTAGTCAGAGATCTCTTAATGGAATTGAAGGCATTTTTAACGTCCAGCATAACTACTATGAAATACGAGTATTTCTTTGTGCCCCCTCGCCGGCTTTTTCCCTGTATCGCTTTATGGCATCGACGGTATAAGGAGATTTTCTAAAACCATATTAGTAGTCAAACAAAGCTCCTCTATCTTCCGCTACGGCGGGCAGTATGTCTTATATGATACGTTCCTGTTGTATCTAGCAGACATATTGGCCGGTACGCTGAAGGTTCTCCAGGTAGTTAGCTTTCATTGGGTAGCAACACCAGATGTTGGAGTTTTCATGGTTCAGGGAAAATTCCCACCTCAAGGCACCTTTGCATCGTTGCTATAAAAATTACTGGTCTCCTTTTAACGGCTGCTTTGATCTCTATATTTGGGATGTAGTCAAGTAGGAGCGCTTTCTTGTCATGCTTCCTACATGCTTCGTGCAGTTCATCCGGAGTTATTAGCGGGATCTAGCCCATGCACGAAGTAGATGGTCTTTGGGGAAATAGAAACTCTACTATTGTTGGGTTTATGTGAACCTACTGCCCCTTAGCTTCTTCGTCATCTTGTTGCTTGCATCTTGAGGCATTTTGCCCTGAGCGGTTTAATTTCATCTTCCATCAGTACCAAGGTTCACCCCTTCTGATAGCTGATCTCCTGGACATCGCACGCTGTCGCGATTATTTGGGTCAGTTGGTGCTATAGGTTGTCCACTGATCCGTTGCTGGATCGGCATTTCAGATTTCCTCGAAAACCGCTTTGTCGAAGGATGGGCCTTCCACTTCGGCCCCGTAAACTTGGAGCACTGCCTAGACTTACTCATAAACATTATGTCTATTATGAACCCCTTCACGAAATGTTGTTTTGTTCGCTAGGCATATCTCAAGTAATGCAAATGCTTTGAGGAGAGCTGCCCCCTTGTATCCGCAGTCCTACTACCCCATCCAGTAGCTTCAGATATTCCTTGTGTGCTGCAGCTGTAGAAATGGATTTCGTTTACTCTAGCGGTGACGAAAAAGTCCCCTTGGCCATCGACGCCTTGCAACCATCTAGAAGTTTGTACGGTTCACTAATAAAAGGTAATGTCGACTCTTTTTTCCCTCGTCATTTGTCCTGTGCAGCCGCGCAGTGGTTAAGGTTTATCTGCACAACCTTCACCATGTTGTTTCAAGCTATCTTCCGCTAAGTGATGATAAGATGTGTTTATTAATGGACTTAACCGTATGTTGGTGGGCCTAGACCGCAATGGTCAAACCGCTAGTTTATTTCGGGACAAAATAGTTCAAATCAAATAGCTTACATTTGGTAATCTTATCATGCTCGTTTATACCTTCAAGTAGTCTGCTAATAGCAAGGGCAGGTTACAAAACGTGATTATAAGTGAACGATCCTTTTCCCGCATTTTCAGCCACTTGAGGAGAACTTGGGGCAATGAGCTTTCATATTCGTTCTCTATTAGAGTCTCCCGTGACTTCTGATCCCACACAGTGCAGATCGGCGAAAGGGACACGGAAGCACATTTTTTATGTGAAGTTGCGTCGTTCCGGGCTCAGACAAATTTCAGACAAAAATCGTTCATTTCGTCCTGGAGGTTCTAGAGAGCGTGAGCGTAGGTTAGAAGAGATAAACGATTTGCAGACAGTAGCTGATGGACTATTTTAACTTTTGAGAGTCTTCCACCAAAATACACTGTAGAAGCGAACGTGGCCTGGCACCTAGCCTGGTCGACGTCGATGGCTCATCCAAGACAAGCCACAGGGGCTATATTCTCGTCAAAACGAGCAATTCGAGGCACTGTCATGTGTTATTCCGGTATTTTCGAAACGAGTGGGCCTTGATGATTGGTCAGTTGACATATCATGGTCGGAAAATCTACGCAAAAATCACTGACGAATTACCCCGTATTCCGCAATCTTGAGGAGAATAGTACGCCATGGCTTATCAATAATGTATTCTGGATCCCTTAACTTCACAAATATCGAAACAAAACTGACAGTTACAACCAATTTAAAAAGGTAAAGCACCTTCGACGTTTTTCATCTCTTCTACCTCTTAATAGGTTCCGCTAATGCTTCGTCTCTATAATCAGGAATAAAAGTGTACGCAAACCTTTAACAATTGCCCTATATGAGACTCGTGAAAGATTAATCTTCCAAGTATAGGTCTCCTACTTTCTTCCCTTACTGGTTTACCTCGACATAAGCTAGAGTTTTATGGATCAAGCGTAGATTGTATTAGTTAAACCCACAACGTAGATTAGTCGGCATGTGCGTTCGTCCCAATAGATTCATCAAGATCACTAGAAGACCACCTTCAAACCCAGATGACGTTATGTAGAAGCATTTGAAATCCAATTCTTACATGCATCCACAGTTGAATTAGTCCGTAGTGTCAATATCAACCCTCAACATGACCAATTCACTTCAAATCACCACCTGTTGAATAAAGTTGTTAAGAATAAAAAAAAACTAAAAATTTCAAAATCAAATAAAAAAATTCGAAAATTTTGATCCAAAATATAATGATAAAAATTACAAAATTACATCAGTCCCAAACCAAAAATGGAGAAACAACCTACCTCTCTGGGTGGTGTGGACATGTCAAGACAGTATTTGGCACTATCAATATGCTGCGATTTATCGCTAGGAAGACACGCGTTCTAATTCAAATGTGTCTCCCTCTCCCGGACTTAGAAATGGTCATCGCGAGTGAGGAATTGTTATAGATCGTAGCTTGTGAGGAAGCTTCTTCATCATCGTTCAGTACAACTTACCGCTAAATCTCTTTTGAATTTTTATTTTTATTTTTTGATTTTGTTGGTCAATATAAATACATACTCGTTACTCGTATACTATGTGTAATAAGCTGCTTTCTATATGTTTTAATGCTTACCATTTTGATTTTATGATTTTGAGCTTTGGGTTTACATGACACCCGCGGAGAACACCTTTAAGTGTATTATGTTATCGTAAAAAGTGTTTTTGTTGTTGTCCTATTCTATGTTGTGTTCGTTTCAAAACAAATGAAAAAAAAATGCTTTTATTTCCCACACAAAATGTATCTTTTTCTATTGTATTGTAAATGTATGTAAACTGTTGGTGTGTCGTTCCCTTAAATGTTCGTTCCAACAATGAACTAATGCTTCTCCTCCATCAACCAAACAAACAAATGATATCAACTAATAATGCTTTTCGATCTCTTTTTCTATTCTTTTTATGCGTGTGACAAATGGGACTATCTTTTAGGTCTTGTTCTTAGTGATATAATCGAGAAATATTTTGTATCGCCAACATTACTTCGTGTAGTACGTGTAGCTAAAGTAGGACGTGTCCTGCGTTTGGTCAAAGGTGCGAAGGGTATACGAACATTACTCTTTGCATTGGCCATGTCCCTGCCAGCCTTATTCAACATTTGCCTACTGCTATTTCTTGTAATGTTTATCTTCGCAATATTTGGGATGTCATTTTTTATGCATGTGAAGGAGAAGAACGGATTGGACGATGTATATAATTTTAAGACCTTCGGACAAAGTATGATATTACTGTTCCAGGTGAGTTGCTTTACGTTTATCCTTTTCATCTTATACGTGAGTGTTGTGTGCTGTTCTATTTGTATTTTGATTAATCATGGTAAATATAAATGTGTTTCAATTTTGATTTTATCTATAAGATAATATGAGTAGATAGTCAAGTAGAATTTGCCCTTAACCCACCTAAGCATGGATCTAAAAGTATTTAAATTTTTTAAAATTCTTTTTTTCAACCGAATGTGTGCTTGCCCTTTATGTCAAAATCTGTGAAAATACCTTCGACTTTCGGAAATAAGAAATATATCAAGTGCAGAAGCCCGAACTTGCTTTATCCAAACCCATTGCTCAACAGCCCGCTATAACTCCATGGGTCTACGTGGTGGCTGAAACCACCCCGTGCTCTTTATGAATTTTAGAAGATCCGATATATGTATCTGCATTTGCTACGTCCGCAGTCTCTGTGAAGAATCTATGGCCCAGCGAGCATGCTCCGATGGGACAGTGTCCTGTGATCACTCCGACGAGCATACGGATCGAGTTTCGATCCAGCGCCAGCAGCTTCTTTGTTTTGCCGATATTAAGCTCTGCCCACGATGATCTTGTCGTGTGACTGTCGTTTCTTGTAAGCCAAGATGAGTCGGCTTCTTTTGTTATTGTGTCATTTATGATCCGGTATAATGCATTGATCGTGATTGCAGTGACTTGTCTGCTTCGTTGATGTCCATTTCAGACCCTTGCCTGGCCAATTCGTCCGCTCTTTCGTTCCCTGCTGTGGCCCGGGACCTGGCAAAGTTTGACCCTGTGGTGTCTAATGGACTTCAGTGCGTCGCAACATTTCATGACAGCCTCTGATCTCGTTGACTTCAGTGCAGCTTGGCTGTCCACAAAGATGGTGATATCCGATGGTGGGATATCGGTTACTTGTAAGTGTTTGGCGGCTTTCTCGATTGCCAGGATCTCTGCTTGGAAGACACTGCAGGGAGAATAAATGATTCCTGTTTGTGCAGGGTGTCAGTAGTAGAGGGTAATCTCGTGGTCGTTGATAGCGTTCGATAGCCACTCGTATCTGTCGGTGAATGGGATTGGTATTTTGAGAGAGAAGTCATTGTAAGGGGATATATAGTCGGTCGTAGCTAGGAGGCTTCTAGAACCATGATTCTTTCCAGGTCATCTATTATTTTGAGTATGGCTGAATGTTCATAGTTGGCTTGTTTTCACGAAGAGGACTCCCTTAGTCTGAGAGCGCTTTTTGCAGCGCAGCCCTTTATGAATAAATCGAGAGGAAGGAGATGAAGAATCATGTCCAACCATGCTTGCGGCGTGCTTCTTATAGCTCCCGTTGTACAAAAAGCGGCTGATCTTTGTTGCTTTTCGTGCTGCTAGCAGTCCACCAGACTAGGGCCCCTAAGTTATAATGGGTCTGATGATTGCTGTGTACATCCAATGATGTACGGTTGCAAGCTCCATCTTTTGCCGAAGGTCTTTTTGCAGGCATAAAAAGCATTCAATCCTTCTCTCATGCTTTCCCCCAACCTCCTTTTCCAGGAAAGTTTGGAGTCAAGAATGATGCCTAGATATTTGGCTTCTACTTTGAGTTTGAGTGGAGTACACTCTAACTTTGGGGGAGCAAATATCGGGATTTTCCTTTTCCTGGTGAACAAGACCAGCTCGGTTTTCTGGGGACTTATTCTCAGACCGTTCTGTCTTACCCACGAGGAGAATTCCTTCAACGCCGATTCAATTAGTTCGCTGATAGTTGGTAGAAATTTACATTTTATCAAAATATCTTCTTTATCTTCTGCATATGCCATCGTCTTTATACCTTTCTCCATGAAGGTTTTAATGATTTTGTTACTTGTAAGAAGCCACGGTAGGGGAGAGAGAACTCCACCCTGTGGTGTTCCTCTAGTTGTCACTTTACTTATAAAGCTGTGTCTAATGCCTGCATTGATAATTCTGTTGTTTAACATGTTTCCAATCTAGATTACAATGGATTTGCCTAATTTTATGTCCTATAGAGTTGTTATTATGGCCTCTATATTTACGTTGTTGAAGTCTACCTCGATGTCGAGGAAGGCTGCCATTGTTCTTTGCCAAGTTATTTTATATTCAATGAGCTCTCCATTTCACGAACAACACTGTGCAGTGCACTTTTCACTGATCTACCATTGAGTATTGCATAAGTTGTGTGAGTTAATAAGTCCTCTGATATATAGGTCAAGGAGTCTTTCCAAGGTTATTAATAGAAACGACGAGCGACTTATTGGCCTTTGCGTTAGTGTGGTAGTGTGGATTGGTTTACTGGCTTTAGGTATGGAAACTACCTTTAATTCTCTGTGTCGGGATATACCTCGCACGCAATGATTTGGAAAGTGTGCTTACGAGGTGGGGTACAGTGTGGGTTTGTGCTTTTTGAAGCTTCCCAGGCAAGATATCCTCCGGCCCTGGATATTTAAAAGGTTTGAACGAATTTATTGCCCATGATTCTTTATCGTTTGTAATAATTTCATTTATTACTTCTTCAGTTGTGCGAACAGTGGGAATCGTCCTCTCGAAGGGGACTGTGATTTCAGGGGTTTTACAACCTGGGAAGTGGGTTTCAGTCAGCAGTTCTTGTAATTCCTGACTGGATTCTGTTCAAGAGCCATCTGATTTAAGTATGAATCCTGGAACACAGGAGTACTTGGAGCTCTTTCTGAAATCTTCTATTGATTCGCAGAACTCCCGCCAGATTTAGACTTTGCTGCTCTTGTTTTGCTCTTGTAATAATTGAAGCTGGATTTGTAGTTATCCCAGTCTTCGGATCTCTTGCTGATCTTTGCCCTATTGAATAGAGTTCGGGTCCTGGTCTTGAGTTGATTTAGCTCTGTGGTCCACCAAACTCCACTAATTTTCTTGCGAGCAAGTTGCAAAGGGCAGGATTTGTTGAAAGCCGCTTTCAAAACTTTCACAAAGTTTTCGACTGAATCCACGGATCCCTAACTATAGTTTTTTTTTACTACAGTGTACGCTCTTATGGTGTTTGTCACACAACCCGGACGGAGTGCAGATGGTTTGTGTCGAAAATGTTCGTTCACTACTCTCCGGGGGTGGTTGTCCTAGATAGGATTTTTGAGAGATTCGACTGAATGTGTGGCGTTGGTTGTACTTCACAGTAACTATTTTGTTTCCTCATCATTAAGGTGTTACATTGGAAATGCACACACAGGGTACGAATTTTGAAGTGATGTTATGCTGCGAGTGTTATGCCTTCGCTAGCATTTTTTGATCATCTCTCATTCACAACTGATGTTTTTCCGTATAGGAATTGCTCTTGGCTATGGACTGACTTTAACTACAGACCTTAATCACAACAGTCGATGATGATTACCATTGCACCACGACTGTATCTGGTACAGAATAGATAACTTTTTTTTTCCCCCATTCATTATATTTCTGCAGGATTACTTATGATTAGTTGATCGAGCGGAGCGAGAGCAATCACCCACTTTTTGGCCTAGCGCGTGCATGTACGGGGAATATAGTGGTCCGAAAACGATTTCGGACTAATCTTGTACGCACTAAATGTAGATATCGGCTATAACCACACATGTGTGCAGCATGTCATTCGATAGATCTAGGTCTGTAGATGAGCCATAAATTATCAAATGAAATTGTTTGATTGAAAAATAGTGAGAAATAACGTCGATAAAGATGGTCCATGTTTCGGATCCGATTACATTTTCAGTCTTCTTCAAAACGCGTAATTGTATTCTCCACTCAAGAAATTGAAGTCACAAAGAAGAGAGCAATAGATCCACTCACTGGCTTAATTATTCCTTCGTTTCACGCTATTGTCGCATTGGTGGATAAAATTAATGGCAAATACAAGTTGACGCAATATGATCCCCATGCGCCGGGTATTCGAGAGCAATGGGGCGTGAGGAATTTCACTGTGGAATTGGCAAAGGCATTGAAAGCTGATCGGATCATCACACTATTAAGAGGTACCCAAGAAGAATCCATAGATTGCATGCAACGAGCTTTCAATTTCGTCAGAAAAGCCTATAAGGCAAAAGGTGCGAAAGATGTGGTCAAAGCTTCAGAACAACACGTTTCTCGAAAATATGATCTTAAATCTAAACGTCCTTGCAAGTAGACAATTAATTTGATGTATCACACTTAGCTATATGTATTTACTTGAGAGTATTGGTTATGATTGTAATTTGATAAAACAACAAATTTGCTCGCTCGATCAAAAATTTTCAGTAGCGGAGTTAAGCCCGCGCATACTGATCTGCCTAGTAAGATTACAGAGCGGGCTTTGGCCAGAGTTTACGCTTGGGCTACAGGCTATGGTCTAAGCATAAACCCAAAGACATTCAGCACTGACATGCTGCTATTACCATTTAATGTCGCCACTTAAAATTTACTAATTAACTCGACTCTATCTCTTTCCTCCAGCTCTAAGTATCTAGGCATTATCCTAGAACAAAATTTTTACTGGAAGTCCAATATAAAGGGTGTTTTTTTAAGAGGAATATAAATTCATATAAATTCAATATGAAAAAAGCTCGTATGTTATGTTAATGTCTACGATATTAGCCTTATTTGATAGATTATTAAATGCCATTAGTGCTTAAATATGACCTCGATATATGCGCGACACAGCTAGTTTGAATGAAGTACAATCGTGAAGTTCAACTTTCGATAACTCAATCGAGCGTGTATCAGCAATAAAACGGCGAATGTCGACTTTCAAATCGTTCAACGTCTCTGATTTGTCAGCATAGACTAGTGACTTCACATACCCCCAAAGAAAGTAAAGGTGTGAGATCACAGGATGGTGGAAGCCAGCTTACAGGCCCATTACGCAAAATTATACGCTCAGCTTCCCGTAGCAAGTTAATGGTGTCGCGCGCCATGTGGTAAGTTGCACCATCTTGTTGAAACAAAAGCTCTGTCACGTCAGCTACTGGTAAGTGCTTTGGTTACTGGCGCATTTGTATTCGTTTGTTAGAAATGTGCTATTGGTGTAAATAGCTGTAGGGCGAGATGTTAAATTGCATCGAATTCACAAGTCGCCGCTGGAGGGTTGTAATTTACTTGTAGACGGGTATATTTCTATTTAAACGAGTGGTGGGTTAGTGCAAATTTTATTGTGGGCAGTTGCGAGATGGTCGTGATCCAGTTAGTTAGTTAGTCTGGGTCTTTTTGAGGCTTAAACTGAAATCTAGATTAGTCTTTGAGTCCAGTTACCATATCCCTATTAAGCAGACAATCGGTGATCTTGGGTCATCGGAATCCATCACAAAAAGATCAGTGATCGTGTTTCGATTAAAACGATCGAGGGATTTGGGATCGTTTTGCAACGCAGACTTTGCTCATGATTAATGTGATTACTGATGTATGTTTTGTTGTTGATCGGTGATCGAGCTTTATTAAATATGGACCCAAATTTCAATCATAAATTGGACAATAGTGGGAACAGATTTATTACGCGTATAATTTAAGACAGTGATTAGGAAATTCCGGGATCAGTAATCTGACGTCGCGATCAGCGATCAGTGATCAGTTGGAAGATGTAATCTCACTATCCCGTTGTACACGATCGGTGATCAACCTTAATCAATTCTGGTTTGGTTTTGAGATTACCTTACAATTAATCTGTTATAAAGGAATCAGGGTGCTTTAATTCTAAAGGCGAGTTATTGATCACTGATCACAGATCCTGGAGCTGGAATTCGTGTTCTAATATCTAATATCAAGTCGAAAACAAACTATCGCTGATCGTGCTTTTTTTTTCTCTCCGGGATCGGCAGGTCCATTCTTGCGTCTACAGTGGAATATTGCGTGCTCTGCGTCTTCCTCTTCCTCTTGGCATTCTGCTTTAAAGGCATCGGTTGATCGTGGTTTATTCGAAACGTGTGACTTCAGGAAACCCCACAAGAAAAAGTTTGGCGCGGTCGACCTTAGTGACCAATTCACTTCACCTCGCAAGAGATACCCTTACCTTAAATCGTTATGCTGGAACGCCATCCTGCTGGAGCATCTAAGACTATATGGTTCAATTTGGGCCATAAGAAATTGGTTTTCATCGTTCTGTAGCGCTCGCCATTGATAGTGGCCTCGTCTCTAAAAATGACCTTTCGGCCAAAATTGGAGTCCTTTCCCAAACGCCCCGAAGCCCAAGTCACATAACAAAAATTCGCCATATTGAAATATGTGAATGGCCGAGTTCTTGTGCACGGCGAGGTATCGACTGTCTCGTGTTCTGCTGTAAACTTTCACGGACGGCGGCGAAGTTCTCACTCGATACTTGCGTTCCTTTGACCTACGAATGTTGGCTGTTAATTACCGAACCGGGCGTCTCAAACCAAACGTCGACGGTGAAGGCCCACCGAGTCTACCGTTAAATCGGCACAATGCGCGCAAGTTTTCACTAACGACCACTCATTTTGATAATAGATTTTTATCATTTGGACGTGTTGTTCAGTCATGTTACTTGCCATGGTTATTTGGCATTAGGAACTGAATAATAAACAACAGATCCGACAGATGTCACCAGAATAACATGGCCGCCATAAGTCGCTCAAAACCACACGTATCAATCGAAAAACCTTTTAGACATGACTCCATATATTTTTAAAGGCCCCTCGTAGCCCAATTACATTTCTGCCAAGGTATATGGAGACTGTTTTTGTAGGATGACAGTGATTAATATAGACCCTTGACTATGATTGTTTTCAAAACCCGAAAATTCCTGTTACTTTTTGAACACTCATTGTACACTTACTACGAGCGGCAAAAAAATGCCGATGTTTAACCTCGGTTACTGGTGGCATATTGCCTTTTTAATCATTACCATGGGAAGTACCTTCTGATAATTTCTTGCTGATTTCTTCATTCTAGCTTCATTTTTAGTCATTCTCAAAATCAATAGTTCTCGACGCATGTAAAGTAGTGCACATGTAAATATTGTAGAATATTTGTTTGTCGTTTAAATAATAGTGATAAACACGTATTAATGCTTACGACACTTATTTGACAGATGTCTACCTCAGCCGGTTGGGATGGCGTACTAGATGCCATCATAAACGAGGAAGATTGCAATAAGCCGGACAACGATCGTGGATATCCGGGAAATTGTGGTTCAGCTACCGTTGGAATTACGTATCTCCTTTCATATCTAGTTATAAGCTTTTTGATAGTTATCAACATGTATATTGCTGTCATTCTCGAGAATTACAGTCAGGCCACCGAAGATGTCCAAGAAGGTCTCACTGACGACGACTACGATATGTACTATGAAATATGGCAGCAATTCGATCCCGAAGGCACGCAATACATACGTTACGATCAGCTTTCGGAATTTCTCGATGTTCTCGAGCCGCCCCTGCAAATACATAAGCCGAATAAATATAAAATTATTTCGATGGATATACCAATTTGTCGTGGCGATCTAATGTACTGTGTAGATATTCTTGATGCTTTAACGAAAGATTTCTTCGCACGCAAAGGTAATCCAATTGAGGAGACGGGTGAAATTGGTGAGATTGCCGCCCGACCAGATACAGAAGGCTATGAGCCAGTTTCGTCAACATTATGGCGTCAACGCGAGGAGTATTGCGCCCGATTAATACAAAATGCGTGGCGTAAGCACAAATTGCATAAAGATGACGGTCATGAGGGCACTGGAGACGATACTGACTTTGATGGTGCATGCGATGGCGGTGATGATCATTCGATGAAAGGCGGTAGCGGTGTGAATAGTCCGAATAAAACGAATAATGGTGGCGGCGGCAACGTTGGTGCTGGAGGTAGTGGTGGCAATAGTGGCGGTCCATTGAGTCCGGGTAGTGCGGGTAGTAGTTCTGGTGATCGACAAGGTCGACAAACGGCTGTTTTAGTAGAAAGCGATGGGTTTGTAACAAAAAACGGCCATAAGGTTGTAATACACTCCCGATCACCAAGTATAACATCAAGAACGGCAGATGTCTGAGCCAGGCCTCGCCCCCCCCTCCAAGAAGCACGGCAGAATTCATAATTTTCTCTTTAATTTTTTTTATCTTAAATTAATTTTAAATTTTTAATTTTTATAAAAAAATAAATATAAAACATCAACAAATTAATAACAGCAAATAGTTTGGCGTTAACGAGATTAAAAAACCAAAATTAAACAACAACAAGCAGCGAACGACATCAGCAATATTTCGATTGAAAAAAAATAATAATTAAGAGGAAAAACAAATATAAAAAAACCGAAATATTATTAATTTAATATCTTTAATTTGAGAATATGTGTAAAAGCAAATACTTCATTTCCAACACCAAATAAACAAAGTCGAAATAATATTATTTCTTCTAGATTACAAAATTCCTTAAATTAAATAATAAAATACTTTAAAAAAAAGCTCTGGAAAATTTAAAAAGCAAAATAATTGCTTGAATATAAAATATTAATAAAAGATGAATGAAACCCGAAAAATAAAAATAAAAATAACAGGAATGGAAAGCCGACTGCCATATCAAGTTTCTATTAAAACTAAATACACGATTTAGAATTTTATTTCCAACCAATAAGCAAATTCTTACCAAGCAAACCACAAAAAAGCATTTTCTTAAATCTACAATCTTTACGATCAAGACGCATAATGGAAATCTTGGAGCTGGGGCGCAAAAATAGATTAAAAAAAAAAACAAAAAACTAATAAAACCACTTAAGAAAATGGGGTATATAGTGAAAATTAAATTAAATAGAAAGAAAATTTATTTCAAACTAACCGCATCCACAAAACCTAATAAAGACTCTAACCTTCATCCAAACAGAAAAATACATTAAGTGTGATTTTTATATGCTTGTAAATCAAAATTAATTCATTTTAAGCTAAAGAGACATATAGATACAATGTTAAATTCCAAAATAGATACAATATAAAAAAAATAGTGTTGTGATGTTAAAGCTAAAAACATATTGTAATAAACAACTGACAGTGAAAGGCTCAAACAATTAATTGAAAAATGAAGTGTGTGAGTGGATAGTCAATTGAATAATAAAGAAAATGAACATTGGACGAGTCGTGTCGAATAGTGTATCGATAAGGCTATGAATCAGCAAACACCGAAACATCATAAAACAATATTACAGCATCAGGAACCACTTCGCGTGGGAGGGGCACTCAGTCCAAATTAGTTATGGATTAAATACGAACAACCAAGTGTGTCCGGAATCAACAAACTCAAACCAAAAAAAAAAAAAAGCAAAACAATTAAAACTAGCAAGAAAATATATTATTGTAATAAATAAGCTGCTAAAGAAATGTATTTTTCAAAAATGACAAGAGTTAAAATATTTAAAAAGTGTGTATAAAAGCTTTAATTAAAAAAAAGAAAATATATTTAAAAAATACGATGGGTATGTGTAATTAGTAAAAAACAACATGTTTTGTATATAATTTAATTAATTCCTTTCAAGTCGATTGTCCGAAGATGATTTTTTGTTTATATTTATTTACCTTTTCATCATCTTACACTTATCGAACAAACTTAATTGATTGATTTCTCATTAAGAATGGTTTGCAAAAGACATTTCATAGACCTGATTTGCTTTAATCTTTGTTTTTTTTTATATTATTTTTTTATTTTGCATTCTTTTTAAAGGAAACATCGAAGCCCTTGGTTGATCGTTAAAATTTTTGGTTATTGCACATATTTCGCATTGGAAATGTACATTAGTGTATCAAAGGCTAAATGATAGGACGTGTTTGTTATTTCGCTGTCGTGGCTTAATTTTATTTGTTGCTAAGACAAGCTACCTCTAAATTCATGTTTTCAAATCGGTGATTCTCAAGCTTTTTCTTCGGAATAAAAATCAAGAAAAGAACGTTTGGAGCGAGTAATTTTTATTAATAAATTTTAATATTTTAATTTCTAAAATATTATTCCTTGGTTACGCAAAAGTCGCTAACAAATATTTCCATTCGGGTAATTTTTAATTTTTTTAATTTAAATTAATTTTTTCTTATATTATATCTTTATTTTATTTTTATACCAAACGTGTCATTGAAAGAGCAGATCAACGTGGAACTTATGAAAAAATAATAAACACACATGTAGCAAAATTAAATTAAAATAAAGAAGCAAAACAAAAAAACGTAAGAAGGAATAAAAATAAAAATAAAATATACTCGAGATGAAAAAGTCCATCATTTATCCCGAGTCATGTATTCAAAAATAAGTACAGAGCTTAAATAAAAAAAAAATATTTTTTTCCTTTCTTTTACTTAAATTTTCTCAAAATATAAATCCACACTCAGCTTACAGAATTTCGTTAATGTTAAGCTTTTTACTAGTCACAAATCTAGAAAAATCAAATCTAAAAAGCAATTTCTTAAAAATCACAGCTTAGATTTAGTTTTTTATTTTTTTAGCTTACTGCAAAAAAGTAACATAGCTTTTTCCTCTAAGTTTTATAATTTCCTAGGTTTTCATACAAATGAAATAAAGAAAATTAAAATCTCCATTTAATATAGGAATTCAAATTAATAACAAAACCAAAATAAATTAAAAAACAAATAGGAAAAAATCAATGAACACTAATTTTAAATAAAGAATTTTTTTATTTTTGTTTTTTATATAATCATATATTTAAAAAAAATTTCTGCGTGCACTCTATTTAATGAGGGGTAGGGCGAGTATTAGAAAAACAAAACAAAAAAATAAAAAACAAAAATTATGAAAATAAATAAATACATTTACATTATATATTATACTTATAATTATATACTAAATGTATGTATATACAATACAACTTCAAATCGACAGAACACAATACCTAAAACATTAATTTAACAAAAAGAAATATTTATTTAATAAATATAAATATTTTTTTGCTTATTCTTTATGCATCAAAGATCAACTATGAATTTCTCTGATCAAGAGCTTTCCGATTCAGCGCATTTAAGTGAAATGTAAAGCAAAAAAAAATGAAACAAATGCAAACTTGGATTAATTTTGCTATACATATATAAATATATTTATATAACCTTATATATATATTTTTCTTGTAAGATAATTATTATAAGAAGAGGTAATTATTTTACTTAAAACCGAAAAGAATGGAATAGTAATAAAAGAAAATCAAAGAAATTCACAGTTGTTTTTAAATTTATATAGAAAAAGCAAAAATATAATATTCTTATTTAAAAAGATGAGAAAAATAAAATCTAGCTAATTTTTTTCTAAATAAAACCAAACAAATGTAGACTAAATGATTAAATTAAAAGGAAAAAAAAAAACAAACAAATGAAACTGTAAATTGGTGGAATAAACAAAATAAAATATTACAACAGAAAAAATGCTTCTTTGTTAACACTACATTTTAGCTTTATACATTGTAAAATATACATAAAAAATCTCTAGTTAAAAACATAAACAAGATATAAAATATTAAAAAGAAAAACAAATAAAATAAAATCGAAAATAAATTAAATTTAAAATAACATAAAAAAATTATTTCGCATAAAACTTAAGTAAAATGTAAAAAATGCTTAATTTTAAGCTTTCTTTGTTTTCTATCTAATTTTTTGGTTTTCCTATTTTTGTATTTTATAATTTAGTGTAGTTTTTAGGAATAGCAAACAAATAGGGTCAAGGAATTTGAAAGTATGGCTAAAACCTAGAGAGAGTGAGTTCAATATATTTGAAAAAAACAGAAAAAAAAAATCTTTCTGACTACGATTATCATGCTATTTTCTGAGTACAAAGTATCCATATTTATTCAGACAAGATATTAGTACCAAGTACAAAAATAAAACAAATCTACTTAGTTGGTACCAGCTATAGTCTTCGGACGTCTGACATAAAAAAAACAGCTTTCTTTTTCACATGATATTTACACTTCTAATCAAAATGAACCTATTTTGTTGAGCAGTTTAAACGATTCTTGTTAGTTAAGTTCTCACATCGAACGGATAAAGTCAAAATATATTTAAACAATCCAATTATGTATATGAATTCGTTGTTAACCATTTACTATTCAAGGCAACTTGAATGGCTAGACTTCTTGTACCTAATCTATTTTTAAGCCCATAATTAGTTCAATATATTTTGTAGAAAATTATATTTTATTTGTGATCCAAGCAGACACAGCTTCGCATAAACTTCACGAATATAGCATCTTCCCCGGCTATATTGGAGTTTAAGGCACTTTCAACTTGTCCTTTCTTCTTTTTGATTTCCCAATTTTTTCTCTATATCTTCTGTGCATTTATCAAAGCTGTAAGATTTATCAATTGAATAAAGCCATACTTAAGTACGAAGCATTTGGATGCCATAGATACATCCAACAAGGTGAGTGAATAAATTAAAAAAGAAACGAGAGTAGTAAAAATAAATAAAAACAAAAATCAAATAATAGGTAAAATTGTTATATAGGAAAACAAAAAAATTTGTTAATTTAATTTAAATTTGTTTTTCATTTTTCTATTGTTAAGTTTAATTACTTTCTAATATATATTTATAAAGGAGGAAAACAAAAAAAAAAGATTTTTTTACATAATATTCACGCCTGTGACAACAAAACCAGAAAAAACAACTTACACCCGATGCACAATACATTAAAAATGTAATTAACAACAACAAAAAAAATGCAATTAAAATCTAAATTTATTAAGGTAATAATTTAATATTAACAACAAAAAAATGAAACAAACAACAGAGATAAAAAAATATATTTGACAGAAAGATAATATTGCTTTTTTAGTTTTCGTAAGAGTTACGTATTAATATAAAATCAATAACAAATTATTTAAAAAAAAAAAATAAAAAAAAAACAAAACCAAAAAAAAAATAAAAAAATACAAAACAAAAAGATGTAAAAATATAAAAGCGAAACATTTTTTCACACTTTAGCTTAATAAATTGTATAAAAAAAGTATAAAATGAAATAAAATATGAAATTTAATTGAATTTGTTATGCAAATGAAACGGATGTGGTTTTAAATGTTAACAGAGTTTTCTGACATGGAAATGGTAAGCTTCTAATCGAAAAGAGAAATGATCAAGCGATAGGATATGATGTTTTAAAACAAAACCCAGGCAACATGTCCCACTTTTGTTGAAAAAAAAAACTCTACGTTTATCCAGAAGTTCGACCTTCCTTGTGTGTGAAGTTTAAATGCACCACGTTGAGATATAAAATACCTATCCACGAAGGAAATATGACTTATCTCAGTAATGTCGCCTATATTGAGAAGGCCTTTGCAATTTTTTAACAAAACGAGCGATGAAAGACACATACCATATATGTATGTACATAACACTGCTATCTTGGATCAGACCATTGCCATAAAACTCTGTTTGCATACAGGGGCCTTGGACAAGGGTGTCATGTAGTGTTTTAGCAGATGCTGCCCAGGTTCTATTTTCGCAGCTATAGTTGATTCTATATCCCGAGTCTACCTTACTAGCCTTCGTTACGAGAAAAAGAAAATAAATGTCTCAATTCGTGCTCATCATCCCGAGTAAACTACTCGTACTTTGTTCAAAACACGTCAAGCCCAAAATTGCCACAACATTGTCGTTCCCTTTGTAATGCAGCAGTGATTTCGCATGACATGATGCTTATTTTAGAATCTCCGTAGAATATTAGCATTTGCATTCAAGGGTCTGCCTTATAATCTCATAAGCATCAGTTGTCTAATGCGTATAGCCTCTTTCGCCGAAACTTATAAAAGTTGTAAGTCAGCTCGCGGGAGCCTTCCCAACCATACTAGGCACTATTTTGTACCTAAAAACTAAGTGCCTAAATAACGGAGATATGGGATACCGAAATTTGGAGTCGAACGCCTAGGGCAGTCTTTCCCAAAGTGGGCGATAACGCCCCCTTGGGGGCGCTGCATGCCAAAAGGGGGGCGATAAGAGACCTAGACAAAAAGGAGGGCGTTGTAGAGGCTAAGGGGGCGATTTATAATTTCATCTAGGTAGGTAGATAGGTACTTAATTTTTTTTTTAATTCATCAAAATTCAAACTGCACAACATAAATTTTATTTAGTTAGGTACTTACTTACTTAGTTAGTTCATATATCTGTCCTATTTGATTAAATAAATAAAAACTAAAAATATTTAATACTAGTGACTTTCCCGCGGATTCGTCCGTGCATATAGAATAGAGAGAGATTTGATTATCAATTAGGAATGAGATGTTTTTCTGGATAAAAAGTAGTCTGTCACTCTTCGGTCCTTCCTATTCTATTCCCATTCAAAAAATCATGTCAATCGGTCGCTCCGTTTCGAAATGAAAGTAGACACAAACAAACAAATAAAAAGGCAACAAACACACTTTCGCATTTTAATAGGCATTCGTATATATTCCTAGATAGGTAATTTTCGTAGTAGACCGCGAGCAATCATGTTTTAACAAATTTCTGTTAAATAACTCGATTTGTGCAATCATGTATCAATCGGCTGGTTCATAGATACTCGTTCTTACTTGTTCAGTACGATTGAGCGTCGAATGAGATAAACGAGTTTATGCATGTTTGTCTTATTCTTGTCGGTGCGTGCTGCATTTGCAATCCTATATAAGGTAACGTAACATAATATTTATTTAAGTTTCATTTACGGTTTCGCGCGTAATAGATAAGCAGTACTTAAGCTCAACACTTACTTACGTATTTCTGAAAACAAAACAATGTCGGGAGTAAAAAAGAAGAGACGGCAATACAGTGTGGAATATATTAAATACGGATTCATTGAAAACCCCACAAACCCATCAACATTTTCGAATGAAGCAATGAAGCTTTCAAGACTGCAAGAATAAAATGCATCCAGATAAGAAAATAAGAAAGACGAGAATGTATCATATTTTCAAGACCTGGAGAAGAAGCATAATGCTCAACCAAGTGTATCAAAACTCTTTTCGGCGACTGCTAATCAATATGACGACGGACTTCGGGCTTCGTACAATATCTCTTTGTTAATTGCTCAAAAAAGCAAACCACACAACATCGGAGAAGAGTTAATTTTGCCAGCCAACTGTGCTTCATAAACCGGCGGCAGATATTATCCGAAAAATTTCTTTGAGTAATAATTCTGTGCAAAGACGAATTGATGAAATGGCTGAAAACATTGAAGAATCATTGTGCAATCGTCTGAAGACTAGTCAATTCTCAATTCGGCTCGATGAGTCCACTTTACCAACTAATGAAGCATTGTTGCTGTCTTACGTGAGGTTTACTAAAAATGAGAAAATATGTGAAGAACTATTGTTTGTTAGAAATCTAGAGACCGATACAAAAGGCGAAACCATATTCAATACATTGGAAAAGTTTTGTGACGAGAAAGAAATTCCCTTGAAGAAGATTATATCAGCTGCTACGGATGGTGCCCAGGCTATGACACGGTGCCATAAAGGCTTCATAGCGTATCTTAAAAATAAAATTCCAGATGTCCTTGCTTTACATTGCGTTATTCATCGACAACATTTGGTTGCTCGAAATTTAAGTGAACGACTATTTCAATCACTGCAATATGTCATCAAAGCAGTCAATAAAATCCGCAACAGCTCTTTGAATGATAAATTATTTCATCAGCTTTGTGTTACTAATGACGAAGATTTCAACCGTTTGCTGTTTCATACTGAAGTACGTTGGCTATCAAGAGGCAATTCTCTGACTCGATTTTACAACCTGTTTGACTCTGTGATAGAGTTCTTGGAAACCAAAGATACAGAATTGCGCAATAAGCTCATTACATCAAAGAATGATATAGCCTACATGACAGATCTGTATAAATTGTTCAACGACATGAATCTCCAACTGCAAGGGGATGGACTAAATTTAATTAAAACAAAAAATGTCGTTGCTGCTTTCGCAGCCAAACTGCTTCTACACATAAAGAATATCGGCAGACGTGAGTTTCACAATTTTCCGCATTTATCAGTATCCTGCAGTAACGACGACTTGTTTGCCTACTGCCAACATTTGGAAAACCTCCACATTGACTTCCTCGAACGATACCAGGACATTTTGAACTTGGAAATACCAGACTGGGTGTTGAATCCGTTTTCAAATGTCAACACAGCAATATCACCTCAGCTAGAAGAAGAACTTATAGAATTGACAACGAACGAGGAAACCAAAATCAAGTTCAAAAATGGCTACCAAGAATTTTGGCTACAAAAACCGGTCCCGCAATTGTACCCTGGATTGTGGTTAATCGTTCAACGATTCTTGATAGCATTCCCATCGTCATATTTGTGTGAACGCGGATTTAGTGCTGTGGCAACGCTGCTTACTGAAAGAGAAATCGTTTGCATGTTACCAAACGTGGTGACTTGCGG
This sequence comes from Merodon equestris, assembly GCA_958301585.1. Taxonomy (NCBI): domain Eukaryota; kingdom Metazoa; phylum Arthropoda; class Insecta; order Diptera; family Syrphidae; genus Merodon; species Merodon equestris. Next base: position 105,267,863 of record OY284415.1, read on the forward strand.
CTGTTCTTGAGTAAATTGGAACCTGATATCAACAAACTTATTAAGCATCATCTTTGTATACTACCTACTACGCTCAGGTCCCGAGTTAGCTCTTGCGGGTTATAATAAAAGTCTCGTTTAGATTGAATGTGTAATCTCCGCTGATATAGCTCACAATAATTTGTTTCATTTGAAGTTATAGTTCTTTTTTAAGTAAGTAAAAAAATGGGGGGCGCTAAAAAAAAATTATTTTCAAAGTGGGCAGTAGACAAAATAAGTTTGGGAACCTCTGGCCCAGGGTGATTATATGGGAAAACTCGTAGCTCGACAAATTTTAAGTCTGAAGAGATATTTGGCATCTCCCTTCGACGCTGATCCCGATAACGAGCTCTTATCTGCAAAAAGTGCCTAAATAACGCAGACTCAGGGATCCTGAAGCTTGGAGTCGAATGAATAGGGTGATTAAATGTTAAAATTCGAAGGTCGAGAGTTTTCAAGTTTGAGGGGATATTTGGCATCTCCATTCGGCGCTGATCACGATAACGAGCTCGAATGCCTACGGTGATTATATGGGAAAATTCGTAGGTCAACAATATTGAAGTCTGAAGGCATATTTGGCATCTCTATTCGACGCTGATCACTTAGATTTAGTAAGCCACTTCCCAGGTCCAAAGGGGGCAGCTAAAAATATTACAACCACAGCTTGGATGTTACTGTTTACTGATGAAATTCTGCTGAAAGTGGTGACTCACACAAACGAGCAAATAGTGCGGTTTTCTGTTTATAATAAAAATCGACAGCCATGGACCTACAGACATAGTTGTTAAAAGCATTTATTGGATTCCTATATCTGGCAAAGTGGTGTAAAGAAATCTGCCAAGTTACATCAACGAATTGTGGTCAGCGAGATTCAAATTCCCCACTGTGTTGCAACTTACCGATGAAGGTGGAAATATGTAAAAACATTAAGTTCGGTTGGATGTGGCGGTGCTCAACAAAAAGCTCTAAAAAAAAACGTGACAAAATTTGTAGGAATACAATCAATCGGCACATCTTTCCATGGGCCTCAATGTCGGTTAGAGATTCGCGAGGTGCTTGCAATAATTATTTCTTTTGTCATCAAAATGCCTGTGAACACGGTTTTCCAGGTACATAAATTAATTAAATCTTAACTTACAATTTTTTTCTTAAATATTATTGTAATTCATTATTTTAAAATTAGCATATAACCGCTTGGCGCCATCACGACAATAAAAGCGAACTAAGTAAATCGACTATAATAGATTACTTTAACTATTGTCGTGAAATAGCCAAAATAATAGCGTCTCACGTTGATGTCAGCATTGGCGGCGAAGAAAAAACTGTGCAAATCGACGAGACTTTTGTTACAAAAAGAAAATATCACAGAGGCCGTGTTACCGAACAGATGACAATCGTGATATTGGGGTTGTTTTGCAAAGAAGATAAGGTCGGACGGTTCTTTAAAGTGAACTCTTAACGTAAGGAAGATTTATGGCCTTTTAACAATAAATACGTTAACTCCAACACCAGTCGTATTTGTACCGATAGCGCAAGCCAATATATAAGTGAAAATGTTTTCCAGTTCTACGACCCATTAAGTGACGAACCACAGCAAAGGGGAATATGTTGATAAGTTCGATGCAAGCAACACTATTAACGATCTGGAGAATCAGAACAAGCTTCTGAAAAAATCTCGTTTATGCCGCAAAACTACCCACCACCTTCACCAGTATATGGCACTTTCTTTAATCGAAAGTACTGCCTTGAAAAAAAAATATAAGGACGACTTGGGCTCCCAAATCATGGAATTTTTACTAGACGTAAAGAAAGTGTTTCAAGGTTCTCTCGATGGTGAAGAAAGTGTAGGTTTGCAACTAAAGAAATTCGACCCTCCCACCGTTCACAGTGAGAACCTAGAGGCTATTTTACCGCCAAAACAACCTCGGCTTCTCACTATCAGCGATGAACTCAACAAACTCGACAGTAATACCAGTACGGACGATGACTTGATTGACGAGACTCACATACATACCTTTTTAATACATTGAAAATTGACTTAACTATTTTTAACTAACTTCAGACTTACTTACACCCCGATTGACTAAGACGTGGAATGCCATGCATTCTACCTCCTCGTGGTGCATTCTGGGTAACGCTAAAGGAATTGCTGTACTTTACGAACAAAGATGAATCCATCATCAATATGTACGTATGTATGTATATTGATATCGAAGCCTTGCATCGGTTCAATGGAAATACATATGTACATACATCTAACCTCGCACTTACCCCAAATCCTGCATTGGGCCAAGCAGCGGGGCAGCATGCCCCCCATACATATTCAGGGCTATCGACAATTCCTTCCAAATTTTTTGTTCCCTGGAAAATATTCCTCATATCGTGAATTTCCCTCGAAAATTCCGGGGGGAAATTTTTCAAAGTTTTGTTCGAATATTTTGACATTTGTCACTCAATGTTGTTTTTATTTCATTTGAAAAATAACATTCAAGCATATTTGTGATAATTTAGTGATTCTGTGAGAAAACTGTTTAAATTTCGACAAATTTAAAGAAGGAGATATGCGGATTTTATTTACCTTTATTTATTTGTTATCAAACGTGTTCAATTTTTTTTTTAGATTCAATAAAATGCATAGTTTAGCATTCACGCTGTTAGCGAATGAAAGGGACCAGGAAGAAAAAATAAAAGAAAGAAGCTTGAGAAGAAATTTGAGGGATGCATCAAACCCTTTGAAGTTACCACAAATGCTGTTTATATAAACAAAAAATCGTCGTGCTATAGTTTTAGTATTATTTTTTGTTTATCAGGTTTCACCAGTATTACAGGGTCAACAAGTCGGCATTTAAGAAGATGGGTATCAGACAGGAGATGGAAAGGACCATGAGATCGGATTAGCGCAGTCAACTTTCTTCGAAGTTCTTTCTCACGTCCTGGCGATATTTAAAAAAGAATTATACCCATCATTGAATAAAATGCCAATGTCAGCGACAGAAAGGAGAAGAATTAGTCTGCATTTCTACGAGAAACATCAGATTCCAGGTGTAATAGGTTGCATAGACGGTACACATATTCGAATTATGGCCCCACCAACAGCTAGGCATCTGTATTATAATCGCAAAGTATTTGACAGTTTAAATGTGTTACTTGTAAATAATTACTTTTCCATAAGTGTTTCAATTCTAATCATTTACTCCATTTCTTTTTAATCGTGATTCGTCATAAAGTACGTACATATGTTCCAAATAGGAGACGCCGGTTATCCATTGGTGCCATGGCTCTTGACTCCTCATAGGACGGCAGAGGAAATAACAGTCGAGATGAAATTTAATTAAGCGCATTCTCGCTGTCGAAGTATTATTGAGAGGACGAACGGCAGATGGAGGTGTTTGCTTAATGCAAGGGAACTACACTATCTTCGACAAAAGGCAATACAAATCATTAATGTTTGTTGTGCTTTACATATATTTGCATATATTTTAAAGGCGAAATTTCAACATCAATGTTTTGTGCTGAAAACGACGATGACATTCCATATATTGAGAGTCAAACAAATATTTGTGATTCCGAATTGATAACTGAATTGATAACGCATCAAAAATCAAATTGGCAATTCTCTTTACACTTTTTTTTTATAAAAAAAAATCTTTGCTGAGTAAAGAAAAAATAATAAAAACCATTTCTTTAACAACACAAAATATATTAATTCAGTTCTTTTTATAACACAGCTACATTTAAAAATTATTTCATTAATTACAAAAATAAGTTTTTTCTCTTCTATTGCTATCAGGTGCTGCTTAAATTTGAGCTGAGTCGATCAATGGATCGATATATATTTTTTAGATTGCCTTGTGTATCATCGTGATAGGCTTTCATATTGCATACAGCTTGTACTATCTGATCACACATTTCTCTTTGAATTTATATTTCTTCTTCCAAGACTTGCTGCGATGATTTTCCTTTTTCTTTTATATTTTGCTTTGAAAAGAGTTTTGTGCATGACCTTTTCGCAAATGTTTGAGGCCCACTTAACGGACTTTAGTCATCTGACCTTTCAACCAGCATATCCAACAAGTCAGCTTCTTCAGTTGTGGAAAATTTCGACACATTTTCTGATATTTCTTTTCCAGACACTGACGGAGTGTTTTCTTTATCCGCATCTAGGTCATCCACAATCAATTTTCTTTTTTTTCGCAGGAAGGCAACCCAAATCTCAAAGTGTTGGGTAAACCTTCGACTGATTCATTCATTGAGCACATTTCTATAGTAGCTTCTTCCAAAGATGTGAATCGATATTCTTTGAACGAACCTCCTCCAGTGTCACTTCGAGGTTTTTTATTTTCGGACAGTTTTTTTTATATATCTTTTTTGTCTGCCCTGCCTGTGCAGGGACGGGTTAAGAATATCCCTGCAGCGATACCTCTCGATGTCGTAAAAGGCGACTAAACAAAGGTAAACAAAAATCACATCTAGGCAATTTAGAAAACACCAAGGTGAGCCTAGGGACACATATACCACCACATATAACTGCCCCACAAGTGTGCATGCAAATCAGTGGGTTGACACGACTGGAGATCACCGGTGTTGTAAGAGTAAGATCAAACAAAAAAAATAAAAATCTGGAGCATGCCCGTGTCAAAAAAAGGAGAAGAAGAAAGAAAACGGTCAAACCGTAGCATTATGGAAAAGAACGCTAAAAGGAAAAGCACTACCCCGCCAGGCACTACTAATGGTCGTGATCCTGGGACGAGCAGCAGAGCTATAGGATTTCCGGGGGATAGTAAAGTAATGCTACGGCGTAAGACACACTTAAGAGTCGCGAGTTGGAACGTTGGAAGCATGAGTGGTCGCAGCTATGAGCTTCAAGAAATTATGGTTAGAAAGCGAGTAGGCATCCTGTGCGTACAAGAGACGAAATGTCGAAACACCGGTAATCGGGCACGTTTCTGGACGTTAAAACAAAAGCCTACAAGATGTTTTACTATGGATTGGAACAAGGAAAAAACGGAATCGCCATCATCCTTGCGGCAGAGCTACTTGGCAACGTCTTGACCATTTCAAAGTCCAGTGACCGTTTGATGACTCTCAAATTGGTGATGCATGGTGAGGTGTGGAACATCGTAAGCGCATATGCCCCTCAAGTAGGATGCGAACAAAAAGAAAATGATGCATTCTGGCTAGATTTCCACAACCTTGTCAAAATCATCCCAAAGGAAGAGCTTTTGTTTGTTGGGGGAGATTTAAACGGACATGTCGGGTAGACAAGCGAAGACTATGAAGACTACCACGGAGGGCTGGGATACGGCACCAGGAACTCTTCAGGTGAAGATATCCTAAACATGTGCAAGTCTTATAGTCTTATAGTTCTAAATACCATGTTCGTCAAACAAAACCAGCGGCGGAAATGAAACTCAAATAGACTATCATTTGGTATCCAGTTTCATGAAGCCACGAGCTAAAGATTGCAAGTGCAAATGAAGCCTGGGAGACGCGATCGCCCCTCAACACCGTCTCCTCCTGACTGAATTTTTTATGGAGGCGAATAAGAAGTCAAAGCAGCAAACGAAGGTGTCAGAGAGAATCAAGTGGTATAAGCTGGATAAAGCAAAAGGCGAAACTTTTATTACAAACATGAAAAACTATCTCTTTTCCATTATCGATGAGGTCGGTAATGAGGAGTGCAGAGCACAAGACATGTGGGATTCCCTACAACAATCTGGCCTCGAGAAAGCCAAATCACTGCTCGGAACATCTAAAGGCCCCTGCCAACACGCAAAAGAAACCTGGTGGTGGACAGACGAAGCCAAAGCAGTGATACACGAAAAGAAAATGGCTTTCCAAGCTTGATCAAAGTGCTCTTCTACTAATAGAGAGGAAAAAGCTCGGCGTGAAAAGGTATATAGATATTGCAAAGGTATCGCGAAGAAAAAGTGCGCCGAATTCAAAGCGAAAAGCATGGAAGGCCTCTATCAGGAGTTGGAAGAAATATCGTCTTCCGCGTCTGACAGGAACCAGGCTACCCAGGAGCTTCGACAAAGCAATTTGAACAAATGAGCAAATATCTTTAAGATAGCCGCCCAGAGAAGAAGAAATGCTCAGGAGATTCGTTTCCCAAAGTTTATTAACAATGCTCAAGGCCAACTCCTTGTGGAAGACGAAAAAATTCTCCACAGATGGCGACAGTATTGCGGGGAACTTCTGAACGAACAGTTTCCCCGAGTGTACTTTCCAAGAGCCGCCCCGAATCATGCCGAAATATCCGATATCACAGTCGAAGAAGTTCGGTACGCGGTTAAAAACTCCAAGAAAAGAAAAGCTGTTGGGCCGGACGGGATACCCTCTGAGTTCTGGAAAAAGATGGGAGATATCGGGGCTAGATGGCTCTTGGTTCTTATCTCCAAACTTATGAGAGGCGACACTATGCCTAATCAATGGAGGGAGAGCTATCTTCTTCCTTTGCACAAAGGAAAGGGTGATACGCGAAATTGTGATAACTACCGTTCTGTCAAGCTGATGTCGCACACCATGAACGGGTCTTAGATAGCCGACTGCGGAAAATAATACGACTATCTGATGACTAGTGCGGGTTTGTCTCGGGTAAATCAATGACAGATGCAATCCAAAGTATAAGGGTCATGATGGAAAAGCATCTTGATTCTTCAAAGGACTTGCATATGGTGTTGGTTGATTTCGAGAAGGCCTTTGACCGGCAACCAAGAAATCTTTTATGGGTAGCGCTAAGACAAGAAGGAGTTCCAGAAACCTACGTGCGAGTGATCATGGACATGTACAAGAGAGCAACGACAAGAGTAAGATGCACCGCAGGAGTCACCGAAGAGTTCGCAATCAAAGTCGGTGTACACCAAGGGAGCGTCCTCAGTCCACTGCTCTTTATAGCAGTCCTTGATTGCTTGCTTGAAGGAAAAGTGACGGACCCCAATGTGCACCAGCTATTCTTTGCTGACGATGGAGCCATTATAAGTGATGATCAGGCGTCCCTAAAACGAACAGTTGATGTGTGGGTGGACATTTTTGAGGACATTTCTCTGACCCTCATCAGCCTATTCCAGACATTTACTTGAATGGAAGATTGCTTCCCAAGTGTGAAAAAATTAAATATCTGGGATCTATGATTAATAAAGAAGCAACTTGTGATGACGACATCAACCATCGCGTAAGCGTAGGGTGGATGAAGTGGCGGGAAAACCACGCCATCTTCTGTGATCGAAAAATGCCCCCTAAGCTGAAAGGAAGGCTCTACACTTCAGTTGTTCGTCCGGCGCTGCACTCACATACGGTTCACAATTCTGGACAATGCACAAAAAGTATGAGAGCAAATTAACGGCAGCTGAGATGAAGATGCTTCGCATGAGAGCGGGAGTAACAAAGCGTGGCAGAATTAGAAGTTCAAAGATCCGAGTAAGCCTCCACGTAAAAGAAACAAAAATAACAAGAAAGATAGAGCGCGACCGACTCAGTTGGTATTGCCATGTTCAAAGGAGAGATCCTTTGAACCCCGTCCAAAAGGCGTTATCAATCAACGTTCCAATTTCCACACGCAAAAAAGGCAGGCCGAAAAACAATTGGTGCAAACAAATGCAAAAACACCAGCATTTGATTGGCCTCAGCGATGAAGTAATCCCAAACCGGGAAGCCTGCCGCTACTTTCTGAGGTTAAACCGGGGGACCCCACAAGCGGACCAGTAGGAATGCAGTTAAGTGGGAAGGTTATGGTCCTACACTTCTGACCATAACGACGCCGGAAAAAAAGAAAGAAAAGTTTGTCCCCACGAAGATTAAATTAAATTTCTAATAACTGCTCACAAAGGCTTAAAACGATCTCAAGCAATTCTATTAATATGTGGACAGAATAATGTCCGACGGATCATCTAGTAAGCAATCAAATAAAACATTTTTCGTATCGTTAAGTATATTTTCAAATTTATTTTTCTTTAAGTACACATTCAATTCATTATACCTTTTTAGTTTACTTATCATTTAACGCTCCTATTTCTTATTTGTTTTTCTTTTACATTTTGTTTCTTTCTTTATTTTATTTGTTCAAGCAGCACTAAAGATAACGCTTAAAAAATGGGCATCCGTTTAGTATATTTCGTTAAAATTCATCCTGCTCTATTGCTCATTGAATGACTTTAGTGTGACTTGTTTGCAAGTAGTGGCTACTTGTGTATATTGGTGTTTAGATAAAAACAGAAGAGGTTGATAGTTGGATAGAGAGCAGCAGTGGGGTAGAAGGATGGATGTGATTAAATGTGTGATTGTGGTTAGACGCCAGATGAGTCGGTAGATAAATGCCTCACTAAGGATCGATTTCAATTAGTCAAGGAAAGGGTCAAGAAATATCCACTTGTAATACATTTTTTGGTACACCTCGTCTACTTAGAAATGTGTTGATATATGATGGCGGTACCACAAGTGTATATTTCGCACCCTTCCACTTATGGAATAAAAATTCCACGAATAGGCGATTGAGTTTAGTTAAAGTCAGAGACCAGGATGAGACCTACCACTTTCAATGCCCGTCGACGTTTGCCTACAAGCTGTGGCGAGCACGTGGGTTCCCGGGGTTTTGTCAAAATTATGTAAACAATCACGCACATTGTTATACTCGTAACTCCAAGAGAGTGTTGGCGGGAGTACACTGCGGTAAAATGAAATGAGCTCACACGTATTCACGGATAGAGTTTATTTGTTACGGGTTTTGTCGCTACGAACCTGGACTTCATTCAAAATTTCAGGCTGTCGCGGGGAAAGACATACGACCGACGTAGGCCTCCTTCTGGTCTCTCGCTTAAGTACTGGATTTAAATGGATTATGGTGTAAGGAAAAATGAAATTACGTGCTTGAGTATCAGCTATGAATAGGTAACACGATAAAGAGTGAAAACCACCTCACCACCACTCTGTAGCCAACTACGAATCACCACTGCGTTGCTAGCTACTTTGCTTCATTAGATTTACAATTTAATTTCGTGTTCTCGAATATTTAAAAAATCAAAATAATGTATTTAAAAAGAGATAATCAAATTCGTCAACAGAAAATACATTGCTTTATCCGTACCATTAGACGCCTGGGCAAGGTGAATTATATTGTTGGGTTTATCGTATACATGTTCTTCAATATTTGAAAATATTTATTTTTTTCCCAAATCAATATAACGACAACTTGTCGTCTTCAATAATCGAAATCAACTTGAAAAAATTAATCTAAATGTTACATTTTAATATTAGTAAATATAATTTTTATTTTTGCTTTACTTTAATTCATTTTGTTAAAGCATTATTGCATCAAATTGTTTTGTTTTTTTATTTTTAATTAAATCGTATTTTTTGTGTATTATTTTTAGGTATACAATAGTTTGTTTCTAGTATACATGGTTGTTGTATTTAAATATTATCTTGGGTTACTGTTCAGATTTTTTCGCTTGCAATTTTAGTATACAATTTCGAGATGAGGTGAGATTTTGAACAAAAATATTTTTTTTAAACTTTTATTTAATTGCATGCGATTTATTTATTATTTTTTTCGTATATATTTTTATTTTTATATATTTTTCTTGTTCAAAGCGTCTGCAGTTTGAATTTATTTTTTAAAATGTTTATTGTGTATACTTTTGTATATAATTCTAAAGTTTTTTTTTTCTACTTAAAACATTTTTTTTCCTCTTCAAATACTGGCAAGAATTAGAATTTTAACAACAAAATCGTTTAAATAAAAACAAAAAACGTCTTTGTAAGTTGTTTTCGTATACATCTTTTAGTTAGGTAGTAAAATTGTTTTTTTAAAGACATTTAAGACTTTCCATAAATTAGTTTTGTTTTTTGCTTTCCAAAAAATAAATATTATACACCAGTTTTAAATGTTGTATACATGCTTTTCCAAATCGTTATACTTTGTTTCATGGTTGATTTTAGTACTTAGCTTAGGGTTTATAATTACATTTAATATATATACGTATATAGAGTAAATAACTGCTTAGGATTAAATTGTATTCCTTTTTTGTTTCAGTATACGTTAAGTGTTTCAAAAAAAAATTGTCTTAAAATTTAATTACGTATTTCTGCTGCGTTTTTTTTTTTACTTATACTAGAAAACACAATATAAAAAGGCCAAAAACTGTATGGGAGACTATAAAGAAGGAAGAGGCAAATGAAAAAATCTGAACGCAAATATAAGCAGTGGTACGGGAGGACAATAAAAAACTAAAGAAACTCAAAAAAATAATTAAACCAAACCAAATGATAAAAAAAAAAATTGTGTTGTTGCTGAGCCCTTTGGCTTTCTTTAGTATTTACCGTCAAAGTACCGTCCTCAAGGACTTAAATCCTGATGCATGGTTGGGTCGTATCCCATACTACCATCGTAGGGTTGTTGTTGATCGTAGCCGCCCGATCCGAGGGGATAGCCCATCGAATCTTGTGGCGGGGCAGGCGACATCATTGGTGTTGTGGTACCACTTGGCGGGCCGGCCATTGAATACGGTGAAGCGCCGGCTGCTTTCTTTGCCGCATACAGATTGGCCTCTTCCTGTGCCTTTCCGATGTTCTTCTTGTAACGAATGCGCTTATTACCGAACCAATTGGAGACTTGTGAGACCTTTATTGCGAAATCAAACGAAACATTTAAATATGGAATGAGCATAGGTGAATAGTTGGCATATTTACACTCACCGTAATGCCACACTTTCGTGCCAGTTCTTCCTTCGCTTCTTCGGATGGATACGGATTGCTTAGGTGGCTGTAGAAATATTCATTCAGGATTTCTGAAGCTTGTTTGCTGAAGTTACGACGCTTGCGACGAGCGTCTAGGAACCGTGAGCGCAGTATCATAACAGCCTCGCATGTTGACTGTTTGAGTTGCATTTGAATCGAACTGAACTTCTTATGGATTATCTGGACCATACGTTCAATTTCTTTCGGTGTAATTGGTCTACACAACAGAACAAGCAAATCAAAAGAATTTTCACATTACATTAAGGACCTTAGGCTTACCTAGTGCGACTCTGTTCCCGCAAGAGGTTCATCACATGAGTAGTGAATTCATTGCACGCTTGTTCGTATTTCTCCAACTCTTGGTGGTAGATCTGTCGGATTTGTGCGAGTTTGGCACGGTAGTCTGAATGTTCGATTGCATTGTCAGCGGCATCGATAGACAGGGAAGAACCTACTTCGAAATAACAATAAAGGTTTCATTTATGTCCTTTTTTACGCGAATATGTAATAATTACCTTGACTTGCTGCTGCTGCAGACGCAGCTGCTGCTCCACCACCACCCTTCTCCGGCCCGGCTACACCTTCGGCAATCAACATATTATCCAAACGCATCAATTGTGGATCTGGAGGCTCCTCTTCTTGAGTGTTTCGAATAGAAAGAACTAGAAGGAAAAAGGACGGGAGAACAGGTTAAAATACAGAATACACGACGTAGGTTTGAAAAATTATGAGAATTTTGTTATTTGAATTCGTGCGATTATGATCAACGCCTGTTATCTCTAGGAGCCTAAAGACGGGTCACTTGGTAAGCACAGATGAGAGGAAAGACGCATTGCTTAGATAAATTGTATAAAAAAAGACAAATGTCGTTACTTAAGCTTTTGCGTTGTCATGACACATTGAACGATTTGAACCGAACATTTTCAAATATAAGCCAAGTACAACAACCCAACAGGTTCTAGGACGGCATATACCAGGTGTATTCACAATTTTTATCCAGTTGAACTAAGAAATGGCGCCAGCGCAAAGTAGGCGGCGTATTTTTAATTACAAACACACATAAGTTGAGTGATCATGTCGAGTTTTGTGCCTTAAAGAGAACATTTGCGGCACGCATTGTTTTTCATATTTTTAGAATGTCACGTTCGTTGGTAGAAACACATAGTCAACCCGCTCCATCAATTAGAACATGTGGGACATGGTTTCGCCAATTTAAAAGTGGTGATTTTAATGTGAAAGACAGTGAGCGCTCTGGTAGACCAATTCAGGAGTTGTTAGATGATGACCCAACTCAAACTCAGCGACAATTAGCAGCAGCATTACATGTGTCACAAGATATAGGTACAATTAGCAGACGTTTACGGGCAGGGGGAAGATCAATAAACTCGGTAAATGGGACCCACACGAGTTGAATGAACGTCAAATGGGAAATCCCAGTCACTCGTGAAATGCTACTTCAACGCCACGAAAGGAAATCATTTTTGTATCGAATTGTGACGGGTGACAAAATTTTTTTTTTTTATAATTCGTGCAGGTTCAAGAGTGTACGCTCTTATAATGTTTGTCGCACAACCTGGACGGGGTGCAGATGGTTTGTGTCGAAGATGTTCGTTCACTACCTTCCGGAGGTGGTTGTCCTAGATAGGATTTGAGAGATTCGACTGAATTTGCGTTGGTTGTAGTTCACAGTAACTCTTTTGTTTCCATGTCATTAGGTGTTATATTAGAAATGCACATACAGAGAATGAATTTTGAAGTGATCTTATGCTGCGAGTGTTATGCCTTCGTCAGCACTTTTCCATCATCTCTTATTCAGTTTTCCCGTATTGTTCTTGACTATGAACGGACTTGGACGTTATATATATACGCATATATAGAACATCCTACTGCACCCGCTGTACTCCCCAGACTTGGCGTCACCTACTACCACATCTTCGAATCAATGTGGCACGCGCTCGCAAAGTAGCACTTCAGCGATTTCGAGGAAGTTGGAAAATGGCTCGAAGAATGGTTTGCCGTGAAAGACAAGCAGTTATTTTAATGGACGAAATGTGTAGAAGCCGATAGTCGATATTTTGAATAAAAAAAATTAATTTCACTTTCACACTTTCACATTTCAAATGACGTAAAAAAAAAACTTATGACAAAACCAACTCCATCTGCATTGACGACAAAACCAAAACTAACATCATGGTATCGATTCACCAAGAAGGCCTCCCGACTGACCTCACGAACTGAAGAAAACCTTTATTCGGTTTAACAAAAGCCTAAATATTTCACCCAATGACGTAGTACACGATTTCCTCGCTAATTGCCCATTCCATTTCCAGGATATCAGATGACTACGAACGAAAACTTAAATTTTTGCCCTAATTGAAAATAATCTGTGCAAACAGTATCGCAGACGGTGAACACATCAGATTTTACTCTGTTTCGTGCTGATGGCCAGGACAATACTGCCGATCCGGACGGACGCGTAGTCCTTTTCTCTTACCCTTCAAAATGTCAAATGATTCTCGCTAATTTCAATTTTGCAAACGACGTAATAACTTTCCTGAAACGGAAGCTCTACATTGCCTGATAGATTCTAAATTTGATATCGCTAACCCCAATGCCATTATCATTATGTTTGGCGACTCCAACCTTTCGTACTTTGTCACAAGTAACACTCCGTCTAGTAAACAAATTCTTTTCACATATCGTCTCTCCGACTCTGGTATCCTCCAACTCAGCAACATTACCAACAACATAATTCGGTCACATGGCCTGATCTTCTCACATCTGATGCCGAAAATTGTATTATCATCGCAAGTAACCACCATCTCTCTACCTTCCACCCCCTTCATCCGCCCTTATCAGGAACACTTCCAGTCGACAATCTATTCATCCACTTCGAAAAAACGTATTTCTTTAATTTCCGAAATACAGACTCCGCAATACTAAAAACCTTTTCAGCAATTTTAACTTTAATGATCTCCTAATACCCAACTCACAGATGACCTTATATTAAATTCTGCCCTGAGTTACTCCAATCCCATCCGTCCCACATCTCCACACTGGTATACCAACGTCGATCCCTGCGCAACAAAAGAAACAAACGGTCGCCTTAAACCCCGCTCTACTTCCAACCTTTCTCCTAAACTGCAGTCTTGTACGTAATTTGGAATATGCAAATCTCTCTACCTCCGATACCTAAATCGTTACCTCTGTTATCAAAAATTCCAATGATCATTGGAAGAAAATCCGAAAATAGTTGCCACCTTTTTTGGCTATTCCTTCAGCCAGTCATTCACCGAACGGGTCCTTCAACCTTTGACTGCTTTCGTTATGTGAAAGACTGGCCCTCAGACGTCTCTGGTGTCAGCGAATATAACTCCCGTCTTAGTCATCGCGAAAATACGTAAATTAAAGGACGACTACTCGTCCCGACTGCCTCACAGTCATAGTTTAAAAAAAAATCCGCCAACCATCTGTTCGTACACCTCACGGCCTTATTTCTATGTTCCATTTCACAATGACTCTTTAATCAGCTTTGGAAAAATGCTTCCCAATCCATAGAAAAAGACAAAAAATGTAGTGTCTAACTATCGCCCTATTGCTAAACTCCTTTGCATTCCCTCTTTGAGAGCATCGCTTATATTCTTCCCTTGCAGACTCATGTCTTCTTCAATCAAACAAAAATGTCGATCGACAACCATTAACCTAATTAAGTTTGTCTCACAATCGTCAATAAGTAGACGTTGTTGCCACAGACTTTACCAAGGCTTTCGAGAAAACGTCGCCTCAAATTGTATTTCTTAAATTTCCTGCTCTTGGGTACCTTCCCCCACTTTCAACCCATAGATCAAGTCCTACTTTGAATATCGTTAGTATTTGTATTAGAATTTTCAGGTCTATTTCTGATCCAGTTAATGCCACCGCCGGAGTCATCCAGCCACCTCTGCCTACTGATATTTATCCTAACTATTAATGATGTTAACGATGTTAAATGTTAATAAACACTTTCTTCCCCCTCCCCACGTTATCTCTCATAGAGTTGTTACCACTTTAAACTTTTTGGTTGACTAAGGTGTTATCTGTAACGGCGTCAAATTTATACAGAATAAACATGATAAACTAATATTAACTTGATGCAAATAAATGACCTCAAACACCCGAATCCTTGCCATTAAGCTGACTCTCCCATTGAAACCCTCCTGACATCCATAGCGAATCATGGGCCCGATTAAGGTCATGTAGCAAGTTATCTGGAATGATTTTATTGTCCTCAGCCCAACAAGGCTCTATGGACCACCTTCGCGTAGGCATTGCTTTTATTCGGAAGGAGACTTGTCGACAAAATTTGTCGGGTTCCCCTCTTGGGGATTGGTCGCACCTCCACTGCCATCCAATGAAATCGATAATATTTCCTATTTGGTGCATTGTTGAACAGCATGGTGTCCATCTCTACAGCCACTGGCCTGATGCATAGCTTTGGATATGCCGTCAGAAATAATTTGGAGATCCTTCGTCGAAATGAAGTGTGTTAACCCCTTCTACTGGCAACGGCATTATTTGCCATGGAATCATCATTGAGCTTGGTCAAACCTAGGTCCTCTAATCGCTAATGATCGATAACATTTCGAAAGCAGAATTGATAAAGTAGGGCTCTGTTTTCCAGGTCGTGATTTGGCTAAAAGCTGCCATTCAGCTGGAACACAAGTCCGACTGTCACCACCTCCTTCTAAGGATGCTCGATCAGGATGATCCGAAGTTGCTCTCCGGAAGGCAAATCGTGGCCAGCGAGCTGTACTATTACATACTCTGCCATTTCCACGAACTTGTCAGGTACTGTGATCATGGAACTAAGTCGGCAATGGTCACTGTCATATACGAAGGTCCGTCGACCACTCGTTCGTGTCAGCTAGTCTCAGTCGAGAGTCAAATAGCATGGAATCCAGATAGGAGCGATCCTAGGATACGACGGGGTATCCATTGCAAGTAATTTGATTCTGTACTCTATGCTTTACAGAATTCATAAATGGCTTAGTATGCTCCCTAGCGTTTGGCGTTTAAATCAGCGCCCAAAATGTAGAAATTTTCTACCGAGTTTAAGCGCAGAAGCCGAAAATATGTCTCGAGCTCTGCGATGAAAATATTAGGTTAAGGTGGTTTAGGTGCACAGGCTGCTATAATGCTATAATGCTCTTTCCATTTCGGAGAGAAATGCACACAATGCAGGCCTGTAGCACCTTCTACTTCAGCACTTCCTTGCTATACATATACAGGGTGTCCCACGAGCAGTGTGCCAAAAAGCTACAGCGTGTAGGTCTAGTCAAGACAAGAAAAAAATCGTATGGGAGGGGGGGTCTATTTCCCCCCGTTTAGCCGGGAGGGGCAATTTTCTAAAAAATTGACTTATTTTGGAAAAATAATTATTAAAAATCAACAGTTACATCCACAATGCCACGATATACCTTTTTGTAAAGTCAGAAACCTCTTCTTTCATATTGATTTTAAATGAAGCTGTTTTAAGGAGTAGTTTTTGAGAAATTAATTTTCAAACTCAAAATTTTGAAAAAAAATTGAAAAAAAAAATTTTCGAACTATTTTTTTTCAAAATTGTATGTAATTAAGTAGTAATTTTTTTTCAAAAATTCAATGCTCTCATTAGTTTTTAGTTAAAAACAGAAAACCGGATGCAAAAATATCTTGTAGTTTTTGAGAAATTAAAAAAAAACCCGAACCATTTTTTTCTAAGAAAAACCTTTTTTTTTTGTTTTAACGCGGCTGGACTTGTAGGCAAATGAATGTATGAAACATTGACCTCTTTTTTATTATTTTTAAAAAATTCGGAGTTTTATGAGGATACAATAAAGTGATACACTATTGGAATAACCCTGGATTAATTCTTTTTTTTTCATTGATAACGCCTGAAAACTGACCTGCGAATTTCGTCTGGGTCCGCCCGCCGCCGATGGGTTCTACCCGAATTTTGAATTTGGTCCGACGCAATCCCTCCCTTAGTACAAGGAGGATGGCTATTATGCTTGGAGTGCCCAAACCTAGAGTATGGAGAGTGCTTCATACCGAAAACTTACACCCGTACCATTTTAGGCCAGTTCAGGGACTCACTTCAAACGACAAGTTTTTGAGAGCAGAGTTTTGTCGATCATTACTGCTTCGAGATGAAACTGAACGAAACCATTTTGCAAGGATATTCTGGACGGATGAAGCACAGTTTACCAGAGATGGGGTTACTAACTTCCACAATTTGCATCATTGGAGTAGCACCAATCCACACAACAAAAAACAAAATAAATCACAACACCGCTTTAGCTGTAATGTTTGGCTTGGTATTGTTGGACAAACTGTAATCGGGCCCCGGTTTTTGAATGCCGTTATTAATGGAGAATCATACCTGCAGTTCCTACGAGACCTTTTGCCCGATTTGATGGACAACGTTCCTTTGGCCACAGCAGATAATTTAATCTACCAGCAAGATGGAGCACCAGCACAGTACAGCTTACGGGTTAGACACTGGCTGGATGATCATTTTAGTGACCGTTGAATCGGAAGAAGGGGCCCCACGAAATGGCCACCTAGATCACCAGATTTAACTCCTCTAGATTTTTATGTGTGGGGATTCATGAAAAATTATGTTTACGAAGTGGAAATAGTATCTTTGGAACAACGGATTGAAGTCGCTGGAGTCAAATTGCAGGAAAATTTGTCAAACATAGACTAATGTGCAGCCATTAGAAGAAGATATAATCTTTGCCTTCTAAAAAATGGGGATTATATTGAAAATTTATTATAATAAAACTCCGAATTTTTTAAAAATAATAAAAAAGAGGTCAATGTTTCATACATTCATTTGCCTACAAGTCCAGCCGCGTTAAAACAAAAAAAAAAGGTTTTTCTTAGAAAAAAATGGTTCGGGTTTTTTTTTAATTTCTCAAAAACTACAAGATATTTTTGCATCCGGTTTTCTGTTTTTAACTAAAAACTAATGAGAGCATTGAATTTTTGAAAAAAAATTACTACTTAATTACATACAATTTTGAAAAAAAATAGTTCGAAAAATTTTTTTTTTCAATTTTTTTTCAAAATTTTGAGTTTGAAAATAAATTTCTCAAAAACTACTCCTTAAAACAGCTTCATTTAAAATCAATATGAAAGAAGAGGTTTCTGACTTTACAAAAAGGTATATCGTGGCATTGTGGATGTAACTGTTGATTTTTAATAATTATTTTTCCAAAATAAGTCAATTTTTTAGAAAATTGCCCCTCCCGGCTAAACGGGGGGAAATAGACCCCCCCCTCCCATACGATTTTTTTCTTGTCTTGACTAGACCTACACGCTGTACCTTTTTGGCACACTGCTCGTGGGACACCCTGTATATCGTTAGGATTATTTCTCATTAAAACCGTAACTTCCCAGCCTAGTGTGGCGTTGGATCAGTCTCTTCGAATTACTTTGTAAAAACTGTGTTCCACTAATCAATAGTTAATCGGGTTTTCGTCCTGAAACAGGTTGAAAAATACGGTCTTTTGGTTTTTAAACTGGCAGTACCATTTCTACGGATTGTCAATTTGACAGTTAAAAGTCAATTTGTGGTTTGTAGGCTTTGCCATTTTACGATAAATTGATTAACGCCAGAAAAACGCATGCAAATTGTACAAACTTAGTTTGAAAACAATGGTTTGGTTCGCCAAACTTATTGCGCGCTACGCCCATTTTACGGTCGGCATAATCTGAGCAAGTTACGATGAATCATTTTCGCACCATGTACACTCTAGTGGATAATACGCATCCCCCAAGCAGTGCGAAGAGAAGAAGTTATTGCTGTTGTCGAGCGCAGTATTGAGGAGAACCCGAATGAGTCAATTCGACATCGTGGACAGCAATTGAAGCTATGCCCATCCACTCTGTGGAAGATTTTACGGAAAGATCTTGGCTTAAAAGCCTATAAGATCAATCTTGTGCAAGAGTTGATACGCGTCGTAGGTTCGGTAAATTCATTTTCTCATTTTCAACGCAAAATGTTGTTCACCGATGAGGCCCAATTTTGGTTGAATGAATATGTAAATAAGCAAAATTTCCGAAATTGGGGTGGAGAAAACCCAGAAGCCTTTGTCGAGACGCCCTTGCAACCATTAAAAATCATTGTTTGGTCTGCTTTATGGGCTGGTGAAATCATCGGGTCCTTATTTCTTTAAGGACGATGCCAGCCAGAATGTTACCTTCAATGACGAGCGTTATAGAAACATGATTTCTGACTTCTTCTTTCCTCAGTTGAATGGCATTGACGTGACAGAGCTTTAGTTTCAACGTTTCAACAAGATGGCGCAACATGCCACACGGCACACGACACGATCAATTTATTGCGGGAAACGCATAATTTCGCCTGTGAACTGACCTCCACGGATCCAGTGATCTCACACCTTTAGATTACTTTCTTTGGAGATATGTGATGTCACTAGTCAATGCCGATAAACCAGGGACGTTGGACGATTTGGAACTCAACATTCGCCGTGTTATTGCTGATATACCGCCCCACTTGCTCGGTAAAGTTGCCGAAAGTTCGACTTCACGATTGCGCTTCTTTCGAGCTAGCCGTGGCGCGCATATGCTCGAAGACATATCTAAACACTTATGGCATAAAATTATCTAGTAAATAATTCTGATATCATAGACATGAACATTAGCTTACATTTTTTTATCTCATATTGAATTTGTATACCTCTAAAAAAAACATCCTTTAAATACGTTAGGCGCGCCGTAAGTGAGTAGATTTTGTACGCTCGGACCGTCTACTCATGGATCTTCTGTTGGAGCTGGCCGATCTGCCTTTGGATGGCGATTTTAGTCCCCGATACCTTAGAAACAGGCACTGGGGCTTTAAGATCCATCATTCCATTCATAGATCCATCGCAACACTCCAGAGTCAAATCGGCAGCCAGCTAAATGGACAGCAAAGGGTGAAAACCCTCCAAAGCAACCAAAAACGCAAATGGCAGTTGGTAAAGTTTTAGCCCCCAGAGACTACTATGTGGTCGCAAACCTAACAGAATGCTCCAGGAAAAAAGGTTTAGCTCCAATGAAAAAGTGATTGACAAAACTGATGGGTAATTTAAGGCCAAAGATAAACCTTTTTTTTTTAAAAAGCATGGTTTGAACGAATGTATCACTCTTAAAGACGAACTTATTGAGTGATGCGTTACATGTGTAAATAAGACACAAAAAAGGAATGTCGAAACGACACCTTGGCATTCAGCAAACACGTTTTTTTATTGATTAACAGGCATTCCAACACGACTACACCCAACAACCCCTCTCCAACTGCACCAAACAACCCCAAATTCATCTCAATAACAGACTCATTTGCCTTTTAAAGCCTACCCGAAGAATGTGCTCACTGCTTACTGCATCATAACCCTTATACCTCTAACTCGACTGCCGTTTTTAATGGGCTTCTTGTAAACACGGTCTAATTCGCCTGGCGACTGAGTACGAGAGTAAATCCTCAAAAGAAAATAAAATTGATTTATTGCATGTAATATTGTTACGGTAGTTGGAAATAAATGCAAACTGTTATACGAGCTAAATAGTGTTGGCACACAAAACCACCCTCCATCATCCAGAAAACATGCCATCACCGTTAACCTTGCCTCTTGCCCTTTCTCCCGACATTCGACGTTCTACTAATAAAATTCCTACAACGTTATAAGCACAAGACTGAAGCCATTGGGTGATACGGTGATGGGGTAGTGATGGTGCTGTTGGTGGTCGGAGTCGCACTCGGAAAACGCCATGCTGAATCAAATTACGTTATGCCATCTGTCGCCAGCCTTACCGCAAATAAAGAAAAGGACATAACCCAACGAGGCCACGTATCTTATTTTGTCTTTCCATGCAATATTGAGAGAGCAGATGAGTGGAAAAAACCACTTAAGTGCCTTCTCACATTCGGCATAAAGTTGACATGCTTGCGAGAGGCAGCTTCCCTCCGCTACACCTCCACCGCCGTTCCACGTTTTAGGTTTATGCTTGAAAAGAAAGAATAAGGAAAGCCTTTAATCAAATCGATTTTTTTCGTGCTACGTGCGCTTCGCGCTTTAACTTTTTCCCTCGCTATTGTTTCGTGCTTGTGGTCGCGCTCTTGTCAGCTATTGTTTTCTGCATTTACTTGGAATAATTTAGTTTTTAATCATTAATGCCTAGAACACCGAGGCGTCGAGAGTAAAAGTTGGAAAATTACGGGCGCACAACTCCTTGGGGATCTGGGATGGCGGTCATCCCCTTGGAGAAAGTCAGAAGCTAACAAAATCCACTATATCCTCCGCGGTGCTCTCTCTCTATTTTTCGTCTTATCCCTCGCTAATACCTCACCGTCTGTGTATCTTATCTGTCCGCCCAAATGACTTTATCCCATTCAATCCCCTTTCATCTGCTATTCCCCAGCAGAAGAATGCCTCTTTGTATCCTGAACCACCATCATTCCATACCGCAGCATTTCGAACATTCTTCGGAGCGCTCGTCGTCCAGGAATTTACGACACCGATGTGATCCGATTTAACTTTTCATATTGTTCCTCTTGTTATTCTGCGTTGTCCTTTTGATTCTGTTTCTTATTCCTCTTCTTCCCATCTCATTGTAGCCGCGCCATCGACATCTTCAACGTCGTCATCCGTTCGCACAAACCTCGGTCTTCAACAGAGCTCCTGTCGAAGCAGCTTTTCCATTCCCATTCCACTTTCTTTCCTTCTTCCCTCTCCTTTTCTCCTTTATCTTTCTCTGGCACGAAAAAAAATATATATAATAAAAGGATACGACGAGTTTATCCCGGAGAAAGTTTTCTACATTTCAACAGTTCGCCAGAGTTCGGCGGGTCTTCCTTTGCTTTGTTGGCATTGCCACCCGTGCTCTACTATCGTCGCAGCCCGGCAATTGTTGAATGACTTTGGCTTTCGTGGATATTATACATTCCATGGATTGGAGGTGTAGTTACTCTTTTGAATAATAAAAAAGGATTACAAATTCAGCAGATACAGTCAACAATACAATAGCATCAACGGAACGGATACGGAAAATTAATGAAATAACACACAAAACCAACCATAGCCCCATGCCGATTGATGTTGAATTGTATACGCGACCATTCCGATCCTGTGTAACCGTATTTGTGTCTCGGTTCGTTACTTAAGGTCTACTTACTTGTCTCGCGAGAAATTTGCATTAAAAATTAAAATTTGTTTTCAAAAAGTTGTTGAAGGCCAGAGGAATGAAGATGAAGCATTTCGGATTTCTTTATCTTATGCAGGTCTCGTTGGGCATGTGAAAGTCGTAACGATTCAAATTCGAGGGTTTGAAGTACAATTATTTAATTCAAGGCAAACTTATGGATGGAATTTGCACATTTGCAGATTGTTAAGGGTCTAATTGCCTTGCGCTGAATTCGAAAGTTTCGCGTTTAAAGAGCTGCGCGGGTTTTTGCAATATTCCTGGGAATGTCTTGTTCCAATCGCACTTGGTCACGAATTCCACAAGCCAGTTATGAAAGGAAGGTTAGCGAAGCTCGTTCGAGCTATTACATGGTGGGACGGAGCTCAGAGTCAAAACGACTGTTTATAACCATCCAAGGACCAACACTAATTGAACTCAGTGGTGGGTTCAAGAAAGATTTCTGCTCTTAGACTTACCAGGAATTTGAGATACTGAAGGTGCTTTTCGCTTTCGTTCTTCAACCTTATTTAGGGTGTCTTGGTAAACAAGGGTACTGATCCTTCTTTAGTCAAACGGAAACTCTCGATGAGAAGGTTTGAGTACAATACGATACGGCGATAGTGAATGCAATAATCCACCAAAAACAAAAGTTTTATATGGTATATGATTTTTTAAGCGTTTGGTTTTTAATCGTCACAAAAGACGCAGGGAAATTGTAAAAGTGTATACAATTTTAATATAGACTGATAACTCAATGTCTGCCATTTACTTTTTAAGTATTATTCCGTGTAAATGTTGGACAAGGTTAGGTTTTAAGTGATCCATACAGAAAATCCAATTTTTTCGGTTATACTCGTTAATAACCCGTGTAATATTGTCTTTCCAGATAGCAATTGACGCTAGCTTATCGGTAAAGACTAGTGATGTGATGTATCTCCATAAAAATTCTCTAGAAGTGTCAAATCGAAAAAATGCAGGCCAATAATGCCGTCGGACTAAACCGCACCAAACAGAGGATTTTTCGGGGTGCATTGGCTGCTCTCGTATTGTCTGAGATGGCTGGTCGGACCAAATACTTCAGTTTTGGTGATATACCCCTTAAAACAGAAATGAGCTTCGTCGCTGAAGACATTTTTTCGGTAAAGAAGTGATTCTTCCTCTTTTTCTAGGGCTTCAGAAATTCGATTTAAGTTTTTGCACGAGCTGTATTTTGTAAGGTCTTAGACCAGGATCTTTGCGTGGAATCTCCCACTTAGTCGAGTAACACAAACCAATAGCTACGAACGGCGGCGAATGGACAAATCACGGTCTTCATTAACACTGGCGGCTACAGCAGTAATATTTTCCCCTGTACGAACTCTACGCATACAGGAAGGTGGCTTTATGTTCAATAGCGCATAGGAGTTTCCGTGAGGAAATGGCAATGCTTACTGAGCATTTTTTATAATTGATACATGTCACAACTGAGCTGAGCTATAAAATAAATGTCGTTGAAAAACCAAACAGCAAAATAATCATGTTTTAGTTGGATGGCGGAGAAGTATATAAAGATCAAAATGGAATCCACGGAAAATAAAATGCAAAAGAAACTAAAAATGATACTTGTGGCTAGAGAATTTATGACAAATTAAACTTCAACAAATTCCTAGAGCTACAAATATTCTTTCGTGGTACGCGAATCGTGTTCAAAATTCGATTTTTTTGTAATAAAACGTGAGGCAGCCATTACATTCACTCAGAGCCACTGAATTGTGCAGAGTTCACGCGGGAGGAGTGATTGGGCCATAATTTTTTGATGACACCATCGGACATCCGGTCTGCTGCTACTGGCTAATGCTACAGGGCCATGATAAACGACTGCCGGAATAGGATGAGCGGAGCTTGGCGAACATATGGTTTCAACAAGAATGTGCAACCGCACACACAGCGCGATGGATATTGTGAAGAAAGCGTATCCTAGTCGCGTAATTTCCCGTTTCCCAAACTTCTTTGAAGTCGCGGGTTTATGTCAACAAGCCTCAGAGAATCGCGACCCTTAAGGAGAATATTCGACAGGAATGCGAACAATGATCACCAGAAATCTTGCGGTCATGGAAAATGCGATAAAACGCGTAAAAATGTGTATCAACACACGTGGCAGCCACTTGACGGATATTATCATAACAGAAAAAAATGTAAAGGTCCAAATAAAAATGTCCGCCACTCAAATCCTTTTTTTTTTTTATTCAGTAAAAAATAATAATTTGGAAGCAATGATGATTAATTTTGCGCTACTTTGTAATTTCCTTTTTAAGGCCACGATATTCTAACTTTTCCATCCAAAAAATACTATATGATTTGTCGAACTTCGCAAAACCCCTGTTGCAGTGAGGACTTGTTGATTTCGCGTGAATCGCTTTTCGCGGTTTTCGACCAGCTTTGCTGTGCATTGCCAAGATTAAAGACCACTTTTTTCTTGGCAAATGAATCAGAGTTTTCATCAGTTCGGCATCAAATCCCACAAAAAAATCAGCACAGGAATGCCTCGTGATAGTTCTTTTCTTCTCCAAATAGTCGCTCAAGATGATGCCTCGGCTATCCCAGGCATCATACGTCTTTCCGTTCAAAAAAAAAGAAAAAAGAAATTGAATCCCTGATCGGTATTGCTCTTTCTCTACGGTTGCAAGCAAACCCGAACTTGACGACCTTCAATAGATATCAAAACAAAACTACTCGACGGCCATCGCATTGTATTAACAGTGTTCAATGATGGCAAATATATAGGTACTTTGCGCCAGTGGTGCCATCATACAGCCATCGTATTATCCATATTCTGGGCACCGACAGTGAATCCGCCACGAGTTGTCCGTGTTCATGCTACAAGCTTCTCCTCTGGCTTTATAGCCTTAGCATGTTCCTTTTACTTTCTGGTTAAACTTTTGAACATAATTTCTGCATTCTCTGCTCGATTTCTCGTTTCTCGCGCATGTTCATCACTTTTTTATTGTTCGTAGAGCTCTCGTGCCCCAGCGTGGCCTCTTCTGTTTTTTTTTTTCATGGGTCTGCACTCGTCATCACCATTTCGTCGCCAGCATTTCTTGTACGTGCCGGCTTGGAAAAAGGCACATCAGAAGTTCCATCCCAAATAGCGTTTTGACACCGCTTCTGTAAGAGATTGAGGGAGCGGCTCCAGCCTTCCGACTTTAAATTTTGGTGTTCTTACTCGATCTTGTTGATCCCGTAAAATCCGCATCCGAACCGGCTGCAACAAGGTAATTAATTGAGTCCATATTGGCGAATCGTCAGATCCCCTTATGATTATTATAAGGGGGAAGTCATGTGCTGGCTATTGTAGCACACCTCTTACCGCCAAAAAGTCTACTAGCTTAAATCCGTTTTCTACGAATCGTTCACCCTACGGCGATTTTGATGTCATAGCTGGGGCATTGAACGTATGTTAGGTCTAGGGAGTCAAGTCACCCTTAAGTTAGTTGTCATTCTCTTTTATGAGGGCGTCAACTCATAATAAGCTTATATCTCTGAAGTTAGCTCTCATAAGGATTTTTATGAGGCGTTCGTTAACATGTCGGAAGCCTAAGACTTTGCCATTTACCAGTTTCTTTTACCCAGTCTATCCGGATTGCACTTCTTGCATATTTTTTTTTCAGATAAAGAACTTCTTTAGACATTTGCATAAATGCCTCTGAACACAAAAGATTTTCCGCGATAAAGTTCTTATGCTTGAGCACTAACCCTGACCTGGAGGGCCATGCTCCAGTTTGTCTTAAACGACTTGGCTGCTCCTTATCGGCCTGAACTCCAAATATGTTGTATTAGCCCGAATAAGGTGTTCATAGTAGTTCTTCTTATAGTCTTAACTCCATCTTGTGCTGCAACCATTTAGGAGTAAACAGCCATGCTTGTCAACATGAACATACAGTTTAGCGCCCAATCTCTAATTCACATTCTGACCTTATGGAACGAGTTTCTTACGAATAATACTACTTCCATCTCTTACGGATCATCTAGCCGCTTCCATGTCGACTTTTGCCTTTTGATGAGTCATTTGCATTGGAATCACCAGGTTTTATCGCCAGTTTAGATTTTATGGTTTTCCAATGACTAACTCTCATGTATTTTCGCTCCTCTGTGAGAGAGGATTTCTTTTCCAATCCGATCCCAATCATCTCCTCAATACGTCTCGCAGAAATAAAGCGGTCAGAGCGCAGAATTTTTCAGATTTTCCCAATGTTATCTTCATTCCTCGAGGTTCTCGGCTTCGGTGAGCCATCGTCGATTAGAATGTTTCTTGAAACAACAACTTAAAACAAAACTTGACAATCTAAAGTCAAATGGGCGTCGTGGTGCAGTGGTAATCATCACCGACTGTTGAGCGAAAGGTCTGTGCAATCACATCAGTTGCGAATGAGTGATGATAAAAAAAATTGCTGATGAAGGCATATCATTCGTATAAGATCACTTCAAGATTCATGATCTCTGTGCAAAAGTTACTGTGAACTACGCGAGAAATTCAACTGAACCTCTCGAATCCTATCTGGGACAACCACCCCCGAAGAGTAGTGAACGAACATCTTCGACACAAACCATCTGCACCCCGTCCACGTTGTGTGACAAAACACCATAAGAGCGTAACTCTTGAACCTGCGCGAACTCTATAAAAAAAGGGACGGACTGTGTAAGTTGAAGTTTAAAAAAACAAGGGTTCGGGACCAAACTCGTAAAAGTAAAACGCCTTGCATTCAGTATTATTAGGGTTAATAGGGGCAGATTCCTTTTTGGAAGCTTTTCTTTGCTTACCACTAGAGAGAGCTACGGTGGCATAACCAACCTCTATTTTTGTGAAAAGAGAGTCAAGACTTCGGGGGAAATTTACCGAACCACTATTTTAGAAGATTTCATTAAGCGATTAAGCCGCATAATATTCGCAAACAAGCACTGGACGTCCAACAAGATTCTTCTCCAGCCCACAAGAGTGACTAAAAAAAACTCGACTTCACACCACCGGATGATTGGTAACCCGCATCTCAACCCTTTGCATTACAAGTTGTGGCTGGTTTCAGAGGGAACGGCCTACTCCAGTTATCACAGCGATGTTGAGTCTTGGAATCGAGCCTCTGTGAGCTTTGTCGATAACTCTCCGATGAATGAGGTGCGTAAAGCGATTGGCCACTGCGTCTCAGGTCAGTATTTATGGCTCCCAAACTCCCGGATCCTTCTAAATTGCTTGAAACCAATATCGATTTCGAGATATCAATTGATAGTACTAAAGAAAAGAAGGCCAAACACGAATAAAACCCAAGTTCAAGAGAAACACATAAACCGAACTCCCTTCGAGGAAACCACCCTCGCCCTCCAACAACATTCGATTCGTTCACGACCATATAACCGTCATAAATTTCCATCCCCGGTCGACAGAACTCAACAAGTTGATTATTAAACAGCTCTTCGCCAGTAACGACCGTAAGAATGAAGCGTTAAACACTGATTTAGACATAACAAGTCGTTAATTTCCATGCCCAAACGGAAGAATAAAAAATCGAGATACGAGTAATAGCGACCCACAACGCAAGTCGCTTTACCGACACCCCATAAAACCCCACTAAAGTGTGACAGTCATAAATTGAACCAGAAACCAGGAGCACGGGATCTTTCGCAAACTCAACTGCCAACTGACAGGTGTCATAAAAACCCAACAAAAGAGCATCCTTATTGCGGCACACGATACGTGAACCATCCAGTAAGACTGTATGAGTAACCTAAATACTTACAGCAACAAGTAACGCCACGCAACATAGTACTCGTCCTCAAGCCAGTACTCGAACACAAATATTAATGTTTAATTCCAATGAATATCAAACAAATGGTTTGTTGATTCAACACGATTTCGTGGTCGTGTAAACACAAACGAGCACAAGTGCGCGCGTTTAACCAAACAACAACAGCAACAACACCGCGGCGTTTAATTAAACATTTGAGATTTAATTAATTGAAGGCTGTTAAGTGATTGTTTGAATGTGGATTTGTAGGAGGAAATTAATTACGGAATTTAATTAAGAACCCAAGAGGCCCTACGAGGGGCGGTGAAGAACTTGAGGATGCCGTTTCTATAGCTGGAGAGGCTGCAGTCGAAAAATCAAATTGAATGGCAAATCGAAAAGGATTGCCCCAAAATGAAATCTATCGCTTGATTAAACATCACCGCTATTTGCTGTCTTATCTAAAGAAAAGAAAGTTCTAGGAGCAATAAGACTCAATAACGAAACACACAAACCTATTGTTGGTTCATGAATTGTGAGTACTTAAGTGATATAAATGACTTACAGACATCACCAAACGGAAACAGTAAAAAGGGAGTTGACTGTGGAACGAGTGGCCAAAAGGGAGTTTTATTTGAGGGAGAGTTGACTGTGGAACGAGTGGCCAAAAGGGAGTTTTATTTGAGAGAGAGTTCAAGATTTTACCTTGGGCAAAAAAGGCTTTGTAGATTACCAAGACGACCGAGCCATGAAGATGACAGAGCCATGAAGATGGCAGAGCCATGAAGATGGTAGAGCCATGAAGATGGCAGAGCCATGAAGATGGCAGAGCCATGAAGATGGCAGAGCCATGAAGATGGCAGAGCCATGAAGATGGCAGAGCCATGAAGATGGCAGAGCCATGAAGATGGCAGAGCCATGAAGATGGCAGAGCCATGAAGATGGCAGAGCCATGATGATGGCAGAGCCATGAAGATGGCAGAGCCATGAAGATGGCAGAGCCATGAAGATGGCAGAGCCATGAAGATGGCAGAGCCATGAAGATGGCAGAGCCATGAAGATGGCAGAGCCATGAAGATGGCAGAGCCATGAAGATGGCAGAGCCATGAAGATGGCAGAGCCATGAAGATGGCAGAGCCATGAAGATGGCAGAGCCATGAAGATGGCAGAGCCATGAAGATGGCAGAGCCATGAAGATGGCAGAGCCATGAAGATGGCAGAGCCATGAAGATGGCAGAGCCATGAAGATGGCAGAGCCATGAAGATGGCAGAGCCATAAAGATGGCAGAGCCATGAAGATGGCAGAGCCATGAAGATGGCAGAGCCATGAAGATGGCAGAGCCATGAAGATGGCAGAGCCATGAAGATAGCAGAGCCATGAAGATGGCACAGCCATGAAGATGGCACAGCCATGAAGATGGCACAGCCATGAAGATGGCACAGCCATGAAGATGGCACAGCCATGAAGATGGCACAGCCATGAAGATGGCACAGCCATGAAGATGGCACAGCCATGAAGATGGCACAGCCATGAAGATGGCACAGCCATGAAGATGGCACAGCCATGAAGATGGCACAGCCATGAAGATGGCACAGCCATGAAGATGGCACAGCCATGAAGATGGCACAGCCATGAAGATGGCACAGCCATGAAGATGGCACAGCCATGAAGATGGCACAGCCATGAAGATGGCAGAGCTATCTATAGTAGGGACATGATGATGGTATGAAGTTTGGCAGAGCCATGGCGATGGTCGATGGCAAAGCCATGGTGATGGTAGGGACATGGTGATGGCACAGTTATGATGTTGGCAGAGCCATAGTGATGACTGAACTATAGTGATGACTGAATCATGCAGATGACCGAAACATGGAGATGGCTGAGCAGTGGAGATGGTCGATGACAGAGCCATGGAGATGGTCGATGACAGAGCCATGGAGATGGTCGATGGCAGAGACATGGTGGTAGTAGGGACGTGGGATGCAGAGCTATGATGTTGGCAGAGCCATAGTGATGACAGAGCCATGGTAATGGCAGACCTATGGTGATGGCAGAGCTATGATGTTGGCAGAGCCATGGTGATGACAGAGCCATGGTAATGGCAGACCTATGGTGATAGCAGAACTATGATGTTGGCAGAGCCAAAGAGATGGCCGAGCCATGTACATACATACATGCCATGCCATTAGGTTATAAATTGTGGAAGTAGATGACAAAGCCATAGTTGGTTGAGATGATAGAAACATGAATGACTGTGATTTGGGCAGCTGTGATTTGGACTGTGCCGAAATCTGGCCTAAAAATAACACATAATTAAGTAAGCTAGAAGATGATGAACCCTTAAATATGACTGGTTACTATCGATTGCTGCTTAAGTGAATTAATTTATAATTTTCCTTCCTAAAGCCTGAAGCCAAACACCAGATAACACCAATATTGTTCCGGTAGCAAACATCTTGGGTGGGTTCGAGACGGCTGCGTAACCAATTTCGCAATACCAGCTCAAGAGAAAAACCCTCAACTACGATCACACCTCAAAGTTCGATTGTGGATTTAGCCTCGGGCTTTTAGAGAAAGTGAAATATAATTGTTATTGCTTGCGAAGCGAGGTTAAGATTCCTAAGATCCAATTAGTGAATAGCGGCCATCAACAAGATCAAAGACGACAACGGACACAGATTTATATCGTAACAATCTACTTCTCCACTAAAATCAATTAGAGATTAATCCGTAGCTGGATCCGATAAATCGAATATTTTAGATTTAGCGGATAAAAACAAAAAAACCTATATTTTACAATCGCTTGGGACAACCGGATTACCTGGCACCCACTAGACCGTAGCGAATCTTAAACAGGTTTAACCAAAATCACCCACATTAGTTTCAGCCTCACCCGTAATCCTGTAATTCATGTAAACCAAAGGCAAACCCCGGATACCATTGATATATCCAATGCCGTTGACAGCCGCAATGATAAACACCTCTTCCAATGAATTCAATACTTAATACCCAGATCGGGCTTTCGATACGATCAAACGGCGAGAATAAGATTGAAATACAGAACAACCGACGGACAACACCTGTGCGTATACTTAGACCGTAAATGAAAAGAAAAAAGAATTAGCCTCGCATTCAATACGGTGTCCATCGTGTCGCGTATATTCCCCGGGATATTACAGATGTCCACCGAACTTGACAAGATAGAAAAGGAATAAACTCAAAGCAAACAACGTAGTCAGGTTTCGTTCGATTGCAAATCTCATTACCGTAATAGGTTTTGCGGACGTAACTCGAATTCACGGTAAAGCATCAAGCGAAACGACAACACAAACTGACAACTCCTATAGCGAGCGAATAAAACATGCAAATTATTGCCGATCAAATAAATTATCATCGCGATTTTCTTCTTGCGACTTTACTCTGTTGCAAGGTTTTTTCTTTTTTTTTTTGTTGAATTCTTTGGAATGACCGTGATGTGTGGCGCATTTTAGTTAGGTATTCTCAAGAAACGGTAGGACAGTGACAGTTGACTGGTGGTGGCTTCTTAACCCTAGCTTCATCCGATCATCATAACTCGTACAGTTCAGTGCTCCTGATCGTTGATTTCAGTTGAATAAATTCCAAACGATGATCGTAAGAAGCGAAGAAGACTTATAAAATTTACAATTTATTGGCGATTGCAATTAGAAACAAGTCGCCTTGTTGTGCTTATACACGTAATACTTTAATATAATTTTATTCAAGTTGTAACCACGAGGAGCATACTACCGATATCACGATAGTCCCCAGTGTTCACGAGACTGTCAAGCCTTAGAGCAAACAAAAGAACGTCATGTAATCAATTAGTTAAGCGATTGAGTGCCACTGTCATTACTAATAGTGATTGATTCAATAAACAACGGCATGAGATGAAGTGGGAGCTGCCAAACCTATATCCATTTTGGCCGCTAATATTCAGTTTCAAAAACCATCATCGAACAGACAAACCCCCTTGTCAATCATCGTGCTTTTAGGTTTGGAATATAATTGGATGGAAAAGGCCCATGGAATGGAAGGGAATGACTTTGAATGGATGTGTCTATGGACCTCGTTAAGTGCGAAGAAGAAATAGAGAATTAATTGATCAACTACACTGTAGTTGTATCAATAGCTATAGATTGGTATTTTGCTTTGATTGCCCAACTGAGACCTGGCCGAATGAACATTTTATTTATTCCGAAATAATTCACCAATTCTCCGGCATGATTGTTGTTCTGTAGAACCCGGTATGAACAGAGGCAGAGGTGTGCTGTTGGCGGTTCATTCGTGCATTATCAGAAAGTATTTTAAATTTTGCTTTGGTTGATGGAAGACTTTGGGATGTTGTAACTAAAATTAATTGCAGAAAAACCATTGCTACACATTAGTGTCAATCATAAAGCACTGATAGTGCTAGTCCAATATGGTCAAAAATGCTTACGAAATCAATAGACGTTTTGTGATAAATTTATTTAATTTAATTAATTTATTTATGAATAAATTTATTTTGTTCGCTAATGGACTTTGTAATGGAATTAGTAAAAATGGATATTATGGTATGCTCGACCAAATTTATATTGCTGTAAAGTCAGTAGTTGATATTGTTTTGGTATGAAAATCACATTAAGCATTGTAAAGCAAATTATGAAGGAAGTTCCGGTAAAATGGAAGTTGACGGTGTGATCGAAATGTTTCAGCGGTCTGTCGAATACTTTAAAGTAAAATATAGTAAATACATTGGAGATGGTGACAGCAAAACATTTAAAAATTTACTGGATGCCGATCCTTACAACGGCGATCCTCTGATAGAGTGCGTCTTGCACGTCAAAAAAATAATGTATAGACGAGTGAAAGAAGCTAAAAAAACACATAACCAGTATTTAAAAGCTAAAAAAGGCTTGGAAGAGAGGCTGAAAAAAAGAAGGCCAAAAATAATCAAAAAGATGAAGCAGGTAAAGTTGCTGCCACAAAATGTATATCGAAAAAAACATCATCCACTAGTGCTGCAACAAAGAAGTCGACTCTTGCATTGACCAATGCCATGATGGTTAAGCTAAGTACATAAAAGGTCCGCCATCTAACTTTTTTTTTTCAAGTAGTGCTTATTTCGTGAATGGTAACACTTAGCTCATGTCTGATTTGACAGATAATTAGTTTTATCCTTCCGCTGAACGAATATGGTTGTGTATACGCTTGAACAACGCTTCGCTAAGTGGGTCTGCGATCGACTTACAGAAGATGCCGATTTTGCCAAAAAAATCATCTTTTCAGATGAAGCTCATTTTGATCTTGGCGGGTATGTAAACAAGCAAAATTGTCGCATTTGGGGCACAGAAAACCCGCACGCATACATTGAAAAGCCGGTGCACCCAAAACGAGCCACTGTTTGGTGCGGATTTTGGTCCAGAGGCATAATTGGGCCATTTTTCTTCGAAAATGAGCAAGGAGTGGCCGTTACAGTCAATGGCAATCGTTATCGGGCCATGTTGAACGAATTTTTGTTCACAAAAATTGAAGAGGAGGATATTGGCAACATTTGGTTTCAACAGGACGGCGCTACGTGCCACACAGCCGAAGCTACATTCGATGTTTTGCGCCCTGTTTTTGAAGATCGCATTATCAGCCGCAGAGCTGATGTCGTTTGGCCACCTCGGAGCTGCGATTTGACACCGTTGGACTATTATTTGTGGGGTGCCGTCAAAGATAAGTGTTACTCCGATAAGCCAGAGACAATTGACGCTTTAAAGGACAATATTCGTGAAGCCATTGGTGAAAAACAGCTACTGCATGGCCAGCCGAGGCAGCCATTTGAATGAAATTATTTTCCATTATTAACCGGAAGGATTGTACTTTCAAATAAAAAAAGAAATTTGAGAAAATATTCAGTAGTTTTTTTTATAGCATTTTCAAAAAAAAAAAAAATTAGTTGGCGGACCCTTTACTATGGTTTGGCTATTTTGAGAAATCCAGATTCTCAAGAAGAAATGAAGAAAGCAGTGTGGGCTACATACTATCATAACGTTTCAACCGATGAAAACCCTCAGCACTCGTACTGTTCAATTGCATGGTGCAAGTATTTACAACATACAGCAGATAATACAGAGGAAATTTACACACATCCTCCAGCACTTGATGAAGAAAAAGCAAGTTTTTTGTAGCCAATTTACGAAGAATTATTATCTGATGATCTTATTATTATTATTATATATAATTATTATCTGCTTGGGAAAAAATACTCAGAACAACAACGAGTCGTTTAATAAAGGGTCCGCCATCTAACGTTTTTTTTTTCAAGTAGTGCTTATTTCGTGAATGGTAACATTTAGCTCATATCTGATTTAACAGATAATTAGTTTTATCCTTCCGCTGAACGAATATGGTTGTGTATACGCTTGAACAACGCTTCGCTAAGTGGGCCTGCGATCGACTTACAGAAGATGCCGATTTTGCCAAAAAAATCATCTTTTCAGATGAAACTCATTTTGATCTTGGCGGGTATGTAAACAAGCAAAATTGTCGCATTTGGGGCACAGAAAACCCGCACGCATACATTGAAAAGCCGGTGCATTCAAAACGAGCCACTGTTTGGTGCGGATTTTGGTCCAGAGGCATAATTGGGCCATTTTTCTTCGAAAATGAGCAAGGAGTGGCCGTTACAGTCAATGGCGATCGTTATCGGGCCGTGTTGAACGAATTTTTGTTCACAAAAATTGAAGAGGTGGATATTGGCAATATTTGGTTTCAACAGGACGGCGCTACGTGCCACACAGCCGAAGTTTTCACTCGATGTTTTGCGCCCTGTTTTTGAAGATCGCATTATCAGCCGCAGAGCTGATGTCGTTTGGCCACTTCGGAGCTGCGATTTGACACCGTTGGACTATTATTTGTGGGGTGCCGTCAAAGATAAGTGTTACGCCGACAAGCCAGAGACAATTGACGCTTTAAAGGACAATATTCGTGAAGCCATTGGTGAAATACAGCTGCACACAATCGATAATGTGCTTAAAAATTGGACCGATCGTGTAGGCTACTGCATGGCCAGCCGAGGCAGCCATTTGAATGAAATTATTTTCCATTATTAACCGGAAGGATTGTACTTTCAAATAAAAAAAGAAATTTGAGAAAATATTCAGTAGTTTTTTTTATAGCATTTTCAAAAAAAAAAAAAGTTATTTGGCGGACCCTATACTTGCATCTGGAATTTGGCTCCAAAGCATCATTTTGTTGGAAAAAAGACGCCGGAAACTGCTTCATTGACAGCAGCGTGTATGTTTAATGAAGGATTTTCACCCATCCTTAAAATAATGGAGATTTTTGGTACGCAAACTAGCCGAAACGACTACTCGTATACTGAGGAGTACGATGAACGACGACTAACCCGTGCAGATCGATCCCTCAGGTCACAAAAACTGGCAGAAAAGGATGCGTATGAAGCCACCGAAGGGTTATGGTATGGTCCAGGCATAGCAGATTAGTGTAAGTATAAATTTTCCACCAAAACTCTGCTCTTGAAACTTTAAACGCATTTTTCTCGAAACATCATTTTCTAAAACTGTCATGGTCCTAAAAAAAAAAACTATTCAACCGATTGCTTTGAAATTTATATAATATGTTCTTCTACTCAATGGTTATCGGCCGCACCAAAATTGCTTATATTCGAAAATATTTTCTTATTTTTTTTAAACGATTTTTAACAAAAAAAAACAAGATTTACTGAACCTACTGACCTACTGAACAATAATCCATTCGGTTTTTTTATTTCAGACGACATGAACATCCGCTATTACCATGACTAGTGACCTGCTTTGTTTTTTTTAAGTCTAATTTAATTTTTAAAAAATTTAAAAAAAGGAAAAAAAAATGTTTTCAGTTTAAGATATAAATAAAAACAAAAAAATTAAAATGATTGAATTTTATTTTCTTTTTAAAAAAAATCTCCTAAAAAGAGGTAAAATTTATGCGTTCACATGAGACTACCCCCTTCAAATTAGATTTTCGATCACAATTTTATTTCAATAAATTGCTTGCCTTCTACCATTATGAATGGAATATAATATCCTCCAAAGGTCCTTCAAGGGAGTTCTTAAGGGGCTTGTTTCTTATCAGGTAATTTTTCGACCCATATCGGGCAATTCCAGGCCATATCCTGTCGAATATTCGCTTTCAAAGCATCAGGAAATTTTGTATTCTGTGCAGAAAAACTATTTTTTTGCATAGCCATACAGCAAAAAATCCAATAGCAACAGATCACCCGACCTTGATGACCAAAAAGCGAAATAATTAGTCTAGAAAATTGGCACAATCTTGTTGAAACCACATGACTTTCACGTCCATATCATCCATTTGAAGCGAAAAAATTCGATCAACATTGACTGTGCCGGTTACACCTTTCTCATTTTCGAAGAAGTATGGACCACCACCACCAGACCAATAGCACAACATTTATGGTTGCAATAGTTAGGTTCTCACTTTCCCGTATGTGACACTTTTTTTTTAACGTATTCAGGGAGTGAAAAACAAGCCTCATGGCTCGAGAATATATTGTATCATCCAAAAGCTGATGTTCAAGCTCTATCTACGTATTCCCTCATCAGCTGGCTTAATTCTTGAGTGAGTTGAATTATATGAGGTTGTTGATGCAAATCTAAATGCAAAAGTCACAATAATGTGCCTTAAATCAAGCACAAATGCTGTGGTCGGCTTGCAGTCGATAGATTTGGATTACTTTCACTAACCACAGTGAATTTTTTTCAAGACAGGCAAATACTGATCCATTGTACTACTAATCGACACCTTTCTTCCCCGTTGTCCCTAGAAAAGTGAGGAGGAGCTTCAGTGATGTAGAGCTACGAGACGCGTCGGCCAGGGGTGCGCCAACGTGCGCGAGCGAAGGCGAGGCAGTCGCAGAGAAAGTGCTCTGCTGAGCCGTCCTCCTCGCAAAATGCAGCACAGGTGGGCTTCTCACTGATGCCAAGCACGCAGAGATGGTTAGCAAAAGTATAATGGCCCGTAATGATGCCCGCAAGTCTTCCACAATCAATTCTCCTTAATAATAAAACGAATGTTGCGGATTTCATGCAGACATCAGCGCGTTTAGTCACCGTGCATCCTGGATATTCTATCCATCCTCGATTGTGTGCATTAAAGACCCAATCGTTGATGTGGGCCCCTTCTAGCGAGTTTATCAGAGATCTCATCTCAGAGTGACCTGGGACTCATACAAGTCTTAGTGAATTTAGTCTTCCGACTTTGTTTAAAAAGGTTTCGCATATTTTCCTAATGAAAAGTTCAGTCGGACGTTACCGCGTTCAACACAAAACCCCAGCGCAGGACCCCTACCCAGACTTGGAGCCATCTGTAGAAATATAAAGACAGTCCTTTGAAGGTTCAGTATCTGGCCTGAGCCAGCCGCCAGAGTGACGCCATGGAAAATTGACTGTGAAATTATAGCGCAATAGAATAGCAGGTGTCATTGCGTCGGAAGGCATATCCGTGCGACAGGATATGCGATTTGTAGCAAAAACCATTTCTCCTGAGGCGAGACATGGCTTTCAGTGCGTACCCTCCCTGGAAGATTCATCATAGCATCTAGAGCAACCCCCGTACAGCTGACACAGACCGCTCTTTGAAGTTTGGTGAAAGAGGCCACGACGTGTTTGCGTGTTAGCCTGTTCCACCAGACAACCGATGCATATGAAATTGTCGGCCGTGTAGATCCTTTTTCGGCCATAAGCCCCATGTTTTGCCAAGGGCACCTTTGCATTGCCAAAAAGCTGACAGCGCTTTGGTGGCTTTTGACTCAACATGCTTGACAAAGAAGCTTGCTATCTAAGATGACTCTCAGGTACTTGGCTTCCTTAGATATCGGGATGGGAATGTCACCAGCAACAGCTGAGTCAGTATAGAAGAGTTTCTTTGACGGGAACATAGTTTAGATCTGAAAGAGTTTAGTTTTGAAGCACGCACTATGTAACGTGGTTATGTACGTAGTTACGCGCAGTCTTGTATGAGAAGGGCTTAGAAGCCATGAGTCATCTGTTTTCTACCGAGTCGTAACAGATGACGAGAAGTACATCCTGAGTGAATCTCTGCAACGAAAACTGAGTTGGAAAACAGGTGCAGATGCTAAAGAGAAGGAAAAAGCTGGCTTGATACCAATGACGGTATACATAGCTGTCTGTTTTGTTGGGTTTTATGAGTTTCTTTCAACATTTGAGACATATTTTTAACTGCAAATCGAAAAGACGTCGTCTTTCAACATGTTAACGTCAGGTCCGACAGACGCTACAGAAATGATTTTTTTTTCCTGATTTTCCCATGTTTCGATCACTTCACGACTAAGAAACTTGGTTTCGTCGAAACTGTCAAAGTAAAAAGTGATTTTTTTGCTGTTTGGTTTTTCAGTGTTATTATTTTGATGGCTAACGCGTCATTCGGACAAGTGTCCAAACTCAAACGGGCTCAGTTTGCATTGCCATTTCATCCCTATAGGACCTACACCTAAATAACGCTTGCAAATTGAATTTTATTATCAAAACCCGTGCTCTGTGAAAGATGTTTTTTTCGCGCTCTTCAACCATACTGAGCAAGCAATTCAAGTCAAGCACAAGTTTCAAGCTATAGGAGATCAAACCACCTTCCCTAGGTGTAGACTGCGTACAGAGGAAAATATTGCTGCTGTATCGGCCAGTGTTAACGAAGACCGTTGCCGTTCGCAATAATTACGATTGTGTTATTCGAGTATGTGGAAGATTGTACGCAAAAACCTTGACCTAAAACCTTACACAATACTGCTCGTGAAAAAAGCGAAGCCGAACTACATGCCACAGTCTGGCCGAATCATTGGTATTAAGATGACCGCAAGAACAAAGTTATTGTCGATAGCGCCTGTTGCCGTTCAATGGTTTCAAACCTTTTTTTTTGCCCAAAATGCACGAGCTGAACCTGGTTGACATGTGATTCCAGCATGCAACAACGTCCACCCCTTTGCCATCCTGGGTTTTTACTAACCCAAAATAATTTGGAGAGAAGGTGGACTTGCAATGAAAGAATATTTTACTGTAGGTGATTATTTCAAACAATCAAGGAATGCGAGGGGGAGTTTAGCAAGAGGGCGATAGTTGGTCGCCTGATGTGGTCATGGTGCAATGGTAATCATCATCGACTGTTGAGCAGAAGATCTGTAGTTCAAGTCTGTCCATAGCCAAGACGGAAAAATTGTGCAACCACATCAGTTGTGAATGAGAGATGATAAAAAAAAAAAAAAAAAATGCTGACGAAGGCATATAAGGCAGGCAGCAAATAAGATCACTTCAAAATTCATGCAACACCCTAATGATGTGGAAACAAAAGAATTACTGTGAACTACAACCAACGCGACAAATTCAGTCGAATCTTTCAAAAATCCTATCTAGGACAACCACCCCCATAGAATAGTAAACGAACATCTTTGACACAAACCATCTGCACCCCGTCCAGGTTGTTTGACAAACACCACACTCTTGAACCAGCACGAACCCTATAAAAAAAATGTTCTTCTTGTGCATTATTCCAAAGCTGAAGTAAGAAGTGGAACTTTAGAATAAGGCCATAAGGGGTAGGAGCAGATGGTTGGTGCAGTTTTTTAAAACTATGGTGGGGAAACTGTCAGAAACGGACGGGTAGTCGTTCTTTAAGTTACCTATTTTCACGGCGTCTGAGGCAAGAGTCATATTCACTGACGTTGCAAACGTCTGGGGCAATCTTTCATAAAGCGTTTAGTGAACGACTGACTGAAGAAATGGGCAAAGCAGTTGGCAACTATTTTCGTATCATTGAAATAAGTATTGAGGAAATTAAAAGTAGAAGAATAACTATCAGCTTTAATTCTAGTGGAAGAAACTCTTGGGGTCGGTGATAAGAACTATGGGTAGAGATGAAGTGCAGTACTTTTTTGCTGAACATGGCAAGGATAGGATAAGGCAACTGAGGAATTTAGAGTAGAACAGGGCAAGAGGTCATGTGTGCGTTTGAGTTTAGGAGAAAATTAAACTTAATATTGCCGACCTAGTTATTTTGTTTTGCGAAGTCTGCTTTTCGGAAATTTAAAAATACGTATTTTTGAAGTGGGGAATGATGAAATGGCTGTCGAGTGAAGGTGTTCCCGATAAGAGGTGATGGGAAGGATCCAGGGCAGTCGCGACAAAATGACAAGTTTCAAGTGCGCCAAGTTGAAATCGCCAAACATATTGATAATGTAATTGAGGTCAGCGATATCAAATTTGGAATCTAAGGTACGAAGTCGATGGCAAGTTGATAGCAATAAGTGAATTGCGAGTGACGAATGTAAAATGCGCTTCTGAAGTTGAAATCATCAAAGTTCGACGATTTGAAGGGTAAGGGATCGTAGCGGCTGTATCGGCAGTACTGTCATGCATATGAGATTGTCGGACGTGTAGATCCTTTTTCGGCCATAAGCCCCATATTTTTCATAGAGCACATTTGCATTGTCATAAAGCTGACAGCGCTTTGAAGGCTTTTGACATAACATGCTTGACCAAAGAAACTTGCTATCTAAGATGACTCCCAGGTACTTGGCTTCCGTAGATATCGGGATGGGAATGTCACCCGCAACAGCTGAGTCAGTATTTTTCCTGAAGAGAATGACATCAGTCTTAAGAGTCATCGATCACATTTAACGCCGCCTGTGCTAACAGTCGCTAAACATGAGCCGACAGAGGGAACGGAAACATCATCCGCATAGGCCTGGGCATAGATTCCGGAGGCATTGAGAGCATCGAGCAGAGAGTCGACCACCAAGCACCATATCAACGGAAGCAGGATGCCACTTTGCGGGCAACCCCTGTTTACGCCAGACTTGACACATTGTTTGAGGCCTGCATCAGCGAACAATGTTTGTTAAGTTGTTTGTATAAAACATTCCATTATTTTACCTTTTTTTACTTTTAGTTTCCAACTCGGTTTCGACGAGAATTTCTAATGGTTGTTGCTGTGCATCGAAGCCCTTCAGAAACTTGGGGCCATGCCACCACATGTCATTTGTGGGAATCTCTTCCGGAAGTAGCCCTCTGGATCCGATGTCAGCAGGGTTATCCTTTGATTTAATGTATCGCCAGATGTTTGATCCAATTAAATTCTGGATCTCTGTCATCCGATTTGCAATTCCAAACGGGGAGACAAATTTTTCTCACGGAGGCAACTCTAGTCTTAGACGCGATGATGCTTATTTGTTCCTTGCCATTGTATGTTACGCTTGCGAAGATGACAGCTGCATATGCCTTCTCAAAAGCGTCACTGAATCCATGAAGTTGCAATGTTGCTGCGCTTTCATAACCGATCCAGCGAGGAATTTCGATGTTTTGGAGGTTGTTCAGCCCGTCCCGAAGGTGCAGCCACTCCTGCTCTTCTGAGAGAGGAGAATTCCGAGAGAACTCATTTCGCCAAAGCTCCTGGAGAATGAATTTTGCCTTGAGGACACATGGTGCAATCCAGCCAAGAGGGTAAAAAATGTGAGCAATGTCTGCTAAAACGGTTCGCTTGGTGTGCATTTGGGTGTTTTATAAGTCAATTTTAAGCTTAAAGACATCGTTTGTTGGATGCCATTGGATACCTAGAGTTTTAATTGCATTTGATGATTCAAAATTGAGCGGAGACGCCATGCCGTCTAGCAGCGTTACACATGCTGGCGAAAGTTGCGTTATTAAAAGCTCCCTCCATGTCGACGAATATATCAAGCACGTACTCTTCCCTTTCGAGTACGCATTCAATTTTTCCAACTAGGTTTTGAAATGCAAGGATTTTCCGCGCTGATAAGCAAGTTGCATTTCCGAGAGAGGATGCATTCGAAGGGCAACTTTGTGCACGTGCAACTCTCTTACTACTACTACTAGTCTCTTCATGCTTTTCAGCAAGAAGGATGTTTGATCTAAGACTCTTGGCGAGAGAGTAATCTTCTTTTCCTATTTTAGGAATAAAGACCACATTCACCGCGCACCAAGGAATAGGTAAGTGCCAAGCCAGCAGTGAAAAGTAGGAAGCAGCTGTCTTTTGCACCATAACAGGGTATAGACAGGGTAGACAGGACTTGTTTCTTCGAATTGTGAATTGGCTTTACCATAGTACGATCAGATGGCGACCTACAAATCACTGTTTTTGTAGTTAGTCTTTACAATTCAAACACCTTCAGCAATTGTTGAACGATCCATACTGTAAAATGGTAAACATTAAACTAAATACGTACAGTCTCGAATGACAGTTCGTATGACGTATGTGATTGAAACAGGGGTGTCAAATCCGGACCACAAATTGGATAACCCCGTATTTATGTTATTTTCTGTTTTGGAGACTATTGCAATGGTAACTTAAAACAAGTTCACGAATCGACTGTGGACGCGCCTTTTTCTCTTGGCTCTGATTTCTATTTAGAGAAAAAAATTTGCTTTCAATATGTGGGTCATCGCACCCTACTCATCATCTCCACTGATGACATATTAAGCCACTCCCAAGAAAACCCAGCAAAAACACTATAAAGGAAAAAAGCAAACAAACATCTGTATTCCCCTTCATAAAGCATCGCAATTTTCGAGAAATGAACTATGATTTGCATACAAACATCTCCGAATCCTACTCTCCATATCCCTATTCACCCCTTTCGCTACCTAACCTACCCGGACTCACCACCCGGACTATATTTATAAACGCACACAGTGATCCACTTTGCATTTTAAAAACATCCTCATGGTCGGTTCCATCGTGGTAACACGTGTTTTTAATGCTACCAGCACTGTGAATTTCCACCAAAATAATATTTTTGTTCTTCGTATTCAAGCACAGGCGTTGCCTCTTCCATAACAGACCAGCCATAGGAAACCCCGAACACAAACTCTTTCCTTTGTCCTACCTTCCGGAAAAAAAAAGAAATTTCCAAGCGATAAATTCAACCCCATGCCAATATTGGCAAAACAGAAAGACCAAACGACA
Source organism: Merodon equestris (assembly GCA_958301585.1). Lineage (NCBI taxonomy): Eukaryota > Metazoa > Arthropoda > Insecta > Diptera > Syrphidae > Merodon > Merodon equestris. Next base: position 105,310,577 of record OY284415.1, read on the forward strand.
GCAGAAGACCAATGTGTGAACTTTATGAGTTCTTTCCGAGTTTTATATCTGTCCGTGGCTACCGGTGTATGCATACCGACTTTGGCACTGCGCCAATATACCCTCGTCAGCGTTTTTTTTTTTTATTCCTTTTTGTTGTTATCGAAAGTAAAACTCGTGTTGCGATGAGTAACAAATCGGTGTTGGCGTTATCTTATCAGAAATTATGTTTTATTACCTATTAAAGAGGCTCAACAAGTAGGCGCAGTGATAAAAGGAATTTACCCGAATCTCGGGTAAAAGTGTTTAAACTACTGCCACCGAGGCTTTCGATAATAACAAGTTGACAAATTAAGCAATCGACTGTTTGCGTAAGGCGTAGAGGTGCAAATAGCTAAGGTGGATGTCTAATTGCGTGGATTTTGTGGGATCTACGGTGAAAAGAACAAACCCAATTAAACTGGGAAATTACCCTGGAGAAAAAGCTAACAAGAAATAATAGTACTTGTATTGGCATAGCTTAGCGGTCACATTGGAGCCGCTTTTATGGAATTGTTTTTTGTATACGCGCTTGTGGAATTTTATGACTCGGTTGAGCCGTTCTTTTAATTAAGTTAGCCTAGACGAAGAATTGGGGGTAAGACAATAGGTATGGTGACTCCATTAATTTATTATGGTATGAGGGAGGAGAAAGTCAACAATTTTTATACTTCGCTATCAGCGTCTGAGGCAACGCTCAATTTCTTTAAAGAAAGCAGATAGTGTGAGCAGCTTCTTTTGGAACTGCTTCACGGAAATGGTAATTGATTTACTTATCACACTTTCTTAGACTCCGCTACAGTCGAGATTAACTTTGATTTAAAGTGATAAGCCTCTCTAGCCGGCATGATAGTTGTTTCCTGTGGCGCACGCACAGTTGGTAGAGTTGCCTTTCCACTTATGTGCGCTAGTTGTCTGTTACATGGCTTCTACAGCCTTATCGTAAATATCTGACTAAGCCAATGACGGTCTACAGCCCCTGCAGTTCTTCTCCCCCACCGAAGAATAGGCGGATCTAATATTGCACGCAGAATATTTAGAACCGCCAATAGACCTCTTCACCCACTTTCAGAACTTCTGCAGCGTATGATTAAGGTTTTTTGTAAAAAGTTACCTTGATTTTTCAAGAGGGCTCTATTCCTCAATTGCCCTTCAAGCTCCAAGAACCAGAAGTTAACAGGAATTATTTTACGCCCGATCTCAGCACTGGCGTCGTTACTGCTTCTCAGTAGCCGCCTAGGTGGGCGAATTTATGAGTACTGGTAAGTTAAAACTAAAGCTGACGTTATTTGATTCAGTATAGAGGTTTGTTACAAAAATAGGGCGTCTTTTTATTTTTCTCGAAAAATATTTATTCATCAATTTTTGTCCCCTTTAAAGTCGTCCCCCTCAGATATAATACACTTGGGTCAGCGCTTTTTCCAATCCTTGAAGCACTTCTGATGTGCACCTTTTGTTATAGCCTTGATGCCGTCTTTATCCCCTCAATCGTAGCGAATCTTCGTCTTTTCATGGGTCTTTTCAGTTTTATTATTAGATTATCGTATTGTTTGGGGTCAACAAATTACGCACAATTAACGATGATATTGTCGGGATGTAAGCCCATGAATTTTTTCCCCACAAATCCGGACATTTTCTTCATATTCCTTCAGGGAAACGGCTCATAACTGCAAGTTGATATTCCTTATTGACCAAACAATCTTTTGACAGAAACTCACGATGAACCACGCCATTGTAGTCGAAAAAAATAAAAGCAAAATGTTTGCCTTGGACCAAATTTGGCGTGCTCTTTTCGGGCTTCGCTCTTCTAGTCTCTTCCATTGAAATGATTGAGCATCAATTTCGCCGCCATATGCCCATGTTTCGTCACCAGTGATGAACCTTTTTAGCAAATTTGGGTCATCATTCAACAGCTCCTGGGCGATGCTCTTGCGACGGTTCTTTTGGTCTAAATTTGGCAATTTCGGAACAAATTTTGCTGATACATGTTTCATGCCCAAAATATCTGGAAACTACATGGGCTTAGCTCGGGAGCCAAGCTACAATTTCAGGTCTACTCCTTTAAATTTTGCAAACTTTTACCTGGATTTCAAGAATCACAGTAACTAGGGTTCTAAGACCGGTCCCTATGAGCTCAGAATCGTGTACACACAGCCAAGTTTCAGACTCATAGCTACTCGGCAAATTTGGTTTAATATATCCGTACGGACCGACAGACAAGAAAGCCTTTGCATAAGTCTTCCCTACCCGAGCTTTGCAAGGTAGAAGACTCCTCAGCAACTTCTGTTACAGTGATTTGATGACTCTCCGTAACAATTTCCTTCACTGCTTCAATGTTTTCATCCGTTCTTCCGCACAGGGCGAGCATCGCCATATATATATTTTCGGGCTTCTGTTAAGAGCTTGTACCACTTACAAACATTTTGTGATCAGATTAGATTCGCCAAAATTTAAAAAGTCACCTTATTTTTTGAACAGACCTCGTATTTTCATTAGTACGATAAGTTGATTGTTCTGTTAGAAATTTAGGGTGAAATTTATCCTGTTAAGCAAGTATTGCGGACCACGACTGTAAATGATTTTGTGAAGGAAAGTACAATTCCTGGCGTTGATGTACTGTTAAAGGCTGCACCCAAGCAAGTCCCTAGCGTAAGCTCACATCTGCGAATGCCGTGAATATAGCGTAATGCATCATTAAATGCCACCTGGAGCTATTGCATGGAGAGGGAGCCAGGATGACGATATATTAATTCACCGTATTATGAGAGGTGGAAATAGGGCAATTACAAGTTTTTTGCGGGTATCTAGCGGAGTGTAATAAGCACTGGACCACAGGTTGCGAAGGCATCCATAAATGCGACCAACTACCATATTAATGTGATAGATCTCCGCTTATTACATATGTAACCTAGACTAGTGGTTTTCTCTACGGCTTTAATCATAGAACTGCTTAGATAGAGGGCAGGGAGATGGTCGAGATTAAGTTTTGTTTTTGAGATAGGGATTACTTGCGGCTTGATTGGATTGAGTCGTAAGCCATTCGCTTTTGACCAACCGTCGATACGTTTCAAGTCATCGTTCATGAGAAACGCAAGTTCATTTAGATCTGAAAAAGGCATGGCTAGATGCAATTAAACGTCATCAGCGTACATGTGTACTGAACAATGCCTGCACACGGATGGTAGATCGTTGATGAACATACAAAAAAGATTCGGACCTAAAATTGAACCCTGCGGAACACCTTGCTCTACTTCCATTAGAGATGAATCGCTTTCACCCATTACGACTTTTTGTTGGCTCCCGGAGAGAAAACTTCTCACTAATTTAACCGCACTATCATTAAAGCCAAAGTTGTTCTGAAGCTTCCAGCACAGGATATCGTGATTTACTTTGTCGATGGCCTCGAGAAATCCGTGAGACTTAAAAACGAGATGTAGTTTTTATCAAAGAATGTTCTTATTTCTTCAAGAACATTAATCATGGCTGTAGAGCAATTGTGATTTGCTATGAATCCTGTAGATCATTAATGGACAAGTGTTTTGTTTTCTGATTCGCTATTATTTTCTCGAAGACTGATTGGTTTAAAGTCGACCGTGGACGCCGGGTTGGTTTTCTCAATAATGGCTTTAATTCTAGCGATTTTCCACGAGTGCGGAAAAATTGATGTAATTATACACCAATTGATTACATGCGTAAGATGGGTGGTAAAATGAGTTTGACAAATCGTATTGGTATGCCATCCTCTCCAATGGATTCTGATTTAATGCCTTTTTCTGAAGCTACTATGACCTCATCTAGTCTTGAACTTGCATAGTCTAATGTATTATTAAAATCGAAGTCCGTTGAACAAGGTTTAGCCCCCAAGAATGCATGGTTTAGTTCATTAGCACTAAAATCACAGCTGTGGTTACAGCTAGATATACCGATTTTTCGTAGGTTGTTCCAGAGTTTTTTGGCGGGAGAGATGAATTAGTTTAGACCTGAAAAAGTTTTGAAGCGCGCACTACTGCGGTAGCGTAGTTACGCGCAGTCTTGTATGATGACCAATTAGCTTGAGATGGGCTATGTTTCCATAGCTTATAAGCCATGAATCATCTGTTTTCTACCCAGTCGTAACAGATGACGAGAAGTGCATCCTGAGTGAATCTCTGCAATGAAAAAAGAGTTGGAAAACAGTTGCAGATGCTGAACCGAAGGAAAAAGCGGCTTGATTCCAATGAAGGTATGGCTGCCTGTTTTGTTGGTTTTTAGGAATTTCTTTCAACCTGTGAGACATATTTTTTTAACTGCGAATCGAGAAAACGTCGTCTTTCAACATGTTAACGCCAGGCAGACAGACGCTACAGAAATGGAATTTCTTTGGGAAATTCTACAGAATCCTTCTAAATTTTTCCTGATTTTCCCATGTTTCGATCTCTTCAGGACACTGATAAGACACTTGGTTCCGTCGAAACTGTCAAAGTAAAAAGTATTTTTTTTTGCTGTTTCGTTTTTCAGATGGTTCAGTCGTGATTCGGACATGTGCCAAACTCAAACGGACTCAGTTTGCATTGCCATTTCACCCAAATAACGCTTGCAAATTGAATTTTATTATCAAAACCCGTGCTCTGTGAAAAATGCTTTTTTCGCGCTCTTCAACCATACTGAGCAAGCCATTCAAATCAAGCACATTTCAAGCTATTGGAGATCAAACCACCTTCCTGTAGGTGTAGACTGCGTACAGAGAAAATATTGCTGCTGTATCCGCCAGTATTAACGACGACCGTTGCCGTTCGCAACAATGCGATTGTGTTACTCGAGTATGTAGAAGATTTTACGCAAGAACCTTGAACTAAAACCTTACGCAATGCTGCTCGTGCAAGAAGTGAAGCCGAACTACATACCACAGTGGCGGTGAGTGGGTCTTTCTGGTTGAATTGAGCTTGTGAAGTGGTCTCGGTGAGCAACCTCAAGTAGTACAAGAGCTGCCATAGCACCCGGAAAACTGCACTGTTTGGTTCAGCCTATGGTCTGACCGAATCATTGACCCAATGGCGTCTGCTGCCGTTCAATGATTTCAAACATTTTTTTTGCCCAAAATGCACGAGCTGAACTTGGTCGATATGTGGTTCCAGCATGAAACAGCGTCCACCCCTCTGCCATCCTCAAGTGGCTGTCGATCGACTTTTTATTAACCCAAAATAATTTGGAGAGAAGGTGGACTTGCTATGAAAGAATATTTTATTGTAGGTGATTATCTCAAACATTCAAGAAATGCGAGGGGGAGTTTAGCAAGAGGGCGATAGTTGGTCGCCTGATGTGGCTGGTCGTGGTGCAATGGTAATCATCATCGACCTTTGAGCGGAAGGTCTGTAGAGCTCAAATTTAAGCTGAAGAAGTTCCAAAATCATACCTATGCATGGGAAAGCTTTCCGTGCGTTGGGTGCCACGTTTGCTCACGTTACACCAAAAGTTTAGGCTCAATAAATCCGAAGTTTGGCGCCGATTAATTACTGTCGATGAAACTTGGATAGACCATTATACGCCCGAAACAAAAATACAGTCAAAACAGTGGACTGCATGACCATCCGCGTTACTTACCAGCCCCAAGCGACTTCTTTTTGTTACCTAATCAAAAATTGTGCTCGCAGATTTTGGTCAAATGAGGGGGCAATAACCTTCGTGAACAGTTAAAAACGCCGAGTACTATTTGGACGGGTTAGAGAGAGGGGAGCATCGCTGGGAGAAGTGTGTGGAGTTACAAAGAGACTACTCGTATGTAGAAAAATAAAAATAAATTTTGTGAAAAAATGTCTTGTATCTTTGTTAGGTCGGAAAAAAATCATATACATAAATAGGCCACGATACCGAAAAGGTACATTCATTTGAATACAAACCGTCAAAATGAAGAAAAACGAAACTAGAGCTGCCATCAAGTATCTCTGTTTGAACAAGGTGTCTACCAAAAACATACACAGCGACTTGGTGAAAACATTGGGGAACTCTGTTCGTCCATATTCCACAGTAGCAAGCTGGGCCATGGAATTTAAGCTGGGCAGAACATCTACTGAAGATGAACATCGCGAAAGGCGCCGATCCACTTCCCTCACTAAAGATAACGAAAATGTTGTATTGGCAGATCGAAGAGTGACCATCAGGTATATAGCAGCGTTCAAAGAATCCGTGTGAACTAATAGCATACGAAAAAGGGCTCTGCGCGTTGGGCATCGACAAGCAAAAGAAAAAACAAATCGAAATTTCGAGGGTGAATCTCGAGAAGTTCCAAGCAGAACAGGAAATGTTTATGTTACGTTTCGTGACCATGCACGAGACCTGGATTCTGAAATCCAACAAGAATCGAGCCACTTCACCGAAACCAAAGAATTTCAAAGTGTCAAGTTCGACGGGAAAGGTTATGGCACCCAGTTTTCGAACACTAAAGGAATAGTTACGGAGTAATATTTAGAGCGACAATTTCACGATCTTACTACGTTGACCAAATAAGAAGATTGCGGGAGGTAATTGAAGAAAAAAGACGCGACAATCTGCGAGCTGCAATCCTGTTACAGCAAGACCAAGCGCCGACTCCCAAAGCCGCAGTTGCGAAGGCTGCCATTTAAGAGACGGGATTGGAACTGCTCGAATACCCGCCCTTTGCGCCAGATCTAGCTCCCAATGAGTTCTACCTCTTTGCTAGAAATTTACAGACGTTACCGAAGTTATGGCCGCTGCTGAGGCGTTTTGGGAGTGGTCAAGAGATAGAATTCTTACCTAAGGGTATCCGGGGTATAAAAAGAAGATGGACTAAATGTAACTGACTATGTGGGTGGTCCGATAAGTAGCCTCGCGCCAGATGGCGCCAGTATCGCAAGAGCAACTTACTATGTGTGTAGTACATTCTAGTAGACATCCGCGTGTGGAAGCGGATTTTAGAAAAATGGAAAAAGAGCAATATCGGTCGGTGATTCGATTCTTGTTTTTGGAAGGGAAATCGCGCAGCGAAATCAAAGAGCGTTTGGATGCTGTGTACGGTGAATCTTCTCCTTCGATGGCGACCATCAAAAATTGGTTTAACGAGTTTCAACCTGGTCGCACGACGGTTTTTGATGAGCCAAGTCCTGGTGCCCCGAAAACGGCTACCACGGAGGATAACGTTTCAGAAATCCACGATCTCGTATTGGCAGACCGCCAATTGAAGGTGCGCGAGAAAGCTCAGACAGTAGGCATTTCAAAAGATCGAGTGGGTCATATCCTGCATGAAATTTTGGGCATGAGAAAGCTGTCGGTGGGATGGGTGCCGTGTTTGCCAACTCCGGACAACAAGCGCAACCGTAGGACCATTTCAGGGCAGTGTTTGACGTTGTTTAAGTGCAATCCGAATGAGTTCCTGCATCGTTTCGTGACAGTCGACCAGAGACCAAGGAATAGCCGAAACAGTGGACTTCACCCGGCGAACGTGCTCCGAAGAAGGCGAAGACTGTCCCATCGGCCGGAAGACCGGATGGCCACCGTTTTCTGGGATTCACGAGGTGTGATCCACATCGACTACCTGGAGAAGGGCAAAACGGTCACAGGGCTGTACTATGCCAAATTATTGGGCCGATTCGACGCCGAATTGAAGAAAATTCGTATTTTTCAGACGGGCTGAAGAAGTTGGAGCATCGCTGGGTCAAGTGTATCGAGCTAGAAGGAGACTATATTGAAAAATAAATCGCCATTTCTCCAAAATTTTTGTTTTCCTTTTGTAGGCTAAGTACTTATCGGACCACCCTCGTACTACCGGAGCCATCTCTTGATAAACAGCGAGAACTAAAAAGAAACTTGTATTTGGCCCACCCTTTACATAAATCTTTCCTTTTCGTTATGTGGCCTTTTACAGGTCAATAAAACTCCTCGAGAATTGGTGAAGTTACCACAGGCTCAAGCTAAAGGCGGTTATAAAACATTTAAAATAAAGTCAAAGAGCACAATTGTTTTCTGTCTTCCACTTGGATAAAATTGAAAAGTTTGAATTCCATTGGATCACCCAGTATTCCTCTAATAAAACTGTTTAAAAAAAAAGTCTGATTTCGCTTCAGTAAATATAAAAAACCCGACACAGCTTTCACGCTCTCTTCCCATGCATTCAACAATCGACAAAAAAAAAAAAGACCCAAAACCCATTAACCTTAAGGTCCAACTTAAAAATTCGTCTATCCGTCCTATTCCCAATCCAATTGCCAGAGATCCTTTCCACTCAAGCATGTATTATTGCTCCATTTTAAATTGTGTTTGCCTTTATTAACATAATTCCTCCACATGGCTCCGTCTACACCCTTCAGTTTATGACCCAAAATGCCAAACACAAGTCTATCTCCAAGAGCATACCAAACAAATTCATATGCTGTTTGCCTTTTTCATACCAATGTATGTACATACAATTCTTTTTCTGCAATCGACTATTCTACGTGTCCTATAAGAGCTCCTAAGGAGAAAGGCAAAAAAAAAATAAATAGATTGTGTGAACTGGAAACATATACAACAGATGCCACCTATCATGTCGTCCCATAGGTATATCATGGCAAGCATCTAAATAGCTATGTATACAACAAATCTTATTATCTTTCTGTATACTATACAAAACAAAAAAAAAAGGATTTCGCAGCATATAGAGAGGAAGAAAGCAAAAAAAAAATAAAAAGACGACGAAGACGTCTGCTTTCCTGTATAAAAATTCGTTTTGTCACCATCGTGAGCAGCAAAAGAAAGAAAAACCAAATCAAGAGGTTAAGGAGGTGGGGCGCACTATTTTCCTGCTTTATTTGCGAGAAAAATCCATGCGCTGGAATTTATCATCGTCACCATCGATTTTCTTATTCTTCACATCATCTCCAATGAAATGTCGTCGACTTGTCGATAGACGACAGGTCACCACTGAAAACTATTTCATCAAATTCACGAATCGAAGCAGAGAGAAGGAAAGGGAAAACAAATAAAAGGTAGGTACTCACCAGTCTTTTCTTTAATCTCGCATAGAACGGAGAACAATGCCGGTTTCATTCGGTGGCAATTCAACGTATGCTTTCGAGCCTGTGCCTCGTCCAATGATTGTTCCGAAATGCTCATAATTTGTTGCAGAATCTCGCCAATATCTTTCTGTTTACGAACCTCATTCTCATTACCACCGGCATTCGTGCCATCATCCTGTCCAGGCATTCCATAGCCTTGCGGTGCCATCATACCGCCCGTATGGGCCATCATCCGATTAGGATCTTCCATGATGTGAAAATTTTGATTCGATGATGGAGAATCTATCTTGCAGCCGTTGCTTCACCACTTACGTTTCACACAATGATGTTATGAGCGATGATACCAGTTTCTACACACGCGACAAAATAGATAAACAATCTTGTTTCAATAAAACAGCAAAACAAATATTTTTTTAAATATTAATGAACAAGAAAGACAGAATAAATGAAGTACCAAAAGAGTCACTTGAGAATCGCGAAAATATCACAACCAACACCAGTCAACGAAGGGAAAAAACGGATAAAGCAAACGAGACAAACAACAACTCGAATCTATTTCCCGAAGTGAACTGAATTCATCCCGCAAGATACCGAATAGTTTTTCGCCTTCAGCCAAAAGTCCATGTTACCAGCAGCCGCCAACAACAAAGAGCAGCAGAGCAGCAGAGCAGTAGAGCGGCAGGCAGTATACAAAATCATCATCGTCATCATCCAACAGGAGTACCCCATCATGGTACCCGAGTACAGCATCAGCGCAAGAGAGAAACAAACTTATCACTTGGCATGTCGATATGACTGTTATTTGCCTGCTGCTCGAGATGACTTGCCACATCCACGAGACGGATGCGGTCAGAAGAGGATGAAACATAAACAGCAACAACAAATGGAAAGAACTCCTCGAGCACTGGCGTGTACACATCATACAACATCGTTGCGAGGTGAGACACGAAACGAGAGCAAGAGGGTAGGTAATCAACAAGGGTACTAAAATAACCAAACAAAAGAGGATTAAGTGTTGTTCGGCTCTTTTGCTCATTCTTCTTGTTTTCTTTTAACCAATCCAACCACCACCACCACTGCCGCCCCCCGTCGCGAGATTATATTCCAATCTCTCGATTCAACAGTACCGCCAAAAGGTGAAAGTGGGAAGAGCTCTATGAGTTAAGCGAGAAGAAAAATCAATGCTTACATTCATTCGGTATCAGATCGTGTGTTTGGGTCTTTTGCTCCTTTATACGAGTACTGGTGTTGACACTGAGATTGAACCTTGCGCCGTGCAATATATTGTATTTCGTCCGTTTCATTTTGTCTCTCGTCTCAAATAGACAAATGAAACGATGAATTCTAGGTTGACTACTCGACTCGTGCATGATGGTCGTGTCAAGGCGGCGCGCGGACATAAAAATAAAAATAACGATGATGGTAATAAAATAAGAAGGAATTGAAGGTCAAAACGGGTTCCTGTCTCTTGGATCGCAGTTGTTTACCTCCATTTCGACTGCGTGAATTGATAAGTTTTATATGGTACTACCACGTGACCCTATTTATGGATGTGTTTGCATTGGGGTAAATACTCGTATGTCCTGCTGCGAGGATGCTTCCGGGTTTTGTGATACTTCGTCATCGGTGGGTGGTATCGAAATGAAATATTGGATTGCTGCTGGGTACATAAGGGTGCAGGGAAAGTGCACAAATTACTTTTCGGATTTTTCCTCCGCAACAGGTATTCTTCGATATACAGGGTGGCCTTTGGACCTTTACGTTGTTTTCATTACTTTTTCAAGGTGAATGAATGGCCTGCGTTGTTGAGCTCTATTACCGTATTTTCTCTCGCTTCGGCGAGAACTTCAGACTATAACTACCCGGACTTTTCTCGGCATCTCCAAAGGCTGCGGCTCGTTCTTATAGACTTGTGACTTTACAAAGACCCCAAGAAAAGTTGTGTGAAGTGACAAATTCGAGCGATTTTGCCGGCCAGTTCAAATCGCCAAAACGAGACAAAAGAGGCGACCTGGAAACACACCTTCCAAAAGGTATCTTATCGCACGAGCTGTGTGTGCGGTGTGGTGTAGGAACCACGTGTCCTCTAGTCCCATCTCATTAATTGGGCTCTGTATCGTTTATTAGTCACAGACACCGTATTACCCACGGCGTCCTCAAAAGAATGAGCCTTTTGAGATAAATCGCGCATCATGCATCAACTTTTTTTTTTTTAATTGGGGGCTAGGTCAGGTTAAAGAAGGGGAGTGTGATGGTTGAGCATCACTTCCACTCGGAGGCCAAAAGGCCAATTGTGATTCCCTTCATTTGTGAAGTACACATACAATTAATCTGTCCCATCACGTGGTGGCTGAAACGACCCCGTGCTCTTTATCAATTTTAGAAGATCCGATATATCTGCATTTGCTACACCCCCAATCTCTGTGAAGAATCTTTGACCCACCGAAACTAGGCGCCGATTCTGGAGAGCTGGGCAGTGGCAAAGCAGATGTTAGATCGTCTCGGTTTCTTCCTCATCGCCGCAGCTCCGGCAGAGATCGCTGGATCCCGAGTTCAATTTCCGGGGCATTGCTCCGATGGGACAGTGTCCTGTGAGCACTCCGACGAGCATACGGATCGAGTTTCGATCCAGCGCCAAGACCTTCTATGTTTTTCCGATATTGAGCTCTGGCCAGGATGATCTTGTCGTGTGGCTGCGGGTTTCTTATAAGCCAAGACGAGTTGGCTTCTTTTACAATTGTGTCATCTATGATCCGGTATAATGCACTGATCGCTGGTTACAGTGATTTGTCCGCTTCGCTCATGTCCATTTCATACTCTTGCATGGCCAATTCGTCCGCTCTTTCGTTCCCTGCGATTGGGCTGTCGCCCGGGATCCAACAGATTTTGACTTTCTGGTGACTTCAATGAGTCGTGACATTTCATAACAGCCTTTGATCTCGTTGTACAGGATCCTATTGACTTCAGTGCAGCCTGGCTGTCTACAAAGATGGTGGTATCCGATGGTGGGATATCGATTATCTATATCGGATAGGTGTTTGGCTGCTTTCTCTATTGCTAGGATTTCTGCTTGGAAGACGTTGCACAAATCAGGGAGTCTAAATGATTCCTGTTGTATGCATTGATAATTCTGTTATTTAACATATTTCCAATCCAGATTACAATGGATTTGTCTACTTTTATGTCCTCTAGAGCTGTTATTATGGCCTCTGTGTTTACGTTGTTGAAGGCTTCTTCTATATCGAGGAAGGCTGCCACTCACATAGTACGAGGGTGGGTCAATAAGTCCGTGACTTTTTGAATAAAACACAGGTTTTTGGTTAAAAAAAAAAAATCATTTTTCAACGTAATCACCTTTGTGCTCTATACACTCGACCAACGATTTTTCGAGGTCATCAAAATAGGTATTTGTTTGAGAGAGCATTTCATCGTTGGAGTCAATTCTCTTTCGGCCAAGCCGAATTCAATTCTCTTTCTTCAGGTTTGGGAAAAAGAAATAGTCGTTCGAGGCTAAATCCGGAGAATAGGGCGAGCAATTCGTAGCCCAATTCATGGATTTTTGCCATGGAAACTGCACATGTGTGTACCCTTGCATTGTCCTGGTGAAAAAGAACTTTGTTCTTGGCCAAATGCGGTAGCTTTTTTTTCAAATCCTCATTAAATCGGCCCAATAAATTGGCATAACTTTCGCCATTTATTTTTGAAGGTAGTCAATATGGATTATACCGCGTGCATCCCAAAAACCGGTCGCCATGACATTATTGGCTGATAAACTCATTTTGGCTTTCTTTGGCGCCGATTCACCCCGAGAAACCCACTGTGTTGACTGTTGTTTGGTCTCTGTCGTGTTGTGGTGGATCCACGTTTCGTCCACGGTTACGAAACGGCGCAAAAACACTCCTGTGAAGTTCTCACACGATTGCGTTTGTGGTCGATTATGAGCAAACGCGGTACCCATCTTGCGGAAAGCTTTCTCATACTCAAGTGATCATTCAAAACCCATATCGTGAATTTTTTCAATTGTTTCGGGTGTAGAGACCCCAACTGTGCGTCCAGAACGTTCGGCATCTTCCGTGCTTGTACGGCCACAACGAAATTCAGTGAACCACTACTTTACCATTGAAATTGATGGTGCAGAGTCCCCATAGTATTTATCAAGCTTATCCTTTGTTTGAGTGATGGTTTTTTTTCCGCAAAAAATAATGCTTAATGAGCACACGAAATTCACTTTTTTCCATTTGATTCTCAAAACACGCGGTAGTCTGCTATCAATGGCTGTCAAACACAAACTAAACGACGCAGCTTGTTCAAATTTTAACAGGAGTCAACTGACAGTTGCCTGTTGACAGGAGCAGTGTTGCCCTTTCAGTAAAGAGGCGGGAAATTAAAAATGTCACGGACTCTGAAGTTGCCTCATTCTCTAGACAGAGTCGACACTCGGTTTCAGAAAAGAGGTTAAGTTTGTTAAGATGATATCTCAGACTACAGTGTCCCGAAAGGTAGCTGCCCAGTCTTTTGATAATTATCGACTTTATTATAACTATTTGAGAATATTGATAGAGTCAGGGGCCGTATAAATCTCTTCGATTATCGGAGTTCTTCAACGCTGTTCTAAAAGCGCAGGTGTTGCAATTTTTCCCACTTGTCTAAGAAAAAATTAATCTTTGAATTGGGGATTCCGCAGTTAAGTTCGGCACCTATGTACCTTTTCTACGGAGTTAATCGGCGTTTTCATTTCCTTTAATGCCCTTGTGACTTGGCACCCTCCAGAGCTTGACTTATTTCTTTTGCCTAGGACTTGCAGGGTATAGTGGCATTTTTTGACGGATCTTGAACTCGTGCTATACGAGCCCAACGCTTTGAACGCTGCCTACTGTCTGAGTGTATATTGATGGTTATACCCCTTATGCTATTTCTAAGTTTAGGTTGACGTACGTTACGATTGCGTATAGTTTGGCTTGGAAGTAACTAGGACTAGTTCCCAGAGCCTTCGATATCTTCCGATTTGGTCCAAAGATGCCAGCGCCAATGCCGGAATCCATTTTGGAGCCACCTGTATACCACAGGTCTTTGACATTTAGAGATCACTGCTTTCCCAAGCTGTGCGGTTTGGGATTAATATCTCAAATCTATGCCGAAGGTGTTCGTGTGTGGTAATGCGTCGGAAACTTGTGTTATAGTGACCCAATGGTCTACATATCCGGTCCGTTCTCGAGCGGAGGGGTCTGATTGCACTACGAATAACAACAAAAGATATAGTGGAGAAATTGCCTCTTGGGCTGCTGTAATGCCGAGACATGCTAGCCTTTGAAGGCGTTGAAGTTTAACTGTTGTAGTTTTCTGTTTAAATTTTGTCCACCATACAGCAGACGCATAAGTGGTGATAGGTCTTACTATCGCGATATATAACCAGTGGATTACCTTAGGTTTTAGTCCCCAGGTTTTACCGTAGGTGTGGCAACAAGTCCGGAGTGCCTTAGTCGTCTTTGTAAGTTCGCTTTTGACGTTGGAATTCCAGTTAAATTTTCAACTTCTTCTTCTGAAAATCCTTTAAGGGAGACGGGACAAGGTTGTAAACGAGATTAAGATTGTCTTTTTTGAGTTAATCGATAAACCCTCTCTGCTACACCAGTCAGAGATAAATTGAAGCGCAAGTTGTATCCGTTCACAAGCAGCAATTTTACATTTACCTATAACAGTAACTACAAAGTCATCGGCGTATCCGATGACTCATAACCGAGGTTGGTTAATAAAGGCTCCGCAATCTAACGTTTTTTTTTTTCAAGTAGTGCTTATTTCGTGAATGGTAACACTTAGCTCATGTCTGATTTGACAGATAATTAGTTTTATCCTTCCGCTGAACGAATATGGTTGTGTATACGCTTGAACAACGCTGGGAAATATTGCGACATTACTTTGAAAATCCGATGCCGATTTTGCCAAAAAAATCATCTTTTCAGATGAAGCTTATTTTGATCTTGGCGGGTATGTAAACAAGCAAAATTGTCGCATTTGGGGCACAGAAAACCCGCACGCATACATTGAAAAGCCGGTGCACCCAAAACGAGCCACTGTTTGGTGCGGATTTTGGTCCAGAGGCATAATTGGGCCATTTTTCTTCGAAAATAAGCAAGGAGTGGCCGTTACAGTCAATGGCGATCGTTATCGGGCCATGTTGAACGAATTTTTGTTCACAAAAATTGAAGAGGAGGATATTTGCAACATTTGGTTTCAACAGGACGGCGCTACGTGCCACACAGCCGAAGCTACACTCGATGTTTTGCGCCCTGTTTTTGAAGATCGCATTATCAGCCGCAGAGCTGATGTCGTTTGGCCACCTCGGAGCTGCGATTTGACACCGTTGGACTATTATTTGTGGGGTGCCGTCAAAGATAAGTGTTACGCCGACAAGCCAGAGACAATTGACGCTTTAAAGGACAATATTCTTGAAGCCATTGGTGAAATACAACTGCACACAATCGATAATGTGCTTAAAAATTGGACCGATCGTGTAGGCTACTGCATGGCCAGCCGAGGCAGCCATTTGAATGAAATTATTTTCCATTATTAACCGGAAGGATTGTACTTTCAAATAAAAAAAGAAATTTGAGAAAATATTCAGTAGTTTTTTTTATGGCATTTTCAAAAAAAAAAAAAAATTATTTGGCGGACCCTTTAGTATCGTTGACTTGGTCAACGATGACTATCGACCAGAGGAGTTGTGAAAGGACTCCACATTGTGGAAACCCTTTAGCTGTCGATACTGTCACATAGACCTATCCGGATGTAGCTGATATAATGCGGCTCTCAAGCATCGCCCTAACCCAATGGTTAGTGGGGTGATCTACACCTCTCCGGGACAGTACAGTGGTGATTGAGTTGTAGCCAGTATTATCAAATGCCCCCTCAATATCGAAAAAGGCGCAAATTGTGATCCCTTGCGTTTGAAACTATTTTCCACATGGGCTACCAAGTGATGCAGTATATCGTTCTTTGCGGTATGCATATTGATTTGGACGCAGAGGTGTTTGATTTTCTAATTTACCCTCTAATATGAAGCTCTATCGGGTTTCCCATCGTTATAAGTAGGAAAGATGTTAAGCTGATAGGGCGATAGGATTTAGGTTGTTCACTTGGCTTCACAATCTTAGGGATGAAGACAATGCATCCACTTTGAGTGGATATAATTGCTCGTCGTGAAGCACACGATTGATGGTGTGCAGGCAGTAGCTGATAGAGTGCCAGTACGCTTCGTCTTTCATCAGAATGCGTTACAGAGACGAACGTGTAATGGCAAATTGCATGGAACATCTTGGGCCACAGTGGCTATGTTCTTGTTCAAATATCTTCAAAACAAGCAGCCATGCGTTCGTTTACTTCGCAAATATAAAAAAAACTGATTTGCAAATATTAGGGCATCTTTCAATAGGACGATACATTTTGGGCCAACTTGTGTCTTTGTCTTTGTATCAGTATGGGAAATTTCCCTGCAGGATACGGGGTTAAAATATACGCGCGGCTCATAATGCCAGTTGTAGGAGGCGACTAAAAATAATAATAAACAAATAATGGATTTAAGACTTCATGAAAAAAAGGCAGAGCTAGCCGTAGGGCTGATGGCTGCATTACGCTTACTCACATCACTGCAATACAACATGCAATGACACATTGAAAACAGCATCAAAAATCATTTATACATCTTGATGTTGAATATGTCTTCCTTGGGTAAAGTATTTCGGAAATAAACTAGTCCCCTGATCGAATCCACGGGTGGGAACTAAGCAAGAGAGAGCATCCATGATCAGGAATGAATAACAATTAAGCTATACAGACTTTCTTAACAGAACTGATCAAAATAAGTAAGTAAAGTATTTTTCAATTGACGCGGGTAGATTTTGGCGGCCATGACATCTGTCAAATTTGTTGTTTATTATTCTCCATGGCAAGCTAGACCATTGAACAGCACGTCCAAATGATAAAACTTTTTTATCGAAATGAGTGTCGTTGGTGCAAACGTTGCGCCCATTTTACGGTAGATATGGTGGCGGCCAATTAGTTAATTCCTAGTCGTGCATAAAAACTCGGCCTTTCGCAGACTTTAACTTGGCGAATTTTGAGTCGGGACTTAGGCATACTCCCGTACAAGATCCAACTGACACAGGAGCCCAAAGTTCATGACCATAGACAAATTGCAAACCGTATTCGGATCACAGTGGAAGTAAGCGACAACCAAGTTCAAAAAATGCAAAGAACGATGAAAAGAACGAAAACTCCACAGCCTTTCAATTTGTTGCGGCATCCCAGACGATTCCGATTTTTCCTGGCTTATTAGAGTTTTCTGCAGGGAAAATCGGCAGGTACCACGACCGCTCACGACCTTTCCGATTGCTTTAGATAAGAGTTTGAGAACACTCTCCGGTAATCTGATTTCATCAAACTTCCAGATGAGTGTTTTTCATATCTCCCATTGTTATAGACGGTGAGGGTAATTAATAAATCTAAGGCTCGAACATCTTTACCAGACATTATGACCTTTTGGGATTTCGAGGCTCCGAAATTGTCATCACACATCCAAGTGCGTGCAGGCACTCCATAAGCTACTGCCTGCAGACCATCAATCGTGTCCTTCATTAGGCGATGTAGGTCGCTACACTCACAGATTTGAATCTGTAGTTTTTACCAGTGCCACCGTGGTCGTCTTTTTCCCCGATGTTATTGCCATGAACCACCCAGATTCTTCCAGACTCTCCTCCTTGGATCTTAACGGGAGCCTCAGACGAGCGTTGTTAAAGCCTATTACCAACCGCAGAACAGCTTTATTGTAGGAATCAATGGAAAGTCCGTACATGTGAACGAAGTTGTTTTATAAGTGATCCGCATTATGTGTTTGAACCAGTATGCAGAGACTATTGACAATGTGAACGTCCGTAAAAGCGAATCTTTTCGCATTTGGTTCAGTGCTCAATACCTGCAGGTGGATCAACTCCGTGTGACTCTAGTGTCGTGAAGTATTTCCAGTCCACTTCAAGTACAGTGGTCGTGGCACACACACATCATAGGAGGGGTGATGTGTCGTAGTTCCCAGTGTCGGGTTCGCTTTTCGAGTGCACTGCAATGATTCCAGCATTTGCTGGTTGTGCAATGGCGCTCTGATTCACGTGGAGAAGCTTGTGGTGTTTGAAAACCCAATTTATTCCGCAAACGGACTCCGAATTGCACCTACAGTTCCTGTGTCTTTTGAGGCATCATCGGCATAGTTGATGCGTCCTCACTTCGGCCCACTTTGAGGTGCGGTCAAAAGGTGCAAAATTGCCGTATATGGGACGACACCAACCCACACGAGGTTCACCATATGAAAATGCATCCTGCATCGTTTAGGCTAGTGGCGTATTGTTCCGTACTTTTTCGAAAACGACATTGGTGAGGCGGCCACCGTCAATGGCAAGCGCTATAGAACGATAATAAACAATTTCTTATGGTCCAAATTGAACCATATGGACCTGGACGACATGTGATTCCAGTAGGACGGCGCAATGTACCACATAGCGGACGCCACGTTTAACATTCTGAGTGAACGTTTTGAGGGTAAGGTTATCTCTCGCAGAGGTGGCATGAATCGGCCACCAAGGTCATTCGATTTGACCCGCAAGACTTTTTCTTGTCGGCTTTCCTGAAGTCGCAGGGCTATGCGAAAAAATCACAATTAACCGATGCCCTTAAAGTGAACATAAAACAGGCCATTGCTCAAGTTCAGCCGGTTCTATGCGGAATTCATTGAAAATTGGACTCGAATCTGTGCCACTGTAAGATGCGGGCATTTGAACGATATCATATTCCACACATAATGGCATACTCGTACAGGGGCCTTTCAAATAAAAAAAAAATGTTCAAAAAATGTTCAAAAAACTCACACACAGCTTGTTTTATTCCATTTCGACATCTGCCCGCCCTTATTGAAAAAGAAGAAATACGACTTTTAAATGGAACGATTGATAAGGACGGCTACAGTTTTGTTTATGGCGGTACGGATATCTACAATATTGAAACAGGATTCTTCATCAGCAACAAATTTGTGCAGAACGTATTGTACGTAATGTCGATGGCCAAAATCCGGGGTTTCCCATATGACTCTAAAGGTACATTGTCTTAAGTACGATAAAGATAAAAATAGGATAACAAGAAATATATATGCCAGCCATAGGGCAATAAAGCGTCCAAGCCTATATCGTCTTAGGACAATTAGTTTCGCCAGCTACTTGGATATCACCAGATGAAGCAACGCGAAATTAAATGGCAAAGCTATTCTGATCACATTCTAATCACCGCCAAAACCAAAAGCCGAACCCAGATTCAGTCCAAAAGTTAAAGAACTATTGTCTCCAGCGTCAATACCAGCGTCAATACCAGCGTCAACAATAAAAAGTGATGTAAAAGAAGCAACCGAAAGCACACTAGGATATTGCTAAACTAAAGAAAGCCCTGGTTGAACGAAGACTACGATAAAATAGTAAAAACCCGTAATGTCCTTGGACGTCAAGTCCTGGAAAATACTGAAAAGATCAAGCCTTACGAGTGAAAGTTCCTTTGGAATAGAAAACGAGAATGTCAAATCTAAAATTCAGGAAGAATGTACACCAAAAAACACGGAAGCAATATATGTATGCAAGGATCAACACTGTACGAAAAGGACAGCACGCCAGATCAGGATTTGTATGCAACGATTATGACCTCGCTGCGGGTAAGGACAAAGTTACAGCCCAGTGCACCATCATTGGAAAACGATGTTATCCACACGGCACAAATTCAGATAAAACTGCCAACCATCGACGAAGTAAAGGAATCAATAAAATATGCTGGAAAGGGTACATCCATCATCATAACTACAAGGTGGCGCAAATATCGCAAGATGTTATAATTTTTGCAAATGGCATCGCACCTCAATCATATTTGACATTAGTGAACTAGACAGCTGCAGTATACAAACAGACAAGCAATGGAGCGCTATACTACGCAAGAGCGTGGACTAATTGTGTCGATTTTTTTTTACCAAAAATCGATCGGTGGTGGAGCGTGAATTTTGACGTCCTAATTGTTTGCGCGGCAACTGGGCAAACATTTCGGCGCTCGACTTGAACAGACTGGAACCACAGGAGACCATGCAGGGCGTGGTCGCCACCGGACTGGTCGTTCGGCCGAGAATATCGAAGAAAGATCAACCAGACGATGGGCCATTAAATTGGGCATCACCAGACGGTCCCCTACAGCGAATTTTAGTGAACTACTTACACATTTTTCTGTACAAAGCGCAAACAGCATCAGTTAATGCCGGTTGACCATCAATCGCGTGTAAATTACTGTCAAGCCATCCTTAATCTCAACAACGAAGAGGATGATAAGCGGTTACGTCAGTAAGCAAAATCTTCGTTTCTAGGGCACTGACAATCCGCGTGTGATGCACGAAGAACCATTACATCCACTCGAAGCAAAGTGGTACGGCATTCACGCGGGAGTTATTCTTTAAGGACGCTATCGGCAATACCGGGCCATGATAATCGACATATTACTCCCGGTATTAGATAACGTGGCTTGGTGAACTTCCAGTTTCAACAAGACGGTGCAACCGCAAACACAGCACGAGCCACAATGGATATTGTAATACAAGCGTTTTCTGGTCGCGTAATCTCCCCTTTTTGACGATTTGGCATGGCCAGGATGATCGCCCGATTTAATCATCTCAGATTTCTTTCTTTGAGGCTACTTTAAGTCACGAGTTTATACCAACAAGCCTGAGACAATCGCAGCCCTTAAGGAATGTGAACAGCTATCACCGGATATCTTGCGAAAAGTCATGGAAAATGCGATAAAACGGGTACAAATGTGTATCAACACAGGCGGCAGCCACTTGACCGATATCATATTTTCCACTTAACAGAAAAGGTCCAAATAAAGATTTCCATCACTCAAAACCATTTTTTTTATTTAGTAAAAAAGTAATTGAAAAACAAAATTGGATGATTAATTTTGCACCGTATATGGAAGGAAAATAATAGCAGATAACCCATAATGGAACCATGTCCGCTCGGACTTACGCCGGCGTTCTCGACCCTCTGGGTAATAGTAAAAAAAAAACAGTTAAGAAAAACACAAAGAAAGTAGATTTAGAAGTAAATGGTCTCTGATCGACTTGGATCGATCCGAACCTCACCCCTGACTGTACCCGATAAACGCGTTGAGAAAGTGGACGAGTCCAAAGCTACATATGGGCAACTCGGTCTTCTTCGCGATGCAGTGCAATGCCAGTGATACTTTATGGATGTGGAATTCAGTCTCTGACTATGAAGTAGGAAAATAGAGATCGGGTTTTTGAAAACAAGACCCTAAAAAGATTCCATGGTGAAAAGCGGAAGAAAGAAACAGGCGATTTGGAAAAACTAGAGAATCAAGATTTCAAGGAACTAGTTTTTAGTTTTAGTTTCAAATTAAATAATTAGTGATAAATTACTGACCCTACACGTTTACTCTAAATTTAACAGAACAAAGACTAACAACGGCCAATATACTCCAAACAAATCAATATACTCAAAGTCCGTTGCATTTTTCCCGATAGATGGTGCTAATTGCAAATAACTTTGTAAAGCAGTACATCTCTAGACGCTCTTTGAAAGTTTTTTTACCTTCAAAATCGGAGAAAAGTAACGAAAAAGAGCGCTCGACTTTGGAATATTATTATGACAAAGGAATGAACGATGCGCAGTCTTGTGAAAAAAATTGTGCTGTGTACGGTGAAGGTATCCAAATCCGCTGCGCGGAAATGGTTCGCTCGTTTTCGTTCTGATAATTTTAATGTGAAAGATGAGTCACGCGCATTGAAAAAGCTGATGAAATTCTTGAAAAAGTCCAGCAAGAAAGGCATATCAGCAGTGTTGATGTTGGTATTCACCACAAAACTGTTTTGAACTACATATTTACTTGCACCCAAAGCTGGTTGCAAAAGGAAGCTCGAGGTATAGGCTTCTCATGAGTTGAGCGCGAAAAACATAATCGACCGAATTAATATGCGATGCTTTGCTGAAACACAATGAAATCAGGCCATTCTTGGAACGAATCATATTCAGTGCTCAAATAGATCGGCAGCATCAAAGTTCGCGGACAAGAGATGGTGAGCCGTCACGAGCGTTTGCGAAACCAGGACCGAGGTGGAAAAAGGTGGTGCTAGTTTTGTCGTGGGACTAAAAAGGAATCGTCCATCGTGAGCTACTTCCAGTTGGTCAGACGATTATTTCTCAATTTCTCTGTGGATAACTAGAGAGTTAACGCGATGCAATTAAAAGAAAAAGGGCCCAAACTTGGCTTGGTTGTGAAAGTTTGATGCGTCCATCGTATAATCTAGGCTAGGTGACTGTCGCTTGTTCCTATCTCTGCAGAACTCTCTCACTGTAACTGAGCTGCCTGTAAGTTATCACGGTTTTAACATTAAACATTAATTTTTTCGATATCATTCACTGAGACAGTCGTTAAACCGTTTTAAAAACCTTAGTAAAAAGCCGTGGAATTGTTTGTAAGGTGGGGTCTGAGGTCGCCGACATTATTTGGCTGATGTGAGTATTCCATACACTGTTGAAACAAAATCTTTGCCTCGATAAGCTCTTCATTTAGAACTGTTCTCGTTTATCTCCATTCATGTGACTTTTAATTCGTTCAGCATTAATTGAAAAATTAATTAAAAATATTGCGCCTAACATGGAACCCTGAGGAACACCAAAAGTAATGCCTGAGAACGAATATAAACCCCGATTCCGTTCGTTTAGGTATGAGCAGAATCTCTATATTGATTCTGAAACGTTACTGCAAATTAGAGATGATATCGCGGTGATTTACCACCACCACCGGGGCACCAGAGACAAACGGCTCATCTGCGGCGGGTACGTTGACAGTGCTCATGAGCTCATTCGTTTTTGTACCGCAATGGTCAACGTTTCTATACAACGAGCCCAATGATGCGTTATCACAGGCGGTGCGTTGCCACAGAGTAGTTTGTTACCTTGCTAAGATCCTAGGAATAGTTAGGGGATCTTTTGAAGATTGGGCGCGTTATCAGGAACCTGAGAACTGACTGAGGCATGTTACCCTTTGAGGTCTCGGGCTTTCAAAGTGAACAGGATGACGATGTCAAGTCTCTGAAGAAGTCAAGTCACTCTAAAGAAAACTCACGAGTGCTAGCCAATCTGATTATACTTAAAACTTAAAAAAAAAAAAAAATAACTAAGCGGGTAGTAAAACTTTCGCTCACCTTCCTGCCCACACACCACTACGGAAAAGCACGTCCTTTGCGCTTATCTCTGAAGCTACTTTGAAAGATCGGGAGTACTGCTCAACCAGACCATGCCATATCGGGACAGGTGGTAGTTGTACTCCAGAGATTACGGCTGGTGGGATAAAACCCAAATAGCCCAGCAACATGTGACCGTAAAAAAGCAGTTGCAAAAGCACCTTATCGTGTCTGTCTATTTTATGATCGTTTTTTTTTTTTGTACCGAGCTCCTGTGATAGTTTCACCCGTTTGCAACAACTCATAACATACTACGTCGAGCTGAGCCGTCCAAATTCACAGCATGAGCTTCGATAGTGTAGTTTGGCTGTCAATATTGATGTATGTCCACGTTTAACCCCAATCACAATAAAGGGTGGACCATCTAGTGGTTTTTTTTTTAATCATAGGTTATTTTGACACTGACAGCTGTTTCCCGCTCGAAATCTGGACAGAAAGTCAGTATCATTCCTCCGCGGAACGGAATGAGCCGCTTTACGCTTGAACAACTAATTTCCAAAGTGAGTGCTGTATAGTGTGTTTTTTAAAAATAAGTTTTGGCCGAAATGAAGCACCCACCGCGGCGGCTGTACGCAAGTTTGTGCAAAAAGTTCGTGATACTGGTATGCTTCTGGACAACACTCATGGTTCCCGTGTTCGAACGGTGCGCACAGATGAGAATGTGACTGCTCTGACCGACAATGTGAGACTCAATTCATCAACTCGCCATCGATCTCAACAGCTCAACATTTCACGCACTAGCCTGAGGAGTATTCTGCACAAAAATATGAGATTATTCGCGTACAAGGTGACTCAGCAATTGAAGGCGCGCGACCATCCGCTTTGTTATCGTTTCGCAAATTGGGCCTTAAGGCAGCTTGAATAGGACAACGATTTTGGGCGAAAAATCATCTTTTCTGACGAGGCGCATTTTCATCTTTGCTCGGAAAACCCGCACGTTATTGTCCACAAGCCAATGCATCCACAGAGAGTGACAGTTTGGTGCGGATTGTAGGGCGGTGGCATCATTGCATCATTGAACAATTTTTCTTCGAAAATGAGGCTGGGAACACCGTCTTGGTCAACTGTGAGCAGAGCCATGTGAACCGACTTTTTTTTTTACTGAAATTGAAGACATGGATTTGGACGACTTCACGTTCATGCAGGATGGCGCGCCATGCCACACAGCCATGCCACAATCAATCTTTTGCGCACCAAATTCCCAAATCGTGTTAACAGCCGTTTTGGTGATGTCAATTGGCCGCCGCAGAGCTTCGGTTTTACCCCTTTGGACTTTTTTTTGTGGGGAACAGTGAAGGAACGATGTTATGCCAACAATCGGGAAACGATTCACTTAAGGCCAATATCATCCAAGCAATCCGTGAGCTACAGCCCGAAACCATCAACAACAAGGTCTTGGAAAATTGGGGTGACAGAATGCGCTACTGCGAAGCCAGCCGAGGCAGCCACTTGAACGACGTTGTATTTCATAATTAATGGGAATGTTTGTTCTTACTAATAAAGCCATAATACATGGAAACAATTTAATTTTGTTCAATTTATTGCATTTTTAAAAAGAAACTTGTATTTTGCCCACCCTTTACAATTCAGAAAATCATTAGTGATTATTTGTACTTGTCACCAGCATCGGTCTATTATACTACAATATAACCATTTGGAACTCGGAAGTTCAGAGCCAACCTTCGCCAAGCCTCCCTATCATAATGTCATTGTTTCATGTTTTGCTCCCATCCCTTCTAGATCCAACCTTATATTGTCCTCCCATCAACAGTGCGGGCTTCCTGGCGGTCTTTTTCTTACGAGTTTCTATCGTCCTACGTTGTCCATTCGTACTACGTGTCCTACCCATCTTAGTCCTGGCGATTTAATTACTCGGACAATGCTTGAGGCTTAAGATAGTACCTCGAGTTCTTAGTTGTTTAGCATCGAACTCTAAACAGTCAAACCGTAAAAAATCCAGCCGCTTTTATCATTTTTATTTTCATTTATTGCAAATCACAATACTACACATTTCATTTTTTTTTTTATTTTTCGTATCATAATTTACATTTGGTGAGCCACCACACAGTTTACATACAGAGATATGATATTTCGATTATATCTTTCTACTGAACAATTATTTTATACAATTATTTACAGTGCATCAAAGTCAAAATGGGACACCATGCAAATATAACTTTAATTACAAAAAAAAACAACATACGACTTGAAAGTAGAAAATTACTTTTATTATTTTTTACGGCCTGTTTAGATATTAATCGAAACCTTAAAAGAAAAATGAATGACGAATTTTATTCAGAATCGTAAGTCGAAATCTTAAACAGTACGAAAAAAACGCCAAAATAAAAATGGGACAGCTACCGAACACATCCCATAATAGGGCATGTTTATGGGATTCATTTCAAATGTTACCAACTTCGTTACGTCCAAGGATAACGGTAAATGAATTCCAAAAGAAAGATTCGATTGACGTAGTTTTTGAGAAAAAAGAATTGAATTATGTCGGGCAAGAAGCAAACGTCGGTTGAAGTGCGGACAATTATAATTCAACAGTACGAGAGTGGAAAATCTATTCGCGAAATCGGTAAGAATGTAGATAGAGCACATTCAACCGTGTACAACATCATTAAACGCTATAAAAGCACAAAGAGTTGTGAAAATCTGCCCAGAAGATCATCAAGGAAAATTTTCAATGACTCGGATGAACGTTGGATAGTCCGCCAAGTGAGTAAAAATCCACATATAAGTGCGCCAAAACTAGCCACCGATGTGTATGAAGTGCTTAAGAAAAAGGCTCATCCGGAAACCATACGAATTGTCCTAAGAAAGCACAACTTCAATGGACGGGTAGCAAGAAGGAAGCCGTTCATCAGCAAAGCCAATAAGACCAAAAGGAAACAGTTCGCTGAAAACCATGCTACCAAAGATTTTTCATTCTGGGAGAAGGTCATTTTTACTGATGAGAGTAAATTCGCTCCGACGGCCAATGAAGAGCTCCTTGAAAAAAATTTGCGCCCGACTGTTAAGCACGGTGGTGGTTCGGTGATGGTGTGGGGGTCAATGTCAGCTGCTGGTGTTGGTAACCTTCACATTATTGAAGGTATAATGGACCAATACATGTACTTGGACATTCTGCGTGAAAATCTTGTACCAAGTGCGCGCAAATTGGGGTTAGAGAATGAGTTTTACTTTTACCAAGATAATGACCCCAAACACAAAGCTTATAATGTAAGGTCCTGGCTTCTTTATAACTGTAAGCACGTTATGGAAACACCACCCCAGTCACCCGATTTGAACGTGATTGAACATCTGTGGGGTCATCTAGAAGAAAAATTGAAGAAGCATGTGATAAAAAATCGGAACGAGTTAAAAGAGGCGCTAATAGCTGAGTGGAATTTAATAGAGCCTTCCTTCTGCCGGAAGTTGGTAGAATCAATGCCAAGACGGTTAGCAGCAGTTATAAAACAAAAAGGCTTGCCGACAAAGTATTAATAAGTTTTGTATCTTTTATTGTCATACTTTTATTTTAAGTTTTGTTGAAGTGTCCCATTTTAACTTTGACATTGTTTTCCTACATTTTTTCGTGTTTATGTTAGCGTTCCCAATTCCAATTGAATTCACTCTATGTTTTATGTTTTTTTTTATACTACACAAATAAGACATTGGAAATACATATTTATTATTTTCTTATTTACACACTATGTTTTGTTATTCCATGTCGAAATCTTTTTTGCATCCTGTCCCATTTTGACTTTGATGCACTGTATGATAATAAATGCTTGACAATGATAATAACCTTTGAAGGAAAACTACGACAAAAACCTTCAATGCAAAAATCAATTAATGACCTTCTAGAAATATTATTATTTTAAAAAATATTTTACTAAGAAAACAACACGATCTTTCCGCCAGAATAATCAACAATCGAAAATCATCTGGAATAAAGCAATTCCACCTTAGCACATCCCTGCGTTTCCACCCAAGGCGCTCTGACATTCTACTCAACATAAACACCACACACACAAATATGTACTCACCGCACTCTTCACACAAACACTTGCCTACCAAAAAAAAAATTCCACAAGTAAAAAAGAAAAGCAAAAATCAAACCAGAAACGAAAAAAGAGAAGCGCAACCCCAGATCCCAGCCCCATACTCACATTCCAGCTAAACAAGCGAAATTCCAAACTCCTCGCGCCACTTCCGTCTCCCCAAAAACACCACACTCAAACCATAAACAATGGACGCAAAATCCTTCGCTTTCGTTTTAAAACACAAATCCAATTAACAAATAAAAACCAAAACCGTCCACCATTCGAACCTCGTATACATATATGTATGTATGTGTACAATTTCGACACGCACGGCGCTCTGAAAGGAACAAGAAATGGAGAGATTGAGCAGAGAAGAATGAAAAATCTTTCAACCGAGATTTTTTTTTTGTTTCGAGATCGGATGTGTAAACAAGAATTCACCGAGAAAAAATCAAAATTTATTGACAGATTAGGTGTGGGAGGATAGTTTCGAGCACACACTGGACATTTGCACTGGGATATATGGAAAAATAAATGATTTACCACTGGAATTTAGAGTTTAAAACAAGAGGAGTGTCGGCCCCCCTTCGAGCTGTTAGTTTAATGGCCGACGCGACTATGCCTTTTCCTTTACACTGATTCTCGGTGTTCCTTTTCTATTCTGTATGGCTGCTCTGGTTGGATATGGTGTGGTGGATATTGGTGGGAATGTGTTTGACTCAGTCGGGTCGTTGCCAACAGTTTCTGATAGATTAGGCAGGGTACGTTCGTCAAATGAGAAGAAATTCACGTAATACTTAGAATAATATATTCATACTCTTAGAAATAAAGATTAATTTATAATTCAAATAAGGAGTAGAAATTAGAAGTAGTGACAATGTCAATTTTTTTTTATTTTCGAACATTTTTTCAATTCCATTTTTTTCGATATTACCTTTTAAGATAAGCTTCCCAATGATAAGAGGGAGGCTAGGTACGCCGTACTTAATTATGTATATATCAGCAATAATACAAGTTTAAAATAAAAAATTTAAACGTAAAAGTGACGAGAGTATCATATAATATGTGATTTTGGTTTTTAATTGTCGAAAAAACGCAAGAAAATTTCAAAAGTGTATAAAATTATTATTTAAACTGATGAATCTACCGGAGTTAGCTTCAGCAACAGGCTTCTGTATTCAGGTACCTTCGTGGTGAGCTGTTCCTCACAGCAGACATCTGCCTGGATCAGGAGCATGGTGCCGAAAATCCCTCCCAAAAAGTCTTCGAAAATTAACGCGCGCCATCTGCTGGATTCCGGGGAACCCTGGAAACAAGCGTGCGCAGAACCCGAGACTCGACACGAGGGCCTGAACTGTCTATTCCAACCAAGAAAGTAAGGGCTCTCTCAAAAAAGAGGGCTTCACTCTGCTTGTGAGATTGGACAACGGCTCTGTCGAGACCCTGAAATCCGCGTACGATTCGCGTCCCTACTTCGACCTTGGTAGGATTTTATTCCATTTTAATGTCAAGTAGTCCAAGGATGGAACGTGCTCCGCAGTCTAAATCTATGATTTTTACTCAGACTAATCTACAGCATTGCAAGGTTGCTTCCGCTCTTCTCAGTAGCAGAATTGTATTGTATCCATTGTATCAATTCAGGAACCATGGGTGTGGAATAAACGCCTGTGTGGTCTTGGTGGTATAGGTGATGCTACGATTATTTATGATGAGCGATCCGAAAGGCCTAGGGTCTGCCTCATCATATCGAACATGCTATCGGTAACCAAACTTGGTCAATTCTGTGGACAAGAAGCGGTGGCTGCTAGAGTTACTCGTAGCTGCAAAGCGTACGTAGAAATTAAACACTTCCTCGTGGCGTCTGCTTACTTCCCCTACGACTCGGTACTGTCTCCGCCACGGAAGGCGGTTTCTGAACTCGTAGAGTACTGTGAAGCCAGAAGGATTGGACTCATCATCTGTTGTGATGCTAACGCTCAAAATGCTGTTTGGGACAGCAGCAAGTGCAACCGGGGAGGAGACCATTTTTTAAACTTCACTCTTTCGTCTGACCTTATCATCAACAATGTTGGCTCTCAACGAACCTTTGCGACGGCGAGACGAAAAGAAGTGATTGACCTAACCCTGTCTAATAGGCATGTTATGGCCATCACTAACTGAAGAGTCTTACCAGATGTTACGCTGTCAGACCATAGATATATCGAATTCCAATTGAAGTGTGTAATGTCCCCCTCGCAGCCCAAGCGGAATCCGAGAAAGACGGACTGGATACGATTCTGAGAGGGGCTTGAGAAATCCACTCAACACAGAACAAAGAAATTGGTGGAGGATGCCATTCGTAACTTGAGCAGCGCCATCACCAACTGTTTCGAACTCGCATGTCCTATCAAAAAACCTATCAGCAGGAAATCGGTTCCCTGGTGAAACACTGAGCTCCAATGTCTTCACAGGGAAGCCAGAAGTCTCCTGAACATGACTGGAATAATTATCGATCGAAGCAGAAGGAATATAAGAAGCTTATTCGTAAATCGAAGAATGATACCTATAAGTCCGTCTGTGAAGGGATCAAATCCCAGCAAATTGGTTAATGTTCTCAAGCGAGGAAAATCAACAAAGCTGGATGTACTCAGCAAGTCTGATGGTACCTTCACCGAGTCTAATACCTTGTTATGCTGCAAAAAGGTATTAGACAGCTGCTTCCTACTCTGAAAAGAATTTTCACTGCTAGCCTGGCACTTGCCTACATACCTATTCCTTGGCGCGCGGTGAAAGTAGTATTTATTCCCAAAATAGGGAAAGAAGATTACTCACTTGCCAAGAGTTTTAGACCAATCAGTCTAAAATACTTCTTGCTGAAAAGCATGGAGAGATTAGTAGAGTTGCACATGCGCAAAGTTGCCCTTCGAATGCATCCTCTCTCGGACATGCATCATGTTTATCAGCGCGGAAAATCCTGCGAGACTGTGCTTCAAAACCTAGTTGGGAGAATTGAATGCGCTCTAGGAAGGAAAGAGTACGAGTAGGGCATTTTCATCGACATTGAGGGAGCTTTTGATAACACTACTTTCCACAGCATGTGTAACGCTGCTAGACGGCCTGGCGTAGATGAAGCACTGGTTTTGTCTATCAAAGCAATGCTTGTGCACAGAACATTGATCGCTGATGCAGGCCTCGAACAATGTGTCAAGTCTGGAGTAAACAAGGGCTGCCCGCAAGGTAGCGTCTTGTCTCTGTTGTTATAGTGGTCGACTCTCTGTTCGATGCCGAATCTATGCCCAGGCCTATGTGGATGATGTTGCTGTTCTCTCTGTCGGCTCATGTTTAGCGACTGTCAGTCTCAAAGCGCAGGCGGCGCTAGATGTGATCGAAGACTGGTGCACGAGAAATGGGCTGTCGGTTAATCCTCTTAAGACTGATGTCGTTCTCTTCATTCCGATATCCAAGGAAGCTATAGTAAGTACCTAGGAGTCGTCTTAGATAGCAAGCTTCTTTGGTCAACGCATGTTGAGTCCAAAACTCAAAAGAGCGGTTTGTCTCAGCTACACGAAGGCTTTCCCCAGAAAACCGGAGCTGCTCTGGATGCTATGATTAATCTTCCACCCCTTGACATATATATCAGACTGTGCGCACTGAAAGCCATGTCTCGCCTAAAGAGAAATGGTCTTTGTACAACTCGCATTGGAGTGACAGTATACTTGCGCGAGAAATATCCTACGACCCCTGTCTCATGGATATGCCATCTGACGCAATGACACCTGCCATCCTACAGCTCTGTACTTGCGCAGTCACATTTCCATGGCGTTAGAACTGACTTTGGCCAGATACTGAACCTGGAATGGACTGTCTTCGCATTTTCACAGATGGCTCCAGGACTGAGAAGGGGTCCGGCGCTGGAGTTTTCTTTGAGCGTGAAAACATTCGACTGCACTTCTCGTTAGGAAAATATGCGTCTGTGTTTCAATCAGTGTTTCAAGCAATCCTAATGGCCATGCACTATGTTGTGAAGCACAAGTGGAAAGGAAAAAGCATGTGCGTCTGCAGTGACAGCCAAGCTGCACTCAAAGCTGTGTTCAACTCTAAATTAGTGCATGATCTCAGAACCTTTTTGAACAAAGTGGGAAGACTAAATTCACTAAGGCTTGTATGGGTCCCAGGTCAATCTGGGATCCCAGGAAACGAGATCTCCGATGAACTCCCAAAGAAGGGGGCTAGATGATAATTTCTCATAACCTGAACCCGCCCTAGACCTACCGGTCAAATCTGACATCAACGACTGGGTCTTTAATGCACACAGTCGTAGATGGAGGATGACTAAGCGCGCACGCCCTGATGTCTGCAAAAAGTCCGCAATATTTTTGAGACGCCTACCTGTGCTGCATGTTGCGAGTAGGATGACACAGCGAACACTTTCTCTGCGACTGTCCCGTCTTCGCTCGCGCACGGTGGCGCACCCTTGGGGCCGACGTGGTGGGTACCGAATCTCTTAGCTCTACATCACTGAAGCCCCTCCTCACTTTTCTCCGGACAACGGGGAAGATACAATAAAGACAAGGTGTCTATCTGGTAGTACAATGGACCAGTATTTGTGTCTGAGTGCTCAAAAAAAAAAACACCACCGATCCATTAATGGTCAAAAAAATTGACACAATTAATCCACGCTCTTGCAGAGTATGCTTGTATGTTTGTATACTGCAGCTAGTTCACAAATGTCAAATATGATTGACGTACGACGCCATTTGCAAAAATTATAACATCTTCCGATAGGATTAATTTTGCGCCACCTTGTATTTAACTTCATCCTGTTTCCGCTTTTCTGACCCAGCCACAGTCGCTTCGATTCCCAATTCCGTCTTGTTGTAGTAGGCGTACATTCTTTCTGAAGCTAGCAGATTGATAGGGATCACACATGCTACCACGAGTACTGCTAGTTTCGATGCGGTGCCTCGGCCCATATCTCAGAAATATACAACAGAATGGAGTGAGAGGCGGATACAAGCAGTCACCACTTACTCATCACTGAGAGACGTTGTAACTTTAAACTTTTAACGCTCGCTCTGATGTCGAGCTTATATTATCAATAGGTTAGTTTATCAGGGTCATACCCAGGTATGTAGCAACGTTTCTGTTGTACCTACGAGTATTTGGAACTAAATGTGGCGTGGTGTCAGTTGTTTTTGTTTATAAAATCTTATCTCGGTCGTTCCAGTTGCCAGTCTTAGGTCACGATCCGCTAACCATCCCTGAAGTCGTCTTATGACCTGGTTGAGTTTCAGCTGCGCCTCTACTAGCTCTAGCGTTGGTAACTGCCCGGATGTTATCTGCATACCCTATGAGGAAGGTGTGTTCTGGCATCTGATCCTAGAAAATTCCGTCATAGAAGACATGGTCCGGCTTCAGTATTGGACCCAGCTGTGATGTCCTTTCTGCGTCGTCCATCGGTACAAAATGGCCAAACGGCCGGTAATAATAACAGCAAAAGCTGTGATTGCGACGTGGATGACAAAGAGCGTTTCGGACTGACGAAACTATTTGAGACGCACTGGATTAATGAATCATGGCCGTCACTCAACAGGCCATTTTCTATCGTCTGAAGGCCTTTGGAATGGTCCATAAGCAAGGATATTGGACGCCATACGAGTTGAAGCCGAGGGACGCCAAACGTTGTTTTTCATCACTGAACTGTTGCTCTATGGGGAGGCCATTGTAAATCCATTGTAATGATCTATACAGCAGCGGGGGTAGGGTCATCACCTATGAATCGAAGCTCATGTATTGATGCGACCAGCTCTGAATTGTTATAAACGGGTAAAACCGTTTCAGGAGCTCGCCGAGCACAACTAATGTCTGTGAGCCGAGTATTGAAGGTAAATCGGGTTCAATAAGATCAAAGGTACAAGCTGGAAGCACCGAAAGGAGACGTCTTATCTCATCGTATTCTCTAGACATCGCTCCTTCCAACTTCCATCTGTCTAGATGGATGAGAGATGGTTTGGCTGAGCGGAATTTCGATCTTTCGAAGGAGCCAAAAATTGGGCCGCCAAAAGACTTTCGGTTTGTCCAACCCGAAATTCGTAAGCTGCCGGACATAGTTTGCGATAGACAATATTTCCAAAAATAAAAAAATTAGATTTTTTTTTAACAAAGGTATCTTTTTATTATTTTTCCTTTCTTTCTTTCATTTTATCTAACCCAAAAAAAAAAAAATTATAATAAAACAGAAAAAATAGGATAAAAATAAAATAAAATAAAATTAAAACTAAAATAAAAGAAACAAATTGCTTATTTCATTTTGAAACAATTTTTGTTTTTTTCGTTCCCATGATAACTGCTAGTTATTTTTTTTTTCTTTTTTGTTTTTTATTATTATTTCTAGTAAGATTTCTTAGTGTACAATTGTTTTTTTTTTTTCATTTCTTGTAAAGTATATGTTTTTTATTTTTTTATTTTCTTGTTTGTCTAGTTAAATTGTATTTTGTTTTAATTTAAAAAATAAAATATTTTATATTTATATATAATATGTATAGTTTTGCTTTTTGTTTATTTGTAATATATATAATTGTTTGTTTGTGTTTATTTTTGTTTTTTTTTTTTCGTTATTAAGTAAACATCTTTAATTGTTTTTTTGTTTTCCTCTTATATTCTGCTTGCTTCGTAGTAAAATTTTCTCATTTGCTAATACTAAAAAACATAGTTTGATTATTTTTCTTTTGTTTTTTTTTATATAATATATTTTATATATAATTCTTCTATTCTAAAATGAGACTAAATCTATATTCTGCTATTCTTTACTCGTTTTTTTTTTATTATTTTTTTCTTTTTTGAATTAACTTAAGAAAAAGTGAAAAATCAAAGACGTGTTTTGTTTCTTTTTTATTTTTTGTTTCTATTTAGAAAACAAAACGAACTGAATACCGAACAGATACGATAGAAATAAGTTTGATTAAATTGAGTTACTCTGTATGCTGCTTGCTTATTTGTATTTTTTGTTTTTAGGTATTTCATGTTATTTATAACAAATTTTGGAGTTTTCTTACGCATATAGTTGGATTCCTTCTTAAAGGCGTTTGTTTTTGTTTTTTTTTTTTTTTGTTTATCTTTAAACTAAAAGTTCATAAATTTAATTTTTTGCTTCAACTGTGGTGTGAATATGCATTTGTATCCCTAAGGTATATTATGTACTTATAAATATTGTTTTTTGTTTTGCTGCTTCTTTTGCTTTTTAAGCGTTTAAAGCGTAACCGATGATATTCATTGCCATTGGTGATTGAGCTTAGAAGCAAGTATACGACCCGGCACTTGAGAGCTTTTTGTTTTTGAAAAGTGGAAGACACAAGGTCTAAAAGGAAAAGATTTTCTGTTGCTATTGAATTAGGAAATCACGTTAAGGAGATGACTAGTATAGGCGAAAAATCATTAAAAAAAAAAAGTTGATAATCGCAGAAGTCTTCTGATTAGCTGAGGTATTTTTTTCGAGAGGGGAGAAAAAGGTTTCGCCATCGAAGAGGATCTAATCTTCAACTATTCAATATTAGACAGGCAACATATGGTGACATGGTGGAGGCGCAGATATACAACTTGGTTTATGAGAGTGGACCAAAGACGAAATTTAAAGTGTCAGGGGAATTAAAACATGGTTTTGAAGCTGAAACGTGTCTTTTAAGATGGCTTTAAGGTTGCGACGGTATTTACTATGATAAAAAGAGGCTCAGTAGTAGCTTATAAGTTGAAAAGCTGTTCTGGAGTTGAAAACTGCCTGAGATGTTGAAATATGTCTTGGGAGCCTAAAAGCTGTTGAAAAGCCGCTCTGAAGCTGAGAACTGCCTGAGAAGATGAAATGCGTCTTGGGAGCGTAAAAATGACTATAGACTCTAGACAAGTAGTTTCGGAGTTCTATTGGCGTTAAGTATGAAATTTGGCTGTAGAGGATGAAAAGTAGTTTGAGTGGTGGTCATCTGTGGATGAAAAGCGAATTGGGAACTAAACAGCGGCCCCCGGAGTAGGTTAGGAGCTGAAAAGTTTACAGAAACTAAAAACTGGCTTAGAAGTTGGAGTCCCTCGGGAGCTGAACACTTTTGGTTGCATTGAGAAGTGGTTTACAAGTGGGAAAAGCAGCTTGAAATTAAAAATTTGGGGTATGAAATCGCTTAAAAGTTAAATAGGTTGGTGGTAAAAAGTGAAAGATTTAAATAATAGTTAAGGAATTGGTAAGGGTTTTTAAAGTGAAACGTGGCTTCAAAATTGAAATTTGGGTTTACCTGTGGAAAGCGGTTTAGGTGTTTAAGAGTTCCGAGGGTTAAAAGGTGGCTCTGAAGCTGAAAACTGGCTTAGAAGAAGTGGGCATGTGGCTTGAATTTAAAAATTTATTTGGGAAGTGACACGGAGCCCTGGCTACTAAGGCTACTTAAACAATGACTTAGAACTTGAAATGTTGATTGGGTTTCATAAGTTGGGTTGGGAGGTGTAAAGTGGTTTCAGATTTAGCAAATAGGATTTAAGAATGAAACGTGGCTTTCGGATTGAAAATTGGCTTTACCTTTGGCTGAAAATGACTCGAAGTGGAAAAGTGGTTTGAAACTGAAAAGTTGTTTGGAAAGCAAAAATGGTTTTTGGAGTAGTCTAAGAGTTAAACAATGATTTAACAGTTGATACTTGGAGTTGGGAATATTGTGGCTTCGGATTTAAAATGCGGCTTCTTTTTTGGAAAATGGCTAGGAGTTAAATTTGTAATTTGAAAAGAGGATTGAAAGTTGCGTGGAAAAGTTGTTTGGAAGTTGAAATGTAGCTTGGGAGTTGTTAAATGTCTTGGGGAGTGAAAAGGAACTTTGGGGCAATGGCTTGGAAATTGAAAATTGGATTGAAAATAAATTTTAAGAATGGCTTCCGGGTTGAAAATTGGGTTTATCTTTAGAAACTGGTTTAGGTGTCACGTGTGTTAAGAGATAGCTTGTTAATAAGAGTTATAAATTGGCTTAGAAATGGGAATATGGTTTAAAGTCGAAAATTTTTTGGGTTATTTGGGATACTATTGAAAAGTTGTAGTTTCAGATTTAATAAATGGCTTTAGGGTTGAAGGCTAGGAGTTGAAAAGGGAATTACGATTTGAAAAGCATATTAAGAGTTGAAGGAAGCTTCTGTAGTTAAAAAATGGTTTGAAAGTTGAAATGTAGCTGGGGAGTTGAAGAATGTCTTGGGAGCTTAGAGTGGCTTTGATTTAAAAAGTAGGTTACGAATTAAAAGCTGACCTCAAATTTCATGATAGGTAAGAGGGGTTCAAAGTTGGCTTCACCTTTGGTTTCACAAGTCGAAAAGTCATGGAAGTTAAAAGGTGGCTTTGAAGATGAAAAGTAATTTGAGAAGTAGGGAAGTAGTTTGGGTCCATGGAGTAGGCTAAGAGTCAGAAAGCGATTCTGGGGTCAAAAATGACTTGGAAGCTGAAAATCGACTCCAGAATTGAAAAGTAACAGAAAGAGGAAAGTAGGAGTAAATGTGGGAGTGGGAGTGGAATAGCAATGGCTTGGAACTTAAAATATAACTTAGTATTTGAAAATTGCATTGAAAGGCGAAAAGTGGTTTCAGGGTTGAAAGTTGGGTTTACCTTTGGAAAGTGGTCGAAAAGTCACGGAAGTTAAGAGGTAGCTTATTAATTGGAACTACGAAAGTGGCTTAGATATGCGAAAATGGTTAAAAATGGAAAAGTTATTTGGGAAGTGAAAATGGTCTTTCGAATAGCCTACAATTTAGACAATGGCTCAGCAGTTGATACTAAAAATTTAAAAACCGGGTTGAGAGGTTGTGGCAGATTTAAAAGAGGGCTTTAAGTTGGGAAAGTTACCAGGAGTTGAAAAGGGATTTACAATTTAAAATAAAAGTTGAGTGGGAAGATGGCTTGGAAGTTGAAATGTAGCTTGGGAATTATAAAATGTCTTCGGATCTAAGTAGTTACGAATTAAAAAATGGCCTTTATTGACTTCATCTTTGGTCTACAAGTTAAAAGATGGTTTTAGAGATGGAATCAAAAGGTGACTTGGAAGTTGAAACTGTTTTTGGCATTAAAAAATAACAGAAATGATAAAGTAGCTTGATGTTGAAAAGTGATTTGGGAAGTGAAAAGCTTGGAAATTGGACTGAAAAGTGGCCACAAAAGTAAGTAAAAAATTATCTACGAGTTGAAAAGTGATTTCAAGAAGCCATGTTTCAGGCTTCCGGGTTAAAAATTGGGTTTATCTTAGGAAAGTGGTTTAGGTGTTGAAGTGTCACGGGAGTTAAGAGGTAGCTAGTTGGTAAGAGTTATAAGGTGGCTTAGAAACGGGAAAATGGTTTAAAGCCGAAAAGTTATTTGGGAAGTGAGATTGGTATTTGGAGTAGCCTAAGCCGTACACAATGGCACATCAGCTTTTACTGTTGAAAGGTTGTGGTTTCAGATTTAACAAATGGCTTTAAGCTTGAAGGCTAGAAGTTGAAAAGGGGATTACAATTTGAAAAGTGAATTAAGAGTTGAAAGAGGCTTCTGGAGGTAAAAAGTTGCTAAGTGCAAGTTGATAAGTGCCTTGGGAGCTTAGAATTGGTTCGGACTGAAAACTTGAAAAGTGGCTCTAAGGATAAAACGTGGGTTCAACTCTGATTTATTGAACTTGATGTTACGTTGGAAAGTGCGAGTTAAAAGGTAGCTCTGAAGTTGAAAAGTTGTTTCAAAATTGGAAAGGGGAAATTAGGAGTTGAAAAGAGATTTTCGATTTGAAAACTTTAAAAAGTGGCTTGGGAGTTGAAAGTGCCTTGGGAGCTTAGAATTGGTTCAGATTGAAAATTTGAGAAGTGGCTTTAAGAATAAAAAGGGGCTTCTACCCCGATATATTGAATTCGATTTGCCTTTGAAAAGTGGGAGGTAAAAGGTAGTTTTGGGGTTTAAAAGTAACTTCAGGATTGGAAAGAGGTTAGAAGTTGAAAAGGGAATTGCAATTTGAAAATTGGATGAGTTGAAAGAGCCTTCTGGAGTTAAAAAAAGGCTTGGGACTTGAAGAGTGCCTTGGAAGCTTAGAAGTGACTCAAACTTAAAAAGTAGTTTAGGTATTGAAAAGTCGATTGGTGTTGGTATGTTAAGATGTGTTCACATTCATTCATTCATTTCACGAAAAAAGCTCGTAAATTCTTGAGCTTTAGCGTGTACAAAATATATTCGTATTTAAAGCACGTATGCTAGGTGGCTTCATGGTTGAAATTTGTCTTGGGAAGTAAAACTGGTTTCTATAGTAGCCCATAACTTGAAAAGTGGTTTTGGTGGACTTGAACCTTTAAAAACAACGCAAACTCAAAATTGTTTTAGAAGTTGAAAAGTCAGTGATGTAGTTCGGCCTTGAAGTTAAAAAGCGGTTCCTGGGAGGGTTAAAAGTGGCTTCAAGTTCAAAGTGGGCTTTAGAATAGCTAAGAATTTGCAAAGTGGCCTAAAAGTAGAAGAGTCGCCGGGAGTTGTAATGTGGTCCAATCGTATCTCAAGCTGACTTAAATTTGAAGAGCGGTTAGAAGATGAATTAAGTTTTAAGTCGGAAAGTCATTTGGGAGATGAAATGTGGCTTGGGAATTCAAGAGTGTCATAAGCTGCCTTTAAGTTGAGAAGCGGTTGTTGGCGCTAAAAATGGTTAGGGGTTTCGAACTGGCTTAGAAGTTGAAAAGCGGTACGCGGTTTGGGAGTTAAGGCATTAATTAAGGTTAATAGCATTTTGTGAGTAAAATATACAGTGGATCCCCGGTAATCCGGCAATCCCCTGTAGAACGACATGCCTATCGCTGTGCATAAAATTCATTTCAGCGAATTTTCACTAATGCATGATTGAACAAGTTGTAAATTGTTAATTTTTATTCATTGTGTATCACATACAAGTATACATAAATAGTTATATCTTCACAAGCCCAAAAGCGGAAGCACAAAACGTTGACGATTAAAGAAAATACTGATATTTTGGACCCCTTAAATCGCAATGGACATTAAAAAGAACCGAGAGAAGTTTAAAAACTACTGACTGTGTCAACTACTGACTGTAGACCAGGCAAGAGACAACACTCAAGACAGCTGAATATCCAGAGGTGGATGAAGCTTTGTACATGTGGTTTCTTCAGGAAAGTAATAGGCATGCGTCCATTTCGGGAGATATGTTGGCTATGAATGGTAAGTTTTTTTTACAAAGAAATAATAAAAAAACGAGGATTTTGTGGCTAGCAAGGAATGGCTGAAAGTCGTCATGGCATACGTTTAATGACTATTACGGGCGAGAAGCTTCCTTGCATAGAGCTATTTAAATTGAGATTTTTGCAAAAAGTGACAGATTTAGATCTTACCCGCCACGAGTATACAATGAGATGAATCAGGGCTTTTTTGGCGTGTGATTCCTAACAAAACGCAAAAATCTGCACATGCGCTAAAAATGGAAGTTGTTGGAAAATCTATTAAGTCACGTGCATTCAAAAAGTGCGTGGATGACAAAAGACCTTTTCAAAAACTGGTTTGATGAAAGCTTCGTGCCAGAAGAAGAATTGACAACAGAACAACATTACAAGAAAAACCTGCTGTACCTAGTCCTGCCATAAGTTCTGTTACACAATTTCTAGCGCTTATCGTTCAAAACTTTTTTTTCTCGGAATAGAACCGTTAACTTTTTTTTCAAAACACATGCACTGATTAGTGAAGAATACTAATCAGTTTGATTTCAGTTTGCGAACTATTAACATGGAGTGAGGCGTAAAAGAGAATCGAGTCGTGGTAATAGCGTTGCAGAAGTGCAGAAAGAATGCTGGCCAAACTTTCGAGTTGGTTTTAACAACGGAATATCAAGAATATTCGTTTATCGGGCTATTGCTCGCTTCGGCGAATTGTCTGGAGTAGAGGACAGGCCAGGAAGTGGTCGCCTGCGAGTCGTCCGTACGAGTGTGGTAGTAAAGGTAGTACGTGAACGAATTCGGAGAAATCCCCTTAGGAAGCAGAAGATCATGTCCAAGGAATTGGATATATCAACCACATCCATGTCTAAGCTGACTTGGGATGATCTGCATATGAAAGCCTATCGTCGGTTCACGGGTCATTTCAAGCGACTTTTGCAGTGGCACACGGCCATGAAAACATTCTGTTTACGGACAAGAAAATGTTTACCGTGGAAGAAGTTTTCAACAAACAAAATGACAAGATTTATGCCACTTCATCCAAGGAAGCGAAAAAAAAAATGTTCCAAGGGTCCAACGTGGCCATCATCCTGTTTCCGTAATGGTTTGATGGGGGGTCTCTCACCATGGTGTCACATCCCTCCATTTCTGTGAAAAGGGCGTAAAAAATGATGCAAAGGTTTACCAAGAAGATGTGCTAGAAGGTGTTGTGAAGGGTTTGACCAACACCCTTTTCAATGGACACAGATCGATCATCCAACAGGACTCTGCTCCAGCGCACAAAGCCAAAACAACGCAGAAGTGGCCCAGCGTCAATATTCCTGGCTTTATAGCAGCAGAAGATTGGCCTTCGGGTAGTCCAGATCTGAATCTAATGGATTATGGTGTGTGGTCAGAATTGGAGAACATGGCCTGCAAAACTCCCCACAGAAATTTGGAAGGCCTTAAAACAACATTAACCAGAGCATTAAATTTACTTGTAATTTGTCGGATTACAAGGTGCACTTTTTCACCAAATTTCGGACCATACTGGGTCTGTAGCAGTACTGTATAATCCAACAAAGTCGATAGTCCGACACCGCCCTGCAAAACCTTTGTCGGATTACCGGGCGTCCACTGTACCAGAAAGTCTTAAGTCGAGAGCGATAATTCTTAGGGATGGAGTGTGACTTAGAAACGATATGATTAAAAGTCGTGGCACTGATTATGAGTTAGGGAACTAGAAGTAAAATAAAAAAACCAGAACAGCTTTTCACCAACGAAAAGATGGCAACGACAGGATATAAACAGAATAAACTTGGGCAGTAGCCTTAGACTGATGACTGACTCAAGCTGAGAACACAAAAACCTTCCAAGCTCACTCACGGCAGTCAGACGTAGGAGTATCTAAGTATGTTTTCCATTTGTTACTATTTTTTAAACATAACAATAAGTTACACATTTCATATACACGTTTTTTTCTTATATTTTTGTTTTGCTTTACTTTTTTAAGTCAGACTTCTCTCATTGCTTTTATGTGGTAAACTATTGTTTTTTGTTTTCTCTAAAGATATTTCTAGTTACTCGTCCTGCTTTCAAAACATTGGAAAATAATCAAATTTTACAAGCTAAAGTCATTTGCTTTTCAGTATTTTCATATAACTATGCTGGTTTTTGTGATAATTAAGGATAAGTCGATATTTCTTCATCTAAAGTTTCTAAAATATAATTTCTGTGTTTCCTACGACAAATGCGATATTTTTCACTCTACGCTCTAGAATTTCTGACACAAAAGAACTTGCAAATTATCTTTATTTCTTTTATTCTTTAGCGAATTGTTAAATATATATGTACGTTTGTATAGAGAAATGTTACGTTAATATGTATGATTGTATGTACTGCTGAGTAAAGTAAAATCAAACGCGTTCGTCGATAAGCAGCTGGATCTTGTGACTTTTATTTTATTTTTTTTACTAATCATATTGCACAAATGTATGATGGCGATAATAATTTATAATTAAGTTTCTAACAATCAGTCATCAAATGAAAGGAAAGATTTTTTTTTGCATTTTATTTGTATTTTTTTTTCTTTTTGTTTTCTTTGAAAATTTTCTAAAAGTTCGTAGGCACTTTTTGTTTGGTTTTTTTAATTTGTTTTTAACAAAATATCTTTGGAAAGAATGGAGATTTGTTTTTTTATTTCAAGTAAATCGGATATTTTTTTTTTTTTTTTTTTTTTGCTGA
Organism: Merodon equestris; assembly: GCA_958301585.1. Classification (NCBI taxonomy): domain Eukaryota; kingdom Metazoa; phylum Arthropoda; class Insecta; order Diptera; family Syrphidae; genus Merodon; species Merodon equestris. Next base: position 105,352,816 of record OY284415.1, read on the forward strand.
TAGAACAACAAGAGGGCTGTTTCATCAGCAACTAAGATATCGTAGTAAAGATAAGGTACAATAGTTGGGTTAAATTTCAATTTGCTTTTATTCTAATCCAAACATCATATTTACTCTCTCGCTTTCTCTCTTGCGCGCGCTTTTTTTTAGTTTTTTCTCTATATCCGATGAAGCAACAGATTCAGTAAAGCACTTGCATATAACACTCATATTCCGACATAACAATATGTAAATGTTTTAAAAAACAGAAATCAAGAAAATAAAAAAAAGCAAATTGAACCCAAAAGTGAGAGAGGAAAAACCGTAATGTCTACGACACATTTCTTCAATGTGGGATTTTTGAAACAAAAAAAAAAAGCGTTTTTCTTTCACGTTTTGTTCTCTTCTATTCTTTAAGGGACTTGAGGCACAATATATATATGTATATATGTAACTATATATGTATATACTATATATATATAAACGTATGTAGTTTGTGTGTGCGTGTGTAACGCACGGTATAGTACAAAGAGAAGGAGAAAAAAAAAAAAAAAACATTATTGTAAAGTAAGAATTGATTAAGAACCTAGATTACCGTTTTAGAAACCTTACAATTAGCCTATAACTGTGTCTGCGAAGACGGCTAGTATGTATCGTTTTATAAGTGCCAACGCTCGGCAACAACAACAACAGCATGAAGGGGCATTTGGGCGGGGGAAATCGATTGACGAGGATGTGGCGAAGGTTTAATCGCGGAAAGTGAGAGATTAGCTCACCGTATTAACGCGGTCTTACGTTTGATTTTGGCTCGAAGATTACGTAGCGGTTTTTGTTTCTTTGGCGGCGACGGCGATGCCATATGACTATAGTAGCTTTGTGTATTGTAACCTTCATCGATGATGCCATTACTGCTGCTATTACTACTGCCATTCATTGTGGAAGATGATGATGAGGAGGAGAGCATACCATTGCTGTTTGATAGAAGACCCTTACCGTTGATGTGTGGAATATTTTCCATATATGAGGATATGTGTTCTTCTTCGACCGTTGTCGAGGGTGGACGTTTTAACGGTGACGTCGTTGACATTTCAACTTGCGACGATAGTGATAGAAGCGCATAGACACCATCGCGATGTCGCTGTTGATCTTCAATCTCTTCCGGAGACATGTTGTGACTAGAAAAAAAATACTCGATTAATACAATTATTCAAAAGGCTTATGGGACAACTGATAACGTACGGGGGTGGTCCGATAAGTACTTAGCCTACAAAAAAAAAAAACTAAAATTTTGGAGAAATGGCGATTTATTTTTCAATATAGTTTCCTTTTAGCTCGATACACTTGACCCAGCGATGCTCCAACTTCTTTAAACCGTCTGAAAAATACGTTTTCTCGAGGTCTACAAAGTAGGCCTCCGTGACGGCGGTGACCTCCTCATTCGACTGAAATTTCTGCCCGGCGAGTGACTTTTTCAAGCTTGGAAACAAAAATAAGTCGCACGGGGCCAAATCTGGAGAATACGGTGGATGGGGCAGCAGTTCGTAGCCCAATTCGACCAATTTGGCCGTGGCGAGGGCGGAGGTGTCAGCCGGTGCGTTATCATGGTGGAAGAGCACTTTTTTTGTCGAATCGGCCCAATAATTTGGCATAGTAGTCCTGTGACCGTTTTGCCCTTCTTCACTTAGTCGATGTGGATCACACCCTGTGAATCCCAGAAAACGGTGGCCATCACCTTTTCGGCTGATGGGACAGTCTTCGCCTTCTTCGGAGCACGTTCGCCGGGTGAAGTCCACTGTTTCGACTGTTCCTTGGTCTCTGGTGTGTACCAGTGGATCCATGTTTCGTCGACTATCACGGAACGACGCAGAAACTCAGCAAACAGCGTCAAACGTGGTCTCACGGTTGCGCTCGTTGTCCGGAGTGAGCAAACGCGGCACGCCGACAACTTTCTCATGCCCAAAATTTCATGCAGGATATGACCCACGCGATCTTTTGAAATGCCTACTGTCTCAGCTATCTCGCGCACCTTCAATCAGCGGTCTGCCAATACGAGATCGTGGATTTTTGTCACGTTATCCTCCGTGGTAGCCGTTTTCGGGGCACCTGGACGTGGCTCATCAAAAATCGACCTGCGACCACGTTGAAACTCGTTAAACCAATTTTTGATGGTCGCCATCGAAGGATACCGTACACAGCATCCAAACGCTCTTTGATTTCGCTGAGCGATTTCCCTTCCACAAACAAGAATCGAATCACCGACCGATATTGCTCTTTTTCCGTTTTTCTAAAATCCGAGGACACTCCCGCTTCCACACGCGGTCAAAACAAAACCACGGGTCCGATCCGGCTGAAATTTCGACAGTAGCCGTCTACTAGAATGTACTACACGATAATAAGTATCGTGATAAGCTCTTGCGATACTGGCGCCATCTGGCGGTGATGCTAAGTACTTATCGGACCACCCTCGTATTTAACAGAGTCCACAGACGTCTTACCTTTCTTCGCTACTTTCGTAGGCAGCATCAGACGAGGCACAATTACTTTGATTATCAGCTGAAAAACCATTAGTGGGAATAATGACTGATCTGTCGGCATTCCCGTTTGTCAAAATATTTTCGTTACAACTTAAATTATTGTTACTGTTGGTGATGGTGCCGTTAGTAGTTAGACCATTAACACCACCACCACTACCACTGCCATTACTTGTGCCAGTACTACTACTGGTGCCAGCATTACCACCGGCCGAATAAGTATGATCCTCACTAGGTGATGATGTAATCACTGGCGAACTAGATTGAGTGGACAACAGTTAAATTAGTTATCATTGTCCCCCTCCGTAATTCGCTCGAATCAAACTCGTATTACTTACCCATTTTGAAAGGTTTCATTGAAAACTTTTGGTCCATGTTTCAAGGCGAGCATAGCTGTTGCAGCATTAACATCGTCTATACTATCAGCACCACAGTCTCTGGCCAGAATTTCTATATTCTCATAGCTTCCAATCGGTGTTGATGTGCCGTTTGTATAGTAACCATTGCCGTATTTTGTTCCACTATAATCGGATGGACAATCATCATCCTGATCGTTCGTTTCCATACGTTTGATTGCTTTGGATAGGTTTGGGAAGAGCCTAGCGTCAAGATTAGATTTGCCCGGTGTTATTGGTGGACTACCGTCCGATTCAATCGATCCGGGACTGTTGTTACAGCTATTATTGTTGCCATTACTACTGCCTGTGGGACTTTTTAGCGAGATTTTATCGACAGCATTGGGGAAGAGCGGTGAACGGGATAGAGCTTGAATGAGGTTTTGTCGCTGCAGCTGTTCCACACGCCACAATGAGCCTTTACCCATATTCTATAAAGATAAATCGAAAATCAATCGATATTGATAGGATTGAGGTATGAACGGGCTTACCGGTGCTTTTTCTACTTTCACGAAGCTCTTGTTAAGCGAAAGATTATGCCGCACACTGTTCTTCCAGCCGGTGGGTGCTGTTTCAAAGTATGGGAAATGCTGGACTATCCATGCGTAGATGTCTTTCACCGGCAATGCTTTCTCGGCCGAGCCTTCGATTGCCATGAAGATCAAGGAACTACAAAAGAGGAGCAAGATAAGATGGAATTCAATAGATTTTGCAAGGATAGTAGCTACCTAAAACTATATGGTGGTTTGTTGTGTGTATGCACCAATGGATCGTATGGCACATTTGTTGGATGTTTTTGCTTTGGTGGTGTAGGCGACGATTTCTGCAGAGGTAGTGGCTGATGTTGCTGCTGTTGTTGTTGTTGCTGTTGCTGTACTTGTGAATGTTGCTGTTGTGCATTTGCCGATGAAACTATTCGACCATTTGCGGCAGGTACTGTTGTGATTTCGTAATCCTTAAACGAATCGTTCTCATAACCATTGGTTGAGTACGAAACTGGACTTTTCATAACGCTGTGCAAACGTAGATTTTGTGGATGATACTCCCGTTGAGGCTCTGGTGACATTGTCGACCTAAAGGAAAGTATAAAACAACTTATTACTGTCATAGGATAGGAGGTGTGTTAAGGACTTACATTCCCTGTGGCGTATGAGCAACCGAAGGGGAACTATAGTTAGCAACCGATGAGGGAGCCGGCGATGAGGCAGTGGAACTAGTGGTCGAACTCGAGTTAAATGGCGATACTGAAGCATTGATACTCTTGTTGATGCTTCCTCCGCCGCTATTGTTTGTTCCACCGCCACCGCTTTGATCGAAACCATTCATTTTCTCGCGCAGGTACTTTTTGTGCGGATGATGTGTGGCCGACAGAGTCGTATTGGTACTTGTATTATTGCTGGAATTGTTATTGAATTGCTGTTGTTGTTGCTGCTGCTGTTGTTGTGGTTGCTGCGGCTGTGGACTGGCCACACTAGTGAGGACAACATTTCTTTGGGGCGAAGAAGGCACATAATTATTTGCGGCTGGAGTTATTGTGGTTCCACCTGCACCACCGCTACTAACTCCATTCCCGCCGCTCAATCGTGATGGAACGAAACTCGAATTTGTTTTATATTCAACGACAGTTGTTGTTCCACTAGGTCCCACGTGAACCGTGGTCGTGGCACCGAGTGCCGCTAAATTTCCATTCACTTGATCGTGTATTGAGGATTGATTTGAGTTGATGTAGTTGCCTGCACCTTGTGTAGGCGACAACATTTGATGATTGTTACGATTCTTAACCAACGCATGGTTGTTATTACCGTTATAATGTATATGATGTTGTTGCTGTTGGGTGGACACTTCATTAGGTCCTCCTTGCTCGACATTGGAAGCGGTTTCATCCGAGATGCCCGATGAATCTTCGACGTAATCGCTTGTCGGCGATACCTGACCGCTTGATCCGACAATACTAACTGTCTGTCCACCATTGGTTTGGGATTGAAGACATTGTTCGAGCGCCTTTCGATTGTTCTTCGAGCAGGTTACGATGCCTTTGAGCAAATTCTTATCATGTAGCCATGCCAGCGAGGTAAGCTCTTCGTCGCACACAGTTGCCGTACCAGACTCATTCACCGAGATTACCTGTTCGGTTGTGGCCATGTCCATCGGCTCGGTTGACACGAGAACAACTTCGTTTGTCGTATACTGACCGTTTCCGTTCTGTTGCAAAAGAACATATTTTGATTGAGTTGGAATATTGCTTGAGATTGTTGTTCCGTTGCCGTTGCTTGTGGGATTGCTTGTAGCGACAGCACTAATGTATGTGTTTTTAGTGCTACTGGTTGTGGTTATTATTGCTGAGGCGGGACTGTTGCGATGTAGTTGAGCTGTTGTTGTTGTGCTGTAACCGTTTGTTGAGTTAGCAGACATTAAATGATGCTGTTGTTGTTGAGATGATAGATTGGCTGCGGTTAATTGCGATGGCCCATTAGTTTGCCGAATAACGACACGACTTCCCTCGATGGGTATTGTAGATAGCACCATGTTTGTTGTGGAGATTGGAGTTGTCTCGATAGTTGTCATTGTTTCAATGCCACTTGATACTGATTCACGACCTTGTGGCTTCTCTGTGGACATTCTGTAATGAGAGAAATATACAATAAGTAAGTGCTGAGATCCTCTTTAGAATGAGTAAAATTTAACGCTATAAAAAAGAAGATGCAACCCTACAGACTGATCAAATCGGACCACGAATTGAGAGATAATATCGTAAAATGATCCAGATCCAATGGATAGATAAAGGGGCAGACGGCATGACGCATGATAGCCAGAGCTTCACACTTTTTATGTCGATTCCTTTGAAGCGATTATTGAGCTTAGCGGAAACGCATAAGTTCTCGATAAGATTAGAAACATACCATTCGTTCAGGTGCTAGTACAAAGTTTACTTGGGGTAGACTCTTTCACCATGATTCCTCGTCTTATTCGAACTTATTTTTTGGCTTAGAAATGCACACACGTTGAAGATAAGAGTTTAAAGTGGAATGTAAACATATTTATCGAATCATATCAGCTATGGTGCCAAAACGTAACGTTTTCGACAGATCTTCAGTGACTTGATGATGAAATATTTGATGGTGAGAATGATCGAATTAAGCTATCAGAACTAAGTTCTAAGTTTTTGATGAAAATGCAACTTTATTGTGAAAAAACGGTTACAATTAAAAGTATTGCCCATCCCTAGCGATAGCTTTTTCCCATCTTTCTGGCAGAGCTCGCATACCGTCACGGTAGAAGTGTTCGTCTTTTGGGGCTATCCACGAATCAAACCATTTTGAGATGTCTTAATATGAACTGCTGATCAGCCAGACCATGTACCATCGAACGGAACAAGTGATAATCGGACGGCGCAATATCTGGGAAATATGGCGGGTGGAGTAGGATTTCCCATTTGAGCGTTTTAACGGGTTTGGCAACGTGAGGCAGAGCGTTGTCATGCTGTAGAATTACTTTTTCGTGCCTCTGTTCGTATTGTGGCCGCTTTTCGCTTATCACACAACCTGGACGGGGTGCAGATGGTTTGTGTCGAAGATGTTCGTTCACTACTCTCCAGGAAAAGGTTGTCCTAGATAGGATTCGAGAGATTCGACTAATTAGTCGCGTCGGTTGTACATAGTTCACAGTAATTTTATTAGTTTCCATGTCAGTAAGGTGCTATATTGGAGATGCACACGCAGAGTATGAATTTTGAAGTGATCTTACGAGGGTGGTCCGATAAGTACTTAGCCTCACCGCCAGATAGCGCCAGTATTGCAAGAGCAACTTCTTATCGTGTAGTACATTCTAGTAGACGGCTACTGTCGAAATTTCAGCCGAATAAGACTCGTAGATTTGAGCAATATCGGTTGGTGATTCGATTCTTGTTTTTGGAAGGGAAATCGCGCGGCGAAATCAAAGAGCGTTTGGATGCTGTGTACAGTGACTTTTCTCCTTCGATGGCGACCATCAAAAATTGGTTTAACGAGTTTCAACGTGGTCGCAGGTCGGTTTTTAATGAGCCACGTCCAGGTGCCCCGAAAACGGCTACCATGGAGGATAACGTGACAAAAATCCACGATCTCGCTCAACCGTGAGACCACTTCAGAGCAGTGTTTGACGCTGTTTAAGTGCAATCCGAATCCACTGGTACACACCAGAGACCAAGGAACAGTCGAAACAGTGGACTTCACCCGGCGAACGTGTTCCGAAGAAGGCGAAGACTGTCCCATCGGCCGGAAAGGTGATGGCCACCGTTTTCTGGGATTTACAAGGTGTGATCCACATCGACTACCTGGAGAAGGGCAAAACGGTCACAGGGCTGTACTATGCAAAATTATTGGACCGATTCGACGCCGAATTGAAGAAAAAACGGCCCCACTTGGCGAAGAAAAAAGTGATCTTCCACCACAATTGGGCTACGAACTGCGACTTCTTTTTGTTTCGCCGGGCAGAAATTTCAGTCGAATGAGGAGGTCATCGCCGCCACGGAGGCCTACTTTGCCTTTGTTGGAGCATCGCTGGGTTAAGTGTATCGAGCTAAAAGGAGACTATATTGAACAATAAATCGCCATTTCTCCAAAATTTTTGTTTTTCTTTTTTAGGCTAAGTACTTATCGGACCACCCTCGTATACTGCGACTGTTATGCCTTCGTCAGCACTTTTTGATCACCTCTCATTCACAACTGGTGTTGTTGCACAGGTTTTCCGTATAAGAATTGTTCTTGACCATGGACGGACTTGAACTACATACCTTCCACTCAAGAGTGGGTGATGATTACCATTGCCCCACTGCCACCCCTGTTAAGTTTGGATCCCGTCACAAGGTATACTAGCCTAAGTCCGTCTGCTGCTGTTTTCCTGTGACTCTCTTTCTTCATTAACCTCGCATTACAGTTTTCTAGAAGGATTTTCTAGTGTCCTAACTAGGCTGTGCGTATTTTATATCAAAGAAGTCTTATAAGTCATCCTTGGGACAGTCGTCTTTCTCTTCTGTTGAGGCGTAAACGCGTATTAAACTTTTGCTTCAGAGTTCGGCTTTGATACTGACTATTATGGAACTTCGCTTGCATGCCATTAGCTAAGACTTTATGTCTGTTCTCGTCCAATATCTAGCTTGTAAGCTTATTTGAATGATTATTGTCTTACTCTCTAATCTCGTTCTCTAGTCGATAATGTCGTTATTGTTATTGATTACAATTACAATTCTTCCTTAGGTTTCTTCTCCCACCTATATGGGCATGCTCCGGTCCAACTTTAAGTTGAATAGGCACAAGTAACTCGGCAAATTTGCCATTTTTGCTAAATTTAGCAAAAAATGCGACAGATTTATACAAATTTTACGAAAGAAGCAGCATTAGTGGCTTGGATCAACCTTGATAGGAATTGGCAGAAATCCCTCACAAAAGCCACTATTGAGGGAGTGAGTTTCCAAGGACTACCACCAAAAAACCATCACTGAAAAAAAGCACGAGGATCACAAACCATACCACAATGTAGAACACGCCGAGGTTGCAAACCAAGAATCGAAGCTTAAGACCAGCCAGGTCCGTATCAGCGACTTGGAGTGCAGTAATATCGGCTTTGTCGCGGTTTATGGCTTTTTCGAATTTCTCCGTAACTAGGATTGCTATTTGTCTCTGAACAAAAGCGTGTTTTCCGTGATAGAAACGTTACCCCCAGATGTAAGCCTCAACCGGGACAGCTAGGTCCTTAATTATCCCAAGAACAAGGGGTCGATCGGTCAGCCCCATGCTGACCTGAGGCCGAATGAGCAAGTAATACGCCGATCCGAGAAACCCTCTAAAATTAGAAAGGGGTCTGCTCGGGTTATAGTTTAGACATCCAGGAGCCACCTCGTGGTTCCTTCAAATAGAATTTTCTCTAAAATTCAAACATAACGAACGGTTCCATCTGTTTACCTATTGGCCGAGATCCACTAAAGTGTATACCTCTTACCCTTTCCTTACATTTAAGACGAATTCGAATACGGAAATACGAGAACCAAAAAAGGGGGTCATGGGGCAGCGTTATAAAAGCCTTCTATTTGAGGCTTGGTTCCATGGTCCGATTTTGTAATTTCACAGATTCCATGCCAGTAAAATCATGCGAGTTTCCTCTGACTAGGGAGGGAGTTCACGAAAGGAAATTTTGTATGAAAAGCTTGCAACCAAGTCAACAAATTACACAACACTATTTCCATTTCTCCGTTCTTCCTTCGTTTATATAACGTATTTTTTATAGGAAACCTATGAGTCTCTGTTATAGTGGCATATACCAAGGGTGAAAAAAGTCGATAGTACCAACTATAAAGTTTCAGAAGCCCACCACAATGACCACTCTCCCGTTTCCTTTACCGCTCAATTGAAATGCATTTATTGCACATTTTTCGTAACAAACTTTAGCACGAAGGTGCAATCAAAAAATTCTAGGCACATACGTAGATGTGCCAGCAATACCCAAGAGTCAGGTAATTATCGTATTCAGTCATTTTCCTTCTTTGCTCAATCATAAAGGGCGGAGGGTTACGCAAATGCTGCGGGAGGGAGTTGGCGTTTGGGATATTCTTTCCCTTCGTTCATATGGTGAAGTAGATTAAATGGAAAGGTATATAGAGAGTAGGTTTTTGCATTTGGCATTTGTGATGTAAAAACTTACAACTTTACAACGTATAACCATCATCCGAGCGTTGGGGGTGCCTGGCTTTTCAAGTTATTTCTATGTTAAGCTAAAGGGGTCACAAGGAACTCGAAACAGAGACACAAGCAAGTGTGGAAAGGACGCTTCAAATGCTCCGTGTCTAATTTGCCAATTATCAGCCCACCTTGCCTGGCCTTCAATTTCGAAAATAACAAAGATATTGACACACGAAGTGTGTTCAAAAAGTGACAAGAATTAAGTCGATTCGCAATTCAGATTTCGTGGATGTGCCAACCTTCCGACGAGCGTACATTGACTCAGATCACTACCTTGTTGCAGCCGAACTGCGGATGTGGATTTCGCGGAATCAAGGAAATCGAGTATGATTCTATCAAAAAACTTTGCCGATTATGTCTTTTTCACGTTCTCTAAGGACATGATACAATCTGAACAAGCCATAGTGCAGAATGGAGGATCTTGCCAAATCTCCAGCAGGGATGTCGCCTCGTTTCTAAGCCACCAATTGATGACGAGTACAAGCATATCAATGTAAACGTAAAGGCATGTAGAGAAACAGAACTACATGGAAGGACGAGAGCTGCTCGTATGAACAGAAAGGGAGAAAAGAGCTTGCGCCCGGGCGGAAGCCTGTAGGAATGAACTTGAATAACAGCTGTGAATATGAAAATACCATTTCTGCAGACTGCGAAGATAGTTAAAATACCTAGAAGACAAAACCATATAAAAAGGGTGATTTTTTTGTTGTTTGGTTTTTCAGTGTTCTATTTTTTACGGCTTACGCGTAATTTATGACATGTATCAAAGTCAGATATGCTCAGTTAGCATTGCCATTTCATCATGAAAAGACTTACACTCTAACAATGCTCGCAAACTACAGAATTATTATCGAAATTCGTGCTCTCTGCAAAATGTTTTTCGCATACTTCGACCATTTTACCGTCATCATAATCGACCTGCTAAGCAAGCAATTCCAGCCACAACAAGAAATTTTCGTGCGAATTTCACGCTATTGGACATCAAGCACCTACCAGTATCCAGAGTGTGTATAGGGGAAAATAAAGTAAAGCCAAACGACCTGTTGAACTTTCGTTGAGTGAACCTTAAAAAGAGTTAGAGGAACTTCCGCTTTTTTATCCAAAAATGGTCTTCAGCGACGAAGCTCTTTTCTGGTTGAAGGGGTATGTTAATAAACAAAACTGCCATGTTCGGTCCAATGAGCATCTTAGGCAATACGAGTACAAGATCTGCCCATGCACCCGGAAAAATGCACTATTTGCTGGGGTTTCTAATCATTGGCCCGTATTTTGACGGTGAGAACAGCTTATCGTTCAATGATTTCGAACTTTTTTTTGCTGCCCAAAATACACGTGCTGAACCTGGTCGAAATGTGGTCCCAGTAAAACTGCACTACATGCCGAACAGCATTGAGAAATGAGTTTGGTGAACAATTTGCCTCTCGTATTGAACCCTTGAATTGCCCAGCTAGATCGTGGGTTTTTTGGCTATAAAAACCAAACGCCCAAAAACACATATTATGTAGTCATCAACCGACTTGGCCCTATGACTGAGATTCCTATGATTGCAGCAATTACAGAGGGATCAGTCTCCTGAACATTGCGTACAAGATCCTCTCTGCCGTACTGGTAAGCGCCTAAAACCGTTTATGGACAATCTGGTAGGTTCCTACTTCCAGGAAAATCCACGATAGACCAAATATTTACACTACGGTAGATCTTGGAGAAGACCACCTCTTTGTCGACTTTAAAGCCGCATATGACAGTGTTTATAGAGACGAGATATACAGAGCCATGTCATGTTTTAACATCCCTGCCTGTCAGACTGTGCAAGGTAACTATGGAGAATTCTCGTTGCTCCGTTAGGATCGGATATGAATTAACTGAGACTTTCGACGTTAAAAAAGGATTTAGACAGGGTGACGCATTGTCACGTGATTTCTTTAACATCATACTTGAAAAGATCGCGTGGGACTCTGCGGCCAATACAAGAGGTACGATTTAGTTCAAGTCTACACAATTGCTTGCCTATGCAGATGACATTGACGTTATTGACAAAGCCAGACGTCAATGAGGCGTTTGCAAGTACTGAAGCAGAAGCGGCTAAAGTGGGCCTAAAAGTAAAAAGGACAAGACCAAATATAAGTATATGCTGTCATCAAAGAAAGACGCGCAACACCGAAGTCTTGGTCAGAACGTCACCTTCGGCAGCTATATTTTTGAAGGACTTCGTCTACCTTGACTCGATAGTCACTCTTGCCAACCGCTGCTTCTTTGAGCTCAAGAGGCATTGAGTAGTAGAGCCCTCTCTCGAAAAACTAAGGTATCCCTCTACAAAACCTTAGTCATCCCGATCCTCCTCTATGGCGCTGAGGCTTGGACGGTATCAAAAGCGGATGTAGGACCTCTTGGGCGTTTCGAGAGGAAAATTCTGCGTGCCCCGTTTGTGTAAACGGAGATTGGAGGAGAAGATTCAACCAAGAACTGTACCGGCTGTGCAGCGACATCGGTCTAGTTAGACGTCTACGGATCCAACGACTAAGATTGCTGGGCCATGTAGAGCGAATGGACATCACCGCTCCGGCCCGAAGAGTCTTCGACCCCAATCCCGAGGGCCGTCGCAGCAGAGGCTTGATGGTTGAGGCCTTGGTTCACCCCGAACTGTAGCGCCATCTAATTAAGTCAGCAATCGACTTGGCCAGAACATTGCCTTTGAAGTAGTCAAGGACTTCGTCTACCCTCCAGTGACAAAGGCAACGACACCGCTGAGACCTGACGTAGAATAATTCCTGCCAACCGCTACTTTTTTGGGGTCAAAAGGCTCAGCTTTTCTCTAAGGAGCTCTTGTTTAACCTCCTCCGCGGCGTAAAGGCTTGGATCTTATAGAAAGTCGAAGAAGAGGCTCTCAGCAAATTCAAGAGAAGTTACCATTAAAGAATGTCTGATCAATATCGGGGGACGACGCAGAAGCGAATAGCCCCATCTAGCGTGGCGCATAAAAGAGTAAACGGATCTCAACCAACTAGGCATGAGGCACTGAAAGCAGCTGGCTATCGACGTGCTGAAGAGCCTCGTCGGTTAAGTAAGTAGAGTTTTGAATATGGAACTTGTTATTACTCGTATTTTTCGATCAAAACCGCGAGGAATAGAAATTGCTTTGGAGGCGCTAGGCCCAGACCGGTTTTTTTCTGTTCCAAAAAGTAAAGAGAACCTTACAAGCTTAGATGGATTTAATGGGGCATTCCTCAGAGACTTAATGATATTTCACAAATCGAATTCCAAAAGCGTTTGGGGGTTTGTAGAAGCAATGGCCTAAAAGGTGGCCTAACAACAGTGTTGCCTTTAAAAGGAAACGACATCATTTCATAATTTTTCTTTTAATGTTTATTTAGAGCTTTTTTCAAGCTTTTTTCCGACTCCTCTTTAAAGTCGATATCGGTCAAGCAAGAGACAACCTTGTTGATGATCAATTGGGTTTCTTGTATCACATTTTTAATCGTTTCACCGATAACTCTCTGTTGCTCCATAGAGACCCGTCACTTAAAAAAAAAAAAAAAAAAAAAACCCTAATAAAGAAACTAGAACGATCAAATCGTACGGTCTTACCGACCAGTGCACTTGTCAAAACGACACATCAGGCGACTCGGAATTGCATCCTTTAAAATGTCTATTGTCACTCGAGCTTGGTGAACGATTGCCTTCCAGTCACTATGCAGTGACTTTGAGTGGATGTTGTCCTTGGAGAATCAAACTTTTTTTTTTTTTATAGGGTTCGCGCAGGGTCAACAGTTACGCTCTTATGGTGTTTGTCACACAACCTGGACGAGGTGCAGATGGTTTGTGTCGAAAATGTTCGTTCCCTACTCTCAGGGGGTGGTTGTCCTATATAGGATTCGAGAGATTTGACTGAATTTGTCGCGTTGGTTGTAGTTCGAAGTTATATTGTAAATGCACACAAAGAATATGAATTTTGAAGGGATCTTATACTGTGAGTGTTATGTCTTCGTCAGCATTTTTTTGATCATCTCTCATTCACAACGGATGTGTTTGCACAGTTTTTTCCATATGGGACTTGTTCTGGGCTATGGACCTTCCGCTCAAAAGTAGGTGATGATTACCACTGCACCACGAACACCCCCCACATGGATATTTAGTGCCTCAGAAGCGCAAATTTAGTTTGTTCACTTATCCATTCAGATGAAAATGGGTTTCGAAGACAAACGTATAATGGCTAATTGTATGGCACGTCGTCTCCTCGACACTATTGGCTCATCCACTACACCTCCAGCAACTTTTTTTTTTAGATTTTATTTATTTATTTATAATTTACAAAGACGTAGAATGAGTGCAACAAAAACTAGCCTAAGAACGTAGCCTCTTCCATCAAGTGTTGTTTCAACCCATTTCAGGCCAGCGGCTAAGTGTTAGGCCAATTAGCGTAGGACGGTCGGAAAATCTGAATCGAAATCCAAGTTGCCCCAATATCGCCGACCAATTGTTTCGTAAAATAAATAGCGCTCTAAGGCGTGTCGACATTTATTTATCAAAGAAGAATTCCTGCCATTTACAAAAGTTTTAGCGTCTTCACCACACAATAATGGTGTCTATGGTCCATTTTCGACTGACCACTCGTCTTGTAATAACCTTTCCTTGGAATCAGTTGAAGTCAGAATTGGTATTTGTTTCCGGAGTCCGAATTATAAATAGAATCCAAAGGGTCATGAAGCTCCTAAAGCGGCCAAAGTTTTGGTTGGTAACGTCATCCAATTTTGTAGTGTGATTCTGGTCATTCAGAAATCCATCCAGTTCAGTCGCTTTACATGAACAGAGGATACAATTTGAATTTGGACAAGTACAAAGACTATAACTTCAAGGAAAGACTAGATAAGTTCTGATCTAATCCGAAATTTAAACGATCTTGACCTGAAAGCTATGCAAATTTGGGTGTCTCTATAAATGGAACTGAACAATAACGAACTCTGTGATCCGAATATTGTCTCCGAGGCTTTTAATGTCAAACCGTAAGCACTTCCGAGAAGAACTGTACTACGTTTCGTAGCAATTTTATGAGACGCACAGGTATAATTGGAAAACAAACAAAAATCGTTTACAAATAAAATTCTCTCCAGACAGCAAGAAAAATAGTAAAATCCAAAGAAATTGGAGAGCAGCAACCCTCAAGAGAGAAAACATTTCCATATCGGCATCGTTGTTTGTGTGCGAGAGTACAACTCACCCCGCTGACTATAAAAAGAAAATGTGTTAACCAAAGAAAAATGAAAAATAAAAACAAAATCGGGAAAAAACACTCTTCAAGGTCGACTGGGTAACCACAGCGACGCTGAGAGAGTAACACACACGACCTTTCCGAAGAGAAAATAAGAGACAAACAGCCTACAACAAAATGAGAAAGAACTAAGAGAAAATAAGAAAAAGAAAACAGAAAGAGACGATAGAAAGCCAGCATAGCAATTACTATGAGAAACACATAACCGAAAAGCGATCAGAGAGACGGAGACACAACAAAAAAAAATAATAAGAAAAGGCCGCAAGGATACAATTGTTTACCTTTTGACATTTCAGCAAGGTTTTCCATGGCCAGCCCCCGCAAAATACCCTCCGAGTAGGCCCGCATTATAATTGTTTTGCTACCTTCATTCGATAACAGACCGCCCTACCCCCATCCCACGGAAAAAGCTTCAAGTAGGTATGAAATAATAAAAAAAAAGGCTTTAAACCGCGCGGCGTCGAAAGAGACATACATAGATAGGAAATTGCAACAACCACCCATCGCCAATGGGAGCGGGGGGGGGTGACAAAAACAAAAAAGAAAACCTTCCCAAAGGGAAAATCGACAGCCAAACCACGGCACCGGGCATGAGGGTAGGTTGAGACATTTTCCAAAAAGCACTTAACAGGCAAGGAGCAAGAAAGTGAAACATTTTACAAGTGTATGCGGTGGTCATGGAAATCTTCTATTTTTCCAAACGAAACCCAGCAAAAGTCAGATACAGGTAAACTGCTAATAACAATAGATACCAACCCAACGAATGTAGGTCATAAGTAAGAAGAAACAAAAAAAACAAAAAACAATCTTCACTTACGCCAGAACAGAAATGCTTTACATCACTCCCTCGTCAGCACAATCGGGTTTTGTTTATTTACTTCGTAATAACACAAACTACTAGCGAATTAAAAACGTGTTGTTAGTAGAGACACTATCACGGACGTCTTTAGCGCGCTGTCTCAAATCAAGTTCTGTTCTCGGCCTGTGTACCGACTATTAAATCATGCTCCTCCGACTGTTTCTCGGCAGTTGTATTGTTTTCATCGTTGTCATTAGTATGACAACCAGCAGTAAGTGGGGCTTTTGAGTGGTGGAGAGTAAGGAAAAACGAAAAAAGCTCGACCGGCTGTTTCTATCTCTCTTTGTGGGTCGGTCTGTCTGCCTGCCACAAATCAAATGGGAGGCTTTTTGAGATGCGTACTACCCGCAAGTGGATACGATGAAGTGATGAACTTAAAGCTTGCAATTTGACGGTGATATTGGGATGAAGGGTAAGGAATGGGCAGGTTCTTTGAGTAAATGTCAATAGGACGCCTACTGAAAGCATGTGCCTTGGCGTAATTCAGGACATTTAGTCGCGTAATGCTTTTCGGTAGAAAGTCTAGAACTTTATCAAGAAATTGATGGTGTTTGGCGGAACTTTGACATATCCCAAGTGGTCCTGTAATACGGTGTGCCTCACATGTCTCTTCTTGGACCTGTTCTATTCAATTTCAATTGGAATCAACATTACGGACTGTTAAGAAACAGAGGTACAATCAACTAAAATTTAAATTAGATAAATATGTATCCCAAATAGCATTAAAAATACTTTACTCTAAAAACAACTTAATCAAACCGCCGCATACCAAAGCTCCATTGAAACTGCAAATTCCAAAGATCAATCAACATTTACACAACTCATACCTCCGAGATCTACCCCTCGTTGCCCTGCGATGTGTCCCCCCACCATATGGTGAAATAGTACGTATACGTCTCCTAGTCTTACATCATAATTCTACCGCAAAAAAACCGAAAACTAGAAACCTACAAAAAAAAAAAAAAAAAACCAGGGAGGAGAGGTGTAAATAATAAAATCCACGCACATTTTCCCTTTTATTTGCATTCCTCTCTTCCCTCTCCATTCGTTAAACAATTTCTCTATTCAAATCGCCATAGCTACCGCAAAATGGCGATGGTAAACAATTTTGCAGGAAGTTTCAGCACAGACCTCATTTCCCTAACATATTTCTCAAAAAAAAAAGAAAACAAAACCAGAAAAAAAATAACAAAAAACGGCATTGATTGTATACAATATTGTTGTTGAAAAAGAAAGTTCCCTCCACACATATGCACATTCAATCCATATCTTTCTCTCTTTCTCTTTATATTATTTCCCTCTATTCCACCCACTTTTTGCATATTGCAAACGTCAGACGAGCAACATTGACAAGTGGATGATCAGCTTACAAATGCACATGTGGGACTACCACACCGAAGAAATTAACAAATTTAACGAAGAGATGAAACTTGGCGAGTGAGAGAGAGATGAAAAATAGACCAAAAAGAATGACACGACGACGGTGATGACAAAGTGCAAACAATTACACGCCATTTTAACATGTTACTATATGTCAAAATACGTCGAACGTTGGACAGCTAGTGCGATACGGTATTGCCAGATTGAATTTTGATTATAATATTAACAAAAAAAAAATCGGAAATGGTGAAAAACGATGAAATGATCAAAAATGATCAGCAGTATGGAACTTTTAATATAGAAATATGGTCGAGAGCCAAAAAATACATTTGTTTTCTAGGTTTATTTTCCTCTTATATTTGAGTACCTGGAAATTAAAAATGACGAAGATAATCGAACTTTATAAAAATTATGAATGTCAAAAAAACTTGAGGCCATTTATGCCACATGAATAGCATTTGTGGTTAAAGCATTGGTTGGTTCGTTCAGTTTTTTTAAGTTGGAATAAAAAGCGATTCTTTTGTTCGTTATCCCTTTTTATCAAATACCTCATGCCATCTCATTTCCTATTTCTCGAATAGGATGAGAAACTTCCGTAGTATATCAGCAATAAAATAATCAAGATAGTCTTTAACTGCAATTTATATTTGGGGTGGGGTTTCATTGCTGCCAATTTCTTTGTTAAGTATCAATAAGGCATTAAACGCCAACGGGGGTGGTCGTGGTGCAATGGTAATCATCACCGACTGTTGAGCCGAAGGCCCGTCCATAGTCAAGAACAATTCCTATACGGTAAACTGTGCAACAACATTAGTTGCGAATGAGAGTTGATCAAAAAGTGCTGATGAAGGCATAACACTCGCAGCATAAGGTCACTTCAAAATTCATACTCTGTGTGCATTTCCAACACAACACCTTAATGACATGGACACAAGTCACTGTGAATTACAACCAACACAAGTTCAGTGGAATCTCTCAAATCCTATCTAGGACAACCATCCCCGGATAGTAGTGAACGAACATGTTCGACACAAACCATCTGCACTCCGTCCATGTTGTGTGACAAACACGAATATATAATTTTTTTTCTATCGATATTTAGCTTCAAAAATACACAAATCTCATTCCGTCAAAATAATAGCGCCATAGTTCTTTACCTCAGTGAATATGTTGAGTTTCGAGCCAAATAAAGAGCATTTGCGGCATTCGTTGCTTTTCTTATTTTATCAAAAGAAAAAATGAAGCTCCTTGTTTACTGGTACACACTTATGCTCTAGTGATTAGAAATGTGAGACATAGTTTCGTCATTTTAAAAGTGGTGATTTCGATTTGAAAGACAATGAACATCCTGGTGCAGCGAAAAGGTTTGAAGACAAGGAATTGCAGGCGTTATTGGATTAAGGCTCAACCCAATCGCAAGAGAATTGGTACCATCCGAATTGAACGATAGACAGATGGGGAAAACCGAAAAACCGTTTGTGAAATGCTGCTTCAACGGTTCGAAAGTAAGTCTTTTTTGCATCGGATTTTCACAGGCGACGAGAAATTAATTTATGGCCGTAAGACAATGCTTTATGTTTGGTGGGACCAGCTATTAAAACCTGGTTTTTGCAAAGATTTCCATGAGTACGACGTTACCTTTTTTGCCCAAAATGCATGACTTAAAACGTTTTCGTACGTTTCGAACATCATCATCGACTTTCCGAGGCCAAATTCGAGTCTTAGTGTAGATTACTGAATAATACGAGACCGAATAGACCACATCCGGATATTATTGCGGCTGTGGCGGCGAGTAGGTATGGCTGAAGACCAAGAGCAAACGACTCGACGCCGATCTCAACATCTCGGCTTATCGTATTCAAAAACTTGGCGAATTTTGAAAGAGCATCATTGATTAAAGGCTCACAAAATCCAATTTTCGTCAAGAATTGAAGCCAACAGATTTGAAGTTACGCTTAAATTTCAAGAGCTCAATGAAGATCCGTGGCTTTCGCATCGAATTTTGTTTAGTGATTAGGCTCATTTCTGGCTATATCCATAAAAATGCACTGCTTGGTGGGGTCTATAGGCAGACAGAACATAACAGCCAATGGCGAGCACTATCGCACCATGATAACGGACTTTTGCTGCCGGAAATAGAAAGCCGTGATGTCGGCAACGTTTTTTTTCAGCAAGATGGGGTTACGGCACACACAGCGTTCGAAACAACTTTGGTAGACAGGCCATTTCGCGTTTCGCATTTGTACGTCGTCGTGGGCACCATTCACACGAAATAATATTTAAAAAGTTAATGTCAGACACTGTTCTTTAAGGCCATAATAAAGTTTCTACCATCCAAATTAATTTTAAGTGTTTTATTTAAAATTA
This sequence comes from Merodon equestris, assembly GCA_958301585.1. NCBI lineage: Eukaryota > Metazoa > Arthropoda > Insecta > Diptera > Syrphidae > Merodon > Merodon equestris. Next base: position 105,372,306 of record OY284415.1, read on the forward strand.
AAAAAAACTAAAGGGTGGACCATTTAGTGTTTTTTTTAAAACATAGGTTATTTTGACACTGGTAGCTGTTTCCCGCTCGAAATTTTGAAAGATAGTCCGTATCATACCTCCGCGGAACGAAATGAGTCGTTTTACGCTTGAACAACGTTGGGAAATATTGAAAACTTATTTCCAAAGTGAGTGCTGTGTAGCCCAAACAGTGCGTTTTTTTAAAAATAAGTTTTGGCCGAAATGAAGCACCCACCACGACCGCGGTACGCAAGTTTGTGCACAAAGTTCGTGAGACTGGTATGCTAGTGGACCATACTCATGGTCCCCGTCGTCGTACGGTGCGCACAGATGAGAATGTGGCTGCTGTGGCCGAGAGTGTGAGACACACGAACATCAACTCGCCATCGATCTCAACAGCTCAACATTTCACGCACTAGCCCGAGGAGAATTCTGCACAAAGATCGCGCTTACAAAGTCCAATTAACGCAGCAATTGAAGGCGCGCGACCATCCACTTCGTTATCGCTTTGCAGTTTGGGCCTTAGAGTAGCTTGAATTGAGCAACGTTTTTGGGCGAAAAATCATATTTTCTGACGAGACGCGTTAACAAACAAAATTGCTACATCTGGGGCTCGGAAAACCTGCACGTTATTGTCGAGAAGCCAATGCATTCACAGAGAGTGACAGTTTGGTGCGGATTGTGGAGTGGTGGCATCATTGGGCCATTTTTCTACGAAAATTAGGCTGGAAACAGCGTTTCGGTCAACGGTGGGCGTTACAGAGCCATGTTAACCGACTTTTTTTCCCCCTAAAATTGAAGGCATGTGTTTGGACTGCCCCTGGTTCTTGCGGGATAGTGCGCCATGCCACACAGCCCTAGACAGAATCGATTTTTTTGCGCACCAAATTCCCAAATGGTGTTATCAGCCGTCTTGGGCCTTGGAGCTGGGATTTGACTCCTTTGGACTTTTTTTTTTTTGTGGATAACCATGAACGTCGAATGTTATGCCAATAATCGGGAAACGATTCAAGCCCATAAGGCCAATATCATCCAACCAATCCGTGAGCTACAGCCCTAAGCCATCAACAAGGCCTTAGAAAATTGGGGTGACAATGCGCTACTACGAAGCCAGATGAGGCAGCCAATTGAACGACGTTTTATTTCATAATTATTGGGAATGTTTGTTCTTACTAATAAAGAAAAAAAAAATAAAAAATAAAAAAAAAATTTCGTTCAATTTATTGCATTTTTAAAAAGAAACTTGTATTTGGCCCCCCTTCAGTAGCAATAGCGAAACATTAACAAAGGTCTTAATGAATCGTTACTTCTTCAAGTTATTGTTTTTATATTTTTTACAACGGCGTTAATAAGAAAATTGCAAAATACACTGAAATTTGAGGGCAATAGTAAACGAATCGTCTATGACTGGAAGACAAAATACACCACAACTGCTATTTTTGGTCGAAAGTAATAATCATTTCGGGCACACTCTTGGTTAGAGTCAGTTAAACTGCCTTGCTAAAAACAAAAACGTATTTAATTTCTAGTCAAACTCTGTATGCTGGCAATACCCTAAATTGACAGTTTGGCGTCGCCAACTTCTCTTATCATTTTCCCTCTCTCTTTCCCTTACTACATCAAATTAGTCGAATTCAGTTTGTACACGTTATTTACTTTTCATGTGTTTTTTATTCGTGAAAACCATATTTAGAATTGAATCATATTAGCGGCACTCACGAGAACGTGTGTACAAGCCTAAAGCGTGAGGGAAAAAAGAAAAGAGAAACCGCTGCGTGTGTCATATGTTTACACGGATATGCGTCAAAGAGAATAAGTAAAAACGGCAAGTAAGGCCGCAGAGCTTTTGTTTTTTTTTTATTATTATTATTCGTATCAACAGAAGTAACGATAATGAAGTAGGTGAAAAAAAAAACAAAAAACAATATTTGGCACATTCCAGAATAATAAAAACGTTCTGCTGAAGGTTGCAGTCGTTAATTTGTTGCCTTTTGTCATCTTCCTCTCATACACAAATGCTTTGACATTGACAATTTTGATTTCTGTCATGATAATGCACAATCCTAACATATGATCGTTAAGCACAAATATATGACATGACAACACGATCATGACGGACAAAAGCAATACGCAGAATGACTTGCTGAATTGCCAATTAAATAACCATTCGCACTAAGGGGAAAGAAAGAAAATCACTAAAGAAAGGAAAAAGCCTAAGAACGTCCGAACCGATTTCGAGCGAATGACACAAAACGACGTGCAAAAAACAAATACAAAATTGTATGCGATACTTTCACATATCACGAATGTTATTTCGTCTTCAGTTGAATGAAAACTAAAAAACGATGTGTGGCAAAAAAGAGCGAGAAATGAAGGGAAAAATGAAGCAAATTATGAAAATATCAAAAAAAAAAAAAATAATAATAATTTGTATTGATCTGATGAAATCTTTCCACACACGAAAGCACGGTGCAACAAATTAACTTAATTATCACATGGTCACGAAGATTGATACAGCGATGTCGGGACATAGGAGTTGGCCGGATCAAAATGGCACGAGGTAATGGAAATGGTTTTATTATTGTACGTAAAACGGCTCTTGCCACATGATATGTATTAAACGCAAAGTAAAGTTTATCTAAACAATTTAAATCCCATGCCATAGATAGGGGGGCTATAGTATAGAAGTCGGCAAGAGATGACGAAAGAGATATGAAGAGAAATAGCGGTGTGGATAGTATGGATATGAGCAGGTAAGGTAAACGATATCGACGTGTATTTGTGGCACATATGTATCATCAGCTTCGGCACATGTAAACAAACGAAGAGTTGAATTACATTTTCGCTCGAAAGTTTCTAGCCACACGGCAAGAGAATAAATTCCTATGCGTTGAAGACCGTAAAGTCATAAAATCCATAAATCAATAGACAACCAGTGGGAAAGAAAAAACCTAAGCTTCGCGTAAAAAACTTGAATTTAAAATCGCCCAAAGGGAAATGATGAGGCGACTGAATATTTACGAGCCCTAGTATACCATCTGCCTACGTAGTAAGTCGTGGTTTTATTTTTGCATCATTTAGCACCTAAAGAGCGATTGTTCACAGTGTGGCGAATTTTTAGATTGTTTTTTCAACGCCCATGTGAAAAATGGGGAAACAAGTGAAAGAGAGCGGTGAATACGTACGATCCGAGAGCACTTTCGAGACAAATTAGCCATTATCGTGAATGACCTTTATCGAAAACTTACCGCTATATGCGAAATGAACCTTTTTTCAATTCTCAGTGACTGTTTACCCGTCACTATTACAATCCACACTTTTCACTTTACGAATTGAACAATAAAATTAGCTACGCACGACGAGGCACGTTTTTATTACAAAAAATCATTTTCCACCATTTTCACTGAGTTTAAACACCAAATGAACTTTGAACAAGTATAGCACAGAAATTTGTAACGAAATTCTCAAATACGTCGACGACGATGAAACCAAATGGCACCAGATACGGCTACGACGACGTGTATACACTACTTTCCATCAATTGCATTCGATTTTGTTCTTGTTTTTTTTATTTGTCTTAAAGCAGAGGTTTTCTCTAAATTTATTCGATTGATTTCAAGTAAATAGCGAATAAAAAAATAACAAAATAAAAATCACTTAACACTGAACATATGTACGCGACGAGCTTATAGTCAAAACTACGACTACGAGAGTATCTATTAGAATTTTTTCATTGAGGTGGTACCCAACCAGCCGACCGACCATACCATAGACGACGATTTGAGATAGAAAACGAGAAAAACAAAACGAAAAAAAGAAAACAACTTTACACACAAGTGAATGGGAGGTATAACCGAGCGACAACACTCTTACTGCGAAATGTTGTCGATAAAAGAGAAAATTGAGAGAGAGAGGACTTACTACTATCTCCTGTTTCAGATACAATGGAAATTCGAGTACGTTTCCAGGTATTTGTAAGATACGCTCGGAGATAAACAAAATTTTTCACCGAAATGCGTTGCGTTTTTTTTTTGTTGTTCAGTTCTTTCCAACGAAATAAAAAAAAAAAATTGGCGAAATAGCATGTGCCCATGTAGAGAGGATTTTAGATGGGTGTGTTCCACACGCAATCGAACGATGCCACGCACCATATGCAATGTCTGACCCAAATTACAGTGACAAAAGAAAATAATCTCCCACCCGTATCAAAACAGCGTTGTAATAGACTATCTCCAAATAGGCGGAGGGGGACAGGGAAATTCTATTACACCGCACAACACCGAATATGTGGGGGTTGGTTAAGACCATTCCGCCCGAAGAGAGTCGAATTCGCATTCGAAATGAGGAGGTTGGAGCTACTGCATCCCAAGGAACTCATACAACACGTACGCAATACAATTATCGTTACTACAAACTCTCTCCCAATTTCTCACTCTCCCACACTCATTTCCAACCCCCACTCGTAGCCATAACTCACACATCTGCAATAGTGACGTAGGACGCGTACTATACTATCGCTATTTACGAAAAAAAAAAGCTCACTATTCCGCCGGAGATGGCAATAACACCATAAGTGCAAGCGAGACAAACGACAAGCACAAACAATTGTTGTTTGTTTGGATTTTTGTTTACAATTTCCGTGATTTTTTCTGCTTTACACCATGAGGGAGATGAAAAGCTTACCTCTGCGCAGAATACCGCAGGCCGCCGTCACCCATTGCCCTTCTCCTGCCGGCCCAGAAAACCGATGAAACACTTTTGTGGATTCGTTATCCAACAACAGTATGTGGGTGTACAGTGCTTCGACTCATCCAGTGTTTTCTCTTTGACAGTAATAAATTTATAAAACCAAGAATGTGTCAAATGGAAGTTTTTTTGTTTGCAATTTAACCAAAAAATGAAGATTTACGACTTTGTTGTAAATTTTCCACAGACCTACAGGGTGACTCAGATTGGTTGGTTCGTCTACCCTCGGACGAAACCAAGTTTCACGGTATTGTCCATTCGAATAGAGGGGGGAAAAGACTGCGATGAAGTCAACGACCATAGTGACCATGGTGGAGGTAGAGATACGAGTAAATCAAGGACAATGAGTGTGGACTTGAGTAACGCGTCATCCATTGTACTTGAAAGCACTTTCCACTATGGCGGGCATATAAACATCCCTTCACGGGCGCCATCGAGCGCAGGAACGGTTATGAAATTTTAATTTAAACTTGTTTTATTTGAATTGAATTGAAGAACTCGGGGTGTGTCACATGAAGACATTAGTACTGCGACCATAAAGATCTATTGTAGCCCATTCTTTGATCTCGGATCTGAGTGCTACCTTAAAAAAATTGACAACTTCTCTAGATGGAGTTTCCTAGTTGTCATTTCTTTCTCGGGCAAGGTTTGGGCATGTGGTCAGTATGTATTCCATAGTTTCCTTAGCCTGCCCACAACGCCAACCGATTTCTGTGCCGTTGAGACGCATTTTATGAAGGTGGTCGTTGCATTCCCCGTGTCCTGCTAGTACCTCACATAGCACTCGTAGGTCGGCTTTATTAAATTTTAGAGCTTCTTTGACACGTTTGGGATTGTGATTCTGATCCATGAACGTTCTTGAATGTTAAATGCCTTTCTATCTGTTCCATAATTGATTCTGGCCTCGTAAAAGGTATTTGAACACCTTTCTTAGCTAGTATGTCAGCATTTTCAATGCCTTCATGGTTTTCAAGACCTTGCACATAAGTTTTTTAGTGTATTATGACATTCCCAGACAGCTTTAGAGTTATAGGTGCACCTCTTTAACGCTTTCAGAACAGCTTGGCTGTCTGAGAATAAAGTTGTCCTTGTGTTAGTTGGTCTCCTGTCGCTGATGCTATGTGCTGCTTTTTACAAGGTACATATAGGCTTAGGGAAGAAAAAATATTGCTAAGGTAGGTTCGGAAAATCCGCCTGGATTTCTCAATATGAGTACGTGGCATTCAAAGGTAACATTTGAGAAGAAGGTAAGTGAACGCATGTGCAAAAAGTAATTTATTGAAGGAAAATATTGAATATGCCCTTCGTTCTGATCGGCTATATTCCACGGATGTGATCTTTTGACATTGGCAAGTCAACTGTTTCCAAACAATTAAGCTTCATATGATAAAAAAGCTGGAACCTCCCAGTTATAAATGTTTCCCTTCCTTGTATCACTGTTTTGTTCCATTGCTTCTAGGTCCATCCTAATTTTGACTTTCCATCTTTGGCGTGAGCTTCTTCAGGCTCTTTTTTCCACCCATTATTCTTTTGACTGTTTGTCCATTGTCCATTCGTTCTACGTGACCTGTCAATCTTAACCCGTTCGATTTTATTATCATAAATTCTCCTTGGGAATTTGTTTTAAAAGATCCGATTACCGATAACCGATTTGCCCTACTAGATCACATCAAAATTAAGAACGAAGCATGACAAAAGAAGAAAAACAAAAAGCAAAGAACAAACTAGGCCATTGCAACGCCCCCAATGGAAAGCCTTGGTTCGGCGAAGAATGAGAAGAAAAAGTAAAAGCCCGTAATGTTCTGAGATTTCAAGCTCTGGAATATAATGAAGAGATCAAGCTTAAAAGATTTTAGTCCCTACGAAAGGAAGTAGGCCGTCCCCTCGGGGTAAATAAGGACAATGGCAAAGGAAAAAGTTTGCTAAAATTCAATTGTGCGGCGGAAAAACAAGAGAGCTGTTATAAACGGCGTAAAAGTAGGAAGCTCGTTTTGGACAACAAAAGAGTTTCAGTCCAATGGGGGAGATATTTCGATGAACTGGCAGCACTGGAAAACGATGTTATCAACCTAACACCATCGGAAGTAAGCTAAAAAGGAACAGAGAAGTTATATGGGCTCATCACATTGATGGAACAATGAAACTATTCCCGAGGACTGGCAAAACTCAGCCCTCATTCCCGTTTTTTAAAAGGGTGACCAAACAAATGCAGCAATCACCGAGGAATATCTTTGCTATCAAGTTTTAAAAGCGCTGTCAAATATTCTCTTAAAGAGGCTGACATCATAAGCAATGGAAATAATCCGAGACTACCACGGCGTGTTCAGAAGAACAGGAGGGTGGTCGTCATACGATGGTAATCATCACCGACTGTTGAGCGGAAGGTCTGTAGTTCAACTCTGTCTATAGCCAAGAACAATTCCTATACGGAATAACTGTGCAGCACCATCAGTTGTGAACGAGAGATGATCAAAAATGCTGACAAAAGCATAACATTCGCAGCATAAGATCATCTCAAAATTCATACTCTGTCTGTGCATTTCCAATATAACACCCTAATGGCATGGAAACAAAACAGTTACTGTGAACAATAACCAATGCGACAAATTCAGTCGAATCTCTCGAATCCTATCTAGGACAACCTCCTCCGGAGAGTAGTGAACTAACATTTTCGCCAAATCCTATCTAAGACAACCTCCCCCGGAGAGTAGTGAACGAACATCTTCGACACAAACCATTTGCACCCCGTCCAGGTTGTGTGGCAAATACCATAAGAGCGTACACTTTCGAACCTGCACGAACCCTATAAAAAAAAAAAAAAAAACTGATCGACGAGTAACCAGATTTGTATTAAAGGGGTTTTCAACTGGCTATGTTGTTTTGGTGACATCTGTCAAATCTGTTGTTTATTATTCAGTTACTGATGCCAAATAACCAAATAACAACAATCACCGGTGTTGTAAGAGTAGATCAAACAAAAAAATCTGGAGCATGCCCGTGTCACAAAAAAAAAAAAAAACGGCAGGCCGAAAAACAATTGGTGCAAACAAATGCAAAAACACCAGCATTTGATTGGCCTCAGCGAAGAAGTAATCCCAAACCGGGAAGCCTGCCGCTACTTTCTGAGGTCAAACCGGCGGACCCCACAAGCGGACCAGTAGGAATGCAGTTAAGTGGGAAGGTTATGGTCCTACACTTCTGACCATAACAACGCCGGAAAAAGGAAAAGAAGAAAAAGAAGAAGAAGAAGAAGACTGATGCCAAATAACCATGACAAATTACACGATCGAACAGCATGTCAATTAGTTAGTGCAAACATTGCGTGCGTTGCCACCATTTTACGGTAGATGTGGTGACCCTTCACAGTCGACTCTTCAACGTTTACTGGCCAAATTTGAGAAGACCGTTTCGTTAATCAATCAGCCAACGTTGTACGCAAAAGGAAAGAAAGATCGACTGAGAACATCGCCGCGGTACGTGAAAGTGTACAACAGAACCCAAGGCAGTCGATTCCTCCCCGTGCACAAGAACTTGGCCTTTCGCAGGCTTCAATTTTGTTTTGGGATTTGGACCTACGCCCGTACAAGATCGAACTCACCCAGGGAGCTCAAACTTCATGACGGTTTGTTCGCTGACTGGGCTTTCAGAGCTTTTGGAAGAGTACCCCGGCCGAAAAATAAACTTTAACGACGAGGCGCATATTTGGATAAATGCTTGTGTTAACAAGCAAAATTGCCGTATAAGAGACGATACAAACCCGCACGAAGTTCACCGGGTGACGATGCGTTCTCAAAAATTGCCGTTTGGTGTGGATTTTGGGCTGGCGCCGTCATTGGTCCATACTTTTTCGAAAACGACATTAGTGAGGCGGTCGCCATCAATGGCGAGCGCTACAGAACGATGATTACAAATTGAACCATATGAACCCAGACGACACATGGTCCCAGCAGGACGGCGCTACGTGCCACACAGTGGACACCACGATTGATATTCTGCATGAACGATTTGAGGGTAAGGTTATCTCTCGCAGAGGTAACGTGAATTGGCCACCAAGGTCGTGCGATTTGACCCCGCTAGACTTCTTCTTGTGGGGTTTCCTGAAGTCACAGGTTTATGCGAATAAACCACGATTGACCGATGGCCTTAAGGTGAACATAACACAAGCCATCGCAAAAATTCAGCCGAATCTATGCGGAAGGGTGATTAAAAAATTGGACCGTTACAACGTAAGAAGCCGAGGCGGGCATTTGAACGGTGTTATATTCCATACATAATGCCATACAAGGGCCTTTAACACACACAGCTTGTTTTATTCCATCCACAGGCCCTTATTGATGATCTAGGGGAAAAATGGGAATTCCATCAAACGGTCGACCAACTATTCCTATACTCTATAAACCGATCATGTATCATGTCCTAATACAAATATATCTAAAGAAAAAGGAAAATAGATTTCGGGTCTTTGAAAACAAGTTCCCAAGGAGAATCTATGATGGGAAACAAGACGAAGAAATAGGCTTGAGGAGCTCTATTCAGTCCCAAGCATTGTCCGAATACGTAGAACGAATGGACAGTGGACGGATAATCAAAAGAATAATGAGTGGAAAACCTGAGAAAAAATTACCGTGAGGAAGGCCAAGCCGAAGATGGAAAGTCAAAAGGAGGATGAGGACCTACAAGAGATGAAACAAACTGTGCAACATGAACGGAACACACTCGTGTCATGAAGGCTTTTAAAGGGTTGTCAATGAGTCTCTTATCTTCCGTCATTCGGTAAGTCATTATAAAGGGTCCGCCAAATAATTTTTTTTTTTTGAAAATGCTATAAAAAAAACTACTGAATATTTTCTCAAATTTCTTTTTTTATTTGAAAGTACAATCCTTCCGGTTAATAATGGAAAATAATTTCATTCAAATGGCTGCCTCGGCTGGCCATGCAGTAGCCTACACGATCGGTCCAACTTTTAAGCACATTATCGATTGTGTGCAGCTGTATTTCACCAATGGCTTCACGAATATTGTCCTTTAAAGCGTCAATTGTCTCTGGCTTGTCGGCGTAACACTTATCTTTGACGGCACCCCACAAATAATAGTCCAACGGTGTCAAATCGCAGCTCCGAGGTGGCCAAACGACATCAGCTCTGCGGCTGATAATGCGATCTTTAAAAACAGGGCGCAAAACATCGAGTGTAGCTTCGGCTGTGTGGCACGTAGCGCCGTCCTGTTGAAACCAAATGTTGCCAATATCCTCCTCTTCAATTTTTGTGAAAAAAAATTCGTTCAACATGGCCCGATAACGATAGCCATGGACTGTAACGGCCACTCCTTGCTCATTTTCGAAGAAAAATGGCCCAATTATGCCTCTGGACCAAAATCCGCACCAAACAGTGGCTCGTTTTGAGTACACCGGCTTTTCAATGTATGCGTGCGGGTTTTTTGTGCCCCAAATGCGACAATTTTGCTTGTTTACATACCCGCCAAGATCAAAATGAGCTTCATCTGAAAAGATGATTTTTTTTGGCAAAATCGGCATTTTCTGTAAGTCGATCGCAGGCCCACTTAGCGAAGCGAAAACGCATTGGATGGTCAGTTGGCTTCAACTCCTGAACCAATTGGACTTTGTATGGCGTCATACCAAGGTCTTTATGCAAAATTCGTCTCAATGATGTCTCCGAAATGTTCAATTGTTGAGAACGACGGTGAATTGATGTTGATGGCGCTTCACGCACACTTTCTGCCGCAGCAGCAATATTCTCGGGTGTACGCACTGTTTTTGGCTTTTCACGCTTTGGTTTATCGATGAGGATGCCAGTTTCTTTCACTTTTTTCACAAGATAACGAACATACGGAGCTGACGGTGCTTCTCTTCTTCCAAAATCCGTATGCAATTTTCGCACACATTCTGCAATATTACCATGATTTTCAAAGTAATGTCGCAATATTTCCCAGCGTTGTTCAAGCGTATACACAACCATATTCGTTCAGCGGAATGATAAAACTAATTATCTGTCAAATCAGACATGAGCTAAGTGTTACCATTCACGAAATAAGCACTACTTGAAAAAAAAAAAACGTTAGATGGCGGACCCTTTACAAGTTATGGGCGAGTTATTGCCCGAGGTAAGGTGAAAGTTCTCGACTGACCGTAAAAGACTAGATTTTCGTTTAAAAAATAATTTTATTTTTATACGAGTACATAATCTCCCTTGACTGGAACACACTCGATCCAGCGTTTCTCCAACATCACCATTCCTCCCCGAAAGGCTTTTTTTCTACGGACGAATATTTATCTACGGACCGCTCTTTTTCATTGGATGTGAACGCTTCCCCGAAACGAATTTCTTCAAGTTTGGGAACAGATGGAAGTCTGAGGGGGTGGCAAATTGGACCCCAAATACGCGGTCTTCCTATAGCCAACGCAACCTATTATACAAGTGAGTTGTGTTGGTTTCCTTCTTCAAGACAGGCCTCTTCTCTCGAATTTCGGCACCCCCCTAGAGCAGGTTGGAGGTTGTAATTGTCCGGCTGAAAAACGAATCTTCATACTTAACTGTACGTCCGAAAGCAGGCTTGAGGGTGAATTGAATGAATTCCTCCATGAGGAGTATTGCGGGTGAATTCATGGAGGTAGGGAATGCAATTGGCTAACTCATTACGTCGGCGTTCAGCGAGTTAATTGACTCCGCGATTTTACCGTCTCCTATAAGTTTTATCGCTCGCTGTTGTATTTTATCTAGCAGGTGCAGTGAGGTCTTAAGTACACCAGACCAGATGTAAGCGTTATACTCAAGCTTGAGGCGGATGCCTTATAAATTGAAGTCAAATCGGGGGGTGTGAAACCTGGACATTTTGCCGTGTTTTTGGACTTTAAATATGTGATCATTCCAATTAAGTTTGGTATTGATACACATATCAAGGATGGAAAGTTTTTCGGTTTCATCGACACAAGCGCCATTCATGGATAATAGCTGATTATTATTAAGGGTTCGCTTTAGTGACAGTAGACAGCATTGAGTTTTAGAAGCGACTGAATTCCACTCTATTATTTTTACCCCAATTGATTATGCTGTCAAGGTCGGAATTCAATGTACTTAACATACGCTGCCGTTCACATTCTACAGCCAAAGAGCAGGGTCGTGAGTCTTGGAACGAATATGTAAAGCTCAGTGTGCTGTTATCAGCGAAGGAAGTGTATTGGATTAGAAATAAAAGACAAATGAGAAAGAGAGTCGGACACAAAACAGAACCTTGGGGGACACCAGCATTTATTTGGTGAATATTAGACTTGAACCCATCCAAAACAACTTGAATTGAACGGTTCGAAAGGTAATTTCTAATCCACAGAAGCAGAGATTTATCGGTGCAATAAGCACCCATTTTCGACAAAAGAGCCTGATGCCAAACTCTGTCAAATGCTTTTGAAATATCAAGCGCAACGATCTTGTGAAAAGATTGGTTCCACTTTTCGATGAGCTATGCCATCAAATCACCAGTGGACCTGTTGCTTGGATTGCGGTCTTATTTCTGACGTCCAGTCCAATGATTGCTGCGAGAATCGTTTGTGTATTTGCTTTTGCTATCGTCCAGCATGGTGTCATGGACTGATTTCCAGTGTGGTTATCTGCCCGTCCTTCACATGGGTCATCTTTGAGAGATGGGCGACCACGTTTACATTTAACTGTCCATTTTTTAACGGCTTACATCGGAGGAACAGAGTCGAGGTGAACTTTTCTCAACCTTGGATGAATTTCCTTAGGAGCTCATTCATCCCAAACGAAGAATTTTATAACCGTACGATAATCAAGTTTACATTTTAACGACAAACACAGAAGACGTCTGCTGCAAAAAATCATGTAAACTACAGAGTGTGCCATCTCATATGGGTCGATATAAACTTCGAATAACTTCAACAATTGTTTCAACAATTGTTAACCGATTTTCATACGTCATAGTATTTTGGAAACGTCAATTCAGTACAATTTTAACCATGAATCGCTTCACACCAAAAGAAATAGTTTCAATGTTCATTAAAAGTGAACACTCGATTGTGCTAACTCGTGCTAACTGTGCGTATCGTGCAAAATATCGTGATCGTGTTGCTCCCAAAAAAGATACAATTCGTCGTTGGGCCTCGAATTTTTTTCAATTTGGTTCTGTGGCAAGCCCTCGTGAACAACCTAGGCCACGTCCGCGGCGTTCAAACTCATCTATTCAGTCTGTGAAGGCCAGTGTTCAAGAAGACCCAAGTTCGTCATATCGGCGCCGTTCGCAGCTGTTAGGCATCAGTGGGACCACTTTGCGGAGATTTTTAAAGGATGATCTTCACTTAATTCCATCCAAAGTGCAGATAACTCAAAGAATTTTGCCACAAGATGAGCCACGGCGCTTGACATACGCACAAAATGTTGTTGCAATGATTAATGCTGAGCCGGAGTTCTGGCAGCAAATTTTGATGACCGATGAGGCACATTTTACGCTCTCTGGCTCATTAAATAAACAAAATTGTCACTTCTGGGTCACCGAAAATCCTCACATTATCCACGAAGAGCCGCTATATGATCAAAAAGTTACTGTTTGGGCCGGTGTATGCGTTAAAACCATCATTGGACCGATGTACAAACCATCTTCAAAGTTGGCGATACAGTCGATGGCGATCGATATAGGTGGATGTTGGCCCATTATGTGGTCCCAGAAATGCCTAAAAAAGGCTTCTTTCACTTTTGGTTTTAACAACACGGCGCGACATGCCATACTGCGGACAAAACAGTGAACATTTTGCGTAAGAAGTTCCCTGGAAGATTGGTGTGAAAAAAGGGCGAAATTGGTGTTGACTGGCCTCCGAGATCGCCGGATTTGACTCCTCCAGATTTTTTTCTTTGGGGATACTTGAAAAGCAAGGTTTATGCTAATGGCCCGAAGGCAATAGAACAACTTAAAAGAAACATTCGTGCGCGGAAATCGCAGAAAATGTCATTGAGAATACGCGAAAACGAGCCCATTTTTGCATCGGCAATAAAGGCGGTCATTTAATTGATATTGTTTTCAAAAATTAGTCAAAATAAATTGTAAAGGTCTAGATTGAATAAAAGTTTCCAAATTTCCAAAATCGGTTGAGAATTGTTGAAGTTATTCGAAATTTACATCGACCCATATGAGATGGAGCACCCTTTACTTGAGAGAACAAGTTAAAAGTTGTCTTCCGAACTAATGACACGCGTACCCAGGCAAGAAACATATTTTTTTCCTGACTGGAACACCATCTCTGTGTCAGGCCGAGAACTTTCCACCTTATCCTCGTATATGTCGAAAAGTCATCGAAAATTAACTTGTCAGAATCGAGCCCTGCAAAAACTCAATCATTCATGGCAATATCCAAGCAATATCTCGAAATGAAAACTTGATTCAAACCTAGGTCATAAATGGCTTTCATTTTGAAACCACACATTGGATGACCCTACACAACCCTAAGACCTGAACTATTTTAAAGGAAGTGCCACTGATGAAGGCGAAAAACTAAAATTCTTAAAAAAAAACTATTTTTTTAACACGATATTGTTGGACGATGTTTGGCAATATGATCCCTGTCTAAGCTAAAGGCCAGCTTTCTGACTTCAGCAAGAGAGAGTCTTCCATTCTATTTTTTTAGTGATTGTAATGGGAACTCAATGGGGTACGTTATGCTTAGTAGCCTGATGTAAAGCTGAAGTCTACTCAAACCGTTACAATACTAAAGAAAAACGTGACGACCTACAAAAAAAGTACTAACTACTGCGAGAGAGCGCTGTGGTATATTTTCAAACACACTTTCCTAATATTTTTCAAAACTGCTTAATAATCCATAAACCAAAAAACAACACGACAACATGCCATAAACCCAGAAAAACCGACGGCCAGTACCATTCCACTATTCCTAGATCTGAATGCATCAACACCTTAGTCTAAATAAGACAATCTATAAATATCTGCATCTGTCTCTCATTCCGAAAATGCCAGCCCCCAACACCTCCCAGATCCGGATTAGAGCCCAGATACCCTACAACATAAAGTTCGCCCTCACACCGAACGCCAAACTACTCATTCTTCCTTCAAACGTATCGGTGACAAATATATTTAAAGCATAAGTTCATTTTCAGACATTATCCATAGCATGAGCTGCGCCTCTACATATATGTATCTCTCGGATACATATCTTGCCTTTCCTTGTTTTTAACGAAAATAGAATTTCTTTTCTTACAGATTCCACAGCACCAGATCCGTACATATTTATGTCAGTCTAGCGATTGTTTCTTTTTCGCCTTCCACCTACTCCTCGAATACGTCAATAACGCGCGAACAACGAAATTTCGTGCCAACTTATGACATTTGACTGATGAACCGGCGTCCAGGGCCGTTGAAAAACACAACCAAGCAGTAGGAATTCGATCCCTTCGAGTTTTGTTTTCCTCCTCTCGAAAGCTTTGCAGCAAAGTAACTTGCTAAATGGTTAATGGTATTTGGGGCCGAAAACTAATGACCCATACAACACGAGTCTATTTGCCAAGCATCCAGCCAACCAAGTCGTTTAATTTAAACCGAATTGTTGACAAATACCTTTTTTTGGATGTCAACTATGCGATGGTTTTTCATCTCTCGTGTGTGTACATTTCTCAAAAAGCATATCGATCCATGGAGAAGCAGACGAAGTAGGCAACAATAATAAATGTCCACTACGGCGAGACATCGTGGTCTATTTGATTGCCAATTATGTAAATTTCCATTTTTAGATTGGTAAATTATTGACTGGCAATCAAAAGATAAACGATCGAGATACACTACTCCAACTGGCACCGGCTGTATGTGAAGTTTTCATTGCGACCATATGGTAGGAGGGCGTCGAATCGAATATATCGTGCACAAAAGCGCTTTGGAGGCAATAATTGCAGCTAATCACTGACGCAAACTGAGGACTCATTTTCGTGGCAAGGTGTGATTTCAACTTACATCAACCTACCGTGTTTGAGGAGCAAATATTTAGTTACCTGACGAGGGGATTTGTGACGCAATAGAACAGATGCTTCAGTGAGTTTTGCATAATATTTCCTTGGTCGAGAATCATTGCAAATAGCGACTAATTGGGGTAACAACAACCAACTACGTCTCATGTACAGGGCCAGGCTGCTTTAGCGGGGGTTGGGGTGATGGTAAAAAATGTCTATTTATATCTAAAAGGTTTTTCTTTTAAGTTCTGAAACAAGTGTAACATACATTCTCGACGCGACTGTACAGAGATGAAGTTATGTCACACATTCTCGACTGAAAAATGTCAATTGAAGCAGTCCATCACTAGGCGACGTTGCCAGTTTTATTCGAATAATTTTTTTTGGATTAAATGTTTTATTTAAAAAGGCTACTGTAGGCTGTAACTTCTGACGAAAATACTGAGACTCGTCTGAGCTATAAGGTGGGTACATTAAAACTTCCCAGGCTCAATTCCTTCTTAGTCATTGTCACTCTCAAATTGTACTTAGTGTTTTCATGTGGTAAGACAGTACCCTTTCTAATGATCAATTCAGAACTGGTCAAGTGCTGACAGCAAGGCTTAGAATCACTTGTTGGGTCCTAGCACCCCATAATGTAGGATTGCCATCTAATCCCAATGTACAGTCCGTCCGTTTACCTTCTGGTATTGATGTGATGACGCTGGTCATCAAAGTGCTGTAGTCAGCTTGAATATTTGTTTGATTTATGAAACCCGCACCCTACTTACTGCAAGGTTTCCTGTTGGCACTATTGCTTGATTTTGTAGGGTATTTTCAAATTTGTGCTGCACTCTCCACACCAGTATAACATACTTCAATCGCAATTCAACTAAGACGTGGTAGACTTGTTTTAGGACACATTTTGAAGATTTGTGTTTAAGGCATGCAAGGGTAATAAGACCTTAAACTATTTATATATAAGTCCCAGAGAAAATGACTTTCTATAGTTATGCCCAGGTACGTGTAAGTGTCTACAATTTCTATGGTATCGCTGCTATCCAGATCTTTGCAGTTGAAAGTTTTAATTTTAACTTGAAATGCTATTATCATGGACCATTTCGCTGCTTCATGGAACTCCGTCTGCATGATCTATTCAATCTCTATGAAGGATCTGTAATATACCACAATCGCCAGATAATTTGCGTATGCGAAAGAAAATCTGCTGTTAAGACATTCTATCAGCACATTTGTGTATATTATAAAGAGAAGCGGACCGAGTTTGGAACCTTGCGGAACCCCACATTGCACTGCTCCTTCGATGCTGAACCTGTCTGTATCTGCTAGTTTTCTTCTAATCCCTACTCTTTCCAAAGCATCAACGAGTTACTTGTTAAGAGTGTTGAATGCTTTATTAAAGTCAAGGCAAAGCACCAAAACATGTTGACTTTTGTTAAGGCTATTGGGTGGTAGTGGTGCAATGGTAATCATCACCGACTGTTAAGCGGAAGGTCTGTAGTTCAAGTCTGACCATAGCCAAGAAAAATTCCTATACGGAAAAAACCCATGCAACAACACCAGTTGTGAATGAGAGATGATCAAAAAATGCTGACGAAGGCATAACACTCGCAGTATAAGATCACTTCAAAATTTATACTCTGCGTGTGCATTTCCAATATAAGATCTTAATGGCATGGAATAAAGTTACTGTAAAACTACAATCAACGCGACAAATTCAGTCGAATCTCTCGAATCCCAAGACAACCACCCCCGGAGAGTAGTGAACGAACATCTTCGACACAAACCATCTGCACCCCGTCCAGGTTGTGTGACAAACATCAAAAGAGCGTAACTCTTGAACCTGCACGAATTATAAAAAAAAAAAAAAAAAAAAAAAAAAAATATTAAAATCGCCCAGAAGTAGGAGCACCCATTGTCAGCGGATCGGACGATTGCTTTGCTTGAGCTTTCTTCGGACTGTCGATTTGTCAAGGCAAAAGTTTTGTAATAATAGGAACAGAGGTGATATATTTGTTGGTTGTTCTAATACCATCAGTCCAAGGAGCCTTTCGATTTAATCGAGATACGAGTATTGAGTTCACTACCTTCATATGGTCTGCGTCATCTATATAAATCGAGGATAGATGATGGAAATTGCTTGCAGTGAGAAATGTGCGTTTCGTCTACCAATGTAGTTACAATCCTGTTAAGTCCGAACTTTTTCGCAATGGTATGATCTTATCTTTTTGAACTTGAATTTTGCATTATATTTAAAATTTTCGTGGGGGCAAACACCCCATTAATTGAACTTAATTCAAACTAAACTTCATTTAACTTAATAACTAAAGAGAACGGGTTAGGGGCGCGATCCTTAGAAACTAAGACTGGAAGGTGGGAAGGCTATTGAGAAGACGGAGTTTTTGGCATGGAGTGCAGAGGTTTGAAATCGTTAATATTCGAATTAGCACCTGCCAGCATAGGAAATGGGTTCATTGGAGGCGTATGAGGTGCGGGGGTGGATAAATAGAAAAGACGAGGATTGCGTATACTATGAGGGTTAGTATTAAGAGATGTGGAGTTATAAAGGTGGCGCAGAAGTATATGAATGAAGAGTATGTCAGAAGTCTTCTTCTTTCCTCAAATTGATTAGTTTCAGACGGTTTTAATAGGAATAATAGAAGAACGTTCCAGGGCAAAGTAGGAAGCGACGTTGGATACTCTCGATTCTAAAAATGTGGGTTTGTTGATAAGGGAACCACATTTGAGAAGCCTATTGAGATGCCTATTTGGAAAAGAATTGGGAAAGGGTGCTTGTGTGGGTGGCGAGGAACTAGTGGTGGTAGAACAAACAGTTCGGATCAGATTGAAGGAAATTCGTTGACGTGGCGGTTTTGGTGGCGCAGAAGAAGAGGTCTGTATAACTGGAAAACTGTTTTTTGGCCACCCTCTAGTAAAAACTAGGAAATGTAAATGTTCCACTTCTCTCAGATGTAGTGAACCGAGCTATGTGAGTTTGAAAAGGAAGGTTAATACCCTAAAATTAAGGAAGCTTAATACATACAACTGCAAGACTGTTTAGAAATGTTTACTTACTCAACAAGGAGACAATTACGCGAATCGGCATAGCAAGACTCGCGATATAGAAAAAATCCTGTTATTTATTGAACATACTTCGTCATTCAGCTGCCATGTTCTCCAATCAATAAACTGAGAACTATTATGACTATAATCTGCAAAAACAGTGAGTGAAATAGAATGATAAGCTTCCAGTGCTCGGCGTGGATGAAAGGTTTGCTTGACCTTCCAAAGTAGCAAGTTAAATCCAGTTTAAGGTACTTTAATGCCAAAAACATTTGTTTTCTATCTGTCGTTACAAGGTGGCAAGTTTCACAGATTAGCTATTTAAGCGGTTTTGGCACATGTAGGACTATGTGAGAAAAAATTCTGGTTAAAAACCCGAGCCCAATTGGAGTCTTATGTATTTTGAGAACACCCTAGCCGCGGTGACCTACGCTCATCTGCCTCAAATAAGTTATAATCCCGCCTTCCGCCGTCGCAGTCATGTTTGAAAATAGAACTATCATTAAATACTTTCGCCTTCAGACAGCACACGTTTCACTCGCTTATCAGCGTTAATCTTCGACGCGCGGTAGATAGTTTCACTTGGAGTTATCACCCAGCGTCTCCTCTTTGATAACGCACTTCAATTCCACATACTCTGATAGATGGCCTTCAAGGAAACATAAAACACAAAACAAAACAAACCTTCATCGTGAGCTAGTCTGCGTGCGATTGTCAATTAATGTTATCAACAAACAATCCAATCCGATACGTAACATCAGTAAGACGGCAAACGGGAGGAGTGGGCATAGAGCGGAGTGGGTAATCAATAACAAAAGTCGCCACGAGGTTTTCAAGGTCTCGCGCATTAATGATACGCCAAGTAATGAACGTTAGATACGGAGAAGCATTTCCTCGTTCAAAAAGTTTATTCGCCCAACGGCGACGCGCCCTTGGAAAAGCTCACACGAAAAGCCCTTATGTTACCTTCATACCATCGCATCGTCATGACATAGAGGGATTTACACCCACCCGAGAGGATATAGTGGACATCAAACACCAGAAGCAAGCTGTCAAACTGCATCTATTTCTGTCGAATCGCAAGGATGCACAGAGGGTCAGTCTATTTCACGCAAAAACTCAACGAACGAGTGTAAAGATATATTCATAGATAAATTTATTTTAAGCTTTTACCGGTGAGAGGATTTTTCTGGCGTCATTGCCGCGCCACGCCAACTATCCTCATAGTGCCAAGCGGTTTTTACTAGTATGTCTCGTGGTCTATGCCGCTTAAGTCACGAGTCGTTCGTGCCTAATGCGCCTGTGGACCTGACGTATATTAATATGCGAACGTGTCGTTTAACGTCACCGACTAATTGCACTCATGGTACACCGACTAGTCGCAGCTAGAATCGAGGGTAGGCGGTCTATTTTGTTTCTTTCGTTTTCTTCTCCTCGCTTTCCATTTCCTCTATTTCAAATATCTTATCACTTGTTCGTCGTGGCGATTATATCTCTGAGATACGACCTTAATGGCGACAATGATGTTATCTCACGACATTCTCGATATCGGGCGCGGGGGGTGACAAAAGCTCATCGTCCGATGGAGCAACAGGAGATGATTTATCGCTGCGACTGTTTTTCCCCTGAACTGTCGCACTAAAGTCTGTTAGAAATGGAACTTAAATCTGATAGCTGCTAATATTGATTTCGTTTTTTGCATGCTTTATTGTTTGGTTGCTAAAAATACATCACATATCTAAAAATATTGTCTGCCTCGTTGGGGGTTACCTAACACTTGGACTGAATAAACCAGCCGAGGCGAGAGATTTATTTCGCTACCCTCTATAGTGACTTTAATTGCAAAAAAAAATTAAATTGGTTAGCAACGAGAGTAGGGTTGCACCAAGGGAAATTAAACAACGAGTCACTCGTTTAGTTTTATTGAGCCTAGGCCATTAAATAACCTTTTAAAACCTAAAAAAATATTTTAAAGGTATTTAAAATATGCTCCTAAGAGTATATGACGCCTTTGGCCTGGTAATTTAAAATTGAATTTAAGTGCAGACCCTACAGCCAAGGAAAAGCTTATAAAACTCGGTTTAAAGGCTTTTTAGAGGTATCGATTGGAAAACAGTCAACTGAAAATTCAGGCAATAAAGTAGAAGCACGAGCGGAGGGATATGAAAAAGGGCGCTGACAGCATTCGGGTGTGGATTTGTTATTCATGGCGGACAAAGTTCTTAAGCTATCGTTGTATCAGCAAACGCATAATACTTATAGTTGATCAGCTACCGGTATAGTCCTGGGCGAGAATTACCTTGGCTAACCGCCTGACTAGCACCAGCTTCCTAGCAATCAATGGCTACTTGGTTGGCAGCAGTACCTATAGAAGTCAGCAACAACTTAAAGAATGATGAAGCTGATGTTGATGTCGAGGCAGACACCGAATAATCTTTTAAAGTCAGCCGAAAAGCTGGCGCAAAGTTTGGGTCCTCAGTATGGTTTATCCCATCCGCATGATAGAAGATCTATTAAAGAAAAAATCTTCTGAGCATATAAGATTGTGTTTGTAGTATTGTTTGAAGACCTGAAACCGCTCGTCAGCACCCTGTTAAATAGGTGGCTTCAGGCCAGGTAAGTCCATCATACATTTAAAATTTTGCTGCCCAAAATCTGTGTGCACGGTTGTCCTTGAATCCTGTGAACAAGTCGTTCATCAAAATGTGTTGTAGAGACGAATGAATTGGCACTTCCTCTGGTCGATATTGACGGCTTATTCGTGACATGTTCAACCACAGCGGCGAACTCTCATCGGAATGGTCACTCCTTTCGGTGCCTCTTGGTCACGTGTTGTTTCAGTCTCTTCAAAGTGAACGGCTTAACGCTTTGGTGTTTGATGAATTGGCTTAAGACCGCCGGGATCTCTACGTCGAAATTCATGTTGCATCAAAATTCCGACGAATGGTCAATCCTTAAAGTGACTTTAAGGACTATAGCGTTCCAAGCAGGGAACTTTTAAAGATTGGGTGAAAGTACTCGGATTGACTACAAGGTTAGTACCCTTAAACTCATGATCCCCTTCGAAAAATGCATCAAGGTAAAGCCTTCAATGCCGTGAACGAAAATATTCGACAAAGCCTTATTCACAAAGCTTAGAGACTTCACTGTTAGCCATATTGAGACGAGCACAGATATAGAAAAAATTCGTACCCTGTGAGATACAGAAGGAAACCTCTCTGGTGGAACAAGGAACTGTAAAATTTGCTACAGGCATAAGGTCTGGAAGGCATACAATGACTTCCCTAACATCTACAAAAATGCCATTTAGGGGTGGAAAGTCTATACTGGACAAAGTAATGGCAGTATATCGACAATTTCTAAGATACCGTCAGCTTGAGTAAGATCCAGTCCGAGAAATCTTTCGCCTTACAGTCCGTTAAACGGGAGGATGAAACTTGGACAGACTTAGCGAACCACTGGAACCCTAAAACCCCTGATTCTTACCAACGTTCCTGGGTGCTTTGGCCTCGGCTCGTCTCCGTCAAAAGCGCGGGTTAGACATGTAAATTCCAGGGAACAAGGTCGAATACTGAGGAAAAGTAAGTGAGTAAGCCAAAAGCTGCTTCTCTCAATACAAATAAATGGGGTCGAAGGTCTCGTCTCCGTCATGTCAAAAAAGAATTTGAAGCGTGATGAATTTATGAATCTGCCTGATTCGTCGTGACGTCCCCCTGTCTTGGTTCCAGGTCTGTTTAGTCTTAATTATAAAAGAGGTCACGAAAGCAAACATTTATTATTCTTTTTACTTAAGACGCCCTAGTGGGTGTTCGAGCTGCACATTCGTATAAATAAGTTTCAATTTCGAACTCTCAATACCCTCAGAACTGATGTTCTTTACTAACAAGAGTGAAATACCAACCACAGTCTATTCCTATCTTCCAGTGTCAAATAATTAAGCATTTTAGATCCAAAGCTTAAATGGAAGTCTAACATAGGAAACCGGGACAGCAAAGCTAGCGTAGATTTTAATGCCTGCAACAAAATTTTCCGTGGATGTAGACAGCCTCAGCATCACCTATGGGTTACTGGGCTGATCAAAGGCCTAATCAAAGCTTATAACAAAGTCAAGCTAAGATCGGCTGGAATTGGTACTATGGGATCCCTGAAATGCTGCACGTTCTTCAAATACATATGCTACCCTTAGTACTTCTGTCTTCCTCCATCGTCTCCAAAGTAATGTAGGTCTCACTCCCTTCGACGTGTAAAATTTATTGGCCACATGGGAAGTGTGATAAGGACGTTTTTTGTCAAAGAAATAGGTGCCTGGTGCGCTATAATGAAAAGGCTAATACAAGCTTAACTAAGAAGACACGTCGGCTCTCTATGTTTGGCTTCTGACTCTGAAGGCACGTGGATCAATTCCTGATGTTTCTGTGCTGACAGAACCCTCTGTGGTGTACTTGTTTAGAAAAAGCTTCTTGAAAATAGCCACTAGGGGTTGGTAATAAAAAGTAGGTCCACCTTTCAGTCCACCCTTATGTCTCGAATAAATGGTGTTGGTATCATTGACACAAAATAAGAAGTAGGAATGTTTAATATCGTTAATAGTAGAAAAAAAAGAAAGGGACCCAAGTGGTTGCCTTGGGGGATACCACAGGAAGCCAAGAAACGCATAAAAAAGTCAGATCTGACATGAACACTCTAAAATACGTTCAAAGCTAAGAGAAGACAATTTGAAAATATAACTCTGTGGGCAATTTCATCGAATGTCTTACTGAATTTGGTCGAAATTCACTGTCCACTTCCTTGCCATTTCTAAGGTTGAGACGGTAAGGAACGACAATTTGACTATGTTTGTGAGTTTCGGTGTGCATTTCATACAATTCTTACGAGTAAATGAGAGCTGGGCAATGGACCTCCTCGGACCTTTATTGTAAAAAAGCTTTTCGAATTGTAGGAATTCTCTTAGATAAAGAATAGACTGAAGATTTTTGAAAGAGGCAGAGAAAGGGTGGGTAGAGCTAGAGAGACCATCGGGACCAGGAATAAATCCATCACTAAGTTGATTTATTTATAACAGAATAGGGGTAGGGGGGTAGTTAAAGCAATCAGAGTCAGGTTCGAAGGAGAGTCTTGGGATCACTCGAGATTTCGTCACTGAAGGTGAGGTAGTCCGATTTTCTTTCATGGCCAATCAAATTGATGGCCGTAGTGCAATGGTAATCCTCACCGACTGTTGAGCCGAAGGTCTGTAGTTCAAGTCCGTCCATGGTCAAGAACAATTCCTATACGGAAAAACTGTGCAACAACATCAGTTGTGAATGAGAGATGATCAAAAAGTGCTGACGAGGGCATAACACTCGCAGCATAAGATCACTTCAAAATTCATACTCTGTGTGTGCGTTTCCAATATAACACCTTAATGACTTGGAAACAAAAAAGTTACTGTGAACTATAACCAACGCTAATACATTCGGATCTCTCAAATCCTATCTAGGACAACCACCCCGGAAAGTAGTGAACGAACATCTTCGACACAAACCCGTCCAGGTTGTGTGACAAACAACATTAGAGCATACACTCTTGAACCGGCACAAATTATAAAAAAAAATAAAAAATAAACAGAAAGAATGACTTAGGATCATTTATAAGGGAATCGCAGAGTCCGGAAAAATGCAGATAACTATCAAAGTAGTGGGAAAAGTCTGAGTACGAAGGAACATGTTCAACAACTTGTTTCCAAGAGAACGGAGTCTTGGATTATACCAAGGTGGGCAAGTAGACGAAGTTATGTATCGAGAAAGGTGGATGTCTCTATGTAATATCGATATGGCACTGTTTAAGGTCAGATTGCTAAAATTGAGTTATTCACTGATTTGGCGGAATTTTGCTTTATAGAAGTTGAAACCTCAATGGGATGGTAGCAGGCAATTGGGACAAAATGAAACAAAGGTGTTAAATGGATCAGTTATGAAAATGAGGTCTGAGAGATACCATTAAGTTGGCAAAGGTAACAATCAACTAGGATATTTAGAAGGAGACATTCTTTGGCTGCAGTGCGATGAGAGGCATTAATGGGCGATTCATTGTTTAATGAAGTTCATATAAGACGAAGAAAATTGAAGTTACCGAAAAGAATGATTCCATTAGGAGGTTCGAATGGGCCCATTTGGAGTCAAAATGGGAGATTGTAACGAGGTATGAGTCAAATCAGTTTAGGACGGCAATAGGACACAGGTCGGTTGGGGTTGTCATTAGAAATAGTTTCAGGTTATCTATTGTATGCTGGGATTCAGGTTCGTTTCAGTTCTCATACACTTCAAAAGGTAAGGCATAGACTGTTATTGACTGTCTGAGTGAAGAGATTTTTATAATGAAAGGCAAGAGGAAGTTTTTGTCAGAGGGTAGAGCAGATAAGAAGAGGAGGATAGTTAATAGCAAAAAAAATTACCGTGATCATGTCTACTACGCTGTAGAAATTGGCGGAAGGCATCGATATCGTTTGATGTTCTTTTTAATGAAAAGGTTTCAGAGACAAGGGAAGAAGTTAGGAGATTTTCTTATCGAATGGAGACCATTATACTCGCGTTTACCAAACCAAGTCTAATTTGTCATGAAAATAGCCCACAAACGAGATGAATTTTTCAAACATCTTTTTATCTTTTAGCCAAGCGAGTAACGAAATGAAAAGAGGTCGTTAGTTTGACTGTAGAGGGCAGGTGAGGTTTACAAAAGATTGAGAGGAGATAGGGTAAAAGGTTATTGAGGAAGGCGTTGTTGGTGTCGGGTGAGAGGTAGAGATAGCTGTGGTGTAAGGTTTACAGTTTGACGTGGAACTGGAAGAAGAAGATAGCGAGGGGTTAAGGATATGAGACAGAAATTAGCATATTTGGCTCCAGTCTTGAGGTCAATATTTAAAAATAAATTTGGGAGAATTACTTGAGTTGAAGGCGTGGTGATGGTAGAGACGGAACTAGTATTTAGAGACAGATTAAAGCACATCCGTTGCAGTTTTGCTGGAGCAACAGTAAATAAAGTTGACTTTAGTTCAAAAATTTACTACGAGGAATTTTCTTAGAATCATACTAAGATAGGGTCTTTCCCAAAGTTGCGCCTAGATATTATAATACTAGTGAATATACTATGAACGGTACGACCAATTCGCTGGAAAAGCTTCCAGCGAAAGGTACATAGGTGCTGAACCGTTCTGCGGAATCCCCAAGTCAAAGATTAATTTTCTCTTAAACAAACGCGAAAAATTCCAATACCCGCACTTTTGTAACAGCGTTCAAGGACTCCGACAATCGAAGAGATTCATAGGGGCACTGAACAAACACTCTATTAATATTCTCAAATAGAGTCGGTCTGAGATATCATCTTCACAAAATTAACCTCTTAACAGAGCACTTACTATGCGAGTGTGCTGCCCTCTGCCATCTTAGGAAACGTATCCTCCTCAGTGAAATCATGACTCCTGATTTAGTCATCGCTGTGGTGCGAAAACGATTTATCATAGTCCGAATAACTTGCTCAGATGAATGATTATGTCGACGGGCACGAGATAAGTTTGGCGAACCGAATCATGGTTTTCAAAATAAGTTTGCACAATTTGCATGCGTTGTTCTGGCGTTAATCTATTCATCGTGAAATGGCAAAACGTACTAACCACAAATTAACTTTCAGCTGTCAAATTGACAGTCTGAAACAATGTTGCCAGTTTCTTTTTTTTTTTTTATAATTCGTGCAGGTTCAAGCGTATACCCTCTTATGATGTTTGTCACACAACCTGGACGGGGTGCAGATGGTTTGCGTCGAAGATGTTCGTTCACTACTCTCCGGGGGTGGTTGTCATAGATACGAATTGAGAGATTCGACTGAATTTGCGTTGTAGTTCACAGTAACTCTTTTGTTTTCCATGTCATTAAGGTATTACATATATTGGAAATTCACACACAGGGTATGGATTTTGAAGTGATCTTATACTGCGAGTGTTATGACTTCGTCAGCACTTTTTGATCATCTCTCATTCACAACTGATGTTGTTACAAAGTTTTTCCGTATAGGAATTGTTCTTGACTATAGACGCGCTTGAACTACAGACCTTCGGCTCAAGAGTCGGTGATGATTACCATTGCACCACGACTACCCCCAGTTTAAGAACCAAAGGAACTTTTAACGTCGATAACCAATCATTCTTAGTGATGAAGCTCACTTCAAATTTTATATATTCATCAACAAACAGTTTTGACGCATCATTGAGTTCACCATTCTTCGAAGAAAGAGTTGGTCCTGGCAATTGAGATTGCTATAAACAAATGATTGATGAATTTTTATGGCATTAACTCGAAGAAATATACAAAGATGATTGTTGTGTCCAACAGAGTGGTGCTACGAGTCACAGAATACGTCAAAATATTGATCTATTACGGCCTTCTGTCAAGGAAAGCAGCGACCAACAAAGAAAGACATAAAACATTTCCCTAACGACTCCCAACACGTCCTCCCAACACGTCTCCATAAATCTTCAGCTTCTACGAGTAGCTTTTCCTTCACAAAAAAAAAAGAAGAAAAATGTGCCTTAACAATATCATTGCTCCGCTTCGATCACATCACATAAGCGTCAGAAACACTGCTGATCCGTCATATTTTACGGCCAAACAAATGCCTAAGCTTTTCACCAGGTATATAGAACTAAATGTGTCTGTAGAGCAAAACCGAAATAGAACAGCTTGTAGCTCCTCCTGCGTCATCCAATAGCACATATGTACTATGACACTCCAAGCATTATCTAGAAGTATCAAAATTAAAGCAACATTATCTGCCTCGCAATGACTGTCGAATTACGGCACGAGAACAACTTCTCCGTCATCGCCATGCAAATAGATACATCGATTATTCGGAATAGTGTTTAGCGCCTTGATAGATTACCCCAAACTACGTCACACTGGCATAAGACCCGATTGCATTCGGCGTCAAACGCGGACATGTGACTCCATAAAGTCATGCCAGTGATGATACCATCCATCCTCATCGCCCATGCAATCTATTTGTGTGTTCCACTTCCACTCGCGTCTCTCGCTACATTCTATCTCAAAAATACGAAAATACATTTTCGAATTTCAATTCCATTTTATATTTTTTTGTTTCTTTTCATTTCGCTTTTTCTTAAATAGTTTCGTTGTCTATTCTCAGCCAGCGAGAAAGTAGCGCAAACCCGACCAGTTGTACAATGTATCGTCGTCCATTGGCAACAACTACAATCGTATGTGAACGTTTCTCGATTTTTTTTTTTCGTTAAAACATCTACAATCCACAAAATATAAATTATTCATTATCCTATTGCACTCGCATACAATATGACTTCTATCTTCTATTTTCAATCTCCTCAATGTGTACACGCAGAATAAGGAACAGGAGGGGGCCAAGGAACCGGGGACTGGGGAGGCAAAAGCTAGAAATAGCTCAAGCATTCAAAACATAATTTTCATATTGTTTCCTTGTTACGCGACTCACATTTGAAGGAGACAACAAAACAACAATCAATGAACATGCAAGTCTAGGTGGTTCAAATGGCCTCGGTGTGTACACCGAACACTGAGCAGTTAAGTCATCGTTAATTAATTAATTTTAACAGAGAGTCATTTAATTGACCAACAAATGTTCGTGTAATCCACGAGTGACACAGAAATCAAGTGACACAGGCGACAGGATCCAACCGCGACCGTCCCTTATGTTATTTAAAAATAAATTATGAAATTCGTTTTTTATTTTATATCTCTACTTGATTCATGGCTTTCTTCACTGACGCTGGGGGTATCTACCCGAGTATCCAATGTGCTGATTGTGGCTATGTGCACTTTTGTTTGTCTTGTATTCCTTTTCGACTTTTCTTTTTTATAAGGATCTATTTTTATAAGCGAAAACAAAGAGCTGAATAGAAATAAATAAATAATACCTTGGCATGACAAATTTGGAACGTATCTATAACCTACGTTTCTATATTTGTATTTATAAAGAACAGATTGCGAGTGCAATGATTGCGAGCAGCACGACAGGCAAAGGCGAAAGTAAATTGCAAATCAAGATTGGTATCGATTGGTGAAATGTTTTAGTAAATAGCGAAATAGCGGTGTGGAAGGGCATGTCTTATACAATTGGCGTCTATCAACAATGTGACATGGATGTCGGTAAAAATGAAAGTCATTTGATTAGGGTCTTTGAAGTGGGACGTTTATTTAAGTCCAAACAATGATTTTGAACGAAGAATTATTGGGAATTGGCATTAAGTCGTGGCGTTTTTTTTATGAAAAAAAAAATGTTTGCTTTATTAGTCAAAGTATTGTCCATCGTCCAGGTTAGCCACTACGTTTTCCCATCTTTCAGCAGAATACCATGTTGAAAGAGCGCAATCTACGAATTAACCCATTTTTCGCAGTTCTCATAAGAAATAAGCTTCTGCTCGGGCAGGCCATCGATTGGAAATAGTAATATGCAGCGTCTGTAAAATACGCCAGGCGGGGTAGGAGTTTCTATTTGAGCGTTTCCAAGTACATTTTGACCGGTTTTACGACGTGCGAGCGAGCTTTCGAAGTGTTTTTGGCGCAGTTGGCATTTGGGATTGAATGCAAATATCTCTACTATTCTCCCGTTGAAGCAGCGTTCGTTCTTTGGTTTCAAATCGTACTGGACTCAGTTCCTTTGCATTTGGATCATTAACATGGCTTTTTGAAGTTTTTTTTCTTTTTCTTTTTTATGGGGTTGGCGCAGATTCAAGAGTTGCTCTCTTATGGCATTTGTCACACAACCTGGTGCAAATGGTTTGTGTCGAAGATGTTCGTTCACTACTCTCCGGGGGTGGTTGTCTTAGATAGGATTCGAGAGATTCGACTGAATTTGTCGCGTTGGTTGTAGTTCACAGTAACCTTTTTTTTTCCACATCATTAAGGGATTATATTGGAAATTCACACACAAGGTATGGATTTTGAAGTGATCTTATACTGCGAGTGTTATGCCTCCGTCAGCATTTTTTAAACATCTCTCATTCACAACTGACGTTGTTGCACAGTTTTTTCCTATAGGAATTGTTCTTGTCTATAGACGGACTTGAACTACAGATCTCCGCTCAACAGTCGGTGATGATTAGCATTGCACCACGACCACCTGGCAAGTGTTTCGCATGAGACTTTCGATCAGTTTTTTCCAATTCTTCATCTCCATGGCACCGGATCTCATATGGCACCGATCATAGAATTCTTGCGAACGACTTGCATGTGAAAAAGGTCCCTGCACGTTGGATACCGAGAAAACTGCGAGCTAGAGTGTTGCTTTACCAAGACAACGCACCAGTCCACAAAGCCGGCGTTGCGATGGCTGCCATTCAAGAAACGGGATTCGGACTGCTCGAACACCTACCCTATGCGTCAAATCTAGCTCCTAGTGGCTTCTACCTCATTTCTCGACTCAAGGAACACATCCGAGGCAAGAAATTTGAAGAGGATAGTGAAGTTATGGTCGCTGTTGAGGCGTTTTAGGAGGGTCAAGGCAAAGATTTTTTTCCTAAGGGAATCCTGGGTTTAGAAAAAAGATGGACTAAATGTTTTGACTTGTTAGGAGACTATGTAGAACAATAAATAATTTTTTTAACTGTAATCGACGTGTTTTATTTTTATTATCATTACTTTTAGATCACCCTTCGTATACTGAAACAGCCGCCTAATAGCTGCCATTGGCTGTTTTACGGAAAATATTTGGCGTGGAGAAATAAACATTCAGTTAATAAATTCGTAGAATGGCATAGATGGCGCCACTTTTGACAAATCGAGTTTTAGAAAGTATCAAGCATCACCAAAAAACCGTAAAAACCACAACAGTCAAACCCAAGGGAATACAGAAGGCTGCTTGTACATTACCGGATGAAGTAACGCGCAACCAAACCTCAAAGGCACCTTACCAACGTGCAAGAAAACAAATCATTCAGAGGATCATCGCCGAATCCAAATTCACAGAAACGGAACACAGGAATATATTAAAAAATTTAACGTTGAGAAGTTAAAGGACCCTCATATCCCGCGTTAATAACAATGCGGAATTAATAACAAAGCCTTACAACCTGGCATGGAAACTAACAACAAAGCAGGACAGGCAGAAGCAGTATGGCCAGCAATAAAAAATGTTGTAAAAGAAACAGCAGAAAGCAAACAAGGCTATTGCAGAGCTCCCAAAAAAGCCTTGGTTCGACGAAGAATGCGAAGAAGTAATAAGAGCCTGTAACGTATCGTCTACTTCGAATCTGGCTTCTTTTTAAGCAACGACTTAAAAAGAAAGCTCCAAGGAAAGAGATCTGATTCCAATGAAAAAGTGATTTCCCCAACTGAAGATATTGTAATATCACAGACAAATTGTTTTACAAAAACGACATCGAAATGTAGGAAAAGCCTTGGAATGAATGTGTCACTCATGAGGGAGACTATGTTGACAAATAAAGTGGAAATTAGCCTAAATGTTGTTGAGTTACGTGTTAAAAGCGGAGCAATGAACCTTCTATTCGACTGCGGCTAAATATTTTAAATAGCATTTTAGGCCACATACTTGAAATGCAAAATGAATAAGAACCTCCTATAAGGATTTTTTTTTTGAAGTAATAGACTTTTTAACAGACTAACACAGAATTGGTGCACTCAGATAACAATCTTGAACGCTCCCTACTCATTGGACTCATGATTAAAATTACTTTTTACTAAGCAAGAGCTTTTTAAACAGACAAGATCTATCGCCCCAACTAAGCCAAGTCAGCGAGGGGTCCTCAACCTTCCTTATGAAGCTGAGATTTAATACCATACGAATAGAAGTATGACATGACTTTACGGTGGAAGGCTCGCTTTCTAAAGTTGCAGAGGCACAAGACAGATCACATATTTTAAAAATAATATCATTAAAATGACCCCCACGTCCTCGTTTACAGGACTCTATCCGAGAAGTCAAATTGTATGACTCTGTTGCATAAGTCAGTGTTGATCTCTTTTTCAGTTATAAGTTGCCATAAACTAGCGACTTAACATAATCCCAAAAATAAATAGTCTAGAGGCATTAAGTTGCAGTCAGTCTTGCAAGCCATTCCACATCGCCCCTTGCCAAAATAACGTGTTCTGGAAAGTTTTTTGTATCAACATGACCGTAATGCCCATTGTATATACGCAGTACGTTGTCCCATCTTGTTGGAACCGCATGTCGTCTAGATCCGTGTCATCGAATTGAGACCACAAAAAGTCAGTTGTCATGGGCCGACACAGTTCGCTACTAACCGTTTCGTTTTGGGAAATGTATGGCCCAATGCCGCCGCCTGCCCAAAATCCACGCCAAACATTAATTTTCTTCTTCGTTGTTGCTTAATCTCTCCCTAAATTCAATAACAAAGCCATTCAACTGGACACATGCTTAAGATGCCAAGAGCCGGATTCGTTTCCAACTGCTCCAGAGCCCAATTAGCCAACGAACGATGAGCTTGGTGATCTTGGAGGCTTCAGTTCTTGCGTTTTTGGCGAGTAACAGGAATTGCTTGATCAACTACCCAGGGGCTTTCCCGACTTCGGTCATAATTCATTTATGCCGAATAGGAACAGGAACAATTTCAACACGTTGTTGAATGGTGTAAAATGGTTGCTATGACAGAATATGACGACAGCCTTCCTACATGAAATGTCAGATCAATAAACTGCCAAAGTTCGGAAATGGCTATTTATCAGACGAGGTTATCTGGCTAATAGAATAGCAACTTCGTTGCCACTAAGTTTTTTTCGCAGAGTATCGTAGCAGTCTTTAACGAGTTTAAAAATTGCACAATGTGAGATCAGCGCTTGCACAGGTGTAGCTGGAATAGTCCTATTGTTACAATACTTAAGCCAACAATACTTGCGCGGACGCCTGCTATCATCTTCGGGTGTTCTGGGTACCATCTAATACCTTTGACGTTTATATGGGATCACCACTCTTCCAGTTTAAATGTTTTCGGATCGACATCTGAATTTTTTCTTGATAGATTTAGTGTACATTAGCGGTAAACTGGTTACTCATAGTGGTTACTCATATTTGAGTTCTAATTAAGTTTACGATCAGCCAATATATCTAGACGATTTAATGTGACTAGGTATTTTCTCGTCCTTCTGAAAGGCAGTAAGGCTATCTTAGGCAGATCAAAGAATAAATCCTGACACATGAGTCAGAGACTAATTGGAGCGCAGTTTCCACGCATACGCAGGCTTTTACTTCGCATCTACCTGGGATAGTGACTTACTGGCATAATCGAAATCGATTAGCATGTAGAATAGATCGACCGTGGGCAGCATTGAGCTGCTGATCCTGTGAGGACTTCTCTGAATGTATGGCAATAATACAAAAGTAGCCAATACAGGAGCCATCGATGGAGTCGTAGTCAGGACTATCGAATGCCCCCTTGATATCAAGTGAGGCGTTGGTCTCAATATGTCGAATTACGTGACATGGGGCGATCACGTTTGACCGTTCTTTATGGTTTAGATATTGAACAGTACCACCATTGACTTCAGGAAGAACGGCGTCAGACTGATAAGATGAAGGGATTTAGGCACCTCAATAGGTTTTCCAGTTTTTGGCAAGATCATCAGGTTGACTTGCTTCTATATTTAAGGACGTTGAAGGTGGATGTAAATAGGGCAATCAGAGGGGAGGTGATGATAGGCTTGGGAGACTCATTTCTGACTAAAGCGTTGTAGGATTTAATGGAGCCGATTGTCCACTTTATTCTATCAGTGCTAAGGAACTTGCCAGAGAGGCTGTTCGATGATGATTGCTGCATCACTGAACTATAATGTTTCGCGACGTCTAAATAGAAATGATCGTTGGTTCAGAAGCTCGAACATACGCAGACGTTCAGACGAACATACTAACCGCCAGCATAACCGGGGCTTAAGTTGTACATTAAATCCCCGTCGAAGAAATACTAGATAAGATCATCATATTGGCAGTGTTGTTTACCATGAAGTGTGGTTTTTATTTTGAAATGTACATTGAAGGGGGATCTATCTTGTAGTTACGGAAAAAAACCTGGATATCACGAAGCTAAAAACTTTAGATTAATCATTGTAATCAATGTGTCTGTGAAAATGACACTTACGAGTATCACAAGAGGAATAACATGATAAGGAAAATATGACCAAAACGCTGTACTCGTACATATATGTATATGCTCTTGAGAATTTCAAAAGAGTGATGAGCCTCGGAATCGAGGTTAATTAATTCATTGATCGATTTTACCTTCAATCAATCTAACCAACGTTCTTATTTTTGAGGATTACAGTCAATTACCATAGATGGCCTATTTTAAAAATATTCTTCAAACGCAAAATATAAGGTGACAAACAAATACTGAATTAATCAGGAATTAGCTGAGTGACTCAGGATGAAAAAATTAAGTCAGGACTAAAGTGAAAGACTAAAATAAAGTCCAGTGGATTGCGAAAGTTTAAGGCATCGCTGGGTAATCTTCCTAAATAGATCACCTTGGCACACACTTGACCACCCTTTGAAGCGGAAAGTTCTATTTCTTTTGACATTTCAACTTATCTTGCGAAATGTTTTGGTTATAATATCCTACTGAAGCCGCCTTGTCAAGATACAATAAAATGGAAATAGTGCCTTGAAGTCCAGATCGATGGTTGTTAGATGCCGTTGGTAACTGTCTTCCTAATCGATCAATATTTTTTACGTGGGAATTATTTGTTAAAAGCCCAAACTTGTCTTAAGATTCAAGACTTAATTCATGGCTTATAGCAAGGCATGAGACAGTCTGCGCGGTTGTCTGTGGAGATCACCTAATATCTCTTTGAAGATAGTGAAATAAGGTCATAACACGTGCAAGTGTTTATGAGTACCCATAAGTGCTCATTATTAAGGCAAGGCACGGCCCGGATAAAGGTATCGAGTGAGGAAGTCAAAGGAGGTACCCGTGCAAATTGGTTTCAGATGCTTGTGGATTGTAATCATCCGCGTTAAGCATTCTGAGGCAGGGCAAATTGATGAGCATTTCTAGCGAGACGAATTGAGTTCTTAATGGGAGGGAGGAATGCAGCTGCCTAGCTCGCTTGGGCATTGTTTATTGAAATTGCCATAAAACAATGACAGAGAGGAGACATTACGTCTTTGTTCAAGATAGTCGAACGACATCGTAATATCATTGTCTCCCATAAGTTTTATCGTCCGGTTTTGAGTTCTATCTAGCAAGTGCAGAGAGATTTTCAAGACGCCAGACCAGATATAAGAGTTGTACTCAAACTTGGGGAAGATGGAGGCTTTATAGATTGAAGCCAAACCAGAATTGGTGAAAGATTTTCTGCATCGTTTAAGAAAATCTAGGCATTTCGCAGCGTTCTTGGCGACTTCCAATGTGGGGAAATTCCAGTTAACACATAAATGATATGGAAACAAAAGAGTTACTGTGAACTACAACCAACGCGACAAATTCAGTCGAATCTCTCAAA
The DNA here is from genome assembly GCA_958301585.1 of Merodon equestris. Classification (NCBI taxonomy): domain Eukaryota; kingdom Metazoa; phylum Arthropoda; class Insecta; order Diptera; family Syrphidae; genus Merodon; species Merodon equestris. The sequence continues at coordinate 105,407,590 of OY284415.1, forward strand.
TCCTATTTAGGACAACCACCCCCGGAGAGTAGTGAACGACACAAACCATCTGCATCCCGTCCAGGTTGTGTGACAAACACCATAAGAGCGTACACTCTTGAACCTGCACGAATTATAAAAAAAAAAAAGTTAAGTAATTAGTCGAATATCGGGGATGGCGAGTCTTTCGGTTTCAGCGACACAATTCATGGAAAATGACTGATTATTAAGGTTCGCTTAGGTGACACCAAACCAACAAACCACTTCATTATGCTGTTTGTTGTGATGGGAATTTAATGTGCTTAACATACGAGTACGTTGCCGGTTCAACTCTAGAGCCAAAAAGCAGGCCCCTGAGTCTTGATACATATATAAACAAGATGGGATCAGTTCGCCGGGAGCCAAGCTACAATTCAAGGTCTTCTACCATGAATTTGACAAACTTTTACCTGGGTCTTAGGTACCATAGTAGCTAGGGTCGCTATGAGCTCAGAATCATGTACAGCCAAGTTATAGACTCATAGCTGCTCACCTAGTTCGATATATGCGTACGAACGGACGGACAGACAGGAACAACTTTGCATAAGTTTTCCCTATCCCAGTTTTTGCAAGGTAAAAGACTAAAAGCTGACAGTGCTGTCATTCGTGAAGGAGTGAATTAGATTCGAAGTAGTAAACAGGATATCATTTGTAAAACTGAGAAAGAGTGTCGGTGACAGGATAGAACCTTGAGGAACACCAGCATGTAATTGGTGAATATCAGAATTGAGATCATCCAAAACGACTTGAGTTGAACGACCCGTAGATAAAGGGATTCAACTATATGATTAGCACACATTTTCGACAAAATGGCCTAACACAAACCTTGTTAAATGCTTTAGAATTCACAAGCACAACAACCTTGCTTTCGTCGAGGTTTCGCAAATATTGGTCACACTTTCCGGTGCGATATGTCATCATATCATTAGAGGACGTCTTACTTAGGAAACCATATTAAAAAGCTTTCGCGATTCAAGATATTTCACAAGCTGACGATTTATTAGGCTTTTCATGACCATAGAAAGAATGGATGCTAGTTCGTCGGTGGAGTCCCTTTTAAGGTTATATGTATTTCCAATACTCGGGAAGTGATCAGAGGAGTAGGATAAAATAGCTTTCACAGCGTAGAACAACACCTCTTTAAAAGTATGGGAGAAATATCATCAGGGTAAGCCGGTTTGTGAACATTGATATTCTTTGCAACTCTTGCAACTATAGGAATGTGATATTGAATGTGTCCCACAGAATATGTATTCGGAATATTAGTTCGGGCGGAAATAAAGTTAGAATTAGCTTTGAAAGACCTGGCAGCTGGAATGTCTTTGCAAATGAACGTGGGATTGAAGACGAGGCATAATTTCTTATGTTTTCTTTCAAGTTCTACGAATTTGCTCTGGGTTTGACACGGTTCACTTTATGAGGGGCATACGTTTGTGAGGCTTTTTCGCTTCGAATATCAAGAAAACTATAAATGATATAAATTGTGAACAGATTTCATTCGACGCATAAGGTTGACACACGCTCCTGAGCGATGCACCATGCGACTATTCTTTTGGTCAAAATTTTGCAATTTCTGAATGAACGAAAATACCTGAAAGAATGTGATGTCATTATAAACCAACTTCTCTGATAGTGATTCGACGATTCTCCATCACAGTTTTTTTCACTGCTTCAACGTCGTTATCCGCACTTGGGCCAGGAAGGGCATCGTCATTAACATCCTCTCAGCTTGTTATCTTCCTCCTTCTCCTTGTAATTTTTTTTTTTTGGTTTGCTCAGAGTTGTTACCTTACTTTGTTAATAAACCTCGTACATAGATGATTACCCTAGAGGAGCTGTATTTGCGTTCTGTCGGAGAAGCCAAAAATTGGGTCGATTCGAGAGTCGCCTCGGATTCCCGAATTTGAGCACTTGATACTTTTCATTAATCCGTTCCCCTTGTTGCAAGAACTAAGTGGTGTGGTAAGCGCTAGGCTAGTAAAGTCGAAAGACAGTGAGAATTAGCTCGTGATTTATCTGCACTTATCGGGCTTTTAGTCTAGGCGGTCCAGAATTCCTCCACTGAGAAAATTGAACTTTAGTTTCAATGTTATTTCCGACATGTTTCATCAGTTGTCATAATGGACATTAGTAGGTCCGCTTATTGACTTTATTTAGCTACTCCCGAGTGACTTTCATTCTCAAGTCTTTTTGTTTGAACTTTAAACATTTTGGAATAAATTTTTCTTAGGCTCGTTTATACGACTCGTGAAATCCCAATTCATCAGATCAAATCAGAAATACTTAAAATTTCAAAAACCTTGTTGGGACTTACTTCATTTTTGTAGCAAAATGGGGTTCGAATTCTTGGATCCAGGCAGCGGGCTGCTCAGCTTATTTGGTGATGTATATGTATATACATTGGACTCAAAGAAGCTGAAAAAGTGCACAATTTTCGTTACTTTTTGAACGAACATCGAATTTCAGGAAACTTCCAATTGAAGGCAGACATCACTTCTTGGGTACTCAAGTCAGCTGCTAATCGTAGGTGAGAAGATATCACAGGGCTAGCGTGTAGATAGACACTTGGTAAGGTTTGCAAGGAATTTCGAGTCGCAATTCGCTTTTTCATAAAGGTTCTGGGGAAGAGCTTGTGCATGTGAGTACTTCAGTAAATGTTTTATTTTTTTGTCACATATCTTGTGCAAATTAAAGACTAACTTCCGGTCAGTTTTATTCGATGCGTAATGAAAAACTGACATTTTTTATAATAAGAAAAGAAAACCTCCCAAGAACACTGGTGTTTAGCTTAAAGGATTACCAAGTGGACAGTTGGTAGTTCGGATAGACCGCCCGCACCCCAAGAACATTGAATTCAAACCAATTGCTTAGTCAGCTCTCAACTGTCAAAGAGGTTTTACGTCAGTGATCGGTGATTATTTTTTGTTTACAAAATTGATCAGAGAATTTGTATTAAATTTCAGTATACCATAAGAATGGAACAACGTGCTCAGTTTGTTCTTAGTAGAAAAAGAATTTACAACCAGTATAGTAGATTTCGGGTCTTTGAAAACAAGACTAAAGAAGAATCTATGGTGGAAAGCTGGGCGAAAAAAATAATACTGGACAACCAGTTTGGTTTGAAGATGGATATACCATTCAAGTGGCGTCAAAACTGGTTACAGTTTCAGTGGAGTAAAGCATAAAACCAATGTACGGATGCTTGTCTGGTCAACTTTAAAACGGCTTTCGTCACCGTATGGTTATGCTCTATAGTTAGGCATGCCAACTCATTTGCTATATGTGATATATGGGAAAGAAGTCTGTTGTTAAATGTGCCAAGGTTACTTCGAGCAGGATCTTTGATATTTACTCTACGATATTGTTTAACATCTACACAAGCGATCTTATAGGTTTGCTCAGCCACTCAATAACGTATGCAGGTGATTTAGTAGCGTTTATCAATGAAATACTGAAATGTGACTTTGATCATATCATGAGATGTGTGTTGAATATTTCAGGCACGTTGCATTCTAGTCTTGGGATATTTCGAGCAAAGCTTTAACCCATCTTTTTGTGTTTATTTGATGATTGACGTAATAAATGGTGTGACGTTTCAATTTTCAAGGGTATGTTTTCAGCCTTCCTTGTTTAGGAACATTGCGAAGATTGTTGCCTTTTATTTCCCCTAATACTTAATTTTACAAATTTTGGAGATGAGTTTTCCACGCCAGGTATTAACCACGGCACTATTCCGTTTCTTAATTCCTACTCATGATTCCGTAAATTGGTTGGCGCCTATATAATTCTTTGGAGACTCACATATTTATAGCTACCCACTATACCGATCAAGCAACTGGCTTGTAGGAGTCATTCCTATAGTAGATTTGTTGTTGAGTATTTCCGAGCTGCTGATGATGTGCATCGTCTTTGTTTTTGAAGCTTTGATCATCGTCAATCCGTGGTAATGGCCTCGCTTCACTGTCAAATCAAACTCTTCCTGCATTACTGTTGTCGCTGTCTGTAAAAACCTGTGACGCACCACAATCGCTGTGTCATCGGCTTAAGCAAATGGAATAATCTTTTTGAACACGCGAAGAAGCTCATTCGTATAGTGTATAAAAGAGATTGAACCAAGTTTCGATCCGTGAGTGACTCCACATTAAGCGTGTTATCTTTGACAAGGAAACTTTGTTCCCTTCATAACGCTTTTGTTATGATAAGCAAGCTGTTTCACAGCAGTCAACTCAACACGCTACTTCGTTGCCGTAATATGTCCCATCATCATGTATATTTGTCCGGTGCGTTTAAAGTAACGCTATATTATAAGAAAAGGATTCGTGTGTTCGAGAGATTCTGTCTTAGAATGTACAGAACGCTCTTTGTATTAAGTATTAGCCTAACAAGTTCGACGGAGCAGGTTAAACCGAAAAGATAATTTTCTTGTTAAAATAACGCACATTGCAAAGACGTGGTTGCCGTTTTCGTGGCACCTGGACGTGGCTCATCAAAAACCGACGTGCGACCACGTTGAAACTCGTTAAACCAATTTTTGATGGTCGCCATCGAAGGAGAAGAGTCACCGTACACAACATCCAAACGCTCTTTGATTTCGCTGCGCGATTTCCCTTCCAAAAACAAGAATCGAATTACCAACCAATATTGCTCTATTTCCATTTTTCTAAAATCCGCGGACACTTCCGCTTCCACATGCGGTCAAAACACAATTACGAGTCCGATCCGGCTGAAATTTCGACAGTAGCCGTCTACTAGAATGTACTACACGACAGTAAGTTGATACTGGCGCCATCTGGCGGTGAGGCTAAGTACTTATCGGACCACCCTCGTATTTCTCCCCAAAATGACTTCTCTCTCGGAATACCAATCCTTTTCCTCGACAGAGACGATTGGCTATCAAACGCCGTGATCAACGAACACGAGAATACCCTCTTCACCGACGGATCGAAAATGGACTCAGGCACTGGGGCCGGATTCTACACTGACACCGTGCACAAACAGGAATCATTAAGACTCCCTGATTTGTGCAGCGTCTTCCAGAGATCCTGGCAATAGAGAAAGCAGCCAAACACTTACAAGTAACCGACATCCCACCATCGGAGATCACCATCTTTGAAGACAGCCAGGCTGCACTGAAGTCAACAGAATCCTGTACAACGAGATCAAAGGCTGTCATGAAATGTCGCGACTCATTGAAGTTCATCAGACACCACAAGGTCAAACTCTGCTGGGTCCCAGGCCATAACTCAATTGCAGGGAACGAAAGAGTGGACGAATTGGCCAGACAAGATTCTGAAATGGACATCAGCGAAGTGGACACGTCACTGCAATCACCGATGGCACAATAACAAAAGAAGCGAACTCATTTTAGCTTGCACTGTCACACGACAAGATCATCGTTACCAGAGCTTTATATAAACAAAGAAACCCCTGGCGCTGAATCGAAACTCGATCCGTATTGTCGTCGGAATGATCACAGTACAATGTCGCATCGGAACAATAGTCCGTAAATGGAACTCCGGATCCGGCGATCTCTGTCGGAGCTGCGACAACGAGGAAGAAACCGAGACGATCCAACATCTGCTTTGCCACTGCCCAGCTCTCCAGAATCAGCGTCTAGTTTCGCTGGGCCATAGATTCTTCACAAAGGCTGCGGACGTAGCAGATATATCGGATGTTCTAAAATTCATAAAGAGCACGTTGTGGTTTCAGCCACCAAGTGATAGGACAGGTTGAAAGAATGTGTACTCCACAAATTAAGGGATTCCCAATAGGCCCTTTGGGCTCCGAGTGGAAGTGATGTTCAACCACCACCCTTCCCTTCCTTGACCTAACCTAATCTAAGGCTAGAATTAAACAGCTTGTTTTTTATAATTCGTGCAGGTTCAAGAGTGTACGCTCTTATGGTGTTTGTCACACAACCTGGACGGGGTGCAGATGGTTTGTGTCGAAGATGTTCGTTCACTACTCTCCGAGGGTGGTTGTCCTAGGTAGAATTTGAGAGATTCGACTGAATTTGTCGCGTTGGTTATAATTCACAGTATGTTCCTTTTTTTTTTGTTTCCATGCCATTATGGTGTTATATTGGAAATGCACACACAGAGTATGAATTTTGAAGTGGTCTTATGCTGCGAGTGTTATGCCTTCGTCAGCACTTTTTTGATCATCTCTCATTCACAACTGATGTTATTGTACAATGTTTTATTATAGATCTTCGGCTCAACAGTCGGTGATGATTACCATTGCACCACGACCTAAGAGGGCGGTAGGGTAGGTTAAGCTTTAGAATTCGAAAACAAAAGACATCTAGCTTTTTTAATAAAGTTTTCCTAGAAAACTTTAAGCCAAACCTAATTTCAAATGTACTAGCTGAAAGGCTTAGTAATTACCTTACCCTTAAGCTCTATGTAGAAAAGTTTGTTAAATTATTTAGGTTTTCTAAAATAAAAAAATTAAAATCGAAAAATAGGAATGCTGCTCCAATTATTTCGGACACAGCTGTAGGGGCATGACGCTCTGTCTTCGTGGATATAAAATCCTTACAAATTATTACGTAATCGGCCAAAGGTTCATTCGTAAAATGGTTGAGAAATCGGCTCATCACAATTGTCATTGCGAGATGCCTCCAAAAATAGGCACTGGTTGTGGTCTAATTTAAGGCGAGCTTGAATTGGTCCAAAGACACAAGAGTTAACATTCCTGGCACCGACTTGGATATTGCGTATTCCAATAGCATTATTATCTGAACTAACCTAATTGAGACAGATCGAACGACTAATACTTATATTTAAAAAAGCAACAGACAGGCTATTGCCTCATATTCACACAATTTCCGAGACAATAATAAAAGAAAAAAAAACAAAGCAATTAACAAATACATTTTTTTAAATAAATATTGGCACTAATTCGTCTTATAAATAATGCCTAAGCTGTATGACCAAAGGAATGTGTATTTCCCATCAGTGATGCAAGCTGATTGGGGAGTTTTCTTCTCTCTAACACCAAAGGAGCGACAAATCTAATTGAATTAGGTAAACAACAATGCAAAGAAGAAGAAAAAAACACACTCGTTGCCCCTAAGCTCTTTAGATTTTAATTGCCAAGCGCCAAGAATGTAATTAGCATAAAAATAGATAAAAAACAATACAAAACCAAATAGTCTTTAGTCTTATAATAATTTAAAAAGAAACACCAGCTTAACGACAGAAAGCTGATCAGTCATCAGCGGTTATGCGTCATCTCCATGTACACATCACCGAGTACCTAAACTTATTCCATTCCGAATCAAAACACAAACTTGAATTGATGATTGAATCATGGTATCATGAAATCATGTAAACATCACAGTGGATTTTACCTGGACTATGATGAACGGATGAGGTCGTTCGCGGTTGATGATTGGCGGGAGGACGCTACGACTGACGACGTGTCAGGTTAATCAAACCGAGATACGTTTGGCGTTTTCAACTCGTCCAGTGATATGTACGTATAGTGAGAAAAAAAACATCGAAGGTATGGTTTAATCCAGATCTAATCGTATGTACATGAAATGAAATCTAAGAAAACGGAACGATTTATTGTGTAACACCAGGGTGTTAGGGTAAAGCCTTTAAGAGTCTTATCAATAAACGTGGTTCGTTGCTTATCTGTTCGCGCACAAAAGATACGAAGAAATCGATGTAGAACAGGAATTTTCAATATTTTTTTTGTTCTAATAACTCACACTCGCGTAGATGTTTAATTCAATTGCCAATTCACTCCTTAAAGTATCTTTTAATCGAAAGACAAGAGAAAAAAATTCAAATCTTTTGCAAAAAACCGAGACGAATTCGAATAAAACACAATCGTTTCCGACGAATGAAGATAACAAAACTGAAATTGTTATTTGATTGTTTATTATGGCCGACGTCCGACGGTCGCGACGCAACGCAGATAAATAAATGAAGGAAAACAACAAAATGAAAGAAAAAGTAACAATAAATGCGACGACTCTGTTTCTGTTTATTTCCGATCGTTTGTTCGAAACAACAAAAAACGGAAAAGCGTAATTACAGCGAATCAATGCATGACATACTGTTGCTGAATATTACTCTCACACACTCCATCATGTACACGTCACGTACGTGGCGTGCTAGTACCCACCACACAGCAGTACATTCTAGTGTAATGTATTTAACATTTTTTTTTTTTTAATAAATACTTTAGCTAGATACAATACATTTGAGTGTGAGTAGTGTGCCCGTGCTCTGTGGTAGTCGTTGAGTTAATATAATTAAATATGTTTTGTTAGATGGATACGCGCGTTATACACAATGCCCGGTAGCCGGTGTACTCGTATATTAGATCGACCCGATGAGTTGTGTACGGTGTGCAATGATATCTGTGCGCTACTGCTTTATTGTTGCTCGTTAGAGCTATTAGCTTGATAGCCACAGAGAATGAGCGCAGTGATGACAACGAGTGGATATGAAAATATATTATTTCTTTACCAAAACAGTTGAGATATCTATAGGCATGTAGAGGCGGATACTCTCACAGTCAGTCCACATGGGGGCAAGTCTGATAGTGTACACTTGCTCTCTCTTGCTCCGTCTTTCTCTCGCTTATATCCAACTCAGACACAAATTCCTTTTTAGCCTCGTCGACTATAGTCATTTAGAATAGAAACAATCGTGTGATTATCGTACCAGTGACTGGATTAAAGTAGTTCTCTTCACTACACCAGTACGATAGAGCGTTTTCGAATTTCTAGGTTAAAGAGAGAGTCCTATTTATCGTCTGCTCCCTGCGGCTAGTCTTTAATATATTCGTACTATTAGAAGAGCAAATGATTTATTATCGTATCTCTTCTCTCGCTTCTTTTATTTATAATACCGTAACATGAGCTTCACGGCAATAATAAAGCAATTAGTTGGCGCTAGATACAACTTATCAAAACTAGATTTCAATTCAATTGAGGAGTGTGTGAACGTTTTTTTCCAAAGTTCGCAGCAGAGACCGGTTAGGCTGCTTCAATACCAATAGTATGTCCTTAACTCTCAATTAAGTTTCAACCATTTACTGATTTTATTAATCAATTTCATTGCATGTGTTATTTGGCGAAATTGAATTTTGCAAATTGTGCTAACTAGGCCTTAGTTAAATCAATTTGCGTTGCGTAAACAAACCTAGAGCGTTGGCCAAAAAATATTTTATTTCTCTTATCGAGGAAGTATCTCTACTAAGTGTTCGAAACGAACTTTGATCTAGGGTGCAATTAGCAAGTTTAAATGTTGGCTTCATCTGCTTAGAGTGCATTCGTCCTATATGGGTTACGTTAAAAAAAAATAACATAAATATTCGGGTTTAATTTTTCATTGAAACATTCTTTGCAACACTTTCAATTGCAATTCTAGAATTGAATCTTTAGTATAGCATTCAAGTCTCTTTAAACCCCAGGCTTACGAAACGATAGGACATAAAAACGTCGCACAGAACCGTGTCTGAAGGATGGCCGAAATGTATCACCCTATTGGAGGATGCCATAACTTTTGCAAATCAGTAAACCGAAAAGCCATGGAACCCTATACTCCTCAAGATCGCGGCATACTTTTGACTATTTTTTCTACGGCGTGATTCTTCAGTAATTTTGACGAAAATATTTTGGCCTTCCAACGCCAACTGATCGTTCACCTCGGAGAGACTGGAACAATACGTGGCAGAAGAGCGGCGAAAGGTCTCATAGTAATTGTTCCTAACGACGCGACGTACCATACCTGCGGCTATTATACATTCGTCTCTGCTACGAATTTTGGTGATCGACTTGAAGAGGTTCTCTTTTAAAGTGCGAATAAAGCAGTTCGTAACCCAATGTGGATCACACCTTGTGAATCCCAGAAAACGGTGGCCATCACCTTTCCGGCCGATGGGACAGTCTTCGCCTTCTTCGGAGCACGTTCGCCGGGTGAAGTCCACTGTTTCAGCTGTTCCTTGGTCTCTGGTGTGTACCAGTGGATCCATGTTTCGTCGACTGTCAGGAACTCTTTGATTTTGCTGCGCGATTTCCCTTCAAAAAACAAGAATCGAATCACCGACCGATATTGCTCTTTTTCCATTTTTCTAAAATCCGCGGACACTCCCGCTTCCACACGCGGTCAAAACAAAACTACGAGTCCGATCCGGAAATTTCGACAGTGACCGTCTACTAGAATGTACTACATGATAGTAAATTGCTCTTGCGATACTGGCGCCATCTAGCGGTGAGACTAAGTACTTATCAGACCACCCTCGTACTGCAAATTGATGAATCGGGATTGGAAGAAATGTACGTAGTTCAAACAAGACGATGCAATCGAACACAAAGCTCAGTAGGTAGGTAGGTTGAGGTGGCTATCCCACTCTAGGCACAATTAGCGCTAGGCGCCGTTTGGATTCCACAAAGCTCGTGCAACCTGAGGGATGTGATGGAGGATGTTCATTTAAATCCAGCCTATGGGATTAAGAAAACTGGTTATGTTGGCCAAGCTGAGGTTGGCTACCTCTGAGAAGTCATCGAAGAAGTATTTGCCAAAGGCGTAGAACCTGCGACTAGCCAGTGCTGGGCATTCGCAGAGAGGAAGCAAGGGGTTTTGCCAGTACACCGCCGAGGAGAGAAGCCGCGGAATAAACGTTCAATGGCGTTGGTGTTATTGGGATCCGAACTCGCTCTTCGCACCTCAGATGCCGATACAATGCCCACGGCGCCATAAAGCTTGTAGGACAACCGAAATTTTGAAGAATGCCTTTCTAGGTGGTCTAATGTTTCATTTTGGCGATTTCCATTGGCCGGCAAGATCACCCCATTTTACCTCCTTCTTTGGGTTTTTTGAAGCCAGAAGTTCATCAGAATAAGCTACTGACTCCGAAAGTTCTCAATTGAAGATGTGAAAGAGCCTAAATAGTCATGAAAAAAGACGACGCCCAATTGACACACATCTTAGTCAACAAGTAAAAGGGAAAAAGAACTCAAAGATCCAAGTAATCATTTCAAAAAAAATTATGAAACTTTTCATTTTAAAGAGGTAGCAAAACAAAATCGGGTGAGTGCTTTTGGGCCACTCTGTAGTGGCTTGGCAGCAATCTGAACTACTTCTACATTCGACCGAGCTTTGTTCAGATTGTTGGATCCAGAATCACCACAAGTCACATGAGTAAATCCCTGACTCATTAGCTGTTACATCAAAATTATGTAATTCTGCATAGTGATTCCTGAGCAACTTCAAATAGCAAATGTTTTTGCTCTAAATTCAATTTTGTTGTCACACCTATCATAACCATATCCGAGAAAACTTCCTGCCATATGAGCCAGTTAATGGGCCAAAATTCCTAGCGAATTCGCAGTCATCTGGTGATCGTTCATAAACTTTTTGAATAATTTTCTTCACATTTTCATCGGTTGTCGTGTTGGGACATCCAGGGTTTAGAAGAAACTCCAATTTTACTTTGAGCAGACTCATCAAAAACTAATAACATTTCTAAAACATTCCTACCCTTTATGGCAAAATTTAATGTAATTTCAGGGAGTTTTCCAGCGAGTTCTCTTGCGATGTTTTTCGTTTTTTGGAAATGTGCGGCTTTGCATCGACTTTGCATGTTTTCAAGTAATTGGCGTGTTATGGTTCTTACTGAAACTTTTCTATTTAAATGTGGCGCTACTTCGAAAAAAGTGTTGGCTTTGCTCACGTTACAGATGGTATGGTCTTTTGGTGGACCATAGCCATGTGCGTCGACAAAACGAAGTCCTTAATTATGGTTGCAACTAATGGATCCAAATTATTCTACGAGTATGATCTATTAAGGTGCTTTAACACCAAAACAACAAGGATAACGAACAAACCAGAGAGTATACATTGCTCCATATTATAATACAACTCAAGAAGCATCTAAATTGCTCTGTCACAAATGCAATAGGGCTCTATTTGGATGGGGCAGGATTACATATCTACAATAAAAACTATATTTAATTAAACTCATAGACTAAGGTAGGTCCATCAACCCGAACATGACTACTTTCGTTGCACGAAAGACTGCCCCCAACGGCTCTACCATCAGTGAATATAACTCTTATAACTCCTGCCATAGCCATAGAGAAAATACGACTTTTCGTCACTGCCTCTCTGGCAAAAAAAGCGCCGACCTTATTTTGCGACCTTATTTCAAAGTTACAGGAACTTTTTCGTCAACTTTGGAAAAATGCTTACATAATTCCAATCCACCAAAAAGGATGAAAGAATGAGGTGTCCAACCATCGTCCCATTGCTAAACTCTTTTGCATTCCCAAACTCTGAGAACGTCTATAATACCATATTCAATTACTACAAAAGCCTATCTAGTCCTTATACCAAAACCTAAATGATCGATCGGCAACAACTTCCCTAATTGATTTTGTCTCCTTGTGCACACTCGAAGATGACAAAGAAGTTGACGTTGTTGCCACCCACCTTAGGAAGGCCTTCGACAAAATCTCACCTCAAATTATACGTTTTAAATTCACTGCTCTTGGTTTCCCCCCTGGTTTTATCCTACGGAGCAAATACTCCCTAGAAGACTGTCAGGACACTGTTTTTTTTTTTTTCAAATCTTCTATTTCTGAATTTCTGATCCATTTAATGCCACCTCCGGAGTCCCCCAAGGCAGCCACCTCGGCCCACTGATATTTACGCTGATACGCTGATTATATGAAAATCTCCAAACACCCTGCTCCCTCAAATCTGAACTTAACAGATTCACTATTTGGTGTCAGAAAAAAAATGTTAGCAAATGTCAAGCTATCACTTGCTGTTCTAAGCGCTTACCTCCATCTCCCAGTGAAAATTTAAGCCTACCAACTTTTTCGTTGGCTTAGGTGGACCCTGGAACCGAAAACTTAACTTTCACCTTGACATCGACCACGTTATCAATCGCGCCAATTCCGCCCTCGCCTTTGTGAAACGTTGGCCCAACGACTTTTGCTTTTGATCACTGGCCTGTTTAGCGATCATATTGACTACCCCACACTACTTCGAATGAATCCCTGGATCATTCGGTCCTTGTTGTTGTTCCGCATCTACTACGGAGCATCAATCAAAGCGACCCTTAACCCTTATACGAGTATCATCGGCATTTTTTTTCATCGCAATTTAAAACCAAAACGTGGTTGGGTAACATCGCCTACACCCAACATCGCACTAGTTTTAGATCTACTACATGGCGGCTTATTTGACTAATGTCAGTCATCAACGAAAGAAGATTGACATCCCAATATAAAGTTACTAACTCTGACTTCGATATCGGTAAGGTGTTTCGTCATAAGTGGGATGGAACTGATGACTCTCGATGACCTAAGTGGTTTTCTACCGGCACCACAATGATATGATGAAGTCATGTAATCCGTGTTTGGATCGATGAATAATTGCAAAGAAAGAGAAGTTCGTTCACGTTCTTACGTGGGTTTCAAGAGGCTCTTTTTTCTTTCTTTTGGAGATGCAAATAGGACTGATCCATTGTCCTGGCAGCCAAACACCGAGAAATACAAATTCAACGACTCGACTGGCTGTTTATTTATTCGAACTAAGTGTCATCGGAATCCGAAGTCAGGCCAATAACCACTGACCGACGGTGCTCCCTAAGGCCTATAAAAAGTTGTTATTTTTCAGTCGTATATTGTCTGAACATCAACAAGCGAGTTATTGAAATGGTATTTCTTCTAAGCCGGATACTAACAAACATAGTAAATCCGTTTCATCCATGTAGAAACATAGATGATTGAGCGAAGCTTCGGTTATAGTCCTCAATGGGCTCTAACGCCAGCAATACATATGTGTACAAATGGGAATTTGCTGTTTTCCGATAGATGGAGCTAGCGCTGCATGCTTGTCAAAAGTGTCAGCTCATTCCTTGGGAATCTGTTAACTCTGGCCATCTGTTAACAACTCCTCATCATTATATTTGTAAATTTGCCTCGGCATCATAATAATATCCTTTTGTACGTGAACATGTCGACTTTCGAGCCAAATAAGCGACAATTACTTTATGTCTTCAATTTAACAAAATCTGCGTTTGAGGCGGGCAAATGATTACAAAAAGCTATGATGGGGCTTCTGTATGTGAAGTATGTGATTTGGATATCGAAAAAAAGGACCGTCCCGGACTGATGAACAACTTTGGTAAAGCAGAATGGGAGGCATTGCTGGATCAAGATCCATACCAAAAGCAATAAGAACTTGCAGCTTCATTGGCTGTAGCTCAACAGCCATTTAACAACGTGTGTAAGCCTAGGGAATGGTCCAAAAGTAAAGGAATTGGTAGTTGAAGTCGAGAGCGGTTTTTTCACGAGCGAAATTTTGCCTTTTACATCGTCTAGCATCTGATAACGTTCGAGGTTTGTTCAAAAAATAAGGTGACTTTTTTAATTTGAAATTTTTTTTTGTTATGTTGGTACAAATGTCCTCTATCATATGTTGACATTGGCAGCCAATCTGCATATTCTATTTTTTTCAGATGTAAAGGTCTGAAAGATGTCTTGGAGTGCTTAGCGATTTTTTGCTATTGAAAAAAGTGGATTAAGGAATTTGTATTAAATTTTGTGTGAAAAATAAAATGTGCTTAGAATTTTGACTGTGGCATTTGGTAAATCTGAGCAAACAAAATCTTTATAAGTGGTAAAAGCTCTTCACAGAAGGTCGAGAAGATGTTGATGACTATTCCCACCCTGGACGTCCCAGTACATCAACTATGTGAAGAAAAATTGTTATGGAGAACCATCGAATTACTACCAGAGAAAAGTCTTAGTATATTGGCATATCGGTTGGCAAATGCCATGAAATTTTTTTGAGCATAAAATGGCTGTCAGAGAAGTTTGTTCCAAATTTGCTAAATTTTGACCAAACGAACCGTCGCATGAGCAGCCCTCAGGAGTTGCTGAAAAGGGTCATCGCTGCTGGCGAGACATGGTTATATGGTTATGACGTGGAAACCAGAGACCAACAATCCCAATGAAAGGAACCAGAAGAGCCAAGGCCGAAAAAAGCACGCCAAGTTCGATCAAATGCGAAAGTTACTTTTTCTCGATTAGAGGAAGGCGTGATTTATCATGAGTTCATGCGGGAAGGACGCACGGCCAATAAGGAATATAATCTTGAAGGTATACGCCGCCTACGTGAAGTAATATGAAGAAAACATCCGAATCTGTGGGGAAAACCCATCTCTGTTACAGAACTTATACACCTGCTGACTCTTGGTTGCTTGTACGCAATTTTATGGCCAAAAATAATACTTAAATGATAACCTTTTCGCTTCCCAAAACTGAAAAAGGTTGAGGAGATAAAGACCGCATCGCTGGAAGAGCTCAAGGTTATACCAAGGCTCAAGGCATATCTGAATTCCTTTAAGGATTGGAAAAAGCGATGGTGCAAGTGTATTATATCTGAGAGGATTATTTCAAAGGGAACAAAATAGATATCGATGAATAAATAAATATTTTTCGAGAAAATAAAAAGTCACCTTATTTTTTGAACAAACATCTTATATCCAAAGCCAGTGCAGTAGTGGAGGACCCGCGGCCATACATCAACATTGACAGGCAGCTCGGCGTAGTATGTTATGAGTTATTGCAACCGAATGGAACTATCATTGAGCACTGAAGAAAGACGGCCGCAATACGAGCAAAGGCGACAAATTAATTTTGCAGCACGACAACGCTCGCCCACATGTTGCTCAGGTCATTGAGACCTATCGGGAAACAGTGAAATGGGAAGTGCCGTCAAACCCACCGTTTTTTTCAGACATCACCCCTTTTGACTGTTCAGATTCATGACACATGGCCTGGCTGGGCGGCACTCCTGATCGCTCGACGGAGCCAAAAATTGGGTGGGCGTGCAGTAAAGATAGGCAAAAGTTGTTGCCTGCGACAGACAATCCTCAATAAAGTTCCAAATTTTAAATAAAAAAAAAGTGGATTCCCTGTACACCTGTTTTCAAATCAAACTCCGTTCCTCGTTCGGTCTTATTTCAACGATAAATCAATTCAAATACTTGTATTTGCCAAATCGAATTACCGAGAAGACGAAACCGGATCACAGAAGTTCATCGAGATTCAGACTCGAATAACGCGCAGCTAAACGACGTACTAAAAGTCAATCGACTGGAAAAAAAAATCTTTCATTTTTATAGCCATTAAATTGTATCCATTAAAACCCATTAATGAGCTCAAAATGACCATGGTGATCACCATGCTTCAACCACTTCAAGTCTTTCTTGCTTTTTCAACAACAACTAATCAAATTCCAAAAAATCGGACGACAATCTAAGCCCAGAACTGGCGACAATTCTAATCTATCTTCTTTGCCAAATGTTATAAATTATACGACAGCGTAGCAGAAAATAACGATTGTCTTATCACGCAAACAATGTCAAGGGAAAACAAACGAAATGTCTTCCTAGATCGACAGAGACAACCAGCCACAAGTCATTAGAACAAGTGACAATGGAATGCAGTGGCAGTTCTTGTGGTTTCTCCTTCGCCGTCATTTTCACGCGTCTAGTAGCTAGATGTCAGCACGTGCTCTTTGAAAATTTTGATAAATTAGTTAAATAGTCTATGTACACATGTTGCTACCTAGATACAACGTTCCTATCGCTTGATAGGTGCTAGTTACTTACGATCGCAAGCACATGATCGACGATACGATAGAAAGTGAAAATTAACTTAGATACACACATACACGTGCATAGCACTTCAGATACTTTACGATCGTTCGGGTGTATAATATTTGTTTTGGTTTTTGAATGGTGAATATAAACGATCGATCGCAGTTCGTCGTAACGAGGTAGAAACCAGTTAGGCTTCATCAAACCTGCTGCCAAGCAAAGTGCTTTATCTTGATCGAGAGTGACACATATGAATTCTACCAAACAAACAGAATATCTGACGGGTTGAATGCTTGGTATTTAGTGTTGGTGTGGGACAAATTTAAATGCATTACACCTGTCGCGCGGAGCTTTAATGGCTACTCTTGACATGCCTGTATCGTTCGTGTCCTATATTTTATGATCGACGGGCTAGTCGTCGAACCGGAGAGTGCTTGTTATGCAAAATTTCAGATTATATTTGTCAAATTCGAAATTCATGGATTTGTATGAAAACAGATAATATGCCTCTCGGCTACAGAGGTCGCGAGACTCACGCATACGTTCGCGTCGACTGTTTCGTGTTAGTGACGGTTATTTGTTGTTTTTTTTTAAATCATTTGATTTTACGGTCATTTATTTTCCTCCCCCCGTACGACGGATGGTATCGGGCGTTTCATGAATTTTCTAGTCATTCACGGTGTCGATGTCTTGATGAGTAGATTGGACGCTTGCAGATGCGAATCAGTTTACGAGTAGCTTTCGTTTGTTAGGTTATGCGTCACTTCACACTCATATGCATGTATGGGGAATGCATTTGTGAATGTAGACAGGTTCGGCAGTCAACAACATGACCGGCACGGCTATGGCGATAGACCGGATTCATGTGACATCGGCCTTAAAAGCGTTTTTTATTTTTTTATTTTGTAAGGCTCACGATATATATATGAAAGCGTATTCGTGTTGTTGTTCCCTAGTCGTGTATGCAGCAAGTGCAAATGGTGAATACGTCAATCGTGATTTGGGTAAATGGCGAAGATGATAAGCTTGGTGGGTTTTATTTGACAAGTGAACTTGAACCTGTCGCCGTAAGATTTAATTTGTGACGAGACTTTTCATTGACCTTGCAATTAAATCGAAGTTATGGCTCGATTGACGTGTGGACCTTGGCAATTGAAGATTTGAGCAGAGATATAGAGAGGGAACTGTTTTCTTCTTCGACGTGGTTGGGTTATTTTATGTGATTGCGTGTGTGATTTTATTTTGCTCAGAAAAGTATGCGTTTTCGCATATACGTTGCGCAATTTTCGTCTGAAATTGCGGCTAAACGGGCATAACTATCCAGTTCAAACGCATTTCATTCGTCGCGTCTTAGTAACAAATATTTGTCTTCATATTTTAGAATGGGACAAATGGGAAGAAATACTGCTGCTGAATACTTATCTTCAAACCGAAAGTTTTTGAAAATTGATGGTATATCGTAGCGAATATTCGAAAGCAAACCTTTTATTGCAAGTAGACCAATGGGATAATACTCCATTTACTGTACTGCTTGGAGACTTTTCTGCTAACCAGTGGAGCTTTGCAACGCATTATAAATTGTATTTTTTTAGAGGATTGATTTTAAGACAGGCAACACTGTTTCTACTGATTATCAATTTGACAGTTGAAAGTTGATTTGTGGTTAGTACGTTTTGCCATTTTACGATGAATAGAATAGCGTCAGAACAACGGACGCAAATTGTGTAAACTTATTTTGAAAAACATGGTTCTGTTCGCCAAACATATCGTGCGCTACGTCCGTTTCACGATCGACATAATCGTCCATCTGAGCAAGTTATTCGGAACATGATGAATCGTTTTCGAACCACATACATTCTAGTGGATAACAGGCATCCCCAAAGGCGACAAAACAGTGCGAAGAAAAGAAGTTATTGCCGGTGTGGAGCGCAGTGTTGAGGAGAATCCGGATGAGCTATCGTGCACAGCATTTGGAGCTATGCCCATCCACTTTGTGGAAGAATCTACGGAAAGATCTTGGCTTAAAGGCATATAAGGTCCAGCTTGTGCAAGAGTTGAAGCCGAGTGATCTTTATACGTCGTCGTAGGTTCATGATTCAGCTTGATCCTAATTTTTGATTAAATAAATATGTAAGCAAGCAAAATTGCCGAAATTGCAGTGGAGAAAACCCAGAAGCCTTTGTCGAGACTCACTTTATAACCAGCTTTATGGGCTGGTGGAATCATCGGCCCATATTTCTTTAAGGACGATGCCGGCAAGAATGTTACCGTCAATGGAGAAAGCTATAGAAACATGATTTCTGACTTCTTCGTTCCTCAGTTGGCGTGGCAGAGCTTTGGTTTCAAGGTAACTTGCCATACAGCGTGCGACACCATCAATTTATTGCGGGAAACATTTTCTGAGCGCATAATTTGGCGTAATGGACCTCCCCATCCTGTGATCTCACACCTTTAAAGGGTGGGCCATCTAGTGGTTTCTTTTTTTAATCATAGGTTATTTTGACACTGACAGCTGTTTCCCGCTTGAAATCTTGACAGAAAGTCAGTATCATACCTTCGCGGAACGAAACGAGTCGCTTTACACTTGAACAACGTTGGGAAATATTGAAAACTTCTTTCCAAAGTGTGTGCTGTGTAGCCCAAACAGTATGTTTTTTAGCAAGAAAATTTGGCCGAAATGAAGCACCCACCTCGATTGCTGTACGCGAGTTTGTACAAAAAGTTCGTAAGACTGGTATGCTAGTGGACAACACTCATGGTTGTCATCGTACGATGCGCACAGATGAGAACGTGGCTGCTGTGGCCGAGAGTGTGAGACTTTATTCACGAACGGCGGGAGTTCCGCAGGGATCAGTACTTGGACCCCTACTGTGGAAGATTATATATGATGGCTAGCGCTTCCCGTTGGAGTACAAATCAAGTGGAGGTTGCCATGAACACAGCCATCTCTAAGTTGAAAGATTGGCTGGTAAGTGCCGGCCTGGAACTAGCGGCCAACGAAACGGAGGCTGTGCTCATAACCAGCCGCAAGAAGGTGGTACATGCGAGCTTGTTAATCGGCGATCAGACTTTTTAGGAGCGCTCTCACAAATGCTCCCGAATGTCGGTGGTCCCGGATATGCGCGCAGAGTCTTACTATCAAAGGTAGTCAGTTCAGTTTTAATGTATGCTGCTCCGATATGGGCTGGTGCACTTGCAGGTAGACGACTGAAATGGATGATGACGTCTGTTTATAGACTTTTCGCGATAAGAACAATCAGCGGATTCAGGACCAAATCAGATGTGCAGTGTTCGTCATAGCAGGAATGCTACCAATCGACATCCTGGCAGACGAGCTCATGAGGATACACCGCAGGCTAACGTCTGATCGACAACAGGCCAGGCGCATACAAGAAGTAGAACGGCCAGCATCCATAGTAACGTGGCAAGCTAGATGGGATGTTTCCACAAAAGGAAGATGGACGGACAGGCTTATTCCCGTTATCAAAACTTGGACATCAAGATCAACAGGAAACTGTAATTACCGCCTTTCGCAATTTCTCTTTGGACACGGCGGCTACAGAAAGTATCTGTACAAATTTGGACATGATTATTCTCCACTGTGTCCACAACGCCTAAATGCTGAGGAGGACGCGGAATACGCAGTTTTTGACTGCAGTCGTTTGTAGTGGTAAACTTACCAAGCCCCGAAAATCTGGTCACCTACATGATGGACTCGGTAGATAACTGGAACGAGCAATGCTCGTACATTGTGCTTATACAAACGAAGCTGCGTCAGGCCGAGGCAGAGAGAAGAGCACCAGAGTTCGCCGCCCGAAATACAGCATAAATCGCTGACCAGCCCCGCGAAGTAATACTTAACGGCATTCCCGCGGGGAGAGTGGTTGAAGAGTGCAGAGGTGTGGTTTAGTACGTAGGCGCGTGGAAAAGGAGAACAATATCCCTCGAATCGTCCATATTGGTAGCCCGGGCTACCAGGATCTTGATCGAAGATTCCATATCTCTTGGCGCGAAACCATCTTCTTCTTCTTTTCCTTTTTTTTCCGGCGTTGTTATGGTCAGAAGGGTAGGACCATAACCTTCCCACTTAACTGCATTCCTACTGGTCCGCTCGTGGGGTCCGCCGGTTTGACCTCAGAAAGTAGCGGCAGGCTTCCCGGTTTGGGATTACTTCATCGCTGAGGCCAATCAAATGCTGGTGTTTTTGCATTTGTTTGCACCAATTGTTTTTCGGCCTGCCTTTTTTTTTTTTTTGACACGGGCATGCTCCAGATTTTTTTTGTTTGATCTTACTCTTACAACACCGGTGATCTCCAGTCGTGTCAACCCACTGATTTGCATGTACACTTGTAGGGCAGTTTAATGGTGGTATATGTGTCCCTAGGCTCACCTTGGTGTTTTCTAAATTGCCTAGATGTGATTTTTGTTGGCGCGAAACCATAAAAAAAATAAATAAAAAAAAGGACCAATTGACTCAACAATTGAAGGCGCGCGATCATTGGCTTCGTTATCGCTTCGCAGCTTGGGCCTTAGAGCAGCGGCCTTAGAGCACCGGCACGTTATTTTCGAGAAGCCAATGCATCCACAGAGAGTGACAGTTTAGTGCGGATTGTGGAGTGGTGGCATCATTGGACCATTTTTCTTCGAAAATGAGGCTGGGAACGACTTTTCGGTCACTGGTGGGCGTTACAGAGTCATGTTAAAAGGCTATTTCTTTACTGGTATTGAAGACATTGATTTGGATGACCTCTGGTTCATGCAGGATGGCGCGCCATGCCTCACAGCCCATGCCACAATCGATCGTTTGCGCAACAAATTTCCAAATCGTCTTTTCAGCCGTCTTGGCGATGTCAATTGTCCGCCTCGGAGCTGCGATCTGACCCCTTTGGATTTTTTTTGTGGGGAACCGTTAAGGACCGATGTTATGCCAACAATCCGGAAACGATTCAAGCACTTAAAGCCAATATCATCCAAGCAATCCGTGAGTTACAGGCCGAAACCAAATTTGGAAAATTGGGGTGACATGCATGCGCTACTGCGAAGCCAGCCGAGGCAGCCATTTGAACGACGTTGTACATATGTCATAATTAATGAGAATATTTGTTCTTACTTATAAAGCCATAATACATGAAAAAAAAATTAATTTTGGTCATTTTATTGCATTTGTAAAGAAAACTTGTATTAACAGTGTAGGGAGAAAGGAAATAGGAAAATTACTTGATTTTAGTTGGAAAAATGGGTCAAGGAAAACACTGTACCGAGGAAACATGGGGCTTAATCAAAAAGCTAAGAAAATCGGGCCAGACGTATTCATTTATTCAAAAGAAATTAGGCTGCTCAGCAAAGATGGTCAGGAATGTGATACTTGCCATAAAAAGATAGAAAGAAGGGGAAAAGGACGCAAAACTACTAGCCGAGAAGGTGTCCAAATAGTAAGAATGGCAAAACGGGATCCTTTCATTTCGTCTAGAAGGATTCAAGAAGACTTAAATCTGGAGATTAGTGTTGTAACGGTAGGTAAGAGGTTTCTAGATGCCAATTTGCAAAGAAGAAGCCCCAAGGAGAGTCTCCCCTTTGACAAAAAAAAACACAGGGTGCGTAGGAATCAGTACGCCAAAGAACACAGCCAATGGCCGCTGTCTAAATGGAGAAATATCCTTTGGACAGATGAGTCAAAAATTGAAATTTTTGGCAGGTAGCAGCACTAGAAAATATGTCAGAAGGCCGCCTAATTCCGAACACCAACCCAGGTCACCAACCGTAAAGCATTTAGGTGGCTGAATGATGATTTGGGGAAGTTTTTCGTATAATGGTGTTGGTCCATTATTTTAGATCAAGGAGAAAATGACTCACCAAATATGATGTATATTGACATCCTCCAAAATGTTATGCCGCCGTATGCTGAGGAGGAAATGCCCTTAAAATGGGTATTTATGCAGGACAATGATCCAAAGCATACGGCGCGAGCAACGAAGGAGTGGTTTCGCGACAACAAAATCGATGTCTTGTCAAGGCCACCTCAATCTCCAGATTAAAATCCCATCGAACATCTTTGGACAGATGTAAAAAAAAGCTGTTAAGGAAGCACAGCCAAAAAATTTAAATGAATTATGGGAAGTAGTGCAAAAATCGTGACAGGCTATTCCTATAAAGAGATTTCAAAATTTAATCGACTCTATGCCTCGACGGTGCAGGGCAGTCATAAAAAGCAAAGGATATGCCACCAAATATTAAAGTAAGTCACTTTAATAGCCAAAAATGGTAAGAAAGCTAACAGGTTCTCGTTTTCTTCCTAGCACTGCTATTTCATCGAACAGCTGAAATGTGAATTTCTTTGATTTTTTGTTGTTTTTTTCTTAAGTGAATTAAAATTGTTTGTGAAGATATTTCCCACATATTAATAAATTGACACATGTTTAAAAAAAACGTATTTTCTAAAATTAAATAAAACACATTTTCAAAATGTAATTTTTTTACAATTTATGGGTGCACTGCTATTTTATCAAACACAGCTGTACATACTGTATGTGACAAAACTAAAGCAACTTTTAATATATCGCCTTTCTTTTCACTTTGAGTGTGAAAAAAAAGTTATGTAAAGAGATATAACTTAAAACTTCAATATTCTTCAAATACTTCAAATAGTCTGTCATGTAAATCATTAATTTTTATTTATATTAATTTTTTTTTAAAGAAAATTCAATAAGAAACAATACCATAGTGTCGTAAGGCATTCACAAAGCTTAAGCAACTTTCATTTTAATATAAATACTGACTTTATTAATTAATATTTTATTTGATATCCGTTATTTTGAAGAACTGCATGGCATCGGCGGGGCCATGTTTATAATATTTACTGGAATTTCCCCCATACTTCTTTTATAGCTTCGAAAAGAGAGGTCTTGAAGGTGAAATCATGCATCCGAATTTTGCGATGTACAGTTTCTCATATATTCTCTATGGGATTGAGATCGGGTGATTGCGCTGGCCATTCCACACACTCTTGCTGTATTTAACCACTCGGTCACAAGCTTAGACTTATGCTTGGGGTCATTGTCATGCTGGAATATCCAGCGCAAGGGCATCTGCGTATAGATACATAATTTCCTTCATGATGTCTTTGTATCCTTGACCATTTGAAATATTCATAATTTTGTGGATAGGCCCCATTTCCTGATCGGAGAAACAGCCCCATACCATGACATTGCCCCCACCGTGTTTAAATGTGCCCTTGCCATATTTTGGGTCTAAGCGTTTTCCTTTGGGTCTTTTAACGTACGCTTGTCCAACGAATCCCTTGATGTTGAATTTGGATTCATCTGACAATAGCACCAGTTAATATGTTCTTTGGCAAATTTTATTCGTGCTAACCTGTTCTTCTCCCTTTCTGTTGAAATCGTTTAATTAAGCGACAAATAACTGATCTCTCCATAGAATATTTGCAACAAATATCTTTCTGTCTTTTTCCACTACGGAAATCTTCAATAATTTTTTTAAGTTCATTTTCAAACTTGTTTCTGGCCATTGTATTTAACCTTCCGTCCTCACACTTGGGACTACATCGAAGAACATTCTAATTCGGAGAGTTCTCAAAGTGCGGAAGAGTTTGAAAATGAAGAAGCCGCTCCACCCAAAAAACAAAGGTTACCGATACTGAAAGGGAAATCAACCCCTCTTGAGGCTTGGAGTTTACTTTTTACTGACCAAATTTTGGAGAAGGTGGTGGCTCACACAAACGAGCAAATAGGACGCTATTCGTTAAATATTGAAACATCACAAACGTACCATACCCCGACAGACATCAGAATTAAAAGCATTTCTTGGGTTGCTTTACCTCAGTGGTGTAAAGAAAGATGCCAAGTTACTTCTCAGCGAATTATGGTAGGTAAGATTCGGTTTTTCTGTTTTTAGAGCCACAATGTCGCAGCGTCGGTTTGAATTTATAGCAACATGCTTGCGTTTCGATGATAAAACGACTAGAACGGAAAGCAAAGTGAACGACAAATTTGCACCAATTCGTTAAATATGGGAATTGTTCATTAAAAATTGCAAGTCACTTTATACTCCGTTTGAATACTGCTAAATTGACAAACAATTTATGGACTATAGAGGTAATTGTCCATTCAGAATTTATATGGCGTCAAAACCAGATAAATATGGGCTGAAATTTGTGATGATGAGTGACTCTCGCACATGGTACATGATAAACGCAATTCCCTATGTTGGTAAAATCAAAGTTGAAAATAATTAACCAGTGCCTTCCTTTTATGTGCGATAATTGTCTGAAAGTATTCATGGCACTGGAAGGAATACTGGTTCTCTTCTGTGCCATTATTCCAGATGATGCTCACACAGTATACGAGGGTGGTCCGATAAGTACTTAGCCTACAAAAGAAAAACAACAATTTTGGAGAAATGGCGATTTATTTTTCAATATAGTCTCCTTTTAGGTCGATACACTTGACCCAGCGATGCGCCAACTTCTTTAACCCGTCTAAAAAATACGTTTTCTCGAGGTCTGCAAAGTAGGCCTCCGTGGCGGCGATGACCTCCTCATTCGACTGAAATTTCTGTCCGGCGGGTGACTTTTTCAAGTTTGGAAACAAAAAGAAGTCGCACGGGGCTAAATCTGGAGAATCTGGATGGGGCAGCAGTTCGTAGCCTAATTCGACCAAATTGACCAAGGCGAGGGCGGAGGTGTGAGCCGGTGCGTTATCATGGTGGAAGAGCACTTTTATCTTCGCCAAGTGGGGCCGTTTTTTCTTTAATTCGGCGTCGAGTCGGCCCAATAATTTGGCTTGGTACAGCCCTGTGACCGTTTTGCCCTTCTCCAGGTAGTCGATGTGGATCACACCTTGTGAATCCCAGAAAACGGTGGCCATCACCTTTCCGGCCGATGGGACAGTCTTCGCCTTCTTCGAAGCACGTTCGCCTGGTGAAGTCCACTGTTTCGACAGTCCCCTGGTCTCTGGTGTGTACCAGTGGATCCATGTTTCGTCGACTGTCAGGAAACGACGCAGAAACTCCTTCGGATTGCGCTTAAACAGCGTCAAACACTGCTCTGAGGTGGTCTCACGGTTGCGCTTGTTGTCCGAAGTGAGCAAACTCGGCACGCATCGCGCCCACTTTCTTTCTCATGCCCAAAATTTCATGCAGGATATGACCCACGCGATCTTTTGAAATGGCTACTGTCTCAGCTATCTCGCGCACCTTCAATGGGCGGTCTGCCAATACGAGATCGTGGATTTTTGTCACGTTATCCTCCGTGGTAGCCGTTTTCGGGGCACCTGGACGTGGCTCATCAAAAACCGACATGCGACCACGTTGAAACTCGTTAAACCAATTTTTGATTGTCGTCGTGGAGAAGAGCCACCGTACACAGCATCCAAACGCTATTGCTGCGCGATTTCCCTTCCAAAAACAAGAATCGAATCACCAACCGATATTGCTCTTTTTCCATTTTTCTAAAATCCGCGGACACTGCCGCTCCACACGCGGTCAAAATAAAACTACGAGTCCGATCCGGCTGAAATTGCGATAGTAGTCGTCTACTAGAATGTACTACATGATAGTAAGTTGCTCTTGCGATACTGGCGCCATCTGGCGGCGAGGCTAAGTACTTATCGGACCATCCTCGTAATTTAACGATGTTAGGTACTCTTCGTAAAAACAGACAAGACATTACATCACAGTTTTTAACCCCGAAAGAAGGCTGTTCCAAATTTGCATTTGATGGTAATAAAACTTTGGTTTCATTTGCTTAAAAACAGAACAAGGTTGTCTTGGTCCTATCTACAAACCACTATTCTGATAATGTGGTTCTAGAGTCAGGTAAGCCGCAAATTATCCTAGATTATAACAGTACCAAAGGCGGAACCGATACATTTGATAAATTGTGTCATACCTATACAACGTCGAGAGCTACGCGTCGCTGGCGTATGAGGGTTTTCTGTGGAATGTTGGATCAAGTTGGCATAAATGCAATGGTACTTCACGCACTCACACAGCCAAATAGAAAACCTCCAAGAAGAGTTTCTGTACGAACTATTGTACAGTCTTGTTGAGCCACATTTACAAAGAAGGATCAAAGTACCGACACTAAGACGGGGTTTGATACAAATTATCGAAGGAATAGTGAAAAATGAATTCCAAATTGAAAACACCACCAGTTTCGAAGCAATACAACCAATAAATTTAGAAAAAAAAAATGTTCGGTGTACTTTCTGTGACAGGAAAAAAAGACAGAAAAAAAAAACAGAGTGTGTGTGACATGTCGAAAGCCCATATGCGAAGAGCATCGCTCGCTAGATTGTGTTGAATGCAGTAATAGTAAATAAAAACAGAATTTTAATATTGCGCTCATTCAAGCACTCCGCTAACAACACTTTTCAACGAAATTTCCTTGAAATTGTTTTAAAGGATTTCAATGTCATTTCAAACAGGATATGTGACATTTTTTTTTTATTTTTTTTTAATTCGACTTACATTTTTATGAATTTTTTATTAATTTAACTTTTAAAAACATTTTTTCTAATAAGTATTTTCTTTTTTGTACATATTACTAAAAGGACTATTAAACACTATATTAATGTACTAAGAAAAATAAACATTAATAAAAAAATTTAATTTATTAAAAACATTTTTTTTTTAAATTATTTATGTTTGGGGTATGTCACATCCCAGTGTGAGGACCGCGTAAGAAAAAATATGTGTGAGGAATAAATCTCGAAACTAAAGCTTCACTTCTTTCTGCAATAACTTCACAACGAGAAAGGAATAAAATGAATGGAAGACGTAAAAGGTAAACAGCAAGCATTGTTTAACGGAATGTGACCTTATGGTCCCGAAATGTGCGCACACTCTTGATTTTTTCCGAGAATTTCCAGTTCAGTCGGAGTTGCTTTAGTTTTGTCAATGACTTATTTTATTTGTATTTTAATTATTTTGGATATTTAAAAAAAAATTAAAGTAAATAGAAAGTTGATATTTTTAAATAAACAATATTTGTAGTGCTATTTTGATAAGAATGTAGAAGTAACTTCTCATAGTATTTCATTTACCAAGCAAAAGTAGTGCGGTCGAATATTAAAAGTTGCTTTAGTTTTGTCACTCACTGTTTATTTCATTTATGGGTTCTTTTCTATTTGGGCCACTCCAACAGAATCGCTCCAAAAGGAGTGCAAATGATGTAATAATCCTTCCTAAGTGCAATGGAGGACATTTGGGGGTGGGAAAAGACAAGAAAAAAATTTTCAAAAAATTCTAAAAAAAAGAGGCAGAGTGTATCCCCACCAGTGGGTTTTTGGCGGTGTGTGCAGAGAAGATGGACAGTGTTTTTTATATGCAGTACCAGATCGCTCGAAGGAGACCTTATTAGGTGTGATCGGTGCATGTATTGAACCAGGAACCACTATTATGTCTGATAAGTGGAAGGCATATGATAGGATTCCTGAAATGGAGGGAATGAACTTTTCCCATTACACGGTCAACCATTCCGAAAACTTCGTGGACTCAGAGACCGGTGCACACACCCAGCAAATTGAAAGTTTCTGGCGGTGCGCAAAGAGGAGGAATAAACGAGATTCGGGGACTCGCAGATTTATGGTTGATTCCTATTTGTGTGAGTTCATGTGGAGACGGAGGTAGATTTTTATTTTCGTGTTTACTTTTTTGTTGTTGCATTTACTTTTTTTCAATTTTGAAATTTGCTTGCAGATACAAAGACAAGGACTACTTCGAGCAAATTTTGGAAGATATCGCTGATTTTGATATTAAGGCTTAATTTGGAATTTTCGTTAACGATATTAATAAATTTAATAAATTTCTAGTGAAATTTATGTTGGAAAATTTTTTTTGGAAATATGTACATATGTACATACATATTTCTAAAAAAAAATTATGTTTAAAAAAAAAAAATTTTGCGTTTCCCCTGCCATAACCCAGCAAAGGTCTCAGCATAGTTCAATCGATTATAGGGTACTGTAGATGAAGAGTATTGATGACATAGGCGCCTGCCTGACGATCAGCACCTACCCCGAGCGGAGCAACGAAGTTGCGTGAGCGGAATCTGCCGCATATGAAAAGAGAGTTTAAATCCCTTAAAGCCGCGCAGCGGGCCACCCGGGTACTGTTAATTAAGAAAATTGTTGATATTATTACTATTATGGTGGAGTGGTCCAAATAGAAAAGACCCCATTTATGTTTGCCTTTATGTTTCCATTTTTATATTAAAAAGTTCAAAACGATTTTGTTTTTATTGTTTTTTCCAACACTGTATATCTCACGGAAAGTACTTTGAAGTGGACAAAATAGATATTAATGGATAAAAAAATATTTTTTCGAGATTAGTAAAAAGTCGCCCTATTTGTTGAACCTGAGTTTTCTTAGTAGCTCAAGTTTATAATTTAATGAGCCTTTAAAAAAAAAATATTTTTAGGTAGATCCCCCAAAAAAAGACGAGGAACTTATAGCTACTGCATAAGTTACCAAAATCCGCATTCGTCAATTGTCTAATTAACAACTAATCTACATGATCATTAATTCATTACGATCTATGTACATGTAAACATGATACTGTGTGATTGTGTAAACAAACACTCCAAAGAACATACCAAAAAACAACAACAACTTCTACGAACAACAATTAAAGTAATTTCTCCCCGTCCGCCATACATTTCAACATGAGTTCAAACACTTTACTTTGCTTGGTGAAAAGCCAACAAGGAAATAAACGCGGAAAAAGAGAGAAAAACAAAACAAAAAAGAAGAGGAAGAAGAAAACAACATTTTCGCACAGCCCGAAAGCAATCCGACAAATCCCATTAAACCAAAACAAATAAGGCAAACAAAACAAAAAAAATTCCATAATAAACAACAACAAACCAATTCTCTCTCGAGTAAACAAACTCAAAGGGGATAAGAGCGAAGAACGATGTGTAATGCTCTCCCGCACACACACGCAGCCACGCATGCAATGGAAAATTCTCTCTAAATTTAGCCGTTGGCATTATATCGCTCTCTCACTCTCTCTCTTTCGCTCTCTACTCCTTGGTCTCCCTAATAAGGAAAATCTACAATTTAGCTTTATTTGTCACAACAACAAAATGACAAACAAACAACTGGACAGTGGAAAAACAACAACTAATTTGCGTTGAGTGGTGTTGTTTTTTTTTTGTAGTATAGAAGGGCGCTGACATTGAGGGTTGTATAACCCCATGAATCGAGCAGTAACTCCACCGTCCCTTAGGTATGCAACGACCACGTGAATTGTTTTTTTTTTGCTCATCGCGCTTGTTTTGCGCAAAATGAGTGAAACTTCTTCACCCCTCCCCCCGGGGGGGCCAAGAGAGCAGGGTTAATAAAATCGAGTTCTGAATATGCGGTCTATCTGTCTATCTGTTGCTTGGATTTTTCCTTCTCTGCAGATAGAATTAGGTCAAAGAGCAACGCGGCAGCAGGTATGCAATTGAGCAGCACTTGTGGGGAAACGTACAACGCGAGCTCTCGAATATCCGCTCAACGATCAACGAGTTTCTGTTCCGCTTTCCTGAATTTTACGGTTTTCTTCTATCCAAACACGTAATGCACAAGCACACTTACCTTTTTAGGTTATTTCCGATGCACAACACCAAATTAAAATTCGAAATTTCAGTTGATTTTCACGCAGAGAACACTCGCACTTATGTAGATGTTTTGAAACAATTCAAAGGAAACTTGTGACGCGGATAACAATCCGCGGCTGTGTAAAACGTTTAGTTAGACAACAAAACTTAAAATAACACCAGTAGTGCGACGCGACGCGCGCAGGCACACATTATTTTAATATTGTATTAAGGCGACGACAACGACTAACGACGACAAGCATGTCGGCGTGCCGCGATTCAAATTTGTTGTTTTATTGTTGTTGCCTATTGATAGCATGTCCCTGTCCCCACCTCTTTTGATACGGATACTACCGAACCGATACATCTACCGATTCGTAGCTCGAACTCTCGTACTCGGCACTAACGTTCGCGCATACATACGATTTGACATTATCTCGGGCGCGTTAACAAATAATCAAATAAAGCGCGTTCACTTCATTTACGACTACTCGCGGTTGGTTGAATGGCGAGGTGGAGATGTGGAGACGACGTGGAACGCCAGCGTCGTCGTTGTCATTTGCTGCTTCGATTAGTGTGTGTGTGTGTGGTGCGGTTCTCACTTTTTTTTTGCTGTTTTCTTTCGTTTGTTGTTGTTTAGCTTTCTTCTCCTTCTTCTTGATGAAACACTTTTTGTTGGTATTGTTGTTGGCAATTTTGTGATTGGGGAAAGGATTACATTTCGGGGAAATGTGCCAACAATTAGTAACTTCCACTCATTTTTAGGTTAACTATGCTTTCGGGAGGTATTAGCGTTAAGTCGACTGCTATCAAGGAATTCAGAGGCAAGCCAAGATCAGATCATGGATCAAGCGTTAAAATAGAACGCGTCAATGCCTTTAACTTCCTCGAATGATAGCTTCTTGTAAGTCGGTTGATCTTTACTTGATTAGTTCCGGTAACGTGATCACCGATCTTGAAAGAATCTGAAAATTTCCAATATTTTTAACACATTTAAAGGCAAGCGGGGACATCATACAAGGTTTGTTCAAAAAATCTCAGGAATTTTTGGTTTTTGATATTAATTCCTCTACATCGAAGCTATAGACGTCAACATGGTCACGATCAGATACACATTGTCACCCTACCCCCACACCTACACCCATGTCAGCGTTTCTCCTATACCTGGAACCCCTTAGGGATTCGAGCTGTGTGATAGCTTTCAATCTCATGGCGAATATGAAGGTATAGTCTCGGGCCAAAATAGTACTAAGAAATTCATAATTTACCGATTTTGTCGCCCCACGTTTCATACTCCCAATTGGTTGCCGGCATATGTACTGTCTCCTGTTTGCGATGGGTTTATAATCGATTTATTCACGTTTACATATATCGAAGGCCTGTTATCTCTAATAGCAAACTTATCAAAAACAATTGAACAAATTCATAATTTCTAAAGCTTTCCTGGCTTTTATTCGATTTTTATAGCAACTTCTAATGTTGCAGAACCATTTTGTAAACTAATAAGTAAACGCCTGTCCCACTTGTAACCTGTTCCTTAATTAACCTCTTCGACTTACAGTGTTTATCAACACAACAGAGAACTAATCTCCTAAAATCGACTAATAAAGGGCGTTTTTTTTAGAGCTATACAAATTCAATATTTGATAAACCACTTGAAGCTAATGTTAATGTCTATGATATTAGCTTTGCTTAATAAAACATTTTATGCCATTAGTGTTTAAATATGATTTCGGGCATACATATGCGCGCCACAGTCAGCTCGAATGTAGCGCTATCGTGAAGACTAATTTTCGACAACTTTATCGAGCAACTGGGGCCGTATATCAGCAATAACACGGCGAATTTTGACTTTCAACGTCTTTGGCTTATCGGAATAGACTAGTGACTTTACATGCCCCCCAACGAAAGTGATCTAAAGGTGTGAGGTCACAGGATGGAGAGGTCAGTTCACAGGTTCATTACAAGAAAAAAATGTTTCCCGCAATATATCGATGTTGTCGCGCGCCGTGTGTCATATTGCGCCTCTCATTGCAACAAAAGCTCTGTTACGTCAATGCCATTCAACTGAGGGCCGAAGAAGTCAAAAATCATGTTTCTATAGCACTCTCCATGGACGGTAATATTTGGCCGGCATTCTCCTTGATATGGTTCCACCAGCTCGTAAAGCACTCTCATCATGCCTCATCGGCTCACCTACCGAACCTACGACGCGTATAATGGTCACGCGGTTTCAACTCTTGCACAAGCTAAATCTTATAAGCTTTTAAGCCAGGAACTTTCCGCAAAATATACCACAAGTGGATGGGAACTTTTTCTTGTGTTTGAGGCTTGTATTATCTGTTGGAGCACTCAGAAGCAAATACCAGACAGACACCTTTCTTTATTGTATTTTCCCCGTTGTTCGGGGAAAAGGGGCTTCAGTGATTAAGAGCTAAGAGATTCGGTACACACCACGTCGGCTCCAAGGGTGCGCCACTTGCGCGAGCGAAGGCGGGACACTCGCAGAGGAAGTGTTCTGCTGTGTTATTCTCTGATGCCCGTAATGACGCCCGCAAGCCTTCTGCAATCATTTCTCCTTAAGGATAAGAAGAATGTTGCGGACTTCTTGCAGACATCAGGGCGTACGCGCTTAGTCATCCTGCATCCTGGATATTCCCTCCATCTACGATTGTGTGCGTTATAGACCCAATCGTTGATGTCCGATTTGGCCATGGAAGCAGTTAGATCTAAGGCGGGTTCAGGTCCTGAGAAACTCTCCTCTGAGCCCCTTCTAGCGAGTTCATCGGAGATCTAGTTTCCTAGATCCTAGGTCCCAGAGTGACCTGGGACCCATGCAAGCTTAAGTGAATTTAGTTTTCACTTTGTTCAAAAAGGTCTTGAGTTCATGCACTAATTTGGAGCTGGCTAGAGGGTTCGACATAGCTTTGAGTGCAGCTTGACTGTTACTGCAGACGCATATGCTTTTTCCCTTCCACTTGTGGTTCACAACATTGTGCATGGCCACTAGGATTGCATATATGTATCTCTGATTGAAAGACAGCCGCATATTTTCCTAACGAGAAGTGCAGTCGAATGTTTTCGCGCTAAAAGAAAACTCCAGCGCCGGACCTCTGTCCAGTCCTGGAGCCATCTGTAAAAATGCGAAGACAGCCCATTCCAAGTTCAGTATCTGGCCAAAGCCAGTCCTGACGCCATGGAAATGTGACTGTAAAATTATAGCGCAGTAGGATGGCAGGTGTCATTGCGTCCGAAGGCATATCCATGAGACAGGGGTCGTAGGATATTTCTCGCGCAAGTACACTGTCACTCCAATGTGAGTTGTACCAAAAACCATTTCTCTTGAGACGAAACATGGCTTTCAGTGCGCACCCTCTGATATATATGTCAAGGGGATGCAAGATTCATCATAGCATCCATAGCATTCATAGCATCTCCCGCTGTGCTGGGGAAAGCCACTGTGCAACTGAGACAGACCGCTCTTTGGAGTTTGAAAGACGCCAGGATGTGTTTGCGTGTTAGCCTGTTCCACCAGGCAACCGATGCATATGAGATTATCGGTCTTATCATTGCCGTGTAGATCCAGAGGACCTTTTTCGGCGATAAGCATTGCCAAACAGTTCACAGCGCTTTGGTTGTTTTTGACTCAACATGCTTTGACCAAAGAAGCTTGCCATCTAAGATCACCCCTAAGTACTTAGCTTTCTTGGATATTGGGATGGAAATGCCTTTTAGCACCAGTTGAGTAATGCTAGTATTTCTCCTCCTTGTCGTGAAGAGAATGACATCAGTCTTAAGAGGATTAACCGACAGCGCTTTACTCGTGCACCAGTCCTCGATCACATTTAGCGCCGCGCCGCCTGTGCTTGAGACAGACGGTCGCTAAACATGAGCCGACAGAGAGAACAGCAACATCATCCGCATATGCCTGTGTATAGATTCCAGAGGCATTGGATAGGCATAGCTCCAATTGATGTGCACGATGGCGAATCATTCACATTCTCCTCAACAGTGCGCTCTACAACGGCAATAACTTCTCCCCTTCGCACTGTTTGTCATCTTTGTGGATGCGTATTATTCACTAGAGTGTACGCGGTGCGAAAGATGGCTGATTATGTCGACCGTAAAATGGACGTAGCGCACGATAATTTTGGCGAACCGAACCATTGTTTCAAAATGCGCATACGTTATAAAATGGCAAATCCACTACAAATCAACTTTCACCTGTCAAAATGGCAATCTGTAGAAACAGTGCTGCCAGGCCAAGAACCAAACTTCTAAAAATTACACCTTTTATATACGTATATATGGGTGGAAGGCAGTTTGTGAGGAGATCGAAAGGCGAGAGGTTGAACCTGAAATTCATTAATGGAAATGGCAAATGTCAAGTAAGGGAATGACAATGTCATGTTCTGGAACTGTTTCTCTCCGCAGGGCATTGACCTAATTGATTACCGGAAGATTACAAAAACATTCTCCAAAATGTCGTGGTCCATTATGCAGAACGACATGCGCTGCTTCTTTGGTGATTCCAAGCACACCCCTAAGCTGGTCAAAAATTGGTCCCGGAGAGAAATACTAACATTCTGCAATAACCCGGTGGTCAGTTGAAATTCCCCTTTTGAATTGGTCTATAAGACAAATTGGCAGAAGTTCCCCTAATCTAGAACAAATTTTGGACCTTACTAAAGGAGCTGCCCCATTTCGAAGCAATAAATTTTAAAAATTAACTTTTTCTGGCGTCGCAGACACTTGATTTTACCCCTTAGCGTAACTTCCGCCATGATCTTGTTCCTTCTGAGCATAAAAATTAGGTCTCCCTCTGAGACGTACAAACGGTTAAAAGTCTCCTTAAAGAAGGAAATAGCTCCAACCCAATTCAGTTGGCTATTTTTATATACTATTTTAGAATTCAGGACTCTTCCAAATAGTTTTCAACTCTTTAAGTCATCCGCACTTTATGAATTACGACCAGTTGCGGCAATGACACTTATAATAAAATAGTTTGATTAGGCTTCCCAAGTCTCATTTGGCTAAGAAGCTGCTCATTATCCAAAGATCTCTGACTCAGCATGCTGATATTGTAGTAAACAAATGCTTAGCCTTAACTCTATGGGAATCCTTCCTTTTTTGTCATCTTTAGATGCGCTGATAAATTAAAAAGCTTTAGCTAAGCTTCATGCCACTGGCCATCCATGGCATCCAAAGTTCAAAAATGCCAAAATACTGGCGCTGATTTTGAGCACATGATTCTGTGTTTTGATTTCAGCTCCAATTATTAAGGGATCAAGAGCAATATCACCCATTTGCCTACATCCATTTGGAAGACTAAACCATTATGTATCCGAAGACGTTCTCTTTCTAATCTTGTTTCCCCGTGAAGCCTTGACCTTCATTAAGCAATAAGCATGGTACAAAACTTAATTTATTACGCAATTCGTCGCGCGAGCAACACACTAGTAATAGGAGACAACTCACGACTATAAATGAATCTGGTAATTGCCTGAGAACGCGATCCATCAGCGAACAGCCTCCCTGACCAGATCGCGCAGTAACCTACTCATATAATCTAATTAACGTCTACATTTCAAAGCTCTCTTTTTCTATTTCTGTTTTCGCGCATATTAACAAACTGAGTAAAAAAAACGTACTTTACGTGACGCATAGCGTAAGTGTTTTGCGACCTCCGGCACCTAGCCCTGAGAGGAAAGCTATAAACAAGACAACATAGCTCGATTGCTGGTTGGCTTTGAATCTTAATTCATTTTTTTAAATCTTGTGGCGTAAGTGATCCGCAATCTCTGTGGGTCAATTCGATGGAGTGTATGCGAATGATGTCGAATTTTTTTTTGTTGGTAAATGCTTAGGTTAACTTGGGGAAAGCTGAACTTAAAGATGACTCCGGGCACAGCAGAAATAGTCCGTTGTTAAGTGATTTTAGTGTTTTATATAATCAACTACGTGAGGAATAAAGTCGGACATGATCTGTCCAGAGGTTTAGGTTTAAGTCTTCTCTTCGAAGACATTCCCAATATGTTGGGCATAATGTCAGTACATTATTTTGAGAAGAGTGATTTTGACAGAGTATTGGCATAGCTCTATCACCAGCCATCAGACACTCGGTAGTTAAAAGAGTTAGGTTTTAACCCCTTTAATAGAGTCTACTGGTCTCTGTTGCGCTGTCATTTGCATTTATCTTAGGAGTCAGCCAGTTCTTAAGAAATTCTACGTACAGAAGTTCGTAAAGCGGAGAGATCTATCAACTTATCCTTGCCGGGAGGGGGCTTGTTGTTGGTGGCTCATTTTCATTGAGGCGGTTCGGCAATATTGTATAAAGTTTTGCTGAACTTTTAGAGGAAATTGCAGATTTACTGTCTTTTATGAAACCCTGGGATGGAGGCTGGGTAAGGTGGAAAACTTTGAACAAGTTGCAGAAAAACATAGCCTACAGTTCTAGATTTGGTGACGAATACCATCTCTTAGTAGCCAGCTTATGATATTAACTTCTTAACATTTAGAGGGAGATCGAGCGGCCTCCTGTTTAATTGACAAAGATGTCAGCGCCCTGCATGTCCAAACTGTCTGAGAAGCCGACATCGCCTCGATCATTACCATGTTACAGCCAAGGTAGTCAAGTCAAGTGCGAGTACAGAGTCGTTTAAGACCACCATCATTTTACGCGGAAAGTCACAGGCTTATATGACTCCTTCCAAGAGCCCACCATCAGCAGTTTCAAGACACGACTTAAAGGAAACCCCTGGTAAAATATAATCTAATCCTAGCTACACTGCATCGAGGGAGCAGAGCGTTTCGTGAGCACTGCGGGATGAACAGGGACAACTTGTACTGGAGTCCCAGTCTGAAAACGACCGTAAAAATCTAATAGCTTCCTTTCAGTGTAGTGTTAAGCCCTGAAAGTCCAAGAAATATCAAACATTCATACTAAGGCAGGTCTTGAAGGGTCAGGAATTTTAGGACGCACGCCCAACTCTGTGTCTTCTCCTCATATGACAGAGCCCAGCCTTGCCAAACTCGGTGGCTGTGCAGGATCACAATGGAAAATTCTCATTACTCCCTTGAAGTCGGTAATAAACTTGTCGAGACCTTCGACGCTAAAAAATGATTCAGGCCATGTTTCTTCAACTTCGTGATTGGACAAGCAAGTTGGACGCCTATGAAGAATTTGAGAACATTGAAGCAGAAGCGGCTAAAGTAACTCTGAAGGATGAGGGCAAAGTCTTGGTTAGGACATAACCTTTGGCAGTCAAGGATTTCGTCTACCTTTTATGACAAGTTACATGTGGCAATGATACCATTGCTGAAATCAGATGCAGAATAACTCCTGCCAACTGCTGCTTCTCTGGGGTAAAGCGGCAATTGAGAAGTAGGGTTCGTTCTCGAAAACCCAGTTAGCTCGTCGAAAATTGATGAAGAGGTTCTTGGGCGCATCGGATGAAAATTTTCTGCTGGAAAACTCTGGTCCCAGAAGGGACAATCAGGAATTGCATGCATTATAGAGCGACACCGGCTTGATCAGGCGTGTATTGATTCAACGTCTATCAACGCTGAATCATGTAGAACGAATGTATACCACGAAGAGTCTTCTATTCCAGCCCCGAGGGATGACGCTGTAGAAGACATACTGGTGGAAAGAGAACTCCATCAACAGGGCGTTCAGTACTGAAAGCAGCTAGATACCGGCTCGAAAGGCTGGAGAGGAGAGGTCATACTGTAGCGCCATCTAAGTAAGTAAGCATATGAAAAGCTGGAGTGTTTGTTGCCGGTGCATGGTCGCACGTAAGCTTCGGGTTTGATGCCAGTCTTAAAGAAGATAGTAGGGTGCTTTGATATGTGCCGTTTCTCTTCTTTCCAAATGTTACCTAGTTATATGGGGTATGTTCTAAAAGTAAAAGTAATTTTGTAATATTGCGAGATGTAAAGCGTGCCACTGCCACCTTTCAGCATTTTTCAAAGTGGTAAAGCATAATGTGGCGAATATGAAGATGATTTTCGATACGCATTTCTATTATGAAAGAGGCTTATGAAAAAATGCCAATTTTTTCAGGAAAAAACCTCATCAACCTCATACGATGATCCCAAGCATAAGGGTCGTGTGGTAGCGTTAACATCGAGATTCATGCCCGCTTTAGGTGGGATTAGCAGGCTGATATCTATTTCGAGCTGCTTACACCGATGGAAACCATCACGGCATGGAAAGAAAAACGGCGACTATACGAGCAGAGACATGACATTGTGATTTTGTTACAAGAAAACGCTCGGCAGCATGTTGTTCGTTCATCGTTGTACATATGTAGATAAAATCTACTAGAAAACCTTTAAGTAGGATGTCTTACCGCACCCGCCGTATTTTTTCATATATCGCCTCATCCGACTACCACCAGATATCTAATCGATAACCCATGGTGATGCATCACTACTTTGACGATCATATTCAATCCCAGCAAGCAGGTTCCAGACATGACGATGTGTCGTCTACAAAATTGAGCTCTTACGCTTATGGCCTACAACTATAATATAAAATTTTTCTACTGCGAAACATGGGAATGTAGACGCATTGTCACGTCTTCCGGTAGATCCGAATGCCGATTTCGACGAGTTGGAAGAGCTAGTGAACCGTCGGCTTAACGC
This sequence comes from Merodon equestris, assembly GCA_958301585.1. Classification (NCBI taxonomy): domain Eukaryota; kingdom Metazoa; phylum Arthropoda; class Insecta; order Diptera; family Syrphidae; genus Merodon; species Merodon equestris. The sequence goes on from OY284415.1 coordinate 105,446,499, forward strand.
CGCACTCATTGGCAAATGTACATTGAGGAACAAAGTGCTTAAGAGGGTTGCTAACTTACAAACTACCAGGGAGCGAAAGGGATGTGAAACCGTTTTTTGATCGTAAGTTACTCGTAGCTCTAACCATTCAAGACAATTGTATTATTCTCGGGGTAAGGGATCACGTGCGAGTGTCATACCGGAAATGTTATCGTCCAAGGTGCTAAGGTGCCTTAATTTTTTTTATTTCTTTTATAGAGTTCGTATGGTGTTTGTCACACAACCTGAACGGGGTCCTGATGGTTTATGTCGAAGATGTTCGGTCACTACTTTCCGGGGGTGTTTGTCCAAGATAGGATTTGAGAGATTTGACTGAATTTACGGTGGTTGTATAGTTCACAGTAACTCTTTTGTTTCTATGTCAATAAGGTATTATATTGGAAAATGCACACACAGAGTATGAACTTTGAAGTGATCTTATGCTGCGAGTGTTGTGCTTTCGTCAGAATTTTTTTGATCACCTCTCATTCACAACTCATGTTGTTGCACAATTTTTCCGTATAGGAATTGTTCTTGGCTATGGACAGACTTGAAGTACAGACCTTTCGCTCAACAGTCGATGATGATTGCACCACGACCACCCCGTTATGATGGTCAATGGGGCTGTACTCGGATGAAACAGCGGGCTCGGTGATATGTCTGGTTCCCAGACATGGATCAACAAATCAATAAAGTGGTAGCAGGTTGCAGCATTTGTCAGGAATTTGCAACGAACTCCAAAAAAGGAATACAATAACTGGCCTCGGGCAGAGCAGCCATGGGAAAGGTGCGCATACTTGAAATTTCCGTATGTGGTGTCACTGTAAGCAGTCACCTCTGAAGCTACAATTCAGGCACTTCAAGCCATCCAAGGGCTTCCAAAGGCATTGGATACGGACAACGGCACGGAGTTCACCGCACAGATCTTCAAAGAGTTTTGTAATGTCCACTCAATCCAGGAGAACTGCACCGTTTCACCCAGCATCGAATGGGCAGGCTGAAAGATTTGTTCGAATGTTCAAAGAATCTTTTAAGAAGAACATGACTCTTTGCTCATTTCCTTCGACTTATCGGTCTACACCAAGAGCGACAACTCAAATGTCTCCAGCAGAATTACTGCATGGTCGTCAGCCCTGAAACCTGCTATCGTGTTTCATTCCGGAGGAAAAGAAAAACCTAGCGAAATTTTCTCCAAAGTTTTCTTTAGATATCAAGAATATCCTGGGTAACAAAATGATTGGTATTCAATCAAAATCAAATACGTTTGCTACGACATGATAAGGATATCGAGTTGAGGGGACACAAAAAGCCCGGGGCAGAAGGACGTAATTGTGCGACAGGTGCTAATTCGAATTTTGAATACTTTTATCAGGCTGAGAACAAAGTATGCACCAGTACGAGTTAAGGCGCAGTTACTGAGGTCGTGAGTGAGGAACCTCGAACGGAGCTGGATCTAGATTCTAACGTCTATTCTGATGCATCCGTTCCACCATGGACAATATTTATTTTTTTTCTTTGGTTTCAGCGAGAAATAACTCATTTAAGGCCCTATTAGGTGAGGCGATTATTTATTTGTTTTGATCAGAGAATATTAAAGTTTGCTATTAAAATAGAATAACTGGCTCCCCCAGCTAACTCACATAATTGCGGAAAACATTAATGAAATGTTTAAAATGAAATCAAACAAAATGTTAAAGTAGTTGGCATTATAATTGGTTCGTGTCATAACATTTTGTAAAAAGCAACGTCAAATGGGGGTTGCTGAAGTTAATTTTATAACCGTCTAGAGCTACTGAAACGTGTTATAACAGGGGCAGAAGCCCGGAATTACGTTGTAATTAATTTCCCATCGTTCCACTGCAGGCATTCTGAATCGTTAAGATCGGCAAATGACTTCACATTCGAGGTCATGATAATTGTGCCATATTTTGGAGGTGCACCCTAGTTATATGAGGTAACACTTGTGGTAGTTAATGAGGATCTACTTCCGTGTTTGTAAGGCGAAATTGTCATTTAAAATATGGCCAACAGCTAGTTAGAAGTTTTCGTCATATTAAACATACATTTTGGTTCAGTGGCAATTATGAATCCAACGCCCACGACTACCCTTGCACGTAACCATTCGAAATTTTGCTCCAAATTCGATATTATGTTAAGGGATCCTAATTATTGGGTCATTGGCATAGACTTTATTCTACAAATAACCAGACAGAGATAAGTCAAAAGATGTGGAATCGTATGACATTGGAGGACAATCAACTTCTCTTTTGACTGAAATAAAACTACAGTCGTGTTTGAGATCGTTCAGATCGTTCAATTCAATTAGCCAATAGTCCGTCAATATGATGCAATCACACTATTCATTCACTGTAACGGCCTGTCCAGCCTCATAATCAAAAAGAACGAATCAATGATGCCGGCAACCCATAATCCCCACCATCAGAGATTTTTTGGGAAGCATTGGCTTTTCGTGCGCTTCTCAGCATCGATTGCCCAGTCCACAAGATAGTAGACATTAACGTCGCATACAAGATCTTCTCTGCCGTACTGTATGAACGCCTGCAGCCTTCTGATCGGCTCCTCTCATTGCGGCTTCAAGCCAGACCAGTTTACAGTAGACCAAATATTCATATTGGAGAAGACCCAAGAATTCCAAATCAACAGGCATCACTCATTCGTCGATTTTAAAGCCACGTAAGTAGTAGGTTTATGGGGCTTCTGACCCAAGTTTTATCCAGTTTTATCCAGTTTTATCCATGTTTTATCCAGTTTTATCCATGTTTTATCCAGTTTTATCCAGTTTTATCCAGTTTTATCCAGTTTTATCCAGTTTTATCCAGTTTTATCCAGTTTTATCCAGTTTTATCCATGTTTTATCCAGTTTTATCCAAGTTTTATCCCGGTTTATCCATGTTTTATCCAAGTTTTATCCATGTTTAGCAGTTTTATCCAGTTGTATCCATGTTCTATCCATGTTTATCCGACTTATCGTGATGGGGTGAGATCACGTGACATTGAGTAGAGATAAGAGATATATTTTCGAGTCGTTGACCGCTCAACTCGGTTTGTATCTAGGTCACGACGGCGTACTACGTCTGAGTAGAGATAATATTTTCGATTCGTTGACCGAGCAAGTCGGTTTGTATCTAGGTCACGAGGGCGTACTATGTCTGAGTAGAGATAATATTTTCGATTCGTTGACCGAGCAAGTCGGTTTGTATCTAGGTCACGAGGGCGTACTATGTCTGAGTAGAGATAATATTTTCGATTCGTTGATCGAGCAAGTCGGTTTGTATCTAGCTCACGAGGGCGTACTATGTCGGAGTAGAGATAATATTTTCGATTCGTTGACCGAGCAAGTCGGCACAGGGTTTTGAATCGGCGAGCGGACTTATAGCGAGGGTTATATTGTGTGAACTGATATTATGTGGTGCCTGCATGATAGGAGAAAGAGACCACAGATTGTTATCCGTGCTTTACCCATGTGAATTACTTTATTGTTTTGAAGAAGAAGTAACCGCAAAAAGTTATGATTAAAAAAAAAAAAAAATAAATTTCTTTTTTATTTCTTTATTATACATATGATATTTACATATAAATCGATTTTACCTTTTAAAATAATCTATACAATATTCATTTCGTATAAATGTTTATAATTCTTTACGTTAATTATTTCGACATCTGAATGGAATGAAGTGTCTGGTGTTTTTATAACTTCAATTTCACCATTGCTTAAAATTCGTTCGGATTCATGTTCACGATATTCGTAGCAATCTATGTTTAATGTACGATTTTCATAACTACTGTCATAGGTACAGCGAATCGTCAATTGGCCATTGTCATAGTCTAATCTAAAGTGTCTGTAAAATTTACTTTGACTTTCAATTATTCCAGATATATCCTTTTCTTTTCGAATTAAATCTTGCCTAAATGCTTCTATGGCCTCATCAACGGTAAAATATTTCACTTCATGCGTTTCTGTTGTGGGTGTTGCTAATGTTGTTGTCATCATCGATGTTCCATTATTTTTCTGAAACGTTTCCAGAATTCCGCTCAGTTTCATCAATTGAAAACTCAAATCAATTTTCAAAGTATCATTGCTTGGCAGCAATATATCAAATTCCAAGTTTCCTTTATTACTAGGACCAATAGTCGACAGGTTTACTGGAATCGGACTACCCCTTATATATTGTATTAAAAAGCAAATTATAAAAAACGAATATTGCCCCATCTCTCTATTTCTCTCTCTCTCTCTCTCTCTCTATTTCTTTAATAAACTTTTAGAGCATACACACGCACACTCTATGAAGGTTGAAATGAAACTAATAAAAATTTTTTTAAATCATTTCTTTTTATTTAATCTTTCATATAAGAACATTAGATTTTTAGTTTGTCTTATTATATTTGGTAGCATAAAACATGCGCAGGTGTCTGGTCCGACCTGACAATTATTTGAAGACCAACAGCATGTAGAGTAGTGTTGACCATGTTTGGATGTGAATAGAGGAGTATGTTCAAATCGACTTAATTTCGAATGACATGCAAGAATCACTTCTATATGTTCATCTAATAAATTTTCCTTATGATTTATTATGAACTCTTGAATTTTGTTTAAAAACTGTGAAATATTTATATTATGCATCATCACTCCCTTTCTCTACCGTATATCTCTCTCTCTGGTTGACGTTTAAACGTTGACTGGTTCCCTTCGGTTTTTTCAACATTTTTCCTGTCGCGACAGAAGAAAGCTTATCTATTTTACCTTCCTATGAGTTTCTAGAAGCTCAGGCAATGGTGTTAAGGGCGACGATGACGTCAATTTACTATCAAAATTGGAAAATTCACACGATTCTAGATGATGGCTTGTAAAGTTCACACGTCTTACACCGTCATATGTTATACCTAATAAAGTTATTGTGCCACCGTTTACTTCTATTTTTACATGTTCATTGATACTAAATTCATGTAACATGGATGTTAGATAATCCAATAACTGGCCACCTCTATGTATACTTAATAATAATGTTTTAATTCCATCAACCGGTGTCACGTGAACCGTTAAAACTTTGCCAATCACATCTGCTCCTATAATGTGAAAATACCGCCACGATGAATGGCAAACGCAATATTTATCATTTGGCTTTAGTGTTTGAATCCAAAACATTTTTTCCGTTTTTAATTACTCAAAAATAACTCTTCTATATACAAGTGTAAAACATTTATTTTGCAATTCTTATTATTATTATTTATCTTGATTATTTGTTTAGTTCAAAACATAACTAAACACTAAGTATCATATACGTTTGAACTCGACTATTTATAGTATTTCTCTCTCTCTCTCTCTCTCTCTCTCTCTCTCTCTCCTCTCCACTCATTGTGATCCTCTTGATGTTGTTGTTGTTATTATTTTTCTACATTTTACTTAGTTTATAAAGAAATTTCAAACATAATTGACCGCAATTGAAAGAGTTATAATTTTGATGTTGAGTATAGTTGTAGGAGATATTTTTCCCCAGATATTTGATGATCTCTTGTGGCGGTTGAAGATTTCCAAAACTGTCAAAATATTCTATGTGATTTTTATCTTTATTGTATGCTACCCAATGTGTTCCGGGACCCTCTGAAGAATCTAGATTAATTATACCGCATTCCCTCTGAAGCGATCGTTTCGGTAAAGTATTACGCATGAATACCCCTCTGAAATGGGGTAAAAACTTGGTGTACTTTACTAAATCAATGTTAGTAAGAGCACGTCGTCTGGGTAGATTCCTTATAAGTTTTTTGATTGCGATTTATAAAATAGACCATATCCCTTTCTATAGGGCTTAAGAAATAAACCTTTTCCCATAGCAATGGACTCCAGGGTTTTATTGTGTCGATTTGCTTCTTCTAATTGTTTTCGAGCAGACGTTGCAGCATTTATTGTCTTTGCAATAGCGCTTCCACCGGATGCTAGACCTCCAATTGCTCCAAGGGCTGTTAATATTGGTACTAATGGTAGAAACCCCCCAATCTTAGGAATAGGTATTACACGCGGTATTTGTACTGTAGACTTTTTACTTTTTATTGAATCATTTATCACCTTCTTAGCAATATGTATCGCAGTTTCAATATCTTCCGGTTTCTTTTTATGTAGAATTCTTTTAGCATGTTTTATCATTGAACTAAAACAGTTTTTTCCATTCTTACATTTCTTCTTCTTCTTCTTGTTCTTATATATACACTTTTTCCTTTTTCCTTCGAGTTTCTTTACTTTACTCATAACGTTGCCCATACCGAATTTGACTTTAGTCTTCATTGCATTGGTCACAAACCAAGCGCTTGCACGTTCGCCCAGACTACTATCTTTGGACTTGACTCTGGACCAGGCTTTGTCAGCTAATATTTGATCTGCTTCGTGTCTTTTACTTATATCTCCTGATTGAGAGTAAGCAATATCGTGTTGTTTGCATGCAGCGTCTAGTGGATTAATACCTTTATCACCTCGAGCCAGACGTTCTTTAAGTTTAGTTCCGGGCCCGCAAAACTGATAGCCGCCCGGCAGATGAAGTTCGAATGGTAGAGAATTGATTAGATTATTTATCAGTCCGCCTCCGACAACGTTTTGCCCGCGACTGATTTGTTGTCGATAGAGTACAACCATTTTTAATTAGATAATCACCGCCGACTGAAACATATAAATAAAAATGCATTCATTTTATAGAGACTAGTAGTTTGAATTAGTTACAAAAATGCGTTTCATTAAACAGCATAAAGATTTTACGGTTCGAAATATTGATCTCTCTACTGTCGCCGACTTTAATAATAGTTTATCGAAAGCATCAAGACATAGCTCGCTTTTACCAAACTCAATAAGAGCCTTAATTGTTGGTCCATCAAACTGTGGAAAAACAAATGTAATGATTAGTTTAATAGAGAATCCTAATGGATTAAAGTTCAAGAATATTTATGTATATTCAAAATCATTACATCAGCCTAAATATCAATATCTACAACAATTAATATTACCAATAAAAGGTATAGGATTCTATACATTCTCGGCAAACGAGGATGTCCTTTCACCGGATAAAGCAAAAGCATACTCTATTATCATTTTTGATGATGTTGCATGTGATAAACAGAACAATATTAGATCTTATTTTTGTATGGGACGTCATAAATATATTGATAGCTTTTATTTATGTCAAACTTACACAAGAATTCCAAAGCATTTAATACGAGATAATGCAAATGTGATTATAATGTTTAAACAAGACGAAATGAATATGAAACATATATACAAGGATCACGTGGGAACGGATATGAATTTCAAAGAATTTACAGATATGTGTGGCGAATGCTGGAAGAATAAATATGGATTTCTTGTTATAAGCAAAGACGATCCTATAAATGGTGGACGTTACCGACGAGGATTTGATGTTTTCATTCAACTATAAACAAGTATTGTTTGAATAATTTCATTTAGTATATCATCTGATTTCAATCCAGTGGTACGAGATAACTGATCAAAGACCAAGGAATCTGCTGATATCAGATCTGATTCAATCTGATCCGAGTCGATCTAAGACCTGTTCGAGCTTTCATTCTCAATCGAGCATATAATCGCGGAGAAAATGAATGAGAAAATATTAAAAGATGTCATAAATACTAGAAAGGTATTAAAGAAAAAGTTACATAGCATCAAGAGACACGAACTGACCACAGAAAACTTGTTGGAGGATACCTTTAAACCTATAACTACACCTCTGAAGCAATTAGTTGCAAGTTCAAAGCGCAATATTAATAATAATGATGATGATGGTAATCATGACGACGATGAAATTAATAATAAAATAGATTTGAAAACATTCGAGAGAAAAAAAGAAAAAATGGTTGGACTCAAAACAAGTACTCCATTTAAGAATACAAAAGGAAGAACAACTACTCTTAATACATCTGAAAATATATCAGATAACACAAACGATACCTTCTATTCAGAACTAAATGAATCCGTCGATAAGAGTAGCCTGAACAATGAAAACAATACCCTATTGGATCTAACAAATTTGGATGAGAAAAAGTTAGATAGCTTATATGGACCGTATCGAGTTTCAAATGCCAAATGGAAGTTGGGTAGTGATGCATTCGAATTAAGAGCAAATAGGATTTTAATTGATGATGATGAAAGCTGGTCAATGACACCCGGCCTCTATGAGTTATTGTTTTACAAAAGACCACAAAACTATAATGCTAAGGATTTACAAGCTTATAAGGAAATCCTAATCAAAACGAATGCTCATAAACGTAAATATAATGCAAATGAACAAATCAAAGGTACCAAAGCATTCAAATACAGGACTGTTATCAAAAAATTATTTAAGAATAAAGACTCATCGATGAAAATAAGCGAGGGATCCGGTTTAATGAGAGTTAATGAAGGAAAACCGAATTACATATATTGGGATGATCCAAATGAATTAGTAGATAGATTACAGCTTTTGATGTCCTCACAGTTGGCAGGTCATACAAATCATAATAATGAGATTGTATCCATTATTGAAGAACTACGCGAAAGCAATATAATTCTATAATAATACCCTTTTTTTATAGATACATAATCACAATTAAAATGAGTGTTGACAAGTTCGGTCATGCTTCACATGGTAGTCCACAGTATAGAAATGAAATAAATCGCTTCAGAAATAAGTTGGGTTTTAATTTCGATCGCGATAGGAATATTAATCTTCATAAGAAACGCTTAAAACATCTGGGTGAACCGGTTGAGGACAATGATGCGGTGACAAAAGCATTTGTCACACGTAGTATAGATCAGATGGTTTTGAATGCTCAAAAAGAAAACACATTGCTAAGGGACAACCTTATCAAAGATATTGAAAGTGTGCGGCGGGACGTGGAAAATCAAAAACTAGCATATACTAAACATATTGAGGAAAAATTCAAACAATTTAAATCAGACTACATCAAAGAAAACATATTACTCAAGGATATCATTAACAAAGACATTGTAAAAGTTGCAATTAATATCCAAAATGTTAGAGAGTACGTTGAGGAAGTAATACAAACACATACTAAGCATACTGAAGAACGATTGAAAGGATATGAAGATTTCATTTTCAATCAATTAACTAATCCAAAATCCGTGATCTTACTTAAGAGAAACCAATCTGGTGGTAGTGGTGGTGGTGGTGGTGGTGGTGGTGCTGCTGCTACTGCTGCTGCTAACAAGAAATGAATACAAATACGAAGAGAGATATAGTAAATGAACTACATAGACAGGCTCGTAGAAATTTCACGCGACGTCGAGTAATAATGAAAGGAATAGATGATCTTTGGCAAGCAGATTTAGTCGAAATGGGTAGCTATTCAACATACAACCGGGGCTATCGTTTTCTTCTCACCATTATAGATACCTTTTCAAAATTCGCCTGGGCCGTACCGCTTAAAACTAAAAATGCATCTGACGTCACAAAAGCTATGAAACGCATATTCGTTAAGGAGAATCGATCACCTAAAAATTTACAAACGGACGACGGGAAAGAATTCTTTAACAAAGAATTTCAAGAACTAATGGCGAAGTATCATATTAATCACTATTCAACGTATAGTGTAGTGAAAGCTTCAATAATTGAGCGCTTTAACAGAACGTTGAAGGGTTTGATGTGGAAAGAATTCAGTTATCATGGAACATATCGATGGATTAATGAGTACAAGAAATTGTTAGAGAAATACAATAACACTAAACATCGAACTATTAAAATGTGCCCGAGTAGTGTCAATTCTGTCAATGAAAAGCTAATATTAAACACGGCCTACAATCATTTAAAAGTGCTCGACCCGCCAAAATATCACATTGGTGATTACGTACGAATCAGTAAATATAAACATCATTTTGAAAAGGGCTATACACCAAATTGGACAACTGAAATCTTTCAGATTAAGAAAATTCGATACACAAATCCTGTTACATACATCTTAGATGACTATCAGGGTAATGCAATCAGGGGAAGCTTCTATGAAACTGAGCTGATGAGAACAAGATATCCCAATAACTATCTCGTAGAAAAAGTACTTCGCATTAGAGGAAATAAAATGTTTGTTAAATGGTTGGGATTTTCCAACGAACATAATTCTTGGATTAATAAAAGTGATATACTATAACACCTATACTGTTATACATATGTACATATAATAAATATTGAAAGTATTCTTGAAAATATTGTGTTCTTGTATTTTGATTTCATTCTATTACTGTTTGTTGAAATGTCAATAACGCTTACGTTGAGTGGGAACACATCAAATCTTACGGCGAATTACTTTCCGCCAATCGAATTGAATAGGGATTATGTGTGTGGGTTAATTGATTTCCAAACATATAATTCCGTGCCGAACGTTGATGTGGAAAATAATCTGTTTCACGTAAACAATAAAATCATTGAACTGCCAATAGGCTCATATGAATTTGAAGATATTTCAACTTTCTTACGTAAAAAATACGAAATTATAAATAAAACTGGAGAGTTGTACATTGATGCCAATTATAATACATTAAAAACTGAAATTTATTGCAGTAGTGATATTGATTTTAGTCAAAATCGAACTATTGGTTCATTACTGGGATTCAGCAAGCGGGTATTAGTAGCAAAAAAGGAACATAAATCTGACTTACCTATTAACATAATCAAAATCAATGCATTACGTTTGGAATGTAATATTGTGTGTGGTTCGTATATTAATAATTCACCGGCGCATACACTTCACGAGTTTTCTCTGAGTGCCGGTCCCGGCCATAAATTGGATGAGATTCCTAAAAATGTTATTTATTTACCCTTGAACACCAGACGGATAAGTTCAATTACCGTGACAATTGTTGATCAAGACGGTACGCTAGTAAATTTTCGTGGAGAGACAATTACTCTCAGAATTCATTTGAAGCCAAAAGATGATTATTTATAATAATAATAATAAAAGCAACATTCAAGTCGAGTCCGTAATCACTCCTCCCTTGCCGTCAGCTCGAGAAGGAAGTGTATTTGAAAAGTTATCACCATCGTTGTGGCATCATTATCATCATCATCATCATCATCGAAAGGGGAAATATCGCAAACAATTGTCTGCACATAATAGGGAATATTTAAAATCATTGGGATTTCAAATCGGAAAGCGATAGCAACAGCGAGAACAAGATGAGTTATGTTTTAAAGGTTGCACAAAAACCGCTCTATGACGAAAGTATAATAAAAAAGGAATATCACAGTTACATACCATATCTGCAAACATTTAAAAATAATGATGAAATAAGAATATGCATTCAGAATCAAGATCTATATGTGTTGCCGTGTGAAAGTTATATTTACATTGAGGGCTTTGCCACGCTAGACAATGGAACAAAATCGCGAAATATTAGATTAAAAAACAACTGTATAGCCTTCTTGTTTGATGAAATTCGCTATGAAATTAATGGGATCGAAATAGATCGTACACGGTACGTTGGGATGACGACTATGATTAAAAATTATGTCTCCTTAAACCCTAATGAAAGTGCTATGCTGAAAAATGCTGGATGGTTTGAAGAAGGCGATCAAGAACTAGAAAATGGCTATTTTAACTTTTGCATACCACTCAAAATGCTTTTGGGCTTTGCCGAAGACTTTAATAAAGTCATTTTAAATTCTAAACATGAGCTTATACTACTACGTTCGAAATCTGATCAGGATGCTGTCTACTCTTTGGATGCTAAGGAAAAAGTACAATTGAATATTTTGAATATTACTTGGAAGGTTCCTCACATACACTTGGCCGACTTTTCAAAGCTGGAAATTCTCAAAACCATAAATAGCGGACAACGTTTAACATTAGCATTTCGAAGCTGGGACTGTCATTTTAATCCAATGTTAACACAAGGAGTGCATCACTTGTGGAATGTGAAACTTTCCACTCAACGTGAAAGACCGCGCTATATATTAATTGTATTCCAAAATGCAAGTGGTTTGGCGCATTGCGATTTACTCGATATAAAAGTGCATCTCAACTCTGACACTTATCCATATGATGACTTGAATCTCAGATTCGATCGTGATCGTTATGCCATTTTGTATGAAATGTATTCAATATTTCAAAAGAGCTACTATGCACGTGAGTGTTCCCAACCAATTCTAACACGAGAGAAATTTAAGACACTGGCACCAATTATTGTGGTTGATGTGACTCATCAAAATGAGATGATTAAAACGGGACCCATTGACATACGCGTAGAGATCAAAACTACAAAAAATGTTCCAGAAAACACATCGGCTTATTGCATGCTCATACATGATCGTCTTGTAGAATATACACCACTTACGGGTGAAGTGAAAAGACTTGTCTAATCTTCTTGATTGACATATGCGTAGGGGTCAAAATTCTAAAAAAAAATGTTCCAGAAAACACATCAGCTTATTGCATGTTCATACATGATCGTCTTGTAGAATATACACCACTTACGAGCGAAGTGAAAAGACTTGTCTAATCTTCTTGATTGACATATGCGTAGGGGTCAAAATTCCAAAAAAAAAAAAAAAAATATTCCAGAAAACACATCAGCTTATTGCATGTTCATACATGATCGTCTTGTAGGCTATACATACACCACTTACGGGTGAAGTGAAAAGACTTCTTGTTTAGTCTACATTCGACTTTCCTCGAATATACACATGCACATACACACACACACACACACACACGCATACATAGATACACACGATATGGCAGAGACAAATTTCATTGTTATCGACGTGCAAGGATTTAAAATTAATAATAATAGTAAATTCATTTGTAAGGAATTAGCCATCTGTTTCAATAGTTTTGAATATCAAGATTTTCTCATTAAACCACCGTTTAATTTCGAAAGACTATCGGAAGCAGATCAGAGACAGGCAAATTGGTTGGAAAGACATCAGCATGGTCTCAATTGGAATGATGGCTCTATCAGCTTCAGTACTGTACGACAATTTTTAAAGCGAAACATTGCCATGCATACGCCCATAACCATTTACGTTAAGGGAGTTGAAAAGAAAGAGTGGATCCAGGAGATTCTCGGTAAAGATAATAACATAACCAACATTGTAAACGTCGAGAAATTGAATTGTCCAAGTCTCACAAAACTAAGAAAGGAAAATAAAATGATTGAAGCACAACGACGACGACGACGTCGACGAAGACAACGATATGCCCTTCAAAATGCTTTGCTCTTACAGCAATTTTGTAGTCGAACGAATTAATGGAGATTATAAATTTGAGGAGAAATAAAAAACCAATTTTAAATTTAAAAAGGAAAAATGTATCTTTATTCTTTCTTTGTTTATAGTACAAAAGGAAGCTTCTTAATAGTTGTTGTTATTAATAACGCTTTTAGTGATGTCGTCCTGCTGCTCCTTAGTTTGGTGGCGCTGGAACTTCTCTTCGATTTCGTCTTCTGAGCCGTTGTTGCATTGCCCTGAAGTATTCTTGAAAATCAGCTGTAGCTTCATCGTCGATCCAGGATTTTGAAGTGTCTTCATCTGTGGGTACGCGGGCGTGTTCCTGCGGTACTTCCGCTCCTTCGTGAAGATTTAGTTCTTCCGGCAACATCGAATAGCTCTTTTGCTTTCGACACTTCGTTCACGAATACGGTTTCTTCGGAATTTTCCTAGCTGCTGATAACGATGGATCTTATCGCTCGTATTGTCTGAGTAATGGACTGTTTCGAGAGAAACGTTTCTATTTATTTGAAAATTATTGTATTATCAAAGTTTGTGGTTGCAATATACCCTTCAAAATACTTTGCTTTTACAATAAATTTGAGGAGAAATAAAATATCAATTTTAAATTTAAAAAAGAAAAATGTATCTTTATTCACAATTTTTTTATTAATCATCATTATCACTTTGCTTCTCCTTTATGTTAATGTGGAAACTTCCGTTCAGAGGTGCTATATAGGTGAGAGTATGTTTCCCCTCGTTTAATACAGCTATTGTCTCTGCCGACATCTTCACATATCTGGATGGGAGGAACACCTGGTTCAAAAAAAAAAAAAAAATATATATATAAAAATATGTTGTAATACATATCATATACTCATATATATATATATATATATAATTTAATTACCTGACAACTGTTTAATTCACAAATTATTGCTGGACCATACTTCGTATTGCACTTTCTTATTTTGTTGATGTTGTATGCTTGTCCACGAATCAGACTATGTATTTTGATACACGGCAAGAAATTGTTCGGCTTTTCTAAAGCATCAAGTTCTTCCTGTGGCCCCATTGCTCGACTTGTGATGTACTAATAGTTTTTCCCGTGACTGACTCCAATATTTATACTCGGTTTTTAACCGCTTGTATATCGTCCATTCATCATAATTGTGTGTGCTCGACGTTCATACAAATATATACAGGCATACTGAGTAGATTCACTGTTGTTAGAAGTTACTGGAAAGTAAGCAATTTTGGGCCACACATGTCTTTTTTGATTTAACCACATTACATTAGGAAATATAATTTTTAATGATACTTTCATATCTTTTAACCACTGAAAAACGTTTGGATCTATTTTCTTTTCGATCTCGTGATTTGTTATTGTTTTTATGTTAATCCCACTTGTATTGATATTCTCATTCGCATGGGATGAGTCTATTGGTATTATTTCATTACACAGTACAGAATGAATATCGCTGCTTTGATCAACGTCATTCTCGATCGCTATCTCTACTCCTCTCGCATAATTTGTCACCAAGTTGTTAGTGGTATCCATCTGCACATAATAATCTTCTTCTTCCAATACATTGCAATCACTTATATTACCTTCGTTGTGGCTGTTGTTGCAGTTTGCATCTTCTAAGACGTGCTGAACTTGCTCTTCCATGGATTGATTACCTTCCAGATAGGATAATAAAAGATTTTGATCATCCTTATCGAACCAGAGAGAAAGAGCCTCCTCAAAAGTGATATTCATTTCGTTGCTACTATACGAAATATTGTTGTTGATGCTGCTGCTACTAACGCTCATATTGTTTAAGTAAAACGACTATTATTTTTTCGAGACAAATGCTTCTATTTATTTGAAAATTCTAGAAAATACAGCTGTATATGTTGACAAATAATTATCAAAATTTGTTATTTAATTTAATTATATTTTATAGTGACCCCAAGCGTACGTACTTATTCCATTACTATGTATAAATCGCTTGGTATCATTAAAACTTAATGTTAACTTATTAATTTTTTGAGTGTAAATGTTATGAAGCTTACTCCTAAATATATACATGGATCTAAATACATTTTGTTTATTTAATAAACACATACGATAATCCCTTATATCTAACTTATTAATAGCAGAGCTTTTTATGCCTTTTGCCTTCTTTATCACCGTATGCGAATCTAGACTGAAAGAATACATTTTTGCTCGTAAACCTACGAATTCCGACATTTTTCGAGAATTATTCTCATCTTTAAATTTACCAAGCACCTTGCCATTTGTTTGTGGAAAATTGTGAGGATTATTAAGAGGATATTCCGAGGTATCAAATCTGGATTTTTCCGGGTTAATGACATCATTAAATATATCGCGATAAAAATCATCTGTCGACAGGGAATATATGAATGAATCAGTATCTGTGTAATTTAATCGAACTAACTTATTGAACTTTTTCTTCATATAATCATAGTGGAAATCGTACATTAACCACTTTGATAGTTCCAATACAACGAAACCCAAATAAATGGGTTTATCATAAGTAACTTTTCCTTTGCGCATTTCAATTGCACACATTTCCGATGAGAATATGGATTGACTATGAAAATTGGGATTTGCAATGAGTTTTCTCGCACTAAAGCGATTTTTTTCTGCTTCCCATTTTGTTACAATTTTCACATTTTTACGTTTTTCCACATTTTCCATAGTCTTCCCATAAACACTGTTATTCATAAGTTTGAAAAAGTCTTTTTCAAATTTATTTACAGCTCGTTTCCTATATTCGGTATTGAGTGCAATATATTTCTGTAGCCAGTTAGATTGTTTGAACGTTAGCACACGATGTACTTTATTGAGAACTAATCCGTTTTGAAGACATTGTTGTAAATTCTTCAGATGAATCACGTAGTTGGTTTTTGAATTTAAATTGGCTACCAGTTTTGATAATTTACCTCCCGGTGTTATCATATTCTCCGGACAAAACGGAAGATCATTATGTGAGTCGTGTAGACTACTTGGATAAGCTAAATCAACTTCTAACACACATCCAACTTCATTTTGACTAAAATTAGTGATATATTCAGTGGTATAGATTTCATGATTATCCCATTGAAAATTGCCCTGTGGAAGCGGTTGGGACATTGCCCAACCATACAAATTATTTGCATCGAAATACATTAGGAATTCACTTGGTTTGCTAGCATCATATTGGGTCATATATTTATTATTGGCTACTGCATGACGATGAGAGCATTGACACAAACCACCTCTGATGCCTCTCTTAAAGAAGTTATACATATCAACGTCAGTCAAAAGTTCTAAGTTAATTTTTGTTAACTTCAACATTGCATCCCAAGATAAACCGGGTGAAGTGTAATAATGACATGGATCTAACTCGTAAATGTTCATGCAAACCTTACGAAAATTCTCAAATATATCAGTTAACAAGAGAACATCACTCTGCAGGTACAAGACCATGTAATCTTTTAACGATTTGCATCGAAAATGATTCCATACTTTAAGAGCGTGATTGTAATCCTCCTCTGAACAACTTTCACCTGTTAATTTATTATAAAATTTAGAAATTGAGGGAAGAGAGCTTTCTTTCAATACGTCCCATGAATCTAGATAATCATATGGAAATACACCTTTCCTAATCATTAATCTAAATGATTCATCATTCTTATATGTCTTTCTGTTAACAATGAAATCCTCTATTAATAGATTTTTCGTTAACGCATCTACACTCGATTGAAGAAAGCGGAATGAGTCCAAAAACCTTAATTCGAAGCTATTATTTTCATCTAGCTGTATCCGCTTCGAAAGAGAAATATAATTTTCCTTATTCAATGGAATTATTTTTATATCTCCCTCGATATTCCCCAAACTTCTTACAAACAGATGGCAATCATAGCCCGAAAAATTGTGTAAAAGAATTGGGAAAAATTTCGGAATACGGAAATCAATATTACATTTTGAATGTGCCGGTCCTCTATATTTACCGGTGAAGTGGCAATGATCTCTAACTCTTACTTCTAATTCCTTAAAATTATCCTTACATATGGAACATGCGACTGCGGTGTGCTGATAATTATTCTCGAGATCCGTCAACGGCAACATAGGCTTTGGCTTTTTTATTACTTCGCGATAAAGGAATTTCAGATCATCTATTAAGGCACGAACAAATTGATCTGCAGCGGTTTCTCCTAAAAAGAGAATAAAAAAATATTATATAATGTTATAACACTATCTATTGATATACAGGGTGTCCCACGAGCAGTGTGCCAAAAAGCTACAGCGTGTAGGTCTAGTCAAGACAAGAAAAAAATCGTATGGGAGGGGGGGGTCTATTTTCCCCCGTTTAGCCGGGAGGGGCAATTTTCTAAAAAATTGACTTATTTTGGAAAAATAATTATTAAAAATCAACAGTTACATCCACAACGGCACGATATACCTTTTTGTAAAGTCAGAAACCTCTTCTTTCATATTGATTTTAAATGAAGCAGTTTTAAGGAGTAGTTTTTGAGAAATTAATTTTCAAACTCAAAATTTTGAAAAAAAATTGAAAAAAAAAAATTTCGAACTATTTTTTTTCAAAATTGTATGTAATTAAGTAGTATTTTTTTTTCAAAAATTCAATGCTCTCATTAGTTTTTAGTTAAAAAAAGAAAACCGGATGGAAAAATGTCTTGTAGTTTCTGAGAAATTAAAAAAAAACCCGAACCATTTTTTTCTAAGAAAAACCTTTTTTTTTGGTTTTAACGCGGCTGGACTTGTAGGCAAATTAATGTATGAAAGATTGACCTCTTTTTTATTATTTTTAAAAAAATTCGGAGTTTAATGAGGATACAATAAAGTGATACATACACTATTGGAATAACCCTGGATTAATTCTTTTTTTTCATTGATAACGCCTGAAAACTGACCTGCGAATTTCGGCTGGGTCCGCCCGCCGCGGATGGGTTCTACCCGAATTTTGAATTTGGTCCGACGCAATCCCTCCATTAGTACAAGGAGGATGGCTATTATGCTTGGAGTGCCCAAATCTAGAGTATGGAGAGTGCTTCATACCGAAAACTTACACCCGTACCATTTTAGGCCAGTTCAGGAACTCACCTCAAACGACAAGTTTTTGAGAGCAGAATTTTGTCGATCATTACTGCTTCGAGATGAAACTGAACGAAACTATTTTGCAAGAATATTCTGGACGGATGAAGCACAGTTTACCAGAGATGGGGTTACTAACTTCCACAATTTGCATCATTGGAGTAGCACCAATCCACACAACAAAAAACAAAATAAATCACAACACCGCTTTAGCTGTAATGTTTGGCTTGGTATTGTTGGACAAACTGTAATCGGGGCCCGGTTTTTGAATGCCGTTATTAAGGGAGAATCATACCTGCAGTTCCTACGAGACCTTTTGCCCGATTTGATGGACAACGTTCCTTTGGCCATAGCAGATAATTTAATCTACCAGCAAGATGGAGCACCAGCACACTACAGCTTACGGGTTAGACACTGGCTGGATGATCATTTTAGTGACCGTTGAATCGGAAGAAGGGGCCCCACGAAATGGCCACCTAGATCACCAGATTTAACTCCTCTAGATTTGTATGTGTGGGGATTCATGAAAAATTATGTTTACGAAGTGGAAATAGTATCTTTGGAACAACGGATTGAAGTCGCTGGAGTCAAATTGCAGGAAAATTTATCAAACATAGACTAATGTGCAGCCATTAGAAGAAGATATAATCTTTGTCTTCTAAAAAATGGGGATCATATTGAAAATTTATTATAATAAAACTCCGAATTTTTTAAAAATAATAAAAAAGAGGTCAATCTTTCATACATTAATTTGCCTACAAGTCCAGCCGCGTTAAAACCAAAAAAAAAGGTTTTTCTTAGAAAAAAATGGTTCGGGTTTTTTTTTAATTTCTCAAAAACTACAAGACATTTTTGCATCCGGTTTTCTGTTTTTAACTAAAAACTAATAAGGGAATTGAATTTTGGAAAAAAAATAGTACTTAATTACATACAATTTTGGAAAAAAGTAGTTCGACATTTTTTTTTTCCAATTTTTTTTCAAAATTTTGAGTTTGAAAATTAATTTCTCAAAAACTATTCCTTACAACAGCTTCGTTTAAAAACAACATCAAAGAAGAGGTTTCTGGCTTTACAAAAAAGTATATCGCGGCATTGTGGCTGTTACTGTTGATTTTTAATAATTTTGTTTCCAAATTAAGTCAATTTTTTAGAAAATTGCCCCTCCCGGCTAAACGGGGGGGAATAGACCCCCCCCTCCCGTACGATTTTTTTCTTGTCTTGGCCAGGGCTATACGCTCTAGCTTTTTGGCACACTGCTCGTGGGGCACCCTGTATATCTATTGTTTTTTTTATTTTTTATTTTTTTTTTTTTTTTTTTTTTTTTTTTTTTTTTTTTTTTTTTTTTTTTCACTTACCAACAAATGTTCTGTGTTTGTTGAAGTTATCATCGAATGAGCACTTGATGAAATACGAAAATGCACAGGGAATATGTTGTTGTACGTTAGATGTTGATGACATTTCCGGATTTGGTATGCAATGACTCACAGGAAGTAGTATAGATTCAAAGTCCGCGTAAACAGTAAAGGGAACTTTCAATTTTCTTTCATGTTTGTCAAATGTAAGCCGGTTTTTACCTTCCTCCGGCATCATTGTTACTAGTTTACAACACTCATTTTTGTGATTCTCTAGATTTAATGAGCTGGGAAACCGTTGTAAGCAACCATTACAAAGATGCATTTGTGCTTTGTGACTGCTAACTTGAGCTCTTACTAATCGAGAAATATTTTTAATATACACATAATGTGTTTTAGTGCCATCATCGTTTTCGCAAAAAAGCAAGTTGATATGTTTCGCCTTTTGCTCGCGGGTATGATAGTAGGGTCCAATAATATTATATTTATCACCATTATCATTCAGTTCATAGCCAAAGACATTCACGCTAATGGTCGGGTTATTTAATTCGAAAATGTTCACATCTTTAACTAGTAGAGGAAATTTCATATTAGCAAAGTTAAGAACAATTCCATTGACTTCTATTGTCTCTTCTCTTATACCCATACGACCTATATTATAGACTGACGGTCTGTCATGATGAACTGTAACCCTTTCATCAAGAGCCGACACAATGGCCCATTTAAAACAATACTCATCATTGTTTCTTACATTTATACAGGCATGTTTAGCCTGTATTGGATGTGGTAAGCTAAAATGTGAAGCTCCCCGGAATGGTTGATATTTATTAATATTTACTTCGATTCTGATAAAAGAAATCAAGGTCCAACCGCTGTCTTTCTCCTGAAATTCTTCTAATTTTGTTTTAATATTCTCAATTATTAAGGTTAATTGCTCAGGTATATCATTATTTCTCAAGAGTGTGCGCATCCTTGTTTGCATACTTTTGACATCTACTACAATATCGTCATTATCGAAATTTTTCCCAAATTCGCAAAATAACTCCACGTTAAATTTAAGTGCCTTTAAAACATCGAGTTCATTTTCTAATAACTCTGTTATCACTGGAAGTATATTTTCAAACAGTTTGTCAACATCCAACAGATCTTCATCAGTGTTTCTAATGAGAAAACTTTTAACTCTATTTTTAAAGGCACCCTGAATGAAAGTAACATTCTTTCTTAGTACTTGTTCAGCCTTTTGCTGATGTTCATGTCTCCTATGATGTGCTGTCCAACTTCTTACCTCTACATTTTCCTCACACACTAAACACCGTTTGTATTTCGGCATCATCTCCTTAACTCTTTTCACTCCCGAAACTGATGGTTCTTCCAATGAATTTCTCTTACATTGACTATTTATAACTTTCACACCTTTACTCACATCATCGTTTATATGACGCTTAGAGTGGATCGTTTTCTTATGTCTCACATAAGACGATTTATCGTAGAACGCTTTTTCACAAACTTCGCAAGAAAACATTTTTTTCTTCACTCCCGAAACTGACGGTTCGTCCAACGAATTTCTCTCACATCTACTATTTATAAATTCCGCACGTTTACTCACACCATCGTTTATAGTATAACAATTAGAATGAAGCGTTTTCTTATGTCTCACATAAGATGATTTATCGTAGAACGCTTTTTCACAAACTTCGCAAGAAAACATTTTTCTTTTATAAATTAGAATATACGCGCACACACAAACAGCTAAGTTAGAACGAATGATGAAAATATTGTAATTCGGGTTCCTATTTATACCTCAATAGAATAGGCTAAAAAATAGGACAATCCTATAAAGTCAAGTCAAATCAAAGCATATGTATGTATATAATTTTTCGAAAATAGTATACGCGCTTATCTGCAAACTTAATAGTGCTTCGAGAAGGGGTCGACGACTTGAAAATATTACACAATATTACACAATTGTTTGAGAATACTATCACTTTACACTGCACTCAATCACTCGAAAATATTATCTCTACTCAGACATAGTACGCCGTCGTGACCTAGATACAAACCGAGTTGAGCGGTCAACGACTCGAAAATATATCTCTTATCTGTACTCAATGTCACGTGACCTCACCCTATCACGACAAGCCCATCAATTCATACAAAATAGTATAACCCTCGCTATAAGTCCGCTCCCCGATCCAAAACCCCATGTCGACTTGCGCGGTCAACGAATCGAAAATATTATCTCTACTCAGACGTAGTACGCCGTCGTGAGCTAGATACAAACCGAGTTGAGCGGTCAACGACTCGAAAATATATCTCTTATCTGTACTCAATGTCACGTGACCTCACCCTATCACGACAAGCCCATCAATTCATACAAAATAGTATAACCCTCGCTATAAGTCCGCTCCCCGATCCAAAACCCCATGCCGACTTGCGCGGTCAACGAATCGAAAATATTATCTCTACTCAGACATAGTACGCCCTCGTGACCTAGATACAAACCGACTTGCTCGGTCAACGAATCGAAAATATTATCTCTACTCAGACGTAGTACGCCGTCGTGACCTAGATACAAACCGAGTTGAGCGGTCAACGACTCGAAAATATATCTCTTATCTCTACTCAATGTCACGTGATCTCACCCCATCACGATAAGTCGGATAAACATGGATAGAACATGGATACAACTGGATAAAACTGCTAAACATGGATAAAACTTGGATAAAACATGGATAAACCGGGATAAAACTTGGATAAAACTGGATAAAACATGGATAAAACTGGATAAAACTGGATAAAACTGGATAAAACTGGATAAAACTGGATAAAACTGGATAAAACTGGATAAAACTGGATAAAACTGGATAAAACATGGATAAAACTGGATAAAACATGGATAAAACTGGATAAAACTGGATAAAACTTGGGTCAGAAGCCCCATAAACCTACTACTCACGTATGACAGTGTGTATAGAGGCGAGCTTTACGGAGCCATGTCTAGTTTTAACATCCCTGCCAAACTCGTCCGGCTGTGCTGGATAATAATGGAAAACTCTCGCTGCTCCACTAAGGTCGGTAACGAACCAACCAAGACCTTTTAATGTTTAAAAAGGATTTAAACAAGGCGACACACTTTTTCAAGATCGTCCTTGACAATATCGTGCCGTGATCACTGGTCAACACAAGAGGTACAATCTATTCAAATCTGCGCAATTGCTTGCTTACGTGGATGCCATCGACGTGATTCGAAGAACACAGCGAGTCGTTAATAAGGCTTTCGTAAGGAGTCCAAAGCGGCTAAGATGGGTCTTAAGTTCAGTAAGGCTAAATCCAAATATATGCTGTCATCAAATAAAGACGCACAAAACAACTTGGCCAAAACGTCACTCTAGGCGGCTTGTCAGTTTCGAAGTGGTCAAGGACTTCGTCTACCTTGGCTCACTTATGACCATCTACAACAATACCAGCGCTGAGGTGAAACGCAGAATTAATATTGCCAACTGCTGCTTCTTTGAGCTCAGGAGGCAATTGAGATGTAAAGCCCTCTCTCGAAAGACCAAAGTAGAGCTTATCAATACCTTGATCATCCCCGTCCTCCTCTAAGGCGCAAAGACCTGAACTTTAACGAAAGCGGATTGTTTGGTCGCCTTGGTCGTTTCGGGAGAAAAATTCTGCGTTTAATCTACAGTCGCGTTTGTAAATATAAACCGAGTTTGGAACAGAAGATGAAGATCCAACGATGAACTGTACGGGCTGTACAGCGACATCGGCCCAGTGCGACGCCTTCGGATCTAGCGTCTTACATGTCTTCAAATCCAATCCGGATGGACGACGCAGCAGAGGACCACCGCATCAACGGTGGCACACAGAGGTGGAAGAGGACCTTAACCAACTGGGAGTGCTACACAGGAAACAGCTAGCCAAAGACCTTGCTGGCTGGAGACGCTTGTTAGTTGAGCCCCAGGTTTACCTCGGATTGTATCGCTATCAAGAAGAAGAAGAACTGGCTTTTCGTGAATCTCATGTTGATTTTGTGGTCCAAAATATAATTCATTGGAAAGGATAAAATTTAATTATTTTTGCAAACTAATATCTTTTTGCGAACTGGCAAACGACGTCAATGACTTAAAGGCTTCAGTTGTTACCCATATATGATTGAAGATCAAGATCATTGCGTAATGAACAGCCAGTATGTGGTTATAGAGCTTGACCTGTGACCCATAACATTTCTTCGTTTTTCCTGTACTGGAATAGGTCTTTACGAAATCCCTACAATATGAGCTCTCTCAAGGTAATTCAAAATATTTAACGGCACTCAATTAGTCTGTTAGCATATTGTCATATCAGCTTTACTGTTGACGTTCAGATTCCAATCATCGATGGGAAGAGTCTCTCAATAATTTGCGGTGGTGTGATACCGCCGGGACCAAATTATAAATTTGCAATAGACACACTGCGAATGAACATTTTTAAAAATCACTGTTACCGAGAGTCGACTCCAAGCTCTTACTCACTCTCTCGTATAACTCTATCCCAAGCATAGTCTGGGTAATTAAATCGCGAAGATTAAGACGGGCGGGACTCTTAGAACGACAGTGGAGCAAGAGTCAAACAAATAAAGAGTGGAAAACCCGTAGGAAAAATACCACCAGGAAGGCGTGCCTTAGATGGGAATAGGATGGGTCTAAATAAGGATGGACAGAAGGACGAAACATGGAAGGAACACACTCACGACCTGAGAAGCACTGGCCAATCATCAATCGCTTTATGTACCTAGTTCATCAGAATGTTGTCGCCAGCAGGGACAATGGCTCGCACCAAAGACTCAATATTTCGGTTATGAGTAGAGAAGGCCATTCCCTGTAAAACGGACCAAATGTTGTAATCCAAAGAGTTGAGCTCCGGACTACCGTCTGGCCAGTCATCCTGTGGCATGAGGTAGATAAGTAGGTTGTGATGGTTACCCGACTATGCGCATCAGGGTACAATAAGCGATTCCACCAAACCAAATTAACACTGTTTAAGTACTTCAGGTGTGCATAAGTTGCTCAGGTGGAAAAGTGCATACGTAGATTGGTACAGTTTCTTTTCTTCAAGGAGCCTATGTGGTTGTTGCACTTAAAGTTGTAATCAACTGTCAGCCCAAGGTATTTGTACGTTGTCACGTAGTCCAAAAATTTGGTGCAGTCATAATTACCTGTTGTTACTCTATATCCATTTCTATGTAAGCAATCTACGTCGAGTATTTTAATCTTAAGTTTAGTTCTGGGAACATGCGGCGGGCGAATGTGCATTACCTTAGTCTTAAGTGCGTTGAAAATGAATCCATTGTCATGACACCAAGGCGCAACTCTGTTGAAGTCTAGTTGAATAAGCTTTACAGCTTTGTCAACGCGCCTATTAACCCTGACAATAAATCAGTTACATATATAATGAACAAGAATGGACCTAGTTTTGATCCCTGTGGGGCACCGTATTCAACTTTTTCTTCTTCGCTGATCTCCTCACCGATTTTGACTCTAAAGGATATGTTGCTTAAGTAGTTTTCAAACCATGCTAATATGCAACCTCGTACTCCAATTTTGTTCAACTGTCTTAAGATTTATCGATCGAGGACGTACATATTTGCCAAAGGCGCAAATGTTGCAGAGTTTCTTCTGCGTGGGTGTTGTGACAACTACGATAGTGGTTGCTAGGCCGGATGCCCATTTTGGCAACGTAAGTTTCTATAGGCCAATGGCCCGAACTGCACGGCACGATTCTAAAGGGTCCGCCAAATATTTTTTTTTTTTTTTTGAAAATGCTATAAAAAAAACTACTGAATATTTTCTCAAATTTCTTTTTTTATTTGAAAGTACAATCCTTCCGGTTAATAATGGAAAATAATTTCATTCAAATGGCTGCCTCGGCTGGCCATGCCAGATTTTTTTGTTTGATCTTACTCTTACAACACCGGTGATGTCCAGTCGTGTCAACCCACTGATTTGCATGTACACTTGTGGGGCAGTTTAATGGTGGTATATGTGTCTCTAGGCTCACCTTGGTGTTTTCTAAATTGCCTAGATGTGATTTTTGTTTACCTTTGTTTTAGTCGCCTTTTACGACAAGCGAGAGGTATGGCTGCAGGGATATTCTTAACCCGTCCCTGCACGGTTAACCAATGGCTTCACGAATATTGTCCTTTAAAGCGTCAATTGTCTCTGGCTTGTCGGCGTAACACTTATCTTTGACGGCACCCCACAAATAATAGTCCAACGGTGTCAAATCGCAGCTCCGAGGTGGCCAAACGACATCAGCTCTGCGGCTGATAATGCGATCTTCAAAAACAGGGCGCAAAACATCGAGTGTAGCTTCGGCTGTGTGGCACGTAGCGCCGTCCTGTTGAAACCAAATGTTGCCAATATCCTCCTCTTCAATTTTTGTGAACAAAAATTCGTTCAACATGGCCCGATAACGATCGCCATTGACTGTAACGGCCACTCCTTGCTCATTTTCGAAGAAAAATGGCCCAATTATGCCTCTGGACCAAAATCCGCACCAAACAGTGGCTCGTTTTGAGTGCACCGGCTTTTCAATGTATGCGTGCGGGTTTTCTGTGCCCCAAATGCGACAATTTTGCTTGTTTACATACCCGCCAAGATCAAAATGAGCTTCATCTGAAAAGATGATTTTTTTGGCAAAATCAGCATCTTCTGTAAGTCGATCGCAGGCCCACTTAGCGAAGCGAAAACGCATTGGATGGTCAGTTGGCTTCAACTCCTGAACCAATTGGACTTTGTTTGGCGTCATACCAAGGTCTTTATGCAAAATTCGTCTCAATGATGTCTCCGAAATGTTCAATTGTTGAGAACGACGGTGAATTGATGTTGATGGCGCTTCACGCACACTTTCTGCCACAGCAGCAATATTCTCGGGTGTGCGCACTGTTTTTGGATTTTCACGCTTTGGTTTATCGATGAGGATGCCAGTTTCTTTCACTTTTTCACAAGATAACGAACATACGGAGCTGACGGTGCTTCTCTTCTTCCAAAATCCGTACGCAATTTTCGCACACATTCTGCAACATTACCATGATTTTCAAAGTAATGTCGCAATATTTCCCAGCGTTGTTCAAGCGTATACACAACCATATTCGTTCAGCGGAAGGATAAAACTAATTATCTGTCAAATCAGACATGAGCTAAGTGTTACCATTCACGAAATAAGCACTACTTGAAAAAAAAAAAGTTAGATGGCGGACCCTTTAGTTATGTTGGAGCAGTGTCTATTGAAGAGGTCGTTTGTTTTGTTTTTTGAATAGGAGGGCCAGGTTTTTCTTGATATCTTGTATCCAATTAATTTAGCCCACCTACGATTGGCTATGTTGAAAAAGTGTTGTAGGGAAGTTGCTTTTGAGAAGGTTCAGCGACAGGCCCAGCATTTCAGTAGTGGAGTAGGGTGGTCTCGAGCTTGGCTAACTCATCAGACCTCTCATTCCCCTCTATGTTGCTGTGTTCTGAAAACCAATGGAGCCTGATATCAGGCCAGCCGTCAGCCGCCAACTCGTTTAATTTCTTTGTTGCTTTGATCCACCCGTTTAGAGAAGGTGGTAGCAGATGAAAGAGCTTTAATAGCGGCTTGGCTGTCGCTACGAATAGCGGCGGGCTGGAAGTCGTTTGCACGCTTCCCGGATCGTTAGCACTTCAGCTTGAAAGATGATTGAGTGGTTGGGGAGACGGATTGAATTTGAGATATTCAGTTGTGAACCATCAATAAAAATCAGAAGTTGAGCGACTGGGTTGCACGCTTTTCATTCTTCTTTGGAAGGAAAGTGAGAGTGCACCACACTATTGAAGTCGAGGGACATGAAACATATTGTGTCTTGTGGGCTGGAGCACACTCTTGAGGGAATGTTCAGTGCTTGTTTACGAAAGTTGTTCAACTAAGGGGCTTAACCACAAATCAGTGGATTGGTAAACTTGATCCTTGGCCGAAATTTTGACTCGCTATTCGCAAAAATAGAGGTTGGTTATGCCATCATAGCTCACTATACACTATACAATTACATTTACAGGATGTTGGCATCTTTCAAGTCTTGGAACAAGTTTGGAAGCTTCTTTTGATGTCCGAGGGTACTTTCGGTAATTTTTTTATTAAAATTTCTTCGACGGTAATTTTTTTTTGTCGGTGAGCATTTTTAGCGTGTCGCCTTAAAGGGGCTTTTGATCTTTGCATAGGTTTTTGCTTCAATGCGGCTGTTAGAGGGTGTCCAGTATGTCTTTTGTAGGCACTAAGTACCAAGTCTTTTTTGATGATGCGAAAAGTGATCTAATCGAAAAGTTGTGCATGGCGAGGGTGGTTGCCCTATCGAATTCAATATGGTGGATATTTTTGACACGTGCCAAGTCATTCCCCATAGACTTTAACCACGTAAGAACGTCTTTTTATTATTTAAACTTATTCTAAGGTGTAAAATTTACATTTTGAATAATTTGTGAATTATCCAGGTCAAAGAGTAGACATTGAATTTGCATCGTAATTACGCTGCCGGGACCAAGTTTTCCCAATGCACTAAGATCAAGGATCATATTCGCTTCTAGTTTAGATCATTCTCAAGGTTCTCTACAAGATGCTAAGGTTACATTTATGGCTATAAGCTTTTTAACCTAGTAAGGCATTTCCTTTACCCCCTACGAAAATGATTGACTTCATTACAAGTTCCAAACCTAACATTATGCGCAGCAACACAAAACTTGCATCAAAGTTGTCCCTCCGCCTCCTAACCCCTCCGCCACATTTCATTCAAAGAAGTAAGAACCTTGAAAAGAATTTGAAATATCGGTCTCGTGTCTTATTTCAATCTAAACACCTATCTCCACCACCCCCAGCCATACACGCTGCCCTGTCATAACCATCGTGTGTTCAACAAACAACCAAGCAATTGAACTGTCCATTCACACATTCACGCACTCAAATAAATCTCCATAAAAAGAAAAAAAAAAAAACAAATTTCCTTTTCGTTTTCGTTCCGCTTTAAATTTTATTCAAAGATATCTTCTCACACGCTAGCGGGTACACACACGGGTGGAGGAATGTTTTCACATCGCCATCGAGGGAGAGCATCAATGTGGAGAGGGTGGCGGGGTGCCGACGAGTGCTTTGTGTATGCTCGGTGCTGTACAAGTGAAACGAATGTACGAGGAGCACACGTAACATATATATAGAACGTGTTAAAGGCCTGAATGGAATTCTGAGCTCTAGTTTCCCTCGTGCTTTATTGTTAGCCAAACGCTACAGTGGCAATCGTACGCTTTGCGCAGTCAACGTCGCACTCGCACCGGCTGCGTCTTATCAACACGGCCACAGGCATACAACAAGCCACTGTGCGACGCGTATATGTGTTTGAGCTACATAAACAAATGGCGCAATGCGCAAAGCTACAGATTCTTATTGCTCTGCTTTTCGCCTTTCTTATACCATGTTGTTGGCCTTTCTGTACAAAAAAAAATTCACTTATCACCCTGCTGACTAAATACGAAAAGCAATATGGAGTAAGTAAATTAAATAATCACGACCGGAGAGCGCTTATTCAAGAGAGATAACTGCCTTCGAGATGATGGACGATGGCGCAATGAAAAAACGCCCAAGTGAATGGAGACATAAGTGAGTTTATTTATTTTGTTTTTGGATCACCCTGTCATATGGCTTGACCTGATTAGTGCTACTTCCCTCATGTCAAGGGTCCTGATCGAAGTTGGCTGTGTATTTAGCGTGCAACAACCCGCCGATTTGCGTTCTGTCCTTCCTACAAGAGATTTCAATTAGTATACGTACTATATGATATAATACGTGCATTTTTAATCGTTTGGTTTTTAATTGTAAAAAAAGAATGTAAGGGAATTGCAAAAGTGTATACAATTTTTATTTGAGTTGATAAATAAATGTTTGCCATTGACTTTATAAAGATTATTTTGTGTAAATGTTGACCATAACTACATTTTAATTGTTGCATACGGAGAGTCCAATTTTAAACCACTTTTTCCAGCATATTGGCTGGCATCTCGCTAATAACAGGTGTATTTCAAGGTTGCAATTGACGAGTGATTTGGCAAATGCCATAAAAAATACTCTACAGCATCCAATAGCACGATCTACCCGGCCAATTCATTAGTCCAAAACGACAGCAACTGTGCTGACCAAACTGACTTCTCAACTGGTCCATCGATTCGCAGTAATATTTTCCTCTGTATGCACTCTATGCATAAAGGTAGGTGGCTTAATGCCCAATAATGTGAATATGTGCGAAATTTGGTTAATATGGCTTGAATTGCTTACTCAGTAAGTCGATTATGACGACTGTAAAATTGTCAAAGTGCGCGAAAACTTTTTTCACAGAGCACGAAATTTAATAATAAAATTTAATAACTTATAACCGTTAGTCTTTACAAGATAAAATGGCAATGCTTATTGAGAATGTTTGGCTGTGACATATATCACGAATCAATCGTAAGCTGTCGAAAATAAAACACTGAAAAACCAAACAGTTAAACAATTACACCAGTAGCAGTGACCATCGGCTGTGATTTGTGATCTTCCAAGTACATTTCGTAACGTGGTAAATATATGTATGGCGCATAATTACGGGCCTAGGATAATAGGATTCTTACAATTCCGATGCTTTTGATCGAAAAGACTCTTCCTTCACCACCGTTCTACTATTGGTCTTGCCCTACTCTATTGCGGCTAGGGCTGAAGATTTACTAACGGAGCTGAGTTGAGTGGTCTCCGGGACAGAAGGAGGACCGGACTTTCTGTTTAAGAATCCAGCGATCGCAGATGCTTAAAACTTAAGTCTAGATCGCTGGAAGTGGTGCGCCCGAGACCGAGGAGTTTGAGTGGCGGGCAGGGATACTCCATGGGTTGAAAGCCCGCTAAAGTTAGTGGACTATATGAAACCTTAAAGGCTGTTTTGCAATTATCATAATTTTGGCTTCAATACACATAAAACCGAAGACGAATGCATGAATTACTGCGATATGATATGAATTTAAAAGCTAAGTGGATGAAAAATGCATCCCACATATTTGCTATCCAAATGTGTAAGAGGTGCGCTCCAACGAGCTTTTACAAAGTAAACTAATTTACCTCATATAAAAAAATACTTTATTTTATTCAAAATATATGGATATCCTCTCTTATTCCTTGAGAATTACCGTGCGAGCCTTTCACATGGCCTCCACGTCGGTATAACGCTTTCCCTTCCCCCTTCGGCAAATGTATTTTTTGGAACAGGTCAAAATCACACGGTGCTGGATCAAGCGAATACGACGAGTGGTTAATAGTGGGAATGTAATTTTTTGTCAAAAAAGTTTATCCGAAACTAATTTTAGGCTTCTACCTTGCAAAGCTGGGGTAGGGACTTATGCAAAGGTTTTCCTGTCACTATCATTTATCTCGCTTATAGCTCGGCTTCTATTTATCCGTGCAGGGACGGGTTAAGAATATCCCTGCAGCGATACCTCTCGCTTGTCGTAAAAGGCGACAAAAACAAAGGTAAACGAAAATCACATCTAGGCAATTTAGAAAACACCAAGGTGAGCCTAGGGACACATATACCACCATTAAACTGCCCCACAAGTGTACATGCAAATCAGTGGGTTGACACGACTGGAGATCACCGGTGTTGTAAGAGTAAGATCAAACAAAAAAATCTGGAGCATGCCCGTGTCACAAAAAAAAAAATAAAAAAAGGCAGGCCGAAAAACAATTGGTGCAAACAAATGCAAAAACACCAGCATTTGATTGGCCTCAGCGATGAAGTAATCCCAAACCGGGAAGCCTGCCGCTACTTTCTGAGGTCAAAAACCGGCGGACCCCACAAGCGGACCAGTAGGAATGCAATTAAGTGGGAAGGTTATGGTCCTACACTTCTGACCATAACAACGCCGGAAAAAGGAAAAAAGGAAAAGAAGAAGCTCGGCTTCTATTCGTTTGTTGGTCATGAAATTTTGACAGACCAATAGTACCTCCCAACTAAGGCAGTAATCAATAAGTGGGATACTAGAATGTACTATTTTGAAAAAGTTTTGTTTACTTTTAAAAACACACATCACCCTGAGCGAATGAAGACGTTGAAGTTATGAAGAAAATTATTATGGAGAATCGTCTTATCTGTATCAGAGAAGTTGCTAAGGGTATTGGCATATAGGCTGGCTCATGCCACGACATTTTTCCAGACATTTTGAGCATTAAACGGGTCAACGTTGTTAGTTCCGAAATTGCTAAATTTTGACCAAAGCACCTTCGCGTGAGCACCACCAGGAGCTGTTGAATGACGTGAATGATAATCTAGATTCGCCGAAAAGGGTCATCACTGGTGATGGCATCGAAAGCCAAGCCAGATTGAAGAAGAGCGAAAAAAGCACTCCAAGTTAGGTCAAATGTTCTCTCCCCCCTACTGTGGCTTCTTACAGTTAACGAAACCCTCAAAATCTTCATGGAGAAAGGCACAAGGACAATAGCATACGCGGATGACCTAGTTATCTTGATAAAAGGTAAATTTCTACCAACTATCAGTGAACTAATGAAATCGTCGTTGAAGAAACTCTTCTCGTGGGCAAGACAGAACGGTCTGAGAATAAACCCCCAGAAAACCGAGCTGGTCTTGTTCACCAGGAAAAGGAAAATCCCGATATTTGCTCCCCCAAAGTTAGAGGGTACTCCACTTAAACTCAAAGCCGAAGCCAATTATCTAGGCATCATTCTTGACTCAAAACTCTCCTGGAAAATGAACCTGGATGAAAGGATGAGAAAAGGATTGAATGCTTTTTATGCCTGCAAAAAGACCTTCGGCAAAGATGGGCCTTGCAACCGTACATCATTCATTGGATGTACACAGCAATCATCAGACCCATTTTAACTTATGAGGCCCTATTCTGGTGGACTGCTGGCAGCGCGAAAAGCTATATGAACATGCTCAACAAAGTACAAAGGTCAGCCGCTGTTTGTACAACGGGAGCCATGAGAAGCACGCCGCAAGCAGGGTTGGACATGATTCTTCATCTCCTCCCCCTGGATCTATTCATAAAAGGCTGCGCTGCAAAGAGCGCTCTCAGCCAACTATGGACATGCGGCCATACTTAGAATAATAGACGACCTGGGAAGGAAACATGGTTTTAGTAGCCTCGCAGCTACGACCGACTATATTTCCCCCCAAATTGACTTCTCTCTCAGTATACCTATCCTTTTTCCCGACAGAGAAGAGTGGCTATCAAACGCCGTAATCAACGACCACGAGATCACTCTCCTCACCGACGGATCGAAAATGGACACAGGCACTGGGGCCGGGTTCTACTCTGATACCCTCCACAAACAGGAATCATTCAGACTCCCTGATCTGTGCAGCGTTTTTCAAGCAGAAATCCTGGCAATAGAGAAAGCAGCCAAACACCTACAGGTAGCCGATATCCCACCATCTGATATCACTATCTTCGTAGACAGCCAGGCTGCACTGAAGTCAATAGAATCCTGTATAACGAGATCAAAGGCTGTCATGAAATGCCGCGGCTCACTGAAGTCCATCAGATACCACAAAGTCAAACTCTGCTGGGTCCCGGGTCACAGCTCAATCGCAGGGAACGAAAGAGCGGACGAATTTTCCAGGCAAGGGTCGGAACTGGACATCAGTGAAGCGGACACGTCATTACAACCACCGATCAGCGCATTATGCCGGATCATAAATGACCCAATCATAAAAGAAGCCAACTCGTCTTGACTTACAAGAAACGACAGCTACACGACAATATCATCGTGGCCAGAGCTCAATATCGGAAAAACCGAAACTCGATCCGTATGCTCGTCGATCACAGGACACTGTCCCATTGGAGCAATGCTCCGGAAACTCGGGACTCGGGATCCAGCGATCTCTGCCGGAGCTGCGGCGATGATGAAGAAACTGAGACGATCCAACATCTGCTTTGCCACTGCCCAGCTCTCCAGAATCGACGCCTAGCGTCGCTGGGCCAAAGATTCTTTACAGAGATGCGGATATGGCAAATGATATATCGGATCTTCTAAAATTCATAAAGAGCACGGGGTGGTTTCAGCCACCACGTGATAGGACAGGTTAATTATATGTGTACTCCACAAATGAAGGGAATCACAATGGGCCTTTTGGCCTCCGAGTGGAAGTGATGCTTAACCATCACAATCCCCTTCTTTAACCTAACCTAACCTAGGTCAAATGTGAAAGTTTTGCTTACTGATTTCTCTGATTAGAAAGGCGTGGTTCATTATGAGTTCTTGCCGAAAGTCGTTGGGTGAATAAGGGATTTTAATGTGAAATTATGCACCGTTAGCGTGAGGCATAACGAAGAAAATATCCGGATTTGTGCGGATAAATGGCATGACTGACATGCTCACTCATCGTTGCTTGAGATAAATTGCTGACTAATAACAATACCGTATTCACTAGGAAATAGATTTTGAATAAAAATATTTTTCGGGAAAAAATTAAAAGTCACCTTATATTATGAACAAACCTCGTATTTTGCTGTCAATTCATTCTTTGAATAAAGCTTTTTTTTTTTTTGTTTTTTTTGTTGGAGGTTTCTGCTATTTGTGGGAGCACTCAGACACAAATACTGTGTCTATTGTACTGCCAGATAGACACCTTAGATGGCGTTGGAGCTCATGTGGAGCCAGAGCCAAGCTTCTTTTTACTCACTTATGTTGTGTGTGATTTGTTTTTTCACATAAGTGAACGGAACCTAAAGCTTAATGCCGATTCCGAACGCCGAGAGCCGAAAAACTTTTTCATGGCAAGTATACAACGGGGGGTTTTGCCAGTACCCCGCCGAGGAGGGACGCCGCGAAATAATCATGTGTTATCGGGGATCCGAACTCGCTCATCTTGCGTCAGCGGCCGACACACTACCCACTGCGCCATGGCGCTCCCTTTGATTAAAGCTAGATTAGAAGACATATAATGGATTGACTGCATATCGCCATACCGCCTTTTTCCATTATCAGGATAGCTTTATTATGAGCTTTTAGAAGCGTTTTCAAATGACTGATGAATGACTGCGAACAGACAAGAAGCAAGTAAGAAGGAGACCTCCGCCTATTCATTGTCTAGATATTGCATGAGTTATCTGCATCAAATTGCATATGCAATGACAGTCGCATAACAGGGATTGTATGAGAAATAGTTTCTGAGAAAGAAACCAGTTTTTTGGATAGGAAAAAGATTCTAACGAATCCTACAGAACAGCATGTATAACTACTGTGATCAAATTGAAAGGTGATTTCTGAGTTCACATAGCGATTTTTTTCCATGGAATCGAAAAGTTGAGACCAGAACGAAATAGGAGCTAGATCGAAGTCTGGGATTAGTATTGATGTGTTTCATAACTGCCGCACAGTCAGAAATAATTCCGTTTTTAACGCGATGTCCTTTTTTAAAGCTTTTGGTCTTCATAAATGATTTTTCAAAATTATTTGAATTGATCCATACGATATGCCAATAACATCAACAAGTCAATCGACGACGTTTGAGTCTTCGATTTCTTTGGCATATAGTTCAAAAGACGTTTTTGGTCGACTGGAAAGCATATTTTTAATACTATCTGTCTTTTTAGAATTGTCTTCAACATCTTCTTCTTAGATGGCGCTATAGTCCGATGTGAACCTGGGCCTCAACCAACAAGCGTCTCCAGTTGGCACGATCTTTTGCCAGCTGTTTCCAGTGCCTCACTCCCAGTTGGTTAAAGTCCCCTTTCACCTGTGTGCGCCACCTTAGATTCCATCGTCCTCTGCTGCGTCGTCCCTCAGGGTTGGATTCGAAGACTCTTCAGGCCGGAGTTGTGCTCTACATGGCCATCTCAGACGTTGCATCCGGAGACGTCGTACTAGGCCGATGTCGCTATACACCTCATACAGTTCGTCGTTGTATGTTGTCCTCTACTCCTCCGTTTATATAAACGGGACCATAGATTGAACGCAGAATTTTCCTCTCGAAGCGACCAATGGCATCTTCATCCGTTTCCGTTAAGGTCCAGGCCTCTGCGCCATACAGAAGGACCAGTGTGATCAGTGATTTATATAGTGCTGCCTTGGTTTGCCGAGAGAGCGCTCTACTTCTCAATTGCCTCTTGAGCCCAAAGAAGCAACGGTTGACAAGTGTTATTCTGCGTTTGATCTCAGCGCTGGTGCTGTTGTCGCTGATCACTAGTGAGCCAAGGTAGACGAAGTCCTTGACCACTTAAAATTTGTAGCCGTCAATTGTGAGGTTCTGGCCAAGGCATCGGTGTCTTTGGATCACACCATATATTTGGTTTCACCCTCGTTCACCGAAAGACCCATTTTGGCCGCTTATGCTTTAATGCTTTTGAACACTCCATTGACGCCTCGCTGTGCTCGCCCAATTACGTCAATGTCATCCGCGTACCAAAGCAATTGCTTGGACTTTAAATAGATCGTACCTCTTGTGTTGGCCACATCTTTTCAAGTATGATGTTGAAGAAGTTACATGACAGTGCGTCATCTTGCCTGAATCCTTTTTTCACACCTACATACGAGTAAGATCTCGGCTAATTCACTACCGATCTTAATGCAGCAGCGAGAATTCTCCGTTGTCATCCTGCATAATCGGACGAGTTTGGCAGGGATGTTGAAACTAGACATGACTCGGTATAGCTCGCCTCTATTCACACATTGTCATACGCGGCTTTAAAATTGACAAAAATGTGTCGATTTGGAATTCTTGGTTCTTTTTCAAGATCTGCCGCAGTGTGAAAATTTGGTCTATTGTGGATTTACCTGGCCTGAAACCACACTGATAGGAACCTATCAGATTATCCACAAAGGCTTTCAGGCGTTCACACAGTACACGATGTTGAGAAGATTTATTCCGCTATAGTTGGCGCTGTTGTAGGGGTCTCATTTCTTATCGACTGGGCAAACGATGCTGAGATTCCACTCGTCAGGCATGCTTTCCTCCGACCATATTATTCAGATGAGCTGGTGCACACGCCCTACCAACTCATCTCTAGCCGCTTTAAATAGCTCAGTAGTCAGGCAGTCTACGCCTGCGGCTTTGTTAGTTTTAAGCTTCCAGATATGAAGCCTTAGTTCATTAAGGTCAGGTGGACGGAATTCTCTTGTATCTTCGTCCGTTGCGAAAGGATCATTCTGCCTGACAGCGGTATCAGATTTATCATCGCAGTTTTAGAGTCTACAGAAGCGGTTTATACGTAGCTGTTCGCCTTCATCCCTACTGGCTTCCGCTCTGGCTTTGTAGCCCTGGCATGTTCGTTTTACTTTTTCATAAGACTTGAGAGCGTCATTCCTGTGGTAGTATCTCTCCATTTCCTTGATCTCACGCTTTTCGTGCTCTCCTTGTTTCTTCCTTAAAAGCGTGTGTCTCTCTCCTTTTCTGCTCGTAGAGCTCACAAGCGGCTCTCGTCCGTCTATGTAGCGTGGCTTTGTAGGCGGTGTGCCTTGCTATATGGGCTTGTTTACATTGCTCATCAAACCAGGGGTTTCTAGCTGGTGGCGGTTTGAAACCCTGTGGTTCTGTGGATTGTGCCAGTGTCACCGGACTTTGCGAGAGGTAGAGGGAAACTCGATTGGCGGTCTCCTGCGATTGTAGGTTTCCGACGTCAAACTCTTGTTGTCTTGCTCGACTCCGTGGTATCCTTGATATTATCATTTGTACCTTGGCTACAACAAGGTAGTGATCCGGGTCGACGGTGGCTCCTCGGAAGGTTCGTACATGCTGGAGGGGTGTCTGGCGTGATAATTGATTGTCGACTGATCTGGTGACCGGTGGATGTTGAGGTGTGTGCTTGCTACAAGGAGGTATTGCTACTTGGAATTGTCTGTACTATCTAAAAACTTTTTTTTCGTCTAAGCCTGGTTATCAAATCTTCTGCAATATTTTCAAGGTTTCTGGAGTAGAAATTTCATTCAGCAAACAAAATGTAGGCGCAACTATGAGATCCAAGTAAGTAATGACTTCAAATTTGACACAGACGCTAGTGACAGCAGTACTAACCTCTAAATAGGAAGTTGGGGTTGTTTAAGACCTCCTTCATCTTTTCAGATGGCGTTAAAGCTCACGGAGAGCCTGAAGCAAGCTTCTCTCCTTCACTTATGTTGTGTGTGATTTTTTTTTCACACAAGTGAAAAAGGTTTAAGACCTCTGGTCATAAGAAAAATTACGTCTACGATAAAGTGCTAAGTTGCAAATGGCTTTTATGCCACACACGGAAATGTAAAACCTTGTAAACAATCTCACGGGGTATTTAGATTACCTATCCATTGCGCCACTACCAACCCGCCTTGGGACATTTTATCAAATAAATGATGTTAAATGAATTGACGCATCAAAATCGTTTCAAGGCGCATCGACGTCTTCATCTAAGGTATCTCGCGATTTCTTCTATGACTTAAGCTTGACGTGATATCCTGACATGATGTTATCATCTGTACGGGGGGGTGTTGTATCCCTACAGAGCGCGTCCTCAAGGTGGCGGATAGAGGAACGCTCGATAGATATATCGGGTAGGTGGGAAATAAAATACCACCCGCGGACCAAACAACAAACAAACCCTGTGTTTTAGAATGGAAGACAGTAAGCCCACAGGTGAGCGTCTGTAGTTCATGTTAGAACCGGCTCTACATAATAATTCCACAAAAGCGGAGACGAACATTTCGCAGAATTTTCTTGCAGAATTTTTTTCGTAGAATTTACTACGCTACCATGTAAAACCATCCTAGTATCAAATATGGCAATGAATAAAACATTAAGGATTAATACCCCAGGTGGTAAACCAGATATTCTGGAAAATCCATCCTCTTCTGAGGCCGGTCCCATGGATTCTGGGGGGGACCATTTATTGCTTCTCCAAAAAAGCTCCAGACGGAGTACACTTACGCTGAGAACTCCACCAAAAACGTTTGCAAAAAACACTGCAACCAAAAACGGCGCCATAAGTGTAAGTTATTCAAAAAATGAAACCAGCTACTATGATGAATGGCAAGCCGAGCTTAAAGCAAAAAAAAATCTTGAAGAAATTGTTATAGATCTGCAAAACAAGATAAAAGAACTTGAAGTAAAGGTAGCTCTGCTGGACAGTACTAGTAAAAACCAACAAAATACAAGAGACATTTATCATACAGATGAAGAGGAGCTTGCTTTTGAAACAGAGAGACAACCAAAGAAACATAAAAGACCCACAAAAAAACCCAAGGCAGAAGAAAGTCCTGAAATAGCGGCAAAAAAT
Source organism: Merodon equestris (assembly GCA_958301585.1). Lineage (NCBI taxonomy): Eukaryota > Metazoa > Arthropoda > Insecta > Diptera > Syrphidae > Merodon > Merodon equestris. The sequence continues at coordinate 105,485,455 of OY284415.1, forward strand.
CATGAGAGTGAAACTACGGCCATACACTCAAATGTACAAGCGAACACGAATAATGACGGATTTGAAAGGAAACCCATTGGCTTGAAAAAACAGCCATTACCACCACCAATAATGATCTCTGGGGTAGATACATTTGGTGAGCTCAAGAAAATAATTGAACAGAAAACAAAGAAAACATGCAAGCTCACATCTTATAGTAACAATAACTGGAAGGTAAATGTCGATGATAGTGACACATACAGAGAAATTACCGAAGAACTGACGAATATGAAAATAAAGCTACTAGACCATATAGAGTAGTAGTCAGAGGTCTCCATCCCTCGTGCGATGAAGAAGATATTGTGAAAGATCTACTCAATAAAGAGTACCAAATCTTAGAAGCATAACAAACAAGACGTTGAAAAGATCTTTGCCATAAAATCAATAATGGGTATTGTTGTTAGAATTGAGCCTTTTCGAAAAAGTCCTAACTCAATATCTCAATGCAAGCGATGTCAAGCCTTCGGGCATACCCAACGATACTGCAAAAGAGATTTTGCGTGCGTTAAATGTGAAGGAAAGCATCCAACAAGTGACTGTCCTCTAAGAAAAAATTAGAAAGCGAGTTGTACTAACTGCCATGGTAATCACCCGGCTAACTACAGAGGGTGTCCAGCAGCCAAAGAATACCAAAAAAGGAACAGCAAAGTTACCAGCAATCATCAACATAACCAAATTATAAATAAAAACAAGCAACAAGCAAACGTGAATGCGGAAAACAAGAAAGTAGACAAAAATCTAAATGCTGCTATAACAAACACTCCAATTGTGAACACAAGATGGTACTCTCAAATTATAAGAAACGTGCGCAAAGATGAAGAGGTGTCGGTAAAAGAACTACTCGCTACTATTATCCAAAGATTGGATAATCAAGAGAAAATAATTAAACTACTAAGTGAGGATCTCTCCATAGAAAAACAAAAAGATCAACATAATTACAAATATGATCAGTAAACTTAAAGTCGCAACCTGAAACGTAAATGGCTTACTCCAACACCTATCTGAATTTCAAGTTTTCCTAAGTAATGAAGACATAGATATTTGCCTAATCTCTGAAACCCATTTCAAGCAGGGAACAAAGATTAAAATTCATGGATACAACTGCTACCACTCTCCCCATCTTGCTGAAGGTGCCCGGGGTGGTAGTGCTGTAATTGTCAAAAGTATATTGACACCCTATGAACTGCCAAAAATAGCGAAACACACCATGCAAGTAGCGATAGTAAATATTCCATCTAAAAATAAGAAATTAAAAATAGCTGCCATATATTGCCCACCTAGACATTCGCTTACAAATGAAGATCTTAACGAACTTTTTCAAACCTTAGGCAATCATTTTATTATTGGAGGTGATTTCAATGCTAAGCATACTTTCTGGGAATCTAGATTAATAACGACAAAAGGCAGGAAGCTCTACAAAATAGGACGAAACTTCAACTGCGATTTTATCTCAACCTGCTCGCCCACTTATTGGCCATCTGACCCAGCTAAAGTTCCAGACCTAATTGACTTCTTCATATCGAAAGGAATTGATAGAAAAAATGTAAAGGTTAAGTGCAGTGATGATTTGTCGTCGGACCATACACCAGTAATATTAACGATAAATGACATGCCAATAGAGCAAGCAAAAAACATGAGACTTACCAATAAAAGAACTAACTGGTGCAAATTTAGAAACCTACTCGAAGGATTTATTGAGCTCAGATCGCCATTGGACACTACAAACAATATAGATATCGAAGCGGATCAATACATCGCTGACATACAGCAGGCAGCAGAAGAAAGCACACCGAACTACTCGCAGAAAAAACAAAAATCGATAAAATATCCCACGGATATTAGAGAATTAATTCTAGTAAAGAGAAGAGCCCGGAGAAAATGGCAGATGACAAGATATCCCGGCGATAAAACTGTATTTAATAGGTTAAATAATATACTCAAGAAAAGAATCAACGAATTTAAAAGTAAAGCTCTAAAAAAATACCTTTGTAACCTAACAGCTGACAAATATACAGACTATTCTCTCTGGAAGGCTGCAAAACACTTAAAGAGGCCTCAAGCTCAAGACCCACCATTGAAAGCACCGAACGGTAAATGGATCGGTGACCCAAAAGAGAAAGCAACACTTTTTTCAGAGCATTTTTCAAATGTATTCAAACCTTTCCCACCTAGCATGGCAGGCGAAAGCCTACAATTCTCTGACAGAGTAGATCAAGATGAAATCCCTTCTTCTTTTCCTTTTTTCTCCGGCGTTGTTATGGTCAGAAGTGTAGGACCATAACCTTCCCACTTAACTGCATTCCTACTGGTCCGCTTGTGGGGTCCGCCGGTTTGACCTCAGAAAGTAGCGGCAGGCTTCCCGGTTTGGGATTACTTCATCACTGAGGCCAATCAAATGCTGGTGTTTTTGCATTTGTTTGCACCAATTGTTTTTCGGCCTGCGATGTTGAAATTGGAATGTTGATTTATAACGCCTTTTGGACGGGATTCAAAGGATCTCTCCTTTGAACATGGCAATACCAACTGAGTCGGTCGCGCTCTATCTTTCTTGTGATGGTTTCTTTTACGTGGAGGCTTCCTCGGATCTTTAAACTTTTAATTCTGTCACGCTTTGTTACTCCCGCTGTCATGCGAAGCATCTTCATCTCAGCTGCCATTGATTTGCTCTCATACTTTTTGTGCATTGTCCAGCATTGTGAACCGTATGTGAGCGCCGGACGTACAACTGAAGTGTAGAGCCTTCCTTTCAGCTTAGGGGGCATTTTTCGATCACAGAAGATGGCGGAGTTTTCCCGTCACTTCATCCACCCTACGCTTACGCGATGGTTGATGTCCTCATCACAAGTTGCTTCTTTATTAATCATAGATCCCAGATATTTAAACTTTTCACACTTGGGAAGCACTCTTCCATTCAAGTAAATGTCTGGAATAGGCTGATGAGGGTCAGAGAACGGGCAGCACAGATACTCTGTCTTCTTTGAACTAATACGATACCCGTGTCCCTCAAAAATGTCCACCCACACATCAAGTGCTCGTTGTAGGGACGCCTGATCATCACTTATAATGGCCCCATCGTCAGCAAAGAATAACTGGTGCACATTGGGGTTCGTCACTTTTCCTTCAAGCAGGCAATCAAGGACTGCTATAAAAAGCAGTGGGCTGAGGACGCTCCCTTGGTGTACACCGACTTTGATTGCGAACTCTTCGGTGACTCCTGCGGTGCATCTTACTCTTGTCGTTGCTCTATTGTACATGTCCATGATCACTCGCACGTAGGTTTCTGGCACTCCTTTTTGTCTTTTCGCTACCCATAAAAGATCTCTTGGTTGCCGGTCAAATGCCCTCTCGAAATCAACCAACACCATATGCAAGTCCTTTGACGAATCACGATGCTTTTCCATCATGACCCTTATACTTTGGATTGCATCTGTTGTTGATTTACCCGAGACAAACCCGCACTGGTCATCAGATAGTCGTATTATTTTCCGCAGTCGGCTATCTAATACCCGTTCAACGATCTTCATGGTGTGCGACATCAGCTTGACAGAACGGTAGTTATCACAATTTCGCGTATCACCCTTTCCTTTGTGCAAAGGAAGAAGATAGCTTTCCCTCCATTGATTAGGCATAGTGTCGCCTCTCACAAGTTTGGAGATAAGAACCATGAGCCATCTAGACCCCATGTCTCCCATCTTTTTCCAGAACTCAGAGGGTATCCCGTCCGGCCTAACAGCTTTTCTTTTCTTGGAGTTTTTAACCGCGTACCGAACTTCCTCGACTGTGATGTCGGATATTTCGGCATGATTCGGGGCGGCTCTTGGAAAGTACACTCGGGGAAACCGTTCGTTCAGAAGTTCCTCGCAATACTGTCGCCATCTGTGGAGAATTTTTTCGTTTTCCACAAGGAGTTGGCCTTCAGCATTGTTAATAAACTTTGGGAAACGAATCTCCTGAGCATTTCTACTTCTCTGGGCGGCTATCTTAAAGATATTTGCTGCTTTGTTCAAATTGTTTTGTCGAAGCTCCTGGGTAGCCTGTTTCCTGTCAGACGCGGAAGACGATATTTCTTCCAACTCCTGATAGAGGCCTTCCATGCTTTTCGATTTGAATTCGGCGCATTTTTTCTTCGCGATACCTTTGCAACATCTATATACCTTTTCACGGCGAGCTTTTTTCTCTCTATTAGTAGAAGAGCACTTTGACCAAGCTTGGAAAGCCATTTTCTTTTCGTGAATCATTGCTTTGGCTTCGTCTGTCCACCACCAGGTTTCTTTTGCGTGTTGGCAGGGGCCTTTAGATGTTCCGAGCAGTGATTTGGCTTTCTCCAGGCCAGATTGTTGTAGGGAATCCCACATGTCTTGTGCTCTGCACTCCTCATTACCGACCTCATCGATTATGGAAGAGAGGTAGTTTTCCATGTTGGTAATAAAAGCTTCGCCTTTTCCTTTATCGGGAAGACGAAATCCCTTATGTTTCGCTAAGAGAGATCCGTACATGTATCCACAATCTACCTATTAGAAAATCCCCTGGCTATGATCTTATAACAGCCCAAATCTTAAAAGGACTTCCCTTTAATGCGTTGTTAAAACTCAAGCTTATTAGCTTTAATTAATGCAGACAAATTTATCAGACAATTAAATCAGACAAAGATATGTTCCATATCACTGGAAGATAGCAGAAATTATTGTAATACCTAAGCAAGGCAAACCCCTATCAGAAATTACATCATACAGGCTGATTTCACTTTTACCTGTATTATCAAAACTTTTCGAGAAACTACTTCTCAAAAGGCTAGATAGGATCATAGAAAACAGAAGGCTTATCCCCACTCACCAGTTTGGGTTTAGAAATAAGCACTCAACCATAGACCAAGTGCATCGTATAACTAATATTATAGAAAAGGCATTAGAAGAAAGGCAAATTTGTTCCTCAGTATTCCTGGACATTACACAGGCTTTTGATAAAGTATGGCATAAAGGATTAGAATATAAACTACATAGAGACCTATTTAGACAGTACTATGAGATTCTAAAATCTTATATAGCAGATAGATTTTTTAGAGTTCGGTACGGAACGGTGTTCTCCGAACTTAAGAAAATACAAGCTGGTGTTCCGCAAGGAAGTGTCTTAGGACCAATCCTATATCTATTGTATACAAGTGATATACCACAAGCAAATGATACAATGATAGCCACATTTGCAGATGATACTGCTCTTCTCTCAACTGATAGATGCGTAGATAAAGCAACTGACAAACTACAAAATTCAGTTAACGAAATCAGTAACTGGACTCACCGATGGCGAATTAAACTTAATGAGTCAAAGTCCATCCACGTTAATTTTACAAATAAGAAAATAACAAATGTTCCTGTCCATATCAATAACCAAATTGTTCCCTATTCCAACACAGCTAAGTATCTTGGAATGAATCTGGACGCCAAGCTGAAATGGAAGGAACATGTCAAAAAGAAACTAGAGGAGCTTAATATTAGATAAAATCTATACTGGTTGTTAGGATATAGATCAGAATTGTCTATCGAGAATAAAATCTTAATATATAAACAGATATTAAGACCCGACTGGACATATGGTATCCAATTGTGGGGTTGCACAAAGAAAACGAATACACAAAAAATACATACATTTCAAAACAAAGTCCTTCGAGGAATAGTAAATGCCCCATGGTACATTAGGAACAGTGACCTGCATCGTGACTTGCAGATCGACCTGGTAGCAGAAGTAATCAAGAAAAGCGCAATTCGTCATAACGATCGTCTGCAGGCGCACATTAATCCGTTGATAGCTGATGTATTAAATATTCATAATAATATTCGGAGACTGAGAAGAACTAAGGCACACGAACTTCTAATGTGAGAACTGTGAGAGTTGGTATTTAAACTATACTACCTACTCAAATCTAACTAACGTTGAAAACAATATCATTTGTCGATCATCCTTGATCGGTTATGGTTAAGGAGGTGTTTTTAGTGCGGTTAGAGTCCCACACAACTGTTGGATTTCTAGCCCCTTCAGAGTCTTTCGATATTTTCACCTTCTTTGCAGATGGCTAGACCCTTACTAACTTTGTGTAGGCTTCATACACCCATTCCCGGTCATAAAGGAACGACTAGTTAGAGTCCGACTCTTTGGCTACATTCACGGGCTTGCTCTTGCTCTCAAGGTACACATAATCCTCAATGATTAATGGACGACAGGTATATGTACAGAGCAGAGACGTAAGTTATGACCAATTAGGCTTGTTCAAATGTTAATACAAATATCTTTCGTAAATTTGGCGGTAGTCTAAGTATGATACTTGCACTAACGTTTTATCTCATACCCACTCGAAATGGTCGACATCGCAGTTGGAAAAAAAATTCTTGTTTAACTGTTGACGTTAAAAAGCAAATTTAAATTAGGCATCAATCGATCAAATGAACCGTAGCTCATTAAGATAAAGGTTCGTCTAGGCAGCAACAAACCACATCGTAAATCCAGTATGTATTCCTATAATAAAAAAAAAGTAATTCTAAAGCTTCCGCACGATAAAGTTATGAATCTTAAAACCTGCCATTTGGATGACAGTATTGTACTTTCAAGAGACTCTCTTTATCCTTTCTAGAAGAGAAGAAGTAATAAATGAACACTCATCGTGGGGTGAGTCTGATAAAGTTCACAATAACCACAAAAAAGGGTTTATATTCAGAGAATCCATGACTCAGCCATCATAAAAGAGCATGTACGGCTGCAAAAGGCTAATTGTCGCGCCAGTATTTGGTCATTGCCTTTTGGTTTCTGTTCTGCTTCCTTCCAGAGAACAAGACTGCGAATGAGTGCGAATAATATTAAAATGGTGTTTTTATCTTCTTTTTAAACAGCTCTCATAAAAGACAAGCTGACGATGAGATATGAGCCAATAAAAGTTGTATGCCTGTTTCATGAGACCAGTGCAAGAACCTTTTGAGCCTTCCAGTCTAACCGCCCTTGAAGGATGCTAAATACCAATTTGGAGACTTGGCAAATCGCCTTCAATCAATGTCCATAAACTGAATCTTATAGCCTTACAGGTGGAACGAAAATGGAAACTTGGATAAAAGGCTATATCTGGTTTCTTTCTCCTCTTATCAAAAGGCTATATAGTTCAGATTGAATCTGGGCCTATCAGGCCAGTTCTATCCTATGGCGCAGTAAAAGTTCAGTTTTGTTTTCCACTTTTGATAGAGTTATCCTACAGAATTCGAAAAACAAACTGATGCTCATGGCTAAGCCGGAAGAAACCAATATCATTGTACCTACAGTTCGTGACAGTCTTGTCCTGAATTGGCTAATGGGCTCCACTTTTAATAAGACCTATGCTTACGAGTATGTCCAGATTCGATATGATAAGAGTGTTGTACCTTGGTGTTTCGACGAGATTTTGTACAAATGAAACAACGGCAAGATTCTGTCCCTAATATCTGCGCTGATGTTATAAAAACACAAGGCCGAGGATTAAGACATCGGCGAGGGGCGTACTTTTTTTGATAGAAGCATATGTTCGAGTACATAGAGTTGGCTTCATTTTAGTCGCTTTCGTTTCAATGATTCCGCTCATTCATTTCAGAATGGTCGGTATTGAAATACTCATATGCTTCTCGAGTTGGCTAATGAGTTTTGTATGATCTTTTCTATTAATATGCTGATGCTCATGAATGGTTTGCATTTAGGTAAGAATTGGCATTAGTCTTGACATCAACATCACCATAAGCAACCGCCTTACTTTCATCATTAGCTTTGGTAACCATTTCAGCATCGACATTAGCATCTGCTTCGAGAAGGACTCCAAATTTAGGACCCCGTGGTCTAGCAGCTGATGTTAGCCAGCTATTGATTATATCACCTCAAGCTATGAATACTAGAGCCCAGTGTACTTCAGACGTTTTGATAGTATCAAATCTTCAGAAAACCATTGTATGAACGTACGAGCGTAAGCACACGCACTACGCTAAAAGGGCAGACTAGAACGAACTCCAGATACCTCAAAGCGTAAAAAGAGAATAACGTATCAAGCCTCACGTAACCGCTTTGACAGCCGGCAGCAGCCTAAACAGTTTGACTCGGAATAAGAAGAAACATTTTTCAAACATATTTACCAACACTGAATGAATCAGACTAATACCGTGCGCCCCAGAAGCACTCATTTGATGTTGTTTTGCTATATCTATAACCGACCAAGTAGTCGCCGCTAGTGACGACAATTTAGTCTCATTTGTCGCTAATTTTCATTTTGACCAGAAGTCCTCGCAAACTTGCTAAATGGGGATGGTCGTAGTGCAATGGTAATCATCACCGACTGTTGAGCCGAAGGCCTGTAGTTCAAGTCCGTCGTAGTTGTACAATAACATCAGTTGTGAATGAGAGATGATCAAAAAGTGCTAACGAAGGCATAACACTCGCAGCATAAGATCACTTCAAAATTCATACTCTGTGTGTGCAATTCCAATATAACACCTTAATGACATGGAAACGAAAGAGTTACTGTGAACTACACCCAACGCCAATTCAGTCGAGTCTCTCAAATCCTATCTAGGACAACCACCCCCGGAGCGTAGTGAACGAACATCTTCGACATGAAGATCACCCCGTCAAGGTTGTGTGACAAAAAGCATAAGAGCGTACACTCTTGAACCTAACCTGCACGAATTATAAAAAAAAAATAATATCCCTTTGGGGAACTTTCAGAGTCTATGGCTTTATTCTGACTCCGTGACTTAAAATGAAAAAAACCCAAAAGACGGAGGTCTGGAGTGGCCAATTCGGGCGATCTTGCTAGCCATTGCAAATCGCCAAAACGAGGCATTAGGTGACCCGGAGACGCTTTCTTGTATCTGCGTGTTGTATCATCTTGTAGGAATCACATGTTTTCCAGTCCCAGTTCATCAATGTTCGGCAATAAAAACTTGTTGGTCATAATTTTACTCACCAGTAAGAGTAACCCTATCACTCACGGCGTTCTCGAAAAAATTAGGCACAGTGATACCTCCAGTGCCATTAACGTACTATGCAGTGACTTTGAGTGGATGTGATCGCTCTTCAGGGGTTCCTAGCGTCAGACACGCACATTTGGTCGGTTACGTACAAGCTCATTGAGGTTCAGAAGAGCGTGAGCGCACTTTACAGCTGGTGGCTAAAGCTCCTTTGCACCAGATCCTACTACCAAACATCTCCTCTGGACCATTGCTTCCTCGTGGTGTCTCCCCATCTTAATGATGAATTCACTACTGCCCCCGACAGGCTCCGTGTCTACCTCTCTCAAGAATCTTCAGCCTATCCCAGTTGAATTCCCCCGGATATGGAAAAGCTCTTTTATAAGGGTCCCAAGATTGACATAAACAACTACCGCCCCATTGCCAAACTGTCACCCCAACTGTTACCCAAAATCTTCGAAAGTATTTTGTATGGATTTTAATGCAAGTCTTTAATGTTCCCCAGACAACAGGGCTTCCTCCAAGGTAGGTCTACAACCACAAACCTTGTTGAATTCATATCCTTCACCCTTTCAGCCTTAGTAAATGGCAAGGAGGTCGATGCTATCTCAACTGACTTCAGTAAGGACTTTGAAAAAATTTCACAAAGATTAATACTCTTCAAACTGTCTTCCCTTGGCTTTGAACCCATCTTATTAAAGTGGATATCTTATTATCTGGAAAATCCCTACTCCATCGTTCGTTTTAGATCTACCCTCTCTAGCCCCTTCCTTGCTTCCTCCGGTGTCCCCCAAGATAGTTATTTAGGCCCGCTTCTCTTTATCCTTACCATTGACGATGGTATCAAACATTCCACATCTTTCTGTACGCACCCGCCACTAGGATGACTCTTCCCTTATCCAATCGGACCTCAACAGTTTTTCCATATAGTGCTCCAAAAACTGCCTGGACCTTAACATTTCCAAGTGTCAATCTATTTCTTTCTCTCGCAAACGTATAAAACCCTCTCGCCGTCTCTACTTTCTGCACAATCAATCACTTTCTACCGTTCAGGTGATTCACGATCTTGGCGTATTATACCACCAGGAACTCAATTTTATTGCACATATCAGCGATATAATTCTTAAGGCCAATTCTGCACTCGGCTTCGTGAAATGGTCTAAAGAGTTCAATCCCTACGTCATTCAGTCTCTCTACATAACCTTTGTTCAACCTGTTCTCGAATAAGCCTCTCAAGTGTGGTCTCTCTTGTGCCCTGTGCCGGCTCCAGTCTCCGAATCGGGTGTCTTAGTCAAAAACCACTGACGAATTATTCCTTAAAAATCTTATTGGGGACATACTAGTCCTGCCAGAAACCATCAACCCCTTAGCCATGGGAATATGTTTCCTTACCTCGGTGGAACCACCATCGGCTGTGGCAACGAGTCAATCACCCTCCACAAGGAAAACGGTAACACCAGGAGATCAGGAACCTCAATGGGGCGGCTCACCGAACAAGGTGAGTCATCACAGCGACATACAACGTACCATTGTCACGAGTATTCCGCAATCTTGAGGAGTACAGTCTTCTAAGGCTTGTCGACATTTATTCTACTTCAGTTTAATTCACAAAATCTACAGCCGTCCAATAGGGTAATACATTGTGGGCCACTGTACACAGTTGAACACATATGGGCTAATAAAGTCTAAAAAAATATGACAAAGCGGGTTTAGCTCGCTAGGTAAAGTCCTTTCATGCCGTGGGAAAAATCGGAATAATAGTTGTTTCCTTCCAACGACCCTTACCACTTTTTTCTTTATAATTGCTTCGACAGTATACTCACATAGGACAACATGTCATGTCAACATGTCACCTACCAAACCGTACAGCAGCGCCAAGTATCTGACACACACTCAGGTCTCGGCAGAGTCTAGAAACTTACGACTGAAAAACGAAGCAGATATAAGCGAGACACATTCGGGCTATGATTCGAAATCCCAGTCACTAGGATTGCGCTCCAATGCGGCCGTGCATACTCGTATATGCTAAAGGCATAAGTCAATGCAGTAATTGCAATTCCAGGGTCAGTCAAACATAAGACCCTAGTCAATGAAAAAGCAAAACGTATTTGGTGACCTCGCTCGATGGCTAAGGTCATTTGATGGGATCATTAGGAACCGGCTACGTTACTCAAAACAAAGTTAGGAAGTCTCAGCATTCATTTGTCTTATTACAAATTAAATTATTTTTTATCGCTCCAGGTGTAGTAAATTACCGCTAACGACTTTTTAAATCATCAACTCTTAGTGAGAGTCCAGCGATTATTGTAGAATTAACTTTTGATGGAAACCTTCGAATCATAAATATTTATTTATCGTGGCGCCACTTTATTACTGGCATATTCTACATCGACTCATTATCGCTTGCGCAACGACCTGCACGATTTTCATGATAATTGTAAACAGCAAACATTGCAACGTATCGACGTAACGTATTTTCCATACCGCATTACCGTCACTGCTACTTAATTTGTTGAAGTTTAATAACATTTTATTGAACTGAACACATGAGTCGATGGCTGAAGAATAAATTGCGGTGGACATTCGGTTCGGCTGACGGGTGAATTCGTCGTCGGAGGGACGGACAGTGACTACGTTACCTTCTTCGTATTTGTTATGCTAATGTAGTGTCATGATCCGTAATTAGATTCGGAGGGAAGTGAGTTTCTTTTTTATTTTATTTTTTTTCACCTTTCGATCGAAGAGGAGGAATGGTGTATGGAAAATAGGGCGATTGTCGGTAGAGGCTATATTTCAGCCGTTTACTTCCGGTCTAGCATACTGCAGCACGTTGGGTAGATAAAGAATTACCTGGAAGTCAACTCCGGTACCTGGAGTTCGGTCATATACTGATTCCCACGTAAGGGTGATTAGGTTCAACCTTTTTATAGACCGATTCCAGTGGTTGACATTGACATCTTCAAACTCATACTGAGGTCAGTTTTGGATTTTTTTTTCATACTTCTTCGGGTCGCTGGTTAACCTTACCAGATCAACATTTTTTTTTATTCAACGGGAACGCATTTGACAATGCAAGATTTCATTAACGACGCTGCTAAGGCGCAGAATATGGGTGAAATATTGGCATTATGAATAAAAGCAATGCTGACGCAGAATTCTAACGTAGCTAGTGTGCTGCTGGATGGTAAAGGCTAAAGGGCTCGTAGGGGTAACATCTGCCCGACGGATGTTGGTTCCCTAAAAACGATAAGAGCCACCGCAGACGAACACTTTGCGGCTCTGCTAGCAAGTCCTATCTTCACCTCCAGGTAATTGGCGATGCCAGGATCAGTCGGTTGTGCTGCGGCCTAGTAAGCCGTACTCGTAAATAAAACCAAATCACGCCGAAACAACCTCAAGCCTCGGATAAGGATAGATATACTATTGACGACCCCGGCAAACGTAAAACACAAAAGGACAATGAACTTCGGCTCTGCACGTGGAATGTGAGGTCCCTCAACAGACCAGGTTTTTTTTTTTTTTCTTGTTTTTTTTTTGTTTTATAGGGTTCGTGCAGGTTGAAGAGTGTACGCTCTTATGGTGTTTGTCACACAACCTGCACAACCTGGACCTGGACGGAGTACGGAGTCGATTTGTGTCGAAGATGTTCGTTCACTACTCTCCGGGAGGTGGTTGTCCTAGATATGATTTGAGAGATTCAACTGAATTTCTGTTGGTTGTAGTTCACAGTAACTCTTATGTTTCCATGTCATTAAAGTGTTATATTGGAAATGCACACACAGAGTATGAATTTTGAAGTGATCTTATGCTGCGAGTGTTATGTCTTCGTCAGCATTTTTTTTATCATCTCTCATTCATAACCGAATGTTGTTGCACAATTTTTCCGTATAGGAATTGTTCTTGACTATGGACGGACTTGAACTAGAGACCTTCGGCTCAACAGTCGATGATGATTACCATTGCACCACGACTACCCCCACGTGCAGCTGATGAACTCGCGGAGCCCTTGGCTGCTACAAAGCAGGCATTACTGCAATCCAGGAAGTGCGGTGGGATGGGTAACAGAAGAAGGGAAGAGAACCGGCTTTTCAAAACGAAAAAGAAAGAGCATCAGAAGTGCGCGGTCGAGGAGAAGGAAAGGTGCTACAGCTGGAATGAAGTCCGAAAGTTTTACCAGAAAGTAAAACATTTATTTGGTGGATATAAATTTCGGACTAAAGCCTGTCGAGACGAAAATGGACAACTAGTAGTGGAATCGAAGTCGATGCTGAGAATTTGGAAGAATCATTTCTGCAGACTGTTAAACGACGACGAGGACCCAAATACCGCTCTCAGGCAGAATACCCCACTCAATATGGACGATGATAGACAAGAATTCTGTTTAAAACAGCTGGAGATGATCTGGGAGGACGCATATAAGATATGGTGGGAGGAAAGCATGCCCGATCCATAAGAAAGGAGGCCCATTTGACTGCGCCAACTATAGAGTGATATGTCTCCTTAACATCGCCTACAAAATCTTCTCTCCCATTTTCTATGAATGCCTGGAACCGTTCGTCAACAACCTGATAGGTCCATATCAGTGTGGTTTCAGGCCAGGGAAGTCCACAGTAGACCAAATCTTCACACTGCGGCAGAACCTGGAAAAGACGCAGATCGACACTCACCACCTATTCGTCGACTTCAAGGCCGCATATGACAGCATGCATAGAGACGAGCTACATATACGAAGCCATGTCTAATTTTGACATCCCTGCTCGTCAGATTGTGAAGGATGACGATAGAGAACTCTCGCTGCTCCATCAAGATCGGCAACGAACTTACTGAGACCTTAATGGAGACCTCTAAGGGTTTAGGCAAGGCGACGCGCTATCATGTGACTTTTTTAACTTAAGACTCGAGAAGATCGTGCGAAACTCACCAGAGGCACGATCTTTCAAAAGTCCGTTCAACTGCTGGTTAACGCGGATGATATTGACGTGATTGGTCGAACACAGCGAGCCGTCATTGAGCGTTTGCTGGCATTGAAGCGGAAGCGGCTAAAATGGATCTAGCGGTCATGCGGTCATCAAGAAAGGACGCACAACATCGACGTCTCGGACAGAGCATCACAATGGGCAGCATGAACTTCGAGGTAGTCAAGGACTTCGTCTACCTCGGCTCCCACAGTAAATAGGGACAACAACATCGGTACCGAGATCAAACGCAGAATCATTCTTGCCAATCGCTGTTTCTTTGGGCTCAAGAGGCAATTGAGTAATAGAGCCCCCTCTCGAAAGGCCAAGTTGGCTTTATATAATACTCTAATCATCCCAGCCCTGCTCCTGTATGGTGCAGAAGCATGGATGCTGTTAAAAGCGGATGAGAAAGCTCTTGATCTTTTCGAGAGGAAAGTTTCGCGTGCGATCTTTGGTTCCTGGCATCTGGAGGAGAAGATTCAATCACGAACTATATGGGTTGTATGGCGGCATGTGCCTGGTTAAGCGTCTACGGATACAACACTTAAGATGGCTGGGCCATGTAGAGCGTATGGACAACACAGCTCCGGCCCGAAGAGTCCTTGAATCCAAGCCATTGGGACAACGCAATAGAGGACACCCTCGACTCAAATGGCGCACACAAGTGGAAAAGGACCTCAACCAACTTGGTGTGCGAAATTGGAGAAGGCTGGCAGCATCATCGCGCCGGCTTGTTGGTTGAGGCCCAAGCCCACACCGGGCTGTAGCACCATCAAAAGATGCTGCTAGGCTAGCTCAACTGTCGTTTAAAGGTATGTTCACCTACATTTCATTTATGTATAGTAAGCTACTCCCTAGGACTATTTCACACCTAAGTTTCTCAAAAATTATCAGTTTATCCCATTCTTTAGGATAATTTCCCCAAAAACTGCTAACAAACTGCTTTCAACTGCCATCAAACCCTATTCTCAGCAATACGATCGAGCTTACTCTGCTCTTGGTTTTAGGCCACAATAACGTAGAGTTAGCCAACGAGCTAGCCAAGCTCGGGGCCATCTCAAATATTCATATCGAAACGTGATCTCCCACTAGAACACAAATCAAAAATCTGCCAACAGTAGCTAACCTTGATGGTAGAACAAAAGGCCTTTTAAACTGTCGGGGCTGCTACCACACTCAATCAGAAAAAAGTCTGCACCATTTTCTCTAAGAATGCAGAATGCATTCTCCGCATATTTGGTAAAAACTTCCTTTACGGCTTAACTAAAGTCGCGGACCTCAGTCCGGTGATGATGAAACATCGCCTTTCTTCAGCGAAAAATATTCAGCTTGAACGCAAAGGCAGAAGCTAGCTTAAATAGAAGATCCAGATATTGGTTATAATCTGCGCGGGTAGTACCTACCATTTTCATTGCCAGACTTCCCTATATGTATCTTTTCAGAGGAGATAACAGCCTTTTCTGACTCGTAGCAGTCGGTGCTAAGACCATCTCTGTTCGAAGCATTTACATTACGAATTTGTCCTCCAGTTCCGGTTAGGTTATTGTGGTCTATCGTCTTTCGTTTGCCCTTGTTTCCTTTTTCGGCTGGAGAGTCAGCATCCGTCACTTAGCGTTGAAGCAGTCCTACTTTTTTGAGCCACTGTTGAGCGGAAGGTCTGCCTCGTGCAGGGACGGGTTAAGAATATCCCTGCAGCGATACCTCTCGCTTGTCGTAAAAGGCGACTAAAACAAAGGTAAACAAAAATCACATCTAGGCAATTTAGAAAACACCAAGGTGAGCCTAGGGACACATATACCACCATTAAACTGCCCCACAAGTGTACATGCAAATCAGTGGGTTGACACGACTGGAGATC
Source organism: Merodon equestris (assembly GCA_958301585.1). Lineage (NCBI taxonomy): Eukaryota > Metazoa > Arthropoda > Insecta > Diptera > Syrphidae > Merodon > Merodon equestris. The sequence continues at coordinate 105,501,276 of OY284415.1, forward strand.
ACCGGTGTTGTAAGAGTAAGATCAAACAAAAAAAATCTGGAGCATGCCCGTGTCACAAAAAAAAAAAAAAAAAAAAACAGGCAGGCCGAAAAACAATTAGTGCAAAAAATGCAAAAACACCAGCATTTGATTGGCCTCAGCGATGAAGTAATCCCAAACCGGGAAGCCTGCCGCTACTTTCTGAGGTCAAACCGGCGGACCCCACAAGCGGACCAGTAGGAATGCAGTTAAGTGGGAAGGTTATGGTCCTACACTTCTGACCATAACAACGCAGGAAAAAGGAAAAGAAGAAGAAGAAGAAGATGGTAAACTGCTTTCATAACCCCTAGACAAAAAGGTCCGAAGAGTGCTGTTTTCACTCTTTTGCTTTCATTGCAAATCTTTAATCTCCTCTGAACAACATGGCTTCCTCAAACAACAAACCTGATCTAATTTGGAATTTGGAAAACGTCAATCGATTTCAGTAAGTAACTAAATAAAATTTTCCACCCATTTTATAGTGTTTTTATAAGCCACATCTAAGGCTTTTCTAACTCTTTTTTTTTTTTGGCTTCCTCCGGTGTCCCACAAGGCAACCACTTATGTCCAGTTCTTTTGTTTTACTATTTTAATGATATTAAAGCAGTTACCAAGTGGATATCCGACATCTCACTTTACGGCGTCGATTCCAAGTTCTACTAGAGCATTTCCTCGGACATGAATATTATCGTTCAATCGGTTTTCAATAGGTTTTCTATTTGGTCCTGCAAAAACTTAGCATTACTAAGTGTTTTTCACTGAAATGCATCAAATCTTCTGTCCGTCTCTATTTTCTTAAATAATCAACTTATCTTCACCATTTCTACTACTTTCTCAAATAATCAACTTATCTTCACCATTCAAGTGACTTAGGCATATAAGTGGCTAGAAACTAGAAAAGCCAGTTCAGCGCTCGGCTTCGTGAAACGATGATCTAAGGAATTCTCCATCCTCTTTTTTTTTACGCTCTGTGATGTTTGTCAAACAACCTGGACGGGGTGCATATGTTTTACATCACTACTCTCCGGGGGTGGTTGTCCTAAATATGGTTCGAGGGATTCGATTGAATTTGTCAAGTTGGTTGTAGTTCACAGTAACTTTTGGTTTTTTGTTGGTTTCCATGTCACTGATGCTGTTGCGCAGTTTTTCCGTATAGGAATTGTTCATAGATATGGACAGACTTGAACTACAGACCTTCCGCTCAACAGTCGGTGATGATTACCATTGCACCACGACAACCTCCCCTCTACGTGACTTATCGCTCTACCTAACCTCTGTTAGTCTCATTCATGAATGCGTCCCGCAAGGGTGGTCTCCTTACCAAAATGTTCGCTTTTCTGTTAAGCATTCAACGCCGTTTTCTAGGTTTTACTCTTTGAGTTCTGTCCTAGAACAATTCTTTGTCTCTACCCCGCCCTAAACTAATCAAACTTCGGTTTGAAAAACGAAGAGAAATTTCAGACCCTTTACAACTCTACCTTTTTCAACACTAATCCCATCCCTCGTAGCGAAGTGCCAGTTCGAGTATTAACAATTTCGATTGCAACATCAGTTGAAATACTATTTTGTACTAATGCTATGATCAAGACGTGGCGAATCAAAAACTGAGATTTGGACTTTTTGGAAATTTAGGGAAGTAGTTGGTAAGATGCGCGAATCAAAACCAAAACTGGCCCTTAGAATTTGTTCATCAAGGATTCAATTCAAAACAGAGGTTTGCTTCAAATGCCTAGCTTCTAATACCCTACGGTAAAGGTATACACCTTAACTTATATAATTCATAACGTTGTTGAATTTATTAAGTTGATGGAGTCGTCATAAACTTTCGAAAAAAATCCGAGTATCTGAGGGAAAATGTAGTGGATATTGATACTCTTTCTTGTGGATCTAATACGAGTAGCAGTAAGGCCATGGAGACTTGAGGGAAAAAAAATATAGCGATGAATTCAATATTTGTTGGGACAATTATTCCCTTGAAGAGCTTATAATTGCTGCAAGCCTGATTTTTTACACTCCTGGACAGGGGATTTGGTAAAAAAGACATAGAAAATACCCTAGGTATTCCTATTGCTTGAAAAGCTTACAAAACTCGAATTTCTTCGGCGATACGTTAACCTCCTAAAGAAGCACTTTCACTTTTATTCAGGTTCTCATATACAACTAGGCGAACTAGAGACGAAATTCTTAATTTTGGAAGCTACAAAGTCAATACCGATGAGTCAATAATCATTACAGAAGCATCAGCTAACAGCCTAGAACAAGCCGTAACAGCCTTTCTGGAGAACAATGCTGTTTCTAATGACTTACTATTGTATTGCGAATGAGGCTGTGATGCATTCCGATTATTCCAAGGATCAATGTCTGTAGATGACGGTGAAGGCAGGAACCCAGAAGAACAAACTCCAGACAAGAATTTCAACCAGCCGAATCAGCTCTCTATTTCATTTGATCAAGTGTAATTTGGAACAACAAATCGTGTTGATACACTCGGTTTTGTAGGCAAAGCTTGTTTTTGACCAGCCATTAAACCACAAATAACCGGTTTACGACCTCTATGTAAACGGGAAGATGGGGACAACACAGAGGCAGATTGCAATTCTGACAAAATTCTAATCAATGCCAAAAGCAAGCCTTCCATGATCCATGATCTTGTAAGATTTCAAGACATTTATGATAGGAAGCAAAGCCTTCTTCAAAGACGAGTTGTCGATGAGGCTCTGAACTTCCTAATTCGAAATTTCTTAAAATTCACTATCACCTTCAGATGATCATGGCTGACGAGAGGATCATTAGTGAAAAATCAGTCAAAAATGTACTGCGGAAGAATTCACAAAATGCGTTTTGTGAATAAACAAAATATTTCGGTTTATCCGGTTTTAATGGTTGAACCATTCCCACATAAAATTGAGCTCTGATATGAAAGTAGATTCGTCTCATTCAACGCACCGGAAAACTTCACAAACGGTAGGAGACCTGTAAAAAGATGCTGCATAGTATCGGATTAAGAGGCTTATGAAGATATTCACAAATGTTCGAGTTATCTCGATCATTTCGTTGGAAGTTATGAGCACTTAAATAGGACGTCCACTACAAATTTCTAGGAAAACGTCTAAACACAAATACTCCTGAGGAACTTGACAACTCTGTTGAATTCCTTACACCACAAAGTCTGTGCCCTGGTGAAACTCGAGACTGAGCAGATTAAGGAGATCAGCCAGACGAGAGTTCAACAGGTCCGAAAAGACGGGTAACTAGCAGCTATACAAGGAAGCACTAATCATTTACAACAAGGAAATCAGATCATCCAAGAGGAAGCCGTGAAAAAAACTACTGCGAGAACCTAAAGAACTCACCGGAAACAGCAAGAGTTTAGAAAGCGCTCTCCAAAGGCAACCACGACTCACTTAAAGACCTGGATGGTAATCTGACTCATAATTTTACAGACACCCTAGAGCTACATACTTCTCAAGACTCACTTTCCCGGGAGTATTGTAAAAATCAACACTACAAACTGTGAAGCAAATATCATCTTCAACAATGGTAGAAATCCCAACGTAAGCAAGTGAAATTGACTGGGCTCAGCTTCAAAGGCTATCCTGTTTAAAATAATCCGAACAAGCCTTATAACCAATTATATACCACTTAAGTGAAGAATGGTTACGGTAATATTAATACCCAAACGTGGCAACCAACCACCCGAAAACCGACCAATCAGTCTCTCCTCATTTTTACTGAAAATGACAGAAAAACTGATAGAACTAGTCATACCAGCAACACTGGAGATCGCACCACTCCACAAACTACAATTTACATATCAAAAAGGTAAATCTACAATAACTACCGTTCACAAAGTCACGGGCATTATAGAAAAATCCCTGAAAGCAAAGGAAGTCGCGATTGGCTCCTTTATGTATATAGAAGGAGCATTTGATAATGCAAATCATTTATCATTAACAAATGCACTTTGTAGAAGAAAGGTAGACCCTTTAATTTTTCAAATGGATAAAGGTCATGCTAAAAGAAAGGCATATAACAGCCAAATTAGACACATCAGAGGTAGTGATCAACCGTTCTGTCAAGCTGATGTCGCACACCATGAAGATCGTTGAACGGGTATTAGATAGCCGACTGCGGAAAATATACGACCAGTGCGGGTTTGTCTCGGGTAAATCAACAACAGATGCAATCCAAAGTATAAGGGTCATGATGGAAAAGCATCGTGATTCGTCAAAGGACTTGCATATGGTGTTGGTTGATTTTGAGAGGGCATTTGACCGGCAACCAAGAGATCTTTTATGGGTAGCGCTAAGACAAAAAGGAGTTCCAGAAACCTACGTGCGAGTGATCATGGACATGTACAATAGAGCAACGACAAGAGTAAGATGCACCGCAGGAGTCACCGAAGAGTTCGCAATCAAAGTCAGTCTACACCAAGGGAGCGTCCTCAGCCCACTGCTCTTTATAGCAGTCCTTGATTGCTTGCTTGAAGGAAAAATGAGGGACCCCAATGTGCACCAACTATTCTTTGCTGACGATGGAGCCATTATAAGTGATGATCAGGCGTCGTTACAACGAGCACTTGATGTGTGGGTGGACATTTTTGAGGGACACGGGTATCGTATTAGTTCAAAGAAGACAAAGTATCTGTGCTGCCCGTTCTCTAACCCTCATCAGCCTATTCCAGACATTTACTTGAATGGAAGAGTGCTTCTCAAGTGTGAAAAGTTTAAATATCTGGGATCTATGATTAATAAAGAAGCAACTTGTGATGACGACATCAACCATCGCGTAAGCGTAGGGTGGATGAAGTGGCGGGAAAACTCCCCAAACCGGGAAGCCTGCCGCTACTTTCTGAGGTCAAACCGGCGGACCCCACAAGCGGACCAGTAGGAATGCAGTTAAGTGGGAAGGTTATGGTCCTACACTTCTGACCATAACGACGCCGGAAAAAAAAGGAAAAGAAGAAGAAGAAGAAGAAGAGGTACTGATCAAAACTATTAGAAGTTGCATGCAGGGGGTGTCTTATCACCACTTCTATGGTCAATTCTAATAGACGAATTTCTCTGTGTGCTTAATAGCAATGGCTTTACAGCCATCGGATATGCTGGTCAATGGTGAGTCAATGGCTTCTATATGAAAATTATAGTTGAGGTCCTAAATTGTCGCTGGGTTATTAGAATAGACTTTGCTTTTTAAATAACCTAAAGAAAGAAAGAAAAATAAATGTAACACATCTAAGGTCAAATTTCATTCACAACAAGTTGATTGATCAATTCACGTTCCCGTCATCCTCGAATAACTGTAACCTTTCCACACTCATTTTCGAAAAAGTACAGGCCAATGATACCGTCAACCCTAATCGGCACCACCTACTGACTTTATAAAGATGCACAGACTTTTCGTGAATCTCTCGTAGGTTTTTCAGTCCCCTCGTACAGATTATCTTGGCGCTCCAACATTCAGTTAACGAAAAGACGAAGTCGTAAATGATCGAAAGGCTCCAAATTTGGATTTTATAGACGTGTAAATGAAGATCAACCTCTAAAACTTGCCGGTCGATTGGACCTCTGGATTTCGACGACGAATTGAGGTGCCTGACTACTTTCCCTCACAGCGGTAATGTTTTTGTACGTGCTGTCGGAGCATGTTGATGTGGAGTTATACCCCATAGCGGAAAACGCTTCATCACTGCACCAAGTCCAGTCTCCTTATCATGACTATGCTGACCCAAAAATTAACGAATTCTACGAAATGTAACTTTTACAAATCGTCCATCTTTTTAATAAGTTTGAATAGCAAAAAGGCATCGTACTCCACGTAGGCTCCACGACTAAAATAGCCAAGGTCTGTAGTATATATCTGTCATAATGATTTCAGTAAAGGACAGTTATTAATTGCTGACATCCAGAGCATCTGTTCGCTCACCCTATATTATCATGGGTAAGCCAGATACACAAGGCCATAGCCCCTTTCTTGTATATTCCAATTACAAGGTTAATGGCTTCATGAGCCGCCGACTAAAGATGACTTCTAAGAGAAGATTCTACTTGGCATAACCCTTTACGTTATGAGGAACAGGGAGAAGTGGAAAAGAAATTGAGTTTGGGAACTAAAGTTTTGAAGGCCTTAATTGACAATATTACCCTTACCAAAAAATTTGATGGACATTGATTAGTGAGTCGTTCGACATCGGTACCATGAAGCCATGGAACAAGACTTGGACTTTTTAAAATGTAATTTAAAAATTGATGTGTTGTTCGCCAAACTTTTTCCTGTATAATGCCGAAGGGTGCGGTCAAGTCAGAATTCTGTGGCTGAAAGTGTGGCTAAAGGCCCATGCCACTCGATTTCTCGTTGTGCGCAAGAAGTTTACATTTCTGCCACCTTAGTTTGGCTTATTTTGGCAAAAGACCTGGCCATTGATCTGCATAAGATCCAATTGACACAAAAACTAGAACTCATTGCTATATTGGGCTCTATAGCAGTTGGAAACGGATCCAAATTTTGACGAAAAAATCATTTTTAGTGATGAAGCATATTTGGGAAGAGAGTACGAGTAATCAACAGCATTTCTATTGCATCTGGAGAAACTTATTGTTTGGTGTAGATTTTAGGCAGTCCGGGTCATACATCTTCCGAAACGAGAATGGCCATATTCTGACTTTAAATGCCGAATGATGTAGAGCCACGATAACTGAATTTTTGTGGCCTCAGATGTACAATATGGATCTGAACGACATGTGATTTCGCGCCATATTTTCAATTGGAGTTGTTGCAAGAAAAGTTCTCAAAACGCGTTATGTCCAGAAACGATTTGACGCCCTTAAATAGCGTTTTTTTGTGTTCCTATCAAAACTAACAATAATACGAATCCACATCACCGATTGGATATCACCGATTGGATATCACCGATTGGATATCACTGATTGGTTATATAAAAAAAGATCAGGACCGAGAGCTCAACCTCGCGGAACACCATGTAGAACAGGCTGGACCCATCACTATTCTGACTAGGGGAATCCTGAAATACCACAGAGGTTCCAATGCACCACTGAATCTAATGTGGCTTGTCACAATAATTTCCCCTTAAAATTATTGTAATTCTAGTCCGAGCCAGCTTCGGCATAGCTCTAGTTGAGACTAACTCAAACACCAGTTATATCAATCGACCTTAATCGACTTCAAAAGCCAACGCAGCGTGGCTAATGACAAGTGACTAACCGCCGCCAATATCCCAACCTACACGTGAGCCGCCTCACCATACCGTGCATTTTATCTTGCTTCCTTAGCGGTAATTTACACTTCTTTACTTTATTCTGCCGATTTCGATAGTATTATATCACGAGCAAAAACAGATCATGTGCCCTTGCACCTGATTAGACTTAACCAACGAACCACTAAACTATCTCGCAACCATTTGCACGAGTTTCTTTTCTGTTTACCTTTCATTCTATCTAATCAGATAGAACCAGCTACGATGGGGGGCTGGACGAGGAAGAGGTGTGCTTCCAAGTATTAAGTCATGATGTAAATTATGTTAGATTGAGGAAATAGAGGTGAGAATTAGCGAGCTCGGGAGGTGATAATGAGTTTTTTTTTTTAATTTCATTTTTATTTTTTGGTGTGAAAAGGGGTAAATAAAATACAATATTTCACGAGCTAGCTAATTAGGGGGTAAATGGTGGGAAGAGGAGGCAGGAATAGGAAAACTGACCTTGGTTAGGCGAAATGATAACAGGAAGGGTCTTAGTGTTGATATTGTATCGCAACTTGAAAACATGTTGAAGGTCGACCGCAAAACTAACGTATTTAATCAAATTTATCTTGATGTGATAAAACATAAATTGCGAGTATCTGTGAGTACTTAACAATATTTATTTTGGGTTTGGCTTCCGGGTTAGGATTCAGTGCGCAGTAGAATTCACTAAAGCAAACTCTAATATTTGGCTACGACGGATAAAAAAAGCTTACTCCAACATAACTTTGGTGTAAGAGCAATAGAAAAAGGGTAATCAAAAGACAGGTTTGGTGTAAGTGCCCTTACGTTAGTGACAGAAGCTGGTTGACTTAGTTGCTTAAAGGGTATAGGAATTCGCCATTTTCCAATAGATGGCGCTAACGATGCATGCCGGTCAGAAGTGCCAGATCAAAAATGTCCTATAGTAGGCTTGGTAAGTCATTTTCATTGGCATCTTTTACTTTTTGTGCGCGAGATTGTACCAAATTAGCATTATTGCCGCGATGGTTATAGAAATTTACGATGAGGCTACTATAAGTGAAAAAACGATTCGCGAATGGTTTTCGCGCTACAAATGTTGTAATTTCGACGCGGCAAATCGGGCAAATCGCGTCCCGGGCCGATGGAAAAAGTTGGAGACGCATAATGAGAGGTTGGAAGGCAATTGGATATTAGATTAAGATCCTTCTCAAACGTAACAGGAACATGCAGATTCATTCACCGTAATTCAGCAAGACATTCCCATCCTGTGGAAACTTTTGGAACGATCCAAAAATTGGAAATTGATTGGATGTCATACGAATTGAAGTCTAGCGGTGGCGACAAGAAAGGAAGGGTTTTTTTGCATCGTATCATGACCATCGATGAGTTCATTACGATGATCGAAAGCGGTCACGCATCAACATTGAAGGCCGAGTCAAACTTCAATGCATCGAAACTCATGCTGTGTACTCCGTAGGACTGACCTGGCATGGTGTAGGTTAGGTTAGGTAACCCGCAAGCGGATTAACCATCATAGGAGCTTTCTACCCAAGACAACTAATGACTTTGAGCCGAGCAATGGCCACACTATGAGCGATGATATAACAAAGTGATTCTGCAGCACGACAATGCTCGGCCACATGTTCCTCGGATCGATGAAATCCATCTGGAAACACTGAAATGGCAAGTCCCACCCGACACCGCATATTCTGAATACGACCAAGAAAGTACTCTCACAGTCACTATACTTGAAGTAGTAAGCCCAAAAGACAAGCCCTCTTGCTTCCTTTGAATCATTGATTACATGATAATGCTTCCTCATTTCACAATAACTGCTAGCATTCGAATATTCAAAGTACTCCACACACGATGGTGCTCGACATTATTAAGGGTACCCCCCCATGTGACCTTTACAAGTCATATCAATAGTGATCAGGATACCAGCTGGATACCAAAATCTCCAATTGTTGGCTATTCACTGATCGACCATTTTTGACAACTTTTTCTTGTATAGCCAACAAGATGTGTTATCTTTTATTTTTTGCCATTATTGCTGTGAAGACTCCAACTCATGGTTGTCCGCTAAGGTCAGCTGGAACTATCGCCTCCTTAGCTGACGTGACTGAAAACGTAAACGTGTCGATCACGAGACAGCCTCTATTCCAAATGACAGTTTGAGCAGTTTAAGTTTTTTGACAATGTTGCTAATGCGACCAAACAGAACGACTTTTTGACTTCCCATTTGCAAACCTGATTTTTCGAATTCCAAATTTTGACCCATAATTCGATGTCCATAGCACTCGAATTCATCATTTTCAGAGAGATGTACGTTCGTGTGCTTTCAAACTTTTTTTCGTCTCATATATCTGAAGAACAAATAATGATATCGACATCGGGCCAAGTTAATTCGCCGCATAATTGCAAAGTGAATATTTGAGATGGTTTGCAAAAATCTCGAATTGACCATTTGTTTTTTTCGCGCCTTCCATATTTGCAGATTAACTGGAAGTCCGTTTGAATACAGTTTACGTAAATATGAATCAGGCGATTATTGCCAGCACAAGCCCAAAATCATCGAGGCACATATTAAAATAAATGCAATGCTAGATGTAAACGTACAAGGAACCAATTCTAAAGACTTTTGTAGAACCGGAGGTAATGGATTGTCTTATAATATAGATGGCATGGAGCAATTGGTAAAGTAGGACTTTATGTGGCTTATAATAAACCTTTCGACTTGGAAGCTAATTTTTGAACTTACACCTCTCAATTTCGCTTGCCGTATTGTAGCCTCAGAAGGGGGTATTTTTTGTTTGTGTTTTGCTGTTACAGGAAGTTTTAGAGTTGATGTGAGCAACCTTTATGTGTTAAGAGCGAACCTCCTTGCTGAGCACGTCCGATGTACACGCCGCAAATCAGCCTGAAACTAAGCAAAACTCAGATGGGTGAGAATACCGTCTTATCGAATAGCTTACCAACTTCAATCGGAATACGATCATTGTTCCAATCCAGAATTTTAATTCAAATGTTTGAAATTGCATGTCCGTAGGCATTTAATTCAGTGCTGTTGTCTTTATAGAAATCCAAACCTGGATATCAACGACTCCATACGAGAATTGTAGTTCTACTTTCTCGCACTGAAATGTCTACTGTAACAATTCTATGTGGTTTCCACACTCAAGCCAGATAAGAATGGAAATGTTGAGATCTTAGGTAGGTAAAAAATCTAGTGAATCAACTTCACAGATACCAGACCTTGTAGACCACTTGATTAAAACTTCGGATTTGTTCCTCACCTCTCATTCTGACAAATATTCTATTATCATATTGTCACCTCTTGACTTGTCAGATTACTGTGGGGTATCAGCTAATTTTTCGTGCTTACTCAACTCAGTTAGAGAACAAATTCCTAAACGAACGGTATGGCTGTGCGAGACAACTAAATAGGGTGGATTAAACACTTATTTTAACTGGTCAATGTGCTTCCCCGATATTGACATGGACGCCGCTGCTGGTGCGATGTCAAACATTATTTAGCTGGGCATTAGATCTTTCATTCCTCATAAAGTGAAGAGTATGAAGCCCAAAGCAAATGGGTAGTACTTCTCGAGTTGCCAACAGGCCATCAGGTTAAGAGAATTACGAAGTTCGAACTTACAATGCTAACCTCTCTGAGTAAGGTTTAAATGAGTCAGAAATTACTGCAATGCATTGACTCGACGTATCAAGAATGAAACACCTCAAATCACGGAAACTTCATAATAACCAGTAGTATGATTAAATGGCATTTATGACCGAAAAGTGGAACCAATGTCTGCACAACCTCGGTTAAAGCCTGATATTTCTAAAGCATTAGACCGAGTTTGGCATCAGGCAATGTGTGCTTAAGGTATCGATCGAATATCTTCTTTCTGCATTAAAAAATACCTTTTTGGATGGTTTCAAACTGCTCTAAGGCCCAAACTGCGAAGCGAAAATGAAGCGGATGGTCGCGCGCCTTCAATTGCTGCGTTAATTGGACTTTGTAAGCGAGATCTTTGTGCAGAATTCTCCTCGGGCTAGTGCGTGAAATGTTGAGCTGTTGAGATCGATGGCGAGTTGATGGTCGTGAATTAAATCTCACACTCTCGGCCACAGCAGCCACATTCTCATCTGTGTGTACCGTACGACGACGGAGACCATCAGTGTTGGCCACTAACATACCAGTTTCACGATTTTTTTGCACAGACTTGAGTACAGCAGTCGCGCGAAAGCAAGGCAAGGTGTTTCAAAAAACTCTGCGAGGAGGCCGATATAGACCCCTGGGTAAAGCATATAGAGTGGTTACCAAAAGGATGAGAATTAATAGGGGTCCGCCGATAACAAGGGGTCAAACGCTTACTAGTAGCAGCACAACAAGGATCAGCATAAAGGAGATCCCTCTAACTACTCTAGAGGAGCTATATAAAGCTGTCTCTAAGGTGAAAAACAGCAAACCACCCGGACCTGATGGCATCCCAAATAAGGCCCTCAAAGCGGCGATTAAGGTCAGGTCAGACGTTTTTCAGCACAATTTGGGGAAATACAAGAGGGTTTCTCTCCCACACAGTAGAAACTGCAGCACTTGGTACTATTGCCTAAAATAACTCGTCCTCGTATCGCCCACGTTGTCTATTAAACACACAAGGTAAGATACTGGAACCAATTATGTATGGTAGGTTAATGTCGGTAGCGGAAGCTAATAGTGCACTATCAAACAACCCGTTCGGCTTCAGGAAAGGACGATCAACGGTCGACGCCACAGAATCCGTGGTAAACCTGGCCGCAGATGACATCCAAGGAAAAAAGGTGGAGAGGGGGAGAGAAGAAAATTGTGCAGGACGTTAAAAATGCTTTTAACTCAACGAACAGGACGCATATACAAATATCCGCAATTGTCCGCCCTATTTGCTGAAGAAAGTCATGGATTACTTCAACAGCGGGAGACTTAGATACTACACCGATGAGGGTTACAAGTTCTATAGCATAACGGTGGGAGTTCCGCAGGGATCAGTCCTTCAGACCCCTACTGTGAAACATTATGTATGATGGCGTTCTACGACTTGCGCTTCCCGTTGGAGTACACATCACCGGCTTTGCTAACGATATTGCCATTGTCACAGTAGCCAAACATATAGAGGAAGTGGAGGTTACCACGAACACAGCCATCTCTAAAGTGAAAGATTGGCTTGTAAGTGCCGGCCTGGAACTAGCGGCCCACAAAACGGAGGCTGTGCTCATAACCAGCCGCAAGAAGGTGGAACATGCGAAATTTTTAGTCGGCGATCAGACGATTGGGTCTAAGAAATCCGTGGGGTTCCTAAGGGTTATGCTTGACAACATTTTCTCCTTTAGGAAACATATAGGGTATGCCAGCGAGAAGGCATCACTTACACAAGGACCGCTCTCACGAATGCTCCCGAATGTAGGTAGTTAGGTAGGCTGATATGCGCGCAGGGTCTTACTCTCAAAGGTAGTCAGTTCAGTTCTACTGTACGCTGCTCCGATATGGGCTGGTGCACTCGCAGGCAGACGACTGAAACGGATGATGACGTCTGTTTATAGACTTTGCGCGATAAGAACAATCAGCGGATTCAGGACCATCTCAGATGATGCAGCGTTCGTCATAGCAGGAATGCTACTCATTGACATCTTGGCAGACCAACTCATGAGGATGCACTCCAGACTAACGTCTGACCGACAACAGACTAGGCGCATAAAATAAAAAGAACGGGAAGCATCCATAGCAACGTGGCAAGCTAGATGGGATGTCTCCACAAAACGAAGATGGACGCACGGGCTCATTCCCGCTATCAAAACTTGGACATCAAGATCAGCAGGAGACTGTAATTACCACCTTTCGCAGTTTCTGAAGATTCTACATCTTTTGAAGCGAAACCCAAAAAAAAAAGCAGTCGCGATGGGTACTTCATTTCGGCCAAAAATTCTTTTTAAAAAAACGCACTGTTTGGGCTACATAGCACTCACTTTGGAAATTAGTTGTTCAAGCATAAAGTGGCTCATTCCGTTCCGCGTAGGTATGATACTGACTTTCTGTCAAGATTTCGAGCGGGAAGCAGCTGTCAGTGTCAAAATAACCTTAGAATAAAAAAAGAAACCACTAGATGGCCCACCCTTTAGTGAAATTTAACGCTTTCAAAACCTTTCACATTTATTGAAAGAAAATTAGAGAAAAGCTGTGAGCTTGAACTGGGACTATTAAGCTCGTTCCATAAAATCCAATAGTCTGTATCCCCTGGACAGAGAGTGTCAACGCTGGTGACGGTTTTTTGTGGTCGAGGATCTACAAGGGAAAGCCGATTCAATCGGGCTTTCTTCGAGTCTTTATACATGGTGAACAGCTCCACTCACCGCAACACTAGCTTGAAATGTGGCCTATTTGAACTATTCACCACAACTTCGTGTAGAAATAAAGAATTGGCGACCTCTGTATAACGGTTTCACCGCGTTCAATGATGAAATCCTGGCAAATGGCACTATCACAAGTGATCGAATTTCTACCTGTGTGTTTGTCAGAAATGATGAAATCATGTGCATCCACTCACTTAAAAGTAAAAGGTCGCCGGGAGGCCTTGCCAACAGAAAAGTAAAAGATATTCTCACCACGCTGTCCAGCAACGCTCTGAATAACATTCATTATTCAGCGCATTGGAAAGCAGCGGTGGTCCATCCTAGACCTAAACGCGATAGTGATAGAACAAAGCCTTCTAGGCTCCGAGCAATTAGTTTTCTTTTTGTTTTTTTTTTTTATAATTCGTGGGTAGACTCTTATGATGTTAGTCACACAAGCTGGACGGGGTGCAGATGGTTTGTGTCGAAGATGTTCGTTCACCACTCTCTGGGAGTGGTTGTCCTCGATAGGATTTGAGATATTCGACTGAATTTACGTTGGTTGTAGTTCACAGTAATTCTTTTATTTGTTATATTAGAAATGCACACACAGAGTATGGATTTTGAAGTGATCTTATGCTGCGAATGTTATGCGTTCGTCAGCAGTTCTTGATCATCTCTCATTCACAACTAATGTTGTTGCACAATTTTTCTGTATAGGTATTGTTTTTGACTATGAACGGATTTGACCTTCGGCTCAACAGTCGGTAATGACTACCATTGCACCACAACTACCCTCTGTTTCCGAATGTTAGCAAGAATTTTGAAAAAGAAGTAAACAGAGCTCTGATCAAAGGGGTGGAGGAAAAGGCGAGGCGTTAAACCATTCACGTTGCGTCAAAACTGGTGTGCAACATTCAGTGGAATATGGCAAAATATCAATACTCGGGTGTTTGTCTGGTCGATTTTGAAAAGGCCATCGACACTGCCTGGCTAGAAGGCAATCCTAATCATCTTCCATAGATGGTTTGCGTCATGACCATGGGAAAGAAATTTGTTTTAAATGTGAAAAGGTCAAGCGGTTTTCCGATTTTCTCAGCCACTTAACAGCGCGAACAGGTGTTTTAGTAGTGTAGAGATTAGGTCCAACAATGTAAGTCAGCAAAACAATGCTGCAGTGTGACTTGATCATATTAAACGATATTGCGATGATCTGAAATTAAAAACTTACTTCCAAAAGTCGGAAACGATACTGTTGTATAAGGCCTGAAGGGATACCAGAAAGAACTGGAGGAAATTTGCCATCATTGGGAACATGGGCAACCATTGGCGGTGAAAAACGCGGTTAGATGTCTTGGTATGGACTTGACCAATATCTACATTTCAATGGACATAGAGACGCTTGTCTTGATGGAACTAAGAGAGCCTTCAGTGTGACAAAGTCTGTTTCATAGTAGTCAACTTGAGCGCAATCATATGCTACGTGGCCCTAATAAGGCCATAATAAGACCCTTGGGGTCTGTCTTAGAATGTACACTAGGGTCCCAATTCAAAGGGAGCGCCGTGGCGCAGTGGATAGTGTGTCGGCCGCTGACGCAAGATGAGCGAGTTCGGATCCCGATAACACCAACGACATCAAATGATTATTTCGCGGCTTCCCTCCTCGGTGGGGTACTGGCAAAACCCTCTGTTTTAGGTTCGTTCACTTGTGAAAAACAAATCGCACACAACATAAGTGAGTAAATCTTGGCTCGAAGTAAATCATGAGCTCTAACGCCATCTAAGGTGTCTGTCTGGCAATACAATGGACCAATATTTGTGTCTGAGTGCCCTCGACCTTTCTAGCTATTTAGACTATTGTCAGTTGTCAAAGAAGTTAAATGTGTCTTGATACTATAAGGGCATTTATAGTTCGAATTTGTCGTTCATGGGAATATTCCTGTACTTTGTCAGTATCGTATGTCTTGAGAACAAATCTAATATATCGATCGAGAAGTTATTAGTTTGGGTAGATTAGTTGCACCTTAAAACCAATTTTTTCCATAAATTCGTGCGGTGGACAAAGTTAATATTCAGCAGACTGCGACACATGTCTTACAGTCGATAAATTAAGGGCTCTATTAAGTGATAAGTTTCCTCGACATGCAGCTCGAAATAGAGAGTTCAATTAGCCACCGAGTTCGTGCGACTTAACATCTTTATGTCCTTTCCTTTGAGGCTGTGTTAAAGAAAAAGTCTACGCCAATGCTTTCCATATTCTTATGATCAAACACGTCCACGCATCGCCCAAAAACAGCCGACCAAACGCCAACCGAAAAATAGTCTAAAATTGAATTATATTGCTCTCCGTGTTGCATCATTTATGACCATCGCCCGCGAATCCAATTTAATTTCATTGCGCACACATTAATACGAACCACATGGTCCCAACAGTATGACTGAAACCAATCAGCTGCACTCCGGTGGGGCATAGGGACCAAGTTAACCCATCAATTAAGCGAGCACAACCAACTTACAAAAAACTATTTTATTTTTAAACATTGAAAGGAATTTGTTGGTCAAATGACATTTAAAATTATTTGTACACGGTATACAACCAACGTGTTGTCGTCTTGTGGATTTTTATTTAGAAAACTGTCTCTCTCCGAATGCGCGTGCTATTTCGGGAACAGGAAAAAGGAAACAAAAAGAACAAAGTCAACGAAACACTTAAGCTATGGCATGAGAGAAGGCAACCGAAATGTAAAATGGATTTTTGGTATTTCTCTAGCGGACAGATTGAATGGATTGAATTGGTTAAAATAGACACTCGGAGATAGTAACCGATCCGTGGCGCAGATGTTAATCACATTTTAATTAAAATCTATTTCCTTACGCAAGCTTTCGAGTAATGGATGAGCTGAGGAATGTTGCACTACGGTTTATTGTAGCACAGTCAAATATGTGTGTTTTTAACGACTTGTTGGGGTTTACGACTGCATAAAAGCCTTATTGCATCAAAATCACCTAGAACTGAAAGGCAGGGGCAATATTTCAATAAGGATTCTCGGTCTTAAAAATTTAATTGGAAGTTTTGCAATTAAAGTTTGCAGTGACAAATGCTTATTTTCATTTTTGAGATCTTTGCGATTCGTCATCACGCGTTGACGTTTCATTTGATTTCTTTTGGACCAGAACCTTCGTTCGATCGTAAGAAAAGTTGATAGCACAGTTATGGGGGAAAATATATAAACGCCTTTCAATCAAATGAGATTTATGAGAATATGAGGACCCAAAGTGCAATTATATTGTACACAATGTACAATTATGTGTTCAAAAAATAGCAGGAATTTGTAATTTTTGAAAAGAATTGTATTTTTTCGTCTACATTAATGTAGTCTCCTGCATAGTAGACTTGTTTACCGATGCAAAAACGAAAATGCTCAAATCGAACTGATAAGCCCCGAGAAATTCATTATTACCATTACTTTTTGAACAAACTTATAATTCAACTTAAAGACTTTTTTTCGATGAGTAAATTAATGAAAACCATTGTCAGACGAACGACGGTTACGACTTTGTTAGACGGTCCGATTCTTGTTGATCCCGGTAACTCTCATATGAACCGGAGGAGTTAACGCGTGCCAGGGTTTTGAGTTTGTAAGGGTCCGAATGTACTCTAGGTAGGGTAAGATTACCTACTTATTTATCAGGCTAGCGAAGCTGGGAGGGTCTACAGCCCGTAGAGTTCGCGGTTGTGTCTTTCTCGCAGACAGATCCCAGAATTATCTCTGCTTTCTTGCTTACCGTCCAACATTCGGCTCCGTAATGCAGGACTGGCAAGGTCAGTGTTATGTAGAGAATAATTCTGAACTTCCTTGTTTTGATTCTAGCTGTTTTGACAGATCGAAGTAGCACCAGTTGCCCAGGGGCTCCAGCACCAGTTGTCGGATCTCTAGAACGTTTTCATTTGCCCCGAGGTAGATAAACTTGTTAACTTTAAACTCCTCAAAATTATATCTGTCGATGGTTACGTTCTGCCCTAGGCGGTGTTCCACGGAGCGGTTCTTAGTCGACAGCATGCATTTTGTTCTTTCCTCATTTACATTTAAACCAACGAGGCCCGCCTTTTCTTCAATTCCCGTGAATGCCTGCACTACAGTGTGCTGGGAGCTTGCAATAATGCCAATGTCGGCAGTTGGACGCTCTTGAAGAAGATAGTGCCTTCCGTGTTGACACCTGCCTGCCTCACTATCCCGTCAAGGACTAAATTGCACGAATCACACGACAGTGCGTCTCCTTGCCGAAATCCGGAGCATGTTTAAAAAGGGTCCAAACTGCACAGTGCATCGTAACTCGTCACACCGTGACGCGACATATCCGAATCAATTTTCCCGAGATTCCGAAATCGGCCATCGTCCCATGAAGATCTTGACTGTGAATGCTGTCTTATGCGGCTTTAAAGTCGATAAAAGTCGACTTGGAACTCTTTGTTTTTTCCAAGATCTGGCGTAATGTGAAGATCTGGTCTATAGTCGATTTGCCAGGCCGGAATCCACACTGGTATGTATCTATTAGTGTGGTGCAAAACGTCTTAGATGTTCATATAGCAGTATACTGGATAGGATCTTGTAAGCGACATTGAGCAGGGTTATGCCTCGGTAGTTAGCGCAAGACATAGGATCGCCTTTTTTGAATATGGGCCAGATAGAAATTGTCTACCATTCGACGGGCATACTTTCATCCTCCCAAATTTGACAGATAATCTGGTGCATGATCCCTACTAAAACATCACAGTCAGTTTTAAAGAACTCACCCTGAAGACCATCTGGGCTACCAACTTTGTTGGATTTCAGCTTATCTATTTGCTGAGCTGACTTCTTCGAAACTGGGTGGGGGAATAAATTGGTCATGCCCATTAAGCAGCTGTTGGAAGTGCTGCTTAAACACGTTCACTCTATCCTGTGAGCCGGTGACAAGATTACCTTCACAATTTCGAAAAGCCTGGGCGCCTGTTCTAAAGCCGGATACAAGGGCTTTTGCTTTGGTTTTTTTTTTAGGAGGCTCTAACCTTCTGTCTATCCCAAACCGTCTCGATATTCTTGAACTGGGAGGCTGCAAAGGCTTTTTTCTTTTTTCGAAATAGCTTCTTCCAGTATGCTTCATTCATAGTAGCAGAATTGCATGTACAAATCATCACATTGTATCCATTCAAGAACCATGGGTGTGGAACAAACGCCTGTGTGGTCTTGGTGGCATACGTGATGCTACAATCCTTTATGATGAGCGATCCGAAAGGCCCAGGGTCTGCCTCATCATATCGAATACGCTATCGGCAACCAAACTTGGTCAATTCGGTGGACAAGATCTGGTAGCTGCGAAAGTGAGCTACAAGGCGCACGGAGAAATTGAACACTTCATCGTGGCGTCTGCTTACTTCCCCTACGACTCGGTACTACCCCCGCCACCTAAGGCGGTTTCCGAACTCGTAGAGTACTGTGAAGCCAGAAGGATTGGACTTATCATCTGTTGCGATGCTAACGCTCAAAACACATTTTGGGGCAGCAGCAAATGCAACCGGAGAGGAGACCATCTTTTAAACTTCATTCTTTCGTCTGACCTTTTCATCAACAATGTTGGCTCTCTACCAACCTTTGTGACGGCGAGGCGACAGGAAGTGATTGACCTAACCTTATCTAACAGGCATGCGAAGGCCATCACTAACTGGAGAGTCTCACCAGATGTTACGCTGTCAGACCATAGATACATCGAATTCCAATTGAAGTGCGGGATCTCCCCCTCGCAGCCCAAGCGGAATCCGAGAAAAACAGACTGGGTGCGATTTAGGGAGGAGCTTGAGAAATCCACTCAAGCCCCGCCTAAACTCAAAACTAATCAATCGGTGGAGGATGCAGTTCATAACCTGAACAGCGCCATCACCAAATGTTTTGAACTCGCATGTCCTGTCAAAAAACCTCCCAACAGGAAGCCGGTTCCCTGGTGGAATGCTGAGCTCCAACGGCTTCGTAGGGAAGCCAGAAATCTTCTGAACAGATCGCTTAAATCGAACTCGGAAGATGACTGGAATAAATATCGATCGAAGCAGAAGGAATATAAGAAGCTTATTCGAAAATCGAAGAATGATTCCTATAAGTCCTTCTGCGAAGAGATCAAATCCCTGAGCGCGACCAGCAAGTTGGTTAAAGTCCTCAAACGAGGAAAATCGACTGACGGTACCTTTACCGAGTCTAAAGCAGAAACTCTTAGGCTACTAGGCATTTTCGTCGACATTGAGGGAGCTTTTGATAACGCTACCTTCGACAGCATGTGTAACGCTGCTAGACGGCATGGCGTAGATGAAGCACTGGTTTTGTGGATCAAAGCAATGCTTGTGCACAGGACATTGATCGCTGATACAGGCCTCGAACAATGTGTCAAGTCTGGAGCAAACAGGGGCTGCCCGCAAGGTGGCGTCTTGTCTCCG
Source organism: Merodon equestris (assembly GCA_958301585.1). NCBI lineage: Eukaryota > Metazoa > Arthropoda > Insecta > Diptera > Syrphidae > Merodon > Merodon equestris. The sequence continues at coordinate 105,521,345 of OY284415.1, forward strand.
CTGTTATGGTGCATGGTGGTCGACTCTCGGCTCGATGCTCTCAATGCTTCCGGAATCTATGCCCAGGCCTATGGCGGATAATGTTGCTGTTCTCTCTGTCGGCTCATGTTTAGCGAATGTCTGTCTCAAAGCGCAGGCGGCGCTAAACGTGATCGATGACTGGTGCACGAGAAATGGGCTGTCGGTTAATCCTCTTAAGACCGATGTCGTTCTCTTCACGAGAAGGAGGAAAAATACTGGCATTGCTCAGCTGGTGTAAAAGGCCATCCCATCCCTATATCCAAAGAAGCTAAGTATCTGGCAGTCATTCTAGATAACAAACTTCTCTGGTCAAAACATGTTGAGTCCAAAACCACCAAAGCGCTGTCAGCTTTCTGGAAATGAAAAGGTGCCCTTGGCAAAACATGGGGCTTATCGCCGAAAAAGGTCCTTTGGATCTACACGGCAATGGTAAGACCGATAATCTCATATGCATCGGTTGTTTGGTGGAGCAGGCTGACACGAAAACACGTTGTGGCTTCACTCACCAAACTCCAAAGAGCGGTCTGCCTCAGTTGCACGGGGGCTTCCCCAGCACACCGGGAGCTGCTTTGGATGCTATGATGAACCTTCCACCCCTTGACATATATATCAGAGGGTGTGCACTGAAAACTATTTCTCGCCTAAAGAGGAATGGTCTTTGGTACAACTCGCAGTGGAGTGAAAGTGTACTTGAGAGAGAAATATCCTACGATCACTGTCTCATGGATATGCCCTCTGACGCAATGACACCTGCCATCCTACTGCGCTGTAACTACACAGTCACATTTCCTTGGCGTCAGGACTGGCTTTGGCCAGACACTGAACCTGGAATAGAATGTCTTCGCATCCTCACAGATGGCTCCAGGACTGATCAGGGATCCGGCGCCGGAGCTTTCTTCGAGCGCGAAAACATTCGACTGCACTTCTCGTTAGGAAAATATACGTCTGTCTTCCAGGCGGAGATTTACGCAATCCTAATGGCCATGCACTATGTTGTGAAACACAGATGGAGGGGAAAGAGCATATGTGTCTGCAGTGACAGCCAAGCTGCACTCAAAGCTGTATCCAATCCTCTGTCCAACTCCAAACTAGTGCATGAACTCAAGACCTTCTTGAACAAAGTCGGAAGACTTAATTCACTTAGGCTTGTATGGGTTCCAGGTCACTCTGGAATCCCAGGAAACGAGATCTCCGATGAACTCGCTAGAAAAGGCTCAGAGGAGAGTTTCTCAGGGCCTGAACCCGCCTTAGGTCTACCAGCTTCAACGGTTAAATCTGACATCAATGACTGGGTCTTTAACGTACACAGTCGCAGATGGAAGGAATATCCAGGATGCAGGATGACTAAGCGTGTACGCCCTGACGTCTGTAAAAAGTCCGCAACATTCTTCTTATCCTTAAGAAGAAATGACTGCAGAAGGCTAACGGGTGTCATTACGGGCCATTACACTTTTGCCAGGCATCTTTACGTGCTTGGCATCAGTGAGACGCCTACCTGTGCTGCTTGTTGCGAGGAGGACGACACAGCGGAACACTTTCTCTGCGACTGTCCCGCCTTCGCTCGTGCACGGTGGCGCACCCTTGGGGCCGACGTGGTGGGTGCCGAATCTCTTAGCTCAACATCACTGAAGCCCCTCCTCACTTTTCTCCGGACAACGGGGAAAATACAATAAAGACAAGGTGTCTGTCTGGTAGTACAATGGACCAGTACTTGTGTCTGAGTGCTCCAGCAGATAGTAGAAGCCTCCAACAAAAAAAAAAAAAAAATGCTTCATTCGCTTCCTTTCCGCACATCCTACCACGGTTTTCTGGTCGGGGGTGATCGGTAGTCTAGGGTAGTTTCAGCTACTTTCTGGATGGCAGTGCGGCAGCACAACCACATGTTATTAGCGCTTGTATGGGCTTGAGGTATATGGGAGAGTCTTTCGCTCAGCCGCTTTCTGTATTCTCTGGCTATTTCCGGTGCGCATTTTATTGATGGTCAGAGTCAATGTTTGCGCCCCTAAATGTTCGTAAGTCCAGGATATATGACGCGCGCCTTGCGTCAATCAGCACATGGTCCATTTGGTTGACGATTCGATCATCTGGAGATAGCCAGGTTGCTGAGTGGATCTTTTTGTGAGGGATTCTTGTGCTATTTATCGCCGTGTTACTAGCTGTCGCAAAGTCTGTTAATCGGAAGCCGTTGTCTGTTGTCGTGTCGTGGAGGCTGTGCTTTTCGATGGTTTTCTTATCGATTTTGGAATTAGAGTCCCCGGCTCCATAGGCTCATAGGTCATAGAAATCTTCTTTGATGGACTCATCAGGGAAAGATTAAGGTATAAGAGCCAACTCTTATTTGCAATATGCAGGAACACGAGGCACACTGCTTAATGCTGATTTTAGGGCTATCTTGCTCGCTATTCGGGGATGCCAGTTACAACGTCAATTAGGCGCTTCTGCCGCCCCATCACACCTTTAGTCGTAATGGATACGATGTTGGAGATTTTCTTAAAGATCCCAGCGGTGATTGTAAATTCACTGACAAGGATCGAGTGTAAGAACGAACTCTTCACCTCGTTAGATGACCAAAGTCCTGATTCGAATTACAACGTGGAGAGCGACGTAATATTACATTACAAACTCACTCTCATCGAGAGGACATAAGTTTGGCCATCTGAAAGCTTTGATTTCACCGAGTCAAATAACGACAACATTGCAAATAATGTAATCAACAACGAAATAGTACACCCACCGTTCATATCGAAATCAGGGCTTTTAACGAGCTTAGATTATCGAATCGATACTCCAGTCATAAATGTTGATACAATTTTAACTGCAACTTTGAAATAGGTAGTAGTTGTAATCTTTTCTTGTCGACCGGTACTTTAATGCTTCTTTGTCGCGGAAAAGAGTTTTGTTTTAAGTCGTTTACAATCATGGAACGGGGTAACAAAATCTTGTCCTTGTGATCAGCTTATACAAGATCCGATCGCTATAAGCCCTTCGATCGATATAGCCGGATTGATTGGTTCCGATCATTTTAATCGCTATAAACATTCAAACCTATGAAGATTTCGATGCGAGCAATGAACATTTCGAATGACGATACGCTAGGTTCCTGTCCTTCATTCGTTTTTCAATATTATCGTTCATCCAGCTAGGTGCGCCCTTCTTTATGATTTTACTCTAAATTGTAAAAGAGTGGGTTGAAATTTTCTTTGAGCAAGGTAACTTGTTCATTTACACAAGACAAGATACGAGTATCCAGTTGAAAAGACATAGCCCACCAGGGGCTATACCAAGGCCTAACAGTAGTTATTTCAATGTTTTAGAAGAGCCTTTTCAGGAGGCTATTTATAGTTCAAAGCCTTTCGAGACCTTAGATGAAGTTTCGATTATTCTTTTTAAGGTCGAAGGAAAGTTCATTTTAGAAAAACTATTAGGTCCTGAAGAAACCTTATTCAAAATGTTAGAGCTGTTTTCTCCAACGCTTTCGTTGAGCTTTTCTCGGGTGGTTAGAGAACCTCTTTTCATGTCGGAGAAGCGAGAAATGGAAGAAATGGATAGACGTTTTCATAAGAATAACATTTACCCACAAGTAATACGAACGTGCCATAGCTATAAAGCCTAAGCAGGGATGAACAGAGATAATCAAGGGCAACTTGTAAAAGAGTCATGGTCCATGCTGAAAAAAGATTATGATCATTTAGTGTCCACGACGAAAATGAGGAAGAATTCTCTCCACTCAACGTAAATGAGGTTAAAAAAGCGATATTACTTGGTTATTAGTAAGTGTAAGCTGTCAGTTTACCTACGACTAAGACTGTGTATATCGAGAGAGCGCCAGGGCGCAGTGGGTGGTGTATTGGCCTCTGCCGCGCGATCAGCGAGTTCGGATCCCGATAACACTAAAGGCATCGAATATTTATTTCGTGGTTTCTCTCCTCAGCGTGGTATTGGCAAAACCTCGGAATCGGAATCGGAATCGGCAATAAACTGTAGGTCCCGTTCACTTGTGTGAAAAACAAATCACACTCAGAAGTGAATAAGAGAAGCTGGGACGCCATACATACACGGACAATATCGAAGTAATTGGGAAAACTCAATATACATATGCTGGCACAAGGAAAGACAACATTTTGTAGGGGCCTTCGATAGAAGCTTTATTTAAATCTTAAAAGATGTATAAGGTGGCGCAAAATTAATCGTTCGGCCGGGAATATCACGGATATAGCTGCCGATATCGCTGAGAACCACGCAATTGAGAATCACCAGACGGATCGTAAAGCGAATTTTATCGAAAGACTTACACATGTTCAAGTACAAAGTGCAAACAGTGCATCGGTCAATGCCTGCTGACCGTCAGTCGTGTGTGAATTAATGTCAAGGCATTCTTCTCATCTCAGCATCTCAACAACAAAGAGGATGATTTTGTGTCGAAAATCATCATGAGCGACGAGGCGCATCTGCACTTAAGCGGTTTATCAAAAAGATTTTCCAAAAAAGACGGAAATCGACTCTTCTAAGCCGTTTCATCTACTTAGGAGAAACCTTCTTTGAATCAAATAAACTCTTGTAAAGCCTTGAAAGAATGACTTCTTTAGGCTAAATGAGCTTTGGTCTTCAAAGAGACTAGAAAAGCTGGAAAGAGATGTTTACTTGCTTACTTATTAAGAACTATAGTGTCAGTTCGGAGTGAACCTGGAATTCAATCAACAAGCCTCTTCAACAAGAAAGATCACAAGCCAGCTACTACCAGTGCCGTCCGCCTAATTGGTTGTGCCTGTACATCCCAGTTTGTTGCTGCCTCGTTTCTCGGAGTTTGAATCAAAAACTCTTTGTATCGGAGCAGTGATGTCGCTGTTCAGCCCGTATAAACTTTGGTTATATATTTTTCTTCACTTTCCGTTAACTTAAATCAGACACAGAATGTTTCTCTGATTTGTTATAAGCCTATGTGCTGTCGAAGAGGATAATTAAGATTTTGTAAGAATTAGCAAGAGTTATTCTGCTCTTGATCTCAGGCCAAAGTAGACAAAATCCATGTCCTGAATTGTTAAATAAGACTTGGGACTTACTACACACTGTACACCATCTAACAATCTCATTGACGCAAAAAGGCAAAAATCAAAAGCTCCCTTAAGGCTTTCTGTTTCTGTTCACTGATGAGAAAAAGTTTACCGTCGAAGAAAGACAAAATATGTATGTAATGAGTGTATGCTCAGACATCAAAAGAAGCTTCAGAACTTAATCCACGGGTTGAAAGGGGTAAATATAATGGTAGGGTGGCGAGTGAGCTACGATGGCATAACTAACCCTCAGTGATTATGAAAAAGGAGTCAAGACTTCGGCGAAAGCTGACCAAACCACTGTTTGGAGGATGTCGTAAGGCTTCTAAGTCGAACAATGTTCGCAAATAAGCACTAGACATTCCAAAAAGATTCTGCTCCAGCTTTCAAGGCGAAAAGCACTCATATCACCGGATGATTGACTTACTGATAGACTGGACCTCAACCCTTTGGAGTACAATTGGTTGTTCGTTTAAGAAGATATGGAATGTTTGTCATCGCTGTCGACAATCTTCCGATGAATGAGGTCCGTAAAGTGATCGATGATTGACCAGTGCGTCTCAGGTCATGCCGTAAGGCAAATGACGGTAATTTCGAATGAAGTTCACTTGGCAAATGTTCTACTTTGTATCAATATTTATGACCAGCCTAGGTACACGTATATCTAACATTGTGCTTAGACACCTTCGAGTTGAAGAGTCAGCGATGAAAGGGCGAAGGTTATCTGTTATACAACCCCCATATGGCCTTACTTACCACACATCCACCACATCGGGCCAGGTTCTGCCAGCTCGTTGACGCTCTTTCCCCACAGATCTCCTCGGGTGCCTTGTGGATTCCATGTGAGAGCCATTTTTGCGACATACGAGCACGTGTCCGGTTTATGAGAAGTATGGCCAATCCCACTACATTTCCTCTCCAGGATCTCCGTCGCCACTGGTAGCTGGGAAACTCTCTGTAGCAGGTCCTCGTTCTTGATCCACTTCGGCCAAATGATTTTCAGGTCCTCTTCAGGTATTTATTAGCTAATACCTGTAGCTCCCGGTTTATGCTGTCAGTTACCTTCCACGTCCCACAGCCATAGAGGAGGACGGATTGGAATTTAAGATCTAGGGTTTCTAAAGGAAAAAAGCTTGTGGGATCTCCATACATTTCCCAACGCATAGTTGGCGCCATGTTAATGCGCGTCGAGTTTTGATCCCCCGTCTTAGCAGAGCATGCTGCCGAGGAAGAAGAACTTGTCAACATCTTCGATCGGCTCCCCGCTGAGGGAGAGGATTGTCTTACATCTCGTGCCGATTCTCATCAGATATCGTCTGGGTAACGTAAGTCATGGAGTTCCCCAATAAGAGACCACTGGATTCCATTGGGAGCTTCCGAGTTGTTGAGCATGAGGACAAGGTCGAGGACAGTGATGAAAAGCATGAGTGATATAACGCACTCTTGTCTCACTCCTTTGGTGATGATGAAGGTTGTACTCTCTTTACCCTTGAAGCGCATCATGCATGGAGCCTCTCGGTACATTTCGCGTGCGAGGTCGTTGATAATGTTTGTGATTCCAATGCTTTCCAAGGTCTTCTAAATAGCCGACCATTTCGAAGGTACTCGACGAACAGAAAAATCGGGCTGTTCCACCCAACGGATTGTTCAATAATCATTCCCAGTGTGTTTGCGTGGTCAACCAACCTGCACACGTTGAAGGTGTTCCTCGATGGTTGATGCGATCCTCGAAACTATCAGGGTGGCGGGCAGTTTCTGAATGGTATTAAGAAGAGTGATGCCTCTCCAGTTTTTATAATCACTCAAGTTGCCTTTCTACGGAATGATGATGATGACGCGTTCCTTCCAACTCTCGGGAATACAAGAAGTAGATCAAGCCTCTGCGATGATGAGATGCGGAAGCTATTTCTGACGCAGCTGCTCTAAATAGTTCCGCAGGTAAGGTGTCCTATAATCCGAGGCCATGATCCAATGACTTCGAAAAAAAAATTTAATAACTGGGGTCCTCTACTCCAATTCTCAATATCATCCCCTTGGAGGCACTCCTACATCTCGGTCGACTCGGTCTGATATAAGATAAGTGGGCAATTCCGATAACTTACTACGTTGCATGCTCCGCTATTGACTGGCGAGTAACTTACCACCTAAACGTAGCACGAACACGAAGCTTCGTGGAGCGCCTTCAGTTTAGAACAGAAGTAGCTACTCGCGATATTTTAGACATCGAGCCTTAGTGCGAGATTTTTTGGTGGACTCATGGCCGACTTAGCGTAAGGTAGATTAAGGTTGATTTAAAATTTTAAGACAAAACAAAAAAAAAATTTTAGTTTGCTAGCTAGTTAGAGTGGCTTAGAGTGCCTATTAAGATCCAGTATTTTGTTTAGAGTCGTCTCGACTATTAGTGACTGTTCTAAGCAGTCAATTAATCCGATAATTCCACTCAAAAAAACATGTTGTAGGTTTAAAGAGGGATGACACCTTCCTACTTACTCGCATCCAATTCTGAACCAAAACGAACAGACACGTCTGCAGTCTTAAATGGTTCCTAGTTCTCCACCCCACTTACGAGCCCCACCGAGCGAACAGATTAAATTACAAACCACCAAGTCACGGCAAGACACACAATCCCCCCTCAAAGCATTCCAAAAGCACATACGCATCACGGGCATAAACTAACAATTAACTCATCGCGCCTCTCTCTGCCTTCGATACCACCAAGATCACTGATCTTTATCAAACGACCCTGGAAACCAGATCGCAAGATAAAAATATACTCGACGTTCAATAAACACCAGCAATTCCCAATGCTCCTAGTGAATCAATTTGTTTCCCTAGACGTACTGAAATCCACTTTGCTTACGTTCCTTGTATCTATTTTGTTTATCTAAAAAATAGATTAAATTACAAATGTTCTGTCGCAAAATATGTCACGGCTTGTTTGAGTAGCATCTTCTCGTTAACTAGATGAAAATCCTTCGCGTCAATCTTGCCCCCGAAACCAGTAATCGCTTTCAGACAGCTGATTTATTAATTGACATGCCTCATGGGGAGGAAGTAGACTTGTACTCGTTGTATCTCATCATGGACGTACGCAAAACAAAAACAAAACAAAAAACACTTAAGTAGACATTCCATTGTTTCGCAATATCCAACAAAGAGATACAAAACGCGATACTCGAACGTCAATTGTGTATATCGAGGATACTGTGCATAGGCATCTCTCTGCGTCGGACAACGCCTGCCTCGTCGTGGTGATTTACAAAATGCGGTTCGCCGCTCGGCGGCAACTTTGTTTGCTCGCTTCGTTCGAAATGTGTTTTTGAAAGTTTTATTTCGAGATTGTTACATGAGTTTTTGCGTTTTTGTTGCTTTTGCTTTCCTTGCATTTTGCCTGCTTTGTTATGGGTCGTGCATGCGTCGCAGTCGTTTGTGGCGTTGGCCTGCAAGCAAGCGCTGAACGAAGCACGATGAATTTGCTTCGTTGCAGTTGAATGATTGCTTAGCTGTCGCGGGACGGGGCTATTTGCTTTTCTATTAATCAGTAATTAGGTACTATCAAGTGTTCGTTACGGATTGATGACGTTCCTGAAGTACACAAATAATGAGTTGCAATGAAAAGTATATTTACTCTGGACTCCGTTCCAAGGCTTTGGCGAGCACAGTCAACTATGACATGATCAAGAGTTTAAGTTGGTTGTGTATTGTGTAACCGACATCGAGAATCAAGGCATATTGCCAGATCGGACTAGATACAGATGGCCTGATATCGTGCTTTCTTCGACGAATGATTCATGGGTAGTGTCTGGTCATTGTTCATGCCAAACTAAAAACAATCTTCGACTAATATGTTATTAGTCCCCTTGTGCTGTCAGACACTTTAGGCAATTATTTTGTCACTGTCGGAAGCTGTGTTGGAGAATTGCTCCCAGCACATCGCGCAGCTGGCCTCTTATATTCTCGGTGATAGGCATTTTAAACCAGAAAAACCACATGTCATGTTGTAGACAGGCTGGCGAAACGGTGTTTGACTTATGAAGAATGGGTCTACTATGGTCGTTAGGAAACTGGGCCTGATCCTCGTTTATTTTGGCCGGTTTGGTATTGTTTCGCCTAGTCAAGTGGGAATAATTTTTATAGTTGTACGTTCTGCATAGATGTGTATACAATATTGCGTAGTTCATTGACGTAAGGAAGAATAGAATGGGTGCTAGTATACAGCCTTGCGGTACGTCTGTCTTCATAGGAAAAACAGAAACATTTTATCGCCTATTACCATAGCCTGCAGGCTATCGGCAATGTAGGAGAAGATTAAATTTGCTTTTTGCGCAGGAATTTTAAAGCATTCAATAACTTTTTATAAAGAACAAGGCTCTTGTTCCGGCTTTGAGCAGGGTTAGGATGAATGACTCTCCTTTATCAAGACGTTTTCTGATTTCATCAACGATAAACAACAAAACAGGTTTAAAGCTTAGATCGAAAGCCTGACTTAGCTCTTTTACGCTGACCAGATAATAGACGACCTGGGAAGGAAACATGGTTTTAGTAGCCTCGCAGCTACGACCGACTATATTCCCCCCCAAAACGACTTCTCTCTCAGTATACCTATCCTTTTCCCCGACAGAGAAGAGTGGCTATCAAACGCCGTAATCAACGACCATGAGATCATCCTCTTCACCGACGGATCGAAAATGGACACAGGCACTGGGGCCGGGTTCTACTCTGATACCCTCCACAAACAGGATTCATTCCCTGATCTGTGCAGCGTGTTTTAAGCAGAAATCGTGGCAATAGAGAAAGCAGCCAATCACCTACAGGTAGCCGATATCCCACCATCTCGTTGACAGCCAGGCTGCACTGAAGTCAATAGAATCCTGTATAACGAGATCAAAGGCTGTCAAGAAATGTCGCGACTCACTGAAGTCCATCAGACACCATAAAGTTAAACTCTGCTGGGTCCCGGGCGACAGCTCAATCGCAGGGAACGAAAGAGTAGACGAACTGGCCAGGTAAGGTTTTGAAATGGACATCAGCGAAGCGGACACGTCATTGCAACCACCGATCAGCGCATTATATCGGATCATAAACGACACAATCATCAAAGAGGCCAACTCGTCTTGGCTTACAAGAAACGACAGCTACACGACAAGATCATCGTGGCCAGAGCTCAATGTCGGAAAAACAAAGAAGCTCCTGGCGCTGGACCGTAACTCGATCCGTATGCTCGTCGGAGTGATCACAGGACACTGTCCCATTGGTGCAATGCTCCGGAAATGGGACTCGGGATCCAGCGATCTCTGCCGGAGCTGCGGCGATGGGGAAGAAACTGAGACGATCCAACATCTGCTTTGCCACTGTCCAGCTCTCCAAAATCGACGCCTAGTGTCGCTAGGCCAAAGATTCTTTACAGAGATTGCGGACGTGGCTAATGCAGATATATCTGATCTTCTAAGATTCATCAGGAGCACGGGGTGGTTTCAGCCACCACGTGATAGGACAGGTTAATTTTATGTGTACCCACACAAACGAAGGGAATCACAATGGGCCTCTTGGCCTCCGAGTGGAAGTGATGTCTAACCATCACACTCCCCTTCTCTAACCTAACCTAACCTACGCTGACCATTTGTTGAATTAAATTTGTGAATAAGGGAAAAGTGACGATCGATTTTAGAGCGTCACAATTTACGTCATCCGAGGGTTTGAACTGACGCTTGCCTCAGCTTATTTGGCGCAAGTTTTTCCAGAGCGCTTAACCTGATGCTAAGGGGTCAAGACATTCAGGCTATTGTTTGCATTTCCTATTTTTAAGGAAAGCTACAATAAGTTAGGCACAAAGCCTCAACTCTATATAGTTTCCAACGACGATATGCTAGGGCCCTGCCCTTTATTAGCTTTTTAGTATTATTGTTCATCCAGCTAGATGAGCGGATTCTTTTTTAATTTTAATTTTATTTTCAATGTGCTTGTCAAAGAGCAAAGAGGAATCCATTAACGTAAGACATAACCATACCAAGGCCTAACAGCAAATATTTCGACGTTTTAGAGCTTGTTTCAAGTTCAAAGCCTTTCGAGACCATAGATGAACTTTTTTCAAAACTTTTGATTGGTCTTTTCAAGACCAGAAAAAGTTTAGTTTTAACATTCTAGAAAAGCTATTTCCAAAGTCTTGAAGAAACTTATATCAAAATCTTAAGAGTGCTTCTTCCAACGCCTTCGTTGAACTTCTCTCAAGTGATTTTAATGCCTGAGAAGCGCGAGATCGAAAAAGATAGATAGAAATGGAAAAATTGCATATACAGATGACATTGACGTAATTGGGTGAACCAAATATATGCTGACATCAAAGAATTGCAGCATTTTGTAGGGGTTTCGAAAAAAGCTGTATTTAAGTAGTAAAAGAAGTACTTTAAGGGCATTAAAAGCAATTTTTCTAAAGTCTTTAAAAGAGCTCACAGAAGGTATTGGAAGAAGCTCTTCTATGGCGATGTATTAAGGTTTTGAAAAAAAGTTTTGAAAGAGGTTGGCCAAAAATATTGACATAGACTTTAAGCCCCTCTGACTCTTTAGGAGAAACTTCCCAAACTCTTGTTAAGTCTTGAAAGAATGAATCCTTTAAGGATCATAGGTTTTGGTCTTGAAAGAGACTAAAAATTACTAAGAATAGTGTCAGTTCGGGATGAACAAGCCCCTTCAGCCTGAACGATCTGAAGCTAGCTGCTACCAATGTCGTACCCTGTATGCCGTTGTCCCTGTATGTTCCATCATGCTGCTGCGTCGTTTCTCCGAGTTGGAATCAAAAACTCTTTGCATCGGAGCAGTGATAGGGCTATACAGTCCGTACTGATCTTTTCCTTCTTCTTCTTTATGGCCCTGCAGTCCGGTTTGTTCTTGGGCCTCAACTAGAAGGCGTCTCCGATCTCTTGTCAGCCATCTCCTGTTGCGCACACCAAGTTGGTTGAGGTCCTTCTGTGCGCCATTTGAGTGGAGGGCGTCCTCTGTTGCGTTGCTGAATGGCTTCAAAGACTCTTTGGGCCGAAACTATGTTGTCCATACGCTTTACATGGCTTAGCCATCTTAAGTGTTACATTCGTAGACGCATAGCCAGGCACAAGCTACCGTACAGTTCATAGTTGATTCTTTTTCTCCAGATACCATTAACGCAAACAGGGCCAAAGATCGCACGCAGAACTTTTCTCTAGAAAAGACTAGAGCTTCCTTATCCGCTTTAAACAGCGTCTATGCCTCTGCACCATAAAGCAGGACTTGTATGATCAGATTATTATATAAAGCCAGTTCTGATCTTAGCTATACATTTTCCTTCACTTTCCGTTAACTCAAACTAGACACTGAATTTTTCGCCCAAGGGCCTCTAATATTCAAGCCTTTGCGCTGGAGAGGAGGAGGTTTTGTAAGAGTTGGCAAGACTTATTCTGGATCTGATCTCAGCGCTGGTTTTGTTACCGCTTGTCACTACTGAGCCGAGATAAACAAAATCTTTAACTATTCCGAAGTGAACTGTGGAAGATCATGGCCAAGACGTCTTTATGATGACAGCATGTATTACTCATTTATCCTCAGACCCACTTTCGCCGCTTCTGTTTTAATCCTGTATTCGTCCAATCACATCAATATCATCAAGCAAATTGGCAGACTTGAAATGCCCCGTGAGCCTTAGGCGATCTTTCCAAGGATTATGTTGAATAAATCACATGAGAAAGCGTTGCCCTGCCTGGATATTTTTGCAAAGACGAAAGAGTCGGTTAATTTATTACCGTCCTTAAGGTAACAGCCCGACAAATTTAGCATGGATGTTAAAACATAACTCTGACTCTGTATAGCTTGTTTCTATCTACACTGTCATATGGGGCTTTTAAATCGATAAGTTCGGTGGGATGTACACAAACCTGAAATTCGTTATGGTCTGACCAAATTAGTGTTTTCCAAGATCTCCCATAGGATTAATGCGTGTCGAAGGCGAATTTTTCGGACTTCAAACACTGATAGTGCCGAAGCGGTTTCAGCATATAAATTTAGCAAGCGATACTTCGAGGCTTATGCGCCTATATTTTGCGCAGTTATAGGGATTTTCTTTCTTATGGCAAACGATGCTGGGACGCATACTTTCCTCCGCATCTTATAGATAAGTTTGTGTATATTCCCAACCAATTTATCGCTACGTTTACTTCTTCTTTCCGTCTTCGTTCAGGGTGAATGGTTCGTTCTGTCTGACAGTTGTATTTTGATTATCATCGCCGTTATAGAGTGAATTATAAATATTCTTAGCATCGATTACGACTCCTTTACAAGTACGTGTATATCGCCGCGAGACAGCGCTATCGTCCGTCGATGCGGCGTGACCATGAGTGCTCTCTGTTTCTCTGTCTGTTCTCTTCATCAAACCAGGGGTTCCGTGTAAAAACACCGATTTACACATACCTGACGGTGCTTTGACCACTTCTTCATCACTGCTCTATTATGGCATGGCAGAGTTGAGTTTTGAGAGAGCTTGAGGGAGACATGATCGGTCTTGGCAGGCTGCAGCTTTTTGGCGGCAAAATTTGGTAATCGTATTCGACTAAAAAGTCGCCAAAATATTTCCTGCCTCTCTTCGTTTCATCGTTAATTAAAAAAAAAAATTACACTAAACTCGCACATAAATCTATCCTGAAGCCTGCCTCGGTGTTATAGAGCACCTGGCTAAATGCGGTCTTTCCTCATCAGTATGAATTACAAACGTCCAAAAAAGCAGGTTATTGCAAATTTTACATGCTTCAGATACTTTACACACATTTCCAGAGGTAATAACTCAATAATTCTGAGCATGGCATCTATTCATAAATATGAGGGTCAGGGACCGTAGTTAACAGCTTTACCGTATCCCTTTAGCGGTTTGAGTGCCGGCAAACTGATTGTGGGCTTTGCTGTTACCCCAGGTACTCCTGGACTTTTGTTGGTTAAATTTCAATGCTGCTGAAGAAGTCCATTTGAACCTTCGTTTTAGAGCTGTTAGATGCATCGAAGGACTGTTATTGGTAATATATCTAGCCATTTCATAACTATCATAGTTAGCTTTAGACTTACTATCTGTTACCTTGCATCGAACAGGTATGCGTATCCACTTCGGAGACCTCGATCCCTTCGACGATCATTTCACGTTCTTCTCCTGTATTTCAGTCATCACATCTCAAAGCTTTTTGTCTATTGAAAAATTGAATTAATTCGCAGCAGTTTACCAGAAATGGCTTAAGTACCACATTTTTCGTCCATTACCTATGCCAAATATTTTATATGAAACTAGCTGACCTGGCGAACTTCGTACCGGCTGAAAATCAATTCAGTTATTTACTAATAGTACTGAAAATGAAATAAGTTCAATAATAGTTAAAAATCAAAATCATATACCCTTCTAACGGGTCCCGGTGTGCTTCGCTAAGCATGAATATTAACATTGAATCAAATTCATTGGTTTCTTTTATTTTTTTTTTTATTGGAAAAAAATGAAAAAAAAAAAAATATTAATCAGTTCAATACAATAGTGTTTACACTCCCTCGTACACGAATAGGGAGCCAATTCCAAAAACGGACTGCAGCAATAAAGAATTGTCTTTCGGATGTGAGGCACGAGCAGCGAGGAAGAATCAAGTTATTTGTTCTGCTTGATGCTGGGAATCGAAGAATTTCGTATAGATAAGCAGGTTGTCTAGTCTGAACAATAGCGAATAGTAGTTTCATAGTGCGAAACTTGATGAAGCTTTCAAGTGACATTTTAAGGAGGTTTGTAGATAGATGTGAGGTATGGTCATATTTTCTTAGACCGTAAATGTATCGGATAATGCTGTTGAATGCTACTTTTAGTTTTGTATTGCTAACATAGTCACAGTTGTAGTATATTTCACACCCGTATGTAAGAACTGGAATGACAAGTGTCTTTGCAAGAAGCATTCTTGTATTAAGCCGGATAAAATGCTGGAAAGTCCATAAGGATCTAAGGATTCCGTATGTTTTACCCACTACTGAGTTAACGTTGTCGTTCCAAGTTAATGTCCTGTTGAAAACCATTCCTAAGTTTTTCGGTTTGTTTGTAAACTCTGAGGGGATTCCATTTATTGCAATACTTGGGAAATAAGACAGGTCCACAACTTTTTTCGATATGATTAAGCATTTACATTTCGCTGGATTTAGCATCAAGGTGTTATGATCTGCCCATGCACTAATTCTATCCAGTTCTTCATTTATTGAACAAACACAGTTTTCTATAAGGCCAATGGGGTAACTTTTATAGATTTGTATGTCATCTGCATAAAAATGTTTTGAGACGTTGCTCAGGATGGAACCTATTTCATTGAGGTACAAGGAGAATAGCAGAGGAGAGAGGATCGAGCCTTGTGGGACACCACGTTGGATCGGGAGGAACTCGGAGAGTTGATTTCCGATACATACTGCTTGCTTCCTATCTAGCAGAAATCAGGATACAAGTTTGATTGCTTCTGAATTTATGGTGCAGTTTGTTCAAAAGGAGTGAGTGGTTAACCATGTCAAATGCTTTAGAGAAATCTAAAAGGACTAAAAAGGTAACCCAGTTAGCCCTAATATCTTCAGTGACCTTGAGGAGAGCTGTTGTGCAGCTATGCTTTGGACGGAAACCGGATTGGATGTTTACCAGAAAGTTGTGCCGCGCTATATGTATAATCATAGAGTTGTTTTTGCATGATACGTTCACACACTTTGGATAAGAAAGGTAAAACTGAAAGTGGACGAAATTCATCACAGTTGGCGTTTTTAGGAATTCGTATTATTTTGGCGATTTTCCATTGATGCGGAAAAATTCCAGTGGTTATGGTGGTGTTGATAACATGTGTTAAAAAAGGCAGCAATAGTAGCAGTATACATTTCAAGAATGTGGGATTTATATCGTCGACACCCAATGCCTTAGATTTTATTGTCAGCAAAATTTCTAGAACTTCTTGGCTGTCAACGCAGGAAAAACTAAAGACGGGAACGGAAAAACGGAAGGCATTTCCTCAGATTCTTGATTAATGGTGGGAGCTGCGCTGAGTGAAGATAAGAACTTCCGATTTAGTTCGTCAGCGTTGATATTGTTTTGTGGACATGTTTTTTGCTTTCCTAAGCCAAAAATCCGAAAATTTTTCCAAAGTTTGTGACTATCGGAGGGCACCTTGAAATGGTTTGAGTAAAAAATCATTTTGACCTCTCTTATTTTTTGTACATCCTGATTACGTAACCTCTTATACGCCGCATGCAGGTCTTCAATCCTCGTTCGACCCCAGCCTTTGTAAACCTGATCGCGTTGGTTAATTTAATTTTTAATTGTTTGTGTGAACCAAGGTTTTGATGCTTTGACAAACTTTTTTTTAATTGGGACGTGCGTATTGAAAATATTTACGAGGTTATCATTTATAAATTGAACATGAGTGTGGGTGAGGTCATACAATAAATCATTTCCCAAGGTATAGTGCATACACGTTGTTCAAGATTCACAGGATCTATATTTTTGAAATCTTTAAAACGTATTTGCTGATTATCTACTCGGCTCCCTGTTTGGAAATCGAAATTTAGAAAAATAAGATCATGATAAGAGAAAACAGGTGTTGAGAGTTGGTCACAGCATAGGATTTGTTCTTTTTTGCTGACGAAGAAAAGGTCTAATAGAGTGCTATATAAGCGAGTGAAGTGGATAGACATAGTTGAGTTGACCACGTATAAATCAAATGATTGCATTTGTTCTATGAGACGTTTATCTACCAAAATGTTGTTATTGAAGTCTCCACATAGTATTATATTAGGGGAACTGACGGTGATTTCTTCCATTAAATCGTATAGTGGATCCAGGTCGATATTATTATTTGGCCTATACACTGTTCCTAATATAAGATTACCTTCACTACCTATGACATCGAGAAACAAATATTCCATTGGTGAGTCAGATGGTGAAGAGCATCTTATTTTACTAATTAAATTATCTTTTATATAAATTGCAACACCACCTCCCCCTCGAACACATCTGCCTGCCCTAAAGAGTTTGTAACCTTGCATAGAGTACAACCTGTCTTTAAGTTCCTTGTTAAACCAGGTTTCTCAGATACATATCGCATGCAGAGTTTTCAAACAAATAGCGAAACTCCTCGATTTTGGGCAACAAGCTCTGCGAGTTGATGTGTACAACTTTAAAGCCTTCTCTATAATTGCTTAATTAATACATTTTTGGGTGCTCCCACTCTGGAACATGCTACGTATAATTGTCCGTGAGAAAAGCACGGTTTCTCCGAATTCATTCCACACACTTGAAACGTTTGTCCTTGAATTTTATTAATGGTCATAGCAAAGGATAATCGCACGGGAAATTGAAGACGTTTGAATTGAAATGCCATGGCTGTTGGTATTAATGCGATCCGCGGTACCAGTACAACTCCTCCTTTTGCTTTCCCGGTGAAAACTGTTGATTCGATCAAATTGGGCGTTAATTTTTTCACGGAAAGTCTCGTTCCATTGCAAAGTTTTGGTAAATTGAGATTTCGAAGATCAAAAGATTTCAAAAAATTCAATCGGATAATTTACCGCGTCTTCTTTATTCGTAGCGGTATAAATGAATTTGTATAATTCCAAATCACTACCTGTGCAGGCACGGGTTAAGAATATCCCTGCAGCGATACCTCTCGCTTGTCGTAAAAGGCGACTAAAACAAAGGTAAACAAAAATCACATCTAGGCAATTTAGAAAACACCAAGGTGAGCCTAGGGCCACATATACCACCATTAAACTGCCCCACGAGTGTGCATGCAAATCAGTGGGTTGACACGACTAGAGATCACCGGTGTTGTAAGAGTAAGATCAAACAAAAAAAAAAAAAGTCTGGAGCATGCCCGTGTCAAAAAAAGGAGGGGAAGAAAGAAAACGGTCAAACCGTAGCATTATGGAAAAGAACGCTAAAAGGAAAAGTACTACCCCGCCAGGCACTACCAATGGTCGTGATCCTGGGACGAGCAGCAATGGTCGGGTCAGAGCTATAGGATTTCCGGGGGATTGTAAAGTAATGCAACGGCGTAAGCCACACTTTAGAGTCGCGAGTTGGAACGTTGGAAGCATGAGTGGTCGCAGCTATGAGCTTGAAGAAATTATGGTTAGAAGGCGAGTAGACATCCTGTGCGTACAAGAGACGAAATGGCGAAACACCGGTAATCGGGCACGTTTCTTGGACGTCGAAACAAAACCCTACAAGATGTTATACTATTGATTGGAACAAGGAAAAAACGGACTCGCCATCATCCTTGCGGGAGAGCTACTTGGCAACGTCTTAACCATTTCAAAGTCCAGTGACCGTTTGATGGCTCTCAAATTGGTGATGCATGGTGAGGTGTGGAACGTCGTAAGCGCATATGCCCCTCAAGTAGGATGCGAACAAAAAGAAAAAGATGCATTCTGGCTAGATTTCCACAACCTTGTCAAAATCATCGATTTAAACGGACATGTCGGGAAGACAAGCGAAGACTATGAAGACTACCACGGAGGGCTGGGATACGGCACCAGGAACTCTTCAGGTGAAGATATCCTAAACATGTGCAAGTCGTACGGTCTTATAGTGCTAAATACCATGTTCGTCAAACAAAGCCGGCACCTGATCACTTATAGCAGCGGCGGAAATTAAACTCAAATAGACTATCATTTGGTATCCAGTTTCATGAAGCAACGAGTTAAAGATTGCAAAGTGATCCTGGGAGACGCGATCGCCCCTCAACACCGTCTCCTCCTGACTCAATTTTTTATGGAGGCGAGTAAGAAATCAAAGCAGCAAACGAAGGTGTCTGAGAGAATCAAGTGGTATAAGCTGGATAAAGGAAAAGGCGAAGCTTTTATTACCATCATGGAAAACTACCTCTCTTCCATTATCGATGAGGTCGGTAATGAGGAATGCAGAGCACAAGACATGTGGGATTCCCTACAACAATCTGGCCTGGAGAAAGCCAAATCACTGCTCGGAACATCTAAAGGCCCCTGCCAACACGCAAAAGAAACCTGGTGGTGGACAGACGAAGCCAAAGCAGTGATACACGAAAAGAAAATGGCTTTCCAAGCTTGATCAAAGTGCTCTTCTACTAATAGAGAGGAAAAAGCTCGGCGTGAAAAGGTATATAGATATTGCAAAGGTATCGCGAAGAAAAAGTGCGCCGAATTCAAAGCGAAAAGCATGAAAGGCCTCTATCAGGAGTTGGAAGAAATATCGTCTTCCGCGTCTGACAGGAACCAGGCTATCCAGGAGCTTCGACAAAGCAATTTGAACAAAGGACCAAATATCTTTAAGATAGCCGCCCAGAGAAGAAGAAATGCTCAGGAGATTCGTTTCCCAAAGTTTATTAACAATGCTGAAGGACAACTCCATGGCGACAGTATTGCGAGGAACTTCTGAACGAACAGTTTCCCCGAGTATACTTTCCAAGAGCGGCCCCGAATCATGCCGAAATATCCGACATCACAGTCGAAGAAGTTCGGTACACGGTTAAGAACTCCAAGAAAAGAAAAGCTGTTGGGCCGGACGGGATACCCTCTGAGTTCTGGAAAAAGATGGGAGACATCGGGTCTAGATGCCTCATGGTTCTTATCTCCAAACTTATGAGAGGCGACACTATGCCTAATCAATGGAGGGAAAGCTATCTTCTTCCTTTGCACAAAGGAAAGGGTGATACGCGAAATTGTGATAACTACCGTTCTGTCAAGCTGATGTCGCACACCATGACGATCGTTGAACGGGTATTAGATAGCCGATTGCGGAAAATAATACGACTATCTGATGACCAGTGCGGGTTTGTCTCGGGTAAATCAACGACAGATGCAATCCAAAGTATAAGGGTCATGATGGAAAGCATCGTGGTGCTTCAAAGGACTTGCATATGGTGTTGGTTGATTTCGAGAAGGCCTTTGACCGGCAACCAAGAGATCTTTTATGGGTAGCGCTAAGACAAAAAGCAGTTCCAGAAACCTACGTGCGAGTGATCATGGACATGTACAATAGAGCAACGACAAGAGTAAGATGCACCGCAGCAGTCACCGAAGAGTTCGCAATCAAAGTCGGTGTACACCAAGGGAGCGTCCTCAGCCCACTGCTCTTTATAGCAGTCCTTGATTGGATTGGAAGGAAAAGTGACGGACCCCAATGTGCACCAGCTATTCTTTGCTGACGATGGAGTCATTATAAGTGATGATCAGGCGTCCCTACAACGAGCACTTGATGTATGGGTGGACATTTTTGAGGGACGCGGGTATTGTATTAGTTCAAAGAAGACAGAGTATCTGTGCTGCCCGTTCTCTGACCCTCATCAGCCTATTCCAGACATTTACTTGAATGGAAGAGTGCTTGCCAAGTGTAAAAAGTTTAAATATCTGGGATCTATGATTAATAAAGAAGCAACTTGTGATGACGACATCAACCATCGCGTAAGCGTAAGGTGGATGAAGTGGCGGGAAAACTCCGCCATCTTCTGTGATCGAAGCCCCCTAAGCTGAAAGGAAGGCTCTACACTTCAGTTGTACGTCCGGCGCTCACATACGGTTCACAATGCTGGACAATGCACAAAAAGTATGAGAGCAAATTAACGGCAGCTGAGATGAAGATGCTTCGCATGACAGCGGGAGTAACAAAGCGTGACAGAATTAGAAGTTCAAAGATCCGAAGAAGCCTCCACGTAAAAGAAACCATCACAAGAAAGAAGTGGCGCAAGTTATTTGGTAACGTGATAAAGCCATTTAAATCACTTGCAATTTTGTCATCGCCAATCGGCAGCAATTCTTTTGAAAACTCACGTGCTGATGGATCATTTGGAAGACGCACAGACAATTTATGTCAAGCGATCACTTCTGTACATTTCCCCAAAGAAACGAACTTTTCAAACATGCATTAATCCCATCAGCTGGGGTTGATCTGGGAATGATGGGCAACGTTTGCCGAAAATCACCAGATGCCAATATTAATGCACCGCCGAACAACTGTTGTCAAAATCAGATGTTGATATAAAAAGTCATAACGAAACATCAAAACTTGCAATTTTTTATATACATATATATGTAGATAACTTTCGCTAGGGTTCAGTTTCAGTATATTGTACAATACTATAAATGTATGTCGGGTAAATTGTTTTTGCGGGGAGTTGTACTTGATTGCTTCAATCTGAACATATTTTAATGCAAACTTATGGTGACCATACTTAGAAAATGTGTCGCAAATGGGTTACACGATTAAAATGTGGTGAATTAGACAAATAAAAAACTCCCCTAAAATATACTCGTCGCTCGGGAACCCTTATTCCTAAAGGATGTCTGCCCAATAAAAACGTAGGCGCCGAGCGGATGACTCTGCTCTATGCACTCACATCAATGGACAATTACATCATCACACTCAAAACAGCATCAAACATCATTGATAAACCTTGGTGTTAAAAATGGTCTTCCTTGCGTCAAATATTCTGGAGGTAAATGAGTTTCCGATCTCCGGACAAGAGAAAAAAAAAAAAGGACAAGCTCGTAAAAGGTACAAGATCTGCATAGGCAAGGTGCCTTTCAAACAGTACTCAATAAAATAAAAAAGTATAAAGGAAGGAGGAAATAAAGAAAGCAATCCATCGACTTAAGAATAACAAGGTCGCAGAAGTCGACTTTATACCATCGTAATTCGGAGATTACCAGTTTGGCTTTAGGAGGAAACGCTAGAAGAGTGACCAGATTTTCACTATACGACAGCTTTTATTATAGAAAAGAAATAAGAACTACACGAAACAGTCCCCCATTCATTCATAGGTTAGAAAAGATTTGAATGAAGGTCACATTCGCTCTAGATTCTGACGATCTGGACCTGCTGGAAGATAGTAAGGAAACCGGTAAGAGAATCGCAGAAAGTCCTTTAATGGCAGGAAAGGAAGTAGGTTTAGAAGTAAGTAAAGTGAATACCAAATAAAGAGTGATTTATTTTTGTTTGTTTTTTTTTCAGTTTTATATTTTCGACAGCTCACGAGCGATTTGGCGCATGTGTCAAACTCATACGTATTTAGTTAGCATTGCCATTTTATCATGGGAAGACTTATACCCGACAACGCTTATAAATTATCGAATTTTATTATCAAAATTCATGCTCTGTGAAGAATGTTTTTTATGCACTTCGACCATTTTCCGTCGTCGCAGTCAATATACTGAGCAAGCATTTCAAGCCAGAGTGAACAATATCATACTATTAGACATCAACCCATCTACCCGTAATATTGCTGTCAGTTAAGACAGTGATTTGTCTATTCGTCGCCGTTCGCCACTGTTGGTGTTTCTCGACTATGTAATAGATTTTACGCAAGGATCTTGGCCTATATCCTATTTGGAGCAACCTCAGGAGATACAAATGCTGTCACCGCAACCGGAAAAATGCATTGTTTGGTGCTGTTTATGGTCTGGCACCATGCCCGCTATCGTTTAATGATTTCGAACTTCTTTTGCCCAAAATGAACGAGTTTAGCTTGGTCGGCATGTGGTGCCAGCAAGACAGTGGTACATGCCTAATAGAACCCGAATCGGTGGATCAATTGCGAAAAGAGTTCGGTGAGCAATTTATCTCTCGTTTTGGATCGGTGAATGAGCTGGAAAGTTCATGCGATTTGACGCCTTAACCTATTTTTATTGGGATACGTTAAATCACTCATCTACGCTAATATGCCAACGTCAAACACAGCCTTAGAAAACACGTCTTATTAGCAAAATACCAGCCAATGTGCTAGAAAAAGTGCCTCACAATAGGATTCTCCGTATAGAACACCTAAAACGAAATCGTGGTCAACATTTACACAAAATAATGGCAAGCATTGATTTATCGACTCAAACAAAAATTGTATAAATTTTTCAATCCTACGGTTTAAAAAAAAAATAAATAAATAAAAACCAAGGGCTTAAAAAATCACATATTTTATGGTCACTGACCAACTGGGACTGATACAACTTTCGAGTTCTATTCAGCCTTGAGCATTGCCCGAGTAATAAAATCACGAAGACCAAGATGGGCAGAACATGTAGAACGAATGGACAGTGGACGAAGAGTTAAAAGAAAACTAGTGGATCCATTGAGGAAAAAATATCGCTAGGAAAGTCGCATCCTAGATGGGAGGACAATATATGGTTGGACCTGAAAGAGATGGAACAGAACAGCAAAACATGGAGGGACCACACTCTTGACAGGAAGGCTTGGCCGAAGATTTTTGACGAGACTCTGAACTTCAGGGTTCCAAATTGCCTATAATAATGAATAATAATAAGAAACGGCCTGGGCAGACGCAAAGTTCACAGATGCGTGGAGGAACTGCTCGATAAAGACCTATGATCTTTAAACATTGTCCAGATCCAAAATCAAGGGAATAATCCAAAAGTTAAGTCCTTTTTTTCCATAGGAAGGGATTTTGGCATCCAATCCAAAGTGCCGAAAAGCTCATGCTCTATATTCGGTGGAATCATGAGGGTGTGGTCTACTATGAGTTGCTCAAACCGAATGAACCCATCACTACAGACCGCAACTAATAACAGTGAAGGAAAAATGAGAAGAACATCTGCACGTCGCACAACCGGTCAAAACATATGTACATACATGGAAATCCAACGACATTGGTCCTTCTGAGTATCACTTGTTGCGATCGATCGACACATGATCTGACCGACCAGAAGCTTGTTTCTCATGGGCATTGGAAAAAGAGGCGCTCTTCCGGCATGGTATTCGTATCCTGGCTAGTAATAGCTAGCGATAAACAATACCCACAAAAAAAAAAACGCTACGAATTAATTCCAAATTCTACAAAATTTTCCGTTCACCCTATAAATCAACATACATACGAGTACATAGGTATTTTGCTATTTTCTATGGGCCCTATGGCTGGAACCAGTATTCATCTGGCCCATCCATGTATTGCACAAGTAACTATGACAGCTGGGACTAATAAAAGTCCAAGTGCCTTGAAGCTCTAGAAAGCTTCCGATCGATAAGAAACTAATCGAATCACATATCCGTTTCCCCACAACGCCATACCGCAAAAGTACAAAATACCAATCGCTCCCTAACTAAACTCGTTCCATTTTGCATAATCAATAACACTCCCCTGGCATGCACCAACAACAATGTTTCGCGGATCCATCGATCAATGGGAAAACCGTTGTCAACTATAATTAATTTACTTATTTATAGTCAGCAACTCACTACTAGCAAGAAATCATCGCTCGATGGGTTTTTTTTTTGTTTTCTTAATTAATCTTTCGCTTTTGTCCCGGTTGCTATGCGCCAGCGGTGAAGGTCTGCAATGCATTGAAGCCATTCACTCGAGCTATCGATGCATTTGGCCGAAACTTTCTCTTAGAGGACGAGTGTCCCAAAAAGAATGTCAGCTACCGAAAAACTTAGGGGGCTATAGGTCAACACTCGGATCTCGGCCAACCTCGATGTGCTTACGCAAAACTTATTCAAAGCACCATAACCTGTCCTCGTACAGCGACAAAACGCAAATATTTTGCCAAACGCAAAAGAATCCTGTTCCATGGCTCTTGTTTACAATACAATTGTGCTACATAGGTACCTGTACCTTACCAAGTTCCTCCACACCAGCATTGGGCATTATCGTGAATTGGTAATCTCGCATATCGAAGGTGTACCGATCGATCGATCAGGTTGAGAGTGCGCGAGTCACGGGCCAATCACGTGACGCTAACGAGTTACAAGCCTTCTGCAGCACCCGGTGAATTGGAGTGTTTATGGAACGTTGAGTTATATTTGTTTACAATCGTGCTTATAAGCTACCCAGTACCCAGTGAAGTGAGATTACTACCCCGAGCGCGACGGAGAGCTGGCGGTAACAGGTAGCAGGTATTGCTTGATGCCAACGAGGCAAACGACGATTTTTTTGTTTTCGTTTTTTGCTTTTGTTTATGTTCTCTTTCGCGGCGAACGACTTATTGTGTGGCAACGATTAACAGTTAGGCGATTTCTGAAAGTCAGGTGCGTAGATAGCGAACGAGATTAAGATACGATTAGGTTTGCATGTGTGTGTGTGCTCCTCTCTTTACTGCTTACGAAGAGACTCGTTATGGTGGTGGCTGAAGCTTTTTTAACCTACTTTAGAAAAAAGGTTCAAGTGCTTGTTGGGATGATCGGTCTCGGTAGCGTGTAGTGGGGGCTAATAAGTAGCACGGATTACGAAAGCTTTGAAAATAGACATAGAATGAGCAAAATGATCCAGGTTTAGTGGAAACTGACAATGTTTACCACTATGGGGCCAAAGTCTGTCATTTTTTGACTGAATCAACATATGCTTCGTTACACAAGGTCGATCTGTAGTCGGATTTGCCAGCTGTGTAAATCAAGAGCAATTAGTACATTTAAGGTATTTGATGCACACGACGGCTACGTGGTTCTGAAGGAGATCTATCAAGACCTTACAGAATTTTGCGGGAATGTAACTTAATATATGTAACTCTTCGTGTCTAAGGTATTCCGCCACCTAAGCAGACGATCTAGCTTAGATTCTCATTCCTTAGCTAAGTGTTCGAATTTTGTTTCTGCGTCCTTCATAATGGATTTTCAAAAGAACTTTGAACAAAAGCCTTAACAAGTCCTATCATTGGGGTCAGGACTGTTTAAAGGCATAAGATGAATAATCTTTTAACCAACCCTAGATGCCCCTAAGAAGGTGCACCAAAATATTGAACTTGCCCATGCTTTGAGATCTTCTCGTGATAACTAGTAGCGAGTTCCGTAGCCTTACATGAGGTAGCATCAATTCCACTTCTCTCTGATAGAGCAAACCGGGATCCCAGTTAAAGGTTCAGTAGTACTTAGCTCTGTTTGAGTCTGAAAAGAAAGGTTAGTATCGTAAACGTAAGGAAGCTTTGAAAGTCCATGCCAATCAAAGTTTTAGCGAATGACGAGACGTGATCCCGTCGTCGTAAGCTAGAAATGAAGCGCACAGAGCTGTTAGCTTACATAAACTGTGACGATAGAGATCGCAGAAAACTGGGGATGTGTACGTTAAAATAGGCATCAGTAGCGTCTTGACAAGGATTGATTATATGCTAACTGGGAGACAATTTCCGAAGTAACATAATATACGCAAGTCGCAGTAAGGCTTGATTAAAGCTTCAAGGTTTTATCAGTAGATGTAAATGTGTAGGCTCTTGGTGGACTTGAGCATACGTTTGTTTTTATCTGACCCTCTTGTAACGGCCTGCAGTTCCTCGTTTAACCTTGCCATAGCTTCTACCTTAAAGTGGAATGAGTAGCTGATATACAATATTTGGACGTTATCTGCATACACATTTACCTTACACCGCCTGAGAATTGCAGAAATGTTTTTAATGAATAGCGAAAAAAGTAAGGGCCCCAAAATTGACTTTTGAGGGACTCCGTTAAACTCTGATAAATTATTTGAGTTTTTTAGTAGGATTTCATGTGGGCAATACGAAGTCTTTAGAAGGACCAAAGATACGACATGGTCCTTATAAATTTCACAGCAAAAGTCTTCAACAAGCTCAAGTTGAGCGTAGTCGCAGCTTTGCTGCGGCTTGAAACCTGGCTTAGATTGCGTGTTCAGAAGCTTTTTGAAAATCTTAGATTGAACAATACTCCTTATCATAATTATTTCCACGTTAAGTGGC
The DNA here is from genome assembly GCA_958301585.1 of Merodon equestris. NCBI lineage: Eukaryota > Metazoa > Arthropoda > Insecta > Diptera > Syrphidae > Merodon > Merodon equestris. The sequence continues at coordinate 105,548,086 of OY284415.1, forward strand.
AGGCATACTTTTATTCGTTGATCTAGGGTAGGCTAAGGTTGTAAGGAAGTTATTAAGTAGGTGTGTGATAAGTGTTAAGATGGCGTGGATAGTTAGATTTAGGAATGAAGGGTTCAATAAAACCAAACCAATGGCGGCAAATTTAAGCTCATCGTCTTCCGACGTCTCAATCTCAACTTGTTTACCCATACCTGGCGTCCCAATGATCTTCCACTTTTGTTGAGTGTTGAAGGCGGATTTGAATTTAGACATAAGGAACAAGGTTTCTCTGGCGTTTGAAGTTACAGAGGAACTCAGGGAGTTTGAACTTCTTCCATCTTTTGTAAGTGGTTGGTAGGTGATTTTTAAAGGGGTTATTGATAGTGTAAAAAACCCAACCTGATCATCAACGGAACGATTAGAATTGAGAGGGTGATCGATGTGAGCTGTCATATTGATAAACTTAAAGTCTCCGTAGCTGATTGTAGAAGGTTCGAAAGATCCACGTTTTTACATTTAGATTTTTGTCGGTGGTCGCTACTTTAAGAACGCTAACACCAATATTCGATCGTAATAAACGACACGTAATGCTAGTGAGACAATGCACCGGTCGAAATACCGTATATATCGGCGCTGCATCCACAAGCTGTAAACTTTTACCTGGATCTCAGGAACCACAGTAGTTAGCGTTCTAAAACCGATCGCTATGAGCTCACAATTATGTACTTTATAACACAGCCAAGTTTCACTCATAGCTACTCGGCAAGTTTGGTTTGACATATGCGTACATACAGGCGGTACGGCAAGAAAGCCGTCTTCCCTGCCCCTGTTATGCAAGGTAGAAGACTAAAATTGTCCGTACGGTGTGGATTTCAAGCCGGAGGCATTGTTGGACCATATTTTTTGTCAATGAAAATGATCGTCTTGTTTGAATCAATGGACTTCCTTATAGTGCCAGGGTGGACGACAATTTTTGGCCAGAATTAGATGAACTTGACATCAGTGATATATGGTTCCAGCAAGATGATGCTACATGGGTTTTTGCAGGTTCAAGGGTGTACGCTTTTATGGTGCTTGTCACACAACCTGGACGGGTTGCAGACGGTTTGTGTCGAAGATGTTCGTTCACTACTCTCCGGGGGTGGTTGTCCTAGATAGGACTTTTTGAGAGATCCGACTGAATTTGCGTTGATTGTAGTTTACAGTAACTTTTTTGTTTTCCATGTAATCAAGGTATATTGGAAATGCACACATAGAGTATGAATTTTGAAGTGATCTTATGCTGCGAGTTTATGCCTTCGTCAGCATTTTTTGATCATCTCTCATTCACAACTGATGTTGTTCCACAATTTTTCTGTATAGGAATTGTTCTTGGCTATGGACAGGCTTGAACTACAGACCTTCCACTCCATAGTCGGTGATGATTACCATTGCACCATGACCACCCCTATTAAAGAGGAAGATCGAATTTCACGCCATTGGATTTATTTTTATGATATTTAGGACATGGGAAGTCTTTGGTTTATGCCAAGAAGCCGTCAACGTAAAAGGGGCTCGGGCACGATATCGCACGCGAGGTTCTGAACGTTGCGGCCGATTTGTATGGAAGAGTGAAGAAAAAATAAATGCCTCGAAAGAATTGATCGCTACAAACGTTCTCGCGGTGGTGATACTCGTATGAACGAGATCGAATTCATACATTTTAATCATTCGTTGCTGAAGCAGATCTCATTTTCTCCGTCGTAATTGGGCCGTTACTTAGCTGTATTTTAACAGGGAATCACCGCGGCTCAATGGGTAGTGCGTTTACCTATGATGCTCTAAAGAAGAAGATGCTTAGCAGGGCTTTTCTTTCATGATACTTATTAAAAATAATCCGCCTTGAAGTGATCATAAAACTTATCGAAGCATGTCTGGTACTCGAGATCCGGAATAGCTTTGAGGATGCTAGTCAAAGCTTTCTGCATTGTAGGAATCGTACTGTAAGAGTCTCGCTCCAATGCTAGTTTGAGTTAAGGAACAAACCAGAAGCCGTACGACGCGACAATGGATTAAGAGAGGTTGTGATGTTTTTTTTTACCAAAAACTCGCGTACAATTAGGGATTTACAGACTTTGTAAAAAAAAATATACTTCGCGAATTTCGGCTTAAAACTTGGAGACGATGTGTTGAAGACGATCGAAATTGATTTAAGGGCAAGAAAAAAGCATTCCGATATGCGATTCCTATGGCATATCGCGAGCAAAAGAACCATAGTGATGATTGTTACTCTTTTTTGTGTAATGTGAAAGGGTATAATTCAAAACAGAAGCAGTCAATTTCATACCCCAATACCCCAATCTGCAATTAGCTATTCGTCGCATCCCTCATGGGACAAAATTACCAGTGCCCAAGACCAAGATGAAGTCAAGTTTTGAATTTGAAGATGACAGCAGTCCGAAATGGTTTTCCCAGGGCGAGCTAAATGATTTGGTAAGAGACTTGAATCTTCCCAAAAACGCTGCAGAGTTGCTTGGATCAAAGCTAAAAAGCAGGAACTTATTTTTGCCGGAAGTGTCTTCCTCCTGGCTTAGATGTCGTGAGGAGCAGTTCACTTCATACTTTGCGCAAGAGGACGAGTTGGTTTATTGTACCAATATTGAAGGTTTGATGGATACATTTAAGATATCATACGACCCAGCACAGTTGCGTATTTTCATCGATTCTTCAAAAAGAAGCCTTCAACTAGTTCTGCTTCACAATGGCGGTTTCTATGCTACCATTCCTCGATTATTCCGTACACCTCAAGGAAACCTACAAGAACTTGGAATTGCTTCTTTGCAAATTGAAATATAAAGACCACGGTTGGCAAGTTAGCGGTGATTTAAAAACTTGGGCATGTTGCTTAGACAACAATCTGGGTTTACCAAATTCCCTTGCTTTTTGTGTCTATGAGATAGTAGAGACCGAACAAATCACTGGACCAAAAAGTGTTGGCCTCCGAGGGAGCTTAAAGTTGACGAATAGAACGTCCTGCATGAAACTTTGGTGCCTCCTCATAAAATTCTTCTACCACCGCTTCACATAAAGCTGGGATTGATGAAGCAATTTCTAAAGTCACTTTCAAGAGATGAAAATTTCTTCAAATACTTAATATCAAAGTTTCCAGGCCTCTCGGAGGCAAAGTTGAAGGAAGGTGTTTTTGTTGAACCAGACATTAGACAGCCTATGGCTGTTCAACAATTCATCACATCCATGACGGATCCTCAAACAGAAGATTGGATTGCCTTTAAGGAGGTTATAGAGAATTTTTTTAGGTAATAAAGTGTTAAAAGCATTTCAAGCTTTAAGTTGCCTAATGAGCTTAAAAGAACATTTTCTTCATTCTCACCTCGACTACTTTCCAGAAAATGTAGGAGGTGTGATTGTAGAGCAAGGTGAACGATATCACTAAGATATTAAGGAGATCTGCTCATCTGTAGCTACCTCTATGTGGCGCCCTGCCTTTTGGTGAGTGACTCGTTATGAAGCACCACGTTTCATCGTTAGTTACGATAAGTAGCGTGAATGTGTTTTTTTTGGCAGATTAAATGGCTTGGCAGTGACTCATTCCCATATTTTATTACTCCTCCGTGAGAGAGCTTTTACACACAAAAAAATATATGACGCCTATGAAAAGCCACTATTGTAATGATGCGGAATTGTCTATTTCAGTAAGGATAGGAGAATTCATTGTTCTATTGTAGACCGTTTAAAAATTAAGAAGCTCTAGCAGATCCAGAAACACGAGGACGACCAAGGAAATCTAGAGCAGCCGACAATAGACAAGCATTGGATAAACATGTTATGAGCTGACGAAGCGAAGATAAACCTCTTTGGAGTTATCACTTTATGCGACATTTAAAAATCGGGAGCTTAGGTCTTCATACTCCAAGTAGAAAGTGAAGCATGGCGGTGACAGAGCCATGATTTGGAGAGATTTGCAGAGAAAAACATGCCGCTTAAGTAAAAATATCAACGAGGCTTGTAAAAACATGGCTCTAAGAAAATGGGGTTAAGGTAATGAACTGGCCGTCGCAGTCACCAGACCTAAAACTGGTACTTCTTTAGAAGGTGTCTGTCTGGAAGTACAATGGACCAATAAGATTTATATTCTACCTTGGCTAACTAATGACAAACGATTTCAACTCCGAGGAACGATGCAGCAGTTAGAGATCGTGCCGTCTGATGAGGCTTGTTGATTTCAAGCCCTGATTCAACTCGAACTAAAGCGCCACCACGTCAAGTATAAACGTTTAAAACAAGGCGGTAAAAAGTTTAAGGTAACGAACGGACTGGACGACCGATGACAACATGGAAAAAGGAAGAAATAAAAAAAGAAAAATTGAAAACGATTGCCAAATCAGAATAAGGGAAGTCGCTCAAGATGTTGGCATATTAATTGGCTCAATTCCGAAAGTTTTCGGTATAAAATGTTTGCCACCAAAATTTGTCCTAAAATGAATGAAATGCCTTTTTTTTTAGGCAAGATATAGTGACCTTTCAGATCGACACATTTAATCCAGCAAAATTCTGACCCGTTAAGCCATCAACGCCATCGAATGTTCATTACGCGGCTTCTCTCCTCGGCGGAGAATTGGCAAAACTCCCTGTAGCACACCTGCCTTGAAAAAGCTTCTCGACTCTCGCCGTTCGGAATCGGCATTAAACTGTAGGTCCCGTTCACTTGTGTGAAAAAAAACAAATCGCACACAACATAAGTGAATGAGAGAAGCTAGGCTCTGGCTCTTCATGAGCTGTAACGCCATCTAGGAAGGAGGAAGGAATTGAGCCTATTTTTCCATCAATTCAGCATCGAATTGGCTTACTACTGCTCCATGATTGGCCTTCCCTTCAAATACTCGGTGAAGATGATGCCTGGCAAATAAGTCGATGGCCATGACTTTTTCGTCCGATGGAATCGTCCACGCCTTCTTTGGAGCAGTTTCGCCGGGTGAAGTACATTATTTCGACTCAACTTTATCCATGTTACGTTAACAGTCACAAAACGCCTTACAAACTCCTTTGGATTGCGCTTAACGATGTCCAAACATCGTTTTTGTTCCATTGTGAATAAAGGTGGCCCCCAACTCGCCGAGCATGCTGCTTACGTTAAATTGCAGTTGTCCGAGTAATTAAATCGCCAAGACCAAGACGGGCAGGACACGTAGAACAAATGGACAGTGGACAAACAATCAAACTAATTATGAGTGGAAACATTGAGGGAAAGATATCTCTGGGAAGGCTGCGCCGTAAATGGGTGGTCAATATAAGAAGAGATAAAACAGAACAGCAAAACATGGAAGGAACACACTCATGTCAGGGAGGCTTGGCAAAGGGTGGTCAACGAGGTTCTGAACTTCCAAGTTCCAAATAGCCGTTAAATAATAACGTTTCTACAAGGTCGGCAATCTGCCTGTTCTTCACTAAGCGGTCTGCTAACACGATATCATGGATTTTATAAACTAAGGTAAACTGTTTTCAAAAAGGGCGGGTAGATGTTGAAATGGAATAAAACAACCTGTATGTGAGGTAATAATAAATTTTTTTTTATTTGAAAGGCCCATGTATGCCATTATGTATGGAATATGACATCGTTAAAATGTGCACCACGGCTTCTTACGGTGGCACGGATATGAGTGGTCCAATTGTCAATGACCACAATGAGCGATTGTTTGTATTTTGTTCACCTTAAGGGAAGCGGTCAATTGTGGATTATTCACGACTTCAGAAAAAGTCGATCACGGTTGAATCGGATGACCTTAGTGGCCAATTCGAGTCTCCTCTCCCTTTTTTTTTTTTTTTTGGTTGGAGGCTTCTACTATTTGTTGGAGCACTCAGCACAAGTACTGGTCCATTGTACTACCAGACAGACACCTTTCTTTATTGTGTTTTCCCCGTTGTCCGGAGAAAAGTGAGGACGGGCTTCAGTGATATAGAGCTAAGAGATTCGGCACACACCGTGCGCGAGCGAAAGCGGGACAGTCGCAGGGCAAGTGTTCTGCTGTGTCATCCTCCTCGCAGCATGTAGCACAGGCTACACTGTCTCACTGATGCCAAGCACGTAAAGATGCTTGGCAAAGTTTAATGGCCCGTAATGACGCCCGCAAGCCTTCTGCAATCATTTCTCCGTAAGGATAAGAAGAATGTTGTGGACTTCTTGCCGACGTCAGGGCGTACGCACTTAGTCAACCTGTATCCCTCCATCTTCGACTGTGTGCATTAAAGACCCAGCCTTTGATGTCAGATTTGACCGCGGCAGCAGGTAGACCTAAGGCGGGTTCAGGTCCTGAGAAATTTTCCTCTGAGCCTCTTCTAGCGAATTCATCGGAGATCTCATTTCCGGGGATCAGAGAGTGACTTGGGACCCATACAAGCCTTAGTGAGTTTAGTCTTCCTACTTTGTTCAAAAAGGTCTTGAGTTCATGCACTAATTTGGAGCTGGATAGAGGATTGGACACAGCTTTGAGTGCAGCTTGGCTGTCACTGCCGACGCATATCCTTTTTCCCTTCCATCTGTGCTTCATAACATAGTGCATAGTGATAGTGATGAAGGAAAGACACACGTATACTTTCCTAAGGAAAAATGCAGTCGGACGTTTTCGATGCGAAGACAGTCCTTTCCAGGTTCAGTATCTGGCCAGAGTCAGTTCTGACGTCATGGAAATTTGACTATGAAATTATAGCGCATTAGGATAGCAAGTATCATTGCGTCAGAGGGCATACCCATGGATATGCCATGGAGACAGGGGTCGTAGGATATTTCTCGCGCAAGTACACTGTCACTCCAATGCGAGTTACACTTCTAGAAATGACTTTCAGGGCCCACCTCCTGATAAATATGTAAAGGGTGGAAGATTCATCACGGCATCTAGAGCAGTGCCCGGCGTGCCGGGGAATGTCCCCATACAGCTGAGACAGATCGCTTTTTGGAGTTTGCTGAAAGAGACCACAATGTGTTTGCATGTTAGCCTCTTCAACCAGGCAATCGATGTATATGAGAGTATCGGCCTTATCATTGCCGTGTAGGTCCTTTTTCGGCGTTAAGTCCCATGTTTTGCCAAAAGCACCTTTGCATTGCCAGAAAGCTGACAGCGCTTTGGTGGTTTTTAACTCAATATGCTTGGACCAAAGAAGCTTGCTATCTAAGATGACTCCCAGGTACTTACTTTCCTTGGATATCGGGATTGGAATACCTTTTAGCATCAGCTGAGTAAAGCCAGTATTTTCTTCTTTCTCGTGAAGAGAACGACATCAGTCTTAAGACGATTAAACTACAGCCCATTACTCGTGCACCAGTCCTCAATCACATTTAGCGCCGTCTGTGCTTCGAGACTGACAGTCGCTAAACATGAGCCGACCGAACAGCAACATCATCCACACAGGCCTGGGCATAGATTCCAGAGGCATTGAAACCACCATGCACCATAACAGCGGACGCCACCTTGCGGGCAGCCCCTGTTTACGCCAGACTTCGAGGCCTGCATCAGCAATCAATGTCCTGTGCACAAGTATTGCTTTGAACTAGGGCTTCATCTACGCCATGCCGTCTAGCAGCGTTACACATGCTGTCGAAAGTAGCGTTATCAAAGCTCCCTCAAAATCGACGAAAATGCCCAATACGTACTCTTCCGTGAGCGCATTCAATTTTCCCAACTAGGTTATGAAGCGCAGTCTCGCAGGATTTTCCACGCTGAAAAGCATGTTGCATGTCCGAGAAAGGATGCAACTATGCTAGTCTCTCCATGCTTTTGAGCAAGAAGGATATTAAACTGATTGGTCTAAGGCTCTTGGTGAGTGAGTAATCTTCTTTCCCTATTTTGGGAATAAAAATCACTTTCACAGCCCGCCAAGGAATAGGTATATAGACAAGTGCCAAGCTACCTTACCTCAAAACATTATACTATTATGACGTCTAATGTGTAGCACTAGCGCCATCCTTCTGGAACCACATGTCGTCTAGGTCCATATGGTTCAATTTTAGCCATAAGAAATTGGTTATCATCGTTCTTTAGTGCTCGCCATTGACGGTGTCCGCTTTACTAACGTCGTTTTCGAAAAAGTATTGTAATGCCGACGGCCCGAAATCCACACCAAATGCTAGCTTTCTGAGAATGCATTGTCACCTGGTAAACCGCGTGTGGGATGGTGTTGTCCCATATACGACAATTTTGCTTGTTAACGCAGCCATTTATCAAAATATGCGCCTCGTCGCTAAAAATGACTTTGTTATGATTTGATTTGCGAAAGGTTTTCGAATTCGTTGTTCGTTCAGTTTCGGTTGTGGGCGGTTCGTTCAGAACCATGTGCAAAGGTGAGGAGCGGTCAGAGGGAGCAATCACCGCTCGACACGCAGACGAGTGAGGTTCGACTTCCAAGTGGTAAACGATTTTTTTTTTCACTTGGGCTCTGTGTATACAGGGTGCCCCACGAGCAGTGTGCCAAAAAGCTAGAGCGTGTAGCCCTGGCCAAGACAAGAAAAAAATCGTACGGGAGGGAGGGTCTATTCCCCCCCGTTTAGCCGGGAGGGGCAATTTTCTACAAAATTGACTTAATTTGGAAAAAAAATTATTAAAAATCAACAGTAACAGCCACAATGCCGCGATATACTTTTTTGTAAAGCCAGAAACCTCTTCTTTGATCTTGTTTTTAAACGAAGCTGTTGTAAGGAATAGTTTTTGAGAAATTAATTTTCAAACTCAAAATTTTGAAAAAAAATTGGAAAAAAAAATTTCGAACTACTTTTTTCCAAAATTGTATGTAATTAAGTACTATTTTTTTTTCCAAAATTCAATTCCCTTATTAGTTTTTAGTTAAAAACAGAAAACCGGATGCAAAAATGTCTTGTAGTTTTTGAGAAATTAGAAAAAAACCCGAACCATTTTTTTCTAAGAAAAACCTAACGCGGCTGGACTTGTAGGCAAATTAATGTATGAAAGATTGACCTCTTTTTTATTATTTTTAAAAAAATCGGAGTTTTATTATAATAAATTTTCAATATGATCCCCATTTTTTAGAAGGCAAAGATTATATCTTCTTCTAATGGCTGCACATTAGTCTATGTTTGACAAATTTTCCTGCAATTTGACTCCAGCGACTTCAATCCGTTGTTCCAAAGATACTATTTCCACTTCGTAAACATAATTTTTCATGAATCCCCACACTTAAAAATCTAGAGGAGTTAAATCTGGTGATCTAGGTGGCCATTTCGTGGGGCCCCTTCTTCCGATTCAACGGTCACTAAAATGATCATCCAGCCAGTGTCTAACCCGTAAGCTGTAGTGTGCTGGTGCTCCATCTTGCTGGTAGATTAAATTATCTGCTATGGCCAAAGGAACGTTGTCCATCAAATCGGGCAAAAGGTCTCGTAGGAACTGCAGGTATGATTCTCCCTTAATAACGGCATTCAAAAACCGGGCCCCGATTACAGTTTGTCCAACAATACCAAGCCAAACATTACAGCTAAAGCGGTGTTGTGATTTATTTTGTTTTTTGTTGTGTGGATTGGTGCTACTCCAATGATGCAAATTGTGGAAGTTAGTAACCCCATCTCTGGTAAACTGTGCTTCATCCGTCCAGAATATCCTTGCAAAATAGTTTCGTTCAGTTTCATCTCGAAGCAGTAATGATCGACAAAACTCTGCTCTCAAAAACTTGTCGTTTGAGATGAGTCCCTGAACTGGCCTAAAATGGTACGGGTGTAAGTTTTCGGTATGAAGCACTCTCCATACTCTAGATTTGGGCAATCCAAGCATAATAGCCATCCTCCTTGTACTAAGGGAGGGATTGCGTCGGACCAAATTCAAAATTCGGGTAGAACCCATCTGCGGCGGGCGGACCCAGCCGAAATTCGCAGGTCAGTTTTCAGGCGTTATCAATGAAAAAAAAGAATTAATCCAGGGTTATTCCAATAGTGTATCACTTTATTGTATCCTCATAAAACTCCGATTTTTTTTAAAAATAATAAAAAAGAGGTCAATCTTTCATACATTAATTTGCCTACAAGTCCAGCCGCGTTAGGTTTTTCTTAGAAAAAAATGGTTCGGGTTTTTTTCTAATTTCTCAAAAACTACAAGACATTTTTCCATCCGGTTTTCTTTTTTTAACTAAAAACTAATGAGAACATTGAATTTTTGAAAAAAAATTACTACTTAATTACATACAATTTTGAAAAAAAAATAGTTCGAAATTTTTTTTCAAAATTTTGAGTTTTGAAACAGCTTCATTTAAAATCAATATGAAAGAAGAGGTTTCTGACTTTACAAAAAGGTATATCGTGGCATTGTGGATGTAACTGTTGATTTTTAATAATTATTTTTCCAAAATAAGTCAATTTTTTAGAAAATTGCCCCTCCCGGCTAAACGGGGGGAAATAGACCCCCCCCTCCCATACGATTTTTTTCTTGTCTTGACTAGACTTACACGCTGTAGCTTTTTGGCACACTGCTCGTGGGACACCCTGTATATGTGGGGGTGGTCGTGGTGCAATGGTAATCATCACCGGCTGTTGAGCCGAAGGCCTGTAGTTCGAGTCCGTCGTAGTTGTACAACAACATCAGATGTGAATGAGAGATGATCAAAAAGTGCTGACGAAGGCATAACATAAGATCACTTCAAAAATTCATACTCTGTGTGTGCTTTTTTAATATAACACCTTAATGACATGGAAACAAAAAAGAGTTATTGTGAACTACAACCAACGCGAATTCAGTCGAATTTCTCAAATCGTATCTAGGACAACCACCCCCGGAGAGTAGTGAACGAATATCTTCGACACAAACCATCTGCACCCCGTCCAGGTTGAACACCATAAGAGCGTACACTCTTGAACCTGCACGAAAAGAATATAAGGAAGAGCAGGCGAAGGTCCCGGAGAGAGATACATAAGGCCAGAACCATGCCATGGCCATCACGCCACTTGCCCTTTATATAAGGGAAAGAATAAGTCAGTGTGCGCGCGGCAAGTTCTGGTCGGTATGTGAAGCGGGTCAACCAGTTGAGGACAGACAACCAAGCAGTTTACGTATCAGGACAGTGCCTTTAATGGAGAGAGCGTACGGGTGGAGAATTAAAAAAATAATTGTTGGTAAGAAGAAGCTTAGCTGGTTCCATTTTTTTCCTTGAGTTCGACTTTATCTTTTTCCGCAGGAACGATTTGTGGTTGGAGGTTTTCCTCCCCGCCCTTTAGTTTGGCTGGAGCCGCCGCTGAACAATAGGACGTGCCCAAAGTGGAGCATCGAGAGTACCCTTAATCCCAACGGACAGAAAACTACGTGGGAAGGAAAGAACGGCAAGATCATTAATATGAGCGAAGGTATCTTTTAATACGACCCTTGGGAAGTGGCTAGCTGAAGTGCAACTTCTAACATAAGATCGTGGTACGTCGTGTCTTTATTGTATAAGCTGATCCGGGTATCGCGTCGCTTACTTTTTTTTTTTTTTTTTTTTTCATACGGGTATTGGGGCAGTGAACGGAGAAATCACTGTTGATCGTACGACGTCGCGGATAGGTGGGGAGGCGTTCGGTAACAACTTTTCGGCCAAAATTGGGGTCCTCTCCCAAACGTTTCGAAGCCCAGTCAGCGAACAAGCGGCATTGTCTATGGTCATGAATTTTGAGCTCCAGGGACAGTCGGATCTTGTACGGGCATAGGCCCAAGTCCCAACGGAAATTTCGCCAAATTGAAGTTTTCGAAAGACCGAGGAATCGACTGGCTCGGATTCTGCAGTACACTTTCTTGAACCGCGGCAATGTTCTCGGTCGATCAAATGTTGGCTGATTGATTGTTGACGATCGAACGGGTCGCCTCAAATTTGACCACCAAACGTTAAGTCGACTGTGAAGGCCCACCAAGTCTATCGTAAAATGGGAGCAACTCGCGCAACGTTTGTACTAACGATCACCCATTTCGAAAATAAAATTTTATCATTTGGACATACTGTTCAATTGTGTAACTTGCCGTGGTGATCCGGCATCAGTAACTGAATAATAAACAACAGATTTGACAGACGTCATCAAAACAACATGGACGCCACAGGCCTCCAAAATCTACCCGCGCCAATTGACCCTTTATATAACCTGTAGTCACCTCTCTCAGGCCACCCGACCTGGTCGCTCTTTATCAAAAATAGATGTTCAGCCAAGCTTGAATTCATTAAGCCAATATTTGCCGGTAGTCATTGATGGTCCTTATAAACGGCATGTAAGTTTACTTAGATTCCCTCAATCGGATCACTGATCGATCGGTTTTGCTCTTCCTCCAAGGCTGTCAACCAACAGATATCTGATGGCGTTCGACAGCGATCAAAGCAAAACTATTCGAAAAATTTGTATGAAATTTTGACAGCAACGTTTTAAAGATGGCAATTATATCTGCGTCAGTGTTGCCATCAGTCACATGCACGAGTACTTACCATACAGCCCTCGTACTGAAACGTGTTATAACCGATGATGAAACATGGGTTGTTGTCATGGCGTTGAAGATTCACTCATCTCATTGCAGGTGCCAGGGCAGGTGCTTGCCAAGACCAAAAAAAGCTTAACGAACTATCGGGGTCAGATTCTCGTGTTTTTTCTAGCTCGTACTTCGGGAACACCCTTTCTATCCCTGGCGTATACTAGTTTACTTGATCTATGAAAGTTCAAATTCTAGGTTATTCAAGGACAATGACAGGTTACATCGGTGGACCCGTCTTGTTTAAAGAAAAAAACTCGCCCCGTCCAGTCTTAACCGGCATAGCAGTTTATCGTTTAGAAAAGCATTCACATTGGCTCCTTGCCACGTTGAATTATGTCTGTCATTCAATTAAAGACAACTGTCGTGCACAAGCCACAGCAAGGAAGGAAGTTGGGCAAATGTTTATCATCCATGTCAGCAACGTTACATTCCACTGAGGCTATTTAATCATAGAAATTCGCAAACGTTTCTGCGCTTTATAGTGCGACATCACCTGCGTACCAGAAACAGAAACATTCCAAGTACGAGTAATGCTCTCCCTATATGACCTTATAGTGATATTTACAGTCAAAAGCAATTAAGAACTCACAAACCAACCATTCTTACCAAATGTTGTTTTTGCAACAATAACAGAAAAATAAAACAAAACGGAATAACAATAAAGAAGTGAGTCAAACACGAAGAAGAGAAACCGCTCTCTGCGGCTGTCTGTTTGGCGTTCTCTTAAGTCCGATTAGAAAACCGAAAAACCGGGGACATACCGGCACAGCAGTGTGTAGGAATGCCTGCATGCGCTCACTCACACGGCAAACTGGTGTCTCTCGTGTGTGGCCCCCCTGCATGTATGGGGATGTGGGTTGCCAGGCAATATAGCAAACATTTCACAGATGACTTGCGATTGCAGGCATTTCTCGCATTTCCATAAATGAGGTATAACCATGTATACCGTGACAGTGCACCATGGGTATATAAAACCAATTAACTCTCGTCACAAAACGCAGAAATTGAGAGAGCGAGAGAGAAGGAGAACAGTAACGTCCATACACAGAAGGAAGAAAAGCATATACGAAATCGTGTGGAGTCTGCAGGCAAACCCACTATCTGGGTCAACCCATTACTTTGCCACATTACCACGTTGTGCGAAGGAAGGAAGAGGAACAGCAAATCCTGTTCTTCGATAGAGTGTCGTGTCGCCGTCGACTGCTGTAGACCGAAGACCCAGTACCCAGTACCAGGCCGAAATCCTCCCAACCCAAATGCCGGTTTACACACCGGCGGACCCCCAAGCACGACGAAATCCGCGTGCAAATACCCGTACTCCTACCTAACGATAGATCCGAGAGTTTCTCGCATACCCAATTGAACGAGTATTGTATCTTCGTATGCAGGTTGTACATACAACTACGTATGCATATGAATGTAGATGACTCGTCGTGTCTCCTCCATCGCCACTCCACGAAATTCACTTGTTCACCGGCCACAACAACAAATTTTGTCTGTTTTATTGTTTTTTGCTCGTCTCGGACAACGACTACGCCAATGAGCTCCAATGATGATGTTAGCGACGCTGATTATGATGTAGATATTAATGACAATGACGACGGCGATGATGATGTCGATGGTTTAATGCGAATTTACTTTAGCGTTTTTATTTCTTTCGTCTTTTCGGTTTTTCGGGAGGTAGTGGAAGTCAGTGAACTGCCTGCGTGTCTCTCTGATGCACAGAACCCCTAGAAACTTTCTAAACACACTACGGACGACCATCCGCCCCCTAGAGTCGCCTTGATTTGAGACCGAAAAATCTCCTCCAACTAACCGACCCAAAATGCATGTTTTTTTTTAATGCAAAAATTAAGTTAAAAAGATCTTTACTCACCGGGAAAGTGCACCGAAAAAAGTTACATAAAAATCGTTTCCATTCGAAAATCGACAGCGATTTTTGCACTTCGCTTCTCGGTGTTTTCGTTTCTTTAACTTTTTTGTTATTTTTTTTTTTTTGGCTTGGGGTTTTTGCAATGTTTTTTTCTTCCCTTTTTTTCAAGTCATAATTGTTTATCACACACTAGAACGGGATGAATCAATCCGGATCGGGTACGAACGAACAATCGAGTTCTGCACACAGGAGGGGCAAACAAATTTGTTGGGAGAGGAGTGTAAAGTCACACTCGGAAAAATAGTAGAACACCGAAAAAAGCGAAAGAAAAAGAAAATAACACTAAAGGAAAAATCAAAGCATGTACTAGTAAGTATGACCGTATGGTGAGGGAACGTAAGGAAATCTCACTCTTTGGTAGACGGCGGTTTGGCATACGATAGTGTGTTGCTGACTCTTTCTGGCTGATGGGATTCGAGTGAGAAGTGAGCGGGCAAAACAAACGAGAATAAATGTGGCAAAAATAAACAAAACACAAGTGGGCTCCATTTGAGGTGTTGCCAGAGCGGAAGGGAATTTTTGGTCGTAGCTGTGATGACAGGTCACAAACGGGTTGGGGATATTCTGGGGTTTTTCTATGGACTCAATCGAGTTGGATGAGGACTGGTTGAGTGTGATTTGGTATGGTAATGCTGTAAGTGTATTAGAATTTCCCAAAATAACGAGATTGACGACATAGTGGGTTGTTTACTTCTTGGCCACTGAACTGCTGTTGAAAACGATGTAAAAAGGTTTTTTTTCAGATTTATTGTAATTCCGGGAATGTCTTTTTGAATAACCGATATTCCTTCGATAATGGAATAAGGATGTGGGAGAAACTCATGAACATGTTCAAACAGCAATAGATTCCATGTTGCCAGCCTAGCTATAGAAAATCCAACATTTCTTGTAAAGGGTGATTTTTTTACTGTTTGGTTTTTTATTGTTCTATTATTGACAGTTTACGAGTGATTTGTGGCATGTGTCAAACACGAGCATACTTAGTTAGCATTGCCATTTTATTAGGGAAAGATTTACATCTTAACAACCCTTACAAATTAATGAATTTTACTATCAAAATTCATTCTCTGTGAAAGTTGTTTTTCCGCACTTCGACAATTTTATGGTAGTCATAATCGATCAAGCAAGTCACGGGATAACGAACGTCAAGCCACCTATCCGCATGTGTAGAGAAAAATATTGCCACCTTATCCGCCAGTGTTAATAAAGACCATGATTTGTCCATCTGACGCTGTTCTCAGCAATTAAGATTTTGTTACTGGAATACGTGGTAGGTTTTACACAAGGGTCTACATTTTTCGACACATTACAAAATTTGTCCTTTTTTTATAGGGTTCGCGTAGGTTGGAAAGTTACTCTCTGATGGTGTTTGTCACACAACCTGTACGGGGTGCAGATGGTTTTTGTCGAAGATATTCGTTCACTACTCTCTGAGGGTGGTTGTCTTAGATAGGATTCGAAAGATTGGACTGAATTTGTCGCGTTGGTTGTAGTTCACAGTAACTCCCTGCTTGTACAAAAACCGAAGCTGAATCACCTGCCACAGCGTCGAATTTTCAATGCTATTCTCAGGCTAACGACTCATTGAGGGTCTGAGCCTGGGCTAAAATTGCCTTCCATGCATGACAGCCTCGGGCATGCTACTCAATACCAACTGCAAGTCGTTTTGCATCTGCTATAATTTGGTCTTTATACCGGAGGTTCGATCTTCCTCACCAGGAGGCTCGGATTCGAACACCGTCTTAGCTGCAGCGTTGTTCTCATGCGCTCAATTTGGCTACAACAGTGTAGTCGGCTGATCTTTACTTTCCGTACTTCTTGTAAAGCTCATAGAGTTAGCTGTTGCGTCTTTTCCTCGATTTACCTTCCTCGCAGATAGGACCGAAGGTTAGATTTGGCTAGACCAAAACCGGTCCTTTGTGTCGACTTGAGTCGGTTTGGTCACCGATACTCTTGGAACAATTTTGAGTGCTGAATAGAATTTTGTGGATCTCCGTTTCGAATAGATTCGTTAGTTCGTTGAAGAAATATTCTTCCAGAAATCGTCTTCTTAAGGATGTTAGGGCAGGGTAATTACATAGGAGATAGGGTGGAGATTCTTCCTCTTCCTTATCAAGACACTTTCTGAAGTAGTCGTTATATGGCAGTCCTAATCTTGCGACATCTTGAGTCTTTGAATCCAAACCCGAAGGACGACGCAGTGCACGGTGACGCACACAGGTGAATTGGGACCTTAACCAACTGGCAAAAACTGAAAAAAGATCGTTCCAGTTTGAGGCGCTTGTAGGTTGAGGTCCAGGCTGACACGTGACTGTAGCGCCATCTAAGAAGAAGAATCTTGCGACAAGTCTAAAGTCCTAAAGCGCAAAGTCTTATTAGGACTCCGATTAGGCTGCTTATGAAATGCCTGCGTATTTTTTGGCAGGCTTGCGGTTTTACATATTTGACAATACCTGGACCAGGCTTGTCTGGCGTTTCTAGTTCGCGCCATCTCTCATTTGCCTGTTGCAGTGTTTCGAGATTTTATATTTTTGCGTTTCCATTAGTGGCTGGATTTCCCCTTTAACATTGGAGAGCTTCAGTCTGGAGCCTATTTTGGCTATTTCGTCTGCTTCCCAATTACCTGGTATATCGCTATGCCCAGGTATCCAGCACAACGTTAGAGCGCATATGCTCGATATCTTATTTAGAGATGTGCGGCAGTGTCTGACCAATTTTGATCTTATTGCCGCTTGGCTATCTGTGTAGATGACGATGTCTCTACTGTTCATCGATCTCACAGATAGCCAGTCGGCGGCTTCGCGACTTGCTATTAATTCACCTAGGAATGTGCAACAATCGTTCGGTAGTCTAAAGGATTTGCTGGTTTTTAGGGCCGGTGCATAGACACCGGCACCCACACTATTGCCTTTCCTGGACCCGTCGGTGTATATTTCCAGTGCAGTGCCTTTTATTAGAAATTCATTCCCCTCACATTGTCGTCGGTTGGGAATTGTTGTTTTTTAAAGAATCTTATAGTCTAGGGTCGGGATTATGTAGTCCGTTACTTCACTTAGATCATTGCTTTGGCGTAGACTACCAGCGTACTCTATTTCGGAGAACTTCCAATGAGCCGTTTCCTTTCGTCGCAATGTTGATTTCTTTGCCTTTGTCTTGCCAGAAACATCCAAAGGTAGTAGGGTTGGAGCTGTAGCACCCCGGTTGCACGCCATCCAGTTAGGTCAGATAGGACCGAATATTCGACGTAGAATTTTTTTTTCGAAGGATTCCAGATTCACCTCTACTGTCCGGCTAATCGTCCAGCATTCGGCGCCATTAAAGAGACTGTCAGGATAAGTGTTTTATAGAGTTCCTTCGAGTTAGGAGTTTCCACCCTAGCTATTTTGGCAAGCTGTAATGGCAGCGGTTCCAAGAGTAATTCTGCGACGGATCTCTTCTGTGATGTCGTTTGAGGAGTTCACGTTTGCCCCGAGATAGACAAATTCCTTAACTAGCTCAAAATTGAAGCTATCGATTGTTATGTGGTGGGTAACGGATCGGTGTTTGCTCGACAGCATGTACTTGGTTTTCTCCTCATCTACCTTCAGCTCGCTTCTCTTCGCCTGTTCTTCAATCGCTCTGAAGGCTTCTACAACAGCAGCCCATATCTATATTTTCGACGAGAAGTCTTCAGAAAAGCTGGAGGAAGATTCGCAGCTGCTAAAGCATCCGAGAAAGTGCACTGGGTCGTAATCTGGAGGTAGGAGGAGGAGGTAGGTAGGAGCTGGTATGATATTACCAAGATGCAGCCTTCACATTCCCCTTTGAGTTACCAATGTGTCAACAATATTTCAGGCTTCAATCAATGAAGCAACACACAACATCGTCGACAGGAGACCCACCAACACTAGGATATCTATGTATGTATAGGGTGGGCCATCTAGTGGTTCCTTTTTTTAATCATAGGTTATTTTGACACTGACAGCTGTTTCCCGCTCGAAATCTTGACAGAACGTCAGTATCATACCTTCGCGGAACAAAACGAGTCGCTTTGGGCTTGACAACGTTGGGAAATATTGAAAACTTCTTTCTAAAGTGAGTGCTGTGAAGCCCAAACAGTGCGTTTTTTAAGAATAAGTTTTGGCCGAAATAAAGCACCTACCGCGACTACTGTACGCAAGTTTGTGCAAAAAGCTCCTGAGACTGGTATGCTGGTGGACAACACTTATGATCCCCGTCGTCGTACGGTGCGCACAGATGAGAATGTGGCTGCTGTGGCCGTGATTCACGAACATCAATTCGCCATCGATCCCAACTTCTCAATATTTCACGCACTAACCTGAGGAGAATTTTACACAAAGATCTCGGATTGTTCGCTTACTAAGTTTAATTGACTTAACAATTGAAGGCGCGCGACCATCCGCTTTGGGCCTTAGAGCAGCTTGAATGGGACAACGATTTTGGGCGAAAAATCATCTTTTCTGATGAGGCACATTTTCATCTCGGCGGCTACGTTAACAAACAAATTTGTCGCATCTGGGGCTCGGAAAACACGCACGTTATTGTCGAGAAGCGAACGCAATGGCAGAGAGTTTGGTGCGGATTGTTGAGTGGTGGCATCATTGGACCATTTTTCTTCGAAAATGAGGCAGGGAACAACGTTTCGGTCAACGGTGGGCGTTACAGAGCCATGTTAACCGACTTTTTTTACTGTAATTGAAGACATGGATTTGGACGAACTCTGGTTCATGCAGGATGGCGCGACATGCTACACAGCCCATGCCACAATCGATATTTTACGCACCAAATTCCCAAATCGTGTTATCAGCCGTTTTGGCGATTTCAATTGGTCGCCTCGGAGCTGCGATTTGACCCCTTTGGAGTTTTTTTTTTTTGTGGGGAAGCGTTAAGGACCGATGTTATGCCAACAATCCGGAAACGACTCAAGCCCTTCAGGCCAAAATCATGCAAGCAATCCGTGAGCTACAGCCAAAAACCATCAACAAGGTCTTGGAAAATTGGGGTGACAGAATGCGCTACTGCGAAGCATCCGATTCAGCCACTTGAACAACGTCATATATTGTCATTAATTGAAATGTTTTCTCTTACTTATGAAGCTATAATACATGAGAAAAAAATAAATTTTGTTCATTTTATTGAATTTGTAAAAAGAAACTTGTTTTTGGCCCACCATATATATTCTGAGACAACCAAGCGGTTCTTAAGGCGCTAAAGAGATACGCTTTCAACGCTTAGGCTGTCGAGGATGTCACAAAACACTAAACAAACTGGCGGTAAATAACAGATTAAAACTGACCTGGGTGCCAGGGCATGAAAACCGTGAAGGCAGTGAAAGAGCTAACATACAAGGAAAGAAAGATAAATAAAAATAAAATAGAATAAAAAGAACCAATTGTGGAACAGGCAGGAGGGTATTAAACACTCAAGAACGTTAATGGAACATAATCACAGTCACAAACGTGCCAAAAAAGCTCTACAATTTAATAAAGCCTGCCTCAGAGTGCTATTACAGGGCACGGGCCATGTAATTTCCGTCTTTATATGGGTCTTAACAGCACAGTAATCTGTAGGCGATGTGGGCAGGCTACGGAAACAATGGAACATATACTGACCGTCTGCCCAAACCTTGCCCGAGAAAGATTTTAAATGACAAGCAAAACAACCATAACAGGGAGAGACTTCCAGGAAATCCCATCCCACCAAGGAGTTACAATAGGTCTTTGTGGTCACAGTACTACCTCTCATTAGGGACCGGTAAATTAGCCGGCTAGATCGTGCCCTTTGTCGCCCTTTTACTATTTTTATGGAGATACACAAGATCACTCGCCTATGGCGATAAGCCAGCTTCAATTGCAGCTAATATGTTGGAAAAAGTAACTCAGAATTGGATTCTCCGTATGTACCAATTAAAACGTTATCATAGTTGATATTAATATTGATCTTCTTTTCCTTTTTATCCCGGCGTCGTTATGGTCAGAAGTGTAGGACCATAACCTTCCCACTTAACTGCATTCCTACTGGTCCGCTTGTGGGGTCCGCCGGTTTGACCTCAGAAAGTAGCGGCAGGCTTCCCGGTTTGGGATTACTTCATCGCTGAGGCCAATCAAATGCTGGTGTTTTTGCATTTGTTTGCACCAATTGTTTTTCGGCCTGCCTTTTTTGCGTGTTGAAATTGGAATGTTGATTGATAACGCCTTTTGGACGGGGTTCAAAGGATCTCTCCTTTGAACATGGCAATACCAACTGTGTCGGTCGCGCTCTATATTTCTTGTGATGGTTTCTTTTACGTGGAGGCTTCCTCGGATCTTTGAACTTCTAATTCTGTCACGCTTTGTTACTCCCGCTGTCATGCGAAGCATCTTCATCTCAGTTGCCGTTAATTTGCTCTCATACTTTTTGTGCATTGTCCAGCATTGTGAACCGTATGTGAGCGCCGGACGTACAACTGAAGTGTAGAGCCTTCCTTTCAGCTTAGGGGGCATTTTTCGATCGCAGAAGATGGCCACTTTCCCGCCACTTCATCCACCCTACGCTTACGCGATGGTTGATGTCGTCATCACAAGTTGCTTCTTTATTAATCATAGATCCCAGATATTTAAACTTTTCACACTTGGGAAGCACTCTTCCATTCAAGTAAATGTCTGGAATAGGCTGTTGAGGGTCAGAGAACGGGCAGCACAGATACTCTGTCTTCTTTGAACTAATACGATACCCGTGTCCCTCAAAAATGTCCACCCACACATCAAGTGCTCGTTGTAGGGACGCCTGATCATCACTTATAATGGCCCCATCGTCAGCAAAGAATAGCTGGTGCACATTGGGGTCCGTCACTTTTCCTTCAAGCAAGCAATCAAGGACTGCTATAAAAAGCAGTGGGCTGAGGACGCTCCCTTGGTGTACACCGACTTTGATTGCGAACTCTTCGGTGACTCCTGCGGTGCATCTCACTCTTGTCGTTGCTCTCTCGCACATGTCCATAATCACTCGCACGTAGGTTTCTGGAACTCCTTTTTGTCTTAGCGCTACCCATAAAAGATCTCTTGGTTGCCGGTCAAAGGCCTTCTCGAAATCAACCAACACCATATGCAAGTCCTTTGAAGAATCACGATGCTTTTCCATCATGATCCTTATACTTTGGATTGCATCTGTTGTTGATTTACCCGAGACAAACCCGCACTGGTCATCAGATAGTCGTATTATTTTCCGCAGTCGGCTATCTAATACCCGTTCAACGATCTTCATGGTGTGCGACATCAGCTTGACAGAACGGTAGTTATCACAATTTCGCGTATCACCCTTTCCTTTGTGCAATGGAAGAAGATAGCTTTCCCTCCATTGATTAGGCATAGTGTCGCCTCTCATAAGTTTGGAGATAAGAACCATGAGCCATCTAGACCCGATGTCTCCCATCTTTTTCCAGAACTCAGAGGGTATCCCGTCCGGCCCAACAGCTTTTCTTTTCTTGGAGTTTTTAACCGCGTACCGAATTTCTTCGACTGTGATGTCGGATATTTCGGCATGATTCGGGGGGGCTCTTGGAAAGTACACTCGGGGAAACTGTTCGTTCAGAAGTTCCTCGCAATACTGTCGCCATCTGTGGAGAATTTTTTCGTCTTCCACAAGGAGTTGGCCTTCAGCATTGTTAATAAACTTTGGGAAACGAATCTCCTGAGCATTTCTTCTTCTCTGGGCGGCTATCTTAAAGATATTTGCTCCTTTGTTCAAGTTGCTTTGTCGAAGCTCCTGGGTAGCCTGGTTCCTGTCAGACGCGGAAGACGATATTTCTTCCAACTCTTGATAGAGGCCTTCCATGCTTTTCGCTTTGAATTCGGCGCACTTTTTCTTCGCGATACCTTTGCAACATCTATATACCTTTTCACGGCGAGCTTTTTCCTCTCTATTAGTAGAAGAGCACTTTGACCAAGCTTGGAAAGCCATTTTCTTTTCGTGTATCACTGCTTTGGCTTCGTCTGTCCACCACCAGGTTTCTTTTGCGTGTTGGCAGGGGCCTTTAGATGTTCCGAGCAGTGATTTGGCTTTCTCCAGGCCAGATTGTTGTAGGGAATCCCACATGTCTTGTGCTCTGCACTCCTCATTACCGACCTCATCGATAATGGAAGAGAGGTAGTTTTCCATGTTGGTGATAAAAGCTTCGCCTTTTCCTTTATCCAGCATATATCACTTGATTCTCTCAGACACCTTCGTTTGCTGCTTTGACTTCTTTCTCGCATCCATAAAAAATTCAGTCAGGAGGAGACGGTGTTGAGGGGCGATCGCGTCTCCCAGGATCACTTTGCAATCTTTAGCTCGTGGCTTCATGAAACTGGATACCAAATGATAGTCTATTTGAGTTTCATTTCCGCCGCTGCTATAAGTGATCAGGTGCCGGCTTTGTTTGACGAACATGGTATTTAGAACTATAAGACCGTACGACTTGCACATGTTTAGGATATCTTCACCTGAAGAGTTCCTGGTGCCGTATCCCAGCCCTCCGTGGTAGCCTTCATAGTCTTCGCTTGTCTTCCCGACATGTCCGTTTAAATCTCCCCCAACAAACAAAAGCTCTTCCTTTGGGATGATTTTGACAAGGTTGTGGAAATCTAGTCAGAATGCATCTTTTTCTTTTTGTTCGCATCCTACTTGAGGGGCATATGCGCTTACGATGTTCCACACCTCACCATGCATCACCAATTTGAGAGCCATCAAACGGTCACTGGACTTTGAAATGGTTAAGACGTTGCCAAGTAACTCTGCCGCAAGGATGATGGCGATTCTGTTTTTTCCTTGTTCCAATCCATAGTAAACCATCTTGTAGGCTTTTGTTTTAACGTCCAAGAAAGTTGATATTAATATTGATATTACTACGGATAAAAATCCGTATTAAAACTTTTTTTCAGTAATGAAAGAATCTCAGTATAAAAACTCTCTGTGGTGATTGGATGACGAACTATAAGCTTAAATACTTTACCTCTGTATAAATGTTCCTCTTTTTGGCTACGTTCCCAATAATCTTTTCACAAGCACGCAGGTCTCTTTAGGCAATACAAAATGAAAAATTGCACAAATTACCCTCTCTTTAAAGGCCCAATCGCCGTCTGTGATTGAATTAAATCTAGAAACTTTGGTAGTTTTGAAAAAAAATCGAGGGAAAATAGGTGAAAGTACCAACCTTTGGCTGGAGGGCCCACTTAGCAAGAGTAGTATCACCTAATAGGGTTGAAGTTGACCATACAAATAAACTAATTGGACCATATTAAACGAATCAATCACAAGGTCAGTTGCATCCGATCGAAAATTAAGATGCATAAGTTCCACATCATACGCTGCACACTACGATGAGTGCTTAGATTGATACGCACTTTGCTTTTCCTAAATTTTGTACCGAGGAAAGTATGATTTTTCTAACATATTATTAGTTATCATAAGGCCGAAAGGCATAGTCTTACGTTGTTCTGTTTACTTTAGATTCAATTCAATTCAATTCTTTATTGATACATCATAAGTAGTTTACATTTTGATATAATTATCTGCAAAGCCTTTCTAATCCAGTTAATTTTTTTTTTTTTTTTTTTTGTTTCTTCGATTCTAAGTCTGAATCGAAAAAAAACTGTTTCGCTTTTTTCAACAAAAGAGGTTTTGAAAGATTTTTATAATTATTTGGAAGTTCAATAAATATTTTGGGTACTACTACTTCATATCGCCTTCGTCCGTACTCATTCCAATGCTGTGGGATATTGTATGGTCGTCCTTGCTGTCTTCTGCGTGTGTTGAAGTTATGTTGAGCTGTGACTTTGTAAGTGTCATCGTTCCAGAATCTTGAAATAACTTCCATCTTATAAAGTTGTTCGATGTTAAGCAGTTTCGTACTGTTGATGTTTTGTTGTCGATTGTAGTGCTGTCCTGTCTTTGCGCTATGTATCATTTTGTGGATTCTTGCTTGTATATGCTGTAACGACCGAATCTGAGGCGCATTTCCCCATGCCAATATACCATGCCGTAGATGAGATTCCACTAATCCAAAATAGCACTGTCGTAGAACATCTTCCGTACATACGTTACTGAGATGGAAAAGAGCATAAGTTGACTGCCTTAGTTTTGTCTCAAGTGCTCTTAAATGATAGCTCCATTTAAAATTGTAGTCTACGATGACCCCTAGATACTTGTAAGTTGACACATTTTCTATAAAAGTTTCGCAGCTGTCTTCTCTTTCAAGTTGCATAGGGTTCTTTGCATTATGAAGGCAGTTGGTGTCATGTAATTTAATTTTTAATAATACTTTTTGGATATGTGGTGGACGTACAGTATCGGTCAAAACAAAGGGAACCATGCCTTCAATGTACATTTTTCTCACATATATTTATAAAAACATAACAAATATATGTAAAAAATTATAAATGTCAATAATTGAAACAGAAGTAATAAATGTGCGAACATATTTTATTGTTTATGTGAACAGGAAATAAATAAAGACCGAAAAACTCCATATACTCAGTATTTATTGCGGTCAAAACAAAAGGAACTCGGTGCCTGCCTGCAGGCACCCCCTTCTCAATTTGTATTTAATGATTTAGAATTTTTTTTTTCATTGTTTTAACGAAAACAAATTCATTTTCAATTGAATTGTGTTTGAAAATTTTCTGCTTATTGTAAAATAATTGTTAAATTAACGTTTAAAGAAAAATGGCTAGAAACAAGTATAATTTGGCATTTAAAAGCAAAATAATTGAGGATTTTCAAAATGGATTGACGCAAAAGCAACTCTGGGAGAAATATTCACTTAGTAAAGCCGTTCTAAGCAGACTTGTGAAGAAATTCAATGAGACTGGGTCCGTCGACACAGTTCATAAAGGTGGTAGGCCAAGGAAGACGACAATTCGAACGGATAATTTAACTAAACTAAAGATTAAAAATGATCCATTTATAAGTTCGAATGCTATTTTAAGCGAACTTCAATTAGATGTCAGCGAATCTACCATTAGAAGAAGGGCGAGAGAGGCGAGCTTGAAAAGTTACAGGGCAGTACGAAAGCCATTCATTTCAGAAAAGAATAGACGTTCGAGTTTGGAATTCGCTAAGACTCATTTGAACTGGTCAATTCAGCGTTGGAAAACCGTTTTATTTTCGGATGAAAGCAAGTATAATTTAAAAGATTCTGACGACATGCGACGTGTTCGACGACCAGCTGGAAAAAAATTATGTCCCAAATATTGTGTACCAACATGGAAACATGGGGAGGAAAGAGTGTGATGGTTTAGGGATGTGTATCAGGACATGGTGTGGGCCCACTTCATAGGATCAACGGCATTATGGATCGTTTTGAATATAAAAACATATTAGAAAATATCATGTATCCATATGCAGATGAAAATAAGCGCTTACTATGGAGATTTCAACACGATAACGATCCCAAGCACACCTCAAAACTCATAACACATTGCTTACACGAGAAAGGATTTGAAGTTTTGAAATGGCCTGCCCAGTCTCCTGACCTGAACCCAATAGAAAATCTTTGGGAAATTGTAAATCAAAAGGTGAGGAGACACGAGATATTGAGAAACGTTGAGGAATTATTTAGCGTTATCAGTAATGAGTGGGAAAACATTTCCATGGAAACTGTGGAAAATCTAATTTTCTCTATGCCTAAACGATGCGCTGAAGTCATAGAAAACAACGGGTTTTCCACCAAATATTATTTTTTCTTAAAATTATATTTCTTAGTTTTGAAGTTCCCTTTGTTTTGACCGCAATAAATACTGAGTATATGGAGTTTTTCGGTCTTTATTTATTTCCTGTTCACATAAACAATAAAATATGTTCGCACGTTTATTACTTCTGTTTCAATTATTGACATTTATAATTTTTTACATATATTTGTTATGTTTTTATAAATATATGTGAGAAAAATGTACATTGAAGGCATGGTTCCCTTTGTTTTGACCGACACTGTATGTGCATTATTTTTGTCTTCTTTGCATTGATCAAGAGACCGTGATCGTGGCACCAGGTTGTAACCGCATTGAATTCTTCTTGCATTATTTTGATTGCCGTTTCGGCACATCTGTGATTGACAACTATAGCTGTATCGTCTGCGTACGCGTATCCCCTACTCTGGAGAAGAACAGAAAGTAGATCATTTACGTATATAATGAAAAGTAGTGGACCGAGTTTTGATCCTTGCGGTACTCCATATGTTGCTTTTTCTGGATTGCTATAGCTATCTCTAATTTTAACTTTAAAGCTACGGTTTTCTAGATAGTTTTCAAACCACTTTAATGTCACTCCACGTACACCAATTCTGTCTAGCTGTCGCAATATATTCCCGTGGCTCAGGGTGTCGAAGGCCTTTTTAAAGTCGATGAATAGAACTATTGTATTATGATTTCTATTCAGGCTAGTGTTTATTTGATTGGTGAACTCTCCCAATAACTGATTTATGCTTCGGTTCTTCCGAAACTCGAATTGGTTTTTGTTTAAAATATTGTTTCTTTCTAGGTATTGATATAGTCTTTCTGCGATTATCCCTTCAAGTACTTTATCTACTACTGATAAGATAGAAATAGGTCTGTAGTTTAGTATGTCATTTTTTGTACCATTCTTGTATATTGGTCTCACTATTGAGACTTTAAGCAGTTCAGGAACATGAGACTGTGTTATGCTTTTATTGACCAATTTACAGATTAAAGGTGATAGAATTACAGCAAATTCCTTAAGATCTTTCGGTCGTATGCCATCTATTCCTGGTGATTTATAGTCAGTTAGTGTTGATAGTATATTCTGCACTTCCCTCACAGTCACTTCCTCCAGATACATTGAGCATACTGCACTTGTCGTTGTGCCGATAAAAGTTTGCCGATTACACTGGTGCACTATGTTGCTAACCTCACGTGATAATTGATTTGCAAACTTGTCCGCTAGACTTTCTATGTTCGATTCGTTTGCAAAGTTTTTGGACAAGGCGTCATCCAGATTTGGAGGTACTCTTCCCAATATGCGGTTAACAAGCTGCCATGTTTGTTTTGGGTTTGTTTTTGCAGTTCGAAATTTTTCATTGTAATATGCGAATTTTGTGGCATTTATCCTCTTGTTTAAAATATTTCCAAAAGTTTTGTAATCCTTTGTCCATACAGGGCCAGCAAGGTGTTTTAAGTTATCTATGTAGTTTAAGCTACTTTTAAGCACTAGGGGTAAGTTTGTTCAGCGAAATATGAACTAAAAAATAATTTAAAACTAAGACTAAACTGCGGAAAGCCGCCTCTTTCTTTTATTATGCGTAAAATCGAGTTGTTTATAGTTTTGCCCACCTCAAATAATCTGAAATGTTTGAGTAGCGATTCGCCCACTATTTAATTTGCCTAATCCTTGAACTCAGTACACATAAGCAGATCCAAACTGAAGAATTGGAGCTACTGCAACTCCAAAGAGGAGCTCAAGGGTTTGGTTAAATTCTCAAGAGTATCAGGTATCAAAATCAAAGATCAAATCATAGAAATTCCTATGCTAACACCAGTGGTCGGGAACTAAGGATAAAACAGAATAAATTTACTATTCAACTATATGCGAAGACGAGAACGCAAGAGAAATCTGAGCCTGGGTTTAAGCCATAGCTTACTGACAAAACTAAATTTATTGGGTGAATAGAACTATACAGGAGTGTTTCACAAGCCAATTTAAGCCGTAACATAACTTCGACAGCAAGCATTAGAGGGGGCGAAATTACCAATTTTACTTAGGTTAAAGAATAATAATAATTCCTCATAATAAATGAGGAAAAGGTCATAACGAACTATAGAGAATGCAAAATGTTGTGCTTCTGGTTGGCGAAACTAAGCTAAACCAGAAGCACGAAGTCAGGCACAGTTCTTATAAAGTAATTCAAAGGGACCGACCCAACGCCTCGCGAAGCAGCCTAGTTGCGATCTTCATAAAAAAAACAATTTGAAACATAAGACCATATATAGCGATGAAGTGCGGAGGTTCCGGGTGCTATATGCCTGCATTGTGTGCATCCCTCTACATAATACTAAGAGGTTGTATATTGTTGCGGCTTATGCACCTGAAGCACCTCAACCCCATGTTCTCATCGCAAAGCTCGAATAACTTCTTCGATTTATGCGACTGAACTCGAATGGAAACTTCTATATTCTGGCTGGAGATTCAAATCCCAAACATAGTGATTGGGGAAATAACGTACCCAACACTAGGGGAAGCCTGCTAAGCCATTGGCAGGCTATGCACTAGATAGAGTACAAAGTTAAGTCACTCGCAACGGATAGTCCGTCGTATCCTAGAAGCGGCTCCTATCCGGACCTTATGCTGCTTGACTCTCGATGGAGACTAGTTGACACAAACAAATAGCCTACGAACTGTCTATGGACCTTCACATACGACAGTGACCATTGCGGACTTAGTAATGTAATCACAGTCCTTACGAATTTACGGAGATGGAAAAGCATGTCGAAACGATTATAGTAGGATGCGTTGGCCCCGCTTTACCAAATCCCTGACAAGAGCGCTCACTTCGAATGCCTTCTTTCCACCTAGCCAATAGAAACCTGTCAAATAACGAAATCGACAGGTACCTCAAAGACATGGACGAAGTAATCAAACAGACAATGGACGATACCACGCCACAGGCACCACGATACTATGAACACGTATCGCAATGCGACAATAGACGCACTGCACAGACAGAAAAGTAGACTCCAGTCAAGACTCATACTATTGTAAAGACAGTTTACTGACAGGCAAAACTCGGAGGTAGGGACATTGACGTCACTGATTAAAAATCTCCAACATCTTATTAAAGAAAATTACAGAATATCTGTACTGGAACAACAAAATTCGTGCTGTAAAATCCAACAGCCCAAATATAGTATGTTCCCGCAAATAAATAAAATATTTCAGGATCTGAAGCTTCCGATAACGTCAGACAATGAACACTATTAACGTACAGCCAGCATTGATCCCGATGGCGCCGTCTTGGATGACGATTTCTTCGTGATCGGGGATCCACAGGAAAAGGTGAAGAAAGTGGGGGCTGTCTTCCAGGAAGTATATAAGGTGAATGACAGCATTCGCCCAAACCACGACCTAGAGCACAGAGTCCTACTTCATCACTTCTGCGTTCGAAATGATATCGATCATTGGCGATCAGAGAACCTTGGTTTTACCAGGCTCAATGAAGATTTCATGGCAAACCACGCCATCACCAGTGAAGGAGCTAATACCCTGTTCATTTATACGGAAGATCTCCAGATGACCTTCGAGTCACTGAAGAGGAAAAAAATCCGCAGGAACCGACGATATATACGCTTAGGCCCCTCCCACCAGATGTACGCCATCCTGTTCAACAATGCACTGAATAATGCATATTATCCAGTGCACTGGAAGACAGCGGTGGTACAACCAATCCCCAAGAAGGGTAAAGATACCTCTAACCCGGCAAATCTCCGGTCGATAAGTCTCCTTCCGAGTATCAGCAAGGTCTTCGAGAAGGTAGTCCATAGAGCCCTGTCTAAATGGGTTGAGGTGGTATATGTGTCCCTAGGCTCTGAAGGCGTCTTTCAACAAATCCTGCCATTTGCAACGTGCTCATAAGGAAGTCAGCGCAGTCTGGTGGACCGCAGAGCTAAAGCAACTCACGACCAGCAACTCAACAAAAGATCCGAAGACTGGGATCAAAATCCAGCTTCAATAAATACAAGAACAAAACAAGAGCAGTCTAAATCCTGGCGGGAGTTCTGCAAATCAATAGAGGATCTCAACGAAGCCGCACGGCTCAGAAAGATCCTTTCCAAGGACCCCTGTGTCCCAGGATTCATCCTTAAACCAGATGGTTCTTGGAAAAAATCCAGTCAGGAATCCCTAGAACTACAGACTGAAACCCACTTCCTAGGTTGTAAAACACCTGAAATCACAGACCCCTCCGGGACGACGGTTCACACAACTGAGGAAGTAATGAAAGAAATTAGTACAAAGGATAAAGTATCATGGGCAATGAATTCGTTCAAACCTTTTAAATCCCCGGGGCCAGACAATTTTTTGTCAGCGATGCTTCAATAATTTATTTTTATTCATAAAAGGCTGCGTTGCAAAAAGCGCATTCAGACTAAGGAAGTTCCCTTCGTGGAAACAAGCCAACTATGGACATGCAGCCGTACTCAAAATAATAGATGACCAGGGAAAAAACATGGTTCTAGTAACCTCGTAGCTACGACCGACTAAATTTCCTCTTGTGGCTATCGAACGCCGTGATCAACGAGCATCCGATTACGATTACGCTCCTCACCGACGGATCGAAAATGGACACAGGCATAGGGGTTGGATTCTACTCTGACACCCTGCACAAACATGGATCATTTAGACTTCCTGATTTGTGCAGCGTCTTCTCAGCAGAGATCCTGGCAATAGAGAAAGCAGCCAAACACCTACAAGTAACCGATATCCCATCATCGGATATCACCATCTTTGTAGACAGCCAGGTTGCACTGAAGTAAATAGGATCCTGCACAACGAGATCGAAGGCCGTCATGAAATGTCGCGAATCAGTGAAGTCCATCAGTCACATCAAGGTCAAACTCTGCTGGGTCCCGTGCCACAGCTTAATTGCAGGGAACGAAAGACCGGACGAATCGACCAGACCAGGATCTGAAATGAACATCAGCGAAGTGGACACGTCACTGCAACCACCGATCATTACATTATACCGGATCATAAATGACACAACAATAAAAGAAGCCAACTCGTCTTAGCTTGCAAGAAACGACTGTCACACGACAAGATCATCGTGGCCAGAGCTTAATATCGGCAAAACAAAAAAGCTCTTGGCATTTGACCGAAACTCGATCCGTATGCTCGTCGGAATGATCACAGAACATCGGAGTCCCGTCGGAGCAATGCCTCGGAAATGGAACTCGGTATTCAGCAATCTCTGCCGGAGCTGCGGCGACGAGGAAGAAACCGAGACGATTCAACATATGCTTTGCCACTGCCCAGTTCTCCGGAATCGGCGCCTAGCTCCGCTGAGCCATAGAATCTTCACAGAGACTGCGGACGTAGCAAATATATCGGATTCATAAAGAGCACGGGTTGGTCACCACGTGACATACGTAGGACAGGTTAAAAGAACGTGTACTCCATAAATTAAGGGATTCACAATGGGCCCTTTGGCCTCCGAGTGGAAGTCATGTTCAACCATCACACTTTCTTAACCTAACCTAACCTAATCTGCTACGTGGCCTTAATCACGCTCATGGTTGCCTATGGATGTCCCGTCTGATTCAATGTGGGAGCCAGCTTAACGGAAAGTATCCGGGTGTTTTAGAGACAATTTCTCAGGACTTGTCTCGGACTACATAAGACACCCAAATCTGAGTACACGAAATTTTACCCGAACGAGGTTCTATACAATAGGGCTAGGATTTTACGGGTGGACAATTTTCTGATAAGGTTGAATCGAAGCCACGTTGCAAGAGCAATGACTTCGGCCAATAACTTGATCTCCGTGGCAATTCGTATCACGAGAGGGTGCGCATAAACGGCTTTGTCCCCCCAGAAGCATTCCTCTATTTAGATAAATGTGGGCTTATACAGGATAGATTAGTGGTGCCGCTAATCTTCCACGTGTCCCGCAATTCCGTAGAGCGGCGACTTCTCTACAAACATCATGTCGCGCTCTGTGAGCCCGAGCGCCTCAGGTTTAGTAGAGTGGTATCATGCCAAGATAGGAGAGACGTTGCCCGACAGATCAACGCTTTTGGTGGCTGGAGGAACTCCGTCGTCGATTGCTGATAGTTCAGCCTCTTTAAGGCAAGGCCGGCCCAACACCGATGGCTAGCTTACATAGGTTAAGAAAGATTTAGATTAGGATTAAGGGTTAGTTAGTTTACATAACCTAAAAACTAAAAAAAAAAAAAAAATATCAAAAAAAAAATAAACATAAAATAATAAAATGTGAATCTACAAAAAAGACAGGGACTTAAATATTTTTGTCTTAAATAAAAAAAAAAAAAAAAAAAATGCTTAGAAAAAAAAAAACTTTAAAGTTATTACGTTCACCTGGCAATGCTACCAGGAATCTTATGCTAGTGTCAAAGAATTTCCCTACGATCCGAACCCATACAAAAATTTATACTGGCAGCACCTCGCTGAAATGCACGTGCTTTTCCTGAAAATCGTATGTAAACATTCCGGTAAATGGTTTGTTTTTGATTCGTTACTTTTCATCTTGTCATTCGTCTGCCATATGTCTCAGTGACAGCTCACCTGACAGTTTGGTGTATTTTCGTCCGAAGTGTGTTCTCTGACTTTGAAAATTACATTTCCTTTGGCAATAAAGCTGTTTTTTCTCTGTTAAAAAGTGATTTCTTATTCAATATGAATTCACGGTTACTATGCAGGATTTGGCAGCTACGAAGTATACACCTGTCCAGGAAGCTTCCGCTCACAATTCAGCAAGGTTATGCAATCCCCCACAACCAACACCTATGCATACCGGCATCACAGTTTCCCAGGAATTATTCCACAAATCTTTCCGTGAAAGAAAATATCAAATCGGTGGAACAGGCTTTCAGTAAGCTACAAGCTGATTACAAAATTCATGGAAATGTGCATCCAACTAATTTCGAAAAACTACTGGAGTCCCTTGAACTTGGTCCACCGCTCACCGATGAACAGAGCATATTTTTGCTAAACGCCTGTGCAGATTTGATGCCGTCCCAGAGCGCACAATCTCGAATGGAGGTGTTTCAGGAACTGTGGGACACTCTTAAAGCGAGCGGGAGTCTGAAGAAGGAGCACTACATCGCGTACCTTAGAGTACATGCGGCGAACGGTGTGGCTGTGACGGATTTTCAGAAGTTTATTGATGACAGTGGTCTAGCAGGAGATGGCGAGGTGTATGAGAAGCTCGTTGAACTCGCATGCGAACTAGGAGACTTGAAGACTACCACGGAAATCCTGGCTGCCATGAAAAAAAGTGGGTTTGCCCTTAGCGAGGGCGTATTCAACTCGCTGATTCTGGGGCATTCAAGGAACAAAAACTTAAAAGAAACTTTGGCAGTCCTAGAAACAATGGGCGCAGCGGGAATTGCACCAAGCAGCTCAACCTACACCCAGTTAATCATAGCTTACATCGAAAACGGAGAATTGGACAAGGCTACCGAAACCCTGGAACAACATTCTACCCTGTTAGCTCCCGGTCAAATCATCAAAATCATTCAAGCTTTAACGAATACCTCGAGCGGAGACAATCAGCATTTTATGGAGCTTCTAATCAAGCAACTGCCGGCCGATCTGCGCACTGGAAGGGAGATACCACCTATTATCCGCAATCTTTGCTCGGCTCTCATCCATGAAGGACGAATTGATCAAGCTTACAGCATCATAGCTGCCTTTCCCGCTCCGATTTTCAATGAAAACCAGGATACGGACAAGTTCGGTGTTGCTTTCTTGCAGGACCTCTTTCGCAGTAAGGTGCCTTCCGATAAAATCATTGAAATTGCCAAAAACCTCATGGAGACTGGGAAGAATCCACGCGGTCTACATGTTGCCTGCGATAGTGCTATGCGTCGGAACCCCATGCAAGCTGTCCCGTACATGAAAGCCCTATCCGAAGTGGAACCACTACGCCCACACTATTTCTGGCCACTGCTACTGCATAGTTTTCGTCAAAACGGCGAAGCTGGTGTTCTTAAATCGCTCAAGACTATGACCCGCCTGGGAGTCGTCTGTGATAATGAAACGTTAACATTCTATGTTCTCCCTCGGCTATCATTGACCTTGGAAACTCCACAACAAGCAATAAAATCCCTGGAGGAATGCGGCCTAAAGTCTTCTCAACTGTTAACCCCCATCATTGCGCATTTAATCCTCCAACAGAAGCTGACCGATGTCGTCAAAATCGCCCAACTGTACACATCAAAATTGGACACAAAACAATTCATCCGACCACTCGTGAACCTGATTCCAAGCGTCCGGGCCAATCGACTCTATCAGCAGTTCTGTAGCGCCGTTCACACGCTTGCCCAGAAGTCAGACGAGCCGAAGAGGGACTTTGTGGGTCAAGTTCTCCTCGAAGTAATAGGACATCAGAAACTCAGAAACGACAGTGTCATGTTAACCCGTCTCTTCACGGAATTGAGCAGGTTAGGCGCGCATATATCACCAGCTGCAGTGGAAATACTCATGAGCCACATGGGAACGCTGAAGAAGGACAAACTCGATATCGACGGAGTGCGTAGGATACTTTCTAGCATGAAATTGCCAACGTTGAATCTACCGGACTCGGATGGCTCTGGTGCTCACTTGACCCATCCGCGTGACATGTCCTACGATGAGTTGGAGTGTCACCTGGTAGAGCTCGAAACGAAAGGTATGAACACCCGTGGTGTGCTACGACGACTGCTTCAGGTCTGTGTAAGAGACAACCGACTCCAGAGAGCTCTCGAGATCAAAAAGAAATGCGAAGATGCAGGGGTGGCCATCAGTCCTGGCATGCTTGCGAGTATATTCGAGCTGCACATAAAATTGGGTGACTTTCCCTCTGCTGAAGCGACGTACAAACAACTGGGGACCGCCTTTCCTGGTAAGTTTCATGATATATTCGACGGAACGCCATTGATCTTTTTTTGTTTCAGGCTTCTTCTTGGACGAGCACAAGCTCATCGACTTTGCCGCTCTAATGGTGCGACAAAATAAGCTCGACGACGCTCTGGCTCTTCTCAAGGATCGTGCCGCCTTGAAAAAAGTGTTTGGCGGAGACTATGTCATTAAGAACGTCTGGAACTTCCTGACCAGCGTCGCTCAACTGGCTGCGAAACAACCCGATCTTCCCGTCGACAAAAACCTCACCAAAGAGATATTCTTCGTCCTAAGAAAACTCGGTTACTGCACCTCACATAACGCAGTGTTGGGTCCAATTGTCCGCGAATATATCTATCGCAAAGACCTTAGATCAGCAGTGGCTGAGGTCAAGGCACTCGCTAAAACCTTCCGTCACACACCTCTTCAATTCGAACTGACATCACTCCTCGTGCGTTTGAGCAACACCGATGAGTCAAATGAGTTCAACATTACCAAAGAGGACGCCAAGACACTGCTGGAGCAGTTAACATCCATTGTGTCAAGCGTCCACGGTCCAGTGAATATGAATTCCTCGCTCCTTCTAGCAATCGCCGAGTCCGGAACGACCAATCAGCTCCGGAAGCTTCTCATTAATCCGGACTTTCGAATCAACCAGGAAATGCTCTTTCAGAATTGCGAGCACCTTAACAAAGAGGGTAGCATCGACACGCTGATGAATCTGGCCAAGGCGTGTCGTGGACTGGGACACGCTTTAAAGGAACAAGATGTCTATAACATGCTGCTGTCGAAGTTTGCTAGCGACAATAATTACACGGCGTCGTTGGCGTTGTATGAAAGGTTGGAGGCGGATGATGAGCTGAAAATGTCGCAAGAATTCCTTAAGAACCTCGTTAAGCTACTGAAGGTGAACAAGATCGAGATACCGAGTAGCTTGGCCTTAAGGGCGCAAGTTATGTAATTGTAAGTTCATCTTTTGATTAGGTTTTAAGTAAGACAAGAGGACGAATCCGTTTATTGCTTTTGTGTTTGTAATAAAAATTGTTTTGAAACAAAGGAAAACGACTTTCGGGTGTTGAAAAGCTTTTCAAGCTTTTTGCGCAGTTTGTATTCCTACCATGATACGAGGTGTCGTCCGTGGCGTTTGGGCTTAATCGGGATGTTAAATCTCTCCGTACGGAATGTATGTATATTGCCCTGAGTATTAGGCTCGGAGTTTGCTTTATTGGCTTGGGGTCTGGTATCGAGGTGTGCTCGGAGTTTGATATGTAGGCTCAAGGCCTTGCACATTGGTTCAAGGTCGGCTATATGAACTTGGGGTCTTGACATATATGCTCGAGGTCTGGTTTATGGGATCGGGCTCTGACAGGTTTGGCGCCTGATGTTTTGACTCGAGGAGTGGTGTATGGGCTCGGAGTGTGATGTACTTTTTTTTTTGGTTGCGCCAACGGACGTGTGATCTGCTAAAGATACCAGAACTCGAGTTACTGGCATGTACGATTCGCTAACCTGAGTAGTCGGTGACAGGAATACGTCTACGTACTAGCCCACACCATACACACTTTAACCACTCTATATCTACTAATGCCTGACGGCAGTTCCGCGGGGCTAGCTGGCACTTTATGCTATTCTTCCCGTGTGTGACATTCCTTTCTCTAAAGGAGCTGTCGCTTGGGTTTGGTTGCTCACCCTGACTCTTTTCAGCTGCCAAAGTTCCTTCATGATTATTGCCGCGCTTTGTTTCACAGCAGCCGGAGTTGGTATTTCTCCAATTATTTCTTCAAGGCCTGTACGTTCTGTGCAAAAATATGGGCATTGAAAAAATACATGTTCTGGCCTCTCCACAGTTTGGAAAAATAGGAGATTCATCAAGCCCAAACCTATTTAGATAAGCTCGGTAGCAGCCATATCAGATTATGAACTGGATGAGACAAAAATCAATTTCTCCATGGTACCGATTCATCCGTTTTTGTATATCCGGTATAAGTCAATGGGTCCATCTTCCCTTTATTGACTGATTCCATCTCTCCTGCCATGTTCAATGCTGTCTTTCTTCCAGCTCAATACACTGAAGTAAGGAGTTTCTGGATTTTGGTCGGTCGCAGGTCCTTGGTAGCTCTATAGCCAAGACATCCGTTGGTAACATTCCCGCGATAACACATATAGTATCATCTGATACCCTCCGAAAAGCGGAGCACACTCTCTGCGCCCATAGTCGGCAAACGGAATTAACTCTTCTTGAGTGGGACTTAGTTTTCACTGCCCATATTGGTGCCGCATACATTATTATTGACTGCGCCACTCTTGACACTCACTTGTTGTCTGGGTCGTCCAATATTAATCATGATTCTGGGGTGGAATCGGCTAAGGTGATAAGTGATAGTCACTTTGGTGACAGTCATTTGTGACTTCATCTTTTGTTATCGGGTGCGATTATCATAAAAAAAGTTCAGAAAAGGAGGAAAAAGTTCGGAAAATTATCAAAAAAAAAAATTCAAAAATTAAAAACAGAGCAATAAAACGAATTTGTTGCAAAATAGAGTGTCCCTAAGAGCATCATGAATTTTCGCGGCTTCACTGTTGGATGGTTGGAAGTCTTCTTGCATATTGGATTGGTGAGTGAGATTGGTTGGTTGTTGGGGAATATCACTTTCATTCAACGGGACCTTCAAATCCCAGCAAAAGCTGTGCAGTGCAACACAAACATGAATCTAAAAAAACAATCATTTACCATAATTTTAACAATATTAACTCGAAATTATTCCTACTTACATGTCATCTGCAAGCTGGCGTTAAACCGTACTGAAGACTGAATTTTAGACCGATTTCTCAAATTCTTCCTCAGAGTTCTGACTGCTATCACTGTCTCATTGACCTCTTCATCTTTGCTTAAAAATAGCTCCAAGTACGAAAACCTATTTTGTATTTTACAAAACACACAAAAACACAAACCAAAGTCCCATCTAATGCACAAAGCATATGAAAGTGATAGCTAAATAGCTGTCAATAGAAAAATGTCAGATTGTCAGAAAAATGTGACAATCACAATGACTATCACCTTACTAGTGTTGCGTTACTCATACAAAATGCACTACAATTGTCCCACTTCAATTCATGTCATAATCAGAGACACCTCACGTCCTCATGTCCCATACACCAGTACAAAAATATCCCAACACCTCAAAAAAAATATTTTTCCCACTTCAATTCTTCTCATAGTCAGAGGCACCGCAAGTCCTCATGTCCCATACACCAATACAAAAATATCCCCACAATTAAAAAAAAAAATTTTTCCACTTCAATTCTTGTCATAGTCAGAGGCACCTCAAGTCCTCATGTCCCATACACCAGTACAAAAATATCCCAACACCTCAAAAAAAATATTTTTCCACTTCAATTCTTGTCATAGTCAGAGGCACCTCACGTCCTCATGTCCCATACACCAGTACAAAAATATCCCAACACCTCAAAAAAAATATTTTTCCCACTTCAATTCTTGTCATAGTCAGAGGCACCTCAAGTCCTCATGTCCCATACACCAGTACAAAAATATCCCAACACCTCAAAAAAAATATTTTTCCACTTCAATTCTTGTGATAGTCAGAGGCACCTCACGTCCTCATGTCCCATACACCAGTACAAAAATATCCCAATACCTCAAAAAAAATTATTTGTCCCACTTCAATTCTTGTCATAGTCAGAGGCACCTCACGTCCTCATGTCCCATACACCAGTACAAAAATATCCCAACACCTCAAAAAAAATATTTTTCCCACTTCAATTCTTGTCATAGTCAGAGGCACCTCAAGTCCTCATGTCCCATACACCAGTACAAAAATATCCCAACACCACAAAAAAATTATTTGTCCCACTTCAATTCTTGTCATAGTCAGAGGCTCCTCACGTCCTCATGTCCCATACACCAGTACAAAAATATCCCAATACCTCAAAAAAAATTATTTGTCCCACTTCAATTCTTGTCATAGTCAGAGGCACCTCACGTCCGCATGTCCCATACACCCGTACAAAAATATCCCAACACCTCAAAAAAAATATTTTTCCCACTTCAATTCTTGTCATAGTCAGAGGCACCTCACGTCCTCATGTCCCATACACCAGTACAAAAATATCCCAACACCTCAAAAAAAATATTTTCCCACTTTGATTCGTGTCACCTCAGAGGCACCTCACGACTTTTGCATTAGTATTCCAAGCTATCAATGGGACATGTGACAAGATGTACCTCAAATGAGGTGGGACAATGTACCACTTCACTCCCCCAAATGAGTACCTCATACAAACTCAATAAAAATGCGTGTCCAACCCAACACTACACCTTACACGATACCGAAACAGAGAATGTGACTGTCACTTA
This sequence comes from Merodon equestris, assembly GCA_958301585.1. Taxonomy (NCBI): domain Eukaryota; kingdom Metazoa; phylum Arthropoda; class Insecta; order Diptera; family Syrphidae; genus Merodon; species Merodon equestris. Next base: position 105,587,429 of record OY284415.1, read on the forward strand.
TCACAAATCACCTTAGCCGATTGCACCCCTGGATAAGTCAGCACACACCCGAGCCGAAAACCTTTTCCAAGGTGTTCCTTCTTAGTGAGCCTAGCGTCAATCATCACATCTAGGTATCTGGACACCGATTTTGACGTTATGTTTTGATCGCCTAACTGATCGTGATTATTTCTCTTTTCTTGCGGGTGCTAACTATGATAGTACTGCTTGCGTTTTATGTTCGGCGAGCTCTTACCCGACTGCTGACATCCATCGTCTCACGTTTCGGATACATACGTTCCCGTTGCCCTTTATTTCTTTTAGGTGTTTCGCTGTCACACAAGCAAAGCCTATTATTTTTGTCACATCGAGGATTTCAAGGCTCAGATCAATGGGACCTAGTACCAATCCTTGTGGTAATCTGCCCGATATGTGATACTGTCTAACCCAGGGTTGCCCAACCTTTTTTTGTCCGTGGGCCGGATTCATCATGACATACGATTTCGCGGGCCGGATTCTTTATAATTGCATATCTTAGTAACACCTTTGAAAAAAATTCAACATTTTCAATGAATTCACGAATATGTTTGTGCTGATTCATTTTTTTTAAATATTTATAAATTTTATGAAAATGTTGCGTTTTTTAATTTATTTTTAGAATTAAATGAAATCATAAAAGGTTAAAATTTCAAAAGAACAAAATCTGTACTCACGATTTATTAATGTGAAGTCTGATGTTGTTTTTCAGAAACTAATTTTTTAATATTTGGTTCAAGTTGAGTGACGTTCATCCTTAATATGGAATGAAGGTGATCATCTGAAAGTCGAGCGCGAGACGCTGGTTTGGCTCTTTTTAAAGTTGAAAATGTTTGTTCACAAATGTACGTGCTTGCAAACGCCGTTGTCATTTTCATTCCAAGGTTTCTCAAATTCGGATAAGAATCTAACGCTGCATAAAAATCTGGTAAGGACTTCTCGCGAAAAAGATCCTGTAATGGTGTTTGGCATTGCAATTCAATTAATTCTAATTGTAAATCACCTGGCGCCGTAGAAACATCCACTGTAAAAGGATTTTCAAACAAGCGTATTTCATTTTTAATCCGGTGAAAATCTGCAAATCTATCTTCGAAACTTTTGCTGAGTAATTGCAGCATCTTGGTAATTTTTTCACTTGGAAAATGATCATTTTTCCTTTCTTTACGTAAAGCAGTGCAAGTCGGAAAGTGCGTCAACTGTCCTTTTTCCGTTTGCTGTATGAAAAGCTTTAATTTTGTTTGAAACGCACATAAATCAGCATATACATGGGAAATAAGTTTGTCTTTGCATTGCAATTTGAGATTAAGTTCATTTACATACGCAGTTAAATCACAGAGTATAGCTAAATCCCACAGCCACACAGGGTTACTTAGTTCGTGGAGCTGAGTTGATTTTTCAATAAAGAATATATCAATTTCATGTCTCAAATCAAAAAATCGCTGTAGTACCCTACCGCGGCTCAGCCAGCGGATTTCGCTATGATAAACCACATCACCATATTCGGCTTCAATTTGTAAAAGAAATTCTTTGAATATTCTGTGATTCGTAGAATATGATCTTATTAAATTTACGGATTTAGTAACTACCTTCATAACATGATCTAAATTTAAAATTTTTCCACAAAGATTTTGTTGGTGAATGATACAATGTATATCCAACGGCGGTGATCCATTTGATTCCAGCACTTTTTTCCTTAATCTGGCTACTAGCCCATTGTGCCGACCAACCATAGATGGAGCGCCATCTGTAGTTATGGCCGTTAATTTATTCCAGTCAAGGTTAAGATCATCAAAAATTTCGGATACTTCCTTAAATAAATCTTCACCCGTTGTTTTAATACTTTTCATTGCAGCAAGTTCCTCCGTAACTTCAAAACTATTATTTATTCCACGGATGAATACAAGCAATTGCGCAATATCAGTCACGTCCGTAGATTCATCTGTAGCAATGGAAAACATTTTGAACTGACTTGCTTTTGATTTTAATTGTACCATAAGATCACTTCCTAAATCTTCTATTCTTCGTGTCATTGTCATACGTGATAAACTCACAGATTCGAATGCACTTTTTTTTTCCGGGCACACTTCTTCCACTACCGCCATTAAGCACCTTTTAACAAATTCCCCATCTGAAAATGGATGAACTTCTTTGCCTATTATGTGACCTACTCGATAGCTAGCTCGCACAATCGACTCATTAATATTTTTCGCGTTGTTAAATAGTTTGGTTAATCCGCCAATTTCACTTTGTAAATTTGTAATTTTATTTTCGCGGCACACACCGACGTATTTGTTATATGTCTGCTTATGTTTGGAATCGTAATGTCGTTTGATGTTATGTTCTTTAAATACAGATAAACTTTCCTTGCAAATAAGGCATAAGCATTTTTCCCCTTGCGCCACAAAAAAGTACATGTTTGTCCATTTCTCTTGAAAAACGCGGCACTCACTATCCACTTTACGTTTTTTCGTCGACATTATTTGGGGTAAAAATATTCAATATTATAAAACTTTCACAAAATTAAATTTATATTTTTTAATAACTTATTTATCAAAAATTAACTTAAAGTTTTCACAAAAGTTAATGTAAACATATGTGAGCATCTCCTATGAAATAATTACCACAAGTAACTCCATGATTATAACTAACTTCACTCTGTAGTCACCTCGACTATCGGCCACTCGCAGCAGCACTAGTCGACATCGGCATGACACACCGTGTCATGCCGATGTCATGTACAAATACAAATTATTCAATCAAAATACATATAACAATATCAGAAATATTGTAGTTAATAAAATTCACAGAAAATACTTTAATAAATTTAAAAAATACGCGGTATTTGGTCAATAATTTACGAATATCCGACTAGGAGCTCGCGGGCCGTAGGTTGGGCACCGCTGGTCTAACCCCTTCGCCGGTTTCATAAAACAGATGCCGTTTCTCGAAATAGCTTAATATTATTTTAATGGGGAACCCAGGCGCCATCAAGTTTTGCCATGACTGTTTTGTAGGCGGTACCCCAAGGATTTACATCTCCTTGCGCGCAGAGGTCTTTAAAGCTGTCACTTTTGCTTCTCTAAATGGCTAATTTCAGGTCCATACGTCTATTTTTTGTTTTTTATAATTCGTGCAGGTTCAATAGTGTACGCTCTTATGGTGTTTGTCACACAACCGGGACGGGGTGCAGGTGGTTTGTGTCGAAGATGTATGTTCACTACTCTCCGAGGGTGGTTGTCCTAGATATGATTTGAGAGATTCGACTGAATTTGCGTTGGTTGTAGTTCATAGTAGCTCCTTTGTTTCCATGTCATTAAGGTGTTATATTCGAAGTGCCACACAGAATTTTGAATTGATCTTATGCTGCGAGTGTTATGCCTTCGTCAGCACTTTTTGATCATCTCTCATTCACAACTGATGTTTTTCCACATTTTTCCGTGTAGGAATTGTCCCTGACTTGAACTACAGACCTTCGGCTCAACAGTCGGTGATGATTACCATTGCACCACGACCGTCCCCACCCCTGTATTGCATCTGTAGATTCTGATGGGAGGGCAAACCTCTGGATCGCTGGTACAGTCTTTTCGCTCCATGGTACTTGCTGGGAAGCTGTGCTATCTCTTGGTTCCACCAGTACACTGGTGGCCCGCGATTTTTTGAGGTTCTCCAGACCATGAATGCATCGCAAGCCCTCATTATTTGTCTAGTAATCTAAGCAGCTATAGCATTTGCTGTTCCTGACGTTATTGTAGACCTTCTAAAGGTGAAGGTAAAGGAGTCTTCGTCCAGTGCCTAGTTTCCGTTGTGCCTTCTTTAGTGGGGGTTCCTGGTTGGCTCTCCTTGCGCTTGGATTCGTAAATTGGCACAGAGTCCGATGTATTGGTCCGGGATGTGATGTATGAGCTTGGGATCTGTTGCAAAGACAGCCACCCACAGTCAACTCGCCGTTGATTTTGTCGACTCCATATTTCCCACACCTGAAATGAGTTCAATCCGATGAACTCTTCCAACGAACCCGAAATAATCGCCAACCTCTTTGATCATTTCTTCAGCCAATCATTCACCAACCAGGATATTCAACCCGATGACGACTATTTTCGATATTTGAAAGACTGCTTCCAGACGTCTCTTGTCTCACTGAACATAATTTCCGACCTAATCGCGACTACTCTCCCAGTCTTGACCGTCTGCCTGCCATAGTTTTAAAAAAGTGACTGAACCATTTTATTTTACCCCATACCGCTCTATTTCAAAGCTCTATCTCTCAAGGACTCTTTCCTCAGCTTTGGATTTATGCTTATATCATTCCAGTCCACAAAATGGGACTGAAAAATGATGATGATTGTAACCAGTGTCGCCGGTCCGGCCGATAAATAATAGATGTTTATTTTATCTATTCCATACAAGCAGTTACAATGATATATGCGTTACTTACTTGGGTACTCAGCTGGCTGGCGTATGAACTCGGCGACGTTCTGGCGGCAACTCTCCGAAAATGAAGATCCATGAGGTTATTGAAAAATGTCAGCAAGTGACATACGTCAAACGATGTCGAATGAGTGCGTTCACCAAGCTCACACCCGAACCAGCCACTTACCCTGTTACATAATTCCTTTTACTTCCGACATCCCACCCCCATGAGGCTCCAAAACAGCAAGTCTCCTGAATGTGCCGCTCGAAGTAGCAAGCTTAGCGAATCTTATCTGGCCATCCTTTTCCCGCACTTTTGTTACCCTTCCTCTGGTCAACTGACTTCTCGGCACGTGGACGTCGCATACAAGGACCAAACTACCAACTTCAATCGGCGGAACTTCCTTAAACCATTCGCACCTTTTTGTCAAGACAAGAAGGTACTCCCCCATCCATCTCGTCCAAAATCGTTTTTTTAAGTGCTGCGCCACCCTCCATTGTGTTCGGAGACACAGTGCCTTATTCTCAAACGGACCCGGTGTTTGAATTGAGTTTGAAGCTCCAAGTAGGAAGTGGTTTGGGGTGCGTGGTTCACCCTCCAGAGACGATGCCGGAAGGTGTGTTAAAGGCCGGCTATTGATGATATTTTCCGCCTCTATCAAAGCACTTTGCAGGGTTTCTACCCTTGGTGCAACCTCAGACAACGTGAATGACAAGGCTCGTTTTATGGATTGCACGAGTCTCTCTCTACAGCCTCGGGCATGTGGGCTTTGTGGGCGATTGAACAGCCACTCGATCCCTTTGGAAGACAACTCTGCCTTTAAAGCTTCTACATCGAATATACCGTTTTTCTTTGGAGGCAGCAGACTCCAATAAAGTTGCTGCAATTGTCGTTTGGTTGGTGGACAAATCGGCGGCAATCTCGACATGAACCGCCCGTAATGTGAGGCAAGTAATGAGGGCGTCTCCTTTCGCCGTCCTATTGTGACGTTGACTGGGCCGATACAATCAAGCAGATCGCAATGCAGGTACCTACAACTTTTGTCGTACTTCGGCCACTACAGTGTCATCCATAGGGGTATTTGCATCAAAAGTAAATTTTTCAAAATGTAAAGTTAAGAAGTAATTCTTTACCCAACGGTTTCTGGAAAACTCTTTACACAATGCACCGTTATCATTTTAATTTTGTGTGCACATACTTGCCCACTGGCGTCAGTCCAAGGTCAGCGGTCAAAAGGGTTATTTGTTTGTCAGAGAATTTGCGACAAAACTAATCAGTTTTATAACTAATATTGTAATTTTTTTTCCCATTGTGTAATAAGTTTTTTATTATGGATAATTTAGTACCAGGTATGTGCTTTAGTATAAACCAGCTTTAGTAGATCCATAGTGCTGTTTATACCGAGTTTTTTTTTTTACTCAACATGAAAAGAGGCATTTTTTTGGCGTTTGTTTTTGGTGAATAATAGAGTTTTTTCACATACTTCGGCATTATTCGGTAGGAATGTTGGTATTACATGATAAAACATTTCTGGAATAGGATAAAAAAAAAAATTCTGCCCATTTTTGCCTTTTTGGATCTATGCTTCCGAAATGTGTGTGTCGTTCGTCGCAAATTAACTGGTCATTTTTGCTTATTGAGACTAGTACGTCCGTTATGTACATACATATATGTTATTTGTTGTAAGTTCTATTTCTCATATTAAGACCAAAATGCCTGTTTTTTGAAGGGTCATCATAATATTATAACAAAACAACATTTATATGACATAATGCGATAGAATGAAGGGAGAGACATTGACGAAAAGTTGGACTATGTTGAAAATTATTTGTTAAGTAAAGTTTCTTGTACCGGCGGAGATAGACTTAATGATTTTAAGCTTAAAATATAACGTTTAAGGTATTTTTATACTAAACTAAATTTATATTTTGTTGCATAAATTAATTTACCATTTTTTTACTTTTGATTTTACGTTTAAGATATGAATTTAAGTTAAGATGGTCAAGTGCACGAAAGACAGATGCAATATTTAAAAAAAATTGAAGTTTGGGTTCAGGGAGTTTTCGAAATCCCCTTAGCTTTAGTTAGACCTGGCCGCCCAATGAAGTATTTCGAAGAGATTAGTACATATGAGTAGCAAAAGAAGAAGAACGCAAACAATACTTCACAATGTTTCAACGAAAGAGCTTATGTACGCCGCTCAAATGAAGTTACATGGGGCTGGGAAGACAGCATTTAAGGAAGTAGTCAAATCTCCGCGAAAAGCCAAAAAAACTCAAGGAAGCAATTTCCAACAGATTGTTAGATAAAAATACAAGATTGTCTATCTACTCACAAAGCTCTTTCTATTTTTGTTGAAGCGGGTTTATCACGCAGGCAATACGATATAATAAGAACAAGCAACAAAAAAATGTTTCCTTGCTACAGTATACTGCAAAAAGAAAAAAAACAATGCCCCGGAGTCATATACTGCAACGGAAAATTTCGCTGAAGTTAACTTGCAGGACTTACTAAATCACACTGCTGAAAGAATAATTTTGTATTTGGATGAACTAGTAAAAACCTTGAGCAATAGCGAGTGTAGTTCTTTGGAACCTATATCGAAATGGGGATGTGACGGTTCACAGCAAACTCAATACAAACAAAAGTTTGCAAATAACACTGACTCGGATGCATTTATATTCCAAGTCTCATTTCTGAACTTAGTAAACGCGAACAGAAGGCACAAGCATTGAAATTAAGCACACGTTGACATTTACCATTGTTGATGGCAAAGTCTGTAATGCAGCAACTAATACAAAGTCAACATTAAAATGTTATATTTGCGGAGCTACATCAAAAGATTTTAACAATTTAACCAAATCAAAAGAAGTTAATGGAGAAGCGTTGAAGTTTGGTTTATCAATTCTGCATGCTAGAATACGTTTTTCGTTTTTTGGAAAGCATTCTTCATCTCTCATACAAACTTCCCTTAAAAAAATGGCAGCTTCGAACAGAGGAAGATAAAAGTATTGCCAAGAAGAAGTAAACTGAAGGACAGGAGAAGTTCAGAACCAAACTAGGACTCATTGTAGATGTTCCAAAACCAGGGTTTGGCAGTTCGAATGACGGCAATACTAGTCGAAGATTTTTTAATGATCCTGAAGAAGTATAAGTAAAATATTGGAAGTTTTATCTAGTGGATTTAAAATAAACACTTTAAAGTTTGCGATATTTGCACACGATACGGCTAAGCTTTATATTGAGTTATACCCATGGCATCTGATGACTCCAAACATGCACAAAATTCTTCTGCATGGATCCGAAGTAATTGAAAATGCTCTTTTACCCATCGGACAATTATCGGAAGAAGCAGCAGAAGCGCGCAATAAGCATCTTCGATTATACCGCTTGAATTATGCCAGAAAATTTTCAAGGAGAGACTGCAACATGGATGTTCTAAACAGGTTAAATCAAAACAGATGTCAAAGGGTACTGCCATAGCTGCGACGATTCTTCCTTTAACTCGGGGAAGCCCCTCTTCGTCCAAATACGGTGTAAGTTTGATGATATTAAGTTGTCAATCTCTTTTTTTTCTAAGCATTTTTTTTAATATAGACAAAAATGTTTAAGTCTAGATTAACTATGTATCTTATCTAATTAAAATTACCCTATTGGCCATGTGCGGGCACTCTAAAGCAGACAGCACATTCTTAAAACTATGTCTTTAATCAATAACTTAATTAACATAAAAGAATAATTGAATAATAAAAGCTAAGAAAATTTTACAAAAAACAAAATCTTAGCATCTGAATTTAATTTATCAATATACTCGGCGAACGCTGCTCGTTGCACCTGATGGCATACGGTGCGCTGAACGTATTCGAGCTCAATTGCAGATAATTTCCCTTGATCGGCACATCTTCTCCGGCACATGGCGATCGTACGCTGCAGCTTCAGGAACGTTGAAAACCGTTCTGCATCAAAGATCACGTCGAACTTCGAGATCAGAAGCAGAACATAGTTTCGATGCAACACTTCTGGGTTCATGCTCTACGATATCGTCCGGCAGTTTTGGCCACTCTGGTACCGTCAACCTTAGAAACGGTGGCCCTCTAACCCAGAGGTTATTGACATCAATTTGCAGCGGGTAACGGACTCTGGTACCTTCGTCCGCTGGGTTCAGTCGGGATGGAATCCAGCGCTATTGATTGATTTTACTGCTTTCCATTATCTCTGCTATCCGAAAGGCAACGAAGTCCTTGTGGCGGCGAGGATCGGTGTAAAGCCACTGCAGTACAGTCTTTGAATCGGTCGAAAACGTCTGCCTGATGATCGGCAGGTTATGATATGGAACTGCAAAGTCGTATCCCTGTATCCCATCGGCTGAAAGTTGAAGGCGAGGTACTAAAAAGAGATTCTTCGGAGCGGCCTTCGTTTTGCCGCACACAAACGATATGTGAACACTTTTGTCGAATTCGATGCGAAGATAGGTGACGGCGCTAAAAGACTTTTCGCTCGTGTCGACGAAGCTGTGCAGATCGATGCGTCGGGAGCTGCCGATAGGATAATCGTGATATCTGGAAATGTTCAAATTCTTCAGATTTGGTAACTCCATCTTCCATTGTTTCCATAGGGTGAAGGTTTCTTCAGGAATTGGGTCATCCCATTCGATTCCAAAACGCCAAATTATTCGCAACAACAATTTTAAATGTAGGGCGAAATTGGCAATCATCCCAAAGGGATCGAATACGAAAATCGTTATACAAAGAAATTGTCGTTTGGTTGGGCAGACGTGTCATGACGTCTTGGCTAACATGTGCGAAGTTGAGGCGAAAGGCGAGAACATCCTCCGTGCTGTCCCAGTATATACTCAGAATCTTCTCCGGCCCCATGGTTGCGTCTATACACATAGGATATTCCGGCAAGAACTTCTTTTGAATTTGACATTCGATTTCGCAGCTTAAACCCGCCGTGTTGGTGGATTGATGGTCTCTGGTCACCGCAATGGCCTCCGGGATGCTATCGAAGCTATTGACAAAATCATCCACTTATGATTTTGGACTATGAATTCAACCGCTCTAGGGTTTGCCTTTGCAAACTGTGTCGCATTGAAATTTGTGATGAAGTTAGCTGAGCATGGTGAACAGCTGGCCCCGAATGTCATCACGTAGCCACCGATACATTCCGTCGGATTACTTCTCCAGAGGAAACGTTGTACGTGTTGATCCTCGGGTCGTGTCACCATCTGATGGAACACTTCCTTTATGTCTCCTGTCAAGGCTACCGGTCGTTAAAAAGAAAGGTTGTTAACGGTCTGTAGTCGTCAGGACCCTTTAGAAGCGCAAGGTTTAGAGAGATCCCATTTACAACAGCTGCTGCATCGAAAACCAACCGAATCTTTCTGGCTTGTGGATTTTTATCGCCGAAATGCAGAAGATACCAAGTTCTTGGGGTGCTAACTCTGGCCTCAGCTGGACTTAACTTTCTAACGTACCCTTTGTCTATGTAGCTATTGACGATTTCCTATTTCTTTTCGCGAAATCGGGATCCCTCCGCGTTTTACTCTCCAGGTAGAGAAGTCTTTTTTTTTGCTAATGAGTAACTCTCGGGTAAACCCACGGTGCCGTCTTTCCATAAGAGGCTGGTCTGGAAGCGCTTCCCGATCTTCTTTGTGGTAGTCGATAAAATCTCTACTGCTCTTTTGTCAGCGGCGGATATAAGTTTTTCTTTCGTCGGCTTGATCCCAAAATTCTCAATACAAAGGTATTCCTCTACCATTTGCTGCAAAGGTAAGTTCTGCGCCTGATGTTGGTTGTTGCATAGTTCGATGACATCTTGTTGCGTGGAGTCTTCCACCGCCGTCCATTCACGAGTCTTGTGAGGACCATTCGGTATGACATGAACTGAGCCTATCGGTGCTCCTAAGTGGCTATTATCGAGGCCGATGAGGGTTTCTGGCTTGGCATTGGTGTATTCCAAAAGTGGTATTGCTGACTTTGTACCACTTTTGACCACTGTTTGTACTCCCTTTATGGCTAATATGTTGGTACCGTTTTGATCGGCACTTATCTTAACATAGACGGCAAAGAATTCCTCTCGAATTGTTTCCTTGCTGAACCACTGTACACTCTACACTCCATCCCACTCAATCGTAGTCGCTTAGCTAGACTTGAACTCATTATAGTTACCGCGGATCCTTCATCAAGTAGGGCGAATGTTCGCACTATATCATCGTCGTTGTAGACTCGCATAAGTAGAACTCTGAACAAAATCTTCCTGTCCGCTTTCATACTGCAACTGAGGACGGGTTCTGTTTTTCTGGTTGCTGATCAATACGGATTTCTGTGCTGAATGTTAACTCAATCTCTTCGTGCAGTGATTGAAATCTTTCGAAGTCTGCATGTCGTTACGGCGTAGCCCTATTTAAGGCAACCGAAGGAAAGATTATTTCTTTTTACGAATTTCCACTTACTCTGTGAATCCAATTTCGTGAAGGACCTCTCGTAGTGTGCAGAACGTTTGCACGTTTAAGTCTTAAATTAGCTTTACTATTTGTTTGTGAAGACGACGAACCTGTTGTAATAAGGTAAACCATACGTGCCAACCGATCTTCAGATTTATTATCTCTGATCCAATTAATGCTACCTCTGGTGTCCCACAAGGTAGTCATCTCGGCCCATTGATATTTATTCTAACCATTAATGATGTCGTTATTCTGAAGTTTAAGCACTCCTTATATGCCGATGATATGAAAATATTTAAACACATATCTTCTCTTGTTGGCTCGTGCTCTCACCAATCAGACCTTAACAGGTTCATTACTTGGTGTCAAAAAAACCATCTCGAGCTCAATGTCAGTAAATGCCAAACCATCAGTTACTCCCGCAAGCGCTCTCCCTCACCACCCGGAACCTACATTGTTCATAATGAAGTCGTTCCCCCTGTTATCAACATTATCAAAAGTGCCAACTTTGCCCTCGGTTTCGTGAAATATTGGCCCAAAGAATTCTCGAATCCTTACGCTACGAAATCATTATACATTTCGTTAGGTCCCTTCTCGAATATGCTAGCCAAGTCTGGTCGCCCTCTTACGAATCCCACACTACGCGTATTGAGGCTATTCAACGTAGGTTTATCCGTTTTGCCCTTCGTGGCCTTCCTCGAGCTGACCCCCTTAATTTAAAACTTTATACGGATCGCCTAAAATTAATCAACCTCCAACCCCTTAGAGAACGACGCGGTGTTGCAGGTAATATTTTTTTTCATGACTTTCTCAGCGGTAACATTGACAGCCCCACATTATTGCATATAATTCCCCTTAACACCACGTAACCTTCGGTCCTGCCCCTTTCCCTATAAACACTCACCGCACAAATTATGGCTTCCACGAACCAATGCCTAGAATGCTGCGTAAGGCTAACACAAATATTTTCCAGTCCAGCCTTAGAATGGCCCTGTACCACAACTCTACACCCTCTCCTTAATCGTTTCCACCCAGCCACCTAGTTAATAAGTGAATTCAGTTATTTTTTTTTATTAAGGTTTGTGTCAAGCTAATAAAGTGCCGCTATGGGTGTCAAAATCAAAACTCTTTAGGCTCGGGGTCTGGTGTATAGGATCATGGCTGATATATCGGCTCGTTTATTGTTTCATGGTTGGGCTCAATGGCTAGGAATTAGGTATAAGGGCTGTTGAAAGTATCATCTGGCAGCGCTTCAACTGTCAGAAATGTAAACTATAAAAGAAAGTCGAAAGGTTCCTCTTTGTTTGTCACACTAGGATGTGTATACATATAGAGTAATCGTCAAAAATAAAAGATGATCACCTTTTATTTCCAATAGGGACACGGCTCTGAGGCTCTGATATGCTTGCTTAAGATTTACTTACTTTTTAGAGTAGAGAATTGGAGAGTGTCCACTAACTGTTCCTTTTCGGACCACAGCCGGATGCTCTTCAACCTTAACGTTAATAAAGAAAAACCGAAACCTTTCAGAAACCCTCAGAAGACAGACTGGAATCTTTTCTCAAACCTAGTTGCCAACAGGTTAGTACCGCCACAAGCCACCACTAATCCTGATCCAACTTACATTGAGAATTCAGTCGAAAATCTTGTGAGAATTCTGAAAGCGGCTTTCAACAAATCCGTCAGGATTGCAACGTGCTCGCAGGAAGACCAGCGCAGTCTGGTGGACCACAGAGCTAAAGCTCACGACCAGAGTTCGAAATTTATTCAATAGAGCAAAGATCAGCAAAAGATCCGAAGACTGGGATAACTACAAATCCAGCCTTAATGAATACAAGAGCAAAACAAGAGCAGCAAAATCTAAATCCTGGCGGGAGTTCTGCGAATCAATAGAGGATCTCAACGAAGCCGCAAGGCTCAGGAAAATCCTATCCAAGGACCCCTGAGTCCCGGGATTCATCCTTAAACCAGATGGTTCTTGGGCAGAATCCAGTCAGTAATCCCTAGAACTGCTGACTGAAACCCACTTCCCAGGCTGTAAAACCCCTGAAACCGCAGTCTCCTTCGAGACGACGGTTCACACAACCGAAGAAGTAATAAACAAGATTATCACAACGGATAAAGTATCATGGGCAATAAATTCGTTCAAACCCTTTAAATCTCCGGGGCTGGACGATATCTTGCCAGCGATGCTTCAAAAAACACAGACCCACACTGTACCCCATCTCGTAAGCATTTTTTCCAATTGCCTACGCGCGGGGTACATCCCAACACAGTGGAAAGAAATAAAGGTAATTTTCATACCTAAGGCAGGTAAACCATCCCATACTGCCGCAAAGGACTATAGGCCAATTAGTCTCTCGTCGTTTCTTTTAAAAACCTTGGAGAGACTCCTTGACCTATACATCAGAGGACTCATCAACTCACGCAACTTATGCAACACCCAACACGCCTACCTTAAAGGCAGATCAGTGGAAAGTGCTCTGCATAGTGTTGTCCGTGAAATTGAGGACTCGCTGAACCTAAAAGGCACACCACAAGGAGGAGTTCTCTCCCTCCTACTGTGGCTTCTTACAAAATCCTCAAATTCTTTATGGAGAAAGACACAAAGATCATAGCGTACGCGGATGGCCTGGTTATCTTGATAAAAGGGAAATTTCTACCAACTATCAGTGAACTAATGGAATCTGCGCTGAGAGAACTCTCCTCGTGGGCAAGACAGAACGGTCTGAGAATAAACCCCCAGAAAACCGAGCTGGTTTTGTTCACCAGGAAAAGGAAAATTCCGATTTTTGCTCCCCCAAAGTTGCTCCCTCAAAGCGGAAGCCAAATATCTAGGCATCATTCTTGACTCCAAACTCTCCTGGAAAAGGAACCTGGAGGAAAGGATGGAAAAAGGATTGAACGCTTTGCAAAAATGCAAAAAGACCTTTGGAAAAAGATGGGTCTTGCAACCGTACATCATTCATTGGACGTACACAGCAATCATCAGACCCATTTTAACTTATGGGGCCCTAGTCTGGTGGACTGCTAGTAGCATGAAAAGCTATATGAACATGCTCAACAAAGTACAAAGGTCAGCCGCTATTTTCATAAAAGGCTGCGCTGCAAAGAGCGCTCTCAGACTAAGGGAGTCCTCTCTCAACTATGGACATGCGGCCATACTCAGAATAATAGACGACCTGGGAAGGAAACATGGTTTTAGTAGCCTCGCAGCTACGACCGACTATATTTCCCCCCAAAATGACTTCTCTCTCAGTATACCTATCCTTTTCGCCGACAGAGAAGAGTGGCTATCAAACGCCGTAATCAACGACCACGAGATCACTCTCTTCACCGACGGATCGAAAATGGACACAGGCACTGGGGCCGGGTTCTACTCTGATTCCTTCCACAAACAGGAATCATTCAGACTCCCTGATCTGTGCAGCGTTTTTCAAGCAGAAATCCTAGCAATAGAGAAACACAGGTAACCGATATCCCACCACTGGATATCACTATCTTCGTAGACAGCCAGGCTGCACTGAAGTCAATAGAATCCTGTATAACGAGATCAAAGGCTGTCAAGAAATGTCGCGACTCACTGAAGTCCATCAGACACCACAAAGTTAAACTCTGCTGGGTCCCGGACAGCTCAATCGCAGGGAACGAAAGAGCAGACGAATTGGCCAGGCAAGGTTCTGAAATGGACATCAGCGAAGCGGACACGTCATTGCAACCACCGATCAGCGCATTATACCGGATCATAGACGACACAATCATCAAAGAGGCCAACTCGTCTTGGCTTACAAGAAACGACAAGATCATCGTGGCCAGAGCTCAATGTCGGAAAAACAAAGAAGCTCCTTGCGCTGGACCGTAACTCGATCCGTATGCTCGTCGGAGTGATCACAGGAAGCTATCCCATTGGAGCAATACTCCGGAAATGGGACTCGGGATCCAGCGATCTCTGCCGGAGCTGTGGCGATGAGGAAGAGACTGAGACGATCCAACATCTGCTTGCCACTGCCCAGCTCTCCAGACGCGACGCCTAGTGTCGCTAGGCCAAAGATTCTTTACAGAGATTGCGGACGTGGCTAATGCAGATATATCGGATCTTCTAAAATTTATTAAGAACACGGGGTGGTTTCAGCCACCACGTGATAGGATAGGTTAATTTTATGTGTACCCACACAAATGAAGCGAATCACAATGGGCCTCTTGGCCTCCGAGTGGAAGTGATGTTTAACCATCACACTTCCCTTCTCTAACCTAACCTAACCTACTTACTTTTATCCCACCATCCCTGCATGCAAACTATTTTTATGCAATGGAAAGACTCACAAAAAACTGATGTAAAACAAATATTTTTATTTTACATTTATTAAAGGATCATTTAACATTAGCCTTTCAGGCATTTAAAAATCTTTACAACTACCAAATAACTGCTTCCGCGGTCTGGCTGGTACTTCAGTGCTTAACAAGGGATCTTGAATTTTTATTTGGTCTTGGATGACTGACAGAATTCCGATTTGTGTCTCCAACTTTCTTTCGAAGGGAATTTTTCTCAGGTAAGGAATGAGAGACATGACGAAATGCGTATCTTCGTCCAAGGTCGAGGGCCTGCTTTCCTTTCTGTCCTTGAGAACTTCAAGAAGTTCGTTGCAAATGTTGTTCTGAATATCGTTCTTGCTATTTGTATTACAACTATTGGTCATGGTGTTTGTGTTGTTTGGGGGCCTTGGAAGCCTTGGCTTTCTTACGGGAAGTTTTTTACCTATTGGGCTTATGCCATTTGTCGGACTTACACTGCTCGATGGGTTCGTCTTTATTGTGAGATTCTTGTAGTTCTTGATATACATGTCGGTCGGATGGCTGGTATCGTTTTCGTTGATTGTACTCTTTGGATTAGATATTGTCTTTGTACTGTTTTTAGTGCTCGTTGCACCTTTGGCGTTGCTTGTATCGTTTGTATTACAGGTGCTGCTCGTATTGCTTGCGCTGCTTGTACTGCTTATGGTGCTCGTGCTCTGGGGGATAGTTATTTGTATAGGTGGGAGGTCAGGTGGTACACTAGAATGTCTACTGTCTTCGCCATCGGAATGTTGTTCGGATTTTTTGTTCCCGATTATCGGTAAAAGGAAGAGCAATCGATCGAAATTGTAATATTTTTTTCGTTTGGATCCAGGTTCCCAGTATTTAACATCTCGCTGGGCTTTGAGTTCTCGGGCAAAACAGGTACGCAGGTTTTTCCATCGTTTTTGTACTTCCATGACTTGAAATAGACAGTAAAAGTGGTTTCTTTAGAACGTTTTTATTAATTTGAGAATAATAAGTAGAACGACTACGAAAGGGAGATATGAGTGATGTTGGATTAAGCGACTTTGGTCATAGCAAGGCATAATATGGACGAGAAAGAAAATTAATTTAATATGAAACCTCGAACACGGTAAGCCCATTCTCTAATAATTGTCAATGGTGTTTGGTTGAGAGCATGCACCATGTAATCACTTGCGTCTGTTAATTGTTTACATGCACGTCAAATTGTCTTAATAGAAAAGCGTTTGTTTACTTTTGTGAATAGTGTGCGTGTGAATATGAAATGTTGTCCCTACACTGCTACTTACATATGTATCTACGCACCGCAGTCATGAACACATAAACACCCAGTCCGGACTCTTCCCAAACACCGACCTTTCCACTATTCAACTATCTAGCCAACTATCTACAACTAACATTTCCATTCCATACCACCAAGCATGAAGCAACTTTTCCCAACCATGGGAAAATGAAATAACACTTACTGGCTTCCGATTTTTCAATCAGCGTCATTTCATTCCAATTCTCAATACAAACATTGTACACCTCCGCCCACTCCTGTTTCCTTATATACACATCGGCATATCCTATCACTCGATTGTCGTACAAACACGGTCTTTTTTGGATTTCTTCGATTAAAACCTTTTCATCAATCTTGAGTTTCATTTTCATGACAACTTACGCGGTTTTACTGGACTTTCGAAATCGCGAATACTCCGTCGTAGAATTGTTGCCTGGTGTGTGCGCAATCTGCGCCTCTTCGCCTGACAGCAACTTTCGACTTTTTGAGCAACAGCTTTGCTGCTCATCAACTGCAGTTTTGTCGTAGGAGTTGCTTTCCAAGTTTTGTTGCTGTGGTGGACGTTAGAGAAAATCAAAATTGCGTAGAGAAATTCAAATCCAACATTTCTGTTGTGAATTGTTTGACAGTTTGGGAATAATAAATGTATTCATTTAATTGCATACCTTTTGGGGTGTAGGTATACTTTGAGAATCAATGGATTGTGTGAAGGCTCCCTTTTGCGATTTCTGATCGCCTAGTGCCAATTGGGACGTGTGACGTATGGTCGATGCCCCATTGGAGAATTATGGAAAAAAAAAAAAAAACAAACATGTGACGTGAGTGTCTTGATATGCAGAAGTGAACGTTTTTAAAATCCTTTCTCTGCAGTTCCATGAGTCTTTGCTTATTGGAAGTGGTGCCAAAGTGATAGAAATATGGACACATATCTTAATCAATTCGATATGTTTTTTCAATGTAGATAAAGGCGCAGTTAGATGGCGTAGTATAGAGCATTCGGGAGATAACTAAATATTTATTGTAGCTCTGTTCAGGACAAGTCGAGTGATGTACTGTGACATGTTAGTCAACGCCTGATACCAACAACAGTGACCTCGAACCTTTGCAGCAGCAGGTTTGGCAATCGCATTGCATTAATGGAGCCTCGAGATTGGACACCTCACATGAGGCGCAAGATCAGCAAATTGGGTAGGTTTAGCTGGTTTATAGTCTACTTTCCTTACCAATAAAAAAAGATTCATTCGCGCAACACCCCACACACAACATCTAATGTATTTTAGTTTAAGTGGAAAAGATGATATCCGTCAAGTAGCTGCCACCAGTGTTGATACGCGTATGTACCCGTTTTATCGCATTTTCCATGACTTTCCACCAGATTTCCGGCGAAAACTGTTCGGATTCCTGTTCTCCTTAAAGGCTGCGAGACTTGTTGGCATAAGTCCTCGACTTCCAGTAGCCTCAAAGAAAGAAGTCTGAGATGGTTGAATCTGGCGATCTGGCTGGCCATGTCAAATCACCATTACGCGTGATTACGCGACCAGGAAACGCTTTCCTCACAATATCCATTATCGCTCGTGCTGTGTGTGCGGTTGCACCATCTTGTTGAAACCACATGCTCACCAAGCCCTGCTCATCCAATTCCGGGAGTAAGAAGTCGTTTATCATGGCCCTGTAGCGTTCGCCAGTAGCAGTCAGCGTATTGCCGATGGCGCCCTAAAAAAAATACTGCCTAATCACTATTCCCGCGTGAACAGCGCACCTAACAAAGGCTTTGAACTGTCGCTCATTATAATTTTCGATACAAAACCGTCCTCTTCGTCAGTAATTCACACCCTACTGACGGTCAGCAGGCATTAACTGATGCACTGTTTGCACTTTGTACGGGAACATATGTAAAGGGCTAACCATAATAGGCAGGAGCAAGCAGAAGCTTATGTCAGATCCGAACGAAATTCTCTCCTCTGTTTCAACGAACCGTCACGATACCCACAATGAACAGATGCAAGCAGGAGCAAGCAGAAGGAAAGGAACTGTCAAATTGTTTTTATTCGATTTGTTTACATTCGGTGTGGCTTTGGCTTTTTCCTTTTTATTGAAATAAAAGCCATCTGCTTTATAATAGAGGCACTTATTGTGAGAAAATTACAGAATATCTGTAAGTTTGCATTGGAACAACAGAATTCGTGCTGTAAAATCCAACAGCGCGAGTATGTTTCCGCAAATAAATAAAATATTTCGGAGAAACAATCAGAATGACATTCAGGATCTGAAACTTCCGAGAACGTCAGAC
The DNA here is from genome assembly GCA_958301585.1 of Merodon equestris. Taxonomy (NCBI): domain Eukaryota; kingdom Metazoa; phylum Arthropoda; class Insecta; order Diptera; family Syrphidae; genus Merodon; species Merodon equestris. The sequence continues at coordinate 105,606,189 of OY284415.1, forward strand.
AATGAACGTTTGCTACGGACAGTTAGCATCGATCCAGATAGCGCCATCCTGGATGACGACTTTTTCATGATTGAGGATCCTCAGGAGAAGGTGGCGACAGTGGGAGCTGTTTTCCGGGAAGTGTACAAGGTAAATGATAGTATTCGCCCGAACCATGACCTGGAGGACAGAACCCTGCTTCATCACTTCTACCTTAGAAATGATTTCGATCATTGGCGATCTGAGAATCTTGGTTTTACCAGGTTCAATGAAGATTTCATGGCAAGCAATGCCATCGCCAGTGAGGGGGCTAACACCCTGTTCATTTCGACGGAAGATCTCAGATGATCTTTCAGTCATTGAAAAGGAAAAAATCCGCGGGTATCGACGGCTGTAGAGAGGTACACCATCCTGTTCAACAATGCACTGAATAATGCATATTATCCAGTGCATTGGAAGACAGCGGTGGTGCAACCAATCCCCAAGAAGGGTAAAGACACCTTTAACCCGGCAAATCTCCGGTCGATAAGTCTCCTTCCGAGTATCAGCAAGGTCTTCGAGAAGGTGATCCATAGGGCCCTGTCTAAATGGGTTGAGGACAATAAAATCATCCCGGATAACCAATTCGGTTTCAGAGCGGGGCATGACACTATTCATGCCGCGTCGAAGCTCGTATCGGATATCCAGTGGAAGAAATGCAAGAACCAATGCACGGGTGCCTGTCTGATTGACTTGGAAAAAGCCTTCGACACCGTATGGTTAGAAGGTCTTTATTACAAGCTCAGTCGGCTGGGCATAAGTAAACCACTGCTATATATGATTTTCGACATGTTAACCGGTAGAAAGTTCGTTGTGAAAATTACCAATGTCACTTCTACCCAAATATTTGAAATCAAAAACGGACTGCAACAGGGTACGGTAAATTCGCCGATCCTTTTCAGCATTTACCTGAGTGATCTACTTGTTTCTCTACACCACTCAATAGCGTACGCAGATGACCTAATCGCGTACAGATCAGACGTCATTGTTACTCTTCTGCAGCGTGACTTCGAAAAAATTCAGCAGTATTGTGATGACTGGAAGTTGAAAATCAACTTCCAGAAATCAGAATCTATATTGTTCAGAACGCCTTTGTCTAGGGCCTCTCGGGACACTAGAAAAAATTGGCGCAGGTTCTCTATCTTTGGGTCGAACGGGCGTCCACTGGCGAGACAAAGTGTAGTCAGATACCTTGGGATCGTGCTGGACCAGTATCTATGTATATTTTGACAAACATGTAGATGCTGCTCTGGCGAGGTCCCGGGGCGCTTTCGCTCTGACAAGATGGCTGTTTCATAGCAGCCAACTTGATTCCAGGGTGAAGGTAATCTGCTACATGGCCTTAATCAGGCCCATGGTTGCCTATGGATGTCTCGTCTGGTTCAATGTGAGAGCCAGCTTAATGGAAAGGATTCGGGTGTTTGAGAGACAATGTCTTAGGACTTGTCTCGGGCTACATAGGACTCCCGAATCTGAGTACACGAAATTTTACCCGAACGAGGTCCTATACAATAGGGCCAGGATTGTACGGATAGATAATTTTCTGATCAAACTGAATCGAAGCCACGTTGCAAGAGCAATGACTTCGGACAATAGCCTGATCTTCGGGGCTTACTACCCCAATGATCTATATCATGAGAGAGTGCGCCTTAACGGCTTTGTCCCGCCGGAAGCATTCCTCTATCTAGATAGATGTGGGCTGATCCAGGACAGATTGGCGTTACCGCTAATCTTCCACGTGGGTCGCAATTCCGTGGAGCGGTGATTCCTCTACGGACCCGATGTCGCGCTCCGTGAGCCCGAGCGCCTCAGGTTCTGTAGATCGGTCTCACGCCGGGATCGAGGAGACGTAGTCCGCCAGCATCAACGCTTTTGGTGGCTGGAGAGAACTCCGTCAACGGACACCTTGATAGGAGCAGCCTCTTCAATGCAAGGCCTGCCCAACACCAATGGCAGGCTTACATAGGCTAGGTTAGGGTAGGCTAGGGCAAAAACGACAAAAAAAAAATACAATATGAAAAATCACAAAAAAAACAAAAAAAAAAAAACATAAAAAAAGATATATGTACATATACTTAGTTAAGTTAGAAAAAGATAGGTTTAGTTAGGTTTAATTAGTATAAGGTAGTTTTAAGTTTTATATAAAATATTTAAAAAACAAATGATCATATGCTAAGTTTTTTAATAAAAAAAAAAACATTTTTCTTAGCTTAAGTTAGTTATAATAATGTTAATAGTAAATTCATGTAGACGTCGAAAGACATAAGTATGTTTCAATTGTTCTGTTTGTTTTAGAGTGTCCGCCTAGGGCCAGTAAGATAGTTACATTTGTTAAGATAGTTAAGCTAGTTTTAAGCATTTTTGACTAGGGTAAGATAGATATAAGTTAATATGAAATAAAAATGAATTGAATTGAATTGATTGAGAGGCACTTATTGTCCTGCACAAGTGAAATCAACTTGTTAACAAGCTCGTATTCCATATTTATTTTCTCTTTTTTCTCTTTCTTAACCTCAAATGTCACTTGTCAAAAATTCCGTCCGTCATGTCTTCTTTCAAGAAGACCTTCCTTCTGCTCGCATCAGTTAACGAACATTTAACGAAACGTCATATCTGCCCATTGTGGGCATATCATTAGTCTGTTCAGTGACGCTGTTCTGGACTGTTCTGGACAGAAAAGTACAACTTTTGCTGTTCAGTGATAAAAATTTCTGTCCGAAAGTGTTCTGGTTGCTGTTCAGTGACGCTATTTCAGACACTTCAGAACACGATTTTCTGCACCTATTCTGAAGTCAGAACAGATTCGTGAATAGTGTCAAAAGCAGCTGTCAGCTAAAATTCACGCTAAAACATACATATCATTACTGAAAACTTTTGTTGACGAGTCACTAATCACAGTAATTTCACTATTAGTGGCCACCACAACTCTTCCAAAGCATTTTTATGTGAATTCACTTTTGTTTATTATTTAATTCTAACACATGTTTATTACAATATGACATATAAGATGTTTTTCGCTTTTACTTGATCTGACTTTTGCTTTTCTAACTTGATCTGACAGTTTTCACGAATCTGTGCTGTGCTGTCCTGTTCTGATCTGATCTTTTCGTCACTGAACAGACTACATATGCTTTGAATGTAAGAAGACATTCCTCTCTGCTTACTTCTGCTTGCTCCTGTCTATTATGGTTAGCCCTTAAGTCTTTCGCTAAAATTCGCTGTAGGCTCCGGCTGGTGATGCCCAATTGCGTGGCCCGTCGTCTGGTCGATGTGTCTTTGTTCTCAGCGACATTAGTAGCCACAGCCGCGATATTCTCGGCCGAACGACCAGTCCGGTGGAGGTCACTTTTGCCCATTTGGCGCAACACGATTAGGAAATCGACGTTGAAATTCACGCTGCGCTAACACCAGTGACCGATTATTGGTCAAAAAAATCGACACAATTGTTCCACGCTCTTGTGAAGTATAACGCTCCATTGCTTGTCTGTTTGTATACTGCAGCTGTCTAGTTCACAAATGTCAAATATGATCGACATACGACACCATTTGCAAAAATTATAACATCTTCCGATAGGGTGATTAATATTGAGCCACCTTGTAAAAAATAAATTATTTTTTCAACTATAATCGCCGTGTTTTATTTTCATTATAATTAAAGGGTCCGCCAAATAATTTTTTTTTTTGAAAATGCTATAAAAAAAACTACTGAATATTTTCTCAAATTTCTTTTTTTATTTGAAAGTACAATCCTTCCGGTTAATAATGGAAAATAATTTCATTCAAATGGCTGCCTCGGCTGGCCATGCAGTAGCCTACACGATCGGTCCAATTTTTAAGCACATTATCGATTGTGTGCAGCTGTATTTCACCAATGGCTTCACGAATATTGTCCTTTAAAGCGTCAATTGTCTCTGGCTTGTCGGCGTAACACTTATCTTTGACAGCACCCCACAAATAATAGTCCAACGGTGTCAAATCGCAGCTCCGAGGTGGCCAAACGACATCAGCTCTGCGGCTGTTAATGCGATCTTCAAAAACAGGGCGCAAAACATCGAGTGTAGCTTCGGCTGTGTGGCACGTAGCGCCGTCCTGTTGAAACCAAGTGTTGCCAATATCCTCCTCTTCAATTTTTGTGAACAAAAATTCGTTCAACATGGCCCGATAACGATCGCCATTGACTGTAACGGCCACTCCTTGCTCATTTTCGAAGAAAAATGGCCCAATTATGCCTCTGGACCAAAATCCGCACCAGACAGTGGCTCGTTTTGGGTGCACCGGCTTTTCAATGTATGCGTGCGGGTTTTCTGTGCCCCAAATGCGACAATTTTGCTTGTTTACATACCCGCCAAGATCAAAATGAGCTTCATCTGAAAAGATGATTTTTTTGGCAAAATCGGCATCTTCTGTAAGTCGATCGCAGGCCCACTTAGCGAAGCGAAAACGCATTGGATGGTCAGTTGACTTCAACTTCTGAACCAATTGGACTTTGTATGGCGCCATACCAAGGTCTTTATGCAAAATTCGTCTCAATGATGTCTCCGAAATGTTCAATTGTTGAGAACGACGGTGAATTGATGTTGATGGCGCTTCACGCACAGTTTCTGCCGCAGCAGAAATATTCTCGGGTGTACGCACTGTTTTTGGCTTTTCGCGCTTTGGTTTATCGATGAGGATGCCAGTTTCTTTCACTTTTTTCACAAGATAACGAACATACGGAGCTGACGGTGCTTCTCTTCTTCCAAAATCCGTACGCAATTTTCGCACACATTCTGCAACATTACCATGATTTTCAAAGTAATGTCGCAATATTTCCCAGCGTTGTTGAAGCGTATACACAACCATATTCGTTCAGCGGAAGGATAAAACCAGAAACCAGAATGAGACGTGCGTCTTTCGTACGTCTTCCCCCGTGATACCCTGAAATTTTGACAGAGGTTCAAGTGCGTAGCGACAAAACCCGTTACAAACGAGCTTCTATCCGTGAATACGTGTGAGCTCATTTCATTTTATCGCAGTGTACTCCCGTCACACACACTCTTGGAATTATAACAATGTGCGTGATTGTTTACAAAATTTTGACAGCACTTGAGGTACCCTCGTGCTCTTTTGACAGCACTTGAGGTACCCACGTGCTCGCCCGAGCTTGTAGGCAAACGTCGGCGGCCATTTTGAGTGGGACGTCTCATTGGTGGTTTCTGGTTCGCGCGTACGCTCAAAGTCGGCGTTCAAGGTTCAAATGGTCGAAGGATCTCGCCAAGGCCGATTCGAAGGAAAATATGGCTTTTATACAAAGAATATTGTTTATCAAGAATTTTTTATTAATACTTACTACTTGCATCTTTTAAGAAATTTATAAACTTTTACATCATTTTTGTATTAATCATTTTAGCTAAATCTTTCTTTCTATAGTTGTTTAATTTTATTATTAATTTTTTTTGATAATCAATTAGTGAAATGTCGATAAACGTAAAGAAACATAAGTAATCTTGCTCAGAGAAAATGCGATAAGCAAAAATGATGACCGTCGCCGAAAATTTCGCTTCTTTGCATGAGCTGTGAGGCGTATAGAAGCAAAGCAAAGGAAAAGAGAAGCCCTGCAAATGTATTGCCAACAGAAAAAGAATACATGGCTTTGATTAAAGCCGATGAACAAAAGGACGATAACCACAAGATTGCATTAGCTATGGAGACGGAAAACGAAAAGTATATTCAGAAACATAGTGGACCAGCATACAGGACAAAGAGGAATTTTCCGAACTTTTCCGAGAAAAAGAGAAAAACCATTAATTTTTTCAAAATTTGACCTAATAGCTCGAAAGGAGAGATTGAAACTTATTGATATTGCAAAAGCAGCAGCTCTTTTGGCCAAGGAAATCGAAACGAGTAAGACCACACCGATTTCTGATTTAAAATCTCCAGAACAACGAATGACTTTTTCAATTTAGGGCGAAAAAATTAGCAATGTTATTTTTTATATGTTTATTTTATGCTACAATAAAATTTGTCTCAATATTTGCTATATGCTTTCTTATTTCCATGCAACTCGGTGATTCGCGTTTTGTTGTGTGCTACGACTTTCGGTAAAATCTGATGGCAAAATCACTTTCATATCAAGGCTTATATGACAAATATATTAACCTGTACAATGTAATGGTACCACAAATGGGCCTACATTTTTCTTGAGTAGCAATAAAATGGAACCATACAGCTGCTATGTGGATAATTCAAATTGCTCAGTGACGGATTTGAAATAAAGTTATTCTCAAAGATAATTTTAGGATTTTAAAGGGTTTTACAACAATCAACGGTGAACTGTTATAATAAACTCAGTTATTCCACGATCATGATAACATTGCTATAACAATCCAACCCAACCATATCTTTACCTTGCTTTTTATTAGAAATTTGTTTAAAGTTGTAAGAAAATATTTTCTCAAAATTGAAATTTACCTGCTCCATTCGAAGACATAGTGTCACAAGGCTGAAAATGTTAAAATTTAGCAATTTTTACAATTTTAATGAAAGTTATAAAGAACTTTTTAAAATGTTATTCGCTGCAACTGATCTTTCAATTTTAACAGCGTTTTTAACTTTTTTCACGTTGTTAAATGAGATTCATAAAGAAAATTTTATTTTTATATAGATAATGATATTTTGCAAGTACCTTTTCAAAACAATATAAAAAAAATTTCATTCATAATTTTAAATTAGACCATTGTTTGCGCTTTTCAGGCAGCACGGGTTTCACTAGTTCCTACAATATTTCTGTGAATTAAACTATAATATAAGTTGAAATTTGAATCGGACTTTTATTTCTATTCTTACGGCCGTCGGGTGAACATTTTCAAAAACCATTTTATTGTCGGTACCTAATCTTGCTGATCAGGCAACATATACTATCGCTAGGTAGAAGACTAAAGACTATAATAGGTAATCAAGCACCTACCATACTTAACTTAGACGGACAGACTTTGTGGATTACAGTGCTATCAAACACTATCCTATTTCAGAGTTAGGAAAACAGCCACAGACCATTGTTTGGAACCCCAACCCAGCTCAGGCTTCATTGACCATTGTTAAGAGACCATGAGTCATAGATCGCTTTTAACTAGCCGCTTCATCTATAGCCTGTTAGGTAACTATAATAACTATCAATCGTTTTAGCTACTGGGACGACCAACCATATTTAAATTTAAAGACAGATGATGAAAAATCATCTCCAAAAGATCCCCTAGCTAACCCTAATCTAACTTACGAACTAAAGAGTGAGAAGCACTCACCGGAGTAACGCACCGTTTTGGGAAGAGTTTTCACCCGACAACCACCAGTAATCAGCGTGCTGTTTAGGAACATCGGCGAGATCCCAGTCCGCCATTGCGGTACTAAAACGAATGAGCTCATGAGCACCATCAACGTGGCGCAAACTCAATTTTGCACTAATCTTTCGAAATCAATATGGAGAAGTACTTCTGGGAGAATAGAGCCCGATGGGAGTATGCTTTCGTCGCGTCTATAATTGGGGCAGTAAGCTCCGAAGATCAAATTAATGTCGTTAGTCATAGTCTTGTGACGTGCTTTCGAGTCATGAATCTTTTTTATATAAGATGGCGTTACATTAAACCACACCGGACAACTATAAGCGATGAGGAGCCTTATTAGGGTCTTACTAGGGTCACGTAGCATCTGATGTTGACTGCTGTGAAACAGAATCTTTATCATACCGTAGGCTCCAGCACGACAAGCGTCTATATGTATGTCTATTGAAACACAGATACTGGTGAACACTGGTTGTCCATGTTGCCCGACGATTGCCAATTTCCTCTAGTTCTTTCTGGTATCCCTTGAAGCCATATTTAATGGAGTCCTAAAAGGTATCGTTTCGGACTCATGGAAGGTAATTCTTAACTTCATCATAACAATAATCAAAAGTCCTGCTCGAAATAATGTCACATTTAGCAACAAATTTCTTTCCCATAGTCATTACCTAAATCATGTACAGAAGATGATTTGGCATGCATAGTCTGGTGAGCTAACCATATACCGTCGAAGGCCTTTTCAAAGTCGACCAGACAAGCACCCGACATTGGTTTTTTGCTTTATTCCACTGAATGTCGGAAACCAGTTTTGACGCAGCGTGAATGCCAAGTTGAGAGTTCGCGGTCAGAACCCATACACCCATACAGTCTCCTGTACTGAATGACAACATCTGAGTAAAGGTAGTACTAAGCGAAGTTTGTTTGGGTTAAAATTAGGGCGAAAGACCTAACTTTCGTAAGCCTAGAATCGTTAATTAATTGTTATACCGGTGGACGAGACTATTCTGGACAACTGGCCGTAGCTTCGTGGTATCCACCAGCATATAATGGTAGCACGCGTCTAAATTCTTCGAGGTCAAAACCTAAAACGCAGTATTAGTTTTCGTGTTATTCCTATCTACTCTCGATTGCGCTCATGGTTCGGTGTGAGCGATTGTTGTAATGTGTCCGCCACACTACCCATAATGTAATTTCACTCCAAGGCTTGTTTTTATTATTATTATTGAAGGACATTTGGAATCCGGAAGTTGAGAGCTTCCAACCCGCTAACAACCCTTCAACCAAGCCTCCCTGTCATGAGTATGTTCCTTCCATGTTTCGCCGTTCTGTTCCATCTCCGTCCATCATACCTCATACCCTATCATCTTGTCCACTGTCCATTTGTTCTACGTGCCCTCTCATCTAAGTCTTCACCATTTTATTATTTAGAGAATGCTTCGGGCTGAATAGAGTTCCTTGAGTTCTTGATTGTAATAATACAATGCCGAAAACCTTTCCTTTTCTGCCATCGAAGAGACCGTTTATACGTATACGTCTTTCGGCTGGAACTCATGCTTTCAAACCTTTCGAAATTGTCGTCTTATCTGCTTGCAATGATTTTACAAGTCTTCAAATCGGCAACGTAATACCTCTGTCGCAAATGCCTGAAGGTACTATCATCTGCAACTTGTAGGCCCAGAATGGTGATCGTGGTCGTTTGGCCGGTACTTCCGGCAATTATTCCACAGTCATTGCCCACAATCCGGATACAAAGAAGAGTCGTATCAAGCTACTATCGGGTGCTCAAGAAAGACGTTCCATCAGCAAATCGCGCCAAGGTTGGTGTTGTTGTTAGTGGTGGTCGTATTGACAAGCGTATCCTGAAGGCCGGTCGTGCTTATCACAAGTACAAGGTGAAGAGGAGCAGCTGGCCAAAGGTTCGTGGTGTTACTATGCATTCTGCTGAACATTCTCAGGGTGGTGATAAACATCAACATATTGGTAAGGCATCGATTGTAATCAGAAACTATTTTGTTCAGAACGCCTTTGTCTAGGGCCTCTCGAGACACTAGAAAAAATTGGCGCGGGTTCTCAATTCTTGGACAGGATGGGCGCCCACTGGCGAAACAAAGTGTAGTCAGATACCTTGGGATCTGGCTTTTTTTTGAAAAAAAGAAAAAAATTTTCTTAGCTTAAGTTAATTATAATAATGTTAATTGTAAGTTATTTATATAGTAGTGGAAAGGCATACGTAGAAATTATACAGTTTATGTTAGAGTGTCCGCCTAGGGCCAGTAAGATTCCTAAATTTGTAAGGATAGTTAAGCTAGTTTTAAGCATTTTTGTCTAGGATAAGATAGATCTAAGAAACTATAAATAAAAATGAATTACAAAAAAAAAAAAAAACATAATTTTTCAAATTTGAATCATAACCGTAAAAGCTTAATCATTTATTACAAGGTATAGTATTAATTGACTAACAGAATTGGTTAATTGGCATCACTTTTCCCTGATAAGACATCCCTTCATATACTTACGGATCTGAAATGTCAAAAGTCCGAATGAAACGTCAAACGTCAATGTGGCCACAACGCAGACGGACGAAAACGTTCGCATTTCTCTTTTTTTGTTTTTTCCTATCTCTTGGCCCACAAAAATCGACCCGTTCGACGAGGAATTCGTGAAACGTCGTATAGGTTTCCGTGTAGAAACGAAAAGCTCACAGAAAATTGTCTAATCGGCTCGATTGTTTTCACGCGTGTCTACTCTATAGTTCTCAAGTGCATGTGTGTATGTATAACGTCTCCTGATCCGACCAACAAAAAAATGGATTTTAATCCTCATCCAATGCAGTGTTTAAAATGTAAATAAATCCTAGAAATATAGAAAATAAAATCAATTGAAGGGTGTATGTGATACTAAGGCGAAAAGCTCCAAGAAAAAAATAGAACTAAAGACGGCAAGACGGCGACAATAACACGGAGAAGAAACGAAACGAAAAAACAAAAAAAAAACGTTTGGCCTTCGGATTTCGTGCGGTGTGATGCGTCGCGAGTGCACACGAATTGCATGACATCCAACGTGTAGTTCGGAATTTTCACAAACAGCTGGAAACGTGCAAAACGAAGAAAAAAAAAACGTTTCACCTCCTGACAGTTGCTATCCACGCTCGGAATCTTCGTTCTCGATTTTTATCATAACACCTCGGGGGAGGAAAATATGTATTTAGCTGGTGTTTTCATTCAGTCCACCCACGACAGCACGATTTAAGTGTCTCGCGAGTTGCATGAAAAAAAAACAATCTCATTCGTCCCAGATAAAATCGGGCGGTGAGAGCGATTGTGTAGTTGGCCAAAAATCCTATTGTTGTTCCGAGCTATCAATCGGGGACATGTGATGTGTTGCAACAAGCCGCGTCCGTGTTCATTCTTTTAGGGATTCGAATTTCAGTCTTCCCCACATCTAGTTTTATCAATATTGTTTTGGTTTCGTTTGAAATTTTCATATCTGACCCTGTCGCCACGCGGGTGCCCCAAGGTGATGTATCCGTGAGCGGACGTAAAAATAGAATCCGCCTTTTGATTAATATTGCTATTAAGTACCTACGTAGAATTAAGCGAACCAGATAGACAGATTGGCAATCAAGCTTGTAGCTTTGTTGTTCCCTTATTTCTCATACGACGAATAAATCTATTGAGCGGCAAATTATCAATTTTTCATTTTGTTATTGTTCTATTCCTGTCTTCGTAGAGAAACAGTTGAATTTGATTCGAAGCGGATTGTGTGATTGGAGAACAACAAACGCAAGACAAGCCAACAATTAGCTACGGTTGGCTGGTTCTGTGCAATTCGTTTTTGGAAAGGATTTACAAATTAAGAAAAAAAGTGCTCGCAATGCGTGTCGTGGCGATGGTTAGTGGAGGGAAGGACAGCTGCTACAATATGATGCAGTGTGTCGCTGAAGGACATGAGATTGTCGCATTGGCAAATCTCCATCCAAAGGACAGAGGTGAGTGTCTGGTTGATAAGGTATTCATCACATACCCATACTCGCTGCAAATTCTTCTTATCACTCCGTATGCTGCAGTATGTGAAGGTCAGTGAAACCATAAAGAAAAAGGAAGAAACACATACATACTAGTTGGATGGCCTACGCGCCGTCTTCGCTTACCATGTTCCGGCGATTTCGACCTTCCATATGCCCTTCAGAATGTGTCCGGACATTTACACGTCCACTTAGGACAAGATTGCACAACTTGAATAACTTTTCCGTCTCAATTTTCATCAAACTGGCAATTCCGATTCCCCATTATACCATATTCTACTCCCTGCAAGCTGAAAAACAAATGCATCCACAATTCCGATTAACGCATTAGTAAACAAATTTATTTTTTTTATTACAACGTCAACCAGGTCGACTAGATTGTTTGTTTACACGTCCCCGCCGACGTGCTGTTTTATGCTCTGCGAGAGTGCAAATGGGTGTTTCCGAATATCATTCCACAGTCGACTAAGAAAACGGAGTGACGTTAGTTGATTGTTGCTGTTTCCGTGGCCTGATGTCTTTCTGTAATCGGTTTTGGTACGGATCCAAATATACATTTCGAAAATAGGCGCTTGCTTGCCTCGGATGCTGCCAGTTTGATCTATTTCCAAGCGATTAATATTGGAAGCCGTCAAATCGGAGACATTCACCTGCTTTCTTACAACCTCTATTGTGTTTACAATTGCTCTTATCTATACGTTCGTTTCTATTTCACAGACGAGCTGGATAGTTTCATGTATCAAACAGTGGGTCACATGGGCATTGAGATTCTTGCCAAGGCAATGGATTTACCATTGTATCGACGTGAAACGAAAGGCAAAAGTACACAGACCGGCAAATATTACGTGCCCACCGACGACGATGAGGTTGAAGATCTCTACTCGCTACTGGAGGAGACGAAGGTAAGTGTAAAAGCCCCGCACGCTTCTATTGTATGTACATACTCCATTAGATGATTATTATATATCGCTCTTTGAATGGATGTGAAATGCTTAAGAGATTAGAAAAAAAAGTTGAATGCCAAATCGCGGCAGTATTGTGAGTGTTTCTTCGTGTTGTTTCATTTAGGCGATGTACATACTTGTCTGCTGATTTAAATACATATGGACATTGACACGATAGGACAGGCGTATGCGATTACTTTTCCATTAGAGGGAAACCATGATAAGGGCCTGAATATAACTGATTACGATTCGTGGTTTTCACATCTATTATCTTGTTAATTAGAAGTTTTTGAGACCAGCGGCTTCATCGAATGAGTAAACTAATAATCCGAGTGATTACAAAGCAATTGCGTTGATGGTCGCTCAGATTTGGCGATATAATTGCCATGTGTCAGGTGATGTTGTTGTCATTGTCATTGAACTCAAATTATCATCAGAATATTAAAAAACAGATTTAGTTTGATGAATCACAAAATTAAAAGTCTGATAGTCAGTGCCCATAGTCTAGTTGGATATTCACTCTCAGGCAATTTAAACCATCCATTCGAGGGAAAGTTCAAAACCTTGGCCAGATTCTGATGCATAAGTAAGAAAACGGATGTCATTCGTTATTCAATGACAGACTTCAGAATCGGTGTAAAGATATACATATACCAGTTGTGTTAAAAAAATAGCAGGCATTTTAGGTTTTTGAAAATCATTTTTAATTTCCCATTTGAAAGTTAGGTTTGGGCACGTTTTTCTGAGTTAAAAAGTGTTACTTACGGTTTAATATTTAAAAGGAAACAAAAAAATTTTCAACATGTACTCTAGTTTTTTTTAATACCTAAAAGAACGAGTTTATTCATTTTAAAGCTGTGCAAAACATAGGCAAGTTTTTTTTCGGTATATCAATATTTGGTTCAAAAACCTTTATTTCTAATAACTTCCGCTCACCTTTTCGACATGGATGCAATAAGGGAGTTTGTTAACTCACAGCGAATTTTTTCCCGCTCATCCCTTAGAGCTTGATAAAGGGCTTTTTGCGAACTAAACCGTTGTCCCTTTATTCGTTGTTTTAAGATTCCTTATAAGTTTTCAATTGGGTTAAGGGAACATTTATTTTCTAAATCGGAAAAAAATCACATTCTTAAAACTTTTATAAAAAAAAAATGTTTAGTATTTATTGACAAACAATTTTTTGATTGTATAAATACATACAGTGGAATTCGGTTATAACGACCGCTCATGGGAGACACATTCTCCGTCGTTATAAACGAATGTTGTTATATCCGAATGAAAAAAAAGTAATTTTTTTTTAATATTTATGTTATGTTATATTTTTATTTCATTTAAAAAAAAAGTCAATCAATTCTTACAAGTATGTATGTATGTACAGTGGAGAGCCGATTAACCGGGATGGTCGGGACCGAGCTCATCACGGAAAATCGAAAAACCCGGATAAACGAATTTCTTTCTATGAAATAAAAAAATAATTAAAGTCAACAAAAATTTATTTATTATGTATGTATGTCAATGAAGCAAAAACGAAACAGAAATACATAAAAAATTCATGGAGAAATACTAAACTAAAATAAATAAAATTCATTAGCAACAATTTATAAAATATACTTACACGTAAACGGTAGAAATAAATATATAAACAACTAAATGAGAGAAGTCTTAAAAAATTCGCCTATTGTTGCCTGTTTCTTACATTTAACTCGATTTTTTTCTTTAATCAGGCTTTCCCTGATGCGATAAACTTGCATTTTGTCTTGTTGTGATACTGTAGGCGAGTCAAAGCCTTCTAAAAAGTCCAAAAGGGTATTGCTTGATTTAATAGCCTCATCTAAAGATATTTTTGAAACCACTATATCTTCATCAAATTCATCAGAATTTGATACATCCGGCTCAGATTCATGAGGATGATTTATCATACTAGGCAGATCAGTATGCGCGGGCTTAACTCCGCTACTGAAAATTTTTGATCGAGCGAGCAAATTTGTTGTTTTATCAACCTTGCTCTCGCTCCGCATGGCACTTTTCTAAACTTTACTTCGTTATTTCTCACTATTTTTCAATCAAACAATTTCATTTGATAATTTATGGCTCATCTACAGACCTAGATCTATCGAATGACATGCTGCACACATGTGTGGTTATAGCCGATATCTACATTTAGTGCGTACAAGATTAGTCCGAAATCGTTTTCGGACCACTATATTCCCCGTACATGCACGCGCTAGGCTAAAAAGTGGGTGATTGCTCTCGCTCCGCTCGATCAATTAATATTATCAGTTTCAGAGAGAGTAGCAAATGTTAGATCATTCACATCACAGTTCAACCAATTTTTGATTGCTTCTTCATTAAAATCCTCCGCAACTTCCATAATTTCCGCTACTTCGTCAGGGTCATCTTCAACTTGAGCTAATTAAATCAATAGAAATGTAGACATTATAAATTTATTCCTATAAGTAGTGCATTAAGCATGTGCAATATACCTGTTACTTCAGTTTCAGGACATAGTAAATTATGCCAAACATTTGTCAAAACGTCGGCGGTAACACAATTCCAAGATGTCGCGATAGTCCATATTGCAGTCTTGATGTTGAATGACTTAGAAAATTCTTGACGGCTTTCCGAGCTCACTAATTTTTGTACAATATATTTGCGATAATGACACTTTAAACTCCTTATGACACCCTGATCCATTGGCTGGATCAAAGGTGTGCAGTTTGGTGGCAGATATCTCACAATGGCATTATGTCTCTTAAACTCGTCTACATCCGGGTGAGCTGGGCAGTTATCCAATAGTAAAAGAACTTTACAATCTTTTCCAAGGTTGATATTTTTGAAATGCTCTTCGACTTCGGGTATAAAGTTTTGGTTGAACCACTCCAGAAAAATTGTTCGCGTTACCCAACTCCTCTTGTTGGCCTTATATATGACAGGGAGCTCTCTCACATTTTTGAGTGCTCTTGGGCGAAGACTTTTACCAATTACCATTAATTTACATTTGTGATTCCCTACAGCATTGGAGCAAACTAGCACAGTAAGCCGTTCCTTTGAATCTTTATAACCCTCTACAACATGTTCTTCATTACAAGCCAAAGTTTTTCGTGGTAAGCATCGCCAAAAAAGGCTTGTCAAATTTTCGTTTTTTATGAGTTCAGCTAGTTCTTCAACAAAAAAACGTAGCAGATTCATAATCAGCTGATTCTTTTTCACCTGAACTTTTAAGACAATGAATTCCATGACGGTTCATGAAATTTCTCAGCCAGCCAGATGAATACAAACATTCAGAGTTTTGACCCAACTCCACGTGAAAATATTTTGCATTTTCCACAATCATTTCGTCAGAAAGTGGAATTCCTCTGAATCTTTGCTGACGTACCCATTCATATGTTGCATTATCCACTTTTGGGTTCTCAGCTTTCTTTAATGTCTTACGTTTCTGCAAACCTTTGATGGAATCACTTTCGACAAAAAATTTGAGAATCCTATCTTTATTCTTAAGCAAGTCATATACAGTTTGTACGCCGATTTCATATTTTTGAGCCAAATTTTTTACAGAAATATTTTTTTTAAAATGATCGTTAATTAAGTCTACTTTTTCTCTAATAGACAACACTTTTCTTTGCCTTTTTACTAAACTTGATGAGGGTGCCATCACACTAAAATACACTTCACCGCCTTCACAATTCAATTTAAATTATGCGTCCTGCAAAAATATCGCGAACAAAATGATGAAAAACCTACAAATTTATCAATAAACACGGAGCAAAAACATATACATATGTATGTACAGTGTAAAGACTAAAAAGATTCAGCAACGTAAAAGCGATATTTTTTTTGAAATATCAGTTACAGTTACATCAATAACGCACGTAAACCAATCTATGTATGTACACACATGCATATGTATGTATGTATGTGAGTGCGAAGATTCTGCACGAATGAACATGTAATACGATTGTGTTTTGTTTTTGTTTTGACTTGATTTTAGCTAGCATCCCGGATAACAGAGTCGTTTCCGGTTAATCGAATTTCAATGGGAAGAATTTTAATATCCCGGTTGATTGGGTCTCCCGGTTAATTGGACCCCGGTTAATCGGCTCTCCAATGTACATTCTTACACAAAGTCAAATTTTATTTTTTTTATTTTTAATTTAAGATTCAGTTCTTTTGAAATGCATTTCCCATGCCATTTCTGAAGCGCAGATGTTTGAATTGTTGATCAATGCAATCCATTCAGAAAGGGGCCAATCATCCTCTTCATCAAATTGTTCTTCGTTTCGAGAGTTGTTCAAAGTCTGCAAGCCAGCATGCTTAAAACAGTTAGCAATTGTGTTACTAGTGACACGGTCCCAAGCTGTGGCCACCATGCTGACAGCGTCTAATAAGCCAATGGTACATTCTTTATTAACTTCTATGTCCCGAATCATTTTGAGCACAAGGTTTTTTCGAAAATTGCTTTTAAGCAATTACACCCTGGTCCATTGGTTGCAATATCGATGTTGTATTGGGCGGAAGGAAAACCAGTTTTATTGAAGAAAGGTTTTGAGTGTTAGGATGTGAAGGGCTGTTATCAACAAGTAGCAAAATTTTCTTTTTCTTTGTCCTAAGCTCTGAATCCCATTTTCGTAAAACTCCCTCGAAAATTTCGGAGGTCATCCAAGCCTTTTTGTTTGCTGTGTATTCCACTGGCAAGCATTTGGTACCTTTGAAACATCTTGGATTTTTTGATTTGCCTATAACAAGCAGTTTTCGTTTTTCCGATCCGTCCATATTTGCACCAACTAGCACAGTTATTCTTTCTTTTTACATTTTTCCTCCTGTGCACTTCTCTCCTTTAAATTCCAACGTTTTGTCAGGTCTCAACTTGTAAAAAAGGCCGGCTGCTTCCACATTAAAAATTTCACTGGGTTGGTACTCTCCTCGAACTATTGGCCATACTTTTTGTAACCACTCATCGTATTGCCCTGGCTGAACGCTATTAGCTTCTCCCGACATTTTTCCAAACACGATCTTGTTTCGCATTCGAAAACGGTTAATGCAACTTTCAGTACATTGAAAATCCTTTCCAAGCAATTGTCCGATTTCATTTGCTTTTGTTTGTAGTAATGGCCCTGTGATGGGCACATTATTGCTCCTCTGAGTCTTAAACCATTTTAATAATGATTCTTCAATATCCGCATGTTTTGAAGAACGAATTTTTTTTTACTTTTATTGATTTCATTTCAAATTTTTTTTGAACAGTTTCTTTATTTTTCCACATTCCACTGATTGTAGAATGCGAAACATTAAATTCTTTTGCAAGATTTGAGTTGGATTCTCCTGCTTCAAGTCTCCAAATTATAGCAGCCTTTTCCTCAATAGTAAAAGAATAAAACGCACTAATTTTTCTTGAATAAAACGCACTGATTTTTCTTGGAATCGAAAGAATAAATCTTTTACTTACCTCGAATAAAATTTACACGAAACTCTGGTCGCTTTGCTAGGTTTCAACACTTTTCAATGAAAAATTAGCACAACTGATCAACAACCAACTGACTGAAAAATGTATCAAACAAAATAAACTCCTGATGCATTCAATTAACTGTATAACCGTATCTTGTCTCGACACACAACACAAGAAAAAGGCTTAAGGTAGCAAGAATTCTCTTTTTTTTTTTTTGTTTTCAGTCGTTACTCATGACAAACAACCCTCATGAAATGGTCGTTATAAACGAAATGGTCGCTACAGCCGAAGTCGTTATAACCGAAAGATTTTATTCATTATTGAGTGGCAAACCAAACGTTTGCTTTTAGTTTCGTCATTATAACTTAAATGTCGTTACAACCGAAGTCACTATATGCGAATTTAAGCTACATAAAAAAAAAATTTTTGAATATTTTTTACTCTTCGTAGTGACGGTAGAGGGCGCATTCCAAAAGGCTCGTTTTTGACGGTAGGACAATTTTCGAGCTTCCTAAAAAAAATTAAGTCAAAATTCAAAATAGGTTATGTTCCTGAGACATTTTCCTAGGGGTTATACCAATGAAATTATGAAAAGCAAATTTTTTTCGTTATTTTACAGATGATTTTCAAAAAGTGTTGAAAAATCGACGAATTTTTTTGGTGAACTACCCTCGTAAAAGGGGTGGATTTATATAAATATAAGTTTTTAGAGGTATAACCCCTAGTGTAAAGTATCGAATACTTTTTGGTTTTTGTAAATCGGATGATTAGAACCTGAAAAAAATTGTCTTACGAGGTCGGAAAATGTATTTTCGAGGAAAACACTTTTAAAGTTTTTTTTTCGATAATTTATATATTTAAATAAATTATTTCAACTTAATACCTTATTCTGCCATTCCTGGTGAATACTGTAGGTGTTCAACTTCTTCGAGATGTAAAATTCTTTGCTCCAAAGCCTTTATTCTCTCTATGCGAGCCTCTTTTGAGCAGTCGATGCTCCTTCTGTCGGTTTGCAATATACGGCAATTATTGATCGTTTCTGCGAAATTCATAGCAGTGTAGTCAATTTTGATGCCCATGAGGTCCATAATGGCAAGATAAGTTCTTGCTCCTTCGTTAAATGCACATGCAGCTACCCAGGATGCAATTTCGACAAGTTCTTTGCCAGCAAATGAGGTCTTTGGAGCGATACGCCATATACAATTGTTGTAACTTTCGTTACTGTTTTGTGTATTCTCACCAAGACATCTACTTAGTAAATCATGGCTACTAAGTGATGTAAATACGGCTAAAATTTGCTCTCGCACACTTGGATCAAGAGCTGGTTTGTGTTGGAATGGCTTATTTTCTTCTTGACACTGCAAATATTTGCACCACTCTTTATTGCAGTACTCGTGTCGAGGCTCTTGATCTGTAGAAATTCTGTGGTAATAACCAGCAAGAATTTCTTTCTCCATTTTCTCTATGGAATCTGGATATCTTTTTATGGCTAATCCATAAAAAAGCGAAATTTTCCTTATTCATTTTAGGGTTAATTTAGCCGTTTTTACGACGGGAGCGCGGGTTGAAACTGAAACATCTGCAGTGTCACTTTTTGATTTTCTACCTCTTTTTTTGGCTCTAATTTTTTGTTTCCTGCTTGATCATTCTTTTTCGAGTAAAGTTATTTTTTTTTTACTTCAACTAACCGGTACATACGCTTAACTATGTACATGAAGAACGCACTCCAATTTATGTATTGTAAAGTCTTCTCCATAGGGTTTGTCATCGACTACGTTGGTATAGGATTTACTATCACCGTCGCCGATATAATTAGCATAAAAGACATTAAATAAATCTCCATTTTACCGGAAGATCCTTCATGATTAGCCGCGCATTCTTCTTTATGGGCTTCGTACCATATCGAAAATTCTCATGCACTTAACCTTTTTTTCTGCATTGTACAGGATTGGCAGTATGATGATTTAATGCTACGGTCAAGAATTTCACCCGAAAAATTTCTTATAATTGAGAAAACACCAAGCAAAGACGTGAATCCTCTTTTCTTCCAAGTGCCATCTCCAGAAACTGTCAAATGGTCAGCTTTGTTACCAGCTTCATTCAATTCAACTTCTTCTTTGACAGCTTTTTTGGTTACCGTATCAAAACAAATTTTTGAAGCCTTACGTATTTTTGAAACTACAGCATAATAAAGTGTAGAGGAAAAGTTTGAAGAAATATCCATAAGAGCAAAAAATATTTTTATTCCTTGAAGCCCTACACCAATAATTCGCATGGCAAACACAACTGTTTGATTTATTTCATAACAGTTTTTGTCTATTGTTGGTGACGATTCGATAAATTTTCTCCCACAAGAGCACTCGACACATATTTTAAAACCAAGACCTCTGCTTTAAAACCAAGACCTTCTGTTGAGAAAAAGAAAGATCGCCGTTGCACTCTCTGCACTTTACATATTCAGCAAGACACGAAAAAACCAAATTGAAACATAGAACTACATAATTTATGGAGCTATGCGTAGGCGTTGTGAGTTCATCGCTGATTTTCAATTTTTTAGCAGACGAACTAGGTAACTCAGGGCTACTTTCGGCAGTAAACTGATTGCCCTATTTTTTATTTGGTTTATTTCGAGGATTTTCTCGATTGCCTTTAATAAGGGTGTTTTTTATAGAGGTATAGAACTTTGAAATGGAATAAAACAAAGATGATTTTTTTTTAGATTGACATGAAATTGACTTTATGCGAAAGATAATCTTCTAACATTATAATTTAAATATAATTTCTGGCACATGACCGCCCAAAACAAGATTGCCGTTGATCCCAATTTTCATAAGCGAATTTTGTTTAGCGATGAAGCTCACTTTTGGTTGAATGGATACGTCAATAAACAAAACTGCCGTATTTGGAGTGATGATAATCCTCAAGTGTATGTTGAGCCACCGTTACATCCACAAAAACTGACAGTTTGGTGTGCTTTATGGGTTGGTCCGTACTTCTTTAAAAACGATGCTGACCAGAACGTTACAGTCAATGGTGACCGCTATACAGCCATAATTACTGACTTTTTCGTTCATCAATTGAACAACCATGATGTGCAGGAGCTGTGGTTTCAACAAGACGACGCAACATGTCACACAGCTCGTGCCACAATTGATTTATTGAAGAAAACGTTTGGTAACCGCATAATTTCACGTTACGGTCCCGTGAATGGGCCTCCAAGATCGTGCGATTTAACGCCGCTTGGCTATTTTCTGTGGGGATATGTGAAGTCGCTAGTCTACGCCGATAAACCCGAAACGATTGACCCTTAAAATCGGGGACTGTGGGGCCAATCTAAAAAATTAACTCCCCGAGCCCCTTTCTTTAACGAACTTTGAGGTGTGCTGCGGTTCGTTATCTTGTTGGAATCTCCACAACAACGGCATCTCTTCCTCAGCGTATGAAGGATGACCGTGTCTAAGATGTCCTTATACACAAAGGGATCCATTATTCCCTTTATTTGGTGTAAGGGACCACATGCTTGAGCCGAAAGGCATCCCCAAATCATAACGGAACCGGCCCATACTTTAAAGTAGTTCGGATGTTTCCCCGATTTAACCGTGTACTTGGCTCTCGACGAACGTAAGCAATACCATCGGTTGATATTGGATCTATAACTTAAGTGCGGTTTGCTAAGAGATGGCGTAACTTGTATTATTCCATTGGAACATGCGTTGGAAAGCTACTGTCATTGTACGTCATTTCAGTATATGTCATTCATTTGAAGCGTAAACAACAATAATTTTTTTTCACTCAAATATGTCGAAATTTGTGCCTGAAAAAGTGTTTTTGCGGGGAGTTCTTCTTCATTACTTTAATATGAAGAAAACTGCTGCCGAAAGTCATCATATTTTGGTGGAAGTTTATGGTGAACATGCGCTAGCTGAGTGAACGTGCCAAAAGTGGTTTGCACGATTTAGAAGTGGTGATTTTGGCTTGGAAGACGATGAACGTCCTGGACAGCCAAAAAAGTTTGAAGATCAAGAACTGGAAGCATTACTCTATGAAGATTGTTGCCAAACACAAGAAGAGCTCGCAGAATCTTTGGGTGTCACTCAAGCAGCCATTTCAAAACGTTTAAAAGCAGCTGGATATATTCAAAAGCAAGGAAATTGGGTTCCACATGAACTCAAGCCGAGAGACGTCGAAAGGCGGTTTTGCATGTCCGAAATGCTGCTGGAACGCCACAAAAATAAGTAATTTTTGCATCGGATTGTTACTGATGATGAAAAATGGATCCATTACGACAACCCCAAGCGCAAAAAATCATATGTGAAACCCGGCCAACCAGCCAAATCAACGGCAAAGCCGAATATTCATGGCGCGAAGGTAATGCTCTGTATTTGGTGGGATCAGAAGGGTGTGCTGTATTATGAGCTGCTAAAACCGGGTGAAATCATCAATGGACAAAGCTACCGAACACAATTAATCCGTTTGAAGAGAGCAGTAGCCGAAAGACGCCGGTATATGCGACCAGACACGAGGCAATAATTTTCCATCATGACAACGCTCGGCCCCACGTTGTTATTCCGGTTAAGAACTATTTGGAAAACAGTGGATGGGAAGTTTTACCCCACCCGCCTTATAGCCCAGACCTTGCCCGTTCTGACTACCATTTGTTCCGGTCGATGCAGAACGAACTCACTGAAATACGCTTCACATCAGAGCAGAATATCAAAAATTGGCTTGATTCATTCTTGGCTGCCAAGCCGGCGCAGTTCTTTTGGGATGGGATCCACAAATTGCCAGAAAGATGGGAAAAAGTCATAGCTTTAGATGGGCAATACTTTGAATAGTACATGTTTTTCTTAAATAAACGTTCAAATTTTGAAAAAAAACCGCACGAATTAAGTTATATACCCAATAAGATATTGAATTTGCTCTCGTCGCTAAATAAAATGGTTCTCCACTGTGTCAGGGACTAGTGATGAGACTGTTATTCACGAAAGCAGGGAGCAACTGTGATTGCTCCTTGTTAAATGCTCCTGGTGGGAGCAGTTTACGTAGCAGGAACTGCTACCTTATCTGTTCTTCTGCTCTTAAACATAGCAATAGCATGATAGAGAACATGAGAGAAGAACAGTGTTCTGATTACTTTTATGTGAAAATCTATAGAGCGAAAAAGAAAACAATTGACAGTATTCCAAATAATTTCTGAGATGCGCTCACTGGGATAGTGGTGATTGATTTCAGTATATAAAATGGAATATTATTTAAGATGTGCAGATTTGTTATTTCTCTTGCAATTCTTCACATACTAGATACATTTGAATGCCTATGGGGAAATTGGGAATTTATTTATTATACTCTCAGAATGAGTTTATTTCAAAGTTATTAACATTTTAAGTTTGAATTTGATGATACAAATACTAGGTAGGGAAATTACATTTGCTACTGAACGCTGCTAAGTTGTAAAAAAGTTATACTTTTTTGAAATGGAGCGAAAAAAGACCAGTGACATTTGGATGCATTTTACACAAACCGTTGGTAAGATGGCTGTTTGTAAAATTTGCAAGCAGTCGTTATCCTTCAAAACATCAATAACTACAATAATTTGAAAAAAACATATGAACGTTCGTTATCCCACAATTTTTACGAAAACAAATTCTCCCATGGACGTTGAAAACACCATACCATCTGCAGAAAATATGTCCATAAGTGAGATCATCCCAGCCCATCGAAGTCCACCTCAGCATTCAACCCAAGTTTTAAGGCAACAGGTATTCCAATTCATTCCATCAAATATGTCAATTACACAGAAAGAAAAAATCGACAGGTTGGTAATGAATTTATTTATAAAATACTATCAATCTTTTTACATGATTGAGGATGAAGGTTTTAGAGAGTTAATGAAAACATTCTCTCCTGCACACTGTCTTCCAAGTAGGAAATTTCTTTCAAAAGAACACAGTTGTACTTTATTAGACAGTATGTACAATGAGCAACTCGTTTTGTTAAGATCAAAACTCAATAATGTAAGGAGTGTTTGCATAGCTACTGACCAGTGGACTTCCATAAACAATGAAAATTACATTGGTATAACCGCTCATTATATCGATGATAATTTTGTGTTTCAAAATACCATGCTAGGGTGTATTAAGTTCGAATGCCCACACACCGCAGCTTCCATTGCAACCGAAATCAATCGTGTTCTGACGTTATGGGAATTAAAGGACAAGGTCTTGATTATTTTAACTGACAACGCTGCAAACATCACCAAAGCAGTTAGTGATCATTTGAACAAACGTCACTTCGGTTGCTTTGCTCATAAACTGTATTTGTGTGTACAAACGGCATTGGGTTTTCGAAGTAATGTCGAGCCTGAGGATACTTTGCAAATGTCAACTACGCAAAGTACAATTAAAAAAATTAAGGACATTGTAAACTTCATCAAGCGAAGTCCTCAGGCAAGTGAGAGACTTTTGCATAGCCAGGTCATGTTGGGTAATGAACAACCCCTTAGTGTGGTCAATGATATTCGAACGAGGTGGAACTCAACATTCTACATGATGGAGAGATTTGTTGCTCTGAAAGAAGCTATAAAAATAATGTTTGTAAGCATTAACACACAAATTCAAATGCTTACAGATATTGAGTGGTTAATCGCTTCCGAATTGTGCACCATTCTACGTCCTTTCGAACAAGCAACCAGGGAAATGTCGGCAGAGAGTTATTTTACTGCAAGCAAAATTATCCCTATATCTGCCGGGCTTGTAAAAATACTGGAAAAGATGCTAAGCGATGGAAGTGTACAAAACGCAAACCTTTGCCGAAAACCTGCTTCGAGGGCTCAGGACAAGATTTAATAATCTCGAAACGAGTTTAACCATAACTTCGAACTTATTTTTGGACCCTCGGCTTAAACAACATGTCTTCGAAAACAAAACTACCCTCAACGCCGTCCAAAAAAACATAACCAACTGGGTGGCCACGAACTTTAACAACAGCAGAAGAAATCAGAAGTCGATAGCGAGTACATCGCAGGGCATGGTAGATACTGCAGGAGACTATTCTTACTGAAGTTTATTCGACAACAAAATTTCCAGTATGGAACCCAGCACTAGTGGAATGTCGAATGAAGTACTTGCAGCGGTATCTCAACGATAAGGTGCTCGAAAGGGCGGACAATCCCTTGCAATGGTGGAACATGAATAAAAATTTATATCCAAATCTAAGTGCATTTGTAAAAATAAGATGTTGCATGGTGGCTACAACTGATCCGTGTGAAAGACTCTTTTTCTAAGGCTGGGATGATGATCACTGAGCGTCGATCGAGGCTGTCTCACAAGAAAGTAAACAAACTGTTGTTTTTAAAATATAATATGAAATAATTTTTTTGATATTAATTGATCGAGCGGAGCGTAGCGGAGCGAGAGCAATCACCCACTTTTTGGCCTAGCGCGTGCATGTACGGGGAATATAGTGGTCCGAAAACGATTTCGGACTAATCTTGTACGCACTAAATGTAGATATCGGCTATAACCACACATGTGTGCAGCATGTCATTCGATAGATCTAGGTCTGTAGATGAGCCATAAATTATCAAATGAAATTGTTTGATTGAAAAATAGTGAGAAATAACGAAGTAAAGTTTAGAAAAGTGCCATGCGGAGCGAGAGCAAGGTTGATAAAACAACAAATTTGCTCGCTCGATCAAAAATTTTCAGTAGCGGAGTTAAGCCCGCGCATACTGATCTGCCTAGTATTCGTTTGT
Source organism: Merodon equestris (assembly GCA_958301585.1). Lineage (NCBI taxonomy): Eukaryota > Metazoa > Arthropoda > Insecta > Diptera > Syrphidae > Merodon > Merodon equestris. Next base: position 105,631,687 of record OY284415.1, read on the forward strand.
TTGCTTAGTATTTGTTGTTTGTTTCTGGTATTTTCGCTGTATATACAGTATCGGACCAAACCTTTGCAACTTGAACAGAAACTGGCAAATTTCATACTTACAATTTTCTCGCGACAAAACAATTGCAACTAAACTGGCTGCAATATTCAAAAGTATATTTACCGTTACATCGCAGTTATTTTCCACTATTTCTGAGTTGTGCCGTATTGAACACATGTCTGAGGTTCGTTGCATGAAGGCTCACTTGCGTAGATATTTTTACATAGAGCAGACCTCGAGTGATCTTGAAAAATGATAATAATGGCACCTTATAAATTTGGTGATGCATTAAGGCAGCATATTGTGGATGATTTCACATCAGGATTTACACAAGAGCTATGAAATACAAAATAAATAACTCGTTGGTTCCCCGAACTCGTTAATTTCCCGAATTATAGGTCGATATAACCAAAAGAAATAACTGTTGGGCATCGTGGCGGCCAACCACGTAAAACAAGCTCCCGAACGGACGCTTTGTTGGCACAAAAAGTAAAAATTGATCCTTACATATCTGCGCCGAAATTGGTTCAAGATTTCCTGTTAACAGTAAGTGCTAGAACAGTATCTCGTCGGTTGACCGAAGTTGCTATGTGCACTTATCGATCTGCCAAAAAACCATTGATTTCGATCCGAAACCAGAAAAAGCGAGTTCTATTTGCAAAAGAACATCTATGTTGGGACATTTAGAAGATGAGCTCAGTCCTTTTAAGTGATGAGTCAAAATCCAATGTCATGGGTAGCGATAGAATTACGTACGTTAGGAGACCACTTGGCAAGCGGCTTCAAATTAGCTTTTGCTTAAAAACTTTTAAGTGTGGTGGGGGCAATGGTGTGATGTGAGGTTGTTTTTCTGCTGCTGGTTTGGGCCGAGTTGAAACCAAGAGACGTTGAAGGGCGTTTGTGTGTTTTTGAACAGTTGCCTCAGAGGCAAAAACGGAAGGGATTTCTGCATCGCATTGTGCCCGGGGAAGAAAAATGGGTTCATTACGATAACCCTAAACGCAAAAAATCATGGGGATATCCCGCCCATGCTTCCACGTCGACGGCCGAACCGAATATCCACGGCTCCAAGATCATGCTCTGCATTTGGTAGGACAAGCTCAGCGTCGTGTACTATGAGGTGTTAAAACCAAGTGAAACAATCACAGGTGCTCGTCATCAAACGCAATTAATGCGTTTGAGCCGAGCATTAAAAGACAAACGGCCGCAATACAGCGAGAGTCACGATAAAGTGATTTTGCAGCACGACAACACTCGACCCCACGTTGCAAAAAAGGTCAAAACGTACTTGAAACGTTAAAATGGGAAGTAGTCCTACCCCACCCGAAGTATTCTCCAGACATTGCTCCCTCTGACTATCACCTGTTTCGATCAATGGCGCATGGCTTGGCTGACCGATCTCATGAAGAAGTCACAAATTGGATCGATTCGTGTATCGCTTCAAAAGATGAACAATTTTTTCGACGCGGAATTCGTACACTGCCCGAAAGATGGGAGAAAGTAGTGGCCAGCGATGGAAATAACTTGGAATGATACATGTGTAACCAATTTGTTTCATTAAAGCCTCAAATGTTGGGGGAAAAAACGGCCGTTGTACACCTAGTACAACGAACGAAAATTCAGTCGAATCTTTCAAATCCTATCTAGGACAACCACCCCCGGAGAGTAGTGGACGGACATCTTCGACACAAACCATCTGCACCCCGTCCAGGTTGTGTAACAAACACGCTCTTATGGTATACACTCTTGAACCTGCACGAATTATAAAAAAAAAAAACTTTATTTTGTGTGCGACGATTACCCAAAATCCAAACTTCCCACTTGGTACCCCCGTCAACATCAGTTTGCAATTATAAAACATGCGGAGTTGACTTCCCTATTTATTTCTAAGATATACTCCTCGAAAAAAGAGTACGAGCGGACGAGAGTATATACCCACACATATACAGCGTACGCCATCTCATATGGGTCGATGTAAATTTCGAATAACCTCAACAATTCTCAACCGATTTTGGAAATTCAAAAACTTTTATTCAATTTAGACCTTTACAATTTATTTTGATTAATTTTTGAAAACAATATCAATTAAATGACCGCCTTTATTGCCGATGCAAAAATGGGCTCGTTTTCGCGCATTCTCCATGACATTTTCGAGACATGTCGATCGAAATGTCTGCGATTTCCGCACGAATGTTTCTTTTGAGCTGTTCTATTGTCTTCGGGCCGTTAGCGTACACCTTGCTTTTCAAGTATCCCCAAAGAAAAAAGTCTGGAGGAGTCAAATCCGGCGATCTCGAAGGCAATATCGCCCTTTTTTGACACCAATCTTCCAGGGAACTTCTTACGCAAAAGGTTCATGCAGTATGGCATGTCGCGCCGTCTTGTTGAAGCCAAAAGTGAAATAAGCCGTGTTCGCAGTTCTGGCACCACACAATGGGCCGACATCCACCGATATCGATCGCAATCCACTGTATTGCCAACTTTGAAAAAATACGGTCCAATGATGGTTTTAGCGCATACATCGGCTCAAACAGTAACTTTTGGATCATATAGTGCCTCTTCGTGAATAATGTGAGGATTTTCGGTGCGAGAATTTTGTTTATTAAGGAAGCCAGAGAGCGCAAAATTTGCCTCATCGGACATCAAAATTTGCTGCTAGAACTCCGGCTCATCATTAAATCATTGCAACGACATTTTGTGCGTATGCCAAGCGTCGTGGCTCATCTTGTGGCAAATTTTTTTGAGTTATCTGCACTTTGTATGGAAATATGTAAGTGAAGATCATCCTTTAAAATTCTCCGCAAAGTGGTCCCACTGATGCCTAACTGCTGCGAACGGGGCCGATATGACAAACTTGGGTCTTCTTGAACACTGGCCTTTACAGACTGAATAGATGAATTTGAACGCCGCGGACGTGGCCTAGGTTGTTCACGAGGGTTTGCCATAGAACCAAATTTAAAAAAAAATTCGAGGCACAACGACGAATTGTATCTTTTTGGGGCCTAACACGATCACGATATTTTGCACGATACGCACGTTGAGTTAGTACAATCTAGCGTTCATTTTTAATGAACATTGAAACTATTTCCGCGCGTTCTTTTAGGGTGAAGCGATTCATGATGAAAATTGTACTGAATTGACGTTTCCAAAAGGCTATGACATATGAAAATCGGTTGACAATTGTTGAAGTTATTCGAAGTTTACATCGACCCATATGAGATGGCGCACTCTGTATTAAAAGTACTATTTCCTTTACATTTTGTTCCTGATAAAGCATCCTGATTCAAGATTGTGGGTATCTGTATCCTCTTAAACTGTATTCGTCTTTAACAATTTAACTGAGTACTGCTTAGACAGCACCTGGTCGTACACGAGCTTGTTCTTTTTATTTTCTTTTTTTTGTCATATTATTTTTCATGGATGCTCTCCCTTTGATAGTTCCCACCCGGATATGCGATTTGGGAACTAGTTTGGTATGTAACCCAAGTAAGATCAGCCCTATTTAACACCATGTTGTGTCAACGAATTTTGATGCTGTTTTGAGTCTGGTGGCGCCGTTGCCATTTTCTTTCATGGGATAGAGATCCATTAGGAATTTAGACTCCTCAGCCCTTGCGACTGGTATTCCGAGCCGCGGATATGTTCTAACCCCTATTTCGCAAGGGAGGAAACTGCTTTCTATCACTCGTAAATCTCAGTTTTATTAGAAAACCACCTTGCAATAAGCATTATCCAACTTATGATTAGCTGCAATTTATTTTGAATGCGACGTTTACCTAAACTTCCAAATTTCCATTTGGCATTCTTGAAGGTCAGAGTTCTGTATATTTAAAACACTCTGTCTTCATGTTATAGTTATAAAACACTGCCGCAGTCGATTTATTTCCAAGAACTGTTTCCTGAAAAACTTCACGACCGCACGAGGGTACATTCACACACATACATCTTCGCCGATTGTATCAGATCACATGTAACCTCTCTGACAGCTGACAGCACACAACATATACAAAAGCACGCAAAATCATTAATGAAATAGGCGAAATATCAACATTCCCATTACTTTTTGAACAAGCATGAACACTTGACTGCATAACACATCAACAAGCCACAGGATTTCAAGCAGCCTTGGAGCCGCGCTAGTGCCTATCATATGTTCATGATAATGTAACGTTGCCACATGAATCTAATAGACTTTTTCGATGCATCTACGTCTTGTCGTGATCATATTAACTCTGCAACAGAGCAGTTAATCTTCTGCTTGAACTGTTTTCAATCTACCACAACTAGTTGAAAACGACGTATGCATTAAAGCTAACATACGAAGCATCGTCTTAATATGCCTCTCTTGATGTCGGCAATCTACTTAACCCTTTTGCAACGTGCGCCTTCCTTCTTTTCTTTTACCAACCGCCGTATAACATTCCAAGCCCAGTATCTATTTAGACAGTTTATAAAGCCCCATCTGACTATCTAATTTCTATCATATGGCATGCAAATTACGTTGATTATCATGTGTTATGCCGCTTTTAAAGCAATAGAATAAGAATCTATACCAACTCATGCTACCGCCAACCCATGGTTCTATTTACTGTTTATCTTGTGTGCGAAATTGAGTTTATTTCCATTGAGTGCTTGAGACCGGACATCATTGAATGCCAGACAGACGGACGAGCTAATTTTAGAAATAATTGCTTTACATTTGATTACGCAGAATAAAAAAGCGGTTGTTAGTCAGTGGCTCAATTATTTTCTTTAATGAGATGAATGGGTTCAGGGCCAGGTCGCGTTATCGGTTTTGTTTGGGCATTCTATTTGCCCAGCCAGGTGTTGTTCAAATTATATTTGTGCCTTGCACCTGCCTGGTGGGGGCGGTGTTTGTTTTGTTATCGCTGATAGCGCCGGTTCAATAGAATAACACAACAACCTGTTTATTTATTTAGGTTTTTTTTTATCTATGGTAAATAGACGTGAATGAGATGTGTTCCAAGTCCATGTGGAATCTTGAGTTGCTCATCGATCATACGTGTGACTTGTGAATCATTTCTCTCGAATAGTATTTGGAGAAATGAATTTACTTTTCTAAAATTTATTGTTGCCATTATTGAGTCGGCGATAATTCTTTATCGCTTTGTGTACACCCAACATCGGTATGGTTCCTCCACAGAGCGTATGTAGTACAAGGTCCAATAAATCTGATAATCTCAAACGCGGTACATCCGTTTTCTTTGCTGTTAATTAATTGAAATATTTCGCTTTGCTCAGAATTTTGTTTTTCTCCTCTCCGTAGAAGGAGCTTAATGTGGAAGCAGTAGCTGTGGGGGCGATCATGTCGGATTATCAACGTGTGCGTGTGGAGAACGTTTGCAGTCGCTTGAACTTGGTGTCATTAGCCTATTTATGGAGGAGAGACCAGACTGAACTTTTACAAGAAATGATCGATTGCCATGTTCACGCAATTATAATTAAGGTACACTGGCTTAGGCTTTAGCTGGTCGAGGTTGATGATGTTTTTTTGATTGCCCTATGTAGGTAGCAACATTAGGTTTAGTTCCTGATCGTCATTTAGGTAAATCACTTCGTGAGATTCAACCGCATTTGCTGAAAATGCGCGACAAGTATGGACTGAATGTGTGCGGTGAAGGTGGCGAATACGAAACCTTCACGCTCGATTGTCCACTCTTCAAGCAGAAGATTCACGTGTAAGCTATCACATCGCAGTCTTGTCATTGTATCAATGTAACAATCATATTTTGATTTCAGGGATGACATTCAAACGATCATCAGCTCGGCGGATCCTATCTGTCCAGTGGGTTACATCAATTTCACCAAACTCAGCCTTCAACCCAAGGAACATCAGCACTCGTGCGATATGCTCGTAAAAAAGTCACTCGACTACATCAGCGACCTGAACGAATCAACTTATAGCGACCTAAGCGATCCGGATCTAAGTGAAACCGAACTCGAATTAATCGAGAAGGAAACTCGAATGCGAGAATCACTCAGTCACAACGAACTAATATCGCGAAGCAACTCGTTCGGTCGTCGCATTGCATCCTCATCCTCGCCCATACCGATCGTGACAAAGAGTGCAAGTGTTGACGAGCCAACTATCGGTTCGTTGACACTGGCCACCAGTGCCCCGATGACGCAGCCGCCGAGTCCAATGAAATTTGAACGTGAATTTCGTCCGTTGATCAATCGGCCGTCGATTGCGATCAATCGCAAGGGGTGGATGTGGGTAGCCGGAATACAAGGCTGCGCGCCAACACTCGAAGAAGGCATGACCGAAGCAATGAATCAACTGAATTGGTACGCTAGCGAAAACGGTTACGACATAATCGATTATTGCTTTGTAACTATGTATGTACGATCGATTGCCGAGTACCTGACACTGAATCGGGTGTATGCCGATAAAATGCATTTTCAAAATCCGCCGACCAGAGTGTGTGTGGAGTGCCCGTTGCCGGAAGATTGTCACGTAGTGATGGAGGCTGTAGCGTTTCACCCGGACCACAATGAGGGTAATTCTTACGTAGCTTAAGTCTAGGTATTGTGTTGTTGTGTACGTATCTAAGTCTATGTATCTGAGTGTGTTTTGCGAACAAATGCTCTAAAGAAGACTTTCAGGATGTACAAGTGAAAGCAACGACCCAATGACAAAACGGCACACAATGCACGTGCAGGGCATTTCGCATTGGGCTCCAGCCAACATAGGACCCTATAGTCAGTCGACAAAGGTTTGTTTGTGATCGACTGCTAGTCCTTTATGCTAATGGATGTGGTTATGATAGGTCGGCGAAATAACGTATATCTCGGGTCAGGTGGCCCTTGTACCTGGTAGCATGACAATCATCGAGGGGGGAATCCGTCCACAGTGTAAACTTGCCTTAAGACACATTAGTCGAATAGCAAAAGCCATGAATGCTCAAGGACAGTTGCGGGATGTTGTGCAGGGCACGTGTTTCGTTACACATCCAGCATTCATTGCCGAAGCGCGTCGTCAATGGGAACGGCGGACAACGAATGCGATTATGGATTATATAGTCGTTCCGGCACTGCCTCGAGACGCACTCGTCGAATGGCAGGTCTGGGCACATACGCACAATGACAGTTTCGATTGTAAGTAAACCATAGCGACCTTGTCGTGAGCTTATTTTATATTTGGGTTTTTTTCAGATGAAGAGACGGGATGTTCGGTGAGCGATTACACTATATCGATTCGCCGGCGTTGGAACTACGAGAACAATTGTGCTGCTATCGTATGCTACGTGTCTACCGGTAATTCACATAAACTCATTACTTATTTGTCTTATCTCCGCCCTCGTACTATTTAGGACTGGCATCGTCAACCACTCAACTCACGCAATTAAGCGAAGACATCATAACCAATCATCGTCAACTTGCACAAAACCTGAAAGCAGAAAGCTTCGACGAAATACTCACCTACGTTCTCAATCGACTCCTGAAAGACTATCCATCACTGAAACGTCTCAACTCGGTCAGCCATCAGCAAACGGAGGATTCCACTATTGAAGATGCTCCAACTTCAACAACAACAACAGCAACATCGACTAACAATCACTTGCCAAATGCACATATTCCAGCTATTCACCTGAAAGTGTTCTACCAAGTCACAGCAACACCGTCCGTGGACCTGCTCCTAAACACTCTGAATGATTTCAAAGTCCGGTTGGCTGACACCGCTGCGATAGCCCATACCGTTCTACCTGCTTGTAGTCTTCATAACTTTAGCACGTTTCTGTCGATATGCGGAATACGGCATGAGTAAGAGGCTCGCTTCCTCCCCCCGCCCCCCTGAACGCGAGAAGGGAACAATTGCTGACCAGTTTATCAAAATTATTATTACTATTGCTATGCACCCTATGTCCGTGATTCCCTTTTCTTTTTTTCTTGTTTTTGTTACAACATTCTTAACTGTTAAGGTAAGAAAGAGAGATTAGAGTCGGTCCTGCCTTACGGATCTAGGCGTTTGTTATATTTTGTAAAGGTATAAGCCATTTCATTGAAAACAGAAAGGAATCTATACTTCTACGCATACGTTATATATATATACTGTTGTACAAGAAACGAATGAATATTATTATGAAGGAATAAAATGTGTTGAAAATGATAAAGATGAAAATAAAAGGCGATTTGGTGGATATTCAATTTAGTGTTATGCCGAGGAATGCCTCTCTTCTTCTCGAATCAAGAGTACGAGTGCGATATCCGAACTTTCGAATAAGTTTTCATCGATTTGGTAACATATGTCCGAGGTCATCTTATCGTGTCTCGTATAGCCACTGCTTTTCCTTAAATGATCGCCTCAAACGTGGGGAAAAGGGTTTTCTTGTGCTTTTTTTTCTTTCCTGCTACTTAATTACAACACATAAGCAGTAACATGCAAAACAATCTAAGACTTGTTCGTCTCACACACTCGGAGTAGGATCATCTAATTTCGCAACTCCGTCCGTCGTTCCAATAAACGGCATTAAAAGAAGACGGAGGCTAACCATAGGCCTGAACCATAGGTTAAGCGCATCTTTCTCTCCACTTCGATTGAAACGTTGCCAGTCGAGGCGAGGGAAGGGGCGCCATTAACATCAAAGGTAGCAGCAAAAAGACAACAACTACAGCAATCTAAACTCCTTGTGGGGGATAACGTGGCATACGTTTCCGAGAATGGGGAAGGTACAACATCCTTTTCGGCTACGGAGGAATAACGCTGCGAGCTTGAAGATGTGGAGCATGAACTGCTAGCCAAGCCGAAGGCTAAGCTAACGGAGATCTGGCAAAGAGAAAAGGAGGCAATATCCATCAATATCCAGGAGGCAATATCTATGCAACAGCAATAGCAACTACAAAGGGAGCAGCAGCAATAAAAGCAAATACAATTGAAGCAGATACAACTCAAGCAGCAGTAACCGAAGACGCAGAATCAACAACAGTAGCGGCAACAACAGTACCAGCAACAGCAGTACCAGCAACAACAGTATCAGTAACAACAGTACCAGTAACAACAGTATCAGCAACCAGCAACAACAGTATCAGCAACAACAGTATCAGTAACAACAGTATCAGCAACCAGCAACAACAGTACCAGCAACAACACTACCAGCAACAACAGTACCAGCAACAACAGTAATAGCAACAACACTACCAGCAACAACAGTACCGGCAACAACAGTGCCAGCAACAATAGCGCCAGCAACACAGTACCAGCAACAACAGTACCAGCAACAACAGTACGAGCAACAACAGTACCAGAAACAACAGTACCAGCAACAACAGTACGAGCAACAACAGTACCAGCAACAACAGTGCCAGCAACACAGTAGTAGCAGCAACAGTACCAGCAACAACAGTACCAGCAACAACAGCGGCAGCAGGAACAGCAAAAGCAACAGCCGCGACACCACGTCCTACTAAGAAAAAGGTGCCATCCACCCATCTTCACCTATACCACAGCCCTACGCGAAACCATAGATTTCTGTTAGCATGCTATTGGTGTACGCAATTTTGTTTTCAAACGCATAGGCCAGAACTGTAACACACTGGAGTAGCATAAGCTGGTCAAGACCCTGTTAAAGGAAACCGTGATGGAGTTCTACTCCTCTACGTTCAAGCCCGACGATGCTTCTCAAATGCCTTTATTGCATCTCTGACTCCGAGAAAAGGCTCTCAAATCTCAAAGATTTCAAGAGCGACGACCCCGAATTCGTGGGAATCAAGTGGTTCGTCACGATGCGGGCCCAAAAGGAGAAGCGGGTAATGGCCTTCTTCCAGCTAACAGCAAGCTGGAGAGGCTAAGGACTATTACTTCCTTAGCATACCAGTCTGGAAAATGAAAGGTAGAGAAACGAAAGAACGAGGAACGCGACCAAGTCGGGTGCATCCCGAGTGCATGCTCTGTAAAAACCGAGGACACACTGCCAACTATCAGAGATGTCTTAATGTCCAAAAGATAAAGAAATCTGGCTCGTAAGCAGAAGACTGAGGAGAAACGTCCCGCACGTTGCTTACAAACACCAGTCGTCACATCCCAAATGACCTATGGCCAAAAGACGACAGACGGTACAAAAGCCTATGGCTGTTCCTAAAGCCTCAGTGCCTGTTACCAAGGCATCGGAGGCCGAGGTGAATCTGCATTTGATTCTGCTCGCCATCACACGGCAGATCGGTCTGCTCCAACAGCAGATCAATGGGCAGGCAATCCGAGTGAACAGAATCTACTCGTTTCTGTCGGGTCTAGCGCTGGTACAGAGTTACTAAAAAGTTACGAAAAGTCGTACTTTTCAACCTGTTACATGACAAAAGCCCCGATGTAATTTTGGTTAGCGTAACAAAGCTAAACCGGAAGCACAGAATCCGGCACAATTATTTTAAACCAATTCGAAGAGACTTACCAAACGCCACAACTTTAAATATAAAATTATATATAGCGGTGTAGTGCAGCGTTTCCAGGTGCTAGAGGCCTGTACTCTGAATATTCCTCTCGGTATGAAAAGGGAATGTACATTATAGCAGCCTATGCTTATGAACCTCCTCAACCCATTCTATATTTTTATCGCAGAGCTCGAGACACTATTTCGTTCTCTACGCTTAAACTCGGTAGAAAACTGGCCGGCCATTTATACGCCACACATAGTGTGTTCAAAAATATAAATTAAATTATACAATCGAAGCAACCAACAGAACTAACACTTTTTAAAAAATATGACATTTTCACTCCTATCAACTTTTGTATACTCTCTCTCTCTCTCTCGCTTGCTCTCCTATCTCGATCTAATGTTGCTTGACTATCGAGTGAGACTGGCTGACACGAACGAATCCTTTATTTGCGGTCCGTGATCACAGTATCCAGAAACCAGAATGAGACGTGCGTCTTTCGTACGTCTTCCCCCGTGACACCCTGAAATTTTGAATGAAGTCCAGGTTCGTAGCGACAAAACCCGTTACAAACAAACTCTATTCGTGAATACGTGTGAGCTCATTTTATTTTACCGCATTGTACTCCCGCCACACATACTCTTGGAATTATAACAATGTGCGTGATTGTTTACATGATTTTGACAGAACCCCGAGTTCCCACGTGCTCGCTGCGGCTTGTAGGCAAACGTCGGCGGCCATTTTAAGTGGTACGGCTCATTGGTGGTTTCTGACAGTATCAGACGAAATCGCAGAGACGACAGAGTATGTCCAAACGGGGCCCTACGATTATAGTAGAGTTCCTAAAAAGTCCTTCCTTGTTACCGACTCTATGGCTAAAAAAGGAAAATTTGGAACTTGCAACACTACGTTCCGTAATGCGATGTGTGTACCGCATACGTTTATCCCACAACTACTTTCTCGATTATATCGAAAGCTTCCATCTATTCAGGTTTAACGTTTTTAGTTACATTTTTGAAGACTATTTCAAGGGAGACGTTCACAGAGTCAATGGGGGAGTAGGTACCGTAGGCATACGCGTCGTAGTGCGATATTTCGCGGCATACATATTTCAGCTTGGTAATATACAAAGTAGAATTAAACTTCGCAACAAACGTAATAAATAAAGGTGATACTTTGTATTGGCATTGGAAGGGGTATCCATTGTTCTTGATTTTTACGTGACCTTGCACTCCATCGACAGAAGAACTCGATTTTTCAAACTAAGCAACCTAAGACTTTCACAGCTAAGAGTGTTACAAAAAATGTACGAAGACAACGTCACAGCAATCTGAAACGGAAATATCTTATCCGACTGGTTCAAATCGAAATCAGGTGTAAAGCAAGGATGTCTTTTGAGACCCCTCTTGTTTTCTAACTTTTGGATGATATTTCTTGTTTTCTAACTAAAAAAAAAAGTTCAATTTTATGCTGACGACATGGTTATACTGGCGGAAGCCCAGACCTGCTGCAAGTCGTGTTTAACAGGCTTTAACAATAATATCACATGTAGAGCTTGCAGCTCAATACCAGAAAATTTAAAATTACGATCATGGATCGAAAGACGGATAACGATCTTACAATGGAAAGAGTTGATCGGCTTGCACGCAAGTGGGTAATTGTCAGACATCGTCCTCTGTGAGCAACACGTCAACAAGTAACATACACACTGTGTTCAGAGACAGTTTGGTAGCGAGGTCATACGATGACTTCTCCCGAAAATGGCTAGTGCCAACGTTCTTGATGATTTGCGCTGCTGTGACTCCCGATGCTCGGTCTACGCTCGTATTTCGTTTATCAGGAAACTGTCTTGGAAGCTGTGTTGATGCCATGGGCTTGCAAACATTTGGTGAGCACTAAGAAGTACTCTTGGGGGCAGCGTGCAATAAATATATTGACCGTCTCAAGGAAATTGTGCGTGCCAAAGAACCATTTCGAAAATATAACCTTGGAACCTTGAGTGAGTTCTCATCGTTTCGATGACAATGCATTTACAAGAAATCACTGTAGGCAAGCTTTTCAGTGTTTGTTAGTTCGCCGAAGTCCGAATAATAAACATGCTGAGTTTCATGTTAAGAAAAAAAGTATTTGCGGCTAAATATGTGCTTCTTTCTTGGTAGTGTCCTTCTTGGTGTTTCCCTTACCACTACGTATCCTACCGGTACAAAGGGCAGCAATAAGACCAACCTTACGACCAGCCGACCGACGTTCCTCGCTTAACAATCGATGCCTTACCAATATGTTGATGGTTATCACCACCGTGAGAATGTTCAACGGAATGCATAGTAACACCACAAACCTTTGGCCAGCTGCTCCTCTTCACCTTGTACTTGTGATAAGCACGACCGGCCTTCAGGATACGCTTGTCAATACGACCACCACTAACAACAACACCAACCATGGCGCGATTTGCTGATGGAACGACTTTCTTGAGCACCCGATAGTAGCTTGATACGACTCTTCTTTGTGTCCGGATTGTGGGCAATGACTGTGGAGTAATTGCCGGAAGTACGTGCCAAACGACCACCATCATCATTCTTGGCCTACAAGTTGCAGATGCAGTACCTTCAGGCATTTGCGACAGAGGTATTACGTTGCCGATTTGAAGACTTGTAAAATCATTGCAAGCAGATAAGACGACAATTTCGAAAGGTTTGAAAGCATGAGTTCCAGCCGAAAGACGTATACGTATAAACGGTCTCTTCGATGGCAGAAAAGGAAAGGTTTTCGGCATTGTATTATTACAATCAAGAACTCAAGGAACTCTATTCAGCCCGAAGCATTCTCTAAATAATAAAATGGTGAAGACTTAGATGAGTAGGGCACGTAGAACAAATGGACAGTGGACAAGATGATAGGGTATGAGGTATGATGGACGGAGATGGAACAGAACGGCGAAACATGGAAGGATCATATTCATGACAGGGAGGCTTGGTTGAAGGGTTGTTAGCGGGTTGGAAGCTCTGAACTTCCGGATTCTAAATGTCCTTCAATAATAATAATAAAAACAAGCCTTGGAGTGAAATTACATTATGGGTAGTGTGGCGGACACATGAGCGCAATCGAGAGTAGATAGGAATAACACGAAAACTAACACTGCGTTTTGGGCTTTGACCTCGAAGAATTTAGACGCGTGCTACCATTATATGCTGGTGGATACCACGAAACTACGGTCCCGAGTTGTCCAGTCTCCGGTCCACCGGTATAATAATTAATTAACCATTCTAGGCTTACGAAAGTTAGAGCTTTCGCTCGAATTTTAACCCAAACGAACTTTGCTTAGCACTAGCCTTACTCAGATGTTGTCATTCAGTACAGGAGACTGTATGGGTGTATGGGTTCTGACCGCGAACTTGGCATTTTCGCTGCGTCAAAACTGGTTTCCGACATTCAGTGGAATAAAGCAAAAAACCAATGTCGGGTGCTTGTCTGGTCGACTTTGAAAAGGCCTTCGACGGTATATGGTTAGCTCACCAGACTATGCATGCCAAATCAACTTCTGTACATGATTTACGTAATGACTATGGGAAAGAAATTTGTTGCTAAATGTGACATTATTTCGAGCAGGACCTTTGACGATTGTTATGATGAAGTTAAGAATTACCTTCCAAAAGTCCGAAACGATACCTTTTAGGACTCCATTAAATATGGCTTCAAGGGATACCAGAAAGAACTAGAGGAAATTGGCAATTGTCGGGCAACATGGACAACCAGTGTTCACCAGTATCTGTGTTTCAATAGACATACATATATACGCTTGTCGTGCTGGAGCTAAGAAAGCCTTCGGTATGATAAGGATTCTGTTTCACAGCAGTCAACATCATATGCTACGTGACCCTAGTAAGACCCTAATAAGGCTCCTCATCGCTTATAGTTGTCCGGTGTGGTTTAATGTAACGCCATCTTATATGAAAAAGATTCATGACTCGAAAGCACGTCACAAGACTATGACTAACGACATTAATTTGATCTTCGGAGCTTACTGCCCCAATTATAGACGCGACGAAAGCATACTCCCATCGGGCTCTATTCTCCCAGAAGTACTTCTCCATATTGATTTCGAAAGGTTAGAAGGTTAGTGCAAAATTGAGTTTGCGCCAAAGACAAAAGGCTCATACATACGTGACGGGTACGTTGATGGTGCTCATGAGCTCATTCGTTTTAGTACCGCAATAGCGGACTGGGATCTCGCCGATGTTCCTAAACAGCACGCTGATTACTGGTGGTTGTCGGGTGAAAACTCTTCCCAAAACGGTGCGTTACTCCGGTGAGTGCTTCTCACTCTTTAGTTCGTAAGTTAGATTAGGGTTAGCTAGGGGATCTTTTGGAGGTTATAGGTTGTTTTTGCGTACGTTATCATGGTTAGATGAACCTGAGAGCTGACTGAGGCACGTTAGCCCTGATGAGGTTGCGCGCATACAAAGTGAGCGAGAATCGCACAAGACGCAAACAGAAGGGTGACCACTCGGAACGAAACACGCGAGTACTAGCCAACCTAATTATTTTAGTCTAAAATTAAGCAGCTTAGATGAGATCAGCTCGTATTCTACCTTGAATTTGTCAAACGTTTACCTGGATCTCAGGAACCACAGTAGCTATTGTTTTAAAACCGGTCGCTATGAGCTCGGAATCATATACTCTATAACACAGCCAAGTTTCAGACTTATAGTTACTCGGCAAGTTTGGTTTAATAAAGGGTGGTTCAACCATAATGCACGATGTTAATTGTGAGTCACACCTTATCGCGAGATGATAACGGACTTCTTGTGGCCAGAAATTGAGAATATGGATCTGGACGATATGTGCTTCCAACAGGATGGTGCCACTTGCCACTTAGCCAACGAAACAATGGGTCTTTTGCGCGAGAAATTCTATGGCCGTGTTATCTCACGTCGTGGCGATGTTAATTAGCCGCCACCTTGTCGCGGTGCGAAGGCTCAGTAATTGTCAATGACTCTTGAGAATTCACTCTCCATGTTGGGACATGAATTCTCTATGATGAGACATGAAGCTAAACTGCAGCCATCACCTCCTCCTCCCTTCCCCGGGTATCCCCTCCATTCCCCTCCCTTCCCCTGGGCTAGACTAAGGTGTAAACCGTACTGTGCCGAGAGTCAGCCAGGCTGGGGGCCCAGTTTAAATACCATAATAGTCCAGTCGCTAACGGTGTATCTAGGATACCTGGCACCCTCCTGGATCAAATAGCCTTGCTGTATACTGCGGGGCTCTGTACAGGTCGACCACCCATTCCTGCGCGACTCATGGGATCACATATGGAAAAACATAAGACAGACAAAAAACAGTAAAATGCATCCTCTGAAGAGGCAAACAGCACAGGTTGCCACCGCCGAAGACGCGATCGATACAGACAGCGTAACCGGGGCTCTCCTTCAGGGACTACAGATTAGTACCGCTTCCGACGATGAATTCTTGGCTTCATCACAGGTAAGAAACACCATGCAAATGGACTCTGAAACTGAGGCCCATCTGCTGGAAGAAAAGGTCGCCCCTAAGGCCACAGGCAACCTGTAGAAACGATCAAGGCAAAAACACCGGCCCAAAAAGCAAAGAGCAGCTATAAGAGGTCGGTGAAGTATATCAGGAAGATGAGCGCGAGAAACCCCTCAATGCTCTCCGAGCGCGAAAAACTCCTGATCAAGAAGCACAAGAAAGAGGTAGCCAAATTCGAGAAGAAATCGGCTCCCACCTCCACTCACGCTTCCAAAAAGGACACAGGGCGAGATAAGAAGCCATCGAACACGGCCCTTATCAAACCCAACGTCCCAAAATTTACTCGACAACGGCCAACACAACCGGCCACTGTCGAAAAGAGCGCACAGCAACCGGGCACCTCCAAGGGACACACTGCCTCAGGATCGAAGCAGAAAAACTCAAGAGGGGACGCTCCGGGGAAGAAACTCTAAGGGAAGCGAAAAAGGCGAAAACATCAGCCAGCTTCAACCTTCCCATGAGTCTACAAGTGGCTATTGTCAACCGTTCCAACCCGGATGGGAAGATTACATCCGACAATTGGCTAACGGTTGAAGCCAAAATACTGGAAGCGATGCTTATCGCAGATAGCAGCGATGAGATCAACTTCGACGGAGCAGGCTGGCAGAAAGGAGTCAATGTCGTCGGTTGTGACAATCAGAGGTCCCTAGACTTCTTAAAGCGCACAATCGACAATTGCAGCCAAATCTGGCAGAACGCTAAACTCGAGGTTATCCCTCGTTCGATGCTTCCGCTTCGCACGTTGGCTTCAATATGGATCCCTCCACCGGTTCCCGAAAAGGACGAATCCATATTGAAGCTAATTGACAAGCAGAATAAAGAGCTTGACACTCACAGCTGGAGAATAATTTCTTCAGCCAAGAGTAAGAACGGAGTGGGAAAGGACCTCATGGTTACCATTGACCAAAAGTCATTCGACCACATCCGCAGCAGATCTGGCAACATCAAGTTCGGGCTGGGAACCCTGAAGGTAAGGCTCCCCAATGAACGCGGCAAGTCAAAGGAGGCTGCTAGTGGTGCAAATTAATTTACACCACTGCAAAGCAGCTACCGACGACTTGATGATGTACATGCTGCAGGAAGATGTGGATATAGCCTTAATCCAAGAACCTTGGCTCCTTAGGAACAAAATTCAGGAATTCAGGTCTAAGGTGTATAATTTATACTATCCACGTACCGAAGGTAACCTACGAACCTGTATAGTCGCCAACATTTTTCTCCTAGGTACATACAGCAATGGAGACCTCACGGTGGTAACGTACGAACAACAGGACAAATCAATTCTGCTCCTATCATCCGCATACTTGCCATACGATGAGGAGGATCCACCTTCAGACGCAGTCCGAGCACTTGTGCGACACGCCAAGTCACGCGGACTGTGTCTATTGATAGGCTGCGACGCCAATGGACACCACACTCAATGGGGAAGCAGCGACATCAATAAAAGGAGTGAGTCCATTTTCGATTTCATTATCTCAACCAACCTCAATATTTGCAACAAAGGTAATACACCCACGTTTCGCAACCAGGTTAGGGAAGAGGTAATTGACCTCACTTTACTAAGTGAGTCTGACTCCATCCGAGTAAAGAATTGGAGAGTGTCCACTAACTGTTCCTTTTCGGACCACAGCCGAATACTCTTCAACCTTAACGTTAATAAAGAAAAACCGAAACCTTTCAGAAACCCTCAGAAGACAGACTGGAATCTTTTCTCAAACCTAGTTGCCAACAGGTTAGTACCGCTACAAGCCACCACTAATCCTCATCCAAGTTACATTGACAATTCAGTCGAAAATCTTGTGAGAATTCTGAAAGCGGCTTTCAACAAATCCTGTCCCGGGCAACGTGTCCGCAGGAAGACCAGCGCAGTCTGGTGGACCACAGAGCTAAAGCAACTCAGGACCAGGACCCGAACTCTATTCAATAGAGCAAAGATCTCTAAAAGAACCGAAGACTGGAATAATTACAAATCCAGCTTCAACGAATACAAGAGCAAAACAAGAGCAGCAAAATCTAAATCCTGGCGGGAGTTCTGCGAATCAATAGAGGATCTCAACGAAGCCGCAAGGCTCAGGAAGATCCTATCCAAAGACCCCTGGATTCATCCTTAAACCAGGTTCACACAACCGAAGTAGCCTCGCAGCTACGACCGACTATATTTCCCCCCAAAATGACCTCTCTCAGTATACCTATCCTTTTCCCCGACAGAGAAGAGTGGCTATCAAACGCCGTAATCAACGACCACGAGATCACCCTCTTCACCGACGGATCGAAAATGGACACAGGCACTGGGGCCGGGTTCTACTCTGATATTCTCCACAAACATGAATCATTCAGACTCCCTGATCTGTGCAGCGTTTTTCAAGCAGAAATCCTGGCAATAGAAAAAGCAACCAAACACCTACAGGTAGCCGATATTCCACCATCTGATATCACTATCTTCGTAGACAGCCAGGCTGCCATGAAGTCAATAGAATCCTGTATAACGAGATCAAAGGCTGTCAAGAAATGTCGCGACTCACTGAAGTCCATCAGACACCACAAAGTTAAACTCTGCTGGGTCCCGGGCCACAGCTCAATCGCAGGGAACGAAAGAGCAGATGAATTGGCCAGGCAAGGGTCTGAAATGGACATCAGCGAAGCGGACATGTCATTGCAACCACCGATCAGCGCATTATACCGGATCATAGATGACACAATCATCAAAGTGGCTAACTCGTCTTGGCTTACAAGAAACGACAAGATCATCGTGGCCAGAGGTCAATGTCGGAAAAAACGAAGAAGCTCCTGGCGCTGGACCGTAACTCGATCCGTATGCTCGTCGGAGTGATCACAGGACACTGTCCCATTGGAGCAATGCTCCGGAAATGGGGCGCGGGATCCAGCGATCTCTGCCGGAGCTGCGGCGATGAGAAAGAAACTGAAGCGATCCAACATCTGCTTTGCCACTGCCCAGCTCTCCAGAATCGACGCCTAGTGTCGCTAGGCCAAAGATTCTTTACAGAGATTGCGGACGTGGCTAATGCAGATATATCGGATCTTCTAAAATTCATTAAGAGCACGGGGTGGTTTAAGCCACCACGTGATAGGACAGGTTAATTTTATGTGTACCCACACAAATGAAGGGAATCACAATGGGCCTCTTGGCCTCCGAGTGGAAGCGATGTTTAACCATCACACTCCCCTTCTCTAACCTAACCTAACCTATTATTATTATTATTATAATTTATTAACAAATAATTAAAATTAAGAGTTAACAACAAAGTTGAGCACTAGCTGCTGGGGCTCGATAGTACATATAGTCTTAAATGTCTATATTGAGGTTCCTGATATACTCAAAAATCAATCGGATGTTTTGCTGCGATGGTGTTTTGAGTAGGAGATGGGGGGCTGGATGTGTTCGGACAGAGTTGGTTGTGCATGGTGATAGTACTAATAAGTGGCTGACATCATAGAGTGAATTGCATGTTGTGCATGTTGGGGGAGGTGATCTTTTCAGTATGTGTTGATGAGTGAATGTTGTATGTCCCAAGCTAAGTCTAGAAAATGTTGTATTCATCACTTTGGGTGTGGTGGTGGGGTACGATATATAGGAACGATCAGGGTTTAGGGAAGCGTATTGGTGGTGGTAATCTCTCCAGTTAGACAATAATTTATTTCTGAGTATGTTTTTAGTTGCTCGCAAAAGGTCGAGTTTGGTAAGGATGTCAAACAGGTACACTGGGGCGCAGTGGGTCATTTCCGCTTCCTTGTCGGCTACTTCGTTGCCTTTTATTCCTGCGTGGCTTGGGATCCACATCAATTTGATTTTATGCGGTGCGCTGGCAATACAGTTTCTGGTGTTCGAGATTAAAATTGAATTGTGGTTAGGACTACGCAGTGCGCTAATAACCGACCTGCTATCTGAGCAGATGATGTATTTGCCACGTTCTTTGAGGGAAAAGGATACTGCTTTCTGAACGGCTAAAGCATCCGCCGTAAAAATTGATGCTTGTGTTGGTAATAGTCCCTTGGTTATTACTAAGCCGCTTTCTTGGGTGACTGCAAAAGAAGTGCTCTTGTTAGTTTTTGAACCATCGGTAAAGATCATGGACCATCCTTCTTCTTTAAGCTTTGAGGTAGCGCATTGAAATGAACTTCGAAAAGTTGCGTTTGGAGTGTTTTTTTTCGTGTATTGTGTCAGATCCATGATGAAGGATGATGCAGTTATGCTCCACGGTGGAAATAGGGCAGTATTCTTTTTCATTGTACTTTTAGGTAGTTGTAGTTCTACTGCCACCTTGAGGGCTTTTGCGATGGCTGATGGAATTCTTCCTGTGGCTATTGTGCGTTTCGATAAAAAAGAAGTCTTTTTTGATTAATGAATTTTCCACAGTTATGAGCTTTATATATAACTTTGCAAGGCAAGCATCGATGCGTTCCTCTATCGTGGGAAGACCGGCTTCAACCAATAAATTTTTTATGGGTGTTGTTCTGAAGGCGCCAATACTTCTTCGAACCGCTTGATGGTAAGGAGCTTTGATGGTGTTTATAATAGATTTTGGTGAGTTACCATAAATGCGTAACCCATAGTCGATTTTACTTAAAAGTAGGGCCCTAGTAACGTTACATAAGGTATTAGTGTGTACATTACATTTTTTGCTGGCAAGATAATTATTGAAATAAATAATATTGGCCCTAGCAGCTAGATTTTTCTTTATATTTGTACAATGTGTTTTCCAATTATATCTATTGTTGAATGTTAAGCCTAGGATACGTAAACAATTAACATTTTCAATACTTATATTACCAATTTTGATAGAAAGACTGTTGCATGACTTTTTCCGACAGATGTGCAGTGTTTTGCATTTGTCCAAGGAAAGTCTTGCACCAGATGATTTAGACCATGTCATAATGTCTCTAACTATCATTGAAAAAATGTTTTCTGCGACAAGTAGATCACTGTGTCTGAACATAATGAATATATCGTCTGCATAGACGCAATAATCTACAAGTTTGTATTTGGAAACTATATCTGAAAGATTGTCAAAGACTATCATGAACAGTACAACAGAGAGCGGCGAGCCTTGAGGGATACCGTTAAAAAGTGTGAAGGTGGGTGAGAGATGGTTATTTACTCTGACACAGATTTTTCTGTTTGTCAAGAAGGATTTAACGTAGTTAAATATTTTTGGTCCTATACCCCATTCCCTTAGTTTGTTGAGAACTACGTGAATACCAATTCTGTCGAAAGCTTTTTCAAAGTCAAGTGAAAGAATGGTGACGTGGTTGCATGCTGAGAGTGCATTAGAGATATAATGGTCTAGGTGGGTAAGGGCGTCAATACAACCTTTGTTAGCTCTAAAAGCTACTTGGTTCGGGCTAAGGAGTGCTTTAGACTCTAAAAACCATAGTAACCGGCGTGCAACTATTTTTTCCAAGACCTTGGCTGTACAGGGAATTAGTGAGATAGGTCGGTAACCTTCGATATCATTGGTATTTTTTTTTGGTTTGGGGAGAGGGACTAACGTTGCCAGTTTCCATTGCTGTGGGATTGTGCCTGTGGCTAAGATGTTGTTATAGAGACGATTGAGTCGCGTTTTTGTAAAGGTTGAAAGGTTTTTGAGCATAGGATATGATATGCGATCTCTGCTTGGTGTTTTGCCTTTAGGTTTGGCCAAGTTGCAGTCAAGTTCGAGGATGGTTATCGGATTCTCGATGTGCTTGGCCGGGCCTGAGATGTTAGCGTTAGGTAAAATGGCTAAGCTAGTGGCTTTTTGTGTTGCGAAGCTTGCGTCGAAGTGTTCGTCCCTTGAACGGTTTGACCAGCTACGTGCAAAAGAGAAGCTTATGTTTTGGGGCGATGTAATTTGTCCCTCTGGAGTTGTAATGGTGGTAATGAAATGTGGCATGGAGTTTCCAGTGAGACTGCTAATTTTATGCCATATTTTATCGGGAGGCGACCCTGGATGTAGCGTCGAAGTAAAATCGCGTAGGCTGTTCGCTTTGCTTATTTTTATTTCTCTGCGAAATTTGGCGTCTGCCTTCTTACTCGTATATAATATGAGATTAGTTACATTGGGATATTTTTTGAAATGTTTCCATGTTGTCATTTTTTCGCTACGAAGTTTGCTTAAAAGCGGGGACCACCATGGTACAGTGCGTCTATTGGTATGGGGAGAACTCTGTGGGATGGCTTTGTTAGCAGCTGTTCTGATGGCTTTCTGTATTATAGCTGCCTCTTTATTAATATTGCCTGAAAATGGTCTTACTGACAAGAAGTCTGATAGGTGCTTGTTGAAACAAGTCCAATCAGCCAGGTCAGTCTTGAATTTAGGATTTACAGGTGTTATAGAGTGAATCGGACTGAGGGCAATGGAGGAAATTATAGGAAATCATCGGATCATAGGATCATCCAAAATTTCCCAGGAAGCTATTGTAGAAAGTTCTGGTGCACAACAGGTAATATCAATGTGTGTTAGTGAATCATGTGTTGAGAGGTGAGTGGGGGATCCGTCGTTTAGGACTATCAGGTTTGATTCTGTTAAAAACTCTTCCACTTGTCTGCCGCGTGCGTTTGTGTTAGGTGAGCCCCACAGCACGTTACATCTCCTACTAGCATAATGGGATGTTGAACCTGTAATAAGAGGTTATCTAGCTCGGATTTTGAGACAGGTTGGTCGGGTAGAATGTAAATTGACAACAAGGTGAATTTAATAGTTAGGTTAATTTCAAGAGCTAAGGCCAACAGGTTAGAATTGATGGTAATTCTTTTATGTGGAATGTTATTTTTTACTAAGACGGCTGTACCTTGCTTTGATGTTGTGTTCCAAGCAAAATTGTGAAAGTGCCCTGTATAGGTTTTTGGCAGTATTGGAATAAAGTTGGAGGCACATTGTGTTTCTTGAAGGGAGACAACACTGGGGTTTTTCTCTTTTATGAGAATATTTAATTCGTCGTAGTTGTTAATGAATCCCTTTATATTCCATTGAAGGATTTTGAGAGTTCTATTGATTGGGGTTGTTTGGTTGGGAGGTTGGTAGGTGTTGGGTCGCAATCCGCACTGGTCAGAAAAGCGGCGGGATCGCGCGGTAACGTCGTAATGTCTGTTTTTGTTTTGTATATTTGAGTTATTGTTTGGGTTGGTGGATTTTTTTCTGTTCTGGAGGTAGATGTGCTAGGGGTGAGGGGTTCGGTTTGGCCGTGTTGACCGTTCAGGTTTTCTATTGCTTTTAGCGTTTGAGATTGTTTGGTTATTCCTGCATAAGTGATCGGGCGAGTAGTAGAGCTTGAAGTATGTGATAGGTTGTATGTCCGTCTAGCTTCCGCCATACTGCATTTGTTTCTAGTTTTGATTTTTAAAATTTCTTTTTGTTGTATATATTTCGGGCAAGAAACAGATGAGGTTGCGTGCGCTTCTGAGCAATTGGCGCACATAATGCGGGTGCACTCGGCAGGATCGTGGGGGGGGGGGGGGGGGGGGGGGGAGATTGCAAGTGGCACATGTTTTGCTTTTGGTACATCTTTTCATGGTATGGCCGAGAAGCTGGCAATTACGGCATCTCATGGGGTTAGGAATATATTCCTGTACCTTGGCTTTGTACCAACCTATTTCTACTGTGGTGGGCGGCTGATATAAGTCAAATGTGAGTAGAATTAGACCTGTAGCGCGTTGACAACCGTCAATATTTTTTGTAAACTTGTACACGTCAATCACTCCTTGAGACTTCATCTCATCTACTATTTCACTTTCTTTAACGTTTTTTAGGTAAGAAGCATATACATATGTACAATGCCTTTAGAAGAGTTGAGGTTAGTGTGCAGTTGAGATGTTACTGAGCATTGGTTACCAAGGTTGGTGATGCGGAGGAATTTGTACGCAATTTTTTGAGACTTGGCAAGAATGAGGAGGCTACCATCTCTCAGTTGCGCTATGCTTTCGTATTCTGTGCTGATGGCGTCTATGGCCTTCCTTAGCATGAATACGCTAACAGTTGTGAGCGGTTGCGTGTCGTCCTTTGCGGAAATCACTACAAACCTGGGGTTTTTAAGGTTAGGGTTTATGTGGAGACAGGGGAATTGATCGTCGATTGACAACTTGTTTTTTTTATGACGGGGTTCAAAGATGGGCTTTTCAGTATCTGCCAATTCATTGAACCGGTTCCCGGGTTTAATTTTATTTGGCTCCGGGTCCATGCTTATGGTAAAGAAAACTGTTCCCACGTGAAAAGAAGAAAACACGCGGTTTAGAGAAGAGAAAAAGAAAAAAAAAAAAAACGGGGAGAGTGAGCACGCGGAGGTGCAAGTGAGATGGGTATAATTTAATATACTAGGGGGTAACTGTCACACACTGTCACACGGTAGTCAACACGAGGTTAACGCTGCGAGAGCTAGACGGGGACTGTAACCTAACCTAATTGGCCGCCAGATCATGTGATTTGACAACGTTGGACTTCTTTCTTTGGGGATATTTAAAAGAAAAAATGTACGTCAATAAGTCAAGAACAATTCAAGAGCTAAAGGACGCGATAATTCGGCACATTAACGACATTGAACCTCAATTATGTCTCAGAGTCATTGAAAATATAGACCATCGGATAGAGATATGCCACCGAAGCCGTGACGAGCATTTGGCCGATATTTTGTTTCACACATAATTGTCTTAAATCATAATAGAAAATATTAAGATAATTCTCTGAAAACTTTTTGTTTTATTTACAATTATCATGATGCGTTTTCGTTGGACCACCCTTTATATGCGTACCGATGGACGGACAGACATGGAAGCCTTTGCATACGTCTTCCCTGCCCCAGCTTTGGAAGGTAGAAGGCTGAAATTGACATAGCCAAGTAGAATAAATAAGTGGCCCAAACAGCTTTTAATTCATACAGACCAAATAGTGTCAACAGTTGCGCCGATCCAACTATCGAGTCTGCAGGTGTCACAAAAACAAATAAACACATGAGTCTAATCTTAACCGGGGGAGTATACAACTTTTATTTATTTTTGTATTGACAAATGTTTACTTTGTTTCGCATCATTTCACTTAGAAAAAAAAAAAATTATATTTGTTCGCATTTATGCTTGCGCCATTCATTTACATCATTCGAGTCTGTAGTAATAAAATATAATGGCCAATAACATGTTTACAATTTGTTCGTTTGTTCACATCTTAATTTCTTATTGCATTTTATTCGATT
Organism: Merodon equestris; assembly: GCA_958301585.1. Lineage (NCBI taxonomy): Eukaryota > Metazoa > Arthropoda > Insecta > Diptera > Syrphidae > Merodon > Merodon equestris. The sequence continues at coordinate 105,656,845 of OY284415.1, forward strand.
ACCCTTTACATATACGCTATATTCTCAAAGATAAAAAAAAACTGAAAATAAAAAAAGGACGATACTTCGTCCATTCGATTCAATACCTATACAAAACAATTTTTTTATATATAAATTATTATTTCCTACCAATTTACATTAAAACATCAGTAAAGACAGAGAACTATAATATCAAATTGTGTAAGTGTTGTGTGCAATATCATTATCCTACAGAAATCATATTGTATATCAACTTCCTTATTAAATATCATCAAATATCACATTTCAAAAAAAAGAATAGAGATAGAGGGTGTATGAGAGAGAGAGAGAGGGAGAGAGAGACAGGGTGTGGAAAAAAATAAAACACCGTGCTGGAGATGGAACATGTAAAACAACAAACACTCAACAGTGCTCGAGTTATCTTTGTGTGCAAGTGTATTCACTACTCACATACATATATACCTAACGATACTTGTTTATATATGTAAATTCCTTACTTAACGATCAAAAATTGATCTCTAATTGATATCACCTAGCCAGTGATATAAAACGTAACCTAAGTGAGCACTCTTTTTCGACCAACGGTCAAAAGTGGAGGAAAGAATAACAAAGAAATATCTACAACGACCCAACAAAAGCAAAAAAAAAAAGGAGAGGGGAAATAAAAAACAAATCCTACACTAAAATGAGTCCAAGAACTTACAAGCTAACACTGTATGAGATTTCTGTTTGCGCCTTGATTATCTGTACATTGCACATCGTACAACACATTGTACCCGCGTCGTTAGTCAGTGAAACCGTATCCCAACCCCCCTCCCAGTTTTGTCTTACGCCTTCGGATACGTGGGCAATTTCACAGTTTCGATTTTGTCCACCACTTTAAACGATGGAAATAGTCCCATTTGATTCGTTCGCGTGTTCTTTCCTTTCGAGAATCCATCCCAATGATTGCCGGCAACGCCAACCAGGTCGCCCGGTTTCATATGGATCTCGTCGTGATTCTTCGGATTGTGCGCGATGACTGCTTCACGATTGTGTGCGTTTTGACCGCCGTAATAGTAGATGTCATCGAGCGATTTAAACCGATGAGCTGCATCTGGGTAGAAGGATTGCATGATCTCGTAAGCTATACGACAGACTTGCGAGCTAAACGTGCATACGAGATAGTCGCACAGCGACAACATGTGTATATCGAGTATTATGCCGTTCAGGGATGAATCGGTATATCGTGTTGACACCGCGGCCATTCGCGCAACATCCGGATCGCCGATAATCTCATATTGGGGATATTTCTTTTTGGCCTCCTCCAACACGCGAGGATCATCGGAAGCGAGGAAAACCCGTCGCTCGACTTTGGAGTTGTTCACCTCCATGGTTAGGTAGAAGTCTTCGACGTATGTCATGTACTCATCGAGGCTGTGGAATGCTGCTTCGGTGCCGACTTTGTCTGTCCGCCGTACGTGGACGCTGAAATCAAACCAGATTACGTTGTCTGTGCGCCGTGAATTATGAATACTTACCCGACGATGGGTTTCTTCCAACCGAGCTTCTCCATGCCGTTCTCCAACATCTCTTTCACCGAATGTTGTGGCTTCAGGAGGTATTTAAGAAACTGCCCCACCCACCAGACAATAGGATCGCCGTGTAGCCGTTGCATTCGCGGTGCGAGGTCTTCAGGTATAGAGAGCGGTAGGTAAGGTGGCCTCGGAATTAACGAATCAATAATAGGTAAAACCAAAACGTGAGTATCATGCTGTCCGGGCCAATTATTTGTATGCACGGCTTCCACGTCGGTACAGGTGTCCGATATCGGCTGGAAGACCTCTTCCCAACCGCCTTTATGGTATCGCCAACCTTTCGACTTTAAGATCATCGTTCGCTCAGTGGCGTAGGCCACTATGAAACAATAGACGACGTGATGAAGCTGACAACCATAGCCACAACCCTGTAATGGACATATCATTTCCATCCATCATATGTTCATGAGAATTTCACGTTAATCGACTCACCTTATTAAGCTTACATACTAGTTTGCGTGCACTTGAGCAGTCTTTTGGGTTTTGCAGGTAGTACAATCGTCTCTGTACCAAATCACTAAGGTCTTGAGCTTCTTGTTGACGCCACGCTTCATATCCATCGACCGTAGTCATTCGATCGATGTCGAATAATAGCGATCGTTTATGTTCAGCACCCATTAGGAGAATGTTTTGTATTTGTTCAGATAGTTCAGGTATATCATTGGCAACGCGTTTTCGAATTTTTCCCAACTCCGTACTGAAGTAGTTCCATAGTTCCTGAGTGTTGGAACGAACACGACGACGCAGTTGTTCGTATTCTAAAGTTGGTTCTTTCGTTAGCTGATCGTCATCGGATGCACTTGCACCGCGTTGTAGTTTGTGCTCAAGATTTTCCATAAGTTTCTGTGCCGCTTGCTTGTCCACTTGGTCACTGAAAAGGAGAGAGAATCATATCACCACATATCAGCTAGAAAAAGGAAGCACAACTAGGAAAAATGCTTGAATTATTGAATATCCTTCCGCAAAAACATAGGAAGCGATGCAAAGTGTGTTCAAAAACAATTTTATCCACTACTCGTAGCCCGTAAAATTATCTTAATTAAATGAGTTCTTTTAAATCACGTCAAATAATGTGTGCCGCAGTGAGCCAAGTAAGTGTAGACAAACACAATTCCACATGTTTACAGTGAAAGGGTGCGGAACAACAGACAAGATAAACAAATAAATATTAAAAGGCGTTCCGAATGCTACCAGATGCTCACTGCCTACCGCTAATCACTGATAAGAGTTACGACTTCATGTCAATCATAAACCATTGTCGTGTATTATTCCCATTAACCAGGCCGGCTAACCATATAGCTTGCTACTTAAGATTTTAACTGTTAAACACTCACCTCAAAAAATCAGCAATCATCTTTCGTAATTCATCGTTTCGTTGCTTTGAATGTTCCAGCATCTGAAGTGCCTGATTTATTCGCTTCGCTGTACTGACTTGATCCACATTCGGTGGCTGGGTGCCGAGTTTCGAAACGAATATGTAAAGGAGAAAGCCCCATGCGAGTACGAATACCATCAGTGCACGCACCCATGAGCTCGATCCGATAAATTGTCTCAAAATTGTCATTGGTCCGATTCGAATGTTTTATACGATGGCGACGTAAGCAAGAAAAAAATTATTCTCCTCCTTTAACGTGTCAAATGAGTTGTGATTTATAATATTCAAGTCGTCGTCGTCGTCGCTACTGTTCAATAGTGGGGTAGCGATATCACCCGGCTATTATGTCTGTCAAGTGGATGGCATCAAGTTGCACAGTCTTCGTAAGGTATGTGTATATAAAGTAGCTTCAGATATCGACCTTTTGTACTACTGCACCGCACCCGTGATGCTCTGACATTGAGATTCTAGTTGCTAATGAGATTCGAATTTGTTAATTGCATCTAAGCTGGTCGTGGCAAGGAAATAGCTCTTGTGATTTGATTGTGGTTGGGTCGGTTTCTTCCTCCGTCGTGGTATATCGATGGGGGAAACAGCAGTAGCGACTAACTATGGTAATGAATGCACTTCCCCACACTAAACACACTTAGCGGCTGTGAAATATTATTTTTCGTGGGCGTTATTGTTGATAATGTTGGATATTGCTTGTATCCCGATAGCCTACTGGTCATGTATGGGAGTATATCAAATTGAATAACGTCGTTTAGCCAAAACAACGAACGAAGAACCTACGCCCGTCGGACGATGTTCAAGTGTTAACAAGCGAAATAGCGAAATGGATGAGAACTGATGAGAATTGGGGGCTGATAAGTTTTCAATGTCAGATTTTACGCTGGGCTGACAGAAAAACAATTGACAGATAGTGCTGCCAAGACTTTTGACGTTTGTGGCCGACGGCTACGTGAGTGTGAGAGAATGAAGAGAGAGTAAAAAAATAGAAATGTTGACAGCTCAGCTGGATATGGACCTAGGGGTGGGTGTGGAGTTTTTGAAAGAAAACGCCCTTTGGGCTGGTACCGTCTTCACTATAGAGTTCACAGACACTAATAAAATTCGCCTATTACCGACCAAATTTTCCATTTCCCTGTGCTTCACTCTTCCTCCCAAATACATTCTCTTTTTCAACTTTCGAATGTGCCGCTTGCACTACGTAGTCTACTCGTAGACGGAAACAGCAGATCAGAAAACCCCTGAGGGGTTATTTGTTCAAATGCACAAGTGCTCTCCACATATGTGCCCACTTTCTAAAGCCTTGAGTCGAGTTGGTTGTACTATTTATTTTCCTCTTCACGCTCTATTAAGATCAATTAAAATTATTTACAACTATCACGTGGTTGAATCCACCAAAAAACAAGTGAATTTTCATAGTCGATGATTTGTTCTTCGGTATTACTGGCGTCAATTGGACTGACAAAGTGGTATTGGCCCGCGGAAGTAGCAATGATTGGCCGGCTGGGATGGAAATTAGCTCCGTTGCAGGAGTCATCGTGTAGGCGGAACTAAATACATGTACATAGGTCAGTAGGCGTTAATGGATTAAATACAATAAAATACTTACAACGTGTTTCTCTGCAATATCGCGGAGATTCCAGACACGTAACAAGCCAGTAGTATCGCCACTGATCAACCACTCGTTTTGGGGACTTAAATCAAAGTAAATCCTTTGATTAGTAGTCACCTGACGACATAAAGTCAAAACCGGTTCGGTGAATTTCCTCATGTCCCATAAGCAAAGACCATTGTCCTTGCGAGCGCCGCTGAACAGCATCTCTCCCGTGTTTAAGTACTTTAAGTACGTGATACCACCCACATGACCGTGCAACGTAGCCAAGCTGCCGAATGTAGGAACCCGTTTGTCATACAAATTGATTATGCCGTTCCAAGACCCAGTCGCTATGATATCACTCGTATCCGAAGACAAGGCGAAGCAAGATATCGCTTGTTTGGTAGGTATCTGTACGCAACTTCTTCCGGGACTAAAAACAAAACCAAATTGTCATAGATTATGGCACGAATATCATTGTCTTTTGACTTACACATCCGTGTTGAAGATTCTTATGCATTTCTTATATCCACCAAGCACTTGCACGCCGTCGGATGTGAACATCACCGATATGGCAGCTTCGATTTCGTCCACATCGTCGTAACCGCGATATGTAGCCCGTAGATCACCACTGAAAGCATCCCACATGTGGATCGGTTCATGCTGCCGCGACGCTAACCAACTGAAACACATGCACGTTATCGAAATCAGATTTATAAGCCTTTGAACGTGACTTGCCAACATGTTTCCGGAGCATTACTGTCCATGAATGGATACCAAGCACAATCGTATACAGTACCACCTTCTTTCACGTGTACAGCGGTGGACAGTTTGGTCAGCGGCCGATCGGATGTAGCTTCGCCTTCATACATATCAGCTGGTAGCTCCACAAGATGCATTCCTTAGGGAATATGTATGTTTATTATTCTATCTTTCGAGATGTTATATCTGCTTACCATCCATGTGAACAGAAACAAGGCAACACGTGCCATCCGGCGACCATAGGCATCCTTTCGTGTAACATTGTTTTTCTGCATTCGTCTCCCAAATATATCGGCCAATTTCCAATAATTTACACTTAAAATACGGCTCTTCAGTGGTGTGGTCGATTTCAATCACCATCGTTGCATCCTCCGGTTCTGGATCCACTTGACTCGTATCCTCCACCGTGATAATAGATGACTCCATTGGAACGGCATCCTCAATCACTCGTGTTTCATTGATCACATTCATTTCACTTGTTTTATGAACATTCTCTTCCACTTGATCAGGGCACACGGTTTTTTCTTCCTCGAGGGATTCCTCCAAGGATTCCCTACTTACGTTAAATGTGACTGTTTGTTGATCGGCAAAAGACAAGAATTTGCTCGAGGTGTCCAAGTCTTCGGTGAGATTATCGTCGACTTCATTGGGATCAGTCGATTCTGGTGGTTCTTCCATAATTTATTTGTACTGGACTCGTACTCGGAACGCATTTATCCCTAGTTGAACTGTTTTCAAAACGAATTCCCGCAATTATAAAAACCGGCAATAATTGACAGCTGGTCGGAAATGTCAGGTTATGGAACTAAGGGGTTGTCTACAGTTTCTATCACGTTGATGCGTGTTATTTTTTATTTCATGCAAAATAAAAATAAGCCCAGATTGTTCCGTATTTGTTTTCCTGGCTTTTTCTTTCTTGTTTAACATAAATTTCCAACCATTTATGAATCTCTCCACATAAACACCAGCCATATTCACTTGCTGCCCGCCTGAACGCGGCCAAACTGAAGTACTGTCAGTTGACAGTACACCATCGGACTACTTCTCTCCACTTCTTGCCGATCAACTTGTATTTTCTTCTCGGTCAGTGTTTTTGCTCCCCTTTCCAAACGAATCCCAATTAGTTATTGAAATAAGTTGTAAAACAGAAAAAAAGCGAAGAAATGGTACTCTACGCTCTAAATAGATCATGGGCGTTGCGCTCGGTGCAACAGATGCATAGATTCAAGGTGTCAAGCACCTTTACGCGAGCGATGGTATGTAAGAAAGTCCTTCACTTGTTATGTAATTTTTTTTACATTTTAACACCTGAAACCAACCAAACACCAAGTGATGTCTGTTCCATGCCAAAAGAGATGAAAATTGATTTAAATAAAATCCATTTATGGGCTATTAAGTCAGCCAAAGGGAACTAGTCCAAGCGGACGGATGACTTTATGGGAATGTCTTCTAGCCATAGACGAACTATGATAGTTTAGAAACCCGTTTGTTGCGTTAATTTTACTCTTTTGGTAGTGCATGTGTGAACTATTGGCCCGGTTAGTCGTTAGGTTAGATTGAACGTAGCAAGTCATGAATTGCGTGAATTCCCAGGACACTGTCGAGTGCAATGTGAGTGTGATGTATAAATCAAGTGGGAAATATCGATTTCCAACACCTTTCCGGAGTGGTTTCCTATGTCGTTAGTCTTTTTCTATCGTGTTGCGGTCTATCTCAGGTCTAGTTTGGTGGGAAACCATAAATTACCGGCTGTTTACCCCTTTAACTGATATGTACAGTTGATTCAGTTGCCGGTTTCTGTTAGCGTATGTGTGCTAAGATGTTTCTTCAAGTGTTTCTTACCCTATGTCTAATTTTTCTTGATCTTGATACCGCTGAAATGAATGTGAGAGCTATATAATAGGCCTCTACCGAGTGTGAAACAAAACAGAACCCCCAGGCGCTCTATTGACACCCACCGGCTTACGTACACACATATCGTCTTTCCGACATCACACCCTATCAGCAGAGCAATTTATTTATAGTCCCCCTTAATTCAAAGCACGCTTTCTGTGTGGAAATAATCAGTATTTTCGTTATCAACTAATTCAGTTGTGAATTATTGCTCTTCCCCCACACATCACACATTCGCTTGTCTGCTAGGCTACTATGGAAAGTTTCAGGTACAAAAATAATTTCACGCTTTATAATCGACTTTTTTTCTCCTTAAAGGCAACCGAAAACTATCGTATCGAATCGGATACTTTTGGTGAATTGAAAGTACCTGCCGACAAGTACTATGGAGCACAAACGATGCGATCGATGATTAATTTCCCGATCGGCGGGACGAGGGAGAGAATGCCTGTAAGTGCCGATATGAGAAAGTTAAAATTTTGGTTAACAGTTGCTTTCTTTCGATTCATAGAAACCGGTTATCCAAGCAATGGGAACACTCAAAAAAGCAGCAGCCGAAGTGAATAAAAGTTTCGGCTTGAAACCGGAAGTCGCCGATGCTATTTCCAAAGCAGCCGACGATGTGATCTCCGGCGCTTTGTATGAAGAGCATTTTCCATTGGTCATCTGGCAAACCGGCTCCGGTACCCAATCGAACATGAACGTTAATGAGGTACCTAGCAACCAAATGTGATCCGAAAATATATTCACAAAATATATTGTAGGTAATCAGCAACAAGGCGATTGAGATCTTGGGTGGAAAACTGGGCTCGAAGAATCCGGTCCATCCAAACGATCATGTGAATATGTCCCAAAGTTCGAATGACACCTTCCCGACTGCCATACACATCTCAATAGCTTTACAATTAACACAGAACCTGAAGCCTGCTCTGAAAATTTTGCATGATGCGCTAAAACAAAAATCCGATGAATTCAAGGACATAATCAAGATCGGCCGCACACATACCATGGATGCCGTACCACTAACGTTAGGTCAGGAATTCAGTGGTTACGCACAGCAAATGGCGTATTCTATCGAGCGAGTCGATGCTGTTATGCCTCATATCCTACAACTGGCTTTAGGCGGCACCGCTGTCGGTACAGGCCTGAACACTCGTATTGGTTTCGCTGAAAAGTGTGCTGAACGAATTGCCCAACTGACTGGTTTGAACTTCGTCACTGCCCCGAATAAGTTCGAAGCCTTAGCCGCCCGTGATGCAGCAGTCGAAGTCTCTGGCGCATTGAATACAATCGCTGTTAGTGTGATGAAAATAGCTAATGACATACGCTTCTTGGGATCCGGACCCCGTTGCGGATTGGGAGAGCTTATGCTGCCTGAGAACGAGCCTGGAAGCTCGATTATGCCCGGCAAAGTGAATCCTACTCAATGCGAATCGCTGACGATGATTGCAGCCCAGGTTATGGGCAATCATGTGGCTACAACCATTGGTGGATCGAATGGACATTTCGAATTGAATGTCTTCAAACCACTTATTGTTTCGAACGTCCTCCGATCCATCAGACTTCTTTGTAAGTTAACCCTTGTTTAGCCCACCATCCAATCGGTAATAAGTTTTATTCCCTTTTCTAGCTGATGGATGCAGAACGTTTACCTCGAATTGTGTCAAGGGCATTCAGGCGAATCGTGATCGTATTGATAAGATCATGAATGAGTCTCTCATGCTGGTGACGGCACTCAATCCCCATATTGGCTACGATAAAGCTGCAAAGATTGCCAAGACAGCACATAAAAATGGAACAACCCTTAAGGAGGAAGCCATCAAACTTGGCTTCTTGACTGAAGAACAATTCAAGCAATGGGTTGATCCAAAGAGTATGTTGGGACCGAAGTAATTTGTTTTTGAGTTATGAAAAGAAATAACAGGAATTAAATGATATTGTAAGTCTAATTGTTGGTTTTACTGCGAAAGTTGTGATATGATCCGGCTTGAAAGGGCCATGCAAATCCCTTACGATCCGGGTATACGGGTAGTACTGAAATCCAATATGGTATCAAGCACAATCACGAAAGAAAGTGAACCGCGGATGTTTTAATAAGGAACCCGAGGACCAGACCAATCGATCAAATGTAAAATGAGTCCGACAGGTCACGTCGGAGATCTATGTAGTGATTTCCCTTACTTAGACGGCCCTACAGTTCGGGATGAACCTGGGCATCAACCATCAAGTTTTTCGAACTGGCACGATCTTAGTCCCGCACGTCCAGTTGTCTTGTGTTTTTCCACCTGAACACTACACCTTAAACGCGGCTGTCCGCAGCTTTGTCATCCATCGAGGATGGAATCGAAAACTTTCAGGGGCGCGGTATCCATTCTCTCCACAAGATCAGGACAGTTCTTGATTGTATTTTCTCCTCGATCTGATTCGTGAACCTTCTCCAAGATCTGGATTTTCCTGACCTGAAACCATACTAGTATCTATTATCTACAAACGGCTTCAGGCGTTTACATTGAACGGCAGAGAAGATCTTAGCAGCTACGTTAAGGTGACTTAAGGCTCGGATCCACAGAAAGCCGTTTGTCGCGACGGGCAGCGATCCAGCGGTCGTTACGGCGGTCTGCAATATGGGGACGTCACATAGAATGCGATATATTTGTGTCAGCGATCCAGTCTGTTTGCTTTTGAGAAGTATAAGCTCAGACGAGGAAGAACTCCTTCTAATATAAGTTTTGCAAAGCAAGAAAGTAATAGGAAAAGAAAAGAGCTAGTAGAATACCACCGCTTAAGTATCGAACTGGAGCCACATGGGCTTGTGCTATTTCATTCCATGTTTCTGCATGGAAACCGACCCGCGATCTCCTTGATCGCGGCCGGGGCAAGGATTCTGGACGCCTCACCACTCATTCTCGACTCTCCGGAACGACACCGACTCCTGCGGCTCATTGTCCGACCACCTGGTTGGACTGAGGATGAGTGGTGCAACCAACTGAGGTGACACCGACGATGGCGCGGCACGGGAAACCGCTAAGGTTGAACGAACCCCAGAATTGGGACGTACTGCAGATTGCACTGCTAAGTGCCAAAAAAGATAGAGAAATAGGCGTGCCCGAAAATCGTGCAAAGAGGATGAAGGCGAACCTCTGGCGAAAGCAGTCAAGAGGATTAGATCGGCGGCGATATCCGACCCTCTCATCTGCAGCCCCCGCACTGCTTGGCGGCGCGCAGCACAGAAAGCGCCGGCGGCTAGTAAAGGAGGCACAGCATGCCAGCACTTTCGGCATGCGCCTCAAACACTTCTCCTCTTATTGGTGACGATCAAGTCCCCAATAAGAGTGTGCCAGGTTCCAAAACTGACGAAGCTGGGCATCATCGCCGAAAAAGGCGATGATGCTGACAGACAGATTCTGATCGCACAAGGCAAAGCTGTTTTGGATCCCAACAAACCTAAAGTTGGCAGAGCTGTTTCAAACGGCGTCGGAAGGGAGCAGGAGCTCAAACCGTAAAAGGTAAGAGCGTTCGCAAACGGAAAATGGTCTCCGGGGACAACATTGCTGGGGAGAGAGAACGTGATGTCTCCTCCTCCGACGTGGCGGCGAGTAATCGGAGTCCGAAGGTAGATGCGGCGATCAACAAAGATCAAAGCAAAAATCTGAAGACGGAGAGGGCTAAAGACTGCTCCTTGGAGGCGGCACTTCACACAACAAAACCTTTTCCTCTGAAAAGGAGATACAAGTGACCGTAAAGAGTCGAGACAAGCACCTCTCCTACAAAGAGGCAACCATCTCCTCCGAAAAGGTCAGGATAGGGAAAGCTGGCAGTGACAACAGAATGAGACTGAGAGGATCGTCTACTGGAGCTAGCTTCAGCAACAGCTTCTGTATTCAAGCTGAGAGGTCTGTTCTGATGAATGGTACCTTCGTGGTGAGCAGACATCTGTCTGGATCCGGAGCATGGTGCCGAAAATCCCTCCCTGGGAACTACTTCCAAAACTAACACACGTCATCTGCTGGATTCCGGGGAAACCTGGAAACAAGATGAAAGTACTGACGCGACTACGTGTGCACAACCCGCGACTCGACATGAGGGCCTGGACTGTCTATTCCTACAAAGAGAAAAAGAGCTCTCTGAAAAAAGAGGGCTTCACTCTGGTTGTGGGATTGGACAACGGCTCGAGACCCTGAAATCCGCGTACGACTCACGTCCCTACTTCGGCCTTGGTAGGATATTATTCCATTTTGATGTCAAGTAGTCGAACGTGCTCCGCAGTCTAAATCTATGATTTTCACTCACATTAATCCGCTCGTTCTCAGTAGCAGAATTCCATGCAGTAGTACATTATTATTAAACTTTATTGACACGTAATCCAATTACATATCAATAATTAAAATTATTGAGCACTAGCTACCAGGGCCTTCGGCTCATTAAAATAAAAACTTAAATTAAATGGGTATATTCAGTCTTGTAAATAATTCGTTTACAAACTTTATGTTGTTTGATGTGATAACGGTTAGAAGTTCTTTAAGTCTTGTTTGAGATTGATAGAGAGATTGAGTTAATGTGTGGACATTGAAGGATGTGAAGAATATTAAAAGTTGATATCTGGTCGCAGAAATTGCACAGAGGTGCTGGTTCTTTGGTCATCAAATGTTTGTGGGTGGTATGTGTATGTCCCAATCGAAGCCTTACGTACTTTGTTACCATACTTCTAGGTAGTTTGCTAGGGAATGTTGCTCTTGTTGCTCCAGCATTGATTGTTGAATAGTGATGGGAGTATTCACGCCAGTCATTCATGTTTTTGTTTTTCATACAGCTTTTCAAGTGGTTTAGTAAGTCCTTTTTGTTGAATGGGATAAAAGATATGAGAGTCTGTTTGAGAGCTAGTTTGACTTCTGCATCGGCGATTTCGTTTCCTTCTATGCCTGCGTGCCCAGGGACCCAGGCCAATTTGATGTAGTTGCTGCTTTTAGCGTCTTTGGCTGGCGCATCAGCGTGTTCGTTTCCCACGATCCCCACATGGCTAGGAATCCAGATAGTGTTTATTCTACTGTGGAGTCTTATAAGGAAGTCCCTTATTCTGTCGATCATCTCTGTACGGCAGCTGGGGTTCTTTATGGCTTTCAATACCGAGAGGCTATCTGAACATATTAGGAACTTCCCTTTTTTGTTTGAGATATTTGAAATTGTTTCGAGAATTGCGGCGGCTTCAGCTGTAAATATGGAAGAGGATGGTGGTAAAAGGCCTATTCTAATTGGTTTTCCATTTTCATATGTGGATGCGAAAGACGGTCCGGATTCAGTTTTGGAGCCATCGGTAAAGATAAGCTTCCAACCATTGCTCTTCGCTTTTGCGGCGAGGTGTAAAAAGAGTTGTTGGAATACTCTATCTGGAGTTGTTGTTTTAGGATAGGACGTTAGCGTCATGTTAATGGAGTCTTCCTTAATTAGGGATGGTGGAAATTTAGTTTTGTACCGACTAAGTCTTCTAAGGGGGATTTCTAAATCTATACCAGATCGTAGAAACCGAGCGATGGCTGAGTCAATCCGGCAGGGCCTGTTGTTTTTGAGAAGCTTTGCAAGGTCTTTATCGATTACTGTGCCGTAGGAGGACAGCAGTTTGAGAGATAGTTTCGCTGTTGCTTGGGAAATGCGTTCCTCTATAGTTGGTAGTCCGGTTTCTACTAGGATGTTCCTTGTTGGCGCAGTAGGAAAAGCGTTTAGGCTCCGTCTGCAGGCTTGATGGTATGGTGCTTTGATAAGCTTCAGTGTAGTTTTAGGCGAGCTTCCGTAAATAAATAAGCCGTAATCTATTTTGCTTAAAATTAAGGCCCTGGTGAATTGACATAGAGTAGTGACATGTGTGCTAAACTTCTTTTGAGCTAGGTATTTAATAATATTTGTTCTTAAGGCTAGGCTTTTTCTTAAGTATAAACAATGATCTTTCCATGAAAATCTATTATTAAATTTAAGTCCTAAGATAGATAAAGAGTTGACATTTTCTATAACATTATTGCCTATAGACATAACTATTCCATTGCAGTTTTTTTTTACGACAAAAGTGTATGGTTTTACATTTTTCAGGTGATAAGGTAGCACCAGAAGAGTTTGACCAGTTGAGGATATCTAGGACAACATTGTCGAGTAGAGCTTTAGATTTGTTTAAGTCATTTTGTATACACATTATGTAAAGGTCGTCAGCGTATATGCAATGGTTTAAATTTGGGTGGAGATTGATCAATCGGCTTAAGTCATCGAAAGCTATTATAAATAGCACAACTGACAAGGGAGAGCCTTGAGGGATACCATTACTTAATGGGACTGTGGTAGAAAAAAGGTTATTAGTTCTTACGGAGAATTTTCTGTTTATTAAAAAAGATTTGATGTAGTTGAATATTTTAGGGCCGATGTTCCACAATTTTAGTTTGTTAAGGACTAAATGTATGCCAATTTTGTCAAAGGCTTTTTGGAAGTCCAAAGATAGTATAGTGACATGATTGCGTGATGATAATGCCTTAGAGATATAAAGGTCTAAGTATAACAAGGCGTCGGTGCAGCCTTTATTGGGTTGGAATCCAACTTGATTAGGACTTATAAGGTTATTCGTTTCAATATACCAAAGAAGTCTTTTAGCAACAATTTTTTCGAGGACTTTCGATAGGCAGGGAAGAAGCGATATTGGTCGAAAGCTGTTCAATGAATTGGGTTTTTTGTTTGGTTTAGGGATTGGGAGGACAGTTGCAGTTTTCCATTGTTGGGGGATGATTCCCGTGACGAGGATATTGTTCTAGATTAGTATGAGTCTTAACTTGGCAGGATGACAGAGATTTCTTATCATGGGATATGATACTCTATCTCTACAGGGTGATTTACCTTTAAGTTTGGCGACGGTGGATTCATACTCTACGATTGAAATGGGGCCTTCAATGAGTTGGGCCTTTGTTGATATGTCACTGGGGTTGACTGCCGACAATAGTGAATTTGTTTTATTTATATTGAAAGCCGATGGGAAGTTAGAATCTTTCGAGTTGTTGGACCAGCAAGTAGCAAAGTGATTACAGATGTCTGTGGGATTCGATATTGTACCCTCGGGGGTTTCTAGAGTTATTATGGAATTGGGAATGAAATCTCCTGTAAGGCAACGTATCTTGTGCCAGATATATTTAGGAGATGAACGAGGAGAGAGGGATGATGTGAATTGCTGTAGGCTTTGATTCTTACTGATTTTTAGCTCTCTGCGGAATTGCGCATTAGCCTTTTTATATGCCACTAGGTTGTTGGTGTTAGGGAATCTTTTGAATTTTTGCCAGGCTATCATTTTTTCTTTTCTTAAGGAGTTTAATTTACCTGTCCACCAGGGAACCGAGTGTTTCCTTTTTGAGCTAGGGTTGTTTTGGGGTATCGCGATGTTTGCTGCCGTGCGGATTGCTTTTAGGATAATGGGAGAGATAGTCTAGAATGGTCTTGTTGAAGCAAGGCCAGTTAGCTTGGTCAGTTTTAAATTGTATGTTAAGTGGAATCTTCGCGGCCATTGTATCAGTATTGATCTTTGAGATAATAGGAAGATGGTCGCTGTTCCAGGGGTCGTCCAGAACTTTCCATGATATTTTTGAAAATAATTCCAGAGAGCAAAGTGTAATGTCAATATGAGTCATCGTACCATGAGTGGAGAGATGGGTAGGGGAGCCGTCATTCAGCACCATGAGATTGGATTCGAGAATTAGTTCCTCCCAGATACGGCCTCTAGAGTTTGTTGTGTTAGATCCCCACAGTGCGCTCCAAGAGTTGACGTCACCAGCGATAACAACTGGTGAATATATTTGGTCAAGGATACTGGTAATGTCATTTTTAGTAAATTGTTGGTCAGGGAGTATGTACAGGGAGATAATGGTGAATTTAGGAACGATTTCAATTTCAAGAGCAAGGGTTAGGATATTGGAATGGATAGGTATTACTCTATGGGGTATATTGTGTTTTATCAGAACCCCAATGCCTTGTTTGGCCGTGTTGATATGAGGAAAATTAGAAAAGTATGGTTTGTATGCTTTATGTACGTTTGGAGTATACTGAAAAGGGCAGTGGGTTTCCTGAATACAAATTAAAGCTGGTGCAATTTCATTGATTAAGGTAGTTAATTCGTTATAATTGGTGAGGAAGCCTTTCATGTTCCATTGTAGGATGGTGAATGATTTAAGTTTGCAAGTTTTATTGGATTGAGGATTTGTTGGCAATTGGGAGCCACTACGAGTGGTTTGTGAGGTATATTGTCTGTAATTGCACAAGAGTGCGTCCGGGTTGCCTTGCGAGGACAGCGGTTGTATAAGATTGTTAGGAGAAAGATGGAAAGATTTGTTAACTAAATGACTCTGTCGCTCGTGGGCCGAGTTAGGCTCGTAGAGCTCGAGTGGCACGGCCCCAAAGCGGCAGAGTCAATTTTTTTGTGAGTTCCTACTGTATTAGGAGGAGTCATTATCAATTTCAACGAAATATTGATTAGAACTGATTAGTGATTTGGTGACTGCTGAAATTGGTGATATATTCGAATAGGAGGGAAGATTACTGTTTTGAGTTGATTTGAAAGAAGTCTTTTTCTGTGTGGGGGCATTGGGAGTAGAGAGGAGAGTATCTGCTAGTGCTTGGAATGATTTCGATGTCGAGGGTGGAGAATGTGTATAAGGTGGGTTTTTGATTGAGTCAGAGTGTTGATTTATTGATGCAGGGGTTGAGTTGGGTATGGGTTGGATAGAGTCACTATTTGGGTTAAGTTCGGGTGTTGTCGGGGTTGTGGTGATTTGCGGAGGGGATGAGCTTGAGCTATTTAGGTTATGTTTTGGATTCGATGTATGGTTTGAAGGTTGTTCTGTGTCTGAAGAGCGGGGGATCAGGATTGGGTTGGTTGCAGTTGGTTGTTTGATGGGATACGTGAGACTGTGTTTATATGGATTAAGTGGTACTGGCGTAATCTCATTGAGTGAGGTGGTTTCTAAGGACTTATGGTGTTGGTTATGTGTTGTGATGGGATTGTCGAGGGGGTGGGGGGTGATGTGGAGTTGTTTGTGGGAAGTGTTTTATTTGTTGATTGTGTTTGTACCATGTTTTTGGTAACTGCTGCGTACGAAAGGTTAAGGGGTGTCGAAGGGTTTTGTTCTTTGTAAATTCTCCTTGCTTCCGTCATGCTACATTTTTTAATGGTTTTTATTTTTAAAGTTTCTTTTGCTTGGAGATAGCGGGGGCATGTTTTGGAAGATGACGGGTGCTGTTCAAAGCAGTTTACGCATGAGATACGCGAGCAGTTGTTTGGGGAGTGGGGGGGGAGGTTGCATGTATCACATGATGGATTCCTGTTGCATCTTTTGGTGGTATGGCCTAGTAGTTGGCAGTTTCGGCAACGCATTGGATTGGGGAAGTATTCCTCAACTTTGGTCTTCTTCTTTTCCTTTTTATCCCGGCGTCGTTATGGTCAGAAGTGTAGGACCATAACCTTCCCACTTAACTGCATTCCTACTGGTCCGCTTGTGGGGTCCGCCATTCCTCAACTTTGGTATTATACCATCCAATACTAAGTGTGTTTGGGGGGCGGAAGAGGTCGAAGGTAAACAGCATAAGTCCGGTTGGACGTTGGATTCCTTCTGAAAGTTTCTTAAACTTGAAAACTTCAGTGACGCCTTGAGACCTTATTTCTTCGATGATTTCATTTTCTGGAACATTAATGAGGAAGGGGGCATACACTGTTCCTTTTGATGAATTGAGATTGGTGTGGAGGGAGACCTTGATTGGGCAAAGGCTGGATAATGATTTTTTTTTGGAGGAAGAGGTCAGCTATTTTCTGCGATTTTACCAGAATAAGAAGATTACCGTCGCGCAGTTGTGCAATACTTTCATATGCAGTACTTATTCCATCAATTGCTTTTTTGAGCAAGAAAACACTGAATGACGTAAGAGGTTGTACATTTCGTTGTTTGTGTTGGACTTGTTATAGCGCGACAGATTCGTCAACACAGCTTGTTTTTGGAGATACCATGGAGGAAAGTTAAGGTTGGCATTGTTTCTAATTTCAATTGGGATTTTCAGCTCTTTTGCCGATTGGAGAGATTTGTACAGAACGGATGGATAATTTGGTTTTTTTTTTCGCTTCAACAGCTTTTTTGTACAATCGTGTATGGGTGATTTGAATGATGAATTTGTACATAGTAGTTCGCATTTCGAAAAAGTTATTCTCGAACCAGAGGTTTTACCCCAATCAACCAAATCCTTGATTATACTTGAAAAAAGATGCGATACCTCTACTAGGTCTTTTAATTTAGTGACCAGAATAAGGTCGTCTGCATAAAAAATGTGATTTGTTTGCGGATATGTCCGAGTTATTTTACTTATTTCATTAAATGCTATTTTGAACAGGATGACTGAAAGGGGAGAGCCTTGCGGGATGCCGTTCTTAAGGTTGTGAATTTTTGAGTAAATTTTGTTATTGGTTTTAATGCGAAATTTGCGGTTGATTAGGAAGGATTTTATAAAATTAAAAATTTTAGTGCCAATCTTCCACTGTTTTCGCTGGTTTAAAATGGCGTGAGGTCCGATTCTGTCGATTTTTTTCTGAAAGTGCCGAGAAGATGTTTGTATCCAAATAAAGGAGTGCATCTTGGGTTCCGCAGTTCGGTTTGAAAGCGGTTTGATGAATATCGATGAAATTATTTTTTTCAATCCACCAGGGCAGTCGTTTGGAAATGATTTTATCTAAGACTTTTGAAAGGCATGGCAGGAGGGAAATTGGGCGGTATCCTTCGATACGCGTATTATCTTTGTTGTTTTTTTGGGATGGGCACAATGGTAGCCACTTTCCATGTTTGGGGGATAATTCCACTGTCAAGTATGTCGTTGTATAAAGACAATAATTTGGTTTTGTAACAAGATGGGCTGTTTTTAAGCATCGAGTAGTTAACTCGGTCGAATCCAGGAGTAATCCCCTTCTCAGAGCACAAGCTGTTTTCCAACTCTATTATATTAATGGAAGATTCGATTAAACTTGTTGAATGGGAGATGGCGTATGTTGGGTCAAGTTCGTTTAAGCGTTTGTGCTTTTCTTCTACATACTTTGGGTGGAAATTAGAGTCGTCTTGAGTAATTTCCCAGCATTTGGCAAAAGTTTCGTTAATCTTAATAGAACATATAATGTTTTCGCAGTCGTTTTTTATAAGTTTAATTGTGTGGGGTACAAAATTTCTCGTGAGACTTTTGATGTCAGCCCACATTTTTTTGCGGGTTGATTTATGGTTAATTCCTTCAGTAAATCTGGTAAAAGAAGAAAATTTTGCTGCCTTAGCTGCTCGTTTAAATTGGGCATTGGCTTTCCTGTAAGCCACTAAATAAGCATCATTTGGAGATTGTTTAAATTTTTTCCACGCTTCTTGTTTTTCCTTTCGGAGAGTGCTGAGATTCTGGTCCCACAACGGAACTGTCTTGTAGTGGATCTTATTTGTTGTTGGGGGGATTGCCACATTTGCTGCGGAGCGGATCATCTTGGTCATAAAGGCGGATTCTTTATTCGTGTTGATGTTGGTTTGGGGTGCTTGAGCAGAGATTTGGGCTGAGAGTTCGGTTTGGAAGAGATCCCAGTTGGCAAGGTCTGTGAGGAATTTTGGTTGTGGTTTTGGTAAATTTAAGGTACTATCTAAAGCTACCGTGGTGAGGATCGGAAAATGATCACTTCCGTGTAGGTCATCGGAGACATCCCAGGAAGATTTCTGGGTTAGGTGGGGAGAGATGAGAGAAAGATCAATGTGGGAATATGTACTGTGGGTTGGTCGCCCATCATTTAAAACGGCCAGTCCGGAATTTGCAATAAAGTTTTCGACCAGTTTGCCACGATTGTTGATACTTGGAGAACCCCATGCGGAGGACCATGAGTTGAAATCGCCGGTTAGAACAATAGGGCTTGTGATGTTTCTAATAATGGTTTCAAGATCCTGGTAGTTGAATATTTGGTCTGGTGGGATATAGATTGATATAATGGTAAGTTTGAATTTTGCTTCAATTTCAACAGCGACGGCAGATATGTTGGAGTTAATCGGAATGAATTTGTGAGGAAGTGTTTTGTGTACAAGAAGTCCAGTGCCTTGTTTGGAACTTGTGTTGTGGGATAGATTATGAAATATTGCGAAGTATTCTTTTGGCGGAAGTGGTTTGGAATTATGTTTTATGTGTGTTTCTTGAATCGAGATGATGCTTGGTTTGATTTCTTTGATAAGCAATTGGAGCTCATGATAGTTATTAAAATAACCATTCATATTCCATTGCAGTATTTTTAAATTATTGGAGGCGGTGGAGGGCAACTTGTTCCCAGTACCATTTAATGTACTCGTTGAAGGTGCCCTGCCAACTGGTGATAAATTACTACCGCGCCGCCGCTGACGACGAGTGCCCCCGCCAATGTGGTTGGGGCACTCGTCGCAACGGAGGCGCGGTTTGCGTGGGGAAAGTTTATAATTTTAAGAGCTGTCATCTTGGTTAATGATCATCGAATTGTTTGTTAGGAGAGAGTGCTTTTGAGGAGATATTTTGTTGTGAGTGTTGTTGGTATTGGTGGTTGACATTGTTGAATTTTTTTTTAGATGTTCTTGTTGTGGTTGTGGAGAAATGAGAGAGGATTTGGTTTTGAGTTCATGGGAGGTTGAAGCGGCGACCTTGGGAGACTTTTCTCCTGGGAGAGTGGTGGGTTCATCTATTTGTTTTTGAATATTTGTGTTTTGTGTTGAGACATGTAGAGTGACAGAAGCAGGTGGAGATTTTTTTTCTGTGAGAGAGGTGGATTCAGCACTTTGTTTTTGGTCTTTTGTAATTTGTGTTGGATGGTGATGAGGGTTAAGTATCAACTTGTTTTCTTGTAATGTAAAAGCAGTTTTAATGGATTTTGGTTTCCCTTTTTCAGTGGCGGTATTTAAAGAAGGAGATGTGGTTGGCATGGAATTGTTGTTTTCTTGAGGTGAATTTTGAAGTTTTGTGGAGTAGAGGTCGGAGGAGAATGAAGGAATTTTTGGATTCCGTTCTGAATGCATGCGCCTAGCTTCTGCTATGGTGCACTTATTTTTTGTTTTTATTTCAATGATTTCGTTGCTCTGAATATACCTTGGGCATAATTTCGATGAAGCGGGGTGGGAGCCGGCACAGTTAGCACAGTATGTGCGTGTGCAGCTTTTATTTTCATGGAGAGGAAGATTACATATTTCACATGTAGCTGGTTTTTTGCACCATTTTTGTGTGTGACCAAGAAGTTGGCATGGTTGACATCGCATGGGGTTCGGGTAGTACTCGGAGACTTTAGTTTTATACCAGTCTATTTCGATTGTGCTTGGGATTTGGAACAAGTCAAATTTGAATATCATGAGGCCCGTGGGGACTAGTTTGCCATCTAAATTAATTTTTGTTAGTTTATAGACATGGGTTATATTTTGGGGTTTTAGTTCGCTTATCATTTCGGCTTCGGGGACGTTTATAAGGCATGGTGCGTACGCGATTCCCTTTGAGAGATTGGCGTGGAGTTTAATGTCAACTGGACAAATCGTATCATGAGCTTTTGAATTTATAAATTTGTCAGCAACTTTATGATCTTTCGTAAGAATTAATAAAGAAACGTCCCTGAGCTGGGAAATCTTTTCATATTGTGTGCTGATTGAATCTATAGTTTTTTTTAATACAAACACACTAACGGAAGACAGTGGTCTATCCTTGGAGGTGATGTGAATGAATCGTGGGTTTTTGTAGTTGGTTTTCGTAGGTAATTCTGGGAATCCGGAGAATATGCCACTAGATGGTTTAAACCTTTTAGTCTGAGGGATGGGAGGGTCAGGGGGTTCGGAAAGGTGGCACTGGTCGAGAGCACTGAATCGGTTCCCCGATTTGTTGGCAGGCTTTCGAGCCATGCCTACAAAAGGTATTTTACTGTACGCACAGTTCACAGTTATCTTTGGGAGCGGGAGAATGAGATAAACGCGAGCACTTTTATTCACCACAAATAGGTCTGTACGGTTGGGATGTCAGCCGATGACTGCATGCAGTAGTACAAATCATCACATTGTATCCATTCAGGAACCATGGGTGTGGAACAAACGCCTGTGTAGTCTTGGTGGTATACGTGATGCTACGATTCGTTTCGATGAGCGATCCGAAACGCCTAGGGTCTACATCATAATATGTATTGAACACACTATCGGCAACCAAACTTCGTCAATTCTGTGGACAAGATCTGGTGGTGGCTACAGTTAGCTACGAAGCGCGCGGAGAAATTGAACACTTCGTCGTGGCGTCTGATTACTTCCCCTACGACTCGGTACTGCCCCCGCCCCCGAAGGCGGTTTCTGAACTCTAGGTAAGCTAGAGATCAGTAATCAAGATAACTTACTAAAGCAAATAGAAAAAATACATTTTATTGACTTTTTCCATTCAAGGCTATCAATTTTAGCAACCACCCATATTCCTTAGTTGCTCCAATGTAATCTGAAAAGAAAGTATACATTACAGCCACGCCTATGCATATATCCTAACATGTAAACAATTCAAAGGGAAGAGAATCTGGAAACATACCTACTAGCATCTATATCCAGGAGAAAAAACCAACGAATATTATTCACAAAATAGAAAAAAAACCGAAAAAATTATGAAAACAAACTGGGATTGACCATTGTTAGGTACATGACACAGAGCACAAACAGATTTAAGGGGGGAAACATTTAAATTCAGTATCAATCAACGTCCTCGAGCCGTACTGGGTGTGTAAACGGTATCACCGACTTTTTGTCCACGTCCCGCGACAACGCTTTTCTCATATCTAAAAAGGAATAGTGAAATAAGGTCATTCCATGGCATGTGATTGGGTATGTTACCATAAGCATCCTCGTCTCGTTCGCCCGAATAATATTCCAACACGGTTCGATAGATTATATATCCCAGGTTCGTATACATGTTTATAGCCACTTTGTTGCTCACCCGGACGAAGAGATCGACGAAGTAAGCCTTCTTCCTAAAAACCAAGACGATAAACAAATAAGACACTATAGATGAGGGTCCACTAACTTTTCGGAAACATCTTCGAGGAAGTTCATGAGCAGAGCGGCAAGTCCCAAGCGGCGATAGTCGGGCGAGACGGTTAAACAAGTCACATGTCCATGCCAGTTCTCCCGCACTCCCTCAGCTTTACCCATAACTGCAGGAGACAAAAAAGAGAAGTCTTGCAACCAGCTTAAATAAGTCATCTGAATACTCACTGTAGCCCATGATCATTCCACTCGGCGATTCGGCGACTTGGAAGTATTCCGGCCAACGTGCGAGATACTGCGTGTAAAATATCAAACCATAGGTCTCGGTTAATGGATCGAAGTTCCTATACAAATGGCATTTGATTTAAATTCGGAAAACTTCGTGAGACCAGGTTTACTTACACGTTATTGAACTTGAACATATCATCACAGGTGAAAGGGCGTAGGGTAGTCATCTTGCAAGTGCTTGTGCCGAATTTCTTGATTTGAGAAATTGATTTCACGCGTAATGTCACCGGCAAAGATGAAGAGATTTTATTTTTTTCCTAACTTCTAATAGCGATAGGGTTGCCAAGGCTACCGGGAGAAGAGTATATTTTTTCTATTTTTGAAATGATTTTTTTATCAATTAGTAACCGATGTTTTTGGCTTCAAAACGATTTTTTTGAGAATAAGTAAAATTGCACAAGAAAAATGTTTCTTCGATTCAACAATAGCCGGAAGTTGAAAATAGGTTCGTCTCTTTTGCGACTACATCCTACTCGATTACCAAACGTCGTGCCGCGGGCATTGGTATGTACAAGATTATTTTTTTTTTGTTCTACTTTTTGGCTTTTGTTTTCATTAGAGTCGCTGTCATCGCTGGGATTTTTTAAATCTAATTTTTAGGTTACTATTTAGCTTCCTTGAATTCTCTTATCTGTCAAATGGTGGTGTATAAACTCCGAAATAGATATTGGACGTTCCTAAATAAGGCAAAATGAGTGCATTCAGTCGTTTTTAGAACCCATCGTTAATATTTAAAATAACTCGAATGATCTTTATGCTGTTAAGCCGCATTCGTCTTTCGCGGTAAATAGTCAAAAGTGGCTTTTAGGTGTTTTTATTTTATATAGATTTCAGATTTCAATGATCTTATTTACCAGTTGTTAACAGACTTAATACGTTTTTGTTTGAAGCGTGATTTGTTAAACATAACCTTAAAGCTTAGTAAGTTTTAAACGAATTGAGTTTATTTCTGGCTATTAAAGACAGTAAATTATTATCAAAAATGACTACTGTTTTTCGAAGTGATCTTTGGTTTTGGTTTTTATCTCTCAGCTTCCTCTTGGGCCTGCTGGATGACTTTGCTATTGGCCGCTTGAATGTTCCCTTCTCTGTTTTTACTATTACTACTCTGATAAGCCCATCAATTCCGTTGTGCACTTCAATTATTCTGCCTAGAGGCCATTTCGTTGGTGTCAGAAGCTCGTTTTTCAACAGCACCATTTGCCCAGGCTCCAAATTCATTGCGGGCTGCTTCCTCTTGTATCGCTGTTGCATCTTGTTTATGTATTCCTCGTACCATCGTTTGCAAACATCTTGTTTAAGTTTTTGAATTAAACTACTCTGCCATGTCCAGAATGACACCATGCTGTGGTGCTATCAGTGGTGTTAATGCATCTAGATCTTCAATGTTGTCTGTTAATGGACAGAGTGGTCTTGAGTTCAAGCATCCTTCTATTTGCACCAGAATGGTATTCATCTCTTCATATGTTAATTGTTGCTCTCCTATGATGCGATATACGCTAAAAAGCTTACAGCAGGCTTATTTATTGATATTACGAAAGCATTCGATATGGTGGATCACAACCTTTTGCTCATAAAGTTGGAAAAGGCAGGCATTCGTAGCTTTATGCTTTGTTGGTTTAAATCCGACCTTAAAAACAGAACACAGAGAGTTCGGCTAGGCCAAACTAAAAGCGAAGTCTTCTTTTCCTTTTTTTCCGGTGTCGTTATGGTCAAAAGTGTAGGACTATAACCATCCCACTTAACTGCATTTCTACTGGTCCGCTTGTGGGGTCCGCCGGTTTGACCTCAGAAAGTAGCGGCAGGCTTCGCGGCTTGGGATTACTTCATCGCTGAGGCCAATCAAATGCCAATTGTTTTTCGGCCTGCCTTTTTTGCGTGTTGAAATTGGAACGCTGATTGATAACGCCTTTTGGACGGGGTTCAAAAGATCTCTCCATGGCAATACCAACTGAGTTGGTCGCACTCTATCTTTCTTGTGATGGTTTCTTTTACGTGGAGGCTTCCTCGGATCCTTGAACTTCTAATTCTGTCACGCTTTGTTACTCCCGCTGTCATGCGAAGCATCTTCATCTCAGCTGCCGTTAATTTGCTTTCATACTTTTTGTGCATTGTCCAGCATTGTGAACCGTATGTGAGCGCCGGACGTACAACTGAAGTTTAGAGCCTTCCTTTCAGCTTAGGAGGCATTTTTCGATCACAGAAGATGGCGGAGTTTTCCCGCCACTTCATCCACCCTACGCTTACGCGATGTTTGATGTCGTCATCACAAGTTGCTTCTCTATTAATCATAGATCCCAGATATTTAAACTTTTCACACTTGGGAAGCACTCTTCCATTCAAGTAAATGTCTGGAATAGGCTGATGAGGGTCAGAGAACGGGCAGCACAGATACTCTGTCTTCTTTGAACTAATACGATAACCGTGTCCCTCAAAAATGTCCACCCACACATCAAGTGCTCGTTATAGGGACCCCTGATCATCGCTTATAATGGCTCTATCGTCAGCAAAGAATAGCTGGTGCACATTGGGGTCCGTCAAGCAAGCAATCAAGGACTGCTATAAAGAGCAGTGGGCTGAGGGCGCTCCCTTGGTGTACATCGACTTTGATTGCGAACTCGTCGGTGACTCCTGCGGTGCATCTTACTCTTGTCGTTGCTTCTTGTACATGTCCATGATCACTCGCACGTAGGTTTCTGGAACTCCTTTTTGTCTTAGCGCTACCCATAAAAGATCTCTTGGTTGCCGGTCAAAGGCCTTCTCGAAATCAACCAACACCATATGCAAGTCCTTTGACGAATCACGATGCTGTTCCATCATGACCCTTATACTTTGGATTGCATCTGTCGTTGATTTACCCGAGACAAACCCGCACTGGTCATCAAATAGTCGTATTATTTTCCGCAGTCGGCTATCTAAGACCCGTTCAACGATCTTCATGGTGTGCGACATCAGCTTGACAGAACGGTAGTTATCACAATTTCGCGTATCACCCTTTCCTTTGTGCAAAGGATGAAGATAGCTTACCGTCCATTGATTAGGCATAGTGTCGCCTCTCATAAGTTTGGAGATAAGAACCATGAGCCATCTAGACCCGATGTCTCCCATCTTTTTCCAGAACTCAGAGGGTATCCCGTCCGGCCCAACAGCTTTTCTTTTCTTGGAGTTTTTAACCGCGTACCGAACTTCTTCGACTGTGATGTCGGATATTTCGGCATGATTCGGGGCGGCTCTTGGAAAGTACACTCGGGTAAACTGTTCGTTCAGAAGTTCCTCGCAATACTGTCGCCATCTGTGGAGAATTTTTTCGTCTTCCAAAAGGAGTTGGCCTTCATCATTGTTAATAAACTTTGGGAAACGAATCTCCTGAGCATTTCTTTTTCTCTGGGCGGCTATCTTAAAGATATTTGCTCCTTTGTTCAAATTGCTTTGTCGAAGCTCCTGGGTAGCCTGGTTCCTGTCAGACGCGGAAGACGATATTTCTTCCAACTCCTGATAGAGGCCTTCCATGCTTTTCGCTTTGAATTCGGCGCACTTTTTCTTCGCGATACCTTTGCAATATCTATATACCTTTTCACGGCAAGCTTTTTCCTCTCTATTAGTAGAAGAGCACTTTGACCAAGCTTGGAAAGCCATTTTCTTTTCGTGTATCACTGCTTTGGCTTCGTCTGTCCACCACCATAGATATTTATTTAAATTTGAAAACACGTAAGGAATTATTTATACTATCGTCATATTGGAAGTTAGGAATGCCGTTATTTATTACCACGATACTATCCACAAAGAATTCATTAAGTTTGTTTGCGATGTCCTCACTCTTGTTTATTTTTACATTGTTTATTTCAATCTCCGAAATTTCCTGCTGCGCTTTAGACAAAACATATTTTTTTATCACTCTCCACATATCTTTTTGATTTCCTGTCTTCTCTTCAATTTTTGATTCAATGTATTTTTTACATACAGAAATAAATTTTTGTATTTATTACGGACAGATTTATATAACCCACAATAGTACAAATGTTGTACCTAAGTATTTTTTCCTTCTTAAGCTGTTCAAGTTCATTGTTATACCACTCAACATTATAAGGTTTGATATTAAGAGCTTTCTTTAATTTTTTAATAGATGCTTCAATACGATTCTTAAATTCACTAGATATATCAGGGCAGTTATTATTCACTACTAAATTCGATAGGTTACTGTATATTAATTGCGTTTTAAATTTTTCTTTGTCGTATTTAATGTATTTGGTTTTGTTTGTGTTTTTTTCCGATTGCAACTCGATTCTAATTGTTTCATGATCTGAAATTATCCAGTCTTTTACAGTTGTTACATACCTTAATTCCCGCCACATAATCACTTAGTACATAGTCAATAAGAGTTGAACATGATTTCGTAATTCTAGTATAACATTTTACTATTTGCTGAATACCAAATTTTTTTATTATGTCAGCCTCAAATCTTCTTTTGTCCAAGTTATCACTTTTAAAATCAATATTTAGGTCACCAGCTATAAAAAAAAATTTCGTTAAAATTCAAATTCGCCTCTAGAAATTCACTAAGCATTGTATTGAAATCACAAATACTCATTTTACATGATCTATAAATATCTATAATGTTCCAGCAATCATTCGAATTTGTTAGTCTTATCATTAGAATCCATAATTTAACTCGTGCAGGGACGGGTTAAGAATATCCCTGCAGCGATACCTATCGCTTGTCGTAAAAGGCGACTAAACAAAGGTAAACAAAACTCACATCTAGGCAATTTAGAAAACACCAAGGTGAGCCTAGGGACACATATGCCACCATTAAACTGCCCCACAAGTGTGCATGCAAATCAGTGGGTTGACACGACTGGAGATCACCGGTGTTGTAAGAGTAAGATCAATCAAAAAAAAAAAAAATAAAAAATCTGGAGCATGCCCGTGTCAAAAAGGAAGGGAAGAAAGAAAACGGTCAAACCGTAGCATTATGGAAAAGAACGCTAAAAGGAAAAGCACTACCCCGCCAGGCACTACTAATGGTCGTGATCCTGGGACGAGCAGCAATGCTCGGGTCAGAGCTATAGGATTTCCGGGGGATAGCAAAGTAATGCAACGGTGTAAGCCACATTTAAGAGTCGCGAGTTGGAACGTTGGAAGCATGAGTGGGCGCAGCTATGAGCTTGAAGAAATGATGGTTAGAAGGCGAGTAGACATCCTGTGCGTACAAGAGACGAAATGGCGAAACACCGGTAATCGGGCACGTTTCTTGGACGTTAAAACAAAAGCCTACAAGATGTTTTACTATGGATTGGAACAAGGAAAAAACGGAATCGCCATCATCCTTGCGGCAGAGTTACTTGGCAACGTCTTAACCATTTCAAAGTCCAGTGACCGTTTGATGGCTCTCAAATTGGTGATGCATGGTGAGGTGTCGAACATCGTAAGCGCATATGCCCCTCAAGTAGGATGCGAACAAAAAGAAAAAGATGCATTCTGGCTAGATTTCCACAACCTTGTCAAAATCATCCCAAAGGAAGAGCTTTTGTTTGTTCGGGGAGATTTAAACGGACATGTCGGGAAGACAAGCGAAGACTATGAAGACTACCACGGAGGGCTGGGATACGGCACCAGGAACTCTTCAGGTGAAGATATCCTAAACATGTGCTTATCACTTATAGCAGCGGCGGAAATGAAACTCAAATAGACTATCATTTGGTATCCAGTTTCATGAAGCCACGAGCTAAAGATTGCAAAGTGATCCTGGGAGACGCGATCGCCCCTCAACACCGTCTCCTCCTGACTGAATTTTTTATGGATGCGAGAAAGAAGTCAAAGCAGCAAACGAAGGTGTCTGAGAGAATCAAGTGGTATAAGCTGGATAAAGGAAAAGGCGAAGCTTTTATTACCATCATGGAAAACTACCTCTCTTCCATTATCGATGAGGTCGGTAATGAGGAGTGCAGAGCACAAGACATGTGGGATTCCCTACAACAATCTGGCCTGGAGAAAGCCAAATCACTGCTCGGAACATCTAAAGGCCCCTGCCAACACGCAAAAGAAACCTGGTGGTGGTCAGACGAAGCCAAAGCAGTGATACACGAAAAGAAAATGGCTTTCCAAGCTTGGTCAAAGTGCTCTTCTACTAATAGAGAGGAAAAAGGTCGCCGTGAAAAAGTATATAGATGTTGCAAAGGTATCGCCAAGAAAAAGTGCGCCGAATTCAAAGCGAAAAGCATGGAAGGCCTCTATCAGGAGTTGGAAGAAATATCGTCTTCCGCGTCTGACAGGAACCAGGCTACCCAGGAGCTTCGACAAAACAACTTGAACAAAGGAGCAAATATCTTTAAGATATCGGCCCAGAGAAGAAGAAATGCTCAGGAGATTCGTTTCTCAAAGTTTATTAACAATGCTGAAGGCCAACTCCTTGTGGAAGACGAAAAAATTCTCCACAGATGGCGGCAGTATTGCGAGGAACTTCTGAACGAACAGTTTCCCCGAGTGTACTTTCCAAGAGCCGCCCCGAATCATGCCGAAATATCCGACATCACAGTTGCGGTTAAAAACTCCAAGAAAAGAAAAGCTGTTGGGCCGGACGGGATACCCTCTGAGTTCTGGAAAAAGATGGGAGACATCGGGTCTAGATGGCTCATGGTTCTTATCTCCAAACTTATGAGAGGCGACACTATGCCTAATCAATGGACGGTAAGCTATCTTCATCCTTTGCACAAAGGAAAGGGTGATACGCGAAATTGTGATAACTACCGTTCTGTCAAGCTGATGTCGCACACCATGAAGATCGTTGAACGGGTCTTAGATAGCCGACTGCGGAAAATAATACGACTATTTGATGACCAGTGCGGGTTTGTCTCGGGTAAATCAACGACAGATGCAATCCAAAGTATAAGGGTCATGATGGAACAGCATCGTGATTCGTCAAAGGACTTGCATATGGTGTTGGTTGATTTCGAGAAGGCCTCTGACCGGCAACCAAGATATCTTTTATGGGTAGCGCTAAGACAAAAAGGAGTTCCAGAAACCTACGTGCGAGTGATTATGGACATGTACAAGAGAGCAACGACAAGAGTAAGATGCACCGCAGGAGCCACCGAAGAGTTCGCAATCAAAGTCGGTGTACACCAAGGGAGCGTCCTCAGCCCACTGCTCTTTATAGCAGTCCTTGATTGGATTGGAAGGAAAAGTGACGGACCCCAATGTGCACCAGCTATTCTTTGCTGACGATGGAGCCATTATAAGTGATGATCAGGCGTCCCTACAACGAGCACTTGATGTGTGGGTGGACATTTTTGAGGGATACGGGTATCGTATTAGTTCAAATAAGACAGAGTATCTGTGCTGCCCGTTCTCTGACCCTCATCAGCCTATTCCAGACATTTACTTGAATGGAAGAGTGCTTCCCAAGTGTGAAAAGTTTAAATATCTGGGATCTATGATTAATAAAGAAGCAACTTGTAATGACGACATCAAACATCGCGTAAGCGTAGGGTGGATGAAGTGGCGGGAAAACTCCGCCATCTTCTGTGATCTAAAAATGCCCCCTAAGCTGAAAGGAAGGCTCTACACTTCAGTTGTACGTCCGGCGCTCACATACGGTTCACAATGCTGGACAATGCACAAAAAGTATGAGAGCAAATTAACGGCAGCTGAGATGAAGTACTTCGCATGACAGCGGGAGTAACAAAGCGTGACAGAATTAGAAGTTCAAAGATCCGAGGAAGCCTCCACGTAAAAGAAACCATCACAAGAAATATAGAGCGGACCGACTCAGTTGGTATTGCCATGTTCAAAGGAGAGATCCTTTGAACCCCGTCCAAAAGGCGTTATCAATCAACATTCCAATTTCAACACGCAAAAAAGGCAGGCCGAAAAACAATTGGTGCAAACAAATGCAAAAACATCAGCATTTGATTGGCCTCAGCGATGAAGTAATCCCAAACCGGGAAGCCTGCCGCTACTTTTTGAGGTCAAACCGGCGGACCCCACAAGCGGACCAGTAGGAATGCAGTTAAGTGGGAAGGTTATGGTCCTACACTTCTGACCATAACGACGCCGGGATAAAAAGGAAAAGAAGAAGATCATTAGAATCCATAATTTATAATTAACAGCTTTTGTTATCAAATGCACAGCTTTCATTTTATTATTAACATAAATTAAAACTCCTCCAGTATGTCTCGAATTTGACAAACAGCTAAACGATTTATAATTATTTAATTGATCGAGCGGAGCGTAGCGGAGCGAGAGCAATCACCCACTTTTTGGCCTAGCGCGTGCATGTACGGGGAATATAGTGGTCCGAAAACGATTTCGGACTAATCTTGTACGCACTAAATGTAGATATCGGCTATAACCACACATGTGTGCAGCATGTCATTCGATAGATCTAGGTCTGTAGATGAGCCATAAATTATCAAATGAAATTGTTTGATTGAAAAATAGTGAGAAATAACAAAGTAAAGTTTAGAAAAGTGCCATGCGGAGCGAGAGCAAGAACAACAAATTTGCTCGCTCGATCAAAAATTTTCAGTAGCGGAGTTAAGCCCGCACATACTGATCTGCCTAGTTTATATTCACTTTTGTTCACATCGACAGTAATGTGGGTTTCACTAACTATTACAAACCTGGTTTGTTTTTATGTATTAATTCTTCCAACATTTCAAAATTTCCAGTTAAACCTTGTATATTTAAATATATGCCATATAATTTATTTGGTTGCTAATACCCAATGCGCTTTTTTTTTATTTCCAGTTTGTTTAAATAGACTGGACACAGCTTATTGTCATATGATTAGTATCTAGACTTAAATGTAATTTATCATTTGCTCTTGTGCAATTTATGCATTTTATAATAGCCTCTTTTTTGCATTCACTTGTTCTATGATTATCTAAACATTTTAAACATGACTCTTCTGTCATTTTGCACTTACTTGCTTTATGATTGAAACCTTTGCATTTGAAACACCTTCTAATATTAATACCGTCAAATACTCTACAACGTTCCCATCCCACACTTAATTTACCGGCTTCAATTACTTTTGGAAAAGTGTCTGCGTCTATTTCCAAAATTGCACAGAATGTTGTACTATTCTCATTTTTCTTTTCAAAGTATTTTAACTCTTTAGCAAGAAGTTCATTTTGTTTTTTTAATTTTTCTATTAGCTCAATCTCATCAGATTTAAAGTTCATATTGGGAATAACTATCCTTGGATTTAGCTTATTTGGAACCTTATTTTTATATTTATCACCAATACTTTCCTCTATTGCATTTTTTACCTTGTCCCTGTCCTCAGCACTTTCTATAACAATTATTCCACTATGAGAGTTTTGAATGTTAGAAATTTTGAAATTTTTTGGGTCGACATATTATATATTAGGTTGTCGAAAAAGTCTTTTCATATTTTGTCAACAGATGTCGTTGGAGTCGTCTATCTCCAAGGCTACCAATCACATTGTGTCATACCATATGGTGTTGGAAAGGTGACATTTTAAACTTCATTTAAGCAAAAACAAAATTAAATTCGGAGAAGTTGAAAAAAAAGTTACAGCTGTTCAAAAATGAGTGAAAATAATGAAGAAATTCGCTATATTTTGAAATTTTTGTATAAAAAAGGGAAGAATGCCACGCAAGCCACCAATGAAATTTGTGAAGTTTACGGAGACGATGTTGTATGAGTTCGTGTAGCACAACAATGGTTCGCCCGCTTCCGTTCTGGAAATTTCGATGTGAAAGATGCACCTCGCTCTGGTCGACCTATCGTTGAAAAAGTCGATGAAATTATGAAAAGGATTGACCATGACCGTCACATAAGCAGCCATGACATCGCCAAGGAACTAAACATTCATCATCAAACGGTTTTGAACAATTTAAAAAAGGCTGGCTACAAAAAGAAGCTCGATGTTTGGGTACCACATGAATTGTCTGTGAAAAATTTAATGGACCGAATTAACATCTGCGATTCTTTGCTGAAGCTAAATGAAATCGAACCATTTCTGAAGCGAATGGTAACAGGAGACGAAAAGTGGATCAAATACGACAATAATGTGCGAAAAAGATCATGGTGCAAGCGTGGTGAAGCTCAACAAATGGCCGCAAAGCCAGGATTGACGCCTCGAAAGGTTATGCTGAGTGTTTGGTGGGATTGGAAAGGAATCATCCACTATGAGCTACTCCAGCCTGGTCGAACGATTGATTCTACACTTTACTGTCAACAACTGATGAGATTGAAGCAAGCAATCGAAAAAAAACGGCCAGAACTGATCAACAGAAAGGGTGTCGTCTTCCATCACGACAACGCTAGACCACGCACATCTTTGGTTATTCGGCAAAAACTGGGAGAGCTTGGCTGGGAAGTTTTGATGCATCCACCATATAGCCCTGACCTTGCACCATCGGACTACCATTTCTTTCGGTCAATATAGAACTCCCTTAATGGAGTAAAGTTGGCTTCAAGAGAAGCCTATGAAAATTACTTGTCGCAGTTTTTCACTGATGGAATAATGTCTCTAGCGGAAAAATGGCAAAAGGTGGTCGACCAAAATGGTACATATTTGGTTCAATAAAGTTCATTATAAATATAAAAAAAATGAGTTGAAGTTTGATTAGAAATACGAAAAGACTTTTTCGACAACCTAATATTATATTATTATTCCTAAAGCATTTGCATATTTAAAAGACTCATCGTACATGAATTTTCTATGTATTAAATAAATAAATAAGTAAATAATATCACACTCTAATCTGTACTTAGGGTTAAGGGTAATTCCCCTCATTTTTCTATTGCCTTGATTTTATTATTATTTCTTATTTTACTATTTCTTTGTCTTTAACTCGTTTATCTAACCTAAGCCCAAGAACGTAAAACTAGACACTGTTAAAAACTACTTTCCACTTTCCACAATGACGACATATCAATCTCAGATTGTTAACGTACTTAAGAGCTTTCACGTCAGAACATTTCTTATTTTAGTTTGGTTCGGGGGAAGGGGAGAACGTTCGGATCGAGACAGACACCTTCGGCGAGCTGAAGGTACCTTGTGACAAGTACTATGGAGCCCAAACCATGCGATCGATGTTGAATTTTCCGATTGGCGGAAAAAGGGAGGTCATGCCGGTATGTTTATAAATTGAAAACAAAAAACTTATTCTAACATATTTATCTAAAGAAACCCATCATCAAAGCAATGGGTATATTAAAAAAGGCTGCCTGCGAAGTAAACCAAGAATTTGGCTTGAAAAAGGAACTCGTTCAACCGATAATACAGGCCTGTGATGAAGTCATTTGTGGTTCGCTCTACGAAGACCATTTCCCTCTCGTAATATGGCAAACCGGATCCGGCACACAGACCAACATGAACGTAAACGAGGTATAAGCCTTTCGCATTCGGTAAGAAGGAAAATATAATCGGTTTTCTATAGGTCATTAGTAATCGAGCGATTGAGATTATGGGAGGTGAACTTGGTTCCAAAAAGCCCGTCCATCCTAATGATCATGTCAATATGTCACAGAGTTCAAACGACACATTTCCAACCGCGATACATATCTCTATGGCCCTCGAATTATGTGAGAATCTTAAACCCGCTCTGCAGATCTTCCACGATGCTCTCGAGAAAAAATCGGAAGAATTCAAGGATATCATTAAAATTGGCCGCACGCACACGATGGATGCCGTTCCACTGACTTTGGGACAAGAGTTCAGTGGTTATATTCAACAAATACAATACGCTATGGACCGTATTGATTCTGTTATGCCGCGTGTATACGAATTGGCTCTGGGTGGAACCGCTGTCGGAACTGGTCTGAATACCCGAAAAGGATTTGCCGAGAAATGTGCCGAAAAGATAGCGGAGTACACCGGTTTGCCATTCGTGACGGCTCCGAATAAATTCGAAGCTCTAGCTGCACGAGATGCCACAGTAGAGGTTTCGGGCGCTTTGAATACCATTGCAGTGAGTATAATGAAGATTGCTAACGATATTCGGATGTTAGGATCCGGGCCTAGATGTGGATTGGGGGAGCTTTCGTTGCCGGAAAATGAGCCTGGTAGTTCAATCATGCCGGGCAAGGTTAATCCCACTCAATGCGAGTCTATAACAATGATAGCCGCCCAAGTGATGGGCAATCATGTAGCAGTTACGATCGGTGGCGCCAATGGACATTTCGAACTTAATGTCTTTAAGCCATTGGTCATCTCTAATGTTCTTAGATCCATTCGACTTTTGGGTAGGTCGCTATTACTATGACTTGTCTTGTCACGTAATTTTATTTTTCAGCTGATGGTTCGAGAACTTTCAGTAAGAACTGTGTACAGGGTATCAAGGCGAACAAGGATAACATAAATAAGATTATGAACGAATCACTTATGTTGGTAACAGCCCTTAATCCGCACATTGGTTACGACAAAGCGGCTCAAATCGCGAAAACTGCTCATAAAAATGGAACTACATTGAAGGAGGAAGCTATTAAGCTTGGCCATGTGACCGAGGAGCAATTTAAGGAATGGGTCAACCCGAAGAATATGTTGGGCCCGTCGTAAATAGGTTTATATTTTATTATTTCCTTGTATTTTTGTTTTTATTTTTATTTAATAAATATAATGTTCGATAAAAAACACAACAGTCACCGACTAACCTTCAAGCCGGCAACATGCATAGCCCTAATTCCGCTTTGCTCGCTCTCTTCGTTTGTGTACCTTTCCGCTATTTTCACATAGAACCACACGCGTTATTTCTGTTTTTTTCTGACCAGTCATTAATAGGAACAGTGTTCAGAGTGTTAAAAAAGAAAACCTATAGAAGCATTCCATGGTCACGTACAGACAAATTCAACTAATTTTTTATTACAATAAGGCGTCTAATTTTAAGTGCGTGAATGGGACACGTCATGTGCAATTTTTTTTTAATACTTTATACATTAGCCTTTTATTATGTGCAAAAATGTTGAAGGTTTTTTTTTTTAATAATTGAAAAAAATTAAAAAAAAAATTTAAGAAGTAGTCACGTAACAGACGCCTCAGGTCAACCAAGGTTTTTAATTAATAACTTTGCATTAAAATTTTAGCGAATTTGTAAGAAATGGATTATAGATATGTGAGAAGGAAATGAAGAGTGACTATCAAAGTTTATGTTAAGGAGAAAAAAAATCAAAAAAGCACAGTTATTCTTTTTTTAGAACTTTTATATCTGGGGGCACGGCAGTGCCCCCGCCAAGTCGAGCAAAAAAGCGGCACGGCCGTACCATCCTTTTCTCGAAGCAGTTCGGGCCATTTTCGACCCCCTATAACTTCGTTGTGGATAAAACTAGAAGCCTGAATTTTCAGTAACCAATCGGGCATCGCATAGACACGGTATGTTTCAAATTTCATTAAATTTGAGCCAGTAGTTTAAGAATTATAACTAGTCAAAGTTTCTTAATTCTGTCACTCACTCACTCACTCACTCACTCACTGACCGATCATCAAAACTCTAGGGCACTTCTAGCAGACATAGAAGCTTGAAATTTAGAATACAATTAGTGTTTAGTGTATAAATCAAGGGAAAACTAAAATATTTTGCAATTTTGGTCCAGTTTTCTAGATACACCAAATATTATTACTAATAGGATAGTGTCTGTCTGTATGTATCCTTTTTCAATTTATCTAGATGGCGATTAACTCCTAAAAATATGCAATGCAACCCAATCAATGGGTGGTTGGGGAATTGGGTTTAGTGGTCAATGTGGTTCATGTATTTGACGGAATATAAAATAAATATCTTTATTATGTACATATATTTAATAACCATTTGATGAACTTATAATTAAATCAATTTTAAAACATTTGTATGTTCGGTGTCAGAGTTGGAGACTACTAACTTGTACAGTTTCGCTTAAAATTACGATATTGTTAAAACACGCCTAGTCTCCTCTAAAGTCGAGTGCTACGAGATAAATGACGGTAAAAAGTTCCTGAAAAGAAGAGATAACCCATATTTGATCAATCACTATTTCTACGACGGAGAACAAGTACCAGAGAAATATTTCTTCTCTTTACTTCTTTTATTCAAGCCATGGCGTTCCTTAGATGAACTCAAAATGGGCTGTGATACTTACACGGAGGCCTTTAATTTGGCGAAAGAAGATTTAAAAGAAGGAGTCGATTATGGTAATTCAATGATAGAGTCAAGATATAAGATACAAAAAGCATGTGAAATGATAGAATCTAAAGTTGCTGAGATAAACGAAGAAAGGGAAATTGTTGGTGATGACGATGGTCCTGAAAACCCTTTAGACTTTGAAGCTGTGGAAGCTGCAAACGCAATGGATGACTTTCACAGAATCAATCTGGTAGAAGAAGAGCAGACTGATCTTCAAAGTATGATCGCAAAACTTAATGCCGATCAAAAAAGAGTCTTCGATATGATCACACATAAAATGGACACAACTGATAATAACGTTGACGTTTTACGCTGTTTTGTGAGTGGAACTGGTGGCACTGGAAAGAGCTTTTTAATAAAAACTCTGAAAGTTTGGGTTAAGATGTATTTAAACAAAAAAGTGGCAGTTAGTGATCCAACAGGCATAGCTGCATTCAATGTGAACGGATTGACTATACACAGACTATTGCAGCTGCCTGTGGAACACAAGCAAACACCGAGGTACAAGCCACTTTCCGATGAAGTGCTCCAAGTTCTGAGATCAGATTTGAAAGAAGTAGTGCTGTTTATCATAGACGAAGTGTCGATGATATCCAATGTTACTTTAACATATATTCATTTACGCTTGTCTGAGATATTTGACACAAGCGATGATCAGAATTGGTGGTTTGGAAAAAAACATCTTGTACTTTTCGGGGATCTTTTACAGCTTCCGCCGGTAAGAGAAAAGTCACCTTTTGAAAATCTCTCAACTGCTGAAACTAACAAGTTGTTAGGTTCCCTCAGTATGCCGAATCTGTGGATTGAACTGTTCGTATACGATGAACTTACTATTAACATGCGACAGCTCAATGATTCTAACTTTGTTGAAATGCTAAATAGAATAAGATTAGGTGTGACTACACAAAAAGACCGCGACTTACTCTCGACTAGATTAATAACTCTAAAAACCAATTCAAATGAAAACAGATTGATTGAAATAATTGAACACCTCTCGAAACTTCCTGATGATACCGTTTGCTTATTACCTACAAAAAACATGTGTCAACAATTAAATACTACAATGCTTAGATCTCTCCCACATCCCGAAATAAAACTTACAGCTGTAGATAGCATAGATTGCCCCAGATACCCAACAAAAAGAGTTTGTGAATGCATAAAAAATTATGAAGACGATGCTTCTATGACTGCGGGCCTAGAAGAGAACATAATTATAAAAATAGGAGCAAGAGTCATGTTAAGGCGAAATATTGATGTGAGTCTTGGTTTAGTTAATGGTTCTATCGGTATAGTGCAAAGAGTAAAGGTTGATCCGGAAAATACAAAAATAATTAAGAAAATATACATTACATTTGATAAAGAACAGGTTTACGAGCTTGGGCCGGTCAAAACTAAATTTGAAATTATTAATAGAGCTTATGTTCATCGCGAACAGTTTCCTATATGTATAGCCTATGCTATAACTATACACAAAAGTCAGGGCCTAAGTCTAAATAATGCGCTGATGGATATCGGTTCTGCAGTATTCACATCCGGTCAAGCTTACGTGGCACTTTCGAGAGTTGCAAGTCTGTGCGGCTTACATCTAATTAATGTCGACATTGGAAATATTAAAGCGCAGGAATCCTCAATTTGTGAATACAATAGACTAAGAAGCATTTACCGTCCAGACTTGACAAAATTGTAGATAAATAGATAGATTGACTTGTCCATCGCATGCATCTCACAAGTAATACATATTATATTAAATTAGATTGTTTAGTGCGATTGCCAAGTCAATCTATTTATTTAAAACATAAAAGATTTTTAATATTAATATGATCACTATAAGATGTTGTTAGGTTAGCTAATTACGTAATAACTTAAGACAGAAGGTCCCTTAAGTAGGGGCTGAATAAATTAACCGACTTGGTATTACATAGATCTCACAACTTTTTACAGTAGAAGAACTGAGTTGCGAGACTTGGTTTTTTTTACAAGTTATGTTTTTGATGGCATGCCTTTATCTCGTAGACGAAAGTGAATATATAAAAAAAACTGTTACACGTTTGATAACTGTTAACCACACACTTAAACTTGATGATAGAATTGAAGCATTGTCTTCTACTCGATAGCTACAGTGACGGCGCAAAAAACAACCCGTGCAAAAAAGTCCAATCATGGTTTATTGTTTTTCTCACAATGAACGGGGCTAGAATTAAAGCAAGTGGCTAAAGTTTGATATTTCGACTGATTTATTATACATTCGCCAAATAACTTTTTTTTTTTTTTGAAAATGCTATAAAAAAAACTACTGAATATTTTCTCAAATTTCTTTTTTTATTTGAAAGTACAATCCTTCCGGTTAATAATTAAAAATAATTTCATTCAAATGGCTGCCTCGGCTGGCCATGCAGTAGCCTACACGATCGGTCCAATTTTTAAGCACATTATTGGTTGTGTGCAGCTGTATTTCACCAATGGCTTCACGAATATTGTCCTTTAAAGCGTCAATTGTCTCTGGCTTGTCGGCGTAACACTTATCTTTGACGGCACCCCACAAATAATAGTCCAACGGTGTCAAATCGCAGCTCCGAGGTGGCCAAACGACATCAGCTCTGCGGCTGATAATGCGATCTTCAAAAACAGGGCGCAAAACATCGAATGTAGTTTCGGCTGTGTGGCACGTAGCGCCGTCCTGTTGAAACCAAATGTTGCCAATATCCTCCTCTTCAATTTTTGTGAACAAAAATTCGTTCAAAATGGCCCGATAACGATCGCCATTGACTGTAACGGCCACTCCTTGCTCATTTTCGAAGAAAAATGGCCCAATTATGCCTCTGGACCAAAATCCGCACCAAACAGTGGCTCGTTTTGGGTGCACCGGCTTTTCAATGTATGCGTGCGGGTCTACTGTGCCCCAAATGCGACAATTTTGCTTGTTTACATACCCGACAAGATCAAAATGAGCTTCATCTGAAAAGATGATTTTTTTGGCAAAATCGGCATCTTCTGTAAGTCGATCGCAGGCCCACTTAGCGAAGCGTTGTTAAAGCGTATACACAACCATATTCGTTCAGCGGAAGGATAAAACTAATTATCTGTCAAATCAGACATGAGCTAAATGTTACCATTCACGAAATAAGCACTACTTGAAAAAAAAAAACCTTAGATGGGGGACCCTTTATATGGATATACTAGGAATTCAATGCAGGTGGGCTGCTTTGAAAAAATTGAGCTGAGCGAACCCTTTTGTCTCACTGTTTAAATTCGATTTACATCACCTGTTTACTGTGCACCTGAACGGTCGCACACTTAGCTAAGGCCGCGTGCTCCCTCCAAACTGTGCATAAAACACTACTGCTTAGTAGACATCGCACCTGATGACCTCGCCACTCAGATCGTTGACAACTCCACGCGAGACTGTTAACCTGAGAGCTGAATGGATTGTTTGGCCGTTGATGTTGTTAGCGGCAACACCAGTAGGAGCCATAAGCAGGACAGCACCGTTTCCATGCAGCAAATTAACTGTCTTAACCATCTCATTGATTAGAAAAGATTTGCCTGTACCAGAAGCGCCTTGGATGATAGTCAGATTGTGGCGGGACTCTCCGCGAAGTTGTTGACGTAGGTGGTATAACACTTGAGATTGCAATTCGTTCACGCTAGACGCTGCATGATCCGAAGATGGTGTTGTCGATATGTGGTTTTCTTTAGAGTTTTTGATGAATGCAATGTTGTTTGAAATATCAGGATATTTCTCATACGCAGAATACCAGTTAAACATACGATAAACGTTCCTCTATCGTACCAATAGGAAATTGGGTTTTCGGTGATTATTCCTCAATAATAAGTCGGATTTGAAAAAAACAAAACGTACGGACACTCAGCGATGTCCACATGATCACCTTGGTAAGTTTAGTCAAAATCAGTTGAATGGCTTCGGATGAGTATTTGTAGGAAGAAACGGCTGTCCTAATAACAATAATTTTGTTTTAAATGTATATTGGAATCTAAAAATTCGCTGTTTGTAAATTGGTTAAGAGTTCCGCTTTTTCATGGAATGCACCTATATATGATGGCCGATGGGCCACGTGGTTCCCAGGGTAACCGATTTAACGGGCTCGATGTGGAATCGCTAATCGAACCCAAACACAAAAAAAAGAAAAAAACAACTCCTCCCCTATACGTAGCACAATACTCGTAGACCCTAATCATACATTCAACCCAACTCCAAATAACCTCAAATTTATTGTTATCTCGCCAGCTAACAAACTCTTTCGTCGTTTAGTATTTTCGTGGTTAAAAAAGCGATCGATGGAATAAGCACTGCATATGAATATATAACTCAATTGCGCGACGGTAATCTATTAATCCTAGTTACATCTCAAAAAATTGCCGACCTCTAAAAAATCACTCGTTTCAACGTCTCTCTCCACACAAACCTTAACTCATCAAAAGGCACAGTGTCTATGCCCCCTTCATTATTAATGTACCAGAAAGTGAAATCATTAAAGAAATGAGATCTCAAGGCTCATGTTTTCAAGTTTAAAAAATTCTCAGAACGCATCCAACGTCTTATGCTGTTCACTTTTGACCTCTTCCGCCCCCCAAACAGGTTGCTTTCCTAAATTCAAACTGAATGTGCATTGTGACTGCGCATGGCATCATCAGCTTTGTAAATACACGATGCTTTCACAACACGTTGCGCATCCCGTTGCGTATTGAATCATGACGTTTTGGAATGTCACATTTTGTTCTGCAAATTTGAAAATATGCTTGTAGATAATATAGTTGTTGAATCAACCCCCAGACGATCTGTTTCTCACTTTAATTCTACGGTATATTACCATCACGTTCAAACATTTCCTAATACAGTCGTCCAGGAAAAATGGAAATTCTGAATCGACCTGCAAAATTTTTCCGTGAGCCCGGTTCCAAATAGTTCTTTTTTTTCCTGCCTTTTTGTTATGAGCAGTGAAAATTGGCCTTTCATCCATGGTTTTCGATTAAAAGATTCAAATTTATAATATAAATTAATGCTTTTAAATAACTCACTTCTGGCGTTCTCCATCTGTCACGTTTCACGTAAAAGTAATTATAACGAAGAAATGTAGTTCACAATGCGCAGGTTGCTTTTGTTTGCGCAGTGTAATCGTTCACACTGCATTTCGGAACGTGATGCTTTCTGTCACAATTTTGAATTTGCATTTAGGAATGTTTGCTGATGCGCAAAGCAGGCAGTACTGCATTTAGGAAAACACCCACACACTTAACATCGGGTGGAATAATACCAAGCTTAAGGAATATTTTCCCAATCCAATTTCAATCGCAATTTCCAACTGCTAGACCACATCACCAAGAGATTTAGCAGCAATCCATCATGTGAAAATGTAACCCCCCCCCCCCCCCCCAAATAAATGACCACACTCTGAGTGATATGCTCCCCATTATATTTGTCACTGTTTGTTTTGATGTTTTGATGTTTCCTCCCCCATGCTTAACCGTTTTAATGGTGTACCTGGGGTCAAGTTCCTTGTTGGGGGGGGGTCTTACGTAAACTTTCCCATCCGACCCCATCAGATCAAATTTTGATTCGTCACTCCACAGAATTTTTTAAGTGTTCTGCTGTGTCATCCTCCTCGCAACATGCAGCACAGGTAGGCGTCTCACTGATGCCAAACACGTAGAAATGCTGGGCAAAAGTAATGGCCTGTAATGACGCCCGCAATCATTTTTCCTTAAGGATAAGAAAAATGTTGCGGACTTCTTTCAGACATCAGGGCGCACACACTTAGTCATCCTGCATCCTGGATATTCCCTCCATCTACGACTGTGTACGTTGATGACAGATTTGACCGTGGAAGCAGGTAGACCTAAGGCGGGTTCAGGTACTGAGAAACTCTCCTCTGAGCCTCTTCTCACTGTCACTATCACTGCAGACACATATGCTTTTTCCCTTCCACCTGCGCTTCACAACATAGTGCATGGCCATTAAAAAACTCCAGCGCCGACTGTGAAGTTACAGCGCAGTAGGATGGCAGGTGTCATTGTGTCAGAAGGCATATCCATGAGACAGGGGTCGTAGGATATTTCATCCGCAAGTACACTTTCACTCCAATGCGAGTTGTACCAAAGACCATTTCTCTTTAGGCGAGAAATGGCTTTCAATGGCTGATATATATGTCAAGGTGTGGAAGATTCATGATAGCATCTAGAGCAACTTCCGGTGCCAAGAGCAACTTACTATCGTGTAGTACATTCTAGTAGACGGCTACTGTCGATATTTCAGCGGGATCGGACTCGTAGTTTTGTTTTGACCGCGTGTGGAAGTGGGAGTGTCCGCGGATTTTAGAAAAAAGGAAAAGGAGCAATATCGGTCGGTGATTCAATTCTTGTCTTTGGAAGGGAAATCGCGCAGCGAAATCAAAGAGCGTTTGGATACTGTATACGGTGACTCTTCTCCTTCGATAGCGACCATCAAAAATTGGTTTAACGAGTTTCAACATGGTCGCACGTCGGTTTTTGATGAGCCACGTCCAGGTGCCCCGAAAACGGCTACCACGGCGGATAACGTGACAAAAATCAACGATCTCGTATTAGCAGACCGCCGATTGAAGGTGTGCGAGATAGCTGAGACAGTAGGCATTACAAAAGATCGCGCGGGTGGGTGGTGGGAAAGCTGTCGGCGCGACGGGTGTCGCGTTTGCTCAACCGTGAGACCACTTCAGAGCAGTGTTTGACGCTGTTTAAGCGCAATCAGAAGGAGTTTCTGCGTCGTTTCGTGACAGTCGACGAAACATGGATCCACTGTTACACACCAGAGACCAAGGAACAGTCGAAACAGTGGACTTCATCCGGCGAACATGCTCCGAAGAAGGCGAAGACTGTCGCATCGGCCGGAAAGGTGATGGCCACCGTTTTCTGGGATTCACAAGGTGTGATCCACATCGACTACCTGGAGATTGGGCCGATTCGACGCCGAATTGGAGAAAAAACGGCCCCACTTAGCGAAGAAAAAAGTGCTCTTCCACCATGATAACGCACCGGCTCACACCTCCGCCCTCGCCACGGCCAAAATGGTCGAATTGGGCTACGAACTGCTGCCCCATCCACCGAATTCTCCAGATTTGGCCCCGTGCGACTTCTTTTTGTTTCCAAACTTGAAAAAGTCACTCGCCGGGCCGAAATTTCAGTCGAATGAGGAGGTCATCGCCGCCACGGAGGCCTACTTTGAAGAGCTCGAGAAAACGTATTTTTCAGACGGTTTAAAGAAGTTGGAGCATCGCTGGGTCAAGTGTATCGAGCTAAAAGGAGACTATATTGAAAAATAAATCGCCATTTCTCCAAATTGTTTGTATTTCTTCTGTAGGCTAAGTACTTATCGGACCACCCTCGTACATTCCTCTAGTTTTAAAACCAGCCGAAAGCCCTGGTAGCTAGTGCTGCTAAGTATGATATTTATAATGTAAATTTATTTATATTCTAAATATAATATAGTAATAATAATAAAACACTAAGTTGGCAACTCTATTTCGAAATCAATTGAGTACTGCATTTGACATTTAATTTGAAGTTACATCTCTTAAGTTGTCATTAAACGTTGATTATCGTTTGTATTTTCTGGTCTTGCGGAGAATTTTATTTAACAAACGCACATTCGAGAGATAAGTATATAATTTGAAAATGGAACGCTCACAGAAAATGCCCAAAGTGGCCAAGGTAAGCCTTAAGGAATAAAACAATACCAACGCATGTGGAATAAACGCATTTTTACAAATAGGTGAAAAACAAAGCGCCTGCTGAGGTGCAAATTACAGCGGAACAACTTCTGCGTGAGGCAAAGGAGCGTGATCTTGAAATACTTCCACCGCCGCCCAAACAGAAAATCTCCGATCCAGCCGAGTTAGCCGACTACCAACAGCGTAAACGTAAATCATTCGAAGATGCACTCCGTAAGAACCGCATGGTTGTCAGCCACTGGATCAAGTACGCCCAGTGGG
This sequence comes from Merodon equestris, assembly GCA_958301585.1. Taxonomy (NCBI): domain Eukaryota; kingdom Metazoa; phylum Arthropoda; class Insecta; order Diptera; family Syrphidae; genus Merodon; species Merodon equestris. The sequence continues at coordinate 105,701,457 of OY284415.1, forward strand.
AAGAATCCCAAAAAGAGATTCAACGTGCACGATCGATCTGGGAGCGCGCTCTCGACAACGATCATCGGAACATCACCATTTGGCTGAAGTACGCCGAGATGGAAATGAAGAACAAACAAGTGAATCATGCGAGGAATCTTTGGGACCGAGCGGTGGTGATTATGCCGCGAGTGAACCAGTTTTGGTACAAATATACTTATATGGAGGAGCTTCTGGAGAACGTAGCCGGCGCCCGTGCAGTCTTTGAACGTTGGATGGAATGGCATCCCGAGGAACAAGCCTGGCAGACGTATATCAACTTCGAGCTGCGCTATAAAGAGATCGATCGAGCCCGGAAAATTTACGAGCGATTTGTCTACGTCCATCCCGACGTGAAGAACTGGATTAAGTTTGCGCGATTTGAGGAGAACCACGGCTATATAAGCAGTGCCCGTGTTGTCTACGAACGGGGGGTCGAGTTCTTCGGGGATGAATATATCGACGAGAAACTTTTCATAGCGTTTGCGAAGTTCGAAGAGAACCAAAAGGAACACGACCGAGCGCGGGTGATCTACAAATATGCCCTCGACCATCTGCCAAAGGAACGCACCCAAGAGCTCTACAAGGCGTACACCATTCACGAAAAGAAGTACGGAGATCGAGCGGGCATCGAGGACGTGATTGTCTCGAAAAGGAAGTTCCAGTACGAACAGGAGGTCGCGGAAAATCCACAGAACTACGACGCCTGGTTCGACTACTTGCGTCTGATCGAGGGTGAAGGGGACTTCGAGGTGATCCGTGAGACCTATGAACGCGCGATTGCAAACGTCCCGCCAGGGAACGAGAAGAATCTATGGCGACGTTACATCTATCTGTGGATCAATTATGCTCTGTTCGAAGAGCTCGAAGCCGAGGATGAGAACCGAACTCGACAAATATACCGAACATGCCTCGAGTTGATTCCGCATAAGATTTTCACGTTCAGCAAGGTGTGGCTGCTATATGCCCAGTTCGAGATACGCTGTAAGCAATTGCAACAGGCCCGGAAGACACTCGGAATGTCGATTGGTATGTGTCCTAGAGACAAGCTCTTTCGGGGCTATATCGACCTGGAAATACAGCTGCGAGAATTCGATCGGTGTCGAATTTTATACGAGAAATTCCTCGATTTTGGACCGGAGAACTGCGTAACTTGGATGAAATTTGCAGAGCTCGAGAATCTGCTGGGCGATACCGACCGCGCTCGAGCGATTTTCGAGTTAGCTGTCCAGCAGCAGAGATTGGACATGCCAGAGTTGTTGTGGAAGGCATACATTGACTTTGAAGTGGCTCAGGGAGAGACCGAGCTGGCGCGGCAGTTATATGAGCGTTTATTAGAGCGAACGCACCACGTGAAGGTCTGGATGTCGTATGCCAAGTTTGAATTGTCATCGAATGAAGGAGCCGAAGATGATGACGCTGATATGAAGGTTCGATTGGCAAGAAGAGTGTACGAGCGGGCAAATGAAACATTAAGGCAGATTGGCGATAAGGAATCGAGGGTTCTGCTGCTGGAGGCTTGGCGTGACTTTGAGAAGGAAAGCGGTGATGAGGAGTCACTTGAGAAAGTGCTGGCGAAGATGCCACGTCGGGTGAAGAAACGTCAAAAGATTATTTCGGACACGGGCATTGAAGAGGGCTGGGAAGAGGTCTTCGATTATATATTCCCGGAGGACGAGATGTCCAGGCCAAATCTGAAACTGCTCGCTGCAGCGAAGATGTGGAAGAAGCAGAAGGAAGTCGAGGACGTCGATTGAGTATCTGTGCACTGATTTTGATGTAAATAAAATTATGATTCATTTGTTTCGAAGTTTGTTTTGATTAATTTGGAAGGTTAGAGCGAAAGGGTCATTTAAAATCTTGAGAAATTTAAATTTGATATTACTAAACCCGGCATAAGAGATTTAGTATAGTCAATAATACATGGAGAGTGGACTTTGAGGAACTTGCGGCAATCTCCGAGGCAGGACGACTCGAACACTTTGGGGGTAACAAATAGAAAATAAAATTAAATTTATTTTGACAGTAACAAAGCTGCTATGAACGCGCGGTTGACATGCCTTGAATGCAACTAGTACAATAATGTTTCACAAAGAAAATGGTTCAAAATCAAGAAGAAAAACAAATTATATCACTTCTTCTCCATTAATCAATTAGTTGTCATAACAGTCAACAGTTTTGCTATAGCAATCCGTAAAAGAGACATTAAAAATAAGAAATTAGCCATATTCCGAATGACAAATCTAGTACAACGGCTAAATCAAACTACAATTGATGGCGCTCAAGTCGAATGTAGTTCCCGTCAACGATCCGCTGTACAAAAACCAATACATTTATCCCTTTTCATCTTGCACAATCCCGTATAGCGCCATTTCATATATATTTCAATTGCTTTTTTAAAAAAATGGCTACACCACAAGCCTTTTGTCCGCCGGGTAGTCGATGTGTGGAAAATTTTTCTCAAGTTTTTTTTCTTTTGTTTTTTTCAACAAGATTCTTCCGTGCAACATTCGATTAAATGTGAACCCGCTAAAGCCCAAATCGTCAGTGACATTTCGCGCTAACTCAATTAATCGATAAACAAAAGTGTAAACGTGAAATAACGTATTCGAGCACGAATAAGACATCAAAAAAAATATATCTCAACACGATATCCACTATTTTAACATTTACCCTGTCCGTCTGTCGTCGCTCGGTACGTTCGTTCATTGCCTGGTTGGTTGGTTCGGTTCGCTTGAAGTGGGGCATACCAGCAGCAACGGCAGCACCATCATTCTCAGCGGCGCGAGCGAAAATAGAAAACGTCACACACACCAAAATCATCGTGTTCCTTCCCGATCAATTTTGTTTCATTTATTCAATCAACCAACGGGAAAACTAACTTATTTGGAATATTAGTTATCAAAATAGTGATTATATGCGTGTATGAAGGGAAAACTATAGAAATTTTATTTATTCCAATTGTGTCTTACATCCAGCTATTGCTACGGGCAGCTGGCTGAGTTGCAAAGCAGAGAAAAGAAAAAGCGAAAAGAGGGACAAAAAAGAATCATTGCCGTCGAATTGTGGTTAGGTTATTGCATAAAATAAATTCATATCGCGTCGCGAGGTGCCTTGTGTGAAGGAAAAATAAAGAAAAAAGAGAGATCCTGGAAAATCTGATCGAGCAGTTTATGCATTTGGATTGGAGGTAAGTTTTGTGTGATTTTTGTTCCGAGTTTTTATGGTCAATTTTCCTGGGAATGAGTCGTCGCCCTGCTTGTATGTGATATGTGTGCGAGTAACATGGTCGTGTATATGGCGGATTGAAACGAGTTACGAATTTCTCGACATCATCGCATGTCGTTTTGGGAAGAAAATGTTGTTTGGCTTCGAAACATACGAAGCAGAAAAACAGCGAAAAACATTTATGAATGATATTGTTGAGGTTTTCCGTTCGGCTACGGTGGGAAATGTGTGGATTTGTGAGTAAATTGTATTCATTGCAAATGGCTGATGTTAAATACATTCGGCGGTAAGCAGTAAGAGAAAGAGAAAAATGTCGTATATGCGCCTATACGACAGAACAAAACCACCAGAGAGACAACAGGCTTTTGCTTATTTTTTTATTCATTTTTTTTTTATTTTAATTTTATGTACATACATGGCAATCGGAGAAATATGTATTTTGCGTTCTTATATATATAAATTTCAATTAACATTGCTTTCATGTAGACGCTGATGGGCTTAGACCCTTTTTTCGGTATTTTTACGCGCTCTATACGCAATAAAAACAAAACCCATGGACCATGCTTGAACCTATTCTAGTGCCCGTACTCATGTCCATGTCTACTAGTCATCTGTCTGCTATCGAAAAAAATGTTTTATGCAGGAAAAAAGTTTGTGTTGGTTTTTTCGCGCGCAACGAAATATGGTGAAGCCGAACGCGTTTCGCTGGTCGTATCATAGGCTAATCAGAAATTGTTGCTTGCCATAGGGTTCATTAGAGATTTGGCTTCGAACGCGATAGCACGTTCGGCTAGGGGCGGTTGTTGAACGATATCAATGATTTTTCGTCATTTAAGTCGTTTAACAATCAGGAAATTGCTTTATCTATTTGTGCTTATGTTTTGAGAAGAGATGAACTCGGAAAATGATTTGCGCGTTAGCAACCCCGGTTGATTTCATTCGTTTTTTCATGTACTTAAGGCGGTTTGGGACCTTATACAGCACTTTTACAACATCCTTATCATCATCACTTGGGCTAGATACGAGTAGAAGCGTTGAGTTCATTGAAAGTGGGTGTGGGGCTACCAATAGAGTATAATCGCAATCAGTAACGATGATATTGAAGAATGAACGTAGCAACAATAATGTTTCATTTGCAGGTTAAGCCTCCCATTCACTTCTGAACGAAGGAAAATGGGAATGTTTACCGCCTGCCCCACTGATATTGGCATTTCAAACGCAGTCGGTATACCTTGTCAAGACGAATGGAGGTCCCTTTACACGACGTTCCCAGTTTTGTTGCGTGAAAACTTGACGAACTCGATTTATACCGGAAGTGTGGTGTATTGCTGGGCGGTATTGGAGGGAAATGCGGGCTCAAAATCAATTTGGGCTGCAGTATTAGACGAAGTTAAGTAGACAACGTGCTTAAGACCCAAATATATCTTGGACTTGGTCGTCCTTTAATTAAATGAATAAAAACATATGCTGTCGTGGGCCAAAGGCGCGTGGAAAGGAGATGGTATACGTAGGGTCCTTATTTCCAGTAAGTTTTGGGTGATAGCATCAGACCCAGAATACAACATCCGTGCCCAAACTGTCACAGCAAAACCCCCGACCAATTGAGCTCTATGTTAACATGTTAAATTTCTATTCTGGCAACTCTCCGACTTCTAACACCCTCGGACGTGTTTGCGCGCGAGATTAAAACAGCACACAACACACAGCAGTAACAGCTCTGCTTTGCTTTCGACAATCGTCGATGCAACACTACCAGATGGTAGTGATACTCCCAGTATTCCACTTTGTATGGTGGTTGCCACTACAGAACATAACTAACTACCCCTATTGCGAGAGAATTATGTTTTCCTTAGTCGTTATTGTTGCCCGTGAACATGAATTCTGCGGGTTGGGGAAGGTTTTCCTTTTATTTTATGATTCTCCCTTCGGAGTAGATACTTCGGTTGTTACTTTATATTATTGATTTATCCGAATATGTTTGTATGGGTTTATCAAAATTGTGCAATTTCTTGAATTAGTTTTAGAACGAACGTTTAATTGCTTTGGAGTCATTATTCCTTTGAAGATTGCATGCGCCAGGAATATGTGATGATGAGTAGTAGAATGTAGACATGATAATCCGCTTTGAAATGTATGGCGCGTATGGTGGGCATGTGTTTATCCGGCACATGTGTTTCTGCAGCTCGTCGGATCGAAATATGTTCGATGGATGACCTAAAATCAATACATATTGTTCGGGTAATTGAAACATGGAATGTAGATGTAGAGATGGGGGGTTGGCATATCAACGGATCATGATCTGAAGATGAACTCATCGTTTTGAAGCTCTTCATACCCATCACTATCGTATAAATCGAAAGCGTACACTCAATATGGTATTAACGTCCTCGATTAAAAGCTTCGTTGCAGTCGTAGCAAAAGCAGGAGAAACTCGTAAAGAGAGTAACCTATATTCACCTGGACAAAGCTAATAAATTTCACTTCTCCAGTGTACCACCCATGCGTTTCTCTTCAACCGCTCCCCTTCCTGTCATTGCTGTCAAGGGCGCTGCCCCCTATGTACATATCGTTTAACCTGGGTTTCAATGGCCCCACGCTGTACCTCCCATCCACTCGATGTACGGCTGAGACAAATCTTCGAGAGAGAACATAAAATCAACATAACAAGCGTGCTTTACTATCTTACCGCTACCTGTTTTCATTTTTGCTCCTTCAATTTGTTCCCATCGGCCCGGTACCTTTCACCGGGATATGGCCAGCCGGAAAGTTGAAAATCCATCAACAATCGGTTGAGCGAAAATTTCACAGTCGTTTCATAATTGAAACGAGACATTCCTCAGCCTTTTTGCCTCGTTTTTTTCCCTTCCCACTTCGTTTTGTGCGTTTTTCTCATTCTCAATACGAATATATACCATAAACCCATACATGCAAGCAGGACGGTGTATGTGTATAAAGGTTGCTTTGACGAGAGACAACTACCGTCGATGTTATTATCGCCTTTAAACGGATTATCCACGCGCCGTGCAGCTAGCCTTAACCGCTAGAATGCAAATGCATTTGTAACCTGAATCGCACCCATTGCAGACCCCCATTGAGTAACATGTGATTATTTTTAGAGATCCGAAATAATTGCTATTTCACCTCTTTGCTCTTCTTCGCTTCGATTTTTCTCTATTCATTTCGTTTCTCTTTCTCTTTTCTCATCGCGCGTATTCCATTCTCACACACACATGCTGACCATGGTAGTGTTGTGTGGTGAGTTTTCAAATCTTTATTTTGTGCTGTTCTGGTAGTCGTCATCTGTTATTTTTCGCCAGACTACTGGCCTTGTGGTGGTAGAGTAGCACAGCTTTGGCTATATGTGAATCGAAGTTCGGCGAGTGAGGGATTTTGTTCTGATGAGGTTTATTGTGTGGGGCAATTATGTTGTATCTGGTCTTTATTAGGTATATACGAAATTTGTTGACCGACTGAAAAGGGTTGTTAGCAGTGATTCTCGTCAGATTTTGGTGCGGGTTTCTATTTGGAGTTTTTTCTTGTTTCCCTTATTAATGTCATATTCATATATTCTTGATTATATATTCGTGGTTCGTCGAAGTCAACCTTAACTGCTTTTTCGGTCGAGCTCTGTTTTCGCATTAAATGTGTTTATTGTACTGGGCCCTGACTAATACTGAATACATTTGGAAAGTGTTTTTGAGTTAATGTCAGCACTTAGTATTCTACTAAGCCGTCTTTCAAATTGTATTCCGGCTATTGCTCAGCGGTAGTAACCACCAGTGTGATAATGCAGGCCCGAACTTACCTCAAATTAAAGCAAAATATAAAAAGTTGCGGTCAAATTTAGTATAATTTTAGATAGGTATGAATAATCTTACTTTTTTCATCTTATTTTCTGGTAAAAAAACAATGTCTTCAATTTCTAAGAAATAATCGTTCTAATAACGGTTTTTTTTAACCGTAAATGGAATACAGTCATTGTTTGTTTCCTGGTGGTCAAAACAATAGCAGTGGACGCTTGTTTGAGTTTATTGTGTGTTGTTTTTTTATCTTGTTTATTCAAAAGAAAACAGTTTCAAGTCCTAAGGTAAACTTTCGAATCCCCATGGTATTTATACAAATATATTACCATTCAATTACTCGTATGTACACTAGGCGCCGCAATAAATCTACGCTCCTTTCAAAATGTTTACCAATTAAAATTTAAGAACTCATCGGCAAAATAATTCTCAGAATTCTTATATTATGTATTTCCTGTACCAATATAAAATTCCTGGATCCGCAACCAGAGATAACGGCACTTTTTAAATGATGCGACCCAAAATTGCAGACGTCAAAAGTGTACGCTCATCATTCGATTTCAGATTTTCTTCTGCTGCGTACGTTACAATATATTTGAATCTCAACTGTGCATTTTGTGAAAATAGGAAATATAGCATTTTGTTTCGTTTTCCTATCACTTTCATTATTAACAATGCCGTCACAAAGAAAGATAATAGACGTAGGCGAAAGAAAAGTTATTATAAAACTTCATCAAGAAGGTCAAAATTACCGCTAAATAGCTAAAACCGTTGGAAGACCGCGGACATCAGTGCGGACAGTTGTTAATAATTTTGAAAGAACAGGAGTCATAACTTCCAAACCAAGATCCGGCCGACCTCCTAAGTTAACCCAAAAGGAAGCGAGAAGTATTGTGTCGCAAGTTAAGAAAAATCCTGAAATAACTGCGTTCCAAATAACTCAGAATATTCAACAAATGTTCCAAAAGAAAATAAGTGTTTCCACAGCCCGAAGAATTAAAAAAAAAAAAGTCTGTCATGGTCGAGTAGCTCGAAAACAAACCTTTTATTTCTCTGATAAACCGTCAAAAACGCATTGCATTCGCAAATCAATAAGTGAACATGCCACCAGAGATTTGGCAGAAAGTTTTATTTTCTGACGAAACTAAGTTCTGCATATTCGGCATCAAAGGACGGAAAATTGTATGGAGAAAATCTGGTACAGCACTAGACAAAGAGAATCTCTTACCTACAGTCAAACATGGTGGTGGGGTCGGAAATTTTGAATTTATCGAATCTACTATGGACAGCTTTGCATATTTGGACATTTTAAAACGCATTCTACGACAAAGTGTTGAAAATCTGGGGTTGCAAAATGAGTATTACTTTCAACAAGACAACGACCCCAATCATACGGCCGAAGTCGTCAGATTGCGGCTTCTTTATAATGTTGCCAACCCCGCCACAATCACCGGATTTTAATCTAATCGAGAACCTTTGGGCATTATTTGAGCGTAATATACGGAAACATACGAGTAAAATAGTGTTGAAACAAGTCATCAGAGAAGAATGGAAGGAAATTACTGCTGGAGACACTGCTAAGCTGGTTACTTCCATGTCAAAATGACTCAGAGAAGTGCTTAAACTTCTAGAAAAACGTATGCGAAAATTAAAAAAACTAAGGAATTTCAGTAAAAAATTGCAAGGTACTCGAAGGCCCACCACTGAGATAAAAAAGCAATTAACTTTAGGCCCAAGTGAGGAACTACACCATGTCACAAAAGTCTACATACGAAGCGAAGTTACTTGACCCTTCCATTAAAATAAGGAAAATTTAATATACATTTAAATGTTGATATCTCATTGTGTCTACATACGATCGTAAAACTGATTGAAAATAGCGTTATCGGAGCCGAATGGAAGCAATTACGGAATTATTCGCAGTTGAATCGTGCTCAAGGAAGGTTAAAGGAAAGAAACTTTTATTTGTTAAAGTCCTTTCTATGAAAAAATGACTGGCAGAAAGGAAATTATAGCCGAAGTGAGTCGATGACCAACATTGGCAAAACTCTAGATAGGCATAAGACTACAGTAGAGACTAGCATAAAAAACTATAATGGCACAGGAAATTATGATAGTAAGCCAAGAAGCGGACGAAGCCAAGAAGCTTGACAAGGAAGATTGTGCGAAAAGTTGTCGGAAAATCCAAAACAGAGCGCTTTTTTCTTTCCGTTGAACGGCAAACCTTTGAAAATGTAATCGTACGTCCCGAAACTATACGTCGTGCAGGAAAAAGCCGCTGATCAGCAACGAGAGGAAAAGGACTATGCGAAAAAGTACGAGAAATTGCACATTGACTGCCCTACATTCTGGGAACGGGTAATATTTACGAATGAGTGCAAATTTAATGTTTTTGGGAGAGATGGACGGACGAAAATATGGCGAAAGCCAAATACAACACTCCACGTAAAAAAAACATTTGGCCCGCTGTTAGAAATGAAGGTTGAAGTATTGCAAAAAGAGAAGTCGAACAGTAGTGAAAAATTTAATAAACGATAACGAAAATTATGGCAAAAGAAAGTCTCCTAGAAGACCAACAGCATTAACTCCAAGAGAAAAACGGGCAATTTTGCGGGAAGCTTCAAATTCTTCTTTAACGGCTCGCCAAATTGCAGCTAAAGCGGGAGTTGAAACAAACATTAAAAATGTGGGGAGAGTTTTACAACAATGCGAACACCTCCAAAGGCGAAAACTTGCTTCGGAAACCACTTTTAACCGAACTTCACAAAACAACGTCATCTAGCGTTTAGTCATTGCCATTGGAAGAAAAAGTGGAGTCATATTCGCGGATGAAAAGTAGTTTAATTTAGATGGACCTGATGACCGGGATTACTATTTTCACGACCTGCGTAAGGAGCAACGAATTTTAAGTCGTCGTCAAATGGGAGGAGGTTCTGTAATGTCATGGTCTGGAATTGGCTACAATGGAAGGACCGAAACTTTACTTTTCAACAGGATAATGCGGCAATCCATACTTCCCGCCAAGCTAAGCAGTACTTTAACTCAAAAACATACTCCTTTTTAACTGGCCAGCAAAATCACCTGACTTGAATGTAATTGAGAACCCCCATACGAACTCATCCGAGCAATTTACGCAGGTGGAAAGCTGAACAACAATATTGCGGAATTAAAAGAATCCATTAGCACAGAATGGAACAAAATATGTACAAAAATTGTTTAGAAGTATGCCTAAATGAATGTTAGAAGTCATAGAAAAAATATTGAAATTTGCCTGTTGTTAATTAACTTTAAAATTCACATGTCCTATCTTTTTGTCCTACCTACTATCCGAGTTTTTCCCAAATAAAAAAAAAATTAAGGGTTTTTTCAGTATTTTTTTTATGGCAAACCGCTGTGAATGCATCCTCTTAAAAAATGATTTAATTGAAATTTGAATATATTACACACAATTTGTGTTTCTTAAGAATTTAGAGGGTATCTTATCATTTTGTTCCGGACTGTACATACAGTATAGGACGAAGTAAACACTACTCTGGAGCAATGAAGACTCATTCGTCGTCTTCTTACGGAAGGAAAAATGTATTCGAAAATTAATTTTGAAGAGACATGGGTGGAGATCTTATTAGGTGCTCAAGGGTCCTAATAATATGCCCACCACTGAGATAAAAAAACAATTCAATTTAGGCCCGAGTGAGGAAACTACAGCCTTGGCCAAATGTATTAGGCACCCTTCTGTTTTTCTCTTTGCTATCAAAACATTTCTCGGGAGTTATTCCTGTGAATATTACGGTTTATGTCGTCATTATGTGAGATTGAAAACGAATTTTATTTTATACGGAAGGTCACCAATACACTTTTACAGTGTAATAACGGGTTAATGCACTTTGTTCGGTAGAGGATCATTGTGCGATCATTGCACGAGGTGGACAGACGTGTGATCAAAATGCTTTATACCTTTTAAGATAGTGAAGTTTGTTTATTCATTTTGTAAAATGCCAAAAACATCTGAGCTTAGTATGGCTAAACGTGTGAAAATACAGCTTTTATTTGAGGATGGTAAAACCAATCTGAAATCGCGAAAGAAGTGGATTGTTCACGTTGTGCAGTGCAAAATGCATTTAAACGGTACACTGAGACTGGTTCACATAAAAATCGTGAAAAATCTGGAAGAAAAAAGGTTACCACGCCTCGTGAGGACCGATTTTTAATACAATGTTCGCTCAAAAACCGCAGGCAAACATCATCTGAGCTTGCTTCTGAGCTGTCGAAGCATGCAGGAAAAAAAGTTTCCTCCAGAACTGTTAGAAGGAGACCTAAGGAAGTTGGACTAAAGGGATGTAAAGCGAGGAAAAAGCCGTGGCTCTCAGAAAAAAAACAAAAAGGCACGCTTAGAGTGGGCGAAAAAACATGTTCACTTCACTCAAGAAGATTGGTCCAATATTTTGTGGTCAGATGAATCTAACTTCGAGGTACGGTTTATTTATGAATCACTTTTAAATTAAACATCAACAATTTTGAATCATTTTGACATTCCTTAAAAAAAATTCTCATTTTTAAATACAACTTTTATTTTTGCACATTCAAATATTTGGAACCACTGGTGTAACTTTTGTCAGACGAAGGCTTGGTGAAGAATACAATCCAGAGTGTGTGGTGCCTACTACTAAGCACGGTGGAGGCAGTGTTATGACCTGGGGATGCCTTGCTGCCGGGGGTGTTGGTGAAATGCATGTGTGTGACGGTCGGATAGACTCTCTGAAGTACATAAATGTGTTGGAAAATGTACTTCCACTATCTTTTTCCAACATTTTCGGAGACACCACCATGCAGAACGTCATATTCCAGCAAGACAATGCGCCTTGCCACAAATCAGCGCTAACTATGAGGTGGCTGAAGGAGAATAACGTAGACCTACTCGAGTGGCCTGCGCAGTCCCCAGATCTAAACCCCATTGAGCACTTATGGGGTATTCTGAAGCGTAGGATTCGCGAACACCCAATCTCATCCAAAGAAGGGCTTAAAAATGTTCTAAAATAAGAATGGAGCAAAATATCTACCGCAGAGTGTCACAAGCTTGTGAGCTCTATGCCAAAAAGAGTCGCTGCGGTCGTAAAAGCCAAAGGTGGCCCAACAAAATATTAATAAATAGCAATAAAACACTTATTTTAATGTCCTAATTTCATTTCATTCCGTTCAACTTTTTGCTTTTTGAAATATAACGAATTTCGAAGGGTGCCTAATACTTTTGGCCAAGGCTGTATAGTATAATATAAGAGTAGTATCCAGACACCCAAGAAAAGTTTCACTTTCAACAAACAAACAAACATTCATATTTACAAAAGCATCCAGTTTGCCAAAGCCTATGCCGACGAGAAGTAAAACCGTCCAGTTTGGCAGTTCTGCTTCCCGTGAAAGGGTCATCCGCCAAATGCTGAAAACATTCCTAGATATACGCGCAAAACCATGATGCATGGTGGTTCATCATTATGGTATTGGGTTATTTCACTTGGATCAAAGTGTACGCCGATGTGTTTCAGCGAACTATTCTACCTTACACGGAAAAGGAAATGTCAATCAAATGAGTCACGACAACGACCCGGAATACACACCAGTCAGGCACAGCTTTGCTTTTGTCAATTAAATTTCGATGTCAAAGATGTCTCGGCATCGGTCTCAATTGTCGAGAATGTGGATAAAGTGATGGAAATCGTTGAGTTCGATCGTCTTTTAGTCATTGGCCACCCACGTTGCACAAAAAAAACGAATCAAATGATTAAACCGGATACAAAAAGAGGCGCGATATACTGTCAACATTTGTACAGTCTGAAATATACGTACAATCAGGACAACGCCACACATCGATAGTGACACCTCAGAAGCTCCGGGAGGATTACAACCTTATAAAAATAAAGCCTTCAGTTCCATGCAAACGCAATGGATTTTCTTAATTTTTAGTGACATAGCCACAATTTTTGATTACTTATTGCTGTCTTCGGGGCATAGACTCTCCCAACCTTTATATTACGAGGGTGGTCCGATAAGCACTTAGCCTCACCGCCAGATGGCGCCAGTTTCGAAAGAGCAACTTACTATCGTGTAGTATATTCTAGTAGACGGCTACTGTCGACATTTCAGCCGGATCGGACTCGTAGTTTTGTTTTGATCGCGTGTGGAAGCGGGAGTGTCCGCGGATTTTAGAAAAATGGCAAAAGAGCAATATCGGTCGGTGATTCGATTCTTGTCTTTGGAAGGGAAATCGCGCGTTAAAGAACGTTTAGATGCTGTGTACGGTGGCTCTTCTCCTTCGATGGCGACCATAAAAATTGGTTCAACGAGTTTCAACGTGGTCGCACGTCGGTTTTTGATGAGCCACGTCCAGGTGCTCCGAAAACGCCTACTACGGAGGATAACGCGACAAAAATTCACGATCTCGTATTGGCAGACCGCAGATTGAAGGTGCGCGAGATATCTGAGACAGTAGGCATTTCAAAAGATCGCGTGGGTCGGTCATATCCTGCATGAAATTTTGGGCATGAGAAAGCTGTCGGCGCGATGGGTGCCGCGTTTGCTTTGCTCACTCCGGACAACAAGCGCAACCGTGAGCCCACTTCAGGGTAGAGCTCTTGATACCCGCATACCGTAACTACCCGGGTATGCGGGTACCCGCGTTTTTCGGTTATTACTCAGCTATGCGTTTTTCGGTACTACCTGGTACATTTCCGAGTACTCGTGTTATTTCTCATGAAGACAAAAAAAACAAAAAAAATAGACATATTCATTCATATTGATTCCAACGCAGCTCGTACGATTTCCCCTTTTGTCACAGGCTGTATATATGTACAATATATACATATGTATGTATATACATATGTATGTACATATATACATATGTATGTATATATGTACATATGTATGTAGTTGCTTTAAATAATTAAGAAGTCGTTGTCAATGCATGTCACATTTATATTATTCTTGGTATAAACTATGTTTTCATCGCTGTTTTCCTTTCTCTCTCTTATATTGACCACTACATTACTAACTTTTTAAATCAAATAAGAATATTTATGGCCCTTGATAACCTATTACCCGGTATTGTCGGGTACCCGACAGCCGACATTGCCTGGTACCCGCGAAATCGGGTATTACCCGCATTACCCGAGTACCCGGGTGAAATCAAGAGCACTACTTCAGGGCAGTGTTTGACACTGTTTAAGCGCAATCCGAAGGAGTTTCTGCGTTGTTTCGTGACAATCGACGAAATAGTGGACTTCACCCGGCGAACGTGCTCCGAAGAAGGCGAAGACTGTCCCATCGGCCGGAAAGGTAATGGCCACCGTTTTCTGGGATTCACAAGGTGTGATCCACATCGACTACCTGAAGAAGGGCAAAACGGTCACAGGGCTGTACTATGCCGATTCGACTCCGAATTGAAGAAAAAACGGCCCCACTTGACGAAGAAAAAAGTGCTCTTCCACCATGATAACGCACCGATTGACACCTCCGCCCTCGCCACTTCCAAATTGGTCGAATTGGGCTACGAACTGCTGCCCCATCCACCGTATTCTCCAGATTTGGCCCCGTGCGACTTCTTTTTGTTTCCAAACTTCAAAAAGTCACTCGCCGGGCAGAAATTTCAGCCGAATGAGGAGGTCATCGCCGCCACGGAGGCCTACTTTGCAGACCTCGAGAAAACGTATTTTTCCGGCGGGTTAAAGAGCATCGCTGGATCAAGTGTATCGAGCTAAAAGGAGACTATTGAAAAATAAATCGCCATTTCTCCAAAAATTTTGTTTTTCTTTTGTAGGCTAAGTAAAGGGTCCGCCATCTAAGGTTTTTTTTTTCAAGTAGTGCTTATTTCGTGAATGGTAACACTTAGCTCATGTCTGATTTGACAGATAATTAGTTTTATCTTTCCGCTGAACGAATATGGTTGCGTATACGCTTAAACAACGCTGGGAAATATTGCGACATTGCTTTGAAAATCATGGTAATGTTGCAGAATGTGTGCGAAAATTGCGTACGGATTTTGGAAGAACAGAAGCACCGTCAGCTCTGTATGTTCGTTATCTTGTGAAAAAAGTGAAAGAAACTGGCATCCTCATCGATAAACCAAAGCGTGAAAAGCCAAAAACAGTGCGTACACCCGAGAATATTGCTGCTGCGGCAGAAAGTGTGCGTGAAGCGCCATCAACATCAATTCACCGTCGTTCTCAACAATTGAACATTTCGGAGACATCATTGAGACGAATTTTGCATAAAGACCTTGGTATGACGCCATACAAAGTCCAATTGGTTCAGGAGTTGAAGCCAGCTGACCATCCAATGCGTTTTCGCTTCGCTAAGTGGGCCTGCGATCGACTTACAGAAGATGCCGATTTTGCCAAAAAAATCATCTTTTCAGATGAAGCTCATTTTGATCTTGGCGGGTATGTAAACAAGCAAAATTGTCGCATTTGGGGCACAGAAAACCCGCACGCATACATTGAAAAGCCGATGCACCCAAAACGAGCCACTGTTTGGTGCGGATTTTGGTCCAGAGGCATAATTGGGCCATTTTTCTTCGAAAATGAGCAAGGAGTGGCCGTTACAGTCAATGGCGATCGTTATCGGGCCATGTTGAACGAATTTTTGTTCACAAAAATTGAAGAGGAGGATATTGGCAACATTTGGTTTCAACAGGACGGCGCTACGTGCCACACAGCCGAAGCTACACTCGATGTTTTGCGTCCTGTTTTTGAAGATCGCATTATCAGCCGCAGAGCTGATGTCGTTTGGCCACCTCGGAGCTGCGATTTGACACCGTTGGAATATTATTTGTGGGGTGCCGTCAAAGATAAGTGTTACGCCGACAAGCCGGAGACAATTGACGCTTTAAAGGACAATATTCGTGAAGCCATTGGTGAAATACAGCTGCACACAATCGATAATGTGCTTAAAAATTGGACCGATCGTGTAGGCTACTGCATGGCCAGCCGAGGCAGCCATTTGAATGAAATTATTTTCCATTATTAACCGGAAGGATTGTATTTTCAAATAAAAAAAAAAATTTGAGAAAATATTCAGTAGTTTTTTTATAGCATTTTCAAAAAAAAAAAATTATTTGGCGGACCCTTTACTTATCGGGGACCACCCTCGTAAGCTCTAAGAAATGCCTTTCCTATAACTTTCAACTTCTTTATAGAGATGTTGAACATTTTCTACATTTGGATTTATATCAGGGCTGCACAGGCCTCTTTAATCGACGATCGATTGCAGATGTTGGTATTGTGGATGTCGATTATGATCGACAGTTGTCGATTTGACACTCGCTTGTTGTCGATCGCAAAATACTGATCGTTGCTTTCTGTTAGAGAAAAAGATCTTTTTTTTGCGTGCGAAATGAAGTAATTTTAATAAAAATAATGAATTTATGAAATTCTAATACAGGTCAAAGCAGGTTACGAACAAAGAAACAATTAGAGCTCCTCGTTGCGTTCATGGAAGCAAATCCCTATATTGCTAAGGCAGTTTGTTTGAAAACACAAGCAAAACACAGATAGGAAAGGTTATGGACTTCCTATGTGTTCATGGGAAAAATGGGTGAAATTAAGAAAAACAAAAGTCCTATTGGAATAATTTGGAGTATTGAATTTCTTTGATGAAATAAATAAACGGTAGTCAAACAACTGTCAAAAACGAAGTATTGACAATATTCACGTAATTATTCACAATAGTCTACTTCTCCATCGATTGAGTTACACAATACCAAATCCGGAATCGACAATTGTCGAGTCGATCGCTGATCGACACTCACAATAGGGGCCAACATCTACATTTGAACGTTATTCCATTGTTTTGTATGGTCTGTTCGGGATACGTGATCCGCAAAAGTTCCGGTGTTCTTATGTGACTGCAGCTTTCAGGCGTTAAATCGTGGTATTCTTACTCGTCTCGGTTGAATTTGTAAAATCAACAACAAGTTACAGATCCGAGTCTATGTTGGCACCTTCGAGGGTTTGGACATTCAAGATGTAGGGGGAGTGTCTGTCATCGACTGATATGATCATTTTGGAGCCATCAAATCACATTATAGACAATGGAATGTAGGAATTATGTACTTCACTGAAGTTCGAAATAGACTGTAAGACTGAGGCTAGTTACACATGCTCATCTCTAAGATATAATGAAGAATGGATCCTCAAAATCGTTCGGCTGATCCACAAGAAGGAAGAGGTCTCGTGCTGAGGGATACACGGAGATCAATCTCCTAGACACGTTTACAATTCTCAGCATTAGGCGAACGTCTGAAACCATTTGCGGATTAGCTGTTCGTTCCTCATCAGAATGGTCTCAGGAATACAATCGAGAAAAACACAGTCGACCTAGCATTTATAGAAACGAACTGTATAATGCTGTTCCTAGTTTTGACACCTTTCTCAAATTCGTTAGTTTGAGTGATGATTGCTCCATCAATAGCAAAGAAATTTCTATATCAAAAAGGGTCTTATTCGGAACGGGTGATGTCATACTTACCGAGCCTCGCATGAAAATCTCGTAGAACGATTTTGGTCTCATTATAGAGAGAGAGCTTATAGAAGCTTTTCGCGCCGTCTTTTCCTACTGTTGTGGGGTGAACGATTAGTAGGCTTCTGGTCCTAGATTACTTTTGATACGAATTGTTATGAGGCGTAAGCTCACAAGTGCAAAGCTTCATAATTTTAGACCAAGCATCCAAATAGTCGTTGCTTGTTCTTCTGCAGCAAGCTTAGTAGGTGCCATGGTTTCTATCTGGGTCCATTCCATCGCACTCTAATGTCTGCTTTATAGCAGTTCAGGGTTTTTTCGCCTATTGGCCGCAGCTAGTCTGTTAAAAGACCAATAATTTCTAATACAAACCCAAAACTTGTTTTCATTTAAACGTTGCTGAGGCCGTTAGCATGCATCCGAAACTTTTGGTTATTACTGAACAAGAATTATTTTCCGCAATGGGGATGTTTCTCCTCAGCACAAACCCCAACCTTGAGGGTCAGATTCTTATTATACCCAGGAATAAGGAATTGAATTTAGTACTTGTTCGAAAACAGTCGCTTAATAGAAAGCGCTGTGCGCCGGCTCTAATATTGCTTAGACATAACACCGTGTGACTAATGCTCCCAAAAAATGGGAGCCGGAAATGTCACACACCTCGTATGGTGTGTCATGGATCGCCCTACAGATATTTTGAAAAGCACTCAAAACTCTCTCGGTTGCACACTTTTGATGCTGATGGTATCACTTAAAAATGCACTCAGTGTCTTGTAGTCTTGCTCTTCGTTTTCAAAAGGGTTACCTAAAAAAAACAAAAAAAAAAAAAATGGAATGTTCATGTATTCTTAAAGCGGAAATAAGATTTAGACTAGTTCATACCAAATGTGAAAAATCTCGATCCGACGCACGTTGGCAAAGGCAAAGAAAGAGCAAAAGATGAAACGTGAGGACAACATGATGCGATGCAAAATGGCAAATGGCATATCCAAATGCACCTGGGACGTCGGAATACTACACAAAAAGCGGAGACAAAGTGTTTGACTACATTTTAAATTTTATTTCGCTGTTGACTGCGTGACTGATGTATGTATAACAACTCGGCCGCTGCCGTGCTGCTTGCTTGTACTTGTACTGTGTTCCACCACCAACCGGAATGAGCTCATTCGCCTTTTTCTGTTTCGGCTTTTCATTTTTCGTCGGTTTATTTGTTTTCAACACAACTTTTACAAGATTCGGTTCAGAAATTCCCTATTGCTGACAGCCAACCGAGTTCGGTTGCCTTCATGTGCATATATGTATGTATGTGCACACCTCCTCCTCCGCTGTCGTTGTCATCTTTATCATTTCGTACTCGTTCTTTGCGAATTTTTGTTGCGCCCGCTTACAAGGTATAAAATGGAAGAAATAAAAGTAATCCAACCAGCACTACTCAGCACAGAGCACACACACTATGCATCAATAACTCACCATAGGGTCAAAGAAACATTATTTGCCAGTTTGCCCTGTTTTTATTAGCATTTCTCTACCTTTTCTTCTCGTTACTCGTTTCTTCCTCTTCGATTTCGTGCTTCTTCGGCCTGCCCCATTCTTCACTTGACTTTACTTGCTTTATTGTATTATTATTATTGTGTGTTATCATCATCAACATGAACGTTTTGTTTTGTGCTCCTCTCTATTTACACTTTGGCCTGTATTTTGTTTCGCTCTCTCTCTTTGTGGTATGGGATTTTCCTCTTTTCATGCTCGTCATAAGTATCCATATTACTTTGGTCCCATCAAAAGGCGGGCGGCGAGACGGGCCGGCGGTCATAGGGAGCAAGCCAAGAATAATAAGTAATGGAACAGCAAACAACACGTCGTCATCGTCTCCGTCAGTGTATAGCTTTCAAGTAAAATTTCTTCTTTGTACGAGTACGAGTATACTCAATCGTTACTTACTCGACTATATGTGTCCTTCTCTGTTTTGCGGTCGTAGTTCAGTTGCGAGAGGAGGACAACAGACAGATTCATGCTCCCATACTCGTTACTGGTTTGACGACGTCGAACAGCATTAAGAAACAGCAACAGCGACGACGTTCTTGCTTGTCGAAGTCGTCGTCGCGGTCGTCGTAGCTGACATTTATCGAGTCGTGCGAATTCCGCTGCAGATTCGACGAAAAATCGAATCTAATACAAACTAGTAGCATTGAACGATTAGAATACCGTAAATGCGTTTGGCTCGGTTAGAAGTAGTAGAAGTATAATATAATCGCTTCACACCAATGTGTTTAACAATCGGTCGCAATGTGGTGAGTTTTGCGTGGCACGATGGGAGAGGGCACACCTCCGCTAATTTCACTTGACACAATCTCTTCAATACAATCCAATCTACTGTTAATAAACATATAACAATGCCACTCGTACACATTGGTTGGCTTCTTTATCGAATTGTGTGGTGCAATGAATGACGGGCAAAGGAAAGTTGAGTGTGTGTGTGGTGAGTTCGATGACGAGGGGAAATAGTAAATATGCTTACACTTTTTGCAACAAAGCCATATGCTTTTCGATCGGCGTTTTCGTTCGTATATCCATTAAAGAGTTTATCGTCGATAAAAATCGAAAGATTGATAGCATTTCGATTGAGGGCTGAGTGTGGTGAGTTTTTCATGTGTTTATTTTTTTTTTTTTATCTTTTTCGTTGTGGCAGTGATTAAGAGTGAAAAACAATTGCCATTCAGAATGTCGAGTCGATTTGCTGCTTGCCTGCCTTCCCGCCTTCTTTTTTATTTATTTTTTTTTCTTTTTTTTTCTATAGTTTTTCATGTATGGAATGCAATTAGCAAATTAATTAAGGTGCATTAATATTTTGTATGGATCGTTGTTGCAGTAGTCATGTAAGACGAACTGACTCAAGGTCGTTCATGAAGAAATATGATATTCCTCTTGTTGGATGAGTAGGGGGGTAACAAGTTTGTTTTTAAAAATGGATTTTGATTGATTGGGCGGTAGAGTTTGAAACGAGTCACGCATTGTTGTGTTCGGGAATAAAACACGCGACTAAATTAACACGACACAAACCGGTTAAATGGTAAATATACGAGTATTAGGTGTGGTAAAAAATAACTTGAACGCGTCTGATAGTCTACAAAACTTTGTCTTCAACACAATGGAGGCTATCTTCATAATATTAAAACACAATATTCAATAAGTTCATAAATGGCGCCACTATTGGCAGATTCACGTGATTTTTAGGAAGTACTAACCTTCATACGATACGTGTCAGAACCTTATGACAGAAAATGCTGCTTTTATAATTGTCAAATCAATGGAAAAATTTAAATTTCTTTCTAAAGGTTGACAATGGCAATGGTTTGGCAAGTGTCATTTGGACTCTAATCTATCGAGATAAATGATAGAGAAGTGGCTTGCAAATTCAGACCTTACAAACACCGATGACGCTGAATGCTCAGATTGCCCACAATCGGCAGCTACTATCTATGAAACGCAAAAAAAGTCCATAAAATGGGTTTGGCCGATCGTAAATTTAAATAGCGTGAGATAACTGACCTTAGAGCTATCAAAAGGCATGAACACCATTTTGCATGAACATTTGAGCATGAGGGAGCGCTGTTCGAAATGGGCACCGCGTTTGCTCACAGTCGGCGATTATACTCTAAGCTTATTGTACTATTAAACTATTCAAGTATAGGGGTATGTGATCGTAAAAGATTCAGCGCCTACCTACTATGAGGACTCTGGGAGCCATCAAAACCTTTCAGTCTCAAATCGGAGAAGCAAAAAACGGTACGCTAAAAAGGCAGATAAATTCTGTTCACCGACGAGCAAGTTTTACTGAATATATTATTAACCAACCACTGTTTTGGAGGACAGGATTAAGCCTCTCAATGTTCACAAACAAGCACTGGACATTCCGCCAAGATTTTGCTCGAGCGGACAAGGCGAAAGGCCTCACGGAAACACCCGTTGAGCTAGAGAGCTGAGGTTTGGAGTGTAGGTAGGTCTGACCCCAGGAGTCAAAGTTCAGCTGACTTCACCCCTCGAGAAGTTTTTTTTTTTAATTTGCACGTGATCACACAAATGGCTCAGCGATTTACACAAGTCGAGTTTATGTTAAACTGAGGATTAAATCAAGGAGGGACAAGCTTTCCTTAAACACTTTTTGGACGATTTTCTCTGTTCATGAGAACAGTAAACTTCTCGAAAAACGCAAAAAAAACACTTAAAAAGTAGGAGGAGTCTATGTTCTACGAAAGAAACAAACTTCACCCTTTGCCGCTCGCGATTACGCTAAGGATAATTTTAAATAGATTAGATGAACCTAAATGAAATTGACATATTGTTGCTATAAAAGGTCAGTATGACATAAATGGTCAACCCTACTTCATTTTCATCATTTTTGATCATCATCACCACCACCATCATCATCATTATCATGAGCTTCAACGTTGAACTTCCAGAAGCAACCATCACCATGCTAGAAGGCAACGTTCCTGTTTATTGGTGTGATGAGTAAGAAGTTGAGCGCGTCATCAAACACCGTGTCGAGAATGGCCAACGCTACTTCTTGATGAAATGGACCAACTACGCCGCCAAGGATAATGCATGGGAGCCAGAGGGGAACCTAAATCGTTGCCAAGAGACTCTGGAGGATTATTAAGCCAAGTGTGCACAGAAGCAAAAGAGGATTCAGGAAATGGCTGCCAGGAAGCAAGCAAGAAAGGAAGAAGTGGCCGCTCGTCACGAAAACAAGCTCAAATCACCCGCCTCGAGGCTGCCAGCAAAGCCAAACGCCAAACACTGAGGCCAATAGATCGGAAGTTGACTAATCAACAATCAGTGGCCTAATATTCTCCCATCTTTTCATTTTTAACCTTCTATCCATAAACCTTTCGTAATTAAAATACATTTTGTTAATCGAACATTTTTTCGACAGGTTCTTAGTTGAATCCTGACGTCCTTTTAGGACTGGATATTCAGGCGATTTGAATATGTTTCCACAACCCAGTTCATGTCTCAGTTTTACGCGACTCATTGCTCGTATTCTGTGGGCGGCACTAACTCTGTATCAAACCTTCAATTGTCTTAGTGGTTTTCCTTGATAGCACAGGTCACTGGGCCACAAGTAGTCATGCCGTTAAACTCAGCATATAGCCACCAGCGCAAAGGTTCCATACATTGAATAAACACCTTCTCAGCTTTGTTAACACCAAAACAATTATTTTCAATGTCAAAACGGCGCTTTAGCAGTGATTGCACCTGGTCTATGGTGCAAATTAAATATTTACCATAGACCAGACCGAATGTTGGCTCTCCAAAGCAACTTCCAATTGAAGCTTTATTTGAATGAAATTTATATAAAGTCTGTGTTAGGCAAGAAAACGCATTTTTCCTTTTAGCTGTTCTAACATTTTCAAATCCTCGCTCTGCGCCAAATAGGCCCCGATTGCGGGGACGGTTTCCTCCTTTGACGCAAATCGCTTTCTGTGAAGCCATTTTTCCATGGTTGCAAACTAAAAGAAGTCCCATTGAGCCAAAGCTGGAAAATAGGGAAGATGAGGTTGAAATTCGTGGCATTATTCCACCAGTTTTGCTGTGAATATTGCC
Source organism: Merodon equestris (assembly GCA_958301585.1). Lineage (NCBI taxonomy): Eukaryota > Metazoa > Arthropoda > Insecta > Diptera > Syrphidae > Merodon > Merodon equestris. Next base: position 105,724,613 of record OY284415.1, read on the forward strand.
ATGAATCAGCTGGTACGTTGTCATGGTGAAAGAGCACTTTTCCTTGCCAAATGTAGAGCCATTTTCTTGTCTATTCGGCATCAAATCTGTCCAACAAAGCAGCATTATACTGCCATTCCGTTCTCCAAATAGTCGGGGAAGATGATGCCTCGCAAATCAACGGCAGCTATAACTTTTCCGTCTGTTGATTGCGTTTTCAAGTTCTTTGAAACAGGATTGCCGGCTGAAGACTACTGTTTTGATTGTTTTTTTTTATTTCTGGCATACAAAGATGGATCCTCGCATCGTCAACAGTCATGAAACGCCGTAGAAACGGTTTCGGATTGCACATGTCCAAACAATAATCCGAAGTTATCATGCAATTTCGTTTTTGCTCTACTGTGAAAAAAAGGCGGTACCTCTTTCATAGTTATCTTTCATATGCCCAATTGTTCATGTAGGATATTTTGTATGCGTTCAACTGCGATGTCTACAATGTCGGAAATTTATCAGATCTTCACTTGGCGATTTGCTAACACGATATCATCGGTTTTGTTATCTATATTCTCAGTCGGACGGTCTGTGCGATCTTCATCAAACACGGATGTTCGGCCACTCTTGAACCAATACCTGATAGTAGTCCCCGAAGGCGCATCATCCTTATAAAGTTGATCCTTACAAGTTGATTTCTTCACAGGTCCTCTCATCAAAAAAAAAAAAAAATCACTGATCGGTATGCTTTGTCTATGATTGTAATCACGAACTTGCCGACTGCATCAGTGTTGTCACCAGTCTCGTAAACGAATGCTTATCAGCCCTCGAAGACAGCGATCTCTTTGATTGGGATTCGGCGATCGTTCATATTCATTTTGTTCACTTTTCTATTTAAAGCCTTTTTGGACTGCTTATACCTCTTATAAACCCTCTTTTAGTGATGGCAGACTTACCAAAATTAAAAATCAATATTTTTAGAATTTCCTTCTCATTCTTATAGCAAAATTTAATTCTGATTTTCTGATTCTATTTGTAAGCAAACACATCTAACCACTTAACACGGGGCTAACAAACCAGTTTAACAAACACAACGCTGAAAAAAGCTCTTAAATGGGACTAATCCAAACTAATTACTAATAATTAAAAAAATCCCATTACTTTTTGAATGTGGCTATTTCCAAAAAAAAAAAAAATTAATTTCTTCCTCTGCACAGGTTATTTTCGTTTATTGTTTCTTTGTCGTACGGATATAGTGGTGAGGCTAGTTTTGTTGAGGCCATAGTGGTTCGATCTTCCTGAAGCTGTTCAGAATTTCAGCATACATATGTATTAGCGTGATCAACAGCATTTTGTGTATTGAAACTGTTTACAACCCTTTCCCAAGGTATTCCACTTTCATAGAAACTTCATGAAGCCCCGTCAAAAAACGTCGTAAGCTATTAGGACCTTGAATAAGCCATATTTTAATTACTGCTTTATTTAAAGTTAGTTGTAAAAAACATGATCCTCCTCATCTGTATTACAAACCTTACGCTCCTACAAGAAATCTCACACTACCCCAGAAATTTTCCGAAACCTCTTCTCCGAAAACAAAAACAAACTCAACGACCACCATTTCATCTACCCTGACGGTTCCAAAACAGAAGACAATGCCAGTTTCAGTGTCACCACAGAAAACGAAACAATTTTTCTCTTTCTCCTCCCCTCATTACCTTATCATCCTTCTCTGACAAAATCATCGCCATCCTAAAACCCCTGCAGCTTACTAACACTTCCCACTAAATTCGCCATCTGCACTGACTCCATATCATCAATTGACGCCATTATTAACACCAATAGCCAAAGTTATTACGCAACCTCCTCCAACAGCAGTTTCCTAGAGCAAAACTAATATGGATTCCAAGCCATATCCAACGGCCCACGACACCCAATCATATCCAGGACTAACCTTACCAAAATAATCAGACTACGACTTGGACACATATGTACAAGTTACCCACGAACACTACCTCGACAAGAACAAACCCTCCACCTGCACCTACCTATGAATGTTCCGCCTTCCACACATCAGAACTCCAACTCCCTTCCCATAACAACTTAATCAACCTCTTTTCTAACCCTAACACAAAAAACATAAAAATTGTAATCAACTTCCTCAAAAACACAAATTTTTATAAATATATACATATAAGCCCTGAAATCAAAATAGCCGAAGGCCGCTGTTGCTCTGGCTTAGCCCAGCTAGCGTTCAATTTTATTTATTACAATGTTAGCCTCATCAAATAAATATATAAATAAATGATCCCCAAAACCCTCCCATCGTTAGCCACAATTTTTGCCCATCTTTCTGGCATATTTTTAATTTCACGTCCGAAACACAGCACGTCTTTTGGGACTATCAAATAATCGATCATAAGAGTGAATTGCCACATAGCTATCCATCGAGTGAGCGTAGGCCTTACGCTTGTAAGTAGGTCTTCTTCGATTTTGCACTATGCGGCCGAGCGTTGTTGTTCATGTAGCAAATTCACCTTGCCGCGCCTCTGCTTCAAGTGGTTCAAGTGATCTGGGTTTAAGCAGCTCACAATAAACTACATCCTGCAGATCCCACTAAATCCAGAGCAGAACCTTCGAACCATGGTTATTTGCCTTCACCAACGATATTGGTGCATAACAAAGCTTACTCCACGCTCTATTACGCTTAGGGTTAACGTACAGTATAGGGTGGGGTTTCTTTCTAGTGGTTTTTTTTTTTTAAATCAGGTTATTTTGACACTGACAGCTGTTTCCCGCTCGAAATCTTGAAAGGAAGTCAGTATCATACCTTCGCAGAACGAAATGAGTCGCTTTACGCTTGAACAATGTTGGGATATATAGAAAACTTATGTCCAAATTGAGCGCTGTGTAGCCCAAACAGTGCGTTTAAAAAAAAAAAAAAAATTTGCCCGAAATGAAGCGCCCGCCGCGACTGCTGTACGCAAGTTTGTGGAAAATGTTTGTGAGGCTGCTATGATAGTGGACAACACTCATGGTCCCCGTCGTCGTACGGTGTTCACAGATGACAATGTGGCTGCTGTGGTCGAGAGTGAGACTTAATTCGAGAACATTAACTCGCCATCGATCTCAACAGCTCAACATTTCACGCACTAGCCCGAGGAGGATTCTGAACAAAGATCTCAGATTATTCGCTTACAAGGTCCAACTGACTCAGCAATTGAAGGCTTACGACCATCCGCTTCGTTATCGCTTCGCAGTTTGGGCCTTAGCGCAGCTTGAGTTGGACAACGATTTTGGGCGAAAAATCATCTTTTTCTGGCGAGGCGCATTTTCATCTCGGCGGCTACGTTAACAAATGAAATTGTCGAGAAACCAATGCATCCACAGAGAGTGACAGTTTGGTGCGGATTGTGGAGTGGTGGTATCATTGTACCATTTTTCTTCGAAAATTCGGATGGGTACAACGTTTCGGTCAACGGTGGGCGTTACAGAGCCATATTAACCGACTTTTTCTTTTTTAATGAAATTGAAGACATGGACTTGGACGACCTCTGGTTCATTCAGGATGGCGCGCCATGCCACCAGCCCATACCGCAATCGATCTTTTGCGCACCAAATACCCAAATCAGTTATCTTGGCGATGTCAAGATGCTGCCTCGGTGCTATGATTTGACCCCTTTGGACTTCTTTTTTGTGGGGAACCGTGAAGGAGCCAGCAATCCGGAAACGATTCAAGCACTTAAGGCCAATATCATAGAAGAAATCCGTGAACTACAGCCCGAAACCATCAACAAGGTCTTGGAAAATTGGGGTGAGAGAATGCGCTACTGCCAAGGCAGCCGAGGCAGCCACTTGAACGACGTTGTATTTTCTAATTAATGGGAATGTTTCTTCTTAATAATAAAGCAATAAAACCATAATTGAAAAAAAATTGAATTTGTTCATTTTTATTGCATATTCACTTTTCAAAGCCTCCCCTTTCCTGCCGTTGAAGTAGATGTTTCTCGGTTTCAACTTACACAAAATCGAATGTCCTCGAAACTGTTATCTCACTATGTGATCTACTTGTCAGCTATGTAGCTGAATGGCATGGGACTTCCTGAAGTCGTGTCTCCAATCTTCGTCTTTAACCTTTCTCGGTGCGCTTGAGCGGTCTTCACCTCCGACATCAAAATCATTATTTTTGAAGCGTCGAAACCAATCTCTACACTCAGTTCAAGCTTGTCTACAATGCTTCCTTGTAGATGCATTTCAATATTAAATTACTGCTCTTATTTCTGACAATTTTATCTGTTGGGAAACAGCAAGAACTTACTCAAGATCTAGAAGAAGAAGAAGAAAGGGAAAGAAGGGAAATTAGTGGGTGCTGAAGGATTACCCATTTTCATGTCTTCAGTTTTTGCAGCATCTGTTGCCCGACAAGCGAATCAGCGTTATCGATTGGTCAAAACCTAATAGTTTTCTTCAATTTTCTCATTGACTCTAGATTTGTTCCCAGTACCTTCATTGCATGCAAGCCAGCTTTTACCACGCGTTTTTTTTTTTTCATTGCAAACTTCTGTGCAGGATGCGCTTCTTGTTCCAAACATGTTCGTTTTCATTTCATCTAATTAGATATGAGACCGAGGAGACGTGGACTAGCTTATTCTTTTCAGTCAAAGAATTCGGCATCTATGTGTCGAGGGGAAATGCAGACGAATGAACAATATTAAACCTTTCAACAAGCTCCTCAGTTGAAATCTTTGGGTTGGTTTTCGAGTAAAGTTCGTCAAGAGCAATTCCCATACGGAAAAAACTGTACAACATCAGTCGTGAATGTGAGATGACCAAAAAAGTACTGACGAAGGCATAACACTCGCAGCACTAGATCACTTCAAAATTCATACTCTTTGTGTATCCAATAGAACATTGTGTGGATTTCCAATAGAACACCTTAAAATCATCCGAAGTTACTGTGAACTACAACCAACGCGATAAATTCAGTCGAATCTCTCGAACCCTATCGAAGACAACCACCCCTGGAGAGTAGTGAACGGACATCTTCGACACAAACCATCCAGGTTGTGTGACAAACACCATAACAACGTACACTCTTGAACCTTTACGAATTATAAAAAAAAAAAAAAATGTTCGCCACAAGTGCTGAAGGCTTTCCATCGGCAAGTTAATGCCACCGACTGTCTTGGGTGAACGCATTATGTATGTACATGACGAATGTGAAACTTTTCGTTCACCATTTTTATACATAAAAGATAACAGGGATTAGCCCTAATTTGTTTTTCGATGCCACGACCTATCCACTAGTAAACAAGTCCAATAAATTAAACACTAGGTGCGTCACAGCCACTAGGAGCTCGAGAGCGAGCTTTTGCAATGAGTTATCTTGCAGAGAGTGTTAAAGCTATTGAAAATGTTATTAAGTTTTCATAAAAAATCTGCAGCAGAAACATAAAAAAAGTAGCTTGCCTTCAACATTGAAAGAACATGAGTTAGACGTCAACGCAAATACTCCTTTTTGCTTTAGACTTAACCATCCCCGTGTGAGACGAGGTCAATGTCTGCCACAGGATAGGTTTCCCGAGAACAATGACATACGAATCGCTCAGTCATTCTATCGCGGAAACTAAAAGGGTGCTTTTGGTCGTCTACAGCTTATCACGTCTGTCGAAATTAATGGTTGTATGTTGACTGCACTGCCACGTATCACCGCAAGCAGCGTATTTTATCTTTATTTCTAGGCAGTGAATCCTTAATATTACGAATTGAGTGGGAAACCTCTGGATTAGCACTCGAGAAATGGCTTTGCATTTTATAATTATATCCAACTCATATGTAAATGTGCGCAGTAGTCGTCTGCAATCAACATTTGCGGTCACTTAAACGAGCGCGTAACACGACAAACACTTATCAACAATTTGTCCGACTCTTGAACGATAAGGAAACGTCCTCCAAACCACAAAACATTGCCAACACCAAAACATCGAATAGAAAGGCTAACAACAAGACGCTCATCAACTTACGAACAGACGAAAGAAATTAGAAACACCACCGCGCTCATTGATGACGCTAACGATAAAAGACACTGCCGTCGACACGAAGCAACCTTTCAGCTAGGGGGATTCCTTCCGCCTTCGATGAATGAATGAATAACAATAGCCGGACCCCGCCGAGTAGTAGTAGTAGTGGTGTATGACTACGACTTTCCGCACTGAAGAGCAACATACTAATGTCGACCGAGTAGTGGTGTTGAGTGCGAAGTGCAAATGCAGGCGCAGATTAAAATAAAATTCCGAAATTGAAACAGGAGAGCACCAGTCAGCCGGCCAGCCAACGACTAACCAACCAGCCAGTCAGTCAGACAGCTAGTTACAGTTTTGGCGTGAGAGAGACAACTCAGCCAAAGCGTCGTCGTCTGGTGAGAGCGACATACCTCGTTCTCAAGCTTTTTGTTTTTTTTTATTTTGCTATTGCTATGGTCTGGCCTTTATGTCTTACATCGCCATCGCCGCGTATATTACAATCTGTTGCGCTTCTGTTGGGCAATAACACCGACGAATCATCTGCTGGTCACATCGAGATAAACTGTCAGTAGATCGGCCCGTAGCCCTTTTCTAATCATTTTCTTCTGAATTACCATCAACACCGCCACTACTATTTACTACCAACACAACAGAGTAGTCGAGCATGATACGAACGCCCCCGCTTAAGCAACCAGCATCCGCACCACCACGTGCGTTGTCTTACGGCAAATGGACCCCGACAAGAGCTAGCCGAGTTGTCAAGAGTCACGGCAGTCACTGTAGCTGACTGACTAGCATCAGCAGCAAGACCAATAGACCGGTTTTCGTTATATTTTGTGTTCTGCATTTGCATGGATGACTTCTGTGCGTTTTCCCTATACTCTCACTAGAGAGGACAGCCGAGTAGCAAAGGAAGGCGCGGAGCAGAGTACACTATACACAGTAACGTAAAATGAGGTATTTTTTGCGATTGCCAACAGGCGGCAGCACTTTTTGTTTTGATTCAGTGTCGATGAACTTTTAGTTTCAGTTGCCGGTAGTACTATAAACCACCACTCGACACATATTGTTGTGAATGTGCCCGGGGAGTGAGTGCGCGCCATCAATAGAGGAGCAGGAGAGAGATATTTGGAACAGATGATGACGGTGGCGGCGACAACAACGACGAGGAGAAGAGAATACGAATTGATAAGCAACAGCAACAGAAGCAACGAAATCAGCAGCATTAGTTGAAGTTTATCTGCTACTACTGGCTGCGCTACAGGTACAGCGGGAGCGTTAAGCGGAAGAGGAAGATTGTGTAATTTAGTGCTGGGCGACCACGATAGTGAATGGGGTGATGGCAACATGTACTCGTAGCATGACGACGATTGAGCGTTTGCGGCTTTAGAGAGTTGATATCTTTCTTCGCCTTTTCTTTTCGTGTTTCATTTTTGTTTTTACCGAAAAACTAAATGTTTTTTGGCGCGCAAATCACCTGTGCACGTTTGCACTGATAATAAATCGCGACGCTCACTGCTTGAGAGATTGGTAAAATTGGTTTTAGCTTGGTGGCCGGCAAACATTCAACGAACTCTTCTGCAAAATTGTCTTAACGTTGCAAACTTGTTGAGTTTTGCTAAGAAAAGGAAATGTTCCAGTATCCAAGACAGTTGTTTGTTTATTCTGCTTGTGCATGGGCTGGGGCAACTTTGTACTTGAACTCGGATGACGGTCTGTTTTATGTAGAGAACGTGAGGGTCTCATATACTCCTTCTTCCTTTATTCCTATATTTCTTGAATGTAATATGAACTCTTTCTCCTTTCTTGCTTTCAGTGAATCCACAATGATGGCTAACAGACATCGATTACACCCATCACCTCTACCTGCACTAGCAGATGTGCATTAAATCAACATTTTATCCAGGCACTTATACCTGACGGACATATTTAAATAAAAATAGATGAAAGGAGCCACCGCTTGCATAGAGTATAACACAACAAAGCAATGAATGATACAAATAACTCAGCATTGCATTCACATCAGCAACAACAAGAGCAGCAACAGCAGGAGCAGCAGCAGCACAACCTTCATGAGGACAACGACGAACCATTAGTTTCATCGACATCAAATGACACAACACGTTTATCGACAACGGTTGCCGTAGTAGTAACATCGCCAACCAGCAGCAATTGTAGCATCAGTAGTAGGAGTAGTAATAGCAATCACCAAGACAACGCGGCGACAGTAACAGCATTATCATCATCGTCGTCACCGGCTCGAGTATGTGTGACATCTAGCACAGGCAATAATAGTAATGACTCGCTCATTTCATCGCCTTCCAACTATCGTCAACAACAGCATCGTCATCCGCAGCAGCATCAGCAACAACGACAGGAAGAGTTACAACAAAACCAACAACAACGACAGCATGATGATAGGTCTCCGATAGCAAGTTTAAACGAGCCGAGTTGCAGCAGTAGTAGCAGTCAAATAGCTCATAATACATACAGCGATGCAGCCGCAACAGTAGCATCATCTACCGCATCAGTCGACGGAGGAGAGGAAGTACCATCAACCGTTCGAGTACCGGTGCCATCACTAGAATCCAATAATAGTATTAATAATTTAAATAAAGCTACCGTTAATTCAGAAGGACCAGAGGACGAAGTCGACGAAGACGAGGACGAGGAAAGTGAACCACCCAAGCCGATAGGGGCAATGGTTGGGTTACGAAAGACGCCAAGCGAGATGGTGGCAGTTGCCTCGACTAGTAGTTGTAGCACTGCCAAAAGCACAACCGGCGAGAATAGTGGGACAAATTCGACAAAAATCGACGACGGTGGAGGTGGCGGATTGGGCGACGATGGAGGAGGCGGTAGTGGTAGTAATAAAAAACACCTGCATACAACTGAATCTCAGCGAGAGGAGGATACACGAAAAGTCGAGCCGCTTAAAATAAATCTTATTCGCCACGAGCCTACCATACCGAAAATCACCATCAAGCCAATAATAAAACCTCTGGAATCATCGAATTCCGAGGTGACGAATGTGGAGAGCACGCGAAACTCTCCAATACCAAAGCTAACCATCAAGTCGTCGATGGTAGCGAATGTTATAAGCAGCATTTCAACGGGTGATAGTGCGCCAAACGAGCCGCACATCGTCCCTAAGTTGACGATACGCGCAAACGATACAAGTACACTTGATGCAACGGCTGCCACGTCGAGTACCTCGCAGCATACAGTCGTGCCAAAGCTGACGATCAAAATGGACAGCGGGGGTAGCATCAACTGTATAAACAACGATAAATCTCATTACGTAGAGCTCTCTTCTTCATCTTCATCGCCCTGCTCGTCGCCGTCGCCACCATCGGGTTTGGATACACAACCGCCACTCCCGAAACTTACCATTAAAACCACAATAGATGGCAATAGTGAGGCACTGATATCCACCCTTTCACCTTCACAATGTAATTTTGTCGGTTCGACGTCGGCAACCAATAGTGCCGGCTCCCCAACGGTGCCGAAGATCACCATTAAAAATATCCCAAAGCCCCAGGAGGAAGAGCCATCCGAATCGGAGGAAGAGGCCAAGGTACCGAAGTTAACAATCAAAACTAGCCAGGAGCATGCAGTAATCATTCAACACAATGATTCGCCGAAAAGTCAATCGATTCCGAAGATGACGATCAAAACCAAGTCATTGGAAATCCATGATTCCGAACCGGTCGAAAAGATCCCTAAAATCACAATTAAAACCTCGAGCAATAGTAACGATAGTTTCACTATCAAAACCGTGCAAGAGAACAACACAAGCAGCGTCTCTTCATCGTCATCATCCGCTACTAATGTCAGTCAGTCGATACCGAAACTCACGATCTCCGTGGGCGAGTCGAATGCCACGTGCACCGTAATCGAGCAGCAGATCGATCGTGTGCCCAAATTGATGATATCACGTCAAGAAGATCACACAATCGATTCCGAAAAAGTGCCTAAGACCGAAAAGATCCCCCGGCTGACCATTAAGTCAATTCCGCCCGCAGTCGATAGTGAAACAGCGACGGAGAAGCAATTGGTTCCGAAATTGACAATCAAAACGACGAATGCCAGCACGAGTAGTAGTGTTGTCGTCGCGGATGATGTTCAAGAGAAAATTCCCAAGTTCACCATACGCACGTCCGAGGGTAGCGGCGAACATCTCAAGCTCACCGTGGTTTCCGAATCACAAACGATCGCGTCAGCATCGTTATCTTCATCATCATCATCATCATCGACAGTTGTCATTGACCACGTGGACAACAACGATGATCAGCAGCAGCATAAAATCGTTCCCAAGTTGACGATAAAAAACTTATCATCTCCAAAACTAAAAATCAAAGCCATCTCAAACGACGCAGCCGCAGTCGTCGAGGAAAAGCAAAGAGAAAACGAAGAAGTAGCAGCAAACAGCAGTGAAGATTTGAATTCATCATTAGCAGCCGTAGTTTTGGAGAATCATCAACAAAGGAATGAAATGATGAATCCCTGTATCAACGATGTGGAAAACGTGCTGCCCAAAATTATCCTTCAGAATCACAATATTGTGAATCACAATTCTACCTCGCGATCGTCATCGATCTCGTCATCCACTAATTCAATGGTCGACGGCGAACGCAAGAACTCCTCGGACATGGACATCGACAAGTCTGTATTGAATCACGATCCGCAGGCGTTCAACAACGTCAATATGAATCTGAAATTCCCGCCAAGCATTCCTCAAACTAAATCTACACAGATCATCGACACGGTCGATTTGACATCGTCTCCGTCGCCCGGCTCGTCGCCGGCGCCTTTTTTTGACGATCAAATGAAGATCGATGAACAAGTCTCCGAAGTCGACATCACGAAGCCAGAATCAGCGAACTTGTTGCTCAAACGTCTGCAACAAGAGGACGGACTGATTCGAAAGCAACTTCCGTCGCAGTCGCAACAGTACTACAATACAACGTCATCCATCGCGGCAATGGTTTCGAAACCATGCGTACCGGCACCTGTAGCACAATCGGAAACAATACCAAACGGGCAACATGATCAGAAGTGCTTTCCATCGGCACAGATAATCGAGATTCTCGACTCGCCGGAAAGCAGTCGTCGATCGTCATGCGACGATTCGAGTAAAACAACGAGTCTCAAGGAGGAACCCATTGTGATATCCGACATGGTAACAACACTACAACAACCGACGCCATTGATAACTATTCTGCCCGTGTCGGCACCAGTCCCTCCGAATCAGAATCATCACCATCAACTGCCAATCCTCAACCATACTATAAATCACACAAACAAATCGCATCACTCGATCAACAACAATAAGGAGGAACAACTGCAGCAACAGGTGCGCGTGAACAATCTCAAACGACACGCTCCCCCGGCCGAAATCTTCCCTCACGATGGCCGCAAGATGCCCAAGCTCTTCAATATCACTGAGAATAATCAGTACAAGTTGAATAAACAGCAATTCCCGCCAGTTCTTAATCATGTCGATGTACCGGCCAACAATCACGTTCGAACGCCTAAGAAAATATGCGCCGATCCGTTGGCCATACCGCCTGGTTTACCGTCGTTGTCGATGGAACCGACGACGGTGAATCAAGTCGCTGCGGCCATGGTGGTGAATTCAGTACCTGAAGCATCGGTAACACTGCCGCCAGTTAAACGGCGCCCGGGAAGACCTCGAAAAACTGAAAAATTCCTATCGACGACACCAATATCAGGCGATAGTGCTGTCGATCCGATCGCCGACATGGGATCGACCGAGACTGATACGGAGCGAGCGGTCAAGGCGAAGCGTGTCCTTCTCCTGCAAAAGAAATTGGCCATCGACCTAGTCGGAGCTAATCATCAGGATGATTTTATTCTAAACGAACAACAACAACGACGTGGACATCGAACGCCGTTTCGTAACTCAAGACGGAGCGGTACGCCCGGATCGACACGATTGTCACGCGAAAATTCCTTCAGCGAACGGCAGCTATGCGTGAAATTGAATAAGCAACCGTCGTTCACGTCTTCGTCGCAATCGTCGTCACAGGAACAGCCACCGAATCATAGTGTCTATATGATTGGTTCATCATCGTCATCGTCATCGATCTCGTCGTCGTCCATGTCAACGCAAATGCTTGATGCCCGTTCCGCGATGGCGTCTATTGCAGCGCACCAAAAATCGTCACAGAATATGATGGGAATGGAGGTGAATCAGAGATCGCTGGGACCCGGTGGTGGTATGCAATCAACGCCATTCGCCAATGAGTTGTTCATGACTCCGAAGACTGATAATAGAAGACGAACGATATCTTTCGACGAATCAGGTGGTAAGTCCTTACACCAGGGAGGGGGGAATAGTTGTTTTTTTTTTACCTTCTTTTCATTGTCTTTGATAGAAGAACTTAGCTCGCCACGGACGCCGTCAAGAGGACGCGGACGAGGTCGAGGACGGGGCCGTGGTCGAGGCCGCGGTCGTGGCCGAGGTGCTGGAAGTGCAGGGAGACCAGTTCACAGGCCCAGATGCATTGGAGGCTTAAAACACACACCCGACCCGGAGCGCCTGAAGGGAGTCAACTTTTTCAGCCCGGTAAGTTGTCTAAAATTGATTTGCCTTTAAACGACTGCGAACGAGCATCAATTTAGAAAATTAGCCTTCCTTACCCCCATGTACGATTTAATACATAATCTAAGGGTGCAACAAGTGCCACCCGTATCCTCTCCTGTCCTAAATTCACATCGTCCTCGCTCTCTCTTGCTCTCGCCGTACACGCGTCGTATCCGCGAATGAGGTACGAATTCTGCCCACATCTCATCTCCCAATTTCTTTTCGTCCGTTCCAACAACAACAAACGCAGCTTTGTATGTTTATCCAATGAACGAAAATACACGCGCTAAATTTAGCTAAATTAGCAAACGCCAAACGAGAGAGAAGCAATGGCTTACGCAACAACATAAACAGAAAACGTTTTCGTTCGATGAAACTCTTTGGCTACCATCGCCCTCTCCTCCCACGGTCACTCGAAACCGTGGAAACAAATATGCAGCATCCGAGCCTAGTATTTCGTCGATGCAGGTGAACACACATTTCGTGAACCGCTTGCGAATCGGAACGCTTTAGGCTTTGCGACTCTCCGTGGGGGCTGGAAATGTGGAAATTATGACAATGACGAGGGCATACGGGCAAAACGCAAGAATGGAGGACGGATAGAGCCAACAAAGTAAAAAAAAAATTGGAATGGGGTGTACTTGTATAGAATGATTAGTCACAAATACACATGTGATGCCTATGTGTGTGAAAAGAGGGGAAGTTGGCGAATATCGAAATGTAGGACAGGCAAATGAAAAGTAGGAGAACAGCGAAGAGGTGTGGTGAAAAACACTGAAATTGTTGATTTCAATGTTCAATGACGATACAGACAGTTGCGACCAAAAGTTTTGCATCAAATTCTAAATGTTTTATGTCGTTCTTTTGCAGGAACGTCGAAAATATCTCGATGCGCTGGCCAATCGCACACCGTCTGATATGCAACTGTACGAAGAAGATACTCGCATGAGTGCCGATTTCGGTATACCCTCCCAACGGTAAGATTTTTTAGGTTTCATTCACCAAAATCATCTTTTCATTGGAATTTTGTTTATCTCTTAGTCAATCGGACTTCCTGAACAACGATGACACGCAGAGTTCGGTAGTGAGTAACACCAGTATTTTGGATACCAGTACGATGGCGGGCAACTTTCGTAAGATCAAGAAAAAGAAATTCGAAGTCATCGCACCAGAAGGGTGAGTTTCAAAAAATGTTTTTTTTTTCTTTGTAAAATTTTTGTTACACTCGTGGTCTATGTGGCAGGCTAGCATGATGGCGATTGTGTACCTGCATGATATGCTGTCGCTTAGGTAAGGTTAGATTAGGTGGCTTTCCTCCGTAAAAGCGGTGGGGATCACTTAGACCAAGAACGGTCCATTGTGCTACGACCTAAGTCGGCTTTATCACTGTTACTCTTGGAACCATTTTGAGTGTTGAATAAAATTCGATAATTTGTAAATCTCTGTTTCGGATAAGTCCGTTACTTCATTAAAGAAATATTGTCCCAGAAATCGTCTTGAGGCGGCTAGAGCAGGGCAATTGCATAGAAGATGGGATGGAGATTCTTCCTCATCATGACACCTACTGAAGTAGTCGTTATATGGCAGTCCTAATCTTGCGACATGTTTTCCTAAAGCGCAATGTCCTGTGAGGACTCCGATTAGGCAAAATAAACTGGCTGCGTCATACCTGGACCAGGTTTGTCTGGCGTAGTTGCATATTTCAAGGTCACACCTGTGACCACCTCTGCCTGTTGCAGTGCTTGTTTCAAGATTTTATATTTTTGCGTTTCCATTGGTAGGTGGATTCCCAGTCGAGAGCTCCAGGGTGGTGCTTATTTTGGCTAGTATGTCCAGATACCCAGCACAACGTTATGGCGCATCTGCTCGATATCTCATTTAGAGACGTGCGGCAGTGCCTGACAAATTTTGATCTTATTATTGGTTATTCGAGTGCTTTTATTGCTGGGCTATCTGTGTAAATGACGATGTCTCTATTGTTCATCGATCTCACAGACAGTCAGTCGGCGGCCTCACGAATTGCCGTTAATTCAGCTTTGAATATGCCACAAGAGGTCGGTGCAAAACAGCCTCGGGCATCACCACCATTACATGCTCTGGACCCATTCCTTAGGTTGCAGCGCCGATTTCTTTGCCTTTTTCCTTGGCAAAAAGATACAGAAGAGGTATAGGAGGGGTTGTTCGCAGTGCCCCTGTTATAGCGATGCACGACATCCTTTGAACTCTACTTATTAGGTGTGCAACTAAATTCTCGCTGTTTATCAAGAGATGACTCCAGTAGAAAGCGCTGGTCGATTGTGACGCATCCAAAACGTCACGTTACCATATGTCAAACCGCCATGACACATAAGTGTTTTTGTTTTTGCGTCATATACTTTAGGTTGTGTGAAAATGTCTGATTTTGTGCCAAATAATCGTCATTTGCGGGAAGTGTTGCTTTTCTTTCCTCATTCGAAGAAAACGGCGGCTCAAGCGCATCAAGAAATCCAAAAAGTTTACGGAGATGCTGCTCTAAGTGAAACAACGTGCCGTGATTGGTTCCGCCGCTTCAAAGACGGTGATTTCGATGTTGACGACCGTTCGCCTAGTGGAAGTCCAAAAATCTTCGAAGACGCTGAATTGGAGGCATTACTCGATGAGGATCCATGCCAAACGCAAAAAGAGCTTGCTTCAGTATTAGGAGTTACCCGCCAAGCTATTTACAAGCGATTGCACGTGTTGGGAATGATTCAAAAGTAAGGAACTTGAGTTCCTTATGATTCGAAGCCAAGAGACGTTGAGCTTCGTTTTTTCGCCTTTGAACAACTGCTCTAGAGGCATAAAAGGAAAGGTTTTCTTCATCGCATCGTTACGGGTGATAAAAAATGGATTCATTACAGCAACCCAAAGAGAAAAAAATCATGGGGACAGCCCGGTCATGCTTCAACGTCGTTGGCTCGGCCGAATATTCACGCTGCGAAGGTTTTGCAGTGTATTTGGTGGGATCAGGGCGGTGTTATTTATTATGAGCTGTTGAAACCAAACGAAAACATCACTGGGGAACGTCATCGAACTCAATTGATACGATAAAGCCGAGCACTGCGCGAAAAGCGACCACAATACGAGCAGAGGCACGGAAAAGTGATTCTACAGCATGACAACAATCGGCCTCGCGTTGCCCAACCCGTTAAAACCTACTTAGAAATGCTCATATGGGAAGTCCTACCCCATCCGCCATATTCCCCAGATATTGCGCCGACCGATTATCGCTTGTTTCGTTCGATGGCACAAGTTATCCCTAGCGATGGGCATTACTTTGAATGAACCATTTTTTTTACAATAAAGTTTCATTTTCATAAAAAATATTCTCCTAATATTTATTTGGTTTTGGTTTTTTTATTTTTTTCTTGTTGGAGGCTGCTGCTATCTGTTGGAGCACTCAGACACAAATACTGGTGCATTGTATTGCCAGACAGACACCTTAGATGGCGTTACAGCTCATGAAGAGTCGGAGCCAACCTTCTTGTTATTCACTCATGTTGTGTGCGATTTGTTTTTTTCACACAAGTGAACGGAACCTAAAACTTAATGCCGATTCCGAACGGCGAGAGCCGAGGAGCTTTTTCAGGGCAAGTTTACAATGAGGGGTTTTGCCAGTATCCCGCCGAGGAGAGAAACCGCGAAATAATCATTCGATGGCGTTGGTGTTATCAGGATTCGAATATTTCGTAAATGGTAACACTTAGCTCATGTCTGATTTGACAGATAATTAGTTTTATCCTTCCGCTGAACGAATATGGTTGTGTATACGCTTGAACAACGCTGGGAAATATTGCGACATTACTTTAAAAATCATGGTAATGTTGCAGAATGTGTGCGAAAATTGCGTACGGATTTTGGAAGAAGAGAAGCACCGTCAGCTCCGTAGGTTCGTTATCTTGTGAAAAAAGTGACAGAAACTGGCATCCTCATCGATAAACCAAAGCGTGAAAAGCCAAAAACAGTGCGTACACCCGAGAATATTGCTGCTGCGCAGAAAGTGTGCGTGAAGCGCCATCAACATCAATTCACCGTCGTTCTCAACAATTGAACATTTCGGCGACATCATTGAGACGAATTTTGCATAAAGACCTTGGTATGACGCCATACAAAGTCCAATTGGTTGAGGAATTGAAGCCAACTAACCATCCAATGCGTTTTCGCTTCGCTAAGTGGGTCTGCGATCGACTTACAGAAGATGCCGATTTTGCCAAAAAAAATCATCTTTTCAGATGAAGCTCATTTTGATCTTGGCGGGTATGTAAACAAGCAAAATTGTCGCATTTGGGGCACAGAAAACCCGCACGCATACATTGAAAAGCCGGTGCACCCAAAACGAGCCACTGTTTGGTGCGGATTTTGGTCCAGAGGCATAATTGGGCCATTTTTCTTCGAAAATGAGCAAGGAGTGGCCGTTACAGTCAATGGCGATCGTTATCGGGCCATGTTGAACGAATTTTTGTTCACAAAAATTGAAGAGGAGGATATTGGCAACATTTGGTTTCAACAGGACGGCGCTACGTGCCACACAGCCGAAGCTACACTCGATGTTTTGCGCCCTGTTTTTGAAGATCGCATTATCAGCCGCAGAGCTGATGTCGTTTGGCCACCTCGGAGCTGCGATTTGACACCGTTGGACTATTATTTGTGGGGTGCCGTCAAAGATAAGTGTTACGCCGACAAGCCAGAGACAATTGACGCTTTAAAGGACAATATTCGTGAAGCCATTGGTGAAATACAGCTGCACACAATCGATCTTCTTTTCCTTTTTATCCCGGCGTCGTTATGGTCAGAAGTGTAGGACCATAACCTTCCCACCTAACTGCATTCCTACTGGTCCGCTTGTGGGGTCCGCCGTACCCGTCCCTGCACGAGTAGCTGCACACAATCGATAATGTGCTTAAAAATTGGACCGATCGTGTAGGCTACTGCATGGCCAGCCGAGGCAGCCATTTGAATGAAATTATTTTCCATTATTAACCGGAAGGATTGTACTTTCAAATAAAAAAAGAAATTTGAGAAAATATTCAGTAGTTTTTTTTATAGCATTTTCAAAAAAAATAAAAATTATTTGGCGGACCCTTTATTAGTTTCCTCTCTGCGAAAAAACCACATATCTTAAAACAATTTGAAATAGCCGTGGGAGTTATGTCTTCCCATCCTTTTTTTATGCAGCCGCAAGCATCTAATACATTTATTTTCGCAGCTAACTCGGATATGTTATTGGCTTCGTCTATGCATAAAACCAAGTGCTGCATGAGGCATTTCCTATAATGGGACTTCAAACTTATAATGATGCCTTGATCAAGTGGTTGTAGATGCGATATTGTGTTTGCCGGAAAAAAACTTCAATTCGATGTTTTTTAATCCAATTCGATGTTTTTTAATCTACGAGATGCCGCGTTATCTGCAAAAACAAGAAACTTTCGTTATGCTTTTGAATTTTTTTTGTCAAAAGATGTTAGCCAGTCTTGAAACAAAGTCGAGTTCATCCAGGCCTTCTTATCGCTTCATTGTATTCCCAACGCTCTTTCGATATTAATATTTTTGAAACCTCGGCGCTCTGCCTGTTTGTTTACGAATGTTTTCGCTAAGTAAGATTACGAAAATTGATCAGAAAAAATTAACTTTCGGCAAAAGATTAAAATGGTTTAATGCGTTTTCTTTTTAAGCCAACAAATTTTTGAAACGACATTTTAATGTGCTCAAAATTTTTTGGATTTGTCTTTGCTAGAGTTAAATTTCTTTGCAAGATCACTTTGAGACAAACGTTCTTCTTCAAAACACTTTATAACTTGAATCTTTTTTTCGAGATCGAGCTCACTGTAATTCCGTTTACTACTCATTTTACTTTTTTTTATAAAACCGTATCACTTAATTAAAACTCAAAAACTTAATCACCTTTTCCGACTCAATTTCCTTAAAAGTTCAAATTGTGCCTACCACCAACTAACGAAAACTAAAATGAATACACACACCGGGAAATCCTCAGATAAAGCACAAATGAACCGACATTACAAATTTGATGCCAATAATTCGGAAAATTTTGGTTTTAGGAACGGTCTCGGTACCCGCGAAGCACTTTTTGCTTTTAATATGTTAATCCAAAGAAGCTTAGAAATGAATAGAAGAGTCTTTGCGTGCTTTGTGGATTATGAAAAAGCGTTTGACAAAGTACATCACACAAAAATGATCGAAATCCTAAGAAATAAAAACATAGACAAAAACGACCGAAGAATAATCAAAAATGTATACTGGAATCAAGAGGCTAAAATTACTATTGAAGGAAAGGAAGCTGACGAAATAGAGATTCGCAGAGGAGTACGGCAAGGTTGTATCCTGTCTCCTTTACTCTTCAATATGTACGCTGAACAAATTTTAAAAAACGCAATATCAGAATGCGACGGCGGGATCAAAGTTAATGAAATACAAATAAACAACATTAGATATGCTGATGATTCCGTTGTAAAGGGGGTCTCAGTAAGAGTGCACTTTTTCATTTTAAAATAAAAACAAGTATTTTATGACAGAGTTGTGATATTTTTATTGTATTGTAAAGAAGACATGTTCCGATTAAGTATGGAATAAAATATCCGGCAATGACCCCCACGGCTCCGATGAAAGGCCATTACTCTTTTCATGAAATTTTCGATGACTTTTGCACAGAGATGTAGCTGTATCTCACCGATGACGCGTTGGATTTCCGATTTGAGCTCAGGAATTGCTTCGGGTTTATTCGCATAAACCCGAGATTTCACAAAACCCCAAAGAAAAAAATCGCACGGCGTTAAATCGCACGATCTTGGTGGCCAGTTGACATCAGAATTTTGTGAGATAATGTGTTCTGTAAATCGTTGCTGCAATAAGTCGATTGTTTAATGCGCGGTGTGGCAGGTTGCGCCGTCCTGCTGAAACCACATGTTGTCCAGATTCATGCCGTCCAGTTGAGGCCACAAGAAGTCCGTTATCATATTCCTGTAACGAATGGCGTTCACAGTCACTGCAATTTCGGCCTCATTTTCAAGAAAGTAAGGTCCAATCACGCCGCCTGACCAAAATCCGCACCAGACAGTTACTCGTTGTGGGTGCATTTGTTTCTCATGGATTGCATGAGGATTTTCTGAGTCCCAAATTCGACAATTTTGTGTATTCACGAAGCCATTCATATGGAAATGCGCTTCATCGGAGAAAATTACTTTTTTCGAAAAATTGGCATCGACTTCACTTTGCTCCATTACCCATTGAACGAATTGCCGGCGCTTTCCGTGGTCTGCTGGTTTGAGCTCCTGAGTTAACTGAATCTTGTACGCATGAAGGTGGAGGTCTTTAGTCAAAATTCGCTGCGTAGTGCTTCGTGAAATTTGCAGTTGTTGAGAACGATGTCGAATTGATGTTTTCGGGTTTTCGGCGACACTCTCGTTTACAGCAGCAATGTTTTCAAGAGACCGACCGGTACGTTGACGCAAAGGATTCTTATTATCTATAATTGACCCAGTTTCTTCAAATTTTTTGACCACTCTTCGAATGGTTGACACATTAGGTGCACTTTCTCGGCTGAAAATTTGGCGAAGTTTGCGAGCGGTTTCAGCGTAACTTTCCCCATTTTTGTAATGAGTTTTCACAATTATAACGCGTTGTTCTTTCGAAAAGCGCTCCATTTTTAATAATCGGAATAAACAGAGGTGACTGCTGTCAAATTTCAGAGTTGCCACTTGCATGAAAAAAAAAATATTCCAATTTTAAAAAGTGCACTCTTACTGAGACACCCTTTATTAGCAAGCGACATAAATTAATTAAACCGGATGATGAACAACGACTTTGGATTAAAAATCAATGCCAATAAAACAAAATTCATTGTCTTCGACAGAAAGCCTCCAAGTCACAATTTTTCACTGAAAATCAATGACCTGATAGTGGAAAAGGTCAATAGTATACAATACTTGGGCACTGTGATAAACACTAAATACTAGTAACCCAAATAAAGAAATCCAATGCAGAATAGAGCAAGCTAGGACAGCTTTCTGTAAAATGAAAAAAAAAACTTTTACTAATAATGATATTAACCTGGCGTTGAAAATAAGACTTGTCAAATGTTATTATCTGGTCGGTGCTCTTATATGGAGCAGAAACATGGACTATACACAAAAGAGAAATTAAAAGGCTAGAAGCCTTCTAAATGTGGATTTACAGAAGAATTCTCCGTATCTCTTGGACCGACAGAGTAACAAACGCAGAAGTGCTAAGACGTATAAACCAGAAGAAAAATCTTATGTTCACCATAAAAAGGAGTAAACTAGAATACTTGGGTCATGTTTTGAGAAAGGATAAATACAACATACTTCAGGTCATCCTACAGGGTAAAATAGAAGGAAAAAGAGGTAGAGGAAGACAAAGATTGTCCTGGATATCCAACCTACGAGAGTGGCTCAATCTTTCGGTAACAGAAATATATAGAGGAGTGAAAATAAAGGACACACTTAACATGATGATTGCCAACCTCCGTAACGGAGAGGAACCCTAAGAAGAAGAAGAATTCGGAGAATGCATTACGTGCGGTCCGATTAGGAATTGGTCTGATTATAGAGTGTCCCGATTAGCAGGTTTGGCTGTACTTTTCAAAGGCTTAAATGAGCAGTCCTACCCCACTATATACCAGGCACTGTCCGTTCCGAATATCACTTGTTCCGTTCACTGCCACGTGGTCTGACTGTATAAATCTTCTTTTCTTAGGAAGATGCCAAAAAATGGGTCAATTCGATGGATTAGCAAAAATCGTCGCCAGCGATGGGTAATACCTTGATTGACATAGATTTTTATGACAAAAAAATTACAGTGTGCGCCATCTCATATGGGTATATGTAAATTTCGAATAACTTCAACAATTCTCAACCGATTTTGGAAATTTAAAAACTTTTATTCAATTTAGACCTTTACAATTTAATTTACGATTAATTTTTGAAAACAATATCAATTAAATGATCGCCTTTATTGCCGATGCAAAAATGGGCTCGTTTTCGCGCATTCTCCATGATATTTTCGAGCATTTCGGTCGAAATTTCTGCGATTTCTGCACGAATGTTTCTTTTGAGCAGTTTGATTCTTTTCGAGTCATAAGCGTACACCTTGCTTTTCAAGTATCCCCAAAGAAAAAAGTCGGAGATGCAAATCCGGCGATCTCGGAGGCCAGTCAATATCGCCCTTTTTTTAAAACTAATCTTCCAGGGAACTTCTTACGCAAAAGGTTCATTGTTTTGTCCGCAGTATGGCATGTCGCGCAGTCTTGTTGAAACCAAAAGTGAAATAAACCTTTTTTACGCATTTCTGGGACCACATAATGGGTCAACATCCACCGGTATCGATCGTCATCCACTGTATTGCCAACTTTTAAGAAATACGGTCCAATGATGATTTAGGCGCATAAACCGGCCCAAATAGTAACTTTTTGATCATATAGCGGCTCTTTGTGAATAATGTGAGAATTTTCGGTGCCCCAGAAGCGAGAATTTTGTTTATTAAGTGAGCCCAGAGAGCGTAAAATGTGCCTCATCGGTAATCAAAATTTGCTGCCAGAACTCCGGCTCAGCATTAATCATTGCAACGACATTTTATGCGTATGCCAAGCGCCGTGCTCATCTTGTGGCGAAATTCTTTGAGTTATCTGAACTTTGTATGGAAATAAGTGGAAGATCATGCTTTAAAATTCTCCGCAAAGTGATATGATAAACTTGGGTCTTCTTGAACACTAGCCTTCACAGACTGTATAGATGAGTTTGAACGCCGCGGACGTGGCCTAGGTTGCTCACGAGGGCTTGCCACAGAACCAAATCGAAAAAAATCCCAGGCCCAACGACGAATTATATCTTTTTTGGGCGCAACACGATCACGATACTTTGCACGATACGCACGTTGAGTTAGCACAATCGAGCGTTCATTTTCATAATGAACATTATTATTATTATTATTTTTATTTTATTTCATTTCAAACTATGAACTATTGTTAACAATATATAATAATAAAAAATCCATTTTTACATGAAATAAGCTATTACATTCTGTTGTCAAATGGACAAGAGGCGAATGTATGTTCAAATATAGAATTACAAGAAAATTAAAAAGTTTTAAAAAGGGAAAACACTGTGAACATTTTTGAGAGAAAAAGTGCAAAATAAAAACAAAAAATCCAAACAAGTGTTAAAATTTGATTAAATCAAAGGTACAAAAACAAGTTCAATATCCGAGTGATTAAATGAAAAAAGCCACTTTTTAACATTAGATAAAAAAATGTTTTTACATTTTCGCATCTTATGTAGTCAGGTAACAAATTAAAGAGACGGGGCGCGATAACAGAATAAAACCTAGAAAAGTGAGATTTATTGACTACTGGTACTAAAGGGTCCGCCAATAAAGTACAATCCTTCCGGTTAATAATGGAAAATAATTTCATTCAAATGGCTGCCTCGGTTGGCCATGCAGTAGCCTACACGATCGGTCCAATTTTTAAGCACATTATCGATTGTGTGCAGCTGTATTTCACCAATGGCTTCACGAATATTGTCCTTTAAAGCGTCAATTGTCTCTGGCTTGTCGGCGTAACACTTATCTTTGACGGCACCCCACAAATAATATTCCAACGGTGTCAAATCGCAGCTCCGAGGTGACCAAACGACATCAGCTCTGCGGCTGATAATGCGATCTTCAAAAACAGGGCGCAAAACATCGAGTATAGCTTCGGCTGTGCGGCACGTAGCGCCGTCCTGTTGAAACCAAATGTTGCCAATATCCTCCTCTTCAATTTTTGTGAACAAAAATTTGTTCAACATGGGCCGATAACGATCGCCATTGACTGTAACGGCCACTCCTTGCTCATTTTCGAAGAAAAATGGCCCAATTATGCCTCTGGACCAAAATCCGCACCAAACAGTGGCTCGTTTTGGGTGCACCGGCTTTTCAATGTATGCATGCGGGTCTACTGTGCCCCAAATGCGACAATTTTGCTTGTTTACATACCCGACAAGATCAAAATGAGCTTCATCTGAAAAGATGATTTTTTTGGCAAAATCGGCATCTTCTGTAAGTCGATCGCAGGCCCACTTAGCGAAGCGAAAACGCATTGGATGGTCAGTTGACTTCAACTCCTGAACCAATTGGATTTATATGGCGTCATACCAAGGTCTTTATGCAAAATTCGTCTCAATGATGTCTCCGAAATGTTCAATTGTTGAGAACTACGGTGAATTGATGTTGATGGCGCTTCACGCACACTTTCTGCCGCAGCAGCAATATTCTCGGGTGTACGCACTGTTTTTGGCTTTTCACGCTTTGGTTTATCGATGAGGATGCCAGTTTCTTTCACTTTTTTCACAAGATAACGAACATACGGAGCTGACGGTGCTTCTCTTCTTCCAAAATCCGTACGCAATTTTCGCACACATTCTGCAACATTACCATGATTTTCAAAGTAATGTCGCAATATTTCCCAGCGTTGTTCAAGCGTATACACAACCATATTCGTTCAGCGGAAGGATAAAACTAATTATCTGTCAAATCAGACATGAGCTAAGTGTTACCATTCACGAAATAAGCACTACTTGAAAAAAAAAAAAAAACGTTAGATGGCGGACCCTGTATATCCTTTATTACTATACTCAGAACACTTCTCATATGTTATTCCTATCGCCCTGACTGCTACTCGTCGACTTCCGACTATTCGATCAACTCAGCTGCTTTTATACCCGCGCGTTGGATGTCTGTACCGTTTATCCGCTGTGCCAATGCCATGGGCGGCTCTGGCGTTGAGAAAGGGTGCAAGGCGCCATGGGCGGCTCCTGATGGAAAAGGGCGCAAGGAGCCTACGCGGATCGGATGCGTGGGTATGAGAGTATGAAATAGCAGTATCATCAGCAAACGCAGTTATTTTTCCTATGAAAGGTTGGCTAAACAGGGAATTAACATAAATTAGAAACAAAATTGGTCCCAAGACGGACCCAGACGGATTTACATACTTTAAAGAGCTAAAAGTTTCTTTGATTTTTGTCATTTGATTTCGAATTGTGAGGTAAGAAGCAAACCAGTTGAAAATAAAACCTCTGAAGCCTGCCGGATGTAGCTTGTTTAATAATATGGAATGAACCACGGTGTCAAATGCCTTAGTGATATCTACAAATAGAGCCGCACATTTTTTAGATATATTTATACTATTGTAAATTTCTTCAGTGAATTTAATTAAGGCACTCTCTGTGGACTTACCACTTCTAAAGCCAAATTGACAACTGTTAAAAAATTTCGTTTTACTTAGGAAGGAAAATATTCTCGATTGTATACCCCTTTCTAGAATTTTGGAAAAAAAACTGACAGTAGTGAAATAGGTCGATAATTATCGACTGTTTGAGAGTTACAGCTGTTTTCAGCGATTCAGGAAAGATGCCTTTTTTGACACAGGTTAAAGATAAAACACAGGACATCGGAGATATGAAACGAAATCTGCTTTAGTACAGAGCTGGATATTTGGTCAAAAGAATTTATGAATTTCAATTCCCGTAAATCACAAAAGTGGAATGTTTGTGATTCCAGACGCTCTGTGTCAAATGAACATTGAAACTATTTCCGCGCGTTCCTTTGACGTGAAGCGATTAAAGTTAAAATTGTACTGAATTGACCTTTCAATTGTTGAAGTTATTCGAAGTTTACATCGACCCATATGAGGTGGCGCACTTTTTGAGTCATTCAAGTTTCAAATAGATCCAATAAAGGTACGTGTTCTTCTCTGAAGTTTTCGTTCTTGTTTTATAGTCTTTGCATGCTGGTCTTGCCTTTTGGTAACACTCTCGGACGTCATTTCAGCGTTAGCATATCTTCATTTCCTGATCCCGCACTTCTTGTGCTCCGTCTTTAAAGTGTGTTTTCCCTCCTCCCCCTCTTGGATCTCACGAGTAGCTATTCTCCGTCGATGCATCATTACTATGTATGCATTCTCTACATAGTCCTGTTTGCACTCGTCATCAAACCAGAAGTTTCTTGTAAAATAGATGGCAGCTTGAAACCAAGCTCATCGGAGGCAGCATCGCCGTTGTACAGATAGTATCGGCTTTTGAGGGAGACACTACTGGCATCTGTTAGAACTTTCAGAAAAGCTTCCTGCTTTTACAGATCTTTTACGACACCCGACGTTCGGATTATTACTCCCAATATAAACCTTTTTCGCTTTTATTTTGTCTCAAATATCGTTCCGCATCCATCTCTAACGCATTTTACATCAATTTCTTATTTTCTAGAGCGGAATTCACAGTCGATTTGATCGCAGAATATGACTGGCCACCACCGAAGGGCTGTTGTCCAGCCAAAAACCGCGATACGTTCATGATTCAAGAACAAATCGCGCTCTATCTGGGCATCAAGAGCTTCAAGCGAAAGTATCCCGACTTACCGCGGCGCCAGGTAGACATGGAAGAACGTAATTACCTGCAAGAGAAAGGCTTGGTCACAGAAAAAATGTGTGATCTCGGTATAACCGCCGTTTGGGCTTCCGATATCTTAGACATTATGTACACGGACTTTTACGACAAGTACGAGGAATATAAGAACTTTGTGCGACAGAAACACTTACGCGAATTGGAGGCTAAAGCTAAGGGAATGAATACCAGCGTATCGGGTCGGGGAATGGCAACGAGAGATCGAGCGTTGCATTCGACTTCCAAATGGAATTCATTCTTTAACAAATCGTAAGTAAAAAAAAAATCAAAAGCTAATGGGAATGGTTGTTATATATTTTGGTTTTATCAGGCGCAAGGAGGAACGTCGTTTTTGCCTGGATCTGCAGACGTTAGTCGTGAATGTACCGTTGCCGGCAAAACTTGCCAACCGTCCAGAGCCGGTTAAGATGAAACCCCTGGAGCCGTCGAATAGCTACGTAATGGCTTTGGTGCCGGGACAATTTTGTGAGAATTATAGACAATATACACCTGGCGAATTGAGGTATGCATTTCCCTGTGGGATTGGTAAACGAGTTGGCTAACGAGTTCTTTGGTTTGTTGCAGATCATATCCTGTCAATACGGTAATGCAGGATCCGTCGAGATTGGGTGAAGAAGAACAACTTGGCGCGGCGAAGGTAGAACCTGCTGAATATGCAACATCAGAGGCTGATACGACGATGTCGTCGTGCGAGGATAACGATGATGATGACGGTAAAACCAACGACACTAGCTCGAGTAGTAGTGGTTCGTCTGGTTCGAGTTCAGAGGATTCTGTAAGTTTGCTTATGAAACGTTTTAGTTAGATTTGTCTGATGGAATTGTACGTTTTAGGATTCGGATTCGTGTCAATCGTCTGATGAAGATAAGCCACCGGATGGTATAAAGTGTTGCGTGTGTCACCAGCCACAGAATCGCAATCCAAAAGGCCTGCCTGAAGTATTTATCCGATGTTTCACCTGCCGCAGGAGAAGTAAGTATTTCGAAGTGTACAATTGGATGATTATGACTCACAAATTAATTCTCTCTTTCTTCAGCACATCCTAGTTGTATAGAAATGCCAAATCGTATGGTGTATCGTGTACGAAACTACAATTGGCAATGCGCCGATTGCAAGTGCTGCATTAAGTGCAAGAGAAAACAAGACGAAAATAAAATGTTGTTCTGTGAACAATGCGATCGTGGCTACCATATCTACTGCCTTGGTGTTAAATCCGTTCCCGATGGTATGTTTATTCTTAATATTTTCACATTCTTGATGGTCACATTGATGATGGATGCTTTTAGGTCGATGGAACTGTGAACGGTGCTCGGTATGCATGCGTTGCGGTGCTACAAAACCCGAGGGTCATGCACAATCACCGCTTATATCACAAACATCGCCACCAGGACAGGGTGCCGGCCCACCAACCGTTGTCACCAAACCGATTAAACACAAAAAAGTCAAATGGATCAATGAGTATCGAATTGATCACATAACAAAGCTGCGTGAGCATAGCTCAATGTTATGTGTGCCTTGTGCTCGGAATAAGACGAACGCGCGGCGCAGTACCACAACCAATAATAGTAGCTCTGGCCTAATCTCTAATTCAACCAACAACAGTGCACATTCCTCTCATAATAACCAACAAATGTCTCCGCCACCGCCACCACCTCCCGTTGCGGCAGTCATAACGCCAGCGCCTCAGAACCTGCACACAGCTTTATCGCCACTTAAATCGTCATCGAATGTCGGTGCCGGTCCAATTGGCAATACCATCGGACCGATATCGACAACGAAGGTGACAGCAGCTGACAAGTGAAAAGAACAATTTATATTCTAAGCCTGATACTTGACGAGAAGAGACTAATACCGGTAAAAGCAAAACGTTATTCCTCACAAATTAACCCCACGCTACACCGCATCTAACGAATTCTTATTATTTTTTTTTTATTTTTTTCATATTAATTAAGTTTGTGTTTATCTCGTTAGTTAAGTTGACTCTATTATTTCCCCGTTAATTTATTGAACAAAGCACCATTCAGTTATAAGCTCTAAATATTATTTTTTTTTAATATATACTATACATACGCCTATGTGTTAAGCAGTGTATTTAGTTGTACCTTTTTCTATTTTTTTTTTCTTTTTTTTTTTAATTGATAATCACTTTTTTTTTTAGTATTAATGTGTTTTAAATGTAATATAGAACCGAACATGGAAGGGAAGGGAGACGAGGATGGTATAGGAAGGAAATTGAGGAAGTCTGGGTGGTGTATGGCATGACGGGAAACTTATGTAGTATTGACTCGTTGCTTCCCATGTGGCTCTCTTGGTTATGTCGAATTTCGTAGCAAATCATTTTTCAACGAGTCACTCTACTCGGCTTGTACATTGTTAGGCTTTAAAATATCGAATGCGAAAACTATCGAATAGACACAATGTGTCAGAGTCTGGTAGAAGACTCTGTGAATGTTGCTCGCTGTTTTATCAGCGATCAGTAAGATTGTTCGCTGCATTTTCTTCATTTCATTTCTGCTTGTTGTTCGTGCAACAGACCTTCAAACCTCATGACTCGTTATTGATGTTTATTAGTTAAAAGGAACAACAAAACACCATTAGACCGTAGTGACAGCTTAGTATTTTAATTTTCCCAACATCCCATCCCCATTTCCCTTCCGTTACCCTCTACTAATTAGTACTACATTTAAATATATTTTTTTTTACAAATAAAAACAAACACAAGAAAGCTAAAACGGAAAACTTGTTTACTAATTTTTAAAAGAGCACTTAAAGAAATTTTATATGTAAATGTTTAAGTTAATTTAAAACAAATATTAAATCATTTTTCTTTGTTTTATTCTCGAAAGTATATAAAAAAAAACAAAACATCATCTACTTATAAGTAAAATAAGAGAGAAAAAATAAAGTTGAACTCATTACGTGTACAGAAACCCTTAAAAATTAAACAAATTTAAAAAAAAATGAACCCAACTAGCCGTAAGACTAACAATGGATTAGTTAATATTTTGTGTACAACATTTGCTATTCTGTATAAAAAATAAAAAAAAAATAGAAAATACAAATGAATGTATGGAAAAAAAATGAACAAAAAAGGTTAAGTATATATGTATATACGTACATATATAGATATATATTAAAAATTGTTTAAAACTATCAAGTAAATGTTTTTATTTTCCTTCTCTCACTCCTAAATTTGCCGTATGACATAATTATATGTAAAAGTTGTATATTTTTATATTTTAAAACGTAAAGTATAAATTAGAGAGAAACCGAATGAACGATGGAGGGAGGAGAGGTGGTAAATTTAGTTAAAAAACTAAGTAAAACAAAACTAAAAAAAAACACCAGAAATATTTGTAAATTAAAGCGAATCAAGTACGTGTGTGATTCGTAAGTAAAAAAAAAGCAAAAAACATGAAAAAAAA
Source organism: Merodon equestris (assembly GCA_958301585.1). Classification (NCBI taxonomy): domain Eukaryota; kingdom Metazoa; phylum Arthropoda; class Insecta; order Diptera; family Syrphidae; genus Merodon; species Merodon equestris. Next base: position 105,754,125 of record OY284415.1, read on the forward strand.
AATGCAAACAAGTGGAGAAAAACAACTATGACTAAGTGAAATCAGTAAAAAGTATAAAAATACATCTATATTTCAAGAAAGCTTGCATTTTCAATGGGAATTCGATTTGGTCGTTGGTTTAAGGTGCAACCCTCTTTCAGCTTACATGTCCATCATGGCCACAGGACATCATGACGAAGTTATCTACAGTCCACTGACGTAGTCGTGAAAACTTAAAACATTTTTTTATTTGTTACCCATAACCGAGTACATAAAAATTAAGTTATAAGTGATTTTTTAACTTATTGGTTTTTCATTGTAAAAACAAAAAAAAAGGAAAACTTCAAAAATACAAAGTTTTGGCTTGAGTTGATAAATCAATTCTTGCCATTTACGAGGGGTAGATGAAAATTTATCAGCCTGACATTGTAGGATTGCGATTTTCAGTTTAAAAAAATAATTCCCCTTGACCTCACTAAATCTTTGATTTTTTTTGCTAACTATTGGGGATGCAAATACTGGTCCATTGTACTACCAGACACCTTCCGTTCTCCGGAGAAAAGTGAGGAGGAAATTCAATGATGGTGGTGCTAAGAAATTCGGCACACGCCGGCTCCAAAGGGAGGGAGCGAAGGCGGAATATTCGCAGAGAAAGTGGTATGCCAAGCACGCGGAAATGCAAAAGTGTAATGGCCTGTAATGGGTATGCTGGCGAAACCTCCGTACAGCTGAGACAAACCGCTGAAAGAGGCACCGACGTGTTTGCATGTTAGCCTGTTCCATCATACAACCGGTGCATATGAGATTATTGGTCTTGTCATTGCCGAATAGATCCAGACCTTTTTGGCGATAAGCTCCATGTTTTACCAAAAGCATCCTTGCATTGCCAAAAAGCTGACAGCACTTTGGTAATTTTGACTCAGCATGCTTTGACGAAAGAAGCTTGCTATCTGAGATGACTCGCAGGTATTTAGCTTTCTTGGATATCGGGATGGGAATGCCTTTTAGCACCAGCTGAGTAATGCCAGTATTTTTCCTCCTTCTCCCGAAAAGAACGACATCAGTTTTAAGATGATTAGCTAACAGCCCATTACTCGTCTCGTGCACCCAGTCATTGATCACATCTAGCCCTGCCTGTGCTTTGAGACAATCAGTCGTTAAACATGAGCCAACAGAGATAACGGCAACATCATCCGCATAGGCCGTGTACAAATTTCAAAGTCTTGACAGAGCCGTTGTCCAATCTCACAACCAGAGTGAATCCCTCGTTTTTCAGAGAGCCCTAACTCGGTAGGAATCGCGTCAGCACATTCAGTTGTTTCTAGGTTTCCCCGGAATCCAGCATGTGGCACGCGTTAATTCTGGGAGACTGACTACCTGATAGATAGTAGTTGGGAGGGATTTTCGGCACCATGCTCCTGATCCAGGCAGATGTCTGCTGTGAGGGATCAGAGGGGACCTCTCTGCCTGAATACAGAAGCCTGTTGCTGAAGCTAGCTCCAGTAGACGATCCTCGCAATGTTGGCAATCTGCGCTGGTCATTCTATTGTCACTGGCCAGCTTTCCCTATCCTGACCTTTTCAGAGGAGATGGAAGCTTCTTTGTAGGAGAGGTGCTTGTCTCTTGAATCTTTACGGTCATTCCGGGGATTTCCCTTCGTTGTGTTAAGTGCCCGCTTCCGAGAAGCAATCTTTGGCTCTCTCAGGTTTTTGCTTTGATCTTTATGGATCGCCGCATCGGCCTTCGGACTCCGATTACCCGCCGCCACCTCGGAGGAGCAGACATTACGTTCTCTCTCCACAGCAAGGCTGTTGCCGGCGGCCGTCTTCCGTTTGCGAGCGCTCTTACCTTTTTCGGTTCGAGCTCCTGCTCCCTTCCGGCTTTGGAACAGCTCTGCCTGCTTGAGGGTTGTTGGCACCCAAACCCGCTTTTGCCTTCTGCGATCAGAGAATGAGTGGTGGGACCTCCAAAATCATTGCCCCGGCCGCGAGATCGCGGGTGGATTTGCGCGATTGCGGGTGCCACCTGGAGTACTTCCATCCTTTTGGTTGTCCGTTCATCCATGTTACTCGGGTTTTTTCGGTCTTAGTTCCAAGTCATTGCCCTCTTAAGACCCAGAAATGCGTAAAAAAGGCTTATTTCACTTTTGGTTTCAATAAGACGGCGCGACATGCCATACTGCGGGCAAAACAATGAACCTTTTGCGTAAGAAGTTCCCTGGAACATTGGTGTCAAAAAAGGGCGATATTGACTGGCCTCCGAGATTGCTGGATTTAACTCCTCGAGACTTTTTTCTTTGGAGATACTTGAAAAGTAAGGTGTATGCTAACGGCCCGAAGACAATAGAATAGCTCAAAAGAAACATTCGTGCGGAAATCGCAAAAATTTCGACCGAAATGCTCGAAAATATCATGGAGAATGCGCGAAAACGAGCCCATTTTTGCATTGGCAATAAAGGCAGTCATTTAATTGATATTGTTTTCAAAAATTAATCAAAATAAATTGAAAAAGGTCTACATTGAATAAAAGTTTTTGAATTTCCAAAATCGGTCGAGAATTGTTGAAGTTATTCGAAATTTACATCGACCCATATGAGATGGCGCACCCTGTACTTACTTAATAATCAGGCTAGCGACACTTGGATTGTCTAATCCTGAACCAGAGCTTGCTTCCACTCATATCGGTCCCGGGCATGCTGCTCCAATTGGAAAGTCCAAGTTTCCTGATGTCCGCGATTACTTGGTGTCTAAGTCGGAGGTTTGCTTTCCCTTGCCTTCGCGAACCAGGTGGCTGATATTCGAAAACCGTCTTTGCTGGAGGGCGGTCATCCAAGCGCTCGATGTGACCGAGCCAATGTAGTCGACGGGTTTTTGGCTTCAGAATTATGTCCACATTATTATACGGCTCGTAGAGTTCGCGGTTGAGTCTTCTCCATTCGCCTTCCTCGCAAACAGGACGATTTTTTTTTCCAAAAAAGCTCAGAATCATCTCTGCTTTCTTGGTTATCGTCTAACATTCGGCTCCGTAAAGCAGGACTGGCAAGATCAGTGTTAGGAGTTTTGACAAAACGAAGTAGCACCGGTTGCCGAGGTAGACAAACTCCTTAACTACATACCTCAAAATTATATCTGTTTTTCCGGCGGTGTTCGACGGAGCGATTCTTAGTCAACAGCATATATTTTGTTTTATCCTCATATATTTTTATACCAACGAGGTCGCCTTTTCTTCAATTGCTGTGAATGCCTCTACTGCGACGCGCTGGGAGCTTGCAATGATGTCAATGTCGTCCGCGTATCCCAGCAGTTGGACGCTCTTTAAGAAGATAGTGCATTCGTGTTGACACTTGCCTGCCTCACTATCCTTTCAAGGATTAAATTGAAGGAATCACACGACAGCGCGTCTCCTTGCCGAAATCCGGTGAATGTTTGGAAAGGTTCAGAGGTATGGGATCCAAATTGCACAGTGCATCGCGAGTCTTCCAGTGTGGCGCGACAGCATCCGAATAAATTAAATTAAATAAATTAAAGTCGATCAGAAGATAGTGAGTATCGACTTGGAGTTCGTTCATCATCGGATCATACTGATACGTGCCTATTAGTGTAGTGCAAGACGGCTTAAGATAGATTAAGATCTTATAGGCAACATTGAGCAGGGTTACGCCTCGGTTGTCGCGTAAGACATAGGGTCGCCCTTTTTTTAATAGAGCTGGTATGCCAGTCTTTGGGCATGCTTTCATTCTCGTCTTTGACTGATGATCCCCACCAGAACATCACCGCCAGTTTTAAGGAGCACAGCCCGAAGACCATCTGGCCCAGCAGCTTTGTTAAAAACTAATGTACAGCTGAGCTGACTTCTTCTAAACTGGGTGGGGGAGGGATTGGTTCTTCGACCGGCGTTGGGTTTTCTTCTGACCCTGTCACTCTCTCTGGTTCGTGCCCGCTAAGCAGTAGTTTTTACATTTACATACGTGGGCCAGACGCAAATTTCTGCCTGGCTATAAAAGACTGCAAAAATCTCCTTTGACTTCAACACACTTGTTCCAGCGTTTCTCATTCCTTCCCGGAAGTGAGAGTCTGGAAGCTTGTACAAATAATCTTCTACATCCCTCTCAACTTCTCCATTGAAAGCGTGTTTTTAGAAACAAGTTCGGCATGGGAATAAGTAATAATGGCTGGGCAAATTGTGTTCCAAATTTCGTAGTTTTCCAATCGATAACGCACACTTTTGTTTTCTTTTCCCTATTTTGTTATTCATTTCTAAGAGCTATCTTACCCGCTAGACAAAAAAGCTTAAATCTAGCTTAAATATCTTAAAACTTATAGAAACCTTGCTGGCCTTATACGGACATTCTCAAGTATACCGAACAACTTAATTAAAATAACTAATTACAGAAATATTTTCGGAGATTTATGAATTGCCATCAATCACTACTGGCGGCTGTGCCATCTTCGGCCGACTATCGGTGGCCTTAGCTAGGACATTGCCTCCGTGGCGGCGATGACCTCCTCATTCGACTTAAATTTCTTCCCGGCAGGGACAGTCTTCGCCTTCTTCGGAGCACGTTCGCCGGGTGTAGTCCACTGTTTCGACTGTTCCTTGGTCTCTGGTATGTACCAGTGGATCCATGTTTCGTCGACTGTCACGAAACGACGCAGAAATTTCTTCGGATTGCGTTTAAACAGCGTCAAACACGGCTCTGAAGTGGTCTCACGGTTGCGCTTGTTGTCCGGAGTGAGCAAACGCGGCGCCAATCGCACCGACAGCTTTCTCACACCCAAAATTTCATGCAGGATATGACCCACGCGATCTTTTTAAATGCCTACTGTCCCAGCTATCTCGCGCACCTTCAATCGGCGGTCTGCCAATACGAGATCGTGGATTTTTGTCACGTTATCCTCCGTGGTAGCCGTTTTCGGGGCACCTGGACGTGGCTCATCAACCGACGTGCGACCACGTTGAAACTCGTTAAGCCAATTTTTGATGGTCGCCATCGAAGGAGTAGAGTCACCATACACAGCATCCAAAAGCTCTTTGATTTCGCTGCGCGATTTCCCTTCCATAAACAAGAATAGAATCACCGACCGATATTGCTCTTTTTCAATTTTTCTAAAATTCGCGGACACTTCCGCTTCCACTCGCGGTCAAAACAAAACTACGAGTCCGGCTGAAATTTCGACAGTAGCCGTCTACTAGAATGTACTACACGATAGTAAGTTGCTCTTGCGATACTGGCGCCATCTGGCGGCGCGGCTAAGTACTTATCGGACCACCCTCGTATATGCTGGACAACAGCCAGTATATGATTATGCAAATTAGATCAGAAAAACCTGAACAATATTAGCGAACATCCTGTACGTATTGATTCGTAGAATTCGCCGAGCCGAAAAGGGTAGAGGTACGAGAAATTACAGAAATATTCAAAAAAGCGTAACTTAAGTGCGGCACACACACGCTACCGAACCAATCTGTTGAAATTTCAACAGATCGGCATGTGTGTGGCGCAGTTTACAACAGATCGAAAGTTGACAAAATTGTTTGTTGTTCCTGCGATCGGTAGTGTGTGGGTGGCGCGGTTGACGATCTTATCTTTGGATTTTACGAATTTTTCATGAAGAGTACTGAAATATTTACTTATATATTACTCGGTGGTGAACAACATGAAATGAGGATCTACAACTGATCCACAAGTGTGACGAAGCGAGTTTCAACAGATCGATTGGATCGGTAGCTTTACGATAGTTGTTCGATAATGCAATCCATTCTCTAAAATGGTCGCACCACCATCATTTTCGACTAATGGAATTAATCTATCAGTTCTTATATTGAATGATGGAAATCTTTATTTGGACAATTTTTTCCATTAAGTGGAAAAGATGATATCCGTCCAGTGGCTACCGCCAGTGTGTATCAACATATTTGTTTTTGTACCCGTTTTATCGCATTTTCCATGACTTTCCCCAATATTTCCGGTGATAACTGTTTGTATTTCTGTCGAATATTCTCCTTAAGGGTTGCGAACGCCAACGTCCGAGGCTTGTTGGCATAAGTCCGCGACTTCGGATAGCCCCAAGGAGAGAAGTCTGGGATATTTAAATCTGGTGATCTTGCTGGCCATGCCAAATCGCCAAAACGGGAGATAACGCGACCAGGAACCGCTTCCTTCACAATATCCACTGTGGCTCGTGCTGTGTGTGCGGTTGCACCGTCTTGTTGAAACTAAATGTTCAGTTCACCCAGCCCCGCTCATCCAATTCCCAATGGCGTTCGCCATTAACAGTGATCGTATTGTCGATGGCGTTGTCAAAAAAATACGGCCCAGTCACTCCTCCCGCGTGAACGCCGCACCACACAGTGGCTTTGAATGGATGTAATGGCTCTTCGCGTATCACACGCAGATTTTCAATGCCAAAGATTTTGCCTATTAACGTAACCGGTTATGCCGAATTGCGTGGCTTGTCGTCTGGTTGATGTTTCTTCCTTCTCAGCGATATCAGCGAACGACCAGTCCGGTGGCAGCAATTCCCTGCATGATCTCCTGTGGTTCCAGCCTGTTCGAGGCAAATAGCTAAGCGCCGGAATGTTTGTCCAGTTGGCGCGACACGAAATCGGCGTCGAAATTCACGAATTCCACCGACCGGTTATTGGTCAAAAAAATCGACACAATTTTTACACGCTCTTGTAAAGCATAGCGCTCCATTGTTTATCTGTTTGTATACTGCAGCTGTCTAGTTCACTTATGTCAAATATGATTGAGGCACGACGCCATTTGCAAAAATGATAAGATCTTTCGATAGGAGGAATCATTTTGCGCCACCTAAAAGAGCTGATGGCCTTGAAATGCATGAACAAATCTTCATAAAAACGATTACAAAAAAAAGCATCAAAATCGGTACATTCGTTCAGGAGCTACACACAGAAACGTCAAACTTATAACACCCTTCTTTTTGCGTCGGGGGTAAAAAAATTAAAAAAAGGGCCGGACACGTGACGGAGCCCTGGCGAACATCAGCATTTAAGGAATGGATGTCAGACTTGAATCCGTCTAAAACAACTTGAATTGAACGATTCGAAATGTAGTTTTTAATCGATTGAAGAAGAGAGTCCGCGATCCCGCACGGATTTCGACAGAATGGCTTCATGCCAAACTCTCCTCACTTTTCAGTGAGATATGCCATCAAATCACCAGGGGATCTGTTGCTACGGAAACTATACTGTCGGTCATTGAGGAGTTTCCGTGATTCAAGATATTTCATAAGCTGACGGTTAATCAGCGTTTCCATGACCGTGGGAAGAAGGGTTTTTTTTTTTTTTTTGTTGGAGGCTTCTACTATCTGCTGGAGCACTCAGACTCCATTGTACTACCAGACAGACACCTTGTCTTTATTGTATTTTCCCCGTTGTCCGGAGAAAAGTGAGGAGGGGCTTCAGTGATGTTGAGCTAAAAGATTCGGCACCCACCACGTCGGCCCCAAGGGTGCTCCACCGTGCACGAGCGAAGGCGGGACAGTCGCAGAGAAAGTGTTCCGCTGTGTCGTCCTCCTCGCAACAAGCAGCACAGGTAGGCGTCTCACTGATGCCAAGCACGTAGAGATGCCTGGCAAAAGTGTAATGGCCCGTAATGACGCCCGTTAGCCTTCTGCAGTCATTTCTCCTTAAGGATAAGAAGAATGTTGCGGACTTCTTACAGACGTCAGGGCGTACGCGCTTAGTCATCCTGCATCCTGGATATTCCCTCCATCTGCGACTGTGTACGTTAAAGGCCCAGTCATTGATGTCAGATTTAACCGTTGAAGCTGGTAGACCTAAGGCGGGTTCAGGCCCTGAGAAACTCTCCTCTGAGCCTTTTCTAGCGAGTTCATGGGATATCTCGTTTCCTGGGATTCCAGAGTGACCTGCAACCCATAAAAGCCTAAGTGAATTAAGTCTTCCGACTTTGTTCAAAAAGGTCTTGAGTTCATGCACTAGTTTGGAGTTGGACGGAGGATTGGATACAGCTTTGAGTGCAGCTTGGCTGTCACTGCAGACGCACATGCTTTTTCCCCTCCACCTGTGTTTCACAACATAGTGCATGGCCATTAGGATTGCGTAAATCTCCGCCTGGAAGACAGACGCATATTTTCCTAACGAGAAGTGCAGTCGAATGTTTCGCGCTCGCGTGAAGATGCGAAGACATTCTATTCCAGGTTCAGTGTCTGGCCAAAGCCAGTCCTGACGCCAAGGAAATGTGACTGTGTAGTTACAGCGCAGTAGGATGGCAGGTGTCATTGCGTCAGAGGGCATATCCATGAGACAGTGGTCGTAGGATATTTCTCTCTCAAGTACACTTTCACTCCACTGCGAGTTGTACCAAAGACCATTCCTCTTTAGGCGAGAAATAGTTTTCAGTGCACACCCTCTGATATATATGTCAAGGGGTGGAAGGTTCATCATAGCATCTAGAGCAGCTCCCGGTGTGCTGGGGAAAGCCCCCGTGCAGCTGAGATAGACCGCTCTTTGGAGTTTGGTGAGTGAAGCCACAGCGTGTTTACGTGTTAGCCTGCTCCACCAAACAACCGATGCATATGAGATTATCGGTCTTACCATTGCCGTGCAGATCCAAAGGACCTTTTTCGGCGATAAGCCCCATGTTTTGCCAAAGGCACCTTTGCATTGCCAGAAAGCTGACAGCGCTTTGGTGGTTTTGGACTCAACATGTTTTAACCAAAGAAGTTTGCTATCTAGAATGACTCCCAGATACTTAGCTTCCTTAGATATAGGGATGGGAATGCCTTTTAGCACCAGCTGAGTAATGCCAGTTGTTTTCCTCCTTCTCGTGAAGAGAACGACAGCGGTCTTAAGAGGATTAACCGACAGCCCATTTCTCGTGCACCAGTCTTCGATCACGTTTAGCGCCGCCTGCGCTTTGAGACAGACATTCGCTAAACATGAGCCGACAGAGAGAACAGCAACATCATCCGCATAGGCCTGGGCATAGATTCCAGAGGCATTGAGAGCATCTAGCAGAGAGTCGACCACCATGCACCATAACAGCGGAGACAAGACGCCACCTTGCGTACAGCCCCTGTTTACTCCAGACTTGACACAATGTTCGAGGCCTGTATAAGCGATCAATGTCCTGTGCACAAGCATTGCCTTGATCCACAAAACCAGTGCTTCATCTACGCCATGCCGTCTAGCAGCGTTACACATGCTGTCGAAGGTAGCGTTATCAAAGCTCCCTCAATGTCGACGAAAATGCCTAGTACGTACTCTTTCCTTTTGAGAGCGCATTCAATTCTCCCAACTAGGTTTTGAAGCGCAGTCTCGCAGGATTTTCCGCGCTGATAAGCATGTTGCATGTGCGACAGAGGATGCATTCGAAGGGCAACTTTGCGCAGGTACAACTCTACTAGACTGTACTACTGCATGCAATTCTGCTACTTAGAAGAGCGGTAGCAGCCTTGCAATGCTGTAGGTTGATCTGAGTAAAAATAATGGATTCATACTGGGGAACACGTTCCATCCTTCGACTACTTGACATCAAAATGGAATAAAATCCTACCAAGGCCGAAGTAGGGACGTGAGTCGTACGCAGTTTTCAGGGCCTCAACAGAGCCATTGTCCATTCCCACTACCCGAGTGAAGCCCTCTTTTTTCAGAGAGTTCTTTTTCTCCTTGTAGGAATAGACAGTCCAGGCCCTCGTGTCGAGTCCCGGGTTCTGCGCACGTAGTCGCGTCAGCACTTTCAGCTTGTTTCCGGGTTTTCCCGGAATCCAGCAGATGGCGCGCGTTAGTTTCGGGAGACTAACTACTTGGTAAGTGCTAGTTCCCAGGGGGGGGATTTTCGGCACCATGCTCCTGATCCAGGCAGATGTCTGCTGAGAGGAACAGCCCACCACGAAGGTACCATTCATCAAAGCAGACCACTCCGCCTGAATACAGAAGCCTGTTGCTGAAGCTAGCTCCAGTAGATGATCCTCGCAGTGTTGGCAATCTGCGCTGGTCATTCTGCTGTCACTGCCAGCCTTTCCTATCCTGACCTTTTCGGAGGAGATGGCTGCCTCTTTGTAGGAGAGGTGCTTGTCTCGACTCTTTACGGTCATTTGTGTTGCCTTTCCAGAGGAAGGGGTTTTTTTGCGTGAAGTGCCCGCCTCCGATGAGCAGCCTTTGGTCCTCTCCGTCTTCAGGTTTTTGCTTTGATCTTTATTGATCGCCGTATCTGCCTTTGGACTCCGATTTCCCGCCGCCATATCAGAGGAGGAGACATCACGTTCTCTCTCCCCAGCAAGATTGTCCCCGGCGGCCATCTTCCGTTTGCAAGCGCTCTTACCTTTTTCGGTTCGAGCTCCTGCTCCCTTCCGACGCCGCTTTCGAACAGCTTTGCCAGCCTGAGGGTTGTTGTGATCCAAGACCGCTTCGCCTTCTGCGATCAGAGTCTGTCTGCCAGCATCATCACCTTTTTCGGCGGTGGCACCGGCCATGACAGGACTCTGAACATCTTCAGCTCCGTCAGTTTTGGAACTTGGCACGCTCACGCTCTTATTGGGAGTTTGACCATCAGCAATAAGAGGAGGAGTGTTTGAGGCGCATGCCGAAAGTGCTGGCATGCTTGTGCCTCCAGCAGCAGCCTTTACTAGCCGCCGACGTTTTCTGCGCTGCGCGCGGGCAAGAAGTGCGGGATCTGCAGGTGAGAGGGTCGGATGGGCTTCGGTAGGGGATACCTACGCCGATCTGATCCTCTTACCTGCCTTTCCCAGAGGTTCGCCCTCAATCTTCGTGTCTTCGGCTGTGCCAGCCTCTTTGCACGATTTTCGGGCACGCCTCTTCCTCCGACTTTTTGGGTACTTAGCAGTGCAATCTACAGCACGTCCCAATTCTGGGGCTCGTTCAACCTTGGCGGTTTCCCGTGCCGCACCATCGTCGGTGTCGCCTCTGTCGGTTGCACCGCTCACGCTCAGTCCAACCAGGTGGTTGGACAATGAGCCGCAGGAGTCGGTGTCGTTCCGGGCTGCCGGAGAGTTAAGAATGACTGGTGGGGCCTCCAGAATCCTTGCCCCGGCCGCGATCAGGGAGATCGCGGGTGGATTTCCGCTATTGCGGGTGTCACCTGGAGTATTTCCATCCACCTGGTTGTCCATTCATTCATGACTAACTCGGGGTTCTCCGGGTCTTAGTTCGAGGTCATTGATCTCTTAAGCCGCTCCGCCGCGACAAGGCGCCCGAAGAGCAAAGGGGGGAAAGAAGGGTTGGTAAGGTCGGTAAGGTCTTATTGTTTTAGCTTTTTTTTATGTGTTTGTAAATATGTCCAATGTGCTTCATGGGCTGCCGTTGAGCAAGATTGGCTTTTGCTATCTCAACACATGCGAGTCTTTGGAGACATTTTGCAGACAGATGCAGACAGATTGCTCTAGCAATCTTCTTAGACATACTCGTAGACGGTAGTTCCAACAATGTCTTCATCAAATCTATCAAGAAATCCCTTGGAGATTTTTTCAGCAATTGGATAACTTCCATGGTCTTCTAAATCAGAATCTAATTGCAATCAGGTTGTGGTCTAAAATTGTGAAGAGGCACGAAGTTATCTTACCTCTCTTATGACTCATAGCTATTAACCAAATTCTAGCCAAAGGAATAAAACTGGCGCGTGGTTATCCTAGTATCAGGATTGTTTCCTTCGTGTATACGCCTGGACATTCGTCTTGATCTAAAGCCAAAGAATATCGACCTGGCTATATTTATGTATGTCCTCCAGTACAAAGTACCTGGGTGTCATCCTAGGTGGAAAACTTTAGCTCAAGTTAATTCCGTGGATGTACGTAGACCCATCCATGGTTCGATAGCTAGTTGGATGACCCGCTCTGAACAAAGCCCTTAACAGTGATAAATTCAAAGAGATTCAAAAATCTCTCCTCCAGATTTATGGAGCAATGCATGGAGGAATTCAAATGGCCTATCAGAAGCAGCAAGATCAAAATGAAAGTATAAAATGAGAATGTTCAAAAAGTATAGGGAATTTTTTTTATTCACTTATAACGACCATTCAGAATGCGTCCATTGGTACTTGCCACCTAGCCCATTCTTAGTATGTTACTTTTCAAACCTACGTTGTACTCGTATTTGTAGCAATTTGTAAGCTTATAGTTTCGGTTACAAAAAAGAGAATTTAGAAGCGAGCTTCATGAGCTATTGTCATGAGTACTAATGATTTATTACATCACTCTTGAAAGCAAATCATTTAAAATTTAAAGAAAAAACGTACAAAGCAAAAGCCATTCACTCAAATCAAAGATCGAATAGATCCTTCCCTTCACTTCACTTGAATCTAAGCAGCAACGTGAACATGGAATATGAATACTTCATTATCTAAAACGAGTAATCAATTAGAATACTCCTTCTCATTATTGAACCACCTTACCAATAAGAACCTCGGAAAATCCACGGGAATGTAGTTCCCAGCTAAGATGACACTATGCCGTTGACTCCTCATTATAAAGATCAACAAAAGCTTTTTAAACTTCGGCGACTGATCCGGCCAATTACAGGCGAAGATCGCATTTGACAGATCCTGACTCTCCTCCTTCAGAGCATTCCCGAAGAAGCATAAAATGAAGATTTCCAGAGTCACGGCCATGAAGAAGATCCCAGATAATATAAGCGCCGAATAGTTATTGCTTCCTATGATAAATAAGACGTATATGCCTACGGTGCACTGAACCAGGGCTGAACAGATGAATTGAGCCAAACAGGCGGTGGATATGATCTCTTGGATGGTTTGGTAGAGCCTGAAAGATTAAATCGTCGTTTATTGGATCTCCAAGGGAAGACAGTACTCACTTAAGTATATTCTGATGATCCTTGATGCAGGCAACCAGAGCTGAATAGTTCGCTTCCATGTCGTTTGTGGTATATCCAATCTTTTGAACCCTTAAGCCAAGCGCCCGAAGATGTCCGGTAAGCACGCACAGATATGCCGGAGGATACGAGTCATTAGCAACGTCTTGAAATGCCTGAACCACCAATCCGAAGAGTTGATAGCCAACTATGATATAATAAAGCATTTCCGAGTTCTCCCAATCCCCTGGGAACCAAGCCTGAAATAGCAGCACCTTACGGCCAGAAAATGTTAACTTACACAAGCTCAAGACTGTGCCACAGGCATAGAGCACCCAGAAGATCTTGAACGTTGTCCGTGCCACTTCCACCGATCGACGAAGTACTCTACGCTGATCGGGATCATTCCGAGCTCGTCCGTCCAGGTTAGTGAGGATTTTCTTGATTTCGAGTAGCTTCGATTGGACGTAAAACACATTCAGGAATTTAAAACTGGCTATGGTGTCGGTTATGGTTATGGTGAGATTCTCGCAGATCTCTTGCATGCCGACGGTGTAGAACAGATTTATCATAAGTGTGACCGGAAACAATATGGTCACGAAGATGTTGATGATAATTGCGTAGACTTTATAGAGATGTTTAGGGAACTTCTCCGGTGCTTCGATGCCAGTAAGTTTCCACACCATCCAATGGTACTTGAAGCCTTCACTTGTATCGACTATTTGACAATCCATGGTACTTCTGTTAGCCGCACGTATCCAAAATTGCCTTTTATAGGGCTGAGACACATTATGCAAATTGCGGTAATGGCAGAAAAGTTTTAATAGAATTTCCAAAGTTTGTTACGTAATTGTACCGTGGGAAGTGACAGAAGGGCTGGAATATGGTCATTCAAATACACAGCGACTTAGGAGAGATGTTCCGTGTAAAGGATTAAAATTGACTACGAACTTGACCTGACATTTTAAAAAATCAAGAGTTCCTAAACGTAAGTCTTTGCCTCATAGCTTTGGTGTTGTGCTCATTTCAAGTTGGTTAGGCTTTACTCTAAGTTGCTTAAGGTTCCCATCCAAAGTAATGGGAGTAAGACAACCTCCCTCCAAGTTAATTGAATCAATCGAATCACACTCCAAGTTTGTCGGGGTCTCATTTCAACTCGGTTAGGATTCCATATCAAGTTGACTGAGGTTTCACGCCAAGTTGAGGTCTCAAGTCAAGTTGAGGTCTGAAACCAAGTTGAGGTCTCATGTCAAGTTGAGGTCTTATGTCAAGTTGAGGTCTCATGTCAAGTTGAGGTCTCATGTCAAGTTGAGGTCTCATGTCAAGTTGAGGTCTCATGTCAAGTTGACGTCAGAAGTCAAGTTGACGTCAGAAGTCAAGTTGACGTCAGAAGTCAAGTTGACGTCAGAAGTCAAGTTGAGGTCTTAAGTTGGTGTCACAAGTCAACTTGAGGTCTCAAGTCAAGTTGAGATCTCATGCTCAGTTAAGGTCTCATTTCAAGTTGAAGACTCACGCCAAGTTGAGGTCTCAAGTCAAGTTGAGGCCTCAAGGCAGGTTGAGGCCTCAAGTCAGGCTGAGGCCTCAAGTCAAGTTGAGGTCTCAAGTCAAGGTGAGGTCGGAAACCAAGTTGAGGTCTCATGTCAAGTCGAGGCCTCAAGTCAAGTTAAGGTCTCATGTCAAGTCGAGGTCACAAGTCAAGTTGAGGTCACAAGTCAAGTTGAGGTCTGAAATCAAGTTGAAGTCTCAAGTCAAGTTGAGGTCTCAAGTCAAGTTGAGGTCTCAAGTGAAGTTGAGGTCTCAAGTCAAGTTGAGGTCTCATGTCAAGTTTAGGTCTCATGTCAAGTTGAGGTCTTAAGTTGGTGTCACAAGTCAACTTGAGGTCTCAAGTCAAGTTGAGGTCTCAAGTCAAGTTGAGGTCTCATGTCAAGTCGAGGTCACAAGTCAAGTTGAGGTCTGAAATCAAGTTGACTTCTCATGTCAAGTTTAGGTCTCATGTCAAGTTGGGGTCATAAGTCAACTTGAGGTCTCAAGTCAAGTTGAGGTCTCAAGTCAAGTTGAGGTCTCAAGTCAAGTGCAGGTTTCATGTTAAGTTGAGGTCACAAGTCAAGTTGGGGTCTCATTTCCAGTTGAAGTCTTAAGTCAAGTTGGGGTCTCAAATCAAGTTGAGCTTGCAGGCCAAGTTGAGGTCTGAAATCAAGTTGAGGTCTTATGTCAAGTTAAGGTCTCAAGTCAAGTTGAGTCCTTAAGTCAAGTCGAGGTGCCAAATTAAGTTGAGGTCTCATGCCAAGTTGAGGTCTCAAGTCAAGTTGAGGTCTCATTTCAAGTTGAGGTCTCAAGTCAAGTTGAGGCCTCAAGCCAAGTTGAGGTCTCATTTCAAGTTGAGGTCTCATTTCAAGTTGAGGTCTCATGCCAAGTTGAGGTCTCTTGTCAAGTTTAGGTCTCATGTCAAGTTGAGGTCTTAAGTTGGTGTCACAAGTCAACTTGAGGTCTCAAGTCAAGTTGAGATCTCATGCCAAGTTAAGGTCTTATGCCAAGTTGAGGTCTCAAGTCAAGTTGAGGTCTCAAGTCAAGTTGAGGTCTCAAGTCAAGTTGAGGTCTGAAATCAAGTTGAGGTCTCAAGCCAAGGTGAGGTCTCATGCCAAGTTAAGGTCTCAAGCCAAGTTGAGGTCTCAAGCCAAGTTGAGGTCTCAAGTCAAGTTGAGGCCTCAAGTCAAGTTGAGGTCTCATGCCAAGTTAAGGTCTCAAGCCAAGTTGAGGTCTCATGTCAAGTTGAGGTCTCATGTCAAGTTGAGGTCTCATGTCAAGTTGACGTCAGAAGTCAAGTTGCCGTCAGAAGTCAAGTTGACGTCAGAAGTCAAGTTGAGGTCTTAAGTTGGTGTCACAAGTCAACGTGAGGTCTCAAGTCAAGTTGAGGTCTCAAGTCAAGTGCAGGTTTCATGTTAAGTTGAGGTCACAAGTCAAGTTGGGGTCTCATTTCCAGTTGAAGTCTTAAGTCAAGTTGGGGTCTCAAATCAAGTTGAGCTTGCAGGCCAAGTTGAGGTCTGAAATCAAGTTGAGGTCTTATGTCAAGTTAAGGTCTCAAGTCAAGTTGAGTCCTTAAGTCAAGTCGAGGTGCCAAATTAAGTTGAGGTCTCATGCCAAGTTGAGGTCTCAAGTCAAGTTGAGGTCTCATGCCAAGTTAAGGTCTCAAGCCAAGTTGAGGTCTCAAGCCAAGTTGAGGTCTCAAGTCAAGTTGAGGCCTCAAGTCAAGTTGAGGTCTCATGCCAAGTTAAAGTCTCAAGCCAAGTTGAGGTCTCATGTCAAGTTGAGGTCTCATGTCAAGTTGACGTCAGAAGTCAAGTTGACGTCAGAAGTCAAGTTGAGGTCTTAAGTTGGTGTCACAAGTCAACGTGAGGTCTCAAGTCAAGTTGAGAACTCATGCTCAGTTAAGGTCTCATTTCAAGTTGAAGACTCACGCCAAGTTGAGGTCTCATTTCAAGTTGAGGTCTCATTTCAAGTTGAGGTCTCATGCCAAGTTGAGGTCTCTTGTCAAGTTTAGGTCTCATGTCAAGTTGAGGTCTTAAGTTGGTGTCACAAGTCAACTTGAGGTCTCAAGTCAAGTTGAGGTCTCAAGTCAAGTGCAGGTTTCATGTTAAGTTGAGGTCACAAGTCAAGTTGGGGTCTCATTTCCAGTTGAAGTCTTAAGTCAAGTTGGGGTCTCAAATCAAGTTGAGCTTGCAGGCCAAGTTGAGGTCTGAAATCAAGTTGAGGTCTTATGTCAAGTTAAGGTCTCAAGTCAAGTTGAGTCCTTAAGTCAAGTCGAGGTGCCAAATTAAGTTGAGGTCTCATGTCAAGTTGAGGTCTCAAGTCAAGTTGAGGTCTCATTTCAAGTTAAGGTCTCAAGTCAAGTTGAGGCCTCAAGCCAAGTTGAGGTCTCATTTCAAGTTGAGGTCTCATTTCAAGTTGAGGTCTCATGCCAAGTTGGGGTCTCATGTCAAGTTTAGGTCTCAAGCCAAGTTGAGGTCTGAAATCAAGTTGAGGTCTTATGCCAAGTTGAGGTTTCAAGTCAAGTTGGGGTCTCATTTCCAGTTGAGGTCTCAAGTCAAGTTGAGGTCTCAAGTCAAGTTGAGGTCTCAAGTCAAGTTGAGGTCTCAAGTCAAGTTGAGGTCTCATGTCAAGTTTAGGTCTCATGTCAAGTTGAGGTCTTAAGTTGGTGTCACAAGTCAACTTGAGGTCTCAAGTCAAGTTGAGATCTCATGCCAAGTTGGGGTATCAAGTAAAGTTGAGGTCTCATGTCAAGTTTAGGTCTCATGTCAAGTTGAGGTCTTAAGTTGGTGTCACAAGTCAACTTGAGGTCTCAAGTCAAGTTGAGATGTCATGCCAAGTTAAGGTCTTATGCCAAGTTGAGGTCTCTTGTCAAGTTTAGGTCTCATGTCAAGTTGAGGTCTCAAGTGAAGTTGAGGTCTCAAGTCAAGTTGAGGTCTCATGTCAAGTTTAGGTCTCATGTCAAGTTGAGGTCTTAAGTTGGTGTCACAAGTCAACTTGAGGTCTCAAGTCAAGTTGAGGTCTCAAGTCAAGTTGAGGTCTCATGTCAAGTCGAGGTCACAAGTCAAGTTGAGGTCTGAAATCAAGTTGACTTCTCATGTCAAGTTTAGGTCTCATGTCAAGTTGGGGTCATAAGTCAACTTGAGGTCTCAAGTCAAGTTGAGGTCTCAAGTCAAGTGCAGGTTTCATGTTAAGTTGAGGTCACAAGTCAAGTTGGGGTCTCATTTCCAGTTGAAGTCTTAAGTCAAGTTGGGGTCTCAAATCAAGTTGAGCTTGCAGGCCAAGTTGAGGTCTGAAATCAAGTTGAGGTCTTATGTCAAGTTAAGGTCTCAAGTCAAGTTGAGTCCTTAAGTCAAGTCGAGGTGCCAAATTAAGTTGAGGTCTCATGTCAAGTTGAGGTCTCAAGTCAAGTTGAGGTCTCATTTCAAGTTAAGGTCTCAAGTCAAGTTGAGGCCTCAAGCCAAGTTGAGGTCTCATTTCAAGTTGAGGTCTCATTTCAAGTTGAGGTCTCATGCCTAGTTGGGGTCTCATGTCAAGTTTAGGTCTCAAGCCAAGTTGAGGTCTGAAATCAAGTTGAGGTCTTATGCCAAGTTGAGGTTTCAAGTCAAGTTGGGGTCTCATTTCCAGTTGAGGTCTCAAGTCAAGTTGAGCCTCAAGTCAAGTTGAGGTCTCATGCCAAGTTAAGGTCACAAGTCAACTTGAGGTCACAAGTCAAGTTGAGATCTCATGCCAAGTTAAGGTCTCATGTCAAGTTAAGATCTCACGCCAAGTCGAGGCCTCAAGTCAAGTTGAGGTCTCATGTCTAGTCGAGGTCACAAGTCTAGTAGAGGTCTCAAGTCAAGTTGAGGTCTAATGCCAAGTTGAGTTCCCATTCAAAATGGGGTCACAAGTCAAGTGCAGGTTTCATGTTCAAAGTCAATACATGTCAATTAAAGCCTGGAGTTTTGATTTAGTGTTGATGAAGTTTGCATTCCCAGTTGTGTGGATTGCTATTTCAAGTCGCTTAAGGCCCCTCAGTTCAACTTGGTTAAGGTCACACTAAGATATTTAAAGTTCCAGCTTAGGTTGGTTGGGGTTTCAACTCAATTTGGTTCCGGTCCTCATTCAATTTGATCGAAAACCAAGCCCAAGCCATTGAGGATCCGATTCCAAGCTAGTTGGACTTCCATCAAGAATTAATTAAGTATCCATTCAGTGTTAACTGGGGTCGGATTCTAAGTTGATGGAGCCCCATTTCCAGGTGAAGACTCAAAATATTTCGATTTGTAAGCTTTATCCAAGTTGCTTTAGGTCTCGTTTAATATGTGATCTCAAGTTAATTGGGTTAAGCTGGTTGTGCTCATAGTATTAAACAAATTGTTGGGTTCCCATTCTAGATTATTTAGGGTCCAATTTGATGTTATTGAGTTCCTTGTTCAAGTCACTTGAGGTACCAATCTAAACTAGTTGGAGTCCTAGTCAAAAGTCGGTGCTGGTTAGGGTCTCACTCCAAAAGTCTTATTCCAAATGGGCAGATACTCCTTTCGAAATTTCCTTCTTAATTCAATCTCATGGGAACCCCATTTCATGATAGTAGAAGTCCTCTTTCCATTCTTCCCGTCCGAAATCGACATAATGACAACTGCAGACCTAAGGCAGGAGTCCAGGATCACCAGGAATCGTCTTATATGTATCTTAAGCAGATGTCCAATAGGACGAAAGGTTTCGAATCGAAACTTTCGATAGTTCAATAACTGATTTCTATGATCGAGTGCAAAAGTCTTCTTCCCGAGCAATAAATATCCACAATTGTAACCACACTTACGACCGATCGCGCAGCTGCTCAGGATCCGGATTGATCGCTGCCCTGAAAGACGTATTTTATATTCAAGGCAGCGATGTCTCATTAAATAACAAGAAGAAGGAGGAGAAGAGTGAAGGAATAAGCAAACTACGTGAACGCCATCATCATTCCGCATACCAATGGGACCACTGTGCGTTCATCATGCATCCAAAATCGATCGGGGAATTTTAGAAATTCCTCTTCGCCTCTCTTCATCTTCGGTTACTGTGTCTCCCAATGCGGATGGGACGTTCTCAGTTTTTTTTCTCTGTTATTCGTAGAATGACTTGTTTTAAATTGTTTTGCCTTCGTCGCATCTGGTATCTCCCTCCAGTTGGACTGCACACCTGTGCTCGTGTAGATCCATCCCATATGGAAGAAGAATGTTGTTTTTTTAAGAGAGTCGGTTGCGAGAGAGCTACTGAAGAGATTGGAACTCTGGCGCTAAGGAGTGGAGTGGAGCGCATTCGTTGAGTGGATCTGATCGTTGATAACGTGGAACATGGAACGACGATGTGGATCGTAGCAATTTATTGTGTCAGGGTTGCGATTACAAACTGATTGCGAATATTGCAAATGCGCGGGTTTGTTTCACGCGAGCTGGAGTGAGTGCCTTCATTCAGAAGATCCCAAAGTGTGAATCATATTACGCCGGAAATTTCTTCTCATTTACTACGGCATTGTACTGGAGTTCTTCCATCGTTCTAGTTCACCTCCGACGAAAACGAAAAATCCATAAACATCAACACCGACGCAACAGCGAGTTCCCAAACTCATTACCTCGCCCCGGAAGGCATCCATACCACAACCAGGTGATATATGTACTCTCATGCTCTAGGAGGGCAACTCTAACCCGCCGAAATCCGACGCATGGCTCAAGTGTCGATAGACATTAAACACAAACAAGTAAACAAAGGCGGGCTGCATGGGTCGTCGCCAACCACGAAACACGAACTACGTGCCGGTCATCGAACCTAAATGGTTTCGGAGCTGCTGCTGCTTCGAGCAGATTGTTTTGAAATTTGTTTATTCGAATAGCTACAGGGCGAATCGGAGCGGGGCTCATTTAGAAAATGCCTACCAAGAGCATGGCAATGTGGCTTATGCACTCCTCTCCGACGATTTATGCAATCGACCAAATATAATAAACAAAGATGCATGCGGTGAACCCGCGTGTACAGTGAGTAATAACGTTTACCATACGCGGGATTGGTCGAAAGCCAAATAATGTTGATTTTTATATACAGGGGAAGTCCAATGGGTTCTTTGACACTAAGCCATATTTTAATATGTTTAGCGCCATCGTATTTTTTCGTTGTTGCCTTTTGGGACTAAATATTTTTCCGCGGTGTCCGGACGCTATTTTGATGTTGCTTAAAAGAAGTTTCGTTATGTTTACAGTGAGAAGAAATAGACAGACCTTTGAGCAACTCAGAGATGGAGAGAGAAGTGCAACATATGATGGTGCGCCGAAGCTTGCAGATAATCCTTTAAAGATTACATTTCAGATGATGCGTTTAGCATACCAGAACTCTCGGATGAGGGTTTCAAATATCTATTGGACCTCTTCAATGGCAGCCTATTACAGGATAAAGATAAATATTTTCTGACTAGTAGCGTAGCGTTTAAACGTCTTTACAACCTGTTTGGAAAAACTCCATTGGATATCTATAATCGGTGCCCTGTACCAAAATTGGATCAAACTCCCGGTTCAACGTGTCAAAAACCGAGATTGCCTAAAAGGACCGACGCTAGACCTTCAGAGATCGATTCAGTCGATGGGTCTTGTTCATCCGCTTTATAAAAATAACATGAGCAGAGTTGAGCCGAAACCATTTCAAACTTTTATTTACAATGCTAAATCAATTTCAAAAGATACAATAATTGCTGGATTATTTCATGAATGAACTTCCAAAATAACCACTGCAAAACCAATTAGAGCTTGCTTACAAAACTACGCGTAACCACTCGACTGTCATTACCTGTAATGCAAAAAGAAACTTCTACGCTTCTCAGTTAGGTAATTCGCATCCCTCAAAGAAGGAAAAATCCTCGACAAATTGGGATCTCGGGTAATAAAATTAGTTCTTAATGTGAAATCAATCCAGATATACTAAACAACCTCTTTCTTGATAGTATTTCTACGGAAAATAATTTCAATCCAGAATAAGGAACTTCGAATTAAAAACCGTCAGTGTAATTGAAGTTATAAATTGTATTCTTCTTCTTTTCCTTTTTATCCCGGCGTCGTTATGGTCAGAAGTGTAGGACCATAACCTTCCCACTTAACTGCATTCCTACTGGTCCGCTTGTGGGGTCCGCCTTATAAGTTATAAATTGTATTAAGACTATAAAATCAAACTCTATTGGTGAAGATGGGCTACTAATACGATTTGCAAAGCTGATCCTGCCCTATATAATATCTCACTTAACCCATATTCTGAACCATTGTATCACTACTTCCAACTTTCCCAAATTGCTCGTGTGGTACCTGCTGGCAAAACAGCAAATCCAACCACTGCCGCTCATTTTAGACCGATAAGCATCTTAACATGTCTGTCGAAAGTCTTCGAGAAATTAATTGCTAAACAGCTTCAAGAACACCTGGCAATCAATAACCTTCTCTTCGTAGGACAACCACCACAGCTGTTCCACGGCAATGATAAACAGCTTAAGAGATATTAGACAAGCGTTTGATAGAGGAAACGTAACTCTTCTCTGCCTACTTGATTACTCTAAGGCTTTTGACAACCATAGAGTACTTTGCTGGAAGTTGAAACCTTTTTTTCTTTTGGTGAAAGTGCGGTTAGACGGGATACCCTTTGAGTTCTGGAAAAAGATGGGAGACATCGGGTCTAGATGGCTCTTGGTTCTTATCTCCAAACTTATGAGAGGCGACACTATGCCAAATCAATCTTCTTCCATTGCACAAAGGAAAGGGTGATGCGCGAAATTGTGATAACTACCGTTCTGTCAAGCTGATGTCGCACACCATGAAGATCGTTGAACGGGTATTAGGTAGCCGACTGCGGAAAATAATACGACTATCTGATGACCAGTGCGGGTTTGTCTCGGGTAAATCAACAACAGATGCAATCCAAAGTATAAGGGTCATGATGGAAAAGCATCGTGATTCGTCAAAGGAGAGATCTTTTGAACCCCGTCCAAAAGTCGTTATCAATCAACATTCCAATTTCAACACGCAAAAAAGGCAGGCCGAAAAACAATTGGTGCAAACAAATGCAAAAACACCAGCATTTGATTGGCCTCAGCGATGAAGTAATCCCAAACCGGGAAGCCTGCCGCTACTTTCTGAGGTCAAACCGGCGGACCCCACAAGCGGACCAGTAGGAATGCAGTTAAGTGGGAAGGTTATGGTCCTACACTTCTGACCATAACAACGCCGGAGAAAAAAAGGGAAAGAAGAAGGTGAAAGTGCGGTTAGACTTATAGGTAGTTGTTTGTCTTATAGATTTCAGGTAGTCTTTACTTGCGACACTTCTACCTGATACGCAGGGTATCCCACAAGGCTCAATCTTAGGTCCAATCCTTTTTTGCATGTTTGTTAATAGCCCACCGTCCATTTGTAAACATTGTGTTCTTTTTTTTATTTATAAACATACATAATATGTATATATATGTATTATGTATACACATATATGTAAGCCTGTCACTGGTGTTTGGCGATCTTGCCTTGAAGGGACTGACCTATAAAAAATTACCACGTAGTCCGCTCCAACCACTAAAAACGTTGATGCTGTCGGACGGCGTCTTCTCGATCTCGGCGTGAATTTGACCTACTGAACCTGAGGCGTTCGGGCTCGTGGAGCGCCACATCACGTTCGTAGAGGAACCGTCGTTCCACGGAATTGCGGGCCACGTGGAAGATTAGCGGTACCGCCAATCTATCTTGGATTAGCCCACATTGGTCTAAATAGAGGAATGCCTCTGGTGGGACAAGCCGTTAAGGCGTACCCTCTCGTGGTACAAGTATGTAGTTGGGGTAGTAAGCCCCGGAGATCAAGTTATTGACCGAAGTCATTACTCTTGCAACGTGGCTCCGAATCAGTTTTATCAGAAAATTTTCCACCCGTATAATCCTGGCCCTATTATATAGGACCTCGTTCGGGTAAAATTTCGTGTAATCAGATTTGGGTGTCCTATGTAACCCGAGACAAGTCCTGAGACATTGTCTCTCAAACATCCGAATCCTTTCCATTAAGCTGGCTCTCACATTGAACCAGACGGGACATCCATAGGCAACCATGGGGCTGATTAAGGCCATGTAGCAGATTACCTTCACCCTGGAATCAAGTTGGTTGCTATGAAATAGCCATCTTGTCAGAGTGAAAGCGTCTGGGCTCTTGCTAGAGCAGCATCTACATGTTTGTCAAAATATAGATACTGATCTAGCACGATCCCAAGGTATCTGACTACACTTTGTCCTGCCAGTGGACGCCCGTCCGACTCAAAGATAGAGAACCTACGCCAATTTTTTCTAGTGTCCCGAGAGGCCCTAGACAAAGGCGTTCTGAACAAAATAGTTTCATCACAATACTGCTGAATTTTTTCGAAGTCACGCTGCAAGAGAGAGACAATGACGTCGATCGTTGGACCTGATCTGTACGCCATTACATCGTCCGGATATTCTATTGAATGGTGAAGAGAAGCTATCAAATCACTGTAGTAAATGTTGAAAAGGATCGGCGAGTTCAGCGTACCATGTTGCAGTCCGTTGTTAATATCAAATGTTTGGGTAGAAGTCACGTTGACAATTTTCACTACGAACTTTCTTCCTGTTAACATGTCAAAAATCATATATACGAGTAGCAGTGGTTTACTTATGCCCAGCCGACTGAGCTTGTAATAAAGAGCTTCTAGCCATACGGTGTCGAAGGCTTTTTCCAAGTCAATCAGATAGGCACCCGTGCATTGGTTCTTGAATTTATTCCACTGGATATCCGATACGAGCTTCGATGCGGCATGAATAGTGTCATGCCCCGCTCTGAAACCGAATTGGTTATCCAGGATGATTTTATTGTTCTCAACCCATTTAGACAGGGCACTATGGACCACCTTCTTGAAGATCTTGCTGATACTCGGAAGGAGACTTATCGACCGGAGATTTGCCGGGTTAGAGGTGTCTTTACCCTTCTTGGGGATTGGTTGCACCACCGCATTATTCAGTGCGTTGTTGAACAGGATGGCGTACATCTCTACAGCTACTTGTGCCTAAGCACAATATTTGATTTGCCGTCGGTTCCTGCGGATTTTTTTCTCTTCAGTGACTCGAAGATCATTTGAAGATCTTCCGTCGAAATGAACAGGGTATTAGTCCCTTCATTGTCGATGGCATTGTTTGCCATGAAATCTTTATTGAACCTGGTAAAACCAAGGTTCTCTGATCGCCAATGATCGATATCATTTCGAAGGTAGAAGTGATGAAGCAGGACTCTGTGCTCTAGGTCGCGGTTTGGGCGAATGCTGTCATTCACCTTATACATTTCCTGAAAGACAGCTCCCACTGTCATCCCCTTCTCCTATGGATCTTTGATCACGAAGAAATCGTCATCCAAGGCGGCGCCATTGAGATCGATGCTGACTCTTCGTAAAAAGGTGTTCATTGTCTGACGCTCCCGGAAGCTTCAGATCCTGATGATCATTCTGATTGTTTCCCCGAAATATTTTATTTATTTGTGGGAACATATTCGCGCTGTTGGATCTTACAGCACGAATTTTGTTGTTCCAATACAAACTCACAGATGTTCTGTAAAACTTCAAGTTTTGTCTGTCAGTAAACTGCCTGTACAAGAGTTTGAGTCTTGAAAGGAGTCCACCTTTCTTTCTTGCATTGCGTCGATTGTCGCGTTGCGTTACGTGTTCGTGGTGCCTGTGGCGTAGTATCTTTCTGTCCATTGTCTGTTTGATTACTTCGTCCATGTCTTTGACAGGTTTCTATTGTTAGGTGGAAAGAGGCGTTCGAAGTGAGCGCTCCGGTCAGGTATTGGGTAAGGCGAGGCCAACGCATCCTACTATAATCATAGGGTTGCAAATAGACATGCTCTCCCATCTCTGCAAATTCGTCAGGTACTGTTATTACGGCACTAAGTCCGCAATGATCACTGTCGTATGTAGACAGCCAGTTTCAGTCGAGAGTCAAGCAGCATAAGATCCAGATAGGAGCCGCTTCTAAGATACGACGGTCTATCCGTTGCGAGTATCTTGAGTCTATATTCCATGCTCTGCAGAACCCACCAATGGCTTAGTAGGCTCCCCTTGGTGTTGGGACTGTTATTTCCCCAATCACCATGCTAGGCGTTTAAATCGCCGGCCAGAACGTAGAAGTTTTCTACCGAGTTTAAGCGCAGAGAACGAAAAAGTATCTCGAGCTCTGCGATAAAAACATGGGGTTGAGGTGCTTCAGGTGTATAAGCCGCGACAATATACAGGGTGTCCCACGAGCAGTGTGCCAAAAAGCTACAGCGTGTAGGTCTAGTCAAGACAAGAAAAAAATCGTATGGGAGGGGGGGGTCTATTGCCCCCCGTTTAGCCGGGAGGGGCAATTTTCTAAAAAATTGACTTATTTTGGAAAAATAATTATTAAAAATCAACAGTTACATCCACAACGGCACGATATACCTTTTTGTAAAGTCAGAAACCTCTTCTTTCATATTGATTTTAAATGAAGCTGTTTTAAGGAGCAGTTTTTGAGAAATTAATTTTCAAACTCAAAATTTTGAAAAAAAATTGAAAAAAAAAAATTTCGAACTATTTTTTTTCAAAATTGTATGTAATTAAGTAGTAATTTTTTTTCAAAAATTCAATGCTCTCATTAGTTTTTAGTTAAAAAAAGAAAACCGGATGGAAAAATGTCTTGTAGTTTCTGAGAAATTAAAAAAAAACCTCAACCATTTTTTTCTAAGAAAAACCTTTTTTTTTGGTTTTAACGCGGCTGGACTTGTAGGCAAATTAATGTATGAAAGGTTGACCTCTTTTTTATTATTTTTAAAAAAATTCGGAGTTTTATGAGGATACAATAAAGTGATACACTATTGGAATAACCCTGGATTAATTCTTTTTTTTCATTGATAACGCCTGAAAACTGACCTGCGAATTTCGGCTGGGTCCGCCCGCCGCCGATGGGTTCTATCCGAATTTTGAATTTGGTCCGACGCAATCCCTCCCTTAGTACAAGGAGGATGGCTATTATGCTTGGAGTGCCCAAATCTAGAGTATGGAGAGTGCTTCATACCGAAAACTTACACCCGTACCATTTTAGGCCAGTTCAGGGACTCACCTCAAACGACAAGTTTTTGAGAGCAGAGTTTTGTCGATCATTATTGCTTCGAGATGAAACTGAACGAAACTATTTTGCAAGGATATTCTGGACGGATGAAGCACAGTTTACCAGAGATGGGGTTACTAACTTCCACAATTTGCATCATTGGAGTAGCACCAATCCACACAACAAAAAAACAAAATAAATCACAACACCGCTTTAGCTGTAATGTTTGGCTTGGTATTGTTGGACAAACTGTAATCGGGGCCCGGTTTTTGAATGCCGTTATTTAGGGAGAATCATACCTGCAGTTCCTACGAGACCTTTTGCCCGATTTATGGACAACGTTCCTTTGGCCATAGCAGATAATTTAATCTACCAGCAAGATGGAGCACCAGCACACTACAGCTTACGGGTTAGACACTGGCTGGATGATCATTTTAGTGACCGTTGAATCGGAAGAAGGGGCCCCACGAAATGGCCACCTAGATCACCAGATTTAACTCCTCTAGATTTTTATGTGTGGGGATTCATGAAAAATTATGTTTACGAAGTGGAAATAGTATCTTTGGAACAACGGATTGAAGTCGCTGGAGTCAAATTGCAGGAAAATTTGTCAAACATAGACTAATGTGCAGCCATTAGAAGAAGATATAATCTTTGCCTTCTAAAAAATGGGGATCATATTGAAAATTTATTATAATAAAACTCCGAATTTTTTAAAAATAATAAAAAAGAGGTCAATCTTTCATACATTAATTTTCCTACAAGTCCAGCCGCGTTAAAACCAAAAAAAAAGGTTTTTCTTAGAAAAAAATGGTTCGGGTTTTTTTTTTATTTCTCAAAAACTACAAGACATTTTTGCATCCGGTTTTCTGTTTTTAACTAAAAACTAATAAGGGAATTGAATTTTGGAAAAAAAAATAGTACTTAATTACATACAATTTTGGAAAAAAGTAGTTCGAAATTTTTTTTTTCCAATTTTTTTTCAAAATTTTGAGTTTGAAAATTAATTTCTCAAAAACTATTCGTTAAAACAGCTTCGTTTAGAAACAAGATGAAAGAAGAGGTTTCTGGCTTTACAAAAAAGTATATCGCGGCATTGTGGCTATTACTGTTGATTTTTAATAATTTTTTTTCCAAATTAAGTCAATTTTTTAGAAAATTGCCCCTCCCGGCTAAACGGGGGGGAATAGACCCCCCCCTCCCGTACGATTTTTTTCTTGTCTTGGCCAGGGCTACACGCTCTAGCTTTTTGGCACACTGCTCGTGGGGCACCCTGTATAACCTCTTACCGCGTGGCATTGAGTCGGTCCCTTCGAATTATTTTATAAGAACTGTGCCTGATTTTGTGCTTCTGGTTTAGTTTTGTTCGCCAACCAGAAGCACATCGGGGCTTTCGTCCTGCAGCAAATTAAAAGCACATCACTCTTCGTTCGATCCTAATAAGTGAATTAATATTCACCAACAGGATTCTTAAGTGTCTCTCAGCCAGCGCACCCATTACGATTCAAGGTGCACTAGGCCCGGCAGAAGCGATAAACTCGGGTCGCCTGTTCGCGGATCTGCTGTTTAAGCTGGCCGATCTATCCTTGAATAGTAAACAAGATCGAGCGCAGGTCCACCTCGGCCTACGGTGCCTTGGAAACAGGCACGGGGGCTTTGGGAGCAACCACCGGCTTTTCTACCGTCAGTCCCGGACCTGCCGCAATTTGGGCGTATGTCATCTGGGGCGTAATGGCTGGTGTTTGTAAACGTCCCGAAGGACGTTTCTCCTCAGGCTTCTGCTTACGAGCTAGATTTAATTTACTAAGTTCTTGGAACTTAGGACATCCTCGATAATTTGCAGGGTGTTCCCGGTTCCTACAGAGCACGCACTCGAGTTGCTCCCTGTCCGCGACTTTGTCTTGGGTTAGGTCGCATTCCTCGTTTTTGTGGTGCTTTGTACACTTAACGCATCGAGGCTGCATTTCGCAGTTCGACGCGGCGTGCCCGATCCTTTGAAAGAGGATACATTGTAAAATGATCCAGTGTCTCTTTAATTTTTCTCAGTTTACAAATTGACTGCCTATGACATTGATGGTCTTTAGGCCATCAAGTTTGCTATTGGGTGTGAGCTGTACCAGGAAGAAAGGTAGGTTCCGCTTCTCTGGCCCTTACCGTGATATACGGCTTGACTCCCATGAACACGAGCTCCTGACTCTCAAACTTTTTGAGCATTTGGAGCACTACTTCGGGGTCGGTAGTTGGATTTACGCCTTTAGGGAGCATTGTCTGCAACCTCTTTGGAGTATATGAAAAAAACTCTGTCGTCGACATTTTGAGCAGTTCTTTGACCTGCTTATGCTGTTTTGCAGTGGAAAGCATGGCGGTCTTCGCCCAGACGCTTAATATAAAATTGTTTACCAATGCTTTTTTTTGGCTGCTTCTCTTGCGTCTATTTCTGTTGCGGCTGCTTCTGTTGAGCCTGCATCTGTTGCCATTCTCGCTGCTGTTTCTGTAGATGCTGATGCTCTTCCTGTGAGGCTTGTTGTTGTTGCTGCTCCTTCTGGCGCCTTGGGGCTTGTTTAGCGACAACAGCATTTAATTTTCCTTACAAAAATGCTTTACCCCTACCGGGGAACCGAACTCGCGAATTCTTGGCTAGCGACCAGGCACTTAAACGCTATGTCAACTTGATGTTTTCCGATTCCTCGTTTGAATGCGCAGTAAAGCTTGTGTTGTTTATTTACGCACTACTTAGGCGAAACATGTCCGAAGCCTTTCGTAGTCTTTGATCAACTGACAGAAGCCGAGGTCATATGATCGATGTGTTCCAATCATAATTGCCATAGACCAAACTTCACCAACCATTAAGAGTCAACGAGTTTTTACTTCTTTAGAAAGTTGCGGTATCCTGTATCAATATTCTGCATGCGTATCCTCTCATGATTCTGTGTCAGTAGCCTGCGACATCCTATTGGACCTTAATCAGCTTATTAAACGGACGCCCATATCGGTGTAGAACCTAGTTGTTCCAACTTTTCTGAGTTCTAGTCCACTTGTTCATAGGTTTCTACAGTAATCTTTCAGAGCTCTACACCTATTGGAAATATGTTCAAAAAATAACAGGAATTTCAAAATTTAGTGAGTATTGGCCTCATTCGTGTGATCGATTTTCATGTAGTTCTGAAAGTATTTGAGCAATTTGGAAGAAACATGGTCTTTTTTCAGGACAAGGCACTGATACCCCAGACAGATATGATGAATTTGGTGTGTTCCGAACCATACCGGTTAAAGAGAGAAAAACCCGAGCTCTCAGCTGTTCCTTCCATGTCATGTCTGCATGGGTACCCACATATGTAATTCAAGACCCCGCTGTCACTCTACATGCAATAATTCATCTGTAACACCCCTCATAGTATACCATTAGAAATTCCATCAACGATCATTAAACCTTCCGTCTTCACCACACCCTCGTCAAATCCGTCACCCATCACGCCATTGCATGACAATCAGTATCCACTACTATCGGTTACCAGTATCCACACTCGGAGTCCAATTAAAAACCGGCAAACGCATCGTAATCTCTTCAAACTCATTCACTCGAAGAAGAGAAATTCTCTTTACATACACAACCGCCAAGCACTCGAACTTGCGCTGCGTGTTTGGTGGCGACGTCTTACTTCTCAGTAACCGTGCGACTCCACGCCGAATGAGGATCGTAGATTGATAGAGGTTGGACTACGCGTTCGTTTCGATTGTTTACTTATTTTGTCATAGATAAAAATGTCTAACCATTTAATCCCTGAAATATTTCCATGATAATGTAGTGCGGTACAATAGTTTTTTGTGTAAGGTTTGAAAACGATCTACAGAGATACAGAGAAGTGTCTACCGGATGCTGGGACCGAAGGGGAAAGATACATTCACCATTTCGAGGAATATGCACTCTCGTTAATTAAGGAATGTGAAATACGAATCAAATAGGCCAGGTAAACAACAAACGAAGCAACAAATAGACCGACGATCGGACAAGTTGTTCGAGGTTTACGTCTTTCGTATCTTCTCGCGATCGTTTCGTAGTTGTATCCGATCGCGTGCAATCGAAATTTCTCTCTTTGCTCTGAATAAGAAATTCACAAAGAAAAATTAAAGAAATGTCAAAAAAATCATAAAAAATTCTCTGTGAATACGGCGATACAGCGATCGACGACGATCCAAGTGGTGATAGATTGTTTTCTTGATCGTTTAACGATCGTCGAATGAGTGGATCGATGTGCGTGGCAATGTCCATCGAAGTTATGGGAACGAATCAGTGCGTTGCTATCTTGTGAATTTATTACAATTTTCTTCGGATTTTCGTTGAGATTTATGCGACTTACACGATCGCGATCGCGACGCGGGGGATCGGTGACGAAATATTCGCATTTGTCACAGGTTAAGTGGACCAAATGGTTGTCGTGCGTACGTTGTGTCCAAAATACCGATTATCGCTGGTTTGCCTGTGTTTTGCGATAAAATGATATCTCTACATAGCTTCGGTCATACAGCCATCTATACGTGTTGGGTAGATACTTCACCTTGACTACAATCAGCTGGTAAACACAATAATTACACACTTGAAAGGGGAGACCAGAGAAAACAGAAAAGAAAATAAAGAAGTGAAACAATAGAGGTAATTGTTTACCTCCAAGTGAGTTGTACCTCATTGTTATTTGCCTGTCCGTGCGTCCGTAACAAAGTATCCATAACGCAACTCTATTCAAGTGCTCGCAGCCGGTTTTATTCTCGTAACTACTTCTGGGAAATTAAAGACTACATTTATAATTAATCCATTCGATGACTAAGAGATACGGATATCTCCTCGTTTCATTTCGCTGCGTTGCGTTCTCTGTTTTTGTTTTGAAGGTGAAAATTGGTAGTTTTCTTGGATAACTGCCAGTAAACGGTGTTCCACGTGAATTTGAATAGTTTACGGTGAGATACGAGTTCTGAGGTGGGCGAATCGATTAAAACACATGGATCAGATGATGACACTGGGCTTGTTGGATAAATAATTGGATACTAAATAAAAAAATCATTTTTTTCTGGGGTAAGTCGGAATGTTGTTTGTTTGATTAGGAAAGTGACATTTATTTTGAATGTTTCAAGACCTTTGGTTGCTATTAAGTTGTCAGCGAGACAATGCAGTTTATGAGGCAACATTGAAGGTCGCATGGTTGGTTGTCACCTTAACCCGTTTTAATAAGTTATTTATGGATACAGGCATAGACAATTTAGTTTCTCAACACCTTTACACCGAAGTCAGAAATCGGAAATGTCTGCATATGAAGTGATACAGTCCAGGACGAATATGGATATCAGCTAACAAACCTCTCCACTCGACATGGATTCCAACCAGTCAAGGTCCCCCTGTCTAAATTTATCTTTTAACACTTAAAGTCCTGATCAACTGAACTTTGATAAAAGTTCCCTGTTAGTATTCTATACGGCTATCCAATTCCTGCTGTCGCCAAAAAAATTTATTGACATGAGCTTTCCAGGTCCCAAATTATGGTGATATCCAACCAAAATATTGTTTCTAAAAGGTATAAAGATTTTGTAATAAACAACTCTGACCCTTATCCTGATCCCCACCCTAATGCCACCCACCCACCTGTTAAATTCAAATTATTATGTTAGCTAATTCGTGCAGGTTCAAGAGTGTACGCTCTTATGGTGTTTGTCACACAACCTGAACGGGATGCAGATGGTTTGTGTCGAAGATGTTCGTTCACTACTCTCCGGGGGTGTTTGTCCTAGATAGGATTTGAGTGATTCGACTGAATTTGCGTTGTTTGTAGTTCACTGTAACTCTTTCGTTTCCATGTCATTAAGGTGTTATATTGAAAATACACACACAGCAAGATAGTGATTTAAATTGATGTTGGCTTTTAGCCATTACCGACGCTGAGAAAATAATTTAGTCACATCTTCAGATGTAAAGATCACGCATTAGTTTCTGAAGATCCTCTTAAGCCGGCACGACGTTTAGCCAGCCCTACTCCCGATTAGTTGAGATCCCATATTACTCGTGGGGATTACTTTCTCTCGAATGACCCAACGGCCTCTTCATCCACTTATGATGATATCCAAGTCACTGCGTTATATAAAAGGTGCTTGTCATAAATAAGCCAAGATAGTCGAATCCTTGATTATTTGACTACTTTCGAACCATCGACCAAGCGATGATGCTGCGCGTCTTTTTTCGAAGACGGCTCTTTAACCACTTCTGCTTTAAAGTTCTCAGATCGTGCCTCTTGTATGAGCCAGTGAGTCCCGCACATTTTTTTTGCAGGGACAATGCGTCACTCTGTCTGAACCGATTTTTTACATCAAATATATATATTTTTTTTTAATTGGAGTAGTTAGTGCTAAGAAATGCCTGCTATTCAATTAGACGAAGAGTCCCTCTACTTTCTTAATAAAGGTGAGAATGTCCCTCGTTGGAGCTGAGCTGATCGCCTTAGAAGTCATGATTTCTCTTCCTAAGATGGTAGAAGGCAGGACACTCGCATAGTATGTGCTCTGCAGTTTCCTCGTCCTCTAGACAAATTCGACACTCGGTTTCAGACGAAAGGTTAATTTTGTTGAGATGATATCTCAGACTACAGTGTCCCGAAAGGTAGCTAACCAGTCTTCTGATATCCACTCAATTATAAATATATCCACTCAATAAGATATTGATAGAGTGTTTGTTTAGAGGCCGTATGAATCTCTTCGATTGTCGAAACTGTTCCAAAAGTGCAGGTGTCTAAGAGGAAATTAGTCTTTGATTTGGGGATTCCGAGGAAAGGTTCGGCACCTATGTACCTTTTGCTGGAACCTTTCCTAGCGATTTGGTCGGCGATTTCGTTGCCTTTTATGCCCTTGTGACCTGGCACCGACCAGAGTTTGACCTTATTTCTTTTGCCTAGGTCTTGCAGGGCATTGTGGCATTCCTTGAAGGATTTCGAGTTCGTACTATACGAGCCCAACGTTTAGAGCGCTGCCTGACTGTCTGAGATGATGGTTATACCTCTTATGCCAGTCTCTAAGTTTACGTTGACGCACGTTAGGATGGCGTATAGTTCGGCTTGGAAGACATTAGGACTAGTTCCCAGGGTCTTCGATATCTTAGGATCTAATCCAAAGATGCGCTTTTCCATCCTGTGCGGTTTGGATCGGTATCTCAAATCTTTGACCAAAGGTGAACGTGTGTGGTAATGCATCAGAAACTGTAGTTATCATATCCAGCTCAGGAAAGGGTTCTAGGATGGTCATGTAACCCAATTGTCTACATGTCCGCTCCGTTTCCGAGCGAAGGAGCCTGATTGCACTACGTATAGCAACGTGCAGTGGAGTAATTCCGATCAGTGACTCTTGGGCTGCCGCCGGGGAAATTGGCATGGCGCCTGTAATATCGAGACAAGCTAGCCTTTGAAAGCGTTAAAGTTTTTTGTTAAACTTTTGCCCACTATACGGCAGACGCATAAGTGATGATTAGTCTTACTATTGCGATAAGTAGATTACCTTAGGTTTCAATCCCCAGATTTTACCGTAGGTGCGTCAACAGGCCCACAGTGCCTTAGTCGCCTTTGCAAGTTTGCTTTTGATGTTACAGTTCCAGTTAGGTTTGCAATTAAGGTCAATACGTAGACACTTGACTTCTTCTGAAAATCCAATGTTTATACCGTTTAGGCAGACGGAACAAGGTTGTATTTTCCTCCCTTCTGTAAACGAGACTAAGGTTGTCTTACTTGGGTTTATCGATAAACCCGCTTTGCTAAATCAGCCAGAAATAAATTGGAGCGCAAGTGGCATGCGCTCAGAAGTCGAAATTTCGCTTTTACCTGTCACAATAACTACAAGGTCATCGGTGTATTCGATGACTCATAACCGAGGTTGGTTAACTTGAGGAGTAGGTCGTCGATGACTCTCGAGCAGAGAAGGGATGAAAGGACTCCGCCTTGTGGGCATCCTTTAGCTGCCGATATTATCTCAGAGACCTCTCCGGATGTAGCTGATATAATACGGCTCGCAAGCATCGCTCCAACCCAATTGTTAGCGGGGTGGTCTACACCTCTCCGGGACAGTGCAGGGGCGATTGTGGTGTAGCCAGTATTATCAAATGCCCCCTCAATACCGAGGAAGATGCAAATAGCCATCTACTTGCGTGTGAAACTATCTTCCAAATGCGCTACAAAGTGATGCAGCGCAGAGGTGTTTGATTTTCTAATTTACCCTCTAATATGAAGCTCCATCAGTTTTTCCATTGTTTTTAGTAGGGAGGATGTTAGGCTGATGGGGCGATGGGATTAAGGTTGTTAACTTGGTTTTTTAATCTTAGGAATGAAGACAAGGTTGACTTCTCTTCAGATTTGAAGCAGGACCTAAACAGAGCTAACAGAGCTATCAGTGGTGCTAGAATTATGTCTAAGCCTCTCTGGAGAAAAGCAGGAAAAACGTCGAAGACATCAAAAGCCTTAGTCAGTTTATAACTAATTACCGCCATTTCTGACTCGAGGGTTCAAAGCTTTGTTGACAACCCTTCGTCAAGCCTCTATGTTTTGCCGTTCTATTCCATCTTCTCTAGGTCCATTTATATTGGTCTCCCATCTACGTTCTGGCCTTATTGGCGGTCTCCTTCCCTCCGGTTTTCCACTCATTATTCTTTTGACTGACAATTCTACTTTGTGTCCTACCCATCTTAGTCTTCTTCGCTCACTTCATTTCCGACCTTTTTAGAGCATAGCATGTGAGTTTTGCAGGGATGTCTATAACTTGGCATGACTCTTCAGAGCTCGACTTTATAGGCTCTTTCATATGAGGCTTCTGTCTGCAAAAAATTGGTATGGGGGTCTCCCTCAAGATTTGCCGCAGTGTGAAAGTCTTTTCTGTCGTTTGTTTTTCCGTCCTAAAACTGTACTGATAGGACCCTTTCAGATTGTTCATGAACAGTTTTAGGCGTTCAGACAGCACGGTAGATCTTATAAGCGATGTTTAGGAAACTTATTCCCTTATAGTTGATGCAGTGGGGGGGATCTCTATACTCTTTCTTATAATCCGAACAAACAATGCTGAGACCAATCTTTGGTCAGGCTTTTCTTATATTAAGTCTTACAGAAAATGTACTTCCTAACCAATTCCTCTCCTGTTGCTTAAAATAATTCAGCAGGCTATCTGCCTGAGCAAGCAATCTCCAGTTTGAATATCGCTTGACATAGCGACTATCAAGTCAATTTTACGGAATCTATCTGATAGCAGAATTTTTATTATCATCGTTGTTATTCGCTCTTAAGAAGTGGTCTTTTTATATTCCCAGCATCGGCTGTAAATCCACTACAAGTTGTGTGTTCATTTCTATATACTTCTGCTCTGGGCTTATAGCCTTAATATGTTCGCTTTACATCTTGGTAGAGCTATTTGTGTAATAGCATTTCTTCATCCCCTAGATTTTGCGCTTCTCGCGCTTCTCGTGCTTTTTCTTTTTCTTCTCAGAAACGCAAGCTCATCTCTTCTTTTCTGTCTATAGAGTTCACGAGCAGCTCTCCTCTGAAGATCCATCGAGTACGTGGGTTGATATCAAACGCATCAGAGGTGGCTTCCCTGATGGTGCTTTGACAAGGCCTCTATTACTGTTCTATGGTTTGTGCAAATTGCACCGAATTTTAAGAGAGCTTGAAGAAATCTTCATCGGTCTTGGATGCACAAGTTGATGTTTGCTTCTCGCAAAGTTTGGATAACCAGGATTGGAAGAACGCCTGACGTAGAATGTATTGTGTTTAATTTGGTTGGTTGGGAACTGATCAAGAGATCAGTAGGTACTTTAAATTTGTAATTCTTGTGTGTTTTTAAACTACTTTTCCGAAAAAGATTCCCTACTTATGATATTGTGATTTTTTGCGTGAGTATATGTTTTTTTCCAGATGCGAAAAAATTATATTTTTGGAACACCGTGCCCTAGTGGTTATTAAGTTGTCTTCTGGGGTTCGATAACCATAACAGTTAAATAATCAAAAATATATTTTATTGACAAAACGTTTCTGTGAAAGGTGGAGTTGGAAGTCGGTAATAAACAGTATGCTCCTGAAAGAGAATTTTTCAGTAGGTACATAACAATTTTGAATTTTAATACAAACGCACCCTTAAACCTATTTTATGATCTGTCAATGGCAAAATACCAGTCATGGCTTACGTTTTTACTATGGTCAAATTCGATAAAAATATTAAAAAATTACTATCGAAACTACTTTTTTGTATAAGCGAATTTAAAAGTTATGATAGTGGTCATAACAGACCTGACAATGCTGTAACCTCTATTCTGCTCTATACCATTCTAGTGGTCTTGGCATGTAGTTCTGCTAACTTTATATTCTGGAGCGATATTAACAATAACCTTTTGGACAAATATCGTTCAATTGACTCAATGATCAAACGAGCTTAAGTCAAAAAATTTACTTTTCTCAAGCGTCAAGTAGTGGGAAGACTACCTCGACTGACTTATTTGCTGCAGCCAAAATGCGGTACCTTTTTCTAATTCTATTCTGACAACATCGATCTTTCCCATGCAGTGGAAAGAAGCTAAGATTACTCCCTTCCGAAGATGTCAATAGGAACTGCAGTGGAACACCGTCCACTGTCAATTCTGCCGATCTTTCAAAAGTATTTTCGAGAAAGCCATCTTAATCCAAATATAACAATAAGAATATCTTTCACGTAAGAAAATCATTCTGGCTTCCACCCAAAACGGAACTGCAAAACTATTTTGTCGTTGGTTGTTGATAATATCAGAAAAGTATTATAGTTGATGTAAATCATCCTATAATCCTACCACCCCTCGATGTCTCTAAAGCTTCCGATACAGTCTACTATTCTTTGCTTAAAACTTAAGAAAGAGTGTAATTTCTAAATATTTGTCGCGAGGCTCTTAAGTTCCTACTTGCGAGGGTATAGCAACGAGTTTTAGCAGAGGAAGGGCATTCATATTTTTTTCCGGTGAAGAGCGGGATTCCGCAAGGTTCGATCCTTGGCCCATTGCTATTCGTTGATTCCGCCAAAAATATTGCCCTGAACTTTAATCGAACCTTTATGACCTGCTGTCCTTTGATTCTTATTGTTGAATACACTCCTTCTTCTAACCCTGTTGACAATATCCTGTAGACCAAGAAGTCTGACATTGTATATAATACTCGTAGACAAGTTATGTCTACGCATCAATATTAATGCTGCATCTGCCTGTGTTAATAAAGATTGTGATTCGTCCATTCGTTAGGGCTGTGTTATCCGACTACGTGAGAGATTTTACGCAAGAATATTCGTCTAGAACCTTACAAGATACCTCTCATGCAAGAACAGAAATCGATCGACCAGCCACACCATCAAATTTCGGTAAGTGGGCCCTAGAAACACTGGAGGAAGCTTTTTTATCGAAAATTGTTTTGTTGTTGATTTCTGGTTTTATGGTCTTAATAACCAGAACTGAAGTATTTGGTCAGATGAGCCACCTTAGATAATACAAGAGCAGCCAATGCACCCGGAAAAAAATATTGTTTGGTGGGGTTTATGGTCCGGTTGAATCACTGGCCGTATTTTTTCAAAGAAGACAACAACGGTGAGGAGAACAACGTTACCGACAAAGGCGCTCGCTATTGTTCAATGATTTCGAACTCTTTTTGTCCAAAATGTACCTGGTCGATATGTGGTTCTAGCAAGACGGCGCTACATGTCACACAGCATGCGAATCGATGGACCACTTGAGGAATGAGTTTGACAAAAAATTTGTTTTCTCGTTTTGCACCGGTAGACTGGCCAGTTTAATCGTGCCAGTGACTCAAAATTGGACTCTCCGTATGGACTATCTAAGAAGAAGTCTTGGTTACAATTTGTAAAATATCATCATCAAAAAGTAAATGGCAAGCATTGAGTTGTCAACTCAAATAAAAGCACTCATACACATTTGCATTTTTGCTTTATTTTTTTTTTGGCAATTAAAAACCAAATGCTAAAAGATTCAC
Organism: Merodon equestris; assembly: GCA_958301585.1. Taxonomy (NCBI): domain Eukaryota; kingdom Metazoa; phylum Arthropoda; class Insecta; order Diptera; family Syrphidae; genus Merodon; species Merodon equestris. The sequence continues at coordinate 105,792,556 of OY284415.1, forward strand.
ATATAATTAGAATAATTGGAACTAGTTATAACTCCCCCTGTGTTCCCTCCTTCGTTGAAACTGTCACAAATCCTAATTTTTAATCTTTTTAAATTGTAAGAATGAATCAACGAACTGGTTGAAGTACCGAAAACACCAGCCGCAAGTGTTCAAGCTCACAGTGAGCCACATTAGCCAATTCCACGCCATTCACAGAAATTGGGAATCTCTCAGATCAAAGATCTGAGCCTTTACTCGTACAAGATCAAATTAGCTCATTTAAAGCGCCGAAACTTCTCCCATTGGAGTCTGCAAAGTTTGGAGAAAATCTTCGTCATCGTTCTCATTTTTGGATTAATGGCTTTATTAATAAACAACAAACTAACATATGTATGTATGCTTCGAGAGACTCTATTGTGTCCACAAAAGTGACCTTATGGTGTGGATTTCATGCCGGATGTGTAATTGGACCGGTTCGCAGCTATCGTGGCATGTTAGAAGAACATTTTTGGCCAGCATCAGTGTCATGTGAAGCATGTCACACAGCTGGTCAAAGAATTGATCTATTGAAGGGGAAGTTCGGTAATCCTGTAATCTCGCGAAATTCCCCGGTCGAACTGTCCCCTCGCTCATGCGATTCAGTGAAGTTGAATTCCTTTTTATCTTCTTCTTCTTTTCCTTTTTTTCGGCGTCGTTATGGTCAGAAGTGTAGGACCATAACCTTCCCACTTAACTGCATTCCTACTGGTCCGCTTGTGGGGTCCGCCGGTTTGACCTCAGAAAGTAGCGGCAGGCTTCCCGGTTTGGGATTACTTCATCGCTGAGGCCAATCAAATGCTGGTGTTTTTTCATTTGTTTGCACCAATTGTTTTTCGGCCTGCCTTTTTTGCGTGTTGAAATTGGAACGTTGATTGATATTGCCTTTTGGACGGGGTTCAAAGGATCTCTCCTTTGAACATGGCAATACCAACTGAGTCGGTCGCGCTCTATCTTTCTTGTGATGGTTTCTTTTACGTGGAGGCTTCCTCGGATCTTTGAATTTCTAATTCTGTCACGCTTTGTTACTCCCGCTGTCATGCGAAGCATCTTCATCTCAGCTGCCGCTAATTTGCTCTCATACTTTTTGTGCATTGTCCAGCATTGTGTACCGTATGTGAGCGCCGGACGTACAACTGAAGTGTAGAGCCTTCCTTTCAGCTTAGGGGACATTTTTCGATCACAGAAGATGGCGGAGTTTTCCCGCCACTTCATCCACCCTACGCTTACGCGATGGTTGATTTCGTCATTACAAGTTGCTTCTTTATTAATTATAGATCCCAGATATTTAAACTTTTCACACTTGGGAAGCACTCTTCCATTCAAGTAAATGTCTGGAATAGGCTGATGAGGGTCAGAGAACGGGCAGCACAGATACTCTGTCTTCTTTGAACTAATACGATACCCGTGTCCCTCGAAAATGTCCACCCACACATCAAGTGCTCGTTGTAGGGACGCCTGATCATCACTTATAATCGCTCCATCGTCAGCAAAGAATAGCTGGTGCACATTGGGGTCCGTCACTTTTCCTTCCAATCCAATCAAGGACTGCTATAAAGAGCAGTGGGCTGAGGACGCTCCCTTGGTGTACACCGATTTTGATTGCGAACTCTTCGGTGACTCCTGCGGTGCATCTTACTCTTGTCGTTGCTCTATTGTACATGTCCATGATCACTCGCACGTAGGTTTCTGGAACTCCTTTTTGTCTTAGCGCTACCCATAAAAGATCTCTTGGTTGGCGGTCAAAGGCCTTCTCGAAATCAACCAACACCATATGCAAGTCCTTTGACGAATCACGATGCTTTTCTATCATGACCCTTATACTTTGGATTGCATCTGTTGTTGATTTACCCGAGACAAACCCGCACTGGTCATCAGATAGTCGTATTATTTTCCGCAGTCGGCTATCTAATACCCGTTCAACGATCTTCATGGTGTGCGACATCAGCTTGACAGAACGGTAGTTATCACAATTTCGCGTATCACCCTTTCCTTTGTGCAAAGGAAGAAGATAGCTTTCACTCCATTGATTAGGCATAGTGTCGCCTCTCATAAGTTTGGAGATAAGAACCATGAGCCATCTAGACCCGATGTCTCCCATCTTTTTCCAGAACTCATAGGGTATCCCGTCCGCCCCAACAGCTTTTCTTTTCTTGGAGTTTTTAACCGCGTACCAAACTTCTTCGACTGTGATGTCGGATATTTCGGCATGATTCGGGGCGGCTCTTGGAAAGTACACTCGCGGAAACTGTTCGTTCAGAAGTTCCTCGCAATACTGTCGCCATCTGTGGAGAATTTTTTCGTTTTCCACAAGGAGTTGGCCTTCAGCATTGTTAATAAACTTTGGGAATCGAATCTCCTGAGCATTTCTTCTTCTCTGGGCGGCTATCTTAAAGATATTTACTCCTTTCTTCAAATTGCTTTGTCGAAGCTCCTGGGTAGCCTGGTTCCTGTCAGACGCGGAAGACGATATTTCTTCCAACTCCTGATAGAGGCCTTCCATGCTTTTCGCTTTGAATTCGGCGCACTTTTTCTTCGCGATACCTTTGCAATATCTATATACCTTTTCACGGCGAGCTTTTTCCTCTCTATTAGTAGAAGAGCACTTTGACCAAGCTTGGAAAGCCATTTTCTTTTCGTGTATCACTGCTTTGGCTTCGTCTGTCCACCACCAGGTTTCTTTTGCGTGTTGGCAGGGGCCTTTAGATGTTCCGAGCAGTGATTTGACTTTCTCCAGGCCAGATTGTTGTAGGGAATCCCACATGTCTTGTGCTCTGCACTCCTCATTACCGACCTCATCGATAATGGAAGAGAGGTAGTTTTTCATGTTTGTAATAAAAGCTTCGCCTCCAGCTTATACCACTTGATTCTCTCAGACACCTTCGTTTGCTGCTTTGACTTCTTACTCGTCTCCATAAAAAATTCAGTCAGGAGGAGATGGTGTTGAGGGGCGATCGCGTCTCCCAGGATCACTTTGCAATCTTTAACTCGTGGCTTCATGAAACTGGATACCAAATGATAGTCTATTTGAGTTTCATTTCCGCCGCTGCTATAAGTGATCAGGTGCCGGCTTTGTTTGACGAACATGGTATTTAGCACTATAAGACCGTACGACTTTCACATGTTTAGGATATCTTCACCTGAAGAGTTCCTGGTGCCGTATCCCAGCCCTCCGTGGTAGTCTTCATAGTCTTCGCTTGTCTTCCCGACATGTCCGTTTAAATCTCTCCCAACAAACAAAAGCTCTTCCTTTGGGATGATTTTGACAAGGTTGTGGAAATCTAGCCAGAATGCATCTTTTTCTTTTTGTTCGCATCCTACTTGAGGGACATATGCGCTTACGTTGTTCCACACCTCACCATGCATCACCAATTTGAGAGCCATTAAACGGTCACTGGACTTTGAAATGGTTAAGACGTTGCCAAGTAGCTCTGCCGCAAGGATGATGGCGATTCCGTTTTTTCCTTGTTCCAATCCATAGTAAAACATCTTGTAGGCTTTTGTTTTCACGTCCAAGAAACGTGCCCGATTACCGGTGTTTCGCCATTTCGTCTCTTGTACGCACAGGATGTCTACTCGCCTTCTAACCATCATTTCTTCAAGCTCATAGCCGCAACCACTCATGCTTCCAACGTTCCAACTCGCGACTCTAAAGTGTGGCTTACGCCGTTCCATTACTTTGCTATCCCCCGGAAATTCTATAGCTCTGACCCGAGCATTGCTGCTCGTCCCAGGATCACGACCATTAGTAGTGCCTGGCGGGGTAGTGCTTTTCCTTTTAGCGTTCGTTTCCATAATGCTACGGTTTGACCGTTTTCTTTCTTCCCCTCCTTTTTTTGACACGGGCATGCTCCAGATTTTTATTTATTTTTTGTTTGATCTTACTCTTACAACACCGGTGATCTCCAGTCGTGTCAACCCACTGATTTGCATGCACACTTGTGGGGCAGTTTAATAGTGGTATATGCACCTTGGTGTTTTCTAAATTGCCTAGATGTGATTTTTGTTTACCTTTGTTTTAGTCGCCTTTTACGACAAGCGAGAGGTATCGCTGCAGGGATATTCTTAACCCGTTCCTGCACAGGTAATTCCTTTTGAATTCCTTTTTATAAGACTATCAATGTTAAGTCGTTGGTTTATGCGAATAAGCCGACTACGTTAGAGAAGTCCAGGACTAATATCGCATGCGCAATTGCCAATGTTTCCACCGACATGTGTGGAAGAGTCCTGATTGAAAAGCTTGTAGTACATAAGTAATATCAGTAATATTAGTTCTTAAAGGAGATTAAATAATATTTTTGAGTGGAAGTTAATGAAAAATTTACCATAAAGAAGTTGTTCTATATATTGCAGGTTTCACAACCTGTGATAGGCTCCCCTCTCTCCATAACTTGGTTTGTTATTACTGCCAGAATAGGCTTACTATTTAGTGCTTACACCGAATGACGAATATCAATTTGTTTTTTATTAGGCACAGGGGTTTTGGCTAAAAAAGTTTGATTTGAAGACCAGGCTGTTGCCGCGATTCGAGCACGGAGAAATCGGCGTCATAGGACAGTATGCTACCTGCTACAACAGACAATAGCTAGCCAGGCAACATATAACCCGACGATTGTATCCGGCCTGGCAACATTACCTACACCATCAATCGTTATGACGAATAAAAATTTATCGCTAATTGTGGTTCGGTTTATTTTTTTTAATTGCCTCCGTTCATAATCGATGTTAAGTAGTCACGTAGCGCGAACACGACGTAAACATGCCAACTATTTATTAATTTTCACTTTTCAGCGGCACGTCGCGAAACAAAAATAATTTCTACGTGTGACTTGAGTCACACGCCTTACATGCCGACCTGGAACAATAGGCATGTTATCAGTGGCTTAGTTAAATGGGATCGTGGGCATGGGTCAACACTTTTTGTAATCCCAAATCATTTCTCCCGTTGTACGATGTTAATTAGGATTGTAGGTTCTTGACATACATACATATGTACATAGATATAGTAACCGGGTACAAGACCTATAGGCTGCCTGCAGTGCAAAACCTATAAATAACTCTTTGATATTTTGCAGTCATTTGACTTTCAAAACTTAGATAACTGATCAAACCAGTCTCAGTCGCATGAATGATTCATTAAATTCACAAAGGCGGCGTCAGCCCTTCATCTAGTCTATCACGATGACTAGTTCGTTCCCTGAATCAAAATAGTAACAAGAAAAATTTCCCGCGATTAAGTATAAAGACATCATCTTCCCATGCTCATTAGACCCTTTTTTAAGCTTACTCACCACTTCACTACTTCATTCTGGTTCGGAGCCATCGAGTGGCTGGATAGATAATGTAAACAGGAAGACATTCCAGCCTCGTGTTTTCTGAGCTCGAGCTTCCGTGGCGATGGTTAGAAACAAAACGGAAGTGTGTCAGCACGATTCACGCAAATTTATTACGACAGCCGAGAGAAAAAAAAAACAAGAATTGATCTCAACTCAACCGAAGCCGTAAGTAGATCTATTCAGTCTAATGGAACCCCACTCCAGCAATCGTACTCCGCACGAAGACAAGAGGCTCCGTAAGACTACTTAACCTGTATATGGGACAGGTTTCCACTTGGGTATTTCTGCGCTTTTTTTTTTTAATTCTACATCTATACTATGCTCAATCTGTGGAAAGACGAAGAAGTGGAAGATGCAAAGGAGAAAAAGAAACCACAACTGGCCACTTGAATGGAGGACAAGCTCGTAGACAGTCTGACGGAACGGATGCATTCAAGAAACGAAGCCACTTGGCTCCTCAACTACGATGGCGACGGACGACAATTCAATGTGTTCCATATGGAAACCCCAATTCGATTAAATACGCATGCTGGAGCGTTTTTTTTTTCTGCATTTTATTCTTCTGTCCGTCCAGACCACGTATTCACGCATTCACTAGTCCATTATTCCACACGCAGTTAGTTACTATATTTATCCGACGAATTTGTTGATGTGTGTGCGAATCTATTTGCTTTTGTTTCTTATATAAGCGAAACTGCAGGGGTAGGCTTAGTGCTCGGCGGTTGAGTAGAGAGCTGGTGGCCAGTGCTGGTGAGACTTCTCAGCAACTCGGTGCTTCCGAAGTGCAATGACTTTTTCGATTGGGTCAGTTCCTTATGCCACGACACTGGGGTTAATTAAATAAGTACTTGTTCTCGGGATTAAGTGAATCCAATGTGCTGGTAGCGGATCGACAGATGAGGTCAGAAGTAATTAATGCCAAGGTCAGGGAGTGACCGCTGGTATATGAAAATCGTTGGTATTTACAGGGCGAACTATTATGCTCGCCATGTTCTTGTGCATGGTATGATTAGAAATTAATATTGAGCTTCCAAGCCCATCGCAGTGGGTCGACCTGGATGACAATGCGGGTTCAAAAAGTAAAAGGAATTCTTGGTTTGTGAAATAACTTCATTAATTTGCTTAAATCAATGTTATCCATTGGATATTACATTATTATGGCCGCGTCTGTTTTACTATTTAAACTTTAATTCATTTATGTGTGCCCGCCCTTGTAGCTACTCTTGATTTTCGGGAAATAGAATAAGTTGTACGAAGTCATGTCCGAGAAATATGGAGGTTGAAGCATTATTGTTTTCATTTAGTGACTCCTGAGCGACATGTATTGGCCGTGGTTTCTATGTGATATTCGACAGTTTAAGAATAAATATTGCTGCCACACATGTTGCCTCTGGGGCATATAAAAAACCGGGCTGGCTAGCTGTGAATATATACACTCTTTTCCGACATGTTTTCCCCACAAAACTAGGAAAAAATCTCTCAATCAAACACTAGAATATCACGATATTCCCTTTACTTTTTGAACACATTTTCCATAGTTGTTCTCTAGATGACTTTGCCCAGAGCAAATGCAGCCGACCTCTATGGCTTCGCATTCAATCCATAGACGCTAATTAAGCCAATACAGCAATGCACAGCCTGTAGTTTTATTCCTTATTTTTTCGGAGAAAGAGCAATGTGTAAGGAGTGAGCCTAAGGAGCTTTTGAGTGTGAGTCATTTGGTGGTCGACTTCGGTACAGTAGAAAATGTCCTTATTCTTCTGATTTGATTTTTGTGTTCGCTCCCCTCCTTCTTCTTATTAGATGGCGCTACAGTCCGGTGTGAACCTGAACCAACAAGCGTCTCCAGCTGGCACGATCGTTTGCCAGTTGTTTCCAGTGCCGCACTCCCAGTTGGTTAAGGTCCCCTTCCATCTGTGTCCCTCAGGTTGGATTCTTCGGGCCGAAGCTGTGTTGTCCATTTGCTCTACATGGCATACCCATCTTAGACATTGGATCCGAAGACGTCGTGCTAGGCCGATGTCGCTGTACAGCCCGTACAGTTCGTTGTTGTATCTTCTCCTCCACTCTCCGTTTATATAAACGGAACCATAGATTGAGCGCAGAATATTCCTCTGGAAGCGACCAAGGATATCCTCATCCGTTTTTGTTAAGGTCCAGGCCTCTGCACCATAAAGGAGGACCGGGATGATCAGTTATTTATATAGTGCTACCTTCATTTTTCGAGATAGGGCTCTACTCTTCAATTGCCTCTTGAGCCCAATGAAGGAGTGGTTGGCAGGAGCCTGCATTTGATCTTGTCGCTGGTCACTAGTGAGCCAAGGTAGACGAAACCCTTGAACGTAGCCGTCAATCGTGACGTTCTGGCCAAGACGTCGGTGTTGTGCGTCTTTTTTGGATGACAGCATATACTTGGTTTTACCATCGGTTCCAGAAAGACCCATTTTAGCCGCTTCTGCTTCAATGCTTTTGAACACTTCATTAATGTCTCGCTATGTCAATGTCACATCCAATTACGTCAATATCATTCGCATACGCAAGTAATTGCACAGGCTTGAAATAGATTGTACCTCTCGCGTTGGTCAGTGAGTCTCGTATGATCTTTTCAAGTACGATGTTGAAGAAGTTACATGACAGTGCGTCACCTTGCCCAAATCCTTTTTTAACATCGAAGGTCTCATTTAATTCGCTACTGACCTTAATGGAGCAGAGAGAATTCTGCATTGCCATCCTGCACAATCGGATGAGTTTGGCAGAGATGTTAAAACTAGACATGGCTCGGTATAGCTCGTCTCAATAAACACTGTCATATGCGGCTTTAAAGTCGACAAAGAGGTGGTGCGTGTCCATTTGGAATTTTTGGGTCCTTTCTAAGATCTGACGCGGTGTAAAAATTTGGTATATTGGATAGGAACCTATCAGATTATCTGCAAAGGCTTTCAGGCGTTCACACAGTACAACAGGAAGATCTTGTACGCGATGTTGAGTGGACTTATTCCTCTATAGTTGGCGTAGTTATAGGGGTCTCCTTTCTTATGGACTGGGCAAACGACGCTGAGATTCCATGGCATGCTTTCCTCCGACCATATTTTCAGATGAGCTGGTGCATGCGCCATACCAACTCATCTCCTTTAAATAGCTCAGCAGTCAGGCCGTCTGCGCCCGCGGCATTGTTAGTTTTAAGCTTCGAAATAACAAGCTTAATTTCATCTAGGTCAGGTGGATAGAATTCTCTTGTATCTTCGTCCATTGCGTATGGATCATTCTGACAGCGGTATCAGATCTATCATCGCCGTTATACAGTCTGCGGAAATGGTTTTTCCATATTCTCAGCATCGACTACGACTCTACTATGAGTTGTCCGTCTTCATCCCTACATGATTCCGGTCTGGCCTTATTAATTTTTCGTAAAATTTGCGAGCGTTATTCCTATGGTAGCATCTCTCCATCTCCTTGCTCTCCTTTTTCTTCCTTATAAGCGTGTGTTCTTCTCTCTTTGTCTGCTTTAGAATTCAAGAGCGGCTCTCATTCGTCTATGTAGCATGGCTTTGTAGGCGATCGTCAAAGGCTGCGTCTCTGATTGCGCGCTGGCAATGCTTCCACTGGTGTTCTGTGGATTGTGCGATCGACGAAGATCCTCCTGCGATTGTAACTTCCCGACGTTAAACTCTTGTTGCCTTTCTCACCTCCGTAGCATCCTTGATATCCTCATTTGTAACAAGGCAGTGATTCGAGCCGATATTGGCTCCTCGGCGAGTTTTTACGTCTACGAGTAGGATGCTGGAGGAGTGTCTGGCGTCGATCGCAACGTGATCAATCTGGTGATCGCCAGGTTCCTTTATAGATATTGAAATGTGGGAATTGTGTGCTTGCTACGAGGTTACTCCCTACTAGGAAGTCAATTAGCCTGAATCCGTGGTCGGAAGTGGTGTTATGTAGGCTAAGTTTTCCCATAGTCGACTCAAAGACGTCCTCTTTTCCCAGTTTTGCGTTGAAATCCCCTAGTAAAATGTTGGTGTCATAACTGGGGCATGGGGCGCATGATCGTTCCAGGAGATCATACAAGTCATCCTTGAGTCGATCTTTTTTTTCTTCCGTAGGGGCATGAACGCATATTAGGCTTATATTCCCGAGAATGCCTTTGATGCGGATTGTTATGAGGCGTTCGCTTATATGCCGGAAGCTTATGACTTTTTGTTGAAGTCTTTTTCCAGTTGGTTGTCTGCACCTGGTCTGTTAAGGGACCCCACATTCCAAGTGCAGACTTGCAGATCTTTTCGGTTATATGGGTCGTAAACATTGTATCCGTCCGTATTTGAGGCTTGTTGTTGCTTGGTAACGAGTTTTGTTTTCCGTGATAGGGATGTTAACCGTAAGCCGTAACCTGGAGGGCCAGATTCGCTGCACACATTGGTTCACTAGCCGGCGGATGACAGGCCAGCTATCCAGGAGAGGCCGATTGAGATTGAGATTGAGCAGAGAGGGTTTTGGTATGTTAAAAACGATCAAATTCTTTGCTCTATTTGCTCGCTCCTTCACTCCGTTTTGGGTTTATTGGAAGAACATTTTCCTAAACTAGTTATTTCGCGTTTTAATAATATGAGCTGGCCACGAAGATCGTGCGATTTGTTGCCATTGGATTCATTTATGTAGGGCTTTGTATATCACGATTCGCCATTTTTTGACGCTTTGAAAACGAGTATCCTTTAAGTTATGGCCCAGATACTTCCCGATGTGTCCTTGTCAGAATCGAGTCCTGCAAGAACTCTCGGGGAGGACATTTGAATGATATTAGGCTCTATTCATAATGGCAAAATCCAAGCAGTATACTGAAATTAAAAACCCAATCGAAGTCTGAACGGTAGATGTGTTTTATTTAAATTTACTTTTGGAACCACAAATTGAATGAAAATAAAGACGAAGTTTTATGCCGAGAAAATGAGACGTAAAGAGATGGAAATAAATATTAAGAAATCAGGACTGGACAGGGAGTATTTTGTAAGGAGAAACGGAGAAAGTGATTGTCGACGACGGTAGACAGGGAAAGGGAACAAAGTGAAACATAGGAGTTATATGGATGAGTCGGGGTAAAGCGGTCTAGTTGTCTGTCCATGTTATTTACGGTGCTACTAACGTGGTGAAGCTTATAATCAGTTAGACAATCTAAAAAGGGGCATTCTTTGGCAACTTTAGGGTTGAAAGAAATATTAAACGATTGATCGTATGATAAAATCCATTTAATATTAGGAAGGTTGAACTCACCGAGGAGAAAGTCTATCATATTGATAACAAATTCATATGGTTCAATAGGTTGCCACAGCAAGATCTAAAAACAAATTCGTAGGTAAACACGTAATAGAACCGCAGGAAATGCTGGAAAACCCATATCTACAGGCTGTAAGGCTGATCCCGCTGTCAGGCAGATCTTACTCTTGTCGAATTTCATGTACTCGAACGAGATTATTGTAATGATGTCGTTAAGTTTTCCACAGTATCTGGCATTAATCTGATTAAGAACATACATTACCCAGTGATGAAGGTCACCCATCAATCAAATGATCATGTCACGTCCGTTCTTGGAAACGAGGCAAGAAGTTCCGGATCTATGTACATCAGCATGTACATAGTTGTCGTCTTTGAAACCTCATATGGCAGCATTGACAGGTACGAGCTATACCGAATCATGTCTATGCCGTCAAGTTGCAGACAGCTCTCATTGCATTGGTAGCGAGGTTGCCCGTAGGCTACGGTGGCTACCTGACTTATGACTAAGTTTAAGTATTATAGAATTAACGCTGTAGCATCACCTTGCTTGACTAAAGATGTAATAGGATATATCTACAACTTTTATTGTTCGTTATCACGTTTTGAATTTATGAATATTGTGGATCCACTGGCTTGCGTCTTTTTAGCAGTCTTCTTGAGCGATAACTTGCATATATCTTTATTTGTTTCATTATATAGCGTGACTAGGTGTCTTCTGCTTAGTAATTTGATTTCGTCTTTACATTGGGTATATGACGTCGCATTGAAGGTCTTTGTTAATGACTATTGTCTAGAGAATTTTTGTTCTTACCATTGAGTAAGATCTATATTCGTCGTATACATTCCCCGACACTTGATTACCCTCACCTACAATTTCTAGCTTAATCACAAGCAGGGGTAATATTTCTTCGGACCCATTATTAAAAGTTTTATTTTCATTATCTTTCTGCTACCTGAAGAGAAGCTTCCGGGAGTGTATGTATGTAGTGCCTCATATTCCGATTTTGTTAGTCGATATTGGCTTTATTATTGTACAATATAAAACGGATATTAGATATAAGTTATCTGTTTTCTAGGGATAGTTTTGGAGTTTTTTTCAGAAGCCAGTATACTTCTTCGAATTTATTTTTGGTTATTATTTCGTTTTACTGTTATATGGAAACAGCCCGAGGAAAAAAGATCGCCAGGAAGGCCGCGCTGTAGATGGGAAGAGGAATATAAGAATTAACCTTTTTTTTTTGTTTTTATAATTCGTGCAGGTTTAAGAGTGTACGCTCTTATGGTATTTTTCTCACAACCTGGACGGGGTGCAGATGGTTTGTGTCGAAGATGTTCGTTTACTACTCTCCGTAGGTGGTTGTCCTAGATAGGATTTGAGAATTTCGACTGAATTTGCCTGGGTTGTGGTTCATAGTAACTTTTTTGTTTCCATGTCATTAAGATGTTATATTGGAAATGCACACACAGAGTATGAATTTTTAAGTGACCTTATGCCGCAAGTGTTATGCCTTCGTCAGCACTTTTTGATCATCTCTCATTCACAATTGATGTTGTGATGTTGTTGCACAATTTTTCCGTATAGGAATTGTTTTTGACTACGGACGGGCTTGAACTGCAGACTTTCGGCTCAACAGTCGGTGATAATTACCATTGCACCACAACCACCTCCTAACGTAGGAGAGATGGAACAGAACAGCAAAGCATGGAAAAAAACATAATCATGAACAGGGAGGCTTGGCCAAGGGTGGTCAACGAGGCTCTGACCTTCCGAGCTCCGAACGGTTTCCGTATAATATACCTTGTGGCATCGTCTTTAATGATTTGCTTCTTTGTGAATCGAAGTTTCTTTTAGCGGTGTATACGACTTGTATTGTTTTGTCCTCATTTACCATAAATCCTGATATGAGGACCCAATCTACTGTCCTATCCAAAGCTATTTTAGCTTCTTATATAATAAGTTTTATATATTTGTTTGAGAGTAGAATTGTTGGGCTTGGTAAGTCTATTATACAGAAGAGATCGAACGTTAGTCCCAAAACACGTTTTTGGGATACACCTGATTCTATTGCATATTCAGAGCATTCGTCCTTACATTGGAAATAGAAATGCATGTCTTCTAAATAATTTTTTATTACTTGGTTAAAACATGAGTCCTTAAGCCAAACACTATCGAAAGTCTTTGCAATATCTTGAAATACTGAGGTGGACCGGTATGAAGTTTTTTTTTTTCTGACCACATTATTCATACGGTCAAGTAACAGCTTCTTAAACATTTTAGATACAATAGGTAATAGACTTCTCTCCTGTAGGATAGGGGTTAGAATTTACCCTTGGCTTACATGGTGCTGTCAAATATTCTCTTAAAGAGATTATCTTTTTTCGTGGGGGTAAATACCTCCTTGAATCAAATTAACTTATTCTTACTTAATAACTAAGAAGAACGGGTGAGGGGGCGCGATCCTTAGAAACTAAGATTTGGAGAAGGGAAGATTATTGAGAAGATGGCGTTTTAGGCATGGAGTGCTAGGTTGAAATCGAAGTTAATATTCAAAGTAGAAGTTGCCAGCATACGGGAAATGGGTTCATTGGAGCCGTATGCGGTGCGGTGGTGGATAGATAGAAGAGACGAGGATTCCGTATATTACGAGGGTTAGTGTAGAGTTATAAAGGGTGGCGCAGTCAATGGTACATGTTAGAAGTCTATGAATGAAGAGGATGTCAGATACTCTTCTTCTTTCCTTCGACGTACTCAAGTTGATTAGTTTAAGGCGGTCTTGATAGGGCTGTAAGAACAAAGGATTGTCCCAAGAGCGAAACGTAAGAACCGACGTTGGATGCTTCCGATTCCAGATATGTTGGTTTTTTGATCAGGGGCCACTCTTGAGATGCTTATTCAGAAGGGGCGAACAAAAGAAATATAGAGGGATCGAGTCACGTAAAGATTGGAGAATACTTCACGGAACCGAGTGCAGAGTTGGCTTTAGGAATTATACCGTCGATATACGCGCGAAAATTGAGCTCTAGGTCACAGTGTATGCCAAGATCGCAGATAACCTGAACGGTGGAGATGGGTTGATTATTGAGGAAGTATAGATGAGGGGGAGGTTTGATTCATTTAAGTGAAAAGGTAATTGATGGGCATTTGGAAATGTTAAGCTCCAAACAATTTTTGGAGCACCAGACGGAAAAGCTGTTGAGATCCGATTGAATAAGGGAAGACATTTGGTGCGAGGAAATGGTCTTAAAGAACTTGGTGTCTTCGGCATATAGTGAGAGGTGGGAATGTTTGAAGACTAACTTAATGTCGTTATTGGTAAGAATAAAAAGAAATGGACCTAGGTGGCTGCCTTGAAGAACGCCGGAAGAAACTAAGAAAGGGTTGGAAAAGGCAGATCTAAAACGAACACTGTAGTAACGGTTTTTTAAATAACAAGACATCCACTTAAACGCGGTTCAAAGCCAGGGGAAGACAGTTTGAAGAGTATTAGTATGTGGAAGATCTTGTCGAAGGCTTTACTGAAATCATTTGAAATGACGTCGACCTCATTTCCATTCTCTAGTGTTGAGAGTGTGAAGGAAACAAATTCGACAAGTTTTGTGGTTGTAGACCTGTATTTGAGGAAGCCATGGTGTTTAGAGGAGATTTCGAGATTTGGAATTTTAGAGTGCCATACAAGATACTTTCGAAAAGTTTGGGTATATGTATGACAGTTTGGCGACTATGCGGTATTTGTTAACATCACTCTCCGGACCTTTTTTATGAATAAGAGTTATAAAAGCGGTTCTCTATATCTGGGGATAGATATGAGTTGAATATTTCTGAGAGCGGGACAGAAAGAATAGAGGAAATCTTCTAAAAACAAGAATCGAATCACCACCTGATATTGCTCTTTTTCCATTTTTCTAAAATCCGCAGACACTCCTGCTTCCACACGCGGTCAAAACAAAACTACAGTAGCCGTCTACTAGATTATGCTACACGATAGTAAGTTGCTCTTGCGATACTGGCGCCATCTGCCAAATCCCTGCCAAACTCGTCCGATTGTGCAGGATGGCAATGGAGAATTCTCCCTGCTCCATTAAGGTCGGTAGCGAATTAACCGAGACCTTCGATGTGGTACTTATCTGCACTTTGCTGAGCTTTACAATTACCTTGATCAAATTGATACACAAATCTACCTTATAAATGATCCTAAATCCTTCCTACAATTTGTCAATTACAGCATGAGATTTCATGGCTTCCAAAACTCCCTCTCCTTGACTAGGGAAACCCCAAATGATCCCTATCGCCACCCAAGTTTTTGCTGACGGTATCTTTGTACCAGCTCATGTCAACTTCTTACCAAATTTCTTTCCTGGACCATTTCTCCCTTGAATTTTTGACCATATTGTCGAAATTAAATCATACGTGCCACAATGTTTTCACTGCCATATTCCTAAAAGAAAAAAAAAGTTTCTCAACCCTTCCCCTGTCTCGCTTTCAAAAATCTTCAGTTTATCCTTTTTTATAGGTTTTAAGGCAAAGCTCTTTTAAAACTCCTATACACGAAAAAAGTCAGAAGACAAATGTTAACCATTAAGGCTCCATTGCCAAGCTATCACATATACCTACACTCTATTAAATTATTTTGTACAAAATCGTTGGCTTTCGTTGCACATCTCTAATCTAGGCCAACCAATCTCCTTCTTGAATACGCCTTTAAGGTGTGGTTCCCTTACCAACATATTAAAATTTACAGAATGAAGAGCAGTGGCAGCATTTTGCTCGTCGATGTCTGTCCTGGAATAATCCTTTGTCCGTACCACCCTATCAATATTGCCTTGAATTAATCAACTTGAATATGGCGGAAGACCGAAGAGAGGTATACGACATACTTTTCATTCATCGACTCCTTTTGGGTACCATTGAATATACGACGGTTTACAATTGTCTCTTTTTTAACACTAAACCTCATAATTTAGTAAATTCTCGACTCTTCTATCTGCCTAATCCGCACACATTAGACGATAGAGATCTCGTATGACTCCACTGGCTCTTGTATGCTGCGGTGTGTCAATTCGAATATAAACAATTTCGACTTCAACCTCAGTACTCCATGCCTAAAACTCAGTCGTCTCAATTGCTCTTCTTATTACTAGTCATAGGTTAATCATTAATTAAAAGTTAAATAAGGTCTTAGCTTGTCTAATAAATGGGTATTGCCTCTACCCCTTGTATGACCCTTTGCGCTTGATAGAAGGTTTGACGATCAGCCAAAGCCTCCCCTCTCAGATCTTGGTTTCCTCTGAGAAACTTCATCTTTCCCTGTTCCATGGTTTCCCCGGTAGCTGCTTATGATCTTGTGTGCTATTATCAAACGTTTCTTGATGATAGTACCTCAGAGCCGAGGTTCTCCTGACATTCCTTAGTACATGTCTGTAAACGACATTTCCGAGTAGCAACAAGAGCAAGAGGTCTGTGGCTCGCCGAGTAGTGCATTAGCTTTTGACGCTACTGTCCGCGGTTTCAAATCTCATCAGCAACCAAGTTATTGAATGTAAATATTGCAATTTTCCCCTTTTCTGTGTCCATACTTGGTCTAGAAGAAGTTTCGCCGTCCGTATCAGGCAATAGGCCCACCGCTACCTCCAACGAACTTGAAAATGAAGGTTCTTCCTTAACGACCTCCAATGAACAAGTTCGTTCAGCTCAAAATCTCGACACATTTTTGAGCCCGACCTGACATAAGATGTAGCCTTAAAGAAGAATATAGTTTATGGTAATTTAAGTTCCCGGAGTAAAAGCCTTCTTAGGATGATATCCCGTTAAAAAAGAAGCCAACATAGCCCACAAGTCATTGCTCCCCGATATACCTCATCCCAAAGTCTCCCTAAAGTGTACGTATGCAAACACCACCATTACATTCTGGGTCATCAAGTGAATTCCACTAATTCTCTATCGCCTTGGTGTCTTATCGAGGTTTTTTATCAATTCAAATTCTCAAGATCTATCTTGGAGTGCACACAAAAAAAAGCGAATCCACTTGTAGACACGCCTTAATCACTCTCAAGTTCAACAGCGACGACATCAACATCCCGACCGGGCGACGACTGATTGTTCATTTATCTCAGCTCAGCTCAGCTCTCACGACGTCGGATCCGAAGCTGGAGGGAAAAAACAAACGCTTCCATGGGAGCCGAGGAGAAAACAGTTCTATTGTGTTGAGGCAGTTTTTGTGTCTTAAGTATCACGTCAGAGATAGAATGAATGCGTGCATGCTGTGGATGGATGGATGGTATCGGAAAGTGGGACAGAACACCAAGCGACAAGATGTGGAAACGCTTATTAGTCATCTAGTAATGTCGAATTGATGGCCTGTTTTAATGATCATGGGAATAGCCAGCCAAGGAACTCCAACTATTTTCGTCCGAATTCCTATGAAACCGCAGCAGATCTTCAGATTTCCACGCTACTGATCGGGACCACAATCCGTCCGGTCCACAATCGGCAATAAGGCTTATTGGACCACAAAAGACCAATTAACGATCGAGTTTATTAAATTTATTCACTTCACATGGGATGATGTGATGTGGTCGCTTTGAAATTGAATATCTCGCCGCGGTGGCGTGTCTTTAGCGACCACTGCAGATTTGCACGTGCCTAACGTTGAGAAGCCAAAACCACAATTTTGATCTTGCTCTGACTACGAGCATCTGACTCACTTCCACGTCGCGTCCGGTCCGTTCTAAATCTGTTCAATGGAATGCTATACAGAGGCAATCGATTCGCAAGGGTTCTATCAGGTTCTCATCTCCTCCCAATGAGGGAGTGGGAATTCCCCGAATGGGGTGCGTTATAATGGCAACATATGGTGCAGAGCTAGACTGGACCCCCATGCGAGCGGCATGAATTGACATTGTTTGTGTGAATCATAATGGAAGTACGCTGGACGGGATGGGCCTGTTAAGAACGTTTGAGCACAAGGAGAGAAAGTATCAATTGCAGTCAATTCGTGGAACTCATTTGTCAGTTGGTTGGACTGGACTAGATGAAGCGTTGAAAGGCAGATGGGATCTGGAAATTGTATACATCTCAGAGGCATTCTGGACGTTAAAGAGCAGAAAATGAGTGGCGTACTTCATCAGTCTTCATTAGTTTGGATCTATTGCTCGAAGAGTTCTTATAATTTGATAGAGGAGAGGACAGGAAGGGGAAGTCGTAAGCAAAAGTTCATCATCATCATCTAGGTTCATAGTCTTGGGCACAATGTGACTGCGTAGCCGATTTGGCTTTTCAATAGTATTATCTTGGGATATAAGATAAACGGTTGTTATTCTAGCATGAAGCTGGAACAACCTCTTCGCTGAGAAGGGAAATCACCTATTGAAACTCATGAAGGCAATGAGATCACCAGGTGTACAATTAAATAACTACGAGAATGCGAGAAGAACAGGAGAATACAATGCGTTCAAAAAATAAAAGGAATTTTGTTATTAGTGAGTTATATTGGTCCAACTCGTCCGATTCTCTTTGTAATAAATTTATCAGACGCTGGAGGCTAGTGTGTCTGTGGAACGAGTTTCTATTTCCGTGAGCGCTTGCTATTTAGTGTTTGTTAGTGCCAAACTTGGCCTCCACAATGCCCCAGACAGAAAAGATTAAGGCATTCGCATAGGGAGAATTTGATAGCCATTGTGTGGAGGAAGTGTAGTGCGACACACTTTATTGCAACCATTCTTGACTTAAACTTCCAAGACGGTATCACGGCAAACGATCGCCCTGATCTTAACGCCACGGTAATAGGGGGTGGTCGTAGTGTAATCATCACCGACTGTTGAGTCGAAGGTCTGTAGTCCGACTACAGTCAAGAACAATTCCTATACGGAAAACAATAACATCAGTTGTGAATGAGAGAAGATCAAAAAGTGCTGACGAGGGCATAACACTCGCAGTATATGATCAATTCAAAATTCATACTTTATGTGGGCATTTCCAATATAATACCTTAATGACTTGGAAACGAAAAAAACAAAGTTACTGTGAACTACAACCAACGCGACAAATTCAGTTGAATCTCTCGAAACTTATCTAGCACAACCACCTCCGGAGATTAGTAAATGAACATCTTCGACACAAACCATCTGCACCCCGTCCAGGTTGTGTGACAAACACCATAAGAGCGTACCCTCTTGAACCTGGACGAAATAAAACTGGTAGCCCATCTTTAGTCTAAAGTACCTTATGATCTCCCTGACATGTTGCTCAGTTATGAATGGTGTTTCATCAGAGGAATGATGTTCGACAATTGGCCAATGGCCACCTGGGTGAAAGTGGATCAATTTTTTGGCTCCTTTCACTCAAATTTTTTTTTGGCCAGGTGTAAGATCGGAGATCGTGCACTTTTTGGAACTTTGGGGTCTTGAGTCTGAACTCATTTTTTAAAGTGTGTTGCATCCGTTATCTGGATATCTTTAGCTCGTTACTTCGAGAATTTATTACAAGGCGGAACCAGCTCACCGGGAATTAAGCTGCAATTCCAGGTCTTCTACCTTAAATTGTGCAAACTTTTATTTGAATCTCAGGAACCACAGTAGCTAGGGTTCTAAAATCGTTCGCTATGAGCTCAGAATCATGTAATTTATAACACAGCCAAGTTCCAGACCCATATCTACTCGGCGAGTTTGGTTTGATATAGGCGTACGGACGGACGGAAAGACAGGAAAGCCTTTGCATAGGTTTTTCCTACCTCAGCATTGCAAGGTAGACAACTAAAAGTAAACGAAACGAAAATTCAATTGATCCATATGATATGGGCTTTTTTGTATGTTTTGAGTATGAGTCGCGTGGCAATCTAATTTGTTCTTAACCGCCAAATTTCGAACAAAAACAGCGAACAAATGCTGCTCAGAAGGCGCTAAATGAGGTCAAAAACGGTGAAAAACTACTGGAACGTATCGTAATCGATGAGTAAACATAACTTAATGAATATACTACTGAAACTAAGAGTCAGAGGTGGAAGATCAAGATCAAAAACCTTCGACAATTTCTACCTATTTGCGTGAAACAATTAAAAAAAATTCGATGGAACACTTGCTATTTGTCACAAATGTCCTCCATATCCTGAAGACCTGGCTCCGTATGACTTTTCTGTTTCTAAAAATTAAGAGGTCCTTGTAGCCCTTGTAGGGTCTTAAACTAAACGAGAGCCTTTTAATATGGTCCTGAGTAGCGTTACCTTTCGTGTCTTCGAAAACCTACGAAGTTGTACATGCCAGGTTTGACTTCAAATTGTTTCCTTCCATACCCTTGCTCCTAGAGTTGAGTTCGTGGCTATGTTTCTCCCTTCAACTTCTTCGCAAACAGTTCTTTATACCCGACAAATAATTTTTCATTCGAAAGGGCACTTTATCAGCTTTATGCAAGTCGGCGGTAGATGTCATTTTTAAGAGTGGGTTCGTTGAGGTAAAGAGTAGAGTTCGTCTCGCGCAGCATTCTGGACATTGGTTTTTGGTGGCCTTAGATTTGGTGCTGGAGAGGGGTATGGACCAAAGAATACGAGGATTGGTGTTAATTGGAATCATATGCGGGAATAGGTCGTGGATAAATCTTAAGGCGAATCTATGGTGGAAAGAGGCAATAATCTTTTGAGATGGCAATAACGTACTTAGATGCTAAATTTTGGCCTGCGGCAAAAATATCGCATCTGCACAAACCGAGCAAGAAAGCATCATCGCTAAAAAGGATACTCTTAAGAATACTACTAAATGACTATCGGAATGTCTAGACTGGTCAATTCTGATCTCTTATGGGCTGCACCACTCGGGCAATAGCAATAGTCGTTAAAGATACTAAGCGGTTACCAGACTGTATCGAACGAAGCTGCATTTGTTATTGTTAAAATGATGCTCGTCGATATATTCGCCCGCTATGAGAAGAGATTTACTGCAGAAGATTTTTCATATCAAAGAGCACCATTTGATGATTGCTCTGTGATCGAAGATCCTCGGAAAAATGTGGCGACAGTGGGAGCTGTTTTTCAGAAAAGGTGGTCTAAGGGGTGTATAAGGGTGATGATAGTATTCGATCCAACGGCCCTGGAAAACTGAGCCCTACTTCATTTCTATCCTCCGAATGATATAGGAAAATCAGAGGGTCTTGGTTTCACCAAGTTCAATGGCGATTTCATGGCAAACAACGCCGTCGCTTATGAAGAAGCTAATAAGCTGTTCATACGCAGGGAAGAACTCTAGATGGTCTTCGAGTTGGTAAAGAAAAAGAAATGCACCAGATTCGACGGAATATATAAGGTCATTCAATTCCTAGTATGGATTTTACAATCCTATTTTAAGATCGGAGTCGGAGGAGTTTTTAAATCAATATTCCCTTTTTAGACAAAACTGTTGCTAAAAGACTTTCCCATCCCGATATCAAAGGAAGCTAAGTACCTAGGAGTCATCTCAAATAGTAAGCTAATTTTGTCAAAGCATGTTGAGTCAAAAACTAACAAAGCGCTGTCAGCTTTGGTGCAAAGGTTCTTTTTAAACACATGGGGCTAAAGGTCATGGCATTGCAATAATAAGACCGGTAACCTAATATGCATCAATTATCTGACGGAACAGGCTAACATACAAACACGTAGTAGCCTCTTTCACCAAACTAACAAGAGCGGTTGGTCTCAACTGTACGGGAGCTTTCCCCAGCACGCCGGGCGCTGCTCTTCATGCCATGATGAATCTTCCACCGTTTGACATATTTTTCCGGGGGTGCGCACTGAAAGCCATGTCTCGTCTCAAGACTATTGGTTTTTGGCACAACTAGCACTGGAGTGTACAGTATACTTTCCGACCCCTTTTTTTTATGGCTGCGATAAAGGATGTGTAACCTTCGAAATATACCTGTAGCCCGGGCTACTGGTATGGACAATTCGCAAACCCGAATAACCGATGCCAGGAATACGCCTACGTATTAAACCATACACCACACCCTGCGCACTTCAACCATTCTTCCCGCGAGATTGCCGTTAGGTATTACTTCGCTGGGCTGGTTAGCAACTTTGCTATGTGCTCTGTATCTACCGTCTCAGCTCTTCTTAATCTTTCGAGTCTTTTTAGCTCGTTTGGTACGCTTATTATGAAGGAGCAGATCAGCAGCCAGTAATCTCCTGAGCTTATTATGGGGCTTATTATTAGGTCCATTCCTGCGTCTGCGAAGCGTCTACAGTGAAATATAGCGTGCTCTGCGCTTTCCTCTGGACATTCAGGGCAGAAGGGCGAGCTCTTGTGTGCTCTTTTTCCCCAAGCTACAATCGTGGGGATCAGTGGGGCCATCTGCCTTTTACCGTGTTATCCCATCTACCTGCCTTGCCACAGTGCTACAGCCTATGCCCTTTCTCCTTTTTATCCTCCGGATAACGTTGGTCTTTTAACGGTCCGTGGTTCGCCTAAAGTAAACCCTGTGCATCTCGTCGACGAGGCTATCGATAGGAACCATACCCGCTATAACACATCCAAGATTGTCCAAAACCGCATACTGTTCTTATTGCACAAAGCCTGTATGCAGACGAGAATCTTCTTTTTATCTCCTTCGTTGTAAGAGCTCCCGCTAAGACTTATGCAGCGTACAAGAGTATTGAGCTAACCACTCTGGAAAGCAGAATCCTCCTCGCACATACCGGTCCACCGATGTTTGGCAGCATTATGGAAAGCGCTGCCAGCCAGCGACATCTTTTTACTGCAATATTCGACATGGTCTTAAAGTTAAGTCGGTTGTCGAGCACTACATCGAAGTATTAGAATGCCTCTTTAGACTTGGTTGATTGGCTCCAAACCCGGAAGTTTGCGTATTCCACATTTTTTCCGCTGGTTATTAAGACAGCCTCTGTCTTGTGATCACCTAGTTAAAGGTCGGCAGACTCTAGCCTATTTTTGCTTCTGGTGATCGCTTCATCCGTGGCGGACTCTACCTTGTGGATGTGTCGCGCTACCGATAATCTTGATTCCGAAGGTCGAAGGACTGATCCCTGGGGGACTCCCGCAGAAAATTTGTTGTACTTAAAGCCATCGACCTCAGCTTTCTGTTAGTGAAGCAGTTAAGAATTATCTTCACAAGCTAATCTGGTACATCCATTCTGGTCAGAGACCTCCTAATGCAGGACCATTATGCGGTTGGGATACAACACCAGATGTTGGAGTTTCCATGGTTCAGGGAAAATTCCCTTGACTATAGGTCCTAAGACAGGCTTGAGGCTGAACTGACGAGCATTTCGGGCGAGACGTGTATTACGATTAAATTTTTGAGGAATGCAACTGTCTAGCTCACTTGAGCATTGTTTGTTAAAATAATGATAAAACAAAGAGAGAGAGAGGAGACATTGCGTTGATGTTCGAGTGAGTCGATCAACTTCGCGATATTGTTGTCTCCTCTGAGTTTTATCGCTCGCTTTTGTGTTCTATGCAGAGAAGTCTTGGGAGCATCAGACTAGATATGAGCGCGTTATTCTAGCTAACAAGGGGTGGATGTAGGTCTTGTAAATTGAAGCCTCATCAGAGGGGGTGTATATTTTCTGCATCCTTTGAGGAAACCTAGACATTTCGCAGCGTTCTTGACGACCTCGAATATGTGCTCATTCCAACTAAGAGACACACATACCAAGGACGAAAAGTTGATACCATAAGCACGCATTTTTGAAAAAAGCCTGATGCCAAACTCTGTCAAATGCTTTTGAAATATCGAGCGCAACAATCTTGCTTTCGCCGAAATGGTGCAAAAATTGGTTCCACTTTTCGGTGAGATATGCCATCAAATCACCAGTGGACCTGTTGCTGATCGTACGGCGATTCAAGATATTTTATGACAATTTATCAGCGTTTCCATGATCTTAGAAAGAAGACCTCTGTGTCGTTGCTATGAAAAATGTCTGGTCTCCTTTTGACGGTTGCTTTGATCGCTATATTTGGGACGTCATCAGATCCGGGCGGTTTTTTGTCGGCTATTTTTCTGCATGCTTTTGTTCCTAGTACTGTTGGGCAGGATATATGTGTAGACCTACTGCCCCTGAGCTTCTTCATCACTACGAGTATCCTATATTTCAGCCTCCAGGAATCTAGGTCTGCTTCGTTTCAGAATTGCTTAAAGCATGGCCTTTTCAAGTTTCGCTCTTGTAACTCTGATCTTCTCCTAAAACGCTGTGATTTGCGTAGGGCCTGGAGGCATTCCGCCCTGAGCGTTTTGTTCTTATGTCTTATAACAAGGTTCACCTTTTTCTAATAGCTGATCTCCTGGACATCGCCGCATCGCACGCTGTCGAGATTGTTTGAGTCAGTTGTCACGATAGGTCGTCCGCTGGTCCGTTGCTGGATAAGAAGTCGGCTTTAACAGATAATTAAATAAAACAATGCTCAAAATAGCTTTTTATTGTTTATAAAGGACTCTTTGCTTCTTGGGCGACTAAATCACGAGTGAGTGGTTATAGGGAAAAACGATCTCTCACACTCATCGGTTTGGTGTTATCAAAGCTCCGACTGCACTGCACTGTCTTTTATGCGTCTGTGTTTCAATCAGAGATATACGCCGAAATAAAGTCCGAAGACTAAATTCACTAAAGCTTGTATGGGTGCCAAGCTACTCTGGAATCCCAAGAGATGAGATCTCTGATGAGCTCGCTAGAAGGGGCTCGGAGGAGAGTAAGTAAAAGAGAAACTGCTTTAGGACTACCTGCTTCTACAGTCTAATCCTACATCAACATTTGAGTTTTTAATGCACACAGGAATATCCTGGATGCAGGATGATTAAGCGCGTACGCCGTAATGTAATCCTTAAGGAGAATTGATTGCAGAAGACTTGCGGGGGGCATTAGGGCCATTACACTTTTGCTAAGCATCTCTGCGTGTTTGGCATCAGTGAGACGCCTACCGATGCTGCATGTTGCGAGGAGGATGATACAGCAGAACACTTGCTCTACGACTTTGCCTTCGCTTTGCATCACTGAAGCCCCTCCTCACTTTTTTTCGGAGGGGAAAATATAAGGTGGCGTAAAATTAATCATTTAATTTTGTTTTTAAATTACTTTTTTACTAAATAAAAAAAAAATATTTTGAGTAATGAAAATCTTTATTTGGACCTTTATAATTTTTTCTGTTAAGTCGAAAAGGTAATATCCGTCAACTGGCTGCCGCGGGTGTTGATGCACATTTGTACTCGTTTTATCACATTTTCCATGACTTTCCGTAAGATTCCCGGTTATAACTGTTCGCATTCCTGTTTAAGGGCTGCGATTGTCTGAGACTTGTTGGCATAAACCCGCGACTTCAAGTAGCGCCAAAGAAAAAGGTCTGAAATGGTTAAATCGGGTGATCTTGCTGGCCATGCCAAATCGCCAAATTACGCGACCAGGAAACGCTTCCTTCACACCATCCATTGTGGCTCGTGCTGTGTGTGCGGTTGCACCGTCTTGTTGAAACCACAAGTTCAGCAAGCCCCTCATCCAATTCCGGCAGTAAAAAGTCGTTTATCATGACCCTGTAGTGTTCGCCAGTAACAGTGACTGTATTGCCGATGGCCTCCTCAAAAAAATACGGCCCAATCACTCCTCCCCCGTTAATGCCGCACCACATAGTGGCTTTTAGTGAATGTAATGGCTCTTAGTGCATTACACGCGAATTAGTATCCTAGGAACGAAGATTTTGCTTATTGACGTAACCGCTTAAGTGAAAATGCGCCTCGTCGCTCATGATGATTTTCGACACAAAATCGTCCTCTGCGTTGTCGAGATTAAGGATGGCTGGACAGTAATTCACACGCGACTGACGGTCAGCAGGCATTAGCTAATGCACTGTTTGTACTTTGTACGGGAACATATCTAAGTCTTTCACTAAAATTCGCCGTCTGGTGATGCCCAATTGCGTGGCCCGTCGTCTAGTTGATGTTTCTTGGTTCTCAGCGACATCGGCAGCCACAGCCGCAATATTCTCGGCCGAACGACCAATCTAGTAGCGGTCACGTCCTGCATGGTCTCCTGTGGTTTCAGTCTATTCCGGTCGAGTAGCTTCTACTATCTGTTGGAGCGCTTAGTCGCAAATATTGGTTCATCGTACTGCCAGACAGACACCTTGTCTTTATTGCTTGTCTTTATTGTATTTTCCCCCGTTGTCCGGAGAAAAGTGAGGAGGGGCTTCAGTGATGTGGAGCTAAGAGATTCGGCACCCACCACGTCGGCCCCAAGGGTGCGCCACCGTGCGCGAGCGAAGGCGGGACAGTCGCAGAGAAAGTATTCTGCTGTGTCATCCTCCTCGCAACATGCAGCACAGGTAGGCGTCTCACTGATGCCAAGCACATAGAGATGCTTGGCAAAAGTGTAATGACCCGTAATGACGCCCGTTAGCCTTATGCAATCAGTTTTCCTTAAGGATAAGAAAAATGTTGCGGACTTTTTGCAGACGTCAGGGCGTACGCGCTTAGTCATCCTGCATCCTGGATATTCCCTCCATCTGCGACTGTGTACGTTAAAGACCCAGTCATTGATGTCAGATTTAACCGTTGAAGTTGGTAGACTTAAGGCGGGTTCAGGTCCTGAGAAACTCTCCTCTGAGCCTCTTCTAGCGAGTTCATCGGATATCTCGTTTCCTGGGATTCCAGAGTGACCTGGAACCCATACAAGCCTAAGTGAATTTAGTCTTCCGACTTTGTTCAAAAAGGTCTTGAGTTCATGCACTAGTTTGGAGTTGGATAGAGGATTGAACACAGCTTTGAGTGCAGCTTGGCTGTCACTGCGGACACATATGCTTTTTCCCCTCCATTTGTGTTTCACAACATGGCCATTAGGATTGCGTAAATCTCCGCCTAGAAGACAGATGCATATTTTCCTAACGAGAAGTGCAGTCGAATGTTTTCGCGCTCAAAGAAAACTCCAGCGCCGGATCCCTGCCCAGTCCTGGAGCCATCTGTGAAAATGCGAAGGCATTCCATTCCAGGTTCAGTGTCTGGCCAAAGCCAGTCCTGACGCCATGGAAATGTGACTGTGTAGTTACAGCGCAGTAGGATGGCAGGTGTCATTGCGTCAGAAGGCATATCTATGAGACAGGGGTCGTAGGATATTTCTCCCGCAAGTACACTTTCACTCCACTGCGAGTTGTACCAAAGACCATTCCTCTTTAGGCGAGAAATAGTTTTCAGTGCACACCCTCTGATATATATGTCTAGGGGTGGAAGATTCATCATAGCATCTAGAGCAGCTCCCGGTGTGCTGGGGAAAGCGCCCGTGCAGCTGAGACAAAACGCTCTTTGGAGTTTGGTGAGTGAAGCCACAGCGTGTTTGCGTGTTAGCCTGCTCCACCAAACAACCGATGCATATGAGATTATCGGTCTTACCATTGCCGTGTAGATCCAAAGGACCTTTTTCGGCGATAAGCCCCATGTTTTGCCAAAAGCACCTTTGCATTGCCAGAAAGCTGACAGCGCTTTGGTGGGTTTGGACATAACATGTTTTAACCAAAGAAGTTTGCTATCTAGAATGACTCCCAGATACTTAGCTTCCTTGGATATCGGGATGGGGATGCCTTTTAGCACCAGCTGAGTAATGCCAGTTGTTTTCCTCCTTCTCGTGAAGAGAACGACATCAGTCTTAAGAGGATTAACCGACAGCCCATTTCTCGTGCACCAGTCTTCGATCACGTCTAGCGCCGCCTGCGCTTTGAGACAGACATTCGCTAAACATGAGCCGACAGAGAGAACAGCAACATCATCCGCATAGGCCTGGGCATAGATTCCAGAGGCATTGAGAGCATCGAGCAGAGAGTCGACCACCATGCACCATAACAGCGGAGACAAGACGCCACCTTGCGGGCAGCTCCTGTTTATTCCAGACTTGACACATTGTTCAAGGCCTGTATCAGCGATCAATGTCCTGTGCACAAGCATTGCCTTGATCCACAAAACCAGTGCTTCATCTACGCCATGCCGTCTAGCAGCGTTACACATGCTGTCGAAGTATAGCGTTATCAAAGCTCCCTCAATGTCGACGAAAATGCCTAGTACGTACTCTTTCCTTTCGAGAGCGCATTCAATTCTCCCAACTAGGTTTTGAAGCGCAGTCTCGCAGGATTTTCCGAGCTGATAAGCATGTTGCATGTCCGACAGAGGATGCATTCGAAGGGCAATTTTGCGCACGTGCAACTCTACTAACCTTTCCATGCTTTTCCGCAAGAATGATGTT
Organism: Merodon equestris; assembly: GCA_958301585.1. NCBI lineage: Eukaryota > Metazoa > Arthropoda > Insecta > Diptera > Syrphidae > Merodon > Merodon equestris. The sequence continues at coordinate 105,820,361 of OY284415.1, forward strand.
AGACTTATTGGTCTAAAACTCTTGGCTAGTGAGTAATCTTCTTTCCCTATTTTGGGAATAAAAACCACTTTCACCGCGCGCCAAGGAATAGGTATATCTAGGCAAGTGCCAGGCTAGCAGTGAAAATTCTTTTCAGAGTAGGAAGCAGTTGGCTCATACCTTTTTGCAGCATAACGGGGTATATCCCATCAGTGCCCGGCGACTTAAAGTCATCGAAGGATGCCACAGCAAATTCAATGGCCTCAGTAGTTGCCACGCGTGACGCAACATACCAGCTACGCCGAGTTGTTTTCATCGCTACAGCCGCAGTATCCAATGAGGGAGTGTGCAACGAGCCGATGACAGTCTGATTTCCCGGAAAATGGGTCTGAAACAGTAAACTAAGAGTTTCTGCTTTAGACTCGGTAAAGGTACCATCAGACTTTCTGAGTACAGGGATTTGATCTCTTCGTAGAAGGACTTATAGGAATCATTCGATTTTCGAATAAGCTTCTTATATTCCTTCTGCTTCGATCGATATTTATTCCAGTCATCTTCCGAGTTCGATTTAAGCGATCTGTTCAGAAGACTTCTGGCTTGCCTACGAAGCCGTTGGAGCTCAGCATTCCACCAGTGAACCGGCTTCCTGTTGGGAGGTTTTTTGACAGAACATGCGAGTTCAAAACATTTGGTGATGGCGCTGTTCAGGTTATGAACGGCATCCTCCACCAATTGATTTGTTTTGAGTTTAGGCGGGGCTTGAATGGATTTCTCAATTTAGATTTAGACCTTTACAATTTACTTTAATTAATTATTACAAATTTAAAATTTAATTTAAAATTAATACAAACATTTAATTAATTTTAAACATCGGCATTTATTGCCGATGCGAAAATTCTCCATGACATTTTCGAGCCTTTCGGTCGAAATTTCTGCGATTTCGGCACGAATGTTTCTTTTGAGCTGTTCTATTGTCTTCGGGCCGTTAGCTTTTCAAGTATCCTGAAAGAAAAAAGTCTGGAGGAGTCAAATCCGGCGATCTCGGAGGCCAGTCAGTATCGCCCTTTTTTGACACCAGTCTTCCAGGGAACTTCTTACGCAAAAGGTTAATTGTTTTGTCCGCAGTATGGCATGTCGCGCCGTCTTGTTGAAACCAAAAGTGAAATAAGCCTTCTTTACGCATTTCTGGGCCCACATAATGGACCAACATCGACCGATATCGATCGCCATCCACTGTACCACCAACTTTGAAGGAATACGGTCCAATGATGGTTTTAGCGTTTTAAGTGAGAAAATGTGTAAGTGCATATGAAAGTTCGATAACGGTACACGAGTGTTGTGAGTGTAGTGCGAGTGTAGATCGGTCTCGTTGCCAGTTCATGTGTCGAGGTAAACATATCCGCGCTTATATGTTGATGTTTACATTGTGCATGATTACGAGGGCGATCGACTGAAATTAAATAGTGGTAGAATGAGTAAATTATTCATAGTCTGCCCCTGGATGAATGTGCGTGACACGTGCTAAGCTCCACTTTGCTGGTGGTAAGTTGTCTTCTTTAATCAGAACAAGATCTCCTACATTGGGCTGATGCTCAATTTCAAGCCACTTTGGACGCTGTTGAAGACGCGTCAAGTATTCCGACTTCCACTGCTTCCAGAATTGTTGTTGTAGCTTCTGTATCCTTTGCCATCGTTGTAGATGTCCGAGTTTGATGTCCGATAGGTCCGGTTGAAGGATGCTGTTTAGAGCTCGCCCGACAAGGAAGTGTCCAGGAGTGAGTGCTATGAACTCATGTGGATTATCCGTCATTGGACATAAAGGCCTTGAATTTAAGCAGGCTTCTATTAGATATATAGGGTTTTCCAAAAAGGACTTGACAACTTTTTTTTTAAATAAATCGCAAACCATTTCAGATATTTCAAAAACTTTATTATCGACTTGAAGTACAATCAAAACATTTATGAATGGAACTCGACTTCGTTCATATGGTCACCGCGAGCACGTTTGCAGTGGTCGATTCGTTGGACCCAATTTTAGATGACTCGGCCACACGCCGAAACGACCGCTATTTCGCGTTCAATGTTGGCTCTGAGCTCTTCCAACGTCGTCGGCTTGTTGGCGTAAACCAATGACTTAACGTAGCCCCAAAGAAAATAGTCTAGAGGCGTTAAGTCGCGCGAACGAGGCGGCCAATCGACTGGCCCATTTCTTGAGATAACACGCTCATCAAACTTACTCTTCCATAAATCGATTGTAACGTGTGCTGTGTGGCTTGTGGCACCATCCTGTTGAAACCACATGTCGTCCAAGTCCATATCTTCCAATTCGGGCCAAAAATAATCGGTAATCATGGCGCGATAACGCTGGCCATTCACAGTAACGTGACGATCGTTATCGTCGACGAAAAAATATGGCCCAATAACGCCGCCGGCATGCAAACCGCACCAAACAGTTATTTTTTGTGGATGAAGTGGTGATTCATGAAGCACATGTGGATTTTCACCCGACCAATAACGCATATTTTGCTTATTGACGAACCCATCGAGCCAAAAATGAGCTTCGTCACTGAAGATGATTTTGCGATGAAATTCATCATCTTGGTGCATCTTCTCCAGAGCCCAATCGGAGAACGTACGTCGCTTCAAATTGTCCATCGGCTTCAATTCTTGAGTCAGCTTGATCTTGTATGGGTGTAAACCAAGATCCTTACGCAAAATACGCCATAATGTAGTCTGAGCGATGCCCAATTCTTGAGAACGCCGTGGAATTGACTGATTTGGATCGTTTGCTACGGACGCCTGAGCGGCAGCGATATTTTCGACACTTCGACCAACCCGTCGTCTCACTGACACGGCAACATCACACAACGAATATGTAGACTCATATACTCATATACTCATATATAATTTTTGCACTAAGCCTGTCTACTAGGGCGAGAATTACGACCGAAAATTGGAGTTAACGCTCTTAAAGTTGCGGTCACCGACTCCGAATTTCGGTAGAACATTTTTATAATTTGCAGACGTTGCAATGTACTTTACCATAATGAAAATGTTGAGTTTACTGAATAAATTGACAATGACAGTTCGATGATTTATGAAAGGGTGCGTTCACAAATTAAATTCAAAGCTGTCAAGTCCCCATTGGAAAACCCTTTAGAAGCGTGGTGAGTTCCTCAGACGTGTAGTGCCGATGATCCTTCTGAGGTGATATTTTATAGATTTGACTCCAGCTTCCCAAAGCCCGCCAAAGTGAGGGGATGCCGGAGGAATAAAATGCAACTGTATACCTTCCTTGGTGGTCGCTTCTGCCACATTTTTCCAATCGAATTTAGCTTCTTTGAGAGACTTCTTCAATTCGTTGTTGGCTCCCACGAAGTTTGTTCCATTGTCGCTAAATATATGTGCACATAGTCCTCTTCTAGAAGTGAATCGTCGTAAGGCTGCAATGAATGCGTGGTTAAATCGCTAAATAATTCTATGTGTATGGCTTTAGTAGCCAAACATACAAAAATAGCAAAATATGCCTTGAAGATTTTAGCGCCTCGACCTTTCCACGATTTAACATCAATCGGCCCTGCGTAGTCCACACCGGAATGAGTGAAGGGTTGAGATATACGGACTCTGGGGGCTGGAAGATTACCCATACGTTGTAGTGACGGTTTCGCTCGGTGCCGAAAACAGATGGTGCATTTATGTATGAAGCTCTTGACACAGTTTTTAAATTTCAGGATCCAGTACTTGTTGCGTAAATACGCTATGGTCTGTTGTGCGTCAGCTATCAAGAGCTTTGTGATTTCCTTTAAGGATAATCAGATGTCGCTGATCGAATGAAAGCTCAGCATGTTGCAACCTACCACCAACTCGCAAAATTCCATCGGAATCCGTGAAAGGACAGAGAGAGCTCGGAGGTTTGCCCTTTGCGTATGAAGTAAACATGTCTGCTTGAGTGTGTTTGATCAGAGTGGTAGCCTGGAGCTCGTCTGAATTCCTATGTGAGTTTGTACAGACCGCATCTCCTCATATGTAACTAGGCTCATTGGCTGTTGCGGGCATTGAAACTCCCAAGATTCGTGTAGAAAATCTGGACCATTCCACCAGAGGTTGTTAGCCTGTAAAGCCGAGGGCATTATTCCCCTGGAGGCTATATCTGCGGGATTCAAGTCACTGGGAACATGTTTCCAGCTATCGGGTTTCACCAGTCGCTGTATTCCTGCTACCCGGTTATTAACAAACGTGACCCACTTGGTTGGAGGAGCAGCGATCCACGACAAAGTTATGGAGTTATGGTTGAGTCAGTCCACGCATACTGCTTCACGTCTCGTAAATTTAAAACCCTTGATGTGTAATCCAGTAGAATCGCTAGAGTCACAGCTCCACAGAGTTCAAGTCGTGGCAGCGTTTGGGTTTTTACTGGGGCTACTCTGGTCCTGGACATAAGCAAATGAACATGAATGTTGATGCGGGCGTCCAGAACTCGAAGATAAACAGCTGCGCCATATGCTTGCTCGGACGCGTCACTGAATCCGTGCAATTCAAGCTCCTTATGTGTATTGTGCATATGAATCCAACGAGAGATACGAATCTTTTGAAGCTGCGGCAATTCTTCCCGAAATGCGCTCCACTCCTTCCTCAACTCCACCGAGATAGGGTCATCCTAATTCAGCTCGCTACGCCATAATTTCTGCATCATGATTTTTCCCTTTATGATACAGGGTGCTATCCATTCGAGACGATCAAATAGCTTGGCGACGGTGGAAAGAATGGACCTTTTCGTTGGTTCAGCAACTTCGACTTGAATATTCAGAAACGACAGACTATCTTCTAAGGGAAACCATTTGATTCCTAGAGCTTTGATATGATCTGACTTATCTAAAGGCAGCGCGAAATCAACTTCTCGTTGGTCTAAGGGTATTTCATCCAAAATCTCACCAGAATTACTGGCCCATTTGCCCAAGTTTTAACCTCCCGAAGCCAACAAACTGTTGACTACATGACGCGCATTCAATGCCTCTTCTATAGTATCAGCTCCTGCAAACAGATCATCAACCTAAATGTCTTCCCTCACCATACGTGCGCCCAGAGGATACTTGTGTTCTTCATCAGCATCCAGTTGGTTCAATGATCGAATGGCAAGGTAAGGTGCGCAAGTTATATCGAATGTGACCGTTTGAAGACGATACACCTTAACCGGTTCTGTATCACAGTCACGTCAGACTATCAGCTGGTAATAAGAGGCGTCAGAGCTAACACGGATTTGCCGATACATTTTTTCAATGTCCGCTGTGAAGGTATATTTGTGTCTTCTCCACCTGAGAACAATGTCAATGATGTCCGCTTGCGTCTTAGGTCCTGTCATTAGATGTTGATTTAGCGAAGTTCCGTCCGTAGTTTTGGCCACAGCATCAAAGACGACCCGGAGTTTTGTCGTTGAACTGGACGCTTTGAACACGGCATGATGTGGTATAAAATAATGACGAGGAGTCCTGAGCATTTCATCCTTAGTGACATCAACTTCCGTCATATGACCGTCAATGTCATACATTGTTTGTACTCTATGTGTAGTGTAGGGTTGATACGGAACCGTCGTTCTAGTTGAGTAAGCCTACGCAAGGCTCCTTCCTTGGAGAAACCATGCCCAGGTTTGCTCCCTTCCTTAAATGGCAACTTTACCTCATATCGTCCGCTATCCAACCTCTTTGTCGTTGCCTTGAAGAATTCCTCGCATGCCATATCTTCAGAGGTTTGGTGGACCTTAAAGGGAGTCTCTTCTATCTCTCAGAACCTTTGTAGTTGCCGGCCAACATCGATCACTTGAAGGAAATTCCGATCTCCTCTATGTGGTTGATGCACTTTGCCCATCATCCAACCAAATGTTGTATTTTGTGCAATTGGTGTCAGTGCTTTATCACCACGTATGACTTCAGGGAGGACTATCTCGGAGTAAACATCGTTTCCTAAAAGTAAATCGACTTCAGCGGGCGTATAATAGGCCGGATCAGCCAGGGTCAGACCGTTGATGTGATTCCATGGCGTTGGTGTCAGTTCATTAGCCGGAAGAAGCCCAGTCAGCGATGTAAATATTAACGCTCGCGTACTGGTCTCAAAACTCGAGTGTAGAGATCCAAGAGTAAGGTCAATGTAGCTATGACATGCTCCGCTGCTGACCTTCCCCAGCCCCGAAACCTCGACGAAAGTGCGTTTGCCCTTAAGGCCCAAACGCTTTACTGCTCCAACGGTTATGAACGTGGCCTCTGAACCCGGATCTATCAGACCTCGAAGTATGACATCTACTCCTGTCGAGCTTCTAATTTTTACCAATACTGTTGCTAATAAAACTCCGATAACGGAATGTGGTACTGTGTGGAAATTACTTACTTGTTGGATGGTGGTGAGCGAAGTAGGCGCTGAATCTGTTCTGTTGTGTTGTGTAATCGGTGTGTGTGAACTGAGTTGTGTATGGGGAAGGGTGTTAGCATGCAAGAGGGAATGATGGAGTTGTTGGCAAAAGTAGCATCGAAGTTTACTCGGACATTGTTGCGTGACTGTATGCCAGGCAGTTTTCGCATACACCGATTCTGGTCACGACATTCCTGCGTGAAACAATGTCCATTTTTAAGAATCGATTGCAGGTCCGAAGTGAGTGAGCACCCTTATTGCACACCTTGCAGCTAAACTGATTCCTTTGCTTCAGATGAAAGGCTTTTGTTTTTGCCTTAGAAACTTTGCTGGATCCTGCATCTTCACGTTGACCAACTGCTTTCAATGTTATAAACCTAGCTTCTAAGAATTCAGAAAAGTCCTTGAACTTGGGTAACTCCTTATCTGTCCCTAGCTTTTCTTCCCAGATTTGCTGAGTTATTGTGGGGAGCTTCTTAACTAGGCAAAAAATGAGAATCACATCCCAGTGTTCTACCGGTACGCCGAGATTATTTAATGCGTGTCGACATTCCACTGATGTGTCTAACAATTTTTTCAGACATGTAGCAGTCTCGTGGATAATCGTTCCCTAGCAAAAAAAATGTTCAGCTGCGCAATGACAAGGACACGTTTATGGTCGTAGCGTGATGTGAGAATGTCCCATGCTGGCTCATAATTTCCGCTATCAATTGCCAAATGTTATAGGAGACGCTCAGCCTGGATTTTAAATAATGTAATTTTTCAACTTCGGATAATTCCTTATTAGTGTGTATTAGTGAAATAAAAAGATCATTAAATGATTTCCAGGACTGGTATTCCTCCGTGAAAACTGGCAGATTTATTTTTGGAAGGCGAATGGTAGTCTTAAGGCTACAAGTACTTGTCGTAATACATACCGGAGCTTCAGATGGTGATTGAATCTTATCCAGACTGTTTTGTACTCCAAGTAAATTTCTTTGATCTTCTCAAAAACGTCTTCTAATTCCGTCTCTTCCCTTCCAGTTTCGACGAAGGCTATTCCATCAGCGTTGTGTTGGGAGCTCGTCTTAAAATGTTCCTCCAGCACGGACATCCTATTGCAGATGTAATTTTTTGTGCTTTCCTTTGGTGATCGTTTTCCAAAGTTTTCTAAATTCTTAGTTATTTGCTTTAGCAAATATTTTTGGACCTTTAGAGCGGCGCTCATGGTTGTGGAAACAAAAGATACGTTTGATAGAAAAAAATTCAGAAAAGGAGTATATTGCAACTTACTTATCATAAACGAAAAAAAAAATTGAAAGTGTGTCTGCTCCGTAACTCAATGGATTTTACAATCTGCTTCACTGTTGTATGCGACAGAGTCAACGCTAGAAATGTCGATGTACCGTATCCAACTGTATACGGATCTGCTGATTGTGATATTCCAACGGTGAACGACGATCCAGCAGTGTTCTAGTAAGACGAAAGCAGTAAATTAACTCTTGTAATAAAAGGGCTTTGCACGGCGCGGGAGCCCGTTTAGCACTTAAATAAAAATTCATTGTGAGTGTTTCCTCGTTCAAAGTACCAAATGTTAGAGTTTTGTATGTTTATACGTATATACAGGGTGTCCCACGGGCAGTGTGCCAAAAAGCTAGAGCGTGTAGGTCTGGTCAAGACAAGAAAAAAATCGTACGGGAGGGGGGGGGGGTCTATTCCCCCCGTTTAGCCGGGAGGGGCAATTTTCTAAAAAATTGACTTAATTTGGAAAAAAAAATATTAAAAATCAACAGTTACATCCACAATGCCGTGATATACTTTTTTGTAAAGCCAGAAACCTCTTCTTTAATCTTGTTTTTAAATGTAGCTGTGTTAAGAAATAGTTTTTGAGAAATTAATTTTCAAACTCAAAATTTTGAAAAAAAGAATGAAAAAAAAAATTTCGAACTATTTTTTTTCAAAATTGTATGTAATTAAGTACTAATTTTTTTTTCAAAAATTCAATTCTCTTATTAGTTTGTAGTTAAAAACAGAAAACCGGATGCAAAAATGTCTTGTAGTTTTTGAGAAATTAAAAAAAAAACCCTAACCATTTTTTTTCTAAGAAGAACCTTTTTTTTGTTTTTAACGCGGCTGGACTTGTAGGCAGATTAATGTATGAAACATTGACCTCTTTTTTATTAATTTTAAAAAATTCGGAGTTTTATGAGGATACAATAAAGAGACACAGTATTGGAATAACCCTGGATTAATCCTTTTTTTTCATTAATAACGCCTGAAAACTGACCTGCCAATTTCGTCTGGGTCCGCCCGCCGCCGATGGGTTCTACCCGCTAGGACCTTAAGACAATAAAACCGCAATTTTTCTTTATTGAAAAACAAAATATTTGCAACCCAAATGTAAATAAAAGACATCGCATTTTAAATAAAAAAACATTTCCAAATTGGATGTTAACTCATCAACACATTACGATGTCAGACTCATACTCTCGAGAAGAATTAACGGACATGCACTTTTGCTACGGTTTAGCTAATGGTCGAGATCATGAAGCCGAAAGACTCTACGCTGAAAGATATCCCAATCGGAGGTGTCCCTGTCGAAGCATGTTTTCAAGAATCCACCGACGTCTGCGAGAGCACGGAGTGCTAGAGCATCGTAGAAGCGAAAGATCAGTTACAGATGGATCAGGAATCTTAGATGAAAGAATTTTGGATTTGGTCCGACGTAATCCCTCCCTTAGTACAAGGAGGATAGCTGTATTGTTGGACAAACTGTAATCGGGCCCCGGTTTTTGAATGCCGTTATTAATGGAGAATCATACCTGCAGTTCCTACGAGACCTTTTGCCCGATTTGATGGACAACGTTCCTTTGGCCATAGCAGATAATTTAATCTACCAGCAAGATGGAGCACCAGCACACTACAGCTTACGGGTTAGAAACTGGCTGGATGATCATTTTAGTGACCGTTGGATCGAAAGAAGGGGCCCCACGGAATGGCCACATAGATCACCAGATTTAATTCCTCTAGATTTTTATGTGTGGGGATTCATGAAGAATTATGTTTACGAAGTGGAAATAGTATCTTTGGAACAACTGAAAGAACAGATTGAAGTCGTTGGAGTCAAATTGCAGGAAAATTTGTCAAGCATAGACTTATGTGCAGCCATTAGAAGGAGATATAATCTTTGCCTTCTAAAAAATGGGGATCATATTGAAAATTTATTATAATAAAACACCGATTTTTTTAAAAATAATAAAAAAGAGAATTGAATTTTTGAAAAAAAAAATTAGTACTTAATTACATACAATTTTGAAAAAAAAATAGTTCGAAATTTTTTTTTCAAAATTTTGAGTTTGAAAATTAATTTCTCAAAAAGTATTCCTTTAAACAGCTTCGTTTAAAAACAAGATGAAAGAAGAGGTTTCTGGCTTTACAACAAAGTATATCACGGCATTATCCGAAATATGGATTTTTTCTCATGAAGTTGATTATTATAACTTGCCTAATTACACTTTTTATGCGGTTCCTAATGATTCGTATTCTGAAGGTGGAGTTGGAGTCTTTGTGCGTAACCATTATGAGTGCGAGGTCAAAAGTTTTAGTTTTACTAGTGCTGATGTTTTAAAAATTTCAGTTTGTTTACCTGGACAAAATTTCACATTTATTTGCGTATATAGATTTCACTCAGTATCAATTGAGGTATTTATTGAGGAATTTTCTGTTTTCTTTAATGAGCGTGCTACAAATCTGTTTGTTTTGGGCGATATAAATATGGATCTCCTAACTCCTACTAGTGGTTTGGATTCATATAAATTGTTACTTTCTCAAAATGGATTAATATCCTTTGTTAATGAGCCAACAAGACCCATCACAGGGACCATGTTCTCTGGATCATGTTCTTGGTCGCTTGTCAACATTATCTCGCTTCAATTGTTTTGGCATCGTATTCGATCTACGTATTACAGATCATTGCATGACAGGTATAGCTTTTAAGTGTCTGGAAAACACAGTACGTAAAAAGTGAATATACCATATGACCAGATTGACTAAAATTGATTTTATTAAACTGAACCATGATCTCCTGTATGCTGATTGGAATGTAATATATACTGAGGAAAACCCCTCCAGGGCGTATAACCTATTTTCTGAAAAGCTAATAAGTTATGCAAATAGTTCAACCTACATCACTCCTAAAAACAATAAGTTAAAATTAAAATCATGGATAAATCATCATCTTCTCAGAGAAATTAAAATCAAAAACAAATTACGTAACAAATGTCAAAAGCTTTCTCTCAACACAAATTTAAAACATCGCTTTAAAAAATTGTGTAATGTAGTAAAGAAAGAAGTAAGATTATGTCGTGACAATTATTACCATAATAAATTCCGAAGTTCGGCAGGCAATCCGAGAAATGAGTGGAAAGTCATAAACAACATCTTAAATAGGAATATGAATAAATCAAATTCTTTAGTCACTCAAATAGATAACAGGGATATTACAGATCCTGTAGAAATAGCTAATTCCTTCAATGAATACTTTACAACAGTTGGTCAAAATTCTGCTAGTAATTCTTCGTTCCATTGTAACCGCTGTTCAAATGTTGAGGCTTCAACTAGGATCTTCAATAGCAACAGTTTCTATTACGAACCAATTTCTAGCTTAGAAATTTTGAAAACAATAAAAGGTCTCAAAAATTTGAACTCGTGTGGAAAAGATGGAATTTCTAACATTGTGTTAAAAGAGACTGTATTTTATATAATTGATATTTTAGCATACATTTTTAATTTGAGTGTTCTTTCCGGCATCTTTCCCGATGAATTGAAATGTGCTATAGTTATAACTCTTTATAAAAAAGGCGGCAAAAAAGATCGCAATAATTACAGACCTATCTCCTTATTACCATCAATATCTAAAGTATTTGAGAAAATTGTTAAAACTAGGATCTTGCGTTACTTATCAAAAATGATTTTTTTTAGTCCTCTACAATATGGTTTCAGATCAGGGTTTTCTACTGAAGATGCTCTGTTGGACTTTTGCTCCCTGATACAAAGAGGTTTAGATAACAAAAAATGCTGTGGTGCACTTTTTGTTGATATAACCAAAGCTTTCGATATGGTTAATCATAATTTGCTTTTAAAAAAGCAGTATTACATAGGATTTCGTGGCTGTTTTCACAACTGGTTCGTATCTTATTTAACCAATAGAAGTCAGAAAGTAAAAGTGTATAACGCTCTTAGTGTTTCGAAAACTATTAATTTGGGCGTTCCTCAAGGTTCCGTGCTTGGCCCGATTCTCTTTCTAATCTATATATATAATACGCCAGTGAAGACGCTTCTCCTCCTAAACTAAAAGTTGCACAATCAAGTGCGATACACCGTTGGAAAGGTATTTGTCTGAAGTGGTGCACTATGTAATAAAATTTAGCAAAAACTTAATGCTGGAGTGATTTAAACCGGATTTAATTAAATATTCCTTTATGTAGTTTATTTTATATTCCGTCAAATACATGAACCACATTGACCACTAAACCCAATTCCCCAACCGCCAATTGATTGTTGCATTGCATATTTTTAGGAGTTAATCGCCATCTAGATAAATTGAAAAAGGATACATACAGGCACTATCCTATTAGCAATAATATTTGGTGTATCTAGAAAACTGGACCGAAATTGCAAAATATTTTAGTTTTTCCTTGATTTATACACTAAACGCTAATTGTATTCTAAATTTCAAGCTTCTATGTCTGCTAGTTTATATTAATTCACTATTTGAGCAACCTTTTGTCGGTAACGTAAAGGCCTTCGCGGATGATCTTGCTATTGGTCCTATTAGTCCTTTAAATTTAGTTTCTGATATAAATTACGATGTTCACATACTAAGATCATGGTTTGCGGAACATAGACTTATTGTAAGCAACAAAACTAAACAAATGTTTTTTAGTCTTGACTCCAAGGAATTGGCTGACATTGAAGTTATTTTTCATTCATCTGGTTGTTTAAGATTCAATTTGTTTCACAACGATTGTTTAAGACTTAGGTTAGGTTAGGTTAAAGAAGGGGAGTGTGATGGTTGGACATCACTTCCACTCGGAGGCCAAGAGGCCCATTGTGATTCCCTTCGTTTGTGTGGGTACTCATAAAATTAACCTGTCCTATCACGTGGTGGCTGAAACCACCCCGTGCTCTTGATGAATCTTAGAAGATCCGATATATCTGCATTAGCCACGTCCGCAATCTCTGTAAAGAATCTTTGGCCTAGCGACACTAGGCGTCGATTCTGGAGAGCTGGACAGTGACAGAGCAGATGTTGGATAGTCTCAGTTTCTTCCTCATCGCCGCAGCTCCGGCAGAGATCGCTGGATCCCGAGTCCCATTTCCGGAGCATTGCTCCAATTGGACAGTGTCCTGTGATCACTCCGACGAGCATACGGATCGAGTTACGGTCCAGCGCCAGGAGCTTCTTTGTTTTTCCGACATTGAGCTCTGGCCACGATGATCTTGTCGTGTAGCTGTCGTTATGATCCTGTATAATGCGCTGATCGGTGGTTGCAATGACGTGTCCGCTTCGCTGATGTCCATTTCAGAACCTTGCCTGGCCAGCTCGTCTGCTCTTTCGTTCCCTGCGATTGAGCTGTGGCCCGGGACCCAGCAGAGTTTAACTTTATGGTGTCTGATGGACTTCAGTGAGTCGCGACATTTCTTGACAGCCTTTGATCTCGTTATACAGGATTCTATTGACTTCAGTGCAGCCTGACTGTCTTAAGACTTAGTCCTCAATCTACCTTTGACCCTAGTGTATCTTGCAAGGAAAATTGTTTTAAAATAGAAAATGTAAAATCCTTTAAATATCTAGGAGTTACAATAGATCAACATTTTAAATGGACCGAACATATCTTGAATCTCAAGCAGTTCTTTCTTTCAACTATTCGATGTCTGTATAATTTACGAAAATTTTGTTCCAACGCTTTTTTAAGAAAGGTATACCATGGATTATTTCATTCAAGGTTAGAATATGGTATTTGCTGTTGGGGTGGTGCTTATCGCAACAAACTTCATCAATTGACGGTCCTACAAAAATGTGCCTTGAGAAAAGTCTGTAATTCTTCCCGGCTGGCTCATTCAATGGAGTTATTTCGCAAAACTAAAATTTTACCAGTACGTCACTTATTCTACTACAAGGTCTTAAAAATTTTATTATACGTAGTGGCTACATGCAGAGTCCTATTGTTGGACCTTATAATCTAAGGAATAATCCCGGTAATCATGTAGCTTTTCGAACTACACTTTTTAGAAACTCTTATTCTATTGTAGCCCGCAAGTTGTTCAATAAACTACCAGAAGAAATACGAAACATTAGGAACCCATTCCTGTTTTTGAAAAGAATAAAGGCTTGGCTCCTTATTTATGACATAAATAACATCGAAATTATGCTGATTTTGTTCTACTGTTTGCCTGATTTATGTTAAATAATTAATAATTTATACTTAACTTTGAATTGTATTTATTTACTTCTCTTCTAAGGTTCACCCCACCATGTAATTAATTAAATAATGTGGCATTATCTCTATTTCTTCTCTTAATACTAATGCCACTAACTATTCTCATAAATGTAATTTTAGTTTTTGCCAATAGTATAGGTATAAGTTTAATGAATTTTGTAAATGGGAATAATGAATAATAAATATACAAGACAATACAACTGTTGATTTTTAATAATTTTTTTTCCAAATTAAGTACATTTTTTAGAAAATTGCCCCTCCCGGCTAAACGGAGGGGAATAGACTCCCTCCTCCCATACGATTTTTTCTTGTCTTGACCAGACCTACACGCTCTAGCTTTTTGGCATACTGCTCGTGGTATAACTTTTTTTTTTTTTTTAAATCAGCCCACACACACTGAATAATAATTACTATTATTATAAAAAGGCTCGAAGGACCATGTTTTAACAAATAAAAAATAAAAACTTTCACCACCTTGAAAATAAAAATGCACGTCTTACTTCGTTTAATGTAAATATGTCCCAAGCAAACGTTGACATATCACATTTTAGTAACCATTGACAGCTAGGTATGTTTGATTTAGGATTTTAAAGGATTGGTGTTGCCAACAGAGCCAGAGAGCGTAAAATGTGCCTCATCGGTCATCAAAATTTGCTGCCAGAACTCCGGCTCAGCATTAATCATTGCAACGACATTTTGTGCGTATGCCAAGCGCCGTGGCTTTTCTTGTGGCAAAATTCTTGAGTTGTATGCACTTTGTATGGAAATAAGTGAAGATCATCCTTTAAAATTCTCCGCAAAGTGGTCCCAATGATGCCTAACTGCTGCGAACGGCACCGATATGACAAACTTGGGTCTTCTTGAACACTGGCCTTCAGAGACTGAATAGATGAGTTTGAACGCCGCGGACGTGGCCTAGGTTGCTCACGAGGGCTTGCCACAGAACCAAATTGAAAAAAATTCGAGGCCTTACGTTGAATTGTATCTCTTTTGGGCGCAACACGATCACGATATTTTGCACGATAAGCACGTTGAGTTAGCACAATCGAGCGTTCATTTTTAATGAACATTGAAACTATTTCCGCGCGTTCTTTTGGTGTGAAGCAATTCATGGTTAAAATTGCACTGAATTGGCGTTTCCAAAATGCTATGACATATGAAAATCGGTTGACAATTGTTGAAGTTATTCGAAGTTCACATCGACCCATATGAGATGGCGCAGCCTGTATATAAATTCGCATCTGACTACCTGCACTTGGAGCACCAAGCCATTTACATAATAGGATTGTGGATTATACATCGATGAAATGCTAAATGTCAGTGGTATAGATGAGCTATAAGAACGAAGCTGGGTATAAGCAAATATGTTCATTCAGAAAGGGGCATATGCATGTGTCAGGTCTTTGAACTCGTCTTAAAAGCTAAGATCCCAATCTCTAGAGAAAAAAAAAATAATTGCCACGACGCATGAGTGCCACTCAAATAGCGTGACATTGACGGTCTTCTATTAAGACTCATTTTATCCCCAAGCTCCAGATTCCAACTACGAATGCAAGGCACCAGCTCTCCCTCCTTTGATGAAAACAATTAATGCAACCGCCCGAAGCAACAGGCAAATAGCCTTTCACTTTCCATAATCGCTCGATGGAATGATGGAGTGAATGACACTTTTATTGGTCATTTATGCCTGACACTCTCTTTCAAATCGCTTTATGCTATAAAGCGGCACACGCGAAGCAACCCTAATCAAAAATCCATTTCGATTAATTCAACTATTCCATTACATCCGAGATTATACATTATTGCTGGAATCTCATTTGAAAAATTCAAGACCCGCATCCTCGCCATCATCACCAGCGTGCCTGCCGCGTCGTCATCATGCATTACAAGTTTCTTCAACTTTAACCCCAGGCCAGAGGGTGACATTTGAAAAAGCGGCGACGACTGCAACGCGACGACGTGTGGCGTCTATTCGTACATCTGCCGCCATTGTCTTCAAGCCTCACATTCGCACGGCCCCACGGAGTTCCATGCTCTGCTTCGTTCGTCTGTTTCTGTTTCTTCACCTCCAGATTGCTATCGAAAATCGTGTTTCGATTTCATTTTTCCCTAGAAAGTGTAGTCGCAGTCGCGAAAATATTTATTAAAACACTACACCCGCTGCATAACAATTCATGAAGACGCGCTATTTGGTGGGATCCCGACAAACTCCTGGCGGCGGCGTGTTGTTACTATTATTACTTTGCCGGCGGTAAAATTAGCATTCAATTGATTTCAATTGCGATTCGCAGGGTATGAGCGCGGAGTAGGTGGCTTGGAGTTCGAGATAGACTGGTTCAAGAGTAGCAACATACGTTTGCCATATGCGAAGGGATGTCGGGCGGACGGACGTGCCTACTCGCATATTGACGTCGTATTGAGACGCACTACTCGCAACTTATTTCATTTGTATCTGACAAACATATTACCGCGAAAATAATTAGATTTCTATTACGTGTGAGATGGACGTGAGATGCGAGCCGGAGCGCGAGCGAGCGAACTTGATGTACTTGTTGCACGCTGAGCACCGGTTTGGAAGACATAATTAGACGCATTTACGGAAGAGCTGTATAATTACTGTCATGTGTTTCTATTAGATAATGGTGGAGATGCTGATTAGATGATTCTGGAAAGTGGGTCACCTTCGCATGGGTATGATAATGGGCTGGAAGCTCTGTGTACATAATGTTTGTGTGGAGGCGGGAAACATTTTTTCTGTTTCTAAATTTAAATAAATTTACTTGTTTCCAAGGCTCTGCGAAAAATTGACATTTTGCTACAGAATAAGTCTTAGCATGATGCCTTTTAATAGGCGAATTCAAAAGCATGCAACTTAAACTTATTTACTTAACAGGCCAGCGATCCATGGAGGATCTGAGCCTGGGCTATCGCTTCCACTTGTCAAACACCCGCGATTACTTGGTCTTTATACCGGAGGTTCGGTCTTACTCTTCTTCTCGAACTAGGAGGCTCAGAGCCGAAGATCTTCTTGGGGCGTTGGTGTGTCATGCGCTCGATGTGGCCGAGCCAGTCTAGTCGACGGATCTTTGCCTTCCGGACTACATCCACAACTTTGTACAACTCGTAGAGTTCCCGGTTATGTTTTCCCCTCCATTCATCTTCCTCACATACAGGACCAAATATCCGGCGCAGAATTTTTCTTTCGAAAGGATCCAAAAACAGCTTTGCTGTCCTGCTTATAGTCCAACTTTCGGCTCCGTACGTTTAGCTCGGCTCCGTAAGCGTTTTGTAAAGTATAACTTTGGTTCTTCGACTGAGGAGTTTTGACCCAAGTTATTTGAACAATCCGAAGTAACAGCGGTTGCCAAGGGCAATTCTATGCTGGATCTCCACTGTGGTGTTGTTTGTGAAATTTACGTTTGCTCCGAGGTAGACAAACTCCTTAACCACCTCGAAATTGTAGCTGTCAATTGTTACGTTTTGTCCCAGGTGGTGAGCGTCGCATTGGTTTTTGCTTGACAGCATGTACTTTGTTTTATCCTCATTGACCTTAAGACCAACTCCCTTTGCCTGTTCGCCGTGAACACCGCAACCGGTGATGTCAATACATCCGCGTATCCCAGCAGCTGGACAGACTTGTAGAACATAATGTCTTCCCTGTTGATGCCTGCCCTTTACACTATCTGTTCCAGCACCAGGTTGAAGAAGCCACACGACAGCGCATCTCCTTGCCGAAATCCGGTGTATGCTTCAAACGGCTCAGAGGTCCAAAACCGAGCTGCCTTTTTAGCGTGGCACTATCGGGATCCCGAATTCAGCCATCGCATCAAACAATTCTTTACGATGAATGCTGTCGTATGCGGCTTTGAAATCGATGAAGAGATGATGTATATCGATTTGAGACTTGGTCTTTTCCAAGATTTGTCGAAGTGTGAAAATTTGGTCTATAGTCGATATGCCGGACCGGAAGCCGCACCGGTAGTTTACGATTAGTGCGGTGCAAAAGGGCTTTAGACGTTCACACAATACGCTGGACAGAATCCTGTATGCGATATTAAGCAGGGATATACCTCTATAGTTATTCTCTTGGTGGGATCGCCTTTTTTGTGGATGAGGCAAATAGGGCTCGTATACCAGTCGTCGGGCATGCTTTCATCTTCCCAAATTCTCAAGATGATCTGGTGCATGCTCCCTATCAGAACATCGCCGCCAACCTTGAAGAGCTCTGATGGCAAGCCATCTGAGCTCGCGGCCTTGTTGCTCTTCAGCTTCTGAATGGCTGTGCCGACTTCCTCGATGCTGGGTGGGAGGAATACTTCAGCGGCTGGAGCTGGGATCTCCTCGGTTCCTACCACTCCCTCTTGGTCATGCTGCGTAAATACATCCATTATTCTTTGCGGGTCGGTGAGAAGATTACCCTCACAGTTTTGAAGAGCCTAGGTGCCTTTCTTGAAGCCTCCTGCAAGTCTTTGGTTTTCTTACAAAAAGCTCGAATTTTGTGCTTATCCCTAGACTCATCAATATCCTTGAGCTGGGAGGCTGAGAAAATTCTTTTGTTTTGTCGCAGTAGTTTTTTCTCCTCCTTTCTTCTGGCTCGGTACTCTTGCGAAGAGCTGGTTTTTCTCTGTTTTTTCTGCTCACACTCTCCATCATACCACGGGTCGGGGGTGGTAGGTAGCCTAAGGTGATATCAGCTATTACCTAAATGGCCGAGCGGCAATGCAGCTACATACTGTTGGCATATGCGTTCGACGTAGGCATTCGTAGGGTGTTTCACTCAGTTGCTCCCTGTAGACTCTGGCAATCTCCGGTGTGCTCAGGCGTCTAATGTCGAATCTCCTCATGGTGGGCTGGTGCACCTTTCTGCCATTGGACAGTCGAGCCCCTGAATGTTCGCACATCGAGGATGTTTGACGAGTATCCGGAGATCGCCAGGTTGCTATGTGGATTCGCTTTCGAGGGAATCTTGAGGTACTTTCCACCGCATTATGAGTTGTCGCGACGTTCGTGAGTCGGTAGCCGTTATCTGTTGTTGTATCTTGTGCTTTCCGATCACTCCGGCAATGGTATTCTTCTTACCGTTTTTGGCGTTAAAGTCCCCGAGTACGATTTAATATCGTACTCCGGACAAGCACGATGACCATCGACCTTAACCGCTTTCCCCAATATTTCGTGACAGCTGTATTATATGTCGCAGTCTTTTTTCCTCATCATACCGTTTCCTATCCAGCGTATTTTCTGGACCACAGTAATATCCGCCTTGTACTGCGTGAGGATTTTTTTCCAGTTTTTGAGCAGCTCCAGGGATATACTCGAAAATCGTGTTCCTTTTTCGTGTAGTATCGTCGTCGCGTATCCATCCGTTGATCCGAGCCATTTAGCTCATTCATAACTTGGTTTTTTTTACGTGGGCGGATTGTTGGTCCGCCACACAACCGCCAGTCTGGTCGGAGTTTTGTAGCTGCATATCTCTCAATGGTTGTTGAAGAGGCTATCCGGAGGGCGCAACGAGGAGGCTGTGTGTCAACTTGACCCGAACATTGAAACAGAAATCGTTGCTGGCATCTCGCCAGGTTGAGAGCAATCAACAACTTTACCCTGTATGTCCGAGCACAGGCATCATGCAACTTAAAAGCATGGCTTAAATGATTCCCTCGGTATTTTAAAGACATTTTCAACGGACTTCTTATTCACGAAAATCCACTTTTTGGCCTGCAGGTCTACCACATGCTGATACCATAAGAGAAACATTCGAGTTAAATATTAAAATGCTTTTGGATATCTATTAGGATTGAGTCCCTTAATTACGAGGGAGAATTTAGACTATATAGACCGGCTCGTGCGTTCAAAGAATAACAGGAATTTTAGTTATTCATCATTACCTACCTGGAATCCGTACCTTGGAATAGTATTTATAAGCTTTAAATATGATATATGCTTGCCCAATGAGGAGAGTGACAGAGCCTACAGAGCTGAGTTTCTGATCGCCCTCAACTGGACGAGGAGCCAGAAACAATTCTTGTCCACAACCTCCTCGCCCTTTGTTTTTTTTTTTATAATAAATGCGTGCTAAAGGGCTTATGAAAACCCTTAAGTGATCTTTATCAAGCACGGGCCTAAGGAAGAGAGGGAGAACATGAGAGGAGATATGGGTCCACAATTGTTTTGAATGCTTGTGGACTGTAATGTTCAGCTAAAAAACGATTCTCTAAATTTAACCGTATGTCCGAAGATAGGCTTAAGTTCCGTGCAGGGACGGGTTAAGAATATCCCTGCAGCGATACCTCTCGCTTGTCGTAAAAGGCGACTAAAACAAAGGTAAACAAAAATCACATCTAGGCAATTTAGAAAACACCAAGGTGAGCCTAGGGTCCTACACTTCTGACCATAACAACGCCGGAAAAAGGAAAAGAAGAAGTCCGAAGATAGGCTTAAGGGCAAATTGATTCTTGAAAGAGAGGTGTGCAATTGGCTAACTCGCTTGAGCATTTATGGTTTAAATAGCGATAAAACAACGGTAGAGAGGAAGTGTCTTCGCAATATCAGTGTCTCCTATGAGACTCTGATCTAGTAGGTGGAAACAGGTCTTGGGAGCGACGGCAAAATGCTTTAAAAATACCATACGTAATAATGTTGCTTTCACGAGGTTTTACAAAAACCTTCGGTGAGATCACCGGTGGACTTGTAGCTACAGAAGCCATACTGCCGTTCATAAAGAGATTTCCGTAATTCAAGATACATATATGTCATAAGCGTTTCCTGAACCTTAAACAGATATTTGTGCTATATGTCGGACGGTGAGAGAGACTAAAATTCGCCCTAGATGAATGCTGTTTTTTTAGAGGTATAAAAATTCAATATGAAATAAAATACTTGAAACTGATATTAATGTCTATGTATTACCTTTATAGATGATAGATAATGTTATGCCATTAGTGTTATATGACATCGGGCATATGCGTGCTATGGCTAACATGAAGCGCAATCGTAAAACTCAATTTTCGACAACTTTATCGAGCAACTGGGTCCGCATATCAGTAATAACAGGGCGAATATTGACTTCCTAATCGTCCAACGTCTCTGGGTTATCGGCATAGACCACTAACTTCACATACACCTCAACCAAAGTAATCTAAAGGCGTTAGATCACAGGATCGTGGCGGTCAGTTCATAAGTTCATTACGCGAAATTATGCGCTCAGAAAATGTTTCTCGCAATAAATTGATGAAGTCGCGCGCCGTGTGGTATGTTGCGCGATTTTGTTGAAACTAAAGCTCTGTCACGTCAATGCCATTCAACTGAAGAACGAAAAAGTCGGAAATCATATTTCTATTCTGACCGGCAAAAGAGTTACTGTGAACTACAACCAACGCGACAAAATCTGTAAGCAGTTGACCTGTGGATGGCTCAAAAGTTTGGGTCTTTTCTATTTGGACCACTCCACCAAAATAGTAATAATATCAACAATTTTCTTAATTAACAGTACCCAGGTGGGCCGCTGCGCGGGATCAAGGGATTTAAACTCTCTTTTCATATGCGGCAGGTCCCGCTCACGCAACTTCGTTGCTCCGCTCGGGGTAGGTGCTGATCGTCAGGCAGGCGCCTATGTCATCAATACTCTTCATCTACAGCACCCTATAATCGATTGAACTATGCTGAGACCTTTGCTTTGTTATGGCAAGGGAAACGCAAAAAAAAAAAATTTTGAACATAATTTTTTTTTAGAAATACAGTACACTCTCGGTAGAGTGTACACAAAATTTTATGCAGACTACTCTACAGAGTGAACAAGTAAACCTCTTTAGAGTGAACTCATACTTTTAAGACGAATAAACCAGCTAGAAAGAATGCACAATCTTTCGAGCAAATTTACCTTTTGTTTTGTCTGTCATCGTTCTACGTTTTTCATCCTGGGGTTGGTAAATATTCTCTTGAAATTTCTTGAATGAGTCGCAAACATTTAACTTTAATAGAAAAAACTAAAGTTTTAAAGGAGTTGTCTGCAGGAACGATAACGTCCTTGCTATGATCCATTCGAATTTTACAAAATATAAAAATAAAATTCAAGGTGTTTCGGGTACAGTATTGGCAAAAAATATGGAATAGCCAAATCGACTATACATATATGCTATTAACAAAAAGAAGGTCGATATTATAGCAACTGTGGCTAGTACTACTTACTTTGGCCCTGGAAATAGAAGGGCACTGAAAGCATCTGAACTACCTGAGATGGAAAAGGCGCTAGAACAGCGGAGGAAGAATTTACCAATTGGCTTAATTCTTAAACAAAAAGCCATTGCCATAAATAGAAGCCTGCACGGCAATGAGTCCACCTTCATAGCAAGTGACGGTTGGGTCAAAAAACTTGAAAAGAGGTTTGGTGTTCGGTTCAAAATATCCGGGGAAAAATTGTCGTCACAACCAGAACTGTGTCCATTTAAAAGGCAACTTACGAAAAGAATTCAAGATCTGGATTTGAAACCAGCCCAATTTTATAACGCCGATGAGTCGGGGCTATATTGGGACCTTCTACCAGGGAAAACTGGGTATCAACTGAGAAAACTGAACGAAAAACAGAAAAGCAGAAGATAACATATTTAGCGTGCACTAATGCCACAAATTGAAACCGCTAGAGGCAAAGCGAAAATCCTTGTCCATTCATTAATGTATCCTTACCTGTACATCACAGAAGCTCCAAATCAGCTTAGATGACTGCAGTAATTTTTAAAGACTGGTTCAGCTACTGTTTTGTTCCCGAATTTACAAATTTCCTTTAATAAGCCGGCTTACCAATCAAAGGTCTTCTTATTTTGGATAATGCCCCTAATCATCCCCCGGAGAGTAAACTACGAAATTCAGACGGTAGCATAACAGTTATTTATATGCCTCCAAATAAAGCGTCCGCCAAATAGTTTTTTTTTTTTTTGAAAATGCTATAAAAAAAAAACTACTGAATATTTTCTCAAATTTCTTTTTTTATTTGAAAGTACAATCCTTCCGGTTAATAATGGAAAATAATTTCATTCAAATGGCTGCCTCGGCTGGCCATGCAGTAGCCTACACAATCGGTCCAATTTTTAAGCACATTATCGATTGTGTGCAGCTGTATTTCACCAATGGCTTCACGAATATTGTTCTTTAAAGCGTCAATTGTCTCTGGCTTGTCGGCGTAACACTTATCTTTGACGGCACCCCACAAATAATAGTCCAACGGTGTCAAATCGCAGCTCCGAGGTGGCCAAACGACATCAGCTCTGCGGCTGATAATGCGATCTTCAAAAACAGGGCGCAACACATCGAGTGTAGCTTCGGCTATGTGGCACGTAGCGCCGTCCTGTTGAAACCAAATGTTACCAATATCCTCCTCTTCAATTTTTGTGAACAAAAATTCGTTAAACATGGCCCGATAACGATCGCCATTGACTGTAACGGCCACTCCTTGCTCATTTTCGAAGAAAAATGGCCAAATTATGCCTCTGGACCAAAATCCGCACCAAACAGTGGCTCGTTTTGGGTGCACCGGCTTTTCAATGTATGCGTGCGGGTTTTCTGTGCCCCAAATGCGACAATTTTGCTTGTTTACATACCCGCCAAGATCAAAATGAGCTTCATCTGAAAAGATGATTTTTTTGGCAAAATCGGCATCTTCTGTAAGTCGATCGCAGGCCCACTTAGCGAAGCGAAAACGCATTGGATGGTCAGTTGGCTTCAACTCCTGAACCAATTGGACTTTGTATGGCGTCATACCAAGGTCTTTATGCAAAATTCGTCGCTTCACGCACACTTTCTGCCGCAGCAGCAATATTCTCGGGTGTACGCACTGTTTTTGGCTTTTCACGCTTTGGTTTATCGATGAGGATGCCAGTTTCTTTCACTTTTTTCACAAGATAACGAACATACGGAGCTGACGGTGCTTCTCTTCTTCCAAAATCCGTACGCAATTTTCGCACACATTCTGCAACATTACCATGATTTTCAAAGTAATGTCGCAATATTTCCCAGCGTTGTTCAAGCGTATACACAACCATATTCGTTCAGCGGAAGGATAAAACTAATTATCTGTCAAATCAGACATGAGCTAAGTGTTACCATTCACGAAATAAGCACTAATTGAAAAAAAAAACGTTAGATGGCGGACCCTTTATAACTCCTCTCATTCAGCCTACGGACTAGAATGTTATTTGTCTGACTAAACTTTTCTATAGAAAAAGCTTGCTATAATCGCTTGTTGCTGCAGACAATTTTTTATCATTTTCGTGTTGTGTTTTGTAAAGGCCATTGAATTATATTTCAAACAACATGTGTGATGCTGTGAAATCTATAAAAATAAAGGATGCAGTGTTTAACTTGAGAGCAGCTTGGGATAATGTAAATGCTTCTATTATTGAACAATGTTGGAGTAACATTCTTGGATCCTTAATATTCTTCGTAGCCATACAATCACAAATGTTGTTTTTACAAATCTTAAAAAATACATTTGAAATGAAATGCTTTATTCTTTTTAAAAATATTGAATTAAGTTTATTGCTCATTCATGATTTATTATGAATTAAAAGCTGTTTCACTTTATTCACTATACTATCGTATCGTATACGTATCTCGTACTATAGAATGCATTGAAATTTGCACGCTCGGTAATATGAACAATCTCGCTCGTATGAACAGACCTGGTTTTTATTAGTTCACTCTACCGAGAGTGCACTGTATTTCCAAAAAAAATTCCAAAAAAAATTTTCCAACATAAATTTCACTAGAAATTCATTAATATCGTTAACGAAAATTCCAAATTAAGCCTTAAATCAGCGATATCTTCCAAAATTTGTTCGAAGTAGTCCTTGTCTTTGTATCTGCAAGCAAATTTCAAAATTGAAAAAAAGCAAATGCAACAACAAAAAAGTAAACACGAAAATAAAAATCTACCTCCGTCTCCACATGAACTCACACAAATAGGAATCAACCATAGATCTGCGAGTCCCCGAATCTCGTTTATTCCTCGTCTTTGTATTTGTGACATTTGAAATGTGTGCAGCTTTTGTGTTTCAACGCGTTCCCGTACTTTTTGGTGTTTTTACTTCTCTTTGAGAGAATTTCAGATAATTTCATCTCCACTCCTTAAAAAATGAGAATTTGTGAATTTCTGTCCAAAAAGTACGGGAACAGACCTAATAAGTGGAATAATCATCTGCTGAAAATTGCCCCTACTGATATGAGTGAATACTAGAATACTAAAGCCGTACATTAAAATAAAAAATCCAAAATATTTTTTTTTGAATTTTTTTTCCAGAATTTTTTGAAAATTTTTTTCTTGTCTTTTCCCACCCCCAAATGTCCTCCATTGCACTTAGGAAGGATTATTACATCATTTGCACTCCTTTTGGAGCGATTCGGTTGGAGTGGTCCAAATAGAAAAGAACAAAAAGTTTTCTCAAGATATTCAGCAAAGACTTCATCCATATTTTTATCTCCTTTTGGTAGTGCTTAACTTTGGAGCTTTTTGGGATTGTTAATAGCTTTCTATAGAGAGTAATTTGTTCCTCTTCCCGCCGTCAAATTTTCTAAATATGAGCCTAGAATTTGGTTTTTGAAATCCCTAATCAATTTTTTGAGCACATTGTATAATCGTTTTAGATAAGTTTTATGCTGCGGTCCTCGACATTGTTGCCATTGTTTACGCATTTACGTTTACGCTATTTAACGCTGCATGACTTCGGCGATTCGGACTTCGACTTCTAGTTCATAAGATGTTCTTAAACCTTCCCAGCTTGTTATTTTATTTGTAAGCCTAGGTCAGGCTTTTTTATAAGAGTATCACTCATCGGAAAAGTCAAAGCTTTCTTAGATTTTGATGTGGCTGTTAGAATAATAGCCTTAGCAGTAAAGAAATCGATAAGATCAGGTATTTTTGCGAAATACGCCAGCCAACCGCATACCATGCAAACTTCGTAAAGCGTTTAGCCTCTCCTTGAAATGCATTTCCAAATGGGTGTTTAGCGCTAAAGTCGCCCATGAAATTGCCTTGCCTTTTCTACAAGCTTTTTAAGGATGGCAGACAAGATCTTCGTTATAGAATCTGGTTGTGTGCTCGTATAAGTATTGTTGATTTTTCTATTTGTGGCACAACTCATGAAGCAGGTGCACGAGGCCTTGAGACTATCAGACCCGATGTGAGCGTTGCACATAAGCTTCGAGTTGATATACCCCTTATAATCATATCATACTGCTAGGTTCTTGGCGACCTCGCGCACACCAAGGATGGAAAGTTTTTCGTTTCAACAAGACAAGCATTATTCATGGATAATGGCTGGTTATTAAGGGTTCGTTTAAGTGAGAATAGACTGCATTGGATTTTAGAAGCATTCAATTCCACAATTTTGTTTATACTCAACTTACGAGTATACGTTACCGTTCCAATTCTATGAAAGCTGTGAATACTATCATAAGCGAAAGAGTGGATTGGATTAGAAGCAGTAGACAGGAGATCATTTATAAAAATTAGGAAGAGTCAAGGTGATAGAACACAGGGGGACACCATCATTTATTTGGTGAATATCAGGCTTAAAACTATCCGAAATGGTGCGAAAGGTATTTTCTACTCCATAGAAAAAAAATACTCATTGATACCGTGGGCACACACAGAGCCTGATGCCTTGTTTTAGCTTTCACCGAATTTGTGCAAGGATTGGTTCCATTTTTCAGTGAAATACGAGTATGCCATCAAGTCACCAGTGGTCCTATGCCGGTCATTAAGAAGTCTCCCTGATTCAAGACTTTCATAAGCTATCGGTTTAACTGAGAGAAAAGAGTTTAGTCCTATGGGTTTGTAGGTGCAGGGTGACAAAAATTTTCCCATTTGAGGAAAAGCTGGACAAATTTTCTTTTCCATCTTTTCCAGCCTTTTTTGAAAAAGTCCTTATCCTTTTGGGCCAAAAAGTCCAACTTTGGAAAAGATGGTAATCGATCGCGGATGAGCCTGGATGAAGCAAAACTTAATAACTAACGGCGCCAGCTTTGGGCACATTCACTATGCTTTATGTGGTCTTATATGTGCAAGCAGCAGTTTCACCTATCCGATGGCTGAACGGTGACGACGAACAGTTGAGACCCTGAACCTTGTAACGTAATTAAGGTGGCCGGATTTTCTTCATTATCAAAAACTTTCTCCGGTCTTATGTTCTTTTCAAAAATCTCCTTCACCAAATTTAGTAAGCCAGTTTTGAACTAAACTATTCTCACGTTCCAAAACCTTCTTCTTTAGCTTCTCTAGTTGCTATGGCTTCGTCGATGTTTGTTCTTAATTGACAAAGGTTAAACTGCACTCTTTAAAACATCCTCTGCAACCACAGGCCACCACGATCACTTTGGGAATGAGGAGTTGATCAGCGAATCCATATGTGACGACCTCCGCAAGGTTTCGAAAAAATGTCGCATCAATTTACCGTTGGATAAAGTCCGTCATCAGCATAATGCTATAAGTTTAATTTTATTTTTATAATTTTTTTCCTGAAAAAAGCTACTTTTGAAGTCCCTCAAGGTAGTCATCTCGGCCCATTGATATTTATTCCAAACTTTAATGATGTCAACTGTGTCATCGTGAACATCCACACCTCCGGATACGCTGATGACATAAAAATTTGCAAATATCTATCTCCCCTGCTGATTCCTGCTCTCTTCAATCTGACCTGAAGAGATTCATCACTCTTGTCTAAAAAAGCATCTCATGCTTAAAATTGGCAAGTGTCAAGCTACGAGTATTGACTACAGTATAAAACGTGGCAAATCCTCCTTCGGCTTTGTGGAACAATGGTCCAAGGAGCTCTCGAATCCTTACGTGTCGCAAACTTTATACACTACCTTCCGAATTATCTGCCATGAATGCGTTCCTACCATGTTTCGCAGAACAGCGTTCTTCTAAGTCCATCCATATATTGTCCTTCCATCTTCGGCGCGGCCTTCCTGGCCGTCTTTTTTCTTCGGACTTTTCACTCATTCTTTTGACCGTTTGTCCACTGTCCATTCGTTCTATGTGCCTGCCCAACTTGGTCTTCGCGATTTTATCACTCAGACAATGCTTCGCGCTGAATGAGGCTTTCACCTACATACTACGGAATCACTAATTTTATAGCAAGTTTTAACAATTTTAACACAATCAGCGATTGTTAAACGATCAATATCGTTATGGTAAACCTTAGCATACACAAACACATCCTCGAATGAAAGCTTGTTTTGACGCATGTGGTTTTGACGGTTCGTTGACCCAACATAGTTATGTTCAAGGCCGTATCCGCTACAGCTGACATGAATATACGTCTATCTTATAATTTATATTAAAGTTCATCGGCCACTGTTTTTATAAGCAAATATTATTTTTTCTATTTTCAGAAGTCCAACTGTGGACGCCTCTACTGTACGACAATTGCTTCAACGAGTAATCTTCAATGACCGCCTGAAAGTATGCAACGATAAATACCTCCCCAGTTAACACAATGACATCGGACGAGGTAGTTTTGCGGTAAGTTCTCCCCAAATCTCAGTTCCAAACAAAAATTAAAGCAAAAAAAATTGAAAAAAAAAACAAAGGGAAACGCAAATAAAGTCCAAGAATCCCTCTTCCGTTCGATTGAAATTTTATTGAATCAAAGAAACAACTGAAATCTAATTCCTCCTGTGGCTCCCATAAGCCATCGAGTGTGCCTGATTACTTCTAATGCCCCGTCGTCGACGCTTGCCCACCGTCGACACGGTGCCAAGTTGAAGTAAAAGTGGATTACTAGCCAGAGCAGCCGCAATACCAAGGACAGCAGCACTAGCCAATGGGATTAGAAAACTCTTAGCCAAAAGCACCTTATCGTAACCGTGCTTGCCGCTGAGATGGCCTCCATGTCCTCCGAACCCGAGACTGTGACCATGCCCGTGCTCGTGTCCATGCCCGCCGGTAATTGCATAGGTAGAATACTCGTCGCCATCGTGTCCGTAGCCTCCATAGCCCCGATTATAGAGTTCGATAGGAATTCCTTCGTTGCTTTCCGTATATACGTGGCCGTGCCCGCTTGGCGGAGCGTAATACTCGTATTCGACTGCCTGTGGCGGTCCATAGGGATGGCCAGTTGTGTGACTTCCATACCCTCCGTGTGTACTCGCACTAGTATGTCCTAGAAAAAAAAACAGCGAAGAATAGTCATCTTCAACCACCCTTTGTGGATAGTGTATAAGGCAGCTTACCTATGCTTATTCTGTTGTTGAGTCCTTTACGTTCGTTGTCGGTATAACTCTCGCCGGGGAATGCAACTGGTCGGGATGTCACCCGATTGCCGGTATACGATGAACCAGGACCTCTGAAAGGAGTAGAAGAATTATCTTTACACCCTCCGCAGAGCTTTGATTACATCTCATGTACGTTGGTCATTCAACGGATATGAAAAGGACATGAAACGCCAAAGGATTATCGTCCGGCATTCAGGAGATAGGATACACTCGAATAAAAGGATATAAATTGATAACCCAGAGGAATTCCGTTCTCTTGTTGGAAATATTTTTATTACCACCTCATCATCGGGGGGTGGTCGTCCCACCGGGTGATGAGGACGGAACATATTCGCACTAAAGCGTGTTCATAATTTGTTCTGGAGCCCACTAGCGTCACTGTCCTTGTGCATACACATGAACATGCGAGTGCGGGTGAACTTAATGGGTATTAAGGTGAATTTGTTCATGGGATTAGAGATTCCTGAGCATTCCTGGACATCGCTGAATCGTTCCAGTCTCGTCCAAGTCCTTTTGTCCTTTTCCATTTCTTTTATTTCGTTTTTTTTTTTTTGCTTTTATTTCGTCCTTTTTGGTCATCGTTTTTCTTGAGAGTAATTTTTTTCGGATTATTCGCCATGCGGAATGGAATGTAAATTGGTCTGTGTGTATGTGCCAGGATGTGGATGTGTTTTGACTTTCATTATGGTTGATGGGATGGTACGGATGGAGGTAGTCCAGGAGCTTATGTGCTGTGAATAGAGGATTTGTTTGTTGGGATTTAGTATTCTTTGCGGGTTTTGTCCTGATGCAAAATTGCCCGGAAGGATTGGATTGGAAGGTTGTTGATTCTCATATTTTCTGGGAAGGGATTAGACGATTTGTGGAGGAAACCTGCTACCAGGACACTCAAAACACTCAAAAACACAAAAAACACAAGTTTTTCAGTCAACAATCCTTATTTTCACTCTTCTTCGCCCCATACCTATAGTACTCCGGTGGTAGGTCATCGTAGCTCTTCCTCAACAAATCACTCTGCTTTATCCCTCTCTTGCTTACTCCGTCTTTCGTCTTGTTTCCCGCGCCTGCAACCGTATTTGTCGACACTATCGGATTCACTTCAGCCGCCAGGCTGATCCTCACTCCAAGGATCACACAAAGAATAAAAATTCGAATCATATCTCGCGCGCCCTCCATCCAAAGCATACTGATCGGCAGCCACCGACGTTAGATAGTTTTATAAAAAGCGAAAAGTCGTTGAGGCAGAGCCTTCGTCGTCGCTCGGTAATTTCACATCTCGGTGGATTCGCAAACCGATTTGGACTCATTTCCAAATGCAAGTCTCGATGAATCCCGCTCGAGGGTATGAGCACTATGACAATTAGTGTCGCCAAGTGAGCGTCAGATGGAATCCAGTGCATTTCACTTTTCTTCATATAAATGCACACATGAACGAGGAGAGGGTATGCTAGCGATGGGGATATTGTCAAATCGGTGTCGATGTTCGCTCCCAATTCCGCTAGTGTTGATGACGAATAGTGTCGTAACGACAACGTGGAGAAGCGCGACTGGTTAAGTAACAGATTGTGAAAACGTGTGGCAGAAATGCCATTACGTTGTAAGTAGTTTTCGAGTTTTAGGCCCATCTTGATGGCTAAGTGGCGTTAAATGTTGATAAGCCTTAAGGTGTCCGCAGCAGGTGGAAGACGCTTCAATGTCAGTCGAGGTGACGAGAGATGAGATTTATTATGCCCTTTCCAAGGTGCTCTCGTCAATGATGTTGTTCGATGTCACACCCAATTAAGAGCTTATTGTCGTGTTCCACAAGTTAGTGTTGCTCCATGGATAGGTAGATGGTTGATGGAGCCGACTTAGTAGAGAGTATGTGACAATGACAAAGTTGATCTTCCTCCTTTTTGCAGTCTAAACCAATAGGAATGGAGAATTGTAGATTGTGGAACCAGAGCAGATCGGGAAGATGATGCTGTGTGCTCCAGTCTCGATGACCTTTTTTTTTTTTTGTTGGAGGCTTCTACAGACACAAGTACTGGTCCATTGTACTACCAGACAGACACCTTATCTTTATTGTATTTTCCCCGTTGTCCGGAGAAAAGTGAGGAAGAGCTTCAGTGATGTGGAGCTAAGAGATTCGGCACCCACCACGTCGGCCCCAAGGGTGCGCCACCGTGCACGAGCGAAGGCGGGACAGTCGCAGAGAAAGTGTTCCGCTGTGTCGTCCTCCTCGCAACAAGCAGCACAGGTAGGCGTCTCACTGATGCCAAGCACGAAGAGATGCCTGGCAAAAGTGTAATGGCCCGTAATGACGCCCGTTAGCCTTCTGCAGTCATTTCTCCTTAAGGATAAGAAGAATGTTGCGGACTTTTTACAGACGTCAGGGCGTACGCGCTTAGTTATCCTGCATCCTGGATATTCCCTCCATCTGCGACTGTGTACGTTAAAGACCCAGTCATTGATGTCAGATTTAACCGTTGAAGCTGGTAGACCTAAGGCGGGTTCAGGCCCTGAGAAACTCTCCTCTGAGCCTTTTCTAGCGAGTTCATCGGATATCTCGTTTCCTGGGATTCCAGAGTGACCTGGAACCCATACAAGCCTAAGTGAATTAAGTCTTCCGACTTTGTTCAACAAGGTCTTGAGTTCATGCACTAGTTTGGAGTTGGACAGAGGATTGGATACAGCTTTGAGTGCAGCTTGGCTGTCACTGCAGACACATATGCTCTTTCCCCTCCATCTGTGTTTCACAGCATAGTGCATGGCCATTAGGATTGCGTAAATCTCCGCCTGGAAGACAGACGCGTATTTTCCTAACGAGAAGTGCAGTCGAATGTTTTCGCGCTCGAAGAAAACTCCGGCGCCGGATCCCTGATCAGTCCTGGAGCCATCTGTGAAGATGCGAAGACATTCTATTCCAGGTTCAGTGTCTGGCCAAAGCCAGTCCTGACGCCAAGGAAATGTGACTGTGTAGTTACAGCGCAGTAGGATGGCAGGTGTAATTGCGTCAGAGGGCATATCCATGAGACAGTGGTCGTAGGATATTTCTCTCTCAAATACACTTTCACTCCACTGCGAGTTGTACCAAAGACCATTCCTCTTTAGGCGAGAAATAGTTTTCAGTGCACACCCTCTGATATATATGTTAAGGGGTGGAAGGTTCATCATAGCATCTAAAGCAGCTCCCGGTGTGCTGGGGAAAGCCCCCGTGCAACTGAGGCAGACCGCTCTTTGGAGTTTGGTGAGTGAAGCCACAGCGTGTTTTCGTGTCAGCCTGCTCCACCAAACAACCGATGCATATGAGATTATCGGTCTTACCATTGCCGTGTAGATCCAAAGGACCTTTTTCGGCGATAAGTCCCATGTTTTGCCAAAGGCACCTTTGCATTGCCAGAAAGCTGACAGCGCTTTGGTGGTTTTCGACTCAACATGTTTTAACCAAAGAAGTTTGCTATCTAGAATGACTCCCAGATACTTAGCTTCCTTGGATATCCGGATGGGGATGCACCAGCTGAGTAATGCCAGTTGTTTTCCTCCTTCTGGTGAAGAGAACGACATCAGTCTTAAGAGGATTAACCGACAGCCCATTTCTCGTGCACCAGTCTTCGATCATGTTTAGCGCCGCCTGCGCTTTGAGACAGACTTTCGCTAAACATGAGCCGACAGAGAGAACAGCAACATCATCCGCATAGGCCTGGGCATAGATTCCAGAGGCATTGAGAGCATCTAGCAGAGAGTCGACCACCATGCACCATAACAGCGGAGACAAGACGCCACCTTGCGGGCAGCCCCTGTTTACTTCAGACTTGACACAATGTTCGAGGCCTGCATCAACGATCAGTGTCCTGTGCACGAGCATTGCTTTGATCCGCAAAACCAGTGCTTTGTCTACGCCATGCCGTCTAGCAGCATTACACATGCTGTCCAAAGTAGCGTTATCAAAGCTCCCTCAATGTCGACGAAAATGCCTAGTACGTACTCTTTCCTTTCGAGAGCGCATTCAATTCTCCCAACTAGGTTTTGAAGCGCAGTCTCGCAGGATTTTCCGCGCTGATAAGCATGTTGCATGTCCGACAGAGGATGCATTCGAAGGGCAACCTTGCGCACGTGCAACTCTACTAACCTTTCCATGCTTTTCAGCAAGAATGATGTTAGACTTATTGGTCTAAAACTCTTGGCTAGTGAGTAATCCTCTTTCCCTATTTTGGGAATAAAAACCACTTTCACCGCGCGTCAAGGGATAGGTATGTAAGCAAGTGCCAGGCTAGCAGTGAAAATTCTTTTCAGTGTAGGAAGCAGCTGTCTTATACCTTTTTGCAGCATAACGAGGTATATCCCATCAGTGCCCGCCGACTTAAAGCCATCGAAGGATGCCACAGCAAATTCAATGGCCTCAGTAGTTGCCACGCGTGACGCAACATACCAGCTACGCCGAGTTGTTTTCATCGCTACAGCCGCAGTATCCAATGAGGGAGTGTGCAACGAGCCGATG
Organism: Merodon equestris; assembly: GCA_958301585.1. Taxonomy (NCBI): domain Eukaryota; kingdom Metazoa; phylum Arthropoda; class Insecta; order Diptera; family Syrphidae; genus Merodon; species Merodon equestris. Next base: position 105,853,961 of record OY284415.1, read on the forward strand.
ACAGTCTGATTTCCCGGAAAATGGGTCTGAAACAGTAAACTAAGAGTTTCTGCTTTAGACTCGGTAAAGGTACCATCAGACTTTCTGAGTACCTCCAGCCTTGTCGATTTTCCTCGTTTGAGGACTTTAACCAACTTGCTGGTCGCGCTCAGGGATTTGATCTCTTCGCAGAAGGACTTATAGGAATCATTCTTCGATTTTCGAATAAGCTTCTTATATTCCTTCTGCTTCGATCGATATTTATTTCAGTCATCTTCCGAGTTCGATTTAAGCGATCTGTTCAGAAGACTTCTGGCTTCCCTACGAAGCCGTTGGAGCTCAGCATTCATGCGAGTTCAAAACATTTGGTGATGGTGCTGTTCAGGTTATGAACTGCATCCTCCACCGATTGATTAGTTTTGAGTTTAGGTGGGGCTTGAGTGGATTTCTCAAGCTCCTCCCTAAATCGCACCCAGTCTGTTTTTCTCGGATTCCGCTTGGGCTGCGAGGGGGAGATCCCGCACTTCAATTGGAATTCGATGTATCTATGGTCTGACAGCGTAACATCTGGTGAGACTCTCCAGTTGGTGATAGCCTTCGCATGCCTGTTAGATAGGGTTAGGTCAATCACTTCCTGACGTCTCGCCGTCACAAAGGTTGGTTGAGAGCCAACATTGTTGATGAAAAGGTCAGACGAAAGAATGAAGTTTAAAAGATGGTCTCCTCTCCGGTTGCATTTGCTGCTGCCCCAAACTGTGTTTTGAGCGTTAGCATCGCAACAGATGATGAGTCCAATCCTTCTGGCTTCACAGTACTCTACGAGTTCGGAAACCACCTTAGGTGGCGGGGGTAGTACCGAGTCGTAGGGGAAGTAAGCAGACGCCACGACGAAGTGTTCAATTTCTCCGTGCGCCTTGTAGCTCACTTTCGCAGCTACCAGATCTTGACCACAGAATTGACCAAGTTTGGTTGCCGATAGCGTATTCGATATGATGAGGCAGACCCTGGGCCTTTCAGATCGCTCATCATAAAGGATTGTAGCATCACGTATGCCTCCAAGACCACACAGGCGTTTGTTCCACACCCATGGTTCTTGAATGGATACAATGTGATGACCTATAAAACATTTACCGAGTGGTGAATTCTTTATCGAATCTGGTACCCAAATCAGCTTATTTATAATTGTTTTACAGTCAGCACACGTAAGGTGCATTTCATGAACCTCGACTTCAAGTCCAAGTCCCTTTATTTGAGCAACATTATTGTCCAATAACGACTCAAGGTAGACAGGCAGAAATGGTGATTTTCCAGAACTTCTGAGAAAACTAAATCCAGACGACGAAACCTTGACTCTAAAAAGGAAAAGGTAAACGTAATGTAAGAAGAACTGGAACTGCAAATGAAGAGAGTGAATGGAAGACGTGGAACTTAAAAAGGATGTTATGAAGACTGAAAGGAACGATGTGGAACGTAATATTAACGGTTTGGAACATAAAAGGGAAAAAGTTGAACTCAATAGGAGTGATGTTGCGGAACGGCAGAAGGATTTCACATCTGATTTACTAAATAGAGAAAGAAGGAACGTAAGAAAGACGTTATGGAAATTTAAAAGAAAGATGTGGAACATAAAAATCCCCTCGCAGCCTCGGCTCTCTGTAGTTCAGCTTCCACGTTTCTTACGAAGTTGCGTGCCTCACGTCCTCCTGTGCTGAGGACGGGTTATTTTTTTTTTTTGCGATGACTTGCTTTAGGTGGAAGTTGCAGTTTCCTTGCTTTGGGTTTACCTACACTTTGATTGATGGAATCAGAATGTGAGTTCATCTGGCCTTAATGGTATTAGTCCTTCGAGTTTGCCATAGAATCATTGAGCGCGTTGTTACTTTTTTATTGATACTATTTACTGTGTCAACTTCAGTTGAGATGGACAGTCTCATGCACTAAACTCTTCTGAATGTCTTCGAGAATGTCGCACAGCAGTATGCTTTCTAAAACATAATCGGAATCCCTTGATTAGATATTATGGTTGCCGTGAGAAGGGTTTTCTTTTTGTGGTTGGCCAATTCTAAACTTGCAGTTTCAAATGACTGATTGATCTGGGCAATTCTTGCGTTTGTGGTCGACCACTTTGCTTTGCAATGGTCATCGAAGACATGCTGATGAGATTGACTGCCTCCCATAAAGGGGGACCCGGCACGGAACCTTGAGGTACTCCCGCGGAGACGTAGTAATATTTAACTCATTCCTCTTCTCTTTGCTAAGGTAGTTGGGGACTGCCCTAATCAAATATACATATTTGCGAGCGATCTCCTTATTTGGGACTAGTCGGCATTTTTTTACATCTAGAGCCACCACTGCGCACTCTTTTGTAAACCGCCTTCAAGAGGACATGGCTTCAGTCCCAGTGTCCACTGCTGTTTTAATGGTGTCCGATACGAGTTTCGACGCGACATGAATAATGTCGTGTTGCCCTCTGAAATCAATTTGGTTGCCCCGAATGATTTAGAGACTTATCGACGGGGTTGGAGGTGTCTTTATTACTCTAAGGTATTGATTGTACCATCGCTGTCTTCTAATGCATTGGACAAAATGCATTATTCAGTGCTTGTGAACATCAATACAGTCACTGATGGCAGGTGCCTGAGCATAATTCTTCAATGACTTGGAGAACCTCCACCGAAATGAACAGGGTGGTTCGCCCCCTTATCGGCGAAGATATTATTCACCATGAAATCATCACTGAACCTAGTAAAATACAAGGTTCTCTGTTCGCCAATGATCTATGTTATTTCGAAAGTAGAAATTATGAAGTAGGGGTCTGTTCTCCAGGTCACTATTCGGTCGCATGTTTTCATCCACCAAAAAGGAATGTTTTTAATGTTTGTGTTATTTTTTTTTTTTTCCTGTTGCTAATATTTTGTAGATCAACCCTTATTGCGTATCATTTTAAAAAGTTTACTTGACCATCAAACATTTCGTGGAAATTGATTGTCTGCATTTCAAGAAGCTCGATGTAATCCTCTGAGTTCCGCCGATTCGACGACAAGATCTATTGTGCTATGAAATTAAATGGTAGCCGATATCATGACGGAACAGCAGTGTGACGATGTGACAGGAACATCTCCGATTTTCTCAAATCGTGAAAGTAATACTGAAAGCCATCAGGGCCATCCAAATTAATTTTTTTCTCGACGGAAAAAATTACAGTTTCCCAACCTTTCTTCCAGCTTATAAGAGCCTGGCAAAATTCCAATATATCATTCTTATGGCCATGAAGTAAACGTGGTGGTTTCTTTAGTTTTTGCCGTTGGAGATGTGGACAATGTTATATCACTCTTTAAACTGTCTGGACACTGGCCGAAGTTCCAACCAGGGCTGTAAGGTACTTCAGTATTTTAGGACTTAAGTACTTGATAAGTACAAGTACCACGTACTGGTACTTGACACAAATACCACCATTAAACTGCCCCACCAGTTTGCATGCAAATCAGTGGGTTGACACGTTTGGAGATCACCGGTATTGTAAGAGTAAGATCAAACAAAAAAAAAAAAAAATCTGGAGCAGGGGGAGAAGAAAGAAAACGGTCAAACCGTAGCATTATGGAAAAGAACACTAAAAGGAAAAGCACTACCCCGCCAGGCACTACTAATGGTCGTGATCCTGGGACGAGCAGCAATGCTCGGGTCAGAGCTATAGGATTTCCGGGGGATAGCAAAGTAATGCAACGGCGTAAGCCACACTTAAGAGTCGCGAGTTCGAACGTTGGAAGCATGAGTGGTCACAGCTATGAACTTGAAGAAATGATGGTTAGAAGGCGAGTAGACATCCTGTGCGTACAAGAGACGAAATGGCGAAACACCGGTAATTCGGCACGTTTCTTGAACGTTAAAACAAAAGCCTGCAAGATGTTTTACTATGGATTGGAACAAGGAAAAAACGGAATCGCCATCATCCTTGCGGCAGAGTTACTTGGCAACGTCTTAACCATTTCAAAGTCCAGTGACCGTTTGATGGCTCTCAAATTGGTGATGCATGGTGAGGTATGGAACATCGTAAGCGCATATGCCCCTCAAGTAGGATGCGAACAAAAAGAAAAAGATGCATTCTGGCTAGATTTCCACAACCTTGTCAAAATCATCCCAAAGAAAGAGCTTTTGTTTGTTGGGGGAAATTTAAACGGACATGTCGGAAAGACAAGCGAAAACTATGAAGACTACCACGGAGGGCTGGGATACGGCACCAGGAACTCTTCATGTGAAGATATCCTAAACATGTGCAAGTCGTACGGTCTTATAGTGCTAAATACCATGTTCGTCAAACAAAGCCGGCACCTGTACACTTATAGCAGCGGCGGAAATGAAACTCAAATAGACTATCATTTGGTATCCAGTTTCATGAAGCCACGAGCTAAAGATTGCAAAGTGATCCTGGGTGACGCGATCGCCCCTCAACACCGTCTCCTCCTGACTGAATTTTTTATGGATGCGAGAAAGAAGTCAAAGCAGCAAACGAAGGTGTCTGAGAGAATCAAGTGGTATAAGCTGGATAAAGGAAAAGGCGAAGCTTTTATTACCAACATGAAAAACTACCTCTCTTAGATTATCGATGAGGTCGGTAATGAGGAGTGCAGAGCACAATACATGTGAGATTCCCTACAACAATCTGGCCTGGAGAAAGCCAAATCACTGCTCGGAACATCTAAAGGCCCCTGCCAACACGCAAAAGAAACCTGGTGGTGGACAGACGAAGCCAAAGCAGTGATACACGTAAAGAAAATGGCTTTCCAAGCTTGGTCAAAGTGCTCTTCTACTAATAGAGAGGAAAAAGCTCGCCGTGAAAAGGTATACAGGGTGTCCCACGAGCAGTGTGCCAAAAAGCTATAGCGTGTAGGTCTGCTCAAGACAAGAAAAAAATCGTATGGGAGGGGGGGGGGTCTATTCCCCCCCATTAGCCGGGAGGGGCAATTTTCTAAAAAATTGACTTAATTTGGAAAAAAAAATTATTAAAAATCAACAGTTACATCCACAATGCCGTGATATACTTTTTTGTAAAGCCAGGAACCTCTTCTTTCACCTTGTTTTTAAACGAAACTGTTTTAAGGAACAGTTTTTGAGAAATTAGTTTTCAAACTCAAAATTTTGGAAAAAAATTAAAAATAAACCCGAACCATTTTTTTCTAAGAAAAACCTTTTTTTTTGGTTTTAACGCGGCTGGACTTGTAGGCAAATTAATGTATGAAACATTGACCTCGAGATCGTGAAGCCAAAAGACTCTACGCTGAAAGATATCCCAATCTAAGGTGTCCCAGTCGTAGCATGTTTTCAAGAATCCACCGACGTCTGCGAGAGCACGGAGTGCTAGAGCATCGAAGAAGCGAAAGATCAGTTACAGATGGATCAGGAATCTTAGATGAAAGAATTTTGGATTTGGTCCGACGTAATCCCTCCCTTAGTACAAGGAGGATAGCTATTATACTTGGAGTGCCCAAATCTAGAGTATGGAGTGCTTCATACCAAAAACTTACCCGTACCATTTTAGGCCAGTTCAGGAACTCACCTCAAACGATAAGTTTTTGAGAGCAGAATTTTGTCGATCATTACTGCTTCGAGATTAAACTGAACGAAACTATTTTGCAAGGATATTCTGGACGGATGAAGCACAGTTTACCAGAGATGGGGTTACTAACTTCCACAATTTGTATCTTTGGAGTAGCAGCAATCCACACAACAAAAAACAAAATAAATCACAACACCGCTTTAGCTGTAATGTTTGGCTTGGTATTGTTGGACAAACTGTGATCGGGCCCCGGTTTTTGAATGCCGTTATTATCATACCTGCAGTTCCTACGAGACCTTTTGCCCGATTTGATGGACAACGTTCCTTTGGCCATAGCAGATAATTTAATCTACCAGCAAGATGGAGCACCAGCACACTAGAGCTTATGGGTTAGAAACTGGATGGATGATCATTTTAGTGACCGTTGGATCGGAAGAAGGGGCCCCACGGAACGGCCACCTAGATCACCAGATTTAATTCCTCTAGATTTTTATGTGTGGGGATTCATGAAGAATTATGTTTACGAAGTGGAAATAGTATCTTTGGAACAACTGAAAGAACGGATTGAAGTCGCTGGAGTCAAATTGCAGGAAAATTTGTCAAGCATAGATATGTGCAGCCATTAGGAGAAGAAGGAGATATAATCTTTGCCTTCTAAAAAATAGGGATCATATTGAAAATTTATTATAATAAAACTCCGAAGTTTTTTAAAAATAATAAAAAAGAGGTCAATGTTTCATACATTAATTTGCCTACAAGTCCAGCCACGTTAAAACCAAAAAAAAAAGGTTTTTCTTAGAAAAAAATGGTTCGGGTTTTTTTTTAATTTCTCAAAAACTACAAGACATTTTTGCATCCGGTTTTCTGTATTTAACTAAAAACTAATAAGAGAATTGAATTTTTGAAAAAAAAATTAGTACTTAATTACATACAATTTTGAAAAAAAAAATAGTTCGAATTTTTTTTTTTTAATTTTTTTTTCAAAATTTTGAGTTTGAAAATTAATTTCTCAAAAACTGTTCCTTAAAACAGTTTCGTTTAAAAACAAGGTGAAAGAAGAGGTTCCTGGCTTTACAAAAAAGTATATCACGGCATTGTGGATGTAACTGTTGATTTTTAATAATTTTTTTTTCCAAATTAAGTCAATTTTTTAGAAAATTGCCCCTCCCGGCTAAACGGGGGGGAATAGACCCCCCCCCCCCTCCCATACGATTTTTTTCTTGTCTTGACCAGACCCACATGCTATAGCTTTTTGGCACACTGCTCGTGGGACACTCTGTATAGATATTGCAAAGGTATCGCGAAGAAAAAATGAAAAAATGCGCCGAATTCAAAGCGAAAAGCATGGAAGGCCTATATCAGGAGTTGGAAGAAATATCGTCTTCCGCGTCTGACAGGAACCAGGCTACCCAGGAGCTTCGACAAAGCAATTTGAACAAAGGAGCAAATATCTTTAAGATAGCCGCCCAGAGAACAAGAAATGCTCAGGAGATTCGTTTTCCAAAGTTTATTAACAATGCTGAAGGCCAACTCCTTGTGGAAAACGAAAAAAATCTCCACAGATGGCGACCGTATTGCGAGGAACTTCTGAACGAACAGTTTCCCCGAGTGTACTTTCCAAGAGCCGCCCCGAATCATGCCGAAATATCCGACATCACAGTCGAAGAAGTTCGGTACGCGGTTAAAAACTCCAAGAAAAGAAAAGCTGTTGGGCCGGACGGGATACCCTCTGAGTTCTGGAAAAAGATGGGAGACATCGGGTCTAGATGGCTCATCGTTCTTATCTCCAAACTTATGAGAGGCGACACTATGCCTAATCAATGGATTAGGTTCAAGCTATCTTTCAAGCTTTCAAGCTATCTTCTTCCTTTGCAGAAAGGAAAGGGTGATACGCGAAATTGTGATAACTACCGTTCTGTCAAGCTGATGTCGCACACCATGAAGATCGTTGAACGGGTATTAGATAGCCGACTGCGGAAAATAATACGACTATCTGATGACCAGTGCGGGTTTGTCTCGGGTAAATCAACGACAGATGCAATCCAAAGTATAAGGGTCATGATAGAAAAGCATCGTGATTCGTCAAAGGACTTGCATATGGTGCTGGTTGATTTCGAGAAGGCCTTTGACCGCCAACCAAGAGATATTTTATGAGTAGCGCTAAGACAAAAAGGAGTTCTAGAAACCTACGTGCGAGTGATCATGGACATGTACAATAGAGCAACGACAAGAGTAAGATGCACCGTAGCTGTCACCGAAGAGTTCGCAATCAAAGTCGGTGTACACCAAGAGAGCGTCCTCAGCCTACTGCTCTTTATAGCAGTCCTTGATTGCTTGCTTGAAGGAAAAGTGACGGACCCCAATGTGCACCAGCTATTCTTTGCTGACGATGGAGCCATTATAAGTGATGATCAGGCGTCTCTACAACGAGCACTTGATGTGTGGGTGGACATTTTTGAGGAACACGGGTATCGTATAAGTTCAAAGAAGACAGAGTATATGTGCTGCCCGTTCTCTGACCCTCATCAGCCTATTCCAGACATTTACTTGAATGGAAGAGTGCTTCCCAAGTGTGAAAAGTTTAAAAATCTGGGATCTATAATTAATAAAGAAGCAACTTGTAATGACGAAATCAACCATCGCGTAAGCGTAGGGTGGATGAAGTGGCGGGAAAACTCCGCCATCTTCTGTGATCGAAAAATGTCCCCTAAGCTGAAAGGAAGGCTCTACACTTCAGTTGTACGTCCGGCGTTCACATACGGTTCACAATGCTGGACAATGCACAAAAAGTATGAGAGCAAATTAACGGCAGCTGAGATGAAGTACTTCGCATGACAGCGGGAGTAACAAAGCGCGACAGAATTAGAAGTTCAAAGATCCGAGGAAGCCTCCACGTAAAAGAAACCAGCACAAGAAAGATAGAGCGCGACCGACTTTTGAACCTTTGAACCCCGTCCAAATGGCGTTATCAATCAACGTTCCAATGTCAACACTCAAAAAAGGCATGCCGAAAAACAATTGGTGCAAACAAATGCAAAAACACCAGCATTTGATTGGCGTCAGCGATGAAGGGAAGCCTGCCGCTACTTTCTGAGGTCAAACCGGCGGACCCCACAAGCGGACCAGTAGGAATGCAGTTAAGTGGGAAGGTTATGGTCCTACACTTCTGACCATAACGACGCCGGAAAAAAGGAAAAGAAGAAGAAGAAGTGTAGACATTTTTACCCCATCAAAGAGGTTTAATATAGTGTTCAAGGACAAGATTTCACCCTATCTCACTCGAGGGCCTTTGCTTATTCCCAATGGACCTGGGATCATATTTTTTGTCGATCTCTATGCCAGACAGCTCTAGTATCTTCTTCGGTTGGGGCCCATTCCTTGCCTAATTAGTTTAGCGGGAGTAGTAATCTATGCATACCTCTCTTGCTTACATTTTGTGCAACGTTTAATTTCAAAATTAGATTTGAGGCTAGAAATAATGTCTAGAGACGGAGTGGGGAAGTATAGGTTGGGTTCTTCCAATAAGGAGGAGTAGACTTAGATTGATGCCATAGCTCAATGATTTCTACTATTCTGCTTCAATAATTGTTGAACTGAAGTTGCTGAAGGATAGGCCATTCAACCTTATGCCGTCTTTTCCCAGATCTAAGAGAAGGTTATTGACTGCCATATGTGGGTAGTAAAGCGTTTCTCGATTAGATAGTTTGGGCAAGAATCTAGAAATGCATGTATGTTTCTGATTTTTGGCATGATTAATATCCAGTTGCACAAAAAATGTTAAAAAACTTGCGGGAACCTTAAATGTTTGCGGGTGGAACGGGGGGATGTCTGGCGAATATAGAGCCTAGGGAATCGCCAAAATGCTGTTTTAAGCTAAATATTTCAAGCTACAACCGCGAAGTTATGAATTGATCGGACACAGTGAGCACGACCTTAGCATTACCACTTTTGTCGTGCTGTTTGACTGAAAATGGACAATTTCTCAATAAAAATAACGAATTCCCGGTACTTTTTGAACAATCATAGTTTCCCCCTGCTTAGGCGTTCCTGTCTAATCTATAGCAAAGTCATGAATCCCCTAAATCTAACTTTAAGTTTAAACTAAAGGCACACAAGTAACATTCTCGTCTTCAGCTTCATTTTCGGCAACTGATTTCCAACACACTTCTTGAATCAATCATGCAGTCAGCTGAATGTCAGTGCCGCCATTCGAGGAATCCCATAAAATAGCGGTAATTGAAAACAATCCTCGACTCCCCACTAAACTGTCAGTGAAACAAATTGGTACAATTTGCAAATCCAACTCCGTGTAGCACAGCTCGACAACAATCAAAGTCCACGCGCATACCGATGACAGGAGCATCTCAGAGGGGATGGAAAGGAATAAGGACGATGACATGACAACACTAAACAGACGATTCTGACGGGCATACTCGTACAAATCGACGCAATTCGAAGGCAAATATCCGCAAATGCACGAAAGGATTCTTCAGCTATTAGCCAATGCAGTCAGGGAACACTATGCCGTTGCCATTGTCGTGGAGAGCATTATGCTGAAGATCCTTCCGGAATTGTTCATGCGGCTTTGGTGGTAAATTTGCTTCGATTTGTTTCGCCGTGATGTGGATACAGAGTAGCAAGGAGCTTGAACTTCACGATGGGGGCAATCAATATGGTATCTTCGTCGATTTCGAAGGAACAAAGGACCAACGATGGTTGGATGGTACTCGTATTGCATGTGTTAGTTTTTGGCGCTGAGGAGACAATGGCAGGAAAGAAAAAAAGAAAAGGAGAAAGGGATTGATTGGTTGGTCCCGGGGCAATCACGTGGGTGGGCGATGAAAGGACATATGAGCATGCGAAACGTGTCGATGGGCGGGGGTATGTAATTGCTTGGAAGCGAGAATCACTTGCAAATTGCCATGCAATTATTCAAGGAAATTGAATCAAAACGCTCGGGAGGATGTAATCAAACAGCAAATGATGATGATGGTGATTACTCGTTTGATTGCTCAAAGGAGGAGGAGAAGATGGGACATCTTAAAGTCGAGAGTACTTTAAGGTGCTCTCCTCCGCATGATGACGTTTCGGACAGATTATTGTTTTCCGGCCATAAAACTCTCTAATTAACTTTTTCTTGATCCCTGATCCTGGGAATGGAGAAAAAACTATTTCGACATCAGGAAACAATTCCTAATTCGAGCCCAAACAACTCGTAAAGAATTTTAACGAGCCCAACTCCGGCCCAACTCAACAACAATCTCTAAATCTCTTTTCCCACCGCCACTGTCATCGTCCGAGCATCCTGCCAGCATGCTGGCTGGACGTTATCTCGTAACCGCCACCAAAAACTCATTACGGTCACATTTTCCCCCGCCGTATGGACAATAAACTCGACAGAAGCAAGAAAATCCCACAAGTGGACAGCTAAATGCTAACTACCCATTTCCCAAACCAAACTGAGGGGTCGTATCTAGATTAAACGGAAAATCCTTAAAGGAATCTGCCTCTGATGTCCTTCCACGCCCGTTTTACCAAAACTAGTGAGAATTCCTTTTTTCGATTTTATACCATCTCCCGCAGCTAAGACTTTTAAATTAAAATGAAAGGAAAAAAGGACAAACACAACCCAAGGACCAACCGGCAGCAATGGAGAGAATCGAGGACATTTCGTCTCGTGGAATTATGACAAACTGCAGATCTCAGACGGCAGCAATAAGGACATTTCTTTCCTGATGGCAATTGTTTCCATTTCCGTTTATGCTCTTATTCATTCCGAGTTCATGTCCTTATTTCGTTCATGTTTATTGGTATTCAGGACTCTTTGATTTTGAATTTGATATTGGAACTACCCATGTCCATCATTGTGATTGGATTTTCCTTTTTTCTTTCTCATTTCAGACGACAGAGATCGACGGACGAGAATGGGTGCGTGACAATTGATCCGCCTCCGCCGCCCAGGTTACGTGGTCAGAGCACCTACTTAGCGGTAAGTCTAGACAATTCCTTTCAGTTAACTTTCTTACAACGTACATCGGATCGGTAGTAAGGATGTGTTTCACGAATGGCAGGATGAAAAGCAATTTATACTGCCGTTGTTGCCATTACCAAAGATGGAAGTACAATTATGGCTGTTAGGAGAGGAGTAAGTCACCGTTTAACCCAGCCACTGGCATTGTTCTTAGGAGCTGCTTGATGGTAATGAGTTTTGCTGGGGGATTCGCATTATTTTTTTCTCTTTGTTGCTTCATTACAGCGTTTTGTTTTCGGCTCGGGCATTGTATGCAAATTCTATTATCCTGCCGAACAAGCAAAGGGAAAATGAAATGAAAATTATAAAAGTATTAAGTCAGAAGCGACGAACGAGAGGGGTTCGAATAAAAAGGCGTCTGGCTAAAGGTTACGGGGAACAACAGGTTATTTACTCTTTACAGTGATAACTGGCTCTTTATGAGCGAGGCGGAACAAAGCCAATTACCAGGATAACGAGGGGCATGTCGATAAATGGACAACAGCGTGCCATTCCCGGGAACGAGTTATTTTTGCTGGAATAAGTCTTACTTAAGGAGACATACATAGGTATGCAGTCCGGAGCTCCGGAGTGTGTAAAATTTTGAAAAAGCCAGTCCGCATTTAGCGTCTCTTTTCGGCGATGATCACGATAACGACCTCTTTCCACTATAAAGCTTTAGTTAAAGTGGCATAGGTTCCCGAAGTATGCAGTCCGGAGCCCAGATGCGAAATGTTTAATTGAGGCTCTCCAAAAGCAAGTCCATACTTAGAATTTCCATTCGTCACTGGTAAACATGGGAAGAACACACTCATGATAGGGGGAACTAGCGAGAAGTTGCCAACGAGGCTACCACATCACATTTTTACTGTCGCCACACAGCGTCCATAAACCTCCCTTCAGACCCTGGATTTGATTATATCAAACTAGCTTTAAGAGCGACTGAGTAGCTTAAACCTTTTTGTTTTTACTTGACTATTTCAGGCTTTATCCAAACTGTCGTTAAATCCCAGTACTTCTGAAATCAACTTTCGTAGATATCAAAATATTTGATTCATTGACAGACGCTTCAATTCCAAAGCTGGTCTTAAACTCTCAGTCAGTAGTCGTTGTTCAGATCTTTAAAAACGATGATATTCGACGCTGGAGAGGATGAGAAAAACTTTTGGTTCTCGAAGATGAGAGGCTTCACCAGAAACCACATCAAGACATGCGTTGATTGCGCGTACGCAAAGAAGAAAGGTGGCAGACCTGAAGGGGAACCGCACATCATGGACCGTGTTCTATTCACTTTTGACACCGTGCACCTGGACCACCTTGGACCGTTCACAAAGGGGAAGGGTGGAACCATATACATCATATACACCATTCTGCGACCGCCAACGGGAGAGGGGTTCTTAGCGTGCTGAACGAAATTTTTTTTTTTTTTTTTTTTTTTTATTTATTTCAACATTTCGTCAAGCAGAGACACAGCTCTTATAGACTACTTAATATACTTAACAATAAAGAGAATATAAAGAAATAAATACTACCTAGCGAGGTTCAGTTTTAATAATAATTTTTTTTTAAAACAATCTCTACTTAGATATGAATTAAAATCGATCATATTACATAAAGAATTTGATTGTGTTAGACAACGAGTTAAGGGTTCATTAATTCCATAATTAACCCTATGAAAGGGTACACAAAGGAAACGATTACTACGTGTACCACGACTTGGAACATGAAAACTAACTAACGAAAGCAAATGAGGGCAATTAATTTTGTAATTAATTAAGTCCCTTACAAACATTACATCAAAATATGAACGTCGTGATTCTAAGGACTGAATGCCTAATAACAAACACCTCGTTTTATAAGTTGGCATATTAATATTCCATCGCAATATCCGAATTGCGATTCTAGTGAAGCGTTTCTGAATTCTTTCAATTCTCGTTGAATGAATACTATACATAGGATTCCAGACAGGTGAACAGTATTCTAATATTGAACGCACATAGGAAAAATATAGTGATCTAAGAGTAAACGGATCTAGGAAGTCGTTAGCATGCCTAGTAACAAATCCAAGCATTGAACTGGCCTTTGAAATAATGTAATCAATGTGGTTTGAAAGCGTAAATTTTAAATCAAAGATCACACCCAAATCCTTTTTTTGAGTGACTTTGGATAAAGAAGATCCATGTATATCATAAGAAAATAATATTGGAGATGCACCACGGTAGACCATCATACTATGACATTTGTATACATTTAAGTGCAGATCATTATTAGAACACCAAACGGATAAGTTATTAAGATCATTTTGGAGGTTTATGCAATCCGAAATAGATTTTATACGTTTGAGTAATTTAAGATCATCAGCATACATCAGCATACAAAAAGCATACAGTCGTTAAAAATGCTCGGAATATCATTGATAAATAATATAAAGAGAAGGGGACCAAGGTGACTTCCTTGGGGAACCCCAGAAGTTACAATGACTGGGTTCGAGATAACGTTATTAAATCGAACGTATTGTATTCTACCGGTAAGATAAGATTCAAACCATTTTAATAGGTTAGAACGAAAACCTAAATTATGATGTTTGGCAATTAATATTGAGTGATCAACTCTGTCAAACGCTTTACAGAAATCAGTGTATATAACATCACATTGATATCCTTGTTCGAGAGCACCTAGTACATAATTACTAAAAACTGTAAGATTGGTCAAAGTTGATCTGCCACCGATAAACCCATGCTGCAAAGGGGAGATTAATTCTTTCACTGAGAAAACGATTTTGCTATAAACAATTTTTTCAAATAATTTAGGAATGACAGATATTTTGCAAATTGGGCGATAGTTTATGACATCATTTCTTGATCCAGATTTAAAAACAGGATAGACATAAGAATTTTTCCATTGTTTTACGAAGTATCCTTCTCGAAGAGAGCGATTAAAAATTATTTCAAGGGGTGTAGCTAGAGAGAGAGCACATTTTTTTAAAATGATGGGAGCAATACCATCAAAACCGGATTGCTTTCCACCCTTTAATTTCGATAGTTCATCAAGAATATCGCTTTTCTCTACGTATAGATGATTAAAATTGATTAATTCAGATGAAGGAGTGAACGGAGGGCTTGTTTCAGAAGTTGTAGTTTTGAACACAGATCTAAAAAAGTCAGCGAAAAAGTTACAGATGGTTGACGGTTCACTAGATGTTTGCCCCATGTATCTAATTGACTTAGGAATTCCTGTAGAACATTTTTTGTTGTTAATAAACTTCCAGAAATATTTACTATTCCTTTTAAGCTTTGATTCAATACTTAAAAGGTATTGATTATAAAGAAATTTGTTGAGAAAATTGAATTCACGATTACATCGAAGGTAGTTCGTATATACAGCATTATCATCTTTGGAATCACGGTAGAGTTTGAATGCTTTATTTTTTCGATTATTCAAATTTATTAGTTTTTTATTGAACCAGCAAGGCTTTGATTGAGATTTACTTAAAAATTTAGGAGTATTAGAATCAATTGCCTCATTTAATAAATTCGTTAATAAGGCAAAAGTCTCTTCAATATCTATATTATTAAAAATAGAGAGCCAGTTCACTCTATTCAAAGAATTAGAAACATTAGCAAAATTACATTTATCATAGTTGAGAACATACCTAGTTTCAGATGTTTGCTTTAAATATTCAAAGAATTCGAATGACATACAAAGAACTAAATGATGATCAGAATTAGGTAAGGGCGGAGGAGTGGGACTGACAATACTCACACCAAATTCATTATCAGTGAAAACTAGATCAAGATAACGATTTAAATTGTTTTGAAAACAATTGATCTGTTTGAGTCCAAATTCAGCTAGAGTATCAACAACCACACTCTCACAATCGCTACTAACATTGTATGGAATTAAACATTTGTCATCTGGGTCAGAAACCCAATTTAAATAAGGTAAATTAAAATCACCTAAGATAATATGTTGATTTACTTTTAAATTATTCAAAACAAATGTACAATTATCAACGTGATTTTTATATATTTCTAAAGAACTTTTCGGTGGTATATAACTAATGATTAGAAAAACATCATGAGTATTATCAACGCTTAAACGAATAATTAATTGGTCAATGTTGATTGAAGAATTTGAAGAAGGTGGTAACTCTAACTGCATGCTCAGCATAGAAGATCGAACTGCAACCAGCACTCCATCGCCACGGGTCAGTCCAGTTGTATGAGAACATCTATCATTCCGATAAACATTGTACAGCTGATTATCGAACATTTCGGAGTTGAAATGGTTCTCAGAGAGCCATGTTTCAGTTAAGGCAATGATATCAAATTGTTGGGAAGATGAGAAGAGAAGAATGTCATTCATTTTAGATAGTAATCCACCAACATTGTGGTAAAATATTAAAAATTGAGAGATTTTTGAAGATCGGACAGAGAGACGCGCAGGTTGACAAGAATTGATTCCTATATAATTTATGTTGTTGTTATTGCTTCTTGGTGTTTTATGTTTTTTGGAGAATGATCAAACAATTTAACGCGTACAAATGCTGGCCATACTGTGGGTTTCAAAATAATATGCAATTTATCTTCAGGAACACTTAGCTTAAAATTAACAAAGCGCAATTCATTCAAAACAGCATCTTTTTTTGTTAATTTATACCACTTAAATAATTGAGATGAGATTTCAGTCATATTAGATAACTGAGTCAGATTCAGTATCATTTGAAAAGCTAGACAGATGCACCCATTTATTATTAGGTATCACTTTAAGTTTACTTTGAGAATTTGTTCCATAGGGGGTCTTTATTACTTTTCCCTTTGTTAACCTTCACAAGCGGAGAATTATTTTTATTTATGACATTAGAATTGATATTCTTTGCTTTTTGATAGTTTGATACTAGACAGATCAGTATGCGCGGGCTTAACTCCGCTACTGAAAATTTTTGATCGAGCGAGCAAATTTGTTGTTTTATCAACCTTGCTCTCGCTCCGCATGGCACTTTTCTAAACTTTACTTCGTTATTTCTCACTATTTTTCAATCAAACAATTTCATTTGATAATTTATGGCTCATCTACAGACCTAGATCTATCGAATGACATGCTGCACACATGTGTGGTTATAGCCGATATCTACATTTAGTGCGTACAAGATTAGTCCGAAATCGTTTTCGGACCACTATATTCCCCGTACATGCACGCGCTAGGCCAAAAAGTGGGTGATTGCTCTCGCTCCGCTCGATCAATAATATTTTCCCCACTCACTGCCGCACTCTGGATAAAGTTATTGGTGGTAGATGGATTTAAATTCACGCAGGGAGCATTAATTGATGGAGTTGAGGAATTTTTTTTTGGGAAATCAGTTGAAGATGGAGAGTTTTGATATAACATCGGTTTTACATGTACACTTTGGGGACTATGTAAGAACTCGCGTAATGAGCAAATTTCTCTTTTCATTTCACTAACACACTGTGTGAGCTCTGTAAATCGATCGAGAAAGTTGGAGAGATTTATAAGAGAACAAGTGTCACATTGCCAATTAAAATTTGGTTTTAATAAAATATTTTATTCTTCAGGAGAAATTCCGATACAATCCTTGTGAAAATATTGGCCACAAAACAACCGACACACAATCGTTTCAGATCGTTTAAGTTTATCGTTGCACTTGGCACAAGTTTTCGACATTTTAGAGATTAATTGAACTACAATTCGCGAAAATTTATAAGTATGTCTAGAGAACACGATGTAGGTGTTGTTTCGACGACAGATCGATTGGAAATGGCGAGCTATTTTGGATTGCCCCGAAGGATCGTCACTGACCGAGGAACCGCCTTCACATCAGGAATGTTCGAGCAGTTCTGCGAGAAGAACGGGGTGCAGCACATCAAGGTAGCTCTTAGGACGCCCAGGGCGAATGGTCAGGTGAAGAGTTGCAACGGAACGATCCTCTCGTCTCGTCGCTAAAATGCATGCGCTCATCGGAAAGAGGAGAAGACTGATAAGTGGGGCCTGAAAACATCCCGAAACTGCACGATGAAGGCAAGCCCACACGAACTGTTATTTGCTTACACGCCAAGAAGCATTTCGGGTGACAAACTGTTGCTGGAGCTAGGAGAACAGACTCGGCGGCGAAGGGAGGCCTTGACGAACATCTAGTGGGCCCAAGCTCATCAGAAGGTAAGATTTGACTCCGGGCCAACGCAATACCACATACGAGGGTGGTCCGATAAGTACTTAGCCTACAAAAGAAAAGTCTTCTTCGGAGCACGTTCGCCGGGTGAAATCCACTGTTTCGACTGTTCCTTGGTCTCTGGTGTGTACCAGTGGATCCATATTTCGTTGACTGTCACGAAACGACGCAGAAACTCCTTCGGATTGCGCTTAAACAGCGTCAAACTCTGCTCTGAAGTGCGTGTTGCGCTTGTTGTCCGGAGTGAGCAAACGCGGCACCCATCACGCCGACAGCTTTCTCATGCCCAAAATTTCATGCATGATATGATCCACGCAATCTTTTGAAATGCCTACTGTCTCAGCTATCTCGCGCACCTTCAATCGGCGGTCTGCCAATACGAGAGCGTGGATTTTTGTCACGTTATCCTCCGTGGTAGCCGTTTTCGGGGCACCTGGACGTGGCTCATCAAAAACCGACGTGCGACCACGTTGAAACTCGTTGAACCAATTTTTATGGTCGCCATCGAAGGAGAGGAGTCACCGTACACAGCATCCAAACGCTCTTTGATTTCGTTGCGCGATGTCCCTTCCAAAAACAAGAATCGAATTACCGACCGATATTGCTCTTTTTTAATTTTTTCTAAAATCAGCGGACACTCCCGCTTCCACACGCGGTCAAAACAAAACTACGAGTCCGATCCGGCTGAAATGACAGTAGCCGTCTACTAGAATGTACTACACGATAGTAAGTTGCTCTTGCGATACTGGCGCCATCTGGCGGTGAGGCTAAGTACTTATGGGACCACCCTCGTACTAGCCTCATTTTTCTCTTTTGTTTCTGAGCAGAAATCACGCCAGGATGTCCTTTCCTTTCTAAGGGTACCAAGATCTGCAGACCACCATGGGGGTTTGGTTTCCTTTGCTAGTCTACTACTTGGGCAAGACTTTAGAAAAGATTTGTTCATTGCTCCTGTAACTTTAGTCGTCAGACGTTCAATGTATGCATGTGACTTGGGGTTACTTAATTGAGTGGGGTAAAGGCCGCCTTTTAGGTTAGCCTCGTATTTATCCAAGTTGATCCGTTTAGGATTCCCAACGGGTTTTCGCGGTGGGATCTCAAAGTTTAGATGGAGGCGAGTGTAACGGTGATCACAGAAAATTTTTTTTTCTGATACCGGCCAGTTTGCGACACAGTTATATCTGAGCCTAAAGAAAGGCTTTATTCTTGCTTGTCAACGACCCCCACATCACCTATTTTTCTACTGCCGCCTTCCAGCGCTCATAAACCTCCTTAAGACTCTGCATTTGGACACTTTTAACACTTTAAAAGAACCCTTGTCTCTTAGCGACTGGATTTATTTGGCCATCGTTTTGAAATTTTTGCTTTTACTGGGCTATTTCAAGCCTTATCCACACTGCCTTTAAAACCTAGTACTTCTGAAATCAGCTTTCGTAGACATCAAAATATTTGATTCATGGTCAAACACTTTTATTCAAAAGCTGGTCTTAAACGCTCAGTCAATTTAATTGTCCGAAAATGGTTCTTTGTCAGATTTTTATAAGCGAGAGCTTACCGACACCAGCTTGTCAGAACCTTTTCGTTATCTTCGGACTAACTTATGTAGTAGTGACGTGCCGTTTTAATGCCACGCCTCATTTTGACCCATAGTCATAATGTTTAAATCTTGTGATGTCTGTTTCAGAGGTCGTGTTCTACTTTTCAAGTATATACATATATATGTGCGGCTAGAATTTCCTAGATATCCTAACCTGGTTGATTTGAAGGGTGACTATTTGTCACTTATAAGGTGCAGTAAAACGTGCTGTAGGATATTCAGTTTGGGGTAGTTCAGCGTATTGACGGTAGCCTCAAGCTTGTCTGTCTTGCCGGCCCTCTCATTCTTTAGGCTTTACTGACAGCTTGGCTGTCAGTGCATATAGTCATATCTGTGTTAGTGGGGCAGATTGTACTGTTCGGCATATAGCTGGTCAGAGCCTGGCGAAATTATAGCATTATCCAACAAAAGGTGTCAGGAGGCTGGTCTGCTGGACCCACACACCTATTCGTATGATCGTTAAGTGCACCTTACTATAAGATGCACTATATGCTTGGTCTGTGAAGCATTTAAAAACTGTTAAAGAACGAAAGAAACGTGAGCCTTTTCAGTGCACTCCTTCGAAAGTTTTATAGTTACCAGAGCGTCTTGTTCCGAGTGTGCAAAACGTGCGATGGCCACGAGAACCGGTTGTGTTCCGGCTTCCTCAACAGAGCAGTGTATTCAGAGCTTGTTTAAAAATTCCTGACTGTTTTTTAGAATATTCTTTACCTCAAGTTTTATTACACCTTTTTGTACGTCTTGTGCATGCGAAGACGAACGGCAAGGGTTTTTCCATTATTCTTCAGATGATTTTGAAAGGGCCATGTCGTCGTGTTTTTCTTTCTATTTATTGTTTCTTTTGTTCTTTTCCTTTTTGTGTTGGTTGTTCAGCCATTAATTGCGAAAGTGAAAATCCCTTACCGAGCTGCAAAGAAAACTCATAAAGCGTCTTTACCTCTCGAAGGACTCCCGGTGGCTTCGTGCTCACGCTCTAGAGTTTTTCCATTATTGTTCATTTCGTCCACCTCCGCGATTGCAAAAACTGCACAGAGATCAACGCGTGTACGATGGGTTGCATGGAGCCATGGGCGGCAATAAGTGATGACATCCCCCACCGTGTGTAGTCCTGCACAGGTGTAGTTACATGGATCGGGGTAGTGTGTATCCAAGTAAATTGCAATCCACTTGAGAAGCAGGTGGTGGGGATAGCTTTAAATACTCATACCGCTTGGTTGCAAAAGTCCATTTCAGAGGATTATCGTCGTAAACCGTGACAGGAGGTGGCGATGGTCCGGGCACGGATGGTTCGGTAAACATTTCGACATCATTATTGTGATTACGTTGATGTACTTTGATGAGTTCATACTTAATGTGTATGGCAGACGATTAGTTGCGATTAAGCAGGTGCTTTCAATGATGTTTCCGTAGGATTAGAGTGTATCTAGGGTTGGGGGAGGCTTGAGGGGACCTTAAAATCATTTCCATGCTCGGGGACTGTGCGTTTTATGGTTTTATTATACGTGGGATGTCGGAGTGGCAGTGAATTAAAATTTTAAAAGAACAGAAAGCGAGTGTCGTCTGGTTGGAAAGTGGTTGGGTAGTGGTATTGGAGCGTAGTAGAGGTTGGGGATGTTGAGAAATGTTTTGTAGTTGCTTCGGGTGGTTGCTTGTCAGGGGGGAATGGAAATTAGCGACGAAGGTTACTGTTAAGTGGTAGATGCTTTTTTTGTTCGGATAAGAGTGTTAGAGAAGATGTTGTGTTGCATGCTATAGGTAGGCATCTGCTTATAAACAAGACAACAATATGGCAAGAAATAACAGGCAAACCCTAATCAAGCCATACATAGATAATAGACATTTAAATATCGATGTTAAGCTCTTAAGTAAAACACTAAACTCCTTTCCTACTGTCATTAGGCAGGCAGGTAGGTAGGTATCAATGAATACAGAGTTTTTTTATAGGATTCGTGCAGGTTCAATAGTATATGCTCTTATGGTGTTCGTCGCACAACCTGCACGAGATGCAGGTGGTTTGTGTCGAAGATATTCGTTCACTACTCTCCGGTGGTGGTTGTCCTAGATATGAGTGGAGGGATTCGACTGAATTTGCGTCGGTTGTACTCATAGTTCACAGTAACTCTTTTGTTTCCATGTCATTAAGGTGTTATATTGGAAATGCACACAAAATGAATTTTGAAGTGATCTTGTACTGCGAGTGTTATGCCTTCATCAACACTTTTTTGATCATCTCTCATTCATAATTTATAGGATATCCTCAGTCTGAATATGAAATACTGGCCTTCAACCAAAAGAGACCCCATCCATTTCGCAGTGCGTCAGCCAAAGCACTCCTGCTTAACCATCCACCTCCTCTCCCCCACCCCCTTAAGTGAGCTCATTGTAAATACGAAGCCCTAGAAACTCGAAGAAATTGACACTTTTGCCACTTAATCCTCAGTCCATTTGAATCGGCCACATTTAGCACTGTTTTTAAGTTTGCTATGACTCTTCCAATCGTCCTTAGCTCTAGAAGCTCTCTGAAGGCGTAGATGAAATTATTATTATTTCTACCGGCCATTTGGAAATCGGAAGATTAGAGTCCCGTTAACAATCTTTCGCCAAGCCTCCCGGTATTTTTCTTATATGTTTCGCCGTTCTGTTCCACCTCTTCTATGCCCATCCTTCTATTGTCCTCCCAACTAAGGTGCAGCCTTTGATTTTCGCCGGTGATTTTTACCTCGAATTTTCCATTCATTATTCTCTCGATTGGGAGAATATTGCTGCTATCAAGTTGTTACAACGTTCTGTCAGATATATCACATGCTAAGGAAATAATGGGAGACTAAGTGACCAGTTTTTCACTATACGACAGTTTCTAAAAAATAAATGGGAATTCCACGAAATGGTCCACAAAATGTTCGTTTGTTAAAAAGGCTTATGACTCTATAAACCGAACCCTTTTAAGGCTAGGAGTCCCGAAAAAAGTGGTGAAACTCATACAGGCATGCCTGTCACCATGTCTCTTTAATTCAGTATTGGACTACGTAACCAGGAAAGCGAAAGGGGGTTACCCTTATAGAATCACACTTGTTCTAGCTTTTTTTTTTTTAAGGGAGCTAAAGCTAACATATAGCATGGGGCACTGTGATCAATGTAGATATATTGTGGCTGCTAGCTGAATAGACAGGAGTTCCCCTACCTTCTCAATAAAATTGAGAATGAACTTGGGAGGAGCTAAGTTGATCCCCTTAGGAGTCATGATTTCTCTGAAGAGGATACACCTCCTCAGGTGGCAGAGGGCAGCACACTCACATAATATGTGCTCTGCAGTTTCCTCATTCTCTAGACAGAGTCGAACGTAGGTTATTTTTGTATAAATGATATTTCAGACTACAGTGTCCCGAAAGGTATTTGAACAGTCTTCGGATATCGAATATAAATCTTTTCGACTCTCGGAGTCCTTGAACTCAGTTCCAAAAGTGCAGGTCTTGCGATTTTTTCCATTTGTTTAAGAGAAAATTTATATTCTCTTGGGGGGATTCCGCGGAGGTTCGGTACCTTTCCTAGCTAGTTGGTCAGCGATTTCGTTGCCCTTTATGCCCTCGTGTCCTGGCACCCACCAGAATTTGACCTTGTTTCTTTTGGCTAGGTTCTGCAAGGCATCACGGCATTCCTCAACGGATTTTTAATTCCTGTTATACGATCCCAACGCTTTGAGCGCTGCCTGACTGTCTGAAAGTATATTGATGGTTATACCTCTTATGCCAGTCTCTGAATTTAAGCTGACGCACGTCAGAATGGCATATAGTTCGGCTTAGAAGATAATAGGACTCATTCCCAGAGCCTTCAATATTTTCCGATTTCGTCCAACGATGCCAGCGCCAACGCCGGAGATATCCTTGGAAATATCCGTGTACCACCTGAGGCCTTTGACATTTAGCAAGGGATCACTGCTTTCTCAAGCTGTGCGGTTTGGGATCAGTATCTCAAATCTTTTGTCGAAGGTGAACGTGAATGGGTCCGAAACTGTGGTAATCATATCGAACTCAGGAAGGTGTTGTAGGGTGGAAATGTGACACAATTGGTCTACATGGATGGTCTATTTTTTGAGCGAAGTAGTCTTTTTAATAAAAATGAGCAGTGGAGTAATTCCGATCGGTGCCTCTTGGGCTGCCGTTGGGCAATTTGGCATGGCGCCTGTAATGCCGAAATTTGCTAGTATCTGAAGGCGTTGAAGTTTAACTATTGTAGTTTTTGTTCAACTTTTGTCCAGCATTCGGCAGACGCATAAAAGATGATAAGTCTTAATATCGCGCTGTATAACCAGTGGATTACCCTAGCTTTCAATCCTCAGATTTTATCGTATGTGCGTCGAAGGGCCCACAGTGCCTTAGTCGCCTTTGTGAGTTTGTTTTTTATGTTGGAGTTCAAGTTAAGTTTGCGATCAAGATCAATACCTAGATCCTTGACTTCTTCTGAAAATGCTATGTTTGTTCCGATTAGGGAAACGGAGCAAGGTCGTATTGTTCTCCTTTTTATAAACCCGCTCTAGCTTACGCTGATAGTCTGGTCATTTTGGGAAATTGTGAGGAACCAGTTGAAAGAAGTCTAATAACGCCAGAAAAGGTTGTAGGTTTAGAAGCATATGAAGAGAAAACCAAATATATGGTCACCGACCAACTTGGAACGATCCAAACCTGACTGAGTACTCGATAAACGCTTTGACATAGTGACAAGTTCGAAAACGAACTAACGAACGAACGAAAAAAAAAACCCTTTTCTCCCGCAATGTCAAAATCCGTCTTTATAAGACTATAATAATGCCAGTCTTGGTCTCTGACTATGTATGAAGGAGGAAAATAGATTTTGGTCTTGATCGAGAACTTAACCTAAGTATTTTCCGAATAATAAAAACGCGAAGACTAACATTGGCAGCACTTGTAGAACGAATGAACAGTGGACGAATAGTCAAACAAATAATGAGTGGAGAATACGAGGAGAAGACAGCCAGTTAGGCTGCGCCGTAAACGGGAGATCAAAGTAATAATAATAATTTAGATTAGATGGAATAGAACAGTGAAATATCGAGGAAACTCAATGACAGCTAGGCTCGACGAAGGCTTGTCAATGAAGCTCTGAACTTCCGAGTTCCAAATGGTAATAATAATAAAAATAATAAGGAGTGAACCTTGGCCCTAAATAACAAGTCTTTCCAGCCGACAACCTGGTGTGCAACCTTAGATGGAGTCATTCCTCGGGTTGGAATCAAATAATTTCTAGGGCCGGGTTAATAATGTTCATTCGTTTTCATGTAGACCCTTGATTAAGTCAATGCCGCTGTTTTGGGTTCTTAGTTTTGGAACAATCCAATGGCCTCTTAATACACTTTTGATATTGCCCAAGCCTCTGCGCTATAGAGGAGGAGCATTATGATCATCAGTATTTTGTATTTTGTATTTATTTATTTGTATTTATTTATTTGAGTAATGTTTCACAGCAAGATTCGTATCTTATGGGTGAAACGCTTAATACATGTATACATTTTCTGATTTTGAGTAATTTAAATTTAGCTAAATAGTTACAAGAATATAAGACACAATTTTATTAAATATTTGGGTGAGTTTATTGGTTTAGTTTTCATTGGTTGGAAGAGTAAAGCTTTAAATTTGTTGGTGTTTGTGATTCTCCTAAACGCGATTGGCAGCGTGTTCCATAACAATGTAGCATTAACAAAAAACGAACGTTTTGATTGAAGGCAGTTGAATCTTGGTCGAATAAGTATGTTAGTGCGATTGGAACTGGGGAGAATGAGTCTGTTGTACAAGTAATTCGGTTGACGAGTTAGCATTATGTTGTGCAGAAGAACAATTGATTTGAATTTCACGAAGTTGTTGAAATTCATTCCAAGTATTTGTCGTGCATAAGAAGAGATGTGATCGGAATATCTTTTGTTAAAAACATATCTGGCTAAATTGTTAAATATGACGTTTAGTTTTCGTCTGGTGTTGAAATCAAACTCACCGAGCACCTCGCAACAATACAATAGTATGGGTAGAAGTAGAGCCTTTACTATGAGCATTTTTGTGCTGATTGGTATGCAATTTTGAGTTGACCATAACAGGCGGAGGCCATTATAAATTTTTCCTACAGTAGTTGTTACGTGGTCTGACCAGGTTAACGTGTTGTTGAAGATGACTCCAAGATTTCTGGCAGTAGTAACGTATTCAATAGGTGTATTTTGTAGTAAAATTCGGGGAGAAAAATGAAGTATCTAACACACGTTTGTATATACACAACGTTTTAGACTTTTTAGGATTGAGTGATAAGTTGTGTTTCAATGCCCACTCTTGGATTTTCTGCAAGTCTTCGTTTATACAGCCTATACCGTTTGAAATATTGGCCACCGGACACCTTAAGTAAAGTTGTACGTCGTCGGCAAACATATGCATAGAGCAATGAGTAACGCGCTTCGGAAGCTCATTGATGTATAATGAGAATAGTAGTGGTCCAAGAATGGATCCTTGAGGAACTCCTGCCGAAATCCTAAGGTATGACGATGACACATTGTTGTCGGCCAGATAGATAGGAAAATAAAAGTTTTACAGCCAAATGAGAGAACTTGTAATGTGTTAACAGTTTCCTACACAGCACATGATGATTTACTGTGTCAAATGCCTTAGAAAAATCAAGTAATGTTAGAAATGTACAATAATTTGAGTCCATTGCCAATCGTATGTCATCCACCACGCAGAGGAGTGCGGTTTTGCAGCTTCGTTTGGAGCGAAACCCGGACTGATTATTACACAAGAGCTCATTTCGACTTAGATGAGCTTGCACCTGTTTCAGTATTGCCCTCTCAAATACCTTAGAGAAAAATAGTAGTATGGATATAGGCCTATAGTCGGTGCAAGTGCGGTGTGACGTTTTCGGTACAGGAACAATTTTGGCAAATTTCCAGACTAGCGGGTAGTCGCAAGTTGTAAGAATTGTATTAAATGTATGTGTTATATACTTAAGTATGTAAGGAAGGATGACTTTGGTAAATTGAGGATTAATTTCGTCAAGGCTTTCCGCGTTTGACTTTATTGTCAAAATGGCATCGACTAGGTCCTCCTCTATGAGGTGAATGAATCTAAAGCATGTCTCGCCTTCAAATTCGTGCATGTTTTGCCATGCGAGGGATTCAAACTGTGAACTAGCACTTTGGGTTTGTAAGTTGGAGACTGCCGCGAAATGTTGGTTTAGAAAATTACAATCTATATCGACTGGTGGCGATAAATATTTTTTGCCAAATCCCATTTTCCGAAGTTTGCGCCATAAAACTTTGCTATCTTGATAGTCGTTATTTAATGTACGGTCAAAGTAGCGACGCTTCGCACTTCTTATGCGGACAACGACTGAATTTCTGAGATGGCGATAGGTGTTATAATGCTCTTGCAATTTGTAGCGCTTCCATCGAGAATAAGCAATGTCACGTTTTTTAATAAGTTCGTGTAGACTAATATTGAAGCATGGTGGAGATTTATTCCTCATTACTTTAGAAATTAGAGGCACATGCTGGTTGAAAAGCCTTTGTATATTATTTTGTATAAACAAGAGTTGGTCATTGGCCGAGGGCATGTGATAAATTTCTTCCCATACAATGGCGCTTACATCTGAATATAAATCATTGTAATTAATGTTCTTGAAATCTCTATACCTAAAACTAATTTGATCTGTTTTCAAGTGCACATCGTATGATAGGTACAGCATATCATGCTTGGAGAACCCTGGGGCGGCTAGTTGAGTATAGAGTAGAGCTTTAGTTATGTCATTCACAAGAACTATATCCAACAAGGTGGAAGAATGAGTTGTAAAGTGCGTGGGTGTTGTCATGTTTACTGGTGTAAGATCCAAACATTTAAAATTGCTAATCAGATTAGACGAAGAATTAGCAAGAAGATCATTATTGAGGTCACCACAGACAATTATACTCGGCGCAATGCATGATATTTCCTCTAAAACACCTAAGATATGAGAAATGTTGGTTTGCTTGTTTGGTCTATATACCACTCCTAGAAGAACACGGTCTGAACCACACGATACATTGATGAACAGATGTTCGCAAAGCTCGGCGTTTGATTTGCACACAAGTTTGCAGTTTATTTCATTTCTTGCGTATATTGCTACACCTCCCCCTATTCGATCTGCTCTGTCCGCTCGAAATACTTTATAACCTTCAACAGCATATGCACTGTCAGGAAACTTAGGACTGAACCATGTTTCAGTCACACATATGAAATCGACACCAGAATCCGAGAACAACAGACGAAATTCGTCCAGCTTTGGCTTCAGGCTTTGTGCATGTAAACCCGATTTCTGCTTTCTTAAAACACGAATCATACATTTTAAATTTTTATCAACGCTACTGTTCAGGAACACGTCGCTGATACCAATGTTAAAATTTGCCATGAAATACTACAAGTGAGGTTTTACGTGAGTTATTTAGGTGAATCAAAAACACAAACAAATGTGTGTAAATATATATGTAGAGAGAGAGTAAATAATTACCTTGGCCAATGAGAACTGGAGAGAAGAGTAACACAAAAAGTTTACGAAAGTATCGGCATCAACGTTATAACCATCAAAAGTCTTTTTTGATGACAGCCTCTATTTAGATTTACCTTCAGATCCACATTGGTCTAATGTCTCTTACATTGGCTATCTGTCATATGCGGCCTTAAAGTCGACGAAAAAGTGGTGTTTGTTGATCTGAAATTTCTTGGTTGATTTGATCTACCGTGGATTTTTAAGACCATATCCATCGTCCTTCGAACGGCACGACGAGTGGTGGTGCAGCTGTAGGGATCCCCTTTCTTTTGAAACGTCACTGAAATTCGATTCATCGGTCATGCTTTCCTCCGACCATGTCTACAGATAAGTTAATGTTCAACCAACTCATCCCATCTCACCTCACCTTCCAATCGCTATCCTAACCTCATCTAAGTCGACTGGCCGGAAGACGAGAAACGAATTTTGACGATCATCGCCGTTAAACCGTCTGCAGAAGAAATCTTTTCCTAATCGAACTATGTACTAGAAAATGCGGAAAGCATAGCCCAGAATGATTCCCGCCAGTTGCTTAAATTATCACTGACACTCAAGAACCTGAAGTATGAGAAAAAGTCATGAATTGGTCCGTCAAAAATCCAGCTGTTTCCCCGATCCATTTTCTGTCAGACAGACACCTTAGTGCCAAGCTATTTGGTCACTTACCTCAATCACGTCGGTCCCGAAGTTACGCCCCCTGACGCGAGCAAAGACGGGACAGCCACGAAGGAAATACTCCGCCATGTCGTGTCGTGTTAGGATGATTATATTATTGGCGGTTAGTGGCAATAGTATATCTATGTAAGTCTTTCGAGGCCTCCTTAGTGGTAACAGGAATACTGCAAACATTACCCAGATATCAGGGCGAGTATGCTTTGTCAGCCTACTGGCATCCAGAGCACAGTCCGACATACTTAGGTTAGGTTAGGTTAGATGGCTGTCCTTCGTGAAAAGCTATGGAGATCACTTAGACCAAGATCTGTCCATTGTGCTACCACTCGTTTCGGTTTGGTAGATTTTATATTTTTGCGGTTCCATTGGTGGGTGGATTTCCCCTTTAACAGTCGAGAGCTCTAGTGTGGTGCCTATTTTGGCCAGTTCGTCTGCTTCAGAGTTACCCGGTATATTAGTATGCCCAGGTACCCAACACAATATTACAGCGCATCTGCTGTGGTAGGGGGTGGTAGTGGTGCAATGGTAATCATCACCGACTGTTAAGCAGAAGGTCTGTAGTTCAAGTCTGACCATACAATTCCTATCGAAAAAAAAACTGCGCAACAACACCAGTGGTGAATGAGAGATGCTGTAAAAAAAAATGAAAAAAAATGCTGACGAAGGCATAACACTCGCTTCAAAATTCATACTCTGTGTGTGCATTTGAATAAAATTACTGTAAAACTACAAACAACGCGACAAATTCAGTCGAATCTCTCGAATCTCAAGACAACGCGACGTAATCTGCGAATCTGCGAATTTTTTATTTTTTTTTATAGGGTTCGCGCAGGTTCAAGAGTAACACTCTTATGGTGTTTGTCATGAAACCTGGACGAAGTGCAGATGGTTTGTGCCGAAGATGTTCGTTAACTTCTCGCTAGGGGTGGTTGTCCTAGATAGGATTCAAGAGATTCGACTGAATTTTTCGCGTTGGTTGTAGTTCACAGTTTTTTTGTTTCCATATTATTAAGGTGTTATAAGGTATTAATTGCGGAGAATACTCCTCCTTATGGTGTGCCACGTTTTACTGCCTTTTTCGTTGCTGCTCTTGTTTGATCCAAAGTACTATATTACCATTAACCACTAGTTTGCCTAATGCATTGGTGATGGCCAGTGGATTTATATTATTGGAAGCTCCTTTAATATTGAGGAAGGCAGGTCCATCAGTCTGTCTAGCGTCTTTAGAAGATAGGAGGAGAGACTGATACATATGTCTGTAGTCTTTTGCGGTTTTGTGGTAGGTTTTTCCTGTTTTTGGTATAAATGTAACATTTACTTCCATCAAGGATAGTGGTATGTAGCCGCAGTCTAAGCTGGATGAGAATAGTACCAAAAGCCACGGTTCGAGAATGCGGTAAACACGTTGCATCTCTACCGAGTAGATTCCATCCGGACCTGCAGATTTGTATGGAAGGAAGCTATTTACTAACCATTGGAGTTTCCTTTTGCTTACTTCTTCCTTTGAAATGAACGGAGGATTCGGCATGAATTGTTCAAAATTATAGTTACTAGCCTCTGCGTTGTCAAGAAAATGTGTACTGAGCAAGAGGTCTAGTGACTCTTCGCTAATCACCGTTGCGGTATCATCTGGTTTGTTAATTAGGGCGGGTATAGTGGGAGTCTTTGACAGTTTCTTCTTCACCCTACTGGCCTCATTATTTTATTCTTTTTCTGAGTAGAAATTACGCCAGGATGTCCTTTGCGCCTATATTATTTCGCTTTTATATAAGTTAAAAACCTTTCTTTAGGTTTTCCTTAAAAAAAATAATTTTATTAATTTGGGAGCTGAACCTCCTCTTTTCAAATCAGAAACACAAGTGACTTAGTGGCTAACAGAACATTTACTTATCGCTTAACTTATTCCTAATGTGCATCTTCGTGTACGTGTTGGAATGCGGTGGATGGGCAGGTGTCATATGGCAGCTTAGTGCATGTTGACTGATGGTGATGGGAAGGTGTAAGATGATCATACTGCTTCTGGATGATGTAGGTGCATGTAGGCACGGAATGACCGGATGTCGTGTGGAGGATGCAAGATGATCGGTTGGCTGTGTAGGTTGTGGAATTTGGTGTTTGAAAATGTGCATTGTCGCGTTTAACTTATAGTCTGAGGCTGTTCTTGTAGCGGTTCCAGTCCTCAGTTCTGGTTTGTTTTTTTGCTTTGTTGAAAAGCCGTCTGCCTTTCTAAGGGTACCAATATCAGCAGACCACCATGGAGATTTGGTTCCCTTTCTTGGTCTTCTACTCGGACAAGACTTTAAAAGGGATTTGTTCATAGCTCCTGTAACTTTAGTCGCCAGGCGTTCAATTGCATGTGACTTGGGGTTACTTAATTGAGTGGGGTAAAGTGCGCCTTTAAGGTTAGCCTCATATTTATCCCGATTGATCCGTCTAGGATTCCTAAACAATTTTTCAGTTGGGATCTCAAAGTTTAGATGGAAGCGAATGTAGCGGTGATCAGAAAAGGAGTTCTTGCCGATACCGACCAGTTTGCAACCCAGATATTGGCAAAATTGGATACCAAAGCTGCCTATTTCTTGTTACGAAGATCGGCCCATTGCACCTATTACAAATAACAAGATCTGTTTCAATAATATAAGTTAGTAATTCCTCACCTCTTTTGTTGATGTCGCTACTGTCCCAAATAGTGTGGTCACATTCTATCAGGACCGGTGTTTTTGTACGTTCTGCCTCGCTGACCATCCTTCTGATTGTTGTAGATGGTAAGGGCCCAATATCGTCGGTGGTATGCTGCGGAGATGTATTAGCCTTCCTCACGAGGGACCTCTTTTTTTTTTTTTTTAGTTTTTAATTCATTTTTATTCATAACTTCTTAGATCTATCTTACCCTAGACAAAAATGCTTAAAAACTAGCTTAACTATCTTAACAATCTAGATATCTTACTGGCCCTAGGCGGACACTCTAAAATAGACGTAACAACTTAAATCTATGTCTTTCGACTACTATATCAACTTACCACTAACATTACTATATCTAGCTTAAGCTAAGAAAAATGTTTTTTTTATTAAAAACTTAGCATATGATCATTTGTATTATATAGTTTTCTAGAGCTTCGTCGCTCTGAGTTAAACAACACTTTGTTTTTTTTTTCTTTATTTTATTTTTAAGTAACAATGCGTTTTTCTATTCTTTATTTTACAATGATTGGCTTTTCACCGCGGAAGCTTTGCCAACGTCTGCACGATTCGATGGTCCCGAAAAGAAAGAGGCTGAGTGCTCCACTTCATCTTCTAAGGAGAAGAGATTGGAGCAAAACGAGGTCGATCCTCGCATGCGACGGAAACTCACACTTGGCGCGTTTGCGGAACCAAACATGCCAAGTGTGATAGTTAGTTATGCTAGCCACACATAGGGGGCTTGAATGTATAACAATATATAAAACTTAAGCCTACCTTAATGTAACTAAACCTAACTTATTCTACCTTAACTAAAATATATATATATATATAAATTATATACATAATATATATTTAATATATATATCTTTTTTTTTTTTTTTTTTTTTTTTTTTTTTTTTTTTTTTTTTTTTTTTTTTTTTTTTTTTTTTTTTTTTTACATACTACGCTACTACTACCTATCCTACCCTACCTTACCCTACCCTAGCCTATGTAAGCCTGCCATTGGTGTTAGGCAGGCCATGCCTTGAAGAGGCTGAAGCTCTCAAAGTGTCCACTGACGTAGCTCCCTCCAGCCACCAAAAGCGTTGATGCTGTCGGACTACGTCTCCTCGATCCCGACGTGAGACCGATCTACAGAACCTGAGGCGCTCGGGCTCACGGAGCGCGACATCGGGTTCGTAGAGGAATCGCCGTTCCACGGAATTGCGACCCACGTGGAAGATTAGCGGTATCGCCAATCTATCCTGGATCAGCCCACATCTATCTAAATAGAGGAATGCTTCTGGCGGCACAAAGCCATTAAGGCGCACTCTCTCGTGATATAAATCGTTGGGGTAACGAGGGACCTCTACTCTGGCAGTAGTGGGATCACAGGTGCTGTAATTACTCAAAACGGGGTTCTAGGGGTACCTTCGCAGTTAGCGTGTTGCAGTTTGTACTGCTTTGTCCTTATTCCGGCAATGCGATTATTGCTAATCCATGGCTCCTGGATAAGGAATATGTCGTCTCCACTTTCTGCAAGGTAAGCAGAAGCAACCTTACTGTGTTGGAGGTTTTTCTGGGTTACACGTAGCATCGAACCTATCGCCTAAGCCTGATGCCTCTGCCACAGCAGCTTTCAGGTCCTCTGAATCAGAGAATAGGGTATCGGATTCCGGCCGGTTCTGAAGGTGGTTGAGGTGGGCATTGCCTGCCTCTCGTCCTGTTCGTTTACCTTCAACCTGATGGTTTTAAGGCCATATTGAACTTAGCTTTCCTTCGCTTTTAGTGGAGGAAAGGAATCATTGCTCAGCAACAAGGTTACTGTTCTCTTCGAGTCCTTTTCAACCTCCGTCTTAATGACCCGCCAGTTGGTAGTCGGAAGATCGGGATTTTGACTCTGCAACAGATGCAAAATATCTTCTGGGTCGCTGGGTTCCACGAGCATACGGGCGCGGGCCCTTGGTCTGAGCGGGATCTCTACCTTGCTCACAACCTCCGGCTTTGCACCGTTCCACAAATTGTCCGCCGCGGCGACAGTGGCCTAAGAAAGGATGCAGCGCTGTCATTGCCGCAGGCAACAAGTCTGTAGTACCGCTGGAGCCAGCCTCTATCGGTGAAACCAGGAAGTTTCCTTTCCGGGCTATTTTTACACATGGAGAGAAGGCTGAGGTTAATCTTACCTTCAAGAATTTTCCAGTGCTCATGAGTGATGTGGCTCTCTTTATGGCTCGATCTATGATCACTTCAGCTATTTGATCCCTTACCACCTTATTGAGAGTGTGCGCCGTAGCGGTGCTCCCATGCCTCTTTAAGGTGGATGAGGCTGTGGAAGCGGATGCGCAAAGTCCCTTTCTATGTCGACTGTTCCGCTCCTCTATGGTTTCTAAAGCCCATTAGTACGAGCCTGCGCCCTTCTCGTCCCAATTTTCCTTGCCCTTTTTTTTAGTCTACTAAAGACTTCCTATATGCCACCGTGCTGGCTCGTATGTGCTTCCTTGGGGCCGATGTCGTTGCCTGGGAAGCGTTTCTATTTTCAGTCTTAATATCACTAATTTTGATACCACGAGTAAGCCAGTGTGGAAAAGGTCTACCACAGCATTGCCGTGGTAAGGCTGCATACTATGGGCCTTGCCAAAGCACACAAAGGAGCTCGTTAGGGCTGGCTTAACCCCCAGCCTTCCATCGCTCGGCAAGGCCTTTCGCTCATGCTACCAGGGACTTTATGCATGCGAGTAAGACCTTAACTGACACTAACCCGTGATTAGTCATTTCCAACGGACGCCAACGACGAGGACTAGAAGAAGAGGATTTTTGCCCAGTGTCCAGCGTACTTAGAGGCTCATGTGCAGCCAAGGCAGAGAGTATTTGGAATTTGGGGGAAGAGGCTATAACATGCTTTCGCGGTAGTTGTTCCACCGATAACTTATGGATGATCTTATCAGCTTAGACATTGACCCTTTTTTGACTTCACATATTTTGACCAAAGTAACTTACTACCAAGAATAATTTCTTTGGAGGCCGGGATGATGATGCCTTTTAAAACGAATTGAGTTATACCCGAATAATTACTGCTTTAAGAGAATTATCTAAGAGTCCATTACTCGAGCACTCATCATCAATCACGTCTAGTGCTATAGTATTATGTTTGTCAATTCAACAGGGGAAAAATCGCGCAAATAGAACTAATGCGACATGAAAAATTACAAAATTCCTGATACTTTTTGAACTTACTCATACGGCATTGTTCTGGAGAACGAGCAAAACTGAACCAACTAGCAGTCAGTAAGTCCTTTATCCTAAATGCTCCCTAGAGCGTATGTGCAATGATGTGACGATGATATCTCGCCTCAAAGTTAGAATATTGACCGAATACGGGCACTGGAGGCGAGAGCCTGATAAATCAGTTATACAACTAAGTACGTCCTGCCCTTATCTTCCAATGAAATATTCTAATACCAAATCGAGAATCCGTGACCTCTGCTCTTTCCAACCCGTGCCTATGCTTATCCTCGATCCCTAAACTCCCCCAAATCACTCAACAACGGTATAATTTTCAAAAGGAATCACACTCATTGAATTAGCATCCCATTATTCTATCCCACTGGCTAAATGAATAACAAAACTCTCATCCCCGTCTCGTCCAACCTCCGCCCAGACACTTAATTTACAAAAAAATAACTCCACGAAATCTCTGCCGCCCTCCACGGCCATCGTCATCAGTCAAATGAAATTCAAATTCCGGTTTCAAATTCAAATCTGCTCGTCGTCGTCGCCGTCTCCTGTAAATATGCTACGAACCATAGCCGTCGTTCAGCAAATTATTTACACGCCAGAAACTATGCAAAAATATTTGAAAGTACTCGATCGGATTTGAATTTTTTGCCTTTGTCTTTCCGTTGGACGTTTCCTGTGGAACGTATGGCATTTGGTTGAATTTCCAAAGGATTAAACGTTTGCATATGAGTGGGAACAAGCAGGAGGAAGGATATGTTAAAAAAGCATAAAAAGAAAAACACAAACGTCGGGAAATGGTAATTCAGACAAACAGCGACTAGGAGAGACCTGAATACCTTTTTTGTGTCCTTTTTGCCTTTCGCCACCAACGAATACCCGGCTTTGATGACCGAAGGTGATTCGGGAGCTTGTGGTTCGACATGGGAAATAGGAGATACCAGGAGACTTGTAATCTAAACACACAATGGACGCTGATTTGAGTTGTGCCGGGGTTTGTTAGAAGGCGTGTACATAAGTCGTTCCTTTTGCCCTGGCTGGTCGTTGGTCATTCATCCGGAAGTGCAATGGTTGTGACTTTTTGCAGTTCACTCTTTTGGTCAACCCTTTTGTGTGTAGGATTTCTAATTACTGCTACTGTCGGATGGAGAGTGCTTGTCAAAACGGACAGCGACATTCGTGCTGGCACCGGAAATTGACCTTTTGTTCCTCGACAATGAATAATGAATGATGAATGGGCGATGGTGCTTGGAATTGAAAATTAGTACAGATTCTTTGGAGAGCACTGGGAGGCAGCTTTGATTGCTTTTGTGACCAACTTTCGCATTTTTCCGACGTCAGTGGCAACTTCCTGTCTGCCATGGAGAAACTCCAAAGTGTCAGCGTGCGCTTAGCCCAAAGCTATCGGCCATAAGCATGCAGTCGTTAGCTGACAGTGTTCCATTAAAAGATCGTTAAAATGCAAATTTAATTAAAAAGACTCTTTAGCCATGCCACCGGTTGCGATCGTTTAGCGATCGTGTGATCCCATTAATTATCAGTGAAAGGATTTTTCTTTCATTCCGTGTTCAACCCTGAAAGTGTTCACGCAGCTGTGTACCGCCATCAGGCTGCATCAGCTGGCGTTCCAATTAAGCTCTTCACAAATTAAATTTAAATAAATTACCATGAACGACGACTTAATTTTATTGCATCGACTTCCTAACTAGACCTCGTTGGACCACAAGCAACGTTGTCCAACTGGATCGCCAACGCATGGTGGATTCTGAAACGAAAACAACAAGAGGATCGGAATAGCAAGATAAGGAATAAAAGAAGATGTGATCTTGGCTGGGAAACGTACAATACTCGCACTGACTCACGCCCCGATCCAAGCGATCGTCATTATCATCATCATCATCATAGTCGTCGTCTCCATCATCATCGTTGTGTCTGGTTGCCACTTTACTCTCTGTTATGATGATTTGCCAGGCGATCGTTGCATTCAGTCGGTTATACGAACGATCAGAGCGATCAGGAGGCAATCAGGGGATTATAGTGATCTCGAGGTTGGGACTAAACTCTACGTATGTGTGTGGGAGTGTAATGAAACGATTTGTTTACTGGAAACTATGATGAGGCAATCATATTGAAATATCGCACGCCTTGAGATAGTTAAGTTTTTTCCGAATCTTTTGAGCCGCCGATAGAAGGAATCGTTGAGTTGGCATCTGCAACAGCAGCACCAACTTCTATCAACACTAATGGTGGATCAGATGTCTGCTGAAAGGAGAGATAGCATCGCTGCTGGTACTGGCTTTGGTTACTGGCGCATGTGTATTTGTTTGTTAGAAATATGCTATTATAGTAAATAGCTGTAGGGCGGGATGTTAAATTGCATCGAATTCACAAGCCGCCGCTTGAGGGTTGTAATTTACTTGTAGACGGGTATATTTCTATTTAAATGAGTGGTGGGTTAGTGCAAATTGAATTGTGGGCAGTGGCGAGATGGTCGTGCAGATCAGTGATCGAGTGCAAGTTAGTCTGGGTCTTTTTGGGGCTTAAACGGCAAATCTTTGAGTCAACCATATCTCTATTAAGCAGACGGTCGATGATCTTGTTTCAAGTCATCGGAATCCATCACAAAGAGATTAATAATCGTGTTTCGATTAAAACGGCCCAGGGATTTGGGATTTGCGGACTAATAAAGCACGGACTAGGGTCATGATCAGGGATCGTATAAACTTTGGTTAGACGATCAGTTATTGATGCAAGTTTTAGGAAAATGTTGTTGATCGGTGATCGATCTTTATCAAATATGGACCCGAATTTCAATCATAAATTGTATAAGAGTGGGATCAGATTTATTACGCGTATAATGTAAGACAGTGATCAGGAAATTCCGGGATCAGCCGTCGCGATCAGTGATCAGTTTGAAGAAGTAGTCTCACTTAAAGGTATCCAGTTGTACACGATCGGTGATCAACCTTAATGAATTCGATTTTGCGATTGCCTAACAATTAGTCTGTTATAAAGGAATCAAGGTGCTTTGATTCTTAAGGCGAGTGATTGATCACTGATATTATTACTCTCCCTTGAGCTAGAATTCGTTTTCTAATATCTAATATCAAGTCGAAAGCCAGCTATGATCAGCGATTGTGCTTTTTTTCTCTCCGGGATCGGTAGGTCCATTCTTGCGTCCACAGCATCTACATTCTGGGCAGAAGGACGAGCTATCGGGTCCATATCTGTGAAGATGTTTTCGATAGCCGCCGTGACTTGATAGGAATTGCGTAAGGTGGTAATTGCAATCCTCGTGTGCTCTTTTTCCATAAGCCTCGATCGTGGGAATCAGCTTGTGGGTCCATCTGCCTTTTACCGTGTTATCCCACCTGGCTTGCCACAGTGCTACATATGTTGCCCTTTCTTCCACTTTCATCCTCCGGATAACACTTTTATCCTCCGGATAACACTGGTCTCTTGACGGTCCATGATTCACCTAAAGTAAAGCCTGTGCATCTTGTCGGTGAAGATATTGGTAGAAACCTTACCCGCTACAACACGGGCTGCTTAATCCGTGATTGCCCGAAAACCGCATTCTATTCTTATTGCGCAAAGCCAGAATGCAGACGAGAGCTTTTGCAGACGAAAGCAGAATCTTCCTCGCGTCCACCGATTTTTGGCAGCATTCTGGTAAGCGCTGCCTGCATTTGTGACCTTTTCACTGCAATATTCGAGATGGGTCTTAAAATCGGTTGTCGCGCATTACATCCGAGAACTTTAATGCCTCTTTAGACCTGATTGCGTAGTTTGCGTAGTCCACAGTCTTTCAGCTGGTTATTAAAACAGCCTCCGTCTTGTGGCCAGCTAATTCAAGGTCGGCAGACTCTAGCCAACTTTTGACCCTGGCTTTACGTCCTGGATGTGTAACATCGTAACTACGGCGATGTCATCAGTAAAACCGATGATCTTGACTCCTAGTGGCAGCAAAATTCCATCTTACATTATGTTCCATAGAAGAGGTCCAAGAGTTACGTTAAATGAAACGAGTATATTTATTTTTTTTCTTGAGCTGTTTATTCTTCCGTGTCCACAATAAGAATGAATCACTAAACTTTTATTTGGCTAATCTTAAGCCTATTTTACAAAATAACAGATAATACAGATAACACAGTCTAAAGCAAATGAGAAAAAAAAGAGAGGCTTAAAAAGAAGATCACAAAAAGAGAAACAATATCGGAAAGAGAAGCATCACAAACATTACATATGTATTTACAATCTCGTAAGCTGGGCTTTAGGTGGAGGATTGGTACATACTCGCATTTTCTTTTGGAGCATGTCTCTGAGTATGTTCGCTGGTATGTTGATATGCTACTCCCAATGTCATCAATTACAATGATAATTATAAAAGATATGACGAATATAATGGGGAGCATATCACTCCTCCCACCGATGTATGAACAATACATGCGTTCCATGTTGTTGCGCGCTTTCATTTCCATTTAAAAATTATCGACTTCTAAGATTTGTTTTATTTATTAATTTGGTTATGCTGTATATTACTGTGTACATTTCTTAATTAGATATGAATCAAAGTAGATTTTGGTATTGGTAATATTGAAATATATTGTATCGGTGAGTGACCGTAACTTCATAACATTGTAATATTACTATTATACTCGTATAGCTGAATACTTATCTCTTATCTCTAACTAACAAAATGTACATACCTACATATATATTTCATTTGAAAGATTTCTTAGCAATATGTTACAATATAAGAATATGTGTTTAGCTATGAGTTACACATATATATGAACAAGACAAATGGTTAAGGAAGCATTAGTTTATGTTTTATTTATTGTTACTTTTTGACTTTTTTTTTGAATAGTTTCTCCCGGTTAGTTTTTTATCGAATATAATATTTTCTATCGGAGCCTGGTGCTTGTATGGTCTTTTTATTATGTGCCTATCGCGTTTAAAACCATCCTTGTCTTTAAAGTAAGTTTTGCCTTTTTCTCTTACGTCTTTTATTATGTATCTTGGTAAATGTTTTATATTATGAAAACCTATGTTTTTCACTAGTTCTCTTTCCCTGTAATTATGGATTTCTTTTCTTACCTTGTTGATTTTACCTATTTTTTTTTCTTTATTTGCATGAATATGTTGTCTTAGCTTTTCCCATTCTAAATTGTTTAATCTCGAATGCAGGAGATCATAAGGTTTATATTTAGTGGAAGAATGAATTGTATCGTTATACATTTGAACTGCCTTAAATGCCAACGTTTTCTCATCTGTATCTTTATTTTCTTTGCTAAGTTTGAACAGTCGTATGTGTTCATTGAGTGTTGAATGAAACCGTTCTATGATAGAATTACCTGTGTGTGTATTCGGGGATGTAAAGTGGTATAATATATTTTCTTTATTCAAAAAATCCTTAATGAATGCGGTATTAAATTCATTATCGGCTACAATTTTACTTGGTTTACCTAATATTGAAAACCTATGTTGTAAAACCTCAACTATTGTTATAGAGTTTCTGTCTGTGATAGGGTGAATCGAAACGTGTTTTGTTAATTTATCAATACCTGTAAGGAACATGTGATTCTTGTTTAAAAACCATATATCTACGTGGACTATTTCATTGGGATTATTGGGAGTTTCTGTTACCATTAAATTTGGTTTAATTGGATTTCTATCGTACTTACACATGCTGCAAAAAATACAATTATTAATAAATTTGTAAATTTCTAGTCTAAGATTTGGATAATAGTATATGTCTTTTAACTCTAAAAAGGTTTCCTCAATTCCTCTGTGATTCTTGGCAAAGTGAGTCTTTTCAATTAGTTCCAATACCTTTTCCTTGGAAGTTAGGTCTTTAAGAAATTTTGTACATTTCATAATTTTCATTCCGGGTGTATTCGAAAAATATTTGACTATAGTATTTTGGAATTTTATGAAAATGTCCTCTTCGTAGCAATATAGCCCTACAGTTCCTTTAATTGGAAAGACTGACTTAAGAATATTTAGAATATATTCTTCATCATAATCGGTTATAGATATTATCAATCTGCGTTTCTTTTGATATAAAATTTTATTTGTATGTCCGTTGACACTACTCTTTTTTAGAATTAATTGATGTCTATAAATATTTACAGGAGTTTCTGTGATGAATATATGGTCGTTCAGGTTTTCAACACCACTATGTATTGTTGCTAGGTCAGATCTAATATCATTTTCTACATAATAGGTTTCTATTCGACTTAGAAAATCAGCAACCTTATTTTCCTTACCTTTTATGTATTCTATGTCGAATTCGTACTCATTAAGTTTTATTTTCCAACGCTGTAGCTTGGAATTAGGTTCTTTAAGTGAATTCAGCCATACCAAAGGTCGATGGTCCGTTTGAACTTTAAATTTTCGTCCAAATAAATATGGCCTGAAATACTTCGTTGCCCATACAATAGAAAGCAACTCTTTTTCCACTGTGGTATAGTTACATTCATGACGATTTAAAGTCCGAGATGCATATGCTATTGGATGTTGATTTTGGGAAAGAACCGCCCCTAAAGCTGCATTACTAGCGTCAGTTGTCAAGGTAAACGTTTTTTCGAAATCTGGGTAGGCTAAGACTGGACATGTACATATAAGTTCTTTAAGTTTATTAAAGGACTCAATGTATAATCTGTCTTTGATATTAATTTTTGAACCTTTTTTCAGGCATTTAGTCATCGGAAGGGCTACCTTTGAGTAGTCCTTGATAAACTTCCGATAAAAGCCTGTTATCCCTAGAAATGATTTTATTTGCCTCATAGTTTGTGGCATTTTTATTTGCTTTATTATTTCTATTTTATTTGGATTGGGTTTTATTCCATCTTCAGAAATAATATGTCCCAAGTATTCAGTTTGACGTTTCAAAAAACTACATTTATCAATCTGAATTTTGAGATTGTACTCACGAAGCCTTTTGAAAATTTTATTGAGCGAAACCATATGCTCCTGAAGTGAAGTGGAAAATATAAGGATGTCATCCAAATAGACCACGCAAATATTATTTAT
The DNA here is from genome assembly GCA_958301585.1 of Merodon equestris. Taxonomy (NCBI): domain Eukaryota; kingdom Metazoa; phylum Arthropoda; class Insecta; order Diptera; family Syrphidae; genus Merodon; species Merodon equestris. The sequence goes on from OY284415.1 coordinate 105,895,464, forward strand.
GTAGTCGTGAAGGACTTCGTTCATCATCCGTTGAAAGGAAGCCGGGGCATTTTTTAAGCCAAATGGCATTCTCGTAAACTCATAGTGCCCGCTTGCGGTTGAAAAAGCTGTCTTGTGTTGGTCTTTCTTACTTATTGGAATCTGATGGAATCCCTTTGCAAGATCAAGGGTAGAAAAATAAAGAGCGTTGCCTAATTTGGAAAATATGTCTTCTATGTGGGGAATGGGAAACTTATCATCTATCGTTATATCATTTAGTTTCCTATAATCAACTACAATACGCCATTTCTGCTCACCGGAACTGTCAATCTTTTTTGGAACTATCCAAATTGGAGCATTGTACGCACTAGTTGATTTGACGATAATACCAGACTTAAGCATTTCCGAAATTTGCTTATTTACTTCATTCCTGTGTGCTCCAGGATATCGGTATTGTTTTGAATATATCGGTATGTCGTTCTTAGTTGGTATTTGATGAGTATAAGTAACCACTGATGATAAATTTTCACCTTCAAAGTAAAACACATCCTTAAACGTTTTAATAGTATGTGTTAAAGCTTTGAATTCTTCAGAATTGAAATTTTGTAATTTTAATTTACTCATTATTACATCAATATTTGGTTTTTCAAAATTGATGGCAACGACATCATTGGCTAAATTATTTATTTCTTCCGGTATTACTTGAGTGGGAGAATCATCAAAAATTAAGGGTAAAATAGCGTGTGTTGTGGTGAGTTGTGATGTGTTAAAGTCAATTTTTGCTCGTAACGGCCTTAAAACGTTACAACCAATTATTCCGCAAAAATTACCATTCAATTCAGTCTCAAGCATATCAATTTTTGTTGAAGGTTTGTTAAACTCCCTAAATAGTGGAATTGTAATTTTTGAATTACAAACAATATGGGAATTTATAGATTTTAAATTAATGGGCTTTTCTAGTACCGTTTTGAAGGTTTTATGAAAAAGTCCTTTTCTTATCAGTGAGGTGCTTGCTCCCGAATCAACAAGTAATTTAATGGGTCCTAAACTTGTCGTAACAATTATAGAGGGAAGTGATCTGAGGTGGGTGACTGAAAATGTTGGTATTTAGTGCACTCAGGTTGTGCACTTTCCGCAGACCCACGACGAGAAGAATTATCTATTTGTACATGATCTATTTCCATGCTATTGTTTTTATTTCGAAAATTTCTGGAATTTGAAAAGACACGGCTTGTTCCTGGGTTATTTCCTCTAAAGTTTGAAAATTTTGACTGACGAGAATTACCTGAATTTTGAGGATTTTGGTTTATTGAATTCGAGGGTTGGAAAGTTGAATTTTGAGGGGATGGATTATATGGCAAACCATTTCGATTATAAGAACTATTTCTTTGCATATAGGTATTATTATTAGTGTGTTGAAAATATTGGGGATTATTATGTCTAGGAGTCCGAGAATAGGAAAAATATGGTTTATTTTTGGTAAGAGGGTAAAAATGATCTGTATCTATAAGAATGGTCTTCGCTTCGTTTAACGACGAAGGATTTCTCGCATGCAAAATAAGCTTAGGTTCACTAGGTAACTTTCCAATAAATAGCTTAAGAACCATACTCTCATTTTGAGCAATATTAAACCACGCTGGTAGATTTGGGCTTGTAGATGCCTTAATGTTTAATTTTGTTAAGCAATCCAAGCACTTCTGAAAAAGCTCCTCTACCGAATTTTTATAATTTAACAATTTCACTTCATTAATTATGTTTTCGAAACTTTCATTGATTGTGCAGTGCTGTGCTAAAACTGTTTTAATTTCTGGCCACTGCGTGGGATTACCGTTATTAATTAAAGCTATGTTTGCCCTATCCTTAACCTTTTGTCTTATCTTTATTTCGATAAATCCTCTTAAATTAACATCTAAATATTCTATATAATTATATACATAATCTACTTGCTTTATAAATATATCGAGTTCCTCAGGAAGACCGGTAAAATCGCTGATTTCCTTGACGAGCTCCAAAAAATTAATTTGATCCATGCCTCGTGGTTTTACGATTTTCTCCGTTATTTACACTTTATTTATTTTAAAGTAATATGTTTTGAAGTAACTTTGTTACTTTGATTGATTTTTTTTTCAAAAATGTCTTTATATTAAGAAACAACAAAAAATAGAAATTCACTATCGTGCTTTAAAACGAAAAGCGAAAACGTGGCTTTCACCGACTGCGCCAGTTACGTTAAATGAAACGAGTATATTTATTTTTTTTTTTGAGCTGTTTATTCTTCCGTGTCCACAATAAGAATGAATCACTAAACTTTTATTTGGCTAATCTTAAGCCTATTTTACAAAATAACAGATAATACAGATAACACAGTCTAAAGCAAATGAGAAAAAAAAGAGAGGCTTAAAAAGAAGATCACAAAAAGAGAAACAATATCGGAAAGAGAAGCATCACAAACATTACATATGTATTTACAATCTCGTAAGCTGGGCTTTAGGTGGAGGATTGGTACATACTCGCATTTTCTTTTGGAGCATGTCTCTGAGTATGTTCGCTGGTATGTTGATATGCTACTCCCAATGTCATCAATTACAATGATAATTATAAAAGATATGACGAATATAATGGGGAGCATATCACTCAAGGCCTGATCCGTGAGGGACATCCGCGGAAACATTGTAGTATTTCAAAGCCATCGACTTCGGCTTCCTGTTAGTGACAAGGTACTGCGGTGCATCCATTCTGGTCAGAGATCTCCTAATGCAGGACCAGTTTGCGGAATTAAAGGTCCAGTATTACTACTGTGCAGTATTTCTTTGTGCCCTTTTTATGGCATCGACGGTAAATATGACGATTTTCTAAAACCATATTGGTGGTCAGGCAAAGCTCCTCTATCGTCGGCCATAGCGATTATTCTGTCATATATGATACATTCAACGACTGTTTCCCTTGGGTTGCAACGCCAGATGTTGGAGTTTTCATGGTTCAGGGAAAATTCTCCCGTTAAGGCATCTTAGCATCGTTGCTACGAAAATGTCTGGTCTCCTTTTATTGGCTGCTTTGATCGCTATTTTTGGACGCCGTCAGGTCCGAGCGCTTTCTTGTCGCCTATATTCCTGCAGGCTTCGTGCAGTTCATCCGTAGTTATTGGCGGGTTCTTGTCCATGCTAGTATCCCTCGTGGCGGTGCACGGAGCATATGGTCTATATGGTAATAGATGCTCTACTATTGTTCTCATTTTCAAGTTAACATCTCGCCAACCTGAAGGTGTCTAATCGTTCTTGGAACTCTGGTCTTCTCCTAGAACACTGTGATCTGCGCCAGACCTGGAGGCATTCAGCCCTGAGATGACCTCCTGGACATCGCTGCGTAGCACGCTGTCGCGATTGTTTGAATCAGTTGATGCGATATGTTGTCCGATGATCCGTTGCTGGATAAGAAGTCGGCATTTAACATTTCCTTGAAAGCTTCTTTGTCGAAGGATGTATCTACTTCGGCCCTGGTAACTGCCTAGTCTCAGCGAGTTGTCGTAAATGTGATGTCTATTATGGACCCCTCTCCTGCTTCACGAAATGTGGTTTTTGCACCATTGTTCGCTAGGCATATCTCAAGTGATGCAAGGGAGGGCTCGCCCCCTTGTATCCGTATACTACACCATTTTATAACCCATGCGCTGAAATCAGCAGCAATAACCACTGGGTGCCAAGCTACGGGATGCGGCGCAGCTTCAGGAAAGGATTTTCTTTACTCTAGCAGTGACGAAAAATTCGTTGGGCCACCGATTTTTTGCAGAGCGTGGTTTCCACAGGTCCATATCGCCATTTTCATTGAGTTATTTTCTATCCAGCTACAACCGTCTAAAGGTTTGTATGATTCACTAATGTTGAACCTCGTCATTTGTGCCAGCAGGTCCTGTGCAGCCGCGCAGAAGGTTTATTTGCACAACCTTCATCGATCATGCTTAGTTTGAAAATGTGATCTCACTAAGAAGGTGATCAATAATAAATTCTTCTTCTCATGCGCTACAGTTCGGGGTGAACGTGGACCTTAACCAACGTGCCCCTCCAGCTAGCACGATCTTTTGCTAGATTTTTCCAGTACCGCATACCCAGTTGGCTGAGGTCCCTTTCCACGTCACTTAAGATGCGGCTGTCCTCTGTCTCTCCGGATTGGATTTAAAGACTCGCAGGGCTACAACTGCAGTGTCCATTCCCTCTACAATTCCTAGCCATCCTAGGCTTTGAATTGTATAGAGTCAACTTGGTCGTACGGAAGAAGGCCCAATTGCCTCCTCAGCCCAAAGAGAAAGCGATTGGCAAGAGTGATTCTGCGTTTGATTTCGGAACTCATCTCGTTGTTCCAGGTCACTGCGGAACCAAGGTAGACGAAGTCCTTAACTACCTCAAACTTGTATCGGCCAATACATACGTTCCGGCCAACACGACCGGCGACTATCGGTCAGGTTTGCACCGATTCGGATGGAGCAGCGGGCGTTCTCCAGAGTCATCCTGCATAATCTGACGAGTTTAACAGGGATGTTAAAAATAGACATGGCGTTGCATAGATCGTCTCTAATTACGCTGTCGTATGCGGCTTTGTAGTCGACAAATAGGTGGTGAGTGTCGACCTGAAGTCCATTTGCCTTTTCCAGGATCTGCAGACCACCCTGGAGCCACTTTGATTGGGACCTATCAGGTTATTTACAAAAGGCTTCAGGTGTTCACAGAAAATGGCATAGAAAATTTTGTAGGCGATGTTAAGGAGACTTATTCCTCTGTAGTTGGCGCAGTTAAAGGGGTCTCCTTTCTTGTGGATCGGGCAAACGATCGGACAAACTCCATTCTTCGGGCATGATTTCCTGCTTTGCTCTCATATTTTACAGATGAGCCATCTCCAGCTGATTTGAAGCAGCAGAGAGTCCGTCTACGCCATTAATTTTGATATGGCATTCTCAACCTCGTCGAAGTCAGGGAGACGGATCTCTGCGATTTTCGTCATTAAGAAGTGGATCATTATGCCTGATAGCGGTATATTACCTAACATCGCCATTATACGGTCGGAAGTCGTTTTTCCATATTCTCAACATCGAATGCTATACTACTACTAGGTGTCCATTCTCATCTCTACAGGCTTCCGTTCTAGCTTTATAACTTTGGCATGTTCATTTAATTTGCTGGTAAAATCTTCGAACATCATGCCTGCAATAACACCTCTCTAAGTCCCCAATGGCGCGCTTCTCGTGCTTTCATCTCTTGCTTCGCGGTATGAACCCTTCTGCACTCGTCATGGAACAAGATGTTTCTTCCCGGTGCCTTGAAGCCTTGAAGCCCATAATTTCAGATGCAGTAACTTGTATGCAAAGGTTCCATTGTTGTTCTATTGACTGAGTGGGGCGTTGAGGAGTATGAGAGAGCTTAAAGAGGACGCGATCGGCAGAGGTACGAGCGATTTCTAGCGAAAGTAGATTTCCGACGTCATTACCTTTGTGCGTTTGTGATATCCATAGGCGCATTTTGGCTACTACAATACAAGATAGTGGTCCGAGTCGATGTTAGCTCTTCGGAAAGTTGGAACATCAAAAAAAGTGGAGAAGTGTCTGACGTCGATGGTGATAGGATCAACCTATTTAGTGATTGATCTGGCGATTACCAAGTGCCTTTGGGTATGCTTCCCGATGACTCGCTTTCTTTGACCAGCTTAGCACTGAAGTCTCCTAGTACAATTTTGATGTCATGGTAGTCGAAGGTAATTGTCCTTTTTTCATGGGTCGTTATCATCAATGCGGTGCGTATTGTCCGAGGCTTTTAGTTTTTTGTCATGCCCGTCATGCTGCAGAGGTAGCAGAACTTGTCTACATCTTCGATCGGTACCCTTTTGAGAGAGAGGATTATCTCACATCTGGTGCCAATTCTCATCAACTTCGTTTTGGCGATGTTAATTCTGAATCCTGCTGTAGAAGCGTTGACGTTCAGTTTCTGTTGGATGCCAGTGAACGAGTTAGACATGAGACAGATGTCGTGCGCGTAGTCTAAGTCATGGAGTTTCTCGGTCAAAGATCAATGGATTCGATTAGGAGCTTCCGAGTTGCTGCGCATGAAGACAAGGTTGAGGAGAAAACCCGAAAACCATAGATATAATGCACCCTTGTCTCCTCTGGTATTGATAAAGGCTGTGCTCTCGTTGCCGTGAAAGCGTACCGTGCATGGAGCCTCTCGGTACAATTCGATGATAGTGTTTGGGATGGCAATGTTCTCCAAGGTATTCCAAATAGCATCTCTACGGGCCTTTGAAAAGCCCTCTCGAAGTCGACGAACAGTAGGAAGATCGGGCTGTTCCACTCAACAGACTATTCAATAATCATTCTCATTGTGTTTGTGGGACAAGCACAAGAACGTATAGGTTTAAATCCAGCCTGCTCACGTCGAAAGTGTTGCTCGATGGTGTGATCCTTGAAACTCAGGTTGGCGAGCAGTTTTTGAATGGTGTTAAGAAGAGGGCTTTGCCGCTCTTCAGTCTGGGAATCGCGGCTTCGATTTCAGGAACTATTGTATAAGAGGCGTCGTCTTGATCGTTTTCCGTGGACTTCTGCACACAAAGGGGAGAATGGGATGTACGCCCCACCATCAGTTGGAAGAGACTCTGCGAAAAATTCTCTCCAGCTGATCTGATGTGATGGTGTTTCCGTCTCTGTCTCTCAGGGGAAGAGCGGTGGCCATCCCACCTCCACAGAGCTTCCTGATTTCATGTCGCCTGAATGAGCTGCAACCCCTAAAAAAAAAAAATTAAAAAAAAATTTAAAAAAATTAAAAAAAAAACAATTTTCTTAGCTGTACCATTTTCTGTTTTAAATTATTTACGTTAATCATTTGGTCGAAAGACATAGTTTAAGTTGTTCTGTGTACTTTAGAGTGTCCGTATAGGGCCAGTAGGGTATTTTAAGTTTGTTAAGTTATTTCAGCTAGGTTTAAGCATTTTTGTCTAGCGTAAGATAGCTCTAAGTACAAGTTGAATAAAAATGAATTAAAAAAAATTTAAAAAAAGCTGCAATCCCTTGCTGCATTGTCATTGACGATTTCTGGGCCTCGTTATATGCAGTTTGGATCTGCCGCCTTCTCTCGCGTGAGCCGGTTGGTGCAGTTGACCTTTGAATTTCCTTCTGGCCTCGATTTGTCACCAAGGAACGTCACTGATCCAAAGCTTTCGTTTGTGTTGTCGAAAGCCCACTGTTTCCTCCGCACTTGACTTCAAAGCACACGATGGTCTTGTGTCTGGCCGGACTGTCGCTTCGATCTTCCCCACAAATTGCGTGGCTATCGCCAGGTTCTAGAGCCAATCGGTGCCATTACGTCTCTCTGCAGAAGCCTGGTAGACGGGATGAAACCTCAGCAAAAGTTGATGGTCGCTATATATGTATATACGTTCTGAAGAGAGGCAAGGAATCTTCTGCTGATCAGGAGGTGTAAGCATGGAAGTCTTTGTGAGGGAACTTGATGCCACCAACAAATAGAAGATTAGCGGAGCAAAAATCGAGAAGGCGATTTCCATTGCCTTTACTTTCTGCGTGAAGGCTGAGTTGACCAATAACGAACTTGAGGCTGTTGTTTTCACAGCTTACTTTGGCCCATGACAATTTTCACATCGCTCTTGGGGGAGGACGTGAGGCATGCTTCTAACTGGTCGTATCATCTTGTTCGGTGGGGGCGTTACATTGTATGATCGTGATGTTGCAGAACTTCGAATGGAGTCGGATTGATATGATCCTCTCTGCGATGGATTGCACTCAGACAGCGATCTCTTTCCAGCTGGGGAGAGATGAATACTAACTGCGTTCTTATGGTGAGTATTGTTACCACTAAAACTGAGATACTCTCCCGTTTGCGTCTGGAAGTCGCCTTGACCTTTCCATCTCATTTCGGACAGACCGAGGATCTATAGGTGCTATCGTTGTATCCCGGAGCAGACTTGACTCAGTCGGGAAGTCTCAGAAAGGGTTCACAATAGGTACCTATTCGCGTTTGAGTTTAAAAGCCAAATATCCTGGCCGTTAAGTCCTGTCCGCTTAATTCTCTATTTACCGTTTCATTGATGATTGCGATTGACTGAGCCTTGGTAATTTTTAGTTGTGTAATGGGTAAATAGTGATGATCATGCTGATCACTGATCATATTACTCTCCTTAAGCTGGAATTAGAGATTCTATCATGTCAGTGAATGATCAGTTTTAAAGATGATTGACAGCCTATGATTATCTTCTCAAATCTTTATAGATTTTGCAGCATCAAGATCAGATGATCACGTTCTTGACTAAGATTAAAAAAGAAGGAAAAACGAAGAGCAGGAATTTATAGACGAATAAAGCGTTCCTATTAGAAATTTGTGGGATTATTTCTTCCAAGCCTCGGAACAATTCTAGAAACGTCTTGAATTTTCTAATCCATTTTTTAATCCATCATTTTTGGTCGCACCAAAGCACTCATAACCTCTATGACAGCTGACAGAAGGCTAACCACCCGGCTTGACTGGTAAGCAGATACATTTCAGACATGTTACGTAATGCAGCAACGGAAAGTCATGCGAATGAAACTAATACAACAAACGAAAGTACACGATTCCCGTTACTTATTGAACTTGTCATGTTTGGTTCATGCGATCGTGCTAGGTTTTTTGGTGATCCCATACACGATCTGTGAAGCTTAAGAGGGTTAAAATGTGTCAAAGATAACCTTTCCCGCCTTGAAGCTTTCCCGATTGTGGCGATCACTAATTAGAATTTAGAACTAGCAATCCAGCTTTAATGAAGATCATTAGGATGGCTAATTATAACTTAATTTTTCATTAAGCTAAAGTTCTAAGGACGTGAAACTGATCTTGTTTCTTTTTCCAACAAATACTTCAAAGATCACTGATCGAATGTCTGCTCGTACTAGCTGTCTAATCCCACTGAATTCCAACTCCGAGATCATTGACACTTTCTCTCTCCATTCACACGTTTTCAATTGCATGGAATGCTCCGTCAGCCTTTTCCGTCTCTCCAGACCCCCATTCTGCATATTCTCATAATTTCCCTCTCTAAATCTATTTGTTAAATTGCACGCAATGACGTCACAACACTCGTACATTATCCAATGAAGGCCGCGCAACTACCATTCCACTCATGTCGCAGCGACACAATCGAGTGGTGGCTCCGACATGCGACAGGAACGAACGAATGAATAAATGAATTCACTAAATGAAAACAATGTGCGACCGGGATTAATAATTGAAATAAATGAAACGCACACACTCGGGACGCTTTGGACGCCGGGCGGTCGTCATGAGAAATGCCGACTAGGCCAGCACGTTCTCAATTTCTGTTTAATAGGCAACGGAATTTGAAATAAAAAGAGAATATCATAAGCGACCATTCGTTCTAGATACAAATCAATGTAACAGATTGTCGCCTAACTCTCGATATGATAATCTAAAGTCGACGGATGGATTAATGGGCTAAAAGGTTACTGGAATAATGCCTGACAGCCGGGAGGTCGAGACGGATAGATGCACTTCTGACAACGAATGGCGCCTGTAGGCCGTGGTTGCCCATTGGTATCGCAATCCAATTATGACGCTTTAATTGATCCTAAACGTCATGGATAAATCCGCGGTGGATTCCCGGAAAACATCGTTAAATGTCATCTCAATCGTCGGCTCAATCCGACTTGAAGCCAACCGCCAAGCGATCAGACTGACTTAAATACCTAGTCGAGTGCAGTGAAGTGGATGTACGACGGGATGTCGTGTGATGATTTGAATGGAAACCCGTTGAGGAGATCAAAATCAAAGATACAAAGAGAAGAAGGTGAAAATCAGATTGATTTTCCATTCAGCTGCTGTAGATACGTGGACAGGATGTATGTTACTGCCGCTCTGCTTGGCGATGGTGCTGATGATGCACGTGGGTGAACCGGATGATAGAACCGAAGACGCGAAAAAGCCGGGAGAGAGAAAAAACCTACAAGACGATGGTAATTTCCCGAAATGAATAAAATATGTGCGCATGCGCGAACGATCGTACCGCCGTTCATACACTCGTACACGCGTCCAAATGACTGTGGACCGTAAAGCGTATCGGCAAGAAGCGAAACAACCAGTAAACCAGTGACTAAGTAACGAGGAAAAGCGTGCGTTTGTGTTTGCCCATGAGGCGGTGCCGGCACGGCATGCCAGGCGCATAAGGTTCGATGCCTGATTAATGAAATGCATACGGAATGAGGTTTTTTCTGCGTAAACGTGGGCTTGCGTCGCCTCCACCCGGTCGCGGCGGCATTAGGGGACGAGGAAAAGGTGTGATGCATAATGCATCGAGTGCTTGATATTCGCATCTTTCCTTCCATTATATCCGAGATCCGAGGAGTATCTCTGTTGTATCTCGATCGGGGCTCATTTGAAAATATGTTTGGTGTCTTGTATGACGGAGCGCCAGTTGAATTATCTTCCTCCTCGTGACTTTGATGAGATGCAGCTCTTTCATGCGGGGATGAGGCTTGTCAGTGACTTCGTATCAATGCTTTTGTTAATGTCAGTACTCAACCCAAGTGGGTGAGTTTGATTTTCGATTCGATGACGCCGATGAATCCTTTCAATCTCAATCCCATACGCGATTCTGTATGGCTTCCCAGGGAATCCACAAAAAGTCAACGTGTGCTGTGCGAGGTGACTAACCCATCCACCCAAGGGTCGTCGCATTTGCAATCGAAACACGAAAATAAAAATCAGCCAGTTCGTTGGAATCGTCGTAATCCCTGCCAATTGGGACCGTAATTAAACGGTCTGTTTACTGTTGTAGTATTCCTCCAACTGTCAGTGTCATTAGCAAGCCTCATGCACGGGTGTAGGGTGAACGTAATCCCTTTCGGGACGTTGCTGCCGTTCAACAAGCTACTTGACGTGTGACATCGTCCGGTTGGTTGTTCTTATCGACCTTTCTCTTAATCACGCGCTCCTCATTTTGCTGGCATTTTTGTCCGTACAAAGTGGTTCACATTGGAACGGCCCTGTTTTCCGCTTCTACCTACCATGAGAACCTCAATTTTCAATTTCAATTTCGAGTTTCTTCAACTTGAGGTTGAATTAGCATAAAACATAATTTTCATATTAATCTCGAGTGGGCCGAGGTGTTTCTGCAGTTGTTGCACTTTGTCGATTGTTGGTATGGAGTGGTGTTGTGAGAACAAAGAGCCACTCGCGACGGTGGCATTGTACGCAGCCCGATGGGGGAAACAGCAGCGGGTAAAGTGAACTTTCAAAGTCTAATTCAATTTACTGGCGAAAAGAGCGGGCCGAGTGAAGGCTTGGTGAAGGCTGATGAAGGCTGATGGCTGAATCGGAGTGCTTTGGTATGTCGGACTGGCCGAGACGTTGGAGAATTGATGTGATGGCGTGAAGTTGTAATTTCATGGAAATAAATTTTACCTGGAAAGTGGGCATTGTTTCCATCGACTAGAGTGATTTTGTGGTTAATTGATTAGGAATTCGATGGGTCGGCGATTAAGATTCTTGTATTGATTTGAACAGCGGTTGATGGAATTTCGATGTGTCATGCATTCGGTTGGCTTGACTGCGGAATCCTGCAGGTATTGCTTGATCGTTTTGCTACTTATGCAAATACTTCAGTAGTAGTACTTTCAAAATTCGTCTTCCTACCTTTTCCAGTCCCCCGGAACAAAATCAGATTTTGGAATAGTTTCCTCTTTATGTAGAATAGAAAAAAGTCACATGAAATGTTATAACACGTTTCAGTAGTTCTATGTCATGATTGTCTCCTGAGCAACCATCATTCACCGCGAAAATATCATGAGATGAGACTGACTGTTTTTAATCAAAGGCTTATGCTGCGGTTAGCAAGGAGTAAGTCAGCCCAGCGTAGAAACAATTTCTCTAAAGCAGGTACCCCACAGATGGCAACGGATTCACATAGTACAGGGTTATCCAAGTTGTGGTTTTCAAAATAAACTTAAATAAATTAAATTTACAAATTAAATTTTTATCGAGATTTTAACTTCAACATATTGCCTGAATCTCACCATTATGAATGGAACAAAACATTATTAAAATGTCCTCCTAAAAGTTCTAGCAGGACTTGATTCTAGCAATGTAATTTTCAATGGTCTTTCGACATATGTATTGTACCTATATGGAGCAATAACTCGGCCATAACTTTAAATATTCGTTTCAAAAGGGTTTAACAAAGCGCAAGTTAACTCATCCAAATTTTTCTTGCTAAAACGGATTATGTTGTATGAGTATGTGGCATCATCGTGTTGCCATATTGATATCATCGATTTGGGGCAAAAATATTTTTTTAAAGTTTGGCTATATCGATGACTACTGACGGCGACGGTTACACCTTCCTTCAGGGCGTGGTCATTGTGCAATGGTAATCATCATCGACTGTTGAGCGGAAGGTCTGTAGTTCTAGTCAAATTCATAAATTGTGTTTTCAATATAACAAAAAAGTTACTGTGAACTACAACCAATGCGACAAATTGCCAAATTCAGTCGAATCTCTCGAATCCTATCTAGGACAACCACCCATGGAGAGTAGTGAACGAACATCTTCGACACGAACTATCTGCACCCCATCCAGGTTGTGTGACAAACACCATAAGAGCGTACACTCTTGAACCTGCACGAACCCTCGAACCCACGAACCCACGAAATATTGATAACCTTTCGTCAAACCTACCTGCCATGAGTATGTTCTTTCATGTGTCTCTATTCTGTTCCATTTCCTCTAGGTCCATTCTTATATTGACTTCCCATCTTCCGTGCGGCCTTCCTGGCCTTCTTTTTTCTACGGCTTTTCCACTCAACATGACTCAACAGTCATTTCCTTTGACTGTTTGTCCACTCGTTCCATTCGTTCCCCGTATCCTGCCCAATTAACCAGTTCCTCAATTTCTTGGTTGTTTAGTTATCTCCCTTCGCCTTTCTCTTTGTCGTGTTTTCCACTTTAGATTGTCTTTCAAAGGCTCGAAATCTATTCCTCTTTAAAATTAAGATTGCGGAACAATAGAGTCGTTTTGAATAGTTCCTTCATCCGATCTTTTTATCGTTTTTGTTGTTACAACGATTCCCAGATATTTGAACTCGTCCACTTTCTCAAAGCGCTATGGTCAGTGACTCGTATTTAATTTTCTCCTTATTTACTTCTAAACTTTCCCACTTTTCTCTAAACTATCTCCTACAACGTCCAGATCGTCAGCGTACGCTAGAATGAGTGTGACTCCAAATAGGGATGATTTTTCTGGATCTCATTACATAGTTCAGCATCAAATTAAAAAAAAGTGATGGCAAAGCGTCTCCTTGTTTTAACCCTTCATTTTTCGTACTTTAACGAGTCCTTTGTTTTACTAAGGCATAACTTGTGTCTTAGAGGCATTAACTCTAATTTTCCATCTGTTACAAAAGTCTGAAACAGTATTTAGCCCTGACTTGGTTGGTTTCAATTATAGAACGAAGGACTACGGACGAATGTACCGACATGTCGGTAAGTATAGCAGACTCACAATTAGTAAGGGATGGGAAATGGGACGTGTACATATTAAAGGAGATGGATCCAAGAACAGATCATTAAGAAATTCCTGCAGGAATGGTTTTGTCAGGGGATTTTTTTTCACTTCGACCAGTGTAGGTCTGTTGTGCCTGCTAGCCAGATAGACGCGGAGTTCCTGTACCATCTTTATAAAGTTAAGGATGTCCTTCGTAGAAACTGCGCTGATCCCCCTGCGCTGATTTCTCTGAGGAGAACACGCTTCCTAAGACGGCAAAGGGCAGCACATCCGCATAGTATGTGCTCTGCACTTTCCTTGTTCTCTAGACAGCGTTGAACCTCGGTTTCAGACGAGAGGTTAATTTTGTTGATATGATATTTCAGACTACAGTGTCCCGGAAGGCAGCTGACCAGTCTTCTGATATCGACTATATTTTTTTTCGGATTGTCGGAGTCCTTGAACGGTGTTCCAAAAGTGCAGATTATGCGAGAAAATGAATCTTCGACTTGGGGAAGATTCCGCAAAGGTTCGGCACCTTTAGGTGGAATTTTCCTAGCGGGTTGGTCGGTGATTTCGTTGCCTTTGCCAGAGGATAAGGTATTTATTTACACAAACACACAAAACCCTTCTTCAAGGAAGCTTTTCGTTATTTTTGTTAAGTACGCTGGGTATTCGTTTAATATCATTCTACAATATATTGCAAACTCTAATGCCAGGCGGTGTCAAAGGCTTGGAAATAAAACCTTTTTTAATGGGTTAGGTAGTTTCGTCAACCTTTTGAACAATATTGTAATGAGTCCTAAACCTTTTTTTTATTTCTTTTCAATCTTCATTTTGATGATTTTTTCCCAACTGCTTGCTTAATGAGTGAATAAGCTTATTGGCTTGTAGCTCTTAGAATAGGTCAAGGGCTTAACTGGTCTCAATATTGGTATAAGTTTAGCTTTCTTTTGTGCTTTTGGGAAATATTATAATGAATCGAAAATAAAAAGACAGTCCTTTCCATGTTTAGAATCTGGCTAGAGCCATTTCTGACGCCATGGAAATTTGACTGTGAAACCATACTGCAATAGCACGGGCGATGTTACTGCGTCGGAGGGCATACCCATGAGACTGGGGTCGTAGGATATTTCTCGCGCGGGTGCACGAGTTGTACCAAAAACCATTACTTTTGAGGCGAGACATGGCTTTTAGTCTGCACCCCCCTTTTTTTTTTGGATGCGCCGAACGGATATGGAATCTTCATAGATACTAGTGGCCCGTTGTTACGTGCTAAACCATACCCTGCACTCTTCTGACACTCTCCTCGCGGGACTGCTCCTAGGTATTATTTCGCGGGCCTGGCAAGCAATTCATGCTACTCCTGTGCTTGTAAGTTCTCTCCTGCTTCTTCTGCTCTTGTTGCCTTTGCTGCTTTTCTTGTAGCTTCTACTCTCCTCACTTCTGTCGCTGAATTATATTTTCCGTCCCTGGTAGAGTACCCTTCCAATCTGCGGGGCGTCTACATTCGAAGATTACGTGCTCACGTCTTCCTCTTGGTTTGGACAGCCTGGATAAAGAGGAGAATTATCGCGTTCGAATCGATATAGGTATTTACGGTAGCCACCGTGGCCAGAGAGATACTGCGTGAGATGGTAGTAGCAGTTTCCCTGTGTTCGATTTAACCATATATCGATTGATGGAATTAGGGTTTGAGTCCATCTTCCCTTTGTGGTATTATCCCACCGAGCCTGCCATTGGGCCATCGAGCGCGACCTTTCTTCCTCCTTGATTTTACTTACCTCTCCGACTTCGGTTGGCCTTGACGGTTTTCTCCGATAGATCCTCTTCATCTCCTCGGCGAAAATGACAATAGGGATCATCCCAGCAATGCGGCTTCATCCGAAATCGTCCGGTAGCCGCTTATTGTCCTCAGAGCTCCGAGCCGGTATACCGATGATAGTTTTCGGCAAATTTACTTCCTCTTAAGCGTTTCTGCCCAGATTGGTGTAGCACAGATGACCGAGCTCATCCAGCAGAATCCTCTGGAGAGTGCGATTTGCATTGTAGATGCCTTTTTGCTCACATACATAGATTGCGTTTGATTGGAATCGCAGTCTGTTGTCAAGCATCACTCCGCTTTTAACCGCTTCCTTGGATCGGATATACTGGTTACCGACTCGAATATCGATGTATTCTACGATTATCCTGCTTGTTATAAGGACGGCCTGCGTCTTATGGTCTGCCAGTTCAAGGCCTGCAGATTCAAGCCACTGTTTTATCTGGGCGACTGCAGCACTTATGGCGTTTTATGGCCTGTTACTCGTAAATATGTATGTCAAGGGGTGAAAAATTCATCATAACATCTAGAGCAGCACCGAGCGTGAGTTACGTGCCTTACCACTCCACCCACTCCACAACCCAGCCGATCAACCTAGCAACAGTGGATCAAGCCAACCGAAATGTTACACAGCAACAGCGGGTTGGATTGTGCAAAACAAGCGATGGCTTGTAAACAAGTCGGCGGAGAGTAAGAGCGGTCCAGATTGCGAAAAACAAGCTAAGGATGGCTTGTAAACAAGCGACAGTTTTTACGAAGGTTCAACGCGAACACATCAGGAAGATTTGGGCATTCTAGCTCGGACTGTCTCGGAGTTAACCAGGAGAAAAAGAAGTCATTATTAAAGAGTGTACAGATTGAAAAAGTTTAAAAAATAAAAGTTCGAAAAAAAAGAAAATAAAGTTTTTGCTAGCTCCCACCACATAACTCGTGCACCCGTACAGCTCAGACAAACCGCTCGTTGAAGTTTGGTGAAGCAGCCCACGACGTGTTTGCGTGTTAGCCCGTTCCACCAGACAACCGACACATATAACATAATCGGTCTTATCATTCTTTGTAGATCCAGAGGACTTTTTTTTGGCCTTTTTGCCAAAAGCACCTTTACTGCCTTCACCTGCCTTGACCAAGCTTGCTATCTAAGATGACTCCCAGGTACTTAGTCTTTAATATCGGGATGGGAATACCTTTTAGCACCAGCTGAGTAATGCCAGTATTTTTCCTTTTTCTCGTGAAGAGAACGACATCAGTCTTAAGAGGATCAACCGTCAGCCCATTACTCGTGCACCATTTAGCGCCGCCTGTGTTTTGAGACAGAAAGTCGTTAAACATGAGCCGATAGAGAAAACGGCAATATAATCTGCTTAGGCATAGGCACAAATTCCAGAGGCATTGAGAGCATCGAGCAGTCGACCACCGTGCGCCATAATAGCGGAGACAGGCCGCCACCCTCCGGGCAGCCTCTATTTCCGCCAGATTTGACAGGCCTGCGCCACCTGATTCACAATACCAGTGGTTCATCGTTGTTGAGTCTTCTGATCCCCTCCATTGGTATGATTGGGCTTTGGTCATAACCATATACCCATGTTTCGACCCTAGTGATGATCCTAGTGATATCTACCGACAAGCCAAAATCATCAACAACTTATCTGATAGTGATTCGGCGATTCTCCCCTGGAGCGTCCATGGCGGGAATCGTCATTAGCATCTTCTCGCCCTCCTGTGAAAAGCCTATACCACTTATAAAGTATTTTGTTCAGAGTAGACTCGCCAAACGCCGCAGTCAGCATTTCACGTACGTTGGAGTACTTAGTCTTATTTTTTGCACAAAATTTAATTCAAATTCCCTCATCCATTTTTACCAATAGCACAAAATCGCCAAACACACCAAAACACGTCTCTTATATATCTTGGAAAAACAAACTAAATATCAACATACGTTAGGGGACATGAGATCAACATAACAAAAATTCAAAAAGTCACTTTATTTTTTGAACAAACCATCTAAGGTTTATCAGTTTGATTGCTGGTCTGGATTAGCAGAGCTACAGTTTTGTACACTGTTCGCTTTATGACGGCGTGCATTCATTGTAGGGGTTATTTAATTTGGGCTTAGAAAAGTGGCCGAGGTACTAGGTCGAAAGTGCAATACCATTCCAATTGCAAAGGTTCGTTGGTCATTCGTATTATTGTGGCGAGCCCTTATGGTTACTCTTGATCCACAGAGAGTTTCTATTACGATATGTATCGGTTTAGTTAGTTCGAATCATGCGTCTGTTAATGATTAGCAATTTGATCTTTGTACTTGAATTGGGTGAGCAACAATAAAGTAAAAGTGTGTTCAAAAAATATAAGGAATTTTTCGTTTTTATTAATAATTTTAATTTTCTCTTTATTTTTGGGAACAAAAAAGGTTACCTTAAAGGCACCAACAGGCAACATGGTTACGTTGATCAAAATTGAATAGCTGAAAACGAGCTGTTTCAATAGCTTTTGGGGTACCACCCTGGAATTTGACTCTTTTTCAAAAATGCTGGTCTCAATCCAGTCAATAAAGATACTAGCAACAATTTCAGCTGGAACCTATTTCATTTCAAAAATTTCCAATGGTCAAAGGACAGATGAGTAATCCTCATCATCATTGGCTTCCAGGCTTTATCACTTTTACTTGCTTGCATGTAAGCACGACAATTCATCCAATTTGCAATAATGCTAATGCTTGCACAAATTATCGCAACGACCACCTCTCACCCGGTCCATTTCTGCTGGAATATTTTCCATCATTATCAGGTGTCTGCTCGTTGATCATCCTAACCAAGCTAATTATCCCTATGTCACGACATTCCACACGACATCGGCACCGCCACGTTCTCAGTCTCATCGACACGACCAGCAGACTGCTGCACTGGGAATCAGAGCACAATTATTGCCAGTCTGGGATACATGGTTGTCCATCGAGTCTATGGTTCCAATATAACGTTTGAATGATACGATCATTGGTGGCGTGCATGCATCCAGAAAACGTTTGCATGTCCTATGCATCGCTTCGTCGCGCATATGTGCTAATTTCCGGAGCATCTATCGCGACCACGTTTCGAGATCGCTGTTTGCTGGTTTTCACCTTCGTTGCACGGAAAGTAAAAGGTACTCTGTGTGTGTGGTGCTGGGAAGGCCCTTTGTGTGGATCCTTTTGATCTGGCTTGGTCTGTGCTGTGCCATGCTCGGCGACTGCTTAGCGCCGACTTTTGCAGACGCTCGGATAGAGTAGATGGGATAGGGTGTAGGGAGGGTAGGTAAGTGTGTTTACATTCCGTAACCACATGCATAGATTTGTTGTTTTGCAATGGAATCCTAGCGCGGAGAAGTTTCGCTTTCCTATTCCACATTTGGGTGTGCACGACAATGTGACAGAGTAACCTACGCGACGATGTCGATGGTTCACTGTTCGCAGTCATCGTTCTTGGTTCTCAGAGATTCCTCTTCTATGCTGTCCGCCGTTGGTTTTCTCGCTTCGGCAACGGCAAAAAAGAACCACAGAAGGCCATGTGTACTATACCCTGTGCGATGCCGCACTGCTGATTAAGGAAACTCCAGACCAGAGACAAGCATAGAACGAGCAAAAGAAAAATACGATCGCCAAGTACCAAGCAAGGTGAGGACTATTTATAGAACCTCGGCTCGCTGTTGCATGGATAGCTGCAATCACGCAGAATCCAGCGGAATCAAGCAAAATCGAGCAATCGAGAGTGACAGGGAGTTTATCTCAGGCTGCTTCTGCTTTTTGGCTCGCTTTCGATGCGACATTCAGGTTCATTGGCGGTATGAGTTGTTCGTTGTTCTTGTCCCCTTCGCGGTCGTGCTTATGAGACGCCATCTTCATCGTCTTGCTTGTCGTCCACTTCGACTCGGCGGGAGTTTGACAGTTTTCATTGTTTCCCGTTCTCCCTCTACTTCTTAACTTTTTGGTTAGACTTTTCTCCCGCGTGACACACAACATTGCCACGTAACCGACTATTTCGGTCGTCTCCGGCGCAACTTTCTATTTTCGTCTTCAGGAACATATTATAACTTGCCTGGCGAGAATCAGCCGAGGTGATGTGGCTGATGAGGCGTCACAGAAAAATTACACCGGCTATTAATTCAGCCAGTAATGACAGGGTTGCATATGCTCGGCGCTCGGCACAATATATTGTGTGTGAAGGCAGGTCGGGCATTTGATGGCGACATTGGCTGTGGAAGTAGGAATGGATGCGGATCTGGAAATGGGGAGCGTATGATTGTCGAGCTGTTGGTGTCACTTTGAAGGTGTGTAATTCACTTGGAGCGAAGCGAATGAGGAGATTTATGGACCGAGTCAACATGCAGATGGACTGCAATGACTTTTGCGACGTTGATGATGGTGTGCCGTTTTGTCTTTGATCGCAATCACGGGAGGCTTTGATGATTGTGTAAAAATAGTTCAATGTCTCGGAATGTAGGAATAGGAAACATGAAATGGTGCAGTAATTGATTTTTGCTATTTCCGTGTGACTGTCCGATATAGTGCTGCGATATCGTAAAATCGACTCCACCAGGCTTGATTCGCAAAAACCCAACACCATTTCCACCCACCAAACTAATAGCGCAAGTCCTTATCACGTTCCTCCATTCATCGCTCACAATCATTTCACCACAAAGCAGTCTTATTCGGATCCTTCCAACGCCATCATCATTATCACTGTGATGCATTTCCTCCTCATTTATCCACTCCGACGAGCTGCTATGCGCCAATTTATGATACGACAACTGCTCAAACATCCATTAAAATTATGCAACCGACGGTAGATTCGGGCGCGAAGCAGAAACACTTTTTCAAGTCGAGCCTTATTGCTTCTGGCTCTGTCATCCGAATATATGAGCAGCGAACGAGTTGATTGTCCTGTGTGGAGGCAGTAGCAACACTCGTATAGGAATGTATATTTTTTACCCTTCCTCGTCCTGCTTTCGTTCATTTTATCTGTCTGGGGCTCCAGCCAGAATTGCTACATCCACTTAGGAATAATTAATGCTCTAATTTCTCTTTAATTATTTCTTTCTGCTCTTTTTATTTTTCCTTGTCCTAATGAATGCTGGAGTAAAATAGCCGAGGTTGCTTATTTTGGAAGAATTCATCGGACGGAGAGGATTTAGTGTCCCTCATGAAATGACCAAAGTCACTAGACAGAAAAAGAAAGTTCGAAAATCGATTATAAAATTATCTTTCGTCAAGCTTGATGAAATCGCATACTGATCTGGCTCGAGGTTTTTGGATATTTACCATAAGCTAGGCACTGACGTTGAGTTTTGAGGTTGATAGTCACATTTTAAATGATCATCGATCATGACTTCCTTCCGTATAAGGTCTAACTGAAATTGTGTAATTTTTCATACCCCAGTCGTGTTAGACAAACCGATTTTTATGGTTTCATGTATTTTATTACGATCGGCAAGTGCGGACGATCATCCTAAGGAGTTTTCTGGGCGTTTTTTCGTCAATCCGCGAATCAAGCCCATTTATTGTAGAGGGAAGCGATCTGCTGTGATGGGGTCATTTGGTTTGAGAAACTCATGCTAGACCAAACCCTTTTGATCCCACCCAATACAGTGCATGAGCTTGGATCCATGGATATCTGGCTTTTCGCCACTATTGACAATTCGATCAAAAAATCTTTCCCATTCTGCTGTTAAAGTAGCTCTTCGTGGGTTCAAATACGACTTGATTTCAGTTCGTATGGGACTCAATTTGTGGATCATTCCAATGGCTCTAAATGATTTTCTCACCATTATTAAGTCAACTCTCGATGTTTCACATAATTTTTTAAGTGCTTCGGTCATTTACGGCGATACGGGTCGTTCCTTGTTTTCTAAGCCGGAATGACCTCTTTTAAAACGTGCAAACCACTTTCTACACCTTTTCTGAACAGAACTGAATCACCGTAAACTTCCACTAAAACACGACGACTTTCGGCAGCACTTTTTCATATTTAACACGTTAACGCCGGCGCTCTAATTCATGTTCCTCGCCCAGTGGCGGCTGCGCTTAAAGCTTTTCGCTCGGACTTACTTTAAGATATACGAGTAAATATTTGGTGTTACATACGCGCTGCCCGATGAGAGAGTAAAACCCCCAACGGTAACAACTTATCGCAAAAAAACATACTGAAACAAACTGAAGCAGACGCCTTTTTCTGTTATTTAGTGTCATCCCTAGTTAAACGATATTACCTAAATCCAATAATTATTTTCTATTATAATTTATCAACAAAAATATTGATCACCGATCGTGGCATAAATTTAGCTTTTTTAAATAAACCCGGCTATTGAAAGCCCTTTTCTTTAAATCTAAATAACCAATAACATTACTGTCGACCGCCAAAAGTCAATTGCTGTGGGCGTATTAAGAAATGTCATAATCATACGATCATGCTGATCACTGATCGCGATTTTTACCCCAATTTTTTCTCTGATGTTACTATTCTAAATTAAAAGTGTGTAGCCAATCAGGTTTGTTTCTTTTGTAGATTTATTTTCATTTCACTGATCTTGTTTAAGCTCAAACCTATTTTTATTCCAAATCAAGCGAAGACATATCGTTCCCAATGAGTACCGCTGATATAGCGTTTGGGGCACCCGATACTGCCGCTTTTTCATAAGTGTAACCTGACGGCACTTATCAGAAAGCGCCTTGGCAATTAAGCCATAACAAGGCAGCCGAAAATAAATTTTGCTTTTTTTAATATTAAACTTATTTTTCTGGCGCCCGAGCAGAGACCGGAGGTGAAACACTGTAAATTTTAAACGATACGTTTTTGTTTTTTACTAAACGCCAGAGATCTCAAGTAGCTCCACCTATTTAGCAAGCGACCCTAAATAGCATATACCACCGGTCAACAGAGTAAATTGTAACTGCAGCAATACTGTAGAAAAAAATCGCTCAAAAAATAGTTAACCATAACTAAACAGCATCTTTACAGGCTCTAATACGCATATTTTATTTGGCATTTTGCTTGATATGTCACTTGTAATAATATTCCTTAAGTTTATGAAGAGCAACTTGTAGAGGATTATATATATAGGTACATACGTCTAAAAATAAGGTACCAGATGTAAAGTAGATCATCTGCAAAACATTATTAAGTGTATGTTGTTGCCAAGACTTGATAAGCCTACGTATATACGAGGGTGGTCCGATAACTACTTGGCCTACAAAAGAAAAACAAACATTTTGGAGAAATGGCGATTTATTTTTCAATATAGTCTCCTTTTAGCTCGATACACTTGACCCAGCGATGCTCCAACTTCCTTAACTCGTCTGAAAAATACGTTTTCTCGAGGTCTGCAAAGTAGGCCTCCGTGGCGGCGATGACCTCCTCCTCCGATGACCGAAATTTCTACCCGGCGAGTGATTTTTTCAAGTTTGGGAACAAAAAGAAGTCACGGGGCCAAATCTGTAGAATATGGTGGATGGGGCAGCAGTTCGTAGCCCAATTCGTCCATTTGGCCGTGGCGAGGGCGGAGGTGTGAGCCGGTGTGTTATCATGGTGGAAGAGCACTTTTTTCTTCGCCAAGTGGGGCCGTTTTTTCTTCAATTCGGCGTCGAATCGGCCCAATAATTTGGCATAGTATAGCCCTGTGACCGTTTTGCCCTTCTCCAGGTAGTCGATGTGGATCACATCTTGTGAATCCCAGAAAACGGTGGCCATCACCTTTCCGGCCGATGGGACAGTCTTCGACTTTTTCGGAGCACGTTCGTCGAGTGAAGTCCACTGTTTCGACTGTTCCTTGGTCTCTGGTGTGTACCAGTGGATCCATGTTTCGTCGACTGTCACGAAACGGCGCAGAAGTAGTCTCACGGTTGCGCTTGTTGTCCGGAGTGACCAAACGCGGCACCCATCGCGCCGACAGCTTTCTCATGCCCAAAATTTCATGCATGATATGACCCACGCAATCTTTTGAAATGCCTATGAAAGAGCGTGGATTTTTGTCACGTTATCCTCCGTGGTAGCCGTTTTCGGGGCACCTGGACGTGGCTCATCAAAAACCGACCTGCGACCACGTTGAAACTCGTTAAACCAATTTTTATGGTCGCCATCGAAGGAGAAGAGTCACCGTACACAGCATCCAAACGGTCTTTCGATTTCCCTTCCAAAAACAAGAATCGAATCACCGACGATAATGCTCTTTTTCCATTTTTCTCAAATCTGCGGATACTCCCGCTTCCACATGCGGTCAAAACAAAACTATGAGTCCGATCCGGCTGAAATGACAGTAGCCGTCTACCAGAATGTACTACACGATAGTAAGTTGCTCTTGCGATACTGGCGCCATCTGGCGGTGAGGCTAAGTACTCTAAGTACTAAGTACGAGTACCACCCTCGTATTTTCCAATTACATACTCAACACCTGTATTTACATTTCCTATTCTGGCATTGAAATCACAAGGTCGTTGTGGCTGATACGAGAAAGAGCTCTATCAAGGAGGCTGTAAAACTGCTCCTTAACCTAACACATTTTATTCCATTTCAATATCCAATTTCCACTCTATTCATTCGACCCGAACCACTAGACCTTTTCTTTGGACGTAACGTCAACTTCACCGCAGACGTCTAGGAAAAGACCAGACGAACTAATTTCGATCCTAAATCACCATAATAAGAAACGACATGTCATTAAGGAATACTTGCCAGGAAAATCGATTATCGAAGCTGAACAAAAGACTAGCGACCAAGTTGGCCAATAGGTATAATAAAGAACCAATTAGGGTACTAAACGGATCTGAAAAAAATGTTTATAAGTCTCACGCAAGAAATTAATATCCGATTTGAGGTTTCCAATCACAGGCGCGAAGGTGTCCTAATCTCTTTTCTAGTGGCGGTGAGCACTGGTGCCACTAAAGTGTAAATAAGCACATTCAGGTCAATTCAGGCAGCAGACCTAGAATTTTGCCAAATGGCTATCAACGGCATAGAGGCAGCAGTTAGTGAATAACCCAATCATTCCATTTTCCCTTTCATACGTACCAAAAGATTCTAAATCAAGAGTCATCTGATGAGAATGAAATCAAAAACCAAAGATTTTAGAGGCACCGCATGGAAGTGGACTGCGGGTAGCCTTGATCCCCACAACCTTTATATTGTTGATGGGAAAATAAATGGTGTTCTGACAAATAGTTAATACATAATTGTATACACTCAGCCTGAACCGATCATAACACAAGCATCTTGCTTGGCTGACTAAGCGAGCCATATTAGGACCCTTAAGTTTCTTCGATTACAAATTCATGAATTCTCCAACACACCATAAAGCTGACGGAACAAAAAAACAATCGTGGTACTGTCAAGGGCATTTCCTGACTAAACACTACCGATCGTGACCAACGCTAAAGCTTTCAGCCCGCATGATTCGCTTTATTCATTACAAGATCAGTTTTTTAAATGGCCGCTGGCCATGGTCCATCAGTTTAGTAACTTACCAGCAAGATCATCAAATTGCTAATTGACTGTGTTATTAGCCCGCATTTTTGGACTACTACCACGTAGAAGATCACATATCACGACTGTCCTGAAACTGCTCTCACAAACCTGTTCCACAACCGATCGTCAATCATGATGCCCACTTCGTTTATTTTAATGGTTCAAACCATAGAGATGAGGTAACTAACGCGACTAACTCCACATTCAACAATGAAGCTCACGCTAATTAACGAACCGTACGTGGTCATGAGTCCATACTCTCCCATACAATTCTTCTATTTTCTCCAGAAAACCTTTTCTCACGTCATGACCCCATGCAATTACGTCCTTTCTCTACGCTAATTTGCTCATTTAGTGATCACCCATTCCTGAAACGATCACAAAACAATAGCTGTAACGACGCGATCATGCTTTCTGCATATTCCACGCGAAGGATAATAGCGTCGTTAACCAAAAGCATTCCGGAACTAATACGCTAAGCATATTCATCTGCCGTCACTATGCCCACTACAATCGATCATTTTCAAGCGTCCATTCATTACACCTCTTAAAATTCACACTCTTCTCAAGATCCGTCATAAAGCTCCTGCGTCCATTCTCCGTTTTATCCACGACATCAAACACAAAGCATGCAGAGCACAGTCATGAACATGAACTTCACCTTACGAGCACGTCTTTCACACTTTTCGAAAACAACGACGCGACCATGTGTCGCTCTATTGATCTGCCACAATAACGAGCCACTTAACTCAGAGACCCCTCTTTCCTGTGCCGGCCAGCCTGTCGATGTCGTGCGCACATCTCTCATCCTCATCTCTCACTGGTGCACCATGCAACCAGTCAATTGACAAATGACCACAACTCGAAATATTTTAATTCCATTCCCAGCACCGTGTAATCTAAAATAGAAAAGGGCCTGAACCCGAAGAGAACGAGAACGAGAGCCCAGGCCCGAGCCGATCCAGTGAATCACCCGACAGCAGACCACGGAGAGAAAGCAATTTATGTTCCAATGTCGGAACACAACGACCATCTGTCAAATGGTGCTAATGCGATCGTTTGTTCCACCTTTTATTTGCGGCTTTTATCATCCCCATGCTGTTCCACTGTGCTCGACTGTGCTCTGGCTAGTCACGCGGGAACGTGCACTAGCCGTGGGCCATCATTCCCTGTACTCGTATCAACCCGTTCACTTTAAAGGCAAAGGAAGAAGTCATCGCTAAATTGTGATGGAGTAGAAGCATTTGCATCAAAATTTATTAGAACAGCCATGACGCGTCCATGAGATCGTTGTGACGGTTTGCTCGCTAAGCTTCTTACATGTCGCACACAAGTGTAGGCAACTGTATGGTGGCCAATGGACGTGATGGAAACTGTAACCGCACAACATGCGTGAGGAGATTATGCAAATTAATTGTTGCAAGGCTGCCAATTCCTGGTCCGCTTCGCACGATCGTAGATCGGCGGTTGGTGGTCGGCAGAGCTGTGTGTATATTCGAGAACTGCGCGAAGGATTATCGACTGCCATGATCAGTCATTACGTATGAAGAGATGTGAGTGTAAGTATGATCGCTGGTGTGGTGAATGACATCGCCAGGTGGCGGTAGAGTCGTTTTTGTTTTTTTGTTCCTAGGCAACCAAGCGACCAACTGGTCTGGGTCTAGCTGATAGAGAGATCTCGGTTTCGTGGTACCGCTTTGGGTCACATTTGCCGGTGATGATGGTGATGACGATAGACCGTCGCAGTAGAGTAACAGTGAACAACATACTTTTCTGAATTATGAAGTTGTCTGCCGGACTGTTTAACTGTTAAGTTCTTGGGCTGTTGGACGGTTGGAGTGCTAGATTGTTCCACCAATGGACCGCCGAACTGATCGCTTGACTGCGATGGATGATGGTGCTGGTACTGAACTGCTGGCACACTTTAGTCTGGACGTGATCGGTGTGAATATCATTCGACTGCATCTGTGCAGCATGCCGCTTGAGTCGCTCGAAGAAGTGGTAATTTATGAAGTATGCAACGGATTTATGGCTTTCGGTGTTTTATTGTTTTCGCGGTTAGGTTAGTTATCGAAATTTGCCAATCGCTTCTGACCAGGTTACGAGCTCGGCTCGAGTGTGTGCGAGTACAGCAGGGGAACGAAATTAAGAATTGAAAGCAGGAAAGAATGAGTTTTTCGTCACGGTTTGATGGTCTGAATCATGCAGTCAGTGGACGTGTGTAAGAATGGGAGGGACTTCCTAATGGGTCTTTGTCCGATAGTCAGGTTAGTGGTAGGTCATCAGATGTGATTAAGGCAGAACTGGTGAATTATGTCCAGCTAGCCAGGCGAATTAAGGCAGCCAGGCGACCATAGGTAGCGAGGCGCCTACTTTGAACTCAGGTTAGCCAAGCGATTTGAGCTAGCTAGGCGACTTGAGGTAGCCAGGCGACTTGAGGTAGCCTGGCGACTTGAGGTAGCCAGGCGACTTGAAGTAGTAAGGCGAATTGCGGTAGCTAGTGGCTCAAGACAACCAGGCGACTTGAGGTAGCCAGGCGGCTTGAGGTAGCCAGGCGACCTGGAGTAGTCAGGCGACTTGAGGTAGCCAGGCAACTTGAGGTAGCCAGGCGACTTGAGGTAGCCAGGCGACTTGAGGTAGCCAGGCGACTTGAAGTAGCAAGGCGAATTGCGGTAGCTAGCGGCTCAAGACAACCAGGCGACTTGATGTAGCCAGGCGACCTGGAGTAGTCAGGCGACTTGAGGTAGCCAGGCAACTTGAGGTAGCCAGGCGACTTGAGGTAGCCAGGCGACTTGAGGTAGCCAGGCGACTTGAAGTAGCAAGGCGAATTGCGGTAGCTAGCGGCTCAAAACAACCAGGCGACTTGAGGTAGCCAGGCGACTTGAGGTAGCCAGGCGACTTGAGGTAGCCAAGCGACTTGAGGTAGCCAGGCGACTTGAAGTAGCAAGGCGAATTGCGGTAGCTAGCGGCTCAAGACAACCAGGCGACTTGAGGTAGCCAGGCGGCTTGAGGTAGCCAGGCGGCTTGAGGTAGCCAGGCGGCTTGAGGTAGCCAGGCGACCTGGAGTAGTCAGGCGACTTGAGGTAGCCAGGCAACTTGAGGTAGCCAGGCGACTTGAGGTAGCCAGGCGACTTGAGGTAGCCAGGCGACTTGAAGTAGCAAGGCGAATTGCGGTAGCTAGCGGGTAAAGACAACCAGGCGACTTGAGGTAGCCAGGCGACTTGAGGTAGCCAGGCGACTTGAAGTAGCAAGGCGAATTGCGGTAGCTAGCGGCTCAAAACAACCAGGCGACTTGAGGTAGCCAGGCGACTTGAGGTAGCCAGGCGACTTGAGGTAGCCAGGCGACTTGAGGTAGCCAAGCGACTTGAGGTAGCCAGGCGACTTGAAGTAGTAAGGCGAATTGCGGTAGCTAGTGGCTCAAGACAACCAGGCGACTTGAGGTAGCCAGGCGGCTTGAGGTAGCCAGGCGACCTGGAGTAGTCAGGCGACTTGAGGAAGCCAGGCAACTTGAGGTAGCCAGGCGACTTGAGGTAGCCAGGCGACTTGAGGTAGCCAGGCGACTTGAGGTAGCCAGGCGACTTGAAGTAGCAAGGCGAATTGCGGTAGCTAGCGGCTCAAGACAACCAGGCGACTTGATGTAGCCAGGCGACCTGGAGTAGTCAGGCGACTTGAGGTAGCCAGGCAACTTGAGGTAGCCAGGCGATTTGAGGTAGCCAGGCGACTTGAGGTAGCCAGGCGACTTGAAGTAGCAAGGCGAATTGCGGTAGCTAGCGGCTCAAAACAACCAGGCGACTTGAGGTAGCCAGGCGACTTGAGGTAGCCAGGCGACTTGAGGTAGCCAAGCGACTTGAGGTAGCCAGGCGACTTGAAGTAGCAAGGCGAATTGCGGTAGCTAGCGGCTCAAGACAACCAGGCGACTTGATGTAGCCAGGCGACCTGGAGTAGTCAGGCGACTTGAGGTAGCCAGGCGACTTGAGGTAGCCAGGCGACTTGAAGTAGCAAGGCGAATTGCGGTAGCTAGCGGCTCAAAACAACCAGGCGACTTGAGGTAGCCAGGCGACTTGAGGTAGCCAGGCGACTTGAGGTAGCCAGGCGACTTGAGGTAGCCAAGCGACTTGAGGTAGCCAGGCGACTTGAAGTAGCAAGGCGAATTGCGGTAGCTAGCGGCTCAAGACAACCAGGCGACTTGAGGTAGCCAGGCGGCTTGAGGTAGCCAGGCGACTTGAGGTTGCCAGGCGACTTGAGGTAGCTGGGCGGGTCAAGATAGCTAGGCGACTCAAGGCGACTTGAGGTAGCCAGGGGACTTGAGGTAGATAGACGGCATGAGGCAGCTAGGCGACTCAAGTGATCAGGCCCGCAGCTCTTGGACGTTCACTATAAGCTGTATACTGACGGTTTGTGTTTGGGTCTAATCATTAGATCAGATTTAAACGATCGCCGATCATGACGATCCACGTGTGTTACAAACATATTGATCATTCGTGGGTTATATTAGTCGGTCTCGTGCGATGTTTTCATTGTTGATTCAGATTCAATGCTGCAACAAGTCTATGAAAATGCCTAGGGCACAGGATGTCCTTCTATTGTTGAGTCATCAAGACTCGCTGCCTAGTCATAGTATTTATATTTAATATTAGCACATGCGATGCATGATTTTGTCGCTCAGTAATGTGTCTACATATGTAAGTGACAGTCTATGGTTACTAAAAAGTTGTTCCTGAAAAGTGAAACAGGTGCCAAGACATCCAGCCCTGACAATGTCATGGTGAAATCGATATATTAAAGCGGACGTAACATGCAGCCTGCCTAACTCGTATTCTATCTATGAACTGTCATTTTTTCAAGGAGATGAGTCAACACAGTAGTGATAAGGCATGGAAACCTACGAGAGGAATAGAATCCCCAACCAGTGCCATTACACGGCTCTTAACCCCTGAACTACCACCGTTCCGCTTCCTTTTAGTTTCATACTCCACCGGAGGCCGCCCAACCCATGTCTGCCTGCATGCGAATAATGAGTTGGAAGACGAAAAAAGAACAGAAAAAAAAGGAACGCATTTCCCATTCCTAACTCCATGCCCACATGTTACCACCCGTCCGTTTACAGGCAACTACTATGCCTACGAATGCACCAGCACAAGTGCATGAGCATTGAACCGTGAACGGGAATGAGCGAAAAACCACTATAAAATGCGACTTAGCACCATGGCAAAGCGAAAAACCAAAACAACCTAGAATGAAAGAGGGAAAAAAAGCAAAACACCGCGGAGACTTTGCACACAAGTATCCAATCTGGCTGGATAAAAGTCTCCACTTGAAGCAACACCCCATAACTCGACGACGAGTTCCACTAGCAGCGATAGGCCCACAGCACAGTCGGACATGACGAACGAATATAGAATAAGAGAGGATAGGAAAGAAGATAATAAAGAACGAAAAAAGCAAAAAAAAAAAAACATTAATAATCCAGTGGAAAATGAGGAATGAAGCAAAAGAGATGAAGAGAGAGAGGGAGTAGGGGGAAAAACAAAACAAACACCGGCTTTATTGTTTGCAGATTGCTGCGCGACGCACGGCTGGTTGGTTAGATCCATTACTGGCCGCTAACTGATTGCCTACCATCCAGTCGTACGCCGGAGTTGCAAGTTGCACAGTTCGTTCTGGTATGAGCGGTTAGGTTTGATCGTGCGGGCTACGAATACGAGATAGACATAGAACGCGAAACGAAACGATGACGTCGGTTTAGGCCGTCGCCATCGCCATCGCCACGGCCTCATGGCACTGCGCTAGGGATTTATGTTGCGGCAGTCTTTTCAGTCGCTTCTCGGCCAGCGGTTTTGTTGACGGCGAATCGGGTAGTTTCGCGAAACCCCAGTTATCTTTGCATAGTTTTTTTTTTGTCTTGCGTTGCTCGGCTTCGACTTTGTTTTGTTTTCGCAAGTGTGTTGGGTTCGGTTTTCAGTTTTCAGTTTTTGTTTTTGTTTTCGAGAACGAATTGAATTTCCTTATTGGTAGGGAATGAATTCTGATTCTGATTCGGAATGGATTCCGAGCTATAGTGCAGTGTCTCGTATGCGTGTTGTCGTTCGTTGTCGCGCGGTGCTGATCTTGAAGCTCGGTGGGATCGTTCGTCTACGATCTGTTCGTATTGTGTGTGCTCGTATGCATCTGTACGGCGACTAGTGAATTCTTGGTGCTTTGCCGGTTCTGGTTTTCGCGTGTATCTTTTTCTGTCTAGATACAATACGATACGAATTGTGAAGTTCAAGGTTTGTGATTTCAAAGTGCATCCTATACTCATCCGCCGCCATAGAATGTACGGACGGATGGGGTAGCGATGGGGAAGTTGGAAAAAGAAATTAAAAGAATTCCTCGCCCTCTCATCTCCGTCGTTTACCTGTGCGTCTGTCTGTAGAAGATATCAGAAGAAATCGAAGAAAAAAAAGTGAAAGAAAACAGTGATCTTCGACACTATCAAGATCGTGTCTCGATCGTGTGTTACGTCATAATCACCTCTTGGGATATAAATACATGGATCGAAGCACCATTGCTACTAGCTGAAGTGGTAGTAAACAGCAGCAGTAGAAGAAACTAATGGCTAACAGCAGTGAGTGGCCGAAGAGACAAAGGATTAAGTCACCGAATGGATACATATCTCATGGATACATCGATTGTGTTCTTTTTATCTGTCGCGATTTTTTTTTTATATTTTCATTTCGGTGTTTCGGCAATTTGAGTGTCTAACTGGACGAGGTTCATTTCACACTAACGTCTGACCCCATGCAGACACACTTGGTACTCCATTCCCGATTCCTGGGCACGGATATGGGACAGAAAAGATTTTTTTTGTTTGTCATTTTTATATGTTTTCGGATGAATGACAGTTTATTGATTTTCATGAAGATTACGAGGGCTTTTTGATGCCATTCATCTTTACGCTGCCCGACGATGGTTGATGTCCGAATTTATTGCTTTTCGTTCTTTATTCGTTTGCTCTTGTTATGGCGTTGATTAGGGTTACGTGCGAATTTCTTTAAAAAAACAAATTTGACATGAGAAACCACAAAACCAGATTTTATGACTGTAAAACGACGAAAACTGGAAGAAAACGTGTTTATTTTTTCGCGTTTTGTAGAGGAGAGCTGTTGGATTTGGTATTTGGATTTGTTTTATTTTCTGGCGGGGTTTTGATCTTTTTTTGTCAATTTTATGAGGTTAGATTGAAAGGCAACTGATGGGTCGTTTTGTAAAAGGTCAAAGGAAGCTCTTTTGTGTCAAATTAAACGTTGCGGAACTGTCTGATGTAGGATGAGTTCCAAATTGTTGTTCGCTTCTTACTAAAAGATTTTTCGGAAGATTTACAGCTTTCGATAGCAAATTTGTAAATGAGCCATTTTTGCTACCACGCACATATGTATGATATACGAGGTTAGTTCAAAAAATAGGGTGACTCGTTGGATATTGCTAAGTACATTCGATTTTGATTTTTTTTTTTTTTGTTATGTTGGTACACTTGTCACCTAACATGTGTATGTTAACATGGTTAGCCGTTTTGGATATTTAGTTTGCTATTCACAGACATGAAGTTTAGACGTGTTTTGGTGTGATTGGCGTTGTTTACCTTTTAAAAATAATTACCAAAGAGTATGTTCAATGTTGGTGAAAAATTAAATTAAGTACACTTTTAGAGAAGTTGCTGAGGATATTGGCTTATTGGTTGGCTCATTCCATGATTTTTTTTTTACAAATGTACATATTTTGGGCATGAAATGTGTGATAGCCAAATTTATGACGAAATAGCTAAATTCAGGAGTTATTGAATAACGTGAGTGACGATCCAGATTTGTTGAAAAGAATCATCACTGTTGGCGAAACATGGGTAACTATATGGTTATGACGTCGAAACCGAAGTCCAATCATCCCTATGGAAGCGACTAGAAGAGACAAGTCCGGAAAACACTGCAACTACGGTCAAACGTAAAAGACTCGGTCACCATTTTCTTCCATTACCATGGCGTGGTTCATCATGGGCTCTTTCTGCAAGATCGAATGGTCAATAAGTAATAAAGGGTAGGCCAAATACAAGTTTCTTTTTAAAAATGCTATAAAATGAACGAAAATTAAATGCTTTCCATGTAGGTATTATGGTTTTTTTTATAAGAACAAATATGTATTCCCATTAATTATGAAATACAACGTCGTTCAAGATGGTTTCGGGCTGTAGCTCACTTGGATGATGTTGGCCGTAGGTTCATAAATCGTTTCCGGATTGTTGGCATAACACAGATCCTTCACGATTCCCCCAAAAAAGAAAGTCCAAAGGGGTCAAATCGAAGCTCCGAGGCAGCCAATTGGCATCACCAAGGCGGGTGATAACACGATTTGGGCTGTGTGGCATGGCGTGCAATTCTGTATGAACCAGAGGTCGTCCAAATCCATGCCTTCAATTTCAGTAAAAAAAAGTCGGTTAACATGGCTCTGTAACGCAACGTTGTTCCCAGCCTCTTTTCGAAGAAAAATGCTCCAATGATGCCACCACTCTACAATCCGCACCAAACTGTCATTCTCTGTGGATGCATTGGCTTCTCGACAATAACGTGCGGGTTTTCCAGGCCCTAGATGCGCCCAAAATCGTTGTCCAATTCAAGCCGCTCTAAGGCCCAAAATGCGATAACGAAGTGGATGGTCGCGCGCCTTCAATTGCTGCATACTTTCGTCTTCAGTCATCCACTTAAAAATTAGATTTGCTCCCCTTGAAATAATTTTCTAATCGCGTTGCAGATCATTGCAGTAAAAATTAAACGAAACATGTTATGATTCTATGGGGTCCGCCAAATAATTTTTTTTTTTTTTGAAAATGCTATAAAAAAAACTACTGAATATTTTCTCAAATTTCTTTTTTTATTTGAAAGTACAATCCTTCCGGTTAATAATGGAAAATAATTTCATTCAAATGGCTGCCTCGGCTGGCCATGCAGTAGCCTACACGATCGGTCCAATTTTTAAGCACATTATCGATTGTGTGCAGCTGTATTTCACCAATGGCTTCACGAATATTGTCCTTTAAAGCGTCAATGACGTCTTTGACGGCACCCCACAAATAATAGTCCAACGGTGTCAAATCGCAGCTCCGAGGTGGCCAAACGACATCAGCTCTGCGGCTGATAATGCGATCTTCAAAAACAGGGCGCAAAACATCGAGTGTAGCTTCGGCTGTGTGGCACGTAGCGCCTTCCTGTTGAAACCAAATGTTGCCAATATCCTCCTCTTCAATTTTTGTGAACAAAAATTCGTTCAACATGGCCCGATAACGATCGCCATTGACTGTAACGGCCACTCCTTGCTCATTTTCGAAGAAAAATGGCCCAATTATGCCTCTGGACCAAAGTCCGCACCAAACAGTGGCTCGTCTTGGGTGCACCGGCTTTTCAATGTATGCGTCCGGGTTTTCTGTGCCCCAAATGCGACAATTTTGCTTGTTTACATACCCGGCAAGATCAAAATGAGCTTCATCTGAAAAGATGATTTTTTTGGCAAAATCGGCATCTTCTGTAAGTCGATCGCAGGCCCACTTAGCGAAGCGTTGTTCAAGCGTATACACAACCATATTCGTTCAGCGGAAGGATAAAACTAATTATCTGTCAAATCAGACATGAGCTAAGTGTTACCATTCACGAAATAAGCACTACTTGAAAAAAAAAAACGTTAGATGGCGGACGCATATATCTCTGGCTTTTGGGCAAACTTTTCTACTTTTGTAGTCTGGGACTGCACCTCTAGCGGAATCGCTTAACTGCTTTTGCGAAAAAGATTCCAGTAGTTATTCGAGATTTCTTAGGCCTGCCGCATCTTTTTTTTTTTTTTAATTTCATTACAGGCTTAAAAAAATATAAGTAACACTCGGAGATCTTCCTAATTTCTCCTAGATATCTTTCTGTGACAATCCCGCCTCTTTAAGTTTCAAAATGCATTGCTGTTTAATATCATTAAAATGACGTCCTCGTGGCATAATAAACCAGTGTTTTTTATCAGTTTCCTGTATTTGTTTTCAATCGTTAATGACTCCTTGAAACTATTTGATTTGATTGCCATCACGTCTTACACACTCGATTGAACTCAACTAGTTAAATGCGAAAATGTTGTGCTTTTCTCAACAGCAACATCTTCAAATGTGCGATATTCTCTGAAGCACCATTGCTTTTAATCAGCTCTTTCATACAATGATTAAACAGTTCATACGCAAAATAGTGAACATAATTTGATTATAGTATTATAGGTATATAAAAACAAATGAAAATGAAAACAAATGAATTTTAATACTTTCTTCCATCACAGTATATTCCGTAAAACAGTTCTTATTAGGCGTCAGTTTCAGTATACTGTATGTCGTTTGGTTAGGGGTGAATAACATGACTTCGTATTTTATTGAATATATCGAGTTCTACTTGAGTTCTACATGATTTCGAATTGAAAGACGCAGAATAACCTAGACAGCCGCAAAAAATCCATGCCAAACCGAGATGACTTGTTATAGCAAGTAGACCCTTTAAACCCAATGGAATGATCCAAAAATTCGGTCCCGTACGAATTAAATTTAAGGGATATTGAGAAGCTTTCGTGGCAGACTAGAAAAAAAAATTCATCGAATTTTGCGATAAAAAGTCACCGGCGAACCTAAATATCCGTAGATTCAAGCTCATGCCTTTTGTTTAGTAGGATTTAGATGGCTAACGGTTAAAATTAATGCGCCTGAGACGTGCATTGAACGATGGTCGGGATACTTTAAGATAGAACACAGTGCTCCTCTGAACGGCTTAAATAAAAAGTCCTACCCTAGCCTTGGTTATCACTCGTTCTGATCGATGACTTATTTCTGCTAAGAACTTATGATGAACCATGCCGTTGTCATCGGGGAAAACAGTGAGCCAAACTTTCACATTTGACCAATCTTGGCGTTCTTTTTTCGGTATTGGCTCTTGTGGGGGCTTTCATTGCGATGATTGAGCTTTAGTTTCGACGACATAACCATATACCCACGTTTCGTTGCATGATGACCGTATTCAGTAAATCTCGATCGTCATTCATGTCATTCAATAGCTCCTGATTGAAGTTCAAACGACGGTTCTTTTGGTAAAAATTTAACAATTTCGGAACAAACTTTTCATGCCTAAAATATCTGAAAAATTCATGACATAAGCGAACCGATCTCAGGAGCAACGAGGGTGGTCCGATAAGTACGTAGCATCACCGCTAGATGGCGCCAGTATCGCGAGAGCAACTTACTATCGTGTAGTCGAAATTTCACCCGGATCGGACTCTTAGTTTTGTTTTAACCGCTTATGGAAGCGGGAGACTCCGCAGATTTTAGAAAAATGGAAAAAGAGCAATATCGGTCGGTGATTCGATTCTTGTTTTTGGAAGGGAAATCGCGCAGCGAAATCAAAGAGCGTTTGGATGCTGTGTACGGTGACTCTTCTCCTTCGATGGCGACCATCAAAAATTGGTTTAACGAGTTTCAATGTGGTCGCACGTCGGTTTTTGATGAGCCACGTCCAGGTGCCCCGAAAACGGCTACCACGGAGGATAACGTGACAAAAATCCACGATCTCGTTTTGGCAGACCGCCGATTGAAGGTGCGCGGGATAGCTGAGACAGTAGGCATTTCAAAAGATCGCGTGGGTCATATGTTGCATGAAATTTTGGGCTCACTCCGGACAACAAGTGCAACCATGAGACCACTTCAGAGCAGTGTTTGACGCTATTTAAGCGCAATCCGAAGGAGTTTCTGCGTCGTTTCGTGACAGTCGTCGAAACTTGGGTCCACTGGTACACACCAGAGACCAAGGAACAGTCGAAACTATGGACTTCACCAGGCGAACGTGCTCCGTCGAGGGCGAAGACTGTCCCATCGGCCGGAAAGGTGATGGCCACCGTTTTCTGGGATTCACAAAGTGTGATCCACATCAACTACCTGGAGAAGGCAAAACGGTCACAGGACTGTACTAACTATGCAAAATTATTGGGCCGATTCGACGCCGAATTGAAGAGAAAACGGCCCCACTTGGCGAAGAAAAAAGTGATAACGCACCGGCTCACACCTCCGCCCTCGCCACGGCCAAATTGGTCCATCCGCCGTATTCTTCAGATTTGGCTCCATGCCATATCGACATATGTACATATACTAGTGATTTCACATACCCCCAAAGAAAGTAACTAATCTAAAGGTGTGAGATCACAGGACCGTGGAGGCCAGTTGACGAAATTATGCCCTCAGCAAATGTTTTCCGCAATAAATTGATGGTCTCGAGCGCCGTGGAACATGTTGCGCCATCTTGGTGAAATCACACCTCTGTCATGTCAATGCCATTCAACTGAGGAAAGAAGAAGTCAGAAATCATGTTTCTATAGCGTTCTCCATTGATGGTAACATTTTGGCTGGCATCGTCCCTAAAGAAATATGAGCCTATAATACCATAAAGTACACCAAACAGGAGTTTTAATGGTTGTAAGGGCTTCTCGAGAAATGCTTCTGGGTTTCCTCCACTCCAACTCCGTTTGCTTGTTTACATAGCCATTTAATCAAAAATGGGGCAACATTTTGCGTTGGAAATGAGGATTAAGCTGAATCATATTCTCGTCCCGTTCACCGAATACGACACGTATAATGGTAGGTTTCAACTCTAGCACATGTGGATGGCCGATCTGCTCATTCTGATTCCCCCCAACGCTGCGCTCCACAACAGTAATAATTTCTTCTCTTCGCACCGTTTGTCGTCTTTGGGGAACCCTATTATCCATTAGAGTGTACGTTGGGCGAAACTGATTGATCGTTTTCCGAAAACTTGCTCAGAGGGACGATTATATCGACCGTAAAATGGATGAAGTGCACGATATGTTTTGCGAACCGAACCATGGTTTTCAAAATAATTTAGCCTATTCATCGTGAAACGGCAAAACCTACTAAGTATAAATCAACTTTAGGAACAGTCTAGCCAGTTCAAAAGCCAATCCTCTAAAAAAACACCCTTTCCTTAGCTCGCGGAATTCAAAATGTCACCTTATTTTTTTAACAAGTCTCGTACCTTGTATAATATTATTTTTTTACCTCTTTTTTTTGCCAAAATTTAACGGTTTTGTAAAAAAATTTAGCTCCCACGACCTAATTGGATGACCTACACGACATTTCGTTTGCCTTTTCTACGTTTCCATAGATTGTTGATTCCCCTCTGGTGGCTCGTCATCTTTAACGTCTTTACGACCATCTCAGAACTGACTTGGGACATAACCAAATAAATATAATTATCAAATGTAATTACCCAATGTAATTATCAGGTACATTTGGTAAAAACAAGTAATCATCGATCGCACCGAAATACATGTTAACTTCCTCGACAGCTATTCACGAAAGTTTCGCATGAGTTGGACCCCCGAAATTACAAAATTCCTGGTACTTTTTCTACACACCCAGTATACTGCTGCACTTATTGATTAAAGGCATTGTTTTCTCCGAACTCAAGCTCATCCAATGAGCTCATTCGTCAGGTATTCTTCGCCAGTCATGAGATACTCATAAACATTTCTCCGAATGCCTATCGCTTATCGTGCAATTAATGGAATTTCGTGATGAATTCTCTCAACTTGAACGAGTTGTATGAACTAAATAGCAGTTTTGATGGTCGTAACATTATTCCGTGAGTGGCACAGTGACAGATTTGTCATGTAACTCTCAAGCTATTCCACACCAGCTAGCCTATTGGGTGGTATCACGTGCCTTCAGTCCAACGACTTATCTTCCTTTACATTATTACTCTTTCGAACATTTGATGACCCTAAACGGGGCGTCTACTACCTAACAGAGTATAAAGCAACAAGTTGTATTTAAAAATTAATAATCACTTGATAATGACCCCCACGTCTTCCTGGCTAACAAGAGACGTTCCCAACGTGTGTATCAAGTGCGTTCGAACGGGCCCCAACCCCAAAACGTCACATTGATTCGAATATTTCATTAATTTACTCTATCTACAGAGATCGAATGTTCGTAGCGGTTTCAACTCTCCACACAATCATTGTTTTACTGGGCGTGTCGATGGAACCTCTTGTGCCTCATTAAGATTCCATTCAAGCCCGGTGTGTTCGCTGCAACCGCGACATGCACCAATTGAGAGAAACCGATTAAGCGAACATACCCGTAAAAGCGTTTAATTTATCGCGTGGATCTTGCAGTTCAATTAACTCACCAGGAATACAAAAACAAAAGACGTCGCCCTAGTAAGCCCCTGCCGGTAGCAGGTCATACGGCAGTCGTGTGGCGTCGTCATTCAGTTCTTTAATTGGAAGAGAAATTGGAGGCAAATGAGAATTGTAGATTAAAGCAGTAAGGGATTATCTCGGATCTGGACGTGGGGCAGGTACACACATGCTTAGGTGGGAGTAGTGAACGGAAGAAAGCGAGATTCCATCAATCGGGATCGACAACTGAATCATCCGACGACAACTCAACTCTACAGGCATGACCTACAAAAAAACTATAAAAAAAGAGGAAAAACAGACTCATGATCACGTTAAGTGGTCGGCAAACATCTCACACGAGAAAGCAGCGCCAAACTATCGTATTGTACAATACAAGATTGATAGATACTTCGTAGACGTCGAACATGACAAAGCAGAAGCCATTCTCGACCAATCGTTTATGCAAATTCGATCGATCGAACGCGCCGCGCTGCCGCGGTATTCGAATTTGAGAGATTTGTTGAGATCGATCCTCATTAGGTGTTGTCCCCGACCCAAGTCCGCGGACTTGGTGTGGGCGTATGGTATTCGACGCTTATCGCTCGACGTTGAATGTCGAACGCTGAACGCTCAAGTGCTTATTTGGGAATAAATTACCGTGTAGTACGGGGAATTCGATATGCAACGCCGATCGTGCTGATCGAGTTGTCATTGATCTGCGTCTTCGAGGGCTTTAGTTACAACTGAATTTGTTTTACATACCATTATCGATGGTGGTCGCTTGGCGCATGCTTTACTATACTGTCGCATCGTAAAGAAAGTCGCCGATTTGTTCCGCCAACTAGTTTTATGTTGTTCATAGCGTTTCACTGCTTTTTTTTCTTGTTTTTTGCGTGGCCATGACAACAAGTGACTTTCGATCGACGACGTTGTACAGTGACATAATCGATAGAAAATGTTTGTTGGCCTGTTAGCTGTTAGATCATGGCTGTACCATAAATATTGATGTTTTCCATCGCCCGTATACCTATATATAGGATTGGCTTTGTACAATGAAAGACGACTTGTTTGTTTGTTTTGTTAAATAGCATGGAACAGTTCGACTTGAGAGGGTTTCGCTTTAACTTCGATTCGGAAACGATCTTAGGTGACAATGGGAATCTTGCCACACGCAGTATAAGGTGAATCAGCGTGAAATTAACATTAAAATGTATTTTATTGGAGCTCTAACACCTTGAACATTCATCAGGGCCAAGATGAAGATGTGGCTTAATGACTACAAGTTGATGTTGTTTATCGATTCAATATTGCCTTGGGTGAGATCAGGTGCGGAGATACCATCTCAGTGGATTTCTAAGCATCGCTTGACCTCTTGACCTGAAGGCAAATCTCTTTGTTTGAAAAAACCGGTTTATTTGTGGATTTATTTCACATCTCAAATCCTTTCTTTCTTATTTCAAGAACCCACTCAAAGCATGACAGCATATGAGTATGTTATTAATTTTTATTTTTTGTGAACCATTGAGTAGGCCCCTTCACAATCTCGTCGTGATAGTATTGTTTCGCTGTTCTTATCGCCTCTTTCCGACCTACCTCAACTGAGGAATTGTTTACATTCGTACCTACTGAATCCGCCGATAAGGTTCTCGTATACACAATTAGCTCGAGCGGCAAGGAAACCTTTTACTTCAACAGAAGGAAACAAAAAAATGAAAAAAATAAATGATGATAATGATTGCTCAAAGTAAACTTGCTGATAAGTGGAATGAAGGGAGGATTCGCTGCATTATGGTTGCAGGCTAATCGTATGCTGCCATTTGTATCTATGTGGGTATGTGCATTTATATGTTTGCGGAGATACATAGCTGTTATCGCGAGTTCCGTGTTTTTATTCGCCTTGACTGAATGTTGTTGCCAACTGAAAGCATGTTGGGAGGGAATGATCATGATTTTCACGCTTCGGCGTTGGAGTTTTGACGCATTACGATCGGTACTCTGTTCTATCCATTAATCTACTGAATAACGATCACGTCGAATCAGTCTCTCGAAATCCCGCATCAACAACGATTTTTTGCTTATCTATAAGTGTCTTATTCAGTTAGCAAAATATTCAGCACGATCAGTTTTCATAATTCGCTTAATCAATTATTGCTTTCAGTTCAGTTACGCAGCTACAATGATCCATTTGTTCCCCTACGAAATTAATTGATATTCGAGTATGCACCAGTTTCTTGGCTTGCCGCTATGTCTCAATCTTCATAGGGTCTACCGTACCTTGCGAAGTATTCTTAACTAAATTGTTGATGTAGTACCTTATTCGATCACTTGCTTGCTCGTCCAATCACTTGTTTGATCGTCCAATTCGCCCAGGCACCTAATAGTCGGTTAGTCTGTTCAATCACCTAGTCTGCCCTATAATCCAGTCAACATTATCATATACGCGCAATCTGCTTCATCAACCATTTATTTAGATCACCTAGTCTGTTCGATCAGCATTTGCTCGATCATTTAGTTTTTT
The DNA here is from genome assembly GCA_958301585.1 of Merodon equestris. Lineage (NCBI taxonomy): Eukaryota > Metazoa > Arthropoda > Insecta > Diptera > Syrphidae > Merodon > Merodon equestris. Next base: position 105,937,025 of record OY284415.1, read on the forward strand.
TCGATCGAACATAAAGTCTATTTGTTAAGCTACTCTAATCTATTACTTGTACTGCTCGATCACCTAGTCCGATCATATGATTTGCTTGATCACTTGTTCTGTTCGATCATTTGGTCTGCGTGATCATTCAGTCTGCTCCGTTAACCATTTTGCTGGATAAGCTAGTCTACTCGAACACCAGGTCCGCTTAATCAGGTAGTCTGCTCGATTAGCTAGTCTACAGGATTGTCATTGCCTTTTTCGCTAGAGCAGGTAGTACGGTTAATGAACTAGTCTACTTTACCAGCTGGTTAGCCCCCATTTCGCTAGTCTGTGTTCACTTGGTCTACTCGATCATCTAGTGTACTTGATTACTTGCTCTGCTGAATCATCTATTCAACACAATTAAAGGATTTTTAATAAATCATGCTATGTTCGAGGTTTTAACAAAATTCTTTTTGTATTTGAAAGGCCAATGTATGCTATTATGTATGGAATATAACATCGTAAAAGTGCCCGCCTCGGCTTCTTATGGTGGCACGGATCCGAGCAGTTCAATTTTCAATGACTCTTCCGCATAGGTCCGGCTGAATTTGAGCGATAGCCTGTGTTATGTTCACCTTAAGGGCATTGGTCTATGTGGTTTACTCGCATAGACCTGCGACTTCAGGAAACCTCACGAGAAGCAGTCTTGCGGGGTCAAATCGCATGACTTTGGTGGCCAATTCACGTCCCCTCTGCGAAAGATAACCTTACCTAAAAATGGTTCATGCAGAATTTTGTCTAGGTCCATATGGTTCAATTGGCGCTATAAGAAATTGGTTATCATCGTTCTGTAACTCTCGTTGGCAGTGACCGTCTCACCAACGTCGTTTTCGAAAAAGTACGGATCAATCACGCCGCCGGCCTGTAATCCACACCAAATGTTAACTTTTTGAGGACACATTGTCACTTTGTGGACTTTGTGTGGGTTGGTGTCTTCCCATATACATACATATGTCAATTTTGCATGTTACCACAGCCATACATCTAAAAATGGGCTTCTAAAGATGATTTTTCGGCCAAAATTAGGGTATTCTTCCAAACGCTCCGAAGCCCAGTCAGCGAAGAAACGGAGTGGCCTTTAGCCATGAATTTTGCGCTGCTGGGTCAGTGGCATCTTGTACGGGTATGGGCTCAAGTCCCGACGCAAAATTCGCCAAGTTGAAGTCTGCGGAAGACCGAGTTCCTGTGCACGGCGAGGGATCGACTGCCTCAGGTTCTACTGAACACTTTCACTGACCGCGGTTAGACTCTCAGCCGATCATACGTACCTTTGGCGCACGAATGTTGGCTGACTGATTACCGTTTCAAATTTGCCCACGTAGAAGAGTCGACTGTAAAGGACCACTACGGTTTGCACTAACGAACACATATTTTGATAATAAAGTTATATCATTTAGAACGGGTTGTTTAATCGTACAACTTGCTACGATGATTTGGCATCAGCAACTGGATAATATACAACCGGCTTGACAGATGTCACCAAATAAACATGGCTGCCGCAGGCCACCAAAATATACCCGCACCAATTGAAAATATATAGTCTGTTACTTCAACCATTTATTTAGAAAATGTAGTACACTCGACGAGCTAGTTTGCTCGATCGTCTAGTTTGTTTAAGCTTATGCTTGCTCGATCATCTAGTGTGCTTGCTCTATCACCTAAGTCTGCCTGATCGTATAGTCCGCTTCATCACCTACACCAGCTGGTGTGTCCGATCATTTAGTCGACTCGATCGCATATAGACATACATATAATGATATTGATCCTCAATCTAGTCTATGTGATTGAATAGTCTTCTCAATTGCCTTCATCAGCTAGTTTGTTCTATGAGCTAGCCTAGTTCTTATAGTCTATTCCTTCTAAAATTTTGTTAGATCACCTATCACGCTCCATGGGCTAGTCTACTCCATCAGCTAGTCGGCTGAAGCTTGGAGTCTACTTTGTTGGCTCGATCGGTTAGCTAGTCTTATCTTTTGCTTGACTATATCGATCACCTAATTAAGGTGACCCAATTTTATAACATTTTGCTAGATGCTAGAGCTGGTCTATTCCATGACTTGTCCTGCTCGATCGGTTAGTCTACTTGATCATAAAATTGCTTGATATTCAGATCTGCTAATCTAGTCAACACGATTAACCTTCTTATTAGATCAGCTAGTACGACCGATAGGCTAGTCCATTTAATCAGCCAGTTTGCTCTATCGTTTAGTCTTTTCGATCGTCTGATCTGTTCAAGCATATAGCCTGCTCGATCATCTTATTTACATTATCATACAGTCTGCTCCATCAGCCATTTTACCAGATCGGTTAGTCTGCACGATCATCTAGTCAACACAATCTATCGCCTGCTCTATCAACCATTTATTTAGCTTCTGCTCGAACAATTATTTTACAATATTCTGTTTCTCTACTTACTAAATCACTTTTAATGAAGATCACCTATTTTGTCCGATCATCTCTTTCGCTCGATCAGTTACTGCAGACCATAGCAATTCTCTTGGAACGTTTTTCTACTTACGTTTGTATCTCTTATGATTTCTCAATTTATTATGATTGATCATTTTCTGCTCATTCAATAGACCTTCAGAATCATTAGCTCTATAATAATATATCGCTTTACGCTAAGCCTATGGCTAGTTCTGATATTTTCCTCTCCTTCACCATTGTTTTTCTGGACATCCTTTCTTCTTTATCATTTTTTTCACGATCGAATTGTTTTGATTCTAATTTGCTGCTCAGGCAGTTTAAATGATCATATTCGCCTCATTTCATCTTAATTCTATATTCGTATCGGATCATATCCTTTCTTTACCATTTTGTTTCAGTGGTCAATCAAACCGTCTCCATGACTCGATCGCTTCTCCACTCTTTTAGTTGTTGTCTTGATAGATCAATTTCTTGCTTACTTCTTCTTTCGAATTCTTTATTGCTTGATCACTTCTCTGGTTGATCACTTCTTTAGCCATCACTTTTTTCCCCACACGATCGTTTTTTGTACAATCAAGGATTTTGCTTAAATTATTTTGGATAAATCAATTTATTTGATCAGTCCCCAGTTTCATCATTCTATGCCTTCTTTTACTGATCTATGTATATAGACCTTTGTACCAACTATCTATCAAAACGATCAGTTTTTTTAAATGTAAAACGAGTTTTGATAGCATCTTGGCCGCGTCTCTTTATTGGATCAATTTTTGACTCGATCAAATACTCTTCAATCTTTCCCTTTGGATGTATGTATTGCAGTTCAATCAGTGCTATTTCCAGTCGGCATTTTTTTATATGTAGTTCAACCTGATCTACAAGAATGATGTCCGACGATGGCCCTTCATTCTTTTTTCCTCCGTTCCTTGTAAGCTCCTCACAGTAACCCACCAACTGATTCTTACTTCCATAGAAATTCAACTGATTCCAAAGATCCCAACTCCATATCAGTCGCAACCACTCACCTATTCACCAATCCAATCTTCCTTCGATCACTCGATCAAACAAGAGGCAAAAAGGAGATGAAGAAAAAAACTTGCCACTTCCTTCCACGGCAAGCAGTAGTCCGATGATCTGGTAGCCAAGGCTATTTTTATCATTCTCCTTTCAAGAACCACAGCAAATAAACCAGTGGAGAAACAGGAATCCTAGCCGATTCAGTGTCCCGCAGAAATAGAACTCTCCCGAAAGGGGGTTAAAGGGACGCGGAACACAGGACGCTGGACGCGAAGTAATATAATTCTTATTTGCAAAACCAGTAGCCTCGATGGAAATTTTTTATCTGAAAGTGAAACCCTTCTCCTCCGTCTGTTTGTAATTCCATCGTTCGTCGAGCAGTGCTCGTAGAATTGATGGAGATTAGGGGCATGCCATATGCGCCAGGACTCTCGGGGCAAATTAAATTAACCAGAAGCGATTAGATAATCTCAAGTGGTCTTTGCCGTAATTCATTGCGATTGTCAGAGACGAGGAAGGGAATTGAGTGAAAGTGAAACCCTCAATCCTGTGACAGATGGAATGCGACATCACAACATGGAATACGACCGACGAAGATGATGACTACGATGACGATTCTGTATCAATCAATCAAAGTAAATATTTAAGTTTAAATTTGCATAACGACGATAGAGAGATATGGAGACCGCAGTTGTTGTCAGCCGGTCGATTTCAGTTGGCTTGCAGGTCACGGCGACAGGCAACGACAACGACGACGACGAGAATGGCGGCAAACGAGTGATAAATCGAGGAGTGGGAGACAACTGTCATCGCGCGAGGGAAACGTTGTAGAAATGAAAAATTTCTGCGAAATGAAAAATGTGTGTACGAGTCTCGGTCGAGCATATTCTGGACACCACTCGTCCGTTTGGTTGATTTATGGAGATTTCGTTCGTTGATTGAATTAGGTTCATAGCTTATCAATTTCGAACAGACGGAGGCATTTTGCACAGGGTGCAGTCGTACTGTCCCGTCCTGTTGGGATATCATGATGTCCACAGCTGTTTGTCCTTCTGACAGTTCGTTCACACTATTCATTGAGTTCAATCGCGTCTTGCGTCACGGATCGATCTTTCGAGTCGACCGGTTAACGCGAACATCACGACAGATTTTTGGAGGCATAGACCGCGTCTGGCCATCCACTGTGACACATCATAAACTGTCGTATTCTTGGCCTTTAAACTCGATATTCCATCTGTGCCACGATCATCGGAATCGTAGAAGTTTCGAAATTCCTAGACTCAATCGCAATATCATCATCATCATTCCCACCGTTCGAACGTCACGATTTATGGACAAAAAATGAAATAAGCATTTCGCAAATGACCAATCGGTGGGCTGTAGTAGTGGTTTTCTGTGATTCCTGCTTGGCATGCAGTTCGCATAATTAAATCCCAGACATCAGCTTGCGTCACAGCTGCGGCTGCTTGCCTGCCTTGTTGACTGCCTGTTTGGTCGCTCTCGCCTCTGCCATCACCATCAACTTGAAGGTTTGTTTGATTTTGGTCAGGATAGAGGCGAATGTATATTTGGACAGGGAACCCTCGTCAAGGCTTCCACCGAACCACGGATGATAAGGAGTTTGCCTCACAAGGAAAATGAATTCTCAAGCAACTGTTGATAGTGCTGAATGACGAGCGGCGGACGGGAAACGACCACAACGGTCTAACAATTAAGATTACACAAAAGTCGGATTAATCGCGCAAAGGTCCCGAATAAGGGCAGCACGAATTAAAATTCATCAAAAGGAAACGAAGGAAAGGAGGAGGCAAATGAAGGATAAGGCGAATAAGAATGGTAAAGACAAATAAAGTCGCGATAACGCTGTACCGCATGTAATAAGGAAAACGACAAAATGGAACGAATGTACATAAACGTCTCCTCGGCGAATTGTTTGCTCTGTCTGTCTCCATGTTCACCTCCCTCTCTCTCTCTCTCTCAGGACAAATTTGGCATTCTTGTAAGGTTTTTTGTTTTATATTTGGGAGTTCCTTCCTTGATCGCGAATGCACGCCGGTCGCTCGGTCGAGCTTTGTGGACATGTTGTGTTATCTGTCCGTGTACATCGAACGTTTGTTGTCGAATTTCAATTAGATTTAGTCGCGGCTTTTTGGGAGGAGGTTGAAGTGAATTTTGGGTTTTGGTATTACAGTTGGACAGAGCGATCGAGTTTCGATCTGGCAGCAGTCGGTGAATGTCAAGGTGCAGATTTATCGTGTCGTATGGGTTTCTCTTGTCGGTGTAAGGTGATGGAGTGCGGACCGTTCAATGGACGTTTTGTTTTCGGTGTTTAAGTTTGACTCTTTTGGATTGTAAATTTGCATTTCGGGTCAATGGTGATTGGACTTTAGTGTCGGGGTGCCTATGAACGATCTGACGGTCTTAAAACGATACTTCCTTATGGAATATGTTCCTCGATTCTACCCCCTGTATGGCTATTCTCAGTTTGCTTAACACTAGATATACCAGCAATTGAAGTATACCTATTTGTACCAAACCAGTCAAAATGACTGTACTTAAAAAGGAAGTGGTTAATGAGGTTTCCAAGCTTTATTTACTTTTAAAAAATACTAAATTAGTTTAATACATTTATTGAAGTCATAAATTCATTAATTTGCTGTTTATTATAGAATATAAAAATAATAGCTAGCAATTTTTGGCTTCGTACGCCCCACGTGCATACAATATTGCAATAAACGCTTTCAATTTTGATTGAGTTAGGATCAATAAACAACTGTGTTACTCCTAATCACTTCTTTCATTTTATAATAACTCAAAGATAATGGTGATTTAGAATGACGTATCCACATGAGGGCCGTTGCAGTAAGAATAGTTTAGGGATATCTTGCGAAGGATGCGTAATTTATGACGAGTAAGTAGTGCACAGTTCAGGATTTCAGAAAGATGATAAATTTGCGGTTTGCGTGGTATAAAGGCAATTGGTGTGTTTATTTAGGATTTCGGTACAATGCACAGTGTGAAAACAGAAAACAAAAATGCGGTGAGTGATAAGCAAAGTGTGAAATGGATTTGAATGCACAGAAACGGAGAACGGCTGTTCTCTAAGTGACGCATCAGAAAGCCTTTTACCCGATACGTATTATACGTAGTACGTAGTAGTTACTACTAAACTAATGTAACTCTGCTCTATTTTTGTCAAAAGCATAAAGATTTTCAGGAAATCATATACCTATTTTGCCCCACAATTATGATACAAGTAATTATTAATTGTTGTTGTTGACTTATGTCCATTTTACTCCATAGAAACTTGCACCAGTCATTTTGACTGGTACTGGTATAAGTGTCAAAAACGCAAATTATTTTTTGTAACAATATATATACAGTAATATAAACTTTATTAAATTAATTCTTTAGTTATGACTAGAAAAGTCATGATATCATTACAAAAAAAAAATATTACACGTAGTAGTAATTTTAAATTGAAATACCAAAAACAGTCATTTTGACTGGTCTGGTATATCTAGTGTTAAGCAACATTTTCCTTAGTAAAATATGATGACAAAGGACATTATTTTACGTTCATAATTGCTTTCTAACACGAGTTTACTTATAGGTAAAAAGCAGAGGTCCAAATTCACTCCCCTGTGGTATCTCATTGAAAATTTGTTTTACGGGTATATTTGTTTTTAAGCTTTTCTACTCAAGACAATATCGTGTAATCCATGACTTCCTTAGCACTTTATAGAATGCCAACCACCTTAAAGGTGCACTTTTAGTCCTCGTTATTTTCAACATCCAATTCCCTGCCTCTCTCCCGACATAACTTCAATTTATCCCTTTCTTATCCTTTACACAGAAAGTGTCTCACTATCTCCTCGCACTACCTACAGCGCATCAATGCCCCAACAATAGGCGCACTATCCTGCAACCGCACGAGAGCTTTAAAACAAAGGCAAACATAGTCCACATAACAAAGGAACTCTCCTACGGCTGTTTGTTAATAAAGTGTTGTCGGATGATGAAGACGGGAAGGGAATAATAATACACACAAAAGCGGAAATAATATCCTTTTTGCTTTGTCCTCGTCCCTTTTTTTAAGTAATGAGTGTAGGTAGGATTGCTCTCATTTGTAACTGCTTTATGCAGTTCATTGACTGCTGCATTCGATTCTGTTCTCATTCTCGTGCCTAGTGATGACTTATGGATTGGGTGTTGGTGTTTTTCTTTTGCAGAAATTATTAATATTCCTTTAGTGTGAATAGGAAATATCAAAAGTGAAATTAAAAACAAAAGAAAAGTGAAAAGAAAAAGAAAATTAATAATAAAATAAAATAAAATTTCAACAAATGCCCGGACCATATACAAGGATTACTTCAAGATGGTCAACGCTGTTATGGATGCCATTGCGGTAAGTCTAGTTCGTTGTGGTCTTTGGTAGATATTTTTTTAAATTCTTGTGCAAAACTTTCCTACCATAATTTAGTAAAAAGTCATCAACAAGTGGGCTGGGTAAGCCTAATACGGATAGTGCTAAATTTTCAAGACCTGGTGTCTTTCTAGCTCTTCAAAGTTGGTTACTGACCTTACATAGGTGAAAAGTAAAGGTTATAAACCCGCGATTAAACGTAACTCCAGAAAAAAAGTCAAATACCGTAAAATCGTTAAAGCTCCTCTGGAAATAACATGTTCCAGAAGCCTCATTTTTCGTTACAGCTCCAATGCAACATTCCATTTATTCCAACTTGCGGTGTCTTGTTGGAATCAAATATTGTCTAGAGGCCTATGCCATGTCGTCCAAAATTTATTTATCATGGCCCGATACCGTTTGCCATATGGCCATTCTCGTCTCCAAAGATGTGTGGCGAAATGACGACGACTACCAAGAATCTGCAATGGAACCTCTTGATATTGCTGTGGATTACTCTATTCTCAAATGTGGCAAGTTTGTTTGTTCATAAAGCCATTCAACAGAATGCTTCATCGCTTAACATGATTTTTTCACCCAGATTTGGAGCAATTTTCAAATGCCCTAGAGGTTAATCGGCGAAAGTGCGGCAATCTTTGTCATCTTGGATCTCCAGTTCTCGTATCAATTGGGTCTTATATGGATTTCTGTCCAGGTATCTTTTTTCTTCGTCTTCTTTTGATGGCGCTGCAGCCCGCTGTGAGCTTGGGCCTCAACCAACAAGCGTCTCTAGCCTGCGCGATCTCCTGCCAGCCTTCTCCAATTCGCACACCAAGTAGGTTGAGGTCTTTTTCCACTTGTGTGGGCCATTTGAGCCGAGGGCGTCCTCTGTTGCGTTGTCCCAATGGGTCGGATTCAAAGACGCTTCGGGCCGGAGCTGTGTTATCCATCCGCTTTACAAGGCCTAGACATCTTAAGCGTTTTATCGTTTTCGTGATTGAATCTTCTCCTCCAGATGCCATCAACGCAAACAGGGCCAAAGGTCGCATGCAGAACTTTTCTCTCCAAGAGCTTCCTCATCCGCTTTTAACAACGTTCATGCTTCTGCACCATAGAACAGGACTGGGATTATTAGAGTATTATATAAAGACCACTTGTTCATTTGAAAGAGGGCTTTATTAGGTAGGATCTTCGCCGATCGAGTTTTCCTCAACCTCTCGCAAAGTCTAGTGACACCAGAGCAGCAGTGGAAGCATTGATGAGCAATGCAAACAAGCCCATGTAGCAGGGCAAACCGTTTACAAAGTCATGCTACAAAGACGGACGAGAGCCGCTCGTGAGCTCTACGAGCAGAAAAGGAGGAAGGAACACACGCTTTTAAGGAAGAAAAAAGAGAGCACGAAAAGCGTCATTCGAGGGGATGGAGAGATGCTACCACAGGAATGACGCCCGCAAGTTTTACGAAAAAGTAACATGCCCGGGCTATAACTAAGGGCAGAGCGGAAGCCTGTATGGATGAAGACGGACAACTATTAGTAAAGTCACCGTCGATGCTGAGAATATGGAAAAAGCACTTCTGTAGACTGTATAACGGTCTGATGGATAGATCTGATGCCGCTGTCTGCCAGAATGATACTTTGCAACTGACGAAGGTACAAGAGAATTCCAAACACCTGACCTAGTTAGATGAAATTAAGCTTGTTATTTCGAAGCTTAAAACTAACAAGGCCGCGGGCGTAGACGGCCTAACTGCTGAGCTATTTAAAGCGGCTGGAGATGAGTTGGTAGGGCGTATGCACCAGCTCATCTGTAAAATATGGTCGGAGGAAAACATGCCCGACGAATGGAATCTCAGCATCGTTTGTCCAGTCCATAAGAAAGGAGACCCGTATAACTGCGCCAACTATAGAGGAATAAGTCTCCTTTATATCGCGTACCAGATCTACTCTGTCATACGGCGTGAACGCCTGAAAGCCTTTGTGGATAATCTGATAGTTTTTATCCAATATACCAAATTTTCACTACATCAACAGGTCCCTCCATAACAAATCCTTCTTCTGTCTCCTCTCAATCTTTTATCGACCCCCTTCTGCCCCCCACAGTCAAACTTACCCAGCAAACCGAATGTCGTTATGCTCTCTCTCGGTTAAGGGATAAAAAAACATACGAAAACATCTGACTCTTCCTAGCTTATCTCCATGACAAGTCAGACTCGGTTTGCTACGAAGGAAAAACTAACACAAGCGTAAGGGTATCAATCGAACAGGAAGGTCTTCCTGCTGACTTCGCTAGCCTCAAAAACCTCTTCGTAAAATACCACGAATTCTTCAATATTTCCCCTCAAAAAGTCTCAAATGATCTCGAAACTTTCCGGCAAAATATACACTCAAAGCGGATATCGCACCTCCAACGTAGCCGAGCCGACCACGACAGGTTTTTTCGTTCCTAATTGTCGCCATCCTCCTGTCACCCACACCCTCTGTAAAAACCTCCCTCTTACTATTTATTATCAAAATGTAAGAGGTCGTAAAGAGGCTCGAAAGCCCAAGCTATCCTGCAACAATCACATGCTTTGCCCTTTGATGTCTTCGCGTTGACTGAAACGAACCTGATCCCCAGCATAAATAACCTCGAACTGTTCCCACCAAATTTTAATGTTTATCGCGATGACGATCTTAGCCGACTCACGTCCTTAATACAATTGACTCTTCCCTTATTGCAGTATCATCCTCCCCACTTCTCGATTTTGTTTCAATTAAGATTGCTCTACCCCAGAAGACACTATACATCATTTGTTTCTACATCTTGCCCTCACAACCTATTGAATCCTATGAACTCGCCATCAACACAATCGACCAATTAACCGATTTAAGAAACCCTCAAGCTGAAATCCTTGTTTTCGGTGACTTCAACCTTCCTCATCTTAAATGGACCCAATTAGACGATCAATCGTCTTACACTGCCACCAATCCCACTACTGCCAAAGAATGTCTCTTCTTAGATCGCCTAACAGATTCAAACCTCAGCCAAGTTAGTGGCGTACTAAACTACATGGGTAGACAACTCGACCTCATATTCACAACCGATCCTCTCAACTCTTCTGTTTCACTTAGTCCCCTTTCCCTTTCAATCATCGATAACTTCCATCCTCCCCTCCTCCTCTCCTTCTTTCACGATTCTCCATCACAGATTAAACCTCCTACAGTTCTGGCCTCTTACGATTTCCACAAAGCAAAATTTCATCTAATAAATGAATACCTTAAAAATGCCCCTCTCAATTTTGATAACCTAACCGTAAATGATGCTATATCCATACTCTACAGGGAAATATTTTACTCTATCTCTCTTTACGTTCCCGTTTCACAACGCAAAACTTCGTCCACCTCCCCACCCTGGTATAATCGCAGGCTCCGTTCTCTAAGAAACAAAAGAAATAAGCAATGGACAATCTTCCTTCGTACTCAATCATCCAATGACTTTTCTAACTACCTGGGCAGCTATCTCCACTTTACCGCCCTACACAACTTCCTCTATCAACGGTATTTAACAGAAACGCAAGCCAATCTTATAAACGATCCAAAGTCCTTCTTTAAGTTTGTTAACTATAAAAGAAAATCCGATGGCTATCCTACCTCCCTCTCCTTCCACGATCAAACCTCGAATGATCCCAATATTATCGCCAACTTTTTCGCCACCTTTTTTAAACAGTCTTTCGCCGACGATTCGTTTGCTCCAGACTTCTCATACTTTGATTATCTACCGAATTTTTCACTTGGACCATTTCTCCCACACATAGTTGATTCTCATGTCATCGAAAACAAATTAAATCTACTTAATGATGAATTCACTCCTGGACCCGACGGTCTCCCTGCCATATTTCTAAAAAAATGCTCCTCAACCATCTCTCGCCCTCTCTCGAAAATCTTCACCCTATCCCTATCCCAAGGTGAATTCCCCCGCTTATGGAAAAACTCATTTATCATCCCTATACATAAAAAAGGTCCGAAGAACGTTGTTAACAACTATCGTCCCATTGCCAAACTAGCACATATACCTAAATAAGTTTTCGCTGCAAGTCATTAATCTCCCCTAGACAACACGGTTTCCTCAAATGCAGATCCACAACCACTAACCTTGTTGAATTTGTGTCCTTCACCCTATTAGCCTTAGAGAACGGCAAAGAAGTCGACGTTATCTCAACCGATTTCAGTGAAGCTTTCGATAAAATCTCCCACAGACTGATACTCTTCAAATTGTCCTCCGTTGGCTTCGACCCCATTTCTTTAAAGTGGATATCTTCTTACCTGGAAAATCGCTATTATAATGTTCGTTTCAGATCTGCCTTCTCTAACCCCTTTTTAGCCTCATCGTGCGTCCCCCAAGGCAGCCACTTAGGTCCACTTCTTTTCGTTCTTTCCATAAACGATCTTGAATTGGTGATCAAACACTCCCACATCTCATTATACGCCGACGACACCAAGTTCTTCAAGACCATTTCCTCCAGTCATGACTCTTCCCTTATTCAATCTGATCTCAATAGCTTTTCCAACTGGTGCTCCAAAAATTGCTTAGAGCTTAATATTTCCAAATGCCAATCAATTACCTTTTCACGTAAACGAATCAAACCTCCTCCTCGTCTCTACTTCCTCAATAATCAACCCATCTCCACGGTTCAAGTCATACGCGATCTTGGCATATTATGTGACCAAGAGCTTCATTTTCGGGCACACATCGATGAGATAATCCTTAAAGCTAATTCTGCACTCGGTTTCGTGAAGCGATGGTCTAAAGAATTCTCGGACCCTTACGTTACCCGATCTCTTTACATAACCTTTGTCCGGCCCCTTCTTGAAAACGCCTCCCAAGTGTGGTCTTCCTACCAACAAACCCACATTTCTAGAATCGAGAGCATCCAACGCCGATTCCTACGTTTTGCTCTTCGAGGTCTCCCCTGGGGCAATCCTTTGATTTTACCACCCTACCAAGACCGCCTTAAACTAATCAACATGAACACGTTGGAAGAAAGAAGAGTTGTATCTGACATTCTTTTTATCCATCGTCTCCTTTCAGGTACCATTGACTGCGCGACTCTCTATAACTCTGTCTCTATCAACACTAACCCCCGCAACGTACGAAATCCCCGTCTCTTCTATCTACCCACCCCCCGTACTGCCTATGGCTCCAATGAACCTATTTCTCGTATGCTGGGAATTGTTAATTCGAATCCTTACTTCGATTTCAACCTCAGCACTCGATGCCTAAAAATCCGCCTTCTTAACCACCCTCCCCACCTAGTAAGTGAGATTAGGTTAAGATTAGATTAAGCTAGCTTGAATTAAGCCCAATAAATGGGGGCGTTCGCCCCCACGAAAATTAAATTAATTCACACAGCGGCAGATCTTGGAAAAGGCCCAAGAATTCCAAATCGACACACACCATTTTTTTGTCGATGTTGTGTGCATAGGGACGAGTTATACCGAGTCATGTCTAGTTTTCCCTGCCAAACTCGTCCGATTGTTCAGGATGACAATGTAGAATTCTCGCTGCTCCATCAAGGTCGGTAGCGAATTAACTGAGACTTTCGATGTTAAAAAAGGATTTAGCCAAGGTGACGCACTGTCATGTAACTTCTTCAATATCGTGTTTGAAAAGATCATACGAGGCTCGCTGGCCAACACAAGTGGTACGATCTAGCTCAAGATTACCCAATTGCTTTCGTACACGGATGATATTGACGTGATTGGGCGAGCAAAACGAGACGTTAATGAAGTGTTCAAAAGCATTGAAGAAGGAGCGGCTAAAATGGGTCTTTCGGTGAATGAGGGTAAAACCAAATATATGCTGACATCCAAAGTCACAATTGACGGCTACAAATTTGAAGTTATTTTTTTTTTTTTTATAGAGTTCGCGCAGGTTCAAGAGTGTTCGTTTTTATGGTGTCAGTCACACAACCTGGACGGGGTGCACATGGTTTGTGTCGAAGATGTTTGTTCACCACTCTCCGGGGGTAGTTGTCCCAGATAGAATTATTTGAGAGATACGACTGAATTGGTTGGTTGGTTGTAGTTCACAGTAACTCTTTTGCTTCCATGTCATTAAGTTGTTATACGAGTATTGGAAATGCACACACTGAGTATGAATTTTTGAAGCGATCTTATGCTGCGAGTGTTATGTCTTCGTCAGCATTTTTTGATCATCTGTCATTCACATCTGATGTTGTTGCACAATTTTTCCGGATAGGAATTCTTCTTGGCTATGGACAGACTTGAACTACAGACCTTCCGTTCAACAGTCGATTATGATTACCATTGCACCACGACCACCCGTAAGTGGTCAAGAAAAGAACTTCGTCTACCTTGGCCCCCTAGTGACCAGCGACAACAACACCAGCGCTGACATCAAACGAAGAACTAGGTCCTAGGTCCTAGGTCGCTTCGAGAGGGTGATACAACGACGAACTGTAAGGGCTGTGCAGCGTCATCGGCCTAGTACGACGTCTTCGGATCCAACGTCTAAGATGGCTAGGCCATGTAGAGCGAATGGATAACGCAGCTCCGACCCGAAGAGTCTTCGAATCAAACCCTGAGGGACGACCGATTCTAAGATGGCGCACGTAGATGGAAGGTGAACTTAACCAACTGGGAGTGCGGCACTGGAGACAACTGGCAAAAAATCGTGCCAGCTGGAGACACTTGTTGGTTGAGGCCCGGATTCACACCAGACTGTAGCGCCATCTAAGAAGAAGGAGAAGAATTGAGATTGGTTATAAGAGAGGATTGTACTCGATTCAGGTATCGGAGGTAGAGAGTTTCGCATATTTGTGCGTTAGGTAAGTTAAAAGGTGGGCAGCAGAGCAGGATTTAAGGCCTGCCACTGCTTAAAAAAGGCGAATGGTGGTCATGTAATAAATGATACATTTTAAGGAAGAAGAGAATCACTGAAGCTGGATGATCAGTTTTTCACGGTTGAGGAAGAGGGGGAGAAAATTTAATTGAATTGAGGAAGATTATGTGACGAATTCGTAGAGAAATAGAGTTAAAGACTGACTGACGTCTATTGATTTGAGTTATAATTCGTTTAACGTTTATGCTGTGTTATCGAGGGGAGTTCACAGGACTACTATTAAAGCCATCAAAAGGCTTAATCACACTGATGACAATATGATTCTTTCAACATTTGGCAGACGTTAGATAGTTTGACGCGTCTACCACCAGCAAAAAATTCACCAGCTCTGAAATTCAGTCCTCAAGAATGTTCCCTTTCACGTGTTCCCATCAAGACATCTCATGACAATTTCTTACATGTCTGTAGTGATAGTGAGGGAGCGTCAAAACTAAAGGTCAAGCCACCGAAGATAGATTCCACCATGTCCAACAAGCATACGAACGATCAATCCCACTCCCATGCATGTCCACTGTTTGCATGCAGAGGAACGTTTTTATCTCAAAGTTCACACGCATCACCGCCCCGACAACTACTGTCCGCCTTCATGCGACCATGCACACCATCGTCGCTAAGCACATCGCATGTCAGAGATACGAATATCCACAACACATGTACATACTCTCGTTCTCGGATAGCGTTGCACCCAATTAACCATTCGGATTGAGGTTCGTTCACGCAATATCATCTCGTATTTCGTCGGATAATTCATCTGACATCTCAATGTCATATTAATGCTTGTTAACGATGTACTGTTCCGAGTCCCGAAATCGATATGTGATAGAAGCAGTCCATTTGTCGCAGGCAATATCACGCCCTTCAATCAAGTGTCAAACGGATGTGACCGCAAGAAATCGCTTCTGCTTAGGCAGATAGTAAATCCTTGGTTCTGATGTTACCTTGCTCGCTCCGAGGATGCGGTTGACCGGAACTTGAGCGACACGACATGGTAGCGACACTCGAGTACTTGCATCGTGTCTTCATTTTGTTTCTTCACACCATTTTCTTTGAACATCGCCGGATGGGAAGATACGGTGCTGTCGTCGCGGTTGGCCTTGTCACTTGAATCCGAAATTAATGTCTCACCGCTTGCAGCGGCTTCTGATGCTGTTTACGGTTTCTCTGCTGCATGGAGGTGGGTTATTAATTTAGGTTTGGACACTTGACCTCTTGTTCTTAGCCGATTACGATTGGCAAAGTGGTGTAATTAAGATTTCATGGTAATTAGCTGTGGACTGCTGGCAACGGATGGGATAACGAGTGTGTCGGTCTGTGAATGGTGGCTTAATTGGTCGCGCGGAATGGTCCTATCAGGTGGTAATTAGCAGTAAATTTGAAGCGAAGACATTACTGTCACATAAATCTTGTGAAATACACGCTGCTGGCTTTTCGTCACATTGCATCTTTGTAGCTAAGTGCCTTCAAGCTTGGCTTTATAGACGAAGCTTCAGTGGCTTTCACTTTAACACTGATGCAACTGGTAGTAATTCTCGTTTATTCTGTTAGCCCTAAGAACTCCTCCATGGGCACTTCTGACTTTATACCTTTTTCGCTGGTTATTTAGGTATTTAGGTTCCCATTTATCTCTCAAGGATGGGTTAATTGATGTAGACCTAGTTACTTGATCTATGTAACCTAAGCTGACCCATATCGTTAAGGTGTTTCAAGTATTCTCTGACGTCTTTCACTTGCAACTTGGTTTAATCAGTGTCTGCCATTATAAGCTAAAATTTTAGGCTTTCAAAGGTGGCTTTGAAACCGGTTTACTTTTAAATCCCCCTCATTCCCTACCAGTCACACGTTGTCCTAACTCCTAACCAAGCGACCCTATGTAAACCCTCGAAGCCGACCTCTGACATGAACAAACAACAATATTTATTGTATTGTTCTATTGCCTCATACCATTCTTCTTCAAGCTCACTTGAAACAGCCTCCAGCCATAACTTACTATAAGCAGAGAGACCGAAGGAGCCGATGATGTTCTTCTAACCTTATGTCTTCATTCCGCCGTCGATTGATTGTCGGTAAGATCAGTGCCGTCAGTGGTCGATGCTGTATCAATTATCACGTCAATATTATTGTATTGTATTCAAAGTACCTTCACTCAGCAAGATGCCCTTAGGCTGGACCAAACGTACGATCGACAGAGGTAAGTGAGCTTTCAAGTGGTCGTCAAATTAATTTCGGCCAACGATATCTGATCGACAATAAGTGAAAAGATGAAGATGATCAGTGGATCTGGACAAATATTTGCCATGAGATTGGATCCAAATGACTGGGTGTGATGAACAAACCATCTGGGGTATTAATCGGGATGGGGTCGAGGTGGTGAAATGCACCACCGCGGACGTAATATGTCGGTTGGGTAACACAACACGCTATGCCGTATCGTGAAAGTGATTGTGCATCGTGTTCGATTGGGGATCTTAATAAAGGTCAGGTGGCGGGCAGTTAGTCAGTTGGCTTGGCTGGCAGGTTGGTTGGATGTTGAGATAGTGGTAAGGCGCTGATTGATGGCGTTTGAAATGTGGAATGCGTTAAGCCCAATCGAGCCTAATGGATGGGTGTATTTTATTTCATCTGAATTCGAGTGGATTGCATGAATCGGTCGAATAGGATTGGCTGTTATGATGTTAATAATGACAATCGCTTCACGATGTGATTAAGTGAACTAACATTGGCTTGATGAGGTTATTTGGTAAGGCTTGAGAGGATAATCAATAGGTGAAGGGCAAACTGATGGAGATGGACGGATGGATGGGTTTTGACATTTAAGAAAGAAGCTTTAGCGTGTTTTTTGGTCATCCGAGAACTCGTAAGAATTTGGATTTTTGACACAGTATCCAATCGAATTTGAGATGCACTTCATTAGCTGTTATGATGGTGTGACTATATAATGTGAAAGAAAAATTAATCGGTGAAAGGCAAACAGATGGATATTTGTTCGAAATTCTATATTTTCGGAAAACATTTTTCTGCCTTCTTGGGAGTTATAGTTTTACCATACCAGACTCTCTAGAATCAATCACTAACGACTGACTCGTTCTATGACCTTTTACATAGACCATACGGTTAATGCTTTGTTAATGCGACGCAGGTGGTGGTCGTGGTGCAATGATAATTATCACCGAATGTTGAGCGGAAGCGGTCTGTAGTTCAAGTCTGTCCATAGCCAAGAATAATTCCTATATAAAAATTGTGAAACAACATCAGTTGTGAATGGGAGATGATCAAAAAATGCTTCTTACCACTTGCATAAGATCACTTCAAATTCATACTCTGTGGGTGCATTTCCAATATAATACCTTAATAGCATGGAAACAAAAAAAGTACTGTGAACTACAACCAACGCAAATTCAGTCGAATCTCTCAAAAAATCCTATCTAGGACAACCACCCCCGAGAGTAGTAAACGGTTGTTTGACAAACACCAGGAAAAAGAAAAAAACACGAGAAATGCGAAGTTAAGGAAATGGAGAACAGCTATTGCGGAAAAGCGAACATTCCCAGGGTATGAAATCAGACCAGAAGCTTATAGGGGTGAACACGGATAATTTGTAGTGAAGTCACGGTCGAAGCTGAGAAGTGAAAGACCACTTCTGCTATAGTCAACGTTCCTCTCTCACACATCATAAGAAAAGTCAATTATAGGAACCTACGTCCCTGAGCACCTCTTATAAAAGATTATCTGCGGACAGTGTCTATAGAGACCAGCATTAGCAGCATTCAAAGTGCTGAGCTCACATAGTGTGAACTCAAAATCCGGCAAAATCCTGATCTAGTAAAACAAAAACCATCAAAACCAAATTTTTGTTGATCTCTGAATACAGAGGTAGTAGTGGAAAAAAAGCTTTCCTTCCTCAATGTAGTCAGATCTTCCCAGGAAGCTAACTTTATTTCCCTAGGATCAGACGTTAGGGAGGTTGAGGATTACCTTTTAAGATATCTGCAATTAAGGCAGTAGATATTCTTACCACCCTGTTCAACAACGCTTTGTTGTTCATTATCCAGCGCGTTGGAAAACAACGGTGGTTCACGGGATAGAGATAGAAAATAGACGATCAATTAATTTGCTTTCGACTGTTAGTAAGATTTTTGAAAAGGTAATAAACAGATCTCTGATTAAATGGGTCGAGGAAAATAAAATAATACCGGACAACAAGTTTGATATTAAGGCGAGGCTTAATAATATTCACGTTGCGTCAAAACTGGTTTCTGATATTCACTGGAATAAGGCAAAATACCAATATACGGGTGCTTGTCTGGTGGACTTTGAAAAGGCCTTCGACACCGTATGGTTAGAAGGCGTGTTCTGTAAACTAACTGGATTAGGAATCACCTTCTGTACATGATTTACGTAATGACTATGGGAAATAAGTTTGTTGTCAAATGTGACAACATTATTTCGAGCAGGATCTCTGACCTTAAAAACGGTTTAAAACAGGGAGCAGTTAATTCTCCCATACTGTTTAACATCTACTTAAGCGATCTTTCAGTTTTTCTCAGCGAATTAATGGCGTACGCAGATGATTTAGTAGTGTACAGATCAGGTCCAAAAATCGAGGTCATCACTGCAATGCTGCTGTGTGACTTCGATCATATTAAGATTAGATGTATTGCATTGATTGGCAAGTAAAAATTAAAGTCAGAAACGATACTGTTTTGGATTCCGTTGGACAGGGCCTCAAGGGAAACATGATGAACTGGAGGGTATTCGCGATCATTTTGCACCATGGACAACTATTAGCGATGAAAAACGCGGTTAGATTTCTTGGTATATGGTATCTATACCATAAATATATCTATACCAGTATCTATATTTTAATAGACGCTTGTCTTGCTTGACCCAGGAAAGCCGTTGATATGACAAGGTGAAACACCACGAGGAGTCAAACCATATGCTACGTTGCCTTAATAAGGCCCATCCTCGCCTATGGTTGTCTGGTGTGGTTTAATGTAGCGCCATTTTATATCCGTGTTTTAGTGAGGTCGTGCCTTAAAGTCCTTCTTAGAATATACAGAACGCCAGAGTCCCAGTTCACTTAGTATTATCCTAATAAGGTCCTGTGAGACGGAGCAGGACTAGACAGAATTGACAATTTTCTCATTAAAATTACTCGAAAGCACGTCGCAAGGGCAATGGCTAACGAAAATACCTTGATCTCCGGGGCTTACTACATGATTTATAGATAACTACTACGAAAGCATACTCCGATCGGCAAGAAGAATTTCTCCATATTAATTCCAAAAGGTTAGTGCGAAATAGAGATGGTATCCCGGTAATTTACCATTGCCGCCGGGGCGCCAGGCACAGATGGCTCATCCGCGACAGGTAGGTTGACAGTACTCAAGAGCGTTATAGCACCCCAATGGCGGACTGAGATTTCACCGTTGTTACTCCGTTTCTCCGGTGAGATCCTCCTCACTCCTCAGTTCGGGTTGGCTAGGGAATCTTTTGGAAGCTGGACGCGTCATCATGCTCAGATAATCCTAAGAACTGACTGAGGCCTGTTAGCCTTGGTGGAGTCTCGGAGATACAGAGTGAGCGAGGTGACTGAAAGACGCAATTAGGACGGTGACCACTCAAAATGAAACACATGATTATATTTAAGACTTGAATCAAGCAGCTTATGGTAGGTTCAGCTTTAGGATAAGAAAAAAAATAAATCTAGGTTTTTTTCTTAATGAAATTTTTACAATAAATCAAATTCTAGAATGTAGAAATATGAAAATAGAATAGAAAGGCTTAAGCCGAGAAGCATTAGTAATTAAGAAATATAGCTAGACCTAGAGTGCCCATATTAAATATGAAGGTTTTAACTTAAACTTAAACGCCTTTATCTAGTAAATGAGAATAGATTAACAATAATAAAATTTAATTAAAAACTAAGAAAAAAACTGAGGATTACTTGTCGAATCAGCTCGTTTAGTTCAGGTCACGGTGCTAGCTATAACATTTTCATTGTCACTTAATTTTAATAACATCGTCCTTGAAAACACAAAAAGGGAATTACTGGCCACTACAAAAGGCGCGATTTATTGGCGCTTGCATATGCAGATGATATTGACGTCATTGGACAAATTCAGCGAGAGAATGAAATGAAAGCAGAATTGGCTCAAATGGGTCTGAGAGTAAGTGAGGGCAAAACCAAAAACTTACCTTAGTCACGTCTTGATGTCAGTAACTAGTCAATAATTTCTAAAGGCTCCCTTTTTTGTTATCCTTGCCGTTTGTGAAATAGAGCGTCCAAACGTAGTTATTATTAACGGTCATTTGGAGCTCGGAAATTCATAACTTCGTTGTCAACATTTCGCCAAGTCTGACTGTTCCTTCCATGCTTTGCTGCTCTGTCCTCTCGCTATTCGTTCATCCACTGTCCATCATTCACGTGTGCTGCTCATCTTATTGGTCGCGATTTTTTTACTCGGGCGTTTTTTGGGCCTAAATAAAGTTCCTCGAGTTCTCGACTGTGTAGTTTTCTCGTTCACCTATGTCTCCGACCTGTTTTACAACATAGATCCACCAAAAGGTCTTGTTTTCAAAGAGTCAGGTTTGGATCGGTTTTAGACGGTCAATTATCATATATTTGGTTTTTTTTCATTTACTTTTAAACCTACTTCCTTCAAGCCATTATTAGACTTTCTGTGTTCTCTTAACTGTTTCCCTGCTATCTGAAGCTTGAGCTTGTGTGAATATATTAAAATTAAAAATAATATATATTTGCCGTATCATTTTCCTGCAGAAATCTCAGTGGTGTTCCAGCACCAAATTAAAGAGAAGTCGTGACAAGGCATGTCCTTGTTTTAATCCTTCACATATCTCGATGGAGCTTTTGATACTTCATCTGTGCTTTACTTCCCTTTGAGAATACTTGAACTTTTTCGGTATTTTCGACCTTACAAGGATTCGATACATTTTCGATCAGTTTATAGAGGCATAGGCATTTTTAAGATCTACGAATAGTTGCTACACTGTTTCGTGGAATTCTCATTTCTTTTCTTAGAGCACTGATACTATAATGAAAATCCACTCACCCGCTGAGCGGTTCCTCCTGAAGCCACACAGTGTCCTAGGAATGATGACCGAGTTTTTCGTTCTTTCATAAGGTTGTTAGATCCTCGTACAACCGTCAGCCTAGTCGTGTTGTAAGTACATATACCCTCTTGCCTAAGGTGGTGACTGCATACATTAGTTCACCTTCCAATGCCTGTTAAGGACGTTATCCCGAGGGCGCCGCGAGAAGGCTGTATATATGAACTTGACGTAAGCAGTAACAAGAATCGTCGCTGGCATCTTGCCAGGTTAAGAGCAGTCAGTAACTTTGCCCTGTATGATCAGGTCCAAGTCTTCAGCTTCACATTCGAGAAGGCGAGGTAGACCGAATCTCCGGTTCAGAGACCAAGTGATCGCAAATCAAAAACTTGGACTCTTCATTTGGAATCAGTGTGCTCGGGACCGATGTGTGTGAAGGCTCTTCTTCGGCTTGTTCAGGCTCAGGCCCTCCAAGGCTCGCGACCCTGATAAGTAAGTAAGTAAGTATAAATCCTGATCCTGCCTCATATCCTTTATAGGGTATATCCCTGCATAAACTAATCTTGTGTTTTTAGCGCACTTTTTCTTTTCACATTGTCGTACTTTGTCCCGAAAGATCTGACTGACTTCTTTTTGTAGGGTCTCTGAGATCTTGTTTGCGTTACCGCTTCAGTATTTTCCAGTGCTTAAAATCTGGAAGTCTGCGCTATTAAGCTAAAACACAATAACACGCCTTTGGTAAAGTGTGACAAAAAGGCTTATTGTTTTAACTGAGACAAATCTTACCAGAGAAGCTTTCCAATATTTTAAATACATATCTCGCTTATAGACTATTTCTCATTGAATACTGTCTATCAATCCGGAGCTTTTGTAAACGCAAGTCGTGTATCAGTTCGGAATTTTAGACTTTAAACAAAAAACAAAATTTCAAAACGACCGAGATCACCCAATACCGAGGACAACGACATGTCCTCGGAGAAAAGATCAAAATCCTTGCCGAAAATTGTTTTACTGAAAAAAGACCCCAGAACAAATTACTGGAGTTCACTCCAATGTTTGCCCGATAGTGACAATGATAGTGAGGAAATGGACGAAATTCTTTCGCCGGATAAAGTCCCGAAGAAGAAAGTTATTCCCCCACCAATAAAACTGTTGATTACGTGCATATTCTAATGAAAAACATAAATGTTTGTGATTATTCTATTAAGAAAATGTCCATCGGTATTAAAATAATGTGCGAATCAATTGACTCTTATAACACCGTTCTTAATAAATTGAAAGAAGAAAACTGTCAATTTT
Organism: Merodon equestris; assembly: GCA_958301585.1. Taxonomy (NCBI): domain Eukaryota; kingdom Metazoa; phylum Arthropoda; class Insecta; order Diptera; family Syrphidae; genus Merodon; species Merodon equestris. The sequence goes on from OY284415.1 coordinate 105,960,168, forward strand.
TTTCCCACGATCTTAAAGGGAAAAAAGCTTTTAAAGTTGTGTTGTTTGGCCTGGGCCTTATGAACTTATCTCTCTCGGTCTTAAGTGTATAGAAGTGAAAATAATCACAAAGAAATACGAACATTATTCAGACACTTTCTACATTATCTCACTCGAAAATGGATCTATTAAACTCTTCGAACTGAAGAAAAATATACGCTCAATTTTCCATACCCAAGTAAATTGGAGCTACCAAAGAAAACAAAGAAATAAATGCACTCAATGTAGAAACTGCCAAATGTTCGGTCATGGTGAGCGCAACTGCAATATTAAAACATACTGTTCGAATTGTGCCGGTCCCCATAAAACAAATGAGTGCAATAATCCTAATAATCTCAAATGTGCAAACTGCAATGACAACCATAAATCCACCGACAGCGTATGCATGAGTCGTAATCGATATTTAGAAATGAGAGCGAAAATTGCAGCCAAAACAAATCGTTCTCAATCTTCTTCTCATGCTAAACCAGATACGGCCACACATGTCAGTGCTAACACGCATAATTTAAATTATATGTCAGTAAATGATTTCCCGGCATTACCTCAAAGAGATACACCCAAACGTGTGGAGAGATTAACCTCGCGACCAAGTGCTTGGGAGATTCCAGTTGCAGTGACACCAAAAAACAACAACAACGCATCTACAGCGAGCGGCGATCTGTTCACAATGGAGGAACATAATAATTTGACTATGGAAGTAATCACCAGGCTGAGTTCTTGTAAATCTATACATTAAATTAAATCTTATAAATATTGTTACGTGGAATGCCAGAGGCATCAAGAAAAAACATGTAGAATTCATACATTTCTTAATTGCAAAGAAAGTTGATATCGCGCTAGTAACTGAAACATGGCTAAATTCAAATATGAAACTCTCCACTGCAGATTTTAAATGTTATCGGGTGGATAGAAATGGCAGAACAGGCGGAGGTGGTGCCATTCTCATTCGGAGATCTATTCAACCTTCCCTTTTGCCAGTTGTGCATACGCGCTGCATAGAAAATATAGGTATAGAGGTACGTTTAGACAATGGTAGGGCAATCAAAATCTTTTGTGTTTACTTTGCTGGCGGTAATTCTTCGGTTTACATACGACAAAATCTAACTGCAGATTTAAGACAGTTTTTCTCAATAAGTGGGGATTATTTAATTGGAGGTGACTTAAACTGCAGGCACAGAGATTGGGGGTGCAGCAGAGCAAATGCGAGTGGTAATCTACTTTCAGGTTTGTCTAATGTGTTTCCGTTTTCGGTGTTATTTCCGTGTAGTCCCACATATATTCCAGCAGGTTCGAGAGGTCTTCCATCTACGCTCGACATTTTTATCACAAATTCACCACGATTATTCTCTCAGCCGGTTGCACTTAACGATCTTAGTTCTGACCATAACCCAGTCTTTTGCCAAGTTCTCAAATCTAGTGTAGAAACAACACAATATTACTTTGATTTTAAACGTGCGAACTGGGCACGATTTCCATTTGAAATGAAAAGGAATCTTACTAATATTCCTCCAGATTTAGAAAATGTTTCCACTGATCCTATTGACAGACTTGTGAAAGCTTTTTCAAAGGAAGTCCATAGATCAATAGAGAAGAGTGTACCGAAAGTAGCTAGGAATAATTTCTTTATCACAATTCCGGATCGTGTCCTAGTGTATATACGATTTAGAAATATTCTGAGGAGACAATGGCAAAGGTATCGCGTACCGTTTCTTCGCAAACAAATGAATTATTTCAATAAACTCATTTCTGCAGAAATAGCGAAGCATAGGAACAAACAATGGAATACGAAGCTAAGTTTATTGGACAAAAATGCTAGGCCGTTTTGGAACATAGTTAAGATAATTAAAAAAAAGAACTCGCGAATTCCAAGTCTACACAGTTCCGACAATGTCTTTCATGCAGACATCGAAAAGGCCAATATTTTCAGTTTAACTTTCAAAAAGAATCACGATATTTCCCAAAACCTCGGTGATGCAACCACAAGCTCTCTTGTAAAGGAAGCATGTGACAGTCTTCGCTTGCAGAGCCATGAGCCATCCCCTAACGCGTTTGTATCTCTAAACGAAATAAGGGACATTCTAAAAAGTTTACAGCTGAGGAAAACAGAAAGCCTTGATGGTATTAAGAACCTGTACGAAATCTGGAATATTATTTCTAACTTTTCTTATTAATGCATGCCTGAAAATCCAGTACTTTCCGAATAACTGGAAAATCGCAAAAGTAATTCCGATTTTGAAACCTGGAAAGCAAAATCAGTACCCAGATAGCTACAGACCAATTAGTCTACTAAGTTGTCTTAGCAAAGTGTACGAAAAAGTAATTAAAACTAGACTTATGAGTTTTATTGATGATATGCGTATCTTCCCAGATAAGCAGTTTGGATTCAGAAACCATCACAGTACCTCGCATCAAGCGCTCAGAATATGCCAATACGTCAAGAGAAATTTCGAATTGGGCAGATCCACAGGTTTAGTTTTGCTAGATATTGAAAAGGCTTTCGATTCCGTTTGGCATGATGGTATCATTTATAAAATGATTAGGTTCGGTTTTCCCCTATACTTAGCCAAATCCATACAGAGTTTTCTGACTAATAGACGTTTTACAGTCAATGTTAATGGTAAAGCATCTTCTCTGCAAAAATTTTGCGCAGAAGAACCACAAGGTTCTGTTCTTGGTTCTGTGCTTTATAATATATACACCTCTGACCTGCCCAGATCCCCAGCATGTGAAATACCCATTTACGCCGACGACACGGATATATTCTCTTCTCATGAATATAGTCTCAATATTGAAACTAATTTGCAAAATGGGATTAAAATATTCGCTGATTATTTCAATTAAAATTAATGCCGAAAAAGTGCATTCAGTCAAGTGCAAGTTCAGTCGAAAAAGAAAAAGTTGCTATCTACCCAGTAATCCACTTAACGTGTGCGGGCTAAATGTCAATTGGCAATCTAGCGTGAAATATCTGGGGTTGTATCTAGATACAAGACTAACTTTCAAAGAACATATTTCAAACACAATCAATAAAACTAATATTGGTATCAAGATGCGTTACCCATTTATAAATAGGAAATCGTCGCTAAGTAAAGCAAACAAAATTATTATCTATAAAGTAATTTTCCAGTCAATATTACTGTATGGTTGCCTTTCTTTCTTTCTAATCGCATTTTATTCCATTATTCATAATCTTACTTACTAGACAAAATGCTTAAATCTAATTTAACATTATACTTCATTTTCTTACTGGCTCTTAACGAGCACTCTAAGCTTATCTGAATCTTAATTTTAACGTCTTTCGACTTCATTTTCATTTATTGCCCTCTAGCTTACATATGGCTTATTTCTAAGAAAATTAGTAAAAAACTTAGATACTATAATTCATTTCTTAACTCTAAACTTAACCTACCTTAACTAGATAAATAAATAAACTTAACCTAAGCCTAAAATATTCTTAAACTATAATTAATGAGATGAACACATGTCCAGTGTGTAAGTCGCATCGGACATGTGTTCATCCCTTTAATTGCACCCTTTTAAGGTAAGGGTCATTGTTGGCGCTATTATATACGTGCCGCCTATGGATTGATTTCACTTCCATGAGTGGATTGTGAATGCAACCACCAGAACAAACTTTTTTGTCTGATGGCGTCTTCTTTATCCCGAATTGAAGCCGGGGTGCTGTACCGCAAGAACTCAGACCGAGCGACGACATCCGGGTCGTATAAGAGTCGCCTGTCCCTCGCATGGCGTCGGAAGTGGTATATCAGAGGGATACCATTATCATCCTGTATGTAGCCCTTAGTATCTAAATAGATAAATGCTTCGGGTGGAATAAAGCCAGACAGTTTTGTCTTCTCGTGGTATAACTGGTTGGGGTAATAAGCCCCAAAGATCAAGCTGTTATCGCTCATAATTCCTCTTGCAATATGACCCCGAGTCAATTTAATAAGATAGTTATCAATTCTAATCAACCCAGCCTTATCGTACAGAACCTTGTTAGGATAGTATTTGACATACTGTGACTCTGGTGTTCGATATAAGCCCAGGCAACATCGAAGACATTGCCTTTCGTATAAGCGAAGCTTTTCCATATCAAATGGAGCCACATTGAACCACACAGGACAGCCATAGGCGACAATTGGCCTTATGAGAGCCGTGTAGCATCTGACTTTTACCCTAGCGTTAAGTAGACTGCTTTGAAACAATCTTCTCGTAAGAGCAAAAGCCTTCTTGGCTTTGTCAAGAACAACATCTATGTGTCTATTGAAATATAAATATTGATCAAGCCAAATTCCAAGATATCTCACTACATTTCGTGTCGCCAATGGCTGCCCTTGTTGTCCAATGATGGTCAATTTGCGCCAGTTTCGCCTAGTATCCCTAGAGGCCCTGTTCAATGGTGTTCTGAAAAGAATTGTTTCTGATTTTTGAAAATTGATTTTTAATTTCCAATCATCACAGTATCTTTTAATTTTATCGAAGTCATATTGCAAGAGCGAATTGATGATTTCAATTTTTTTACCCGATCTGTATGCCACTAGATCATCTGCATACGCCAAAGCGTGACTAAGAGAACCAACTAGATCACTTGTGTAAATGTTAAAAAGCAGAGGAGAATTTACTGCCCCCTGTTGTAAACCGTTTTTGATTTGGTAAGTCCTGCTTGAAGTAACGTTGCTATATTTTACAACGAACTTCTTGTCTAATAACATGTCATATATCATATATAACAGCGGTTTGTTCATATTCAGCCTGGTCAATTTTAAGAAAAGTCCATCTAGCCACACGGTGTCGAAGGCCTTCTCAAAGTCAACCAGACAGGCCCCTGTGCATTGGTTTTTACTTTTGTTCCATTGGATGTCGGACACCAGTTTCGACGCAGCATGAATAGTGTCATGTCCCGCCCTAAAACCAAACTGGTTTTCCGGAAGAACCTTATTGTGCTCAACCCATTTTAGTAACGCTTTCTTGATTATCTTCTCAAAAACCTTGCTAATATTCGGAAGCAAACTTATTGACCGAAGATTTGTTGGGTTGCTCTTATTCTTCCCCTTTTTGGGAATAGGGTGGACTACCGCCATTTTCCAATGTGCTGGATAATGTGCATTATTCAGCATATTGTTAAAAAGCGTCACTAATATATCGACTGCTACCTCGGGCATATGCCGTAATACTATGCTAGGAATCCCATCAATGCCCGACGATTTTTTGTTTTTCATTGAATCAAGGATGCACATGAGATCATCTCTTTCGACGAACAGGTGGATTGATCGTTCGCTGGCGATATTTCCATTTGCTGGGTTTTCATCATTGAATGTGGTGAAACCACTATTCTCAGATCGCCAGACACCAATTTCATTAAGAAGATGTAGATTTAACCGTGCTTCATTTTCCAGATCGAGGTTCGGATGAACGGAGTCATTCACCATGTACACTCTTTGGAAGTATGAACCTATTATATCAGCTTTCTCTTGTGGATCCTCAATTACAAAAACGTCTTCGTCTGAGTACATTTCTTCTGGATTCAACCCTGCACCGATTAGTGTCTGTCGTCCCTGGTCTGTCTGGGGGATTCGCAAACAAGGAATATCGTTATGATCTTTTCTTCTAAATAGTTGATTTATTTGCTGGAACATATTCTGGCCACTGGGTTTTATAGCCCGAATTTTTTTGTTCCAATGCAAACTAATAGATATTCTGTAATTTTCTTTGATTAATTGTTGAAGATTTTTGATCATCGACTTCAGTGTTCTTATCTCCGGGTCTCGTCTGTCAGTGAATTGTCGGTAAAGTTGTTTTAGTCTGGACAATAGCATACTTTTATGTTTTTGTAAAGCTCTAATTGTAGGGTTAGAGTATTTTGTGGTTAAATCGTACGGAGGTTGAGCTTTAGGGATGCTATGATCCATTGTTCGTTTGATAGCGTTCTCAAATTGGAGTAGGTAGTCGTCTATCTCTTCATTGGTCATGTTTCTGTTCGTTGGTGGGTCAATTTCTTGACGAAGTATTTCACGCTTTAAAGATCTTGAAAAACGTAACCAGTGTGCTCTTTGAAAATCAAACGTGTACATTTGGTTATGTTCTTCCAGATCCATTCGCTCATTAGGAATATGTATTACAGCGGCTAGTCCGAAGTGGTCACTATCGTAATCTACCGCACGTAAACAATTTCGCAGATGGGGCGTCGCGTCACGGAGAATGATTCTCGTGTCGATAAGGGCTAAGTCCAGAAAAGATTCTCCTCTGGGAAATGAAGGGGTCTCCGTCGCAAGTAGATCGAGTCGGTACTCAATCGTATTTTGACCTAGCCAGTTAAACAGATGATTACCTCTGGTATTTGAGAATGTATTTCCCCACGCTGCATGTTTTGCATTAATATCCCCGGCCAAAAAGTAATAATTTGCTTCTGCTTGTAGCTGTAGTTGACGGAAAAGAGATTCAAGCTCGCTAATAAATTGGGTAGATTGAGGGGCTGCCGGTGCATAGAGAGAGACTATGTACAACCGTCTTCGACTTCGAAGGGGTATGCACACAATACACGCTTCTAGCACCTGGAACCTACGTACTATTCCGCTGTATATGATTTTATGACGCAGTCCTTTCTTTATTAGGAGAGCGACCCCACCCCCTTGCGTGGACTGGGGTCGATCTCTTCTTATTACATGATAATCTTTGTATACCAAGTTATGCTTCTGGTTCAGTTTAGTTTCACTGGCCAAAAGCAAGTCTGGATTTTCATTTACCAACAAGTTAGACAGTGTAATTCTTCTCTCGATTCTCACCAGCGAATTAACATTCACGGCAAGGATCTTCAGGTTCAACTCGTCTGGCGTATTCATCATGTTCTTGGCATGTCAGACTCTGCAAACAGAGTCGAATAGATGAGATCAATTCGAGCCGCTTGCTCGTTTAGTTGTTTATGGAGTTGAGCCATTTGTCCTTTAATGGACAATAGGACAGCTGTTAACTCCGCATTGGCTTCAGGTGCCTTAGTAGGGACCTTTACCGTTTGCTGTTTCGTTGCGTTTCCCGATCCTGCTGCCATTTGGGCAAAGGATATATTGGGTGTAACGATTTTTGCGAACGAGCGGCTTTTTTGAAGTCTATCTTCTTCGATTTGCTGCTTACGAGCCTGAACTTTCTTTCTAAGCTCTTGAAATTTGGGGCAACCCCTAAAATTAGCAGGGTGCCCCGTATTCTTACAAAGTACACAGAAAAGTAATGATTTGTCCTCAACTTTTTCCCTTCCCAAAGGACATTCTCCAGGTTTGTGATCCTTCTCGCATTTTACACACCTGAACTGCATATTGCAATTAGGAGCGGCATGCCCGAATCTCTGGCAACGCATACATTGGAGTACACGATCTGCTTTTTTTAATTTATCCCAAGTGATAGCTAGGTGACTTAGAAAACGTATTTTTCTTAAGCCATCAATTTTGCTGTTGGGACTGAGCTGCACCAGGAAAAATGGTAGTTTCTGATCACCGCTTCTAGCCTTGGCGGTGGTGAAGGGCTTGACTCCAACGAACTGGAGTTCGTCGTTCTCGTGTCTGCGTAGCTCATTCATCAGTTCTTCCGACCCGAATTCGTGATCTATGCCCTTTAGGAGGACTGTGATTGGTTTTTGTGCTTTGGGAGTGTAAGTAAAATACTCCGTTTGAGATTTTCCAAGGGCGGCACGTACCTTGTTGTAATCCTCTAGGGATTCACAAATAATGACATGCTTATTTGCACTCAATCTTTTTAAGTGGAAATTCTTACAAACTAACTTACATAACTTAATACTATCCTTAATTTCTAACCCACTTACGTTTATTGGGGGAATTTTTTCTTTTTTATTTTTTGTCTGCTGCGTTTCTTTTTCTTGCTGCTTTTGTTGTTGTTGTGGGTTCTTCTGCGTTTGTTGTTGTTGCTGCTTTTGTTGGTCTTGCTGACTTTTCTTCGGCATTGTTGTCTGTTGTTGTTCTTTTTGTTTTCGTTGTTTAAGCTGCTGTGACTGCTGTTGTTGTTGTTGCTGCTGTAATTGCTGTTGTTGTTGTTGCTGCTGTAATTGCTGTTGTTGTTGTTGTTGATGTAGTTTTTGTTGTCGCACTTTGTTGCGCTTGGCTATCAACTCCTTGATTAGTCGATCAAGCTCGGCTTCTTCTTTAGCAAGGTTTTCTTCCTCTTGCCCTTTTACAATTTCGTAGCACTGTTTGTCTGTGCTAATCATATCGGGTGAGTCATAGTCATCACTACTGACTCCTCCCTCGTCTGTTGTCATCGAGGGAGTTGCTGTTCCATTATCTGCCGCTTTGCGGGCTTTTAATTTCATTGTGAGTTTCGGTCGTCTTTTGCGTTTGGTTACGTCATCGGGGATCGCAAACACCGTATTCGTTGTTGCTACCGTCTGGTCTGTTTGTTGACCAGACAATGGTACCGAACTTTGCGGCATTATTTTTTGATTGGAGTCCATCGACCCCGCCACTCGAATTTCTCCTTCTTTGTTTGTTGTTTCTTTGTTAGATGGGGAAGGAAAGAACAAAAAAAATCTTTTTCCCCAAGGGGCGTTGAACCCCCTAACTCGCGCGTTTGATTCCCGGTACTCTTCCACTAGGCCAACTCGCCTTTTGCTTATTCGTTTTCGAATTCCCGTATTCTAATGGTGCTCCGATAGCACTCACTTGCACAAAGTCGACTGCTCACTGCAAGAGATGATTAGTGACTGACTGTATGGTTGCCAGGTATGGGGAAGTTGTGCAAAATATCACATCAAGAAATTGCAAACTTCACAAAACAAACTGCTGAAGATTATGCTTAATCTCCCAAGGTACCATTCTACCTGTGATCTTCATTGTCAAACGGGTGTTGAATTGATCTCCGAAAGAATTGTTTAACTAACGGATAGATTTCTACAAAATTGCGTTTTTCTGGATAATCCTCTGCTGAACCAACTAAATGTTTAACTTAATTAATTAATGTATCTGTTTATTATTTATCTATTAATTATTTATTTATTACTTCTGTATAAATTAATGAATTTATTTATCTTTTTACTTCGTTATTTGTTCATTTATTATTTATTTATTTATTTATTTATTATCTATTTATTGTTTATATATTATTTATTTATTATTTATTTATATATTTTCACTATTTATCTATCTGTGTATTTATTCATTTGTCAATCTAGTTATTTATTTGTTTAAAGTAATTATTATATATCTATTTATTTATTTTTTGTTTATATATTTTGATTTTATTTTTATTTATTTATCTTTTTTTTTTTATTTATTTATTTATTTATTTATTTATTTATTTATTTTTTTTTTTTTGTTTGCATTGAAGGTTTTGTCGTGGTTTCCTTCAAATTTACTTAAATTAATATTATTTCATAACCCCAAAAGATAATATTTCAGTTGATATGTGTATAGCTATCGAATCACTGTATGTAAATTGTGTGGCAACCATATTGTAAAGTATCATAGCACGAAATAAAGAAATATCTAAATATCTATCTATCATTGAATACTGTCGTGTGGACTCACACTTTAAAGTGATTTCGGCTGGCGTTCCTCAGGGAAGTGTACTCGACCCACTTCTGTATTGACTTTATACTCGTGATACACCGCAAACGCAAGATTCCATCCTAGCCACTTTCGCCGACGTGTAAGTCGGTTAAGGAATCAACTATGAAACTGCAATGTCTCCTGTAAGTGACTGGAGAAAGACTTGGCGAATAACGCTTAACTACAACAAATCTTTCCATGTTAATTTTACACACAAGAATTCTGTTCGCAAATGAGGCTAAATATCTCGGCATGACTCAATGCGAAATTACCACGGAAGTTCCACGTTAAGAAAAAATCGAACGAGCTTGAATGAACCTTCCTGGTTGCCAGGGAAGTATTCTAAACTCAATATTAAAATAATCTGCTGAATACAAGCAAGTGCTAAAACCGGGACTTATGGTTTACAACTCTTGGGTTGTACCAAGAAAATAATTTTAACGTCATAGAGACGTTTCAAAATAAGGTAATACGAGCTGTCGTCAAAGCACCGAGGTATATTTGAAATATAGACATTCACCGAGATCTAAATGTCGTAACTGTGAAAAATGAAACAAAAAATTTCGCCGGGAAACATAAACGTCGACCACGTAAATAGCACTGCTTTCCAATTACTCATTTGGCCAACTTTAAAGGACAAAACCTCTTGACTTAGCGCGATAAACTTTAACCGCACGAATTTAGCGGAAATTGCAGGAACCTTTGTTGGAATATCGCTTAGCTCAAAAAAATATAACTGTTATAATCCAAACTAATTTAAAAAAATAAATTTAAAACGACATCATCCGTAGATGCTGTAGGTATTGTTGAAAGTTCAACTCAAATAAGAAATTGAAGCAAAAGGCAAGGGTCCGAGAACACACCCTTGTGGCACGCTTGAGTTAATGAATTCGTATTGCTTCTCACATCGTATATTACTTGGCGACCTATTTACTAAATAAGATCTGAAACATTCGAGCATGAAACCATGAAAACCTATTTTTTCCATCTTGTCTTGCCAGAAGCCACGATTATGGTTATTTAGAAATTTTACGACTATTTTATATTCTTCTTCTTCTTCTTACTCTTTTCCTTTTTCCGGCGTTGTTATGGTCAGAAATGTAGGACCATAACCTTCCCACTTAACTGCATTCCTACTGGTCCGCTTGTGGGGTCCGCCGGTTTGACCTCAGAAAGTAGCGGCAGGCTTCCCGGTTTGGGATTACTTCATCGCTGAGGCCAATCAAATGCTGGTGTTTTTGCATCAATTGTTTTTCGGCCTGCCGTTTTTGTTTTTTTTTTTGTGACACGGGCATGCTTCAGATTTTTTTGTTTGATCTTACTCTAACAACACCGGTGATCTCCAGTCGTGTCAGCCCACTGATTTGCATGTATACTTGTGGGGCAGTTTAATGGTGGTATATGTGTCCCTAGGCTCACCTTGGTGTTTTCAAAATTGCCTAGATGTGATTTTTGTTTACCTTTGTTTTAGTCGCCTTTTACGACAAGCGAGAGGTATCGCTGCAGGGATATTCTTATTTTATTACCTTTTCAAAAATCTTGCTTATCGAAGGTAGAAGGAAGACGGATCTATAATTTTTTATCTCGTTTGTTGCTCGCGATATAAGAGGATAATATGTCTCTGCATTTGACGGTCTTTGGAAAGACCCCAGAGTCAGGACATAGACCAAAAAATAGCTGACTTGAAACATAAGCTCTGCCGGTTGCATAGGAACTTTTTATAAATTTCCAAAATTTCAAAAGCCGGCTTAAAAAGCTAATGTCTTGAAAACCTCATCGAGGGCGAAGGAAAGCTGTGCGACAGTTACTGGAAATTGAGTTAAAATAATTGCTAGTGATCCCATTTCAAATAATCTGAACATAAGGACCCATTATGCTGATGACTTTCCATTCATCTCAAAGATTTCCTCTCGCCACTTTATACTTAAACACTTACTATATCTCCTTGTAACTTTTGGATGCCTTTCACCTCTTGTTTTATGTACGACCTTCCGGTTCATTATTCAAAAACATTCCCCAAAGTCTAGACTAGACGCCCGCATCATGCGCCCGAAAGCCACTCAAGAATCAAAATCTCCAATCCAGCTCGTGGTCCTAAACCCGCATCTATCAAAACGTTTGCGGTGAAATCTGATTTTCCATCAATCAATCGAGATAAAAAAAAAAAATATCAGACAAAACCCAGTCAAATCTCGTGGCTATGTCATTTGTGGTTATCAGAATTGCCTCCGCGGTGCATGCCAGTCACAACACATATATTCCCCAATAAACCGCAACATTTTAATGACACACAACGCAAGTGCACGACTGACGGAGGGAGCGTAATGTATAGTATACAAATGGTCTCCATTTCACCCCCTGTCATGTCAGATATCGCATTTCATCCTCATGCCCGTTTGGACTACGGGTTTTGGCTATACCGCTGTGCACTGTTGCACATGCTGCAACTTCTCTTGGGTTAATTAATTCCACAGTCATTTGCATTTATTTTGCTTTTCTTTATCGTCATTTTGGTTTTACGCGATTTTTTTTCCTTGCCTCATTTTTTTCTTGTAGTTAGTCAGTCATCGGATTTCATAAAATCAACGAAAATATTTGCAAATGTCATCGAATAATGACCGAGTTGAGTGGATGTTTGAACGTTTTTGTTTGATGTGATTCGGTTGTGTGTGGATGATGAAAGGTTTGATTGACGATGACGATGGTGTGTATGGCAGACAAAGCCGAAGACTGGAGTCGGAGTTGAAAGTGTGTTTTAGAATGTCGACTATGATGGCGAAAGCCCGGGTCTGTTTTTATGCTAAAATTGTTGTTTGGAGGCTGTAGAAAGTTACATGGATTATGGAGTAATTATGACAGGGTGACCGATAGCTCCCACATCTTGATCGACGGACTACTCGGATAAGGGATAAGTTGAAAATATTTCTAGCTTTCACTAGGCATGGGGTTTTTGGGAGATATGTCTGCGTGGGCCAAAATCTGCGAGATCAATTGGTGCTAATATGACTTTAATGATTCCGCATGCGAGCATGTAAATTGTGTTTTTTTTTTTTAGAGGTTTAGTTTTTAAACTGGAAATACTGTTTCTACAGATTGTCAATTTGACTGTTAACTTGAGGTTAGTATCTACAATATGTTTTACTATCTTACAGCGAATGGATGAACACCAAAAAACACAAGCAAATTATGCAAGCTTGTTTTGAAAACCGTGGTTCAGTACGCCAAACTTAACGTGCGCTTAAGGTCCACATAATCATCCCTCTAAGCAAGTTATTCGAATCACCATGAATCGATTTCGCACCACATACACTCTAGTGGATAAAACGCCTGTCCAAAGACGACAAACAGTGCGAAGAGGAGAAGTTATTCTCTTTGTGGAGCGCAGTGTTGACGAGAATCCTAAGAATCCTAAGAAAACGCCATCGTGCACAGCAATTGGAGCTATGACCATCCACTTTAGGGAAAATTTTACAGAAAGATCTTGGCTTTAAGGCTTATAAAATCCAACTTGTGCAAGAATTTCAACCGCGTGACCATTATAGACGTCATGGGTTCGGTGAATGGGCCGAAACAACGATTCAGCTTGATCCTCATTTTCAATGCAAAATGTTATTCTCCGATGAGGCCCATTTTTTGGTTAAATGGACTCCGAATTTGGAGTGGGGAAAACCCAGAAGCCTTTGTCAAGATGCATTTACAAATATTAAAACTCCCTGTTTGGTGTGCTTTATGGGCTGGTGGAATCATCGGCTCATATTCCTTTAAGGACGATGCCAGCTAACTTTTTCGTTTCTCAGTTAAATGACACTGACGTGACAGAGCTTTGGTGTCAACGAGATGGCGTAACATCCCACAGGGCGCGCGACACCATCAACTCATTGCTGGAAATATTTGCTGAACGCAAAATTTCGAGTAATGGACCTATGAACTGGCCTCCACGATCCTATGATCTCACATCTCTAGATTACTTTCTTTGGGGCTATGTGAACTTTTTTTTATATTTGTTTGCTTATGTCGATAAACCAGAGTCGTTGGAAGATTTGGGATTCCACATTCGCCGTGTTATAGCTGATTTACGGCCCCAGTTGCTCGATAAATTTGTAGATAATTAGACTTCCCGATTGCGCTTCATTCAAGCTAGCCGTGGCGCGCATATGCCCGAAATCATATTCAAGCATTAATGGCATGAAATTATCTATTAAATGAATCTAATGTCTTAGACATTAACATTAGCTTCAAGTATTTTATTTTGTTTGGATTTATATAACTCTAAAAAAACACCTTGTAGATTGTAAATCATCCGCCTTCAGAAAGTAACTTTTAATTTTAAATCAGTTTTCTATCAAAGGCTGTAAATACCTTATTTTTTGTCGTATTCAGGTGGGGTATTCCATCGATCACTCTACATTTTTATTTGGAGCCACCAACCTTTTTCGGTCTGGTTTGAATGTCATTTACTCTCATCAGTGATATGACTGCTTCCCAACCCAATTCCTCTAGGTCATCCTATATGGCACAAACGATTTTAAAATGGTGCAATCACCTTAGTCCCAAAAACACGCGATTTTTACGAAATTGCCAGATTTTCGCCCCCGTCTCACCAGAGTAATGTGGCTCAGTGGTGAAATTGTTGCCTTTGGACAAGCAAGTTGTCGAAATCTTATTTCTACAGAAGGGTACTCCTCTGCATCTGACCTTTCTAATTGCATGCAGTCCTAGACTAAATTTGTATAGCTATGTGAATCACTCTACCCCTGTTCCTGAACCGAATGCAATCCTCCCTTATCTCCGACCCCAAGTATTTCTTCCCTTTCATTAATACAAAAAGAAAAACCGATAACTATCTTAAATTATATAATACTGAGCTATATTAAATTTTCTCAATGACTCTTCCAACAAATCCGAAATAATCGCCAACTTCTTTGCTCGTTTCTTCAGCCAATCACTCATCGACCCGATCACAAGTATTTTGATATTTGAAAGACTGCCCCAGACTTTCGATTGCCAACCACTAATCTAGTCGAGTTTGTTTCATAATCTTTGTGTGCACGCGAAGCCGGCAAAGAAGTAGATTTTAACTCCTCTGACTTCAGCAAAGCATTTGACAAAATGTCTCATCAAATTATTCTCCCAAAGCTCACTGACCTCGGTTTCCCTCCCGGTTTTATCTCATGGATCAAATCTTATCTAGAAGATCGTCAATATAACGTTATTTTCGGATATTCTATCTCTGATCCAATTAATGTTACCTCCGGTGTCCCACAAGGTGGTCCATTGATATTTATTCTAACCATTAATTATGTTGACGGCGTTATTCTGAACTCTCATCCCTCCATCTATGCCGATGATATGAAAATATTAAAACACATATCTTCCCTTGATGACTCGTGTTCTCTCCAATCAGACCTTAACAGGTTCACTACTTGGTGTCAAAAAAAACAAACCATCTCGAGCTCAATGTCAGTAAGCCATCACTTTCTCCCGCAAGCGCTCTTCCTCACCATCCAGAACCTACATTATTCGTAATGAAACCGTTCCCCCTGTCAACCTCTGAGTTAAACTAGGGGTCATTTGTGACCGTGAACTTAACTTGCCTTCATGTCGATAACATTATCAAAAGGTCCTTCTCTTACGAATCCCACACTAAGCGAATTACGGCCATTCAACGTTTATCCGCTTTGCCCTTCGTGGCCTTCCCTAGGCTGATCCCCTTAATTTACAACCTTATACGGATCGTCTAAATGAATCAACCTCCAACCCCTTAAAGAAAGACGCGATGTTGTAGATATTCTTTTTATTCACGACCTTTTCAACGGAACATTGACCGCCCCACATGATTCCCCTTAACACCAACCCACTCACTCATCGCACAAATTATGACTACCACGACCCAATTTCCAGAATGCTGCGTAAAGCTAGCATCAATCTTTTCGACCTTAACATCAAACAATCCAGTATTAAAATTGCCCTATACCACACCCTTCAATCTCTCCTTAATTGTCACTTAGTTAATAAGTTAATTAAGTTTTTTTTTCATTAAGGCTTGCATTAAGCTAACAATGTGCCCCTAAAAATGTTCGTGGACATTATTAGCAAATAATATAACCATTAAGGGCCCCACATGACTACCTTGGGGAACACCTGATCATTTTTTTTGTGTAATTAAAAGTTTAATGAAACAGATAGGAATGAGGGCCTGCGAAGGAGATGAAGCCCTTCCTAATAAAAGAAAACCCGTAGGAATAGATTTGACCTCCTTGGGGGAACGGCTAACTTGAACTCTGCTCCAATTCCAGTTTCCTATCTAAAAGTGAGTTAAAGCTACAATAGATTTGGAAATACTGCTTTAATTCAGCCGCTTTTTGGTCGAGGTTTTATCATCCACATTCAATCGCAAGCTTAAACTCATATTGCCGCAGTTTTTACTGGCATGTCCTACCTCTTAATCCAATAGTTACTGGCATTAGCTTATTAGGAAAACTACTAAGCTCATTTCTTAACTTGAAATGTTCCTTTTGTCCCAAACTATGATCTTTAAGGCGTTATTGCTGGCCTGAACTTTTACAGACATAAAGACGATTTTTATTATTTTTTTTATCTTCTTCTATCTAACAAATCCTGCCTTACTCCATACATACATTCCAAACACATCCTGCGCCCATCTTTAGCTTATCCTCTTTATCCTTCTCTACAAATACCTTATTAATGGCATTCCTTTTGAAAACTCCCAAAACTCCCCGAATAACGACATTTCATTTAAAATAATTGGCCAACCCCTCCCGATTTTCCCGTCAAAAGTCCTTTTTCAACCGCAAACGTACAAACTGCAAATCATATCCTTGCTCCTTACCCATTCACCATCATCCATCCGCTATTCAACAATTCCCCCAGCGAACAAGTGCGTCTGGTTGCCGGTTCTCTCACCATAAATAATCGCCTCGTGTATCCTTTTCGGCGAAATTATCTCTTTCTCAGTTCTTGGTCGAATTCGTGTGCTCCGGCGTCTGATCCAATAAACGCGATCATAACTCACGTAATAATCTTGAATAAATGTTATTGTGGCTTCGGTTGTCTTGACGAGGAATTTCAAACATCCTCACGCCCCGTCGACATGCGGATGGGGCGGATGGCTACAGAATAAGTGTAAAAAAGAAACTTTTATAATCCCAAAAGTATTTTACCGAATCCTAGACGTGGATACGGTTGTTGCTTAGAAACTAACACGGCGATTCGTACTGCGTCATGCATCTTTGGCTCTATTACTTTAGGTTGTAAGTAGATATTGTAGCCCATTCTCCGTGGGGAGTATTCCCTCTTTGTGTTGCTCTCACTCTCTCTATCGGGTGTTGGCCGCAGGGTTCTTTAAAGTACCGTCAAATCTTACTTCATATCTGCGTAATAATATCTTTTTTCTGTGTGTTTTATTGTCTTCATTTCAATTTTATTTCCCTTTGTCCTTTTGCGTGGGAGATCGAAACATGGAGTGATTTGGTGTTGGAAATGATGAATGAGAAAAGTTGGTGGCAATCAGGATAACGTTGGAATAAAGTCGCATCCTTTGCAATCACATTGCCCTCTGTCCTTGACAGTTTATTTTTGAGGCTCCTTTTACGACTTTAGGTTCTAGTCAAATATAGCAACTTCGAAAGGTATTCAAGTGACTCAGTGTGCATCCTATTTGGATTATAACCTCTGAATTCATACAAAAAAAATAAAGTGCTTGGACCAAGCCTTGTGGACCTATTTTAAAGGTGTTAAAGGGCTGAAATGTTTTAATATTTCCAGCTAAATGATGGTCAAATATGACTCTGTTTCCATCGTATTATTAGAACTAACTACTTAACCCACACAAAAAAAGTAGAGGGTTTAGGTCCAATAATATAACCTTGTGGTACTTCTTCTTCTTCTTTTCCTTTTTTCCGGCGTCGTTATGGTCAGAAGTGTAGGGCCATAACCTTCCCACTTAACTGCATTCCTATTGGTCCGCTTGTGGGGTCCGCTGGTTTGACCTCAGAAAGCAGCGGCAGGCTTCCCGGTTTGGAATTACTTCATCGCTGAGGCCAATCAAATGCTGGTGTTTTTGCATTTGTTTGCACCAATTGTTTTTCGGCCTGCCTTTTTTGCGTGTTGAAATTGGAACGTTGATTGATATCGCCTTTTGGACGGGGTTCAAAGGATCTCTCCTTTGAACATGGCAATACCAACTGAGTCGGTCGCGCTCTATCTTTCTTGTGATCGTTTCTTTTACGTGCAGGCTTCCTCGGATCTTTGAACTTCTAATTCTGTCACGCTTTGTTACTCCCGCTGTCATGCGAAGCATCTTCATCTCAGCTGCCGTTAATTTGCTCTCATACTTTTTGTGCATTGTCCAGCATTGTGAACCGTATGTGAGCGCCGGACGTACAACTGAAGTGTAGAGTCTTCCTTTCAGCTTAGGGGGCGTTTTTCGATCACAGAAGATGGCGGAGTTTTCCCGCCACTTCATCCACCCTACGCTTACGCGATGGTTGATGTCGTCATCACAAGTTGCTTCTCTGTTAATCATAGATCCCAGATATTTAAACTTTTCACACTTGGGAAGCACTCTTCCATTCAAGTAAATGTCTGGAATAGGCTGATGAGGGTCAGAGAACGGGCAGCACAGATACTCTGTCTTCTTTGAACTAATACGATACCCGTGTCCCTCGAAAATGTCCACCCACACATCAAGTGCTCGTTGTAGGGACGCCTGATCATCACTTATAATGGCTCCATCGTCAGCAAAGAATAGCTGGTGCACATTGGGGTCCGTCACTTTTCCTTCAAGCAAGCAATCAAGGACTGCTATAAAGAGCAGTGGGCTGAGGACGCTCCCTTGGTGTACACCGACTTTGATTGCGAACTGTTCGGTGACTCCTGCGGCGCATCTTACTCTTGTCGTTGCTCTCTTGTACATGTCCATGATCACTCGCACGTAGGTTTCTGGAACTCCTTTTTGTCTTAGCGCTACCCATAAAAGATCTCTTGGTTGGCGGTCAAAGGCCTTCTCGAAATCAACCAACACCATATGCAAGTCCTTTGACGAATCACGATGCTTTTCTATCATGACCCTTATACTTTGGATTGCATCTGTTGTTGATTTACCCGAGACAAACCCGCACTGGTCATCAGATAGTCGTATTATTTTCCGCAGTCGGCTATCTAATACCCGTTCAACGATCTTCATGGTGTGCGACATCAGCTTGACAGAACGGTAGTTATCACAATTTCGCGTATCACCCTTTCCTTTGTGCAAAGGAAGAAGATAGCTTTCCCTCCATTGATTAGGCATAGTGTCGCCTCTCACAAGTTTGGAGATAAGAACCATGAGCCATCTAGACCCGATGTCTCCCATCTTTTTCCAGAACTCAGAGGGTATCCCGTCCGGCCCAACAGCTTTTCTTTTCTTGGAGTTTTTAACCGCGTATCGAACTTCTTCGACTGTAATGTCGGATATTTCGGCATGATTCGGGGCGGCTCTTGGAAAGTACAGTCGGGGAAACTGTTCGTTCAGAAGTTCCTCGCAATACTGTCGCCATCTGTGGAGAATTTGTTCGTCTTCCACAAGGAGTTGGCCTTCAGCATTGTTAATAAACTTTGGGAAACGAATCTCCTGAGCATTTCTTCTTCTCTGGGCGGCTATCTTAAAGATATTTGCTCCTTTGTTCAAATTAGTAGAAGAGCACTTTGACCAAGCTTGGAAAGCCATTTTCTTTTCGTGTATCACTGCTTTGGCTGCGTCTGTCCACCACCAGGTTTCTTTTGCGTGTTTGCAGGGGCCTTTAGATGTTCCGCGCAGTGATTTGGCTTTCTCCAGGCCAGATTGTTGTAGGGAATCCCACATGTCTTGTGCTCTGCACTCCTCATTACCGACCTCATCGATAATGGACGAGAAGATGAGCTTATACCACTTGATTCTCTCAGACACCTTCGTTTGCTGCTTTGACTTCTTAGTCGCCTCCATAAAAAAATTCAGTCAGGAGGAGACGGTGTTGAGGGGCGATCGCGTCTCCCAGGATCACTTTGCAATCTTTAACTCGTGGCTTCATGAAACTGGATACCAAATGATAGTCTATTTGAGTTTCATTTCCGCCGCTGCTATAAGTGATCAGGTGCCGGCTTTGTTTGACGAACATGGTATTTAACACTATAAGACCGTACGACTTGCACATGTTTAGGATATCTTCACCTGAAGAGTTCCTGGTGCCGTATCCCAGCCCTCCGTGGTAGTCTTCATAGTCTTCGCTTGTCTTCCCGACATGTTCGTTTAAATCTGCCCCAACAAACAAAAGCTCTTCCTTTGGGATGATTTTGACAAGATTGTGAAAATCTAGCCAGAATGCATCTTTTTCTTTTTGTTCGCATCCTACTTGAGGGGCATATGCGCTTACGATGTTCCACACCTCACCATGCATCACCAATTTGAGAGCCATCAAACGGTCACTGGACTTTGAAATGGTTAAGACGTTGATAAGTAGCTCTGCCGCAAGGATGATGGCGATTCCGTTTTTTCCTTGTTCCAATCCATCGTAAAACATCTTGTAGGCTTTTGTTTTAACGTCCAAGAACCGTGCCCGATTACCGGTGTTTCGCCATTTCGTCTCTTGTACGCACAGGATGTCTACTCGCCTTCTAACCATCATTTCTTCAAGCTCATAGCTGCGACCACTCATGCTTCCAACGTTCCAACTCGCGACTCTTAAGTGTGGCTTACGCCGTTGCATTACTTTGCTATCCCCCGGAAATCCTATAGCTCTCACCCGAGCATTGCTGCTCGTCCCAGGATCACGACCATTAGTAGTGCCTGGCGGGGTAGTGCTTTTCCTTTTAGCGTTATTTTCCATAATGCTACGGTTTGACCGTTTTCTTTCTTCCCTTCCTTTTTGACACGGGCATGCTCCAGATTTTTTTTTTTTTTTTTATTGATCTTACTCTTACAACACCGGTGATCTCCAGTCGTGTCAACCCACTGATTTGCATGTACACTTGTGGGGCAGTTTAATGGTGTTATAAGTGTCCCTAGGCTCACCTTGGTGTTTTCTAAATTGCCTAGATGTGATTTTTGTTTACCTTGGTTTTAATCGCCTTTTACGACAAGCGAGAGGTATCGCTGCAGGGATATTCTTAACCCGTCCCTGCACAGGTGATAACCTTGTGGTACTTCTTTAAAGAAAATATTTCAATGCTGAAATGTGTTAGTATTTTCAGCTAAATGATGTGACTATTTTCCTATCGCGTTTAGGTCTACTTGGAACTTATTTTAAAAGTCTTCTCAGGCTGAATTGCGTTAGTCTATCTAGCTCAATGTGGGCAAATGTTGCTGTTACAACTGCTGGCATTGGAAGATTAATGGTCTTCGTTTTAATATAAACATGTATTTGATCGCCTCGATCTTTTTAGCAACATCCCAATCATTAACACTATATTTAATGATGATATTTTCAATTCTAATGCTCTACAGCTAAACTTTGATTTGGTATTGTGTAATCTTGATAGTTGTCTGTACCTATCGGATTTGATATTCAAGTGACGACTATAACCTGGTTATAAATTCTACTCTAATAGAAATGAATCGTATGCTGCAGGTGGAGTCGGAATCTTTGTGCGAGATTCGTATGAATGGGAAATTGAAGTGGGCGCGTGCGGATGTATGTACAAAAGATCACCTCTAGCATTAACACTCGTCTTGATTCTCTTTGTGTCTACAGGTTTCATTGTCTGCCTCGTCAATAATTTTTGAATGATTTTTCTAATTTCTTTTTAATCAGAAAATGGCACATCTCATCATATTAGGTGATTTCAATTAAGATTTTTTAACCTATAGTGCTGTTCCAGACACGTACCTATCGCTTCCAGCAGAACAAGGCTTAACATCTTTCATAAATGAATCTATTCAATACTTGTCCTGATCATGTTCTTGGTCGTTTTATGGAAAGAACATTGAAACAATGTTCACGTTCAAATCACGGTTCACTGCATGACGGGTATTGTGCTTAGCAGTTTAAGAAATTTGAAGTGCGTTAGTCATTGCTGTCTAATGAGATTTTGATCTGTTGTGGCTGTGGCTTTATTTAATACGTTGATTGATCATATTGAAGCTTTTAACATTAGAATGGTTCACAAGAAGTCGTATATGAGACTTAAGCCTTGGATAAATCGTACTCGCTTACAAAACCTAAAACTTAAAAACAAAACTCCACAAAAAATGTAACAAATATTCACAAATTTTAGAAGAATAATTCAGAAAGTTAACATGGAAATTCGAACGAGCCGTGATAGTTACTTTAGCTTTAAATGGGTAAGAGAAATTCTAGAAAGGAATGGGAAATTATAAACAACTTCCCAAAAGACTATAGACCATAGTTGTGTGAGATGAAATTAGTAGATCATAATACAATAGCCAATGCTTTTAATGACTTCCCTTGGGCAAATGTCGATGGCTACTACTGAACTGTGTTCTGTTAAGCTGTTAAGCACTATCAAGTCTCTTAATCACAAGAAATCTTGTGGTAACGATGACGTTTTTAAGATAACATTTAAGAATAGCGCCTATATTTGATATTTTATTAACCTTTTTAATCCTAATGTTACCACTGAAAAAATTAAAATGTGCCATCGTGGTACTACTTCTCGAAAGAGGTTACAAGAAGGATAAAAATAGCTGTAACTAGGCCGATTTCCTTACTACCGTCAAGTTCTAAAATTTTTGAAAAGGCTTTAAAAAGAGAATATGGCATTTCTTAAATAGTTTTAAGTTTAGATTTACATAGGGCCTTTCAACTGGAGGTGGAAGATTCTGGATAAAATGAACTTCGAGGTTTTTAATGCTATCTACATATTCAATAGGATCAAAATTTAGGCACAATTGTGGGATCGTTTCAATAGTTCTACGGCCGGTTATGATTATAGCTTTGGTTTTGGAAGGCTAAAGATTAAGACTATTATTCATATATTTTGTTCAGTTCCCTATTTATTATATTTGTTGTTAATGTCTCGTCCGATTTTGGAAACAAGAACCAAGAATTTGTGCTATATTGTCAGTGTAAATGTTATGTTCACAGTTTGTTATACGTTTCGTGATGTCGTTTATAAATCACGTAAATAAAAGTGGTCCACATACAGATCCCTGAGGAATCCTAAAAGTACAAGGCAAAAGGAGGAGTATTAAGTATTGTGAGATACACATTGTGAGTGATTGAGAAGGAACGAAAATTGTGTTTAACGTTTCTACAATTGAATGCCTTTGAGAAGTCTATAAAAAATCATCAGGCTCAAATAGTTGTTATTCAAGACGGTACGTAGATCATCACATATCTTATTAGGGCTGTGGTGCAGGTGAGAACCGAAATTCGACTGGTATTTGGCTATAAGTTTTTTTTTTTATCGTTAAGTTGGGTTTTGATTTCCTAGCTTAATATTATTTAAAAGATATCCAGAAATATTCGAAGGCTCAGGTAAACCGCCGGACCTTTGCTATTTTCCAGAAAAAAGGGGGGGTTAAGATTGTGTCAAAAATATACGTAATATAGGGTTTTCCAAAAAGGACTTGACAACTTTTTTTTAAATAAAACGCAAACCATTTGAGATATTTCAAAAACTTTATTATCGGTTTGAAGTACAATCAAAACATTTATGAATGGAACTCCACTTCGTTCATATGGCCACCGCGAGCACGTTTGCAGTGATCGATTCGTTGGACCCAATTTTCGACGACTCGGCCACACATTTCGGCCGAAACGGCCGCTACTTCGCGTTCAATGTCGGCTCTGAGCTCTTCCAACGTCGTCGGCTTGTTGGCATAAACCAATTTATTTAACGTAGCCCCAAAGAAAATAGTCTAGAGGCGTTAAATCGCACGAACGAGGCGGCCAATCGACTGGCCCATTTCTTGAGATAACACGCTCATCAAACTTACACTTCAATAAATCGATTGTAACGTGTGCTGTGTGGCTTGTGGCACCATCCTGTTGAAACCACATGTCGTCCAAGTCCATATCTTCCAATTCGGGCCAAAAATAATCGGTAATCATGGCGCGATAACGCTGGCCATTCACAGTAACGTGACGATCGTTATCGTCGACGAAAAAATATGGCCCAATAACGCCGCCGGCATGCAAACCGCACCAAACAGTTATTTTTTGTGGATGAAGTGGTGATTCATGAAGCACATGTGGATTTTCACCCGACCAATAACGCATATTTCGCTTATTGACGAACCCATCGAGCCAAAAATGAGCTTCGTCACTGAAGATGATTTTGCGATGAAATTCATCATCTTGGCGCATCTTCTCCAGAGCCCAATGGGAGAACGTACGTCGCTTCAAATGGTCCATCGGCTTCAAATCTTGAGTCAGCTTGATCTTGTATGGGTGTAAATCAAGATCCTTACGCAAAATACGCCATAATGTGGTCTGAGCGATGCCCAATTCTTGAGAACGCCGTGGAATTGACTGATTTGGATCGTTTGCTACGGACGCCTGAACGGCAGCGATATTTTCGACACTTCGACCAATCCGTTGTCTCACTGACACGGCAACATCACGAAACGAATATGTAGACTCAAATTTTTGCACTAAGCTTGTTATTGCCTGTCTACTAGGGCGGGAATTACGACCGAAAATTGGAGCTAACGCTCTTAAAGTTGCGGTCACCGACTCCGAATTTCGGTAGAAAATTTTTATAATTTGCAGATATTGCTCGTTCGTGTACTTTACCACGATGAAAGTGATGAGTTTACTGAATAAATTGACAATGACAGTTCGATGATTAGTGAAAAGGTGCGTTCACAAATTAAATTCAAAGCTGTCAAGTACCCATTGGAAAACCCGTTATATGTAAATTATAATATATGTGAAATATAGTTAGGAATTTTTCTAAATTGCATATCAATGTTATCGGCACCTAGAATGGTTTTTGCAACATCTATCTTTCTTGTCAACTTGAAAGAGAGAAAAGTTCCTTCCTGATTTGTCTCAAATGAGAGAGGGCGCGGAGGACTTGATAACGCAGAGATGGATACAAATTTCTTGTTAACCCTTTCAGACCTGATGCTAAAGGACTGATTTTTTTTTCTCAATATTTGCGTTTCGCATTCTATGTGTCCTTCAACATTTTTCAGGACTCGCTCAATTGATACATGCCGGTCTCATTTCAAATCAAAATAACTAAAACTCATTTGATAGCTTTTTTAATTATTTTTATTTTTCAGTATGATACAGCCTGAAACTTTTTTTTTCTTCCGGCGAATGTTTGAAACCATCCAGTCGTTTTTCAGGACAGGGCTGGTCAGCTGGGCGGTAGCGTTTTGGTTGCGGAGCAGTTTCACCCTTGCCCGCTTCCGGTTCAGAGCTCCACTCCAAATTGTTACTTTTCGAATTTGCAACCAATGCTTCAGCTAATGCAAGTCGAAAACTAAGTAAGTGGTTTTCCGACTGCTCTGCAATCCTTTCGGTATTCCATCTAAGCATTGCAGCATGCGCGACAGCACCGATACGCTTCCATTTGTTGGTCGCAAATATCCACCCCTCCCATTGATTCGTTGTACTGCTACACTATGCTTGGACGTTTCACTTCAATTAACTTTTTTCTTTTTTGCACTAACGACGAACATCACTGACAGGACTGCATCCAAAAGCAGATGATGCCAATAAGGTCGATCATGAGTCATCCATTGAACAATCACAACTTTATCCTCAGGACAACAAAACTCGTCCATATATCTCCCCTTTTCATCTTTTTTTCCTCGGTCAGGTCAACCACTTTCACACGATTTTTCATTATCGTTGCAGTTCCAAAAATTCATGTTTCCAAAAGCTTATCCAGTAAGGACAATGTGGTAAAGTACCTGTCAAAAAATACTTTCGAAGCTTTTGGTAACGTTTGTACAAGGCACAGAACGAACGCAGGACCGAGTCCAATATTATCCTGGGGAAGAGGTGTGGTCTTGCCTTGATATATCTCAAAGTCGAGAACAAGTCCATCAGATGTCGTCAATATCTCGTTTTTTTAAACCAACACTCCTAGGTTTGTTGGATAAACTTTGGCGTACTGGACAACGCCCAGTAAATGGAATCATTTGTTCATCAATTGAATATCGTATATCGTCCATTTTCTTGTCGAGGAATTTTTAAGCATCAATAATTGGCTGAACTTTCCAAAAAAACATTTGCTATTTTTTTCTGCCTCACGGTCTACTAATGTCATCATTCGGAATTTTTTTTTTACAGGGCTCAAGGGTGTGCGCTCTTATGGTGTTTGTTACACAACCTGGACGGGGTGCAGATGGTTCCAGTCGAAGATGTTCGTTCATTACTCTCTGGGGGTGGTTGTCCTAGATAGGATTCGAGAGATTCGACTGAATTTGTCGCGTTGGTTATAGTTCACAGTACTTTTTTTGTTTCCATGCCATTAATGTGTTATATTGGAAATGTACACACAGAGTATGAATTTTTAAGTGATCTTATGCTGCGAGTGATATGATTTCGTCAGAATTTTTTATCATCTCTCATTCACATCTGATGTTGTTGAACAGTTTTTTCGTATAGGAGGTGTTCTTGGCTATGGATAGACTTGAACTACAGATCTTCTGCTCAACAGTCGATGATGATTACCATTGTACCACGGACCCCTTGCTATTATAGTAGATAGTCCTTTTTATTCCTACGAATAAGCGATGTTACTGCATTGCGAGCGACTTTGAATTTTCTTAGAAAGGCGGTGCACCCACATCGTTGTGACTAGGCGCACGATAGACTTAGCGTTTTGATGATGAGATCTGATGAGATCAGGAACTTCTTGTGTATAGCAATGTATATTATTCGTTACACTTTTTCGTACTGGGACATATTGTATTTTGTTGTTGATTGCCCAATTTCAGAATTCGTAGTATTTGAACTGTAGATTCCAATTCATGTTCTGACTTTTAATTAAAGAGAGATTCTAGATCCAGCTCTACCTGGAAGTGCAACTACCTTTAAAAGGAGCATATCGTGATGTGAAAATGCAGAAGCTAATTTGCTTCTTTGATCGTTTTTCTTATGATAGTAAGAACATTATGATTTGGATCACCACAAATCACAATTTTGGAACATAAAGGGGGAAAGCTCTTCGAGGACATCTCTAATGTGGGAGTAATCTGCAACATCAGGCGCCGTATAAATACAACCACCATCACTTGGTAGTTCGACAAAAGCATACTCCACTAAATCATTTGGTTTAAATATCTTTTTGACATGGAAATTGTAATATTTTTGAATATAAATGGCAACATCTCCACCCCCTTTCCGTTGTTGTCCGCTCGAACAAGACGCGTATTATTAACATTAAACATCAATGGAACGCTTGCCCTTCTTTAACCATGTTTCGGAATGACAGAAAGTGGATATTACTAAAGCTTTCGACATAGTAAATCATAACAGTCTGTTGAATAAGACTAATGCTCGGTTTCGGGGTTTTATGTAAAATTGGTTTGATTCTTACCTTAAGGACAATATACGAAAAGGTAGAGTAAGTGGTTGTCTGAGAGACCCCAAGGTAATTTCTTTTCTTGGGGTCTGTTCTTGGCCCAATCCTCTTTTCGATAAACCTTTTCTATAGCTTTGCAGATGGCCTTGTAATTGCTACGGTACAAATACTAATCGTTTTCATTCGTTTGCTGATTTAACCATGTTGTACAATCATTTTGCACAAACTTGTAAAGGGTTTTGCAATAAGGGCGGTTAGATGTCGAAATGGAATAAAACAAGCTGTGTGTAAGGTATTAACAAAGTTTTTTTCTTTATTTGAAAGGCCCATATATGCAATTACGAATGGAATATGACATCATTCAAATGCCCGCCTCGGCTTCTTACGGTGGCACGGATTCGAGTGATTTAATTTTCAAAGACAATTCCGCGTAGACCCGCTTGAGTTTGAGCGATGGCGATGTTCACTTTAAGGGCATCGGTCGATTGTGAATTATTCGCATAAACCTGCGACTTCAGAAAACCGTACAAGAAAAATTGTGCGGAGTCAAATTGCATGAACTTGGTGGCTAATTCACGTCACCTCTGCGAGAGATACCCTTACCCTCAAATCGTTTATGCAGAATGTAAATCATACCGCCCACTGTGTGGCACGTAGCGCAGTCTTTCTGGAACCACATGTAGTTTAGGTCCATTTGGTTCAATTTGGGCCATATGAAATTGGTTATCATCGTTCGGTAGGGCTGGCCATTGACGGTGAGCCCCTTACCAACGTCGTTTTGGGAAAAGTACGTACCACTGACGCCGTCGAGTCAAAAATCCGTACCAAGCGGTAACTTTCTGAGGATGCATTGTCACTTGGTGAACCTCGTACGGGCTGGTATTGTCCCATATAAGGCAATTTCGCTTGTTAATACAGCCATTCATCCAAAAATGCGCCTCGTCGCCAAAGATGATATTTTGGCCAAAATGGGGGTCTCGCTTCGAAAACTAGTCAGCGAACAAACGGCGTTGTCTATGGTCATGAACTTTGAGCTCCTTGATCAATTGAATCTTATACGGGTGTAGGCCCAAGTCCCGATGCAAATTTCGCCAAGTTGAAGTCTACGAAAGGCCGAGTTCTTGTCCACGACGAGGAACCGACTGCCTTTCACGGACCACGGCGATGTTCTCAGCCGATCTTGCAATCTTTTGACGTACATATGTTGGCTGATTGATTACCGAACTGAAGGTCTCAAATTTGACCACCAAATGTTGAGAAGTCGTTTATGAAGGGCCACTACGTCTACCGTCAAATGCGTGCCGTCAGAAAGATGAAATGCTCTCCTCTTATCAGATTCTATGGTGCTGTTCAGGTTCTTAAAGACCTTGCTATATGCAAACCCCATTCTGTGATAGTTAAAACTTCAGCTGTATAATACCCCATTTTGTACCACTCATTTTAGAAACTTTTCTTATGTAGAAAAAACTTCTTAATCCACACACGAAAAGTAAAGTGCTTAGGTCCAAACATATAAACTTGTGGAATTCTTTTGGAAATTGTTGCAGGTCTGGAATCTGTTAATATTTCCAATCGAACTCTACCCCCAACATACTTAAATTGAATCTTCGTAATCCCTATAAAGGGTGATATTGTTCTGTGTGGTTTTTCAGTGTTCTATTTTTGGCAGCTTGCGCGTTGCTCGTGACGTTAACATTTTTCCATTTCATCATGTAAAGACTTTGCCCTGACAATGCTTAGAAATTATTGATTTTTTTTTTTTACCAAAATTCGTGGTCAGTAAAAAATGTTTCTCGCTCATTTCGATCATTACAGTCGTCAATTGGCCTACTGAGCAAGTAATTCTATCCGCACTGACCACCTCTCTCATCAATTGCACGCTATTGGCAGAAATTGGGATTGTGTTACTCGATTATGTGGAAGATTTTATGCAAAGATCTTGGTCAAAATACTTCTAAAATACAGCTCGTGCAAGAACTGAAGACGTGCCAGAGCGTCGGATTTTCTTTGAGTGGGCTTTAGAAAAGCTGGAGGAAGATCCGCTTTTTTTATCAAACAGTTGTCTTTAGCGGCGAAGCTCATTTACGGTTGAATGGGAATGTCAATTAACAAAACTGCCGCATTTGTTCCGAGTAGAACAACGTTACCATCAATGACGCGCACTATCCTTTCAATGATTTCGAACGTTTTTTTTGCCTGAACCTGGATGACATAAGGCTCCGGAAAGACGGCGCTTCATGCCACATAGCACGAAAATGGATGGACCAATTGAGAAATGACTTAGGTTTATATCTTGTTTTGTATCAGTGAATAGGCCGGTTAGATGGTGGACTCTGACGCTTTTAGACAATTTTTTATGACAATACATGAAATAACTCGTCTATGACAGCGTCAACTGCAACCTTGAAAGACATTAAACGGGTTATTAACGTAAGAGATTATTATTATTATGACCGGCCATTTGGAACTCGGCAGCTCAAAGCCTTGTTAATAACCCTTCGTCATGCGTCCCTGTCATGACTCTGTTCCTTTCATGTCTCGTTGTTCTTTTCCACCTCTTCTTAGTCCACATTTATACTGCCCGCCGTCAACTGCGTTCCCTTCCTGGGGATATTTTTCCTGTGGGATTTCCACTCGTTATTCTTTTGACTGTTCGTCCAGTGTCCATTCGTTCTACATGTCCAAGTATATGAACTTCTGGAACTCCATTAAAAAGCTAAAATGTGTTAATATTTCCAGTTCAATCTCAGTCAAATGCAATTCTGTTTCCAACACAGTTTAGACATTTTTAATCCACAAAAAAAAAAAGTGAAGCATTTGGGTCCAAGCATATAACCATGTGGAACTCCTTTAAAAAATGTTACAGGGCTGAAATATTATTAGCGAGATACCAATATGATCGAAAAAGTGACTCAAATTTGGACTTTGGGTATTTTAAAAAGTATTTCACTTCCAATTAAGTTTCATTCCCAAGGGTGGAGAATGCGGTGTGATTATATTAACACCGTAATCAAAGGTCCGATTCGAAAGTCCTAACAAAATTTCCTAAACGTTGCAAAGAAACCCCAAAGCAAAGGTATACATACGTCAAGCTCGATGTTGTTTTATTGAAAAAAAACAAGATAAGTGCAAAGTGGGTAATACAAACTGGGTTAATCGCAATCGTTTTTCGAAAGACACTTGGCCAATTGGTACCGGGGCAATGGTAGCAGCAGGTGTTGAGCTCCCAGGCGTGGTGTTAAGCGCAAAGAGAAGGCCTTACAAATGCCATTCTATTAAACCCAAATAGCAGTTTCCGAGCTGTTAATTAAGGTGGAAGTAAAACTTTATTAGTTGCGTCCTAATTACGACTTCTGAGTTCGAACTTTATATGATCGTCAATTTGTCATGGGTACACCTTTCACTACTCCGCTAGCTGAACAGCTTTCTCTTCGTGTTGTTCCACATTATCTGCTTCAACTTTGTTGAAATCTTTTCATGAAAGCCATATAAGTCTCTAGAGTTGTGAGATCTGAGTGAATAAACCCTTTATTTGGCCTTGATCTCGTGCCCTTGTTTCTGCTCTTACAACTCATTGCATAATGAATGGCCTACCTAGGCCACTGTAGGTCAGAGTGTGTAACTCTGGTTCGGTTGGTACCCTCTATGTACTTGCCACACCCCAGGCAGGCTGTAAATAATGCCTCCTGACACTTTATAATATCAAGCAACACCACCTCGTATCGCTAATCTATTCCGCCTTTTCCTGCTCAGTTCGAATCTCCACAACAAGCGCATACCGCTCAAGGCATCGCGCTCTTTAACCTCATTTCCAATTCCAAAACAAATCGAACGCGAACGACACGCGTAATAAGCTACTGCAGCACCTGGGAATGCCAACGGCCCGAAAACACAACACGGTCTTGTGTGCCGGATAGTGGGCGTTCGATACAGTGCCACCCACTTTCTTTCACCACTCCACGTACACACATCGGATGATTTATCATACAGTTGCCAAACCTTTTTGCAAGTCACCAATCGATGATCTCCAATGGCCCGGTTACATCAGCAGTCTTAGCTGCAGCTGTATCTGTCAAAATAGGGAAACGTCTTCGTCGCACACACACAGCCCATGTGCGGTACGAATGGAAGTGGCCTAGTCGTCTTGTCTTATCAAGCCCCGAGGACATTTGGCTATGCTTTATGAGCTCTACACCTGTTTTTATGGCCAGAAGTTAATTGCATTCGCGTGTATACCTGTGTCTGTGCAACTGTGGGAAATAGTAAAACTTTATTGACTCGTTAATTTGGCTAGTCAAGCAAGCGGCCTGGCAGCCGGCGAGCGAGCTGATCTTGATTCAAGCGAACTCGTCGTCGAGCAACGGGGGACATGCGCGCAACCAGCAGGACACCCATCAGCAGTCGTGACTCTGTCACGGTGACATTAGATGTGACAGAGTCTTCAATAGTCGCGAACTAGGTGCTCCGTGCTCGGTGTGCTCCTACCCCTCCAAGGCCTCGGCACTCATGATTCAATGTGCCGCTCTCTGCTAGTTGTACGGTTAAATGTTGTACGATAAAGCTAATGCTAATCTTTTATACGACCAGTAATAATAGCGCAACGTGGTGGAACATGCAATTTGCTTTGTTGCTTTGTGGAAACATTCTGCGGAACTGCAGAGGTACAGATATAGAGCGAAACACTTGTTTGTTGCGTCGTTCCCAGTAGCGAGTACGGTGGACCGTGACATGCGAACGTGGGGCGATGCTGGTAGTGGTGATACTATGGCTTTATCTTTGATAATTTAAGACTGCTATTGTTGGTTGCCGCCGGAGGCAGTAGTGGTCGCATGAATCATGCTCGATTGCTTGTTGTACTTTAATGCCATTAAAGTGTGCTTTGTTTGAATCGCCCTCATCATGAACTCTAACTAATACAATAATTCTCTCTCTTTACAGCTCCTCAGCTCACTGGCCACCGACTTGGATATAATGCTAAATGACCTTCGGTCATCACCCAGCTCACGTCTCCTGCCATCATCAACCAGCACTCAATCATCGTCATCTCCCTCGCCTGCTACTGTCGGCGGCGGGGCTCCACCCAACTCCGCATTCTATCGCAACAATCAACCTGTGCAAATAATTCCATCTCAGTCCGTGTCAGCGACAACTACTACTCGAGTTGCGTCGCCTATTCCGTCACATCGTTACCATCACTACTACTATCAACAGCAGTATCAGTCGCATCGTCTCAATCAAGACTTCTATCAGCATTTCCAAACCTCCAGTTCGAATCTTCGTTCAAATGGTCTGCGGTCAGGCGTTGCACATGCACCTGCGTCATCAACATCATCCACCGCCCATCATACGAGTACCGGCCGTGCATTGACCACAACGAGTTCCAGCCATCATCAGACATCATCCGTGTCCACGACAATATTGGGGTGAGTTTTGTACGCTTCGTATTCTTTCAACATATCCTCTTCTCCTGTCCCATAGCATCTGTCCGTTGAATCTTTTATGCGCGGCAATGTTGGTGGTCAGCAATTACTTTTCGGGCAAAGCCGACTGTCGTGTGTTGACTGTAGGCGAACACGTTCAATTTTCAACTTTTATTGCACTTTTATGGGGTCGAACGGTGATGCGGTATTCCATGTCCTGTTCTGTCTGGATTCTGTCGTCTTCCCAGTCTCTATTAAGGTTGGACAATGAATGGTTTATTTTCGTAGTTCGTGCATTATTGATGATGAATTGAGCGTGAAAAGTTCCTTACACTATCGCCAGGACGAGTTGGAGTACGTGCTACGTGTTGGGGGTTGTTTACGATTGGTTTTAAGGGTTGTTCATAATTTGTCTTCTCGTTACACGTACTGCCGCGTAATCCTTTTAGTTTGTTGGAAGAAGTTTTTTTTTAACTTTGCTTCAAGTTCGTTCCTTCCTCTATCAATTGCTTGAATTTCCGGTCAATGAGTAGAACCAGATTGTGAAACAAGATCGCAATTAAAGCTTTGTTGCGGGTTCCGAAAGTTTTATTGGCTGTCGTTTTTATTTTTGTAAAAGTCAGAGCCTTTCGGACTGATTTCATTTTCAAGCAGCTTGAGTTTTGAGTCCCTTCTGTAAGGATTTTGTATCCCAGGTTTGAAAAAGCTTTTAAGGTCGCTTTCGACTAGGATTTCGACGTTCACTATACAATTTGCTACAACGATGATAGGGAAATGGACTTCGATTCCCAGTCCAACTCTAAAGCTGTATATCCAATGTCTGTTTATTGAACGTGATCAGAGGTCTTTTGATGACTCACTGTCATCATTTTGTATGTGCCGTCAGAGTAGAGCTAAATTTCAATGCATTGCACCAGGTGGTGCTTGATATATGGTAAAAGGGAATGGTAGAGGATTTTTTTGCACTCGATTATTGTATAATTCGCAATAATTTGTGCTGATGGTGTTATTTTAAAATAATGCGAGTAAAATGCGGACTACATACTACAGTCCAATACACTTGTCATCCCTGGGTCCTTGGACGGATGATAACCTGTGTTACATTATCAACATTTTTCTCACTATGGCTTGGCTCACTATCTTCTTGGCTTGAACTCAATTGCGGCCAGTTGTTTCCAGTGATTATGGCTCCAACTGTTTGCGCCATCTTAGATTCGGTCGTCCTCTGCTGCGTCGTCCCTCAGGTTTTTATTCGAAGACTCTTCGGGCTGGAGCTGTGTTGTCCATTCGCTCTACGTGGCCTAGCTATCTTAGACGTTGGATCCGGAGATGTCGTACTAGGTCGATGTGGATGTACAACCCATACAGTTCGTCGTTGTATCTCCTCCACTCTCCGTTTATATAAACGGGACCATAGAATGAACGCAGAATTTACCTCTTCTGTTTTCGGTACGGTCCAGGTCTCTGCGCCATAAAGGAGGACCGGGATGATTGTGATTTATATAGTGCGACCTTGGTTTTTCGAGAGAGGGCTCTACTTCTCAATTGCCTCTTGAGCCCAAAGATGCAGCGGTTGGCAAGGGTAATTCTGCGTTTGATTTCAGCGCCGGTGTTGTTGCCGCTGGTCATTAGTGAGCCAAGGTAGACGAAGTCCTTGGCTGACAGCATATATTTGGTTCACCGAAAGACCCTTTTTAGCCGCTTCTGCTCAATGCTTTTGAACACTCCATTGACGCCTCAATTACCAATTACCACTTACGTCAATGTCATCCCTGCAAGCTATTGCGCAGACTTGAAATAGATCGTACCTCTTGTGTTGGCCAGCGAGTCTCGTATGATCTTTTCAAGCACGATGTTGAAGAAGTTACATGACAGTGCGTCACCTTGTTTAAATCCTTTTTTAACATCGAAGGTCTCGATTAATTCGCTACCGACCTTAATGGAGCAGCGGGAATTCTCCATTGTCATCCTGCACAATCTGACAAGTTTGGCAGGGATGTTAAAGCTAGACATGGCTCGGTATAGCTTGTCCCAATGCACACTGCGGCTTTAGATCGACAAAAGATGGTGTGTGTCGATATGGATTTGTTGGGTCTTTTCCAAAATCTGCCGCAGTGTGAAAATTTGGTCTTTTGTGAATATACCTTACCTGAAACCACATTGATCGGAACCTATTAGAGTATTCCCCAAAGGCTTTCACACAGTACGGCAAAGAAGATTTTGTACGCAATGTAAAGGAGGACTCGTAGTCTATATAGTTGCCGAAGTTATAGGGATCGCCTTACTTATGGACGGCAAACAATGCTGAGATTCCATTCGTCGGGCATGCTTTCTTCCAACCATATTTTACAGATGAGCTGGTGCATGCGCCCTAAAAACTCATTTCCAGCCGCTTTAAATAGCTCAACAGGCCTGTCTGTCCCGCGGCTTTCTGCGCCCGCGGCTTTGTCAGTTTTAAGCTTAATTTCATCTAGGTCGGGTGGACGGAATTCTCTTGTATTTTTGTCCGTTGCGAATGGATCATTCTGCCTGACAGCGGTACAAGAACTATCATCGCCGTTATACAGTCTACAGGATTGGGTTTTGCCCATTCCCATCGTCAGATTTGACTCGCCTACTAGTTGTCCGTCTGAGAAGCGTAAGCGTGAGAAAGGTTCTGATTTTGCATCGGAAAAAATGTGACCTCCTGAGAAGAGGATATGATGAGTGCACCGAATTATATGATTTGAACTCAGTTCAAATGGTTTTAGGGGCTTGTCGCTGATCAACAATAGTGGGTGATATGGCCTAAACTTGGACAGTCTTTAAAATGAAGTCATTCTTGCAAGACACCTTTGATTTGTTATACTACTACTCTACTACTACTTACCTGGCGTAGGGGTTACCGTGATCAAAAAGCGGTTCTCCCGGGGCGAGACTTGGCATTGCACATCCGGCTGAGGAGACCTCCGCGATTATTCCTAATGCGAATAGCTCGTGCGTGTAATTTTTGGTAGTCAGGGATGGCGTTCGCGCCGCCTTGACATATTTAAAATTAAAAAAAAAAAAGGGGGTGGTCGCGAAGACATAACACTCGCAGTATAAGATCACTTCATACTCTGTGTGTGCCTTTCCAATATAACACCTTAATGACATGGAAAAAAAAAGTTACTGTGAATTACAACCAACGCAAATTCAGTCGAATCTCTCAAATCCTATCTAGGACAACCACCCCCGGAGAGTAGTGAAAGAACATCTTCGACACAAACCATCTGCTGTTCGTCCAGGTTGTGTGACAACGCACCATAAGAGCGTACGCTCTTGAACCTGCACGAACCCTATCAAAACAAAAAAAAAAAAACTAATAGAATAATAATTAGACAGTAAGGGTGTTCTTTCATAACTATAATGAATGAAGTTAAGCACAAGTCTGAAACTTATCAGAGAGACGCATATTATTGACATTTTCCTTGGATGTGCGACGTGCGTTCAAAAAATAAGTGGAATTTTAGTGTTTTATTAAAGAATTTTATTTCTTCGTCTACATCAAAAGTAGTATTTTCAAAATAGTCCTTCAAAATTTTTGGGAACTCGATATCACCGAATGACTTTTAATATCTTCTACACCTGCGAAAGTTCGGTTTTCCAAGGTTCCCTTCACACAGAGGCATATTTGATGAGTATGAAAGTATCATTTGAGCAGTGGAATATGGGTAGGAGCTTCATCGTGGTGTACAGACCATTATTTCGTCACCATTAAAGACATTCCTTATAGATTGGAGCTAGGTATGGTGCATCATGTCACTAAATTGAAAAATACAGCAGGCAAATTCGAAATTTTCTTGTCTTGGCAATGAATGAGAATGGCACTTCTGGGACGATTTTTCAACCAATTGTTCAGTTCTTGTTATAACAGATAGATCATCCAATAAAAGGTGTCATTTTAGCTTAATAGAAAATCATAAAATGTTTATGAAAATTGATGAAATTTTTATTTTAATCTAAAATAACAAGTTTTAATGGAATGCAATATCTGCCAAATACCCGCCTCCCTACAAACAGTCAGTCTTTTGATGAAAGTTTTCATCGCGTTTTCGCATAACTGCCCCGGCCTTTCCACCTGATCTTTGGTGGAGCATTGGTGTAGATCTAAGTTATATCATAGTCTTGAGGAAAATGTTGTCTGATGTTTGAACGATCGCGACCACCAAGCTAAGTCGAGATATTGCCCGTCTAGGGAATTTGAACAATTGTCTCCATAGAATAAGTTTCGCCAGCTGAAAAAATATGATCGTACCGCAGCATTTAAATATAAGAGAATTCGCATGGCTCGATACCACCGGCTGAGGTAATGCACGACCATACCAATGTACTAGATATCTAGGCATGCAGAGGAGCGGATTGCGATTTTGACCACATTCTAATCGTCTTCGAAATCAAAAGCGGAATCCAAATTTCCAAAAGCAGGACAAAGGAATGTATCAAAACATTTACGGTATAAAAGTTTAAGGGCCTACCAGAATGAAATTAAAAACCGGGTTGCTCTACTAGATGGCATGGAAACTAACGACGAAGCAAAATAGGTAGAGGCATTGTGGTTAACAATAAAAAAGGATTTGGCTCTAGCTTCAGCATCATAACAATATACTCATGTTTCTCCATCCCTTTCATCAAACCGTCTTTCATGTCATTCAACAACTCCTGAGCGGTGCTCATGGAACGATTCTTTTGGTCAAAATTCAGTAATTTTGGAACAAACTTCGTTGAAACACGTTTTGTGCCCAAAATATGTGAAGGAAATTCAAGACATGGGCGAGACGATATGTTGAACTCCTCTCATTTGACAGTGGGAGTTTCTTCACCTTGTTGACTTGCTGGAGCGTCCAGGGCCCATAAAAAATTTCCAAGCAAACCAAAATATTTCTAACCTTTTTAGAATATCTTTGAAAAATAAAGTCAATATTCAGACAATGTCACTATATGTGCCAACATAATCAAACAACAATTCGAAAATCGAATGTAAAGGGTGCTTTTTTAGAGGTATACAAATTCAATATGAAATAAAATACTTGAAGCTAATGTTAATGTCTATGATATTAGCTTTATTTAATACATACATAATTTTATGCCATTTAAATAAGATTTCGGGAATATGTGCGCTACTGCTAGCTCGAATAAAGTGCAACCGCCAAGGCAGGAGCCTGAGCTCAGTTCTTAAGCTTCGTCTTTTTTTTTGGAGACGATGAACGTCTACTGTGGAATATGGGGAAGCAAAGTCCCCCAATGTTTTCACCAAGTCGCGGTGTATGTCTTTGGTTGAAAGTTTTTCAAACAGAGATACTTGATGACAGCTCCAATTTCTCTATTATACTCTATTTGTAGGATTTTTTACTCTAACCCACTAGTATATAAGCAAAAAAAGATTTTTTTTTTACTTTTATGCGGACTAAAAAATTATCACTACTATTGGTTCACCCCTCATGTATGAAACAATGAAGCTATCCCCGAAGAATGAAAAAACTCGATTATAGTTCCTGTATTTTAAAAGAATAACTGACCACGGTATAACAATTATCCAAAAATATCATTGCTATCAAGTTTATAAGGAGTTTTCAAATATTCTCTTAAAAAGGCTGACATCATACGCTAAGGAGACAACTAGTGTGACTTCGGGAGGTTCGGGAGTTCGACGACTGACAAGACTTTCACTATATAGTACGACAGCTTTTAAAGAGAATAGGTAATTCCGCGAAACGGCCTACCAACCATTCGTAGACTTTAAAAAGGCTTATGACTCTGTAAACCATTCGAAAATATATCAAATCCTTGTAAGGCTGGGAATCCCGAAAATTTGGCGAAACTGATTGAAGTATGCCTAAAAAGACGGATTAAAGTACGAAACGTTTTATCTGAAATATTCAAGTTACAGGAAGGAGTCGCCTTGTCACCACTTCTGATGAAATCACACCCGCTCTGGCTAACGCTGGCGACCCAGACATTCTGGCATACGGTGAAGAAACAATTAGGAGAAAGCAGAAAGTCTAATATTGGCAGGAATTTTCAATTTCGTGGGGGCAAACACCTCCATTTATTGAGCTTAATTCAAGCTAAACTTAATCTAACTTAATAACTAATGAGAACGGGTAAGATCCTTAGAAACTAAGACTGGAAGGAGGCAAGGTTATTGAGAAGACGGAGTTTTAGGCATAGAGTGCTGAGGTCGAAGTCGAAGTTAATATTCGAATTAACACTTGCCAGCATACGGGATGGGTTCATTCAAACCGTATGAGGTGCGGGGGGGTGCATAGATAGTAGAGACGAGGATTGCGTGTATTACAAGGGTTAGTGTTAAGAGATATGGAGTTATAAAGGGTGGCGCAGTCAATGGTACCTGTAAGAAGTCTATGAATGAAGATGATGTCAGATACTCTTCTTCTTTCCTCCAAAGTACTCAAGTTGATTAGTTTAAGACGGTCTTGATAGGGCGGTAAGAACAAGGGATTGTTCGAGGGCAGAACTCGAAGAGCGAAACGTAGTAACCGTCGTTGGATGCTTTCGATTCTAGATATGTGGGTTTGTTGATAAGGGGACCACACTTGAGATGCGTATTCGAGAAGGGGGTAAACAAAGGTAATATAGAGGGATCGAGTCACGTAGGGATTGGGGAATTCTTTAGACCAACGTTTCACAAAACTGAGTGCAGAGTTGGCTTTAAGAATTATATCGTCGATATGTGCGCGAAAATTGATCTCTTGGTCACATAGTATGCCAAGATCGCGGATAACCTGAACGGTGAAGATGGGCCGATTACTGAGGAAGTAGAGACGAGGAGGAGGCTTGATTCGTTTACGTGAAAAGGTAATTGATTGACATTTGGAAATGTTAAACAAACAATTTTTGGAGCACCAGACGGAAAACCGTTGATATCCAATTGAATAAGGGAAGTATCTTTTTGCGAGGGTATGGTCTTGAAGAACTTGGTGTCGTCGGCGTACAGTGAGAGATTTCCACCTCTTGATGACAAACTGAATGTCGTTTATGGTAAGAATAAAAAGAAGTGGACTTAGACTTAGTTTTTTAAATAAGAAGATATCCACTTCAACGCAATGGGTTCAAAGCCATGGGAAGACATTTTGAATAGTATTATTGTAGTTTGTGGGAGATTTTGTCGAAAGCTTTACTGAAATCAGTTGAAATTACGTCGACCTCATTTCCATTCTCTAATGCTGAGAGTGTGAAGGACACAAATTCGAAAAGGTTTCGTTGTAGACCTGCATTTGAGGAAGCCATGTTGTTTAGAGGAGATTAGAGATTTGCAGTGGAAACTTAGAGCGTTGTACAATATACTTTCGAAATGTTTGGGTATGTGTGACAGTAGTTGTTAACAACATTCTTCTGACCTTTTTTTGTGAACAGGAGTTATAAAAGCGGTTCTTCATACCTGGGGAAATTCTCCAAGGGACAGGGTTAAGTTGAATATTTTTGAGAGCGGGACAGAAATCATGGAGAAACATTTTTTTAGTAATATGGCAGATAGACCATTGGGCCCAGGAATAAATTCATCATGCAGTTGATTAAATTTTTTTTCATTGATATGGGGGTGAATAGTACGTGGGAGAAATGGTCCAAGAGAGAAATTTGGTAAGTAGTCAAAGTAAGTAGTATACGGTACAAAGGAGTCATCGGCGAAAGATTGTTTGAAAAAGTTGGCGATAGATTTGGAATCATTCGAGGTTTCGCCATTGAAGGAGATGAAGTTGGGTAGCCATCAGATTTCCTTTTTACTTAGTATCGTTAATAAGATTGGCTTGCGTTTCGATTAAATGGCGTTCATAGGACGACTTATGCAGGTCGGTGAATTTCAGATAAATACCAATGTAGTTGGAAAAGTCACTGGGGGATTGAGTACGAAGGAAGATTGCCCACAGTTTGTTTCTTGTGTTTCTTAGTGAACGGAGCCTACGATTATACCAAGGAGGGGAGGTAGATAAACGTTTGGATCGGGAAAGGGGAACGTAAAGAGAAATAGAATTGAATATTTC
This sequence comes from Merodon equestris, assembly GCA_958301585.1. Lineage (NCBI taxonomy): Eukaryota > Metazoa > Arthropoda > Insecta > Diptera > Syrphidae > Merodon > Merodon equestris. The sequence goes on from OY284415.1 coordinate 106,000,680, forward strand.
TCTGTAGAAAATAGATTGTAAGACTGTCAAAATTGAAGGGGGCGTTATTGAGATACTTATTGATTAGGTTGAAATTTGATTTATGGAAGTCGTAGGACTTAAACGGAGGGGAAGTATTCAGTAGTGGAAAGTCGTGAAAAAATGAAAAAAGAAGAGGGGGGGGGGAGGGGTGGTAGTTGTCGATGGTTGACAAGGATGGTTGATACGTCTGTTGTAAAGATCAGCTCTAGCTGTCTACCCATGTAATTTGTGATGCCACTAACTTGGCTGAGATTCGAATTAGCTAGGCGATCTATCTAAGAAAAGACATTCTTTGGCAGTAGAGGGATTAGTAGCAATGTAAAATGATTGATCGGCTGATGGAGCCCACTTAAGAGAAGGAAGATTGAAATCACCAAAGAGAAGGATTTCATCTTGAGGATCCCGTATATCATTTATGATATCAGTCGTATTAATGGCGAGGTCATAGGATGCAATAGGCTGAGATGGCTAGATATAAAAGCAAATGACATAGAGCGCTTTGCGGGGCAGTACAATCTTGATTGAAACGAAGTCGAGATGCGGGAAAGAGGATATTGCAATAAGGGATGAGTCGATTGAGTTAAGGACGGCTATTTAACGCCACGTCAGGGGCAGCTATCGGTATGTCGGTTGAGATCGTCGTCGCGATAAGCGTTTAAATTTGTTAGGAACAATGCTTGTTTATTTATGCAAGTTGGTTTCAGGAAGTGTGTGGAGAAAAAAAAAAACAAATATTTGGTGTGGCAAAAAGTTCGTTTTTTAGCATTTTTTAGTAGAATTCAACTGGTTTTTTGATAATGTAAAAATGAATTTATTTAAACCAGATATGCTCCATTATTATCGATAATGTTTTGTCACCTTTCGGATAGAAACATGATGCCATCGGTGAAGAACTTCCGTGGTTTCCGGTTGAAAAACTGAATCAAGTGGTTTTCACAGGCTTCTTTTGAAACTAGCTTAATTCCATTGAGAGAGTTCTGCAGGGATCGGAACATTTTTTCTTGCCTGGCATAATCTCTCTAATTGTCCACAGTAGACTTGAGAATTTAGTGTCTGACCAACTGGACGTAGTTCATGGTGGAGGATTCCCTTGCAATTCCAATAAACATACAGCATCATTTTTTTCGGCGTCAATCCTGCCTTCGCGAGTCTTTATCATCCCTCAGCCCTCAGCATCCCTTGTCCACGACCTTTAACGCTTCCGATTGTCGTATGTGATCCATATTTCATCACCGGTTAGTAGACGTTACAGAATTCGGTCTATCATGTTTTTCGCTCATTGTTCGTCGGTAGAGCCTGATGTCTAACACTCGTGCCGTCTTTTCGGTGGACGTCCTTGCGGCCGCAGGTTGATTGTGCCCTCTAATGCTATTTTGGCCAAGCTGTTTTGAGGCATTCTTTGAAAATGGTCTCCCCACATTCTTCTTCTGGTTCTCGTCCATCGCGAGATGTCATCTATCTTGCAGATTTCACGTATTTCGGTGCTCCTTTTTCTACCTAGGCGTGTGTATCCAGCAATCGATTTTAAGGTGTGGTCGTTATCAGTTGGGTTGTGCTGATGTATGCACGAGTTTGTGCTATATATGTTATTATTGGCCGGATACAAGTTTTGTATCGCTGCTCATGTATCTATTTCGCTATATAGCCTTTCTTAGGCAGCCTGAGATAGTAGCGGCTTTGTTGGCTTGTGTTTTTACCTCCTTTTTCTAATCTCTGCTGCTTGTTATATGGGAGCCTAGATAGATGAATTCAAGGACTTGTTCTATTAGTTTATTGTTTACTGCCAATTTGCACTTTCTTGGTTCTTTTGATATAACTAATGATTTAGTTTTATCAGCTGATATTTCCATATTGTAGGAGACTGCTACTTTTCAAACTTATATAGTAGTCTTTGCAAATTGTCTTCCATTTCCGCAATGAGTACTGCGTCATCTGCATAGCATATCATTTTAAATTCCCCGGTTCACATGCGATAGCCAGGAGCAGCTGCTTTGACCTCTTTGATGATAATGTTGAAGAGGGTCGGGCTCAGACTGTCCCCCTGCCGGATTCCTGATGTGATGGGAATCATATCGGTCCTCTTAGCGTTAGCTCTGATTGATGTTCTGTAATTTCTGATGTTCTGATGTTCAGCTCCTTAATGATACATTAGATGGAATGCCCTTCACCTTCAAAAGTGTGATGACGTCGTGTAGTCGAACACGGTCAAAAGCTTTTGTTAGTTCGACGAAGGACAAGTACGCAGGTTTGTTGAATTTTAAGGCTTTTTCACATATTTATTGCTATGAAACCTTGTTTTCTTCGCATATGCTTTTTTTGATCATTTCGGAGGCAAGCATTTTTGTAAAGAGCTTGGGGATAGAACCAAGTAGAGAGATGCCCCGATAATTCTAGGGCTCTTTCTTGTCACCTTTTTTAAACACGGGGATGGTGATGATGTCTCTCCATTGCTGTGGGATTGAGCAGCTGTCATAGATTTTTAGGAATAGTTTGTAGATTTCTCAACTGATACGGGATCCTCCATATTTAACTAGTTAGTTGGGGATTCTGTCAATACCGGGGGACTTGCGGTTTTTCAGCTTTCGTATTGTCATCTCGATGTCTTGACAAGTGGGTCCCATGTAAACTGGGTCATCCGAGTTCCTTTCTATTGGTGTTAACGGTTGTTCTTCGGTGCAGAGCAGCGACGAAAAGTGGTTTATCCTAGTTTCGGCTGGTATGGTGTATGTGCTGATAAGCTCGTTCACTGGTTTCTTTAGGCTCCGGAGCCAATTCCAGATCTTTCTCTGACCGCCATATATGTCATGTTCCATGGCGGATGAGAATTCCTGTCAGTGTCGCTCTCTAATTTGCCTGATATTAGTGTTAACTATGTTTCTGGTAACTTTATATTGGTCGTAGGTGATTTCTGATCTTCTGTATCGTAAAAACTCTCGTTTTTCTTTTGCCCGAGTTTTTACATCTTCGCTTCTTGTGTGTTCTATTGTTGTTGTACCTATTGCTTCGTTAGCTGCTGTGGTGATGTTTGATGTTATTTTTGACCAAGATGTTCCTATGTCATCAAGGTCAGTGATTTTGTTGGATTCGATTCTGCTGTACAGTCTATTTTGATATAGTTCGCTTGTGGAATTATTTTTGAGTGATGCAATGTTGAACTTCTCTATTAGTTATTGCTGGTGCAGGTCTCTTATGAGGTTATGAGGTTTAATCGAAATTAAGCTAGTACAAGATTGTGGTCTGTGCCGGTATTTGCGGAGCTTAGTACTCTGACGTTCAAGTTATTATATAATCGATGATTGGCTTTTGTCCTCTAGAGTTTGAGAAGGCATATTTATGCTGTTGTTTTTGTGGCTAATAGGTGTTGTTTATCTTAAATTCGTTTTGTATACAGAAGTTCAGAAGCAAGTTGCCATTTTCATTGAGAGGTTCTTCGTTAAAGTGATTTTCGAAGCCAGATATAATTTCGTTGCCGATTCTGGCATTAAAGTCTCCTAGAATGATGACCTTTTCGTTTCCAGCGATGTTGTCTAGAGTTTGTTGGAGTTGTTTGTAGATTTCCTGCTTGAGTTCATCCGGTTTGATGATATCTGGAGCGTAGACGCTGATGAGGTTAATCGGTTTCGACTTTTCTGGGTGGAATTGTATACGGAGCAATCTGTTGTTCACATAGTCAATGTGCTTAATATGCTTAAGTTATTTTTCATATATAAGTATTCCTACTCCCGAGGCAGCTCGCTCGTGTCTTTTTATGCCACTATGGAACAGGACGTATTGATTATATTTTTTGCCTCCTTTTCCCTTTAATTTGGTTTCCGATATTGCGCAGATTTCAATTTTGTGATTCTCAAGTTCCATGATTGTTTCTTGATCCTTACTGTTGAATGATATTATGTTCCAACATGCTAATCGTATTGTATTCCGGTTGTCATAACGTTTTTTTCTTCTTTTTCGTGCCGGGTCGTCAACGGTGTTGCGGTTATCATAGTTATTATTATCCGAGGGTGTTGTTGTGTTAATTTTTTTAGTCGAGCAGCTTGATGGCCTCACTCGAAGAGATTTATTATCGATCTTCTCTGGTCCATCGTCTTTTGCATACCGTCCATTCCCAGCACTCAAACAGCGAAAATACCAAGTCGTACTTGACTTGCTTGCTTAGATTTTGGTGCCAACTGAATTTTAGCAGCTCCTAGGTCTGCGATATTTTCAGCTTACTATGTTAGATGAACACGAGTTCGAATCTCCACACTATTAATCATTCATTGAATCATTCAATCACTCAGTCGAATCTCTCAAATTCTATCTAGGACAACCACCCCCGGACGTCTTTGACACAAACCATCTCCACCCCGTCCAGGTTGTGTGACCAACACCATAAGAGCGTACACTCTTGAACCTGCACGAAATATGTATATTGTAATATAAAATAGTATTAAGTACCATTCTGCTATTTCCCATCTTTTGAATTATAATGGTAATGGTATAAATCTTGGTTTTACACACTTAACGTTTGTCAAGCAAACGTTAAGTGTGAATAGGGCCCCGCCTTTCCCAACTCTCTTCTCACTCTCGGTCTTGGACAATACCAAGCCGATGAGTGCGAGAGATCGTTGCTGGAAGCCAACACGGCACTTCTGAGTTGGTCGCCCACGAGTAAGGAAATAAAGATAAGAAATAAGATAAGAATAAAGACAAGAACTAAGAAAAAGGAATAACAAAAGCGTTCGTTTAATTAACTAATTGGCGCAGTCGGTAAACCACGCGGGTTTAATATTAAAAAGAAAAAAAAAAAAAAAAAAAGATTATAACTTGTGATTTGTGGTCCTAACAAACAAATTTAAACAATTAAACAAACAAAACGAAAAAAACGAAAAACAGAAAAAAAAAAAAAAAAAAACCTTAAGGAAAAGTGTATTCTAACAAATTTAAGTAACTTTTTATAAATACAAAGTTATCAAATTATAAAAATAGTGATTAATTGCAATTAAATTAACTCATACATTTCGAATCGAAAAAAAAGAACAGTTAAATTGAATAAAAACCGGATTTAGTTGCAAAATAACATGCAAGCCATCGAATAAGTCTCAACGAAGCGATCGAACACGATCAAACATGCTTACTTATACATGCATTGTTCGCTGTTGATCATTACGAAGTTCGATTCATACCCGTATAAGTTGCTCCCATTACAAAAACCAAAGAAAGAGGAAAAGAACACACACCACACACCACAACACCACAAACAACAAAACACAGGCGGGAAGTACGCAGAAGTTGGACCACATTGAAGTTGGAGTGCAACAAGACGTAAGAGATAAAATTAGATTATGGATACGGTTATAGAAAAATTTAAGTTAGTATTAGAGTTAATTAACAAAATACCTCAGTACGATGGGGACGAGTCGTGTACAGTTGATTTTTTGGACAGGGTAGACTCAATAGTATTATTTCTAAATGATTTCGATGAAACGTCAAAATCTATTTTAACTGGATATATTAAAGACCGAATAGTTGGTAGGGCTAAATGTGAACTGCAAAAGTGTGGTCGAGTAGGAACTTGGGTAGAAATAAAGGAAATTATAAAAAATAATTTTGGGGAAAAGCTCCCAATACACAAATTAATTGACGGAATAAGGACAGCTAGGGTCACAACTAATATCGCGAATTATTATAATGAAATAAATAATTTATTAAGCAGAATAAATAATGCATACCTTATAAATAATAACAATGATAACACAAATATGATTGAATCAAATAATAGAATCGCATTGGAATCATTCAGATACAATCTGCCTGAACCAACTAGAACAATTATTTTATGCAGAAATCCTCAAAGTTTAGGCGAGGCATTTAAAATTATTGTTGAGATAGGTCATCAATCCCTAGGATCCAATGGTTTCGAATATAAAGAATATTTGAATGTCAAATATGGAAAAAATAGCGAATCCCCCCAAACATCCAATTCCTCACGAGGAAACAATCACACCTTTACTCGATACAAACAACCACGTAATAACAATTATGCACCGCCTACTTACAGACAATCATACAACGGTAGAAACCCTCCTCAAAACTTTACCCAAAACAGCACCCCCCTACAGAGTCGACAATCGCGCATTTATCCAAATAGAACTTCAAATAACATATCCCAACAAGCAAATAGATACAGGAATGATGGAAATGAACCCATGGATGTGGCTAGCAATGAAAATAATGAATGCATTAAATGTGAATCCTGCAACGCCCCCCAAAATTTTCGAAACAGTCACGAAGACAACTACCTTATATAGTTGTCAAAAGTAATACCGTCCCTCTAAGGTTCCTCATTGATTGTGGTGCAGAATACAGCATCATCAATAAAAACGTCTGTAATCCAAAATGGAATGTACCATCTGACACACATTATCTTAGAGTTCTCGGGCGCACAATTCAATCTGACACTAAGTACAAAATCCCTCTGTTTCGTGAATTCAATAACAATATCTCTATAGAATTTATTGAGTTTCAATTTCATGACTTTTTCGACGGACTCATAGGCAATAACATTCTTTGTAAACTTAACCCAATTATAGACTACAAAAACAGATCACTTATCACAGACGATGCGACATTAACACTGTATTTTAACGAAGACGAAGAAAAATATGCAAAAAACTGTTACCATGTTGAAGACATCTGTTTTAGCGAAACTTTCGAAAAGGAAATCAGTGACAAAATATTTGCAACTCACTTAAGTAAGACCGATGCTTCTAAATTAAAATCTTTGCTTTATTTTTACAAGCCCATTTTCTACAAAGAGGGTGATAATTTAACATTTACAAACGAAATTACACACCGGATAAACACGAAAACAGAAGTCCCGATTTTTAGCAAACTGTATAGGTATCCCGAAATTCATTCAGAGGAAGTCGACAAGCAAATCGCCGAGATGTTAGCACAGGGGATTATAGCCCCTAGCAGCAGTCCTTATAATTCGCCCATTTGGGTAGTTCCCAAAAAGGATGGCAAAAATGGTCAGAAGCAATGGCGAATCGTCATCGATTACAGAAAGCTTAATGAGCAGACGATAGAGGATAGATTCCCTATGCCGAACGCCGATGACTTATTCGATAAATTGGGAAAATGTTGTTACTTCACAACGATTGACTTAGTTAAAGGTTTCCACCAAATCGAGGTAGAACCCCGTGACAGACCTAAGACAGCTTTCTCGACCAAGAATGGACATTTCGAGTTTCTTCGAATGCCGTTTGGGCTGAAAAATGCCCCTGCGACTTTCCAACGGTTAATGAACTCGGTGCTGAAGGACTTCGTTAACAAAATATGTGTCGTCTACCTAGACGACATCTTGGTGTTCTCCACAAGCTTTGAAGAGCATTTAGACTCTTTGAGAAAAATTTTACAAAGACTTAAGGATTCAAATTTAAAAATCCAAATAAATAAATGTAGCTTTGCCGAACCAACTACAAACTATCTGGGACATACAATTGTAAATAACGGGATAAGACCAGATGAAAACAAAATAAATGCAATTGTTTCTTTGCCACTTCCCAAAGACAAAAAAGGCATAAAACAATTCTTGGGCATAACAGGATATTACCGTAAATTTATAAAAGACTATGCAAAGGTTGCATACCCGTTGATAAGGTACTTAAAAAAACCGGAAAGAGTTAACACATCTGACTTGGAGTACGTTAAAGCTTTTAAACATTTAAAAACTTTGCTAACAACAGACCCCATTCTTAGAAGTCCAGACTTCAGCAAACAGTTCGTCTTAACGACAGATGCTTCAAGTTACGCTTTAGGGGCTGTGCTTAGCCAAAGCAACCACCCAATCTGCTATGCCTCTCGTACTTTAAATAGTCACGAAAAAAACTACTCAACGATTGAAAAAGAATTACTTGCGATTGTTTGGGCTATTAAATATTTTCGAACATACCTGTACGGTAGAAAATTTGTGGTGCGTACTGATCATAAACCACTTGTTTGGTTAAACAACATTAAAGAGCCAAACATGAAGCTGCAGAGGTGGAAAATTTTTCTTAGCGAGTACGACTTCGACATCCAGTACCTGAAAGGGAAGGAAAATTATGTAGCGGATGGTCTCAGTAGGCACATTGACAACGATAAAAATACTAAAGATATGAGAAGCGACGACGACATATTTTTGGAAGACATTTTTAACAATGAAAATGCCACTAGCGATGTTAACGAAGCGATTGTAACGTCTCCGATCCATGAAAATGATATCTCATCCACAAGCGCTACTATCCACAGCGCCCCAGAAGACCCAACGCAACATATTTTTATCTCTGAGAGACCCATAAATATGTATAAAAACCAAATTTACTTGTCCTATGGTAAGAAAGAAAAATTTTTTATCAAGATCGTTCACAGAAAGGTTCAAAATTACATTCAGCTTGTTAAAGGGAAGAGTAAATTAGTAAAAATAATGGAAAAAATTTTAATAAAAAAGGGAAATTTCTGTATTTACTGCGATGACTTACCTCTATTTGTTGAATTTCAAAATGCGTACATCCAATATTTTTCAATGAACAGAAACTTAAATATAGTAAAGTCCAATATTAAACTTAAGGACATTGTCGACAAAAACGAAATGATAGACATTATAAAAAAAGAACACATTAGTAAAAACCATAGGGGCATAAATGAGACGTTCGTCGAATTAAAAAGTCTCTACTTTTACCCTAACTTACAAACGGAAATTCAAAGATTCATTAACAACTGCGACATTTGTACACTCGCAAAACATGATCGGAGACCCTTAGAAATACCTATGCAAATTACCGAAACACCAAGGTTTTTCAACGATGTCGTTCATATAGATATTTGGTTTCCTGAGAGAAATAAAATGTATTTTACTACGATAGATAAATTTTCTAAATATGCAACTGTCCATAATTTACCTGATAGGAACTGGGTAGGTATTCTTAATGCAATTAAGGAAAGGATCAGATTTTTGGGAAAACCAAATAAAATAGTGTCCGATAATGAAACCTGCATACTGCATTCTGCGGTCGAATTATTCCTTAAGGAAAATGACATTAAATTTCATAAAACGACAGGATCCCTTAAGACTGGCAATGCCGACATAGAAAGATTACATGGCACTCTCAATGAACACCTGAGAATCAAAAATGCGGCGAATGACAAATCGGAATTGGACGAGAAAGTATTTCAAATAATAACCATTTACAATAACACTATTCACTCTACAACGAAATTAAGACCATTGGATTTCATTTTGAAAAACATGGACAGGGAACACATTACATCCTTAGCCGATAGATTTAAAAGAGATAAGGAAAACAGGGTTGAATATTTGAATCGAAACAAGAGCAACGGACAGGACAGTAATCTTTGTAGAAATATAGTTACGAATAGGTCTGCTGGCAAATGTTTACAAAAGTTTAAGAAGCTTAATAAGTTTAGAGACGAGGGTAGTTATGTTATTGATACTTCAACAAAAAGAAATACAAAATATTATAAAAAACAACTTAGGCGCAAATACAAATATCAGCAAGTATAACACCATTACCGCTTGCAAGTATACATAAAGATTGTAGGAAACGGATCTATGCTTACGTCACTATCGACTATACTTTTGCAACCAATTATGTACGTATAAATAATAATTTGTCGAAAACGTATTTTTTTTTCTTTCCCCCCCCCCCCCCCCCTTTTCCTTTACTCTCACAATAACTTTTATTAATCGCGTTAACTGCAAGGATTAAAATTTTAAAAATGGGGGTTGAATCAAATGTCATTAAGAAAAACGATCAATGAAGTCAATATCGTATATCGTAATGTTCAGGGATGTCCACCCTTACATTGCTTAGAATATTTCCGCAAGGGTGTAAACACAATGAGAATTAAATTGTAAAATTTAAGAATTTTCGTAATCATAATAATACTGTAGTTGCACTGTCCAAAAGGAAGCTACCAGAATACTTACCGTAATTTCGTACTTAAATAAGAATGTATTACTAAATTGCTAATAACAGTAAGAAAAAAAAATTGTAACAATTTGTACTATGTTAATACCGAATCATGTAATAACCTTTATAAATATTATTTTGTTAAATGTTTTTGGGGACCAAAAAGGCTCAGTGGGGGAAGTGTAATATAAAATAGTATTAAGTACCATTCTGCTATTTCCCATCTTTTGAATTATAATGGTAATGGTATAAATCTTGGTTTTACACACTTAACGTTTGTCAAGCAAACGTTAAGTGTGAATAGGGCCCCGCCTTTCCCAACTCTCTTCTCACTCTCGGTCTTGGACAATACCAAGCCGATGAGTGCGAGAGATCGTTGCTGGAAGCCAACACGGCACTTCTGAGTTGGTCGCCCACGAGTAAGGAAATAAAGATAAGAAATAAGATAAGAATAAAGACAAGAACTAAGAAAAAGGAATAACAAAAGCGTTCGTTTAATTAACTAATTATATATAAAAAAAAAACAAAAACATTAATCTGTCCAGGATATCAAATTTAACTATTTAATTCACTACAGCCGCGTGGGAGGGGGCTTTATGATCACCCAAATGAGTACGAAATTTACGAAAGGTTTTTGTTGCATTTTCACCGATATTTTAATAGGCTGATGAGTGTCCCTAGCTTCAACTTATCAAAAGTCATCGCAATTTTTTTGATGATTTTTGCCAGCTCAAGAAAAGGGGGACTTTTAAAATGACACCTCTTATTGGATGTTCTTTTTGTTATGCATTGTCATGGACTTCATGTAGCTGGGCCTTAGTAAGTTCCACTCGCCACTATTTTTGTAACAATTTCAGCAGTTTTTGATCAAATTTTGCTGCCTCATTTATCAGACCATTCGAAGAAAGTGATGACACTAGCCTTTGTGGAGGCTTCTGCTATATGTTGGAGCACTCAGAGACAACACTGGTCCATTGTACTGCCAAACAGACACCTTAGAAAGCGTTAGAGCTTATGAAGAGCCAGAGCTAAGCTTCTTCTTTTTATTGACTTATGTTGTGTGCGATTTCTTTTTCACGCAAGTGAACGCAACCAAAAGCTTAATGCCGATTCCGAACGACGAGAGCCGAGAAGTTTTTTCAAGGCATGTGTACAACGGGAGGTTTTGCCAGTACCCCGCCAAGGAGGGACGTCGCGAAATAATTATTCGATGGTGTTGGTGACACTCATCTTACATTAGGGGCCGACACACTACCCACTTGGCCACGGCGCTCCCTGGAACTGATAGCTACTTCCTTTCCAAAGAGTTCCGTCTGCCTTTATGGGCAAAAAAGCTGGTTGAGTTCAATGTGTGCTTTAAATAAAAAAAATCTTGACTTGACTAAATCTTGAAGGTGGAATTCAGAGGCATTTTTAACAATGTAGCTCTTGATCGTCTCTATTACAAGAAGCATTTCATAAACATGGTTTCACGTGGCATGTTTTATCTCCTTTTAGTTCTTTTTTTCAGATTTATGAATGCTTAGTCCTTTTTTCGGACTTTTCTTACTTAATCTTAATGTGAGTTCCCTAATTACCTCGATTGGAATTCCACACGCCTTTAAAATATTCGGCACTCGGCTGCCCCACTCATTCCTAATCACTTCATTTCACATTCCATCTGCACGTTCCACAAACCATTCATAATTACAACCAATCAACATCGCTGGGAACAAGCCACTCATGAGCCGCTAATTTGCATAAGTCAGCGTCCAGCATCATACAGCAATCATAGACTTGATCACAGGTGTAATCCAAAATGTTGCATGCGCCACTTTGCGACTAGCATGTGCTCTCATGCCGCCTTGTAGTCACTCACTATTTCGCGCGGTAACCGTTAAGTCCAGTCGCACAAGTACCTGTGGGGAAAACAAATTTTTACCACATTTGACACTAATTGACAGATTGGCATTCGGTTGAGCGGCAGTAGCCGACAGTAGTCGCCGTTGCAGTCGTCGTAATCGTCATCCTAGCTAATATGGTTGGTGACGCCAGTGCTTTAGATGCAGCTGGAGACGAGGTTCTCATGTGTATGCGCGACCAGCTCTGGAATTGGTCTATCAGCGAATGTACTTTCGCTTTTTTTTCTATGTTCTTTGTACTTGTCATGCAACAGCCAGGGGGAAGACAGGCTCCAGCTTTGGGACTTGGAACTGTGTTGAGCTATTAAGCAGATTTGATATAAAAGCTCAATTGCGGATCATGCACTTAATTATTTTCGGTTCGAATTTAATTGGCAAGTGAACAGGTATGCTGGAGGGTTAGGCGGCATGGTACATACCTCACCTGAGTACATGTGTACGTGTAATTGACAAGTGTTTCTGACGTGCGGCCGAAAAACAAAAAAACCACTTGGCTGGTTGGACGGGGGAACATTATTGTTATGCCGATTGCATGGCACAGTGACAGATGAGTGTTGATGTTGGCATTCTGACCTTTATTTCGGCTTGGAGTGGACTGGTTAATGGTTGAGTAGAGTCGTTAGTGGTGGTCGCGAATTTGTTGTGATCTCGCGGTGAACTGCAGGCAAATTGCTTGGTTTTTTCGTTTTTGAAAGGCTCTTGCGTAAGGCCAAGTGAATTTTTCGACGGTGATAAATCTATTTGACATAATTTTTGTGGTTACGAGTTCGCTTTTATGGCGGATGGTGTGGGTGGTCGATTATGAGTGATGGGCTCGGTAGATCAGATGAAGGATGGAGTTTAAAAAATTCTATGACTGCGCAATGGCTTGGTATCGTTAAGTGCTGTTTTGCGAATGCCAGTATATCAGGAAAGACATGAATCAAGTTTATGAATTTGTCGTAACTGTTCGCGCTTTAAGCTCCACAGATTGTGATCGACGATCAAGATTTTCTGTTTTGACAGCAGCTCGATTTCCTGCTTGCGCCTGCTCCATTAGTTCCAATTAAGCAATTCTCACTCCATTGTGACCACCACAGTGTCCGCGCAAACGACAACTTCGTATCGCGGACTGGAGTTATTATCATAAATACCAGCTACCGCTCTTACACGATCCATTATTCACTTGCTAACATACTTGTTCTGTCACTTTTTTTCCCTGTTCTTGCTTTAACAAACGTCAAAGAAAATTACTCTAAATCGCCGTCAATTTTCTCGCGGTCAACCGGACGCAGTCTTTAATAACAGCTCACGACCATAGGCCGTGCCTCTAAGTTTGTATTGGTTTCGATGACTAATTGCTTTAACAACGTATGACGTTTGTGGATATCCATTTACGGTAACATAGGAAAACATACCTCTAAAACCCACATCTTCCGTCATTTCATCCCGGAAATTCGATGTCATTGATTAAGTGCTCGACACCCAACCCGAATGCCATCTAATCCGTGGTGAGGACACAAAATTATTAAAATAAATATGATCCCTTGAGTGGTGTCTGTCAGAATCCCAATTAATCCACTCAGGCGACATGTAATCATCCCCATAAAAAGCTTCAACATCCTTCCCGGTCTATTGTAATAAGGACACCATTACAATTCTTCTCTGCTTCGCCATATGCTAATTCCAAAGGATGATTCCATTAATTGCCTCACGTAACACTTATGCCATGAATGGTAGGGCACATGGCAACCGGCGAATGGCGAATTGTGTCTCGCGTGATCTGGAGCATATATTTAAATGTCCTTGTTGACAACAATATTTTGCCATTTCCTTACTGTGCGAATGGGATGGTGTAATGGAACTATTTCTGTCATCAGGATATTACTTTACTCGTCGGGAGCATATCCGTAAAAGTATAATGTAATAAATTTTGTGCGAGTTGAAAACCCTTTTTGGGCAATCGTGCGTTATGTCCTTGTGCTGTTTGTTATTCGATTCCTTCTTGCCTTTGTGGAGGAGGAAAGAAGCTTTAAGAAAGGGAACCGAAATGAGGTGGAAATTAAACTTTTCGCGACAGAATGTACACAATAGTCTGCGGCGTTCAAGATGCCAAAGGACTAACTATATAAAACTGGCGACCATGTTCAAGGATATAGCGATAAACCATACTGTTATGTGTGTGGGTGGCGTGGTCTTGACGTGAGCAAACAAAACAGACGTCGCACAAGCATCCGATGAACATCTTTTGAAACTCAAAGAAGTATAAATCCCTTAAGGGGTGCTCGTGACTCTACAAAGTGGGTGGTGTGGAAGGATACACACGACAAGTCGGTGAGCTGTAGTTGACTTGTAAACGGATATTATTAGATTTTGGTAATCGCATAGTTCTGTTATATCGGACGATGAGTTAATGCGGATTAAGACGATACGGCTGGGGTAACAGGAGTATTTTGGAGCTGTGGGAGGACCGTCTTGAATGGATGTGGTTGAAGGGTTGTTTAGTTACAGTTTCGTTGATGCGATAGGAGTTGGGATTAAAATTTTAATTATGAGTTACGAGGCACTCATGGTAATTGAGGACGTGATGGGAGTTCAGGCGTTCAATACATTAAACTGACGCCTGGACGTCTTTTTTTGATCGTTCGTGAGTGATCCTTTTCGTCACCGGACATTGCTCTTATGTTTATGATGGCATCTTGTTCCTCATTATGACGGTCCTGTGTTTAAATTTAGCAAATATTCATAATTTTAAGGTTTTCGGCTACATTTTGGGTCCTTTTTTCAAGCCCACGTGTCTGAAAGTCGTCCAATTTGAACTTGATTCCTTAAAAATAACTATTTTTTAGGTCATTCCATGCTTCCCTATTATTATTTTTCAAACGTCATGTAGGTTTCAGGGGAACCACACTAACTTCATGTTTTTGTTTGTCTAGAACCCCCATCCTTGGAGATGTTGGGGCTCTTTAGCATCCATTTACTCCCACAATATGAATATTTAGTCAAAAATCTAGCCCACAAAAGCAAATACCCAAACCATTCCCCTGAAAGTAGACACTTTTTTGTGGTACGTTTAAATCAACTCTCAAAAATGGTCCTTGTGGCCGGTGATACCCTCTTTTGAACTGGAAAAGTCCAATCTCAAAGATCTCTAGACCTCGAAAAAATTATTCGCCTATGTCAACCCATAAATCTTATTTCCTCTTCCGCATCGGAAATGACCCTCTATCCAAGACTCTTCATTGCGTATGCGTGTTACCACTTACCCAAGCCATTACCAGCACCTTACATTGACGCCCCTTATATGCCGTGTGGCAGATTCACATTCGTCGTGATTTGTTAAATCTACCTGAAATTGAAACAACAAATCCTACCCATCATCACTCCATCGTTGGTCGCCGAAACAATTACTAACACTCACAACGGGCAAAGGGAACTAACCGGCCAGGACGAAAGGAATAGGAATAAGGATAAAAAAATCAGTTTTGATTTATTGCCAGCAATTAATTTCCAGGACAACGTCCTTTGTCTCTTACGTCCAGTGACAGTAGTCGCTTGTGCGTGCACCATTTTCTGTGTTTGTGTGTATTTGCAGAAGGAAGCGGCCCCGTTGGCCTGGTCGAGAGGTGTTGCTGTGGCGCTTTTTATGATTTATATCAGTTTCATTAAATGTTTTTAGTCAGAGGTTGGTGAGGGCTGCATTTGGTCTGAAGAAAGCCATTCCAAACCATTGAACGAGATAGAGGTTGTGGCGAATGTGCGACGATATAAGGAGGGGCATGAGGATTGTTGTGTTTGTTGACATTGTGGGGGGCTTATGGCATTCGAGTTGACAGTTTAACTGCTTGGAAGGAATGTTGATGTTACTGCTGCGGTCGGTGAAGAAATGTCCATAAATTTGAATAATCAACGGGCGGGGAAATAATTAGCAAGTAGGAGTGGATAGTAAAGTGTTGTAGAGCGCATAAAAGTTTGTGCCTACATTCTTGGTCCAACCAACCGGTACTAAACTACATTTCCTTTTATCCTTGATTTTTTACTCATCAACTAAAGTTATTAAAACGACAATAGCTTATAGAAGTTGATGTTCCGAGTACATCTGGCATTTCGCTTTTAAGTACTTGTTAACAACAGGAATCTTTATACGTCCAGAAGGGTGCCTATAATGGGTCGTTGAAAATAGTTTAAGTGATTTATGACTTTGGGAGGAATACGACATTGGCGGTTGAGATGTACCTTATTTTAACAAGTTATAATTCCTCATTAGTTATGTGAGATGTATTCCAAAAATAAGGGGAATTCTGTAATTTCTTGTATTAAATTGCTGAATTTGCAATGATCATTGCGCTAACAATGGAGTACAGTTTTATCCTGCGAAGCCTAGTAAGACAGTTAATATAATGCAGAGTGCGCCATCTCATATGGGTCGATGTAAACATCGAATAACTTCAACAATTGTCTACCGATTTTCATATGTCATAGCATTTTGGAAACGCCAATTCAGTACAATTTTAACCATGAATCGCTTCACAGCAAAAGAACGCTTGGAAATAGTTTCAATGTTCATTAAAAATGAACGCTCGATTGTGCTAACTCAACGTGCGTATCGTGCAAAATATCGTGATCGTGTTAGGCCCCAAAAAGAAACAATTCGTGGTTGGGCCTCGAATTTTTATCAATTTGGTTTTGTGGCAAGCCCTCGTGAGCAACCTAGACCACGTCCGCGGCGTTCATCTCATCTCATCTATTCAGTCTGTGAAGACCACTATTCAAGAAGACCCAAGTTTGTCATATCGGCGCCGTTCGCAGCAGTTAGGCACTTAGGACCGCTTTGCGGAGAATTTTAAACGATGATCTTCACTTATTTCCATACAAAGTGCAGATAACTCAAAGAATTTTGCCACAAGATGAGCCACGGCGCTTGGCATACGCACAAAATGTCGTTGCAATGAGTAATGCTGAGCCGGAGTTCTGGCAGCAAATTTTGATGACCGATGAGGTACATTTCATGCTCTCTGGCTTAGTTAATAAACAAAATTGTCGGTTCTGGAGCACCAAAAATCCTCACATTATTCACGAAGAGCCGTTATATGATCAAAAAGTTACTGTTTGGACCGGTGTATGCGCTAAAACCATCATTGGACCGTATTTCTTCAAAGTTGGCGATACAGTGGATGGCGATCGATATCGGTGGATGTTGGCCCATTAGGTGGTCCCAGAAATGCGTAAAAAAGGCTTATTTCACTTTTGGTTTCAACAAGACGGCGCGACATGCTATACTGCGGACAAAACAATGAACCTTTTGCGTAAGAAGTTCCCTGGAAGATTGGTGTCACAAAAGGGCGATATTGACTGGCCTCCGAGATCGCCGGATTTGACTCCTCCAGACATTTTTCTTTGGGGATACTTGAAAAGCAAGGTATATGCTAACGTCCCGAAGACAATAGAATAGCTCAAAAAAAACATTCGTGCGGAAATCGCAGAAATTTCGACCGAAATGTTCGAAAATGTCATGGAGAATGCCCGAAAACGAGCCCATTTTTGAATCAGCAATAAGGCGGTCATTTAATTGATATTGTTTTCAAAAATTTCAAAAAATCAAAATAAATTGTAAAGGTCTAAATTGAATAAAAGTTTTTGAATTTCCAAAATTGGTTCTGAATTTTTAAAGTTATTCGAAATCTACATCGACCCATATGAGATGGCGCAGGCTGTATTTTAAAAATCGTGCTCTGTTGAACGTACGATTTGCTTTTTAGGAATGTTTTTTTTAAAGGTTTGGCTTTTAAACTGCCAACACTGTTTCTACAGACAGTCATGATTTATCGTAAGTACGTTTTGTCATTTTACGGTGGATAGATTAATGCGAGAAGAAGGCATACAAATCGTGCAAATTTAATTTAAAACCATGGTTCTTTCCGCCAAACTTATCGTGCGCTACGTCCATATCACCAAATACAAACTTCTTTTCTAAATTGCAATAAAATGAACAAAATTAATTTTTTTCCATGTACATATAATAGCATTATTATGAAATACAACGTCGTTCAAGTGGCTGCCTCGGCTGGCCTCGCAGTAGCGCATTCTGTCACCCCAAATTTCCAAGACCTTGTCGATTGTTTCGGACTGTAGCTCACGGATTACTTGGATGATATTGGTCTTAAGTGCTTGCGTCGTTTCCGGATTGTTGGCATAACATCGGTCCTTCACGGTTCCCCACAAAAAAAAATCCAAATGGGTCGAATCGTAGCTCCGAGGCGTCCAATTGATATCGCGATTTGGAAATTCGGTGCGTAAAAGATCGATTGTGGCCTGGGCTGTGTGGCATGGCGCGCCATACTGCATGAACCAAAGGTCGTCCAAATCCATGTCTTCAATTTCAGTAAAAAAAAAGTCGGTTAACATGGCTCTGTAACGCCCACCGTTGACCGAAACGTTGTTCCCTGCCACAATCCGCATCAAACTGTCACTCTCTGTGGATCCATTGGCTTCTCGACAATAACTTGCGGGTTTTCCGTGCCAGATGCGGCAATTTTGTTTGTTAAATGCGCCTTGTCAGAAAATATGATTTTTCGCTCAAAATCGTTGTCCAATTCAAGCTGCTCTAAGGCTCAAACTACGAAGCGATAACGAAGCGGATGGTCGCGCGCCTTCAATTGCTGAGTCAGTTGGACCTTGTAAGCTAATAATCGGAGTGTGCAGAATCCTACTCAGGCTAGTGCGTGAAATATTGAACTGTTGAAATCGATGGCGAGTTGATGTTCACACTCTCGGCCACAGCAGTCACATTCTCATCTGTACGCACCGTACGACGACGGGGACCATGAGTGCTGTCCACTAGCATACCAGTCTCATGAACTTTTTCACAAACTTGCGTACAGCAGTCGCGGTGGGTGCTTTATTTCAGCCAAAACTTATTTTTAAAAAAACGCATGTTAGGGCTACATAGCACTCATTTTGGAAATAAGTTTTCAATTTTTCCCAACGTTGTTCAAGCACAGAGCGACTAATGTCGTTCCGCGCAGGTATGATACTGACTTTCTGTCAAGATTTCGAGTGGGAAACAGCTATCAGTGTCAAAATAACCTTTATGCCCATCCACTTTGTGGAAAATTTTATGGAAAGATCTTGGCTTAAAAGCTTATAAAATCCAGCTTGTGCAAGAGTTGAATTCGCGTGACTATTATAACCGTCGTAGATCCGAAGAATGGGCGCGAAAACATGATTCAGCTTGATCGTCATTTTCAACGAAAAATTTTGTTCTCCATGAGGCCCCCGACGTAAAAAGAGGGGTGCTATAAGTTTGACGTGTCTGTGCCTGTATGTCTGTCTGTGACATCGTAGCTCCTGAACGAATGGACCGATTTTGATGATTTTTTTTTGTTTGAAAGCTAACTTTATCGAGATGGTTCTTAGCTAAAATTTATGAAGATCTGTTCAGGCGTTTCATGGCCATCAGCTCTTTTAGGTGGCGCAAAATAAATCACTCTATCGGAAGATGTTATAATTTTTGCTAATGGCGTCGTATCTCAATCATATTTGTCGTTAGTGAACTGGACAGCTGTAGTATACAAACAGATAAGCAATGGAGCGCTATACTTCACAAGAGTGTGGAATAATTGAGTCGATTTTTTTGACCAATAATCAGTCGGTGGTGTTAGCGCAGCGTGAATTTCGGCGACAATTTCCTAATCTTGTCGCGCCAAATGGGCAAACATTCCGCTTCGCTACTCGACTTGTAAACAGACAGGAACCATAGCAGACCATGCTGGACTTGGCCGCCACCGAATTGGTCGTTCGGCTGAGAATATCGCGGCTGTGGCTACCGATGTCGCTGAGAACGAAGCAACATCAACAACGGAATACGAAGACATCGGAACACTAAGACAACGGGCCACGCAGTTGGGCATAACCAGACGGACCCTACAGCGAATTTATGTGAAAGACTTACACATGTTTCCGTACAAAATGCAAACAGTGCATCAGTTAACCCTCTACCGCATACCAAGCCAAATATCTCTTCTTACATTTATGTGCCGTTTTCTCCTATTTTTACGAAAAATAATTATCCAGAAACGACACGAATCCCTTCTTTGCATTTCTAGAATACGTATGACGTGACAGAGTTTTGGTTTCAAAAAGATGGCGCAACATGCCCCCACGGCACACTACAACATTCATTTATTGCGGGAAACATTTGCTGAGCGCATAATTTCGCGTAATCGACCTGAGAACTGGCCTCCATGATCCTGTGATCTCACACCTTTAGATTACTTTCTTTTTGGGTATGTGAAGTCACTACTCCATGCCGATAAACCAGAGACGGTGGACGACTTGGAAGTCAACATTCGCCATGTTATTGCTGATATACGGTCCCAGTTGCTCGATAAATTTGTCGAAAATTGGACATCACGATTGCGCTTCATTCGAGCTAGCCGTGGCGCGACTATGCCCGAAGTCATATTTAGGCAATAATGTTTTGGTAGCTCTTGAAAGCAAACAAGTTCGAGTTTGCTTGCAATTATGTAGAAAGAGTAATACCGGTCAGTCTAATTTAATTTTTTTGGAAGAAAAGAGACAATATATCCCGTTTATAGGACCCTTTGATGACTTCCATCAGATATTGGTTTAACGAATTCAAACGTGGCCAAACCCCCCTTTTCATGAAGAGCCTCATACCGTCCAAATTTATAAACTTTGGCCGCCCGGTGACTACGAAAGATATACCATAGTTAACAAAATACTCGTGTTAGCAGACCACCGGGTGAAAACCAGGCAGATTACTGACATTGTAGACATCGTACTTGAGCTCATTCAAGCTATCCAACACAAAAAATTGGGCTTAATTGGGCCGATTGAGAAAGCTTCGGCGAGATAGGTGCCGCTTTTGCTTACAGTGGGACCAAAAAAAAGAATCGCATGACGACTTCAGAGCACTCCGTCTCTGACTGTGAACGAGGAATATAGATTCCGGGTCATTTAAAACAAGATCCTAGGGAAAATCTATGGAAAACAGGACGAAGAAATTGGCGAATGGAGAAAACTATTGGGAGTACCAATTAATTCGTTTCGTTTTTTTGCTGTGAAAAATTAATTTATTTTAAAACAGATTAATCAAAGTTTTGTTCATCGCTGGTTCTTGCGCTTTCCTACCTTTCAGGGAATTTTCCAATTCCATCTCAAAAAAAATGTTTCTTTTTTTGAAGCAATCCAAATTACGGGCCAATTTTCGATTTCTGCAAAAGAAATAAATCGGTGACCGATTGAGGGTTTCAAAATATTTTTTTACGATGTTTGCCTCATAGAGCGTTGTTGTGTAAAAAAACAATTTCGTCACGTCTTTGTTCGTATTCTGACAGTTTTTCTAGTAATGCAGGGCTCATACGAATCAATTGTGGTGTATACCGATCGCCTGTAATGGATTCGCCAGGTATTAGCATTTCATGAATTTCGAACCCAAATTTTCTTTGATGTTAATGTACTGCCAGATAGACACCTTAGATGACGTTAATGCTCATGAAGAGCCAGAGCCAAGCTTCTTTCTTATTCACTTATGTTGTGTGCGATTTGTTTATTACACAAGTATACGGAACCTAAAGCTTAATGCCGATTCCGAACGGCGAGAGCCGAGAAGCTTTTTCAAGGCAAGTTTACAACGAGAGGTTTTGCCAGTACTCCACTGAGGAGGGAAGCCGCGTAATAATCGTTCGATGGCGTTGGTGCTGTCGAGATCCGAACTCGCTCATGTTGCGTCAGCGGCCGACACACTACCCACTGCGCCACGGTGCTCCCTACCCAGGGACGCAATCTAGATCTGCGGTCCCTTGAAGCAGTCAAATTTCAAACATCTAAGGTAACATAAAAAAAATGTATGCCATTTATGCCGCAAAAGAACGTATATTTCGACACTCTCAAGGGAATCAATATTTATAGGGTACTTTCCGTAGACCTAGAACTATCGTCTTATACTACAAGTATAGGGAAAAGTCTGAAAACTATACATTTGTAATTAAATCATAAAAAAATATAGCCTTTATTTAAAGTACGTAATGGGCCAGCGCACACGGGAGTATTTCTACCGGCAGAAAACTGATTTTATGTGGAAGACTGATCAAGGGTCATGGATAAAAAGAAAATAAATAAATAATGAATGAGATTGAAACTGAATTTCGTACCTACAAAATTGTACGGAACTCACGGTGGGCGAGTCCCACTCGTACTTGTTCTGTTTTTTTTTTTTAGCTTTGAATCAGCTGCTCGCAAGTGAAAAATCGCCTTTCATCATCCCTCGGTTTCAATTCATGAGGGACCAAAATGTCTTACTTCCCATTTATTCCCATGGATTTTAATCGTACAGAAACTGCTTGCTGACTTACACCCAATGAATCTTCAAGCTCCATTTATGTTTGACTCGGATCTTCACCGAGTAATGCCTCCATTTCTTCGAACTTCTGGACATATTTAAGCGCAAACTAAATGAATTTCTGCGGTGTTTCGTGACTGTTGACGAAACATGAATCCATCACTACATGCCAAAAAAGAAATAAAACAGTCAAAACAGTTCATCCGGCGAATCTGGTGCAAAGGATATCCAGTTGATGGATATCAATGCTCCATCAACTGGATAAGTCATGGCCACTGTTTTCTGGGATTCAGGAGCCATCATCTTTTATTGAACCGATTCGATGCCGAATGGATGGCGAAAACTGGTCGAATTACTCTATGAATTGGTGCCTCAACCATCCTGGTCCCATGCGATTTCTATTTGTTTCCAAACAAGAAAAAATGCCTTAGCGTTATTGTAACAGAGACTTGTTTTCGGAGTTTGGCAAATCATATTTTTTGTATAACTTGACAAAGTTATAAAACCGCCGGATTAAATGTACTCAGGGACTTATCTATAGCCCTCGTATATCTACCTTTTGCACTCCGTCACGTACTCTAATTATAGTTAATAGGGGTTCTGAAACTGTATCGAAAGTATCCCCGATATCGAGAAGCCTAAGACGGTTTAATGGAGTTTAATGAAAGACGCTAATATGCGTCATAGTTCAGTTGGAAGAATGTGTCGTTTTCAGATGCAATCTATAATACAAATGGACTCATTTGTAATCCTTATAAGAAGTAAGTTTCTGCTCGGGCAGATCAGAGTCAGTGATCGAAAGTTATAACCAACAGGAGGAGAAGGAGAAAGGGTTTCCCATTTGAGAGTTTTTAACTAGTTACCTATGTTTTGAGCGGTTTGCTACGTGCGGGTGAGCATTGTCATGCTGCAAAATTACTGTCACTTTGTCTTGTCTTTAGAAGTATTCCGCCCTTTCATTGGAGCGGTATACAGTGATGGTTTCATTCAGTTAAATGAGCTTTTAGTAGACCATACCCTTCTGATCCTAGGGACAACAGTACATGAGCTTGGATCCATGAACATTTGGTTTTGCTGATGATGTTGAAGGTTGGTCGCCTTGGGATTGTCATTATGGATCCAGTTTTCATCATCAGTAACAATTTGAGACGCAAGGCATTTTCTTACCATTGATGAGTCAACTCCCAACGATTTTTGAAATGTTTGAGTCTTTAATGAGCTATTCCTTAAATTCTTCATCTTTGAACTTGTACGTCTATCCATGTTTTTTTTTTTTTTTTTTTTGAGGCTTCTGCTATCTGTTGGAGCAATCAGACACAAATACTGGTCCATTGTATAACCTATTGGGATCGGATGTGGTGGAAATGCAGCCTGATTGAGAGAGTTTTTTCGGCATGTATCGTTCATGTATCATACTGTTGTACTCCACTTGGTGAAGCCACAACCAAAAGAGCGACTTCATCTATTATTCAAGTGAAAAAGTGTTGAATTTATTGTTGGTGAGCTTAAGAGAATGATAATTTGTTCAAGGGCAGGATGAAAAGCTCGCCTTACAGTGAGACTGCGATTTTTATTTTTCTACATAATACCTTGACTTACTTACATACTTAGTCCTTAGCTTAGCGTTTCTCAAACATTAGTATTCATTTCAACTTCTTCTTCTTCTCAACTTCTTCATTGGATGCGAAGCGCTTCCAAAAAACTAATTTCTTCAAGTTTAGAAATCCGAGGTCACCAAATCAGGGGGATAGAGGCAATGGCCGAGCAAATCGTAACTACTCAAAATCCTGCAGCACTATTCCATGTCTTATGTATGATTTGCCGAATGCAAGGCATTTACTTATTAATTTAGATGAAGTTACAGTTCGGGACTAACTTAGGTCCCAACCGACGAAATTCCCTAGCCGGCACGATCCCTAGCCAGCTGCTGACACACGTACTGTTGGTGGAATTCATTTTCCCGTATGATTTTTTCGACGTCTTAGACGTTCCTTTCATTAACGCCTGACTAAGCCGATAGTGAAGAATGTAACTCCACTCGCTGTTAACACATGCTCCAAAGATTACATGCAAATATTTTCCCCGATCAGCCGGCGGTCACTTCATCCGAGACAACACCTTTGTAAAGACACATTTGTTTTTCGAGCGAATACCCTAGTTTTCAATTACCTCTTGACCCAAGGAAGCAGCGGTCGACAAGAATTGTTCTGCGCCTGCTCTCAGCGCTAAGCCTTGTCACTTGTCAGTAGTGAGCCAAGATAGACGAAATCGTTGATTGCCTTGAAGATATAGCTTCCTAAGGGGCAAGTTGTCGATCGATCATCGCCATGTCTGAATCTTTTTTTCAACTTCGAAGGACTACGAGAATTCTCCATTGTTATACTACACAGATTGACTGTACAGTTCCCTACATTCCTATAGACACTGTCATATGCGATTTTAAATCTACGAAAATGTTGTGTGAGTCGACCTGATGCTCGTGAATCTTCTCCAAAATCTGTCGTGAGTACTTGGCCTAAAACCACCCTGATGTGCGGTATCCCAGCTATAAAACGTCATAGTCACAGCGGTAGCGAGGTGTTGTAATATACGAGGGTGGTCCGATAAGTACCTAGCCTACAAAAGAAAAACAGAAATTTTGGAGAAATGGCGATTAATTTTTAATATAGTCTCCTTTTAGATACAATATAGTCTCCTCGATACACTTGACCCAGCGATGCTCCAACTTCTTTAACCCGTCTGAAAAATATGTTTTCTCGAAGTTTGCAAAGTAGGCCTCCGTGGCGGCGATGACCTCCTCATTCGACTGAAATTTCTGCCCGGCGAGTGACTTTTTCAAGTTTGGAAACAAAAAGAAGTAGCACGGGGCCAAATCTGGAGAATACGGTGGATGGGGCAGCAGTTCGTAGCTCAATTCGACCAATTTGGCCGTGGCGAGGGCGGAGGTGTAAGCCGATGCGTTATCATGGTGGAAGAGCACTTTTTTCTTCGCCAAGTGGGGCCGTTGTTTCTTCAATTCAACGTCGAATCGGCCCAATAATTTTGCATAGTTAGTACAGCCCTGTGACCGTTTTGCCCTTCTCCAGGTAGTTGATGTGGATCACACTTTGTGAATCCCAGAAAACGGTGGCCATCACCTTTCCGACCGATGGGACAGTCTTCGCCTTCTTCGGAGCACGTTCGCCGGGTGAAGTCCACTGTTTCGACTGTTCCTTGGTCTCTGGTATGTACCAGTGGATCCATGTTTCGTCGACTGTCACGAAACGACGCAGAAACTCCTTCGGATTGCGCTTAAACAGTGTCAAACACTGCCCTGAAGTGGTCTCACGGTTGCGCTTGTTGTCCGGAGTGAGCAAACGCGGCACCCATCGCGCCGACAGCTTTCTCATACCCAAAATTACATGCAGGACCCACGCGATCTTTTGAAATACAACTCAGCTCAATCTCAGCTATCTCGCGCACCTTCAATCGGCGGTCTGCTAATACGAGATCGTGGATTTTTGACACGTTATCCTCCGTGGTAGCCGTTTTCGGGGCACCTGGATGTGGGTCATCAAAAACCGACGTGCGACCACATTGAAACTCATGGTCGCCATCGAAGGAGAAGAGTCACCGTACACAGCATCCAAACGCTCTTTGATTTCGCTGCCCGATTTCCCTTTTTCCATTTTTCTAAAATCCGCGGACACTTTCCACGCGGTCAAAACAAAACTACGAGTCTGATCCGGCTGAATTTTCGACAGTAGCCGTCTACTAGAATGTACTACACGATAGTAAGTTGCTCTTGCGATACTGGCGCTATCTGGCGGTGAGGTTAAGTACTTATCGGACCACCCTCGTAGTATTGTGATCCAATTTTCCAAACAGATGTTAAGTGGCCTTCAGCCAACAAAGTAGTTCACATTGGATCTCTTACATGGACTTGAAACAATGTCCCCAGATTCAAGTGTCGCCTTCAAATATGACGCGTTTCATGGCCAACTCATAATGGAAATCATCTCTTTACAGTTGTTCGCGCGATGTTCTTCTTCAAAGAAATTTGTTCTTAGAAGCAAACGAGGTGAGACGGGTCTGATGCCCAACATTTCACGATTTTTGCGTTCCAAATCTTTGAATGCCCTAACATGCTTTCCATCAGTTTTTTATTTTGGTCGCAAGGCTTTTGTATTAGAAATTTTATTCCAGAAACAAAATTTGATCCATTCTCTTAACTTCATGAAATCAGACCTTTTAAAAATTTGTCTGCGATAAAGCTTTTCGACGTCCAATACTAGGTAGCCCAAAACTCTTTACTTAATGTTGTTTTGTAATATCCATAAAATGAAACGACAGTCTCAGCTAATAAGTCTCCGCGCTCTTGTCGAATATTATCTTTGAGAGTTTTTAGAGTCTGTCCCTTGATAAGACCCGTGCGATCTTACCGGTCAATGCAAATCACCAGAATGAATAATTATATGTAGATGACGAGGAAATGCGTCTTTCAAAATAACTATTGTCGAGCGAGGGTGTGCGATTACATCGTCTTTCTGGAACCATATCATATACTCCAGACTAAACTCGTTGATCATGGTTCTGTATCGTTCGCCAGTCAGTCAGAGCGAAGGCTCTTCGCCCATAATGAATTTCAACAATGAATCGTCCACTTTGTCGTTGAAATTCAGGAGAGCGCGAGCATAGTTTAGACGCGAATGACGGACTACAGGCTGTATTTTGTGGACTGTCTGCTTTTGAAACGGAACGTCTTTTAGCACAATGCGTTGTAGAGATGAACGTGTAATGGTCAATTCATGGCACACCGCTTGGTTGACGTTGACAGCTTATTCACGACATCTTCAGTTACAGCGGCAATAACCCTCTCTTTTGTCACGTATTGTTCCAATATCTTTGAGGCGAGTGGCTAAACGCCTTAGTGGCCTAAACGGTCAGAAAATCTTCGCCGACATTCAGGTTGCATCGAAATCGCTGACAAATTATTCCGTAACATATAGTATTCCGCGATCTTCAGGAGTATAGTATTCCATGGCCCGTAGGCGCGTATTCGGCATCTGTTTGCTTCAGAAGCATCAAAACAAAACTGGCAGTTACCGCTATTTGCAAAATGTATGGCATATTCCAATAGATCGATACATGGTATAATTACAAGAGGAGAGCTACTACTCCGCCTTGAGGGACACCATACGTTTTTTGCATTACGGGAAAGTATGGTTTCTTTCCTACTCTACTATTAACTTTTTCTATACATTGATTCAGTCTTTTAACCACGATTCCCTACAATTGTTTTTCGACATCTGAAAAGATTTTGGCCGATTTTTTGCCACTTTTTTGTTCTTTTAGGTTCACCATGCCGTATCATAAAATATTGCCTCTAGTGATACTATTTTGATCAAATACTGGATTTACAAGTGACAAGCGTTTTCAATAAGGTTGTTAATACAATGAGGAGCGCGCGGGAGTATGGACAAAATGAGCGAAAGGATGATGAGCAATTACCGCATCACAATCACTACAAGCCATTTCCGTAAAGCAATCATGAAGGAAAAAAAGCGCTTGGTCCACGAGTAGAAGCGAAACAATTCATGGTTTTTGGACAAAGATAATACAACTACATTTAATGATGCTCCATTCTTCAATAGCCAGATAATTTTGTTCTTTGTTCGCAAGAATAAAGGGACTCTGAATTGAACGTCATTTCGCAGGCTTTTATGAGACTAAACGCTCCACTCTAAGAGAGCTTCATACACGAAAAGTTTTTAGCATTTTAAAAAATCGTAGCCTTTGGTGTATAAATACACTTTCCTGATATTTCTTGAACAAAACAAGTCCAAGAACAAGTATATGCTTTACAAACTGTGGAAACGTAATTGTCGTTAAGCCAGTTTGGGGTCATATAAGGGCCACATGTTTTGGCCTTGCCCGATCATTCCTTAGTTGCACTATGCCCCTATAAAGAAAGTATGCCAGCATGGCGCCTTCTAACTACCATCAAGTCACGTGCGGTTTCGACCATTAAACAATCCAGCCAGTTTCCTCGGAATTACTCACAAGAATATTATTTACATTCAAGGGTTTTTTCGCACAAATAAATGTCATCCCCCCAGCGCCACTGCGTCCGCCACATGTTTTCCGCCATAAAGTCTTCCACTAATAAAATCCTCCGAACGGCTTTATGCGAATAATTCCCAGAACACATGTTGGCTCCGATTTCAGTGCATCTGCGGAATTCCCAACTTTCTCAATAAACAAAAGCACGAAATCGTAAACAGAGCTCGCTACGAGTATATCGTCCAAGAGACATGCTCGATCATTTCTGACATTTTTATTGATATTCAGTCGCCAAACTGGTCGTGTGTGTTCCTGGTCTCCATCACTTGATCCCCTAACAATACGTAGGCGATTCGCATGACTCGCGAATCCAGAGGTCTATTCGTTTTTGGCATTTCAACGATGCCATTTTCGGTTCGGTAATTGCCGAAGAAGCGGAAATGATTAGCTTCTGTATGATAGAGATAGCCTCCGTAAAGGTGCTGGGGAGGTGAATTGCGACTCGTGGGCAAGTGGGCGACGCTGATGAGTGTGCGGTTCTCTATAATTGGATCGATTACATTCGCTTCGGCGAAACGAAAAGTGTTTCGATGAACTCATATTCCACTGTCGTTGGTGTATTGACACCGCCGTTACGGAGGAAAGTAGGAGTGTACGCTTGGGTGGCTTACTATTTGCGCCGATACAATAGAGAATGACCAAATCTAATCAGTGCGCAAAAAAACTTGTTGATTGAATTGTTTGGCTTTGGTCTGTGGTTTTCCGATGTCGCGTGATGTAATTTCGAACACAAGACCTTCCAGCGGAAAGCGGATGTTCTATGTACAGTACGTATCGGCGCCAGCAACACATCACGACACCGTGAATCAATCTGGGCAATCTCAGCATGAAACCACGGACTTGGTGATTGACTGAACGCCGATAGCGTCAAGGTAGGGGTTGTGATCCCGTCACGTAGCCGTAAAGATAACTCACACGTCAAGCAGCAAACTGCTCTCCTTTCTATCTTGTTTGTAATCAGCTAAAAAATCAAGCTCACTGACAGCTACACATACGACTTTTACGACTTCGAACGCACGACTAATTACTTTTTTCTCACTTCGACTCGTTATCTCTCTCTCTCTCTCTCTCTCTCCCTGTCCCATTTTTTTTCGGTATTCTGAAGCGGTTTTTCGCCTGTCGTGTAGCCCACACGCTACTACTACTACGCCCATGGGCGTCCAGTTCTGGTCACATACGAACACACGAGTCCTCTACTTGCTTATCGGTTGGATTAATCAGCTGACAAATAGCCCACGTGATTCGTCGCGAGCCTGTTTCAGGCTTGTAAAGCTGTCGCGATCAGGACGACCTACAACTCTTTAGATGTCACTTTCGTTTAGAGAAAGTTCTAAGATCATTTCCAGGAGCAAGTAGCCTAGAATTTACTTACATAAGCTGCAAAGTGACATGCCTTCGGCGGGGTATTGAGGGCGGTATGACGGTAATTTTCGAAAACTAACCGCCCATTGCACGAGCATGTAAGTGACTTAACTGATTGTTTCCGGTTGCAGATGAATGCAGCATTTGCCTGGCAGCATGGACAAGGTGCAACAACTCAAGTGGGAACCAATTTGACACGAAAGTTGGTTGTTTGTTGAATACGAGTTTATTAAAGGCAGACTTGGCAGCAACTGAAAACACGAACGAGTGACGGCGAGACAGTCAGACTGACAGAGGTGCACATTGGTTGGCTTGCGGCATCAGTACTCGTACGTATTTGCGGGGATTTACGGATTCGGATATCGGTCTGAGTGATTCTCGTCGGTTGGCATGGAGCTCACGTTGAGATCATGCATTGATTTGCGCGCCTGTTGCCTGGTCGGTCGATGTAGGCCGTTGGACGTGGTTTTGCTGATGCTAATAAAAACGTATAATTCGCACGCCGAAGTGTATACATGTGGACATGACATCTGTCTGTGATGCGGAGAGCGTAGTGGGTAGACGTGAAGATCCTTCGAGGTTCCGTGAAGCTTTGATGGATGTCAAGCATTTTGTGATGGTGATGGTGGGTTGCAACGAAGTGACATTTGATTCGACTGATTACCATCTGATGTGCTGCATTGCCAAGAGAAATGACGTGAAGAAGTCGATGAACGCATAATGCACGATCGAAAAGATTGTGACTAAAAGCACACTGCTTACCAAGTGGTAACTGGCAATGTCACAGTATCGTGTCGTGATTTATGAGTTCATTAAAACTGTAATACGATATCGGAAACCAGGTGTGAGAGCTCTTAACAAGCACAGCATTTATCACTGAATGCCATAAAATATTTGAATTCCCTTTGGTATTGTCAACATACACGAGGTAAAGGACAAACAAGGGTTCAAGCTCTTGACTAAAAAAATAATAAAAAACTTTGCTTGCATGTTTGAAATTATGCGAATATCACCATGTCACGCGTGATGTCATGAATAGCAGGTAATTAAAAACGTTCAAGTGGTTCGCAATGTTGCCAAGTGAATTACAGTGAAGCTTGGTTCAAATACTTTATCTCATGTTGATGGTATTAGACGTGATATCACGTGATATGCGAACTAGGAATTTGAGAACATAAATGTGGATGTAAAAATTCTAAAAAAGGTAATAAAGCGATCACTTTTTGCGTTAGGCCATGTACGCATCAACTGTAACCAATTTTTTTTCTCAGTTTGCGGAAGAACGCACGTGATATCACGTGAAACATTCTCAAAAGTGTATTTATTTCATTGAACATAGAGCGAGTATAATAAATGTAATGTCCGCATCATATTTTTGAGCTTTAACGACCGCACGTGATAACGCGTGATATTGGCAAATTCTTCACTCACATATTCAAAAATATCATTACTCAGCACTTGAATTCAATTCTTCAATTCTTGAGGGGATGTGGCAGCTTTGTTTTAATACTTTGTTTCATGCTGGTGGTTTATACGTGACGTCACGTGATAATAGGCGAATTGTGAATTCGAAAGTATAAATGTGGATGTGGAAATTCTAAAAAAGGTAAAAAAGCAGTCACTTTTTGTGTTAGGCCATATAAGCATTGAATGTACCCACTTTTTTTTTCTCAATTTGCGGGAGAACGCACGTGATGTCACGTGGAACATTCCCAGAAGTGTATTTATTTTAATGATCATATATGAAATACAATAAATGTAATTTCCGTATCATATTTTGGCTTTAACGACAAGCTATGAACGGTACCCCACGTGATAACGCGTGATATATGCCTTTTTCCCATTCCCATATTCAGTAATATTCGTTACGCAGCACTTATGTAAATGTCTTAAAATAACATAAAATGACAAAAAAGGCATGCTTGGATAACAAGACGACAAGAGTGCATGATGCAGTAACGCGTGATATATGCTTCAGCACGTTTTTTATGACACAAACTCATTTTAGCTCGTTAAAGAAGATATACAACTCCACTTAAACCCCCATTGTGACCCCAATAATCCGCAAAATATCCGGTCCTTTACAACCTACACGATGTTTTTATTCAATAACACCAAAGTGGCTGCAATGTTGGGCGGAGTAACCGCATAATTCGATTTGTATTCTCAACAAATGATAAAAAAGTGCGTAAAGAAGCACATCATATTCTCGCAACATAAAAACGACATGCGGCCCTCCCACCAACAGTCTCACTCACCGCGCATTGTCCTTAAAGCATCAACCTGCGACGATGGTGGAGACATATGAGTATTTACGACTATGTCCGCTTTGTCCATAATTCCTTTCCGTCGCTTCTTCTGCATGGGCCGCAGGAGATAATACCACACTGAAAAAGGGCACTGCGCGTAATGGAGCACCGCATACAGGACCACCACCGGATGGCCATTTAAATTAATGACCGAAATTAATATATGAGCTCCATAAATTATTCCTAATTGCAATTTAGTTTTGCCAGGACACATTCCATCGGAGCCGCAGCCGCAGTGAATGTGACTCCCGTGTGCCTGCTGGTGGTGGGTGGTGACGATGATGGGCTTAAACGTGTGCGACTATCTGAAGTCAGATGCAAATTTTATCGATCGATTAATTACAATTTATTTACACCAAAATCACACATAAAAGTGTCAAGATGGATTGATTCTGAGTCGTATCACGCCTCCGGGCTTTTTTTCAAACAGCTCGGACGGGTGGATTAATTCGTTTTGACTGGACGCTGTTGTTGCAGAAGTCGTCGAGGAAATGAGTGTAAACAACCTGCAGCGGCAGCATACGGGTACGCCATCGATTGAGGGTTCACCTCATTACACGATCGTTCCGCAACAGTACCCCCAGTGCGCTCAATCACATGTAATTGAATCTGGCACCGGTACATACACATAAACCCGAGACCCATTGCGCAATATTAAGTCCAAGCAGTGAGATCTAGACCAACGATCACATTGCCGTCACACGACCAGTCGTGGTACGACCCGAGTAATCCATAGCTCGCATACTGGCCTGCTTTGGGATCACCAAGTGGCGAGTATAAATTTTCGATTTTGCGATCTGTTGATCTGGCCATTTCGGGGGATGATCGATCGACTCTGGGTGTCGGATTGTGCAGGTTGTGCTCTCGTTGTGTTCGCGCTTGACACGTCAACTCTGTGGAGCGATTGATAAATTAGTGTTTATGTGCGGCGTGTCGCCTGATAACCGTAAATTTATTATCCTTTTATCTCTCGGGCTTGGCTGACTATATGTACTCTATATGGTGATCATAATTAAGTAATTGAACGATCAGGAGGTGGCACCTTACGACGTTCGTGCTCGATTCAACTCTCTCGAGCTCTAGTTGTTGGACGTCTGTATAGATGTGGATGTCGATTAATTGAATGATCATATTTCGTAAGTCGATGCGATCAATTTGCGGCAAGATCATTTATCTAGATGAATAATTTGCTCGACAATGATCGAGGGTGATAAGTCGTTGGAAAGAGGTCTGTGGAGCCACGTTGGGCGGAAATGGATTAAAATGGTTTGACGTTAAGTGACATTGGATGACAATTTGAATGTTTTCCATGCTTCTCTTGAAAGCTTGTTTGTTGTGAAAACTTGTCATGAATAGCTGGTGGCTGGGATCGGTTTTCGTTTGTTTAATTAAAGAAATGATTGAACATGAAATGAAATGCTACAATGGGACAATGAGACCAGCCTCGATTCCAAATTTCGACAGAAGAATGAATAAGTGTCACTTTTAAAGGGCTGACACGGGGTCATGGAACATATTGTGATGAACGCACGCCTTTCCCTATCTATGCCAACCAGCTGTTCCCTCGAATTCAGAGTTCATCAAGTGTCAAGCAAAATTATAGCCCACAGCAGGCAAATCAAGGACGAAGTAAAACCTCATCTTCGTCTCTAAATAAATTTGCAAATCCTCGTCACTGTGCCCGGAGCTACCGTGGCCATGCTCCTGTTTGCAAATAAATTTCCGATTTATTTCTGATTTTGTTTGCGACGCAAACGTATGGAAATCAACCGACCAAGCCAACTGCCGACCAACTTACGTTCGAACCCTTTGGGACATTCCCACTAGCACCAAGCAAGGATCTTTCGAAAACTTGAAGTAAATTGAAATCTCCTCCCACGAATCGAGGACTAAACTTGCGAAACTTTTACCATTTCCCACTAGAAAGTGAAAATAGACCGAGCGAGACAAGGGAAAGGAAACTTCTCTGTTCCATAGTTTATGCTCCTCGAGGGAAATTTACGACAAATGAAACTAAAGTCGTTCGGATGTCCCTTCCATTTCAACCTCCTGTTGTTATTTATATAGAATTTTCCCTTCTGAGTTTTAAGTAATGAATATAAAATGTGCCGAAGGCCATGCGGCTCGAAGGAAAATGTGCGGGAGTAAGGGAATTGATGCTTATGATGATGTCATTGACAGAAACAATGAGTAAAGGAGGTTAGGACTAGGGACCGCAACCACCTGTGTCGAGGCTGGAAATTTCCCAAAGGTGAAAAGTTTAAGTGGTTCCATGGAAAGTTGCTAATTTTTCTTTGTTTTTACGAGGACAGCACCTGAGGAAGTTTGTAAAAGTTGCAAAATGTGTAATCGTGAAGTTAGGGCCATTAACAAAATAGGGGTTAAGAGGTGTAAATATGGCTCCACGGAGTCTAGGTATTTGTCGGTCAACTGTTCAACAGCAGTCAATGAAGGGCACATTGAAAGGGGCCTGCAGTGTCCAGCTTGTGCTCCATAAAATGCAGTGTAAAGTCTAAAAAGGTTTACCGAAGTTAGTTTTCACGAAATCGAATCAGTCGATTCAAAGAACTTGGTAAAGAAAGTGTTGCTTATTCTGTTGTCTGTAGCATTGTTGATGTTTTTTAATTCACATTGTCAGTAATCCGGCTTTAGGACCTACAGAAGTCATCCAATAGCTGAAGCATAGCCCGCAAATGCGGGTTTATATTCTGCTCGTTTTACTATAACGTAACACAGAGAAATAAAAATTACTCTAAATTATATGCGAGCTCAAAATACCTTATAACCTTCCTCCACTATCTTTACGGTATTGTTATTGCTTTCAAAAATTAAGTAATAGCTGAAAGTAGGAAGGTTCTGGCGAAAAGCTCATTTATGCGCGTCCGTTTTACTTGTTGTGATCAGAAAGTAAAGGGATTTGTGTAATTGCATGAGTTTTGTGCGTCCCATTCTTTCTAAACGTCTGAAGTCGGCTCTTTACAGTAGTAGCTCAATAGGTTGTAAATCGACTGTCAGCTGTCAGAGAGCGTGCAACCGTTCGCTTTGGTAGGATTGACTGTTATTTATTTTTCACTAATTGGATCTGAGAATTTGCATTAAGTTTAGCAGCATTTCAGGAATACTCACTTACTTAGATGGCGCTACAGGGTGAATCAAGGCCTCAACCAACAAGCCTCTCCAGTCGGCACGATTTTTGGCCGCACGCCCAGTTGGTTGAGGTCCCCTTCCACATGTGCGCGCCACCTTAGATGCGGTCGCCCTCGGGATTGGAGTCGAAGACTCTTCGGGCCTAGCCATCTTAGACGTTGGATCCGCAGACGTCTAACTAGGCCGATGTCGCTGTACAGCCCGTACAGTTCTTGGTTGAATCTTCTCCTCCACTCTCCATTTACATAAACGGGACCAAAGATTGCACGCAGATTTTTCCTCAGGAAACGCTCAAAAGCCTCTTCATCCGCGTTTGATAACGTCCAAGCCTCAGCGCCATAGAGGAGGACCGGGATGGTTAAGGTTTTGTAGAGGGATACCTTAGTTTTTCGAAAGAGGGCTCTACTACTCAATTGCCTCTTGAGCCCAAAGAAGCAGCGGTTGGCAAGAGTTATTCTGCGTTTTATCTCATCGCTGGTGGCGTTGCTGCTTGTCACTATCGCGCCAAGGTAGATGAAGTCCTTGACTACTTCAAAAATATAGCTGCCGAAGGTGGCGTTCTGACCAAGACGTCGTTGTTGCGCGTCTTTCTTTGATGACAGCATATATTTGGTCTTGTCCCCATTTACTCTTAGGCCCACTTTAGCCGCGTCTGCTTGAATGCTTGCAAATGCTGCATTGACGTCTCGCTTTGTCCGTTCAATAACGTCAATGTCATCTGCGTAGGCAAGCAATTGTGTAGACTTCAAGTAGATCGTGCTTCTTATATTGGCTGCAGAGTGCCGCACGATCTTTTCAAGTATGATGTTAAAGAAATCACATGTGTCTAAATCTTTTTTTAACATCGAAGGTTAGTTCACATTCGACCTTAATAGAGCAGCGAGAATTCTTCATAGTCGTCCTGCACAAAATGACGAGTTTGGCAAGGATGTTAAAACATGACATGGCTCTGTATAACTTGTCTCTATAACTCTATAAACACTGTCATATGCGACTTTAAAGTCGACAAAGAGGAGATGAGTGTCGACCTGAAATTCATGGGTATTCTCCAAGATTCAAGATAGTGTAATCGTGGATTTTCCTGGGCTGAAACCACACTGGTAGGAACCTACCAGATTGTGCACGAACGGTTTCAGGCGTTTGCACAGCACAGCAGAGAGGATCTTGTACTCAATATTTAGGAGACTTATCCCTCTGTAATTGGCGCGGTCATAGGGATATCCTTTCTTATGGACTGGGCAA
This sequence comes from Merodon equestris, assembly GCA_958301585.1. Taxonomy (NCBI): domain Eukaryota; kingdom Metazoa; phylum Arthropoda; class Insecta; order Diptera; family Syrphidae; genus Merodon; species Merodon equestris. The sequence continues at coordinate 106,037,062 of OY284415.1, forward strand.
ACGATGCTGAGATTCCATTCATCGGGCATGCTTTCTTCCGACCATATCTTGCAGATGAGTTGGTGCATGTTCCTGACCAACTCATCGCCGGCTGCTTTAAATAGTTCAGCAGGGAATCCGTCTGCTCCAGCAGCTTTATAAGACTTAAGTTTCGACATCGCTACCCTAACATCGATTAGATCGCCTGACGGCGGTATTTTGACTATAATCGCCGTTATACTCGTACAGACTGCAGAAGTGGTTTTTCTACAGTCCCAGCATCGACTGTGACTCCACTCTTAGTTGTCCGTGTTCATCTCTGCAGGCTTCCGCTCTGCCCTAATAGCCCGGGCAAGTTCGATTTACTTTTCCGTAAAACTTTCGAACGTCGTTCTTGCAGTAGCATCTTTCCATCTCCTCGATCTCGCGCTTCCCGTGCTCCTTTTTTTTTCTTCTCAGAATCGCACGCTCCTCCCTCCATTTCTGTTCATAAAGCTCGCGGACAGCTCGCGGACAGCTCTCGTCCGTCGATGCAGTGTAGCCATGTATGCATTCTGTTTCTCTACATGGTCCTATCTGAACTCGTCATCAAACCACGGGTTTCTCGAAGCTGGTGGCTTGAAACCGAGTACATATAAGGCGGCCTCTCTGATGGCGTTCTGACAATGTCTCCATTGCTGTTCTATGGTTTGTGCAGATTGCATCGGGTCTGGGGAGAGCTTGGGGGAGACTTGATCGGCGAAGGTTCGGTCTCCTGCGATTGCAACTTTCCGACGTTAAATTTTGGTGTTTTTACTCGCGTCCGTTGATTCCGAGAAATTCTCATCCGTACCTTGGCTGCAAAAAGGTAATGATTCGAGTGAATGTAGGCTCCTCAAAAGGTTTGGACATCTAGGATGCTGGAGGAGTGTCAGCCGTCGATCACAATGTGATCAATTTGATTGGTTGTCGATTTATAGGGAGACCGCCAGGTCCCCTTATGGATGTTGAGGTGTGGGAATCGTGTACTTGCTACTTCGAGATTACGTCCCGCCATAAAGTCCACCAGCCCGTTTTCTGACATGGTGCTATGTAGGCTGTGCTTTCCTACGACTCGTTCAAAGATAGCTTCTTTACCTAGCTTCGCATTGAAATTTCCTAGAACGATGTTGGTGTCATAGCTGGGACATTGGGCATATGTTTTTTCTAGGAGATCATAGAAGTCATCTTTATGTCGGTCGTCTTTCTCCTTTGTGGAGGCGTAGACACATATTGCCGAAATTGGCCTTAGTGCGGATAGTTATGAGGCGTTCGCTTACATGCCGCAAACTTAAGACTGAGTCTGCCTCGAATAACAAATCCGCATCCGAAGAAGCGTTCTTTGTTTTCTGTGTAGCAGTTTCCGTAGTATTGGGTATATAACTTAATTCGTGCGTTTTTTTTCAAAATTTGAACGTTTATTTAAGAAAAACATGTACAATAGTATTATTCAAAGTATTGCCCATCTGAAGCTATGACTTTTTCCCATCTTTCTGGCAATTTGTGGATCCCATCCCAAAAGAACTGAGCCGGCTTGGCAGCCAAGAATGAATCAAGCCAATTTTTGATATTCTGCTCTGATGTGAACCGTATTTCAGTGATGGCGTTCTGCATCAACCGGAGGGGCAAGGTCTGGGCTATAAGGCGGGTGGGGTAAAACTTCCCATCCACTGTTTTCCAAATAGTTCTTAACCGGAATAGCAACTTGGGGCCGAGCGTTGTCATGATGGAAAATTATTGCCTCGTGTCTGGTCGCATATTCCGGGCGTTTTTCGGCTACTGCTTTCTTCAAACGGATTAATTGTGTTCGGTAGCGTTGTCCATTGATGGTTTCACCCGGTTTTAGCAGCTTATAATAGATCCTTCTGATCCCACCAAATACAGAGCATTATCTTCGCGCCATGGATATTCGGCTTTGCCGTTGATTTGGCTGGTTGGCCGGGTTTCACATATGATTTTTTGCGCTTGGGGTTGTCGTAATGGATCCATTTTTCATCACCAGTAATAATCCGATGCAAAAATGACTTCCTTTTGTGGCGTTCCAGCAGCATTTTGGACATGCAAAACCGCCTTTCGACGTCTCTCGGCTTGAGTTCATGTGGAACCCAATTTCCTTGCTTTTGAATATATCCAGCTGCTTTTAAACGTTTTGAAATGGCTGCTTGAGTGACACCCAAAGATTCTGCGAGCTCTTCTTGTGTTTGGCAACAATCTTCATAGAGTAATGCTTCTTTATCAGTTGCTAAGTTTTTGCTTTTCTTAAATTTTCTTAGCTTTTATTTTTCATTTATTCTAATTAAGTTATTAATTAAGTCGAAAGACATAGTTTTAAGAACGTTCTGTCTACTTTAGAGTGCCCGCAGAGGGCCAGTAAGGTAATTATAATTAGTTTAGATAGTTAAGTTAGGCTTAAGCATTTTTGTCTATAATAAGTTAGATATAGAAAAAGAAATAAAAACAAAATGCAAAAAAAAAAAAAAAAAACAGTAATGCTTCCAGTTCTTCATCTTCAAACTTTTTTTGGCTGCCCAGGACGTTCATCGTCTTCCAATCCAAAATAACCACTTTTAAATCATGCAATCCACTTTTGGCACGTTCGCTCAGCTAGCGCATGTTCACCATAAACTTCCACCAAAATACGATGACTTTCGGCAGCAGTTTTCTTCATATTAAAGTAATGAAGAAGAACTCCCCGCAAAAACACTTTTTCAGGCACAAAGTTCGACATATTTGAGTGAAAAAAAATTATTGTTGTTTACGCTTCAAATGAATGACATATACTGAAATGACGTACAATGACAGTAGCTTTCCAATGCATGTTCCAATGGAATAATACAAGTTACGCCATCTCTTAGCAAACCGCACGAATTAAGTTATGGACCTGATAGATAGTACAGTTTTTCATCTGCTTTTTACCTGGGCCATCACATCGCACTTCTTGGAGTGCGGTAATGTCTGCGTTAAAACAGTCTAGAGATTTGACCAGTTGTCCGGCCGCACCTGGTCTGTTAAGGGACCCAACGTTCCAGGTGCAGATCCGGAATTCGTTTCTTTTTAGACGTTTGCAGGGGTCTTCAACATGTAATCCGTCCGTCCGGGGGTGGTCGTGGTGCAATGGTAATCATAATCGACTGTTGAGCGGAAGGCCTGCAGTTCAAGTCTGTCCATAATCAAGAACAATTCTTATACGGAAAAATTGTGCAGCAACATCAGCTGTGAATTAGAGATGATCATAAAATGTTGACGAAGGCTCGCAGCATAAGATCACATCAAAATCCATACTCTGTGTGCATTATCAATATAACACCTTAATGACATGGAAACCAAAGAGTTACTGTGAACTACAACCAACGCAAATTCAGTCGAATCTCTCAAATAATATCTAGGACAACCACCCCCGGAGAAAAGTGATCTTCGACACAAACCATCTGCACCCCGTCCAGGTTGTGTGAGAAACACTATAAGAGCTATACTCTTCAACCTGCACGAACCCTATATAAAAAATAACCGGAAAATTATCCATCCGTGCAATTCTGGCCCTATTATACATGACTACGTTCGGGTAAAATTTCGTGTACTCAAAGGGATAACCCAAGATAAGCCCTCAGATATTGTCTCTCAAACAACCGAATTCTTTCCATTAAGGTGGTTTTCACATTACGAGTAAAACATATGCAACCATGGGCCTTATTAAGACCATGAATTAAGGCATGAATAGTGTCATGCCCTGCTCTGGAACCGAATTGGCTATCCAGAAGGATCCAGCAATCCAAGAGTTGTACGGCCCACGCTCCTATAAAACAGGTTCTTTTCGAAGAAGTCGCAGTTGAATACCCCCTCGGCAATGTCCAATTAGATGGTATATGTTGTTCTCGGTTGAATGATTTTTTTTCAGTGCCTATATTGCTACATTGAGAGCAGGGTGCTTGGTTTTCTCGAGTATACCGCTGATACATATGTAATTTTCTCTCGACTCTAGAGGTTACAACGACAGACCAAGAGCAGTATGAGCATCATTTAGTTAAGTGCTCCGGCTTAGGGTAGGACACTAAACCAGCGAACCATTGGTAGCAAGATAGCGAACTACGATGTTGTATATCCACAGGGTTAACCCGCTCTCGCCTTTTACCGAAGGCTTTACTGCAGCATAGAAAGCTACGCTAGCTGTTCTAACCAAGTTTTTTATACTGGACCTCCAGCTATACCTTGGGTTTCGGATGGTTTTCTTTAGGTTTACATGTTGGCCCAATAATCCTATTATTTATAAAAGAGGTGAACAACCCTGATTTTAGGATAATCACGTTTGCTTTCTAAATCGAGTTTTTAGGCTTTTAAATCCATCTTTAACGTTTATTATTGAATAAAATCATGAAAAATGGATGGACCACCAGAGTCGAATCGCCTTTTGTAGTAAGGGTAAGGTAATCACTGCTTCTTGTCACTGTTAACTAAGGCGTCTTAAGTAATCTTTTCCGTCATGCTGGGAAGGTACATAAATATTTTATTAGCTTGGAGGAAAGTGGGATTCTTCTAGAATTGTTTGAGATCCTGTCTAAACTTCTTTAATACCAAAGTCTGCAAGGCAACAGGAGGAAGAAACAGAGTCCAAGACTATTTTCTGTAAAGCAAAACATATTTGCTTCCAAGGCTTAAAACATGCCTAATCCCATGCCCCAAACTACTTCTAACCACTTACAACCAACTAGCTTCATGCAAATTTAATGAATTGTCGTCTACTTTATGGCATCCTTTCCTCACAACATACCTATTCCAAGTTTAAGTTTACATTACTCGTAAAAACATCTCGAACCTATTTAACGAGCATTTTTTTTCCCTCCATTCCAGCCACAGCAACCGAACAACATCAGCGTCAACCGCCCACACGGAACGAGAGTCATTCTGGTAAGTCCTTTTCCACTGTCCGTAACTAAATTATTCATTAGACATACAACTATCCAACGGCGAAACGTTACTCGACTGTTGTATATCCTTTCTCCTTTGGCGGTTGGTGTCCAAGTCGATTACAATTTAATTTTTCACTTTTCTCGAATTGCTTTGGACGATAAAAATCGAAAACCTCCTTGTCATTCAATGGATTAGTTCTGCTTTCGTCCTTTCTCCATGAAAGGATCTGGCGATGTAAGATTACACGCGTACGAACACACAGAAGTGATGGAAGGTGTTGGAGATCCCTCAAGGAGGTAAGAAGCTTTAAGTCAATCAATTTGTATCCACAAGGCCTAAATTGATTTTCCGGTTCGAGAGTCCATTGTCCTTTCACCCTCCCCTGGTCTGGGATATCCTTAAGGATAAGCAAAAAATCACCTTTTTCTTTTATTCCATCTGCGTACGTCCTTTTTGCTCTCACCCCTTTGTGGATTATATCTCGGTTGTTAGGACACGTTTTACTGTCTGCCGCTATGGTGGTGTTGGAGAGAGTTATGGGTTTTCGATAATCCTTTTTTTATGGTGCGATATAAGCCAGTACCTGTTGGTTAACATTTCCGCTATTAACATGGCTTTAATGTCCCCCATGCGGGTTGATAAAATCACTTGGGTAACAGGTTCTGACCATTAAAATCGATTTCGTCTCCTTAAAGTTTGAATTCTCGGTTACTATCATATAGTACATGGTTGGAGGGCGGGTAGCAGGAAATGGCGAACGACAAGAAAGACCCTTAAGTGAGTTCTTTGCTTTTAACTTAAACAACGCACACCAAGTGCCGGCGTTAACATCAACATTACAAAGTCATAAATTATATCCTTTACGACGAAGGAGCAAGGACATACAAGCTCCTCCCGAACAACAACAGCATGATGGAGATTCATAATACTACGACGAAGCATCGTAGTGGGAAGAAGAAAATTGCCCGGAAGGAGTCCATTTTTTCTCAGTTTCTTTTGTTTTCTTGTGCTCTGTCAGGATTTTCTCAAAATTTTGAAGGAATAAGCGTCAAGAATGGAGTTATTCTCTTGACGTTGATGATGATGATGCCGCATAGCGTAGGAGGTCGAGGAGTGTATTATTATTTAACTTGTTAAGTTCTCAAGAGCTGGGAATAGCACTTGGGCTTTGTAATTTATGTTGGCGTCAAGAGGAGAACATAAACACGCGCTGACATGGCGTTGGAGTCGAGCGTAGGAGGGTACTGTTGGCATGGTTTTCGGTTCTTGTTTTTCTACTTGTTTGGGTATTTTGCGCGACATGGTGGAATTTCATGCTCGTGTCCGAAAATACTCGACTATATGCCCGGAATTTCAAACAACCACCCAATCCAATAGCTCACGATTCATTCGTTGTCTGAGCGGCTAAATCATTCCCGACATCGTTTTTCCCCCCTTTTCAACTACATCCGGCACCATGCCCGCTTGCGGTTAAAATATTCAAGTCCTGCTCTGTTCCAGCATCGTCCCGGGCATCCATCGTACCGTACACAGGTGCATGTAACGCTCCCCACAACAAAGCACGCGGTTAAACCGACTAAACGACAGAATCAGCAGGGAGACCGAGAAAAAAAGCCAACAGAAAATAGAAAATAGAAACAACTCCGCAAACATCCTTCTGATCCTGAAGAGAAGTAAATAGGCATCACCCTCCTGAAGCAGTATAAACAATGGCTCCGGTTTCAAGTGTATCATAAATCCTGCCAAATGCAACCCCCTGTCTACCGCCATTCACATCCGATCCTGTATTACTACAGTCATAAAAAGACACACTGTACACCTGAGGAGCATGAAGAACAGTGAGCTTCCGTCACAGACTGGCATTTCCATCTCCACGCAAAAGGTAGGCACGAGAAAAGTTGTCGGTGCGCCGGAGAATATGCAAAGTCATGGAGAAAAAAGTGAATATTATCAAAGTCTATCCAACGGGCGATGTAAGATATTAATAAAACATTTTTCTTCGTTGGCCCCGGCGACAAGTGAGAAGCGACGGTGGAAAGTGGGAAAACTTAGGTAAAAAGGTTTTTAAATGTTCGGAATTACCGAGCCTGACAAGCGGCATGAAGACACTTCATGAATTTGAAAGAAGTGTTCGCATTGCAGACAGGATAAGCGGCGTGACAATGAACGCGTCCAGGAGTTGATTGAATGAGAAAGTTTTTACGGTATTTGGTTCGGCGGGATTTGGGGTGCCAATATTCGTTTTCTACAGCGTCAACATTTCGAAAGCATACTTTTAGGACAATTGTGTCCATGATAACAGTTCTACATATTTAAGAAATGTACATATGTATATGATGCATCGATGTGTAGAGTGTAGGTGTTACTTGCCAGAAATTTCGACTCCGATATCCGTTAAATGGAAGGGGCTACATTATAATTACAGAGAAGTGGGAGATTGTAAAAGAAATGGGGGCTATTGCTTAAAAGTCAAAGTCGAGATTTTGCAGCAGCAAAACGTTCAATATGTTCACAGGATGACTATTTTTAGACAAAATTTTACTTTTTTCATCAACATAGTCTCCTTCAAGAGACTTCTGTAATATTTCGATGACCTTTTTGGAAAGCGAGTTGTCCTTGGCCACAGGATACTCCCTCAGTTTCGGCAACCTTTTTTTCATTGGAACCTACAAACAGGTTGTGGGAGCCAGATCCAGAACCATTTAAGGGGGATAGCCACTGTTATGGGTCAAAAAAATTTTTTTTTTCTTTTGTCTTAAATGAAAGTTTATATTTTAAAAAATGTGTGTACAAAATTGGAAGTCAAAATTTCAAAAATTGACTTTAGTGAAAGCTTGTAGGCCGACTGTTTGTCGCTTGACTTTCGGATCAGAATGTTACGCCTTTCAGTCCCTTGCTCTAATGTATTTAACATTGTGTGACGTAGTGGACTCTTTTCTTCGAATTTCTTTTTGTAATATAAATCTCTGTTATGCAGGCTTTAAAATACAATATTCCCTTGCATCAATTTAAGTACCTAGAAGTTCGGCAGATGTTTAGTTACTCTATGATTTCATTGCGAGAGAAATGGACTAAAATCTTTAAACGCGTTTTTCTCGAAACGACTTTTTTCAAACTGGTCGCATCGATAACTTGATCAATTCTTAACCGATGTTTAAATTTTTTTTTGTTTTGTTCATCTTAGTAGTGGTTAAGCGTAGCCGATTTGGAAAATTTTGTCTTTTACTATTTTTTAAACTGTTTGAAAAAAAAAACCGTCGAAAAAATGCAAATATTTTCAATCGGTCGCCATTTTGTTAAAAATCAAAAAAAAAAAAAAAACGGCTACGTACAACGATAACTACATTCATACAAATTATAGTAAAATTTTTGTCTGATTTTTAAGATTACTGGCTTTTGAATAATCGATGCGACCATGGAGGGGGAATTTTTTTTCAGGCTCTACGGCATCGTTTATATTGTTGAAACTATTCAATATTTTTCAATAAAAATTTGTGGAAACATTATTACAATAAAAAAAAAAACCCGATCCAAAAATTCCTTCATTTACTCGGTAAAAAAAATTCTTGAAAATCACTCATTTTTTGGGCCGTCACAGTGGCTATCCCCCTTAAAGTTTGATTTGTGCAATTTTGCCATTGTTACGATCGACTTGTTGGTTGAAGAGCACATTTTTTACATTCGCAATTGATGGTTCTTCCTTTCTCATTAATAGGTGAATAAAATGTCCCGCGCATCTCAGAATATTAGGCTACAATATTACCAGCTGACATTTGCGTTTTTGATCGCCTTGGATGGCTTTCATCCTTTACCGCTCATCCAGCTGAGTGCCGATTTGACGATGGATCTATTGGTACATACTGCACTAAAACAGCTTTATACCGCGCTCTGTCTCCAAGACGCGTTGTTTTTTTGATCGATTTCGAATAGAGCCATCTCATGCTCAAATGGTTATGCCAAAATGTTGAATACAGTGCCATCTGGTATCGGCAAGGTAGATATATATCCGACGCAAACACAGCCCTTTTGTGTACTTTTGAATTGTGTTCTCTGGAATTACTGCCGATTTCGGGCGAACAGAGTTCAGCATTATCGGTGTTTTTACGCCTGTAAACCATTTCTCTGTCATTTGTTTCGATGGAATACTCGTACAATTCTAAATCTTTTTGGGTTTTCCTAAATCCGAAACGCAAAGTTTCTGCCTTTCCTAATTCTATTAAACTTGACGGTGAGAGCTCGAATGATAACAAAACCACATGTACTCTTTTCGCTAATTTTTTTAAATCTAACTATAATTCAGACATCATATTGAACTGTGAAAATCTGTATAATGATATCAGTTGCCAAGTGGATTTTGATTGTTTTTCGTTAACAGATCGAGAAGTTTTTGACGGCTTAAGGGGTACTCTCATGTGAACGCACAAATTTTACCTCTTTTTAGGGAATTTTTTTTATAAGACAATAAAATTCAATTATTTTAATTTTTTTATGTTTTTATTGTTTCTTAAACTGTATAAAAATATTTTTTTTCTTATTTTACATTTTTTATATATATTTTTTTTATATTAAATTAGACGCAAAAAAAGCAAGTCACTGGTCATGGTAAAAGCGGCTATTCATGTTGTCTGAAATAAAAAAATCGAATGGATTATCGTTCAGTAGGTCTGTCGCTATCGGCCGTACCAAAATTAATCAATTTCATTGAAAAAAAATTGGTGGACTGTAGAAAAAATCTTGTTTTTTTTTTGTTAAAAATCGTTTCAAAAAATAAGGAAATATTTTCGAAAATAAGCAATTTTGGTACAGCCGATAACCATTAATGAGTAGAAGAACATATAAATAAATTTCAAAGCAATCGGTTGAATATTTTTTTTTAGGACCATGACAGTTTTAGAAAATGATGTTTCGAGAAAAATGCATTTAAAGTTTCAAGAACAGAATTTTCGTGGAAAATTTATACCTAGACTAATCTGCTATGCCTGGACCATACACTAACCTTTCGGTGGCTTCATACGAATCATTTTCTGCCAGTTTATGTGACCTGAGGGAAGCCCTTGCCTTTTTGGATGCCTCGGACGTGGGTCGCTCTGTACGGGTCATTCGTCGTTCATCGTACTCCTCAGCATACGAGTAGGCGTTTTGGTCAATTTGCGTGCCAAAAATCTCCATTATTTTAAGGATTGGTGAAAATCCTTCATTAAACATACACGCAGCTGTCTATGAAGCAATTTCCAGCGTCTTTTTTCCAACAAAATAATGCTTTGGAGCCGAGTTCCAGATGCAACAATTAAACGATTCGTTATTGTTCTGAGTGTTTTTTTCCCAAGCACCTTTGTATCAGATCATCAGATGATAACTCTTCGTAAATTGGCTTCAAAATTTAACGTCACTATTGCACAGCTTGCACTTTAAAATTAAAGTAAACGAGAAACACAGAATGCTGTAGCTGAATCCTTCGTCAATCGGTACACCAAAATCACTCTTGTCTTTTAATTTTTCAGCTGATGTGCTCACATACTCGGTATCGGTTTCAGCAGTATACTGATTCCCTCGAAAACTCCTTTTTCTTTTTTTTTTTTTGCCTTGGTGGAGCTTCTCGAGCCTTTTCGATTCATTTTTATTTTTCTGGTTTTTGTAGTGGACGGTCTACTACAACAAAATAAAATACAGGTTGGTGTTTTACACACTGATTTCGTAAAAGCTTTCGATAGAGACCATCATAAGCTTCTTATTAGGAAATTTGACAGAATGGCATTTAAGTTTGATTATCTCAAATGGTTAGAATCTTATTTAACACATCGGAAACAAATTGTTAAAATCGGAAATGATCAATCAGTCTTTATAGATGCCTTATCAGGCCTCCCTCAGGGTAGTCATCTCGGGCCTCTTCTTTTTAATCTTTTCGTTGATGACATTCCGGACTTTTTACAGTTTGCCAACTGTCTAATGTTTGCAGACGATCTGAAATTACATCTTCAAATATCCTCGTTAGAAGATCGCCTTAACTTATAAAAGGAAAGATATAGATAAGCTTTTTCAGTCGTGTAAATACAATCATCTTGAGTGAAATATTTCCAAGTGTAAGATTTTTAGAGCTTTCGGTCAACAACTAGGATGGTATTTAGTTACAGTCTTGGTAATGAAAGTTTATCAACTGTTAATGAAGTAAAGGACCTTGGTGCTATTTTTGCTACTAGGTTATCTTTTTCAGCACATATTAATTACATAATATCCAAAGCAAATTCGTTGCTGGGTTTTCTAAAGCGTAACACGGTAGTATTTAGGGTTTGCTATACTCTTAAAACGATTTATACATCTTTGATCATACCTATACTGGAATATTGTTGCGTTAATTGGTCTCTTTTTTATGAAAAGTCTTCTGAAAAGATTGAAAATATTCAGAAAAGATTTACTCGTTTTGCTTTGAGAAATAGGTGGTCTGAAGATTTCCCTTCATATAAATCTAATCTTTAAAATCTTTGAAAAGTCGAAGAGCAACCCTTGGAGTACTTTTCATAAAGGACATTATTGATGGCAGATTTAATTCTTCAGAATTGCTGACTCTTATACGTTTTTATGTTCCTGAGAGAGTCTAAGAAATAGAGACGTTCTCTTTATTATTCCTAGTCATAGGACGAACTGTGGACAGAATGTTAATTCACTTGTTAATTCAATATGCAGTGAAGTCGACTTTCAAATAAATAGATTAATGATTAAAAATATTGTAATGAATTTTTTCTATGATATGTGATTGCAAAGGATTTTGGTTAATTGCAGTCAAAAGATGAATACCATTGATGAATAAATAAATAAATACATATAAGAAAGGTGAAGAAATAATGGCATTCATAGGCCTTTCTAATAAAAAAAGAACCTTGTTAATACCTTACACACAGCTCGATTTATTCCATCTCAACATCTACCCGCCCTTATTGAAAAATCCGTCTGAGGCCATCTGCAAAACAGTAACTTTTCCTACAAAAGTTTTGTCAAAGAGAGAATTGATGTAGAATAGACCCTTGTGATACAAAAAAATAGACCGATATTCTTAAATGCTATGTTAGAAACGCCATCGTGATCATAAGATTTCTTGTGATTAAGAGACTTGATAATGCTTAACAGCTCGAACCCAGTAATTTGTTTAAAGCAGTATTTGTTTTCGCAGTATGCTCTTTCCACAGTTTCAACACAGTACATATTTGCAGTATGAAGGACGATCAATAGCAATCGACATTTGCCCAAGAGAATTTATTGAAAGTATTTGCTATTGTATTATGATCAAGTCATTTCATCACCGCTCTCAAAACAATTGGTCTAAAGAGTTTTGAGAAATTGTTTATAACTTCCCACTTCTTTCTAGGATCTCCCCGTATACTTAGCCTTTTAGATCTAAAATTACTATCGCGGCACATTCGAATTTCTATCTTAATATTCTGACCGATTCTTTTGAAATGATATTTTGAGTGTTATTATGTTATTTGTTATACTTTTTGTGGAGTTTACGTTTTGTCCAAGGTTAAAGTCTCATATCAAACTTGTTGGGAAGTTTCAATATGATTTTTATTAAGTATTAAGTAAAATTTTAGAATGGATTCTTCTCTATTTTCAAGGCGCAGTAAATGATTCAAAAGATCTAAGTCACATTAGACGACAAACAATGACTAACGCACTTCAAATATTTTTAACTGCTGAGCGCAATACCCGTCATGCAGTGAACCGTGATTTGAACGCGAACATTGTTTCAATGTTCTTTCCATAAAACGATCAAGAACATGATCAGGACAAGTATTGAATAGATTCATTTATGAAAGATGTTAAGCCTTGTCCTGCTGGAAGTGACAGGTACGTGTCTGAAACAGCACTATAGGTTAAAAAATCTTAATTGAAATCACCTACTATGATGAGATGTGCCAATATTCATTAAAAAGAAAATTAGAAAAATCATCAAAAGATGATTGACGAGGTAGATAATGAAACTTGTAGGCACAAGCAGAATCAAGACGAGTGTTGTTTATGCTAGAGGAGATTTTTTCTACATCCGCACGCGCCCACTTCAAATTCACATTCATATGAATCTCGCACAAAGACTCCGACTCCACCTGCAGCATACGATTCATTACTATTGGAGTAGAATTTATAACTAATTTGTGATAGTCGTCACTTGAATATCAAATCTGATAGCTACAGAAAAGTTTTGATGAACAGCATAAAAGAAATTTGAATTAAAAAAAACCTTCATTAGTGTTAGTGGTTACGATGTTGCTAAAAAGATCGAGGCAGTCATGTTTATATTAACACGAAGCCCATTAGTCTTCCAATGTCAGCAGCTGTAAGAGCAATATTTGCCTACATTTGCTTATCTAGACAGACTTACACAATTTAGCCCTTCAAGATTTTTATGAGAAGTTCCAAGGTGGACATAAACATTTTACATTTTTACATGGATTAAAAATATATGCACAAGTGCGGTAGAGAAAGAGTCACCTCATTAAGCTGAAAATACTAACACATTTCAGACTTGCAACATTAACCACAATGTATGAATACAATACAATACATGTACCATAAGGTTATATTATTGGACCTAAACCCTTTAATTTTTGGTGTGGGTTAAGTAGTTCTAATCCAATTACGGTGGAAACATAGTCGCATTTGACCGCCCTTATTGAAAAACTCTTTATATGTTATCAAATGGACCTATTGAGTGAGCGATTTGTTAGCGTGTCCTTATTGCCGTGGTCTCACTGAAATCATGCTGCCTTCTAACTGATGCTTTTAATTTTGATTACGGGAAGACCTCCCTGCGGGATAAGGTTCGTAGACACCTAATTAATTGGTATATCTAGTTGTGACCAAAACTCTAAACCTCTTCTCGATCCGACCCTAACCTTCATTTTTGGGGGACGATTAGTTTTAAACAAATTTTGTTTTTAGCAAACTATTGAAGGTGTAAACTCGCCTCCTAGGCTGGACAATATTGCGGTGGCCACTGAAGATGAAATTGTTAAATGCGTAAACGCTATCAAAGCCGACTCTTTTGGTGAAGATGTCATACCAAAGTGTTTCGTTAAACTCATTTTACCATACATTATCTTACGCATGTAATGAATTGATGTGTAATTACTTTTCCACAGTTGTGGAAAACCGCCAGTCATACCTATCGCTAAGGAAAGCCACCCAGCATCCACGACCAGTCTTCTGCCATGCTTGCTCAAGGCCTTAGAGAAGATAATAGCTCACCAGATTACGAAACACCGATGTCTCAGTAATACTTTGTGAATCTAGCAATCTTATTTCAGGCCCAATCACAGATGCTCCTCAGCCATGACAAACGTTCTCGACAAAATAAGACAATATTTTGATTGACCCACTTTCTCTGTCTGCATGATTTCTCGAAGGCTTTCGATAGAATACGATAAATCATGACATGATTCGATGGAAACTTAAATACAACTTGTATGTTAGTAAAAATGCGGTCAAGTTGATAAAAGCTTATGGAGGGTAGACTAGGTGTCCCTCAGGGCTGAATACTAGGACCTATTCTCTATTATGGTATGTTCATTAACGATCTTCCATCAGTCTACAAGCGTTCGTTAATGCATGTGAACGGTGATGATGTCCAAATACAACTAGCCAAATCCTATTCTAACATTTATGAACTTAGCCCTACCCCACAAAATTTCAAGTAATCCAAAAACCTTAACCTTTTTCTAAATAACTATGATTAAAACCGTAGAGACAACATAGGATACGTAATAAATCGGAATTTATCTGATTACAACAACAACACTAGGTCGACGGGTGTTTGCGCAAGCTGTAGCTTAGTGCATACCTTACTCCATTCGAAACACGTGAAAAGCTCTTAGTTTCTGTCTTTTACAACATACGCCGAAGTAGTATACGGTAATCTCGACTCGTTATCGCAGCGTAAGTTTTAGCTGTCGTTCATTGATGCCATACGTTATATCCACGGTGTTCGTAGATGCGAGCATATTTCCGTGTACTTGGATATCGTAGGAGTACAAAAAGTTCGACTTTCAAACGAAACAAATGTAGCTGCAAGTGGAAGAAGTGGCAAAATTCTTATTCAGCCCAGCGCAAGAAACAGATCAAACCACAAGATAACTGACCGAAATCAAAATTATGCACAAAGGTATAAAACGCACTCCAAATTTCAGCACATCCTTTCCCAGTCCAGCCTAAATCTGCCATGATAAGAATCAAGTGTTTTACTTCGCATCAGTTTACACTATCCCGTCTTCAGTTTGCATTTCAGACTCGCCTTCATAGTTAAAAGCTTCCATTTCGCGAACTCGAGTTTTGCACTGCAATTGTTTTAGTTGCACCTGAAACTCGTCAACACATAATTTTTTTCGGTGTTATTTGTACCATAGCCTAGTTTTGCAGACGAAAAGAATAAGGGGTCAAGTAGAAAACTGCTTTTAATAACAGACGAGCGGCATGTGCCTAGGACACTAAATGTGGCTTCCTTGCACTGAAAAATGGGGCTACCCTTGCTCCTTGGTTACTTCCAAAATATTGGCTCTAGAAGTCGGTTAATATATTAGAGTAACAATTCGTAGCAACGTCTGTATTCGAATTAAAAAAAAATTTAAACATGTTACCTAGATCATTTCTCCACTTGTCTCTTTAATTGAGAAGGACGGCTTCACTTTTCTTTGTGTCGGTCCGGATACCCACAATCTTGAAAAAAAGTCTAAAAAAAAAATGTGCAGAACATAATATTTTAAAACGACCGAATGTCGATGGCCATCGAATTCACGTTCCACGTTACTGAACATACACTGTCCTACGAAAGTAAAGACGAAGAGGTAAAGGATGTGCTTTACGAAAAATTTGATGAAATATTAGACAATTTCTCTCGAAACCGTGCTCGGGGACTTCAACCCGAAAATAGGAAAAGGAGCGACTGAAAGGCCAACAATAAGAGAAAAAATATTCCGTGCCTCATCAATGGATAATAGTTTAAGGATAATAAGTTTTGGCAACTCAAAAAATATGTTCACAAAAAACTACACATTCAAACATAAGAAAATACACGAGGCTACTGTGGATGGAGTAACGCGAAACCAAATTACAAGGACACCATTCCAACGTACTAGATGTCAAAGCACAGAAGTGGATTGTGATTCTGACCGCATTCCAATCATCAATATCAAAAGCCGAATTCAATTCAACAGAATAGGAAGAGAGGAATGTACGACTATAAAGAAATTCAACATTAACTACCCTCGTATACAGCGCCAATACCAGGACGAATTCATAACCAGTTTACCCTATTAAAGGGTGTTGTTTAGAGGTATCTAAATTCAATATGTAATAAAACACTTGAAGCTAATGCTTATGTCTCTGGCTCACGGAGAGACAGAGCCAAGCTTCTCTCATTCACTTATGTAGTCACACAAGTGAACGGGACCTACAGTTTAATCTCGATTTCGAATGGCTAGCGCTAGAAGCTTTTTCAAGGCAAGTGTACTACGGGGGATCTGCCAGTACCCCGCCAAGGGAAGAAGCCGCGAAATGAACATTCGATGGCGTTGGTGTTACCGGAATCCGAGCTCGCTCATCGTGCGTCAGAGGCCGACACTCTATCCACTGCGTCACGTGCCTATGAAGTTCCAAACTTGTCTCTCATAATATTCCACCGGTTCTTTTGAAGTCATGTAGATTCAGCCTAGCTAAACCGTATTTAATTCCTGGTATATTTTTAGACACCTGATATAAATAAGCCCATAGCCAAGTTATCAAGACCTTGAATGAGATCTCGCTGTGTTATGGTGAAAATGTATGCTTTATTTTAGTAAGTCGTAGCAAACCCGTTACTCAAAGTATTACCCATCGCTACCCACTAATGTTTTTCCATCTTACTGGCTTTCCAACAATTTACCCATTTTCTGGTATCTTCATAAGAATAGAAGTACTGCTCAGCCAGGCCATGTGCCATAGAACGGAACAAATGATAATTGGAAGGGTCTATGACGAGTGGAGAAGGACTTCTCATATAAGCGTTTCCAAGTAGGTTTTGTCCGATTTTGCAACATGTTGCCGCGAAAGACACCTTGTCGTGCCACAATGCTAGACTCAGAGGCATCAATTGCAGTCGATCTACGGTGGTGGTTTCGTTCGATATAAGCCACACCCTGCCATCCCATCAAATGCAGAGCAAAATTTTCGAACCATGGGTATTTGCCTTTGTCGACAATGTTGTTGCCTGGTCAGGCTTATTCTATGATCTCTCACGATCATTGAAGCAGTTCACACGTGAAAAACGCCGTGCTATGTCTCTCGGCTTCAACTCGTACCCATCCAATGTCATTGCTTCTGAATCATTCTTAATGCTTTCAAAAAAATTTAAATTGCTCTGCATCTGTTTGTAATGATTTTGCAAGCTCAGCTGGCGTCTGACTTTAGTCTTCATGAAGGAACGCCTCTCACTGTTCGTCTTTAACTTCCACATGAAAATCATTGTTTTTGAACTGTCCAAAACCAATTTCTTCATGTCGTTTTCGACATGGCTATGGCTCATCATAAAATGCAACAACTTTTTATGAGTAATTTATTATTTGTAATTTTGTTTTTTAATAAAACAGTGCAATAAAATTCCTCGCAAATACTCTTTTCTTGGCGCGAAAGTCGACATTAGATTAGGGCTAACCTTTCAACTCCCACAAATCGAAATGCCGATATCCTGCAATAAACTTCTCCTCCGGTGCAAGCAGACAAGCGCGAGTTTGTTAAACCCGAAGTTCCATCAACTAGTTCTACACGTATGCAGCACGAAAAAAGTCACCAAACGCAGATGTTTTTCTTGCGAAGTCGAAAGATCACAAGATAAGCTTTCGTCTTATCTGAAGATGCTAATGCGGCGGAAGTGTGCTTTGAAGCGAATCCTCTTGGACAACTACAGAGGATCAAAGTTCAGCATCGTAAATTTGACGACAAAACTGCCTGGCGATCGTATCGTTTCCGTTTTAAAAGAGTAGCAAGGGTCAACAGTTGGACGAATGAGGTTAAAACGCTCTATCTTGCCTCATATCTTCAAAGTACGGCGCTGGCATTCTTCGAGGCACTTCAATCAGACATTAACGATGATTACATTCGTTTAGACGAGGTTTTAAAACAAAGATTTGGTAACGACTACGAACAGTCTACGACACATTCGGAAGTATGTGGCAGATTACAGAAATCTAAGTAATCCTTGAATGAATTAGTCACCGATATTCAATGCCTCCAGATTCTCCGGAGCAGGCTGAGTACAGAATTGCCCTGGCATAGTTTACTGATGACATATGTGATCTGGAAATACAGCAAAGGGCTTGTGACTCTGTCTCAGCTTTATTAACAGCAATACGAGCGGAAACCAGTTCGCGGTAGAGCCGAAGACTGATTCGAATTGCCGAAATACGCATTACGGAGGATGAGCCCAGTAATCTGACTGGGGTATGGGAAATCGAGAATCACGCAGCTTAATGGAGCACAAGCTGCAGCAATTATCCCCGAATGTTCCATAGACAATGCTCGCATCCGATGTAAAAGGCCGAATAAAATTTATACACGTTCAACGAAATGACACTAAAGATGTTGCTTATATACCTCGGAGTGAGTTTGGTCGAAATCCCGTACCTGCGCGGGAAACGAGAGGCCGCTAACTTGAAAGGGGCAAACTTAGTGGGAGAAACAAACGCCCCTACACCGGCTATTATTCGTTGTACAAATAACTTAAACAATCTCGTCACCCGAATCAAAATTAATGACGTCAATTGCTTTGGAGTCTTCGACACAGGAGCAACCCAATCAATCCACCCCCGAGTAGTTCAAAAGATGGTTACGCGGTAAGAAATGAAAACGTCGCATTCAGACTGTTACGGGAGACGCTGGGACAGTAGAAGGAATTCTAGAAGTTAACATGCAACTTGGAACGTTCACGATTTACACGACATGAGCAGAAGAAGCGCTACCACCTTTATCTTTAGTTTTAGTTTAGGAGGCTTCTGCTACCTGTTGGAGCACTTAGACACAGATGTGCTTATGCCGATTCCGAACGGCGAGAGCCGAGAAGCTTTTTTCTAAGGCAAGTCTACAACGGAGGGTTTTGCCAGTACTCCGCCGAGGAGGGAAGCCGCGAAATAGTCATTCGATGGCATTGGTGTTATCGGGATCCGAACTCGCTCACCCTGCTCATCAGCGTCCGACACACTACTCAATATCACTTCGATACGGGGATGGCCCATTCAATAAAGAAACCTCCAAGAAAGCTGCCATTAGCACGCCGAGCAGAAGCCGAACGGAAATTAGACAACATGAAGACGCAACATGAAGAAGAAGAAGACGTGCAGCGATCAAGAAGTCCATGGTGTTCTCCTGTGGTCCTTGTTCATAAGAAAAATGGGACACTGCGGTTTTGCGTGGATTACTGCCGCTTTAATAATGTCACTAAAAAGAAAGGATTCTTACCCCTTGCCGCGTACAGACCTTACCCTGGAAACACTCGGAGGCTCGGCTTGGTTTAGAATATTGGCAGATAGAAATGGCGATAAGGAAAAGACTTAATTTTCAATCGGCATCGGTCTTTATAAATTCAATGTCACTCCGTTTGGTTTGACTAACGCACCAGCGACGTTCCAGGAGCTGTACTTCAAGGGATGCGATACAACGTCTGTCTAGTTTGTCTGGACGACCTCATCGCCCACAGGAAGATTCTTCCTAAACTTGTTTGCGATTTAGAGTTGCTTTTTTAACGCTTAATGGAGAAGAGGCTTCGACTTTCACCAAAGAAATGATGGAAGTCAAATTTCTCGAACACATTGTCTCTGCCCTCGGCTGGAAAGAGTGTCATCCGTTCAAAAGCGGCCATTGCCAAGTAACAAAACGGAAATGCAATCGTTCCTTTTTATTCAATTTGTTTTATTCATATCTTCTCGACCATTGCAAACCATTTACCACCTTACATTGCTTACATTAAAGTTCAAGCCTGCATATCCGTTCGTTATTATTATAATTATCACCGTCCATTCGGAATTCGGAAATTCAGTGCTTCGTTGACTACCAAGCCTCCCTATCATGAGAGTGTTCTTTCCGTGTTTCGCTGTTCTGTTCCATGTCTCCTTGATCCATACCAGGGGTATACAATAATTATATTGTTCTCTCATTTACGGCGCGGCCTTACCGATGGTCTTTTTCCTACAGATTTTCCACTCGTTTCCGCTCTGAATTTCCGAGTTCCAAATGACTGTTAATTTTATTTTCAATGTTGATTGCACTTTTTAGGAATTTGGAGACACTTGACTCGTAGCTACCTTATAAATCGTAAACAATATGTAAAAATTAACTCCATTTTATCTGAAGAAGTTTTTCTGGCGTACCTCAAGGTAGTCATCTTGGCCCACTTTTGTTCTTCCTATTTATGGATGACTTCCAGGTGGCAAATTTATCCTAAATCAGTTTCATATTGAAATACTGCTGTGTTGGAAACTGTTGTGCCACTCGTAAGTCCTAGGTTTACACAACCAGAAGTAATATTTACAACCAGACCTTATTCCATTCACAGCCCGATCCTGTGAAATCCCTTCGATCATTGGCAGTAGACCAAGCATTCGACTTGGCTTGATAATTTGCGGGCATGTTTACTGTGAGTCATGCAAACTGTGAAAGTATACAATTCCTGTGAGTTTTTGAACAAGGGGGTAGTGGCTTCTCAGATGATCGTGTTTCAATGGTGTTGTATCACGGTGATCCTACGAACTTTGATTAAAAGTATACGTAGTAGCACCCATGTTATTTGAAATCCATGTTAGAGAGTAATCCTATATCCTTCTTACCTTTAATGAGGAAAAATATTTTATATTGTTATGGAAAAATATTGTGTACTTCTATGCCCAAAAAGAGGGCACAATCGTCCATTTAGAATCAAGTAAAATAGAACCCCAGGATCCGAACTGTTAGAAAAGCATTGGTCATTAGCTCTTTGCACAACTTATGACACTCATGTGAAGTCTTCCATATTCCCTCTCCTTCTCAAGGATGCCACGTACGATAAACCATACGAAATCCCCTTTTAAATCTCATACTGCTTCCGGCTCGAGGGTCCTCAGAACTTTCTTCAAACCAAAAACAGGGTTAAGTTCTTCTTCAACATTTATTTCATATCCGCACAGGCAACCTCTTTAGCTCACTGCATTGTGCCTTCTTCAAAGCACCACTTAAGCGCCAACCACGAAGCTACTTTCTCTCACCCCCAGACCACATTCAGCCGCATTCACTTGACTGGAATGTACCTCGGCCACATAAACCACAAGCCATTAGAAAACTCAAAAGGACGACGAAGAATTGTGCGTTCGCAAGGAATTCCAGCCATGCACCACTCTCCCACACCTGATCCCACATTACCACTCGTATGCACGTCTAAGAGGATTAAGCTTGGCTGTCCCAACGGTGTGTAACTAAATGATTTAGGTAATCGTCCTTAAATGTATGCACAAAAACGTCGAAGAATTATTGCAGTCGAAAAGGATATTCGCATGTTCGTGAATAATTCATGGCACAGTGGGGTGGCGGAGCATCTTTGCCGTCACGGATCGGAGACAGGGATTGCTTGCGCGGATTTAAAATGGGAACGAGTAGGCGGGAAATTGATTTTTTTTCCTCCGACTAAAAAAAGATATTCACCGGATGCAGGTGTAAATAGCTTGGGAGGAACAGGATCACGGTTAAATATGGGAAATTTGTTTAGTCGGATTTATATTTACCGTTAGATTCGGACGAACTGGCACGGCCAATACGTGACGAGAAAGTTAAAAAAAAATTGTTCATTTACTAAAAACTGTGGTAGGATGGGGGTGAAGACACTTAGGATATTGGTTTGTGGAGTGGTTTAGTGACGGCGGGAAGGGATTGAATGAGGTTTGTGTGGATTGAATTGGGTTGGGCGTGGGATTTATGGTTTAGGAGGGAGAGAAGGGCTGAATTTATGATGTTGGAGGAGTTATATAACCTTGAAAGAGGCAAGTTCAGTTTCTTGGATGATCAGGGATAGATGGAGAGCACAAAGGTTATATGAAGAAATTGCATAGGATGTTCACATCAGCTTTAAGGTTTGGTTATTACTAAAGAAACAATTTGAAGACTCCTTCGTAAGGAAACATGCCATCGTCATCACGTTTCTGAACCAAGTACTTTCATCCGTTTTCCTTTTTCGCATGATCCTTTACTCCATGCACCAACTACTTTGGCCTCACATTAAGAGCCATCCTTCATCTGTCTCCAACATTTTTCGCTCGTGTCATTGATGTGCTCCATTAGTCCCGATACGAGCCCTCATCAATCCCACGAGCTGGAACATATGCCAAAGAAAAGTTGGAAAAACTCTAGAGAAAGAAAAACTTCGCAAACAAGTTTTCTATTTGCCTCGTCCCTTTCGTTTCCCACATCCCTCTAATTGGATCAAATCAAGGGAAATTAGAAAAGTTTCCAATTAACATGATTCCATGCCTACTCGCACACTTATTACTTCTCCTTATCCTTCCCACACTCCCAGTTCTTACTGATTTTACGATCCTGAAAGGTACCCATCACGTACCTCCTCGCCCGTATGTAGGCCAAGAATTCATTATATCCAGGCCAGCACCAATTACTTAATTAAGTCTTATCCCTTCCGCAGGACGGAAGGATGAAAGATGAACGAAAAGAGAAGAAAAAAGTTTCTTTAAATATTTATGAAAAGGATCATAGTCCGAGTGGAGGTCAACTTCAGTTATAATCCTGGCAATAACCGTTTGACAATATCCCTCCCTGTTTGATTACATTTTCCGCCTCCTTATCCTCATCTTTGGTCTTGGGAACGTCGACCTGGTAATGTTGCAACACAATTTTTGTCATTTCCACACTCAATATCTTTGCATACTCTCAGGCTTATTAGAAAATGAAGCCAGAACCAGCCATGGAGATTGGTGACGTTGATGTCGTGCCATGGAGCTGGGCGTGAATGCAATATTATGGAAATGGTAATGGCAGAGCTTTGTTATTTTTCTCGTTTTTCTGTTTTTTTTTTTTTTTTTTTTTGTATTTTCGAGAATTACTGGAAAGGGGTGGCTTCACGGGGTAAATGGCGGTTGTTATCTTTTATGTGATGGAATGCAATTCTTTCGGTTATGAGATTGAATCTGTTTAGCATAATTTTTTTTCTTTCTTCTGATTTATGTAAGGATATTGCGGATGTGATTTTTCAGCTTCTGATAAGTGGAATGAGAGACAAGTGCGAATGGAATTATCATTGGTCTTAAGAGGGGAATGGTGTTTGAAATGGGTTTGGCGAATAACAGACGTTTTAAGAGGGTTTCTTGAAAAGGGGTTACTTCTGGAATTGGGTAAGTAAAAGCCAGGACATTTGGTGAATATTGGTGATTTTTCTTGAGCGTATTTTGCTGCTTGTAAAGAATATTTTGGGGTTGATGAATGGCAATGGCGTTACTTAGGGAAACAAAGGATTCCTTATACTTCATTATACTGGCCAAAGTCGATGAAGCTATTTTGTAATAAACACCTCCTGTTCCGACTGTAAACGTACGACTTTTCACACGACCTCTTGTCGCAAGTGCGTCTGCACATTCTGTCTCTTCTATATCCATACTGTCACTTCAGAGTCGTTCTACTAAAAGTCTACTTCACTGCCGCCTCTCTTAGGCCTCCGGTCTGGCGCACATATAATTTCTTTGAACCTAATCAATTGAAACAAAAATCACGCAAGCCCTTTAGGGGTTTTAAAAGAATATGGGTATTTCGAGATACACTCGAGATGTAGCATAAACCGTCTAAGAGGCGTCTGGGCAAGTCATTTGGTTATGACTTCGGATGCTCGGTTCTGCGCCCATTGCTTGGATTGTCTTATGGCCTACTGACCTTATGGCTAGTGCAGATTTTACGAATTCAACGTAAGAACACTGAAATTTAACGTGAGAAAACTGCTGCTGCAAGAAACCACCAAATCATGTCTTCCTCAAGTTTCCTCAAGACCGAACAATCTAGAGAATCTGCAACAAATCATAGAACAGCAATACAGATGTAATCAAAGTACCGTCAGTGATGCGGGTTACGCCACCTACATGAAAGCCCTAGTTTGATGATGAGCACAACGGGTCCATATAAATAGAATCAATGTGCGAGGGTGGTCCAATAAGTATTTAGCCTCACCGCCAGATGGCGCCAGTATCGCAAGAGCAACTTACTATCGTGTAGTACATTCTAGTAGACGGCTACTGTCGAAATTTCGGATCGGACTAGTTTTGTTTTGAACGCGTGTGAAAACGGGAATGTCCGCGGTAGAAAAATGGGAAAAGAGCCATATCGGTCGGTGATTCGATTCTTGTTTTTGGAAGGGAAATCGCGCAGCGAAATCAAAGAGCGTTTGGATGCTATGTACGGTGACTCTTCTCCTTCGATGGCGACCATCAAAAATTGGTTTAACGAGTTTCAACGTGGTCACGTCGGTTTTTGATGAGCCACATCCAGGTGCCCCGAAAACGGCTACCACGGAGGATAACGTGACAAAAATCCCCGATCTCGTATTGGCAGACCGCCGATTGAAGGTGGGCGAGATAGCTGAGACAGTAGGCATTTCAAAAGATCGCGTGGGTCATATCCTGCATGAAATTTTGGGCATGAGAAAGCTGTCGGCGCGATGGGTGCCAAGTTTGCTCAACAAGCGCAACCGTGAGACCACTTCAGAGCAATGTTTGACGCTGTTTAAGCGCAATCCGAAGGAGTTTCTGCATCGTTTCGTGACAGTCGACGAAACATGGATCCACTGGTACACACCAGAGACCAAGGAACAGTCGAAACAGTGGACTTCACCCGGCGAACGCGCTCCGAAGAAGGCGAAGACTGTCCCATCGCCCGGAAGGGTGATGGCCACCGTTTTCTGGGATTCAGAAGGTGTGATCCACATCGACTACCTGGAGAAGGGCAAAACGGTCACAGGGCTGTACTATGCCAAATTATTGGACCCCACTTGGCGAAGAAAAAAAGTGCTCTTCCACCATGATAACGCACCGGCTCACACCTCCCCCCTCGCCACGGCCAAATTGGTCGAATTGGGCCGATTTGGCCCCGTGCGACTTCTTTTTGTTTCCAAACTTGAAAAAGTCACTCGCCGGGCAGAAATTTCAGTCGAATGAGGAGGTCATCGCCGTTTTTTTCAGACGGGTTAAGGAAGTTGCAGAATCGCTGGGTCAAGTGTATCGAGCTAAAAGGAGACTATATTGAAAAATGAATCGCTATTTCTCCAAAATTTTTGTTTTTCTTTTGTAGGCTAAGTACTTATCGGACCACCCTGGTTTTATGCGACCGGTCGCAACGGAATTTTAAGCTTTGCGTAAAATTGACCTGCGATGTCGTCCTGTTCTGGCTCTTGCTGCGCGTCCTCTTCGGTTTGTTCCATAATTTTCTGGATCTTTCAATTCACAATTTTTTTAGCAATTTCCCGGTTGGAATAATTGTCTTGCTTGAATGCCAGAATTTAGCCAATTTCTAAATTAGTTAGAGTTTTACCTCGACCCATATTTTCTAAAATGCGAAATTCCGACTCAAAATAACCGTCCCGCTAGACATGCTGTGCCTAGTGCTTTAATAGATAAATTGCAGTCGACATATTCACTATTCCATGTTCCATGTAAGTCCTTTAGTTCGTATTGAGCCGAATCAGTGGAAATTTCCGAGGCCACATTGCGACGTAAAGATCTTGTCTTTATAATATCAAATTAACTCAAGAACTGAAGCTTCTTGATCATTTAAAGTGCCGAAATGTCTCCGATCGATCGAGAGTTAAAGCTCATTATTGGCTTAAGCACTTTGTCAGTAAGCAAAATAAGTGTTATTGAACAGCATAGCAGTAAGCGCACTTGTGCTTTAAGAAGCACCACTGCATCCCCAAAAATTAGCGTGAGGAAAACTATCACCATTTTACGGTCAATGGAACCGCTGTCATGCCATGTTGGAAGACTATTTTTGGTCAGAATTGGATTGACTTGGCGTCAGTGATATGTGATTCCAAAACGATAGCGTGCCACATGTCGCATAAATGGCCCAACAATTAATCTATAGAAGGTCAAGCTCGGTGATCCTAATTTCAAGCCATAAGGGTTTATCTGCAGAAGGCTGGTTTTCTTGATAATTTTAAATAATTTTAGAGTGAGCTTGATTTGAAATATAACAAATCTAAAAAAAGAGTTAGAACTCATAGTTAGATTACTATTTCAAATTAATGTTAACAAATTCCTCAAAAAGTAAGTTTCCTTTAAAGCGGACAAATTATGACTTAAAAAATTCTTTCAGTTTCAATTTTCTAGTTTTGTTATTAGCAATCATCTTAAGCGGTTGAGGAAGTTCATTTAGTATCTTGGGTAAGGTGTACTTTAGTTATCCAGATGGATAAGTACAATACTCCACGCAAGTATACCATATCTCCAGCTTGGATTCAACCAATGCAAAGTACACCTGCCTTAGAAACTTCGACGTTGAGTAGTTTTTAAGATGAACCACTTCAAAAAGCTCTTTCTCGAGATCAGACTGGACCTTATCAATATGTTTACCCCGTATAAGTGGCTATCGATAATAAGTATTCGCATCTTTCGCCTAAGTATTCCTATCTTTCCACTTCCGCCTCGTTGAATTCTGTTTGCATAATGGTCGTAGCTGTATCAATGGACCTATGTCGAACAACAATCGCCATGTCGTCAGCAGACGAAATAGTTTGTTTGTTTACAATATAAATAGAATACCTGTTCGTCAAATAATCCTCCAGCGAGTTCGACAATGTCCCCCAAATTCCCAATATGTTGAGCGCTTTTATCAGTTTTGTATGGTTTAGTGTATCGAAGGCCTTACTAAAGTTCATGAGGAATACTAGAACGTGATCGTTTCTATATAGGCTTTCATTTGCGGTTTTTGTAAATTTTGATAGTAATTTTCCCGTGCTTTTATTCTTTTGAAATCCAAATTGCTGAGGATGAATAATTTTGTTCTTATCCATGAAACTAATCATTCTCCTGGTTACTACATACTTCTTTCAAACACTTATCAATTACGGGAAGGATTAATATTGGCCTATAGTTAACTATTTGCCCTTTTGGTCCGCTTTTATAAATGGGACGTATCACAGCTGTCTTTAACAATTGCGGAACCTTAGCTTGCGATAAGCTGAGATTTATAATTTTTGCTCAAGCGAAATATGCGCCAAAGCACATACGCACCACTCTGGCCGATTTGTTTGGAAAACTGGTGGAAAGTTCGCTCTAAAGAATCGATTGCTGCAAATGTGCTTGAAGTGGTCCTTAAAACGAGATCGAATTTCATCCTTATTGGAGAACTAAAGAGCTGGCAATAGGCATTGTCCTTTTAAGGTACTCGATTCCCGTTACTTTTTGAACATAATTCATCGCTTCAACTCTGCGATTAATTGATAGGTCTTCCAATTGTAACCTGGCAATGGCAGGTTAGCTGGGTCAAGGAAATCGGGAAGGCTTCTCTTCCCACGCAATTTCACGCTACCCATTATTGTATTCCCTAACCTACCGTGAGAACAAATATACGACCTTAGTCTTAGGTTTTTAATACGGCACAATAACTTGACTAACAACTTTTGATTTGGTAATGGGACAGCCCGATTCGTTAAATTATGAAAATTCTACCAAACTCGTTGAAAATTCTTAGATTTAGTACCATTCCCTGCTCGAGAAGTTCTATTGTTTACCTACTTCCTAACCCCCTAAGGCATTTCCGCAACCATAAAACGTCGGAATATGGGATTTCGATTCATTTGATAAAGGTTTCTTTCCTCTGCACAATCTCGTGAAACTTTTCCTTCTCAAGAGCTCGCAACAATTTTCATTTTCTACAAACTCCCACCCACGAAAACGGAAATTATGATTTTCCCTCAAGAGCTGCCACAATAACAAAACTTTTCCAAGTCTATCTCACAAAAAAGTAAAGAAACACTCAACATAATTGCAAACAATTATGTTTTCGATCTTAAGTTTTGTTTTGAAAAGTAATAATTGCGTCAATGGATCCCTTTAAGGATGACTTAAAGTGTGTCCTCGTTGTGTAGAGTTGAAAGAGGAATGCACTCCTCTCCATCCTTCCGGGATGTGGTATGAAAAAATTAATTAAACAAAATTCCACTGACAGAATACAGTTTTTTACGTTTTACGTATTTTTAAAAACACGAGGGAAAACGAAAATAAAAAAGAAAAACTCTTCTCCACACTCCATCGTTTGTCTTCGTTTTGGTTCATTTGCAATTCATATTTTTCTGTCGCTTGAAAGTCGATTTTTTATCGCAAAAGAGATGCGACGATGGAAAAGTTTCCTCGAATGCGTTTTTTTATAGTTTTTCTTCCTCATTTTGGGAGTTGAAATGACAAAGTTTAGAAGGAAATTCCATTCATATTTTTGGAGGAATAATTTAAAAATATTTAGCGTCATGAGTAGTCAATCGTCACGTTTGAAATTTCGCCAGATTGTGGATGCGAAATAAATGAAAATGTTGGCATTATACCCCATCGCTGGGTGGAATTCCACAGTTGTTGGACTATCCTTCGTTTCATTTAAGCCTCAAGCAATAAGCGTTTGAGCACTTAATTTTATTTTTATCACAATTTTTTTTTCTTTTAGTCTTCTACCTTGCAAAGCTGGGGTAGGGAAGGCTTATGCAATGGCTTTCCTGTCTGTCCGTCTGTCCATCCGTACTCATATATCAAATCAAACTTGCCGAGTAGCTATGGGTCTGAAACTTGGCTGTATTATAAACTACACCGACCGGTTTTAGAACCCTAGCTACTGTTGTTCTTGAGATCCAAGTGAAAGTTTGCAAAATTCAAGGTAGAAGACCTGGAATTGTAGCTTGGCTTACGGCGAGCTGATCCAATCTCGTTTTTCAATAGCAAAAAGTCGTCAAGCGCACCAAAACACGTCTAACCTTTATATCTGTTAAAAACAACGTACATATATGTACGAAATGGCTGACAATGTCAAATTATGTTAACAAAAAAAATTAGAACTCAAAAGTCACCTTATTTTCTGAACAACTTGGTAAATTGCTTCCAAGAATACCCTGTTCGCTCGAGTAACTAATCGGAACACATCAAACACCTTGTTAACCAGCCTGATTCCTTTCGTTCTCTCTGATGATGGTAGTAAAGCTGATGATCGTAGGGAGGCTTACGATCGTAGTGAGGCTTATTTGTCCCATATTGTTGTTGAAATCTTCATGCCTAAAAAAAACATTACGCCAACGAAAATTCACAGAAGTAGTAGAAGTAATGATGAAGGGTTTTTGAGAGATGCCTAAGCTCACCATGGGCTGACGGTTGTAATGAGGCTGAAGATCGTACTGAGGCTGATGATCGTAGTAAGATTGACGATCGTAGTGAGGCTTACGATCGTAGTGAGACTTACGATCGTAGTGAGGCTGAAGGTGATAGTGAGGCTGACGATCGTAGTGAGGCTTACGATCGTAGTGATTCTGACGGTCGTAGTGAGGCTGACGGTCATAGTGAGGCTGACGATCATAGTGAGGCTGACGATCATAGTGAGGCTGACGATCATAGTGAGGCTGACGATCATAGTGAGGCTGACGATCATAGTGAGGCTGACAATCATAGTGAGGCTGACGATCATAGTGAGGCTGACGATCATAGTGAGGCTGACGATCATAGTGAGGCCGACGATCATAGTGAGGCTGACGATCATAGTGAGGCTGACGATCATAGTGAGGCTGACAATCATAGTGAGGCCGACGATCATAGTGAGGCTGACGATAATAGTGAGGCTGACAATCATAGTGAGGCTGATGATCATAGTGAGGCTGACCCTCGTATTGAGGCTGACGATCGTAGTAAGACTAATGATCATAGTGAGGCTGATGATCATAGTGAGACTGACAATCATTGTGTGGCTGACGATCATGGTCAGGCTGACGTTCATAGTGAGGCTGACGGTCGTAGTGAGACTGACGATCATAGTGAGGCTGAAAATCGTAGTGAGACTGACGATCATGTTAGGCTGAAAATCGTAGTGAGATTGAAGATCGTAATGAGGATGAAGGTCATAATGAGGCTGACGATCATTGTGAGGCCGACGGTCGTAGTGAGGCTGACGATCGTAGTAAGACTAATGATCATAGTGAGACTAACGATCATAGTGAGGCTGACGGTCGTAGTGAGGCTGACGGTCGTAATGAGACTGTTGATCGTAGTGAGGCTGACGATCGTAGTGAGGCTAACGATTATAGTGAGGCTGACGATCGTAGTGAGGCTGACGGTCGTAGTGAGACTGACGATCATAGTGAGGCTGAAAATCGTAGTGAGACTGACGATCATAGTGAGGCTGAAAATCGTAGTGAGATTGAAGATCGTAATGAGGATGAAGGTCATAATGAGGCTGACGATCATTGTGAGGCTGATGATCATAGTGAGGCTGACCCTCGTATTGAGGCTGACGATCGTAGTAAGACTAATGATCATAGTGAGACTAACGATCATAGTGAGGCTGACGGTCGTAGTGAGGCTGACGGTCGTAATGAGACTGTTGATCGTAGTGAGGCTGACGATCGTAGTGAGGCTAACGATTATAGTGAGGCTGACGATCGTAGTGAGGCTGACGGTCGTAGTGAGGCTGACGATCATAGTGAGGCTGACGATCATAGTGTGGCTGACGATGGGAATGAGACTAAAGATCGTAATGAGGATGAAGGTCATAATGAGGCTGATGGTCGTAGTGAGGCTGACGGAGGTAGTGAGGTTGACGATCGTAGTAAGATTGACGATCGTAGTGAGGCTTACGATCGTAGTGAGACTGACGATCGTAGTGAGGCTAACGGTGGTAGTAAGACTTACGATCGTAGTGAGGCTGAAGGTCGTAGTGAGGCTGACGATCATAGTGAGGCTGACGATCATAGTGTGGCTGACGATGGGAATGAGACTAAAGATCGTAATGAGGATGAAGGTCATAATGAGGCTGATGGTCGTAGTGAGGCTGACGATCGTAGTAAGACTAATGATCATTGTGAGACTAATGATCATAGTGAGGCTGACGGTCGTAGTGAGGCTGACGGTCGTAGGGAGACTGACAATCGTAATGAGACTGTTGATCGTAGTGAGGCTGACGATCGTAGTGAGGCTGACGATGATAGTGAGGCTGACGATCGTAGTGAGACTGACGATCGTAGTGAGGCTGACGATCGTAGTGAGGCTGACGATCGTAGTGAGGCTGACGATCGTAGTGAGGCTGACGATCGTAGTGAGGCTGACGATCGTAGTGAGGCTGACGATCGTAGTGAGGCTGACGA
Source organism: Merodon equestris (assembly GCA_958301585.1). Classification (NCBI taxonomy): domain Eukaryota; kingdom Metazoa; phylum Arthropoda; class Insecta; order Diptera; family Syrphidae; genus Merodon; species Merodon equestris. The sequence goes on from OY284415.1 coordinate 106,068,323, forward strand.
TCGTAGTGAGGCTGACGATCGTAGTGAGGCTGACGATCGTAGTGAGACTTATGGTGGTAATGAGGCTGACAGTCGTCATGGGGCTGAAGACCGTAATGAGGCCGATCGTAGATCGTAGTAAGTACGTCACGCGATCATAATAGGCCTAGCGATTCCAGTAACCCAAGAGATTCTAGTGAGATAAGGTATTCTAGTGAGACAAGCGATTCTAGTAAGCCAAGCGATTCTCAAGAGTCAACTTACCTAAGACTGCAAATAACCATTTTCAGGCAACCGATCGCTAGAAAAGCGATCGTAATGAGCCAAATGATGCTCGTGAGCCAATCAATTCTAATGAGCCAAGTGGTCCTAATGAACCGAGCGGAACTAGTGAGCCAAGCGATCCTAGTGAGCCTAGCGATCCTAGCGACCTAAGCGATTCTAGTGAGCCAAACGGTATAGTGAGCCAAACAATCATAGTCAGCCAAGAGATCGTAATGATCTAAGCGATTCTACTGAGTCAAACGATTCTATCGAGTCATATGTTTCAAGATTGTAAACAGAATTGGTAAACCAAGCGATCCTAGTGAGCCTAGCGATCCTAGTGAGCCTAGAGATCCTAGTGAGGCAAGTGATCCTAGTGGGCGAACAGCGAACATAGCCAAGTAGGCCAAGTAATCGTAGTGAGCAATGAGACAATCGGTCGAACAGATTCTTCTTTGGATGCTGAGCATGACATAACACCATGTTGAGCCCTTCCATCTAAGAGCCGTAATTCCTTTATGTCGTTTTTGGCAGTAGACAGAAGCTAGTTCTCCTACGTTCGTACATTCGTTAACTATTTGTCGTCCTGTATGCTTTAAATTGAAAGAATCAACTCCGTACTGAATGAATTTATAGATTTTTTAAATCGAAAAATTCGAAAGGGTATTAACAACTGCAATGGAATTGTCTTGGTGTCTCACCTAGACTGGTCTTCTGTGGTACAAATTGGAAGTTCATAAAGTTCGACAAACATACACCAGTCGCACCAAGAGCCCCTTTTTTTTCTTGTGTTTAATCGTCCTTCTGGTCCTCCCCCGTGGGTCCATTAATTTCACCACGCCTCTAACTCATGTTTGCATCATGTCCCGATGGTTTAAAATTCAAATAACAACTCCTGTAGCCCCTTTATCGCTGTGGCTGTTATCTGGATCATAATAAATTAATATCCTTCCTGGCACCATCTGCAGTGTCTAAGCTACTTCCCCCCATTAATCCTCCATTCGCCGGTTCTTATTTTCATGTCGCATTCTCGTTTTTTGTTTTTATAAAACCTTTTACACCCCATTTCCAAAATGGGGGTAAAATATTACGAGTATGACGTGAGTTTTGAAATCCTAAGCCGACACGGTTCCGTAAATAAATTTATTGTTCCATAAGGGAGTTCGTTGTCACCCACCCAACTGAAGTCTGTAAAGTGTAATGTCCACTTTACTCCAATGAACCGCAAAAATTCGTTTCCGCTTTTAAGTAAATATCCTTTTCCAATGAGTGTGAATCTAATTAAATTCAACCCTGATTCGCCATAAGGACACTCAATCGACTATGTTTACTTACATCATACACCGACATGCGGACAGGATGTTTGCGTCTGTCCACGGGCTAGTGGCTGACACATGTTTTCAGTCGATTCCAAGATTCACGACGTGCCATCGTGCTTGATTTGATTGCAAGTATGTCCTTCCGGAAGAAGGAAGCAAAAGTAAAAAAATCGTTAATCGCATTGCAGACTGTTTGAGAAACGAATAAGGAAACCGAATAGGACAATTTCAATATGTGACTGGAATTTAATTTCCGAAAAGTTTAATTAGGGATCGGAATTGAATGGATCGGGCGTGATTGGAAACAAAAAAAAGTGTTAAGCGACGACAGCCATGGGAGCAGGTGGACGTTTGAGATTTTGTTAATTAAATTCAATGAATCCTTTCGGATATGGTAAACAATGGAAGGAAATGAGTCGTTTACTGACTCAGCCATCATTCAGAATTGCGCTGGTCAGCGGTCACGCAAGATTGAAGGGAAAGAAAACCGTCTACCGAGCTCCGGATGCAAGTGATCAGTGAAGATTTCATTTCCCCCTTACGAATCTGTATCACTGTTGCTTGCCGGCTCGTTAATGTTCATTTTCACCTTGAAATGCACGCGTACAACCGCACGAATCATCATCACCCAGTGACTGCTCGATCCGTAAGTACGCAGTGAAAAATGAAGATCAGCCAAGATCCGATGGTACAGTGCTGATCGTGGCGTGTGGCTTTAAAACCCGATTTATAGTCTTGCTTAGGAGCGGAAACACCCATGACAAGTAGAGGGGGCGAAGAATTCTTCCACGTCAAGAACTGGGTCAGCACGATCAGTGAGATGTGCGCGATCGGCCAAAAAACAATCTCAGCTGGAACTGAAGCTAGAAAGTAAGTAGCTGAAGCCTCTAGATTGCATGAGGAAATTATTGATGCGAGATGCGCGTATCTAGATAAAATTTGTTTTACTCGTTGTTTCCTGGTTGGATATTAGTGAGGAAAATGCGGTTCAACAAGTCGTGAAGATGTTGAAGTCATGTGCAACGGATAAATCTACGAAACGACGGTTGGGCGACTGCATAGCTTGATGGATGGATGAATGCCGGAATCAATGTTTTTTTGTTTTTTTAATTTAATGTGTCGTGATATGGGATACTTGATCCAGATTCGGTATCAGGTTGTTACTACTCGATATCAAATGGATCAACGGAATGCAGGCAGTAATGTGTGGTATGCCGACGACAGACAGGGGGAGCGGGTCATTCGATCTGAGTGACGAGCATGAATGGTCTCTGCTTTGAAAGGTGTTATGATATTTACTTAATATCTAGATACTGGGCGGGGAAGTTAGGTAACAACATGGAAAGATAATGAGGGAAACGTGTTGTTCTCTCGAACTTCCTCATAATCTTTGTTGTGGAACCCTCCGAGAAACTTTATGCCCCAGACTCCCCTTAACATTCGAATTCAATTTGGATAATTATTTTCCAACTTTGAAGCCCTCGAGCTGTGACGCCCTCCTCCAACACCAATCGGCTTCGATTGCCGCTTAATATCACGTACAGTTCTAACAACTGAGTGTAGACGCATCTTCTTCTCCTGTAATTACCACGAAAACAACAGCAACAACCCTAAACGAAGACAGTCCTCGGGTGATCGGAATTCCAATACCGACATCACTGCGTCTGGCTGTTCCTACCTATATAACCAAGGGTGCGTACAATAAGCGGGGACCCAGCTTAAACACATTTTAATCGAGAACTTGTTGTCGAGTGGGTTGTAGGTGGACTACCATTGGGCGGCAGTTAATCTAAGATTGATGTGAACGGGCCACATCTGTGTTCTGTAATCGAAATGCCCGCTAGCTATACATCGATAAAATGAAATCCATCCCTTTGCCGACGCGCCCGGCAACGACCAAGGCAGAGAGCAAGTTGAGTAAAAGAATGACCAGAAAAGCTTGAAATTCCAACAGTATTCGTCGTCATCGGCAGTGTCCCCATCCGGCTATGGTTTGCTGCTGAAATTTTAAAATCAAAAACCATAAATATCTGCGAACGGAAATATACGAAAAGGACACACTGCACAATGCCACCAGGACCTATTCTATGCAGACAGTGATATATCTATAAATACAGATTGAACATGGTCCGTTTAACTCGTACCCGATGTGAAAGATGGAAGTGAGAGTAGCACTTAGAGGAAGTGGAAGATGTGTGTACGAACATGGTAAGCCTCCATGGTAAGCGAGTTTCTAACTTCAATTGAGTGCTAACCCAAGCATTAACCCAGATTGAAGAAAGGAAGTGAATAACTGCCACTGTGCGGTGGAGTCAACCGAGCATGCAATCACGACATTCATCATCGAAGATACCAAGCCATCCGGCCAACTATCCAACACCATTCAACCATAAGCAGTTGTTATTATTGTTGTTGTGGAATAATTGGAAAAATGTTTTATGACGTTAATAAGCAGTTGTGCGAATTGAATATAAAGCGTACTTGTGAAGTTGCAGTTTTAACGGTCCAGTGGGGGTAATGAAAGCTATGGAATGGGAACCCATTTCAGCCAAGGAACTGTTTATTATTATTTGGTCTTGGAACTGTACTAGATGCTTATACCACATGGTGAAAAGGAAATGATTCACTATGGTTCGTCACTTGTCATGCATGCCAATGCGGCTTGATAACTGGTTTGGGCACATTGTAAACAAAGTTTCAAGCATACGAGGTTTGTTCAAAAATTAAGGTGACTTTTTTTTTTTTTTTTCGAAAAATATTTATTCTTTGATCAATATCTATCGAGTTCCCTTCAAAGTGATTATCCTCAAAGCACCTCTGCTATGCGCTTTTTGATACAGCCTTGAGGAATGCGGTCTTCAGTTTCTCAATCGTGGAAGAAAAAAAAGTCGCAGAGGGCCAATAACAGTCTAGCAATTACGGTGGCTGAGGCATGAGTCAATATTGTTTTTGGCCAAAAAGACGCCCAAGCACGATGAGTAAGCAGATTGTGATGCATGGCTGTTGTATTTTTTTCTTACAAATACGTACGTTTTCTTCGTATTGCGTCACGCAAAGGGCGCATAACTTCAAGTTAATATTCCTTATTGACCTTGCGACCTTCCGGCCAGAACTCATGATGAACCACGCCATTTTAATTGAGGAAAACAGTAACTAAAACGTTCATATTTGACCGAACTTGGCGTGCTTTTTTCTATCGTGGCACTTCTGGTCACTTTCATTGAGTTGATCGAGCATTGGTTTCGACGCCATAACCAGGGGTGATCCTTTTCAGCAAATCTAGATCATTACTCACGCCATTTAACAGCTCCTGGGCGATTCTCATGCGACAATTCTTTTGGTCAAAATTTAGGAAATTCGGAACAAACTTCGCTGATACCGGTTTCATGCCCAAAATATTTGAATAAAATTTGTAGCATGAGCTAACCAATACGCCAATATCCTCAGCAACTTCTTTGATTATGATTTGGCAATTCTCCACTACAATTTTCTTCACTGCTTCAACGTTTTCATTCGTTGCTGACGTGCTGTGGTGTCCAGGGCGGGCTTAATCATTAACATTTTCTCGATCTTCTATGAAGGCACTTTTTTTTTTAGGTCAGAGTGGATTCGCCATATACCGCAATCAACAATTCAAGTAAGAAGGAGTAGGTAGGCAGGTTGAGGTGACTACCCGACTATGCGCGTTAAGGTACAATTAGTTCTTAGGCGCCGTTTTAATGTCACAAAAACTTGTGAAACCTAAGGGGATGTTCGTGTTATTCCAATCTGTGGAGCTAAGAAAACTGGTTATAGCCAAGCTGAGGTTGGCTTCCTCTGAAAGGTCATTGAGGAAGTAAAGAGTGTTTTTTAGAGTTATACAAATTCAAATAAAACACTTGAAGCTAATGTTAATGTCCATGATATTAGTCTTATTTAATAGATAATTTTATACCATTAGTGCTTAAGTATGATGTCGGGCATATGTGCGTGCACCACGGCTAGCTCGAATGAAGCACAATCGGGAAGTCAAATTATCTACAAGTCCATTATCCAGCAACTGGCGCCGTATATTAGCAATAACATGGCCAATGTTGGCTTCCAAATCGTCCAACGTCTCTGGGTTATCGGCATATACTAGTGACTTCACATACCCATAAAGTTGTGTGATCACAGGACTGTGGAGGCCAGTTCACAAGTCCATTACGTTGCGCTCAGCAAATGCTTCCTGAAATAAATCGATGATATCGTGCGCCACGTGGCTTGTTACGCTATCTAGTTGAAACCAAAGCTCTGTCTGAGAAATCATATTTCTATAGCGCTCTCCTTTGACGGTAACATTCTGGCGAGCATCATCCTTAAGGAAATATGTACCGATGGTTCCACCAGCCATCATCATCATCGGAGAACAACATTTTGCGTTGAAAATGACGAACCAAACCATGGTTCTCCAAAATAAGTTTGCACAATTTGCACGTGTTGCTCTGGCGTTAATCTATTCGTCGTAAAATGGCAAAATGTACTAACCACAAATCAACTTTTAACTGTCAAATTGACAAACTGTAGAAACCGTGTTGCCAGTTTAGAAATCAGACCTCTAAAAATAAAACACAATTTATAATAAAGGGTGGGCCAAATAGAAGTTTCTTTTAAAAATGAAATAAAATTAACAAAATAATTTTTTTTCCATTTATTATCCCTTTATTAGTAAGAACGAACATTCCCATTAATTATGAAATACAACGTCGTTCAAGTGACTGCCTCGGCTGACTTCGCAGTAGCGCATTCGGTCACCCCAATTTTCCAAGACCTTGTTGATGGTTTCGGACTTTAGGTCACGGATTACTTGGATGATATTGGCCTTAAGTCCTTGAATCGTTTCCGGATTGTTGGCATAACATCGGTTCTTCACGGTTCCTCACATAAAAAAGTCCAATGGGTCAAATCGCAGCTCCGTGGCGCCAATTGACATTGCCAAGACTGATAACACGATTGGGAATTTGTTGCGCAAAAGATCGGTTGTGGCTTGGGCTGTGTGGCATGGCGCGCCATCCTCCATGAACCAGAGGTCTTCCAAATCCATGGCTTCAAAAAAAGTCGGTTAACATGGTTCTGTAACGCCCACCGTTGATCGAAACGTTCTTCCCAACCTCATTTTCGAAGAAAAATGGTCCAATGATGCCAGCACTCCTCCATCCGCACCGAACTATCACTCTCTGTGGATGCATTGGCTTCTCGACAATAACGTGCAGGTTTTCCGAGCCCCAGGTGCGACGATTTTGTTTGTTAACGTAGCCGCCGAGATAAAAATGCGCCTCTTCAGAAAGATGATTTTTCGCCCAAAATCGTTGACCAATTCAAGCTGATCTAAGGCTCAAACTGCGAAGCGATAACTAAGCGTATGGTCGCGCGCCTTCAATTGCTGAGTCAATTGGACCTTGTAAGCGAATAATCCCGGATTTTTGTGCAGAATTCTCCTTAAGCTAGTGCGTGAAATGTTGAGCTGTTGAGATCGATGGCGAGTTGATGTTCGTGAATTGAGTCTCAAACTCTCCACATTCTCATCTATGCGCACCGTACGACGACGGGGACCATGAACATACTTGTGTACAGCAGTCGCGGTGGGTGCTTCATTTCGGCCAAAACTTCTTTTTAAAAAACGCACAGTTTGGGCTACACAGCACTCACTTTGGAAATAAGTTTTCAATATTCCCCAACGTTGTTCAAGCGTAAGGCGACTCATTGCGTTGCGCGAGGTATGTTACTGACTTTCTGTCAAGATTTTGAGCAGGAAACTGCTGTCAGTGTCAAAATAACCTATGATTTAAAAAAAAACCACATGATGGCCCACCCTATATTTGCCGAAGGCTTAGAAACTGCGATTTGCCAGTGCTGCGCACGCGCAGAAAAAATGATGCGGGGTTTCCTCTGCGTGGGTGTTGTGACAACTACTGCCGTGAGGGTTTGACCGGATGCCTATTCTTGCAGCGTGAGTTGTTATAGGGCAATGTCCCATACTACGATTCACATGTGGTACTAGCTATGTTGGAGTGGTCTTTTATTTTGCTTTTAGAAAGCCAGGTTATTCTTGATATTTCTTAGTTATTCTTTCTGGTTGATTTAGCCCACTTATGATAGGCTTTGTTGAAAAAATGTTGCAGGATGTAGTCTTTGAGAAGGTTCAGCGACAGGTTCATAGTTCCAGTAGCCGAGTTGAGGTGACCCGAATCTTGGCTAACTTATTGGGCCTCTCATTCTTCTCTATGTTGCTGTGTACTGGAACCCACAGGCACACGATATTAGTCCAGCCGCCAGTTCGTTTTCTTGTATTGATCCACCAGATTAGAGAAGGTGGTAGCAGATGAAAGAACTTTAATAGCGGCTTGGCTGTTGCTTCAAGTAGTGGACGTGTAATTGGGGTGGCTGCACGCTTGCCGGATCGCTAGCACTTCAGCTTGAAAAATGCTCGAGTGATCGGGGAGACGGAATGAATTTGAGATATTCAGTTGTGTCGAGAATATTCCGATCCTCCACCGTGCTCGAGCTTTGAGACTGACGATGGAGTACTTAGTTTTATTTATCACACAAAATTTAATACAAATTCGTTGATCCATTTTTTCAATAGCAAAAAACCGCCAAGTACACCAAAACACGTCTTACCTTTATATCTGTGAATAACAAAATAGCTGGCCATGTCAACATATTTGGGTGACATTTGTACCTTGTCGAAAAAGCGAATGAACTTTGCTCGCAAAATTTTAAATGTACTCGAAAATAATTTAACTGATCGAGGATCACCTAGAATTTTTTTTTATAATTTTGTATACCTTCACCTTCGCCATGACTTTTTTTTTTTAAATCCTTGTCCTAAAGTGATTTGCCTTGAAATGACAAATAAAAGAAAATCAAAATTGACTCAATCTTGGTAAAAAAAAAAAAAAAAAAAACAGATCTTAAAAAAGCAGTCTCCGCCAGCTTTAGTGGCGACTCGCTGCTTTTCTGACCTTTTTTCCGAATGTTTTTAATGCTCATGATTTGTTCACTTCTTCATTCATGTAGCGATCACTTTGCTAATGATTATTGTGAACAATTTGAAGGTTGCTATTTTGCAACAGAAGACATTTGTAACTAACAGACGTAATCTGATTGGTAGACTCATTCCAACGATCGTGGATCAATACGACGATTTCCTTAAGCCATTATCGCACAGAAAAATGAAAATGGATTTGATTTTTAATCATCATGAAATTAGTCACAAAAATTATGCCGTCTTTTTCGTGCTTTGCCATGATGAATGATCATTGATCGATATTTAGTGCCTGATCCCTTAATGAATTGCATGCCATTATTATTCCAAAGATCAATGAATTATAACCTTCAAGGTAGACGTTTTGGTCAATGTTGTGTTTGGTCGCCATCATTATTTGCCGTTCATCGATCGTTATATTGACCAGCTGTGTCCCTATGGCGATCACAAATCATTAAAGGTGATCGTGTTATTGCTAAACGATCTTTCCATCAATCGACGGTTAATGTGCTGATATTTTCCAATCAATCCGCGTCCCATTTCTACAGTCCCACAACGATCAGAATCGAATAGTTTCATTTCATTTCAAATGATCTTTCGTCTAGACGATCTTTTAAGCTGATCGCTGACCAACGTACACCAAATGCTTCTCATTTATTTCGTTGTTCCATGATCTTTTTTTTTTGGTTTGAAGGCTGGTGATGACTAGACAAATCTTCTTTCACGATCACTACTCATTTACCGCCCCCACGGTCTCACACTTTGATCTGCGTCAAGGCGTTCTGTATTCATTGATTCACTCCAGAATAGCTACACATGTTGTCTATATACTCATGCGGCACACGATAAACGACACTCGGTCATACTCTATGACATTCGATCGCGCTTTTTTACGCCTCTTGAAGAAAAGCTGTCAAAATTTCTCTTCGAACCCACTCATGTGGAAATAAACACGTTAATTTCACCAATTAAGCCCATCAGACCGACCCATCAACCGACACACCCGCCTTTCTTCCCTACTAAGTGCCCGAGTCAGAGTTCATTCAGCTTTCAAACTTGATCGAGCCATCTATCCAACTTGGATATCAACTCTTGTTCCGCGATCAGCATGACGGCGCGTCACCGTCATCATGGTTGCATTCTTTTGCTTCGACAACGTGTTGTGTGCAAAATGTATTGCGCGCTCAGTTCTTGTCATACGTTCGCATCGAACGGCGGCTCTCGAAATACGCTCCTCGACGTGGTACTCCTACTCATCTGGGCTCTGGAATAACCAGGTGATTCACTCGCGAAAATTATACGAAAAAGAAGAGAAAAAAAAAGTATCGATTACTCTCCGGCCTCGGGTGCGCGTTATCAGAGCGTTAGTGTTGTGAGCTTATCAATCGGTGATTTTATCGAAAAAAAAAATTAAAAATTGTAGTTAACGTGTGTCCAGCGTGTATCTGTCAATGTGATTCGAAGTGAAATTTCTAATGAAAGCGGGCAGTGATACGTATTTGATCGAGGGTGCCATTGCATTTCGACATTGATTTCCAAGTTTTGCGTGGAGTCACAATGACCACAATGACGACGACAATAGGCCGGAGTCTCTTTGAGAAGTTCCTGAATCTGGCACACTTAAGGTAGGTTGAAATGCTGAAGTGGTTCTTTGTGTCGACAAGGATACGTTATGCCTGGGTGCTTCGTTGGTGAATCACAGTGCAACGGAAAGGAATGAGAAATATTTTTTTCGTAGAAATGTAGGTGCTTGTCGCTGTATATCATGTGGAGCGGCGGGAGGCGTGGATATTTATCGGGAACGTTGCGTTCGACCAAAACAATTTGTTATGCGGAATGATCGTCTGCGATCATTGATCGCTACGTTTTTCTTAGTAATTGGCTACCTTTTTCTAGTCAATCGGTGAATCGCTACTAATTTCCTGTCATTTTCGAAGTGATCAACAGACAACAATCGATCGATACTCAACCGATCGATAGACGAGTACTTAGTGACTATGCGATCTACCATCAGCTAATCGCCACCCCACCAAATGACAGTCAAGATCTCATTGTTTACGTCTCTCTTTTATTTTTCTTTCTGGCGAAAGATCACTGATCTTGCATAGCTGCTACGTCTTATCAGCATCATAAATGCCGGCGATTACTCAGTTCATAAAACTGTCGTCGCTTCCAAAAATAATTTCGATAAATCTCTGAAAGCTCATAAATAGTGCGACATATCGTACGAGTATATGATGCTTTCGCTATCTGATTCATCTGTCGTATCTATGATAGGATCAACCCACTCCTCTTAGGTAGTAACTAGTTCAGGCAAAGATCGATCGTTTCCTATCGATCTTCATTACGTGAGACCGGTCGTCTGGTCAACGTACTCGAACGGCATACGAGTACGTCCACTTGTTCGTAATGTGCGAATACATGCACTCCATACCAACGCGTATGTCTGCTATTCGGACGCGCGGGACGCTCATTATGTCACTTTGCCAGCCCACGATCTTTCTTTTCCGGAATTTTTCCGTCTCCACGCTCGCGTGGCCATTCGCAACGATTTCTGGCTTGTTTCCATCGAAATGAAATGGCAAAATAGTTTGCTCCTTATTAATAGCTGCATTCTTGTAGCACCACGAGCTCTGGCGCGAACATTAGTCTGTGGGATGTGCATCATCGAGGAAATCGTCAACCCATCATTGCTTTGCGAACGTTAGTTTCACGAATCGAGGCGATCTAAGGCGTTGGGATAGGTCTGTCACTGTTTGATCCTTGATAATTGTGATCGATGATGGTGACTGATGATGGTCCGTTTCGTTGAGACGACAATTCTCGTCGACAACGTTTCCCCAGTCGTGAATGATGTATACGGGCAAGCAGGCAAGAGTAAAGATAATTACTTTGAAGCTTTCTGCAATCATGTCAAGTCGTTTACAGTTAAACTCGATGAACTGGCAGCGAGCTGTGTGTAACCCATTTTCCACGATTGTCGAACATACAATGCACTCTGGTCGTAGTATGCTTAAGTGTTCGTGTGCTGTGCAACAATGGCGGTAATTATAGTTTCCAAGCAACGGACTGCATTCAAATTTCCACAAAGCCAAGTCGGTGAGACGCTTGGACGGTCATTTGCTAGAGTGATGTGCAGTTTCTAAAGAGTCGCGGAATACAAATGATCTTGGGTCGGTTGGGCGGCTACTTGGCTGGTTTGTTGTTAGCGAGTTGACAAAGCGCTGATAGTGGCGGTGAATGTGCTGCTGTCGCTGAGATGAACGGAGATTGCAGTGAATGGAGACGGAGCATTAAGCTATCATTAGGCGAATGGGATCGAGAGGCATTTGGTAAATGACGAGATTGAGTCAAGGGTTCTTTAGTGAGCGGAGCTAGAGATTAGACGTTGCATCGGGTGGGTGATACGGGACGTCGGCTTTCATTTATGGTAGAGAATTCGGATCATGGTCAAGGCGAGCAGCATGTTTAAAGTTGCATTAAATTGATTGAGATTTACAAGTTCATGCGGTTGATGACGATTTGTAAGAGAGATTACGGGGGAAAGGACACCTAATACACTTAAAATTACGAGGCTAGCCTAGTTTACAAAATATCATTGATAGAAGTGCCTTCCGCCGGACCTAAAGAAAATTGGAATATGTCTTCAAGGCTTTTCTTGAAATGTCCACAGATCTATTGCCCCACTCAGTTAAGTGGCCTCGAAGGTCGAAAAGGAAATTTACATATTCTGAACCACCCTGTGCATCCTAAACCATAACATCAATATTTAACTCAATTACCCCATAGAATCCCATATGTAGTTGCAATCGACCACTTCCCTGCTCGTTTGAAGTTCTCAACTCAGTGATCAACCAGCGGCAAATGACCGCCAAGGCCACTGTCGATCAACAATAGATACTCGTCCATTGGCATCCCCCAAAAAGAATCTCATTTAACATTCCATCCTAACGTGCTGTTGTTATGTCGATTTCATTGCCGCGTCCATCGAAAGAAAATTTGTTTTAATTAAACGCCACGAGAAACGATTGTGTCAGGCGTTCGCCGGCGAACGCACGACATTACCCAATCAGTTTACTGTCAATCACTGGTTCAATGAATTTTAATTTACAACAGGCTGAGGAGGAAGATGAAATATTTTAGTATCTTTGTGAGAATGCGAATTTGTTGTTTAATCGTTTTAAGCAATTCTACTTGCTGCGCTGATAGTCAATTGATGGGAGAGTGTAAGGCCTAATGGTGATTAATGGGAGAAAATGATGATCGAATGATGAATGGAAATGCATTGTAGTCCGATTCAAATGGTGCATGCGACCTGGATTCGGTATAGAGAGCACGTAGATTTATGGAGTTGAGATATATTCTATCCGTAAAGGAGGCTTTCGCCGGGCAAATTGGTGCGTGAGACTCGCAATTTTCTAGTGAACTTTGACTGTTTCGTGTTAACCTGATCACGTTGCTTCTAAGGGGTGTCACGTTTCTTTGATTATTGTATTGTATAGATGGAAAAGTATCATGGAAAGTATCATCTGTTTGGTGTACCCACGTGCTAATATCCAGGAGTCCTCTAAACCTGAATATTACCAGAGACCGGACCTTGGTTTTAGGTAGGGTGAAGTCACAGACAACATAGGTAAAAGAAGCGTTGGATATCACTCCTCGAGCCTATTGTCGCGGTGGCACAATCCAATGGTTTAGGACTCGTTATTGGGTTAGCTTCGGTCTTGCGCTCAGTGGGTCTTGGCCGATAGGTTTTAGTCAGCAAATGCTATTGTAGATAACGAATAAATCGTCTAAATATTCATCACGATCACGAGTTGTCCATATGGAGAGTCCCATTTCGAGTCCATTTTTCAAGCATATTATCTAGTATCTCGCCGAGCATTAAAGAACCAATCGTTGATGTCAGATTTGGCCGTGGAAGCAGGCAGACCTAGAGCGGGTTCAGGTACTGAGGCTCTCCCCTGAGCCCCTTCTAGTGAGCACATTAGAGATCGCATTTCCTAGGATCGCAGAGTGACCTGGGACCCTGGGATCCATGAGACAGGTTATTTCAAGCGCAAGTTCACTGTCAATGCGAGTTGTAGTTACCAAAAACTATAACTCTTGAGGCGAGACATGACTTTCAGTGCGAACCCTCTGATAAATAAATATGTCAAGGGATGAACATATGTGCTCATCATAGCATGTAGAGCACGGGCCGGGCGTGTTGTGGAAAGCCGCCCGTTCAGATGAGACAAACTGCTCTTTGGAGTTTGGTGAAAGAGACCACGGGACTTGCCAAAAGCACATTTGCATTGCCAAAAAGCTGACAGCGTTTCGGTGGTTCTCGATTCAACGTGCTTTAACCAAAGAATCTTGTCTGTCAAAAATAACTTCCAGGTACTTAGCTTCTTTGAATATCGGAACGGGAACGTCTTTTAACTTTTTAACACCATGTCAGTATTTCTCCTCCTTCTCGTGAAGGACATCAGTCTTAAGAGAATTAACCGACAGCCGACTCGTGCAACAGTCATCGATCACATTCAGCGCAGCCTGTGTTTTGACACAGACAGTCGCTAAACATGAGCCGACAGAGAAAACGGCAACTTCATCTGCATAAGCACAGATTCCAAAAGCATTGAGAGCATTGAGCAGTCGACCACCGTGCACCTTGCGGACACCTTACGACAGATTTGACACATTATTCGAGGCCTACATCAGCGATCAATGCCCTGTGCACAAGCATTGCTTTGATCCACAAAACCAGTGCTTAATCTACGCCTAGTAGTGTCACTCATGCTGTCGAAAGTTGCGTTACCAAAAGCTTCCTCAACATCGACGAAAGTGCTCTTCGTAACGTACTCTTTCCTTTCGAGTGCGCATTAAATTCTCCCCACTAGATTTTGAAGGGCAGTCTCGCAGGAATTCCCGCGCTAATAATCATGTTGCATTGTTTTCGAGAGGATGCATTCGAAGGGCAACTTTGCACACGTGAAACTCTACTGGTCTCTCCATGCTTTTCAGCAAGAAGAGGGTCTACGTGGTGCGATGGTAATCATCACCGACTTTTGAGCGGAAGGTCTGTTGTTCAAGCCTGTCCATAGGTAAGAACAATTCTATACGGAATAACTGTGCAACAATATCAGTTGTGAACGAGAGATGATCAAAAAAATGCTGACGAAGGCATAACATTCGCAGCATAAGATCACTTCAAATTTCATACTCTGTGTGCATTTCCAACACCTTAATGGCATGGAAACAAAGTAGTTACTGTGAACTACACCCAATGCGACAAATTCAGTCGAATCTCTCATCATATCTAGGACAACCACCTCCGGAGAGTAGTGAATGAACATCTTCGACACAAACCATCTGCACCCCATCCAGGTTGTGTGACAAGCACCATAAAAGCATAACTCTTGAACCTGCAGGAATTATATAAAAAAAATATATACAGTGAACATTGGAAAACGTGAACTAATTAAAACCGAGGGTGTTCATGTTTATGAGATTGTTCATGTTTTGGAATGTAACATTTTATGATTTAAATTGTATTACTACCGCATTGTCTTACTATCGCAATCAAAATAAAACACATTTTCTTCGATTTTATCTCATTTATGCTTCAATTCATGAATATTTTTACATATTTACACATACTGGGACGGCTCATTAACAAAATTGATAAGATTTATTTTTTACATGGACGTTTTATAAATAAAAGGTTTATGTAATGAAAAAATCTGTAATTTTTTTCTGTTGTATTTTTCCCAACATTTGAATAACTGCATTTTCTCGTAGGCGTCTAAGTACGTTTAGGTCGCTTTGGTCAACACCTTCACCATTCCAAAGCCTTGTTAAATATTTTAACTGCTTCAGTTGCGCTTACTCTTTGAACATCATCTTTTTCAACATAGGCATCGTCGTCGTCTTCCTCCTGCTCATGTTCATGGTTCTGAGACGGGTCAAATTCAAAATTGTCTTCATTCCATTCCTCAACAATTGATAATGGATAGTCAATCTGCAGTGAAATTGGAAGCTGGTATGTAATTTGATTAAAGTTTAATCAGATCTATAACAAACCTGAGGATTCAAACTTTGAAGAAGTAGTATTGTAGATCATATCAACGGCTTAAGCTCTGAGTCCCACTTCTCCTTTAAAACACTTAATGGCATATTGTCCTCTTCATCCTCCTCATTTCCTAAAAAACTTAGAATATTGGTCCAGCATTTAGCTTAAATCTCTGTGTTGACTCTATTCCATGAGTCTGCTAAGAGAATAACAGCTTCTTTCAAGGTCAAGCGTTTCATGCACTCAATAAGATTTGATTCCTTTGCTGCAATCGATGCTAGAAAACTGTTTCTGTAGTACAATTTTGTTATTTTTATGGCATTCTGATCCATAGGTTAGATCAGCGGAGTTACATTAGGCGGCATGACCATGACGCTTATGTTCCCATCTTCCAGCTTTAGTTTACTTTCGCTAGGATGAGAAGGTGCGTTATCTAACAATAGAAGAGCCTTATGTGGCAAGTTTTTTTGACTCAGAAAAGTTTTAACCTAAAAATGTCCAAATTTTAAAAACCTTTAATTAATTGGATAAGTAAAATGTTTGCCTGTGGTACAAAGGACTGATGGAAACACTCCATGAAAATTGACGTAGTCATCCAAGACGATTTGGAGCTTTTGTAGTCGGTCGGACAAGCAAAGTTTTTGAAGCAGCGTGGGTTCTTCGCTTTTCCTATAACCAACAATTTAAGCTTGTATGTGTCTGAATCATTTGAGCAACACAAGAAAGTAAATCGCTGCTTCTCTGTCTTTGCGCCTGGAGCAGATTTCTCTAATGCTGAAACGTAGGTTTTCTCTGGCAAAAGTTTCCAGAACAAGCCCGACTCATCTGCATTGTATGTATAACTGATCTTTACACAGTCCCATTTCTTAAATTTTTTCTTTTAGTTTTAATTTAAACGGATCAACTAAGTGAGGCTGCGAGCTTCTCGCCCGTTATGTTTAGAAGTCGAATGCCATTTGGTTTTTGAAACCACTTATCCACCCGTCACTCGCCAAAAAAACACTTTCATTTTCCTTTATTTTTGAATGTAAATCTTTCGCTTTTTCTTTCAGCATTAGTCCGCTTACAGGCCAATTATTATTTCGCATACGAATGAACCACTTGTAAAGACATTTTTCCATTTTTGGCAGCTCTGATGATCTTAAGGTTTTTCTTATTCCCGGTACAGAGTATGTATTACTAACACATTTCAAAATTAAATCTCGTTTCTTTTTAATACTACATATTGTTGACTTAGCTACACCGTACTTTTTTGATAACTTTATCACGCTTACTCCTTTTTTAAAGTTTTCCAAAATTTCAGCTTTTTCGTTTAATGTTAAAACTTTCACTTTCTTCGAACACATTTTTAAACAGAAAATAAGACGTTGATAAACCCAAATTATGCAAGAGAATGTGTAATAGCAACTGAATGAGAGATGATAGCAAAACGTACCAAATACATACTGTTGTCAATATTATGGGATCCCCCGAATACTACGCATTGTTAATATTAACGGATCCCCTGAACTCTTGGAAATGAACTCAGTGCATTTTTATGTAGAAATGTAAAAAAAAATCTGTTCACGTTTTAGAGCTTTTAGATTTGTTCACGTTTTAGAGCAGTCAATGTAAAAAATACAGTGTTCACGTTTTGGGGGGTTCACGTTTTCCAATGTTCACTGTATTCGTTTTCAAAGCGTCGAAAGTTTGCAGATTATATGCACAACCACGGTATTTTGCATAGCCCTACAAAAAGGTGACAAATCACACGATTTTGATAGCCCGTTCAGGAAATCTTTCTTTCAATAAAACAAAAACGAGTCGTATTGTGCGAAATTTGGCATCGTTTGACTTCAATTCTTTGGAATTCATACCTTCCAGCTGAGTACGAAATCGATTCGGTTTGTCAAATCAGGACAATGGATTGATGACCCTATACGACTCAACAAAGGTGAGGAAAATTAGATACTTTCTTGCATAATAGTCCATCAAAATATTTTTCCACGATCTCCACTCATTATGTTTGGGACTTGTTTTATTGTCAGTTGTGGATGATGGGAATCTAGCGTTTTCCAATAGACGGGGCTAGCGATGTATACTGGTCAAAATCTGATCAGAAAGAATATATGGTAACTTTAGAGTTCTGCAACAACTCCTCGTCATCATATTTGTGACCATTTGTATATTTTTTTTTGTGTGTGAAAATGTCGACTTTTGGCTAAATTTACGACATTGCTTTTCGCCTTTAAAAAAATCGGTGGCCAAGGTGTGTCGAATTATAATATGTTTAGGCTTGAAAGAAGTAACGCTACAAAGGTGATGATTTCAATGTGGAAGACAAAGAGCATCCCGGACTGCCGAAAAAGTTTAAAGACAGAGAATTGGAGACATTGATGGATCAAGATCAACCCTAACATGAACTTGCAAATTTTTGAATGATCAAAAAACAAGAATCATATTGTGACTGGCGATGAAAAATGGAAAGATCGTGGAGGTCCGAAAATCAAGGAGGCGACGCGGCCATCGGTGTCTAAGTCAAACATCCATAAATAAAAGTATATGTTGCAGTCGGGTGAAGACATCACAGGAACTTAAGAATTCAAGTCATAAAAATCTACCTTAAAACACAGAAACGAGTTGAGTAAATTTTGAAAAAAAAAAAACGGCGAATTGGAGCTAGTAATTTGACTTTCTGATAAGCGAGAGTGACCTCCTCTTCATTGCTGACTAACGTTGCTAATAACATTGAACTCTCCGCGAAGAAACACTACGAAATCCATGATCCGTACTCCTCGCTGGTGGTGTCAGTCAGAAATTCGCTATTCACTGAGCTACTCATGCATTAACAAAAGATTGCACCTCCAGAACCCCGACTAAATATTGATAAAAAATCGCACCTGAGTCAATAGAACTATCAAAGGGAATGCTTACATCAAAAACATGTCCTAAGTCGCCTGGGGACTGCAGCAATCAATCACTTAATTGCAAAGAATTCATGAAAAAAGCTCTTCTCCTCTGCCTGGAATAATGCTTGAAGGGGTAAACCGGTAACAATATGAAGCTGATAAATTGAGTCTTCTTTAACACTTAGAAAATGGAAAAAAGTGAATTCCTCACTTTTCACCCATTTAAAGTCAAAGTTTGAAAAGTTGATTTACATTTTGTCCTTAGGTGCACCATGGATCCAGACATCTCAAGGAGAATGACCCTAAAGCTAACATTTCATTATGAGTTCCCTTTTAATTGATACTTAGATAAAGCTATTTGGCACTGGAAAACCTAATTACCCCCAAGGTAATATGAATCTCCTCCAAATGGAAGCAATAACGTAAGAAAATATTTAAATTTATTAATCTCCCCACCGGGAGCCATAAAGCTATAAGCTAACAACCAGCCAAATAGTCAAATAGCAATGGCAACAATAAACTCGTTACTCTAATTTGACTCGATGCTTTCGTCTCCTCCAAAATAAAATGAAATAAAAAGAAAATTTAATTACACAAAACCGGAAGCAGAAGCATGGATCCCCGAGTGGGATGCATCCCATCCTTGAAGCCAAAGCAGCTCAGTTATCTCAATTCGTCTACGTAATGTTTATTATTTCTGATTGTTCTCGAAAACAAGGCCCTAGGCTAAGCCGACGCTACCGCTCCTCAGCCACTATTCACCTAGAGATTTATTTCATTATGGCAGAACATCAAGGGATATTTCGTATTTCCCGGTTTTCATCTCCAGCTTCGGTTGCATGTGTCATGTCAGGTCGTCATCTCGTTTTTTGTGGTTTTCTGCACTCAACTCTATAGCCGGGGAGCGAAAAGGAAAAAAACAGTTTGTTACTAATTATCCGCTTTTCAAGGATGACGATGAGGCGACAGGCTACCCTCTCGCACCCGCTTTTCCGTGGAATAGACTGGGTTTTATGGATACGTTTCATGGAAATTACTGGAAACTCATAAACAGAATTGTTTGTTGGTCGACTCGTCCTTCGAAGGATGGAGTGGTGGAGCCATAAAGCAATACTCATTGAAGGAGTGAAGAAGTAGATTAAAAAGTTTGGTTTTATGCCTTCGGACTATAAAGAGATAAACCCTAAAAGTTTTAAGTCCTCTGGGGTGAGAGACTTTTGGCAGGATGATGCTGATGGGATTTTTGCAAAGGAATTGTCAGCTGGGAACTGGGAGTTAGGGGTAGTGCTTGTTGAAATTTATTCGTTTGACGTGACTTTCAACGTTAAGTGCTAGTGCGCTGGGGGCTATAATTGAAAAGTGGTTTAACTGGATGTTTTGGAACATTTTGTTATGAAGGGTTATTAAGTAGGTTAAAGAAATGTCTACATGCGGCTTACGGAATTGAAAATCCTTTTCAACCGCAGAGCAATGAAACTTTTTCCAGAAACATCTGCTCACCCAGCTTTTCTACATTCCACATATCGTTGGGTTATGCAACCGCTGCCTGTCTAGCACGTAGTCCCGTGGATTATTTCTCTTCCCAAAAAAAACTTCGAAATTCCTTCACCATCGCAATTCTGCATGCGCTTATAGTCGCGTCATAAAAATTCCTGTCTGCCACACATCCCCCGTCACCTGCCATCTCGTAGCTAATAAACGAAATTTTTCGATAAAAAGTACCGACAGCGGCACCAAATTTTATAAGTTGCAGTGCGTGGTTCATAACTGCCGCGAGGACAACGTCGCCGCGTGATAATCTCACCGACCAAGTGGCTGGACTGGAAACCATTCAGTCGGCCATCTGTTGTCAGCAAATTATGAAAATTCCCGAAAATAGATTCTGCACTTAGGCGGCAGGGGAATGTTGGTCATTAACGGTGGGATTTTTGGGGCATCCAAAATCTAAACGGATGCGCTCGTCGAACAGGTACAAATAAATCCGCAGTGAAAAATGAATCGAAATGATAGATGTGGTATTCGTTATAAACCGGAAATGATTCAGGCTCCCGCCGAGCACAGTTAATCCTCCTCCGTGTGTCTGGCACTGTATTTGCGTGTTCCTAATCGTTTCTCTACCCCCAACACGTTGGCAGTTGGGGGTTGATAAGATCGGGCTGTCGGCTTACTTTTCCTGTCACTTTGCGATAGCTTAGTTTTAGTTTTTTTCACTTTTACTCTAAGGGTGGAGCCATCTGTTTAATGATTTTTTATTCTGTTCTCTTTCCAGGTGAGTGAAGTGTTTTTATTGCTTTTATAGTAATGGTTTGTGGAGCGTCTTAACGAGGTGAGTGTTTTACGACAACGACTGGCTGCGAGCGTGTAAGCTGCGAGCCGATAAATTGCAGGGGCTCCTAGCTACATACGTATATTGATAAGTACGCCTGGTCTATTACTTTAATTTCATCTATCATTATATGGACTCTGATGTGCCTGAAACGTAGGCTCAATCAGATTTTCATATACAATGGTTCACAAGTAAATGAACTATAATAAATATAAAAGTTGAAGATAAAACAATATTTTGCAAGAATTCATAATTAAATATGATAAATAGGTTCAAGTAAAAATTAAAAGGAAAATTCATTGTTAAGAAAAAATTTAAGCCCAAACCTGACTTAAAATGGCCAACGTTAAATTAATTTAATTACAAAAATGACTTATAATTCGTGTTATTATGCATAGAGCCGATCAACTTTGGAAACTTTTTCTTTTGGTGTTATTTCTAAGAATCCGATTGTTTGCTGATTTTGCCTTCTTAACCTTCCTTTTTAATATCACAACATAGGGGTTAAGGTTGGGAGACTGTGGGGCCAAGGGATAACTTCAGCCATTTTGATCCGAAGGCATTGGTCCTGCTGTAAGACCCATTTTGTAGGCATTTTATTTTCGGCATAGGGTAGCAGAGTCCATTTAAAAAATCCACATATACGAGGTTTGTTCAAAAGTTAAGGTAAATAAATTCATAAATATTTATTTTTCCCTTTCAAAATAATCCCCACTCAGATATAATTTTTCCAATCTTCGGCCTTTTAGGTATAGCCTTGAGCTCTTATACCCAGGCGGTCTTTATTTCTTCAATCTCGGCAAAGTTCCTTCCTTTCTTGCGTCTTGCGAAAAAAAGTCGCAGGGGGCCAAATCCCGTGAGTTTCTGGGTGAAGGTGCATTATCGTTATGCACGCCATGAATTTTTTTCGCACAAATCCGGACGTTTTCTTCGTATAGCTGCACGCAAAAGGCGCATAACTTAATGGTAATATTCCTTATTGACCGTACCACCTTCAGGCAAGAACTCATGATGAACTCATTGTAATCGAAGAAGTGAGCTAAACGTTCACATTTGCTTCTTTCGGGCTTGACTCTTTAGGTCGCTCCCATTGGAATGATTGTGCTTTGGTTTCGGCGGCATAATCATGTACACCCTTTTCAGCAACTTTGGATCGGCATTCATATCATTTAACAGCTCCGGTTCTTTTGGTCAATATTTAGCAATTTCGGAACAAACTTCGCTGGCACACGTTTCACACCCAAAATGTCTGAAAAAATTACATTGCATGAGCCAACCGATAAGACAATACACATAGTCATAAAAGTCTACATACGCCCTTTTTTCAATATAAATTTCTTTTATAAATAAGGAATTATGTATAAGGTGTACAACTTTGCTTCCGCCGTTTGCCGATATGTGGCGATAACGGTAAGTAGCTTGGACCTCGGTCAACAGAACACCATTCAAACATTAGTCGATTTATGGCTGCACCATAAAGTTGTTCTCGATTGAAAATGTCAGTTTACGAGCCAAATTCTCGTCATTTGCGGGAGGTGTTACTGTTTTGTTTCAATATGAAGAAAACAGCGGCTGAGTCTCATCGAATGCTCTCAGATACGTATGTTGAGGACGCTATTAGTGAAAGAACGTATCGTGAGTGGTTTCAACGCTTCAAGAACGATGATTTTAACGTCGAAGACCGGCATAGTGGTGGAAGAGAGAAAATGTTCGCAGATGCAGAATTGAAGACATAGCTGAGTGAAGACTCGCGTGAAACTCAAGAAGATCAGTGGAAGTGACACAGCAAGCCATTTCAAAACGTCTCAAGGTCATGGGTATGATTCAGAAAGAAGGAACGGGTCCCGTATGAGTTGAAACCAAGAGACGTTGAACGGCGTTTGTGTGTTTCTGAACAGTTGCTTCAGAGGCAAAAACGGAAGGAAACCCTGCATCGCATTGTGACTGGGGACGAAAAATGGGTTCATTACGATAACCCTAAACGCAAAAAATCATGGGAATATCCCGGCCATGCTTCCACGTCGACGGCCAAATCAAATATCCACGACTCCAAGATCACGCTCTGCATTTGGTGGGACCAGCTCGGCGTCGTGTACTATGAGGTGTTAAAACCAAGTGAAACAATCACAGGTGCTCGTTATCGAACTCAATTAATGCGTTTGAGCAGAGCATTAAAAGACAAACGGCCGCAATACTGCGAGAGGCACGATAAAGTGATTTTGCAGCACGAAAACGCTCGACCCCACGTTGCAAAAGACTTCAAAACGTACTTGGAAACGTTAAAATGGGAAGCCCTACCCCACCCGCCGTATTCTCCAGACATTGCTCCCTCTGACTATCACCTTTTTCAATCAATGGCGCATGGCCTGGCTGACCAACACTTTCGATCTCATGAAGAAGTCACAAATTGGATCAAAAGATGAACAATTTTTTTCGACGCGGGATTCGTACACTGCCCGAAAGATGGGAGGAAGTAGTGGCCAGCGATGGAAAATACTTTGTAACAATGATACATGTATAACCAATTTGTTTCATTAAAGCCTCAAATGTTGGGAAAAAAACGGCGAAAGCAAAGTTGTACACCTAGTACTTCATGAAAAAACAATATCAATAAAAATACCAATAACAGAAAAAAATAAAAAACAAAAAAAAAATAAATTTTACAATAAACAGTAAAAGAAAACATGAAAAATACTATTTTAAAATTCAGCAAATGACATTCACTATTTTGTCGGAGCTCCATTCGAGTCTATGGCTGCTTGTTATCGAAAAAACAAGATTTTCGGTAACATCCGGTGTTATTTCGGACCATGTCTTCGTTAAAGCGCTCTTTAGTGCCCTTTGTTGCCGATGTAATATTTACGGATTCTGTATTCAAGTTCATCCCATATGTGTTCAATAGCGTCAAGATCTGGTGATTGTGGGAGTGGATGCAGTTGTTTTTGCACACGGTACAGAAGCCACTCCTTAACTCTTCTTGCTTTAGATCATTGCCTTGGTGTAGCACACAACTGTTTCCTAAGCCTAGGTATTCGGCAGATTCACGCAAATTATCCTGCAATATGTCCAAATATTTGTATTATTCCAATGTGCCTCAATAAAAAGTAATTTGCCCACTTCTGCCGCCGCCATCGACCCCCAAACCATGACATTGCCTTTCTTTCTGTTTGGACCAAATTTTGCACAGCCATTTCCTGATTTCATATTTTGCTCGGTAATCGGATCCGTAAATATTATACATACACACTTTCGTCGGTAAATAGTACAATTCTCCAAAACTCGTGACCTTCAGAGAGCGTCTGGCAAAATTGAGGCGTTTTTATTTTGGTTGACCTTGCTGATCAGGGGCTTTTTATTGAGAACTCTTTCATAAAATCCTCCAGATCTTAACATTCTCCGAACCGTTTCTGGATGAACTTTTGTGCTGGTGGTATTTGCGATGTCTTTAGCCAATTTTGAAGCGCTAGTCTTAGGGTTGAAGGTCACTTTTCGAAGGATGATCCTAACATATCGAGCATTTAAAAGCTTCCGACGCCCAGTACGAGATTTATTTGAGACATTACCCTTATCCTTTTGACTGGACTGTTGCTCGAGTTTTATCAACAATTCTTTGTGTATATCGCCTGCATCGAATTCACTCAGGTATTGACGCGTTTTTAGAAGAATTTAATAGATGTAAGAACGAAGAATGCATTGGTAGTAGGCGACATTAATATTGATATTTTGAGAAAAACCAATGATTCAAACCTACTTTTAATGTCTACTTTCGGTTTAAAATCATTAGTTATGGAACCAACTCGTATAACAGATAATACTCAAACATATATTCACTAGGTTAGACTCTAAATTTACACACAAGCTGTCTGGGGAAGTACTTGATTATAAAATCTCAGATCATTGAATGACGAACATAAACTTACAAACAATACTCGTAATTTGGATAGATATATACCTTTTAAAACAATAAATAAAATTAATTACAAAAAATTAGTAGAGTACTTAAAGTATGAATTCTGGGAGTCAACTTATGAAGAAAATAATCCATCCCTAGCATATGATGTTTTTTTTTAAAACTCTCAGAAGCCATATAGAGAAAATCAGTATAATACATAATCTAAAATATTCACGTTTTAAACGTCCTGGACCATGGATGAACAAAACACTACTTTCAAAAATAACTAAAAAGAATGCATTGAGAACGAAATGCAAACGTCATCCCTGTAATAAAGCAATGAAAAAACTTTACCAGAAAATGAATGACAATTTAAAGAAGGAAATCAAACAATATCGGGATACATATTATGCATCAAAACTAAGCAATTGTAGGGGCAATATAAAAAGTGAATGGAGAGTGGTAAACAGCATTTTAAATAAAGGCAAAGAAATATTAGATATTTCAAAGATTGAAGTTAATGGCATTGTGATCACCGATCCAATAGAAATTGCCAATCAGTTTAACACTTCTGTTGCCTCTGATTCAAAACACTGATTCAACCGTACAGTTGCAGTTGTAATATGTTTCCAGATTTAGTTGAAGATACTTCAATAAGTAACAGTTTTGTTTTCCAACCGTTTACACCTGTCGAAATCCATACATGTATAATGTCACTTGACAATAAGACCTCTTGTACCTCGGATGGCATTACCAACAGCCTTCTAAAATGTATCTCGTTCTACATAATTGATGTAGTATGTTACCTGTTTAACCTTAGTGTCAATTGTGGTATCTTCCCGTCTGCGTTAAAAAGTGCTGAAGTCATTCCCCTATTTAAAAAAGGAAATAGAAATTTAATAACTCAATATAGGCCTATCTCTCTGCTTCCACCTTTTGTAAATTATTTGAAAAACTGATGAAAGTTCGTATTGTGTCATTCCTAAATAAAAATCACTTTCTACGAAATGAACAGTTCGGTTTTCGAGAAGGTAAATCAACTGAAGATGCTATTCTAAAGCTGTGCACCGAAATTCACGATAGCTTCAATAATGACCACCATAATATGACACTGTTCATAGATATGACCAAAGCCTTTGATCAATCATGACACTCTACTAAATATGTTATACAAGGCTGGGATAAGAGGTACAGTTCACAAATGGTTCTCGTCATTCCTATCATGTAGAACTCAGAGAGTAAAAATGGATGAAATCTTCAATAACCAGTTACAGTTGAAAAGTGGTGTACCGCAAGATTCAGTCTTCGGACCACTACTGTTTTTAATATATGTTAATTCACTGTTCCATCAAAATCTTTGTAGCAAAATTACTGCTTTTGCTGACGATATGGCATTAACTTATTACAATAAAAGTATTCTTGACTCTGCAATACAGCTACATATGGACTTAAATATATTACGACAATGGTTCACCAAACATGACTTATTAATTAGCAGCAAAACTAGACTTATGATCGTTAGTCTAAAAGGATCTTTTCCACTTGACTGTGACGCCATTTTCCATGCAAGTTCTTGTCCTTACTGTCCTTATCTGTCCATACGTGTGGTGACTATAACTTCCACGAAAACTTACCGTGCAATTCAAATTGCCTTAAGATTCAAGTGGTTGAAAACTACCTCAACTGCCTCATCGCCGAGCAAATTGTCACAAAATATTAAATCCAAAGCCAATTGGTTTTGAGTCCATTGACCAAAATATGGACGCTAACGACGGTTTTTCGGCTTCGAACTAAGATGTTAACGTAAAATTTTCCATAAAGTGAACGGACGAACGGAAATTTCGATGTTCTTCATAATACTATCATCAAGCACAAAATTTCGTTGATATGTTGTTGTGGTATACCCTCCTAATGTTTTGTCCAACTCAACTTTTATGAGGAATAGATGGGAAGTTTGGGAACGGAAATGGTTGCCTCATGACCGCTTGTATTTTTTTTAGGTGTACAAATGGAAATTTGTCAAATTTACATGTTTTTCTTGAAAGGAGTGTCCTTCGCTATCTGCAACTTTTGCCTTTTTTTTTTTTTTTGTTTTGGAAAAT
This sequence comes from Merodon equestris, assembly GCA_958301585.1. NCBI lineage: Eukaryota > Metazoa > Arthropoda > Insecta > Diptera > Syrphidae > Merodon > Merodon equestris. Next base: position 106,095,153 of record OY284415.1, read on the forward strand.
AGACACGTCTTTAAGATGAACCTCTTCAGAAGATCAAAAATTGTTCAGCCAGGCGCGTCTCCGATTGAAAAAGAATGTAATCGCCATGGCCGATGGCTGATGAAAACGACGGGTGGGGTAGGACGTCCCATTTGAGGGCTTCCAAGTAGGTTCTGATAACATGAATACTACGCCTCGCTAGTCCCGCCAAATAGATGGCGTGAGCTTTGATCAATGAATATTTGACTGTCAGTATTGATGGATAGCCATGATGCCTCCACGATTTCTTTCGTTTTGGATTATCAAAATTGGTGTTCTCTTCACCACCACCCAGAACAACGAAAACAGATATTCTTTCATGATTTTCATATTTCCTTGCTTTTGGGACATTCCCTAGACCTAGGGAAATGGCTCGATGAGTTTCAATGAATGTGCGAGTTTTTGTTTCGTTGACATGGATATTTTTAAAGGTCCCGGGCTCTTGTTGTCTTCCACGTCCGAGTCACTACTTTAATGGAAGCCTCATCATAAATTATTTTTATCATTTGAAGTGTCTTAACCGAGTTTTTTTGAATTTGAATTATCTCGGAAGTCGACATTATTCGTTCCCAAAAAAATATATAACGCCGATGAATATTTGCATATGTAGGTAATGGCAAAGAGTTATTGTGACCTTCTTGATCTGAAATTTCTTATCAGCATGTACCATTAGCACCATCTATTCGAAAGTTCTTAAAATGCTAAATGTTGTTTTTAAGCCAATGCCAACTTCAGACAGTCATTGCTACCAAACCAATTGTCAGATTATAAATTGTCAGTATCATTTTAGAAATTTATTTCTAAAGGTATAGTACTGTACAAACTATATAAACCCGACAAAATCTATCTTCTGAAAGCGCATAGTGGAGAGAAATGCATCTGCTTAGGAGAGTATTGAAAACGATCCAAATTTATCGAATCGACGTAATACACAGCAGATTGGTCCGTCCAGTTTATGGACATTTTTACGTAAAGAGCTTAGTTTGAAGGTTAATTAATTATCTTTACCCTCAAAATATCAGTGATTGGGCCTAAAAAGGGTTCAGCTATTTTCGAATGCTTAATTTTCGGATCAATGGGTATGTCAGTAAGCGAAATTGTCACATTTGGATCGTAGACAATCCACATGAGAATACTGACCCCGCCTTTCCCAAAAAAATGGTACGGGCTGTGGGCTGGTGGAGTCTTCGAACCATTTTTTTTTTAAATTCGGCCTAAAAGCTTGTCAACACTTATTGTTCCCGGGATAAATAGCAAGAATGTGGAAGAGATGTGGTTGCAGCAGGATGACCCTATGTGCCATTCAGCCACCGAAATAATGAACGTACTAAAGGAAACATTCGAACGCTCTACTTCTTAAATGGCCTTCAAGTTCTTATGATTCGACAATCACTTTATTAAGTGATTAAGTGATTAAGTAACGTTATTACGTTACTAGGGGCTACCTAAAGTCGTAAAGATTAAGCCATGGAGGGACATATGAATGTTTAAAAATTGGATACAAGTAAATGAATATTCGATATCAAATTTTGTACCCTTTGAATTGAAGAACATGTTACAAGAAAACACTACATGAAGCGACCATAAAGATATATTTTACCCTTCTTTGATCTAGGATTTAAGTGCTGCCTTCAGAAATTTGATTTGAAATTTGAAACTCTAAACAGGATTTCCTGGAAGTCTTTCCCTGTTATGGTCGAGTTGCTTTTCATTCTGAATCTTTCTCGGGCTACGGCGGTCAACAAGTGTTCCATGGTTTCCTTAACCTGCCTACATCGCCTGCAGATTTCTGGGCTACTGAGACCCATTTTGTAATGGTGGTAGTTGCATGCCCCGTGTCCTGTTAGTGCCTCACATACCACTCTTAAGTCGGCTTTATTTAACTCTAGAGCCTCTTCGGCACGTTTGGGATTGTGATTCTGTTCCATGAACGTTCTTGAGTGTTTAATACCCTCCTGTCTGTTCCAGAATTGTTTCTTTTGTTTAATGATCCGTTTGTGTAAGTGCAGGTTTATGTCTGAATTGTCAAAACCATAAAGGGAGAATGGCCCCGTAAAAGGTATCTTTGTATCTTTCTTGGCTTGTATCTCAGCCTTTTCATTGCCTTCATGGTTTTCATGACCTAGCACCCAGATCAGCTTTAGTTTTTTATTTGCAGCCACTTTGTTTTTAGTGTATTGTGACATTTCCACAAAGTCTTGAAAGTTAAAGGTGTACCTCTTAAGCACTTTAAGATCCGCCCCGCTACCTGTCTCCTGTCGTTGATGTTGTGCTGCTGTACTGCTTCATTGATTGCAAATAGCTTGGCCTGAAATATAGTTGACTCATTGCAGAGGGCAATATGTAGGCTACATTTTAGTCCTATTACACCAGCTCCTACCTTGTCTCCAGATTTCGACCCATCCGATACTCTTCCTTCAAAATAATCTTGCACCCAGGAGCTTGTTTTCTAGGTATACATATGTCTTGCTTGTGCTGGATAATGAAATTGTTTTCAAATTTCTGAATCTTGTGAGCTAAATCGTGGCGATTGTCGCTTGAGAGTCTATGCTGAAGATTTCTTAAAGACTTTCCGACACTGTTGAAGCTTCTTTAGATCTCTCTAAACTCTTCTTAGGCTCATCCGTTGATGTCAGTATCCATCACATGTCTCCGTTTACCATCAGCGTTTTGAATTCCTCAGTCTTGAAACCTTAATTATGATCAATCATTCATTTCGGGGGTAACCAACAAGTCTCGCTAGACAATCAGATCTCTGGGTGCTTCCGAAGCCCCGTTGGCGTACGTCGGAATATAAGCCGTAACTGTTTGGCATCGGAGTTGTGATATGATTTTTTTTAACATGACCCAGCCATTTCAAAGCTATTTCGAGCTGTGTTCGAAAAATAACAGGAATTTTTAGTATTTGAAAAAATGTTATTCGCATATCAATCTTCAAAATTGTCTTTTACTTATCCTTGAAGAACTATTGGAACTCGATTTCTTATAGCATTAAGCTCTGTCAGGAAGCGTCTTTGAAGTCTCACCTATGCTTACGTAAGGTGCATTTTCTCGGCATTGCATTTGTAGCTCATACTCTTGATTGAATAGAGTCATAGTGAACATGAGCTTTACATTCGACTGCACTCGCCCAGCTTTTATCGACTTTCCGGTCTAGAATGCCTTCAATGGATGATTAAAACTTATTTTCAACGTTATGTCCGTAAACTTGTATTAAGAGTATCATTATCGACTTAATTTTCCGACTCTGAACTGCCTCACAAGGTTACAACATTCCCATTACTTTTTGAATACGCTTCCAAGGTGTGAGAATTGGTTTTGAACTCGGATTTCCATTTCTCGGGAATTTCGTACCTTGGCAAATTTCATCAGCATGTAAGTTGAAAAGCGTCATTAGGGTCTTCTCAACTTAAAACGCTTTAATAATATCGATTTGACGACTTGCTCAATATCAAATATTGTTTTTTCTGCAATAGGTCTTCATATGTCCCGGTTGTGTACTTAGTTTTTTTACCCGACTTTTTAAGTCCACAAACCTCACTGGCATGACACATTCGATTTCATCATCCAGTTTGACCTGAAACATCTATCCTCATTCGGTCTCAAGGAAATCCCTTCAGTGACCGCGTCCTACTTTCCTTCCCTCCATACTGATGTCACGGTAAACAACGAAATTAACTCTCATCAGCACTTGGTTGTCGTAAAAAGAGTTTCCCAACAGTATAAGCAATTCCCGTCCTAATTGGGTCAGTCAAGGAAATTCGCACACATCACTTTCTCGCACTTACTGTCCCTACTCCAGTGTCTATCTACATGTCTATGGTTCCCAGAGCCGGGCACCCTTCTTCGTGTCATTCGCACATTTCGGTCCGACTCCGACAACGTTGACAATGACGGAAATTCACAATCACACAACATAAAGTTAATTGATGCCGTGTCTGTGAAGCATTCAACTCCCTCCCTCGCTTCATTCCTCTCCCCCTGCTTATCATGTTACAGATGATCCAATATTTTCCAAAATTCTATTGTTGTCTTACCGTGACTATCTCAAGTTGGTTTTAAGTAAATTTTTATTGCCGTCATTCGGCAACGAAATGCCTCTCGGACATGCCAACCTTTCATTCCCAGGGATGTCGTTAAGGTTCACCTCCGCATAATTAACGCGACAACTTGGATAAATAAGTCGGCATACTGGTGCTCCACCAGTTGTCACACGATTTATGTAACCAAGGCGATGGAACAATAAAAGACGTTGAACAGGGGGTTGGGCATAAATATTTTGATTGAAACGATAATTTATTGGCAATAGTTGCTCGGTGTGTACACGCGCCATCATCCGGTCATTCACATTCGATAGAATGAATTAATGGCAACGATTAAGGGATTAATTCGCTCGCGACCGCACAAAAGGTTCCCAATTTGACGGTATGGACGATAACGTGGAAAGGGATGAATTAGGGGCTGTTTTCGTCGTGACAATGTCGCATGGCATGGGGCTGCGGCTGGTGGACCATTTGTTATTGAAATTGGAATTAGAATCGCATGGAAAGATGCTTGGTACGGAAATTAATTGAATTGTGGTGTAATTAGAGATGGCGACGATCGGAGTACGAGATACTAAAGCGTTGATACTGTGATTATGGTCGATGACGGCCGACTAGTTATGGAGCATATGGTGTTGTTGCCTAAATACGCCATGGAAATGATTTGGGAATTAGTCAGGGCTTAATTGATTTATTTGTGTGACAGTCGCTGAGCTCTAAGCTCTTTATAGAAGTTGGACTTCGCTTCGTACGACATTCGACAGTGATTGTCACGATAAATTTGTCGTCGATTACTGCGGATTTCCTAAAAACTTTTTTGTTTATCTGTTGTTCGGGAAGTACCTTCTCGAGATTTGTTGGCAATAATACATTTCCCTTTTTACCTGTTTGAAAATGACTCAAATCTTTCAAGGATGTTCAAAGATCGGAGAGCATTGGGCACCGAAAATCAATCAATCACGGTGCCATCACTGCCATCACGAGATATCGGTCTACAATCCACCACATGCTCAGCCATCGCCCGCATGATTTTCTCTCATTCTCACTCAACTTTGTGGAACGTAACTCATTGCGCATTTAAATTCCACTCCACTCAAGCAACACGTAAAGCTTTTCGAATGCGATTTCAGACGAAAGCTCTTGTGGGTCGTATCTTACTCATGCGAATCTACTTGCTCTCCTTTTGTGTGTTGCATTTATACATCATCTCGAGACTCCAAGTGGAAGATAAGAAAAAAAAAACGAGAGAAATCAAAGTACAATAAAAGGCCGGCAAAGAAAAATAAAACATCGGATTTGTATGGATATAGATAGAAGTCAGGGTCCACGGCACGGCCGGAAGTTTGTTGTGTTCGTCTTATTCGCGGCAAATGCATAATTTATCTCACAGATGATGATGTTTACCCTGTTTGTCTGCATTTTCCGGCGATGGTTATTCTCTGTCGTCCTAGGGCGCCACACCTACACCTATACCATCCCGAAGTCCAGTGATATTTTGATGAAAGACTATTTAATCGGCGATGAATCAAGTTGGAATGCGACCTTGGCATCCATTCCGTGTTGGGTCGCTCAAGACAAGATTTACTCATCGTTTCCGTGAATTTCGTTTCATAGGTTTCAGTTGATTGCGGTTAGTTCGACGGAATTGGCGGTACTGCTGATGTTTTTGGAGTTTTCCGTCACACGTGTGGAGCATGAATCCGCCTTCGTATCAGTTCGTCGCCTATTACGCCGTAACAGCTGAGTGGGAAGCGGGGGATCTTGAGTTTCAGTGGGGAATTTGCTTGATTTTGTGTAACAACTCTCATGTATGGTCGTTGCTGCCGGTTTCTTTTTTTCCTCCCTCCATTCATTTTTATGTTGTTTAGATACAGATGGGAGCAGATCTAATGGAACTTATCGCAAAATGAACTGAGTTCGCCGTGAGCGGGAGAATGGCGAGAGAAAAACAGAGAGAACTTAAGATCCACATGAAAGTTTTTATTACATGCGAGTTCTTGGGGATTATGCTAGTGAGTCCAGGAAGGCCACAGGGGAGTCAGTTCTTACCTCATTGAGAAAGGTGATGCAATCGGGCAAAACGCTTCATTAATTTTGGTCCGTGCTTTTGGGAATAGTTGTGGGAAAAATGTCCAGAATTTTTGGTGAACTAATGACCTTGTTTATCACTAAAGCTTAAGAATAAAGGGTGGGCCAAAGGTGGACAAAATTAAATTCCTCCCATGCATTATGGTATTATTAGTAAGAACAAACATTCCCATTAATTATGAAATAAAACATCGTTCAAGTGGCTGCCTCGGCTGGCTTCGCAGTAGCGCAGACTGTCACCCCAATTTTCCAAGCCCTTGTCGATGGTTTCGGGCTGTAGCTCACGGATTACTTGGATGTTATTGGCCTTAAGTGCGAGTTGATGTTCGTGAATTGAGTCTCACACTCTCGGCCACAGCAGCCACATTCTCATCTGTGCGCACCGTACGACGACGGGGACCATAAGTGTTGTCCACTAGCATACCATTCTCACGAACGTTTTGTACAAACTTGCGTACAGCTGTCGCGGTGGGTGCTTCATTTCGGCCAAAAATTATTTAAAAAAAAAACGCACTTTTTGGGCTACACAGCACTCACTTTGGAAATAAGTTTTCAATATTTCCCAATGTTGCTCAAGCGTTTCGTTCCGTGGAGGCATGAAACTTTAATTAAATTTAAGTAAACTGACAAGTTTGAATGCAAAACTGAATCTCATACTTAAAGAGGTAGAAACTAATTAAACCATTAGGTAGACAACTTTTACACATCTTTCTGTCAACCTACGTCTTTTAAGTTGGTCCACGAATCGACCTGAATTTTGGCTTATTCAAAAGACCGGAAGTTCTCGGCCAGGCTATATATCATCAGAACACCGTGGTCGAAGGTAGCCCCATCTCAGTTGGCGTTAGTGTCTTTGTTCGTATTGTGATACGGCTTCGCATTAGTTGTCTTCGCTAACGAGCTCTATGATGGTTTCCCCCGGTAGCAAAAACATATAATATATTACTCCGAACTAGTGCGACCACATGCACAACATGAGTTTAGATCTATGAACGCGTGGCGCCCACCATTTCTTTTACATTATGGATCCATCTTTTATCGCCAGTGACAATACGATGTAGACGATAGGCGAGTGAAAGTGAGTGGGATAGCTGAGATGCAAAGCATCACGCACATTCTCAAGATTTGAAGACAATCAGGACTTTCATCTGTTCTCAAATTTGAAGAAATTTGTTTCTGGAAAGCTCTTCGCATTCGATGAAGAAGTTGAGAGAGCCGTAGATGAATATTTTCACAGCCTTCGAGGCTCTCACTTCCGGAAGGGAATAATGATTTTGGACCAAGTGTGTCTTTCATTGTCAAGCCAAGAATTTTTCACTTTGCTCAGCTATCAAAAGTCCGCTTCAGCCACCAAAAGCGTTGATGATCAGCGTGAAACCAGCAGAACCCGACATCATGTTCGTACAGCAACCGCCGCTTCACGGAATTGCGGAATACGTGGAGGATTAGCTTATCTATCTTTAATCGGCCCACATTGATCTAAATACATGGATAACTCTGGTAGAACAAAGCCATTAAGGCGAACCTTCTCGCGGTCAAACCGGCTCTCACATTGAGCCACACGGGACATCAATTGGCAATCACGGGCCTGATAAAAGACATGAAGGAGATTACCTTCACTCTGGAATCAAGCTTAAATCGAAAGGGCTACGTATGTTTGTCAAAATATAGGTACTGGTCTAACCAGTTCCCAAGGTATTTTATTACACTTTGTCTCGCCGGTGGACGGCCCGCTCGGTCCAAAAAATGAGAACCTAAACCAATTTTTTCTTGTGCACCGAGAGATACTTGGGCAAAGGATTATCTGCTTATAACGCTACTTCCAATTGGGAAGTCCAAGTTTCCTGATGTCCGTGATTACTTCGTCTCTGAACCGGGGATTCGATCTCCCTTGTCTTCTCGAACTAGGTGATTAGGATTTGAAGACTCTCTTTGCTGGAGCGCAGTCGTCCATGCGGTTGATGTGACCGAGCCAATGTAGTTGACGGATTTTTGCCTTCCGGACTACGTCCACATTATTTCCTACATATACCTATATACAGCTTGTAGAGTTGGCGATTGTGTCTTCTCCTCCAATCGCTTCCTCGTATACAAGAGATTTTTTCTTTCAAAAGAGCCCAGAATCATCTCCGCTTTCTTGCTTATCATCCAACATTCGGCTCCGTAGAGCAGGACTGGCAAGATCATTGTTCTGTAGAGAGTAATTTTGGACTTCCTTGTTAGCTGCTTTGGCAGACCGAAGTAGAACTGGTTGTCCAGGGTGATTTTTCACCGGAACTCCACTAGGTCGTCATTTGTGTAGTTAACATATGCCCCGAGGTAGACAAGCTCCTTAACTATCTCAAAATTATATCTGTCGATGGTTACGTTCTGTCCAAGGCGGTGTTCGATGGAGCGGTCGGCAGCATTTACGAGTACCTATAGAGAATGAACGACAAAGGCGTTCCGATTAAATCCCATTTGTATATCTCGCCTATTTTTCACTAAGATTTTAACAAATAAAGGGTCGTTCGTTTAGAAATGTCGTTTTAATTTTCGGTCTATGTGATGAGTAATAACTCGAAAGATGGATATATGTTAACACCGCACAATAATGTAGAAAAAAGGTGAAAATATCGCAAAAACGTTTCGCAGAGTTCGTACTGCTTTTGGGCATCATCAAGTTCCTACTCGAACAGCTATAGTGAATTTAATTTATAAATTTGAATATCATTGATAAGTTGGTGATTGGAAAACTTCAGCTCATTTTCGTCCAGCAAGATTAGCTAAAACTCTCCAAGCCGTAGCTGAGGGAGTGACTATCAGGTGTGTCCATTGTGAAGGAAATTGAACTTTGCACCGCATTTTGACTAAAGATCTTGTCCTTCATTCTTGCAAAGTGTAATTGTCATGTACCGTGCACAATGCCGCACTTTCGTACCTCTCCATCCACAACGAGTTTGATATGGTTTCTGGGCCGGCGATGTCATTGGGCAATATTTTTTCGAAATTGGTGCTGGTGTGACCGTTTTGGTGAATGGTTGCCGAACTTTGTTGACTAGCATGTGGATGATGTTTACTTTCAGCAGTTCAGTAGGACAGTGCCAAAAGCGATAGCGCTGTTGAAACAATGGCTGTATTGTTAGACAAATTTACTGGCCATATGATTATGATCGATATGATGCGAAAATGTGTTTTTTTTTTTTTTTATAGGGTTCGTGCAGGTTCAAGAGTGTACGCTCTTATGGTGTTTGTCACACAACCTGGACGGGGTGCAGATCGTTTGTATCGAAGATGTTCGTTCACTACTCCCCGGGGGTGGTTGTCCTAGATAGGATTTGAGAGATTCAACTGAATTTGTCGCGTTGGTTGTAGTTCACAGTAACTCTTTTGTTTCCATGTCATTAAGGTGTTATGTTATACAGAGTATGAGTTTTGAAGTGATCTTATGCTGCGAGTGTTATGCCTTCGTCAGCATTTTTTGATCATCTCTCGTTCACAATGATGTTGTTGCACAATTTTTCCGTGTAGGAATTGTTCTTGGCTATGGATAGTCTTGAACTACAGACCTTCCGCTCAATAGTCCATGATCATTACCATTGCGCCACGACGTTAGAGAATTCCAACAATATTCCATTCCATTACTCAGAGTTTGTACAATAAATATCACCAAACCATCCAAATGATACCTTCTTTTGGATATCTCTATATAAGGGGTGATTTTTTTGCTGTTTGGTTTTTCAGTGTTCTATTTTTGAGAGATAACACGTAATTCGTAATATGCGTAAAACTCAAACATGTTCAGTAATTATTGCCATTTTATGGTGAAAAGACTTACATCCGGATAACACTGACAAGTCATTGTATTTTATTATCAAACTCATCCTCTGTGAAAAATATTTTTCGCCCACTCTGACCGTTTTATGGTCGTCATAATCAATCTACTAAGCTAGCAATTCAAGCCAGAGTGAGTAAATTTCACCCTATTTCGCGCTATTGAACATTTAGTCGCATAACCTTGTGTTTAGAGTACGTACAGAGGAAAATATTGCTGGCATATTTGTCAGTTTTAATGAAGGCCATGATTTGTCCATTTGTCGCCATCCACAGCCATGTTACTCGACGACTTGCGCAAGGATCTTGGTTTAAAACCTTACAAAATACAGCTCATGCAGGAACTGAAGCTGATCGACCTTTCCCGGCGTCTAATTTTTGGTGACAGGGTCTTTGAAAAGCTGGAGGAAAATCCGTTGTTTATCGAAAAATTGGTTTCGACAACGACCAAGCACATCTCTGGCTGAATGTTAGTAAACAGCATGTCTGTATTTGGTCTGATGAGCAATCTCAAGCAATACAAGAGCTGCCAATGTACCGAAGCAATGCACTGATGCATAACGTTACCGTCAATGGCGACCGCTATGGCTTGATGATTTCGAACTTTTTTTTGCCTAAAATGCACGATTTGAACCTGGTCGACATATAGTTTTGGCAGGACGGCATTATATGCCACAGAGCACGCGAATCGATGAACCAATTGAAAAATGAGTTCTGTGCCTTATCTCTCTTTTTGGACCAGTGAATTGATCGGCTAAATCGTGCCGGTAATTATTTTTTTTTTTGTGGAGGATACGACAAATCATCGTCTATGCCGATAAGCCAGCGTTAATTACAGCCTTGGCAGACAACCCTACACGTGCTATTAGCGAGATACCAGCCAATATCACTAATAGAATTCTCCGTATAGACCATTTAAATTTAGTCTTGGGCACCACTTATATGATATAATCTTTAAAAAGATGGGATCAGCTCGCCGAGAGACAAGCTGCAATTCCATGTATTCTACCTTGAATTTCGCAAACTTTTACCTGGACCTTAGAAACCAGAGTAGCTATGAGCTCAGAATCATATACTCTATAACACAGCCAAGTTTCCGACCCATAGCTACTCGGCAGGTTTGTTTTGCGTACGGACGGACAAGAAAGCCTTTCCCCAGCTTTGCAAGATAGGAGACTATAAGTAAATGGCAAGCATCTGTATACCAACTCGAATTTTATACACTTCCGTCGTCTTTATATTTTTGTTCTTTTTATTAATCCCAAAACCAAACGCTTAAAAAACCACATATTACATTAGGAGGCTTATACACCCGTGAGAATTGCCACGTCGACTGATTCTTTAATGCTGATGGGACACACTTACTCATTAATCCTTCAGTCGATTAGATTAGGTCAAGGTTTATTGGGCTTTCTGCATTGGTAATCGTAGAAGAGTCTTCATATAAAGTGGACTAAGGCTAGGAAATTCCCTTGAATCAAGTGATTAGGCATTTTAATATTTGCTTTGTAAAGCTTTGATTGATTAATGCGGCTTTGAAAACGTTCAGACATTGGGTTATACCTTTATCTCAGTTGAGCTACGTAGAATATGACTTATCGCATGGCCAAGCCTATATAGTACCACCAAATTCTTGTAATCGATTCCGATATTATTACACTAGGGACACTAATGGTCTTTTTTCGACAATTTTTCGATAAGATAAAAAGTGTTTGGAGTACGATAAGACGTACGAATATCTCCTTACCGATTCTCACGGCCCGCTCACCGGTCTATTTCGTCCATCTGCTAAGGGAAAATTTCAGACTAATTAGGGAACAAAATATGTCGTTATATCAATAAACACTATACAACCCCCGAGAGCACGATGGTATCGTCGCTCTCGCATGAGAGTCTGGTATCTAGATACAAATATCAACCGTCAGTCACCACCATCGACCACGTTCATTCGGCTTCCATTCATCAGTTGAACTTTAGATTCCACAGAGTTTGGTCGTGTCTTCCAGGTACGGATACGCGAATTCGCCGGATTCGTTACTTCACACTTCTCTCCCGCCTGGGTGGATGGGATTTCCCAATCAGAACGGTTTTGTATGTCGTTATTTTTCCCTTTACCCAGTGTTTGCTTGAAAAATCGCAGTCTGTCATACTGTAGGAATAGTGTGCGGTGCAGTGTGCAGTGCGGTTCGTTATACGGGGGTGCGGGCATGCTGTGCATGCGGCTGACAGCTGGTGTATGTTGTTCCGGTTGGTGGCATATACAACAAAATATTGTTTAAGAAAACGAAATATAAAAAAAAAAGAGTTTGTGCGTGAGCGTGTGGATGATACTCGCATCTACATATGTGTGCAGTGGATGGAAGGTGGATGGACCACTTTCGATTTTAATTTTTCATTCAATTTCTCTCCGCATGTTTAGTTGATGTTCAGTTTGTTGTGCAGCTCTTGTTTCCATGTCATTTTCACGTTTATCTTGTTTTGCTTTAACTATTGACCAGTGAATGCGAAAAAAAAACATAAAAAACGCGAAAAAAAATTGAAAAAGTTTGAAATAACAAATAAAAACATTGTTTTCGTGTTCTCCCCGCGATCAGGCAACCGCCCAGTGGTTAACCGAGTCAAGCGTTTCGGTCCAAGTGCTGCTGTCTGTCGTTCGGTGCGCAGTGATGTATAGGCCAGACGCGAACACTGACCCCTCAGCCATCCGTGCCAATTGTATCTGGTCGAGTTGAATATGAATACGCGAGTATATCAGTAGACAAGTGTTGTTTCATTGGGCAATATGTCTGGTTGTTCAAGTAAATAAAAATCTATCGAATACATCTTGAACGTATCAAGATACTCAACGCAACGTTTAATGTTCAGAAAAAAAAAAACAATCAAAACAAAGCTTGGTAATTACGGATAATTTCCAGTTTTTTTTTGTTGTTCTTTTCGGTGTGGACTATAATTTGGGTAAAACGTACTATTAAGTCGGCGATTTTATTGAGTATCTAAGTACATACTCAAACAAAAAAAGCATCTCGAACGTTTCGGTTCGACAATACCTCCGGAGTGAAAAACAAAACAACAGACCCGAGGAAAACGAAAAGTGAAGAAAAAAAAATTGTGATTTGTGACTGTGTATTGTATCTAGATGCTTTATTAGTGCGACTGGTTTTTTTTTTTTTTTTTGTGTACTTTGTTATTACTCTGTTTTGGTCACGGCTTAGAACAGGTCTTAAGTAAAGAGCTTGACACCGAGGTTGATTGAGTAATTGACTTGGTGAAAATAGCGGTGATCTTGAAAAATCGTTTTCTCATTCATTTGTTAAGTAATCAGATTTTCGACTTACGTATGTCTTTTTTGTAACCGTATTCCACGCGATTTGTGGTACTTTTTTGGGAATTACACTTGCTTTCGAACGTTTTGCTTGCAAAGCCTTCTGTTAATGAATCAGTTTTCATTCGCTTTGTGTCGATTTTTTTTTATAAAAATATTGTTGACGAAAATATATTTTTCATCTTTTGAGGGCCTTGCCCTGGAATTAACAGAAAAAAAATTATCGTCTAATAGTAGGCAGTCTTAAAATTCCAAGAGATCAAAGTGAGAGAAAAATATTTTTTTTTTCGATTATTTCTTATTTTAAGAAGGGCCCGGGCGGCCCAAAAATACTCACATACATTGGACAACACTACTGCTCACCTCTCGGGGAACTTTTTATGCCATCACTAAAATTTTTTTTTGGCTTTGACGAAAAAACAACACCCAGAAAGCCTTTTGGAAATCATCTCGAGATCTAAAGATTTTTTTCCATCAGGGCGGTGTAACCGTGTTTATGTACATATGTATATGTCTTAATTTGACCGTTAACTTCGCTTCTTCACCCAGATTTGACATTTTGTAAATGTCGGCCACAAAAACGACTCTGTGCTTTCTGAAGCGAGGTAGTTGAGAATAACGTCTTGCAGCCTCGGACCAATAAGCAGATGATCATTTACTCACTTCCCGTCTGACGCCTTACAAGAAGTATCGAAGACAACGCGTAGCTTGGTGGTGCAGCTTGATTCTTTAATTACTGCGTGATGCGGAAGATACTAGTGTCTACCTAGCCTTAACCCCAATTTTTTTTTTTACATTTTTATTTTCACCTTTACTTAGAACTACCTTAAAATAGACAAAAGTGCTTAAAACTTTTGACAGAACGATTAAAACGAACTTACTGGCTCCACACGGACACTCTAAGCTATACTACAATATAATTGAATTGCCTTTCGGCCCTATAATAATTTTAATTAACAACCAGAATAACTTACGCTAAGAAAATTTAGAAAAACTTAGCCTAGAAATTCATTTTTATTTATATTTAAACTTAGAAATACCCTAAAAGACTACCTCACATTGTACACAAGCTAACTTAAAGTAACTTAGCCTTAGAAGCTACCCTAACCTAACCTAATCATCTTATTTAGATTGGCTATTGGCCGACTTTACGGTCCAATTACGAGGTGGCTTCAGAGCTCGTCCGATGACGCTTCCTCAAGCCACCAGAAGAGGTGGTGCTGACGTGAAACGTCCTCAATGTCTCGGCGCGACACCGCTCTACTGAAACTGAAATGCTCCGGCCCACGGAGCGCGACATAAGATTCGTATAGGAGCCGCCATTTCACAGATTTTCGGGCTATTTGGAAGATGAGCAGAACCGCCGATCTGTCTTGCACTAACCCGCACTTGTCCAAGTAGAGGAACGCTTGTGGAGCGATGAAGCCATTAGGGTAGTAGGCCCCAAAGATCAGACTATTAATCGAAGTCATTGCTCCTACAACATGACCTCGAATCAGCTTGATGATGAAATTATCGACTCGAATTACTCGGGCCTTGTTGTATAAGACCTCGTTGGGATAATATTTTATGTACTGAGACTCAGGCGTTCTGTGCAGGCCGAGGCGTTTCCTCAGACACTGTCTTTCAAACACTCGAATCCTTTTCATCATGCTCGCACTCACGTTGAACGAAACGGGACATCCATATGCCTTGATCTCTGTTTTACTTCGGACATGTGCGGACATAGCTTAACACAATCTTCACCCAGTCGTTATCTCACAGTATCCAAGCACGGGTTTCAACCAGGAGAAACTAGCCAGATACTGACAGGACCAAAGGAACGACCGAGGCGGCACTACAAACAAGAAGCGAATTTATGACCAAAGAACCGTGGCTAATGCTTAGTATTAGATTTGACACTACTTAGGCTTACTCTCAGACAGATGCGAATTCTCTCGATTGGTTCTACACACGGCGTTAATTGTGTCTTACACATCAGTTTGTACATTTTCATCGGCTTCGTCTTCGAAGTCCAAGATCGGTGCATCGCTTACCCCGTTGACGTTCGTTATTTTCCCGAATTTCCTCTGGTATCGCTGAAATGGAAGATCTGGAGAAATCTGGAAAATAAGGCGGATGCACCATTTTTTCCCATCCGAACTACTATAACTGACTGCAGATGGTCCTAGCTGTATGAGGGCAACGTTACCCTGATGGAACAGAAGACCTCTTCGACTAACCAGACACGGCCGTTTCTGCTCTAGTACCAACTTCATTCTGCACTTCTTCGGTGGTTGACTAGTCATGCTTCTTTTGCTTAAAATTCCTTTCTAAAGATATTGCAATCTCATTTAAGTTCATTTACCTTTCGCGTCTCAGGTAAAGAAGTCGGAATTGAACTTAAGCCGTGGATAAACCACTTCATCCTTAATAAAATCAAGCTTAAAAACAAGCTGTGCAGGAAATGCATAAAACATAATCGTAATTCTGCACTTCGGAGTCGCCTCAAACATGTGTCTAATAATGAAATTCGATTGGGTCGCGATAGATTCTATTATTCAAAAAATGAGTAACGCACAGGGAAACCCTAAAAAGGAATGGGAAGTAATCAATACCATATTGAATCGCAATGCCTCTAAAATACCAAACCTTGTTGAACTTGCGACGGATAATTCGATTGACCATGCCCCAAGGATAGTTCCAAATATTTTCAATGATTTTTTGCTAACTACAGTTGATGAAGAGTCTTCCTCCAACTTGAGATCTCAATACTGTTTGAATTGTAAGGTAGAATCTGGTTGGCAGTGACAGCCTCTTCTTTCGACCAATATCTTGTCTTGAAGTTTTATGCTTAATTAATTCCTTAAATCGTTTCCCTTCCGGTGGTGGCCTCTCTAATTATGTCACTCTAAATATAGTAGACATACTGGCTTTCCTCTTTAATCTACGTACTTTCCACTGGCTCGTTCCCGGACAGGTTCCACTGGCACTACTTTCGTCTATCTCGAAAATCTTTGAAAAAGCTGTCAAAAGTAGAATTCTGCGGTTTCTGGAAAGAATACGTTTTTTCAGTCCTTGTTAATATAGTTTTAGGACAGGACTCTCTACTGAAGGTGCTTTTGGGTCATTGTTCGCTTATTAATAAAAAACTTGACTCGTAAAAAAGCTGTGCTGGTCTGTTTGTTGACATAACCAAGGCTTTTGACATGGTAAACCATAATATTCTCTTGAGCAAACTGAATCGGGCTGGTTTTCGAGGATCCATTTATAGTTGGCTAGAATCATATCTCAAAGATAGAAGACAAATAGTTAGTGAAAGTTGGAGACTATTTTCGTGATAATTGGATTGTTAAACTCGGGATACCCCAGGGGTCTGTATTGAGCCCTACTCTCTTCCTAGTTTAATAAATTCATTGTTTCGTCACCCTTTTGCAGGTAAAATTACGGCTTTTGAGAACTCGACCAAAACATGAATTGGTCTGATCGTAAATATTACAAACTTGAAAGAGTATCTTCGTTCTACTATCCGTGGTCTGTTTCATCTTTACTCCGGGATATTTCACTCAAAACTACAATATGGTTTAGGATTTTGGGGAGGTGCCGCACGAAAATTCAACCTCTGCTGCAAAAATGTGCTATATATATTATAACCTGAAAACCCTGCCGGTTAGGCACCTGTATTACCACAAGGTGTCTACAATTTTCTTTATGAGAAGTGAGTGTTTGCAGAGCCCCAACTCTGATGCCCGCAATTTACGCTGTAACCTTCATTTCGAACCACCCACTTTAGAGACTTCTACTCTGTAGTCAGCTGCAAACTATTTAATGGTCTTCCTCCTTCGGTTCGCGTAGTTAGAACACGAACATCCTTCCTTAACTAAATCAAACATTTTTTTAACTTTGATCACAATCAAATTGAAGTTTTGTCGTCCTACGTTATTTAATGATGTTTACGAGTATAATGCTCAATGTCTGAATTTTATTTTAATATTTCTTTTTTTATTCCTCCATTCCTGCATTATTGCTTTATTGTATCACTTCCACCTACATTTTTGTTATATATTGTATATGAAATCCTTCTGATGTGGCATTCAACACTATTTGCATTCTAAATACGAATGTCACTACAGCATTTTGAGTGGGTGAAGTCCATCTCTGGGATGTTATGCTGGTCAGTCTTCTAGACTTGGCCAGCGTTTAATGTTATTGTAAAGAACCCATTTCTTATCACCGGCAACTATTCAGTTCAAAAATGGTTCTTGATTGTGGCACGACAGAGACAAAGTGCATGCTTCTATTCTTTGCTGTAGATTATCTTGCGATAGGTGGTGTGGTTTCCATTTTCCCAGCTGTATGATGTTCCCGTCTGCATTTTTGTTAGGTGTCGGTGGATGATCATAGGACTTGCCCTTCGTCTAGCCGTTCTAGCCTACCCAGGCGAGGTTTACTGCGCAAACTGAAGCCGGCACTTGGACTCGCTCTACTTAGACGTTTTGGACTACTCTAGTGGCTTCACTTCCATTCTGGTTTTTCCGGAACAAAAATTATAAAATATGCCGAATATGCTCCGCCGATACATCATTTCAAAATTCAGTTAAAAACGCTAACAATGATGCCAACACAATGAAACCCGCAGACCAAATACTAATTTCAATAACGATTTCAGTATTCTTCATCTTTTGTACCCTTTTTGCCGCATTTTCAAACGTATTGGCGAGAACTTCGGATGATAAGTTTTTCCACTCTTGTCAAAGAGTCTCTGACGATATTAGCCATTTAAGTCTCTGAGAGCTTCTAGAGTCTGAGACTTATTCTTATAGACCGGCGACTCAAAAAACTCCACAAGGGGAGGTCTGAAGCAGTCAGATCGATCGATCTTGCCCGCCAGTGCAAATTGTCAAACCGAAACATTAGGCGACCCCGAAGTGCATCCTTCAAAATGTCTATTGTCGCATGAGCTGTGCGTGCGGTTGCACCGCCCTTATGGAATTACATATCCCCAGTCCCATACATCCATTTGTCATAGGAAAAAACTCGCAACAAACTCGAAAAAACAGCAAGTGACAAATGGGGCGGCAGAAGACCTCGTGTTGCACGTTTCGATGAGAATATCGTCACTGTGACTGTCGACCGTCAGTATTGTCCATACGATATTAGTACATATTGGTGAAAGATTTGGAAATCTTCCTCTTCAAAGTGCAGACAGTGAACCAGCTACTGCCTATAGGCTGTAGCCTATAAACTACTAAACTACGCTCACACTCTCCTGAACCTCAATAAAGACGAAGAAGTGGACAATTTTCTGCGGGACTGAAAATCCACGTATCATGCAAGAAGGACTATTACGTCCACTCAGAGACGCTGCATAGTATGCCATTTAAGCCGAAGCATCATGGGTAATACGATTACTGTCATTGGTGAACCAAATTGGCCCAAATCGGAGAGTACCGAAACCCCTGGGAATGACCCCTAGTATTATCCAAGCGGAATTATACCGCATCCTGGCGTGCATCAACCTACATTTAGAGACTGGCATAAGAAGTCTAACCATTAAAATACCCTCAGACGGTCAAGCAGCGTTGAAAGTGTTGAGCTCGTAAAGCACGAATTTAAAATCCGTTAAGGAATGCCACGATGCCCTGCAGGACGTAGCCAAAAAAAAAAAATCAGACTCTGGTGGATGCCAGGGCACAAGGTCTTAAAGGCAACTAAATCACCGACCAGCTTGCTAGAAAAGGTTCCGGCGAAAGGCACATAGGTGCCGAACCTTTCTGCGGAATCCCCAAGTCGAAGATTAATTTTTTCTTGGACGAGTGGGAAAAATCGCAACACCTTTACAAGGTTCAAGGACTCCCTGAGCAAACACTCTATTAATATTCTTAAATAAAGGGTCCGCCAAATAACTTTTTTTTTTTTGAAAATGCTATAAAAAAACTACTGAATATTTTCTCAAATTTCTTTTTTTATTTGAAAGTACAATCCTTCCGGTTAATAATGGAAAATAATGTCATTCAAATGGCTGCCTCGGCTGGCCATGCAGTAGCCTACACGATCGGTCCAATTTTTAAGCACATTATCGATTTTGTGCAGCTGTATTTCACCAATGGCTTCACGAATATTGTCCTTTAAAGCGTCAATTGTCTCTGGCTTGTCGGCGTAACACTTATCTTTGACGGCACCCCACAAATAATAGTCCAACGGTGTCAAATCGCAGCTCCGAGGTGGCCAAACGACATCAGCTCTGCGGCTGATAATGCGATCTTCAAAAACAGGGCGCAAAACATCGAGTGTAGCTTCGGCTGTGTGGCACGTAGCGCCGTCCTGTTGAAACCAAATGTTGCCAATATCCTCCTCTTCAATTTTTGTGAACAAAAATTCGTTCAACATGGCCCGATAACGATCGCCATTGACTGTAACGGCCACTCCTTGCTCATTTTCGAAGAAAAATTGCCCAATTATGCCTCTGGACCAAAATCCGCACCAAACAGTGGCTCGTTTTGGGTGCACCGGCTTTTCAATGTATGCGTGCGGGTTTTCTGTGCCCCAAATGCGACAATTTTGCTTGTTTACATACCCGCCAAGATCAAAATGAGCTTCATCTGAAAAGACACTTTTCAAAGTAATGTCGCAATATTTCCCAGCGTTGTTCAAGCGTATACACAACCATATTCGTTCAGCGGAAGGATAAAACTAATTATCTGTCAAATCAGACATGAGCTAAGTGTTACCATTCACGAAATAAGCACTACTCGAAAAAAAAAACATTAGATGGCGGACCCTTTATAATAGTTAGAGTCGATATCAGAAGACTGGTCAGCTACCTTTCGGGACATTGTAGTCTGGGATATCGTCTCAAAAAATAAACCTGTCATC
The DNA here is from genome assembly GCA_958301585.1 of Merodon equestris. Lineage (NCBI taxonomy): Eukaryota > Metazoa > Arthropoda > Insecta > Diptera > Syrphidae > Merodon > Merodon equestris. The sequence goes on from OY284415.1 coordinate 106,115,292, forward strand.
TGAAATTGAGTGTCGACTCTGTCTTGAGGACGAGAAATCTACATACTATGTGAATGTGCTGCCTCTGCAGCCTTAGGAGGCGTATCCTCCTCCTGATAAAAATTATGTATCCTGGTGGGACTAGCTCAGCTCCTGAAAATAGACGAATTCCTCGTCTAATCGGCAAGCACAATAAATCTGAATTGGTTGCAGTACCATATGCTTTATGTTGGCATTAGCCCCTCTTTAAAAAAAAATACCTGGCCGGAGAGGAATGCGTTCGATGGTAGTTGCAGTTTCCTTGTCTTCGGCTTGTCTACATACCAATTGATGCAATCGGAGTGTAAGTCCATCTGCCCTTATTAGTTGTATTATCCCACTGAGTTCCTCTTAGAGCCATTAAGTTTTTTTTTTTTTAATTAACGCGTGCAAAAGGGCTTATGAATACTCTTAAGTGATATTTGATAAGACACATCACGGTCCGAAGGTATAGATGGGGGAAGGGAAGGAGGTACCGATGCAAATTGGTTTTAAATGCTTGTAGATTGTAATATGTGGGAAATATTTGGCTGGGAAGAGTATGCCTTATTCGGGTGATTAAGAGAGGCTTAAGGGTAAGTTGATGGCCAGTAGAGCTGACAATTATAGCAGGCAGGGTCCTCTTTGTGAATCCGGGTTCACTCTTATTCGGTAGTACAATATTCTGGATAGGGCCGTTTGTAGTGATGATGCTTTCTAGCTCGCGTAGTTCGCATATGTTTTAAGCCGCAGCAGTTTTTCTTTAATCGCATATTATAGTTGTTGATCCATAAATTGGAATATTCCACGGTTGGTCAGCCAGTTTGAGGCTTGCAGATTTGGCAATTACTGAGTTTGTGGCTACTAACTATAGTCATTTCGTCACCGAAACTGAGGATATGGACTCCCTGTGGTAGCTGTTTACCCCCGTCATATATACATAGCGGACTAAGCACGGAACCTTGAGTTATTCCCGTGGAGTGGAGTAATATTTAATTTCTTCCTCCATCATATATCTTAACTTCTTCTTGGTAAGGTAGTTCGAGGCTATCCTAAGCAAATGGTAAAATGTTTTCGTCCTTGCGACAATATACACTTTTAATATCTAGTGACACCACTGTGCTGTGTTTTTTTGGCTCTTCTCCCCAAAGGTGTCATTCTGTAGCTTTACACGGAGTGTTGACTACTGTTAAGCAATCCATGGGGGGTGGTCGTGGTGTAAAAGTCATCGACTGTTGGGCGGCGGGTCTATAGTTCAAGTCTGTCCATTGCCAAGTACAATTCCTATACGGAAAAATTGTGCAACAACATCAGTTGTAAATGAGAGATGATCAAAAAAATGCTGACGAAGGCATAACACTCACACAATTACTTCAAAATTCATACTCTGTGTGTGCATTTCTAATAAACACCTTAATGACATAGAAACAAAAGAGTTACAGTGAACTACAACCAACGCGACAAATTCAATCGAATCTCTCTAAAATCCTATCTAGGACAACCACCACCGGAGAATAGTGAAAGAACATCTTCAACATAAACCATTGGCTCCCCGTTCAGGTTGAGTGACAAATAAGAGCGTACACTCTTGAACCTGCACGAACCCTTTAAAAAAAAAAAATTAAAAAAAAGTTCCATGCCGTGCCGAGCTGTATTCTGCATCTGTTTACGTCACAAATATCAAAACAAAACTGACAGTTGCCGTCAATGAGGTTTTAAATTTTGGGCAACTTACATACCACTGTGCCTCATCAGACTCTGCATCAGCCAAAAGGAAGCTATAAAAATCAAGGTTTGCATCATATTTCCAGTCTTCTAGAATGTAGCTTATAACCCACGCAAAACCTAAAACCTACGTTAGTTAAATCGAGTTCAATAAAATCTCGAAAAATTTCATTCGATCATTACCAAAGTCCACCTAAGAAGAAGTTCCCATTAATTCTTCGCCTCTGCTCCAATTTTGCCCACTTCAATACCAGTTCATCTCGTCAATCATAGTTTGATTACAACACGCCTATCCCAACTTACCATCAGTTTAGTTGGTTCAATTCGACCACGATCATTAGCTATTTCATGATCCACACGATCATCTTCTGCCCACGTGACCAGTTTTCTCCACTATCATACTGCTAAACTGCATTCCCCACGGCCAACATAAAAGTCCATACATCGAACTCGTTTCCTTTTACGAGCCAATTGAGATACGAACAAAAAACTATTACTCAACCGCACCACCTACCACACAGTCGCGTGGACTCCATCGATATCCAGAACGAGATTAATTCGTTTGGTCGGCTTTGATTTATCTTCATGCGACTGAATACGTCGTATGTATAGGTCAATCCGTTCGAGTAAACTGTGTAAACTCTTCGATAATCGCTCGTACGTGAACACCTTTTTCCACGAGCGCCGATTGCGTAGGCATTTGGAGTGCTACAACTAGCCCGATAAGAACCGAATTGGTGTCGTTCGTTGTTTATTATCAAATACTCGAGGCATGTGGTGAGAGATACTTTGGGGACTTCTATATTCATCATGACATGTTTCATAATTTCGAATTCATTTATGAATCATAGGAGTAGTGGTGGTGTGCTATGTTGTCGCGTAAGTGGGTAGTTTATGGGCCGAGGGCTTTCTGCGGCAGGTGGGAATTGATGATTTAGGGATATGAGCCAATGTGGGTGTCGTTAATTATGGAACACCCAAAGATATGTTGACACCAGGTGGTTTGACGAAAGTTTAATGAGAGTTTGATGTTTCCCAACAGATGGAGATTGATGTTTCTATGTAGGCTGACCACATAAAATCGCTAAATTACCACGAAATCGGCTTTAAAGTATTAGGGAAAGAAAAAGTTATTTCACTCGTTTGAGCGTTTATTATTAGCTATTAACTCCTTAACCATAGCCATAGCCACCTCAACTGGCTCAGAGAGAGACTTTTTCTTATTTGTGGATCATATTTAATTTACGATCCACTTTTTAAAAAGCCCACTCCATAGTGATCGGAAACGTCTCTTAATGATCACTGTGGTCAAGTATTTTATAGGAAATAGCAGTATCAGCTTCTAGATGATATTGGTTCTCGCTCAAAAGCAGGTTTTTCCCGTCTACCACCAGTAGAGAGCCGAAAAGATCTTAAACCGATAGAAAATCCCATTTATATTTACCCACTTTTGAGGCCCATTACACCTCTTCATCAAGCCCTATCTCCTGTCTATATTCGATACACTTTCGAACCACTTAATTTTGATATTTAATTCGATTCATTTCCATCTTTAATGCCGGCCCAGTGAATGCCACATCCGCTCGTAATAGGTTACCGATTCATACATATCCATTCGTATGCAACTGACAAACCCGTATGTGGGCACGTCTGCGACTGTTCGTAGCGCACAACCAACTAACTAAATGCAAATAGATACAAAGACAAGTTGTGTTGTTATCGTCGCCTTGACAGACTTCCATACACTTCCATAAACTCAACTCCATCGACCGAATGTGGGCAGGCGAACGCGTGTGTGAATACAAGGCGACATGTCAAGCTGTCATAGCGGCGCTGGTGCTGTGACATTTCTGAGAGCTGAATTTGCATAAAAAGTCGACTACGCGACTTTCACTTAGTAGCCGAGCAAAGGAGGATTTGTCGGATGATTCTTCAAAAACTGAGTGCAAGGTCAACCATGCCGTAGCATGCGGTCACCGTGATTGTATTTCTCGTTCCCACGACACACCCAGCTTGATACTTTCACCCCCCTGTAACGACACTGTGCCACGTGCTGTGGCTAAATCAGATTGATTTTATTGGCACTGATACCATAGGAGTTTGCCTTGTCGACGCACAAATTCTATTAGCACGCCTTTCTGCATGGCAGTCATCACCCTTCGGCAGTTCGGCGTTAATAAACCACACCAACTTGAGTTCAAAATTAGTCAATAAAATGTAATAGGGTGTAACAAAACATGGACGCGAGGAATGTTGAACGGAACAGAGGGCGGTAAGAAGCTATGAAGACATTTTGCAGTCGAGCCGAATGGCATGAGGAAATATTTTTATTACGCCGCAGACCATCTACAGTGGGTATGTCCTTAAAATCGCATCTCCGAGTTAATGAGCCGCGGTGGGAATTTATTGATGTTTCATTAGTTGTTAAACGAGGATGACTGCGGGATTGTGGTGTTCGTTAAACCTTTTATTATAGCAGTCATTGCATTTAGGCTTTGAGTTACTATTAAAGGATAATGAAATACTTTGGGGACTCTAAGCTTAAGCTTCGTAGGGCTTAAGTAGGGTCGTGAACCTAAACTAAATCACACGAAATCAAGACAAGAAATTCCATGATACAGGGGGACCCAAATACGCTCACCGGATTTTGTTTGTCTAAATCTTTGAAGTGAAATGACATACTTTTTTTAAAATATCGATTTGGACCCTTTTTGAAGATGATATCGGTCAAGTAGGCACCGTAATTTTTAATGAGCATTTGGACCACCTTTTCGGTGATAAGTTCTCGCACTTCTGTCGGATATTCTCTCTGAGAGCTTTTAGGGGGTGGTCGTGATGCAATGGTAATCATCACCGACTGTTAAGCGGAAGGTCTGTAGTTCAAGTCTGTCCATATCCAAGAACAATTCCTATACGGGGAAATTGTGCAACATTAGTTGTGAATGAGAGATGATCAAAAAATGCTGATGAAGGCATAGCATTCGCAGCATAAGATCAGTTCAAAATTCATACTCTGTGTGTGCATTTCCAATATAACACCTTAATGGCATGGAAAAAAAAAAGTTAATGTGAACTACAACCAATGCGACAAATTCAGTCGAATCTCTCAAATCCTATCTAGGACAACCACCCCCAGTAGTGAGCGAACATCTTCGACACAAACCATCTGCACCGCGTCCAGGTTTTGTGACAAACACCGTAAGAGCGTACACTCTGGAACCTGCACGAACCCTATAAATAAAAAGAAGCTTTTAGAGCTTGTGGCTTGTCGTGCGATACCAAAAAGCGAAATTTCGAGTGATTGTGATCAGGTGACCTTGCCGGCCAGCAATAATCGCCAACTTACTTATCAGGCCAGCGGCGCATGGACTAAGGCCTGATCTAAAACTGTCTTCCACCTTTGACGGTCCCAGGCGCGCTGCTTCCAGTTGTCAATACCGTTTCGTCATGCGTACGTGACGGGGGTTTGGTCTTCCTCTTCTTCTCGAGCCAGGAGGCTTGGATTCCAATGTAGTCGGCGAATCTACTACACATTTCGAACGACGTCCACATCTTTGTACAGCTCATAGAGTTCGGGGTTGTGCTATGTTTTCCATTCGCCTTCCTCCCAGATAGGACCGAATATCCGCCGGAGAATAAACCCAGAATCAACACTTGCTTATCACCCAGCTATCGGCTCCATAAAGCAAGGCCTGCAGGTTGAGGGTTTTGTAGAGAATGATTTTGGTCCTGAGAGTGAGGAGTTTTGACGGATCGTAATAACAACGGTTGCCAAGGGTGATTCTGCTGGTGCTACGTGCTTGTTTTTTCCCAGATGGTAGTTGACGGATCGGTTTCTGCTCGACAGCATATATTTTGCTTTTTCTCATTTACCTTCAGGCCAGTTCCTTTCCTCTGCTCTTCAATCGCTTTGAAGGCTTCTACAACATAACGTTGGCAGCACACGATAATGTCTAGATCATCTGCATATCTCACTATTTGGGCCGACTGGGCCAGTTTGAAGAAGCTACATGGCGGCGCATCATCTTGCCGAAATCCGGTGTATGTTTCGAATGGTTTTGAGGTTCTTGAACCAAACTGCACGATGCGCTCTAAGAGAAAATTTGGTATGTAGTCGGCTTGCCGGGCAGGAAGCCGCACTGCTATGTGCCGAACACAGTACGCTGGATAGGGTCTTGTAGGCAACATTGAACATGGAGCAAATAGAGCTGATATGCCAGTCGTCGGGCATGCTTTTATCTTTCCAAATTCTGCATATGATCTGGTTCATGCTCTCCGTAAAACCTCACCGTCAGCCTTGAAAAGCTCTGATGAAAATCCGTCCTTGATGTTCTTCAGCTTCTCGATAGCTGTGCCGACCCAATGGTGGGTGGGTAGACTTCTTCATTCCTTGCCCTTTAGCAGCATTTGGAAGTGTTGCTTAAACACATTCACCGTTCGCTGCAGGTCAGTAACAATACCGTCGCAATTTCAAAGAGCCTTTCTTGTAGCCAATTGCCAGGTTTTTGGTTTTCTTGTAAAATGCCCTTACCTTGAGCTGAGAAGTTGTTCCCACTAGCCATCATACCAAGGGTTTCTTGACGGTGGTGGTCAATAGCCTGAGGTAGTCTAGGCTGTTTCTTGTATGGCTGAGCCATATATCGTTGGCATTTATGTATGGCTGGCGTAAGCATATTATAGAGTCTTTCACTCAGTTGCTCTCTGTAGGCTTTGGTAATCTCCATTGTGTTTTGTGTTTTGTCCTGTGTCAAAACAGATTTTGGTGGGTTGGTGTGATTTTGTGGCATTTGCTTGTCGAGCTCTGAAACGTGCTGCTAATAAGTAGTGGTAAAAGTTGACGATCGGCCCTCTGAAAGCTCGCACACCTAGTATATTTGACGTTCGACCGTCCGGAGACCGCCAGGTTGCTGTGTGGATTTTCCTTCGGGGGAATCTTATGCTGCTTATCACCATATTACGAGCTTTCGCAAAATCAGTGGGTCGGAAGTCAATTTCAGTTGTCGAATCGGGAAGGACCTCGTCGCTCATGGTGAACCGAAAATTGTCCACTTCGTCGTGGAGGTTCAGAACAGCGTAAGCGAAGTTTAGACGCGATTGACGGTCTTTAGGCAGCAGCTTATGGACTGGGAACATCTTCAAATGCGTTACCAAAATGTGCTGTAGAAACGAACGTTTACTGATGAATTCATTCAGGCGTTGCTCCGGCCTCTTTGAGGTGAATGGTAAACCACATATTGTTTGACCAGCTGCGATGGGAGTTGGAAAATCCAACCCGAAATTAACGCCAAAATCACTGTCGAATTGCCCCCTCTAAAAACGTCAAGAATATTCCACAATCTTGAGGAATGCTAATACGAAACCATAAAATTTCCTTAACTTTTTGAACACACTAATACGAGTACATATATCGGACAGAGAAATACATAATGAAAATCAAGACCCATAAACAGACAGAACTAAATGTGAAAGCATACTTTTATGTTTGGGATATGGGTAATGAGAAACCATCTAAAACCAAACCAACATCAAGCGAACGCCTTAAGCAATCGTTTTGTTTTCAACTCATTCCGTAGCAAACAGCTGCTACAGCGGGCATTTGCAATCACTCAGTTCAGATAAATCCATCTGTATCTATTCTACCGTTCTACCCTCGGGGAACAGGCATCATTCTCATTCGAACGAATCAGAGAAATCGAGATCAAGGTACTAACAAAAATCTTATTCAGCTAAATTGCACAAAGGTCAGTGCGGGACATTAACGATCACTAAGAAATAAGCATGAATATTTGAAACGAATCCCTCTCATCGTCCGATCGTATCTATACATCTACTCGTAAGTATCGCTATTGCCCTGGTTATTTTCAGTATTTCATGTTGTTTTCCATTCGAAGAGAGGCACGTTCTATGTGTAGCAGCCTTCGGCGACGACGGCGGCGGGCTCTAAATATAGATCCATCTCAAGTCTCATCATCCCTAGAACCTATTGTATAGAACGAACACAGACTCTAGAATATAAACATTATGTCCATCAATTATCGTTTTCTCATTTCGAATTGCACTAAAGTGAATGCATACTCGAATCTCTTGTCGATTTATTCCACACGCTCGAACCATTTGTGTATTTCATGGATATAAGTAAACAATTTCACGATTAATTTGTATCCAAGTGTGAATTGGGTCAATCTATACGCAAACAAAGTTAATTTCTTTGTTTACTTGTTCTCATATGCGGCTGGGGAAGTGAAGCACGCTTGTTGGGTGGTGGGTGAAGTGGACTGCCACTAGGCTGCATTCTAACACCCGTTTTTTTTTTGCATCGATTTCCTGCGCTATTCGTGCTGTTTGTTTAAAATCGTGCGTTTGAGTGTAAACATGACCAGCGATGCGCCACATTATAATGGTTGTAGGTACTCCTTCCACTCCAAATGAAAGATTGGAGTACACTTCTAGACGCTCCATAGAACGCGCGTGCAACCAAACACCGCTCTCTGGTATAGAACGTAATCATAATAATACGGAACTAAGTATCTGCATATAATTTTAACCATTTCCATCTGCTGGTAGCGGCTATATGCAGTCACGTACGTTTTCCAGTTGCCGTGCGAGGCCTACTTCGTGCTTTTATGGTAGATGGTAGGATGTCAAAATGATGTAGAATCAACAAGAATCCGTACACGAGAAAGACGAGATACAGATACGATTTCATACTCGAGATAACCTGTTGTCCTCATCGTCGTCGTGATTTTGTATTTTTTATTTTTTGTTTCTCACGGAACGTACACCTGTTTGACAGTCAAGTCGTCCTGTTCTTTGTGTTTTCATGTATACTTTGAATGTATCTTGTGTCTAATACAGTTTGTCGTGGTGACAACTTTCACCAGTCGTTGGTTGGGTTTCTTCGCTTTTCATTTCAGTTTTTTTTTTCTTTTAATGAAATTTTTACGATCTATCGATTTGATTTCCATTTCCACTTTTGATCTTATCGTTAGAGAGAGAGACTTGCACGAGGCAGATGAAACGAGTGAGAGCTGAAGTTTATGGATGGTGATTAGGCTTAATTATAGTTGAGGTAATAATAGTTAATTGATTAGCAAGATTCTTGTGGCGATAAGAGAGTTGCTTTGACATATTGATTGCGCCCTCGAAGAACTCGGTTGATGGTGAGTGAGAGACATCCGGAACGGTGTTAAGTGCTGAGGAAATGATTTATTGAATGAGCTTTTTTGACGTTTGGTGGCATGTTGATTTGTGATTTATGAACTTAACAATGTCGCGCCGTCGATTCTGTGAGGTACCTATCGTCTAATTGCGTTTTCTGTCCGGGGGTTAATAGTGCTAGTCGACTCTTGTAAGTCTTTCCATCTCTTCATATTCAGTATTTGTTCGGACTGGATTGTTGACTTTAAATATCAAGGCAAGAAGGAGGCTTGAGAATTGAAACTTTGTTTTATTTTATTTGGTTTCTAATCATCAGTTTTGAGATTCGTTGCTGAAGACAATTTTTCGATAATAAAGCGGATCTTTCTCACTTATCACTCACCGAAAATTCCACGTTCAGCTTCAGTTCTTGCACGAGCTGTATTTTGTAAGGTTTAGACTAAGATCCTTGTTTAAAATCTTCAATGTAGTCAAGTACCAGAAGCATCAATTGGTGCAAACGGCGACGAATGGACAATCCCGGTCTTCTGGCGGACACAGCAACAATATATTCCTCTGTATATAGTTTACGCATACTTACAGGTAGATGTTCAATTTCGTAGAATTGTTACGTAATTTTGTCACTGTGGCTTAAATTATTTGCTCGAAATATGCACGAATTTCCAATAAAAAATTCAATAATTTGTAAGCGTTGTTCGGGTATGAGTCTTTCCATAATGAAATGGCAATGCTTTCAAAGCATGCTTGACTTTGACACATGCCATGAATCATGCATGAGCAATCGAACACAGAACACTGAAAAACCAAATGGCAAAAAAATCACCCTCTATTTACTTATTTATTTAATTTATTTTTTTTTTTAAATTATCATCAACCAACTATGCCAATAGATAACTGATATTTCCGTTTGCCAAATGTTGGTATGCCAGAAAAGGTCTCCCAGCTCGTGCAATTTAACATTTTTGGATTATTTTCTGTGAGGTTTCCGATGCTCCACAAACAAACCAAGTTTTACGATTTTTGAACTAACATCGCCTGAAACGTATATAAGGTCCTAATTGCTAAGAAAATTGTTTCATTTCCACATTATGGCAAATACTACTAGGTTGTCCGGAAAATTATTGCGGTTTTCAACCGTAAACCTGCAACTTAATTTGTTTAAGCTAATTATGATCATATACTGCAAGTGTTATTCCTTCGTCAGCACTTTTTGATCATCTCTCATTCACAATTGATGTTTCACATTTTTTCCGTATAGGAATTGACTTGAACTACAGACCTGCGGCTCAACAGTCGGTGATGATTACCATTGCACCACGACCACCACCTAAAAGCTTTATTGGAATAAGCTGGTCGAAGACTACCAAGCCATCACCATAATCTTCTTTTGGTTTGGTCTTCACAATTGTACAGAATCGTCTTTTTATTGCACGTTACAATTGAAGAAAAGGATTATTTTTATAGCGCTGAAGATGATTTGAACAAGCCTAAAACGGTTTTCGCTTTTCCAATACGTTTTAAGCCAGCAGAAAATTGACTTACGCCAATTTTACCCACACGCTATCCATGGATTTGCTTTGACTAACGATTTCAAAATATTGTCATCAAGAGCCAATGGTCGCCCACGATCTTCTCTTGTTACCATTGCGAATTCTTTTGGAACCACCACTGCACAGTGCGTTCATTAGTCATCATTAGAAAGCACACGACAGTGCTTTGCCGTCCTGCCTGAATCCTTTTTTAACATCGAAGGTCTCGGCTAGTTCATTGCCGGTCATTCCTCGCTGATGGAGCCCTCGAACAATGTGTTAAGTCTGGCGTAAACAGGGGCAACCCGCAAGCTGACGTCCTGTCTCCGCTGTTATGGTGCATGGTGGCCGATTCTCTGCTCGATGCTCTCAATACCCCTGGAATCTATGCCTAGGCCTATACGGATGATGTTGCTGTTGTCTCTGTCGGCTCATGTTTAGCGACTGTCTGTCTCAAAGCACAGGCTGTGCTAATTGTCATCGAGGACTGGTGCACGAACTAAGGGCTCTCGGTTACTCCTCTTAAGACTGATGTCGATGTCGATGATGGAAAATACTAGCATTACTCAGCTGGTGCTAAAGGCATTCCCATCCCGACATCCAAGGAAGCTGAGTACCTTAACCTGTCATCTTAGATAGCAAGATTCTTTGGTCAAAACATATTGAGTCAAAAACCACCAAAGCGCTGTCAGCTTTTTGGCAATGCAAAGGTGCTTCTGGCAAAACACCGAAAAAGGTCCTACACGGCAATGATAAGACCAATAATCTTATATGCATCGGTTGTCTGGTGGAACAGGCTAATACGCAAACACGTTGTGGCCTTTTTCACTAAACTCCAAAAAGCGGTTTGTCTCGGCTGTACGGGGGCTTTCCCCAGTACACCAGGAGCTGCTCTAGATGCTATGAAGAATCTTCCACCCTTTGACATTAATATCAGAGGGTGTGCGCTGAAAGCCATGAAATGGTTTTTGGTACAACGCACATTGGAGCGACAGTGTACTTGCGCGAAAATTTCGTACGACCCCTGTCTCATGGATATGCCTTCCGAAACCCGCCATCCTACTGCGCTGTAATTTCACAGTCACATTTCTATGGCGTCAGGACTGGCTTTGGCCAGACACTGAACCTGGAATGGATTTCTTCGCATTTTCACATATGGCTCCAGGACTGGGCAGAGGGCCGGCGCTGGAGGGTTCTTTGAGCGCGAAAACACTCGACTGCACTTCTCTTTAGGAAAATGCGTCTGTCTTTCAATCGAAGATTCACGCATCCCTAATGGCCATGCACTATGTTGTGAAGCACAGATGGAAGGGAAGAAGCATATGTGTTTGCAGTGACAGCCAAGCTGCACACAAAGCTGTGTCCAACACTTTAACCAGCTCCAAATTAGTGCATGAACTCAAGATCCTTTGGAACAAATTTGGAAGACTAAACTCACTAAAGCTTGTATGGGTCCCAGGTCACTATGAGATGCCAGGAAACGAGATCTCCGACGAACTCGCTAGAGGGGGCTCAGTGGAGAGTTTCCCAGGACCTGAACCCGCTTTTGGTCTACCTGGAGGGAATATCTATGTGTAGGATGACTAAGTGCGTACGCCCTGGTGTCTGCAAGACGTCCGCGACATTTTTCTTATCCTTGAGCAGAATTGATTGTAGAAGACCTGCGGACGTCATTATGAGCCATTACACGCTTGCTAAGAATCTCTTGGCATCTGTGAGACGCTCACCTGCGCTGCATATTGCGAGGAGGATGACACAGCAGAACACTTTCTGTATGACTGTCTCGCCTTCCCTCGTGCACCCTTGGTGCCGACGTGGTGTATGCCGAATCCCTTAGCTCTACATCACTAAAGCTCTTCCTCACTTTTCTCGGGACAACAGGGAAAATACAATAAAGAAAGGTGTCTGTCTGGTAGTATAATGCTCCAACAGACAGCTCAAGCCTCCAACAAAAAAAAAAAAAAAAAGAAAAAAAAAAGAAAAAAAAAAGAAAAAAAAAAGATCCAACCAACAAGCTTTTCCAGTCGAAACGAAAGAGCCGACCTATGTATCTGCTTTCAGTGTCACGTGCCCAGGGTTTGATGTCTCGTTTGACCTGTGTTCTTCACCGTAGATCCGGTTGTCCAATGTCCGCCTTCCCTCGGGGTTGGGATTAAAGATTCTTCGGGAGTACTAGAATCTATCCTAGATTTCCGAACCATCCTTAGACGTCTGACTTAATCGTTGTTGCTGAACAGCCCGTAAAATGTTCAATTTTTCCTTCAGTTTCCGTCAACACAAACGGGACCAAAGATTACACGGAGATCTTTTCTCTCGAATCAATTCTGACCCGTACGGGGACCGAAATGATTTTTCGAGACGGCCCTATTTCCCTATCAACTTTTTAGCCAAAAAAGCAGCTAACAGCAAGAGATGTTCGGCAACTGGTCTTAGCGCTTGTGTTGTTGTGGCTTGTCACTGGTGCGCCAAGGTAGACGAAATCCATGACTGCTAAAAACGTTAGGCATGACATCAGTGTTGCGCACCTTTGCCCCCTTTCATCCTCAGATCCAGATAACCCGCTTCTGTTGCAGTGCTTTCAATCGCTTTATTGACGATTCACTGTATATACGTATAAGTAATATTGGTCAGTCAGCCCTTAAAGGATGATGCTATAGAAATCACACTACAATGCGCCCTCTCAGAATCCTTTTTCAACATCGAAGGTTTTGGCTAGATTATTGTCTTCGAACTATATAGCTCGTCTCTATAGAAACGATAAAAAGATGGTGTGTTTCAACCGAAAATTCGTCGTTCTCCTCCAAGATCTAAAACTTCCTGCCCTGACGGGAAACCTACCAGATTGTTCAACATTCACACAGCACCGCAAAGAAGATTTTATAAGTTATGCTTAGGTGAGATGCCGATGCTGCGACTCCAGTCATTTCTAATTGCTGTAAATAGCTAACAGAGAAGTCCGTCTGCACAGGAAGTTGATTGCATTTCAGCTTCGACATTGCTATCCTAACCTCGCTCAAGTTTGGTGGACGAAATTCCCTCCTACCTCCGTTCACTATAAATGGTTTGTTCTGCTTGGCAGTTTCATTTTGACCAGCATCTCCATTTTAGAGTCTTCTACAAGGTGTACGTTTTCATCCCTGCAACCTTCTGCTCTGGCTAGTTCAGTTTACATTTTGGTAAAACCTCGATCTCGCACTTCAGTTGTTCTATCTGCTCATACCTTCTATTCTATTCATAGAGCTCACGACCAGCTTTTGTCCGTCGATGTTTCCCTTGCTTCATGGGCCTGTCTGCTTTTGTCACCAAGCGAATGGCTTCTTGTAGGTGGTGACTCGACGAGTGCATTAGACGTGTCTTGACAACGTCGTCATTGCTGTTCTATGATTTGTGTAATGTACATTTCCAAGATAACACCTTAATGACATGGAAACAAAATAGTTACTGTGAACTACAACCAACCCGACAAATTCAGTTGAATCTTTCAAAAAATCATATCTAGGACAACCACCCCCGGTGGGTTGTGAACGAACATCTTCGACACAAACCATCTGCACCCCGTCCAGGTTGTGTGAAAAACACCATAAGAGCGTACACTCTGCTGCACGAACTCTATAAAAAAAATTTGGTCTTGAGAAAGTTTGAACAGGATAAGGTCCACTAAGACCCTGGCGGTCTCTTGCGACTGCATCGTACCGACATTAAATTTAGATGTTCTTACTCGACTCCGTTGATTTCGTGAAATCCGCACACGTATCTTGGCTTCAACAAGGCTCTTCCGAAAGCTCGGACAATCAAAATGCTGGTGGAGTGTCTGGCGATCACAGCAATATGAACAATTTGGGACTGCAAAGTCTCTATCAGTATGTTAATATGTGCGCCGCTTAGAGACTATGTCCCTCACAAAGTCTACTAGCCTTTCTTGAAAAAGTGTTGTCCGGACTATGTATATTTTCCTGTGTCTCAAAGTTTTCTTCTTAAGAGGTCTGTCGCATTTCTCTTCTGTTGAGGCGTGAACGCATATTGCGTTTATATCTCCGAAGGCTGCCTTGATATTTCTTGTCTCCAAATAATTGATTCCTTGACCAGTTACGACATCACAACCTGCCCCATGGCCTTCATAGTCGCTTAATAAACACAAGCCCATTAAGCTCTTTTATAGAAAGTAAGTTATTTTATAACATCGTAAAGACAGTCCTATTACCATTAATTAACAAGCATTGTTGCCACATAGTCTTTGTTGCTTTCAAATATCCCAACATTCTCGGTGATTTATTCAACTGGTCCGTCGAAGGGGACTATCAGAAACTCCAAACGAATACTCCATATGTTTCATTGTAATGCCAAGTTATATCCCCGAAATGTTGATGCTTCTATTTATATAAAACTCGAAAGAATCCCGGCATCCGTACGGCAGACCCATGAATTTTTTTTCATCTGACAGCTGTCACCTACCACACGAACAGTCCATTCATCGAACGTATTCCCACGCTTCGTGAACCATACTTCATTCAATGTCGCAAGAAATAGCGAAAAAAAAATCAATTCCCACCACCGTCTGACCATTTACTTGACATAACTTCAACCTTTTGCCGTTGCCCCCTGTCGTCCATTGACATCTGCCAAGATTGGCAATTTATTCGTAATTTTTTTCATTCGCCATTACATCACCACCGCGTCTCGCCTTGTTCCAGAACACAAATGCCCATCATCATCGTATTCGATTAATAGCCACTCGTTCCGCTTAACGCTTTGACAGTAGATAATTCGTATTCGAACCAAGGCAAATAAGAAGAGAAGAAGACAAAGGAGACGGAAAACAATTCGAAAAAAACGGAAACTAAATAGCTCAGCCGGAACCCGTCATAACTCATTTGAAATTTTCATCATTTGCATACACTGTTACTACTCATCACATACGCGGAGCATGTTCACAAGATTTGCATTTTTTTGCAAACTACGATGCATGTACGTTGATGCACACGCGAACGCGTGTTATGACACCACGCGTCCGTACGAGCATCTGTCACGGCGAAATTACGAAACTGAAGACTCCAATCTGTCTAAATAGTAGTCTTCTTCGATTCGGACCGAATTGAACAAAAGATTTCGCAAGTGAATTTCGAAAACAAAGGAATGCTCATATGTTCGCGTGATAGTATCTATGTATGTTATGTAAGCTTTATAAAGTTGCGGACATAACACGGCGCACGTATGAAGAGCATTGAAAATCAGCCAAGTATTTCGCTGTCTTGGATCGTGAGTCACCCACGCCATGTGCCCCGGTTCTTCGGAATGAATGTGTTGAACGGATTGGGCAACATTCAAATTCACATGTGTACATACACATGTAGCGATAGATCGTGGATGGGGGGGGGGGACAACACGACACTTGTTATGCGTATGTTCTTTGACACTTGTTCGAAGTCGTCAAGCCATGACTCGCACTAATCAGGGTGACATTTGTAAATGACGTGAAATGTCAACCCACGCCTCTGTGCAACTATGGTATGGTCGCATAAAATCAAATATGTACACAATCTGACATGGATGCAGATATGCCGATAGTTGGCCAGCTTAGCTCCCTGTTGGCCATGCGATATGTCATTGGCTTGTGACTGCGAGTTCACAGCGCAGCTCCTTGTATCTAATCACTTTTACGATTTACTAGTTTTGCTGGTTAACTGCTGTGCTACAGCTGTAGCTGTATTCACATATCTCGGACGGGCAAAGGCTTACGGCTTTAAGGAAAACCGGTATTTCGTTGCGGTGTTTTCTCTTTTTACTTTGTTTCTTGTTTTCATTTTCTCTGTTTTGTTCGATTTCTGTTGTTGTCGTTCATTGGTGGTGTATGTAGCGCAACGAATATGCATTGCAATCGATTTAATGTCAAACTGACAGGAGGGTGCGGGACATAGGCGAATGGTATAGTTAGCAGTTTATCTGAATCGGAAGAGCTGTGTGGGCTTGAAAAGCTTAGTCAGGGAGAGGAAGAGGAGAGCGAAGGAACGGTGTAATTGACCTGATGAATTGAGTTATTTTGCCTACCTTTTGATTCGTAATCGGTTTCTGTCATTTTGCTTACCTGTCAAGCGTGTCTTTGAGTTTAGTGAATAGCATTTTGTGAATCAAGTAGATTTCGTTATGGTTGTAACAGAGAATCGTCCATCACCAGTTAGGGATATCATCTTTATGATTAAAGAGAAGTAATATCGTATGTATTGGACACTCCACTCCTCATAGTGTTGGAGTTATTGGAAGTTCGGATCTATTAAGGCAAAGTCAGCGTCTTCGATTTTCGAATTCGAAGAAGGAAATGACTGAAGATTATTCACCCTTCGTCAACATTTTGATTTTCACCTAGAACTAAATGGCCTTTAAATGAAATGAGCTGCTGGTTTAATTCAGGACTCGTCCTCATT
Organism: Merodon equestris; assembly: GCA_958301585.1. Taxonomy (NCBI): domain Eukaryota; kingdom Metazoa; phylum Arthropoda; class Insecta; order Diptera; family Syrphidae; genus Merodon; species Merodon equestris. Next base: position 106,132,120 of record OY284415.1, read on the forward strand.
GCCTTTGATGGAATAGAAAGCATGTCATGGAAAGGTTAATGGATTTTGAATGCTGTCTGCCTTACCAATGTGGTTTCGGTTTACCTTCTGAGCTCGATAGGCTTCCTTGGTTTACATTGCGCCTTAATTAAAATGTGTGAGTTAGCGTTGTGTACATTCATCTTCTACATGTGCTTGGATTTTTCACTTAATGTACTTCACTTCAACCATATCCTCCCCTCAAAAAATATTGTTTTTTTGGTTTTTTTTGTTGGACTAAATGACAATTCACAATATTTTGATGATTTTTGATGACGCCGGTGCTATGAGATCTTCTCGTGTTAAATGGGAGCAGGTTCCATAGCCTTAGGACATAAATGAAGAATCGTTTTTATGTCATCCTGTAACCGAAATCAGGCAGTGAGGGGTGGTCTTCGATAGAGGTACGTCGGTTAAAGCCTGTTAAGTTAGTAAAGTTAGTTCCTAGACCATGCCAAGCAGCGTTTTAGCTCTAAATGAAACGCATTGTGCTGTTAAACCCTGTCAACTTACACTATTATTGACTATCGAATTTTAAGAAGATTGGGACTGATTACGTAAAAATAGGGATCAGTAGGTCATTGATTTAAGGCTAACAGGGAGACAGTTTTCAGTTTCAGCTTTCATAGTATACGAAGAACTCAAAGAATTTCATTGGCTTAGATGGGTGGGAAGTTACTTAAGTCCAGGATAACGCGGCCTATGACAATGGCTTGGGTCTTGGTGGAGATGAGCAGAAGTTTGTTTTTATACGGGAGAATCTGGAGAATCTCATTTAACCGTTCAAAAATATTTATCCTTCGGTGAAAAGAGTTGCTGATAACATATTAGGGCACACATACGTGGCCTGATCCAAAAGTAATCATAATGAAAAAAATTCACGGTGTTTAAGTTAGTTAAAAAAATGTTTGTTTCTTACGTAGTCTTCCAACAGTCTTAGTTCACCTTTTTCTAAACCTAGGATTCCCTTAGAAAAAAACTCTTTGTCTTGACCCTCCTAAAACGCCTCAATAGTGACCATCGTCTTCAAATTTCTTGCCTTAGATGTATTCCCTGAGCCGAGGAAAGACGTAGAAGTCACTAAAAGCTAAATCTGGTGAATAGGGCGGCTATATGAATCCCTTTTCTTGAATGGCAGCCATCGCAACTTCGGTTTTGTGAGCCGGTTCTTGTCCAAAGATGTTCTAGATATTCTGTTCATCTTAAACTCCTTGGCCCAGCGTGCCACTGTGGAAAATTGAAGAGCAGAGTCCCTAAATGTCTTCACCAAGTCGCTGTATATGTACGTGTTTGGTAGCCCTTTTTCTCCATCCCTTCGACGGTCGTATTCAAATGAATGTACCTGGGGATTGCGGTCTATTTAGTTGTATGATTTTTTTGCGCTAACCTAGAGGTTATATAAGCAAGAAAGGGAGTATATATAGCTGATTCGAACCTTAGCCAAGTTAGTGGCATCACAAATTACATGGGTAGACAGCTAGACCTGATTTTCACAACAGACCCCCTTAGTTCCTTGTTTCACTTTGTCCCCTTTCCTTATCAACCATCGACAAATAGCATCCTCCCCTTCTTCTCTCATTTTTTCACGACTCTCCACCACTGAATTCCCCTCCGCTAAAGTCCTACAACTTCCACAAAACAAATTTCAAGCTAATCAATGAATATCTCAATAACGCCTCCTTCAATTTTGACAGCCTTACAATAAACGATGCTATAACCATTTTCTACAAAGAAATTTCTCTTTACGTTCCCCTTTCCTGATCCAAACATTTATCTACCTCCCGTCCTTGGTATAATCTTAGACTCCGTTCACTAAGAAGCACAAGAAGCAATCTTCCTTCGTACCCAATCCCCCAATGACTATATTGGTACTTATCTGCAATTCAGCGACCTGCATAACTCTCTCTATCAAGTCATTTGATCGAAGCGCAAGCCAATATTATTAACGATCCTAAATCCTTCTTTCAGTTTGTCAACTACAAAAGGAAATCTGATGGCTACCCAATTTCACTCTCCTTCAATGGCGAAACCTCGAATGATCCCAAAATTATCGCCAACTTTTTTAAACAATTTTTCGCCGATGACTCTTTTGAACCGGACACTACTTACTTCGACTACTTACCAAATTCCTCCCTTGGACTATTTCTCCCGCATACTATTGATATATATCATTGAAAATAAATCCCGGGCCCGATGGTCTCTCTGCCATATTACTAAAAAAATGTTCCTCCATTATTTCTGTCCCGCTCTCAAAAATATTCAACTCATCCCTGTCCCTTGGAGAAAATCCCCAATATGGATAACCGTTTTTATAACTCCTGTTTACAAAAAAGGTCCGAGGAATGATGGTAACAACTACCGCCCCATCGCCAAACAGTCATACATACCCAAACTTTTCGAAAGTACCTTGTATGACACTCTAAGTTTCCACTGCAAATCTCTAATCTCTTCTAAACAATATGGCTTCCTCAAATGCAGGTCTACAACTGCAAACCTTGTCGAATTTGTGTCCTTCACACTCTCAGCATTAGAGAATTTAAAATGAGGTCGACGTCATTTTAACTTATTTCAGTAAAGCCTTCGGCAAATTCTCCCACAAACTAATACTGTTCAAACTGTCTTCCCTTGGCTTTGAACCCACTGCGTTGAAGTGGATAATTTCTTATTTAAAAAATCTACCTACAGTGTTCGTTAGAAATCTGCCTTTTCCAACCCTTTCTTAGCTTCTTCCGGCATTCCCCAAGGCAGCCACCTAGGTCCACTTCTGTTTATTCTTTCCATTAACGACATTGAGTTTGTCATCAAACATTCCCAACTCTCACTGGATGCCGACGACACCAAGTTCCTCAACACCATTTCCTCGCAACAAGATTCTTCACTTATTCAATCGGATCTCAACAGCTTTTCCGTTTAGTGCTCCAAAAATTGTTTGGAACTTAACATTTCCAAATGCCAATCAAATCCTTTTTCACGAATCCAACCTCCCCCTCGTCTCTGCTTCGTCAATAATCCGCCCATCTCCACCGTTCAGGTTATCCGCGATCTTGGCATACTATGTGACCAAGAGGTCAATTTTCGCGCACATATCGACGATATAATTCGTAAAACCGATTCTGCACTCGATTTCGTGAAGCGTTGGTCAAAAGAATGCTCCAATCTACGGGACTCGATCCCCCTCTTGTTCGCTCCCTTCTCGAATACGCATCTCAAGTGTGGTCTCCTTATTAACAAACCCACATATCTAGAATCGAAAGCATCCAACGTCGGTTCCTACATTTCGCTCTTTGAGGTCTGCCCTTGAACAATCCTTTGTTCTTACCGCCCTATCAAGGCCGTCTTAAACTAATCAACTTGACTATTTTGAAGGAAAGAAGAAGAGAGTCTGACATCATCTTCATTCATAGACTTCTTACAGGTACTGCCCCACCCTTTATAACTCTATACTCGTGTCTCTTAACACCAGCCCTCATAATACACAAAATCCTGGTCTCTTGTATCTATCCACCCCCCGCACCTTATGCGGCTCCAATGAACCCATTCCCGTATGCTGGCAAGTGTTAATTCGAATATTAACTTCGATTTCAACTTCACCAATCCATGCCTAAAACTTCGTCTTCTCAATAGCCTTCTCTCTTTCCAATCTTAGTTTCTAAGGATCGTGCCCCCCTCACCCGTTCTCATTAGTTATCAAGTTAGATTAAGTTTAGCTTGAATTAAGCTGGGAGTGTTTGCCACCACGAAATTAGAACGTACGAATTACGTGCTCAGAAGCTCTTCAAAAATCTTAGGTGTGAACGACAATACAGTGATCGGATATATTTCCTTATCATGACAGGTATGATTTTAGAAGGCTTTCAAGATTTAGGGTAAACGGAGGTGGTAGGAATGCTATTAAATAAAGACCATACCATATGTGGAAGTGTTTAGACGGATTGGATGATTAATCATAAAGCCAAAGTCAATGGTGTTCGCTTTAACTGCGGGGATAGATTTAAGTGTTTAAGTAAAGAACTTAGTTTTCGACCTTTTGATTTCCTTGTTAACAAGGTTCGTGTGGTGCTTAAAATCTCAGAGGATCTCGCGGAGTTTAAACTTCTTCCATCTCTTGTAGGCCCTCTATAATTAGTTTTCCAATACGTCTAGTGAACCTTTGATATTAGGCATTCATTAATGGAAAATATGTGGTCTCACATGTACCACATGCCAATTAAAATGGAGAGAGTCATCGATAAGAGCAGTTATATTGATATACCGAGAAGTCTCGGTAGCTGGTTGTAATCGCTGTAAAAGATTAACTAAGACTAAGGTTTTCGAAGAGTATGATGAAATCAAGCTGTGAGAAGTCGGGGACATTAAGTTGGCTGTAGAAGTTAATGAGGTCAGTCCTATTAACACTAAACAGATCGATAAGTGTCGAGCTCGTAAGGGTAAAGTAGGTGGGGGTCGAGTGAGTGAGGATAGGTTGAAGGAGCTTAAGAAATTTCTAAAACTATTTACTTGTGAATCATTACGGCTAAGCAGGGTGATCGATCTATAGAAAGAATAATATGTTAATAGCAAACCCCGAAGCATTAGGCAATGTCCCTCGAACATAGGGGCCAACTACACATTTATCGAATCCACAAATAGTATCAAACAAGAGGTACTCAATAATATCTACCATCGAGGACGCGACTTTCTGATTAATCTACTGGCTATTTGCTCCTTGATAAAGATTGCAACACCACTCGCTCGACTCACATCATGATCGTCCCGATAAATCTTATACCTTGCTTGCTTAGTTACTTACTTAACAGGCCAGCCTTCCATCCTTGTTGTTAAGACCAAGTTGTTTAACATCTGCGTTTACGCTGGAGCAGCTTTCTGACATTGGACAGTTGAGCTCTGAATCTCGCTGCTCGGAGATAACGGTCAGCGTAGACGTTTGCCCCCCTGAATGTTCGCACATCCAGGATGTTTGACGAGTGTCTAGCATTAATGAGCACGTGGTCGATTTGGTTGGCGGTTCGACCATCCGGAGATTGCCAGGTTGCTGTGTGGATTCGCTTACGAGGGAATCTTGTGCTTCTTATCACCGCATTACGAGCTGTCACAAAGTCTGTGAGTCGGAAGCCGTTGTCTGTTGTTGTATCGTGTAGGCTGTGTTTTCCGATCACTCCGCCAAGGGTGTTCTCCTCACCGATTTTGGCGTTAAAGTCCCCGAGTACGATTTTGACATCGTACTCTGGTCAAGCTCCGTAGGCGTTGTCCAGGTGGTCATAGAAATCCTCCTTGATGGGGTCTTGAGCCTCTTCGGTAGGGGTGTGTGCACATATGAGGCTGATGTTATAAAATCTACCTTTGAAGCGGGTCACAGCCAGGCGATCACTGATAGGTTTAAAGTCGATGACCTTCGACCTTAACCGCTTTCCCACGACAAATCCGCATCCCAATATGTGCAATCTTTTGTGACAGGTGTAATAAATGTCGCGGTCTTTTTTCTCATCATACTGTTTCCTATCCAGCGTATTTCCTGGACGGCAGTAATATCCACCTTGTACTGTGAGGATTCTTTCCAGTTTATGAGTAGCTCCGGAGGAGTACAGAGTTCTGACATACATAAGTACTCATAAAGAATATTTAATTTTAATTTTCTTAATTTTCGCAGATCGTGTTCCTTTTTCGTGCAGTGTCGTCGTCGCGTATCCGTCCGTTGATCCGAGGCATTTAGCTCAAAACTTGGGCACCCCGAGGATTCTGTATGTCAACTTGACCCGGACACTGAAACAGGGATCGTTGTTGGCATCTCGTCAGGTTGAGAGCAATCAAAAACTTTACCTTATGTCCGAGCCCATGCCCTCCAACCTTATACCTTGTCAACGCAAAAACCTCATTTTAAAAACAGGGAGTGAGCCAATTTCGGAGATATTTATATAGAATATCGACATTCACCCTTCAAATATCAGTTAAAATTCGTAAGTGTGCTTCCTCAGGCTTTGAGCATTAATGTGACAAATGACAAAACCAGTGAACCTAGTTATTACATATTCAGCACCGACCGAGTTTTGTGGCGATTATTAGTGATAGAGCTCTCACCGCGGGTGTGGTCAATTGGTATTTGTTTGTTGTCATAAATTAACGACTCTAAAGGCGTTTAATTACACAACCCTAGGTAATTTCACATCGGTTCTTCTTTAAATAACGTGTTAGGGGATATTTTCTTGTAACAGCCACAGTGTAGCGCCCGATATATGGCATCTTGCACCATCTTGTTGAAATCATATGTCGTCCATGCCCATGTCATCCAATTGAGGTCACCAAAAGTCAGTTATCATGGGTCGAGACTTGATAATCACCTTCGTACCATTCTCGTTTCGAAAGACATATGGCCTAGTGGCGCCGCCTGCCAAAAATCCACACCAAACACTAAGTTTCTCCAGATACAATGGAGACTTTTGATACTGCTGTAGATTATAATCACCCCAAATGCTTTAATTTCGCTTATTCACAAAACATTCATCCAAAAATATGATCCATCACTGAAGATGGTTTTTTCGCCGACTTTTGGATGCGTTTCCAACTGCTCCAAAGTCACAAACAGCGAATGTATGACTAGCTTTAATATCTCGGGGCTTCAGTTCTTGTATCAATTAGCTGTGCTTGCAGAAGTCTTTTCACAAAATTCTCCAAGATTTGGTCGGAGAAATGTCAAAAATCTTGCGCACGATGAGGAAGTGAAAAGTTGGGGCTTTTAGCTATGCAGCAGCAATAATATCACTTGGCTGCGCGTTTCATTCCTTAATCAGCAACCGGACCGTTGTCCTCGAATTTTGGGATAGTTGGTCAAAACTTGTTCGCTCGTTTGGATGATTCTTTCGGCCGTAAATATTTCGTTACTCGCGAAAAGTTTGACCAACAGAACACGAATTCTTACAAAAAATTTAAACAATTTCGATACGTTGCCCTCCATGGTAAAATTATGATTATGGTAGAAAACAAACGTTAAAAAAGTAGTGTTGCGATTGTCAAAGTTCAAACATAGATATTGAAACACCCATTGCAATGTTTCAAAAAGTAACGAACATTTTTCCATCGTAATGTTGTTAAACAAGTCCGAAAATGATATGTATGTTGCTAGCTTAATCGGTTGTTTAGTCAGCCGTGAGAGGGGTCAAGTGGTTTGTGGTTGATTTAACCGTCGATTATTTATGTATTTGTTTCTGAAATGAGTCAAAAAATTTGCATACAATTTTGGTATTAGAATGGAATGAAGTAGAAGTGAAAGAAGACTGCTAGAAACAAAATTAGGATTTTTTGCGCTTCCAGGAAGTATCCGAAGAGATTTAAAACGGCTAGCGCACATATCAGCCACCGATGAAAACGGATGAAAGAGCTTCTGAAGTTTTTGGCTTAGGTGAAAAAACTAAAGTGTTGTCACCTTACACATACTTACGGGCTACACACTTTGCGTTCATTTAAAAATAAATATAAAGCAGTGACAAGTCTGTTAATCTCGCGACACCATATCACCACATTCTCCCAATCCCACAACACTAATCCAAGTTTTTTTTTTCAATCAGCTATGCCTTTCTTTTCATTCAACATGGGAGAAGAATATCCTTTAGCATCACGCGTATCATACCCAGTGACTCTTTTCAAGGGGGAACAACCTTCTCCTGCGACCTGTCAAAGACCTTAATTCCCCTTTACACGATTGTCAATTTCGCGTCCCTTAGTTTATTCTTATCAGGGAGAAACGCGTAAACCAACAAATTTGTTTTCCTTCTACAAATAATGTCCTTCGTCCTTTCTCTGTCAAACAAAGTATTTAATAATCCGATCGGGTTTTGATGCCCCGCACACCAACTACATTTTAGTTGAAATTTCGTCATTATCATATCGCATGCGGAAACCAACCCTCATGGTGTCGCCTTTCGGAATATAAAGCCGATATATGGTACGAGGTCAGTGACTCGAGGGATATATCCTTCCGGTTTTCGTAACCCGAAAATCCCTTTAACCTTGCCATCGTCTTCATCTATTTCCACATCCAATTCCGTGCCAATTTCGGATCCATTGCCAGCGCCTTAGAGTGAGAATATCAATCTCCCCATCACTGGCGCTATGGATTTTTGAAAGCACTTATGCGGCAGTAATGAATGCAAAGCTATTGCCATTGATTTTTATTCTCTTCGCATGGTTCTACGGGTTATGGTATGGATGCGTAGGATATAAGGGAAGGAGGCTAGTAGTACCTCTTCATAACTCAATTTCCTTTCATCATACGTCTAGTGCCTTTCTTTCATTTCCTCGGCTGCGTAAAGGGAAAGAGGGAAATCATAAATGAAGTAATATAGAATCGAATTGAATCCTTGCGAAGCAGTCGGAAGGGATGGGAAAAGCCTATTGATTTTTTGTTCATATTTTTTCCACTTTTTCTATACCAGTTTGAGTGAGTCCCTTTGATTCCTAGCGACGACCCACATTCAACCTTCGATCCTAAAAATAAAGAAATGTACAAAAAAAAAAAAAATGGCGATGGCACTCTGTGTCAGGACTTGCAATAAGGGCTTTTACTTTAATCTTTTATTCTTTGGGTTTTTTGTGATTTGATTTTCCACTTGAGGGTTGCAAATGTGCAGCCGTCGTGAAAAAGAACCTAGTTCCCTCGTTGAACTGCATTTGTGATTGAGAGTGGGGTGGTTGGGTTCCTGTTCTGGCGGTGGCTATATGAGACAGGGGTGAGAAGATCGCGTTCCGTTTGTCCTGGTTGCATCACGTGCCAGAGAAACATTTCAGGATTAGCTGAAGCGTAATTTTTAATGGATGATAATTAATCGTCGAGCATTGTCGTCGCCGAGAGTGGGAACAAAGGATGAGTGCTTTTGGAAGAGGAAGAAAGGACTTAGGGGTGATATAATGGCAGGTGGATGGTTGGCTGCATTTTCTCGTGGATTCTATTCTTAGCTTGCCTGGGAAATTGTCAAAGAGCACTCGGGGAGCTTGTCGAAATCACATAAAGCCTTTCGATTATGAGATGGAATGAGGGCCGAATTGAGGTTTATCCGTGTGAAATGCTGATATAAATTAGTCAAAGGAATTAGCGTCTTAGCACGTTCTTTGTAAAATTTTAAAGTGTTTGGAAAACATGATTCAGCACTTAGATTTCCTTTTATAAGTCATTTGATTGCTGTAATTAGTTGAGCACTCCAGAATCAAATCTCTGAAAGAACTTTGTATGTTGTCTGACACCGATAACACAGGCTTTGAATCCCACAACACATAGGGATTCGTATTTTTCCCTAGTATCGGAAAATGTTTTTCAGAATTCATGGCTAAGAGCGGGTAATAAAGAGTATTACCTTTTCACCTATAGAAAAAAATGAATCACACGCTACTTATGTGATTGAGAGAAGCTCTAGCTGCAGTTCTCTACCAGCGGTAACGCCAATAATCTTGTCACAAGAGCTAATTTGAAATTGAAAATCACAGTAGACGTGAGCGTCCACCATAGACTCGAATATATCGGGCAAGACGCCTTACTGGTCGATGTCGCTGTAAAGTCCGTTCAGTTTTTGCCTATATCTCCTCCTCCATTGGATCGAAAACGCAGAATCTTCCGGTCAAGATGACCAAGACCTTTGCCAAGGCTCACGATTTTGCGATAACAGGACCAGCATGCTAGGAGTCTGTGGCTAGTAAATTTAATTTCTTGACTGGTGTCATTGGTTCACGTGACCGCGTAGCTAAGGTAGATGAAGTTTCTGACTCCCTTGGACTTAGACGTTCAACCATGTGAGTCCTTTTTTTGTTGACAATATATTCTTCGTTTTGACTTACTTATCGCCAGTTCCATTTTAGATTGTATCCGTCAAGTGGCTGCCGCCAGAGTTAATACACATTTGTACCTTTTTTATCGCATTTTCCATGACTTCCCGGTGATAACTGTTCTCATTCCTGTCGAATATTCTCCTTAAGGGCTGCGATTTACTGAGGCTGGTTGGTACAAACCCGCGACAATTCCGGCAAGAAGAAGTCGTTTATCACGGCCCTGTTGCGTTCGCTAGTAACAGTGGTCGTATTGCCGATGGCTCCTCAAAATACTCCCGTGTGAACGCTGCACCACACATTGGTTTTAAGTGGATGTAATGGCATCACAAATCGTCCTCTTCGTTGTTGAGATCACTAATTCACACACAGCTGACGGTCAGCAGGCTCCATTGCTTGTCTGTTTGTATACTGCAGCTGATTAACGTACGACATCATTTGCAAAAATTATAACATTTTCCGATAGGGTGATTAATTTTGTATCATCCACATAAGCGATGGACTTGAAATATAATGTGATTTTTCAAGCCTTTGGTTTTTAATCGTCAAGAAAACCTCAGGAAAATTGCAGAAGCGTATAAAATATTTACATTAGTTGATTAACTAACTCTTGCCATTCACTCCTTAAATATTAATTCATGTAAATGCTAAAAACGAATACGTTTTAAGTGGTACACACAAAGAATCCAATTTTGAGTCATTTTTTCGAGCTGGTATCTCGTTAATAAAGCATGTAGTGTTATCTTCCAAAGCTGCAATTGACGCTGGCTTATCGGCATAGACGAGTAATTTCACGTATAAATATTCTGAAGGCGTCAAATCGCATGATCTAGCCGACCAATTCGCCGGTCCAAAACGAGAAATAAATTCCTTTCTCAACTCATTTCTCAATTGGTTCATCGACTCGCGTGCTGTGTGACATGTAGCAACGCCTTGCTGGGACAATATGTCGCCACGGTAACGTTGTTCTCGCGGTCATCTTTGGAAAAATACGGACCAACGATTCGGCTGGAATGTAAACCGCGACAAACAGTGCATTTTTGCGGGTGTATTGGCAGCTCTTGTATTGTCTGAGCTTGCTCATCGTATCCGATACGGAACTTTGTTTATTCAACCAGAAATGAGCTTCGTTGTTGAAGCTGTTGCTGGTCGACTCTTTGCTCGATGCCTCTGGAATCTATGCCCAAGTCTAGGCGGATGATGTTGCCGTTCCCTCTGTCGGCTCATGTTTAGCGTCAGTCTGTCACAAAGCACAGGCGGCGGTAAATGTGATCGATAACTGGTGTACGAGTAATAGGCTGTCGATTAACCCTCTTAAGACTGATGTCGTTCCCTTCAGGAGAAGGAGGAAAATTCTGACATGGCTCAGCTGATGCTAAAAGACATGCCCATCCCGATAGCCATGGAAATAACCTGGGAGTCAAGTTTCTTTGGTCAAAGCATGTTAACTCAAAAACTACCAAAGCGCTGTTAGCTTTTTGGAAATGTAAAGGTGCTTTTGGCAAAACATGGGGAGTTCGCTGAAAAAGTTTCTCTGGCAATGATAAGACCGATAATCTCATATGCATCGGTTGTTTGGTGGAACAGGCCAACACGCAAACACGTTGTGGCTTACTTCACCAAACTCCAAATAGCGGTTTTTCTCAGCTATACGGGGGCTTTTCCCAGCACGCCGGGTACTGCTCTAGATGCTATGATAAATCTTCCACCCCTTGACATATTTATCAGAGGCAGCGCCATGCCTCACCTCAAGAGAAATAATTTCTGGTACAACTCGCATTGGAATGACAGTGTATTAGCCCCTGTCTCATGAACTAGAGACCTCCGACATAATGGCGTCAGGACTGGCTCTGGCCAGATGCTGAACCTGGAAAGGACTGTTTTCGCATTCTTACCGATGGCTCCAGGTCTGAGCGGGGGTCCGACACTTGGGTTTTCTTTGAACCCGAAAACGTTCGACTGCACTTTTCGATAGAAAAATGTGCTTCTATCTTTATACGGAATCCTAATGCCCATGCACTATGTTGTTAAGCGCAAGTGGAAGGAAAGAACCATATGCGTCTGCAGTTACAGCCAAGCTGCACTCAAAGCTGTGTCCAACCATTTAACCAGCTTCAAATTAGTGTATGAATTCAAGATTCTTTTGAACAAATGTATGGCTTGTATGGGTCCCAGGTCACTTTGGAATCCCAGGTAATGAGATCTCTCATGAATTCGCTAGAAGGGTCGTAGATGGGGAGAATATCCATGATGCAGCGTACCCCCTGATGTCTGCAAGAAATCCGCAACATTCTTCTTAAACTTAAGGAGAATTGATTACTGGTCATTACACTTTTTCTAAGCATCTCTGCGTGTTTGGCATCAAGATGTGCTGCATGTTGCGAGGAGAGTGACACAGCAGAACACTCTCTCTGCGACTGTCTCGCCTTCGTTCGCGCACGGTGCACACTTGGGGCCGATGTGGTGTGTGCCTAATCTCTTAGCTCTGTAGCTGAGAGGTCTAACAGATAGCACAAGTCTCCAACAAAAAAAACATAAAGTCTTCCATGTAGTTGAGTACCCAATCTCAGTTGCTGCGAATGGTGACGAATAGACAAATCACAGCAGCAATATTTTCCTCTGTACGCACTGTACGTATGCGGATAGCCGGCTTGATGTCCAATAGCCTGAAATCGATGTGAAATGTTGTCACTATGGTATGAACTACTTGCCCTGCAAGTCGATTTTGACGACCATAACATGGTCAAAGTGAGAGAAAAACATAAAAAGAACATAGAACACGCATGATAAAATTCACTAATTCGTAAGCCTTATTCGAGTATGTCTTTCTATGATAAAATGGCATTGTTAACTGAGCGTGATTGAATCCAAAACATAAAAGCAATCACGCCTGAGCTGTCAAAAATAGAACGCTGAAAAATCAAACACCAAACAAATCACTCTTTCTTTTAAACCTATTTCATATTTTATTTTTCACAAGCTTCTCTTGAGACGATTATTTTACCATCAAAGTTGTGTGCCATGGCCAAGAACAGGTGGTGATCATTCGGTGCCATGCGCGGTTTAAAAGATGGATGAATAAGAACCTAAACACCATGCTCTTGTTCCGGCGAATGTGTATGGCCTAGCGTTGTCCTAATGGAACATAATTCCTCTCCTATTGGTTAAAGCTGATTGGGTGATGCCTTTTGTTTTGTCGTACGCAGCAGCTCATTCAGCAGCGATTCGCAGATGGATATTCAGTTCATGCAGTTTTTTTTGCGTGATCTCATGTGGAACCCAAACACCGAGCTTTCTTTTGATCTAGCCTTACCCAAACGATTCCAAACAGTTTTTTGTGCAATGTTTAGCTCCTGGGCGATCAAAACAATGCTTACGTGATGGTCAAATATGTAATGAAAATTTTGATACTGCTAAACTTGACAATGGTCCAAAATAATTTATAGTCAATTTATTGTCGTCGCTATAGTTGTATAAGCTAAAGTGCGTCAGGCTTTCACAATCTCATGGTACTTTTTCTACTAGGCACGTTGACAGAATCGTGCTTTCCATACTTTGCTATAAACAACTAATAATTCTCTAAATAATGCTCTAAATGACTAAACAATAATGTCTTTTATCAAATAACTAGACGCACAACTGCATGAGAAGTTGCTTATGTCAACATCACAACAAGTCACAGGCGCATACCGCCTTATCGCAAACTCTTTACAATATTCAAGGCTTTTGCGGCACAACAAATTTCACATTCACCATACCATCGCCACCACAATCCGCATGTTTCGTTCCCACTTCCCTCGATTTATTTTTTGTGGGTTTCCGACAAAGATAGATAAACTGCTGCTAAACACGAAATAAAAAACCGGAAAACTCGTTAAAAAATATCGAATTAAATAAATCTAAATCCAAAAAAACAAACCTAAACTGGAATTGTGGAAAAAACTAGTGAAAGAGGAAAAGTGGAGAATTTTCATTGAATTTTTAATAAAAAAACGCATCGCATGCCATTGGAAAAACAACAAAACAAGTTACAATAACAAAAACAAAAACAACACCAATGAAAAGATCCACATTCAAGCCGGGTAGAGTTCCGCTCGGATGCACTTAAATTTAGAAATAGTTTTTCATTTCACTCGCCCGTGCTCCACTGTACCCCGTCAGTTGTGTGTAGTCCCCACGGCCAGTTCGGTGGGACGTTGAAAATTTGTATCTGAAGCATTCCGCCACAAGTCGGATTAAAAATAGCTTTTGACTGGCAGTGAGTAGTTTTGGGTTTGGAATTTGTTTTTTTTTTGCCTCTATAGTTTGGTTGGTCGCTCATGTAGATCGCCGAAAAACTAAAAAACGACCGACCATTACCAAACTAAAGCAAATAGTCATGTAGCTGCGGTATCAATGGATCCGTTTTCACTGGTTCGGATGTCGAGAATCGCAGATTAAGGGGATTCCGGGCATGTGGAACGTATTCGAATATTTTGTTTTGTGTTTTTTGTTTGTTTTTCGTAAAATTCTTGTTTTATTTGCCGGACTAGTCTAATGATGCATAGCAAAGCATGAATGCCTGACGGGGATGTCAGACGACACACAATGCGATCGATCGACAGACTGAGTGGAGATTAAATGGGGAGCGGAATCATCATTAGAAATTCATGTAAATCCACTTTGTAATTAGGAAAACGTGGATGAATCAATACCATATCATATACTCGACTCTAGAGTCGAACCTAGTCGATCGATGACTGGCAGCGAGGTAATGTATACATGAACGGGTTGGCACAGAATAGAAAGAGGTTTTTGCCGATTGGCAGCTTGAGCATTCGAGTGGATGGTATTTAATTGTCTTAATTGATAAGCGGCAAGTACCATAATAGTTTATTGAGTATTTTACTCTGCCTCGGGCTCTTTCTTTTATCTTTTTTTTTCTAATTTTCTCTGCGATCTGTTGCGGAAAGCATGTTTAATGCTTTGCCCGATTGTACGCTTCATGCGGATCATTGATCGTGCCTATATACTCGTATTGCTTGCCACACGAAATTCTTTCAGCTAATCCAATACGATATGGGAATTATGTAATGGGAACCGGTTCAGGGATAGAGGACGATACAATAGAAGAAAAGACTGTGATTTGAGCGATTCAGGTAGAGGGTTTGAAATGCCTGAAATGTGATCTCTCGCAGTTCTAGCTTTTGAATTCACTGGGTTGAATGAACGTTTATCTTTGTCCATAAAAATGGAAAACTATATAGATCGATCGCATGCTTGTGATGTATGGTGTATCGGAACGAATACTTATTCGATTTATCTTATCTCTT
This sequence comes from Merodon equestris, assembly GCA_958301585.1. Classification (NCBI taxonomy): domain Eukaryota; kingdom Metazoa; phylum Arthropoda; class Insecta; order Diptera; family Syrphidae; genus Merodon; species Merodon equestris. The sequence continues at coordinate 106,147,257 of OY284415.1, forward strand.
CCGTCGGCCCTAAAGGCTGTTTAACTTTCGGCTGTAAAATCGAGTCGCTGTTAGAAGCTGATAAGAAACTAGTTGTCCATTGAGATTTCGAGAATTTATCTAAATAAAATGGTGTTTGGTAATACTTATGATTCCAAAGCACTTTATGACCACTTACGGATCCGCAATCTTAATCCACAAATCCCGGAAACTCTTTATGTTCCACATATTGTTGTAGACCAACCATCAGCTCTACACATTCACTACACCACTTACAATGATTCCACTCAAATGAACACTAAACGACTGCCTTAATCGTCCCACATTCTCCCCCTAATACCATTCCAGCATTTCATTTTCTTCCTCTTCCTCGAAGAAAAGAAACATACTCCATCAACACGTTCCATTTGATATACGTACGTATATGGAACATGCCGCCGTAAAGTGCTTTTCATCTTCCATTCTGATTCCCATTCCCCCATTCCTCAAGTACACATTGTAACCAAATACTCACATTCCGGGGAGGATAGTGTACAATAATCGTCATCTATACACTCGTAAAACGTAAGAGAAGTGAAATAAAATACCGTTCCATTAAAATTCGCGGCAGTAATACAATACAATGGACATATGGGCTAAGTCAATTTGATTACGTAAATTTTCCGTCTTACTTGAATTATTTTCATATAAAAGTGTCATTTTTCGTTTGCTGAATACCGCTGAATAACGCTGAATTGAGCTGAATATAACCTTCGACCTTAGCTGTTTTTAGTCTTGACCAAAACAAGTGAATCTAAAACCATTTCAGGCACCAGAATGTCATAAACCATCAGAACTAAAAGAATATAAAACAAAAATCAAAAACAGTGTTAAAGTGTAAGTGTATAAAGATGGAACAACCGATCTTATTAGACAACAATAAAGATCTCGACGGCAAGGTCGAGGTAATTGTCCTGTCAACGAAACCCGTCAATACTTTAAAGAACAACATCGATGCCAAAGATGAAACCACGCGTAAGCGTACGTCCTTGATTATCGTTCCCCATCGTAGTTCAGCAACAATAGCCGATGAACTACTGATCACCAGCAAGGA